>JAPQWN010000007.1:46341007-48897257 GCA_028538565.1 Umbellularia californica
AATTAGTAACTCTCTTCTTTCTAATTAAAATAGAAGTCTCACTTCCATTATAATTAGTAACTTACTATTACCACTATTAGAACTCCTACTTCTAATAGAAATAGTAACTTTCTATTTCCTTTTAGAGTTTTACTATAATTAGTATCTTTCTAATAACTTGGGCTAGCGTGGGGACCACTAGGGGTTCCTTAGAAAGTTGGCTCCAACTGGGACTCGCGACCCCACATCTCATGTGGAATCCGGGCCCACAGTTAATTGCAAATAACACCACTATATAAATGCAATTGCACTCCAGTCTTAGGAATAAATTACAATGAAGACCCTAAACTTCCCAATTACCACAAGTAGTCCCCTCTATCAATATCATGGATCAATTGGAATAAATCTGTCTCTTCCAATCTTAGTTCCACATCTTATTATCCTTGAGTCCCAATTAATCACTATGATCATCAGTACCATCGAATTAACTCTTAATCGAGATGGGTGCGCACTTACTAATGACAAATCCATTAATTGGCAGAAGGGGATAATAGAGATAGATTCCATCTTAATCATTCAATGTTCCCATAGTCCTACTACCACATACCGAAGACATCGAGGTGTTGACCTACAGTTGGCCTCACTCATTGGTGACTCAAAGCAAATAAATAGATAGAAACTTGAGTTCATCAATGTCTTAGGATTTAGAGCCTATTGCTAGAGAATTATGAGAGCAGACCTTATTATTGAGACGGAATTCCATAAGGTGCTTCTCATGGTCCTTCAATATATCCAATGTACCAGCACCATGATCCAAAATCTTCCATTCTGATGATCAAAACAAATCACACTATCTCATACTGATCAAAGTGCTGCAACCTTATCAGATAAGATGCCCAGTCTCATCACTGGTTGTGAAGATATTTTAAGTATAAGATTTGTGACATATATCTCTCATGTGTGTATCTCATCCATACACATATATCACATCTAATATACTAATGAGACCCGGTTCAACTCATGAACCATTATGTCATATGTATTGGTCATGTGCATAAAGTAATAAAATAACATTCATCTCATGAAAGTAAAGCATGATTTTTACTGATAAATAAAGAAATTAATCAATTTATCACATCCACTGATGGATTGAGTCCATACAATCTAACAATCTCCCACTTAGGCTCAATGCCAGTCGGGGTTGCATCTCATGCACATCCCATCTACTTACTGCCCAAAGACTTTGGTAGTCAAAGGCTTAGTAAAGGGATCTCCCAGATTGTCTGCAGAGTCTATCTACGTGATAGCAATATCACCTCTCTGCACAATCTCTCTGACCATGTGTTACTACCTCTGTACATGCATTTAACTCCTAGTTTCTTTGGACTTATCGACGGCCCTACTGTTATCACAATTAACTGTGAGCGGTTGTCCTGCCAAAAGTACCATCACAAGTTCCATAAGGAAACTTTTGAGCCAATCTGCTTCTATAGCTGCTTCTCAAGTCGCTACAGCATAAACACATGCCCAGAAGTTGATTTCTTGAAATCCTTATCTGACATGAAGTCAAAATCTGTGTATTCGACTGGAATCAGCTCATCACTGCTATAAATCATCATGTAAACTCTAGTCCTTCTCAAGTATTTGAGAATACACTTTACAGCAGTCCAATGTTCAGGTCCTGGATTAGACTGATATTTGCTGACTAGGCCCACTGCGTGATAGATATCCGGTCTAGTATAAAGCATACCCAACCGTACCAGTACCTTATCTATGTAAGCATATTGGGATAAGCCTATCATCCTAATTTTTCGGTCTCAATAGAGTTTGATCCTTAGGATGTAGCCAGCTTCTCCCAAGTCCTTCATATCAATAGTTTTGGCCAACCAAACTTTTACTATTGATAACATCCCTATATCACTCTCTAAGCGAAAGATGTCGTCAACCAGAAAAATTACCCTGCCTCCTTCACTTTTCATGTACACTCATGACTCATCCGTAAAAAATCAAATGACTTGATTGCCTGGTCAAAACGGATGTTCTAGGTTCGGGATGCCTGCTTTAGTCCATAAATAGACTTCTACATCTTGCAAACTCTTTGCTCTTGGTTGTTTAACTATAAAACCGTTTGGTTATATCTCATAATATAGCCATTTGAAAAACACCATCTTGACTTCCATTTGCCAAATATCACAATCGAGATGAGCCGCAATGGATAAGAGTATCCGGATGGATTTGAACATGGCTACCGACAAGAAGGGTTCCTCATAATTGATATCCTCTTTCTGAGTATATCCTTTCGCAACAAGCCTGACCTATAAAGGTCTCAACTCTTCCATCTGGTCCTCTCTTTCTTTTGTAGACTCACTTGCACCCAATACGTTAATATTGGCAGGCAAGTCCACAAGTGTCCAGACTTGATTGTAGTACACAGACTCCAACTCAACTTTCATAGCATCTAACCAACGTCCCGAAACTATGTCATAGATTGCTTCATCATAGTTACAGGGATTTTTGTTCCGGTTCTTCTGGGATTGTCTCGTAAGACTCTCCCAAAAAACCGAGAACCTGTCAGGCATCCTGACAATGCTCCCACTACGACAAGACACTGGTGTAATTACTGGGTTAGGTATGCGTGAATTTTCTTCAAAGTCCGGTTATATTTGGATTTGGAATTGATTGTTCTTGAATCTCTATTAAGATTACCTTTTCTAAAGATTTCCGGTCCATCATATAATCTTTCTCCAGAAAAACCGTATTAGTGCTGACAAGCACTTTCTACTCTCTCTGGGATTATAGAATGACCAACCTTTAGTTACATTAGGACATTCTATAAAAGTGTATACTTCCGACTTCGATTCCAATTTATCCGTGTTAACCTTCAGCACAAGTGCCGGATAACCCTTATGTTGTAGACTAGGCTTTAGCCCAGACTAGAACTCCCAGGGAGTCTTAGGTACAGACTTAAATGGAATGAGGTTTAGTATATACTTTGTAGTTTCCAAAACATATCCCTATAGGTAACCGTGAGAAATTCAACATAGTCCTGATCATGTCTAAAAGAGTCTGGTTCCTTCTTTCTGCTACTCCATTCTGTTGAGGCATACCAGGAGTAGACAACTGGGATAGAATCCCATTTTCTGATAAGTATCCCATAAAATCAGCAGAGAGATATTCCCCTCTTCGATCTCATGGAAGAGTATGATACTATTACTTAAATGCCTTTCTGCTTCCGCTCGAAACTCCTTTTCAAAAATCTCAGACTTGCGGTGCATAAAGTATATGTATTCATGTCTTGAGTCATCATCGGTGAAAGTGATGAAGTACTCGTATCATTCTTTCGCTCTTATATTTATGGGTCCATACATATCAGCATACACTAATTCCAATAAATCTTTGCCCCTTGTGCCCTTAGATGAAAAGGGTCTTTTGGTCATTTTACCTTCCATACAGGATTTGTTGACAGGCATTGGTTCTACCACCAATGAAGGTAAGATACCATCTTTCACTAGCCTCTCAATCTTGTTTAAGTTTATATGACCTAGCCTCAAGTACCAAAGTTTTGTTGGATTAGATGAAGGTGACTTTCTCTTTAATGATGGTTTATAAATTATTTTAGTATCGTGTATCTCATACATCGTGGGAGTTAACAAATAAAGCATGTTGGTTACCTTGTCAGAACATATGAAAATACAATTCCTCTTTATGACAATTTCAGTCCAAAAGTAATAGAATAACTTTTATTCATCATACTAGAATCTGAAATTAAATTCCACCTTAAAGACGGTACATAAAATGTAACTGACAAAACCAATTTATTATTTGAGAAACTTAAAGTAATAACTCCCACTGAAACAGTCTCTGCCTTAGCGTAAGATCCTAGGTTGACAATGATTTCTCCATCACTTTAGCCTCCTGGTTTCCCTGAACCCCTGCAACGTATTACATGTGTGATTAGTTGCCCCGGAGTCCATACACCAAGATTCTGAAGTACCAGTTGCAAAACAAACTTCAGAAATAAGTGATTCAATCATACCTGAGGTCTTCTTCTTAGACAGATATTCTGGGCAATTCCTTTTCCAATGTCCTGTTTTACCACAGTGGAAACACTTTCCATTTACTCTCGTATCCTTAGCCTAGGTCATACCACAAGTAGAATTATTCTCCACCTTAGGACCCTTGATGACTGATTTCTTCTTGCTATCTTGGTCTTTGCCTTTTAGCTTGGTCCTAGCAAGTGACTTTTCTGTTATGATGGGATTTTTCTCTTTCTTCATGATTTCCTCAGTCGCTATCGGCTGGCGTGATAGCTCAGCTATGGTCATTTCCAATTTATCATAATTGATCTCGAAATGATTGAAAGAATCCTGTAGTTACTGAAGGATCATGTCGATCTGCGATTCTGTATCAATCGTAACACCCAGTACATCTAACTCATTCAGTGCGAAAACCATTTTCATCAAATGTTCTTGTACTAGGGTTCCCTCAGCCATCTTAGTGTTCATTAGCACCTTAAAAACAGCTTGCCTAGCAGGTCTAACCTGGTCCGCAAACATCTCCTTCAAGTTCAATATAATATCGTATGCTGACTTATAGGATTGATGTTGGTGCTGTAAAACACTAGACATGGATGCCTGTATAAGATTTCTGGCAATCTCATTGTCTTTGGTCCACTTGGTGTAAGCGTCATTTTCATACTGTGGTGTATTAGGCTAAGGCTCAGGAAGGGAGGATATGGTAAGGACATATCTGCATCCTGAAGCTGTCAGGACAATATCCAGGGCCCTTTTCTAGTCTATGAAGTTGGATTCCTTCAACTTATACCGGTTGAGGATGGTCACAAGTGGGTTGAAAGAATTCGAATTCATGATTGAAAAACTGTAGCACATAACCATACATTCAATGAATGAATTTAAATGACATTAGGTTTAGTATTCTACCAAATTTATGTGGGAATCCTCATAACCACAAAATTCAGAACACACCGGAATCCCAATCCTCTGGGGTATGCCTCCTTGGGGAGAGCGAATACCACCTAGACTAGTGCGGATCATAGTTGGTCAAAATTGGAATTAAGACTAACTTTCCATAATCCCCATCATTCATTATTATCTAGGTATCTCATACCAAATAATGTATGACTCCCGATTAACTTCGGTTTCTAAAATTCATGAGGCAAATCCTTGGGGATACTACATCATTATTTTAGTTAAGTGTGACCCACCAACTTAGCATTGCATGAAAACCGTTGCGAGTAGCTCCTCCTTGGGGAGTGGGCCCCCGCCCCGTCTCATCAACACTATCCATAGGAGATCCATAACTAGTATCCAGACAAATATAAGCCCTCCGTGGGGAACGGCCATTCTCAAGATGGCGCGGGGCTAATACTTTCCTTACAATGGACCTATGGTAGAAAACCATGGGGATTTCTAAAAATAAATGCCCCGGTCCCACTTAATATTTTAGAATTGAGGATTTCCTTATAGGTATATGGGCCCATCAAATATACTTATCAAATCATCTCATGATATGACCAATGATTGGTTCCAAGTCAAGTTATTTTAAGGAAAGTCTAGTTTCTAAAATTAGTGTTACCAATGGATCCATCTCATGGGCCCATTAACTCTAATTAGAACTCTTTCCAAAAATTAATTTGATTTGACCAATTTTGGAATTTGCTATGTTTGGATCAGATTTGGAAACTTTCTAAAACAAGCATTCATCCATAAATAGAAAGTGCTATAATTAGAAACTAGTCCTCTCCTCCACATGGCCCAAGCGGAATAGACTTCTTGGACTTCTAGACTTTCCAAAGCTTTGGGATTCCTCAAACTCTTTGGGTATCTTCAAAACTCCTTGGTAATCTTCAAACTCTTTTGATTAGGAGTCCATCTCCACTTTCCTTCTTTGTCTCGGACATCTCTTGAATTTACAAATTTGAAAAATTATATAAATTCCTATGTCTCTACAATGAGACTTAATGGTGATCTAAACATGGAAATAAAAGGGCTATAGGGAAATTCATCATGCCTTGCCCTTTCACGGGAAACCAAGGAAACCATGATGTCCTTTACACTTAGCCACAAAAAAACCATTCAACCATAAAAGAAAGTAAATGTCATGTGGGCCATATGGAGAGGACATGATAACCTGCATGTTAGCATCTCATACAACAATGCAACTCACAAAACTAGGTTACCAAACCACAATGAAAAAACAAGATGCCAAAGATTTGCCACTTCTACCCAAGATGCCCTACGCAGAGGGGGTCCAGGGGGCATCGCCCCCGGCTGGGGTCCAGGGGGTAGTGCCCCCGGCAGGGTCCAAGGGGTAGCGCCCTTGGTGGGGGTCGAGCTACCCAGTCAGCTCTCAGGGGTCCAGGGGGCAGCGCCCCCGAAACAAAAACGAAAAACCAGATCAAAGAATATCGTGATTTTGCCTGGGTTCGGCTAATTGAATCTGGTCCCTACGGCTAGCCGAACAGACCTCTACGGCTAGCCGTAATGATTCGTGCGGCTAACCGACATGACGAACCCAGAAACTTGGGTTTTTCAGATTCGACTTCTGCTGTTCCCTAATCACTTCTTATGATCTCAGTAGGCTACTAATGGCTTCTTACCATCCTTCCATCATGATTACAACCTTTTGTGACATTCCAAACATGGATCTACTACAAAAGTAAGCAAGTCCAATAACAAACTGATCCTTACATAGCCCTCGTTCTATCCTCTTCGCATCTCATGCAAAAATTAGAATAAGATTACTGATCTAACATGATTAGAGACGAGGTATGGCTCTGATACCAATTGTTGGAAATAGGTGGGCCTCTAGAATAGGTTTCAAAAACTTTTGACCCACATGATTCAGGGATCATCTATCCAGAAGGCTAAAAACCCAATCCAGGATGCATAAGTCTCAATCTCATGATCATGTACAGTAAGTAAATCTATCTAAAAGATAGAAACAAGCATACAATAAGCATCCATAAAATCTACAATATGCAACGAAGTAGATAATACCTTGGAGCTCAGCTGTGCTCTAATGGAGAAGTTGATTCTTTCTTTGATGATGAAACTCTTTCACTTGTCAAAAACGAATCTCCAAGACCTTTTGATCTTCCACGCTATTTCCCGCATCAGATTCTCTTTTCTCAAGAAGATGGGTGGGATCTCCAAGAGAAAGCTCTTAGGAGAAATAGAAGAGAACTAGAAGAGGGAAGAGAAGAACATGTGCAACTCTTGCACATACAAGCCTTGGGCCTGATTCCTTAGGTGGGATATGTCATGGACGTCCAGTCATGTATACTCCTCTATTTATTGCTAAAAAGCAAGGTCTTCTTTGTTATCTAATTGAAATAGAAGTCTTACTTCCTTAACAATTAATAACTCTCTTCTTTCTAATTAAAATAGAAGTCTCACTAACATTATAATTAGTAACTTATTATTACCACTATTAAAAGTCCTACTTCTAATAGAAATAGTAACTTTCTATTTCCTTTTAGAGTTCTACTATAATTAGTATTTTTCTAATAACTTGGGCTAGCGTGGGGACCACTAGGGATTCCTTAGAAAGCTGGCTCCAACAGGGACTCGCGACCCCACATCTCATGTGCAATCCGGGCCCACAGTTAATTACAAATAACACCACTATATAAATGCAATTGCACTCAGTCTTAGGAATAAATTACAATGAAGACCCTAAACTTCCCAATTACCACAAGTAGGCCCCTTTATCAATATCCATGGATCAATTGGAATAAATCTGTCTCTTCCAATCTTAGTTCCACATCTTATTATCCTTGAGTTCCAATTAATCACTATGATCATCAGTATCATCCAATTAACTCTTAATCGAGATGGGTGCGCACTTACTAATGACAAATCCATTAATTGGCACAAGGGGATAATAGAGATAGATTCCATCTTAATCATTCAATGTTCCCACAGTCTTACTACCACGTACACAAGACACCGAGGTGTTGACCTACAGTTGGCCTCACTCATTGGTGACTCAAAGCAAATGAATAGATAGAAACTTGAGTTCATCAATGTCTTAGGATTTAGAGCCTATTGCTAGGGAATTATGAGAGCAGACCTTATTATTGAGACGGAATTCCATAAGGTGCTTCTCATGGTCCTTCAATACATCCAATGTACCAGCACCATGATCCAGAATCTTCCATTCTGATGATCGAGACAAATCACACTATCTCATAGTGATCAAAGTGCTGCAACCTTATTAGATGAGATGCCCAGTCTCATCACTGGTTGTGAAGATATTTTAAGTATAAGATTTGTGACAT
This sequence comes from Umbellularia californica, assembly GCA_028538565.1. Lineage (NCBI taxonomy): Eukaryota > Viridiplantae > Streptophyta > Magnoliopsida > Laurales > Lauraceae > Umbellularia > Umbellularia californica. The sequence continues at coordinate 46,349,289 of JAPQWN010000007.1, forward strand.
ATATCTCCCGTGTGTGGATCTCATCCATACACATATATCACATCTAATATACTAATGGGACCCGGTTCAACTCATGAACCATTATGTCATATGTATTGTTCATGTGCATAAAGTAATAAAATAACATTCATCTCATGAAGGTAAAGCATGATTTTTACTGCTAAATAAAGAAATTAATCAATTTATCACATCCACTGATGGATTGAGTCCATACAATCTAACAGGCTATGGGTGAAATGGAACATGTTTTCATTCTCAATTCGTGAGTTCCATTGCTGACGTAATTTTGAGTAAAAAAAAAAAACAGAAGAAAAAAAAAGAGAGAAGGAAAAAAGAAAGAAAGAAAGAAAAAAAAAGAAAAAAAGGGGGTCTGTTTATACGTGATATATACAAAGGTGGAAGCTGTTGCGAAGGATCGTTCCCTGCTGTAGAACGAAAAGTGTTCCTTTTGAACGATCTCTTTTTCAATGCAGGGGTTTTACATTGTTTAAATGCTTTAAAACCAAACTGGAAAAGGCCGTTGAATGGAGTGATTGGCTTTACATATTTATATATATTCGAAACTGAGTTGATTCATTTTTTCTCCACTAGTATCGATGGGTTTTGAGCTACATTTGCAAATATTTCCCACCTTGATCCTAAACCCCGTTACAACCCTTGAAAAGTCCTTATGATTCATGTTATGAATGTAATCCCAGTGGTGGAGAATGAGAAGATATGCAAGCCTATGGTAGACCATTTCCATTGGAATGAATTTGAGCAAAACTCCTATCCTTCAATTACAAGAGAGTCGACTGTTTATTTCCGTGAGGGTCTACGTATTTAGTCTACTACATCTTCGAGTGGAAATGCTTACTAAGTAATTGTATGTTGTTTAAGAATGTTTGTTCATGATATGTTATGAATTTTGAACTTGGTTGTTCTTTGTTAATGGTGTTCAACCTTGGTATTTTTGAAAAAGTAATTTTGAGTTTTACCCGAGGACGAACAAAAGTTAAGTGTGGGGGAATTTGATGAGAATGCAAAATGTTATATTTTTCTCCCTTAATGTTTAGTCCTTTATACTTATTTGATGCCTAAATGTATTCATTATTCTTATATTTTGATTTAGGATGCAAATGGAGGTGCTAAGTACAAAACAAAGCCAATTGGGCAATTTTGGACAGTTTGGACATCGCTTCGTAATCCGAGCATAACTCTCTCATCCGAGCTCTGATTAAAATGATTCAAGCTGCTATTGAACACCAAGAAAGAGCTCTATAACTTTCGTGTTTTAAGAGATACTAGTTGCATCAAGAAGTTTCCAGATCTGAGTTGCAAGAAAGGTGCTCATATTTTATGCTAAATGGACGAAAACTCAAGCAGAAGGGCATTATGGTAATTTTGAAGAGATCAGGAGTTTCTCGAAACATATCCAATAATTGGCTCATATTGTCCGAAACGAAAAATGGCGCAACTTTAATTCTTGAGCTAAGTCCAACCGGAGCCAAGATGGAAAGATATAGGCGAAATAAAGAATTTTCAATAACTTTAATTCCAAACCCAAAATTCCATCTATACCCCCACATGCACACCCTCCTCTCTCACGTCTATCATTCTCTCAGAACCCATCATCTCTCTCTTTCCTCTTTAACTACCCACGTCTCACACTCTCCTACTTTATCTCTCTCATCCCTAATATTTCTCACAAAAACCAACGCATCATCACCTCTTTTTTCTCTCCTAACTCTACCAATCTGCAGATCGGATGATCTGATCTCTGCACTGCACATCCTCTCCTATCTTTCTACTTCTTCAATTTCTTTTGTAAGTTTTTATTATGGCCCTGCGTGGCTGATTTTTGTAATTGGTCGAAGGAGACAGAAGCCTCGGAATCAATAAAACTGTGAGATCTAATTTATTTTTTATTGTTCAATTTATGCTTTGAGTATGGGTTGTTCTTCTGTGCTTATTTTTATGATTGTCTCATTCAATTGCTAGGAGGCCTACTAGTTAAATATTTGTTGCAATCTACTGCTAAGTTAGATATAAAATCCGTAATTGTTTGATCCCTCTAATTTGTGACGCAACTAATATTTAATGATGTCCTGCGTCAGAAATTATTAGATATTAAGAAGAACACTCAACTAAATTAAATACAACTTCTTGTGTTTGTGTTGTTTAGATTCATCGATCTCTCTAATTCTTAATGATGTTACTAGATTTAATCTTTAGCGCTTGTCTTGGGTTGTTTAGTAATGAGGGTTAATTGGATCGCTTGTTTTCTAATTAACTGAATCAAGGAGAGATAGGAAAATGGTTCCAACGATGAATATTCAAAGTGTGAATTGATATTTACTTGCATCAATGATCAGTTATAAAATTCCGATGGTGGATGTTGACATGGACCAATGCTTGCTCTTTTGATTGATTTCATTACTTTTAATTTGAACTGCTTCTTATTTACTTTTTTCTTATCATTGCTTCCGTTATAATCAACCCCCCCCCCCCCCCCCAATCATTGATCACATAGCATAAAACTAGGCTAGACACTCTCCGTGGGAACGATCCTTATTCGCACTACTACATATATTTTTAAGAGTAAAGGTTTTAATAAATTGGGTGCTTGCGACAGCACGCCATATACCAACTTATAGGACCTGACGGTTCGCAAATAGGACTCCCGGTTAGAGAATTAGAAGCGAAAACATAGGATTTTCCCACACTTAGGCTCGAAAACGTCCCGCCGGGGGTCCTGAATGGGAAACGGCCCCCGGATTGATCGAAAACCGGAATAAGCACCTCGCTCGAGGGTATAGTAACTTGGAGGAACTGGCAGTTCGCAAATAGGACTCCCAGTTTAAGAATTAGAAGTGAAAAGATCGGATTTTCCAACACTTAGGCTCGAAAACGGCCCGCAGGGGTTCTAGAACTAGAGACGTCCCCCGGATTAATCGAAAACCGGCACGAGCACCTCGCTCGAGGGTATAGTAACTTGTAGGAACTAACGGTTCCCAAATAGCACTCCCTGTTAGAGAATTAGAAGTGAAAACATCGGATTTTCCAATACTTAGGCTTGAAACCAGCCCACCGGGGGTCCAGAACGGGAAACGGCGCCCGAAAATAGGAAACCGGCACGGGCACCTCGCCGTGGGTATAGTAACTTTTAGGAATTGATGGTTCGCAAATCCGACTCCCGGTTAGAGAATTAGAAGCGAAAAGATCGGATTTTCCAACACTTAGGGCCGAAACGGCCTACCGAGGGTCCGAAACGGGAAACGGACCTCGGAAAAATCGGAAACCGGCACGAGCACCTCGCTCGAGGGTAGATTAACATGTAGGAACTGACGGTCCACAAATAGGACTCCCAGTTAGAGAATTAGAAGCGAAAACATCGGATTTTCCAACAAAGATCGGATTTTTCAACACTTAGACTCGAAAACGGCTCGCCGGGGATCCGGAACGAGAAACGGCCCTTGGAAAAATCGGAAACCGGTATGAGCACCTCGCTCGAGGGTATAGTAACTTGTTGAAACCGACGGTTCGCAAATAAGACTCCTGGTTAGAGAATTAGACGCGAAAATATCGGATTTTCTAACACTTTAGTTCGAAAATGGCCCGCCGAGGGTTCGGAACGGGAAATGGCCCCCGATAAAATCAGAAACCGGCACGAACACCTTTCTCGAGGGTATAGTAACTCGACGGAACTGACAGTTCAAAAATAGAACTCCCGTTAGAGATTTAGAAGGGAAAACATAGGATTTTTCAACACTTAGGCCCGAAACGGCCCGCGGGGGGTCTGAAAAGGGAAACGGCCCCGGAAAAAATCGAAAACAGACACGAGCACTTCGCTCGAGAGTAGAGTAACTTGGCAGAACTGACAGTTTACAAATAGGACTCCCGGTTAGAGAATTAGAAATGAAAGCATCGGATTTTCCAACTCTTAGGCTCGAAAACGGCCCACCGGGGGTTCGGAGCTGGAAACAGCCCACGGAAAAAATAAAAACTGGTACGAGTACCTCACTCGAGGGTAGATTAACTTGTAGGAACTGACGGTTCGCAAATAGGACTCTCGGTTAGAGAATTAGAAGCAAACACATTGGATTTTCCAACACTTAGGCACGAAATCGGCCCGCTGGGGGTCTAGAACGGGAAATGGCCCCTGGAAAAATTGAAAACCGGCACAAGCACTTCGCTCAAGGATAGAGTAACTTGGCACAACTGACGGCTCGCAAATAGGACTCCGGGTTAGAGAATTAGAAGTGAAAACATCATATTTTCCAACATTTAAGCTCGAAAATGGCCCACCGGGGGTCCTGAGCGGGAAACGGCCCTCGGAAAATTAGGAAACCGGCTCGAGCACCTCATTTGAGGGTATAAGAACTTGTAGGAAATGTCGATTCGTAAAAAGGACTCCGATTTGAGAATTATAAGCGAAAACTTCAGATTTTCCAACACTTAAGCTCAAAAACGGCCCGCCGGGGGTCCGGAATGGGAAACGGCACCCAAAAAAATCAGAAACCGGCACGACACCTTGCTCGAGGATATAGTAACTTGTAGGAACATACGGTTCACAAATAGGACTTCTGGCTAGAGAATTAGAAGCGAAATCATCGGATTTTCCAACACTTGGGCTCGAAAACGGCCCGCTGGGGTTCGAATCAGGAAACTGCCCCCGGAAAAATCAGAAACCGGCACGAGCACTTCGCTCGAGGATAAAGTAACTTGACGGAACTGACAGTTCGCAAATAAGACTCCCGGTTAGAGAATTAGAAGTGAAAAGATCGGATTTCCCAACACTTTGGCTCGAAAACGGCTTGCCGGGGGTCCGGAACTGGAAACGAACCCCGGAAAAATTGAAAACCAGCACAAGCACCTTCACTCGAGGGTAGAGTAACTTGACAGAACTAACGGTTCGCAAATAGGACTCCCAGTTTTCGGCCCAGGTATTAACAATGACATCATATGGAACTCAGATTTCATGCACAAAGACAGTGGGAGATTATAAGGCACCAAGTAAACAGGCCAACAACTATAACCAGTGGATTGAACTCCACGTGGATTGAATCCATCAGTTGCAATTCCAAGCCAGACATTACGCCCTTCCTTAGCAAAATCTGGCCAATCATCTTTACATGTCTTCCACTGAAGTGAATCAATCGGATGCCGTATATAATTCCAAGAAGGTGTAGCTCTATCATGCCATGTCATTTCACGCGCTATCCATGGTATTGTGTACAACCTTTTGAGTCTTGGGATCAATGGAAAATGTCTCAATACTTTTCTCGCCTCTTTTGTTTCTTTCTTCCCCATTTTCCCTTCCTTCACTTTGTATCTAGGTGTTTGACATTGACTACACACCGTTAAATCAGCTTTGGTCTTCCAATATAACATACAGTTATTTTCACAGGCATCTATACACTCAGCTTTCATTCCCAGATCTTTTAACATTGCCTTCATTACAGGATACTTAGAAGGCAGAGTGTTTCCGTCTGGCAACCATGTTTTTATCAGAGACAAAAGTGCAGTCACACTATTTCCTGACCATTTATACTGCTTCTTCAAGTTATGGAGGTCTACAATTGCAGAAAGAGTTGTTACAGGAGCCTCGCATGAAGGATATAATTTTTCTTCTGCTTGTTTCTTATATTCATGGTACCTTTTACCCAAATCAGGCTCTAGAACAACAGGGTGTTCAACATCTTCGACCTAACTTCCATCACCTTCATTCAAATCATCCGCTAACTCTTCATGCACGCCATAAGCAACATCAACAAAATTCTCCATCCCTAGTCCTCCTGCCTCACTATTTTCTTTTTCAACTTGGTTTACCATTCGATCCTTATATGGGTTCTTACCATGTAAAGCCCATACATGATATGTTGATTCTATACCGTAAAGAACCAAATGTTTTCTAACTATATCATACGCAAACCTTTTTCCATTTCGGCATTTTTTACAAGGGCAAGGACACGTGGTCGATGTTTGGTCTTTGCCACTAGCAAATAGAATAAAATCCGAAACCCCCTGCCTGTACACAGTCCCAAGTCTATTTGTTTCATTCATCCATTCTTTTAGAATCGGCTGAGACATTCTGTAGGTAACACATCAAGTAAACACAAACAAGTAAATCTCTTAAATACCGAGATTATCATCTTTACTGAAAAATAGTTCAATGAAATTATTTTCACTGTGTGAACTGTGAAACAATGAAACTCACTAATTTCTGTCTTTTGCAAATGAGGTTACATACTAACCCCAAGTCCTGACATCTTAAATACTTGATGGAATTTACAATACAACCTCTGAACCTCAGCACTGATAATAACATTTATAACCAACATTGCATCTTATTGACACCGGAAAAAATAAATCTACTGATATAACATTCCCTGGTCATAATGTAAATAAACCCAGATGTATATATTCTACCAACAAAAAAACAAAACAAAAAACAAAAATTCTTAGGTCTTGCACACAAAAATTGGACTCGAGAAACTTCAATCCATTCATTTGAAAGCCACGAAAAAATTGATAAACCCAATAAAATAGAAATCAGAACATAACTAAAACATAGATTTTAACAGTAGCATTAATTTCACATAAATAACTCAATCAGACAACAAAGATCGAATTTTCATTGAAGAACACAATATAAAAAAATCGTACCTTTCGTTATAACTGGAGCAACTAACACCCAAGTTGATTTCAGTTGTGAAATAATCACCCAGTGACAGTGTGAATAAACGAAAAAAGAGAAATGAGATGAAGAAAATATATAGCAACCCTAGAAGAAGAAGAAGAACAAGAAGAAGAAGAAGAAGAAGGAGGCGATTGAAGGTTCTTTGAATGTAAAAGGCTATAAATTTTCCATCTATTGGGTTGAAAAAAAAATGCTTTGTAAACATATCATAGATTGATCCAAGGATAGACTTTGAAACATATGAATTCTGCCTCTCCAAAAAATGTGGGAACTTCTTTGCTAACATTCTACTATATACCAAAATTCAAATGCCAATGAAAATTTAAATATTCAAATATCCTTACAACATTAAAGTCACTTTACCATTACCATTGCAAAATAAAAATCCATGCTAACATTCTACCATGTACCAACATTCAAATGCCAATCAAGATAATGAAAGTGTACATTCCCAAGTTATCACAACAAACAGTCAAGCTGAGTCCATGAGCAAGTATGCAAATCAAGAACCCAAACATCATTATAGTAGTGATTATCACCAACACCACCTATGAAATATTTAGGTTAGTGGATCATAAAACCTAAGTTTTTTAAAATATCATCATTATGATTTATGCTCCTCTGGTTGGCTTGTTAACTTGAAAAATATAGGCTATGCTTATAATTCTTTAATTACCAAATTTGGTGCAACAAGAACACACTAAACCCTCCAACATTTGGGTTTGATTCAGTTGATCACCACATTTGGGTTGTCTACAGATCTCGCTGCTCATTAAAAAGATGCTAATAGCTGTACTAAAGCTACCCACCATGATCCTTCCATCCCAGAAGCCTACCAACCATGCAAAACAAGATTTCAGCCAAAAATAAAAAAAGAAACCCTGTAAAACAGTAGGTAGAAAAGCTGTATCATATGAGTCAGCTCAGTTTGGCCTTGCCTTCTATATCAAATCACTGACCATAAATCTCTCACCCTCTACATCAAATTCATGAGCCCAGGTCACTATAACTATAACTGAAAGTAAAACTTAAATGAAGAAACCAAAGTATAAAAATTTATATCAAATCTCCCCTTCATTCATCATCTCCATCATCACAATTCATCCCATTTATTTTCCATAAATCAAAACCATTTGACAAGTAAATCTAAAACAATAATGAAATCATTTCAAAGCTACAGTTCCATAAAAACACATGCATATCCATAAAAATAAATACATATTCACTTGCCTTTGGGTGAGGAAATCCAAAATGATCAAATCCACAGCGTAGCTCAAAATGCCCGAAACCTATGGATTAGAAACAAACCCACATAAATAACTATACAAAGCATAATCAAACATGCTAACAAATTCATCTAACACTAATTAATGGAAAACCACCAATTAACAAAACCTAATCAAGCTTGAAATTAGGGATGATGAAGATCGTGGGGCCACCATGACTGATGGCCCACTGGAATAGTGGTGGTGATGGTGCTCGGTGGTCCACTGGGCAAAGAAGGGGAGGAAAGAAATTAGAAAGAATGAGAGAAAGAAAGAGAGAGAGAGAGTGAAATGGGTGGGTGCTTAGGCACGTTGCAAGGAAGAGTGAATGAGGAGGATATAAAGAAAGGAAGAAAGAGAGGAATGAATCAGTGGAGAAGGGAGAGGGAAATGAGAGAGGGGATTGCTGAGAGTGTGGAATGAGAAAGGGGAAAGGGAGATAAGGGAGAAGGATAAGGAAGAAATAAAGAAGAGGGGGAGGAGGAAAAGGCGGCTGCGCAGGGCAGAGGAGAGGAGAGGGACAGGGGAGGAAGAAGAGAAGAGAGGAAGAGAGAGAGAGAGAGAGAACCAAGTGAGAGAGGGAGTGGTGTGCAGGTGGGTGCAGGGCGGAACAGAGGAGGAAGCAGGGGAGAGGGAGAGGAACAGGGGAGGATGAAGAGAAGAGAGGGAGAGAGGGAAAGAGAACCAAGGGAGAGAGGGAGTGGTGTGCAAGTGCGCAGGCGAGGGGAGACGGGAGGAAGAAGAAGAGAGGAAGGGAGGGACGAGAGCAGACAGAGAGATGGGGAACGAGGGAGAGAGAGAACAGAGAAGAAAGAGAGGAGTGTACCTGGTGCAGGGGAGGCGTCCGGCGGCTCGAGGAGGAAGATGAAGGCTCTGCTGGCGTCCAGGGGCTCCTTCGCGCGCTTGGCAGTGCTGGCGAGGGAGGTCTGGAGAGGTCTGGAGAGGGAGGGAGAGATCGAAAAGGATGATAGGAGATGGGTTCTAGAGATGAGAGGACGACGATGGAGATGAGAGAGGAGAGGAGAGGAGAGGAGGGAAAGAAAAAAATGAGTGAGGGATAAGAGGGAAATGAGGGAGGGCAGAGCGCGGGAAGGCAAAAAAAAAAAAGGTGGGAAGGAAAAAAAGCGACCTGGTGGAGCAATGCTTAAAAGTAACGGTTTATTAACGATTACTGGTGGAGTAAAAATTGAGATTACCGTTACAAAATAATTATTAAATTGAGTAAAATTAATGTAACACTTTAAAACCAATGTTAACGTATATAAAACGTTAGGAAACTAGTTACACTTAAAAACCGTTACTTACCAAAAACCTTGGGCGTTACTAATATCCTATTTTGGTGTAGTGAACAGAAGACCCTGTTCAAAAGATAGACTTGGGAACACTTGATAACCCACGTCCTGTATTCATAAGCAAAAATATAAAGGATGATGAGTTACCCGAGTATATCTCTTTTCTTCGTGAGTTCGTTAATTGCTTTGCATGGTCTTATGCCGAAATGCCTGGCTTGGATCCCAAAGTAGTAGTCCACAAGCTCAACTTGCAAAAAGAAATCAAGCCTATTAAACAGGGCCAAAGGAGATTTCGTCCCGACGTGATGGACAAAATTGAACAAGAAGTTCAGAAACTCAAAAACATTGGCTTCATCCGCGAGGAACAGCATCCTGAATATGGTTGGCCAACATCGTCCCCGTGACAAAGAAAAATGGGTAGATAAGGGTCTGTATTGACTACAGAGACCTGAATAGTGCATATACTAAAGATGAATTCCCGCTCCCCATACCAGAGGTGATGATTGACAACACCTATGGGTTCGAGCGAATGACATTCATGGATGGATTCTCTGGCTACAATCAAATAAAGATGCATCCTGAAGATGAAGGGCATACATCATTTCGGACACCATTCGGCGTGTATTGCTACACTGTCATGCCGTTTGGTCTGAAAAATGCAGATGCAACATATCAGAGGGCTATGATGAAAATATTCCAAGATATGGAGCATAAGACAGTCGAATGCTATGTTGACGACCTCGCCATAAAAAGCAGAAGAAAAGAAGACCATCTCAATGATCTTCGAGAAGTCTTCCTCCGACTTCGCAAACACAAATTGCGGATGAATCCACTAAAGTGCTTCTTCGGTGTCTCATCGGGTAAGTTTCTCGGATTCATAGTACTGAAAGCTGGAATAGAACTTGACCCCACTAAAGTCAAGGCTATCCTGGAAATGCCATCTCCCAGAACCCTAAGAGAATTAAAAGGGCTTTAAGGGAGGCTGGCCTACATTCGACGGTTCATCTCCAACCTATCAGGGAAGTGCCGTCCATTCTCTCGCATGATGAAGAAAGGCGTGGACTTTGTCTGGGATGCTGAATGTGAAAGTACATTTCAAGACATCAAAGCATACCCATCAAACCTCCAGTGCTGGCTGCCCCCACAACTGGAAAGCCATTTATCATGTACACAAGAGCTCTCGACCACTCTTTGGGTGCTCTGCTCGCACAAGAAAACGACAACGGAAAAGAAGCTGCTCTATATTACCTTAGCCGCATGATGGTAGGTGCAGAGCATCGCTACTCCCCAGTCGAAAAAGAATGCCTTGCAGTGATGTTTGCCGTGCAAAAGCTGCATCACTATCTGCTGTCGAACATAGTCTACCTGATTTCGAGGATCAACCTCCTAAAGGTCCTTGTCAAAAAAGCAGGTTCTCTCAATGCCCGACTGGAAAAATGGTCCATCCTTTTATCACAGTTTGATATTAGGTATGTACCACAAAAAGCAATCAAAGGATAAGCTCTAGCAGACTTTCTCGCAGAGCATCCATTGCCTAAAGATTCTCCACTCAGGGATGATCTCCCAGACGAATTTGTTTACAATGTGGAAACTTCCTTGTCAAACGCTTCCTGAGACATGTGCTTTGACGGTGCAACCAGGACAAATGAAAAGGGAAAGCAAATATCGGGAATTGGCATCCTCTTTCTCAGTCTAAACAAATACATAATTCCACACGCCTTCTCGCTACTGGAACCATGTTCAAACAATGCAGCTGAGTACCAAGCCCTGATTGTAGGATTGGAACTCGCCCTCGAATCCGGCACCACCACGCTGGAAGCGTTTGGAGACTCTCAACTGGTCGTCAACCAGATGAATCAGAAATATTAAGTCAGGAAGCCTAATTTGCTGCCTTACTATAATAAGGCGCAGTATCTTCGACAAAAACTCAACATCTACCATATCACCCACATCCTCAGAGGTGAAAACATCCGTGTAGATGCCCTGGCTGGACTTGCCGCATCCATGGCAATCCAAGAAGGGGAAAACATGCAAGTCATAGTGTGTCAAAGAAGGATTCTCCCTCCTCTCAACACACACCAAGCAGTTGCTGAATGCCACCAAGTGGTTGGAAGTCGGATGTCCATCCTCAAACCTTCGATTAGCGACTAGAGAGATCCGTTCATTGATTGTATCATGTTCGGAATACTACCTGAAGATCCAAAAGAGCGGGTAAGCATCCAAAGACGAGCTCCAAACTTTCATTTGGATATACCCACAAAAGCACTTTACAAAAAATCCTTCAACGAAGTACTCCTACGCTACTTATCACAACAAGAGGCTGAGGAAACTCTCGAAGGAGTACATGCTAGTCTTTGTGGAGCCCATCAGGTTGGCCCTAAGCTCTACAACCAGATAAAAAGGCTAGGTTACTATTGGCCTACCATGGTAGCTGATGCAATGCAATTTGCCAAGCGCTGCCAAAAATGCCAGATTCATGGAGATTATGTCCACATGCCTCCAGAATGGCTACATCCAACAGCAATCTCGTGGCCTTTCGAAGCCTGGGGTATGGACATCATAGGTCCTATTTCTCCCCCATCAAGCAAAGGTCATCGCTTCATCTTCGCCGCTACGGATTATTTCTCGAAGTGGTCAGAAGCATTTGCGCTCAGCGAAATGAAGACTTCATCAGTCCTTCAGTTCTTGCGCACCAACATTATTTATCGCTTCGGCATACCTAAAAGATTCGTCCATGATAATGGACTACAATTCCGGGATCACATATTTTACAGGTTTTGCGACAAGTACAAAATCCAAAGTTGTCCTTCGACTCCATATAATCCAGCAGCGAATGGACTAGCAGAAGCCTTCAACAAGACACTCTGCAAAATCCTCAAGAAATCTTTCAAAACAATGCATATTTCGTTGTTTCATTGTTCAAAAAAAAAGAAAAAAAAATCAAATCCAAAATCCAAGTTTAGGAGCCTCTTCCCAGGCTTGACCAAAATTTTCGATCCTTGAACCCAAAATTCATGGTTTGAAACAAAAACCAAGACTCAGGAATTTTCACACTAGTCTACCTTGGCTTTTACAACCGAAATGGTTATAAGGCAAAATTTATGACCCTCTGTCTCTAAACAAAAAAAATTGGTTTTTAGAAACCGGAAGGATGCGAACCCCATTCGATACTTCCAAAACCCAAAAAAAAATTGCAAGGAAGCGAACCCCATTCGATACTTGCAAATTTCAAAAATCGTGGAGAAGCAACAAACCAGTTGATATCCACAACCCAAATTTCAAAAATCGTGGAGAAGCAACAAACCAGTTGATATCCACAACCCAAATTTCAAAAATCGTGGAGATGCAACATACCAGTTGCTATCCACAACCCAAATTTCAAATGGTTCGAGAAAACCTCAAATTTCAAAAATCGCGAAGAAACGACATCAAGTCAGTACCCGTAAAACCAAAAGTTTTGGGAAAAGTAGGGAAGCGACGCTTAGTCGATATTTGCACCCCAATTCGCGAGGAAGCGACACTCCATCGATACTCGCAAAACCCAGCCCGCGAGGAAGTGACATTCCATCAATACTCGCAAAACCGAATGAGCAAGGAAGCGACATTCCATCGATACTTGCAAGACCATTCAGCGGGGAGGCGACATTTAGTCGATACCTGCATTTTGAAAACCAAATCCGGCTATAAACGCCAAAAACCGGCTATAAATGCCAAAATCCGGCTATAAATGCCAAAACAAAAATTTTTCGGCTATAATCGCCAAAATCGGCTTTCATGCCAATAAAACAAAACTTGGTTTTCAAAAAAAAAACTCGGCTATAAATGCCAAAACAAAAAAAAATTCCGGCTATAAATGCCAAAACAAAAAATTTTCGGCTATAAACGCCAAAATCGACTTTCATGCTATCTCAAAATTCGGCTATAAATGCCAAGACAAACAAAACAAAATTCAGCTTCTATGCCATTCCAAAATTCGGCTTCTATGCCATTTTAAAATTCGGCTTTCACGCCATCCAAAAATTTTGGCTCCCATGCCGCAAAACAAATTTTGGCTCTTACGCCACAAAATTCGGCTTTCACGCCATCCAAAATTTGGTTTTCAAACCATAAAAAAAAAAAACCAGGTTTTTCGCCACAAAAATTGGCTTTCATGCCCAAAACAACTCTTTGACAAAAGATTTTCACAAAATGACAACCTTTTGATCAAATTCTTAAACAAACATTCCCATCAACTTTTGCTCAAAATTGTTTTCATCAAAAAAATGATTTAAGTGAAAGGGAGGGGATACAAAAATATAGTACCAAAACTGTTTATACATGGAGGTACCAAAAAAAAGGAAAAAAAAAAGAGTCTGTTACAACTCAGGAGCTCAATCCGACGGTTCAACTCCTCAAGCAGACCCATGGCCTTAACTTCCAAAGTTTTTAGGCCACGTTTCTTCAAAATGTCCCCATAAAACGCGGCCGAATGCCGTGACCCATCTGCAACACGAGGAAGTTCTTCCCAGAGGACTTGCCATTGCTCATGCTCCTGAGTCTTCCTCCGGACATTACCTTCAGCTTCCTCAACCTGGCGAATGAGAGTCCCCTCCTTGTCACGAGCCTCCACAATGGCGGTCCATTTGGCAGCAGCCTCTTCCTCTAAAAGATCAAGACGTTGCCTAGCCTCGACAACCTCCTTATCAAGGCGGTCCAAGTCTTGCTTTAGCCCCATGATGGATAACTCGGTAACGTTCTTCTCTCGAACGATCTGCCTCCGAGTCTTCATGACCTCAGTCAGCTCAGCTTTGACTTTGCTGGAAGGTTTTATGAACATCTCATCAAAGAAGTTACCATCTGGGAAACTCTTGGTCTCGGTCCATTTGCTCCCCAAGGCAATGATTTCCTCAACAAAATCCTTGGCGCTCGCGATGTCCAGACCGACTTCTTTGCTATCAGCGAGGATGTCCTGCACGTGCTTGATCATGCCAAAACCAGCTTCCAAATGACCTGAAGAAAGAGTCTCAACCCATGAGCTCAAGACAGTCTTCAACACCTTCCTTGCATATTGAAGGTGCGGTGCAGATGAGGATTCGCGATGCTCTGGTGCCCGACTGCCCACGTCATGCTCCATTGGAAGAGTAATCAATAAACTCTTTCCAACGGAAGAAGCTGACTCATTGAAAGTGGAAGAAGCCCCTACTTCTGCATCAGCCGCAGGTATCCCCTGTTCTGGCTCTGAGGAAGACGGAGGAATCTCTCCTGCTGCTTCACAATCTGTCAAAAAAAAAAAAGGAAGAAAAGGTATGAATATAATCTTGTCAAAAATATATCAAGATTATTATTGCAAATATACCCGCTTCGACGACCGGCGGAGTACTCTCTGCCTCTTTGAGCTCATCCGAAGCATCGTCAAAAGTTGCGTCCATAGATGGCTCAAAATCGTCGGAATCCTCTGGCAAGTCAGCTACATGTTAGCAAATGACAACAAAAGAAGAAAAAAAAAAAGCAAAAGCCAAAGCAAATCATACCAGGTGAAGGTTCTGGAACCACTCCAGAGTCCCTGGGCTCTTCCTCAGATGCCACGACTGGATCCGTCATTGCCTCATCGGCCAGAACCTCAGGCATCACCTGGTCATCATCCTCTGCTAAAAAAAAAAAAAAAGAAGCAGCGGATCAAAACAAAATCTTTCAAAAAAAAAAAAGGGGAAGAAGAAGAAACAAAGGAAAAAAAGGGGATCATACCAGCTATCTCCTCTTCTCTGCTTCTCTTCTCCGGAGGCTCGTTAGCATCCTCAGACACCTCCTCAGCAATGGTGAGAGGAACTTCGAGATCAGAAGGACTATCGTGCCGTCTCATGTTACGGCGTTGTCCTCTTCTCCTCTTGCCTCGGCAGGCCAATCTGCTTGACGATCCTGCCCCACTATCAACATCAAGCCTCTCACAAGAGTCCTCACTGGATGTTCTACTTTTCTTAGTAGACTCCATGGAAGCCTTCGTATGCTCTGCCTGTATCATAGCATCGATGTCGGCCTCCTCCTCCTCCAGCTGTCTCAAGACCTCACCAGGAATCCCTTGTGCAGCTCCTGATCTGATGATGTCCTGCCCGTTGAGAAAGCCTATCTTGTGCTTCTCTCCAGAAAAGAAGGCCAAAACTTCCTCTCGACGGACACCATCCAATTTGCCAAGACCTTTCCCAGGAGATTGCTTAATATCGAGCTTTTTCTTGGAAAGCCCCCGGTACACTGAAAAGCTCTCCACGAACCACTTCGTGAAGCCAGCAGTCTGGAAGGTGGGCAGCTCAGGATAGGAAATCATGGCGGTAGTGTCCTCGGCGCTATAAAAAGCCCATGCATTTCTCCCATCTTGCAGACCTCCAAAACGCTTCACCATACTTGAAGGCGCTCCAACAACACCTTGAGAGAAGCCAAGCTGCAATGCAAAACGCGAAGGGACATACGGCTGGATATTGACGAAAAGATGTATGTGGTACACCATCGTACCAACCCGTATGTTGAAGAGCCACCTCTTCTCCGCGTCCGTCAAAGCATAGTGTCTTCCCGACCCTGCCCTGGTAGAATCACGGGAGCCACCAAAGTCAAAAGCCTTCTTCCGCAAACCCGGAGAAAGCTTCACCGAAGACTGCCCAATCTCGATGTCCCTAAATCGTCGGATCCTCAAACGGGCAGATAAAAGTGATTCGGGAACGGCTGTTCCTCTAGCCAAACGAATCGTAAAGGGATCTTCGTCCTGTGCAACTCCCAAAACAATGGAAGTTAGAACAGTGGTATACGTACCATGAATAGAAGATATGGGCGGAAAATACCCTGTTCATGGGAAGTCCAAGCCGAACTAGGAAAGCAGCAGCCTGCAGTTCGGTACAAAAATAGGAGTAAAGAGCATGTACGAAAGCCAGCCACTCTCCAAACGCCATCTGACAAGCTGGAAAAATACAGTGCGGCCTGATGTCCGTCCCATCTCCTCCAGCAAAAACAGCCTCACCCAGCCAGTAAGTGAGGTAAATAGCGAGATCTCTCCACAACGCAATGTCAGGAAAAATGGCATCTGTGCTTGCAAAAAACTTCTTCAAATCTTCTCGCATAGCAGCGATCTTCTTCAAACTTGATGCTTTAGCCCTAGCATCCTGGGCCATGCCATCAGAAGAATCCCCGCTGTCAAAAAAGTTGGAGCTGCAACTTCTCCAACTGCTGCATCTAACTTTCGTGCCCTCCTTATCCTTCAAAAAATCGTAGAAGGCGACAAGCTGAAAGTACACAAGCCTAAACTCCTCAGACTGCTCCTCAAGGACGCTGTCAATAGGCATAAACTCCTCATAGAGTTTGCCAAGGATAGGCAACCCGGTGATGGCGCTCAGCTCCTTCAAAGCAAAACCAATCTCACCATTCGTCACAATGAAGGTGTTGGTTTGTGGAAGGAACGACTCCAGCATGGCCATGAAAACCTCATCGGAGAAAACGACGGTTTGCCGAAAAGTGCGAACCGCGACAAAAATCTTGGCCTCCCGAAGAACGGCCTCACCTGTCCTCAGGGTGTGATCAGTCCATGACTCCCAGCTCGAGTCAGCACTGAAACGGCCACGAAGTCGAAAAGGCTTCACCCAATTGCTACCGTCACCCCGAAAAATGCCAAGGCCCACCGTCTTAAATCAACCGATGGATGATCAGAACCTTGGTAGCCACTGGCTGGCATCAACATGTCCATACGGACAGGTGGCTTCTCTGCAAAACTAGAAGGGCCGCTAACAAAAGCCCCGGTCTTGATCACACCGGTCATTTTCACCCAGCTTGGAGGATCTTCCCTCTTAGGGTACGTGGGAGAAATGCTCAGGATCGAGATGGTCCGATCAAAAGACGACCGGGAAGAAATAGTTCTCTCCTCACCATCTGCTGTGTAAGAGAACCGAAAACATCTCCTTTGGTATGTCAACTCATCGGGGACTGCATCACCGAAGAAGAAGGTAGGCTTGAGCACAACATTCTGATTGTCCGTAACCCAAGGACGACTGCTTACCATGATCTTATAGAACTCCTCATCTTTGAGAGCGATCAATCGCTGTCTCATCTCATCACGATTGAGGGAATCGTATTCTTCCAAGTTTTTCTCCACAAACTGGACCTTCTCCCAAGCCTGCTGAACGACAGCATTGGAAGATCTAGCAGACCGACGAGGTGCGTCAGTAACATGACCTTTACCTTTGTTCGTTCTAGAATAACTACCTGGAAAAGATGGAAGAAAAAAGATCAATCAACATCAAAATGACAGAATTCTGCTACAAAAAAATTCTAGCAAAATTTTGACATGATTTCGAGGCAATTCCAACGAAAAGGAAAATACTCCGAAAAAGACAGGAAGCCTGAAGATGAGCTCAACATCGCTGCGAGCTCATAGTCAGTGGAGAATTCCCAAAGATGGTTCGAACTCAACTTCGCCGCGAGAACAAGCCAATCTCATCAAACTTCCGCAAAATCTGGAAAAGAGCTCAACATTGCTGCGAGCTTCAGAATCCAAAAGTTGCGAACTTCCTCAAAATCCAACAAGACCGAGAAAGAGCTCAACATCGCTGCGAGCTTAAAATCCCGATACTTGCAAAAGATTTTCAGGTATGCATCATCATACTTCCAAATCTATTTACCAAAACTCATGCATCAAAAAATATCATCATGTATTAGATGCTAAGAAAACCTTGACCAAAGTTTGACCAATTCCAACCCAATTTGGTCAAAACCAATCAAACTTTGTCCAAGTCAAAAATCATGTTGGCTTGACCTAGAGACTCTAGCCTTCTATCTTGACGCATCAAACAAAAAAAAAAAAAAAGCATACATATTGAAATTGCATAGCCTCATTATCATAGTGAGCAAACAAGGAAAAAGAAAAAGAAAGAGAGAGAAAAAAATCTCAGCAAAAAAAAAAAAATTGGCCCACAGGCTGTGGCCCACTGCCACGTCGCAGTATGGTCAGGTCCATACGGACCTGTCCGTACAACCAGAAAAAAAAAACAGAAAAAAAAAACAAAAGAAAAGAAAGACGCTGAAAAAAAAGAAAAAAGGAGAAATCAGCGTGAAAAAAAAATAGAAAAAAAGAGAATACACGGTTTAAAAAAAAAAGAAAACTGAGGAAAGAAAAAAAAAAAAAAAAGAAGCACGAAAAAAAAGAGAAGGAAAACGTGCATGAGAAAAAAAAAAGAAGAAAGAAAAGAAAAGAAAAGAAAAAGAAGAAGAAAAGAAAAAAAAATATAGAAGCTACTTCTACAATGGAGATTCTTGACGAGGAAGAAAACTTACTTGAAGCCATTGATGGAGAAGAAGAAGAAAAACTTGGAGATCCTTGAAGAAGAGAAAGCACTTCTTATCTTGGAGAGCACTCTTGAAGATTACTTGCAAAAAGAAAGCAATGGAGCAAAAGCACCAACCCTCTTTGCTTTTATAGAAGGGAGCAAGCCAAAAGAGGAAACAAGGAGAAAGAAAGGAGGTAAGTGCTAAAATTTAGCTACTTTCCCCAAAAGAAAGATATTTTGAGAGAATCTTTCCACAAAAAGAAAACTTGAGAAATTCTCTCCAAGTAAAGATATTTTTAGATATTCTCTACACAAAAGAGATATTTTTAGATATTCTTTACAAATATGACACCATATGAGATCTAGGCCATCTCCAAAGCCTAAGGTCCCATGGGTTAGCCCATATGAGCCAGGTTTGACCACCTAGGCACTAAAAGTGGCTTTTAGTCAAAATATTCCTCTTACCAAGAGCAAAAAAAAAAAAAGAAGAAAAGAGCAAAAAAAGTCCCATGCCTCTTTTGAGTTGATGGGACCATTCAAAAAAAGAAAAGAAAGTCTCATGAGTTTCCAAAAACCAAACCATCATCCAACCTCATGAACCAAATTGAGCCAAAATCTTGAAATTGACATTTCACAAAACCAAATTCCGGTCCCCTAACTCGCCACATACAGCTTGTTATGTCACAAGACCAAAACCAAAATCAAAATCCAAACCAAACCCAAAACCAAAAACCCCAAATCTGACCCCCCAACCTGCCACATACAGCTTGTTGGGTCACAAGGTCAAAATTAAAAATCAAACCCCGACCCCCTAACTTGCCACATACAGCTTGTTAGGTCACAAGGTCAAAATCCAAATACCCCATGTCATTTTCAAAACTTTGCCTTGAGATGGTGTGTGATCCCTCTCACTACCATAAAATTCCCCCGGAAACTTAGAAGGCTATTAAAAAAAAAAATTTGCTCAAGACTCTTGGTCAAGTTGGAATCTCTCCTCCAAGTTTCTCTTCGAGGCACATCGACTCCAAAAAGCTACTCGTCGCTGTACCTCGAGGGGGCATTTGTTGACACCAAAAAAGTCAATATGTCTCCTCAACATCGAAAAGCCTCTTGAAGCTGCATCCTGCTAAAAATAGGCAAGGCTACTTCAAGCATCAGATTTTGTCAGAATCAGACAGAAACTGAGAGATCCTTCAAGACAGCCAAAAGAGGGGTGCACCTGAGGTTTCGGGCCATTCCGACATCGTTTGGCCTAACTTCACTGCTCCGATAGCAAAACAAGCGCTCCCGGCGGCGACATCATCGAAAACACCAAAACTTCGATCAGAGCCTACGGATGACTCCAGAATGTCTCTAAGGGGCTCTATGCCAAATTTCAAGTCAAACCGACAACGTTTGACTCTCTATCAATGCTCGAGCAGCAAAATCAAGCCTCCCGGCGGAGGGAACCACCAAAGCCATCACTCATCAAACAAAATACATGAGTGGCTTCAACATGCTTCCAAAAGGCTGCACGTCAAAATTCAAGTCATTCCGACAACGTTTGACCAGGTTTCGATGCTCCGAGAGAAAATCAAGCCTACCGGCGGCGGAGCAACCCGGGACCATGACATCCAAAACGGAGCCCATGGAACGTCTCAAAATGACTCCAATAGGCTCCCCGTCAAATTTCAGGTCAATCGGACATCGTTTGACCACATATCAAAGCTCGGCACTTTCCCCGCAGCAAAATCAAGTGAAGCATCGATAGGACCCCAAACAGCTTCAAAACTTAAATAAAAGCCCATGGTTGGTCCTATCCACTGCTCAAGAAGCTTCACCTCAATTTTCAGGTCATTCCGACATCGTTTGACCTAGTTTCGACGCTTGACGGAAAATCGGCTACAAAGTCTTCGACTTTCCCGAAAAATAGGAAACTTTGTGCTCCGATTTCGCGCGGGTTCTCATCAAGTTTTCTCCAAGAAAATATAGTCAATAATTGAGAAAAAATGTCAAGAAAAATACAAAAGAAAAAAGGAACGAAAAAGACGGAAAATCGGCCGAAAACGAAGCTCGGAGACCAAAGGGCAAAACACCCTAAGGTCGCCGGCGACCCTGGGTGCATGGTCGCCTGGCGACCCTGGAAATCCGGGTCACCGGATTTTGCACCAAAGTGTCCGTTTTCCGATTCTTTTCGCGTTTCGGGTGCTCCGGCCTTTGTGATTTTCGGAAAATGCAATGTTTGATGCTTGAAAACGACTGATCTTCGTCGACATCTCGGATCCACCGTCAAAAGCATGAAATCATCACCGATCGCCTCAAGATCGCCAACCGGCTGACCAAGAAAGTGCACTTTCTGTCCTACCGATCGTGAAATCGACAAGACAGATGTCACCGGCCCGCCAACATCAATCAATGTCTGAAATTGCACTGCAATCCGACATCAAACAATGTGTGGATCCACCTGTGATGATCACAAGAAGAATCTCAAAAGGCGCAGCACGGCCTGCGACTCTTCACATGCCCTGGCGACCTCTTAATGACATTAATTGACCCGTTTATGACAACTTAATGCAGTCATTAACTCATTATTTTGGACGGCCCAATCAGATTCAAGAATTTGGGAGTTACAAATCCAAGTAATCATGGCATTAAACCCATGAAACTCCCATCATCATGAAGCATAAAGGCAATTAAAAGCCCACTACCTTCATCGGCCAATCACAAGCCATGAAAAAGGAGTTACAAAATCAACTTGTAACTCCTCATCAATGCTCTCATCATGGCTATCAATGCCCATAACCATCCCATGGCTACCAAAAGCCTATAAAAGGAGATCCATTTCCAAGAGAAAAAAAAAAAAAGAGCATCGAAGAAGATCGACATCTATCGACTTGAAGTTCTGCACTTCTCCCAAAGAAATCCATACGAAGTCCTGCTGCTCTGCTGCAAAGAACACCACAAGGTGATCAACATCCCTTGCCCCCCCCCCCCCCCCTAAAAAAAAAAAGGCATTCTCCTTCTCCAACATGGCATAAACGTGGTTTTTCAGCCCGTTTACTCGGTTTTTCATTGGATATAGGACCTTCTCTTGGTCATTGTCCTTTAAAAAACTTAGGTTAGGAGCCAAGCCGAAGAATCAAAGCATCACATGTTCTCATTTGAAGGACGATGGCGAAGCCCACACATGACTTGCGACCGTCGATCTCAACGTGTCCCCACAATCTCCTGAGAAGTTAGATCCCTTTTCTTCTTTTTCTATTGTAATTTGTATTTCTTAAAGAGACAAAAAGAAATCACAATTCTTGTCCTTCATATTTGATGAGTTTTGTAAAATCGCCTTTCACGTCAAAATCGTCTTTCACGGCAAACAAACAAAAACGCCTCTTACGGCATTCTAAAAACTTGTCTATTTTCTTAATATTAATGCAATTTGAAAAGTTAGAAAAAAGGATTGATTTCCTATCCACTTGTGAAGGTGAATCTCCCGATTATCACCATTCCAAATTCCAAGTAGAAAGTAAATCTGGCATACCCGTACAAAAATGTTGATGCCCGAGATCTTCCCTCCTCCGCTGAGACCCAGGTCAGCCCCTTGGGTGAGGAGGGAGAGGACGGAAGATTCCCCCCTTTTTTTTCGGGTCCATCACTCACATAGCAGCGATCTTCTTCAAACTTGATGCTTTAGCCCTAACATCCTGGGCCATGCCATCAGAAGAATCCCCGCTGTCAAAGAAGTTGGAGCTGCAACTTCTCCAACTGCTGCATCTAACTTTCAAGCCCTCCTTCTCCTTCAAAAAATCATAGAAGGCGACGAGCCGAAAGTACACAAGCCTAAACTCCTCAGATTGCTCCTCAAGGACGCTGTCAATAGGCATAAACTCCTCATAGAGTTTGCCGAGGATAGGCAATCCGGTGATGGCGCTCAGTTCCTTCAAAGAAAAACCAATCTCACCATTCGTCACAATGAAGGTGTTGGTTTGTGGAAGGAATGACTCCAGCATGGCCATGAAAGCCCCATCGGAGAAAACGACGGTTTGCCGAAAAGCGTGAACCGGATCCAAAATCTCGGCCTCCCGAAGAACGGCCTCACCAATCCTCACGATGTGATCAGTCCATGATTCCCAGCTTGAGTCAGCGCTGAAACGGCCACGAAGTCGAAAATGCTTCACCCAATTGCTGCCGTCACCCCGAAAAACGCCAAGGCCCACCGGTCTCAAATCAACCGATGGATGATCAGAACCTTGGTAGCCACTGGCTGGCATCAACATGTCCATATGGACAGGTGGCTTCTCTGCAAAACCGGAAGGGCCGCCAACAAAAACCCCGGTCTTGATCACATTGGTCCTCTTCACCCAGCTCGGAGGATCTTCCTTCTTAGGGCACGTGAGAGAAAGGCTCAGGATCGAGATGGTCCGATCAAAAGACGACCGGGTAGAAATAGTTCTCTCCTCACCATCTGCTGTGTAAGAGAACTGAAAACATCTCCCTTGGTATGTCAAGTTGTCGGGGACTGCATCACCGAAGAAGAAAGTAGGCTTGAGCACAACGCTCTGATCGTCCGTAACCCAAGGACGACCGCTTACCATGATCTTGTAGAACTCTTCATCTTTGAGAGCGATCAATCGTTGTCTCATCTCATCACGATTGAGGGAATCACACTCTTCCAAGTTCTTCTTAACAAACTGGACCTTCTCCCAAGCCTGCTGAACGGCAGCATTGGAAGATCTAGCAGACCGACAAGGTGCGTCAGTAACAGGACCTTTACCCTTGTTCGTTCTAGAAGAACTGCCGGCAAAAGATGGAAGAGAAAAGATCAATCAACATCAAAATGACAGAATTCTGCTACAAAAATTCTAGCAAAATTTTGACATGGTTCCGGGGCAATTCCAACGAAAAGGAACATACTCCGGAAAAGATAGGAAGCCTGAAGATGAGCTCAACATCGCTGCGAGCTCATAGTCAGTGGAGAATTCTCAAAGAAGGCTTGAACTCAACATCGCTGCGAGAACAAGCCAATCTCATCAATTCTTCCGTAAAATCTGGAAAAGAGCTCAACATTGTTGCGAGCTTCAAAATCCAAAAATTGTAAAACTTCCTCAAAATCCAGCAAGACCGAGAAAGAGCTCAACATCGCTGCGAGCTCAAAATCCCGATACTTACAAAAGATTTTCAGGTATGCATTATCATACTTCCAAATCCATTTACAAAAATCATGCATAAAAAAATATCGTCATGCATTAGATGCTAGGAAAACCTTGACCAAAGTTTGACCAATTCCAACCCAATTTGGTCAAAACCAATCAAACTTTGTCCAAGTCAAAAATCATGTTGGCTTGACCTAGAGACTCTAGCTGCCAGTGGGCCGGTGACATCTGTCTTGTCGATTTCTCGATCGGTCGGACAAAAAGTGTACTTTCTTGGTCATCCGGTTGGCGATCTTGGAGTGATCAATGATGATTTCATGCTCTTGACGGCGGATCCAAGATTTTGGCGAAAATCAGTCATTTCCAAGCATCAAGAATTGGATGTTTGGAAAATCACAGGGGCTGGAACTCCCAAAACACAAAGAGGATCAGAAAACGGGCCATCCGGCGGAAATCTGGCGACCCGGATTTCCAGGGTCGCCGGCGACCATGGGGGTTTTGTCCCTTTTGGTCGCAGTTTTTTGGCCGTTTCTTCATCTTTTTCATTCCTTTTTTTCTCCTGTATTTTTCTTGACACTTTTTCTCATTTATTGACTTGATTTTTCTGAAGAAAAATTGATGGGAATCCGCGCAAACCTGAGCACAAAGTTTCCCATTTTTTGGAAAAGCCGAAGACTTTGTAGCCGATTTTCAGTCAAGAGTCGAAACTAGGTCAAACGATGTTGGAATGACCAGAAATTTGAGGTGAAGCCTCTTGAGCAGTGGATAGGACCAACCATGGGCTTTTATTTGGGTTTTGAAGCCATTTGGGGTCATGTCGCTGCTAGACTTGATTTTGCTGCGAGGAAAATGTCAAGCTTTGATGTTCGGTCAACTGATGTCCGATTAACCTGAAATTTGACAGGGAGCCTATCGGAGTCATTTTGAGACGATCCATTAGCTCCAATTTGTATGTCATGGTCCCGGGGTGCTCCGCCCCCGGTAAGCTTGATTTTGTTTCGGAGCGTCGAGGTATGGTCAAACGTTGTCGGAATGACCTGAAATTTGACGTGCAATCCTTTGGAAGCATGTTGAAGCCACTCATGTACTTTTTTTTTATGAGTGATGGCCTCAGCGGTTCTCGCCTCCGAGAGGCTTGATTTTGATGCTCGAGTGTTGATGGAGGGTCAAACATTGTCGGTTTGACTTGAAATTTGACAAGGAGCCTTTTGGAGGTATTTTGGAACCATCTGAGGCTTTGATCGAAGTTCTGATGTCTTCAACACTGTAGCTGCCGGGAGCGCCTGTTTAGCTGTCGGAGGAGTGAAGTTAGGCCAAATGATGTCGGAATGGCCTGAAACTCCATGTGTACCCCTCTTTTGGTTGTCTTAAAGGATTTTGCAGCTTTTGTTTGATTCTGACAGGATCCGATGCTTGAAGTAGCATTGCTTGTTTGTAGTAGGATGCAGCTTCATGTGGCTTCTTGATGTTGAAGAGGCAAAGTGACTTTTTTGGTGTCAACAAATGCTCCCTCGAGGTACATCGACGAGTAGCTTTTGGAGTCGATGTGCCTCGAAGAGAAACTTGAAGGAGAGTTTCTGACTTGACCAAGAGTCTTGAGATTTTTTTAATAGCCTTTTGAGTTTCCATGGGAATTTTATGGTAGTGAGAGGGATCATGTACTATCTCAAGGCAAAAGTTTTGAAAATGACATAGGGGATTTGGATTTTTGGATTTTGGAATTTCCCTTTTGACCTTGTGAACCTAAAGGCTTTATGTGACACATTAGGCGGTCAAGAAAGGCTTTTTTTGGTTTTTGACCTTGTGACCTAACAAGTTGTATGTGACAGGTTAGGGGGTCGGGGTTTGATTTTTGATTTTGACCTTGTGACCCAACAAGTTGTATATAGTAAGTTGGGGGTCAGATTTGGTTTTGACCTTGTAACCTAACAAGTTGTATGTGACGAGCTAAGGGGTTAGGATTTGGTTTTTGGTTTTGGTTTTGGTCTTGTGACCTAACAAGTTGTATGTGGTGAGTTAGGGGACTAGGGTTTGGTTTTTTGTGGGATGTCAATTTCAAGATTTTGGCTTAATTTGGTTCATGAGGTTGGATGGTTTGTTTTTTTGGAAACCCATGAGGCTCTTTTCTTTTTTTTTTTCTTTTTTTTTTTTTGAATGGTCCGATCAACTCAAAAGAGGCATGGAACCATTTTTTTGTATGCTCTTGGTAAGAGGGATTTTTTGACTAAAAGTCATTTTTAGTGCCTAGGTGGTCAAACCTGGCTCATATGGGCTAACCTACGGGACTTTAAGATTTGAAGATGGCTTAGATCTCATATGGTGTTATTTTGTAGAGTATATCTAAAAATATCTCTTTTTGGTAGAGAATATCTAAAAATATCCTTACTTGGAGAAAATCTCTCAAGTTTCCTTGTTTTTGGGACAGATTTTCTCAAAATATCTTTCTTTTGGGAAAGTTACTAAATTTTATCACTTACCTCCTTTCTTTTCTCCTTCTTTCTTCTTTTGGTTTGCTCCCTCCTATAAAAGCAAGGCGAGGTTGGATCTTTTGCTCCATTGCTTCCTTTTTGCAAGAATCTTCAAGAGTGCTCCGAGATCAAGAACTCCTCTTCGTCTTTAAGGATTTTTCAAGCTTTTTCTTCTTCTTCTCCATCAATGGCTTCAAGTAGGTTTCCTTTTTCAAGAAACTCCATGTAGAAGTAGAAAATTTTCTTTTCTTTTCTTTTTCTCTTTTTTTTTTTGTCAAACACGTTTCTCTTCTTCTTTTTTTTTTTCGTGCTTCTTCTCTCTTTTTTTTCTTTTCTTTTTTTTTTCTTTCTCTCTTTTTTTTTCACGGTGGTCCCCTTTTTTATTCACCGTTTTTTTTTCTTTTTGGGCATTACGGATCTGTCCGTACGGCCACATGGCCATGGGCCATGGCCTGTGGGCCAGCCCGGAAATTTTTTTATTTTTTTGTTTTTTTGAAGAGATTTCTCTCTTTTCTTTTGTTTTTTTTTTTTTTTTTTTTGCTCACATCATGATAATGAGGTTATGCAATTTCAAGATGTTCATGCATTTTTTTTAAGCATCAAGATAGAAGGCTAGAGTCTCTAGGTCAAGCAAACATGATTTTTTACTTGGATAAAGTTTGATTGATTTTGACCAAATTGGGTTGGAATTGGTCAAACTTTGGTTAAGGTTTTCCTAGCATCGAATGCATGATGGCTTTCTTTGGTGCATGAATTTTAGTAAATTGACTTGGAAGCATGATGATGCATACCTAGAAATCTTTTACAAGTCTTGGGATTTGGAGCTCGTAGTGATGTTGAGCCCTTCCTTAGCCTTGCGGGGTTTTGAGGAGCTTTACAAGTTTTGGAGTTTGGAGCTCGCAGTAATGTTGAGCCCTTTTCCAATTTTGCGAAGATTTGAAAAGATTGGTCTGATCTTGCAGTAATGTTTGAGTTCAAACCTTCTTTGAGAATCTTCTACTGACTATGAGCTTGCAGCGATGTTGAGCTCATTTTTAGGCTTCCTATCTTTTTCGGGGTGTTTCCCTTTTCTTCGGAATTGCCCCGGAACCATGTCAAAATTTCGCCTGAACTTTTTTAGCAAAATTCTGTCATTTTGATGATTGATTTTTGTTTTTATTTCCATCCTCTGCAGGTAGTTCTTCCAAAACGAACAAGGGTAAGGGGCCTGTTACTGACGCACCTCGTTGGTCTGCCAGATCTTCTAATGCGGCCGTTCAGCTAGCCTAGGAGAAGGTTCAGTTTATTGAGAAGAACTTAGAAGAGTGTGATTCCCTCAATCATGATGAGATGAGACAGCGATTGATCGCTCTCGAGGATGAGGAATTCTATAAGATTGCGGTAAGCATCCGTCCTTGGTTTATGGACGATCAGAGCGTTGTGCCCAAGCCTACCTTTTTCTTTGGTGATGCAGTCCCTGACGACTTGACATACCAAAGGAGATGTTTTCAGTTCTCTTACACGGCAGATGGTGAGGATAGAACTATTTCTACCCGGTCGACTTTCGATCGAACCATCTCGATCATGAGTCTTTCTCCCACATGCCCTAAGAGGGAAGATCCTCCGAGCTGGGTGAAGAGGACCAATGTGATCAAGACCGGGGTTTTTATTGGCAGCCCTTCCGGTTTTGCAGAGAAGTCGCCTGTCCGTATGGACATGTTGATGCCAGCCAGTGGCTACTACGGTTCTGATCATCCGCCGGTCAATTTGTGACCTGTGGGCCTTGGCATTTTTCGGGGTGACGGCAACAATTGGGTGAAGCCTTTTCGACTTCGTGGCCATTTCAGTGCTGACTCAAGCTGGGAATCATGGACTGATCATTCCCTGAAGGTTGGTGGGGCCATTCTGCGGGAGGTCGAAATTTTTGACGCGGTTCGCGCTTTTCGGCAAACCGTGGTTTTCTCCGATGAGGCTTTCATGGCCATGCTGGAGTCATTCATTCCACAAACAAACACCTTCATTGTTAAGAATGGTGAGATAGGTTTTTCTTTGAAGGAATTGAGCGCCATCACCGGGCTGCCTATCCTTGGCAAACTCTATAAGGAGTTTATACCTATCGACAGTGTCTTCGAGGAGCAGTCTAAGGAGTTCAGGCTTTTGTACTTTCAGCTCGTCGCCTTCTATGATTTTTTAAAGGAGGAGGGCTCGAAAGTCAGGTGCAGCAGTTGGAAGAGTTGTAGCTCCAACTTTTTTGACAGCGGGGAGTTTTCGGATAACATGGCCTAGGATGCTAGGGCTAAACACCCAAGTTTTAAGAAGATCTCCGCCATGCGGGAAGATTTTTGGAAATTCTTTGCAAGTACAGACGCCATTTATCCTGACATTGTATTACGGAGAGATCTCGCTGTTTACCTCACTTATTGGCTGGGTGAGGCTGTTTTTGCTGGAGGGGATGGAACGCACATCTGGCCGCATTATATTTTTCCGGCTTGTCAGATGGCATACGGAGAGCAGCTGACTTTGGTGCCTGCTCTTTACTCCTATTGTGTACCGAACTGCAGGCTGCTGCTTTTCTGGTTCGGCTTGGGCTCCCTATGAATAGGGTATTTTCAACCCATATCTTCTATTCGTGGTATGTATACCACTGTCCTAGCTTCCACCAGTTGGGAGTTGCACAGGACGATGACCCTTTCATGATTCGTTTGGCTAGAGGGACAGCCATTTCCGAATCTCTTTTGTCTGCCCGTTTGAGAATCCGACAGTTCAGGGACGTCGAGATTGGGCAATCTTCAATAAAGCTTTCTTCGGGTCTGTGGAAGAAGGCTTTTGATTTTGATGTCTCCCGTGATTCCACCAGGGCAGGGTCAGGAAGACACTATACTTTGACAAATGCAAAAAAGAGATGGCTTTTCAACATACGGGTTGGTACGATGGTGTACCTTAGACATCTTTTTGTTGATATCTAGCCGTATGTCCCTTCGCATTTTGCGCTGCAGCTTGGCTTCTCTCAAGGCGTTGTTGGAGCACCTTCGAGCATGGTGAAGCGTTTTGTTGGTTTGCAAGATGGGAGGAATGCATGGGCTTTTTACAGTGCAGAAGACACTACCGCCATGCTTTTCCTATCCTGAGTTGTCCACTTTTCGTACTGCTGGCTTCATGGAGTGGTTCGTAGAGAGCTTTTCAGTGTACCGGGGGCTTTCCTTGAAGGAACTTGATGTCAAGCAATCTCTTGGGAAGGGTCTTGGCAGATCAGATGGTGTCCGTCGAGAGGAAGTTTTGGCTTTCCTTTTTAGAGAGAAGCATAAGGTAGGCTTTCTCATTGAACAGGACGTCATTGGATCAGGAGTTGCACAAGGGATTCCTAGTGAGGTCTTGAAACAGCTGGAACAAGAGGAGGTCGAGATTGACGCTTGGATGCAAACGGAGCGTGCAAAGGCTTCCATGGAGTCTACTGGGAAAAACAGACCATCCAGTGAGGACTCTAGTAAGAGACCTGATTTTGATAGTGGGGTAGGTTCTTCGAGCAGACCGTCTCACAAAAGTAAGAGGAAGAGAGGACAACGCTGTAATATGAGGCGGCACGAAAGTCCTCCTGATCTGGAAGTTCCTCTCACCATAGCTGAGGAGGTGTCTGGGGATGCTGACAAGCCTCCAGAGAAGAGGAGCCGAGAAGAGGAGACGCCTGGTATGATTCTCCTTTTTCTGTTTACGCTTCTTTTCTCTTATGAGAGGTTTTTGTTTTTGATCCACTGCTTTCTTTCTTCTAGCAGAGGATGGTGATTTGGTGATGCCTGAGGTTCCGGCCCATGAGGCGACAACAGATCCGGTCGCGGCATCTGAGGAAGAGCCAAGGGAATCTGGAGTGGTTCCAGAACCTTCACCTGGTATGTCTTCTTTTGTTTTTCCTCCTTTTTTGTTTCTGCTGTCATTTACTAACTTGTTGCTTTTGTCTTCTTGTTAACCAACTTGCCAGAGGATTTTGACGACTTCGAGCCATCCATGGATGCAACCTTTGACGATGCTTCGGATGAGCTCATGGAAGCAGAAAGTACTTCGCCGGTCGTTGAAGAAGGTATTTTGTAATAATAATCTCGATATTGATTTTTTTTGACAAGATCATACTCATACCTTTTTGTCTTTTATTGACAGCTTGTGAAGCAACAGGAGAAGTTCCTCCGTCTTCCTCAGGGCCAGAATAGGAGATACCTGCAGCCAATCCAGAAATAGGGGCTTTTATACTTTCAATGCGGCAAGTGTGAAACCTTATGATGAGTCAACTTCTTCAATTGGAAAGAGCTTATTGATTACTCCTCCAATGGGGCATGACATGGGCAGTCGGGCCCCGGAGCATAGCGAATCCTCATCTGGGCCACACCTTCAGTATGCAAAGAAGTTGTTGAAGAGTGTTTTGAGCTCATGGGTTGAGACTCTCTCTTCAGGTCACTTGGAAACTGGTTTCGGCATAATCAAGCATGTGCAGGACATTCTTGCTAATAGCAAAGAAGTCAGTCTGGACATTGCAAGTGCCAAGGCTTTTGTTGATGAAGTCATTGCTTTGGGCAACAAGTGGACTGAAACCAAGAGTTTCCCAGATGGTGACTTCTTTAATGAGATGTTTATGAAGCCTTCCAGCGAGGTCAAATCTTAGCTGATTAAGATCTCGCGAACTCGGAAGCAATTCATTCGAGATAGGAATGTTACCGAGTTGGCCATCATCGACCTAACACAAGACTTGAACTGGCTTGAAAAGGAGGTTGTCAAGGCTAGGCAACGTCTTGAGCTTTTGGAGGAAGAAGCTGCTGCCAAATGGACCGCCATTGTGGAAGCTCGTGCTAGAGAGGGGCCTCTCATTCGCCAGGTTGAGGAGGCTGATAGTTGTTGACACCAAAAAAGTCACTATGTCTCCCCAACATCAAGAAGCCTCGTGAAGCAGCATCCTGCTACAAAACAGGAAAAACTACTTCAAGCATCAGATTTTATCAGAATCAGACAGAAACTGAGAGATCCTTCAAGGCAACCAAAAGAGGGGTACACTCGAGGTTTCGGGCCATTCCGACATCGTTTGGCCTAACTTCACTGCTCCGAAAGCTAAACAAGCACTCCCGGCGGCGACATCATCAAAGACGCCAAAACTTTGATCAGAGCCTACGGACGACTCGAGAATGTTTCTAAAGGGCTCCATGCCAAATTTCAAGTCAAACCGACAACGTTTGACCCTCCATCAATGCTCGAACAGCAAAATCAAGCCTCCCAGCGGCGGGAACCACAGAAGCCATCACTCATAAAAAAAAAAGTACATGAGTGGCTTCAACATGCTTCTAAGAGGCTGCACGTCAAATTTCAGGTCATTCTGACAACGTTTGACCAGGTTTTGATGCTCCGAGAGAAAATCAAGCCTAACGGCGGCGGAGCAACCCGGGACCATGACATCCAAAATGGAGCAGATGGAACGTCTTAAAATGACTCCAATAGGCTCCCCGTCAAATTTCAGGTCAATCGGACATCGTTTGACCACATATCAAAGCTCGGCATTTTCCCATCAGCAAAATCAAGTCAAGCATCGATGGGACCCCAAATGGCTTCAAAACTCAAATAAAAGCTCATGCTTGGTCCTATCCACTGCTCAAGAAGCCTCACCTCAATTTTCAAGTCATTTCGACATCGTTTGACCTAGTTTCGACGCTTGACGGAAAATCGGTTACAAAGTCTTCGGCTTTCTCGAAAAATGGGAAACTTTGTGCTCTGATTTCGTGGGTTCTTGTCAAGTTTTCTCCAAGAAAATCAAGTCAATAATTGAGGAAAAATGTCAAGAAAATACAGAAGAAAGAAGGAACGAAAAAGATGGAAAAACGGCCGAAAACGACACTCGGCGACCAAACGGGCCAAAGCCCTATGGTCGCCGGCGACCTTGGCCCAAGGTCACCGGCAACCCTGCGTGCATGGTCGCCCGGTGACCCTGCAAATCCGGATCGCCCGATTTTGCACCAAAAGACCCGTTTTTCGATCATTTTCGCGTTTCTGGTGTTCCTGCCTCTGTGATTTTCTGAAAATCCAATGTTTGATGCTTGAAAACGACTGAACTTCGTCGACATCTCGGATCAGCCATCAAAAGCATGAAATCATCACCGATCGCTCAAAGATCGCCAACCGGCTGACCAAGAAAGTACACTTTCTGTCCGACCGATCGTGAAATCGACAAGACAGATGTCACCGGCCCACCAACATCAATCAATGTCTGAGATTGCACTGCAATCTAACATCAAACAATGTGTGGATCCACCTGTGATGATCGTAAGAAGAATCTCAAAAGACACGGCGCGGTCCGCGACTCTTCGCATGCCTTGGCAACCACTTAATGTCGTTAATTGACCCGTTTATGGCAAATTAAAGCGATCATTAACTCATTATTTTGGATGGCCCAATCAGATTCAAGCATTTAGGAGTTAAAAATCCAAGCAATCTTGGCATTGAACCCATGAAACTCCTATCATCATGAAGCATAAAGGCAATTAAAAGCCCACTAACTTCATCGGCCAATCACAAGCGATGAAAAAGGAGTTACAAAATCAATTTGTAACTCCTCATCAATGCTCTCATCATGGCTATCAATGCCCATAACCACCCCATGACTACCAAAGGCCTATAAAAGGAGATCCATTTCCAAGAGAGGGATCATCAGGATCATCGACATCTATCAACTTGAAATTCTGCCCTTCTCCCAAAGAAATCCAGACGAAGTCATGCTGCTCTGCTGCAAAGAACACCACAAGGTGATCAACGTCCCTTGGGGGGCCACCCCCCTCCAAGGTCACCTCCTTTTCCAACATGGCCTAAACGCGGCTTTTCAGCCTGTTTACTCGGTTTTTCATTGGATATAGGACCTTCTCTTGGTCCTTGTCCTTTAAAAAACTGAGGTTAGGAGCCAAGCCAAAGAATCAAAGCATCACATGTTCTCATTTGAAGGACGATGGCGAAGTCCATACATGACTTGCGACTGTCGATCTCAACGTGTCCCCACCATCTCCTGAGAAGTTAGTCCCTTTTCTTACTTTTCTATTGTAGTTTGTATTTCTTAAAGAGACAAAAAGAAATCACAATTCTTGTCTTTCACATTTGATGAGTTTTGTAAAATCGTCTTTCACGGCAAAATCGCCTTTTACAACAAACAAACAAAAACGCCTCCTACGGCATTCTAAAAAAACAAACTTGTCTCTTTTCTTAATATTAATGCAATTTGAAAAGTTAGAAAAAAGGATTTATTTCCTTTCCACTTGTGAAGGTGAATCTCCGGATTATCACCATTCCAAATTCCAAGTAGAAAGTAAATCTGGCATACCTGTACAAAAAATGTTGATGCCCGAGATTTTCCCTCCTCCGCCGAGACCCAGGTCAGCCCCCGGGGTGCGGAAGGAGAGGACGGAAGATTTCTTTCGGGTCCATCAAGTTGGCACACCCGGTGGGACCCGTTGACTTGAGAACGTGAGCTTTGATCACTTGGCTCCTTTCTAGTTGGTGGCCTATGTTGCATTTTGCATCTAAAAAAAAAAAAACATGAGATGGGATTTCAATTGTTCTTTCTCACTTCAAAAAAAGAAAACAAATCTGTTATCCTTTTCTTAAAAACTCAACTTTGAGAAATTTTGATCTTTCCCCTCTTCGAACTTGATAGCTCACAGAAATGTTCGCAGCTATCATTCATATCGGGGATTGGGCCATCTTTTCTCTTTGATAAGTCCAATTGGGATTTCAAGAAAAAAAAAACACCAAATTCAAAAAAAAAAAATGATCTCTCTTTCTCAAGATTCAACTTTGAGAAATTTTGATCCTCTCCTCTTTGAACTTGATAGCTCACAAAAATGTTCGCAACTATCGTTCATATCGGGGATTGGGCCATCTTTTCTCTTTGATGAGTCCAATTTGGATTTCAAATTTTTTTTTATAATTAAAAAAAATCAATTTTCTTTCTTTTGGGCTCAAAATTGAGAAATCTTAGTTCTTTCCCTTTGATGTTGAGTTGTGGTTCGGATTGGAACACCACTTGTTCTCTTTGATGAGTTCATTAGAAATCTTTCAAAAGAAAGAAAAAAAAAACCACCGAGGTTCCACCAATTGCGTTCTTTGACCAAAGTGGATTTAAGAAAAGCCTTGTCCAGAGTGTGGAGACATCTAGACTGTTTGAGGCAAGGGTCCTCCAAACGGGTTCATTAAGTAATCCTACCGTTACCTGGGGGCTGATCTATCTACCAAGGTTTCATAAGATCGAATTGGAAACCTATGTGCATCTTCAAAAAAAAAAAACTTCAATCACTTTTGAGTTCAGAGTTGAGAAATTTTGGTTCCCTCCCTTTCGGATTTAGCGCTCGCAGAAATGTTGAGCCTTTGTTCGGAACGGAACACCATTTGCTCTCTTTGATGAATTCAATCTTGACCCTTCAACCAAAAAACTCCCGTCATTATTGGATTCACATCCGAGAAATCTAGTTCCTTCCCTTCTGAATTTAGCGCTCGTAGAAATGTTGAGCCTTCGTTCAGATTGAAACACCATTTGCTCTCCTTTATGAAACCAAATTTGACTTTTCAAAAAAAAAAAAAAAAAAAAAACCCATCTCGTGTCCTTCCCAAGGATGCGATTTGCAACATTTGTGCCTAGCGATGCTAGTACGCCCTTTTGGGTCTACTATATTCGCGACCGACACATTTGTATCTCCAACCTTATATCATTTTACCTCGAGTGAGCCTTGCTTCTCGGTAATTTGAATTAAGGTCTACAATTGCTTCTAGCAGTCACTGGAACGCTCACTCTGAGCCTACCATACTTGCATTTTAGCACAATTGTATCCTGTATGGGTTTTTGCCTTCTTCATCGTCCTTGGGTTGGGCCATGTCCCCTCAAGTGATTTGAAAAGACAAAACCATAGTTGTTCTCCATTTACGATCACCATATTCTTGTGATTACTAATGGATTTGGTCTTGTTTCAGAAGTTTTCCAAAACTAACAATGGCAGCTTCATTAACCATCACTTTCGATGAGAACAAGTACCAGCTTATTTTTCAAGACAAGCAAAACAAGCATAAGTGCCTTGCCAGTTGCCGAAGCGTCATCTCCCTCGACAACTCTCCAAACACCGGGTCAACTTCAACTCCCCGGACCATCGTCTTCGGATTGCTGGGACCATTCCCACTTCCCGTAGAAGACACTGTACCTACCAAGAAGTAGAAAACCGCCCCGCAATGTGTCACTAACATGGCACCAAGGGCGAACACCAAGAAGCCTGAAGCCCGTGGCGCTCCCACGAAGCATCAACACACAAGAAACCAGGTTTACCTCAAAACCTGGTCCCCGAGATCTTCACCAAAGCAACGGAGGTCCCGAACATTTGCAAAGCCAGCATACCTGGCTCCTTTCAAGGAGAATCGGTTCTACCCTCTCTCTTACA
Source organism: Umbellularia californica (assembly GCA_028538565.1). Classification (NCBI taxonomy): domain Eukaryota; kingdom Viridiplantae; phylum Streptophyta; class Magnoliopsida; order Laurales; family Lauraceae; genus Umbellularia; species Umbellularia californica. Next base: position 46,384,816 of record JAPQWN010000007.1, read on the forward strand.
TGAAAGAGGAGAAACCTACCCTCCACCCAAAAAATGAACAAAATCATCATGAGCCGGCTTGCTCCTACAAGCCCAAAATCAAATCCTGCATCGTTAGGCCTCCGCAAAAAAATGCTGAAGCCTGCACTCCCGTGAGTTGACCCTTCATCTCAACAGGGGCCGAGCTCACAAAATTGAAGTCTTCATTGCGACAGACAAAGGACCGCGTTCAGATCCTGTACTTGCCCAGCTTCAAAAAAGACAAACTCGGCTGCTGCGCACAAGGGACTACATCCTTCATCGCCAGAGCCCAGCCAGAGCTGATTGAAGCTCAAATTGCTCATCGTATGTGTCGCCATGCGGTATATCGACAAAAGAGACTCGAGAAACAAAAAACCCAGCGTTATACTCTCCATGTCTCAAATAAATGGGTCGAAAAAGAAAGACCCAACCAATTCGTTGCTGTTCAAATGGTTGGCAAAACCAGAAAATGCCAGAAGTCAGCAATCAAAATCAGTGTTAGATGTCCAGTGACTCGCAGCGTCTCCTGGACACGAACACATTTAGAAGAATCCTCCACTCCTCCAAGCCAAGGACACCGGAGTAACCACTCTTCAGATTCTTCATCCAGAACAATGAGCCCCAGCTCAGTCACCAGGACGATTTCTTCGTTCGAATCCCAAGGGATGAACGTCTTGGCTACAAGTTCTGAGCAGCCTCCACCGCATGATGACGTAACTGCATGCATCCAGCAGTTGGAGCAAGGACAACAGAGACTTGAGGCTCTGATGGAAAACCTTATTCTCACGCTACAACGTCCACCACCTAACAACCAAACTCCTCTGAATCATGAAGATGACGAGGACAATGCAGAAAACAATGAGTCTCACGCCCTTACTAGAAAGGACGTGGACGATATCCTCGCGAAAGCAAAAGAAGAGGATACATTGAAGGAACATGGGATCAAGCCACCCTTCCCTTTATGGATGGACTCGGTTCCGTTCCCTGCAAAATTCAAACAACCTACTCTCCAGACATATACGGGGAAAGGTTCGGCTAGACAGCATGTCATCCATTTCAAGATCCTGACGGGAGCCATTGCGGATCAAGATGCCCTCAAGATTCGCCTCTTTGCAAGTACCCTAAAAGGTACAGCCTTTGATTGGTACTCCACTCTGTCGGAGAACTCCATCCAGAACTGGGCTATGCTAGAGACACGCTTCCTGACCCACTCTCAAGGTGAGGATCATCCCGTTACTATGGCTCAGCTCTGCAGCCTAAAACAGGGAGATAATGAGTCAACATACGACTTCATTCACAAATGGAAGGCAGTGGCGTACAAATGCTCAGATGTACTGCCACAAGCGTCGCTAGTCGACATATGCCGTAACAATATGAGAGCAAAAATTCGCTCCATGAGCATCGGCAACAAATCAAAGAACCTGGGAGAACTCCTTGAAGCTTCCATTGAAGCTGAAATGGTGATCAAAGACCTCAACAGTTAAAAATCATCAAAGAAAGAGCCGACTGCTGTTACCTGAAAACAAAACTACAGGTAAAAGACCTGAACTCTCTGATGCCTTCAAAGAACGTTTAGAAAAGAAATATCCGTTCGATGAAGATGTTGAAGAAATCTTTGAGGCTCTCCTAGCAAATGGCAAACTCATTTTGCCAGAGCCCAAAAGACCGGGAGATGTTGGCAAAACCAATGATCCCCGATACTGTCCATACCATCAGATGATCTCACATCCTATCAATCAATGCTTCATTGTGAGAGAGAAGATCAATGAGATGTGGAAAAACGGAGTAATGACCTTTGATAAAAACTATGGCCCCGCCTCTGTCAACATGGTGTCATGTCGGCAAACTTCAAATCACCGAAGGAGAAGATCACTACTTCATTCAAGGTGATAAAAATGGCTCAAGCGTCCCAAGAATTGGTTCCCTATCGAACATCAGATGGACAGCCTATATGGGTGCATCCCTATCTCCTAGATGATGAAAATTGGGAGATCGTCAAAACAAAGTTGACCGCTCAGCAGCGAAGGAAAGCCAAGAGACAACTCCGCAAGCTCAAACAGCAGCAGAAGTCTCAACCAAAACAAGAAGTCCTTGAAAAAGCAGAAACTTCTTCCACTGCTTCACTAGGGACGACGGAAGAATCTCTTCCCAAAACTTCAAAGGCGGTAAGAAAATTCACCCTTGATGATTTCATGCCACTTCTATACAAAAATGAAAATGTGCAGGGGGCATCATACTCTTGCAACTCGGTAGTTGGATTCTCCATGAATGGATACGAGTCCAGTGATACTGCCAGTGATATCGATGAGTGGGAAGAATCCTTTAAAACATGAGAATACCTCTCCGACGAGGAATGGATTCCCGAGTCTCATCTTATGCCAGTAATCTGGTATAACCCATTACAGCCACAAGGATCCTGGTCCGATGATGAAGAAGACCAGGACCCTGTTCAAGAAAATGTTGTCGATCCAGCACCAACCAATGCTCAGGTGGAACCCAACATTGGTGAACCACGAGGAGCGAGTGACGAAGAAGATTGGGCTCCTATGCCTGATCTTGAGGAATAAGCAAGAATCTTGTAACACCTTGCCATAGAGCAGGAGCAAGATCGCGTCAATGATCTTCGTCATGATCCAGAACCGGAATTCCCTGAAAATCAATGGGAACTTTCTCCCTTAACTCCTGAAAATGGAGAAAACAATTGGATCGATGATCCTCTTACATCTGAGGATGAGTCTGATTCCCAACAGTCTACACTGGGGGCATCTCCTATCAGGATGACCTGCAATGCGATAGCTCAAGACGATAGTGCCTCTAAAGCTTCCGAAGACACATACAACCCAACCGGTAATGTATCATCTGGAGCTACATCTTCTCAGGTGACTTCCATTGAGATATCATCCTCTCAGCCCTCGTCTCCTGAAGCTGTGACATCGGAACTCAAGCCTCTCCCGATTGATCATCTTGAAGAAACTCCTGCCAATGAAATCTTCTTCATTGAAAGCCCAGTCGAATGGTCCCAGATGCCCGATCTCATAGACGATGTCTGGACTAATACAGAAAGGTTGTCGGATGCTGTTCAGGACTTGTTCCCGGAAACTGCTCCGTGCAACACAATTACTGAAGACACCAATGCTGTTACAGAGACGTCTTCAGCAAAGGATCAACCCCTTGATCTTGAGAGTGATCTTCCAAAAGAAGACCCTTCTCTATAAGTTCTTGAAGTTGGTAGAGGCACCCGTTCTGGCCGGGATTACCAAAAAAATTACAACCAACCTTCTTCTTCTTATGTAAATCCTTCGGGAAAATAAATTGTAAGCGCCCCAAGTGGCAATAATAATGAAAATGCAGGCTCGAAGGAGGCTTTCAAGTACGACTTGATTGAGCACTTCAAACACATACCTGCACGTCTGCACATCCTTGACTTATTACGAATGTCTCCACAAACTCGTGACAGTCTCATTTCAGAATTACAAAGGTGAATGCGGATGTCAACAAACACACCCCACAAGTCCTACAAATTGAAATGGACTATAGGGTCAAAAAATCAAATACTCCCCCAAAGGGAGAAAAGAACAAAACTGAGGGATCAAGCAATGAATGCCTCTTGGTACAAAAAGCAGCAAGTGCAACAATTGCCTTTGACAAGGATGACCTCCTGTTAGGCGAGACAAAGCACAACCGACCCTTGTACTTTACGGGGTACATAAAAGAAATGCCAGTACACAGAGTTTAGATTGATCCAGGTTCTGCACTCAATCTCATTTCTACTTCGGCACTCGAAGAGCTGGGCATCCCACCTAGCAAACTGAGTCACATGTCTGTATCCATCTTCGGATATGACGGCAGCGCTCAAAGGCCTATCGGCAAAATCAGGTTCAAATTGCAAATTGGTGATCTTATTTCTGAAGTCACCGTGTATGCGATAAAGACCCCTTCATGTTACAATATACTCCTTGGACGCCCCTGGATACATGACAATGGCTTGATACATCGAGTGTTTGCAGACAAAAAACCCTTCAAAGGCAGAGATGTCTATTTTGCAGATGCTCAAATGTACAAAGATGGAAAAGAAGAACAGGAGGAAAAAACAATTCACTTTGCCACAGTCTCCAGAAAGATAAAAGCAAGGCTCCTCAGCAATCACCGGAGGTAAACAAACCCTCCACCAAACTCGAAGTAAGCGGTCAAGCGCCCTTCGTCAACTCCTTCAAATCTCCAAAGCCTTTGGTAATCACTACCAAAGTAAAGAAGACAAAACAAAAGACTGGGGGCAAGTTCACTGTCTCCTTTGTGTCTATTATGCATGACACAGACTCGGAGTCAGAGTCAAAAGATGACACAGCATCAAGCCAAGCTGAACTAGCAAGATCAGCCCGCTCTCACTCTCCATTGGAGACAGTTGCTGACATAGAAGACCCTACGTCGGCTTCCTTTGTTATTCCGGCAACTTCGCCATAAGAAAAGTGATTTACTTCCACAGATCAGGAGCATCTCCACTAAACTCTTTGCTTGTACCTTTCCAAAACGAAGGTATGCCTCAGCTATCCCTGTATAGTCCAATGGCACAAGCTATCATGAAGAAAATGGGCTACAACGCTCAAAATTCGACTGGTTTGGGAGGTGGCCGTGGTATTCTCACACCATTGGAACCCACCCTGACCAAAAGTCAACTAGAAGATTGGAAAATCCACCTTCATAAATGCAAGTCTTCATATGGATTGGGGTATGATCCTACCGTTCCTATGAGACAGTTGACACCATAGCTACAAAGTCTTTTTACCGACCCAGCCTCAACATCTCATGAAGACATCAATATCCCTGGATATCTCTTTGAGGAGTCACTCGTCAAGGGTCCAAAAAGCTCCTCCAATTGCTATAATTTCTCTGATGATAAAAAGGAATTGCCCGATGACACAGACGACCGGTTCTCTGACCCAGAAGAATCATCGTCTCCAAAAGAAGTACCCTACTTCAACCCAATTCCAGCAAATGATTGGTTCCATCTCATTGCGAGCCTTGAGAAGGACACTGATCAAGAAGATCCATGGACAGAAACAGAGCCTCAGTCTGAAAATGCCTTTAGCACTCCAGAAGGTCTTGTTGAGTTGGAAGCCTCCGAAAATACTGGGGAGGAACCACCTTCAAACCTTCCGACAGAAGATCCTGTTCAAAAGATAAACTTGGGAACACCTGATAACCCACGTCCTGTATTCATAAGTAAGAATATAAAGGATGATGAGCTACCCGAGTATATCTCTTTTCTTCATGGGTTCGTTGATTGATTTGCATGGTCTTATGCCGAAATGCCTGGCTTATATCCCAAAGTAGCAGTTCACAAGCTCAACTTGCAAAAAGAAATCAAGCCTGTCAAACGAGGCCAAAGAAGATTCCGTCCCGACGTGATGGACAAAATTGAACAAGAAGTTCAGAAACTCAAAAACGTTGGCTTCATCCGCGAGGAATAGCATCCTGAATGGTTGGCCAACATCGTCCCCGTGACAAAGAAAAATGGATAGATAAGGGTCTGTATCGACTACAGAGACCTGAATAATGCATGCCCTAGAGATGAATTCCCGCTCCCCATACCAGAGGTGATGATTGACAACACCTATGGGTTCGAGGGAATGACATTCATGGATGGATTCTCTGGCTACAATCAGATAAAGATGCATCCTAAAGATGAAAGGCATACGTCATTTCGCACACCAATTGGTGTGTATTGCTACACTGTCATGCCATTTGGTCTGAAAAATGCAAGTGCAACATATTAAAGGGCTGTGATGAAAATATTCCAAGATATGCAGCACAAAACGGTCGAATGCTATGTTGACGACCTCGCCATCGAAAGCAGAAAAAAAGAAGACCATCTCGACGATCTTCGAGAAGTCTTACTCCGACTTCGCAAACACAAATTGCGGATGAATCCACTAAAGGGCTTCTTCGGTGTCTCAGCGGGTAAGTTTCTCGGATTCATAGTACAGAAAGCTGGAATAGAACTTGACCCTACCAAAGTCAAGGCTATCCTGGAAATGCCATCTCCCAGAACCCTAAGAGAATTAAAAGGGCTTCAAGGAAAGTTGGCCTACATCCGACGGTTCATCTCCAATCTATCAGGGAAGTGCCGTCCATTCTCTCGCCTGATGAAGAAAGGCATAGACTTTGTCTGGGATGCTGAATGTGAAAATGCATTTCAAGACATCAAAGCATACCTCACCAAACCTCCAATACTGGCTGCCCCCACAACTGGAAAACCATTTATCTTGTACACAAGAGCTCTCGACCACTCTTTGGGTGCTCTGCTCGCACAAGAAAACCACGATGGAAAAGAAGCTGCTCTATATTACCTTAGCCGCATGTTGGCAGGTGCAGAGCATCGCTACTGCCCAGTCGAAAAAGAATGCCTTGCAGTGATGTTTGCCATACAAAAGCTGCGTCACTATCTGCTGTCCAACACAATCTACCTGATTTCGAGGATCAACCTCCTAAAGGTCCTTGTCACAAAAGCAGGTGCTCTCAATGCCCGACTGGCAAAATGGTTCATCCTTCTATCACAGTTTGATATTAGGTATGTACCACAAAAAGCGATCAAAGGCCAAGCTCTAGCAGACTTTCTCGCAGAGCATCCATTGCCTAAAGATTCTCCACTCAGGGCTGATCTCCCAGACGAATTTATCTACAATGTGGAAACTTCCTTATCAAATGCTTCCTGGGACATGTACTTTGACGGTGCAACCAGGACAAATGAAAAGGGAAAGCAAATATCTGGAATTGGCATCTTCTTTGTCAGCCCCGACAAATACATGATTCCACATGCCTTCTCGCTACTGGAACCATGTTCAAACAATGCAGCTGAGTACCAAGCCTTGATTGTAGGGTTGGAACTCGCTCTCGAATCTGGTATCACCATGCTGGAAGCTTTTGGAGACTCTCAACTGATCGTCAACCAGATGAATCAGACATTTGAAGTCAGGAAGCCTGATTTGCTACCTTACTACAATAAGGCGCAGTCGCTTCGATAAAAATTCAATATCTGTCACATCACCCACATCCTCAGAGGTGAAAACATCCGTGCAGATGCCTTGGCTGGACTCGCCGCATCCATGGCAATCCAAGAAGGGGAAAACATGCAAATCACAGTGTGTCAAAGAAGGATTCTCCCTTCTCTCAACACACACCAAGCAGTTGCTGAATGCCACCAAGTGGTCGGAAGTCGGATGTCCATCCTGAAACGTTCGATTGGCGACTGGAGAGATCCGTTCATGGATTACATCATGTTCGGAATCCTACCTGAAGATCCAAAAGATCGGGTAAGCATCCAAAGACGAGCCCCGAACTTTCATTTGGATATACCTTCAAAAGCACTTTACAGAAAATCCTTCAACGGAGTATTCCTACACTGCTTGTCACAACAAGAGGCTGAGGAAACTCTCAAAAAAGTGCATGTTGGTCTTTGTGGAGCCCATCAGGCTGGTCCTAAGCTCTACAACCAGATAAAAAGTTTAGGTTATTATTGGCCTACCATGGTAGCTGATGCAATACAATTTGCCAAGCACTGCTAAAAATACCAGATTCACGGAGATTTTATGTCCACATGCCTCCAGAATGGCTACATCCAACAGCAATCTCATGGCCTTTCGAAGCCTGGGGTATGGACATCATAGGTCCTATTTCTCCCCCATCAAACAAAGGTCATCGCTTCATCTTCGCCGCTACGGATTATTTCTCCAAGTGGTCAGAAGCATTTGCGCTCAGCGAAATGAAGACCTCATCAGTCCTTCAATTCTTGCGCACCAACATTATTTGTCGCTTCGGCATACCAAAAAGATTCGTCCATGATAACGGACCACAATTCCGCGATCACAGATTCTACAGGTTTTGCAACAAGTACAAAATTCAAAGTTGTCCTTCGACTCCATATAATCCAGCAGCGAACGGACTAGCAGAAGCCTTCAACAAGACACTCTGCAAAATTCTCAAGAAAATGGTTTCTAGTCATAAAAGAGACTGGGGCAACAAACTCACAAAAGCTTTGTGGGCCTATCGAACCACCGTTCGAGGACCAACCCATAGCACACCATTCTCTTTGGTCTATGGATGCGAAGCTGTTGTCCCTTTGGAAGTACAAATTCCTTCCTTAAGGGTATCTTTACAAAATGACATGACGCAAGAAAACAATGTCAAATTGAGACTCCAAGAGCTGGATAATCTCGATGAAAGACGACTCGAAGCTCTACAAAGCATTGAGTTGTACCAAGCACGCATGGCTGGATCTTTCGACAAGAAGGTCAGGCAACGCGCCTACAAAAAGGGTGACTTGGTTCTTGCAGTAAAAAGACTCATAGTCTTTGGCCATATAAATCCAAAGGCAAATTTGAACCAAAATGGGAGGGACCCTTCGTCATCGACAAAGTCTTCTCCAACGGTGCATACGCTCTTCTAAACATGGAAGGAGACAGATGAGTACTACCCATCAATGGCAAGTTCTTGAAGCGGTACTACCCTTGAAGACTTCCTCAAACGGGTCAGAGCGATATCTACACCGCCAAAGCCTATTTCCAAGGTACTTGCTCGTCAAACCCACCCCTTTTGAAATTTTCATCTTTATGTTAAAGTTTCCAAAAAAAAATCTCTCTCAAAACAATGCTTACTTTCATCGTTTCATTGTTAAAAAAAAAAAAAAATCAAAATCCAAAAAATCCAAGTTTAGGAGCCTCTTCCCATACTTGACCAAAATTTTCAATCCTTGAACCCAAAAATTCATGGTTTGAAACAAAAACCAGGACTCAGGAACTTTTACCCTAGTTCGCCCCGGCTTTTCCAACCAAAATAGTTTTAAGTCAAAATTTATGACCCTCATGTCTTTAAACAAAAAAATGGTTTTTTTTTAGAAACCGCGGGGAAGCGACACTTAGTCGATACTCGCAAAAACCAAAAAACCGGAAGGATGCGAACCCCATTCGATACTTCCAAAAACCCAAAAAACCGCAAGGAAGCGAACCCCATTCAATACTTGCAAAACCTCAGATCGTGGAGAAGCAACATACCAGTTGATATCCACAACCCAAATTACAAAAATCGTGGAGAAGCAGCATACCAGTTGATATCCACAACCCACATTTCAAAAACCGTGGAGAAGCAAGATACCAGTTGATATCCACAACCCAAATTTCAAAAATCATGGAGAAGCAACATACCAGTTGATATCAACAACCCAAAATTTCAAATGGTTCGAGAAAACCTCAAATTTCAAAAATCGCTGGGAAACGACATCAAGTCAGTATTTGGAAAACTAAAAGTTTTGGGAAAAGCAAGGAAGCGACGCTTAGTCGATATTAACACCCCAATCCGCGAGGAAGCGACATTCCATCGATACTCGCAAACCCAGCCCGCGAGGAAGTGACATTCCATCAATACTCGTAAAACCGAATGAGCAAGGAAGCGACATTCCATCGATACTTGCAAGACCATTCAGCGGGAAGGCGACACTTAGTCGATACCTGCATTTTGAAAACCAAATCCGGCTATAAACGCCAAAAAAGCGGTTATAAACGCCAAAATCCGGCTATAAACGCCAAAAAAGCGGTTATAAACGCCAAAATTCGGCTATAAACGCCAAAATCAGGCTATAAATGCCAAAACAAAAAAATCCGGCTATAAACGCCAAAAACCGGCTATAAACGCCAAATTCGGCTATAAATGCCAAAACCAAAAAAAAAAACCTGGCTATAAACGCCAGAATCCGGCTATAAATGCCAAAACAAAAAAAAAAATTCGGCTATAAACGCCAAAATCGGCTTTCATGCGAACAAAACAAAAACTTGGTTTTAAAAAATCTGGCTCTTATGCCAAAACAAAATACGGCTATAAATGTCAAAAAGCGGCTATAAACGCCAAAATCCGGCTATAAACGCCAAAAATCGGCTATAAACGCCAAAATCCGGCTATAAACGCCAAAAAGCGGCTATAAACGCCAAATTCGGCTATAAATGCCAAAACAAAACAAAACAAAAAACTTCGGCTTTCATGCCATCTTAAAATACGGCTCCTATGCCATTCCAAAAATCGATTTTCTCGCCATCCAAAAACTTTGGCTTTCACGCCATCAAAAAAAAAAAAAACTTTGGCTCTCATGCCACAAACAAAAACTTTGGCTTTCATGCCACAAACAAAATTTTGGCTTTCATGCCACAAACAAAAACTTTGGCTTTCATGCCACAAACAAAACTTTGGCTTTCATGCCACAAAAAAAAACTTTGGCTTTCATGCTACAAACAAAAAAAAAAAAAAAACAACTTTGGCTCTAATGCCGTCTCAAAATTTTTGGTTCCCATGCCGCAAAACAAATTTTGGCTCTTACGCCACAAAATTAGGCTTTCATGCCACCCAAAATTTGGTTTTCAAGCCATAAAAAACCAGGCTTTTCGCTACAAAATTGGCTTTCACGCCCAAAACAACCCTTTGACAAAAGATTTTCACAAAATGACAACCTTTTGATCAAATTCTTAAACAAACATTCCCGCCAACTTTTGCTCAAATTTGTTTTCATAAAAAAAAATGATTTAAGTGAAAGGAAGGGGATACAAAAATATAGTACAAAAAAAAAAGAAGAAGGAAAAAGAGTTTGTTACAACTCAGGAGCTCAAACCGACATGGTCTTCAACCAAAGGTTCAACTCCTCAAGTAGACCATTAGCCTTAACTTCCAAAGTTTCTAGGCCACGCTTCTTCAAAATGTCCCCATAAAACGCGGCCGAATGCCGTGACCCATCTGCAGCACGAGGAAGTTCTTCCCAGAGGACCTGCCACTGCTCATGCTCCTGAGTCTTCCTCCGGACATTACCTTCATCTTCCTCAACCTGGCGAATGAGAGTCCCCTCCTTGTCACGAGCCTCCACAATGGCGGTCCATTTGGCAATAGCTTCTTCCTCTAAAAGATCAAGACGCTGCCTAACCTCAACGACCTCTTTATCAAGGCGGTCCAAGTCTTGCTTCAGCCCCATGATAGATAACTCGGTAACGTTCTTCTCCCGAACGATCTGCCTCCGAGTCTTCGTGACCTCAGTCAGCCCAGCTTTGACTTTGCTGGAAGGTTTCATGAACATCTCATCAAAGAAGTCACCATCTGGGAAACTCTTGGTCTCAGTCCATTTGTTCCCCAAGGTGATGATCTCCTCAACAAAATCCTTGGCTCTTGCGATGTCCAGACCGACTTCTTTGCTATCAGTGAGGATGTCCTGCACATGCTTGATCATGCCAAAACCAGCTTCCAAATGACCTGCAGAAAGAGTCTCAACCCATGAGCTGAAGACAGTCTTCAACACCTTCCTTGCATACTGAAGGTGCGGTTGCAGATGAGGATTCACCATGCTCTGGTGCCCGATTGCCCACTTCATGCTCCATTGGAAGAGTAATCAATAAACTCTTTCCAACGGAAGAAGCTGACTCATTGAAAGTGGAAGAAGCCCCTACTTCTGCATCAGCCTCAGGTATCCCCTGTTCTGGCTCTAAAGAAGACGAAGGAATCTCTCCTGCTGCTCCACAATCTGTCAAGGAAAAAGACAAAAAGGTATGAATATAATCTTGTCAAAAATATATCAAGATTATTATTGCAAAAATACCTGCTCCAACGACCGGCGGAGTACTCTCTGCCTCTTTGAGCTCATCTGAAGCATCGTCAAAGGGTGCGTTCATGGATGGCTCGAAATCGTTGGAATCCTCTGGCAAGTCAGCTAACAAGAAAACAAAAGCTACATGTCAGCAAATGACGGCACAAAAAAAAAATAAAAAAAGAAAAAGAAGCCAAAGCAATCATACCAGGTGAAGGTTCTGGAACCACTCCAGAGTCCTTGGGCTCTTCCTCAGATGCCACAACTGGATCCGTCATTGCCTCATCGGCCGGAACCTCGGGCATCACCAGGTCATCGTCCTTTGCCAAAAGAAAGAAAGCAGCGGATTAAAAACAAAAAATCTCTTACAAGAGAAAAGAAGAAACAAAAGAAAGAAAGAGGATCATACCAGTTGTCTCCTCTTCTCTGCTTCTTTTTCCCAGAGGCTCGTCAACATCCTCACACACCTCATCAGTAATGTTGAGAGGAACTTCAATATCAGAAGGACTATCGTGCCGTCTCATGTTACGGCGTTGTCCTCTCCTCCTCTTGCCTCGGCGCGTCAATCTGCTCGACGATCCTGCCCCACTATGAACATCAGCCTCTCACAAGAGTCCTCACTGGATGGTCTACTTTTCTCAATAGACTCCATGGAAGCCTTCGTATGCTCTGCCTGTATCATAGCATCGATCTCGACCTCCTCCTCCTCCAGCTGTCTCAAGACCTCACCAGGAATTCCATGTACAGCTCCTGATCTGATGATGTCCTGCTCATTGAGAAAGCCTACCTTATGCTTCTCTCCAGAAAGGAAGGCCAAAACTTCCTCCCGACGAACACCATCTGATCTGCCAAGACCCTTCCCAGGAGATTGCTTGACATCGAGCTCTTTCTTGGAAAGCCCCCGGTACACTGAAAAGCTCTCCACGAACCACTTCGTGAAGCCAGCAGTCCGGAAAGTGGGCAGCTCAGGATAGGAAATCATGGCGGTAGTGTCCTCAGCGCTATAAAAAGCCCATGCATTTCTCCCATCCTGTAAACCTCCAAAACGCTTCACCATGCTCGAAGGCGCTCCAACAACGCCTTGAGAGAAGCCAAGATGCAATGCAAAACGCGAAGGGACATACGGTTGGATATCGACGTAAAGATGTCTGCGGTACATCATCGTACCAACCCGTATATTGAAGAGCCATCTCTTCTCCGCGTCTGTCAAAGCATAGTGTCTTCCCGACCCTGCCCTGGTCGAATCACGGGAGACACCAAAGTCAAAAGCCTTCTTCCACAAACCCGGAGAAAGCTTCACTGAAGACTGCCCAATCTTGACATTCCTAAATCGTCGGATCCTCAAACGGGCAGATAAAAGCGATTCGGGAACGGCTGTTCCTCTAGCCAAACGAATCATAAAAGGATCTTCGTCCTGTGTAACTCCCAAATGATGGAAGCTAGGACAGTGGTATACATACCACGAATAGAAGATGTGGGCAGAAAATACCCTGTTCATGGGAAGCCCAAGCCGAACCAGGAAAGCAGTAGCCTGAAGTTCGGTACACAAATAGGAGTAAAGAGCAGGTACCAAAGCCAGCCGCTCTCCAAACGCCATCTGACAAGCCGGAAAAATACAGTGCAGCCAGATGTGCGTTCCATCTCCTCCAGCAAAAACAGCCTCACCCAGCCAGTAAGTGAGGTAAACAGCGAGATCTCTCCGCAAAGCAATGTCGGAACAAACGGCATCCGTGCTTGCGAAGAACTTCCTCAAATCTTCTCGCATAGCAGCGATCTTCTTCAAACTTGATGTTTTAGCCCTAGCATCTTGGGGCATGCCATCAGAAGAATCCCCGCTGTCAAAAAAGTTGGAGCTGCAACTTCTCCAACTGCTGCATCTAACTTTCGAGCCCTCCTTCTCCTTCAAAAAATCATAGAAGGCGACGAGTTGAAAGTATACAAGCCTGAACTCCTCAGACGGCTCCTCAAGGACGCTGTCAATAGGCATAAACTCCTCATAGAGTTTGCCAAGGATAGGCAATCCGGTGATGGCATTCAGCTCCTTCAAAGAAAAATGAATTTCACCATTCGTCACAATGAAGGTGTTGGTTTGTGGAAGGAATGACTCCAGCATGGCCATAAAAGCCTCATCGGAGAAAACGACTGTTTGCCGAAAAGCGCGAACCGCATCAAAAATCTTGGCCTCCCGAAGAACGGCCTCGCCAATCTTCAGGGTGTGATCAGTCCATGACTCCCAGCTCGAGTCAGCACTGAAACGGCCATGAAGTCGAAAAGGCTTCACCCAATTGCTGCTGTCACCCTGAAAAACGCCAAGGCCCACCGGTCTCAAATCAACCGATGGATGATCAGAACCTTGGTAGCCACTGGCTGGCATCAACATGTCCATACGGATAGGTGGCTTCTCTGCAAAACCGGAAGGACCGCCAACAAAAACCTCGGTCTTGATAACACTGGTCCTCTTCACCCAGCTCGGAGGATCTTCCCTCTTAGGTCACGTGGGAGAAATGCTCAGGATCGAGATGGTCCGATCGAAAGTCTTCCGGGTGAAAATAGTTCTCTCCTCGCCATTTGCTGTGTAAGAGAACTGAAAACATCTCCTTTGGTATGTGAAGTCATCGGGGACTGCATCACCGAAAAAGAAGATAGGCTTGAGCACAACGCTCTGATCGTCGGTAACCCAAGGACGGCTGCTTACCATGATCTTATAGAATTCCTCATCTTTGAGAGCGATCAATCGCTGTCTCATCTCCTCACGATTGAGAGAATCGCACTCTTCCAAGTTCTCAACAAACTGGACCTTTTTCCAAGCCTGCTGAACGGCCGCATTGGAAGATCTAGCAGACCGACGAGGTGCGTCAGTAACAAGACCTTTACCCTTGTTCGTTCTAGAAGAACTACCTACAAAAGATGGAAGAGAAAAGATCAATCAACATCAAAATGACAGAATTCTGCTACAAAAATTCTAGCAAAATTTTGACATGGTTCCGGGGCAATTCCAAAGAAAGGAAAATACTCCAAAAAAGATAGGAAGCCTGAAGATGAGTTCAACATCGCTGCGAGCTCATAGTCAGTGGAGAATTCTCAAAGAAGGTTCGAACTCAACATCGCTGCGAGAATGAGCCAATCTCATCAAACTTTCGCAAAATCTGGAAAAGAGCTCAACATTGCTGCGAGCTTCAAAATCCAAAAATTGCAAAGTTCCTCAAAAACCAGCAAGACCAAGAAAGATCTCAACATCGCTGCGAGCTCAAAACCCCAATACTTGCAAAAGATTTTCAGGTATGCATCATCATACTTCCCAATCTATTTACAAAAATCATGCATCAAAGAATATCATCATGCATTAGATGCTAGGAAAACCTTGACCAAAGTTTGACCAATTCCAACCCAATTTGGTCAAAACCTATCAAACTTTGTCCAAGTCAAAAATCATATTGGCTTGACCTAGAAACTCTAGCCTTTTATCTTGATGCATCAAACAAAAAAAAAAATGAATACATATTGAAATTGCATAGCCTCATTATCATGGTGAGCAAACAAGGAAAAACAAAAAGAAAGAGAGAGAAAAAAAAATCTCAGCAAAAAAAAAAAAAATTTTGCTGGCCCACTGCCACGTGGCAGGCTGTCCGTACAGCCAAGAAAAAAAAAAACAAGCAACAGAAAAAAAAAAAGGAAGCAAAAACGCCAAAAAAAAAGAGGAGGAAATCAGTGTGAAAAAAAAATAACAGAAACAGAAAAAAAAAAAAAAAAAGAGAAACGTTGACAGAAAAAAAATCAGCGTGTGAAAGAAAAAAAAACAAAAAAAAAAGAAAGCACACGGTGAAAAAAAAACGAAAAGAAAACCGTGAAAAGAAAAAAAAAAGAGGAGAAGAAGCACGAAAAAAAAAAAGGAAAAAAAAAGAGAAAAACGTGCTTGAAGAAAAAAAAAAGGGAAAGAAAAGAAAAAGAAGAAAAAGAAAAAAAAATGAAGAAGCTACTTCTACAATGGAGATTCTTGTGGAGAAAGAAAAACTTACTTGAAGCCATTGATGGAGAAGAAGAAGAAAAGCTTGGAGATCCTTGAAGAAGAGAAAGCACTTCTTATCTTGGAGAGCACTCTTGAAGATTTCTTGCAAAAAGAAAGCAATGGAACAAAAGAAACAACCCTCTTGCTTTTATAGAAGAGAGCAAGCCAAAAGAGGAAACAAGGAGAAAAGAAAGGAGGTAAGTGCTAAAATTTAGCTACTTTCCCAAAAAGAAAGATATTTCGAGAGAATCTTTCCACAAAAAGAAAATTTGAGAAATTCTCTCCAATTAAGAATATTTTTAGATATTCTCTACACAGAAGAGATATTTTTAGATATTCTTTACAAATATGATACCATATGAGATCTAGGCCATCTCCAAAGCCTAAGGTCCCATGGGTTAGCCCATATGAGCCAGGTTTGATCACCTAGGCACTAAAAGTGGCTTTTAGTCAAAATATTCCTCTTACCAAGAGCAAAAAAAAAAAGAGAGAGAAAAAAAAAAGTCCCATGCCTCTTTTGAGTTGATAGGACCATTCAAAAAAAAAAAGAAAAGAAAGTCTCATGAGTTTCCAAAAACCAAACCATCCAACCTCATGAACCAAATTGAGCCAAAATCCTGAAATTGACATTTCACAAAACCAAATTCCGGTCCCCTAGCTCTCCACATACAGCTTGTTAGGTCACAAGACCAAAACAAAAATCAAAATCCAAACCAAACCAAAAGCAAAATCCCAAATCTGACCCCCCAACCTGCCACATACAGCTTGTTGGGTCACAAGGTCAAAACCAAAATCAAACCCCGACCCCCTAACCTACCACATACAGCTTGTTAGGTCACAAGGTCAATAACGAAAATCCAAAACCCAAAATCCAAGTACCTCATGTCATTTTCAAAAACTTTGCCTTGAGATGGTGTGTGATCCCTCTCACTACCATAAAATTCTCCCGGAAACTCAGAAGGCTATTCAAAAAAAAAAAAAAAAAAAAGCTCAAGACTCTTGGTCAAGTTGGAATCTCTCCTCCAAGTTTCTCTTCGAGGCACATCGACTCCAAAAAGCTACTCGTCGCTGTACCTCGAGGGAGCATTTGTTGACACCAAAAAAGTCACTATGTCTCCCCAACATCAAGAAGCCTCGTGAAGCTGCATCCTGCTACAAAACAGGCAAAACTACTTCAAGCATCAGATCTTATCAGAATCAGACAGAAACTGAGAGATCCTTCAAGGCAGCCAAAAGAGGGGTACACCCGAGGTTTCGAGCCATTCCGACATCGTTTGGCCTAACTTCACTGCTCCGACAGCTAAACAAGCGCTCCCGACGGCGACATCATCAAAGACGCCAAAACTTTGATCAGAGCCTACGGATGACTCGAGAATGTCTCCAAAGGGCTCCATGCCAAATTTCAAGTCAAACCGACAACGTTTGACCCTCCATCAATGCTCAAACAGCAAAATCAAGCCTCCCGGCAAAATCACAATTCTTGTCTTTCACATTTGATGAGTTTTGTAAAATCGCCTTTCACGGCAAAATCGCCTTTTACGGCAAACAAACAAAAACGCCTCCTACGGCATTCTAAAAAAACAAACTTGTCTCTTTTCTTAATATTAATGCAATTTGAAAAGTTAGAAAAAAGGATTGATTTCCTTTCCACTTGTGAAGGTGAATCTCCGGATTATCACCATTCCAAATTCCAAGTAGAAAGTAAATCTGGCATACCCGTACAAAAAATGTTGATGCCCGAGATTTTCCCTCCTCCGCCGAGACCCAGGTTAGCCCCCGGGGTGCAGAAGGAGAGGACGGAAGATTTCTTTCGGGTCCATCAATAGCAATCTCCGAGGAAGACTCAGGATTATGAGCAGTGGCAGATTCTCTGGGAAGAACTTCCCCGTGCTGCAGATGGGTCGCGGCGTTCTGCCGCATTTTATGGGAATGTTTTGAAGAAGCGTGGCCTGAAAGCTTTGGAACCTAAAGCCAAGAGTGTGCTTGAGGAGTTGAATCTTTAGTTGAAGACCATGTTAGACTGAGTTCCTGAGTTGTAACAAACTCCTTTTCTTCTTTTCTTTTGATACCTCCATGTATAAACATTTTTGGTACTATTCTTTTGTATCCCCTCCTTTCACTTAAATTATTTTTTGATGAAAACAAATTTAAGCAAAAGCTGAATGGAAATGTTTGTTTGAGAATTTGATCAAAAGGTTGTCATTTTATGAAAATCTTTTGTCAAAGGGTTGTTTTCGGCATGAAAGCCAAATTTTGTGGCGAAAGCCTGGTTTTTCATAGCTTGAAAGCCGAATTTTGGGATGGCATGAAAGCCAAATTTTGTGGTGTAAGAGCCAAACTTTGTTTGCAGCATGGGAGCCAAAATTTGTTTATGGCATGGGAGTCAAAATTTTGAGATGAAATTAAAGCCAAATTTTGTGATGGCATGAAAACCGAAATTTTAAAATGGCATGAAAGCCAGGCTTTGTTTGTTTGTGGCAAGGAAGCCAAAATTTGTTTGTGGCATGGAAGTCAAAGTTTTTGAGATGGCATGAAAGCCAAATTTTGAATTGGCATGAGAGCCAGATTTTATTTTTGTTGTTTTTGGCATGGGAGCTAGATTTTTTGAAAACCAAGTTTTGTTTTGTTGGCATGAAAGTCGATTTTTGGCATTTATAGCCGATTTTTGGCGTTGATAGCCGATTTTGGCATTTATAGCCGGATTTGGCGTTTATAGCCGATTTTTTGGCATTTATAGCAGGGTTTTGGTGTTTATAGCCGATTTTGCGTGAGAGCAGGATTTGGCATTTATAGCCGGGTTTTTGGCATTTATTGCTGATTTTTAGCGTCGATAGTCAATTTTGGCGTTTATAGCCAATTTTGGCATGAGAGCCGGTTTTTTGGCATTTATAGCTGGGTTTTTGGTTTTCAAAATGCAAGTATCGACCAAAGATCGCCTCCCTGCTGAATGGTCTTGCAAGTGTCGATGGAATGTCGCTTCCTTGCTCATTCGGTTTGCGAGTATCGATGGAATGTTGCCTCCTCGTGGATTGGGGTGCAAGTATCAACTAAGCATCGCTTCCTTGTTTTTTTCAAAATTTTTGGTTTTGCGGGTATTGACTGAATGTCATTTCCCCACGATTTTTGAAATTTAAGGTTTCTTGAACCATTTGAAATTTGGGTTGTGGATAGAAACTAGAATGTTGTGTTTCCACAATTTTTTTTTTAAATTTGAAATTTTGCAAGTATCAACGAAGTGTTGCTTCCTCGCGATTTTGAGGTTTTGGAAGTATCGAATGGGGTTCGCATCTTTTCGATTTTCGGGTTTAGAAAGTATCAAATGGGGTTCGCATCCTTCCAATTTTTGGGTTTTACGAGTATCGACTGAGTGTCGCTTCCCCGCGGTTTCTAAAAACCATTTTTGTTTAAAGAAACAGGGGTTGTAAATTTTGACTCAAAACCCTTTTTTGGTTGTAAAAGTCGGGGCGGACTAGGGTGGAAATTCTTGAGTCTTGATTTTTGTTTCAAACTATAAATTTTGGGTTCAAGGATCAAAAATTTTGGTCAAGTTCGAAAGAGGCTCCTAAACTTGGATTGTTGGATTTGATGATTTTTTGAACAATGAAACGATGAAAGTAAGCATTGTTTTGAGAGTTTTTTTTTAGAAATTTCAACATAAATACGAAAATTTCAAAAGGGGTGGGTTTGACGAGTAAGTACCTGGGAATAGGTTTTGGCCGTATAGGCATCGCTCTGACTCGTTTAAGGAAGTCTTCAGGGGTAGTACAGCTTCAAAAACTTGCCGTTGATGGGTAGCATACATCTGTCACCTTCCATGTTTAGAAGAGCGTATGCACCGTTGGAGAAGACTTTGTCGATGACGAAGGGTCCCTCTCATTTTGGTTCAAATTTGCCTTTGGAATTGTGGGCAAAGACTATGGGTCTTTTTACTGCAAGAACCAAGTCACCCTTTTTGTAGGCGCGTTGCCTGACCTTCTTGTCGAAAGATCCTGCCATGCGTGCTTGGTACAACTCAATGCTTTGTAGGGCTTCGAGTCGTCTTTCATTGAGATTATCCAGCTCTTGGAGTCTCAATTTGACATTGCTTTCTTGCGTCATGTCATTTTGCAAAGATACCCTAAGGAAGGAATTTGTACTTCCAAAGGGATAACAGCTTCGCATTCATAGAGCAAGGAGAATGGTGTACTATGGGTTGGTCCTCGAACGGTGGTTCGATAGGCCCACAAAGCTTCTAGTAGTTTGTCGCCCCAGTCTCTTTTGTGACTAGATACCATTTTCTTGAGAATTTTGCAAAGTATCTTGTTGAAGGTTTCTGTTAGTCCGTTCGCTGCAAGATTATATGGAGTCGAATGACAACTTTGGATTTTATACTTGTCGCAGAATCTGTAGAATCTGTGATCCCGGAATTGTGGTCCATTATCATGGACAAATCTTTTAGGTATGCCGAAGCGACAAGTAATGTTGGTGCGCAAGAATTGAAGGACTGATGAGGTCTTCATTTCGCTGAGCGCGAATGCTTCTGACCACTTGGAGAAATAATCCGTAGCGGCGAAGATGAAGCGATGACCTTTGCTTGATGGGGGAGAGATAGGACCTATGATGTCATACCCCAGGCTTCGAAAGGCCATGAGATTGCTGTAGGATGTAGTCATTCTGGAGGCATATGGACATAATCTCTATGAATTTGGCATTGTTGGCAGCGTTTAGCAAATTGCATTGCGTCAACTACCATGGTAGGCCAATAATAACCTAGCCTTTTTATCTGATCGTAGAGCTTAGGACCAGCCTGATAGGCTCCACAAAGACCAGAATGCACTTCTTTGAGAGTTTTTTCAGCCTTTTGTTGTAACAAGCAGCGTAAAAGTACTCCGTTGAAGGATTTTCTGTAAAGTGTTTTTGAAGGAATATCCAAATGAAAGTTTGGGGTACGTCTTTGAATGCTTACCTGCTCTTTTGGATCTTCAGGTATGATTCCGAACATAATATAATCAACAAATGGATCCCTCCAATCACCGATCGGAGGTTTGAGGATGGACATCCGACTTCCAACCACTTGGTGGCATTCAGCAACTGCTCGGTGTGTGTTGAGAGGAGGGAGAATCCTTCTTTGACAAACTGTAATTTGAGAGGAGGTGTGTGTTTGAGGTTTCGGGCCATTCCGACATCGTTTGGCCTAACTTCACTTCTCCGACAGCTAAACAAGTGCTTCCTGTGGCGACATCATCAAAGACACTAAAACTTTGATTAGAGCCTACGGATGACTCCAACATGTCTCAAAAGGGATCCATGCCAAATTTCAAGTCAAACCGACAACGTTTGACCCTCCTTCAATGCTCGAGCAGCAAAATCAAGCCTCCCGGCGGCGGGAACCGCTGAAACCATCCCTCATTAGAAAAAGTACATGAGTGGCTTCAACATGCTTCGAAAAGGCTGCACGTCGAATTTCAAGTCATTCCGACAACGTTTGACCAAGTTTTGATGCTCCGAAAGAAAATCAAGCCTACCGGCGGCGGAACAACCCGGGACCATGACATCCAAAATACAACTAATGGGTCGTCTCAAAATGACTCCAATAGGCTCCCCGTCAAAATTCAGGTCAATCGGACATTGTTTGACTACATATCAATGCTCGGCATTTTCCCCGCAGCAAAATTAAGTCAGGCATCGATAGGACCTTAAACGGCTTCAAAAACCAAATAAAAGCCCATGGTTGGACCTATCCACTGCTCAAAAAGCTTCATCTCAATTTTCAGGTCATTCCGACATCGTTTGACCTAGTTTAGACTCTTGACGGAAAATCGGCTACAAAGTCTTCGGCTTTCCCAAAAAATAGGAAACTTTGGGTTCCGATTTTGCGAGGGCTCTCCTCAAGATTTCTCCAAGAAAATCAAGTTAATAATTGAGGAAAAATGTCAAGAAAAATACAGAAGAAAGAAGGAACAAAAAAGATGGAAAAACGGCCGAAAACGAAGCTCGGCGACCGAAAAGGGCAAAACCCTAAGGTCGCCAGCGACCCTGGGTGCATGGTCGCCAGCGACCCTGCAAATTCGGGTCGCCGGATTTTGCACCAAATCGCCGTTTTCTCGTTCCTTTTCGCGTTTTAAGTGTTCCGGCCTCTGTGATTTTCTGAAAATCCAAAATTTGATGCTTGAAAACGACTGATCTTCATCGACATCTTGGATCCGCCATCAAAAGCATGAAATCATCACCGATCGCCCCAAGATCGGCAACCGGCTGACCAAGAAAGTACACTTTCTGTCCGACCGATCATGAAATCGACAAGACAGATGTCACTGGCCCACCAACATCAATCAATGTCTAAAATTGCATCGCAATCCGACATCAAACAATGCGTGGATCCACCTGTGATGATCGCAAGAGGAGTCTCAAAAGACGTGGCACAGCCCGCGACTCTTCACATGGCTTGGCGACCACTTAATGATGTTAATTGACCCGTTTATGACAACTTAATGCGGTCATTAACTCATTATTTTGGACGGCCCAATCAGATTCAAGCATTTGGGTGTTACAAATCCAAGCAATCATGGCATTAAACCCATGAAACTCCCATCATCATGAAGATTCAAGGGAATTAAAAGCCCACTACCTTCATCGGCCAATCACAAGCCATGAAAAAGGAGTTACAAAATCAACTTGTAACTCCTCATCAATTCTCTCATCATGGCTATCAATGCCCATAATCACCTCATGGCTATCAAAAGCCTATAAAAGGAGGTCCATTCCAAAGAGAAAAAAAAAACTTTGGAACCTTTGAACTTTTTTCCAACTTTCCACTGGTCTGCACACTTGCATTCTTCCGAAGAAATCCTGACGAAGTCCTGCTGCTCTGCCGCCAGAAGCACCACAAGGTGATCAAAGTCCCTTGGGGGGCCACCCCCCCAAGGTCCCCTCCTTCTACAACATGGCCTAAACGCTGCTTTTCAGCCCGTTTCCTCGGTTTTTCATTAGATATAGGACCTCGTCTTGGTCCTTGTACTTTAAAAAACTGAGGTTAGGAGCCAAGCCGAAGAATCAAAGCATCAATCGTTCTCATTTGAAGGACGATGGCGAAGTCCATACATGACTTGCAACCGTCGATCTTAACGTGTCCCCACAATCTCCTGAGAAGTTAGATCCATTTTCTTACTTATGAAGGTGAATCTCCGGATCATCACCATTCCAAATTCCAAGTAGAAAGTAAATCTGGCATGTCCGTACAAAAATGTTGATACCCGCGATTTTCCCTCCTCCGCCGAGACCTAGGTCAGCCCCCGGGGTGTGGAAGGAGAGGACAGAAAATCCGAGGGTCCATCAAGTTGGCATACCCGGTGGGACACCGTTGACTTGAGAACGTGATGCTTTGATCCCTTGGCTCCTTTCTAGTTGGTGGCCTATGTTGCATCTTGCATCAAAAAAAAAAAAAAAAAACATGAGGTGGGATTTCAATTATTCTTTCTCACTTCAAAAAAAAAATTTAATCTCTTTTCTTAAAAACTCAACTTTGAGAAATTTTGATCCTCTCCACTTCGAACTTGATAGCTCATAGAAATGTTTGCAGCTATCGTTCATATCGGGGATTGGGCCATCTTTTCTCTTTGATGAGTCCAATTGAGATTTCAAAAAAAAAAAAAAAAAAAGTCTTCTTTCTTTTGAATTCAAATTCAAAGAAACTTTGGTTCTTTCCTTTTCGGGTTTAACGCTCGCAGAAATGTTGAGTTGTGGTTCGGATTGGAACACCACTTGTTCTCTTTGATGAGTTTATTAGAAACCTTTCAAAAAAAAAAAAACATTAAGGTTGCACCAATTGCGTTCTTTGACTAAAGTGGATTTAAGAAAAGCCTTGTCCAGAGTGTGGAGACAGCTTGACTGTTCGAGACAAGGGTCCTTCAAACAGGTTCATTAAGTAATCCTACCCTTACCAAGAGGCTGATCTATCTACTAAGGTTTCATAAGATCGAATTGGAAACCTATGTGCACATTTCAAAACAAAAAATTCTTTACTTTTTGAGTTCAGAATTGAGAAATCTTGGTTTTTTCCCTTTCGGATTTAACGCTCGCAGAAATGTTGAGTTGTGGTTCGGATTGGAACACCATTTGCTCTCTTTGATAAATTCAATCTTAAAACCTTAAAAAAAAAAAAAAAACACTTCCGTCACTTCTGAATTTAGAATCGAGAAATCTTGGTTCCTTCCTTTTCGGATTTAACGCTCGCAGAAATGTTGAGTTGTGGTTCGGATTGGAACACCATTTGCTCTCTTTAATGAATTCAATCTTGACCTTTCAAAAAAAATTTCCATCACTTTTGAGTTCAGGATCGAGAAATCTTGGTTCCTTCCCTTTCGGATTTAATGCTCGCAGAAATGTTGAGTTGTGGTTCGGATTGGAACACCATTTTCTCTCTTTGAAGAATTCAATCTTGACCTTTCAAAAAAAAAAAAAAAACTTCTATCACGTCTGGATTCACATCCGAGAAATCTTGGTTCCTTCCTTTTCATATTTAACGCTCGCAGAAATGTTGAGTTGTGGTTCAGATTGGGACACCATTTGCTCTCTTTGATGAATTCAATCTTGACCTTTAAAAAAAAAACTTCCGTCACGTCTCGATTCACATCCGAGAAATCTTGGTTCCTTCCTTTTTGGATTTAACACTCGCAGAAATGTTGAGTTGTGGTTCGGATTGGAATACCATCTGCTCTCCTTTATGAATCCAAATCTGACCTTTCAAAAAAAAATCCCATCTCGTGTCCTTCCTAAGGATGCGATTTGCAACATTGTGCCAAGCGGTGCTAGTACGCCCTTTCAGGTCTACTGTATTCGTGACCGACACATTTGTATCTCCCACCTTATATCATTTTACCTCGAGTGAGCTTTACTTCTCGGTAATTTGAATTAAGGTCCACAATTGCTTCTAGCAGTCACTGGTACGCTCACCCTGAGCCTACCATACTTGCATTTTAGAACAATTGTATCCTCTATGGCTTTTTGCCTTCTTCATCTTCCTTGGGCGGGGCCATGTCCCCTCAAGTGATTTGAAAAGACAAAACCATAGTTGTTCTCCATTTATGATCATCATATTCTTGTGATTACTAATGGATTTGGTCTTATTTCAGAAGTTTTCCAAAACTAACAATGGTAGCTTCATTGACCATCACTTTCGAAGAAAACAAGTACCAGCTTATGCTTCAAGATAAGCAAAATAAGCATAAGTGCCTTGCCAGTTGCCGAAGCGTCATCTCCCTCGACAATTCTCCAAACACCGGGTAAACTTCAACTCCCCGGACCATCGTCTTCGGGTCGCTGGACCATTCCCACTCTTCGCAGAAGAAACTGTACCTACCAAGAAGCAGAAAACCACCTCGCAACGTGTCACTAACATGGCACCAAAGGCGAACACCAAGAAGCCTGAAGCCCGTGGCGCTCCCACGAAGCCTCAACCCACAAGAAATTAGGTTTACCCCCAAACCTGGTCCCCGAGATCTTCACCAAAGCAACGGAGGTCCTGAACATTTGCAAAGCCAGCATACCTGGCTCCTCTTAAGGAGAATCGGTTCTACCCTCTCTCCTACATGAAAGAGGAGAAACCTACCCTCCACCAAAAAAACAAACAAAATCATCATGAGCCGGCTTGCTCCTACAAGCCCAAAAATCAAATCCTGCATCATTAGGCCTACGCAAAAGCATGCTGAAGCCTGCACTCCCACAAGTCGAACCTTCATCTCAACAGGGGCCGAGCTAGCAAAATTCAAATCTTCACTGCGACAGACAAAGGACCGCGTCCAGATTCTGTCCTTGCCTAGCTTCAAAGAAGATAAGCTCAGCCGCTGTGCACGAGGGACTACATCCTTCATCGCCAGAGCCCAGCCAGAGATGATTGAAGCTCAAACTGCTCGTCGTATGCGTCGCCGTGCGGTATATCGACAAAAGAGACTCGAGAGGCAAAGAACCCAGCATTCTACTCTCCAAGTCTCTAACAAATGGGTCGAAAAAGAAAGACCCTACCAATTCGTTGATGTCCATATGGTTGGCAAAACCAAAAGACGCCAGAAGTCAGCAACCAAAATCAGTGTTAGACGTCCAGTGACTCGTAGTGTCTCTCGGACTCAAACACATCTAGGAAAATCCTCCACTCCTTTAAGCCAAGGACACCAGAGTAACCACTCCTCAGATTCTTCATCCAGAAGAATGAGTCCCAGCTCAGTCACCAGGACGATTTCTTCGTTCGAATCCCGAGGGATGAACGTCTTGGCTACAAGTTCTGAGCCGCCTCCATAGCATGATGATGTAACTACACGCATCCAGCAGTTGGAGCAAGGACAATAGAGAATTGAGACTCTGATGGAAAATCTTATTCTCACTCTATAGCGTCCACCACCTAACAATCAAACCCCTCTGAATCATGAAGATGACAAGGGCAATGCAGAAAATAATGAGTTACGCGCCCTTCCCAAGAAGGACATGGACGATATCCCAGCAAAAGCAAAAGAAGAGGATACATTGAAGGAACATGGGATCAAACCACCCTACCCTCTATGGATGGACTCGGTTCCGTTCCCTGCAAAATTCAAACAACCTACTCTTCAAACATATACGGGGAAAGGTTCAGCTAGACAGCATGTAATCCACTTTAAGATCCTAACAAGAGCTATTGCAAATCAAGATGCCCTCAAGATTCGCCTCTTTGCAAGTACCCTAAAAGGTACAGCCTTTGATTGGTACTCCACTCTGTCGGAGAACTCCATTCAGAACTAGGCTATGCTGGAGACACGCTTCCTGACCCACTTCTAAGGTGAGGACTATCCTGTTACTATGGCTCAGCTCTGCAGCCTAAAACAGGAAGAGAATGAGTCGACATATGACTTCATTCACAAGTGGAAAGCAATGGCATACAAATGCTCAGATGTAGTGCCACAAGCGTCGCTAGTCGACATCTGCCGTAACATTATGAGAGCAAAAATTCGCTCCATGATCATCGGTAACAAATCAAAGAACCTGGGAGAACTCCTCGAAGCTTGCATGGAAGCTGAAATGGTGATTAAATACCTCAACAGTCAGAAATCATCAAAGAAAGAACCGACTGCTGTTATGACCTAAAAACAAAAGAAAAAGGAGGTTCTCAATGTGCAGACTAAGTCAGCTCCTCAGCAGCCGAAGAAAGCTGAAAACAAAGCTGCAGGTAAAAGGCCTGAACTTTCCGATGCCTTCAAAGAACGTGTAGAAAAGAAATATCCGTTTGATGAAGATGTTGAAGAAATCTTTTAGGCTCTCCTAGCAATGGCAAACTCACTTTGCTAGAGCCCAAAAAACCAGGAGATGTTGGCAAAACTAATGATCCCCGATATTGTCCATACCATCAGATGATCTCACACCCTCTCAATCAATGCTTCGTTGTAAAAGAGAAGATCAATGAGATGTGGAAAAACGGAGTCATAACCTTTGATAAAAACTATGGCCCCGCCTCTGTCAACATAGTGTCATGTGGGCAAGTTTCAAAATCACCGAAGAAGAAGACCACTACTTCATTCAAGGTGATTAAAATGGCTCAAGCATCCCAAGAGTTGGTTCCTTATCCAACATCAGATGGACAACCCATATGGGTGCATCCCGTTCTCCTAGATGATGAAAATTGGGAGATCGTCAAAACAAAGCCAACCGCTCAGTAGCGAAGGCAAGCCAAGAGACAACTCTGCAAGCTCAAACAGCAGCAGAAGTCTCAACTAAAACAAGAAGTCCTTGAAACGGCAGAAACCTCTTCCACTGCTTCACTAAGGGCGACGGAAGAATCCCTTCCCAAAGCTTCAAAGGCGGTAAGAAAATTCACCCTTGATGATTTCATGCCACCTCTATACAAAAATGAAATTGCGCAGATACTCTTGCAACTCGGTAGTTGGATTCTCTATGGAAGCTGAAATGGTGATTAAAGACCTCAACAGTCAGAAATCATCAAAGGAAGAGTCGACTGCTGTTATGACGTCAAAACAAAAGAAAAAGAGGTTCTCAATGTGCAGACTAAGTCAGCTCCTCAGCAGCCAAAGAAAGCTGAAAACAAAGCTGCAGGTAAAAAGGCCTGAACTTTTCGATGCCATCAAAGAACGTGTAGAAAAGAAATATCCGTTTGATGAAGATGTTGAAGAAATCTTTGAGGCTCTCCTAGCAAATGGCAAACTCACTTTGCCGGAGCCCAAAAGATAGGGAGATGTTAGCAAAACCAATGATCCCCGATATTGTCCATACCATCAGATGATCTCACACCCTCTCAATCAATGCTTCGTTGTAAGAGAGAAAATCAATGAGATGTGGAAAAACGGAGTCATAACCTTTGATAAAAACTATGGCCCTGCCTCTGTCAACATGGTGTCGTGTCGGCAAACTTCAAAGTCACCAAAGAAGAAGAGTACTACTTAATTCAAGGTGATTAAAATGGCTCAAGCATCCCAAGAGTTGGTTCCCTATCCAACACCAGATGGACAACCCATATGGGTGCATCCCGATCTCATAGATGATGAAAATTGGGAGATCGTCAAAACAAAGCCGACCGCTCAGCAGCGAAGGCAAGCCAAGAGACAATTCGCAAGCTCAAACAGCAGCAGAAGTCTCAACCAAAACAAGAAGTCCTTGAAAAGGCAGAAACCTCTTCCATTGCTTCACTAGGGGCGACGAAAGAATCTCATCCCAAAACTTCAAAGGCGGTAAGAAAGTTCACCCTTGATGATTTCATACCACCTCAATACAAAAATGAAACTGTTATACTTGTAATCTGGTATAACTTATTATAGCCACAAGGATCTTGGTCTGATGATGAAGAAGACCAAGACCCTGTTCAAGAAAATGTTGTTGCCAATGCTCCGGCGGAACCCAACATCAGTGAACTACAAGGAGCAGATGACGAAGAAGATTTGGCTCCTATGCCTGGTCTTAAAGAATATGTAAGAATTTTGCAACATCTTGCCATAGAGCAGGAGCACGATCGCATCAATGATCTTCGTCATGATCCAGAACTAGAAGTCCCTGGAAATCAATGGGAACTTTCTCCCTCAACCCCTAAAAATGGAGAACACAGTTGGATTGATGATCCTCTTACATCTGAGGATGAATCCGATTCCCAACAGTTTACACTGGGGGCATCTCCTATCAGGATAACCTGTAATGCGATAGCTCAGGATGATAGTGCCTCTGAAGCTTCCGAAAACACGTACTCCCCAACCGGTAGCGTATCTTCCGGAACTACATCTTCTCAGGTGAGTTCCACTGAGATATCATCCTCTCAGCCCTCGTCTCCTGAAGCTGTGACATCGGAGCTCAAGCCTCTTCCGGTTGATCATCTTGAAGAAACTCCTACTAATAAAATTTTCTTCAATGAAAACCCAGTTGATTGGTCCTAGATACCCGATCTCACAGACGATATTTGGACTAATACAGAAAGGTTGTCGGATGCTGTTCAGGACTTGTTCCCGGAAATTGCTCCGTACAACACAATCGCTAAAGACGCCAATGCTGTTACAGAAACGTCTTCAGCAAATGACAAGGATCAACCCCTTGATCCTGAGAGAGATCTTCCAAAAGAAGACCCTCCTCTAGAAGCTCTTGAAGTTGGTAGAGGTACCCGTTCTGGCCGGGATTACCATAAAAATTACAACCAATCTTCTTCTTCTCATGTAAATCCTTCGGGAAAGCAAGTTGTAAGCGCCCCAAGTGGCAATAATAATGAAAACACAGGCCTAAAGGAGGTTTTCAAGTACGACTTGATTGAGCACTTCAAACACATACCTGCACGTCTGCACATCCTTGACCTATTACGAATGTCTCTACAAACTCGTGATAGTCTCATTTCAGAATTACAAAGGCTGAATGCGGATGTCGACAAACATGCCCCACATGTCCTACAAATTGAAATGGACTATAGGGTCAAAAAAATCAAATACTCCTTCTAAGGGAGAAAAGAAGAAAGCTGAGGGATCAAGCAATGAATGCCTCTCGATACAAAAAGCAGCAAGTGCAACAATTGCCTTCGACGAGGCTAACCTCCTGCTAGGCGAGACAAAGCACAACCGACCCTTGAACTTTACGGGGTACGTCAAAGAAATGCCAGTACACAGAGTTCAGATCGATCCAGGTTCTGCACTCAACCTTATTTCTACTTCGGCACTCGAAGAGCTGGGCATCCCACCTAGCAGGCTAAGTCATACGTCCGTATCCATCTTCGAATATGACGGGAGCGCTCAAAGGCCTATCGGCAAAATTAGGTTCAAATTGCAAATCGGTGATCTTATTTCTGAAGTCACCGTGTATGCGATAAGGACCTTTTCATGCTACAAGGAGACATAGTGACTTTTTTTGGTGTCAACAAATGCCCCCTCGAGGTATTGTCACGACCCCAAACCCGGGGTCCGTGAAGTAATAATTATGTTTCTCCCAAGATCCGCGTGTGTGAGGATTACAAATTCCAACACCTCTGAATATTTAGCGGAAGCTTTCGTGGTGTTGCGACTCGGAGTCCGTGGCCATTGGATTCCGCACCGCACTCAACCCAAGCATATAATCATCTTATCATTGATCCATCTCAGACTGGAATAAACCATCATAATAAAAGTACAGAGCTGACAGTAACAGGGTATTGCATTCCCATATATGTTCAAGTTACAATTAACAATATATATTAATTACAATCCCAAGAGAAAGGCTAATAGAAGCCATACAAAACAAGCTAATGATCACTACCCATATGTGACGTAATACCGATGTCAAGCTCAATGTCTACGTGACATAGCCGACAACAATCCTGAAAGCTCATGGCTCCACAGCCAACACGTGCACTCGTCTCGGGTGAAGCAGTCTGGACCTGAGTACCAAAGTAGTGGGTCAGACACGACGGTCTGGCAGGTGGGTGAAAAGGTATAACAATATACTGAACGATAAAACATGTAATAAATCATGCTGTCTGATCAAAATTGTACATAATTACAATGCATAGGAAATCATGAATCTCTTGACAAAATCCTGTATTCAAATAAAACGGGTATGAAACATAAATATTTGACAAAACATGTATTCCTTTAAAACATGTATAAAACATGAACATTTCACAAACCGGAAACTCATTTCAAACATGTATAAATAATAAACATTTCACAAATCGGGAACTCATTTAAAACATGTATAATTAATGAACGTTTTACAAATCAGGGACTCATTTAAAACATGTACAAATAATGGACATTTCACAAATCGGGAATTCATTTAAAGCGTGTATAAACAATAAACATTTTACAAATCTGGAACTCATTTAAAATGTGTATAAACAATAAACATTTCACAAATCTGGAACTCATTTAAAGCATGTATAAACAGTAAACATTTTACAAATCGGGTACTCATCTAAAGCATGTATAAATAGTGCACATTTATTAAGAAAAGATGTGATCAATATAAAGTAGGACGGGTATCAAGGATCAGGAACTATCAAGATGGCAACCACACAAAGCTAAATCCTCAATCACCGAAGTGATAGAGCAAGCATATCAAGGCGTTGACCTCAGTCACCGAAGTGAGGAGGAACAACGAGATTTACATATACATATACTATATACGGGACATGACCACGGTAGCGAGCCGGGCATCGGGAACCACAGTAGCAATCTGCGGTATCGGGACAAGACCACAGTTAATAAACCGGGTAGCGGGATCCAAGCTGCAGCTGGCGGGACAAGAAGGGATCTCCAAGTCGGTAGATCAGACCGACAAGGTCATCCAAGCTTAGTGGTGCCGACTCATAGGTTATATGCAAGTAAACAAATAAATACATGTATGCATGTTCTCTTTTAGCTCATGGGCTCGCACTACAAAGCTCTGGCCCCCTATTGCCTCAAGGTTTTACTCTCATGGGTCATATACAAGAAATCAAATCCAATAAATACATATGACGGGACGGGGTGCTCATAAGCACAAAAGCATATCTGTATCGGTCGGGCCTGTACGGGCTAGCAACAATGTTAAAAACATAACTTTCAATACTGTCAGGCAAGTCTAGTCATAAAACACGAGATTTCAAGTGTACAAGTGAAATTCGGTCAAAATAAAGCATGGATGGATTTCTCATATTCTCCGGGCCAAGTGTTGAAAGTCCGAGATTGAATCAATGTACTAGGGTCCCGTATGTTAGGTTCGACATACATTTGGTACTCTTTAAGAATTGAAAACATTCCGGGGCCTTATATACATTAACAAATCTAAAAGACCTAAACAACACAGTCATGATGATGGAATTTCTTCTTCTTTACAATTCCTCACTCTCCTCCAATATAGTTCCCTATGGTTCTTCAAGAAGAAAACAATACAATTGCTGTCGGTCAGCTCCTCGGTTGGCTGTCGGTTAACCGAATTGGGATGTCGGCTAGCCGACGGCTGACCGGCGCTGACTGTCAGCTCTACACACATCAGGAAGTTTGTTGCTCTCTGGAAAATGAACCGAAAGATCTGTTGGTTGGCTCTCGGTCGACCGAACTAGGGAGTTCGGTCAGCCGACAGCTGACCGACAGATTTCCTGATGGAAATCTGCACTCTGGAATTGGAACCGAGAGGGTTTCGGTCCACCTCGGTTGGATGTCGGTTAACCGACAGGCTGACCGACAGCTAACCGACGTTCCTGCGGACACAGAATTCTGAAGTTGTTTTCAGTCCCTTCTTTCTCCAAACACTCCTCATTTTCAAGGTCAAGGGTCAGATCCCTGTAATAAAGTGAGCTAAAAGATCCTCCATTTCAAGCAATCAAAACTTCATTCTCAACACTTCAAATTCCCCATTCAACTACATCCATTCTTCCATCAAATCATCCATTCCATTCACATTCAACCACAAGAAATCCATCACATGAAACAAGTCAAAACTTAATACAATCAAGATATCATTTTCAAGGAAGCAATGTACTAGAAAGATACACTAAAGAGTGTATTTCAAATCTCAATAAAAGCATGTCATGAAGTAAAGCATAAGTAATGAAAATCATTAATGAAAGCTACACATTTGTATAAAACATGATCAATGGAAATAAATCATTTCATCCACTTGCCTTGGGTCTCTAATCAAGCAAATCAAGCTCTAAACACTCTTCTAAGCCAAGGCTCCAAGCTACACAAAAACCCCCAAAAAGCAACCCATCTTAGAACCCTAAAATGGTAACTCATCAAAGAGAAGGAATGGGCTCAAACAAGCTAAGAAATAGGACCTAGGGGAAAGTCATTGCTCAACAATAGAAGATGGAAGGAGATCCTTACCTCTAGAGTCATTAATCAACAAGAAGGAGCTTGAAATAGGGGCTGCCCACCTTGGTTTCCCATGAAAATGGTTTCAAAAGAGAGAGGAGATGGAGGGGAAGAAGTTGCCGGAGTTTCCTCGTCGGATTGGTGGCTTGAAGGCTTCATTTGAGCAAGAGAAATGGAAGAAAAGGAAGAAGAAAGGTGGCTGGTACTGTAGCTGGAGAGTTGCAGCCGATGGAATGGAAAAATGAGGGAGAAAGAGATGAAGTTGTCTTTTTATAATGGGTGGTGTGGGGTCCACACTAAGTATAACTTGTAATAGAGATTAGGGGGCTTTCTAGACCTCGGATCAAGAAACTTAAAACATGAAAAGTGTCCGGAATAAAATTATCTTTCCAACAAGGTCAATATTGACATACTTCCGGGGTCCACATAAAAAGTCAACTGTTTGGTCAAAGGGGTTAAAGAATGGAAAATTTGGGATTTCTAGAAAAACTGATTTTAGGAGCTTCAAATGGGCACGGAGTGAACACGAAAGTTGTAGGGAATGGCGAGATTAGTCTAACGAAGCTGAAATGAGAATTTTTGGGAATCACCAAGAATCTCCCCACGCTGACCACGCAAAACAAATGGGACCCTACGGTTATTGTCTAGGTTCACTGGCTCTCAAAACTTCCCAAAGCTAATGAAAAGTCATTCTAACTCAAAAACTCGACCAAACAACCACTAAACCCAAAGAGAAAACCAAATCACGATTAAAACCACACTAAACCAGGAAATTAGGGGTCGCGTTCTCACAGGTATAGCGACGAGTAGCTTTTTGGAGTCGATGTGCCTTGAAGAGAAACTTGGAGGAGAGATTCCAACTTGACCAAGAGTCTTGAGCATTTTTTTTATTAGCCTTCTGAGTTTCTGGGGGAACTTTATGGTAGTGAGAGGGATCACACACCATCTCAAGGCAAAGTTTTGAAAATGACATGGGGTGTTTGGATTTTGGGTTTTGGATTTTGGTTTTTGACCTTGTGACCTAACAAGCTGTATGTGGCAGGTTAAGGGGTCGGGGTTTGATTTTGATTTTGACCTTGTGACCCAACAAGCTGTATGTGGCAGGTTGGGGGGTCAGATTTGGTTTGTTGGTTTTGGATTTTAATTTTGGTTTTGGTCTTGTGACCTAACAAGCTGTATGTGGCGAGCTAGGGGACCGGAATTTGGTTTTGTGAAATGTCAATTTCAAGATTTTGGCTCAATTTGGTTCATGAGGTTGGATGGTTTGGTTTTTGGAAACTCATGAGACTTTCTTTTCTTTGTTTTTTTTGAATGGTCCCATCAACTCAAAAGAGGCATGGGACTTTTTTTTTTTTACTCTTTTCTTTTTTTGCTCTCGGTAAGAGGAATATTTTGACTAAAAGCCAATTTTAGTGCCTAGGTGGTCAAACCTGGCTCATATGGGCTAACCCACGGGACCTTGGACTTTGGAGATGGCCTAGATCTCATATGGTGTCATATTTGTAAAGAATATCTAAAAATATCTCTTTTGTGTAGAGAATATCTAAAAATATCTTTACTTGGAGAGAATTTCTCAAGTTTTCTTTTTGTGGAAAGATTCTCTCAAAATATCTTTCTTTTTGGGAAAGTAGCTAAATTTTAGCACTTACCTCCTTTCTTTCTCCTTGTTTCCTCTTTTGGCTTGCTCTCTTCTATAAAAGCAAGAGGGTTGGTGCTTTTGCTCCATTGCTTTCTTTTTGCAAGAAATCTTCAAGAGTGCTCTCCATGACAAGAAGTGCGTTCTCTTCTTCAAGGATCTCCAAGCCTTTCTTCTTCTTCTCCATTAATAGCTTCAAGTAAGTTTTCTTCCTCCTCAAGAATCTCCATTGTAGAAGTAGCTTCTTCTTTTTTTTTTTCTTTTCTTTTCTTCTCTTCTTCTTTTTTTCTTTTCTTTTCTTTCTTCTTCTCTATTTTTTCTCCTTTTTTTTTTCATGCACGTTTTCCTTCTCTTTTTTTTTTTTTCGTGCTTCTCTTTTTTTTTTCTTTCTTTTTTTTTCTCTTTCCACAGTTTTCTCTCTCTGTTTTTTTTTTAACCGTGTACTCTTTCTTTTTTTCTGTTTTTTTTTCACGCTGATTTCTGTTTTTTTTTTTTTTCAACGTTTTTCTCTTCTTTTCTTCTTCTTCTTTTTTTTTTTTTTTTGCTGTTTTTTTTCCTGGCTGTACGGACAGGTCCGTACGGACCTGACCATACGGACACGTGGCAGTGGGCCATGGCCTGTGGGCCAAATTTTTTTTTTTTTTTTTTTTGTTTTTGCTGAGATTTTTTTTCTCTCTCTCTTTCTTTTTCTTTTTCCTTGTTTGCTCACTATGATAATGAGGCTATGCAATTTCAATATGTATGCATTTTTTTTTGTTTGATGCATCAAAATAGAAGGCTAGAGTCTGCCAGGTCTCCTAATGCGGACGTTCAGCAGGCTTGGGAGAGGGTGGGGACCCTCATTCGCCAGGTTGAGGAAGTTGAAGGTAATGTCCGGAGGAAGACTCAGGAGCATGAGCAATGGCAGGTCCTCTGGGAAGAACTTCTTCGTGCTGCAGATGGATCATGGCATTCGGCTGCGTTTTATGGGGATATTTTGAAGAAGCGTGGCCTAAAAACTTTGGAAGTTAAGGCCAAGGGTCTGCTTGAGGAGTTGAACCTTTGGTGTAAGGACCATGTTGGATTGAGCTCCTGAGTTGTAACAAACTCTTTTCTTCTTCCTTTTTTGGTACCTCCATGTATAAACAATTTTGGTACTATATTTTGCATCCCCTTCCATTCACTTAAATCATTTTTTTGATGAAAACAATTTTGAGCAAAAGTTGATGGGAATGTTTGTTTAAGAATTTGATCAAAAGGTTGTCATTTTATGAAAATCTTTTGTCAAATGATTGTTTTGGGCATAAAAGCCAATTTTGTGGCGAAAAGCCTGGTTTTTGATGGTTTGAAAACCAAAATTCTGGATGGCATGAAAGCCTAATTTTGTCTATGGTATGGGAGCCAAATTTGTTTGTGACATGAGAGCCAAAATTTTTGTTTGTGGCATGAGAGCCAAGGTTTTTTTTGTTTGTGGCATACGAGCCCAAGCTTTTTGTTTGTGGCATGAGAGTCAAAGTTTTTTGGATGGCGTGAAAGCCGATTTTTTTTTAATGGCGTAGGAGCCGAATTTCATTTTGTGGCATGGGAGCCAAATTTTGTTTGTGGCATAAGAGCCAATTTTGGCGTTTATAGCCGAAAATTTTTTGTTTTGGCATTTATAGCCGAATTTTGGCATTTATAGCCGGATTTTGGCGTTTATAGCCGGATTTTGGCGTTTATAGCCGAGTTTTTTGAAAACCAAGTTTTGTTTTATTCGCATGAAAGCCGATTTTGGCGTTTATAGCCGAAAAATTTTTGTTTTGGCATTTATAGCCGAATTTTGGCGTTTATAGCCGAGTTTTGGTTTTCAAAATGCAGGTATCGACTAAATGTCGCCTCCCCGCTGAATGGCCTTGCAAGTATCGATGGAATGTCGCTTCCTTGCTCATTCGGTTTTGCGAGTATTGATGGAATGTCACTTCCTCGTGGGTTAGGTTTTGCGAGTATCGATGGAATGTCGCTTCCTCGCGAATTGGGGTGCAAATATCGACTAAGCGTCGCTTCCGTGCTTTTCCCAAAACTTTTGGTTTTGCGGGTACTGACTTGATGTCGTTTCTCCGCGATTTTTGAAATTTGAGGTTTTCTCGAACCATTTGAAATTTGGGTTGTGGATAGCAACTGGTATGTTGCATCTCCACGATTTTTGAAATTTGGGTTGTGGATATCAACTGGTTTGTTGTTTCTCCATGATTTTTTTGAAATTTGGGTTGTGGATATCTACTGGTTTGTTGCTTCTCCACGATTTTTGAAATTTGGGTTGTAGATATCAACTGGTTTGTTGCTTCTCCACGATTTTTGAAATTTGGGTTGTGGATATCAACTGGTTTGTTGCTTCTCCACGATTTTTGAAATTTGCAAGTATCAATGGGGTTCGTTTCCTTGCGATTTTTGGGTTTTGGAAGTATCGAATGGGGTTCGCATCCTTCCGGTTTTTTTGGGTTTTGTGAGTATCGACTGAATGTCGCTTCCCCGCGGTTTCTAAAAACCAAAATTTTTGTTTAAAGACACGAAGGTCATAAATTTTGACTTAAAACCATTTTGGTTGTAAAAGCCGAGGCGGTCTAGGGTGAAAATTCCTAAGTCCAGATTTTTCTTTCAAACCATGAATTTTGGGTTCAAGGATCGAAAATTTTGGTCAAGTCTGGGAAAAGGCTCCTAAACTTGGATTTTTGGATTTGGTGATTTTTTTGAACAATGAAACGATGAAAGTAAGCATTGTTTTGAGAGATTTTTTTTTTGGAAACTTCAACATAAAGATGAAAATTTCAAAAGAGGTGGGTTTGACGAGCAAGTACCTTGGAAATAGGCTTTGGCCGTGTAGATATCGCTCTGACCCGTTTGAGGAAGTCTTCAAGGGTAGTACCGCTTCAAGAACTTGCCGTTGATGGGCAGCATACATCTGTCTCCTTCCATGTTTAGAAGAGCGTATGCGCCATTGGAGAAGACTTTGTCGATGACGAAGGGTCCCTCCCATTTTGGTTCAAATTTGCCTTTGGATTTGTGGGCAAAGACTATGGGTCTTTTTACTGCAAGAACCAAGTCACCCATTTTGTAGGGATGTTGCCTGACCTTCTTGTCGAAAGATCTTGCCATGCGTGCTTGGTACAACTCAATGCTTTGTAGGGCTTCGAGTCGTCTTTCATCGAGATTATCCAGCTCTTAGAGTCTTAATTTGACATTGCTTTCTTGCGTCATGTCATTTTGCAAAGATACCCTTAAGGAAGGAATTTGTACTTCCAAAGGGATAACAGCTTCACATCCATAGACCAAGGAGAATAGTGTACTATGGGTTGGTCCTCGAACGGTGGTTCGATAGGCCCACAAAGCTTCCAGTAGTTTGTCGCCCCAGTCTCTTTTGTGACTAGAGACCATTTTCTTGAGAATTTTGCAGAGTGTCTTGTTGAAGGCTTCTGCTAGTCCATTTGCTGCAGGATTATATGAAGTCGAAGGACAACTTTGGATTTGTACTTGTCGCAGAACCTATAGAATCTGTGATCCCGGAATTGTGGTCCGTTATCATGGATGAATCTTTTAGGTATGCCGAAGCGACAAATAATGTTGGTGCGCAAGAACTGAAGGACTGATGAAGTCTTCATTTCGCTGAGCGCAAATGCTTCTGACCACTTGGAGAAATAATCCGTAGCGGCGAAGATGAAGCGATGACCTTTGCTTGATGGGGGAGAAATAGGACCTATGATGTCCATACCCCAGGCTTCGAAAGGCCATGAGATTGCTGTTGGATGTAGCCATTCTGGAGGCATGTGGACATAATCTCCGTGAATCTGGCATTTTTGGCAGCGCTTGACAAATTGCATTGCATCAGCTACCATGGTAGGCCAATAGTAACCTAGCCTTTTTATCTGGTTGTAGAGCTTAGGGCCAGCCTGATGGGCTCCACAAAGACCAGCATGTACTTCTTTGAGAGTTTCCTCAGCCTCTTGTTGTGATAAGCAGCGTAGGAGTACTCCGTTGAAGGATTTTCTGTAAAGTGCTTTTGAAGGTATATCCAAATGAAAGTTTGGGGCTCGTCTTTGGATGCTTACCCGCTCTTTTGGATCTTCAGGTAGTATTCCGAACATGATATAATCAATGAACGGATCTCTCCAGTCGCCAATCGGAGGTTTGAGGATGGACATCCGACTTCCAACCACTTGGTGGCATTCAGCAAATGCTTGGTGTGTGTTGAGAGGAGGGAGAATCCTTCTTTGACACACTGTGACTTGCATGTTTTCTCCTTCTTGGATTGCCATGGATGCGGCAAGTCCAGCTAGGCATCTGCACGGATGTTTTCACCTCTGAGGATGTGGGTATGTGACAGATGTTGAATTTTTGTCGAAGCAACTGCGCCTTATTGAGTAAGGTAGCAAATCAGGCTTCTTGACTTCATATTTCTGATTCATCTGGCTGACGACCAGTTGAGAGTCCCCAAACGCTTCCAGCGTGGTGATGCCGGATTCGAGGGCGAGTTTCAATCCTACAATCAGGGCTTGGTACTCAGCTGCATTGTTTGAACATGGTTCCAGTAGCAAGAAGGTGTGTGGAATCATGTATTTGTCAGGACTGACAAAGAGGATGCCAATTCCCGATATTTGCTTCCCTTTTCATTTGTCCTGGTTGCACCATCAAAGTACATGTCCCAGGAAGCGTTTGACAAGGAAGTTTCCACATTGTAGACAAATTCATCTGGGAGATCATCCCTGAGTGGAGAATCTTTAGGCAATGGATGCTCTGCGAGGAAGTCTGCTAGAGCTTGGCCTTTGATTGCTTTTTGTGGTACATACCAAATATCAAACTGTGATAGAAGGATGGACCATTTTGCCAGTCGGGCATTGAGAGAACCTGCTTTAGTGACAAGGACCTTTTAGAGGTTGATCCTCGAAATCAGGTAGACTGTGTTCGACAGCAGATAGTGACGTAGCTTTTGTACGGCAAACATTACTGCAAGGCATTCTTTTTCGACTGGGGAGTAGCGATGCTCTGCACCTACCATCATGCGGCTAAGGTAATATAGAGCAGCTTCTTCTCCAT
This sequence comes from Umbellularia californica, assembly GCA_028538565.1. Classification (NCBI taxonomy): domain Eukaryota; kingdom Viridiplantae; phylum Streptophyta; class Magnoliopsida; order Laurales; family Lauraceae; genus Umbellularia; species Umbellularia californica. The sequence continues at coordinate 46,424,367 of JAPQWN010000007.1, forward strand.
CGTCGTTTTCTTGTGCGAGCAGAGCACCCAAAGAGTGGTCGAGAGCTCTTGTGTACAAGATAAATAGTTTTCCAGTTGTGGGGGCAGCCAGCACTGGAGGTTTGGTGAGGTATGCTTTGATGTCTTGAAATGCATTTTCACATTCAGCATCCTAGACAAAGTCCACGCCTTTCTTCATTAAGCGAGAGAATGGACGGCATTTCCCTGATAGATTGGAGATGAACCGTCGAATGTAGGCCAACCTTCCTTGAAGCCCTTTTAATTCTCTTAGGGTTCTTGGAAATGGCATTTCCAGGATAGCCTTGACTTTAGTAGAGTCAAGTTCTATTCCAGCTTTTCGTACTATGAATCCAAGAAACTTACCCGATGAGACACCGAAGAAGCACTTTAGTGGATTCATCCGCAATTTGTGTTTGCGAAGTCGGAGGAAGACTTCTCGAAGATCATCGAGATGGTCTTCTTTTCTTCTGCTTTTTATGGCAAGGTCGTCAACATAGCATTCGACCCTCTTGTGCTGCATATCTTGGAATATTTTCATCATAGCCCTCTGATATGTTGCACCTGCATTTTTCAGACCAAACGACATGACAGCGTAGCAATACACGCCGAATGGTGTCCGAAATGATGTATGCCTTTCATCTTCAGGATGCATCTTTATCTGATTGTAGCCAAAGAATCCATCCATGAATGTCATTCGCTCGAACCCATAGGTGTTGTCAATCATCACCTCTGGTATGGGGAGCGGGAATTCATCTTTAGGACATGCACTATTCAGGTCTCTGTAGTCAATACAGACCCTTATCTGCCCATTTTTCTTTGTCACGGAAACGATGTTGGCCAACCATTCAGGATGCTGTTCCTCGCGGATGAAGCCAGTGTTTTTGAGTTTCTGAACTTCTTGTTCAATTTTGTCCATCATGTCGGGACGGAATCTCCTTTGGCCTTGTTTGATAGGCTTGATTTCTTTTTGCAAGTTGAGCTTGTGGACTGCTACTTTGGGATACAAGCCAGGCATTTCGGTATAAGACCATGCAAAGCAATCAACGAACTCACGAAGAAAAGAGATATACTCGGGTAACTCATCATCCTTTATATTCTTGCTTATGAATACAGGACGCGGGTTATCAAGTGTTCCCAAGTCTATCTTTTGAACAAGGTCTTCTGTTGGAAGGTTTGAAGGTGGTTCCTCCATAATGTTTTCGGAGGCTTCCATCTCAACAAGACCTTCTGGAGTGCCAGAGGCATTTTCAGACTGAGGCTCTGTTTCTGTCCATGAATCTTCTTGATCAGTATCCTTCTCAAGGCTATCCTTCTCAAGGCTTGCAATGAGATGGTCCCAATCATTTGCTGGAATTGGGTTGAAGTAGGGTACTTCTTTTGGAGACGATGATTCTTCTGGGATAGAGAACCGCTCGTCTGTGTCATTGGGCAATTCCTCTTTATTATCAAAGGGCAATTCGTCTTTCAGGATTTTTGACGAGTAACTCCTCAAAGAGATATCCAGGGATATCGATGTCTTCATGAGATGTTGAGGCTTAGTCAGTAAAGCGACTTTGCAGCCACGGTGTCAAATGTCTCATAGGAGCAGTAGGATCATACCCCAATCCATATGAAGACTTGCCCTTTTGAAGGTGGATTTTCCAATCTTCTGGTTGACTTTTGGTCAGGGTGGGTTCCAATGGTGTAAGAATACCACGGCCACCTCCCAAACCAGTCAGATTTTGAGCGTTGTAGCCCATTTTCTTCATGATAGCTTGTGCCATTGGACTATATAGGGATAGTTGAGGCATACCTTCGTTTTGGAAAGGTTCAAGCAGAGAGTTCAGTGGAGATGCTCCTGATCTGTGGAAGTAAATCACTTTTTCTTCAGGCGAAGTTGCCGGAATAATAAAGGAAGCAGACGTAGGGTCTTCTATGTCTGCAAGTGTCTCCAATGGAGTGAGAGCGGGCTGATCTTACTGAGTATCAGCTTGGGTTGATGATGTGTCATCTTCTGACTTTGACTCTGAGTCTGTGTCATGCATAATAGACACAAAGGAGACAGTGAACTTGCCCCCAGCCTTTTGTTTTGTCTTCTTTGCTTTGGTAGTGATTACCAAAGGCTTTGAAGATTTAAAGGAGACGGCGAAGGGAGCTTGACTGTTTACTTCGAGTTTGGTGGAGGGTTTGTTTACCTCCGATGATTGCTGAGGAGCCTTGCCTTTATCTTTCTGGAGACTGTCGGCAAAGTGAATTGTTTTTTCCTCCTGTTCTTCTTTTCCATCTTTATACATTTGAGCATCTGCAAAATGGACATCTCTGCCTTTAAAGGACCTTTTGTCTGCAAATACTCGATGTATTAAGCCATCGTCGCCAACGAACTTGATGCACTGATGTAGAGTTGAAGGGACGACACCATTCTCATGTATCCAGGGGCGTCCAAGGAGTATATTGTAGCATGAAGGGGTCCTTATTGTATACACAGTGACTTCAGAAATAAGATCACCGATTTGCAATTTGAGCCTGATTTTGCCGAGAGGCCTTTGAGCGCTGCCGTCATATCCGAAGATGGATACGGACGTGTGACTCAGTTTGCTAGGTGGGATGCCCAGCTCTTCGAGTGCCGAAGTAGAAATGAGGTTGAGTGCAGAACCTGGATCGATCTGAACTCTGTGTACTGGCATTTCTTTGACGTACCCCGTAAAGTACAAGGGTTGGTTGTGCTTTGTTTCACCTAGGAGGAGGTCATCCCTGTCGAAGGCAATTGTTGCACTTGCTGCTTTTTGTACCGAGAGGCATTCATTGCTTGATCCCTCAGTTTTCTTCTTTTCTCCCTTTGAAGGAGTATTTGATTTTTTGACCCTATAGTCCATTTCAATTTGTAGGACTTGTGGGGCATGTTTGTCGACATCCGCATTCAGCCTTTGTAATTTTGAAATGAGACTATCACGAGTTTGTGGAGACATTCGCAATAAGTCAAGGATTTGCAGACGTGCAGGTATGTGTTTGAAGTGCTCAATCAAGTCGTACTTGAAAGCCTCCTTTGGGCCTGCATTTTCATTATTATTGCCACTTGGGGCGCTTACATCTTGCTTTCCCGAAGGATTTACATAAGAAGAAGAGGGTTGATTGTAATTTTTGTGGTAATCCCGGCCAGAACGGGTACCTCTACCAACTTCAAGAGCCTCTAGAGAAGGGTCTTCTTTTGGAAGATCGTTCTCAGGATCAAGAGGTTGATCCTTTGCTGAAGACGTCTCTGTAACAGCATTGGTGTCTTCAGTAATTGTGTTGCACGGAGCAATTTCCGAGAACAAGTCCTGAACAGCAGCCGGTAACTTTTCTTTATTAGCCCAGACATCGCCCGTGAGATTGGGTATCTGGGACCAATTGACTGAGTTTTCATTGAAGAAGATTTCATTGGCAGAAGTTTCTTCAAGATGATCAATCGGGAGAGGCTTGAGTTCTGATGTCACAGCTTCAGGAGACAAGGGTGGGAGGATGTTATCTCAGTGGAAGTCACCTGAGAGGATGTAGCTCCAGAAGATACGCTACCGGTTGGGGAGTACGTGTCTTCGGAAGCTTCAGAGGCACTGTCGTCCTGAGCTATTGCATTGCAGGTTATCCTAACAGGAGATGCCCCCAGTGTAGACTGTTGGGAATCGGACTCATCCTCAGATGTAAGAGGATCATCGATCCAACTGTTTTCTCCATTTTCACGAGTTAAGGGAGAAAGTTCCCGCTGATTTTCAGGGACTTCCGTCTCTGGATCATGACGAAGATTGATGCGATCCTGCTCCTGTTCTATGGCAAGATGTTGCAAGATTCTTGCATGTTCCTCAAGATCAGGCATATGAGCGAAATCTTCTTCGTCATCTGCTCCTTGTGGTTCACCAATGTTGGGTTCCACCGGAGCATTGTTTGGTGCTGGATTGACAGCATTTTCTTGAACAGGGTCCTGGTCTTCTTTATCATCGGACCAGGATCCTTGTAGCTGTAATGGGTTATACCAGATTACTGGCATAAGATGAGACTCGAGAATCCATTCCTCGTCGGAGAGGTATTCTCCTATTTCAAAGGATTCTTCCCACTCATCTATATCACTGGCAGTATCACTGGACTCGTATCCGTTCATGGAGAATCCAACTACCGAGTTGCAAGAGTATGATGCCCCCTGCATGTTTCCATTTTTGTATAGAGGGGGCATGAAATCATCAAGAGTGAATTTTCTTACCGCCTTGGAGGTTTTGGGAAGAGATTCTTCCGTCGTCCCTAGTGAAGCAGTGGAAGAAGTTTCTACTTTTTCAAGGACTTCTTGTGTTGGTTGAGACTTCTGCTGCTGTTTGAGCTTGCGGAGTTGTCTCTTGGCTTGCCTTCGCTGCTGAGCGATCGGCTTTGTTTTGACGATCTCCCAATTTTCATCATCTAGGAGATCGGGATGCACCCATATAGGCTGTCCATCTGATGTTGGATAGGGAACCAATTCTTGGGATGCTTGAGCCATTTTTATCACCTTGAATGAAGTAGTGATCTTCTCCTTCGGTGACTTTGAAGTTTGCCGACATGACACCATGTTGACAGAGGCGGGGCCATAGTTTTTATCAAAGGTTATGACTCCATTTTTCCACACCTCATTGATCTTCTCTCTCACAACGAAGCATTGATTGAGAGGATGTGAGATCATCTGATGGTATGGACAGTATCGGGGATCATTTGTTTTACCAACATCTCCCGGTCTTTTGGGCTCTGGCAAAATGAGTTTGCCATTTGCTAGGAGAGCCTCAAAGATTTCTTCAACATCTTCATCGAATGGATATTTCTTTTCTAAACGTTCTTTTCAAATCACTTGAGGGGACATGGCCCAACCCAAGGACGATGAAGAAGGCAAAAGCCATAGAGGATAAAATTGTTCTAAAATGCAAGTATGGTAGGCTCAGAGTGAGCGTTCCAGTGACTGCTAGAAGCAATTGTAGACCTTAATTCAAATTACCGAGAAGCAAGGCTCACTCGAGGTAAAATGATATAAGGTTGGAGATACAAATGTGTCGGTTGCGAATATAGTAGACCCGAAAGGGCGTACTAGCACCGCTAGGCACAAATGTTGCAAATCTCATCCTTGGAAAGGACGCGAGATGGGATTTTTTTGAAAGGTCAAATTTGGATTCATAAAGGAGAGCAAATGGTGTTCCAATCCGAACAAAGGCTCAACATTTCTGCGAGCGCTAAATTCAGAAGGGAAGGAACTAGAATTTCTCGGATGTGAATCCAGTAACGACGGAAGTGTTTTTTTTTTTTTTTTTGAAGGGTCAAGATTGAATTCATCAAAGAGAGCAAATGGTGTTCCGTTTCGAACAAAGGCTCAACATTTCTGCGAGCGCTAAATCCGAAAGGGAGGGAACCAAGGTTTCTCAACTTGAACTCAAAAGTGACGGAAGTTTTTTTTTTTTTTTCTGAAAGGTCAAGATTGAATTCATCGAAGAGAGCAAATGGTGTTCCATTCCGAACAAGGCTCAACATTTCTGCGAGCGCTAAATCCAAAAGGGAAATAACCAAGATTTCTCAACTCTGAATTCAAAGTGATAGAAGTTTTTTTCTTTTTTTTTTTAAAGATTTTTTTTTAGAGAATTTTTTTTTAAAGGTGCACATAGATTTCCAATTTGATCTTATGAAACCTTAGTAGATAGATCAGCCCCCAGGTAAGGGTAGGATTACTTAATGAACCCGTTTGGAGGACTCTTGCCTCGGTAGTTGGATCTTAATGAACCCCTAGCTGTCTCCACACTCTGGACAAGGCTTTTCTTAAACCCACTTTGGTCAAAGAACGCAATTGGTGGAACCTTAGTGTTTTTTTTTTTTTTTTTTGAAAGGTTTTTTTATGAACTCATCAAAGCAAGCGAATGGTGTTCCAATCCGAACAAAGGCTCAACATTTCTGCGAGCGCTAAATCCGAAAGGGAAGGAAACCAAGGTTTCTCAAATTTGAATTCAAAAGAGAGAAAACTAATTTTTTTTTTTGAAATTATAACTTTTTTTTTTTTGAAATCCAAATTAGACTCATCAAATAGAAAAGATGGACCAATCCCCGATATGAACGATAGCTGCGAACATTTCTGTGAGCTATCAAGTTCAAAGAAGGAAGGATCAAAATTTCTCAAAGTTGAATCTTGAGAAAGAGATATCATTTTTTTTTAAAGAGTTTGAAATGAAGGTGTTTTTTTTTTTTTTTTTTTTTGAAATCCCAATTGAACTCATCAAAGAGAAAAGATGGCCCAATCCTCGATATGAACGATAGCTGTGAGCATTTCTGTGAGCTATCAAGTTCGAAAAGGGAAGGATCAAAATTTCTCAAAGTTGAGTTTTTAAGAAAAAGAGATCAGATTTGGTTTTTTTTTTTTTTTTTTTTTTTTGAAGTGAGAAAGAACAATTGAAATCCCATCTCATGTTTTTTTAGATGCAAGATGCAACATAGGCCACCAACTAGAAAGGAGCCAAGGGATCAAAGCATCACGTTCTCAAGTCAACGTGTCCAACCGGGTATGCCAACTTGATGGACCCGAAAGAGGGGGAATCTTCCGTCCTCTCCCTCCGCACCCCGGGGGCTAACCTGGGTCTCGGCGGAGGAGGGAAGATCTCGGGCATCAAAATTTTTGTACGGGTATGCCAGATTTACTTTCTACTTGGAATTTGGAATAGTGATAATCTGGAGATTCACCTTCACAAGTGGAAAGGAAATCAATCCTTTTTTCTAACTTTTCAAATTGCATTAATATTAAGAAAAGAGACAAGTTTGTTTTTGTTTTAGAATGCCGTAGGAGGCGTTTTTGTTTGTTTGCCATAAAAGGCGATTTTGCCGTGAAAGGCGATTTTACAAAACTCATCAAATGTGAAAGACAAGAATTGTGATTTCTTTTTGTCTCTTTAAGAAATACAAGCTACAATAGAAAAGTGAGAAAAGGGATCTAACTTCTCAGGAGATTGTGGGGACACGTTGAGATCGACGGTCGCAAGTGATGTATGGGCTTCGCCATCGTCCTTCAAATGAAAACATGTGATGCTTTGATTCTTTGGCTTGGCTCCTAACCTCGGTTTTTTAAAGGACAAGGACCAAGAAGAGGTCCTATATCCAATGAAAAACCAAGTAAACTGGCTGAAAAGCCGCGTTTAGGCAATGTTGGAGAAGGAGGAGACCTTGGGGGGGTGGCCCCCCAAGGGACGTTGATCACCTTGTGGTGCTTCCGAGAGCAAAGTAGCAAGACTTCGTCTCTCTCTTGGATTTTCTGGATTTTCAGAGCTTGCACTTGGGATCTCTTTTCATGATGCTTTCTTCTTGGAATGGACCTCCTTTTATAGGTTTTTGGTAGCCATGAGGTGTTTATTGGCATTGATGGCCATGATGAAAGAATTGATGAGGAGTTACAAATCGATTTTGTAACTCCTTTTTCAAGGCTTGTGATTGGCCGATGAAGGTAGTGGGCATTTAATCACCTTTATGCTTCATGATGATAGGAGTTTCATGGGTTTAATGCCATGATTGCTTGGATTTGTAACTCCCAAATGCTTGAATCTGATTGGGCCGTCCAAAATAATGAGTTAATGACCACATTAAGTTATCATAAACGGGTCAATTAACGTCATTAAGTGGTCGCCAGGGCATGTGAAGAGTCGCGGGCCGTGCTGCGCCTTTTGAGATTCTTCTTGCGATCATCACAGGTGGATCCACTCATTGTTTGATGTCGGATTGCGATGCAATTTCAGACATTGATTGATGTTGGCAGGCCGGTGACATCTGTCTTGCCGATTTCATGATCTGTCGGACAGAAAGTGCACTTTCTTGGTCAGCCGGTTGGCAATCGGTGATGATTTCATGCTTTTGACGGTGGATCCGAGATGTCGACGAAGATCAGTCGTTTTCAAGCATCAAACATTGCATTTTCCGAAAATCACAGAGGCCAGAACACCCGAAACGCGAAAAGAATCGGAAAACGGACGATTTGGTGCAAAATCTGGCGACCCGGATTTGCAGGGTCGCCGGGCGACCATGCATCCTGGGTCGCCCGGCAACCTTGGGCCAGGGTCGCCGGCGACCATAGGGCTTTGGCCCGTTTGGTCGCCGAGCGTCGTTTTCGGCCGTTTTTTCGTCTTTTTCGTTTCTTTTTTCTTCTGTATTTTTCTTGACATTTTTCCTCAATTATTGACTTCATTTTCTTGGAGAAAACTTGATGAGAACCCGCACGAAATCGGAGCACAAAGTTTCCCATTTTTTGGGAAAGCCGAAGACTTTGTAGCCGATTTTCCGTCAAGAGTCGAAACTAGGTCAAACGACGTCAGAATGACTTGAAAATTGAGGTGAAGCTTCTTGAGCAGTGGATAGGACTAACCATGGGCTTTTATTTGAGTTTTGAAGCCGCTTGGGGTCCCATCGATGCTTCACTTGATTTTGCTGCAGGGAAAATGCCGAGCTTTGATATGTGATCAAACGATGTCCGATTGACTTGAAATTTGACAGAGAGCCTATTGGAGTCATTTTGAGACGTTCCATGGGCTCCATTTTGGATGTCATGGTCTCGGGTTGCTCCGCCGCCGGTAGGCTTGATTTTCTCTCGGAGCATCGAAACCTGGTCAAACTTTGTCGGAATGACCTGAAATTCGACGTGTAGCCTTTTGGAAGCATGTTGAAGCCACTCATGTATTTTGTTTGATGAGTGATGGCTTCGGTGGTTCCCGCCGCCGGGAGGCTTGATTTTGCTGCTCGAGCATTGATGGAGGGTCAAACGTTGTCGGTTTGACTTGAAATTTGGCATGGAGCCCTTTGGAGACATTCTGGAGTCATCCGTAGGCTCTGATCAAAGTTTTGGCGTCTTTGATGATGTCGCCTCCGGGAGCGCTTGTTTAGCTGTCGGAGTAGTGAAGTTAGGCCAAACGCTGTCGGAATGGCCAGAAACCTCAAGTGTACCCCTCTTTTAGCTGTCTTGAAGGATCTCTCACTTTCTGTCTGATTCTGAAAAGATCTGATGCTTGAAGTAGCCTTGCCTGTTTTATAGCAGGATGCAGCTACACGAGGCTTCTTGATGTGGAGGAGACATAGTGACTTTGTTTGGTGTCAACACTAATCTATAAGCCACATCACCAATCTTGCTTATGATATCGTACGGTCCGATATATCTCCGTGACAACTTGCCTTTCTGCCCAAACCTCAATGTTCCTCTAGTAGGTGACACCTTCAAGAAAACCTTATCTCCTTCCCTAAACTGTAGATCCCTTCTGTGAGAGTCTGCATAGCTCTTCTGTCTACTCCGCGCTACTTTCAAACATTCTTGGATCTGTCTCACTTTGTCAGTGGTCTCACTCACCATAGTCGGTCCATGGAAACTGCGGGTACCAACTTCTTCCCAACATACCGGTGTCCTACACCTTCTGCCATACAAAGCCTCAAAAGACGCCTTCCCAATACTAGAATGGTAGCTGTTGTTGTAAGCAAACTCACACAACGGTAGAGTCTCGTCTCATTGAGTCTTAAAATCTAATACACAAGCACGGAGCATATCCTCAAGAGTCTGAATTGTCCTCTCTGACTGACCATCTGTTTGAGGGTGATAAGCTGTGTTGAACTGTAGCTTCGTACCCATAGACTCATGTAGGGTCTTCCAAAATCTCGAGACGAATCTGCTGTCTCTGTTGGAAGTGATAGAAACTGGCTGTCCATGTCTACTGACAATCTCGTTGACAAACAACTCTGCTAGGGGTAACATGTGCATCTTCTTCCCTGTCCTCATGGGAATAAAGTGGGCCGACTTGGTGAGTCTGTCCATTATAACCCATATCGCATCATTGCCTCTGCTAGTCTTTGGTAGTCCTGAGATGAAATCCATGGTGATGTGCTCCCACTTCCATTCCGGGATTTCTAATGGCTGCAATAACCCTTGAGGCTTTTGATGTTCTGCCTTTATCAACTGGCACGTCATACACCGGGAGACAAATGCCACAATCTCCCTCTTCATGTTGTTCCACCAAAATCTGCCCTTCAAATTCTGAGACATCTTCGTACTGCCTGGGTGCATGGAGTACTTCGCACTGTGAGCTTCTGTCATGATGCCGTTCCTCAAATCATCGATGTTAGGCACATACAAACGGTCACGGTAGTAAAGAACTCCGTCTACAATACAGAAATCAGGACGTTCTGCTATATGTTCTGCAATCTTGGCCAACTCCGGATCTCGCAACTGACTGTCCTTAATCTTCTGGATGAACGAAGGCTCTGACACTGACATATTGGCCATTATAGCACCCTTCCTCAGTGGCTGGAGGTCTATCCTCAACTCCTCAAATTGATCGAAAATACAAGTGCCACTTACATTCGCCATGCCCACTGATTTTCTACTCAAGGCATCGGCAACTACATTCAGCTTCCCCGGGTGATACTTGATCGGAAAATCATAGTCCTTGACATATTCCATCCATCTCCTCTGCCTCATGTTCAATTCCTTCTGAGAAAACAGATACTGTAGGCTGCAGTGATCAGAATGGACCTCAAACTTCTCTCCGTAGAGGTAATGTCTCCACATTTTCAATGCAAAGACGACCGCTGCCAACTCAAGATCATGGGTTGCATAATTCTTCTCGTGATCTTTCAACTGCAGGGACCCATATGCAACAACTTTTCCTTCCTGCATCAACACACAACCAAGTCCGACATTCGAAGCATCGGTAAAAATGGTGAAATCGCCGCTTCCGGATGGCAAAGTAAGGACTGGTGCAGTGGTTAATCTCTTCTTTAGCTCTTCAAAACTAGCTTCACACTGATCTGTCCACACATAAGGTACATTCTTCCTTGTCAACTTCGTCAACGGTGCTGCAATCGATGAAAAACCTTGCACAAACCTCCGGTAATACCCTGCCAATCCAAGGAAACTCCTGATTTCTGACACATTCTTCGGTCTTTCCCACTTCACTACTGCCTCAATCTTGGACCGGTCTACTGATAATCCTTCCGTAGAGATAATATGTCCCAAAAATGCGACTTGCTCTAACAAAAATTCACACTTGTTGAGCTTCGCATACAACTGGTTCTCTCTCAAAAGCTGCAACGCTATCCTCAGGTGTTCTTCATGCTCTTCTCTGGTTTTGGAATACACCAAAATATCATCTATGAACACCACTACAAACTGATCCAGATACGGCGCAAAGATCTTGTTCATCAAAGCCATGAACACTGCTAGTGCATTAGTCAACCCAAATGGCATCACTAGAAACTCATAGTGGCCATATCTTGTCCGGAAAGCTGTTTTCAACACATTTGATTCTCTAACTCTCAACTGATGGTAACCGGATCTTAAATCAATCTTCGAAAAGTACGAAGCACCTTGTAACTGATCAAACAGTTCATCTATCCTTGGCAATGGATACTTATTTTTTATGGTCACTTGGTTCAATCTCCGGTAGTCAATACACATTCTCATGGAACCATCCTTCTTCTTGACAAACAAAACCGGAGCTCCCCACGGTGAGATGCTTGGTCTCACAAAACCTTTGTCCAATAACTCTTGCAATTGTATCTTCAACTCTCCTAATTCCGCCGGAGCCATTCTATAAGGTGCAATAGATATCGGAGCGGTCCCCAGTAACAACTCAATGGTGAAATCAATTTCTCTCATGGGTGGTGATCCTGGAATCTCCTCTGGAAATACATCCGGGAACTCATAAACAATAGGAATCTCCTCCACCCCTTGGGACCGTTTATCCTCCATGATAAACTCCAAATAGGCTTCACATCCACTTCTTAATAGTCTATCAGCCTTCAACGCTGAGACAAACCCTGCACGAGGAATCCTCCTCTCTCCCTGGAATAACACCCCTGCTGGTGTCTCATCCAACTTGAGTGTGAGGGTCTTATGGAAACAATCCATTGTGGCATGGTACCCAGCCAGCCAATCCATCCCTAAGATGACATCAAAATCACTCATCTCCAACAGAATAAGATCTGCAGGTAACACAACTTCTCTTATCCGGACTGTACAACTAGGGTAATAACTAGTACACACAACTTGTTTTCCTACTGGGGTTGCACAGTCAAAATGTATTCAAGTTCCATACCATGCACATCAATCAATCTAGAAAATGCATGGGATATGAATGAATGCGTAGACCCAGGGTCAAATAATATCTTAGCTTCTATCCCACTAACAAGAAGTGTACCTTCCACAACATCACCCGCTGCTTCTGCATCAGCTCCGTTGACCACATACACTTGTCCTCGCTGCTGTGGCCATATAGGGGCTTGCTGCTGCCTTCCTTGAGGGGCATTTCTGTTCTGTTGCGAGGGACGCTGATTCTATTACTGTCCCTGCTGACGGGCTTGCTGCTGCTGCTGGGGTCTATACTGTTGCTGGAGTGGCTTTGCCTGATTCTGCACCACTAGTGCATTCTGTGGCGGTGCCTGACGCGGTGCTCCCTGCTGCTGCTGATTCTGCCTGTTCTGTCTTGGACAATTCCTCATCTGGTGATCCATGGAGCCACATCTAAAGCATGCTCCCGAGGCTGTACGACACTGGGCACTATCATGGTTCTTCCCGCAATGAATGCAAACAAGCTGCACATTTTGGTCTTGCCTCTGTCTCTTGTTCTGCTAATTCCTCTGCTGGTTGTGCTGCTGTTGAGGTTGCCCTTGTCCCTTGCCTTGGACCTTAAGAATCTTATGGTGGAAGTTCTCAAACTTATATGCTCTCTTGACAGCTTCTTCAAAGGTGAGAGGTGGTACTACACCGGTGGCATCCCTTTCAGTGATAGGGTGAAGTCCTTCTAAGAATTTAGCTATCTTCTTCTCCACCAACTCCGGAGCATACCGTGATAACCTCTCGAACTTGGTAAGGTACTCTAGCACTGTCATACTGCCTTGGATGAGCTGCTGAAACTCAACTGCTTTCTGCCTCTTGACATGGGTAGGCACATATTTGTCTCTAAATTGCCTCTTGAAGTTTCTCCAAGCTACTACGTCTGGCATAGTCCTATACTCCTCCCTCACTGTCTTCCACCAATTGTCTGCCAAACTGGTGAAGAGTGATGCTGCAAGTTGGACTTTCTCACCCCCATTACATCTGAAAACCTCAAATATGTTTTATGTATGCTCTAGCCAATCATCTGCCGCCAAGGGGTCTTCTGTCCCCACAAACTCCTTTGGACCTCTCTTTCTGAACCTCTCAAATAATGCATTGGGGTCATGCTCCCTCTGATTGATAACAATAGCAGGTTGAGGTTGAATGGGTTCAGGTCTCCTCTGTAATACCTCCAACAACTGCCTTTGCATCTCTGCCAACTCCCTAGCATGGTCTTCATCTTTCTTGAGCATCTGTTCTTGCAATCTGGTTTGGTTCTCATTAGCCTGACGCTGCTGGTCAAGCATGGCTTGCATCATCTGTTGGAACTGATTGGGCATTGCATTTTCAGTCTTGTATTCTCAACTCTATCTTCTTCAATTGGTTCGGTAAAATCACTATTACTCGCTGTGGATTGCCATTTACCGGTCGCTTATGAGGTGGCATGATGCTGCAAAACAAGTTGTTAGCACATAAAAATCCAAAACAGAGTCACACATTGCTCACGCGGTTCTAGCTAACGGAGGATCTAACGAATCCTCGCCACGTCCTTAGGATTTGTAGTTTCTTTTAATTGCTTGAAACACGTCTCGCTCTGATACCAGTCTGTCGCGACCCCGGACCGGGCTTAGGGACCAAATCCGGGATCGGGAATAATGTGATGTGGTGGGCATGTAATCATATGGAGTGATGACAATAATTAAAGGTATGTTTATGATCGAGCGTACACAGGTTAATAAAAGAACACACATTACCCGTGTACGTGATTTCCCACAGGTGTCCGCGGTGAGGATTTTCCAACACATATAAACATTTAGTAAGATTGCGGAAGCGTATGGAAAATCAAGCATGTAAATTATTTCCATAATAACAAGACTGATTGCATTTAAATATCAAGTATCATATGAGCAATGTTCTATAGCGTGACCCAAAATACTGTTAAAGTTAGAACATATATCATTTAATTACAATTCCCAAAATAGAGGCCAACAAGGCCAATATAGACAAAATAATAACCACCAAAAATATAGTTTCTAACACCCCCAAAATGTCACGCAACTCTCAAAGCGACCGGATGTTTAAACAAAATCATTGGCGTGCCACTCTACTAGCTGCTGCGGTTCTCCGACCGCCTCCTCAGGCTCCTCCTCGGGGAAACCAACAACGGGACCTGAGTACAAAGCAAAGGATCAGACACGACGGCCTGGCAGGTGGATTGAAGGGTATAAACATTTAATAGTAAAACAATTACCTTGGAAAACATTCAAACCTGTCTAAACAATACTTTCCTGAGTAAATGCATCATTTAGTTAAAAACATATATGCAAGGTAAAACAGGTAAAGGTAACCAAGGAAATCAGGAGACAAGCAAGATGGCAACCACACGAAGCTAAATCCTCTATCACCGAAGTGATAGAGCAAGCATACCAAGGCGTTGGCCTCAGTCATCGAAGTGAGGAGATACAACGAAATAATATACATATATACCATATACAAGACATGACCACAGTAGCGAGCCGGGCATCAGGAACCACAATAGCAATCTGCGGTGTCAAGACAAGACCACGGTTAAATAACCGGGTAGCGGGATCCAAACTGCAACTGGCGGGACAAGAGGGGGATCTCCAAGTCAATGGATCAGACCGACAAGGTTATCCAAGCTTAGTGGTGCTGACTCATAAGTCAAAACATGGAAATCAAGACATGTGCAAAATAAATCAAGTACAAGACTATAATCGGGCAAGACGTGGGTGCTCAAGGCACAATTATCATATCAGGTTAGGCATGTGTGTCAAGACTAGTAAAACAGTACAAGTATGCTTTCAAGGTTTTCGGGATGAATAGATCCCAAATCATAAATTCCGGAAAATAAAAGGTGAAGTAACCTTTCGAAATGTAAAGACAGTGTCAGGGTTAAAACTAGCTCAAGTGAATAGAGACCGCGTATGCCTATTTTACAATTACTTGGTACTCTTTGAATTTGAAGGCATTTCGGGCTCCTTAGGCACTTGGAAATTTCCACAACTTCAATGAATTCTTGTGATTATGGTTTCTTTCTCATCCGAGCTTTAAACCACGGTTATGAGTCTTCTCATCACGATAGGGACGTTAACAAACCTCCCTCCATAGCTAGGATATTTCATTGTTGCTTCCAAAGTGGCCCCAGATGAACAGTACACGTCGCTCGAGCAGACATGAAGTTCGCTCAAGCGATGTGCTCTCTGGAATGGCCTTCTGGGAGGGTTCGCTCGAGCTGATAAAGGTTCGGTCGAGCGGACCTACCCAGTTCAGGATGGCACGAGCGAACGATTAGTACGCTCGAGCCAACCATTCTCTAGATGACTGCTGAGAGGGTTCGCTCGAGCGGACATGAGGTTCTCACGAGCGGACAGCTCTCTAGAATGGCACGAACCCTTTCCTGGGCAGTTCGCTCGAGCGAAGTGTCAAGTTCGCTCGAGCGAAGTGTTTCGTGAACAGCTCTTTTCTCCATTCTCCTTCTCTTACAAATCCACACTTCTTGAGGTTCTATCATACACCAAAGGAGGGCATGTAAGCACCTCAACATCCTCTTCAAAACTCCATCAAAACCTCTTACAACCTCCACAATTAATCCACCCATTCATACATTTTCACATTCAATCAAAAGGAGAAAGATATAACCACATTTACAAAGATTCATTCAAGTTTTAGGCACAAGATATAACAAAACTATCAATCAAATTTCAAGACAATAAATGGGCTCAACAACCCCCTTTCAAAAGCATTTATAGCACAATGAATGCAAGTGAAATCCACCATTAATGAGACGATAAATCAAACATGTTAACCATGGAAATCATTGGAAACCAAAACATCCATTAAATCCACTTGCCTCAAGGTCTCTAATCAAGAAGATCAAGTCTCTAAACACTTCCTCCAAGCCAAGAATGCAATCTATACAAAAACCCCCAAATACAGACCCTAAAATGGGTCAAACAATGAAACAAGAAGAGATAACTCTCAATAATGAAGATGGAGCTCTCCCAAGACTAGAAGAACAAGAATCTAAGAGATTAGGAAAGAAGCTTACTTGAAAGTTCTCCAAATGGACAAGGTGAGCTCAAGGAGGGTCTTGAGTTGAGTAGATCCTTCGACAAATAGTATTAAAGAGAAGCTTGCAAGGTGGGGAAGAAGGTTGAGATCTCCATTTCTCAAAAGATGCAAGGTTGGTGGGGATTTGGGCAATGGAGAAGCAAGGAAAAGAAGAAGAGAAAGAGATGGAAACCCTAGGTTGCTCTTGTACTGGAAAAAGGGTAAATGGGGAGAATGGGTCTCCTTATATACAAGTGGGGTGTGGGTCCCCTCACTAAGAGATCTCTTTGGGCTGAAATCACTAATATCGGGACCTCGGATGAAATCGACAAAGAAGAGGAAAGTGATCGTCGAAATATCTAGTCTCCAAAAAGTATAAGTTTCGCGGGTTTCGGGGATATCAAGTTTTTGGCACAGGTTTCATGTAAAAAGACTGTTCTGCCCTCAATGCAAGAAAATCGGATTTCGGGGTTCCGGACTGGTACGGGCTCAACATGAAAGTTGTAAGAATCGACAAAATAAGTAAAACGGGATCAAGACAAGAATTAGGGGAAAATCAAGTAACATCCAAAAGCAAGCAAGACTATTAAAAAGGAACCCCCAAAGGGTCCCACCAAACACAAGACACTAAAAGTTCCCCAAAGCTATAAAAGAACTATACTAATCCAAGGTTATTCAAAACCACTAATCAAGATTAGCACTAACACACAACTTAATTAGTACTAATCAAGTCACTCGGGTCGGAGTCTTACACAAGGTAGACTGTGTTGGATAGCAGGTAGTGACGTAGCTTTTGTACGACAAACATCACTGCAAGGCATTCTTTTTCGACTGGGGAGTAGCGATGATCTGCACCTACCAACATGCGGCTAAGGTATTATAGAGCAGCTTCTTTTCCCTCTTCATTTTCTTGTGCGAGTAGAGCACCCAAAGAGTAATTGAGAGCTCTTGTGTACAAGATGAATGATTTTCTAGTTGTGGGGGCAGCCAACATTGGAGGTTTGGTCAGGTATGTTTTGATGTCTTGAAATGTGGCTTCACATTCAGAATTCCAAACAAAGTCCACACCTTTCTTCATCAAGCGAGAAAATGGACGGCACTTCCCTGACAGATTGTAGATGAACCGTCGGATGTACGCCAATCTTTCTTGAAGCCCTTTTAATTATCTTAGGGTCCTATGAGATGGCATTTCCAGGATAGTCTTGACTTTTATGGAGTCAAGTTCTATTCCGGCTTTCCGAACTATGAATCTGAGAAACTTACCCAATGAGACACCAAAGAAGCATTTTAATGGATTCATCCGCAATTTGTGTTTGCGAAGTTAGAGGAAGACTTCTCGAAGATCGTTGAGATGGTTTTTTTTGCTTCTGCTTTTGATGGTGAGGTCGTCGACATAGCATTCGACCGTCTTGTGCTGCATATCTTGGAATATTTTCATCATAGCCATCTGCATATGGCGAGGTCGTCGACATAGCATTCGACCCGAATTTCTAGGGTAGCCAGCGTCCATGCACCCAGGGTCGCCGATGACCATGGGGGTTTTGTCCCCTTTGGTCGCCGTTTTTCGGCCGGTTCTTCGTCTTTTTCGTTCCTTTTTTCTCCTGTATTTTTCTTGATATTTTTCCTCATTTATTGACTATATGTTTCTGAAGAAAACGTGACGAGAATCCGCGCAAACCTGAGCACAAAGTTTCCCATTTTTTGGAAAAGCCGAAGACTTTGTAGCCGATTTTCAGCCAAGAGTCGAAACTAGGTCAAACGATGTCGGAATGACCCGAAATTTGAGGTGAAGCCTCTTGAGCAGTGGATAGGACCAACAATGGGCTTTTATTTGGATTTTGAAGCCGTTTGGGGTCCTGTCGCTGCTAGACTTGATTTAGCTGCAAGGAAGATGTCGAGCTTTGATGTATGGTCAACCGATCTCCGATTGACCTGAAATTTGACAGGGAGCCTATTGGAGTCATTTTAAGATGATCCATTAGCTTCAATTTGGATGTCATGGTCCCAGGGTGCTCCGCCGCCGGTAGGTTTGATTTGTTTCGGAGTGTCGAAGTCTGGTCAAGCGTTGTCGGAATGACCTGAAATTCGACGTGCAGCCCTTTGGAAACATGTTGAAGCCACTCATATACTTTGTTTAATGAGTGATGGCCTCGGTGGTTCTCGCCGCCGAGAGGCTTGATTTTACTGCTCGAGGGTTGATGGAGGGTCAAACGTTGTCAGTTTGACTTGAAATTTGACAAGGAGCCTTTTGGAGGTATTTTGGAACCATCCATAGGCTCTGATCGAAGTTTTGATGTCTTCGATATTGTCGCCGCCGGGAGGGCCTATTTACCGGCGTTGCAGTTTAGCTGTCAGAGGAGTGAAGTTAGTCCAAATGATGTCGGAATGGCCTGAAACTCCATGTGTACCCTCTTTTGGCTGTCTTGAAGGATCTTGCAGTTTTTGTTTGATTCTAACAAGATCTGATCGCTTGAAGTAGCATTGCCTGTTTGTAGTAGGATGCAGCTTCATATGGCTTCTTGATGTTGAGGAGGCAAAGTGACTTTTTTGGTGTCAACACCGACCCCACATCTCATGTGCAATCCGGGCCCACATTTAATTACAAATAACTCAACTATATAAATGCAACTGAACTCTAGTTTTAGTAATAAATAATATAAAGACCCTAAACTTCCCTATGACCACAAGTAGGCCCCTCCATCTGATGGACCCGGCTTTTGTCCTCTCCTTCCACCCCGGGGCTGCCGAGGTCTGGCAGAGGAGAAAAGCGAGCATCAGCATTTTTTTTATGGGTATGCCAGATTTTCTATTCTACTTGGAATTTAAAGAGGTGATCCGGAGATTCACCTTCACAAGTAAAAAGGAAATCAATCTTTTTTCTAACTTTTCAGATTGCATAAATATTTAAGAAAAGAGACAAGTTTCTCTTTGAATGCCATAGGAGGCGATTTCATTTTGTTTGCCGTGAAAGGCGATTTTTTGTTTGTTTACCGTGAAAGGCGGTTTTGCCGTAAAAGACAATTTTTGTACCGTGAAAGGCGATTTACAAATCTCATCAATAATGAAAGACAAGAATTGTGATTTTTTGTCTCTTTGAAAAAAATACAGAATACAATAGAAAAGTAAGAAAATAAATCTAACTTCTCAAGAGATTGTGGGGACTCATTCAGATCGATGGTTGCAAGTCATCTATGGACTTCACCATCGTCCTTCATATGAGAATGCATGATGCTTTGATTCTTTTGGCTTGGCTCTAACCTCAGACTTTTAGAGGACAAAAACCAAGGGGAGGTCCTATATCCAATAAAAAACCGAGTAAACAGGCTGGAAAGCCACGTTTAGGCCATGTTGGATAGATGGAGAAGACCTTGGGGGGGTGGCCCCCCAAGGGACTTCGATCACCTTGTGGTGTTTCTTGTAGCAGAGTAGGACTTCTTTAGAATTTCTCTCTCTCTCTCTCTCTCTCTCTCTCTCTCTCTCTCTCTCTCTCTCGCTTTGTGTGCATGTTTGATTTTCGGATTCCGGCCTTCTCATTGTGGATGTGTCCTTGGAATGACCCCCTTTTATAGGCCTTTGGTAGCCATGGGGTGGGTTTATGAGCATTGAAGACATTGAAGGCATTGATGCTTCATGATGGGTGGAGTTACAAATTTTAATTCATTCATTTTGTAACTCTTTTTTCTTTGCTTGTGATTGGCCGATGGAGAATGATGGGCATTTAATCGCCTTTAATCTCCATGATGAGAGGAGTTTCATGGTTTAATGTCATGATCGCTTGTAACTCTCATTTGCTTGATTCCGTTTAGGCCGTCCAAAAAAATGGATTAATGACCACATTAAGTTGTCATAAAATGGATCAATTAATAGCATTAAGTGGTCGCTAGGGCATTTGAAGAATCGCGGGCCGTACCACATCTTTTGGAATTCTTCTTGTGACGATTGTCGATGGATCCACATGTTGTTTGATGTTGGATGGCGATGTAACTTCAGACATTGATTGGTGCCAGTGGGCCTGTAACATCTGTCCTGTCGATTTCTTGATCGGTCGGGCAGAAAGTGTATTTTCTTGGTTGGTGGGTTGGCGATCTTGAAGATTTCATGCTCTTGATGGCGGATCCGAAATGTTGATGAAGATCGGTCGATTTCAAGAATCAAGAATCAGATTTCCGGAAAACCACAGAGGCTGGAATTCTTGAAACGCGAAGAGGATCGAAAAACGAGCCACCCGGCGAAAATCCGGCTACCCGGATTTCCAGGGTTGCCGGCGACCATGGGGGTTTTTCCCCTTTTGGTTGCCGGTTTCTCAGCCGTTTCTCTGATTTTTTTGATTATATCTTTTCTTCTGTATTTTTCTTAACATTTTTCCTCGTTTATTGACTTGATTTTCCTGAGGAAAACCTGACGAGAAGCCGTGCAAACCGAAGCACAAAGTTTCCTATTTTTTGGAAAAGCCAAAGACTTTGTAGCTGATTTTCCATCAAGAGTCGAAACTAGGTCAAACGATGTCTGAATGACCCGAAACGATGGGCTTTTGTTTGATTTTTGAAGCCGTTTAGGGTCCCGTCGCTGCTAAACTTAATTTTGCCGCGAGGAAGATGTCGCGCTTTGATGTACGGTCAACCGATATCCGATTGTCCTGAAATTTGAAAGGGAGCCTATTGGAGTCATTTTGAGACAATCCATTAGCTCCGATTTGGATTTCATGGTTCCGGGATGCTCCATCACCGGTATGCTTGATTTTGTTTCCGAGCATCAAAGTCGGTCAAACGTCGTCGGAATGACCTGAAATTAGACGTGTAGCCCTTTGGGAGCATGTTGAAGCCATCCATTTGCTCTGTTTGATGAGTGATTGTCTCGGTGGTTCTCACCGCCGAGAGGCTTGATTTTGCTGCTCGAGAGTTGATGGAGGGTGAAACGTTGTCAATTTGACTTGGAATTTGACATGGAGCCTTTCGGGGGTATTTTAGAACCATCCGTAGGCTCTGATTGAAAATTTGATGTCTTCGACACTGTCGCCGCTGGGAGCGCTTGTTTAGCCATTGGAGGAGTGAAGTTAGGCTAAATGATGTCGGAATGGCCCGAAACTTCATGTGTACCCCTCTTTTGGTTGTTTTGAAGGATCTTGCAGTTTTTATTTGATTCTGACAAGATCTGTTGCTTGAAGTAGCATTGCCTGTTTTTAGTAAGATACAGCTTCATATGGCTTCTTGATGTTGACGAGGCAAGGTGACTTTTTTGGTGTCAACACCATCTATATCCATGAATCAATTGGACCTATCCACTAATTTAGATCCATATCGTATTATCCTTAAGACCCAATTAATTATAGTGATCAACAGTACATATTCAATTAACTCTTAATTGGAATAGGTGCGCACTTACCAATGATAAGTCCCTTAATTGGCACAAGGTAATAATGAGGATAGATTCCATCTTGACCATTGAATGTTTCCACAGTCCTACTACCATCTACCCAAGACACCAAGGTGGTGACTTACAATTGGCCTCACTCATTGGTGACTAAAAGTAAATGAATAGACAGAAACTTGAGTTCATAGGATCATTAGCCTATTGCTAGGGAATTATGAGAGCAGACCTTAAAGTAAAGATAGTGTTCCATAAGGTGCTTCTCATTGTCCTTCAATACATTTAATGTACCAGCATGATGATCTAGAGTCTTACACTCTGATGATTGAACAAATCACACTATCTTATAGTGATCATAATGCTGCAACCTTGTCAGATGAGATGCCCAATCTCATCATTGGTTGTGAAGCTATTTAAGTACAAGATTTGTGACACATGTTTCCTGTATGTGGATCTCATCCATATACATGTATTACATCTAATATATATGTGGACTCTAGTTCATCTCATGAACTATCATGTCATTCGTATTGGTTAAGTGCAAGTAAGTAATAAAACACCATTCATCTCATGAAAGGAAATCATGATTATATTGATAAATAAAGAAATAAATCAATTTATTACATCATCCATTAGATTGAGACCATATAATATAACATATGTCAGCATTGAAGTGAGCCAGATATTCTTCCAGCAAATCTGTATAACATGGCGATTTAACTATTTGGTCAACTAATGTGTCAATCATGTTCACTTCCTCATCATCATCTAGGTCAGAAATTTGTTCAAATGAATATAGGGTTGCTCACTCTCGGATCCATGGAATTTTGGTAACATGTAGATGGTGGCTGGCTGGATCTCAAATTGGTCCGCATCATTTTCTAGCAAAACTATACAGCTAGGTGAAGTAGATGAAAATGGTGCAAATATATTATGGGTCCTCTGCTGAGGGTTTTGGGTAGCCATTATGGGTACTATGGGTGGGGTGGGTAAAGCAAGGTAATCAATCCTAATTAATCGGCCTTGATCACGTATACACACTTGCATACAACTGCGACTAACCTTGCAATGCAATGGTTCGCTTAATGAAATGAATGCAACATAACAAAAGGTTTGAAAACTAAATGAAAAGCTAATCTAAATTAAGGTTAACTAAAGGAATTCTAGATAGCTCCTAACTGTGAAGAGGACAATCTGGCTTCCAACCTGGACCTATGAACTGGAAATTTTGTCCAGTTAACCCCCAGGTAGATAGTGGGATTGGAAGCGCGTCATCAACACTCCAAAATATAAACCTTATTTCTAGATACTACACAAAAAGAAAACAAACACAGTAGCTAGGTGAGTAAGGGTCGATCCCACAGAGAGTGTTCACTATTTCTTTTTCTTTTTTTTATTCCGACAGATTCTACCAAAACACTAAATGGGGGGGTTGGAATTTTGATCAAACTGATTATGATTGATTAAAATAAAACTAAATTAATAACAAAAATCAATGGATCAAAGCTTCGGTTCTTCGGTTCAATCTTACCCTCATAGTTAATGGAACAATCAATCAATTGTAACATTATTCTACCTTTAAATGAAACTAATAATCTTAGGTAACAACAGGCTCTGCTACCCGAAATTCCCCTTAATTTCTCACTAATGAAACAAGCTCTCCATTAGATTCTAACCATTATACAATTTAAAAAAAGTTCTCCAAATTTAATATAATAGCAACATTAACATCAAGTGAATTAGATTATTTTAAGCAATAATCACGCAAGTTCGGACTATTTAACTTAACTCATGATAATCATAGCAATAAACGAAAGCTTCTCCGCAATCATATATCACCATTTACTACAATTGATTAGGAACAATATCAATTATGTAATATAATTCCCGAATCTAGCAATTAACAATAATCTGATCAATCTAATGGGCCCTGATTAAATCGACCGAACCAAATATCAATAAAAACAATAAAAACAGATTATCATGAAGATATTTCATAAGAGAAGGGAGAAATAATGTTACTGAATTGATTCAACAATCAAACTGCAATGAAGGTTCGAAATCCCCTTGACCTGAATTGGAAAACCTAGCCTGACATGCTTGAAGACGAAAACTCTAGAATATATTTTTTTTCTCTCAGCCGTCCTCCTTCTAACTCCACTTGACGAAGCCTTAAATAGATATATAATACATAT
The DNA here is from genome assembly GCA_028538565.1 of Umbellularia californica. Lineage (NCBI taxonomy): Eukaryota > Viridiplantae > Streptophyta > Magnoliopsida > Laurales > Lauraceae > Umbellularia > Umbellularia californica. The sequence continues at coordinate 46,448,064 of JAPQWN010000007.1, forward strand.
GATAACTTCCCCAAAACGTGTACAACTCAAATCCCTAATTTATAGGTAATTCAAAACGGATTGCAGGAATCCTAGAAATTGTGCCGCAACTTGTGAGGTGTTTTTCTATCATATAACGGCGGAATCTTGACTTGGTCTCTTCATGAAAGTTGTAGCCCTAGATGTGTATATGATTCTAGGTTTTGAATCACCCGATTTGGACATCGGAAAATCAAGTTATGGCCCATTGAAGTTTACTGGTTCGGACAGGAATCTCGGATCAGCTTTCCAGGCCTGACTTTGAAGCAACGTTTGGAGGCCCAAACGAACTCAGGTTTTTGTGAACCAGACCTTTTTGAAAAGCTTAAGATGTCCTCTAAAAACTTCATGAAGACCACTTTCTCGTTCTGAGAATCTAACGCCATCCAAACCTCAATTGAAGCTTCAAGGATCAAATCTGCCTAAAAGCTGGAAACTTTACACAATATATCCCATTTCCATTCTTTTATCTTCAATGCTTCCCTAATTCAATAAACATATTAATCAACACACTTAAACACAAAATACATGATAAAACTAAATATAAAGGAATTAAAAATATTAAATATTATGCTCTTATCAGGGATCACGACGAGCTAGGCAAATGATGAGTTCACAAAAAAAAAATACTTTCATAGCATTATTTTATGATTTTTCAAAGATAAAAGAACTCAAAACACTATTTTTAGTAGAAAAATTATAAATTTCCTCCCCATCATGCTTTGCTCATATCTTTCCATTATAGATGGCCATTTGTATACATTTATATGAGTTCTAATGGCTTCCATACAAAATATGTTCGAAAATACTCTCAATTATGTTAATTTCTCTTTGTAGGTGTTAATTGAAGATTAATTTGAAGATTAAAGTTGAGATTCAAGTGTTAAAGAGAGTAAGGATAAGTTTGGAAGACAATTGGATGAAGAAATGACAAAGTTAGGCCAATAATAAAAAGAAAAATGAAAGACCAGGGTTGGTATTTTGACCATATCGTTTTACTCGGGTGTCCAATTGAGGTGATCTCAGAAGCATTGGAAAGCTTGTTCTAAGATCTATAAATCATATTTCACAACATTTTTTTCCAATTCGGACGTTTCGGGGGTCAAAATCGCACATCAATCTGGGACCTGTTTTCTAACATGGGATCACATTCATATGTTTATATTTCCATTCTTGTAAAGTCCCACATCGGAAAGAAACCAAAATAGAGCAAGGCAAATATTTCTATATAAGGAAGGGAACTCTAGGCATTAAAGACAAGCAAGGAGAGCCTCCTCCTATTTACTTAAGCTTTTCATGTAATTGAGAGCAAATTGTAGAGAGAAAGTGAGGAAAGCCTTGTAAAATTTGAAGATTTGTAATGAAAGTTTTGTCTTCTTCAATGGGTGGCTAATCACTTGATTGGATCTTCTAGATAAAGCTAAGTTAATACTATTCCTTTTGCTTATGCTCTTAATTCCCTTTGTTTATGTGCTTAACATGCTAGAATAGATTTTTTTTCATTGCAATGTGCTACCTTCCATGCTTATTTTCTTTCTTAGCATTCTTTTTACTATTTATGCTTAGGTTTGATAAATCATGCTTAGGAGTTAATATCTTTTGATGGTTTATGTTTACTTTTGATAGATAGTCATTAGGAATCTTTTCTTTTATGAAGGGAAAAAAATCTTAGCTATTAGATTGTTAATTTCTATCTTTGAGTTTCAAAGTTATATTTTCCAAATCTAAGCATTAATTTGTCATTAGATTTGAGTATTTGTTTGGGAAAAGAGAAGAGTATAAGTGTTGGATTAGTGTTACTTAGTGAATTCTAGATAATTCAATCTATCCATTTGTATTGTTTCTTGCTTATTTTACTCACTTTAGTTAGATTCCATTCACATTCTCACACATTTACTCACTTATGTTAATTCTCAAACTCCATTTCTTTTTATGTCCATCCACTCATTTCTATCTTGTTCTCCTTATTAGTTAATTTTCATGGATGCTTTTTAGTTTCTTTTTATCTTGATCTTGCACTTATTTTCACACACTCACTTGATCTATCTAACATTTCTTCATTGTTCTTGTATTAACCTTGTCATTTTGTTTTTGTTATTAACTTTGTTATTAACTTGTTACTAATCTTGTTCTTGGTTTGTTCTTACTTGAGTTTTTCTATTAACATCTCTTTGTTATTTAGTTTCTTGTTTTCTTTTAGTTTGCATTCTTTTATTTCCATTGTTATTATTTTGATTTGTATTTCCATTGTTTTTGTTATCTCCATTTGAATTTGATTAGCTATATTTGAATTGATAATCCTTTTCATTGATCATTATTATTTTCCTTGTAACGATCCCCGTGTGAACGATATTCGGACTTTCATAGTCTATATTACTTGAGACAACCGTATACTTGTGGGAATCTGCTAACAGCGAAGGCTCCTCTTGAAAACCGACTTCTCAAACAGCAAAGTTGTCTCCCTATTTGGTAAGATGGGGCCAAGGGACAAGGTTTGCTTAGGCACCAAAAAAATCTGCCAACGCACGCAATTGGCACAATTGCGGTGGTCTTCCCTAGTGAGCTTGTAACCTAAGGTCACGTTTCTACTCAATTTTATTATTGGTTCTAAACTAAGTGAGAATTAAGATGAAATCCTAAAGGCAAGGAAACGGTGATGGAATCATCCTTATCTTGTTGGTTGGTAATTTTCCCTTTACTAGTAGTGCACCAAATTACAAGTGTATTTGAAATAATACCACTATAAAGCAATGAACAACAAACAAAGTAAACCCGTTTGCAAGGGATTAGCGGGGGTTAGGAAATACAAACCTCCTGATTTATTTAAGGGGACGATTTGATTGTCATCGACTCACACCACGGATAGCAATTTTCGTGTACAAATGTGAGGGGTTGCGATGGTATAGTCCAGCCGTCCTCCTTCCTTACAAGAAATTTATTGCAATTCTACTAAACAACTAACTACTTAAAGCAAGTAAAGTGCGTAATGGGTCACAGGCTTACCCGCAACCAAAATTATTACAACTTTGATAATAAATACCTAATACAACCAACTTAGAAAGTAAATAAATGTCTAAACTAATCCTAAACTAGGAAAGCAAGTAAAATCTTCAAGTTCTCCAATGCACCCTTTTCATGCCTTTGCTCCACGCGAAGAATTCGCTACAAAACAAACACAAACAATGTGTAGAATCCGCAAGGAAAATAAACAAAAGATAAAAAGTATACTAAGCTAAAACTGAGTTCAACTCAATAGAATTCAAAGCTTTCCGATGACTCTCCCCGGCAATGGCCCCAAGAACTCGATCGACACTAAGATGTGCAATGCTTAACCACAAGACTACGGTATTGTCAAGTAGTAAAGGACTAAAGAGTCCGGATTATCGATCCCACGGAGAGAAGATAGAACAAGCAATGAATCCAATTAAAGGAGAATTGAATTAAGATATAGCTAATAAAGACAACTGAAGTGAGCAAAAACTAAAATAGCAACTAAACTACTCTAATTAAGAATCTAAAATATGAAATTAACAAGGCCTAAACTAATCTAACAAACTACACTAAACTAGTGGATGAATGGTAGTGGAAATGGAAGATTTAAGGTGAAGATGTGGTGTGAAATGTGTATGATTTTAAAACAAGTGATGTGAAGTATAGATCTAACAATTTATAAGTGAAAATAATAAATCAAATAAAAATAAAAATTAACTACAATAAAAATAAGAGATTAGGCAATCCAAAATCCACTAAGTTTGTAATTAATTCAAACGATGCATGTTCTAATTCAACTCCCAAATCTACAATCCAATTAGCAATCTCTTGCCTAATTGGATTGGATGATATAGCAATGAAGATAAAATAAAATAAAATAAAAATCAATGGCCAAGATCCTAGATCATCATTTAGCTACCATAACAATAAATCATCAAAATCAAGTTATAAAAGGTCAAAGTTAAGGGCTCTAGAACATGCTATGTGAGAGAACTTAATCAAACTACAAAGCATCAATTGAGATTATCCAAGCATCAAGTATAGAGATAGAGCATGAGAAATGAGAGAGATTAGCACAATTAGATCTAAAATCTACTAATCAATCAATGCACAAGTTAGAAATTTAAACTAAAACATGTATGTAATTGAACTAATCACATTACTTAGCTTCAAAGGGAGAGCCTAATCCAAGAGCTTTAACAACTAAACATCAAGAAAGAGCTCTAAATCTTCATTAATGGTCTTCAATTACACACACTCTCTAGATTAGGTACACTTAAGCTCCTAATTACAATCTAAAAGTATAGAGAAGGTAAAGTAAAATTGCTAAAAGATTAACTTGCCAAAAACTTGAAGGCTTTTGATTGGTGGAGAGGTGGGTTGGATGAAATATTTTATATATAAAAAAGATAATATGCAATTGTTAGGATTTGAACCCATAACCTATTTCATACCAACCCAAGCTCTAACTAATACACCAACCAATCTATTATGTTAGAAAATAACTTCTTTTATCTGTAAAGTCTTCTCCTCTTATTTTTGAATTCTTCAACTTTTCCTAAGATTTCTTCATATGACTTCTTTATTGAAATATCTTCTTGATGGCTTTGGACATTAGCCGGAAGGTTGGGGTACTAGTCGTAGGGTCCACCGACAGAAAAGAAATTACATAAAAATGTGCTATAAATAATCGGATTTATGCATGATAATCCGATAATCCGTTAATGTAATAGAAGGATAAAATCTCCGTGTAAAGAAAATGATATGCATATAAGATGCAACAAAATTCGGACTAATGAGAGGTAAAATATGCAATATTTAACACTCATCATGGGTCAATTATAACCAATTATACAAACAAGTGTTGATTGTCATTGTGATCAATTTAGATTTAATGAATTGGCCCATGTATTGATAAAAATGGATTTATGTAGGATTACTCTCCCCCACTAAATGTACTATAGCAATTAGGGACGGCAATGGGTGGGGTTTAAACAAGGACCTGCCCCGCCCCACTCCCATTAGGGGGAGGCTTGTTATTGATTTTCTTGAAACGGGGCAGGTTTGGGTTTTGTTGATGTAACCGACCCCGCCTCATATAAATAATATTGGGGCATTAACTTAAAGCATTTTTTAAAATAAGATTGTGTGTTTGAATCCTACCACATCATTTCCCATTCCTTTATATATTTGAAAATTTATAAACTTTAAATTTAACCTAACCCTTGTCCAAAATTGGTGGGTTTGGTATCACATATCACTAATCCGTCATAGGGTTGGTCTAAGCCCAACTCACTGCCATTCCTAATAGTAATTGTTAATGTTACAAGCTTTAAAGAAAAATACATTCAAGCTTTTGAACTTATGTATATATGGGTAAAGAGATGTGCAAAAGTGTCATTTTACTGTAAAAACTTATAGTGGTCAAAAAGGCTATTAAATTGAAAAGGCGGGGGTGTATATACAAATATTAAACCACAAGGGCTTATTTGGAAATACTACAAAACTTAGGGGGTTATATGAAAAAAAACCTCTAAAAAAAGGGAAAAATCACATAAATTTTGATAGTTTGGTCATTTCCCTTAGCATAGAGAAGCTGTGGGGAAAATTAGAATTTTGTGGAAGGGGGAGGGAAAGTCATCTCTAGAGATAAGCTATAAATCTAAACCTCTTCAGGTGACTTCAATCTAAAAATGCATAAATGTGACCCAAGGACAGGTTCCACTGGTTCTACATGTACATTTAAAAATGAATAAAAGAGTAATTTGCTTCCCATCTTGCAATTCCATAAAAAAAAAATGATTCTAAATAGGTAGACCTCATGTCTAAATCATACATAAAATATAAAAAACGCAAAAAAGTGATTTGTGATGGAGAGAAATGGCAGAGGAAACCTCCATAGGGGTAAAGGAGACTGCGAGGCTTTATTTTCTTTTGTATTATTGTAAATACTTAAATATGAACTCTATTATTCTTTGGGTTTTTATAATGATTATTATATTTCTTTCATTTTCTTCTTCTCCTCTTTTTAAAAATTGATTGTGAATGCATAAACATGAAATTGCAGTTTTCTATGGGGATTTTGTGTTTGCACTTCTAAATTTTAGGATTTGATTTTGTTGATTGATATTAGTGATCATATACTTAATCTCATGTCTTCATCTCTTGTGTTCCTCGGTTCTATTTTTTTATTTTATTTTATCTTTTTTGTTGGTGTGGGGGAGAAATTGGGGTTTGGCAAACAACGAATTTTTTTATAGATTGGAGGGACGATGCTGTAGAGGTATGATTTTCTTTTCTTTGGTATTTTTCTATATGGTATTTTTTTTTTTGTAGTTCTTTTCTTTTGTGTTTCTTTTAGATTCTTTTGTTGTAGTACATGTTTAACATGAAACTGCATTTTTAGTTGGTGTTTTAGTGATGATCGATAGATTTCTTTCATGTTTTTCCTCTTTTAATAGATTCATTGAACATAAAACTTTGTAGAAATCCTGACTTTATATTTCTACTCTATACTATGATCAGTTTTGTGATTGAGAGAAATGGCAAAGAAAACCTGGATAGGGGTAAAGGACACCACAAAACTTTATTTTATTATAAATGCTTAAATATGAATTATATTATTCTTTGGGTTTTTATAATGATCATTATATTTCTTTCATTTTATTTTTACCCTTTTTTCTTAAAATTGATCAAACATTGAAGTCATGAAGAAATCTTAATTTTATTATTCAATCAGATTTTTGTTTCAGAGAAATGACAAAGTACCCGCTATTGAGTTCAAGGACAACCTGGTAGAGGTATAATTTTGTTGCTTGAGGGCGCAATCAAATTCAAAGCTTGCTTTTTCAATTTTTTTTGCACAATGTATTGAGGATGATTCATTATTTTCTTTTTCATAATGTTCTTTCTTTATATATGCCTAGAAAAACTTAAATATTTTCTTTATATTGTATTTTGGTTGTTTCAACTCCAATATGTCATCAAAGTGATTAAGGTCCATTTTTCAACTTTTGTATCTTTTTTCAATGTTTTGTATTATTGAGATGTTCTACTTATTGTGTATTGAAATATATTTATATTTTTAATCATTTCATAGCAAAATGAATTTATCTTTCCTTAATATTGTAATAAATTCACTTTTAATGTGGTTTTCTAAATTTATTTAAATATTTACATATTACTTATTTAAAAAAATATTGGGAATAACATAACATGATATTTTAACTCTTTTTATTGATCTCAAGCCAAAAGGAAAATGAATTTTTTTAGACCATCTATTTCAGATTGTGCATAGAAGAAACTTACATGGCTTTTTTCTATCTTGTTTTGATAGAAAATAAGTCATTTGCAATGACATTGAGGTACGCTTTTTTCAATTTTATATTTTTATATGTTCCACATTATTCAAGTGATTATTCTCTATTTAATTTTTTCAATTAAACTGAAGATAGTTTTTTCTTCATTTTTTTTTTTTTTGCTGCCCGTGCTTAGTGCGGTTGTATTTTGCTATTATAAAATATGAAGCAAACTAAATCCAATTGAAGAATTAGTTTGAATTTTTTTAATTAATTTTGACTCCTCCAATTTACATTGACCCATCCAAATCCCTTCTCTCCCAATGTCCTTTCCTCTTCTCTCATTAACTCTAAAATTACTGTCGCTCTGCGTTTTTCAGCTAAACTTTTCACTTTTTATCTTCCTCTAACATCACTCCCACTCCTACAAATGTCTCGCAATCATTTCGAGTTTTTTGTGTTTTTATTAATCTTTCTCGTTTCTCTTCCTCTCTGCTTCGAGCTCTCCTCCATTTGCGAAGGCAAAAAACTGACATGTGGAGAACTCTCTTGAAAATTACTACTGTTAGCCATTAGTAGAATTCGTTTCCTTTATCACATTTGTATTATGGATTAAATCAAGAACATACTTTCATTAGTAAAGGAAAATTCCTTTCTAAGATCTAGCAATTCAAGGAGGCAAGGTCTATGATGTCAAGTTTCTTACTTAGGAACTTCTTAAAATTTGAACTTCATGAGAATCATAGAAACTTCTTAAAATTTGAACTTCATGAGAATCACATATTGACATGTCATCTAGGTTGACCACCATATAAATACAATCACATGACCTGTATCTAGGTTATAAAGGATAAGGTTGTAGCGCAATGTGTATTGTTATCTTATATACCTTTCTTAATATGCACTATGGGCCCGCCTTCTCAGCCATAAATGCCTACGAAATTCTTCACTCCAAGAATATAATATTAGAGGTTCTGATTCCCCATTTTGGAAAGCTATCATCCAACACAACAATCTCATTTTGGATAATCAAAGGTGGGTCATCGGAGATGTGTAAGGTTTTAGAAAGTTGGCTAATTCATTAGTTATGGACAAAACTAGGATTCTTAAAATTGTAATTTTCTTTAGAATGGACTGCTCGAAATTGTCAGCAAAGAAGAATAGGTGTTCAGGGAAATGAAATTTTCAGCAAAGAAGAACAAGCGTTCAAGGAACTGACTGTGTTCGCTCGAGCGAACCCATCAAAGAGACTTCATCGCTCAATCCATCTTTTCTTTTGAATTGATGTTCTGAGACAGAGACGAGTTGAGTTCGCTCGAGCGAACCTGGGCGAATTAGAGTTACATCCGGAAACTCCTTCCTAAAATCTTTCAAGATGCTTCGCTTATCCTAATTGTATCACAAGTCTTGAAACACGAGTGATGGACCCGAAAGAAATCTTCCGTCCTCTCCTTCCGCACCCCAGGGGCTAACCTGGGTCTCGGCGGAGGAGGGAGAATCGCGGGTATCAACATTTTTTGTACGGGTATGCCAGATTTACTTTCTACTTGGAATTTGGAATGGTGATAATCCGGAGATTCACCTTCACAAATAGAAAGGAAATCAATCATTTTTTCTAACTTTTCAAATTGCATGACAAGTTTGCTTTTTGAGAATTTCGTAGGAGGCGTTTTTGTTTGTTTACCGTGAAAGGCGATTTTGCCGTGAAAGGAGATTTTACAAAACTCATCAAATATGAAAGACAAGAATTGTGATTTCTTTTTTTTGTCTCTTTAAGAAATACAAACTACAATAGAAAAGTAAGAAAAGGGATCTAACTTCTCAGGAGATTGTGGGGACACGTTGAGATCGACGGTAGCAAGTCATGTTGACTTCGCCATCGTCCTTCAAATGAGAACGGTTGATGCTTTGATTCTTTGGCTTGGCTCCTAACCTCGGTTTTTTAAAGGACAAGGACCAAGAGGAGATCCTATATCCAATGAAAAACCAAGTAAACGGCTGAAAAACCGCGTTTAGGCCATGTTGGAGAAGGAGGGAACCTTGGGGGATGGCCCCCTCAAGGGACGTTGATCACCTTGTGGTGATTTCGGGAGCAAAGCAGCAGGACTTCGTCTCTCTCTTTGATTTTCTAGATTTTCAGAACTTGCACTTGGGATCTATTTTCTTTTTTGTTTTTTCATTTCTCTTCTTCTTGGAATGGACCTCCTTTTATAGGCTTTTGGTAGCCATGAGGTGTTTATTGGCATTATTGGCCATGATGAAAGAATTGATGAGGAGTTATAAGTTGATTTTGTAACTTCTTTTTCATGGCTTGTGATTGGCCGATGAAGATAGTGGGCTTTTAATTCCCTTTAAGTGATGGACCCAAAAGAGGGGGAATCTTCCGTCCTCTCCCTCCGCACCCCGGGGGCTGACCTGGGTCTCGGCGAAGGAGGGAAGATCTCGGGCATCAACATTTTTGTACGGGTATGCCAGATTTACTTTCTACTTGGAATTTGGAATGGTGATAATCCGAAGATTCACCTTCACAAGTGGAAAGCAAATCAATCCTTTTTTCTAACTTTTCAAATTGCATTAATATTAAGAAAAGAGACAAGTTCGTTTTTTCTAGAATGCCGTATGAGGCGTTTTTGTTTGTTTGCTGTAAAAGGCGATTTTACCGTGAAAGGCGATTTTACAAAACTCATCAAATGTGAAAGACAAGAATTGTGATTTCTTTTTCTCTTTAAGAAATACAAACTACAATAGAAAAGTAAGAAAATGGATCTAACTTCTCAGGAGATTGTGGGGACACGTTGAGATCGATGGTCGCAAGTCATGTATGGGCTTCGCCATCGTCCTTCAAATGAGAACATGTGATGCTTTGATTCTTTGGCTTGGCTCTTAACCTCGGTTTTTTAAAGGACAAGGACGGAGAGGAGGTCCTATATCCAATGAAAAACCAAGTAAATGGGCTGAAAAGCCGCGTTTAGGCCATGTTGGAGAAGGAGGAGACCTTGGGGGGGTGGCCCCCCAAGGGACATTGATCACCTTGTGGTGCTTCCGGGAGTAAAGTAGCAAGACTTCGTCTCTCTCTTGGATTTTCTGGATTTTCAGAGCTTGCACTTGGGATCTATTTTCATCATGCTTTCTTCTTGGAATGGACCTCCTTTTATAGGCTTTTGGTAGCCATGAGGTGTTTATTGGCATTGATGGCCATGATGAAAGAATTGATGAGGAGTTACAAGTTGATTTTGTAACTCCTTTTTCAAGGTTTGTGATTGGCCGATGAAGGTAGTGGGCATTTAATCACCTTTATGCTTCATGATGATGGGAGTTTCATGGGTTTAATGCCATGATTGCTTGGATTTATACCTCCCAAATGCTTGAATTTGATTGGGCCGTCCAAAATAATGAGTTAATGACCGCATTAAGTTGTCATAAACGGGTCAATTAACGTCATTAAGTGGTCGCCAAGGCATGCGAAGAGTAGCGGGCCGCGCTGCACCTTTTGAGGTTCTTGCGATCATCACAGGTGGATCCATGCATTGTTTGATGTCCAATTACGATGCAATTTCAGACATTGATTGATGTTGGCGGGCCGGTGACATCTGTCTTGTCGATTTCACGATCGGTCGGACAGAAAAGTGCACTTTCCTAGTTAGCCGGTTGGCGATCTTGAGGCGATTGGTGATGATTTCATGCTTTTGACGGCGGATCCGAGATGTCGACGAAGATCAGTGGTTTTTAAGCATCAAAATTTGGATTTTCTGAAAATCACAGAGGCTGGAACACCCGAAACACGAAAACCATCGAAAAACGGTCAATTTGGTGCAAAATTCGGTGACCCGGATTTGTAGGGTCGCCGGTGACCATAGGGCTTTGGCCCGTTTGGTCGCCGAGCATCGTTTTCAGCCGTTTTTTTGCCTTTTTTGTTCCTTTTTTCTTCTGTATTTTTCTTGAAATTTTTCTTCAATTATTGACTTTTTTTCTTGGAGAAAACTTGACGAGAATCCGCACGAAATCGGAGCACAAAGTTTCCAATTTTTCGGAAAAGCCGAAGACTTTGTAGCCGATTTTCCGTCAAGAGTCGAAACTAGGTCAAACGATGTCGGAATGACCTGAAAATTGAGGTGAAGCTTCTTGAGCAGTGGATAGGACCAACCATGGGCTTTTATTTGAGTTTTGAAGCCGTTTGGGGTCCCATCGATGCTTCACTTGATTTTACTGCGGGGAAAATACCGAGCTTTGATATGTGGTCAAACGATGTCCGATTGACCTGAAATTTGACAGGGAGCCTATTGGAGTCATTTTGAGACATTTCATGGGCTCCGTTTTGGATGTCATGGTCCCGGGTTGCTCCGCCGCCGGTAGGCTTGATTTTCTCTCGGAGCATAGGAACCTGGTCAAGCTTTGTCGGAATGACCTGAAATTCGACGTGCAGCCTTTTGGAAGCATGTTGAAGCCACTCATGTATTTTGTTTGATGAGTGATGGTTTCGGTGGTTCCCGCCGCCGGGAGGCTTGATTTTGCTGTTCGAGCATTGATGGAGGGTCAAACGTTGTCGGTTTGACTTGAAATTTGGCATGGAGCCCTTTGGAGACATTCTGGAGTCATCCGTAGGCTCTGATCAAAGTTTTGGCGTCTTTGATGATGTCGCCGCCGGGAGCGCTTGTTTAGCTGTCGGAGTAGTGAAGTTAGGCCAAATGCTGTCAGAATGGCCCGAAACCTCAGGTGTACCCCTCTTTTAGCTGTCTTGAAGGATCTCTCAGTTTCTGTCTGATTCTGAAAAGATCTGATGCTTGAAGTAGCCTTGCCTGTTTTGTAGCGGGATGCAGCTTCACGAGGCTTCTTGATGTGGAGGAGACATAGTGACTTTTTTTTTGTGTCAACAAATGCCCCCTCGAGGTACAGCGACGGGTAGCTTTCTGGAGTCGATGTGCCTCGAAGAGAAACTTTGGAGGAGAGACTCCAACTTGACCAAGAGTCTTGAGCGTTTTTTTTTATTAGCCTTCTGAGTTTCCGGGGGAACTTTATGGTAGTGAGAGGGATCACACACCATCTCAAGGCAAAGTTTTGAAAATGACATGGGGTGTTTGGATTTTGGGTTTTGGATTTTGGTTTTTGACCTTGTGACCTAACAAGCTGTATGTGGCAGGTTAGGGGGTCGGGGTTTGATTTTGATTTTGACCTTGTGACCCAACAAGCTGTATGTGGCAGGTTGGGGGGTCAGATTTGGTTTGTTGGTTTTGGATTTTGATTTTGGTTTTGGTCTTGTAACCTAACAAGCTGTATGTGGCGAGCTAGGAGACTGGAATTTGGTTTTGTGAAATGTCAATTTCAAGATTTTAGCTCAATTTGGTTCATAAGGTTGGATGGTTTGGTTTTTGGAAACTCATGAGACTTTCTTTTTTTTCTTTTTTTTTTTGAATGGTCCCATCAACTCAAAAGAGGCATGGGACTTTTTTTTTTTTTTTTGCTCTTTTCTCTCTTTCTTTTTTTTGCTCTTGGTAAGAGGAATATTTTGACTAAAAGCCAATTTTAGTGCCTAGGTGGTCAAACCTGGCTCATATGGGCTAACCCATGGGACCTTAGGCTTTGGAGATTGCCTAGATCTCATATGGTGTCATATTTGTAAAGAATATCTAAAAATATCTCTTTGTGTAGAGAATATCTAAAAATATCTTTACTTGAAGAGAATTTCTCAAGTTTTCTTTTTGTGGAAAGATTCTCTCAAAATATCTTTCTTTTTGGGAAAGTAGCTAAATTTTAGCACTTACCTCCTTTCTTTCTCCTTGTTTCCTCTTTTGGCTTGCTCCCTTCTATAAAAGCAAGAGGGTTGGTGCTCTTGCTCCATTGTTTTCCTTTTGCAAGAAATCTTCAAGAGTGTTCTCCAAGATTAGAAGTGCTTTCTCTTATTCAAAGATCTCCAAGCTTTTTTTCTTCTTATCCATCAATGGCTTCAAGTAAGTTTTCTTCCTCCACAAGAATATCCATTGTAGAAAATAGCTTCTTCATTTTTCTTCTTCTCTTCTTTTTTTTCTTTTCTTTCTTTCTTTGTTTTTTTCAAGCACGTTTTCCATTTTTTTTTTCGTGCTTCTTCTCTTTTTTTTTCTTTGTTTTTTTTTCTTTTCTTTTTACGGTTTTCTTTTATTCTTTTTTTCACCGTGTACTTTCTTTTTTTTTCTGTTTTTTTTTTAACGCTGATTTCTGTTTTTTTTTCCAGCGTTTTTCTCTTCTCTTCTTTTTTTTTTTTGCTGTGTTTTTTTTTTTTTTTTTTCTTCTGGGTGCACGAACAGGTCTGTATGGACCTGACCGCCGCGTGGCAGTGGGCCAGGGCCTGTGGGCCAAATTTTTTTTTTTTTTTTTTTTTTGCTGAAATTTTTTTTCTCTCTCCCTTTCTTTTTCTTTTTCCTTGTTTGCTCACCATGATAATGAGGTTATAGAATTTCAATATGTATGCACTTTCTTTCTCTCTCTTTTTTTTTTTGATGCATCAAGATAGAAGGCTAGAGTCTCTAGGTCAAGCCAACATGATTTTTGACTTGGACAAAGTTTGATTGGTTTTGACCAAATTGGGTTGGAATTGGTCAAACTTTGGTCAAGGTTTTCCTAGCATTTAATGCATGATGATATATTTTTGATGCATGAGTTTTGGTAAATGGATTTGGAAGTATGATGATGCATACCTGAAAATCTTTTGCAAGTATCGGGATTTTGAGCTCGCAGCGATGTTGAGCTCTTTCTTGGTCTTGCTGGATTTTGAGGAAGTTTTGCAATTTTTGGATTTTGAAGCTCGCAGCAATGTTGAGCTCTTTTCCAGATTTTGCGGAAGTTTGATGAGATTGGCTCGTTCTCGCAGCGATGTTGAGTTCAAGCCTTCTTCAAGAATTCTCCATTGACTATGAGCTCGTAGCGATGTTGAGTTCATCTTCAGGCTTCCTATCTTTTTCGGAGTATTTTCCTTTTCGTTGGAATTGCCCCGGAATCATGTCAAAATTTTGCTAGAATTTTTGTAGCAGAATTCTGTCATTTTGATGTTGATTGATCTTTTTTCTTCCATCTTTTGCAGGCAGTTCTTCCAGAACGAACAAGTGTAAAGGTCCTGTTAATGACGCACCTCGTCGGTCTGCTAGATCTTCTAATGCTGCCGTCCAGCAGGCTTGGGAGAAGGTCCAGTTTGTTGAGAAGAACTTGGAAGAGTGTGATTCCCTCAATCGTGATGAGATGAGACAGCGATTGATCGCTCTCAAAGATGAGGAGTTCTATAAGATCATGGTAAGCAGTCGTCCTCGGGTTACGGACGATCAGAGTGTTGTACTCAAGCCTACCTTCTTCTTCGGTGATGCAGTCCCCGACGACTTGACATTCCAAAGGAGATGTTTTCAGTTCTCTTACACAACAGATGGTGAGGAGAGAACTATTTCTACCCGGTTGTCTTTTGATCGGACCATCTCGATCCTGAGCCTTTGTCCCACATGCCCTAAGAGGGAAGATCCTCCGAGCTGGGTGAAGAGGACCACTGTGATCAAGACCGGGGTTTTTTGTTGGTGGACCTTCCGGTTTTACAGAGAAGCCACCTGTCTGTATGGACATGTTGATGCCAGCCAGTGGCTACCAAGGTTCTGATCATCCATCGATCGATTTGAGACCGGTGGGCCTTGGCGTTTTTCGGGGTGACAGCAGCAATTGGGTGAAGCATTTTCGACTTCGTGGCCGTTTCAGTGCTGACTTGAGCTGAGAGTCAAGGACTGATCACACCCTGAGGATTGGTGAGGCTGTTCTTCGGGAGGCCGAGATTTTTGATGCGGTTCGTGCTTTTCGGCAAACCGTCATTTTCTCCGATGAGGCTTTCATGGCCATGCTGGGGTTATTCCTTCCACAAACCAACACCTTCATTGTGACGAATGGTGAGATTGGTTTTTCTTTGAAGGAACTGAGCGCCATCACTGGATTGCCTATCCTCGGCAAACTCTATGAGGAGTTTATGCCTATTGACAGCGTCCTTGAGGAGCAATCTGAGCAGTTTAGGTTTGTGTACTTTCAGCTCGTTGCCTTCTATGATTTTTTGAAGGAGAAGGAGGGCTCGAAAGTTAGATGCAGCAGTTGGAGAAGTTGCAGCTCCAACTTTTTTGACAGCGGAGATTCTTCTGATGGCATCGCCCAAGATGCTAGGGCTAAAACATCAAGTTTGAAGAAGATCGCCGCCATGCGAGAATATTTGAAGAAGTTCTTCGCAAGCACGGATGCCATTTGTCTTGACATTGCGTTGCGGGGAAATCTGGTTGTTTACCTCACTTATTGGCTGGGTGAGGCTGTTTTTGCTGGAGGAGATGGAACGTACATCAGACCGCACTGTATTTTTCCGGCTTGTCAGATGGCGTTTGGAGAGCAGCTGGCTTTGGTACCTGCTCTTTACTCCTATTTGTGTACCGAACTGCAGGCTGCTGCTTTCCTGGTTCGGCTTGGGCTTCCCATGAACAGGGTATTTCTGCCCACATCTTCTATTCATGGTATGTATACCACTATCCTAGCTTCCATCATTTGGGAGTTGAACAGGATGAAGATCCCTTTATGATTCGTTTGGCTAGAGGGACAGCCGTTCCCGAATCACTTTTGTCTGCCCGTTTAAGGATCCGACGATTTAGGGACGTCGAGATAGGGCAGTCTTCGGTGAAGCTTTCTGCGGGTTTGCGGAAAAAGGCCTCTGACTTTGGTGTCTCCCGTGATTCGACCAGGGCAGGGTCAGGAAGACACTATGCTTTGACAGACGCGGAGAAGAGATGGCTCTTCAACATACGGGTTGGTACGATGGTTACCGCAGACATCTTTTTGTCGATATCCAACCGTATGTCCCTTCGCATTTTGCATTGCAGCTTGGCTTCTCTCAAGGCGTTGTTGGAGCGCCTTCGAGCATGGTGAAGCATTTTGGAGGTTTGCAAGATGGGAGAAATGCATGGGTTTTTTATAGCGCTGAGGACACTACTGCCATGATTTCTTATCCTAAGCTGCCCACTTTCTGGACTGCTGGCTTCACGAAGTGGTTTGTGGAGAGCTTTTCAGTGTACTGGGGGCTTTCCAAGAAAGAGCTTGATGTCAAGTAGTCTCCTGGGAAGGGTCTTGGCAAATCAGATGGTGTCCGCCGGGAGGAAGTTTTGGCCTTCCTTTCTGGAGAGAAGCATAAGATAGGCTTTCTCAATGAGCAGGACATCATCAGATCAGGAGCTGCACAAGGGATTCCTGGTGAGGTCTTGAGACAGCTGGAAGAGGAGGAGGCCGAAATCGATGCTATGATACAGGCAGAGCATACGAAGGCTTCCATGGAGTCTACTGAAAAGAGTAGACCATCCAGTGAGGACTCTTGTGAGAGGCCTGATGTTGACAGTGGGGCAGGACCGTCGAGCAGATTGACCCGCTGAGGCAAGAGGAGGAGAGGACAACGCCGTAACATGAGACGGCATGATAGTCCTTCTGATATTGAAGTTCCTCTCACCATTGATGAGGAGGTGTCTGAGGATGCTGACGAGCCTCCAGAGAAGAGGAGCAAAGAAGAGGAGCCAGCTGCTAGGATTCTCCTTCTTCCTTTTGTTTATTCTTTTCTCTTGTAAGAGATTTTTTTGTTTTTAATCCGCTGCTTTATTTCTTTTGGCAGAGGACGATGACCTGGTGATGCTCGAGGTTCCGACCAATGAGGCAATGACAGATCCAATCGTGGCATCTGAGGAAGAGCCCAGGGACTCTGGAGTGGTTCCAGAACATTCACCTGGTATGATTGATTTGGCTTTTTTTTTTCTCTTTTTTTTTTGTTTGTGCCGGTCATTTGCTAACATGTAGCTTTTGTTTTGTTGACTTGCCAGAGGATTCTGACGATTTCGAGCCATCCATGGATGCAACTTTTGACGATGCTTCGGATGAGCTCAGAGAGGCAGAGAGTACTCCGCCGGTCGTCGAAGCAGGTATTTTTGCAATAATAATCTCGATATATTTTTTTTCTTTTTTTGACGAGATTATATTCATACCTTTTGTCCTTTCCTCGGCAGATTGTGGAGCAACAGGAGAGGTTCCTCCGTCTTCCTCAGAGCTAGAACAGGGGGTACCTGCTGCTGATCCAGGAGTGGGGGCTTCTTCCACTTTCAATGAGTCAACTTCTTCCATTGGAAAGAGTTTATTGATTACTCTTCCAATGGAGCATGACGTGGGCAGTCGGGCACCAGAGCATGGCGAATCCTCATCTGCACCGCACCTTCAGTATGCAAGGAAGGTGTTGAAGACTGTCTTGAGCTCATGGGTTGAGACTCTTTCCTCAGGTCATTTGGAAGCTGGTTTTGGCATGATCAAGCATGTGCAGGACATCCTCGCTGATAGCAAAGAAGTCGGTTTGGACATCGCAAGCGCCAAGGATTTTGTTGAGGAGATCATCACCTTGGGGAACAAATGGACTGAGACCAAGAGTTTCCCAGATGGTGACTTCTTTGATGAGATGCTCATAAAACCTTCCAGCAAAGTCAAAGCTGAGCTGACGGAGGTCACGAAGACTCGGAGGCAGATCGTTCGGGAGAAGAACGTTACTGAGTTATCCATCATGGGGCTGAAGCAAGACTTGGACCGCCTTGATAAGGAGGTTGTCGAGGCTAGGCAACGTCTTGATCTTTTAGAGGAAGAGGTTGCTACTAAATGGACCGCCATTGTGGAGGCTCGTGACAAAGAGGGGACTCTCATTCGCCAGGTTGAGGAAGCCGAAGGTAATGTCCGGAGGAAGACTCAAGAGCATGAGCAGTGGCAGGTCCTCTAGGAAGAACTTCCTCGTGCTGCAGATAGGTTACGACATTCTGCCGCATTTTATGGGGACATTTTGAAGAAGCGTGGCCTAAAAACTTTGGAGGTCAAGGCCGAGGGTCTGCTTGAGGAGTTGAATCTTTGGTTGAAAACCATGTCGGATTGAGCTCCTGGGTTGTAACAAACTCTTTTTCCTTCTTCTTTTTTTTTTTTTTGGTACCTCTATGTATAAACAGTTTTGGTACTATATTTTTTGTATCCCATTCTTTTCACTTAAATCATTTTTTGATGAAAACAAATTTGAGCAAAAGTTCGATGGGAATGTTTGTTTAAGAATTTGAGCAAAAGTTCGATGGGAATGTTTGTTTAAGAATTTGAGCAAAAGTTCGATGGGAATGTTTGTTTAAGAATTTGATCAAAAGGTTGTTATTTTGTGAAAAGCTTTTGTCAAAGGGTTGTTTTGGGCATGAAAGCCAATTTTGTGGCGAAAGGCCTGATTTTTTGATGGTTTGAAAACCGAAATTTTGGATGGCATGAAAGCCTAATTTTGTGGCGTAAGAGCCAAATTTGTTTGTGGCATGAGAACCAAAATTTTGAGATGGCATTGGAGCCAAAGTTTTTTGGATGGCGTCAAAGCCGAATTTTGGAATGGCATAGAAGCCAAATTTTGAGATGGCATGAGAGCCAAAAATTTTGTTTGTGGCATGGGAGCCGATTTTGAGATGGCATGAAAGCCGATTTTGGCATTTATAGCCGAAAGTTTTTGTTTTGGCATTTATAGCCGGATTTTGGCGTTTATAGCCGGATTTTGGCGTTTATAGCCGAGTTTTGGCGTTTATAGCCGAATTTTTTTTTGAAAACCAAGTTTTGTTTTATTGGCATGAAAGCCGATTTTGGCGTTTTTAGTCGAAAAATTTTTGTTTTGGCATTTATAGCCGAATTTTGGCATTTATAGCCGGATTTTGGCGTTTATAACCAAGTTTTGGTTTTCAAAATGCAGGTATCGACTAAATGTCGCCTCCCCGCTGAATGGTCTTGCAAGTATCGATGGAATGTCACTTCCTTGCTCATTCGGTTTTGCGAGTATTGATGGAATGTCACTTCCTCGCGGGCTAGGTTTTGCGAGTATCGATGGAATGCCGTTTCCTCGTGAATTAGGGTGCAAATATCGATTAAGCGTCGCTTCCCTGCTTTTCCCAAAACTTTTGGTTTTGCGGGTACTGACTTGATGTCGTTTCTCCGCGATTTTTGAAATTTGAGGTTTTCTCGAACCATTTGAAATTTGGGTTATGGATAGCAACTGGTATGTTGCATCTCCACGATTTTTGAAATTTGGGTTGTGGATATCAACCGGTTTGTTGTTTCTCCACGATTTTTTTGAAATTTGGGTTGTGGATATCAACTGGTTTGAAAGCCTCCACGATTTTTGAAATTTGGGTTGTGGATATCAACTGGTTTGTTGCTTTTCCACGATTTTTGAAATTTGGGTTGTGGATATCAACTGGTTTGTTGCTTCTCCACGATTTTTGAAATTTGCAAGTATCGAATGGGGTTTGCTTCCTTGCGATTTTTGGGTTTTGGAAGTATCGAATGGGGTTCGCATCCTTCCGCTGTTTTTGGGTTTTGCGAGTATCGATTGAATGTCGCTTCCCCGCTGTTTCTAAAAACCAAAATTTTTGTTTAAAGACACGAAGGTCATAAATTTTGACTTAAAACCATTTTGGTTGTAAAAGCCGAGACGGTCTAGGGTGAAAATTCCTAAGTCCCGATTTTTGTTTCAAACCATGAATTTTGGGTTCAAGGATCGAAAATTTTGGTCAAGTCTGGGAAGAGGCTCCTAAACTTGGATTGATTTTTCTTTTGAACAATGAAACAATGAAAGTAAGCATTGTTTTGAGAGATTGTTTTTTTTTTGGAAACTTCAACATAAAGATGAAAATTTCAAAAGGGGTGGGTTTGACGAGCAAGTACCTTGGAAATACGCTTTAGCCGTGTAGATATTGCTTTGACCCGTTTGAGGAAGTCTTAAAGGGTAGTACCGTCTCAAGAACTTGCCGTTGATGGGTAGCATACATCTGTCTCCTTCCATGTTTAGAAGAGCGTATGCACCGTTGGAGAAGACTTTATCGATGACGAAGGGTCCCTCCCATTTTGGTTCAAATTTGCCTTTGGATTTGTGGGCAAAGACTATGGATCTTTTTACTGCAAGAACCAAGTCACCCTTTTTGTAGGCGCGTTGCCTGACCTTTTTGTCGAAAGATCCTGCCATGCGTGCTTGGTACAATTCAATGCTTTGTAGAGCTTCGAGTCGTCTTTCATCGAGATTATCCAGCTCTTGGAGTCTCAATTTGACATTGTTTTCTTGCGTCATGTCATTTTGTAAAGATACCCTTAAGGAAGGAATTTGTACTTCCAAAGGGACAACAGCTTCGCATCCATAGACGAAAGAGAATGGTGTGCTATGGGTTGGTCCTCGAACGGTGGTTCGATAGGCCCACAAAGCTTCTGGTAGTTTGTCGCCCCAGTCTCTTTTGTGACTAGAGACCATTTTCTTAAGAATTTTGCAGAGTGTCTTGTTGAAGGCTTCTGCTAGTCCATTCGCTGCTGGATTATATGGAGTCGAAGGACAACTTTGGATTTTGTACTTGTCGCAGAACCTATAGAATCTGTGATCCCGAAATTGTGGTCCGTTATCATGGACGAATCTTTTAGGTATGCCGAAGCGACAAATAATGTTGGTGCACAAGAACTGAAGGACTGATGAAGTCTTCATTTCGCTGAGCGCAAATGCTTCTGACCACTTGGAGAAATAATCCGTAGCGGCGAAGATGAAGCGCTGACCTTTGCTTGATGGGGGAGAAATAGGAATTATGATGTCCATACCCCAGGCTTCGAAAGGCCATGACATTGCTGTTGGATGTAGCCATTCTGGAGGCATGTGGACATAATCTCCGTGAATCTGGCATTTTTGGCAGCGCTTGGCAAATTGCATTGCATCAGTTACCATGGTAGGCCAATAGTGACCTAGCCTTTTTATCTGGTTGTAGATCTTAGGGCCAGCCTGATGGGCTCCACAAAGACCAGCATGAACTTCTTGGAGAGTTTCCTCAGCCTTTTATTGTGACAAGTGTTAAGGATTTTGTATCTTGCAATTTGATGGATGCACTATTCATTTTATTCATCATTTGAATTCACACACATGCATTGTTTTAAATCTTGTAAACCTTATGATTTATGCATGTTTTGGTTTTAAACATGGATGCATTTAAATTTGAAAAAGAATTTTGATAAATCAAGCTAGCTATTGATTTTAAAGTTTCAAATCATATTTGGCTTTTTATGATTCATGATTTTAAAAGCTCTTAGATTGATTTAAAATCATGTTTCCATGCTTGGTTTAATGGCCCAAAAAATCCCCTCTTGAAAATACTTTGAAATATGCAGAAGTTGGGATTTTGTTAAAACTGTCGGTCAGCCTGTCGGTCAGGTGTCGGCTAACCGACCGTGAACCGAGCTCAACTGAACTCCTTTGTCGGTTCAATTTCCAGAGAGCTGCATTTTCACATCTTTCTCTGTCGGTCAGCATGTCGGTCAGGGCTCGGTTAACAGACGTTGCTTCTGATCCTGACCGAAACTCTCTCGGTTAGATTTCCAGAGAGGTGTTTTCTGACCCTGTTTTCATTGTCGGTTAGGGTGTCGGTCAGGCCTCGGTTAACCAAACTTGTTGGCTAACCGAACCATGCTTTTTGGTCAGTAAAATTTCAAAATTATGACCATTGGCCTGTGACCGTTGGGGGTGTCGGTTAACCAACCCCCGGAGGTCGGCTAACCGACATATAGCCGTTGGCACAAAATTTCTATAAAAGGAAGTTCATTCCAAGGCCAAAAAAGATGATTCTTGAAGCCATTTTTCAGGTGTTCTAAGGCCAATCAAAGGGGAATGAACTAAGAAGGCTAAAGGGTCATTAGTAAAGCTAAAGCTTGGATTAATGAAGTTAAATCACCAAGTAAGCTTTGACTTTTCCTAATCTTATGTTTTATGCTTTGTCTAAATTATTGGTAAATGATTTTTAGATGATAATGATTTTCCAATCAAGTATCACCCGGGGAAAGCGAATGTAGTTGCCGATGCCTTGAGCAGAAAATCAGTGGGCTTGGCGAATTTGAGTGGTACTTGTATTTTTGAGCAATTTGAGGAGTTGAGGATAGATCTACAGCCACTGAGGAAGGGTCTTATAATCGCCAATATGTCAGTGTCAGAGCCTTCGTTTATTCAGAAGATCAAGGATAGTCAGTTGCAAGATCCAGAGTTGGCCAAGATTTCAGAGCATATAGCAGAACGTCCTGGTTTCGTACCGTTGATGGAGTTCTTTATTATCGATACCGTCTGTGTGTTCCTAACATCGAAGAATTGAGGAATGACATCATGGCAGAAGCTCACAGTACGAAGTAATCCATGCACCCAGGCAGCACGAAGATGTATAAGAACTTAAAGGGTAGATTTTGGTGGAACAATATGAAGAGAGAGATTGAAGCATTTGTCTCTCGCTGTATGACATGCCAGCTAATCAAGGCAGAACATTAGAAGCCTCCAGGGTTGCTACAGCGATTAGAGATCTCGGAATGGAAATTGGAGCACACTACCATGGATTTTATTTCGAGACTGCAGAGAACTAGCAAAGGCAATGATGCAATATGGGTTATTGTGGACAGACTCACCAAGTCAGCTCATTTTATCCCCATGAAGACAGGAAAGAAGATGCACATGCTACCCCTAGCAGAGTTGTTCGTTAGTGAGATCGTCAGTAGACATGGACAGCCAGTTTCCATCACATCCGACAGAGGCAACAGATTCGTCTCGAGATTCTGGAAGACCCTACATGAGTCCATGGGTACGAAGTTACAGTTTAGCACGGCTTATCACCCTCAAACCGATGGCCAGTCAGAGAGAACAATTCAGACCCTTAAGGATATGCTACGTGCTTGTGTATTAGACTTCAAGACTCAATGGGATGAAACTTTACCATTGTGTGAGTTCGCTTACAACAAAAGCTACCACTTGAGCATTAGGATGGTGCCTTTTGAGGCCTTGTATGGCAGAAGGTGTAGGACACCTGTTTGTTGGGAAGAAGTTAGCACCCGTAATTTCCATGGACCAACTATAGTGAGTGAAACCAATGACAAAGTGAGACAGATTCAGGAATGTTTGAAAGTAGCCCGGAGTAGACAGAAAAGCTACGCAGAGTCTCACATAAGGGATCTACAGTTTAAAGAAGGGGATAAGGTCTTCTTGAAAGTGTCACCTACTAGAGGAACATTGAGATTTGGGCAGAAGGCAAGTTATCACGGAGATACATAGGACCGTACGATATCATGAGCAAGATTGATGATGTGGCTTATAGATTAGCCTTACCACCCGAGCTTTCTGGTGTACACAACATCTTCCATGTATCGATGTTGAAGAAATACGTCCCCGACCCTTCACATGTACTCCGGCATGAACCGTTGGAAATTCGAGAAGATGCTACATATGTAGAGAAACCCATTCAGGTCATTGATACAAAGGAACAAGAGTTGAGGACACGAACTATTCAGTGGGTGAAAGTGCTTTGGGAGAATCATGCGCCGGAAGAGGCAACGTGGGAATTGCGAGAACAAGTGCAGAAGAAGTATCCACATCTCCTACCCAAGGTGAGTTTTATGTTTCATTTGGAGGACCAAATGCCCTAAGGGGTGGAGGATGTAAGACCCCGACCCGAGTGACCTCGATTAGTACTAATTAAGTCGCGTGTTACTGCTAAGCGTGATTAGTAGAATTTGACTAAGTTGGATTAGAATAGCTTTTGATATAGCTTTGGGGAATTTTAAGTGCTTTGTGTTTAGTGGGGCCCTTTCGGGGTTCCCTTTTTGATAGTCTTGCATTTACTTTGGGGATTTATTCGAGATTCTTATAATTTTGTTCGTATCCCGTTTTACTCATCTCGTTGATCCTTACAACTTTCATGTTGATCTCGTCCCCGTCCAGAACCTCGAAACCCGACTTTCCTAGCATTGAGGGCAAAACAGTCTTTTTATACTAAATCTGTACCCAAAACTTGATATCCCCGAAACTCGCGAAAAATATACTTTTTGGAAACTAGATATTTCGGTGATCATCTCTCTCTTCTTCGTTGAACTCATCCGAGGTCCCGAAAGTCATGATTTCAGCCCAAAGATATTCCCAATGATGGAGCCCACTTCCAATTGCTTTAAATAGAGACCCTTCTCCTCCGTTATCCTTTTTCCAGCACGATCTAATAAGCTAGGGCTTTTCCCTTTTCTCTTTTCTCCTTGCTTCTCAACCACCAAGCTTGCACCCATGGCACAAATGGAGGTCATCTTCTTCTTCCTCTCACTTAGAGCTTTTTCTCAACCACCAAGCATTTTGAGACTTTGCAAGTAAGTTTTCCCTTCCAATCTCTTTGATATGTATTCTCCTAGCTATAGAGAAGCCCCATCTTCCTTATTAAGAGTTCTTTCTTTTTCATTCCTTGTTTGACCCATTTTAGGGTTTGTATTTGGGGGTTTTTGTGAAGATTGTGTTCTTGGCTTGGAGGAGTTGACTAGAAGCTTGTTTCCTTGATTTGAGACCCTAAGGCAAGTGGAATGAATGGATGTTTTGAGTTTTTAATGGTTTTCATGACAAACATGATTGGTTTTGCTATTTCCATTAATGGCTTGTTTTACTTGCATTCAATGTGATTTTAATGCTCTTGAAAAGGGTTGGTTAGCCCATTTATTGTCTTGAAATGTGATTTATAGATTTTATTTTATCTCTTGTCTAAGACTTGAATGAATCTATGTGGTTGTGGTTATTCTCCTTCTATTTGGTGTTGGGATGTGGAGAAGGAGTTTTGGTATTAATGTTCAATGAAGTTGATGTGAGTTAAGTGGTGTTTGAGGAGATTTGATGAAGGATTATTGGGGGCAAGGAGGCCTTTTTATTATGGATGAAATGTGTAAAAGAAAAGAGGAAGAAAGACCATGGAGGTCCATCCCGGGCAGCAGGATTGACTGCCCGCTCGAGAGCAGCACATGCCGCTCGAGTGCGCAGTCAATCTGACTGCACCTCGGGCGGCAGCAAGACTGCCCGAGCGGGCAACCTCGCTGCTTGCTTAGGTTCCTGCGCGGTTCAAGTCCGCTCGAGCACCCTTTGGTCCGCTCAAGCGCACCCCCCCTTGGCCCTAGACCACTTTTGAAGCTTGGGAAACGTTTTTAAAGGAACCCTTAGCATTGGGGAGACCCATGAGGCAACGTTTGAAGTTCATTTGAGAAGAAAAACCATACCACAAGGACCCATTGGAGTTCTTTAGAGATTTTCAAAGGTGTATAAGTATTACGGGATGTCTCCAAATTCAAAGAGTACCAAGTCATTGTTAAGATCGACATACTTGATATTCTCCCTATTCTCGTTAAACCAATCTTGAACTTGATATTTTGTCCGAAATTTCTATAGATCATTTGTATTTTTCTTGTACCCGAGATTTGCACTATGTGACTATTGTTCCCAAAAGTATTGAAGACGATACTTGTGCTAATTGCTAGTCCCGAAATGCATGCCCGACATGATATGATAGTTGTGCCCTTGAGCACCCCCGTCTTGCCCGATTATAGTCTTGCATTGGATTTTTTTTACACATGTCTTGATTTATATGATTTGACCCATGATTCGACACAACTAAGCTTGGATAACCTTCTCAGTCTGATCCACTGACTTGGAGATCCCCCTCTTGTCCCGCTAGCTGCAGTTTGGATCCTGCTATCCGGTTTATTAATCGTGGTCTTGTCTCGATACCGCGGATTGCTATCATGGTTCCTGATGCCTTGCTCGCTATCGTGGTCACGTCCCGTATATTATATATGTATATATAAATTTCGTTATACTTCCTCACTTCGGTGACTGAGGTCAACGGCTTGATATGCTTGCTCTATCACTTTGGTGATAGAGGATTTAGCTTCGTGTGGTTGCCATCTTGCTTGTTTCCCGAATTCCCTGGTTACCTTTACATGTTTTAACACTACATATATGTTTTCAATTAAATGATTCATTTACTTCATGAAAGTTCTTGTTTAAACAGGTTTAAATGTTTTCCAACATAAATGTTTTTATTATTGGATGTTTATATCTTTTCACCCGCCTGCCAGACCATCGTGTCTGATCCATTTCTTTGGTACTCAGGTCTCGCTGTCGATTATCCCGAGGAGGAGCTCGAGGAGGCGGTCGGAGAACTGCAGCAGTTAGTCGAGTGGCGTGCCGATGATGTTGTTTAAACATCCGGTCGCTTCAAGAAACGTTACATTTTGGGGTTGTGGCTAACTATTTTTGGTAGTTATCATTTTGTTTATATTGGCCATTGTTGGCCTCTATTTTTGGGGAATGTAATTAAATGATCTTTTGTTTAAACTTTAATAATATTTTGGGAAACGCTAATGATCATTGCTCACTCTGATTCCTTACATCCATGCATATGTAAACACTCTGATGGGAATGAAATTCCGGAATTACATGTTGATTTACTACACGCTTCCGCATTTAACAAAGATATTTATGATGATTGTGTTATCCTCACCGCGGACACCTGTGGGAAATTACGTGCACGGGTAATATGGGTTCTTTATTAACCCGTGTATGCTTTGGCATCCAACCATACCATTATCTTCATCTTTCCATTTACTTACCATTATCTTCATCTTTCCATTTACTTACTTACTTAGTCCCGATCCCGGATTGGACCGCGGGCCCGGTCCGGGGTCGCGACAATGATATCTTCCAACCTTAAAAAAAAACTAATTCACAACAAAAAGGGTTTAGAATGGCGGAGAAAGCAGCGGAGGAGGCTATAGCTGATCAAAATGTTGAAGGAAATGTTGATGAGGTAATTCAGTTACACGTCCATGTTTGTTTAGATAATTTTTGTTTGAATTGAATTAATGTTTTACCTGAGTCTCTATCAAATTTATCTGACTTCTGGGTGAACTTATAAGAGTTCTCACTAAATTTATTTGACTTCTGTGTGATTTTAACTGACTTTCCATCAAAATTATCTGATGATAGATTGAGTTTATCTGACCTTCTATACATTCCAATTTATTTACTCTATATTTGTTTTATCTGAATTATTGATCAGATCATGTCCTCTAACGCACCATCGAAGCCGATTAAGGAGGTGAAATAGCCCTCTATGGTAAAACGAATTAAAAAAAGAATGGCGACGCAGAAAATGCACCCAACAACTACCCTCTTCAACCTCCCCAACAATGCAGTCACTAAGCAAATGAATGCATCTGATGTTGAAAACCTCAAGTAGATTTACAAAGCTGAAGGCAATGCGTAAGTTATAGACCTATGCAACTAAGCAACACAGTTGCTGTTGTAAAAAAACATTAATCATAATGTCGACTAATTGAACACTTTGTACAATTGCAATTGCAGGGCGTTGGTTTAAGGAGGTGAGGGGATACAAGCAGTATCTTATGAAGACATAATTACAGTTCTCAGTAGAGCAGAATTGTTGTCGCGACCCCGGACCGGGTTCGAGGACCAAATCCGGGATCGGGACTAATTGTGATGATGATGTTATGGGCATGTGATCATATAAAGTGACGATCATAAATAAAGATATGTTTAATGCCCATTCGTACACGGGTTCACAAAAGGATACACATTACCCGTGCACGTGATTTCCCACAGGTGTCTGCGGTGAGGATTTTCCAACACATAAATATTCTGTATATTTGCGGAAGCGTGTAGTAAATCAAACATGTATTTCATTTCCAAAATGACCAGACTGTTTGCATTTAATCAACAAGTATCAGAATGAGCAATGTTCTATAGCGTAACCCAAAATACTATTAAAGTTAGAACATAGATCATTTAATTACAGTTCCCAAAATTAGAGGCCAACAAAGGCCAATATAACAAAACAATATCCACCCAAAACTATCAATAACAATCCCCCAAAATGTCACGCAACTCTCGAGGCAACCGGACATTTAAACAACATCATCGGCGTGCCACTCTACTAGCTGCTGCGGTTCTCCGACCGCCTCCTCAGGCTCCTCCTCAGGGAAACCAACAACGGGACCTGAGTATCAAAGCAAAGGGGTCAAACACGACGGTCTGGCAGGTGGATAAAAAGGTAGATACACTTCATAATAAAACATTTAGCTTGAAAAACATTTAAACCTGTCTAAACATACTTTCATGAGTAAAACGTATCATTTAGTTAAAAACATCTATGCAAGATAAAATAGGTAGAGGTAACCGAGGAATACAGGAAACGAGCAAGATGGCAACCACACAAAGCTAAATCCTCTATCACCGAAGTGATAGAGCAAGCAAGTCAAGGCGTTGATACCAGTCACCGAAGTGAGGAGGTACAACGAAATACATATACATATATACTATATACAAGACATGACCACGGTAGCGAGCCGGGCATCAAGAACCACAGTAGCAATCTGCACTATCAGGACAAGACCACGGTTAAATAACCGGGTAGCAAGATCAAAACTGTAGCTGGTGGGACAAGAGGGGGATCACCTAGTCAGTAGATCAGACTAACAAAGTATCCAAGCTTAGTGGTGCCGACTCATAGGTCAAAACATGGAAATCAAGACATGTGTGAAATAAATCAAGTACAAGACTATATTCGGGCAAGATGTGGGTGCTCAAGGCACAACTATCATATCAGGTCTGGCATGTATATCAAAACTAGTAAAATAGTACAAGTATACTTTCAATGTTTTCGGAAATAAATAGTGAAGTACCTTCCGAAATGTGAAGACAGTGTCGTGGTTAAAAACTAATTTAAGTGAATAGGGATCCTGTATGCCTATTTTGAGATTACTTGGTACTCCTTGAATTTGGAGACATTCCGGGTTCCTTAGGCACTTAAGAGTTTCCAAAACTTCAATGAATTCTTGTGATTGTAGTCTCTTTCTCAACCGGGCTTCAAACAACGGTTAAAAGTCTTCCCATCACGATAAAGATGTTAACAAACCTCCCTCCAGCACTAGGATATTTCTCTTTGCTTCCAAAGTGGCCCCCAGGTAAACAGTACACGTCGCTCGAGCGGACAAGGAATTCGCTCGACCGATGTGCTCTTCTGGAATGGCCTTCTGGGAGGGTTCGCTCGAGCGGACAAAGGTTCGCTCGAGCGGACCTGCCTAGTTCAGGATGGCACGAGCGAACGATTAGTGCGCTCGAGCCAACCATTCTTTGGATGGCTGTTGGAGGAGTTCGCTCGAGCGTACACGGGGTTCACACGAGTGGGCAACTCTCTGGAATGACACGAACCCTTTCCTGGGCAGTTCGCTCGAGCGATGTGTCAAGTTCGCTCGAGCGAACTGTCCAGAACTGATTTCGTGAACAGCTCTTTTCTCCATTCTCCTTCTCTTACAAATCCACATTTCTTGAGGTTCTATCATACACCAAAGAGGGCATGTAAGCACCTCAACATCCTCTTCAAAACTCCATCAAAACTTCTCACAACCTCCACAAATGATCCATTCATTCATTCATTTTCACATTCAATCAAAAAGAGAAAGACAATAACCACACTTACAAAGATTCATTCAAGCTTTAGGTACAAGATGTAACAAGACTATCAATCGAATTTCACGACCATAAATGGGCTCAACAACTCCTTTTGAAAAGCATTAAACCACATTGAATGCAAGGGAAACAACCACTTATGAGATAATAAATCACACATTTGTCATGGAAATCACTTTAAAACTAAGCATTCACTTGCCTCAAGGTCTCTAATCAAGAAATCCAAGCTCTAATCAACTCTTCCAAGCCAAACACCAAGCTACACCAAAAACCCCAAAAACAAACCCTAAAATGGGTCAAGCCAAGAAACAAGAAGAAGAAACTCACAATAATAGAAATGGAGCTCCTCTATGACTAGGAGAATACAAATCTAAAAGAATAGGAGGGAAAACTCACTTGGAAGCTCTTCAAATGGATAAGACTAGCTCAAAGGAGGTCTTAGGATGAAGGTCTTCCTTCAAAAGTTGTATCAATGGAGAGGTCTAGAAGAGAGGAAGAAGAGGATGACTTCTATTTCTTGATTGGAGCAAGGTGGGTGGTGCTTGATGGTGGAGAAGCAAGAAGAAAAATAGAAGGAAGCAAAGAAACCCTAGGTTGAGACTCTTGTGCTAGAAAAAGAGTGAAAGAGGAAGATGGGTCTCTATATAAAGCAATTTGAAGTGGGCTCCACCACTTATAAACTCTTTGGGATGAAATCACTAATCTCGGGACCTCGGATGAAATCGACGAAGAATGGAAAAGTGATCGTCGAAATATCTAGTTTCTAAAAAGTATATGTTTCACTGGTTTCGAGGATATCAAGTTTTGGATACAGATTTCATGTAAAAAGACTGTCCTGCCCTCAATGCAGGAAAATTGGGTTTCGGGGTTCCGAACGGGTACGGGCTGAACGTGAAAGTTGTAAGGATCGATACAATAAGTAAAACGGGATCAAGACAAGAATTAGGGGAAAAACAAGTAACCTCCAAAAGCAAGCAAGACTATTAAAAGGAAACCCCTAAAGGGTCCCACTAAACACAAGACCCTAAACATTCTCCAACGCTATCAGGAACTATACTAATCCAAGCTTAGTCAAAACCACTATTCAAGCTTAGCACTAACACATAACTTAATTAGCACTAATCGAGTCACTCAGGTCGGGGTCTTACATCCGCCACCCCTTAGGGCATTTGGTCCTCCAAATGAAATACAAAACTCACCTCGGGTAGGAGATGCGGATACTTCTTCTGCACTTGATCTCGCAATTCCCGCGTTGCCTCTTCTGGCCCACGATTCTCCCAAAGTACTTTCACCCACTGAATAGTCCGTGTCCTTAACTTTTGCTCCTTCGTGTCTATAATTTGAATGGGCTTCTCAACATAGGTAGCATCTTCTCTGATCTCCAACGGCTCATGCCGGAGGACATGTGATGGATCGGGAACGTACTTCTTCAACATCGACACATGGAAGACGTTGTGTACACCGGATAGCTCGGGTGGTAAGGCTAATCTATAAGCCACATCACCAATCTTACTTATGATATCATACGGTCCGATGTATCTCCGTGACAACTTGCCTTTCTGCCTAAACCTCAATGTTCCTCTAGTAGGTGACACTTTCAGGAAAACCTTATCCCCTTCTTTAAACTGTAGATCCCTTCTGCGAGAGTCTACATATCTTTTCTGTCTACTCCGAGCAACTTTCAAACATTCCTGGATCTGTCTCACTTTGTCAGTGGTCTCACTCACTATAGTCGGTCCATGGAAACTGCGGGTACCAACTTCTTCCCAACAAACAGGTGTCCTACACCTTCTGCCATACAAAGCCTCAAAAGGCGCCACAGAATAAGATCTGCGAGTAACACAACTTCTCCTATCTGAACTGTACAACTAGGGTAATAACTAGTACACACAACTTGTTTTCCTACTAGGGTTGCCACAGTCAAAATGTACTCAAGATCTCTACCATCCACATCAGTCAATCTAGAAAATGTATGGGATATAAAAGAATGTGTGGAGCCAGGGTCAAAGAATATTTTAGCTTCTATCCCACTAACAAGAAGTGTACCTTCCACGACATCACCCGCTGCTTCTGCATCAGCTCTGTTGACTGCATACACTTGTCCTCGCTGCTGTGGTCTGATAGGGGCTTGCTGCTGCCTTCCTTGAGGGGCGTTTCTATTATGTTGCGGGGGACGCTGATTCTGGTGTTATCCTTGCTGACGGGCGTGCTGCTGCTGCTAGGGTCTATACTGTTGCTGTGGTGGCTGTTGCTGGAGTGGCCTTGCCTGATTCTGTACCATTAGTGCATTCTGTGGTGGTGCCTGACGAGGTGCTCCTTGCTGCTGCTGTTGATTCTGCCTGTTCTGTCTTGGACAGTTCCTCATCTGGTGATCCATGGAGCCACATCTAAAGCATGCTCCCGAGGCTGTACGATACTGGGCACTGTCATGGTTCTTCCCGCAATGAATGCAAACAAGCTGTACATTTTGGTCTTGCCTATGTCTCTTGTTCTGCTGGTTCCTGTGCTGGTTGTGCTGCTGTTGTGGTTGTCCCTGTCCTTTGCCTTGAACCTTAAGAATCTCATGGTGAAAATTCTCAACTTATATGCTCTCTTGACAGCTTCCTCAAAGGTGAGAGGTGGTACGACACTGGTGGCATCTCTCTCGATGATAGGGTGAAGTCCTTCCAGGAACTTGGCAATTTTCTTCTCCACCGTGTCCACCAACTCTAGAGCATACCGTGACAACCTCTCGAATTTGGTGAGGTACTCTAGCATTGTCATACTGCCTTGGACTAGCTACTGGAACTCGACTGCTTTCTGCCTCTTGACATGGGCGGGTACATATTTGTCTCTAAATTGTCTCTTGAAGTTTGCCCAAGCCACTGCATCTGGCATAGTCCTGTACTCCTCCCTCACTGTCTTCCACCAATTATCTGCCAAGCTGGTGAAGAGTGATGCTGCAACCTGTACTTTCTCACCCCCATTACATCTGAAAACCTCAAATATATTTTTTGTATGCTCTAGCCAGTCATCTGCAGCCAAGGGGTCTTCTGTCCCCACAAACTCCTTCGGACCTCTCTTTCTGAACCTCTCAAACAGTGCATTGGGGTCATGGTCCCTCTGATTAATAACAATAGCAGGTTGGGGTTGAACTGGTTCGGGTCTCCTCTGTAGTACCTCCAACAACTGTCTCTGCATTTCTGCCAATTCCCTAGCATGGTCTTCATCTTTCTTTAGAATTTGTTCTTGCAATTTGGTTTGGTTCTCATTGGCTAGACGCTGCTGGTCAAGCATAGCCTGCAACATCTGTTGGAACTGGTTTGGTACTGGATTTTCAGCTCTTGTATTCTCAACTCTATCTTCTTCAATCGGTTCTGTAAAATCACTGGTACTCGATGTGGGATTTCCATTTACTGGGCGCTTACGAGGTGGCATGATGCTGCAAAACAAGTTGTTAGCACATAATAATAAAGAATCGGGTCACACATTGCTCACGTGATTCTAGCTAACGAAAGGTCTAACGAATCCTCGCCACGT
This sequence comes from Umbellularia californica, assembly GCA_028538565.1. Lineage (NCBI taxonomy): Eukaryota > Viridiplantae > Streptophyta > Magnoliopsida > Laurales > Lauraceae > Umbellularia > Umbellularia californica. The sequence goes on from JAPQWN010000007.1 coordinate 46,481,241, forward strand.
CCTTAGAATTTCTAGTTTCTTTTAATTGCTTAAAACACGTCTCGCCCTGATACCAGTCTGTCGCGACCCCGGACCGGGTTCGGGGACCAAATCCGGGATTGGGACTAATTGTGATGATGATGTGATGGGCATGTGATCATATAAAGTGACGATCATAAATAAAGATATGTTTAATGCCCATTCGTACACGGGTTCATAAAAGGATACACATTACCCGTGCACATCATTTCCCACAGGTGTCCGAGGTGATGATTTTCCAACACACATAAACATTCTATATATTTGCGGAAGCGTGTAGTAAATCAAACATGTATTTCATTTCCAAAATGACCAAACTGTTTGCATTTAATCAACAAGTATCAGAATGAGCAATGTTCTATAACGTAACACAAAATACTATTAAAGTTAGAACATAGATCATTTAATTACAGTTCCCAAAATTAGAAGCCAACAAAGGCCAATATAACAAAACAATATCCACCCAAAACTATCAATAACAATCCCCCAAAATGTCACGCAACTCTCGAGGCAACCGGACGTTTAAACAACATCATCGGCGTGCCACTCTACTAGCTGCTGCGGTTCTCCGACCGCCTCCTCAGGCTCCTCCTCGGGGAAACCAACAACGGGACCTGAGTACCAAAGCAAAGGGGTCAAACACGACGGTCTGGTAGGTGGATAAAAAGGTAGATACACTGCATTAATGAAACAATTACCTTGAAAAATATTTAAACCTGTCTAAACAATACTTTCATGAGTAAAACGTATCATTTAGTTAAAAACATCTATGCAAGATAAACCAGGAAGAGGTAACCAAGGAATACAGGAAACGAGTAAGATGACAACCACACAAAGCTAAATCCTCTATCACCGAAGTGATAGAGCAAGCATGTCACGGCGTTGACCCCAATCACCGAAGTGAGGAGGTACAACGAAATACATATACATATATACTATATACAAGACATGACCACGGTAGAGAGCCGGGCATCAGGAACCACAGGAGCAATCTGCGGTATCAGGACATGACCACGGTTAAATAACCGGGTGGCAAGATCCAAACTGCAGCTGGCGGGACAAGAGGGGGATCACCTAGTCAGTAGATCTGACTAACAAGGTATCCAAGCTTAGTGGTGTCGACTCATAAGTCAAAACATGGAAATCAAGACATGTGTGAAATAAATCAAGAACAAGACTATATTCTGGCAAGACGTGGGTGCTCAAGGCACAGCTATCATATCAGGTCTGGCATGTATATCAAAACTAGTAAAACAGTACAAGTATACTTTCAATGTTTTTGGAAATAAATAGTGAAGTACCTTCCGAAATGTGAAGACAGTTTCGTGGTTAAAAACTAATTTAAGTGAATAGGGATCCCGTATGCCTATTTTGAGATTACTTGGTACTCCTTGAATTTGGAGACATTTCGGGTTCCTTAGGCACTTAAGAGTTTCCAAAACTTCAATGAATTCTTGTGATTGTAGCCTCTTTCTCAACCGGGCTTCAAACAACAGTTAAAAGTCTTCCCATCACGATAAGGATGTTAACAAACCTCCCTCCAGCACTAGGATATTTCTCTTTGCTTCCAAAGTGGCCCCCAGGTAAACAGTACACGTCGTTCGAGCGGACAAGGAATTCGCTCGACTGATGTGCTCTTCTGGAATGGCCTTCTGGGAGGGTTCGCTCGAGCGGACCTGCCCAGTTCAGGATGGCACGAGCGAACGATTAGTGCGCTCGAGCCAACCATTCTCTGGATGGCTGTTGGAGGAGTTCGCTCGAGCGGACACGTGGTTCGCACGAGCGGACAACACTCTGGAATGACACGAACCCTTTCCTGGGCAGTTCGCTCGAGCGATGTGTCAAGTTCGCTCGAGCGAACTGTCCAAAACTGATTTCGTGAACAGCTCTTTTCTCCATTCTCCTTTTCTTACAAATCCACATTTCTTGAGGTTCTATCATACACCAAAGAGGGCATGTAAGCACCTCAACATCCTCTTCAAAACTCCATCAAAACTTCTCACAACCTCCAAAAATGATCCATTCATTCATTCATTTTCACATTCAATCAAAAGGAGAAAGACAATAACCACATTTACAAAGATTCATTCAAGCTTTAGGTACAAGATGTAACAAGACTATCAATCAAATTTCACGACCATAAATGGGCTCAACAACTCCTTTTGAAAAGCATTAAACCACATTGAATGCAAGGGAAAACAACCATTAATGAGATAATAAATCACACATTTGTCATGGAAATCACTTTAAAACTAAGTATTCACTTGCGTCAAGGTCTCTAATCAAGAAATCCAAGCTCTAATCAACTCTTCCAAGCCAAACACCAAGCTACACCAAAAACCCCCAAAACAAACCCTAAAATGGGTCAAGCCAAGAAACAAGAAAAAGAAACTCACAATAATAGAAATGGAGCTCCTCTATGACTAGGAGATTACAAATCTAAAAGAATAGGAGAGAAAACTCACTTGGAAGCTCTTCAAATGGACAAGACTAGCTCAAAGGGTGTCTTAGGATGGAGGTCTTCCTTCAAAAGTTGTATCAATGGAGAGGTCTAGAAGAGAGGAAGAAGAGGATGACTTCTATTTCTTGATTGGAGCAAGGTGGGTGGTGCTTGATGGTGGAGAAGCAAGAAGAAGAATAGAAGGAAGCAAAGAAACCCTAGGTTGAGACTCTTGTGCTGGAAAAAAGAGTGAACGAGGAAGATGGGTCTCTATATAAAGCAATTTGAAGTGGGCTTCACCACTTATAAACTCTTTGGGCTGAAATCACTAATCTCGGGACCTCGGACGAAATCGACGAAGAAGGGAAAAGTGATCGTCGAAATATCTAGTTTCTAAAAAGTATATGTTTCACAGGTTTTGAGGATATCAAGTTTTGGGTACAGATTTCATGTAAAAAGACTGTTCTGCCCTCAATGCTGGAAAATCGGGTTTCGGGGTTCCGGACAGGTACGGGCTCAACATGAAAGTTGTAAGGATCGATACAATAAGTAAAACGGGATCAAGACAAGAATTAGGGGAAAAACAAGTAACCTCCCAAAGCAAGCAAGACTATCAAAAGGAAACCCCCAAAGGGTCCCACTAAACACAAGACACTAAACATTCTCCAACGCTATCAAGAACTATACTAATTCAAGCTTAGTAAAAACCACTAATCAAGCTTAGCACTAACACATAACTTAATTAGCACTAATCGAGTCACTCGGGCCGGGGTCTTACAATTGTCCAGCATCGTAAGCATCCTGGCACAGAAACATGGACAGACTACTGCTTCATTTTCCATAAAATGGTCATGTTCACACAAGATGCCTAACATTATCTATTTGGAATTGAACAGGTTATTGATTGCTATGCTGAGTTACTATATAGAGAACAAAGAGAAATCTAAGAGCAACTCACGACTGTTCATCGGGAAGGCCTACTGCCTCAAGAAAAATTATACTTCGTAATGAGTTTATGCCGGGTAAAAGACAATAAATGTGTTAATTGTATCACCATTTACTTTATTTTAATATATCATAAATAGTTACTAAACTCGTCTTAATGTAGAAATTCGTTACTGCCCCGACGTTGGAAATAAGGAAAAAGATTTTGCACCCTCAGATATCCTCGAACAGAACTGCAAACCACAGATTCGTGCATTTTCCGATGAATTCAAATGGAAAAAGGAAGGATGATGAGCCCTTCCACTGGACACTATTGGTGCTGGATCAGGAAGAAGGAGATTGGCTACATTACAACTCCTTATGACTAAGATAGCTAAAACAATCGATCATTACTTTGAGGATGCACGAATTTTGGTATGTCTCATTGACCGAGTCATTATTTATATGATGGTCCCCGTAAGAGTAAACGCACACCCACCAAAAATACGGATTTTGTTTGATTCTGCAGAAACAGTATGTGGAGAACTACAGTTATATAAATGTTGAGGATACATAGCCATATGGAGCTCCATTGGTAAGCGTGGAAGACGCCCCATGACCGAAAATGGGCTCGTAAGTATCATTATGTCAATACACTTATTCAATTGATTTAAGAGTGCCTTATTTACAATCGACTAACAATAGCATGTTCTATTTCAGTGTTGATTGCGGGGTAATAGTTTGCCATCTTATGAGGCAACTTACTCATAAACAAGTAATTGCTTCAAAGCTGCCATAGGACGTCGTTGATGGTTTGAAGGTAGGGATAGTGAGTAAGTTCCTAAATGACACGCATCGCAGCTGAAAATTGAAAACTTCCATGCCAGGTAACAAAGTGCTGATGATGATTTCGAATAGTGACGGAAAAACTACAACCATGACACAAACAAGTTGTTTTGAAAAAGTGTGATGTCAGAGTGAAGATGAAACATATTAATGTAAATCTCTGTATATGAAAAGTACCGATACAACAAACTTGTGAATGTATTTTTTTGTTTCACATGAATGTTGAGGAAACATTTCTGTCAATGTAATTGTAACATTTGTGAATGAATGAATGAATCTAATTGTCACATTTGTGAAGGAATGTATATGAAAACTTCTTATTAATGTATTCGTACATGAGCGCTCTGCAACGATTTTATCTGAGTCCAGATATAATTTTAGCTGAATTCTGACAGAAATTTATATGAATTCTAATGGATTTTATGTAAGACCCCGACTCAGGTTTGCTTTGATTAGCGTCGTTTCAGCCAAGATTAGATCTTAAGTGTGATTAGGTAATGTTTAGCTTAGATTGCGAGCTCGATTGATTTTTCATAGCTTTGGGAATTTTTGAGAGCCGTTGAATTTAGCTTGACATGGGCCGGGGGTGACCTGTAGGACCCGTGTGCGTGTGGGGGGATTTGATTCTTGATACTTGGAAAATTATGATTTTTAATCCCTTTGATTTTCTAAAATAGCATTTACAACATTTATGTTCTCTCTGTTCGTTTTCGAAACTCCGAAATCTCATTTTTCAGCAAAAAGCGTAAAACAGACTTTTCACCTTGAAATCTGTGCATGAATTTCAATATTTACAAAATCATACGAAAATTATATTTTTAGAAACTGGATATTTTGACCATCATTTTACTCTCTTTTGTCGATCTCATCCGGGACCCGCATGATGGGTTTCCAAAGCTTCGAAGTGATTTGGCCTGGTGGGGCCCACACCCCACCCAACTCAAATACTAGCCACATGTCTTTCTCCCTCCCATTGTTCATTTACATGTTTCAAAACTAGCTGAGTCCAACAAGAGAGAAACCAACCATATTCCTTGTCTTCTCTCCTTTGCATGTTGATCTTTCTTTGACAAAAGTGGAGATTGGGGTTCACCAAACTCTTTCTCACCTCTCAAGCTTTCTGTTGGTACCATTTTCAAGAGATTTCAATTGAGATTGCTTCCTTCTTGAGGTTCTTCTCCATTGTTAGAGCTTCTAGAGGTAAGTGATGGTTTTCACCTTCCAACCATGGTTTTGTTGAGACCATTAGAGCTCAACCTTCATGCATACAAGGCTTTCGAAGGAGTAACCCTTTCTCTTTCAAAATTTCCTTGTTTTTGAGCTCTTTTCTTGGGGCTTCTTGTAGATTGGAGTTCAGCTGTAGAGAGGAGTGTTGGAGGATCACCTTTGAGTGCATTTTTTAGCCAAGGGAAGTGAATGAATGAAATATGAATGTGCATGTGTTGATTTATGGATTTTTATCTTGATTTCTTATTTTTTGAACTAACTATGTTTAATCTTGTTTTATCTCAAAGTTAAGTTTACTAAACATGTGTTTTAATGCTCATATATTTTGATGCATTTCATTGAATTCAGTTTTATCATTGGTTTCATTTAAATTGGTATTTTTTTATGCTTGGATTGTGGAAATTGTGAAGTGAACGAAGGAGATTTGGTTGTTTGGATTTTAAGTGATGAAATGGAAGCGTTGAATGATGAAATGGAGGAGCTTTTGAGCTCAGTTTATGGCAGGAAAATGGATGGGAAACAAAGAGAACAGTTTTGAAGAAGAAAAGGCTCGAATCTGAACCTGATGTGAATTTCCCGCAGCTGGTCGGTCAGTGGGCGGTCACCTGTCGGCTAACCGACCCAGGTTCGATCACAATTCCATAGAACTGTTTTCCCTATTGTGAAGGGGTGGTCAGCTAGCGGTCACTAGTCGACTAGCCGACTAGTGACCGAACAGAGTCGGTTACAATTCCAGTATGTTGCATCCTGTTTGGCGCGGTCAGCCAACGGCAAACCACCGAACCCCTCGGCGGCTAACCTCCTGCTAACCGATAGGTAGCCGGCTTTCCCCAGATTTGCAGGAATGAAGTGGAAGGTGGGGTTTTTTTTATTCCACTCGCCTTTAGACCCTTCTTGGTTGATGTGTACACCTTGATATCTTAAATGTCATTGAAAAATGGGCACTATCTAAATGAGTGATCAACATGGGATTTCAAAGTATATAATACGATTTGACAATTTTGGTCTCAAGGTATTGTTAAGAGTTGTGATGTTGATTTATGACTTCTAAACCAAATTCTCGTTTTGCGATTCATATCGTCTTAAAAAGAATGTTTCCAAGGTTTTGATTTAATACCCGTTTGAGAATCATTGTGTGAATCGTGTTTTTATACACATCGTGTCGGGACTACTATTTCGTGAACTTTCGTGAACAAGTGTGCGTGTACTTGAATATAAAGTGAGTAGTTCCCGGATTTGAAAGTGTCAAACATTGTTTTGAAAGCATGTGTATTTTGTGTGGGCTTTACTCAGCTTGGACGACCATTGTCAGTTTGATCTGCCACCTTGGGTTCTGAAATCTTGTCCAACATTAGTTTGGAAAATTCGTACGTGCTTATTTGCTTGTTTAGCCCGTTCCGCGGCGGGACTCGTGAGTAGTTCTCAGTTATACTGAGTTACTACAATTATGATAGTGTCTCCCTTCACCATGTGTGATGGAGAATTGTGAGTGATCTCGTCACTTCATGTGACAGGGAATGTAGGTCCATGTGGTTGCCAATCGTTTTCGAATGATCGTCTATTTAACATCTGATCTTATAAATGATATTGTCTTTTAAATGCATCATTTTATTAAGATTCTCTTTATTGTACATGTTGTTTTATTAACTCAAAACTATTGGTTTATAGCATGATTATACTTTATTCTTTTGCTTGGTCTGGCCCTTTCGTTTTGGTGCTCAGATCCAGGGTTCATTGCCCTTGAGGAGGAGTACGAGGAGGCGGCTGTAGAGCAGCTTGTAGAACGTGAATGGCAGCTCAACGATGTCAATTAGACATCGGGTTGGGTCTTGAAATGTGTGACACTTGGGAATATATCTCTATCTTTTAGGAACTTGTTTTTAGCCTTTGTTGGCTATCTTTTCGGAATGACTTAACTTTATGCTTCGTGTGTTTGCACAACTTTAAACTTGAACTAATAGGTATGCTAGTTATGTTTCTCCCTCTAACATGAGCTCTGTTATACTCTACTTATGCGTGATGCTACTTATGTGTTTGCCACGCGCTTCCACAAATAAATCTTTATGTGTGACAGTGAGATGATTCGATTCAAAAAAATAAACATCCGTTGGAATCCTCACCGTGGGAACCTTTGGGAAACGTCACGGCTCCAAATTAGGGCCTTTGCCCCGGTCCGGGGTTGTGACATTTTATTTGATTTACAAAACTTTATCTGAGTTTTGAATGAAATTATTTGAGTTCTACTACATACTTAACTGAGTTATGTGATTGCTTTGTCTAGCATCGATCAACTTAATCTAAGTTCTAATGCAATTTTAATATCAATTTTGAACACTGATTATATGATTTAAAGACATTTGAAAGTAATTACTTATAAAAGTAACAACACATTAAACTGCATTAAAAGGAATGCCAATTTGACTTATTATTCACTAATCAGAATTCATATTGTAATCTATATACACGCTAAGTATGGACAATATTAGATAGAAACTAAAGTCAACGTCTAATTTAATGAATTGTCAAAGAATAAGCTCCTTGCACGATTTCTTATTGTGAATGCCGATCCGACCACATCGCCCACATTTTATTTGCCGTATGATCTCCCCTTTTGACAAGATTCTCCTTCTTTTCAGCCTGCCAAATGGGCGTTTAATCACGGGTAGGAGAATAACAGCTTCAGCAACTGTTGTCTCAGGCATTCCAATAGTTGGAATTGGGAATATTTGCTCATCGTATGAAGCCCTATATGTATGGGTGTAAAATTAGTGATACACAAAAAGATTTAGGTCCTTTCCACTATTTTGAATCGTAGCACAAGTGTCACGACCCCAAACCCGGGGTCCGTGAATTGAGAGTTATGTTTCTCCCAAGATCCGCGTGTGTGAGGATTACAAATTCATTCCAACACACTCTGAATATTTAGCGGAAGCTTTCGTGGTGTTGCGACTCGGAGTCCGTGGCCATTGGATTCCGCACCGCACTTAACCCAAGCATATACTCATCTTATCAATGATCCATCTCAGACTGGAATAAACTATCACAATAAAAGTACAGAGCTGACAGTAACAGGATATTACATTCCCATATATGTTCAAGTTACAAATAACAATGTGTATTAATTACAAATCCCAAGAAAAAGGCTAATAGAAGCCATACAAGAAAACAAGCTAATGATCACTACCCAGATGTGACGTAAAACCGATGTCAAGCTCAATGTCTACATGACATAGCCGACAAACAACCTGTAAGCTCATGGCTCCACCGCCAACACGTACACTCATCTCGGGTGAAGAAATCTGAACCTGAGTACCAAAGTAGTGGGTCAGACACGACGGTCTGGCAGGTGGGTGAAAAGATATAACAATATACTGAATGGTAAAACATGAAATAAATCATACTGTCTGATCAAAATTGTACATAATAAAATGTATCGGAAATCATGAGTATCTGACGAAATCATGTATTCATATAAAACGGGTATGAAACACGGATATTAGGCAAAGCATGTATTCCTTTAAAGCATGTATAAAACATGAACATCTTACAAATCGGGAACTCATTTAAAACGTGTATAAACAATAAACATCTTTCAAATCGGGTACTCATTTAAAGCGTGTATAAACAATAAACATTTTACAAATCGGGTACTCATTTAAAGCGTGTATAAACAATAAACATTTTACAAATCGGGTACTCATTTAAAGCGTGTATAAACAATAACATTTTACAAATCGGGTACTCATTTAAAGCATGTACAAACAATAAACATTTTACAAATCGGGTACTCATTTAAAGCATGTAGAATTAATGCATCCTTTATTAAGAAAAGACATGATCAATATAAAGCAGTACGGGTATCAAGGATAAGGAACTATCAAGATGGCAACCACACAAAGCTAAATCCTCTATCACCGAAGTGACTAGAGTATCGGGCGTTGACCTCGGTCACCGAAGTGAGGAGGTACAACAAAATTCACATATACATATACAATAATACGGGACGGGACCACGGTGGCAAACCGGGTATCGGGAATCACGGTAGCGAACCGGATATCGGGAACCACGGGAGCGAGCCGGGTATCGGGACGGGACCACGGATAATAAACCGGGTATCGGGATCCATGCTGCAGCTGGCGGGACAAGTGGGGAATCTCCAAGTCAGTGGATCAGACTGACAAGGTTATCCAAGCTTAGTGGTGCCGACTCATAGGTTATATGCAAGCAAACAAAACACATACATGTATGCAAGTTCTCTTTTAGCTCATGGGCTCGCACTACAAAGCTCTGGCCCCCTATTGCCTCCAGGTTTTACTCTCATGAGTCATATACAAGAAATCAAATCCAATAAATACATGTGACGGGACGGGGTGCTCATAAGCACAAAAGCATATCTGTATCGGTCGGGCATGCACGGGCTAACAACAATGCTAAAAACATGAATTTCAATACTGTCGGGCAAGTCTAGTCATAAAACACGAGATTTAAAGTGTACAAGTGAAATTCGGTCAAAATAAAGCATGAATGGATTTCTCATATTCTCCGGGCCAAGTGTTGAAAGTCCAAGATTGAATCAATGTACTAGGGTCCCGTATGTTATGTTCGACATACATTTGGTACTCTTTAAGAATTGAAAACATTCCGGGGCCTTATATACATTAACAAATCTAAAAGACCTAAACAACACAGTCATGATGATGGAATTTCTTCTTCTTTACAATTCCTCACTCTCCTCCAATATAGTTCCCTATGGTTCTTCAAGAAGAAAACAATACAATTGCTGTCGGTCAGCTCCTCGGTTGGCTGTCGGTCAGCCGAACTGGGATGTCGGCTAGCCGACGGCTGGCCGGCGCTGACTGTCAGCTCTACACACATCAGGAAGTTTGTTGCTCTCTGGAAAATGAACCGAAAGATCTGTCGGTTGTCTCTCGGTCGACCGAACTAGGGAGTTCGGTCAGCCGACAGCTGACCGACAGATTTCCTGATGGAAATCTGCTCTCTGGAATTGGAACCGAGAGGGTTTCGGTCCACCTCGGTTGGCTGTCGGTTAACCGACGGGCTGACCGACAGCTGACCGACGTTACTGCGGACACAGAATTCTGAAGCTGTTTTCAGTCCCTTCTTTCTCCAAACACTCCTCATTTTCAAGGGTCAGATCCCTGTAATAAAGTGAGTTAAAAGATCCTCCATCTCAAACAATCAAAACTTCATTCTCAACACTTCAAATTCCCCATTCAACTACATCCATCCTTCCATCAAATCATCCATTCCATTCACATTCAACCCAAAGAAATCCATCACATGAAACAAGTCAAAACTTAGTATTATCAAGATACCCTTTTCAAGAATGCAATGTACTAGAAAGATACACTAAAGAGTGTATTTCAAATCTCAATAAAAGCATGTCATGAAGTAAAGCATAAGTAATGAAAATCATTAATGAAAGCTACACATTTGTATAAAACATGATCAATGAAAATAAATCATTTCATCCACTTGCCTTGGGTCCAATGCTAATCAAATCAACCACCAATCACTTCTCCAAGCTATAAATCACCAATCTAAACAAAACCTCCAAAAGAAACCCATCTTAGAACCCTAAAATGGCAAAACCAAATCAAAACAAAAGGAAAGCCTCCAATAATCAAAACAAAGCTTCTTAAAGGCTAGGAAAACACAAATCCAAAAGATTACAAGGATTCCTTACTTGGAAGTTCTTCAAAAAGCAAGAGGTTGCTCAAAGGAAATCTTGAAAAGCTTGGTTTTCTTCAAAAATGGTGTCAATGGATAGCTCTTGAGATGAGGATGAAAATGGTGGAGTCTAATCTTGGTTTGGCATTGTTTGGTGGTGCTATGAGATGGAGGAAACAAGAAAGAGATGGAGAAAGCCATGGCTGCTGGGGCTGCTCCTCTCTTAGAAATTAGGTCAAGGAAGAAGAGAAGAGAAGAGGTGGGTTCCTCTTATAACAAAGGGGAGATGGGTCCCACAACTTAAAACATTTGCCGGGCTAAAAACATGCATTTCGGGACCTCAAATCGATTCGACGAAGAAGACAAAGTTGTTCGTTGAAATAACTACTTTCCAAAAAGTATATTTTCCCCAATTTCTGGAATTTTCGAAATTTATGGACAGATTTAGTGAAAATTGTCATTTTTGCCCCTTTTTCTCGAAAAACGCAATTTCTGAGTATTTATTCAAGATGGTCAAAACATGAAAGTTGTTTGTAATAACAAAATGGGTCAAAAGGAATAAAATTTGGAATTTTTAGAAACCAAGAATAACTTCTCACAAAAATACAATTTACAAGGGTCGGGTCAAAACAAGGTCAACGTCTTTTAAAACTCTCCAAAGTTATGAAAAATCTATTCAAACTCAAAAACTCAACCAAACAACCACTAAACCCATCGAGAAAACCAAATCACGATTAAAGCCACACTAAACCAGGAAATTAGGGGTCGGGTTCTCACAACAAGCATGAGCGCACGGAAAGCCATTGATCTCCCACTGATAACAGGACCATATGTGATTAAAAATGTCCACAGTCACTGACGGGTAAGAGTGAACATCGTAAACAGTTTCACTAAACGCCTGACAGTCCATGTTCTTCCAAGCTGGATCGAAGCATCCAACCTCTTATCCATATCCGGGCAAATGAATGACTTCCATCTGCTGGAAACTTTCCTCCAATTATCCATCTGCTCCATTATTTGAACCCATATTGTGTCCACCATCTTTGTAATTAGAAGATGGTGAGCTTTTATAATCCATGAGTTGAAAGATTCAGCTGCATTCGAACACATCTCACCATACTGCTGGCCTTTAAAGTATGTATTGCTCCATCTTTCATGAGGCAATCCACAAACAAATCTGTCTACATTAGAGCCACCTTCACGCCTCAACGATTGCAGCTTGGCATGGAATGCAGCTATGGTCGGGGCATATGCACATTCCCGAAGTATCATAACCATTCTATTTCTAAATTCATTAGTGTATCCACCTGACAACTTGTCCTCAGATTTGCCTTTAGGTGTTGGAGGCAAAACGCAAGATGGACAAAATGAAATACCCTTAAAACACCCTCTATAAGACCTGGATTTCTGTTAGTGCGATCCGAAACCATAACTTTCCTTAAATTCTGCAGAAACCATGCCCAATTGTCCTCCGTTTCTGAGTCCACCACTGCAAAAGCAAGAGGAAACCTGTGGCATGAATAAAAAAAGTTTTATATTCTAGATAGTAAGCAAAATATTAAAAGATGGTGATCATTAATAAAAAAAATGTGTCAATAATATCAGAAAAGACAGCATTTCACCTTACCTTGATTTCCATTCTTCCCTGTTACTGCCAATAGGTTTCCCTTGTATTTGCTTTTTAAAAAAGTACCATCCAGAAATAACAAAGGACGAGCATGATTAAAACCAACAATTGAAGCATAGAATGATATAAAAAGATGCTTGAAACTCATAGTTGATTGGTCATAATCTAACACAAAAGGGATTTCCGGATTTACCTCCTCCATCACCTTAATATACCAACGAAGAAAGTCAAAAGATACCGACGAATCACCATACAACTTATTTCTAGCCCTTTCCACGCCCCACCATGCGTGATGGTATGTAATGGTAAGCCAATAATTCGTCTTAAAGTAGTGCATGACATTCATCGGTCTGGTGAGCGGCTTCTCACGAATATGATTGATCATTAAATCGGCAACTGTCTCAGAGTTCATACGGCTGTTCTTCGATGTTCGAACTGCTGCACCACATGTATGCTCATTGTCTAATGTCCTTATACAAAAATGGCCAGTCGACTTCTCAATCGATGCATGAACACGCCATCTATAACCCATCAAATGACTGCGAGAGCATTCACACCTTATCATTTTTCACATATACAAATTCAAATCCAACCTCAATAGAATATCTTCACAGGACACTTCTAAGCTCCGCAACACCACCCTCAAACCTCTGGCCCACATCTCTAATACCACTTGCCCAACCAAAAGACAGCAAAATCTTCTCTTTGTGTGTACAAAGTTGTGGAAGAAGATCTGTCTTTATATCTATACGCTCATACCCCACTAATGCCAGGGCATCTTCGGCGAAATCATCACCATTTTCCTTTTGATCATCTTCTTTCGATTCTTGAAATTATGATACAAATACATCCACTCTTCCTAATCCCATTGAAGACGCCAAACATGGACAAGCTCAACAAATTTGAATCTCTATCCAGCAAGCACTTTGGGTGGTCACGTAATACGTAATTCAAACAAACCACGTTTACTGAAAGGATCTACCATTTGTTACAAACTTGACGCATCAAATCATCATAACTCATGCTCCCACTCAAATGAATGACGACAGTAAACATGCCATACTTACAGAGAAGCATTAGCGGCCGTGCTATTTATAAATCTACAAAATTCAAGGAATATCAAGGATCATCAGCATTGAAAAAGGTGTGCAAAAGGTAAATTACTCACATGATTTGTACAAATCTATCTAAATTTGTGCCAAATTTGGGTAAAATTATTTGAATTTCTTCACGTGAACTCGGATAAATTCGTTATAGAAATCAGATAATTTGTACAAAACTTAAATAATATTGTATAAACTAAGATATGTTTGTTTGACAGTCAAATAAATTTGATGCTAAAGTCACATATCTTTGATTACATGACTTCTTCCACATTGCAGCTCTCAACAGAATTTATAAGTGTTAAAGGAATTGATAAGAAAGAAACTAACTAATAAGACTGGTAGATTGATCAGGCTCTAACTAATCTAAATACATGAAGATCTACAACTAAATATAAAAAGAAATCTAGAGCATCTGAACCCATACAAATCGAATTGTTCATGAATAACAAAACTATGGAAATCTACCTATAAAAAATGAAAAAAAAAATAAATAAAAATCTTCACATACATATCAGACATCCATACAGTATGAATCCATACAGATCGAAATGACCATGGGTATTGGAAATATATAGACCTATACATTTAAATAAGAAAGATTGCATACTCTCTGCTGTGAATGGAAGACTTCGCTTTCCTTAAAAAATTTGGAACTGCTTCCCAAACGTTGGATCTGCAATCTGCTTTGCAGACAATGAATCTATGAAAAAACTATAAGCCAGTAAGAAGAGAAATGCTTCCCAAACATTGGATCTGCAATCTGCTTTGCAGATAGTGAATCTATGAAACTATAAGCCAGTAAAAAGATCTATCTTCTTTCTCATAAATTTTCTACATTTAGATTCAAGATCAATATCGATTGCAGTTTGAAATTCAAAAAATGAGATTTGCGGCGAATTACAGGGGCATATCAGTAATAAATAATCGCTTATGACCTTAATTTGGGGCTAAATAATCGTGACACGTTGAGGGACCACTACATTACGTACTGCAACAATTACAGGGTCAAATTAGTCCGAAAATATGTAATCGTGTGGATGTAGGGATCTCTGGTTGCAAATAGTCTAGCTGAGTGGACTAGAACCCTTAAATAGAATTTGCATGGAGTGGAGGTTGGATACATTCGACTTTAGGGACCTTTCGCTAATTTTCTCAAATATTTATGAGTTAGATTGCCTGTGCTAGCACTCGATATGTATTTTTTCTTTCTTTTACTTGGCAAAAGATCTCCTTATTTTCTTGAATATTTGCTTATCTAATTGTTTGTTTTACTAAATTAAGGGTCGATTTTTGTTCTTTGATATAAAGCGGTTAAACTTGTGGACCCTGGATGAAGGGATTAGACGTATTAGATTGACTTTACATTTGGTATCCAAGTTGCCCCTACTTGGATATTTTGATCCACCTCTGTCCCATGATTAGTGGGGTCCCAAGTCGGCCCCACTAGGTAGTTCTCACTATAAGAACATTAGGGCCATCCTCATGGATCACTTCCCATGGCCATCCTATATATATATATATATATATATATATAGGCATGTCAAACAAGACAGGCCAGGCCGGCATGGCCCTCTAGGGTTTTTGTTATGGCAGGCCGTGCCGTGCCTTAGTGCTGGGCGTGCTCAGCGTGCCTCTTTAATTTTTTTTTTGATTAATTTTTTTTGCCGTATCGGTATTAAAATTAAAAATTAGAACATAAGAACAGAGAATGACAAAGATATTTAAGTGGTTTGGTCAAACTCTGTTGACACCAAAA
Source organism: Umbellularia californica (assembly GCA_028538565.1). Classification (NCBI taxonomy): domain Eukaryota; kingdom Viridiplantae; phylum Streptophyta; class Magnoliopsida; order Laurales; family Lauraceae; genus Umbellularia; species Umbellularia californica. Next base: position 46,496,876 of record JAPQWN010000007.1, read on the forward strand.
AAGTCACTATGTCTCCCCAACATCAAGAAGCCTCGTGAAGCTGCATCCTGCTAAAAATAGGCAATGCTACTTCAAGCATCAGATTTTGTCAGAATCAGACAGAAACTGAAAGATCATTCAAGACAGCTAAAAGAGGGGTACACCTGAGGTTTCGGGCCATGCCGACATCGTTTGTCCTAACTTCACTGCTCCGATAGCTAAACAAGCGCTCCCGGCGGCAACATCATCGAAGACACCAAAACTTCGATCAGAGCCTACGATGACTCCAGAACGTCTTCAAAGGGCTCCATGCCAAATTTCAAGTCAAACCGACAATGTTTGACCCTCCATCAAAGCTCGAGCAGCAAAATCAAGCCTCCCGGCGGCGGAAACCACTGAAGCCATCACTCATGAAACAAGTAGCAAAATCAAGTCAAGCATCGATGGGACCCCAAACGGCTTCAAAACTCAAATAAAATCCCATGGTTGGTCCTATCTAGTGCTCAAGAAGCTTCACCTCAATTTTCAGGTAATTCCGACATCGTTTGACCTAGTTTCGACTCTAGACAGAAAATCGGCTACAAAGTCTTCGGCTTTCCCGAAAAATGGGAAACTTAGTGTTCCGGTTTTGCGCGGGCTCTCGTCAAGTTTTCTCCAAGAAAACCAAGTCAATAATTGAGGAAAAATGTCAAGAAAAATACAGAAGAAAGAAGGAACGAAAAGATGAAAAAACGGCCGAAAACGACGCTCGGCGACCAAACGGGCCAAAGCCCTATGGTCGCCGGCGACCCTGCAAATCCGGGTAGCCGAATTTTGCACCAAATTGCCCGTTTTTCGATCTTTTTCGCATTTCGAGCATTCCTGCCTCTGTGATTTTCTAAAAATCCAATGTTTGATGCTTGAAAACGACTAATCTTCACCGACATCTCGAATCCGTCGTGAAAAGCATGAAATCATCACCGATTGCTCTAAGATCGCCAACCGGCTGACCAAGAAAATATACTTTCTGTCCGACCGATCGTGAAATCGACAAAACAGATGTCACCAGCCCACCAACATCAATCAATGTCTGAGATTGCACTGCAATCCGACATCAAACAATGCGTGGATCCACCTGTGATGATCGCAAGAAGAATCTCAAAAGGCGCAGCGCGGCCCGCGACTCTTCACATGCCTTGGCGACCACTTAATGACGTTAATTGACCCGTTTATGACAACTTAATGCAGTCATTAACTCATTATTTTGGACTGCCCAATCAGATTCAAGCATTTGAGAGTTACAAATCCAAGCAATCATGGCATTTAACCCATGAAACTCCCATCATCATGAAGACTAAAAGCAATTAAAAGCCCACTACTCTTCATCGGCCAATCACAAGCTATGAAAGAGGAGTTACAAAATCAAATAATAAAAACTTGTAACTCCTCATCAATTCTCTCATCATAGCTATCAATGCTCATAATCACCTCATTGCTATCAAAGGCCTATAAAAAGGAGATCCATTTCCAAGAGAGAGACATCTATCGACAAATCGATACACGCATCGACTTGAAATTCTGCACTTCTCCTAAAGAAATCCAGACGAACTCCTGCTGCTCTGCTGCAAGAAGCACCACAAGGTGATCAATGTCCCTTGGGGGGCCACCCCCTCAAGGTCACCTCCTTCTCCAAGATGGCCTAAACGCGGCTTTTCTGCCCGTTTACTTGGTTTTTTATTGGATATAGGACCTCCTCTTGGTCCTTGTCTTTTAAAAAACTGAGGTTAGGAGCCAAGCCGAAGAATCAAAGCATCAACCGTTCTCATTTGAAGGACGATGGCGAAGTCCATACATGACTTGCGACCGTCGATCTCAACGTGTCCCCACAATCTCCTGAGATGTTAGATCCCTTTTCTTCCTTTTCTATTGTAGTTTGTATTTCTTAAAGAGACAAAAAGAAATCACAATTCTTGTCTTTCATATTTGATGAGTTTTGTAAAATCGCCTTTCACGGTAAAATCGCCTTTCACGGTAAATAAACAAAAACGCCTCCTACGGCATTCTCAAAAACAAACTTGTCTCTTTTCATAATATTTATGCAATTTGAAAAGTTAGAGAAAAGGATTGATTTCCTTTCCACTTGTGAAGGTGAATCTCCGAATCATCACCATTCCAAATTCCAAGTAGAAAGTAAATCTGGAATACCCGTACAAAAAATGTTGATACCCACGATTTTCCCTCCTCCGCCGAGACCCAGGTCAGCCCCCGGGGTGCGGAAGGAGAGGACGGAAGATTTCCAAGGGTCCATCAAACTCGACCTACTCTACTAAGACCATTTGGATAGACCATTTGGATCTTAACTTCTTGAAGATTTCTAAATAGGATTACCTTCAAAAACTTATAATCTTTTTAGATTAAAAAAAATAAAAGAAGAATGAAAAACTTATATATTTACAAATAACGATGAAGGAAAAAGTAAAAATATCATATGTGTAATCCACTAATGTATTCGGATGGATCATAATCTTCCATTGCTGTCAACTTTTGCTTCCTCTTATCTGCCAAATACCAGTCCCGTAGGCAACATAACACTCCACCATTTCTTCAGTTAGATTTGCTCTTTTGTCATCCACCACACGTCCGACTGTACTAAAAGCATGTTCCAATGCTGCAGAAGACTAGATGTCAATAGATAACGAGCTATGGTGAATGGCGAACAACACCAGATAAATCCTTTCTTGTTGCTTCCACCAAGATAAATCGTCAAAACTAGATGCATCCTGCACCTATATTACACCTACGTCAAGATACGATGATAACTTCGTCACTGTGTTACTTGAGCTTGAGCTAAATGCCATGCCCATGGATATGGAAGAATACCACACATCCCACACAGCTTCACCTGTTCGCTAGACTTCTGAACGGGCCATACTAACTCCAGTTGTAGCCATTTTCTCATAATAAAATTGAAAAAGTGCTTGTAATTTTGCCCATGTATGTGAAAAAATATTTAAATCTTGATAATTCATATTTTTATTTATTCCATCAATAAAAAGTTGTACACCACGTAATTTTAATTTAGGATCAAATACAGTAGCTAAAGAAAATGTCATTGGAGCCTCTTTCCAATATTTATTAAATTTTTTTTCCATGTTTTTAATTGTGTTATTCAGTAAAAAATGATCTCTAAATCTATTGAGTTGTAAAGTGATTTGAAAAAGCTTCATTAGATGTGGGATAATATATGCCGGAAGAAAATAATGTTGAAGTATAAAAAGCTTCTAATAAATCTCTTATATGGGCACACAACTCCCAATGTTCATTACTCATCAACAAATCTTGTGCATGAAAAGCACAAAATTCATTCAAAACTATTTCCGGTCAATTGCCTTCTTTAACAAATCATACATAGAATTACATCTATGTTCTACCTCTTTAGGTATTTTTATAACTTATACACCTTGCCTCGCACATATTTGGGCATACAATTGTCTTCTTTGTGCGGAGCACAAAATAAATTTAGCAATGTCTTTAATAGCATCTGTGTAACTTATGTTATGCTTTAAACCAACCTTTGCAATGAGATTTAAGATGTGACATACACATGTATTTTGGAAGATAGAGCTATCTATCAAAGTTTCAATTGGCATCTGCAATCTCATTAGTTCAATAGCCACTGTATTATTACTGGCATTATCTAAAGTTATAGATATAACTGTTTCCTTAATATTATATTCATCTAGGTTTTCCAAAATAAATGTACTTATTCTAGTGCCATTGTGTGGCCATTCAAGACAGCTAAAACTAATTACTCGTTTATTAATAATCCATTTTGCATCTATATTATGTGCAATAATACAAAGAAAACTATCACCCCATTTAGAAGTCCACATATCTGTAGTTATGGCTATTCCACCTGATATTTATGTAAGGTAATTTATAATATTTGTCTTCGTTTCTTGCCAGAGTCTAATAGCATCATTTCTAGCTGTATTTCTTAAAATACTGTGAAATTGTGGTGGCAGTATTTTTGGATCCATTCTTCAAAAAACTCATTTTCAACAAAAGAAAATGGTAATTCGGATAACACAATCATTTTAATAAGATCTAGTCTAGCACTTTCTGCATTAAAAGAAAAAAGACTCAAACTATTGCTGCTACTACCACCACCAGTAGTAGAAATCTGGGTCTGTGAACCAGGCCTCCTGCCCCTACATCCATCGGCTTATGTAAGGCTAAACATTTTTGCCTATGTCTTAACAAATGGTCGGTACTTGGTTTTGAATCGGTACAATAAATCTTAATACAAAATTTGCAATTTTCTTTTTCAACTTTCTTTCCATTTTCAATAACATCAAACCTTGCATATATGTCCCAAACTATTGAAGTTCTATTCCTCTTGGTTGGTTTACGAGAACTACTAGGAAAGGGGGGTGGTCAATCACCTTCACCTACTTCATCTTCTAATTCAATAAAATCTTATTCCATCCCCCCCCCCCCCCCCCCCCCCCCCCCCAAATTAATGGAATAAGCTTCTATGGGAAATCTTTTAGGAGATCGTCCAGCCATATTTCAAAAAATAAAGTTTAAAAACAATAATAATAATAGCCTTCTTTTGTGATAATTAATATAAGAAAGGGGAGAAAATGAGAGTTAATATAATATATTATAAACTTATATATATGGAATCTCAAATTTAAATGATATAAATACCACTAAATTTTTTAAGGCTCCTTTTAATCTTGTCTCTTGATGACTTGATCTTTTGCCCTCCAAAAACTTTTTAGAGACAGTGAAAAAGTTGAATGCTTTGAGAGAGAGCTAGAGAGTATATAGTATAGAGAGTGAGAGAATTGTATAAATTTGTGAGTAATGAGAATGGGAGGGTTAGAGTATTTAAAGACTTTGTAAAATTGAAAAGGATACAAAATACCCCTTATATGACCGTTTTATAACTATTGGGGGAAATAAAATGGATAATTTTTTAAAAAATAGACGTTTTTGGTTGTTGGTTGGGCTAGGCGGGCCGACTCTTATGGATGGGTCGGCTCACAGCGGGCCGTGCCGAAACAAGCCGACCGTGCCCGTTCCCTCGGCCTGGGCCATGCCACTAGCCGTCGACGCCCATTTAACATATATATATATATATATATATATATATATATGGAGCTAGCTCTCCTAAGCTGAAGCTTATGATAAGGCAAGCTGAGGCAAGCTCAATTGTGTCATGGGGCCCACCTGGGCATCCACATAGGGATGGGGATGGGGTGATTTCGAGGACTCCTTAGGACCCTCCTCTTTGCAAAGAATCAGCCCGAACCGTGGTTTCTATCATTTTCATCCGAGCACCAAAAGTTTAATGATCAACAATTCATTTGGATCGGTACACAGTCGATCCAACGATCTAGTAAGTTCGGATTTGACCAAAAGTTGGTGGACATATGCAATTTAGGGGGGGTCGTGTCTTTGGTTCGTTTGGATGGACTAAGGGTGGGCCTCAAAAGCATTAGCTTATGAAATCTTAGCTTAAGCTTAAGCTTAGTAGAGCCTTGCCCATATATATTATATATATATACATATATATATGAGAAATTCTCAAAAACTCTTATATCTCAAAAGGGGAGTTTCTGCTCCTATCTATTAGCTAATGATTTAAAAGAATCTATAAAATATCTACAGTTTTAGGAGAATATTTAGGAGAGAGAATGGATAAGTGTACTATTGATGACATATGTCACGCTTTCATTGGCTAAAAGAGGGGCATTTTTTTTTTTGTGAAAAATGCCTAGGAAGTTTTGTAGTGTTACTATATATATATATATATATGGGAAATAATCCAGCGAGAACTATTCTCACGGTTCAAATCGTGAGAACTATTGGTGGGGCCCACCTATCACCCAATCCAAATCTTGTAATGGGCAGGGACCCCTTTGATAGTCACACGTCCCAGGGTTTGGCACCGATGCGAATGATTTGGACCGTTGGATCGACTATATACCCATACGAATGGACTGGGTTTGTCACCCATGGATGAAGGGGTTATGAGCATGGGATTGGGGTCAAACTTGACATTCGGAGTGGTCTCGTCTAGATCTTTTAACCCTTACCTATCCTAAAATGGAACCCTAGTGGGTCCCATAAAAAAAAAAACCCAGTGGGGCCCAGAAAAAATTTCTCATGGTGACTCTGTGAGAACAGTTCTCATCGAATCAAATCCCTATATATATATATATATATTTCTTTTTTCTGTTTATTTTGCAACCTGATGAGAGATTCGCTATTGACTCATGGTTTGTTGGTTATGCCTTCATCTTTTTTATGTTGTGACTTTCTTTGATATTTTTTTGTATTGCTATAAATCATTTCGTGTATAATATTTGTGCTTTTATTATTTAACATGGGTAATTTGTAGTGACATTTTTATTTTAATATATTTGTGTTTTTTATTTGTTGCAGTTATAATTGAAAGTTTTGTTCTGATTCAAAGTTTTTTAAACCATTAGATTTATAGTTTCACACAATTATTCTGATTTAAAGATTTTTAGACCAATAGATTCATAGTTTCACACAATCTCATTTTCTCATAGCCCAAAATCAGCCTCATATCCCACCAAGAAAGCACAAAAATGAAAATACAACAAACCAATTCATAAAAAAATGCCATCTATATCCAAACAAGATTCTATCACATTCCTATAACATAGACAATAGCAATACCTATATTTCAAGAAAGGGAAAAGAAATACCAAAAAAACTCTATGTAATTCACATAAAATAGAGAGAAAATAAAACTGATCGGATGACAACAACCCATCGAAGAAACTCAATCAAAGCGTGGGTCAACCATCAAAAAAGAAAAAAAGACAAAGTTGCAAGAAGTTGACGATATCACCCATTTGAGTATCTTCGTCAAAAAAAAAAAAAAAAAAAACGTACCAACAACTTTGCAGTCATTTTATTGTTTTTCTTCATAAGACCATTTAATTAGAGTTTAAGCTTAATTATTTCATAAAAATCCCTACTATCTATTTTTCAATAAATTTCTAATATTATGATTACATTGGCACGGGCAAGTTTTGCCAATTTCATTATCAAGGAAACCTTTTATACTCAACATTTAATTATAATTGTAATAACTAATTAAGAGTCTTCAATTTAATAGAATCTCTATAGTGTTGTTAGCATTTATAAAGAATTATTTCTCAAATTACGAAAATATATTGATATTTAATAGTTCGGACTTGAATGGAAACCGTATATTTAGTGATTTGGATTAAAGATGGCGCATTTATTAATTGGAAACTCATTGATTAAAGTACTTTTAGCACTTTGTATTAAGAGCTCTTTGTATAGACCCCCCTTATGGTTTGTAGTATTTGTAAATAGGCCTCTGAGGTTTTAGTATTTGTAAATAGGCCCATATCTTTTCTTTTTAATACCTTTCATGTCCCTAAAATCAATATTCCTAACAAGAATGGGCATCCACCATGAGATTTGTGTTGGATTTTTATATAAATGACAGCTTTGCCATTTATATATGTTAAACAAAAATGAGTATACTTTTATTTGCAGAAATATCATTGTTTTATCTCAAGTCCTAATGATTTCTCTCAATAATAACCCTCTCATGCACATGACCGGGGGGAGGGCCCAGGTACAAGGGCTTGGGGACTTAAGCCCATACCCATATTTGAGAAAAGTTTAAGATTCCCCCTCACCCCGTACATTCTAAAAAATTTATATATATATATATATATATATTTTTTTTACATTTGCCCCTCCCCCCAATATTTCTTTTACATAGTGCCAAACCCCACCGCCCTCACAAATTCTAAAATTTAATATTTTTTTCTACATTTGCCCATTCCCCCAATATTAATTTTACTCCTACACATGAAGCATGATCATGTATTATGAGACTTTTACCAATCCAAAGGTGGGCCATGGATTGGAAAATCATAACTAGTTCTAAGTACATATGTTATTGTCGTCATGATCAATGTGGATTGAATGAAACAAGTCCCATATTTATTAAAATAAATAAATTTATATAGGGTTATTATTTCCCACTAAGTACAATTGTTAATGTTATATGCTTTATAAAAAAAAATTGAGTCCAAGCTTTTGAAATTATGCATATAATGATAAAAGATATGGACAAAAGTGTCATTTCACTCTAAAAACCTATAGTGATTGGAAGATTATTGATTTTGGGGCATGGAAGATATTTAAATGAAAATGTAGGGGCTTATTTGCAAATAGTAAAACCTCAGGGGCCTATTTACAAATCCTAAAAACCTTAGGGGGTTTATACAAAAAGCTATTGGATTAAACATTTCCTTTAGTAATAAGCAACTTAACATGGAAGTAACTTCAAAAAAAAAAAAAAAAAGAAAAAAAAAAACATTAACATGGAGAATTTTTAGTTTGGTTAAATATCTTTAAGTTATTTGGATTAAAGATATCATTTAGAAATACGAAACTTGTTAATTAAAGATCTCTTAGTGATTTGGATTAAAGATAGCATTTAGCATTATGAAACTTAATATGGAGAATTCTTAGGGCCTATCGACGCAGGCCCGGAAGTCCGGATCTCAGGTCAAATTACATGTGTACAGTGTAACACATGCATGAAACTCCATATCATGAGACACATGGAGATAATCTGGACAGAACTACATCCACAAAAATCCATACCATGGGACACACATGGAGATAATCTGGACTATTTAAGGTGAATTTCATCCCTTCTAGAGAAATATTCTGAAATCTCATATCAATGATCAATAGGAGGGGATCACATTGTCCGATTTGATACATGATGGAAATGTGATTAATGACACATCTGCACCAATGTCACGTTAGTGCCTAGTCTCATTTTCAATCATGTGCTCAATGAGACGATGGGTCCCACTCTATTGAATTGAAGTTTTAGGATATATTTCTTGAGAGAATCGGACTCATCTTGAAAGGTCTGGATTAACTCTATGTTGGTGGCCACGATGGAGTTCCTAACATGTGTTAGGTGGCTAAAAGAGGAGGCACCCTTTTGCCTCGTGTCGCCCAATTAAGCTCCATTTCATCCATTGCACCCACTTCTCCCTGTGTAAACCTGAGCTTGGACTCAAATGTTAAAATCAGACTCGGCCAGCCGGCTTTTACTATATGCTCGGCTTTGGTACACGACAAGCAATTTTTGCTAGTGGCTGAGAAAAAGGTGAAAATATTCAGCCAAATTCACCTAAGCGCCCTTCGTTTTAAGAACTTATGACCAGTTTCTTTTGGAGAACTAGTTCTCTAAACCATCTTATTTTTTAATGTGTAAGATCCCGAACCCGCCTTAGTGTGATTAGTACCTAATTAATCTTGATTGGGTGCCTGATATTTGTTTTGGATGATTTTGTGATGGATTTAGATAGATTAGTGGGGTTCTGACAGTGTCAGGTAGTACTTTGACCTTTTGAATAATTTAGGGTCGCTCATATGTTTGTAGTTTTTATAGGTCTTTATGTTCATTTCATAAAGTATGTCATTAGCATTAATCTTCATGTTTGGACTCAGAGCACTTGATCCCAACTGGGATCCATTTAGAGCCCATTTCCATCACCAAGCCATTTTCCCAAATTTCCTCAAAATGCATGGACTTGCATGCAACCCAGCCCAAAATATTCCTTTTGAAAGGCCCAAACCAGCCATTGCACCATTCCTCCTTTCCACCTTGCACATATCAGCTGAGAAACAATCTCCCATCTGTTGACACAAAAAAAAAAGTCACTATGTCATCAACATCAAGAAGCCTCGTGAAGCCGCATCCTGCTACAAAATAGGCAAGGCTACTTCAAGCATCAGATTTTATCAGAATCAGACAGAAACTGAAAGATCCTTCAAGGCAACCAAAAGAGGGGGACACCTGAGGTTTCAGGCCATTCCGACATCGTTTGGCCTAACTTCGCTGCTCCGACAGCTAAACAAATGCTCGCGGCGGCGACATCATCGAAGACACTAAAACTTCGATCAAAGCCTACGGATGACTCCAGAATGTCTCCAAATGACTCCATGCTAAATTTCAAGTCAAACCGACAACGTTTGACCCTCCATCATTGCTCGAACAGCAAAATCAAGCCTCCCGGCGGCGGGAACCACCGAAGTCATCACTCATCAAAGAAAGTACATGAGTGGCTCCAACATGCTTCCAAAAGGCTGCACGTCGAATTTCAGGTCATTCCGACAATGTTTGACCAGGTTTCGATGCTCTGAAAGAAAATCAAGCCTACCGGCGGCGGAGCAACCCGGGACCATGACATCCAAAACGGAGCTGATGGAATGTCTCAAAATGACTCCAATATGCTCCCCGTCAAATTTCAGGTCAATCGGACATTGTTTGACCACATATCAAAGCTCGGCATTTTCCCCTCATCAAAATCAAGTCAAGCATCGATGGGACCACAAACGGCTTCAAAACTCAAATAAAAGCCCATGGTTGGTCCTATCTACTGCTCAAGAAGCTTCACCTTAAATTTCAGGTCATTCCGACATCGTTTGACCTAGTTTCGACGCTTGACGGAAATCGGCTACAAAGTCTTTGGCTTTCCCGAAAAATGGGAAACTTTGTGCTCCGATTTTGCGCGGGTTCTCGTCAAGATTTCTCCAAGAAAATCAAGTAAATAATTGGGGAAAAATGTCAAGAAAAATACAGAAGAAAGAAGGAACAAAAAAGACGGAAAAACGGCCGAAACAAAGCTCGGCGACCTAAAAGGGCAAAACCTTAAGGTCACCGGCGACCCTGGGTGCATGGTCGCCGGCGACCCTGCAAATCCGGGTCGCCGGATTTAGCACCAAAGTGCCTGTTTTTCAATCTTTTTCACGTTTCGAGCATTCCTACCTCTGTGATTTTCTGAAAATCCAATGTTTGATGCTTAAAAACGATTGATCTTCACCGACATCTCGGATCCGCCGTCAAAAGCATGAAATCATCACCGATCGCTCCAAGATAGCCAACCGGCTGACCAAGAAAGTGCACTTTCTGTCCGACCGATCGTTAAATCGACAAGACAGATGTCACCGGCCCACCAACATTAATCAATGTCTGAAATTGCACTGCAATCCGACATCAAACAATGCGTGGATCCACCTGTGATGATCGCAAGAAGAATCTCAAAAGGCGCAGCGCGGCCCGCGACTCTTTACATGCCTTGGCGACCACTTAATGACGTTAATTGACCCTTTTATGACAACTTAATGCGGTCATTAACTCATTATTTTGGACGGCCCAATCAAATTCAAGCATTTGGGAGTTACAAATCCAAGCAATTATGGCATTTAACCCATGAAACTCCCATCATCATGAAGCTTAAAGAGAATTAAATGCCCACTACCTTCATCGGCCAATCATAAGCCATGAAAAAGGAGTTACAAAATCAACTTGTAACTCCTCATCAATTCTCTCATCATGGTTATTAATGCCCATAATCACCTCATGGCTACCAAAAGCCTATAAAAGGAGGTGGCTTCCAAAGAAAAAAGGGAGGAATCAAAAGTGCAATCCCAAGCTCTGAAAATCTAGAAAATTCAAGAGAGAGACGAAGCCCTGCTGCTTTGCTCCTGGAAGCACCACAAGGTGATCAACGACCCTTGGGCGGCCACCCCCCCAAGGTCCCCTCCTTCTCCAACATGGTCTAAACGCGGCTTTCCAGCTCGTTTTCTTGGTTTTTTTATTGGATATAGGACCTCCTATTGGTCCTTGTCCTTTAAAAAACTGAGGTTGGGAGCCAAGCCGAAGAATCAAAGCATCAACCGTTCTCATTTGAAGGACGATGGCGAAGTCCATACATGACTTGCGACCGTCAATCTCAACGTGTCCCCACAATCTCCTGAGAAGTTAGATCCATTTTCTTACTTTTCTATGGTAGTTTGTATTTCTTAAAGAGACAAAAATAAATCGCAATTCTTGTCTTTTATATTTGATGAGTTTTGTAAAATCGCCTTTCACGGCAAACAAACAAAAACGCCTCCTACGGTATTCTAAAAAAAAAAATAAACTTGTCTCTTTTCTTAATATTTATGCAATCTGAAAAGTTAGAAAAAACGATTGATTTCCTTTCCACTTGTGAAGGTGAATCTCCGGATCATCACCATTCCAATTTCCAAGTAGAAAGTAAATCTGGCATACCCGTACAAAAATGTTAATACCTGCGATTTTCCCTCCTCCACCGAGACCCAGGTCAGCCCCCGGGGTGCGGAAGGAGAGGACGGAAGATTCCGAGGGTCCATCAAGTTGGCACACCCGGTGGGATACGTTGACTTGAGAACGTGATGCTTTAATCCCTTGCCTCCTTTCTAGTTGGTGGCCTATGTTGTGTTTTGCATCTAAAAATAAAAAAAACATGAGATGGGATGTCAATTGTTCTTTCTCACTTCAAAAAAAAAAAAAGCAAATCTGATTTCTTTTCTTAGATTCAACTTTGAGAAACTTTGATCATTCTCTCTTCGAACTTGATAGCTCACAGAAATGTTTGCAGCTATCGTTCATATCGGGGATTAGGCCATCTTTTCTCTTTGATGAGTCCAATTGGGATATCAAAAAAAAAAAAAAAAAAACCTTCATTTCAAATTCTTTCAAAAAAAATGATCTCTCTTTCTCAAGATTCAACTTTGAGAAATTTTGATCCTCTCCTCTTTGGACTTGATAGCTTACAGAAATGTTCGCAGCTATCGTTCATATCGAGGATTGGGCCATCTTTTCTCTTTGATGAGTCCAATTGAGAGTTAAAAAAAAAAAAACCATATAATTTCAAAAAAAAAAAGTCCTCTCTTTTGAATTCAAATTCAAAGAAACTTTGGTTATTCCCTTTCGGATTTGACGCTCGTAGAAATGTTGAGTTCTGGTTCGGATTGGAATACCACTTGTTCTCTTTGATGAGTTCATTAGAAATCTTTCAAAAAAAAAAAAAAAAACACGAAGGTTGCATCAATTGCGCTCTTTGACTAAAGTGGATTCAAGAAAAGCCTTGTCCAGAGTGTGGAGACAGCTAGACTGTTCGAGGCAAGGGTCCTCCAAACGAGTTCATTAAGTAATCATACCCTTACCTGGGGGCTAATCTATCTACTAAGGTTTCATAAGATCGAATTGGAAACCTATGTGCATTTAAAAAAAAAAAAAACAAAAAAAAAAGAAAAATTTCACTTTTTGAGTTCAGAATTGAGAAATTTTGGTTTTTTCCCTTTCGGATTTAACGCTCGCAGAAATGTTGAGTTGTGGTTCGGATTGGAACGCCATTTGCTCTCTTTGATGAACTCAATCTTAAACTTTCAAAAAAAGAAAATTTTCACTTTTTGAGTTCAAAATTGAGAAATTTTGGTTTTTTCCCTTTCGGATTTAACGCTCGCAGAAATGTTGAGTTGTGGTTCGGATTGAAACGCCATTTTCTCTCTTTGATGAATTCAATCTTAAACCTTCAAAAAAACAAAAAACTTTCGTCACTTTTGAATTTAGAATCGAGAAATCTTGGTTCTTTCCCTTTCGGATTTAACGCTCGCAGAAATGTTGAGCCTTGTTCGGAATGGAACACCATTTGCTCTCTTTGATGAATTCAATCTTGACCCTTCAAAAAAAAAAAAAAAAAAACTTCCGTCATTACTGGATTCACATCTGAGAAATTCTGGTTCCTTCCCTTCTGGATTTAGGGGTCGTTTGTTTATGGCCATTTACATATGTAAATGAATCACTTGTGTAATAATTACGCACCATCATGTTTGTTTGCATCCATTTACGCATTATATGTGTAAATTGCATGTGAAAATGATGTGTAAATGTACTCATTTTCACATAGAAATTTTCTCACCTCAAGTGATGGTAAAACGTTTCACACCTAAATATCATACGAAACGGAATCACATCAATAAAGGCGGACGTTGCATCCGTCTAGTTCCGTCACAAAGAGGGCCGGGTTCGAAACCCCTCTCCCCAAGTTTTCTACTTTATTTCCTCTACCTGTCTTACTCCAGCTGAGAAGAACGGTGGAAACCCTCGCTCCTCAACTCCTATTTCTCTACCCAGCACAAGGATCCGAGCACACTCCTCCCAGTTATGGCACCCTCTCTCTGTCTCTCTTTCCCCTTTTCTACTTCTCTCTCTCCCCGTTCCATCTCACCCGCTTTGTCTCTCTCTCTCTCTCTCTCTCTCTCTCCCTCTGATCTCTCTCATCCCCATTCCATCTCTGTCTCTCTTTCCCCTTTTCTACTTCTCTCTCTCCCCCTTCCATCTCACCCTCTCTCTCTCTCTCTCTCTCTCTCTCTCTCTCTCTCTCTCTCTCTCTCTCACCCCCTCTGATCTCTCTCATCCCCATTCCATCTCTCTACGTTCTCTTTCCCCCCTCTATCTCTCTCTCCCTCTCTGCTTTTCTATCCCCCTTTCAAACTCTCATTCTCCCTCTCCCTCACTCCCTCCCTCCAACCCCCCTCTGATCTCTCTCTTCCCCGTTCTGTGATCCACACCCCCCCCCCCCCCCACAATTGATTTAGATTATTTCAATTCCAATCTGATTAATAAATGTATAAAAGAAAAACTACTCTACAAATCAAATTCAATCACTTCATTTTAGAGACATGCACAGCCGTCAGTAACTTTTTTTTTATTTTATTTTATTTTATTTTATTTTTGCAAAGATTGATCAATCTGTAGCTTCCATTTTAATGAAAATTTTAATACTCGCATTGGCTACGTTGTGAATTCTTATAGGGTAAAGTCATCCACTGTCACACAATATAGTTGGAGTAAGGCTAATTGAAGTGTGCTCTTTTTGTTCACTGTTTTGAGCTTTATTTGATACCCCATTATCATTTTCATTTTATTTTTATATTTGCATTTCATTTTATTGATCTTTGAAGGTAATTATTTGAGAAGGTAGTTCTTGTTTGGATATAATGTTAATGTAGTTGTCTTGCTATGAATATGAACTGCTTATGGTTTAAACCAGACCTAAGTATGGGCCTGACATTGGTAGCCAATAACACAGTACTACCAATCTACAATGGTTGTCATGCAAAACAGTGGTGGTAGAGCAGTGAAATTCATGGGATGAGTTTGTTTGTTCATATGGAAATGAGATGCAGTGAAATTAATGGAATGGGCTTGATTGTTTTCATGGAATTGAAAAACTTTGAATTCGTGAAATAGATTTTATTGTTTGTCCATTGAAATAAGTTGAATTCATGGACTGAAGATATTTGTTTCATTGGAACTCGAATGCACAGGCTTGCGTTGATGGAAAGGGCCTATTTGTTTGAATAAAACTTGTGATGGAAATTGGAATGTGTTGTTTCCATGAAATTGAAATACATACGAATTCATTGTTAAATGGGCCTTTTTGTTAGCGTGGAACATCTATATATTGAAGATGAAAACATCATATATATATATATATAAATATAATTTACAAAATGAATTTCTAACATTTCCACATATAGTTCAAACAAACGTGGTAAAATAAATCACATGCGTAAATGATGTGAAAATGGTGCCAGAAGTCAAACGTTGTAAACTGAAACGCATGCGTAAAGCTTACATATCTAAAATTTGCATATGTATAATTTACATACGTAAACTGCATTTACGCATCTCATGCGTAAAAAGCAAACGACCCCTAGCGCTCGTAGAAATGTTGAGCCTTTGTTCGGATTGGAACACCATTTGCTCTCCTTTATGAACCCAAATTCGACCTTTCAAAAAATCCCATCTCGTATCCTTCCCAAGGATGCGATTTGCAACATTTGTGCCTAGCGGTACTAGTACGCCCTTTCAGGTCTACTGTATTCGCGACTGACACATTTGTATATTCAACCTTATATCATTTTACCTCGAGTGAGCCTTGCTTCTCTTTAATTTGAATTAAGGTCTACAATTGCTTCTAGCAGTCACTGGAACGCTCACTCTGAGCCTACCATACTTGCATTTTAGAACAATTGTATCCTCTATTGCTTTTTGCCTTCTTCATCGTCCTTGGGCTGGGCCATGTCCCCACAAGTGATTTGAAAAGACAAAACCATAGTTGTTCTCCATTTATGATCACTATATTCTTGTTATTACTAATGGATTTGGTCTTGTTTCATAAGTTTTCCAAAACTAACAATGGCAGCTTCATTGACCATCACTTTCGATGAGAACAAGTACCAGCTTATGCTTCAAAACAAGCAAAACAAGCATAAGCTCCTTGCCAGTTGCCGAAGCGTCATCTCCCTTGACAACCCTCCAAACACCGGGTCAACTTCAACTCCCCGGACCATCGTCTTCGGGTCGCTGGGACCATTCCCACTCCCCGCAGAAGACAGTGTACCTACCAAGAAGCAGAAAATCGCCCCGCAACGTGTCACTAACATGGCACCAAGGGCGAACAACAAGAAGCCTGAAGCCCGTGGCGCTCCCACGAAGCCTCAATTCACAAGAAACCAGGTTTGCCCCAAAACCTGGTCCCCGAGATCTTCACCAAAGCAACGGAGGTCCCGAACATCTGCAAAGCCAGCATACCTGGCCCCTCTCAAGGAGAATCGGTTCTACCCTCTCTCTTACATGAAAGAGGAGAAACCTACCCTCCACCCAAAAAACAAACAAAATCATCATGAGCCGGCTTGCTCCTACAAGCCCAAAATTAAATCATGCATTGTTAGGCCTACGCAAAAACATATTGAAGCCTGCACTCCTGCGAGTCGACCCTTCATCTCAACAGGGACCGAACTCGCAAAATTCAAATCTTCACTTCGACAGGCAAAGGACCGCGTCCAAATTCTGTCATTGCCTAGCTTCAAAGAAGACAAACTCGGTTGCTGTGCACGAGGGACTACATCCTTCATCGCCAGAGCCCAACCAGAGCTGACTGAAGCTCAAATTGCTCGTCGTATGCGTCGCCGTGCGGCATATCGACAGAAGAGGCTTGAGAAACAAAGAACTCAGCGTTCTACTCTCCATGTCTCAAACAAATGGTCGAAAAAGAAAGACCCGACCAACTCGTTGCTGTTCATATGGTTGGCAAAACCAGAAAACGCCAGAAGTCAGCAACCAAAATCAGTGTTAGACGTCCGGTGACTCGCAGCGTCTCTCGGACACGAACACATCTAGAAGAATCCTCCACTCCTCTATACAAAAATGAAACTGTGCAGGGCGCATCATACTCTTGCAACTCGGTAGTTGGATTCTCCATGAATGGATACGAGTCCAGTGATACTGCCAGTGATATCGATGAGTGGGAAGAATCCCTTGAAACAGGAGAATACCTCTCCGACAAGGAATGGATTCCCGAGTCTCATCTCATGCCAGTAATCTGGTATAACCCATTGCAACAACAAGGATCCTGGTCCGATGATGAAGAAGACCAGGACCCTGTTCAAGCAAATGCTATCGATCCAGCACCAACCAATGCTCCGGTGGAACCCAACATTGGTGTACCACGAGGACCGGATGACGAAGAAGATTTGGCTCCTATGCCTGATCTTGAGGAATATGCAAGAATCTTGCAACATCTTGCCATAGAGCAGGAGCAGGATCGCATCAATGATCTTCGTCATGATCCAGAACCAGAATTCCCTAAAAATCAACGGGAACTTTCTCCCTTAACTCCTGAAAATGGAGAAAACAGTTGGATCGATGATCCTCTTAAATCTGAGAATGAGTCTGATTCCCAACAGTCTGCACTGGGGGCATCTCCTGTCCGGATGACCTGCAATGCGATAGTTCAGGACGATAGTGCCTCTGAAGCTTCCGAAGAAACATACACTCCAACCAGTAATGTATCATCTAGAGCTACATCTTCTTAGGTGACTTCCACTGAGATATCATCCTCTCAACCCTCGTCTCCTGAAGCGGTGACATCGGAACTCAAGCTTCTCCCGGTTGATCATCTTGAAGAAACTCCTTCCAATGAAATCTTCTTAAATGAAAACCCAGTCGATTGCTCCCAGATACCCGATCTCATAGACGATGTCTGGACCAATAAAGACAGGTTGTCGGATGCTGTTCAGGACTTATTCCCGGAAATTGCTCTGTGCAACACAATTACTGAAGACACCAATGCTGTTACAGAGATGTCTTCAGCAGAGGATCAACCCCTTGATCCTGAGAGTAATCTTCCAAAAGAAGACCCTTCTCTAGAAGCTCTTAAAGTTGGTAGAGGTACTCGTTCTGGCCGGGATTACCACAAAAATTACAACCAACTTTCTTCTTCCTATGTAAATCCTTCGGGAAATCAAGTTGTAAGCACCCCAAGTGGCAATAATAATGAAAATGCAGACCCAAAGGAGGCTTTCAAGTACGACTTGATCGAGCACTTCAAACACATACCTGCACGTCTGCACATCCTTGACTTATTACGAATGTCTCTACAAACTCGTGATAGTCTCATTTCAGAATTACAAAGGCTGAATGCAAATGTCGACAAACACGCCCCACAAGTCCTACAAATTGAAATGGACTATAGGGTCAAAAAATCAAATACTCCCCCAAAGGGAGAAAAGAAGAAAACTGAGGGATCAAGCAATGAATGCCTCTCGGTACAAAAAGCAGCAAGTGCAACAATTGTCTTCGACAAGGATGACCTCCTGCTAAGCGAGACAAAGAACAACCGACCCTTGTACTTTACGGGATACGTCAAAGAAATGCCAGTACACAGAGTTTAGATTGATCCAAGTTCTGCACTCAACCTCATTTCTACTTCAGCACTCGAAGGGCTGGGCATCCCACCTAGCAAGCTGAGTCACACGTCTGTATCCATCTTCGGATATGACGGCAGCGCTCAAAGGCCTATTGGCAAAATCAGGTTCAAATTGCAAATCGGTGATCTTATATCTGAAGTCACCGTGTATGCAATAAGGACCCCTTCATGCTACAATATACTCCTTGGACGCCCCTGGCTACATGAGAATGGTGTCGTCCCTTCAACTCTACATCAGTGCATCAAGTTCGTTGGCAACGATGGCTTGATACATCGAGTGTTTGCAGACAAAAAGCCCTTCAAAGGCAGAGATGTCCATTTTGCAGATGCTCAAATGTATAAAGATGCAAAAGAAGAACAGGAGGAAGAAACAATTCGCTTTGCCGACAGTCTCCAGAAAGATGAAGGCAAGGCTCTTCAGCAATCACCGGAGGTAAACAAACTCTCCACCAAAATCGAAGTAAGCGGCCAAGCTCCCTTCGTCGTCTCCTTCAAATCTCCAAAACCATTGGTAATCACTACCAAAGCAAAGAAAGCAAAACAAAAGGCTGGGGGCAAGTTCACTGTCTCCTTTGTGTCTATTATGCATGACACAGACTCGGAGTCAGAGCCAGAAGATGTCACAGCGTCAAGCCAAGCTGATACTCAGCAAGATCAGCCCGCTCTCACTCCATTGGAGACACCTGTAGACATAGAAGACCCTACGTCTGCTTCCTTTATTATTCTGGCAAATTTACCAGAAGAAAAAGTGATTTACTTCCACAGATCGGGAGCATCTCCACTGAACTCTTTGCTTGAACCTTTCCAAAACGAAGGTATGCCTCAGCTATCCCTGTATAGTCCGATGGCACAAGCTATCATGAAGAAAATGGGATACGATGCTCAGAATCCGACTTGTTTGGGAGGTGGCCATGGTATTCTCACACCATCGGAACCCACCCTGATCAAAAGTCAGCC
This sequence comes from Umbellularia californica, assembly GCA_028538565.1. Taxonomy (NCBI): domain Eukaryota; kingdom Viridiplantae; phylum Streptophyta; class Magnoliopsida; order Laurales; family Lauraceae; genus Umbellularia; species Umbellularia californica. Next base: position 46,516,489 of record JAPQWN010000007.1, read on the forward strand.
ACTCTTTTCTTCGTGAGTTCGTTGATTGCTTTGCATGGTGTTATGCCGAAATGCCTGGCTTAGATCCCAAGGTAGCAGTCCACAAGCTCAACTTGCAAAAAGAAATCAAGCCTATCAAACAAGGCCAAAGAAGATTCCGTCCCGACGTGATGAACAAAATTGAACAAGAAGTTCAAAAACTCAAAAATGTTGGCTTCATCCGAGATGGAACATCATCCTGAATGGTTAGCTAATATCGTCCCTGTGACAAAGAAAAATGGGTAGATAATGGTCTGTATTGACTACAGAGACCTGAATAATGCATGCCCTAAAGATGAATTCCCGCTCCCCATACCAAAGGTGATGATTGACAACACCTGTGGGTTTGAGCGAATGACATTCATAGATGGATTCTCTGGCTACAATAAGATAAAGATGCATCCTGAAGATGAAAGGCATACATCATTTCGGACTCCATTCGGCGTGTACTGTTATACTGTCATGCCATTTGGTCTGAAAAATGCAGGTGCAACATATCAGAGGGCTATGATGAAAATATTCCAACATATGCAGCACAACACGGTCGAATGCTATGTTGACGACCTCACCATCAAAAGCAGAAGAAAAGAAGACCATCTCGACGATCTTCGAGAAGTCTTCCTCCGACTTCGCAAACAGAAATTGCGGATGAATCCACTAAAATGCATTTTCGGTGTATCATCGGGTAAGTTTCTCCGATTCATAGTACGGAATGCTGGAATAGAACTTGACCCCACAAAAGTCAAGGCTATCTTGGAAAAGCCATCTCCCAGAACCCTAAGAGAATTAAAAGGGCTTCAAGGAAGGTTGGCATACATCCGACGGTTCATCTCCAATCTGTCAGGGAAGTGCCGTCCATTCTCTCGCCTGATGAAGAAAGGCGTAGACTTTGTCTGGGATGCTGAATGTAAAAATGCATTTCAAGACATCAAAGCATACCTCACCAAACCCCTAGTGCTGCCTGCCCCCACAACTGGAAAACCATTTATCTTATACACAAGAGCTCTCGACCACTCTTTGGGTGCTCTGCTCGCACAAGAAAACGACGACGGAAAAAAAGTTGCTCTATATTACCTTAGCCGCATGTTGGTAGGTTCGGAGCATCGCTACTCCCCAGTCGAAAAAGAATGCCTTGCAGTGATGTTCGCCATACAAAAACTGCGTCACTACCACTGTCTAATACAGTCCACCTGATTTCGAGGATTAACCTTTTAAAGGTCCTTGTCACAAAAGCAGGTTCTCTCAATGCCCGACTGGCAAAATGGTCCATCCTTTTATCACAGTTTGATATTAGGTATGTACCACAAAAAGCAATCAAAGGCCAAGCTCTAGCAGACTTCCTCGCAGAGCATCCATTGTCTAAACATTCTCCACTCAGGGATGATCTCTCAGACGAATTTGTCTACAACGTGGAAACTTCCTTATCAAATGTTTCCTGGGACATGTACTTTGACGGTGCAACCAGGACAAATGAAAAAGGAAAACAAATATTGGGAATCGGCATCCTCTTTGTCAACCCCGACAAATACATGATTCCACACGCCTTCTCGCTACTGGAACCGTGTTCAAACAATACAGCTGAGTACCAAGCCCTGATTATAGGATTGGAACTCGCCCTCGAATCCGGCATCACCATACTGGAAGCTTTTGGAGACTCTCAACTGATCGTCAACCAGATGAATCAGAAATATGAAGTCAGGAAGCCTAATTTGCTACCTTACTATAACAAGGCACAGTCACTTCGACAAAAATTCAACATCGTCACATCACCCACATCCTCAGAGGTGAAAACATCCGTTCGGATGCCCTGGCTAGACTCGCCGCATCTATGGCAATCTAAGAAGGGGAAAACATGCAAATGACAGTGTGTCAAAGAAGGATTCTCCCTCCTCTCAACACACACCAAGCAGTTGTTGAATGCCACCAAGTGGTTGGAAGTCGGATGTCCATCCTCAAACCTCCGATCGGCGACTGGTGAGATCCGTTCATTGATTACATCATGTCCGGAGTCTTACCTGAAGATCCAAAAGATCGGGTAAGTATCAAAAGACGAGCCCCGAACTTTCATTTAGATATACCTTCAAAAGCACTTTACAGAAAATCCTTCAATGGAGTACTTCTACGCTGCTTGTCACAATAAGAGGCTGAGAAAACTCTTAAGGAAGTACATGATGGTCTTTGTGAAGCCCATCAGGCTAGCCCTAAGCTCTACAACCAGATAAAAAGGCTAGGTTATTATTGGCCTACCATGGTAGCTGATGCAATGCGATTTGCCAAGCGCTGCCAAGAATGCCAAATTCATGGAGATTATGTCCACATGCCTCCAGAATGGCTACATCCAACAGCAATCTCATGGCCTTTTGAAGCCTGGGGTATGGACATCATAGGTCCTATCTCTCCCCCATCAAGCAAAGGTCATCGCTTCATCTTCGCCGCTACGGATTATTTCTCCAAGTGGTCAGAAGCATTTGCGCTCAGTGAAATGAAGACTTCATCAATCCTTCAGTTCTTGTGCACCAACATTATTTATCGCTTCGGCATCCCTAAAAGATTCGTCCATGATAACGAACCACAATTACGGGATCACAGATTCTACAGGTTCTGCGACAAGTACAAAATCTGAAGTTGTCCTTCGACTTCATATAATCCAGCAGTGAACAGACTAGCAGAAGCCTTCAACAAGACACTCTGCAAAATTCTCAAGAAAATGGTCTATAGTCATAAAAGAGACTGGGGCAACAAACTACCAGAAGCCTTGTGGGCCTATCGAACCACCATTTGAGGACAGACCCATAGTACACCATTCTCCTTGGTCTATGGATGCGAAGCTGTTGTCCTTTGGAAGTACAAATTCCTTAAGGGTATCTTTGCAAAATGACATGACGTAAGAAAGCAATGTCAAATTGAGACTTCAAGAGCTGGATAATCTCGATAAAAGACGACTCGAAGCTCTACAAAGCATTGAGTTGTACCAGGCACGCATGGCAGGATCTTTCGATGAGAAGGTCAGGCAACGCGTCTACAAAAAGGGTGACTTGATTCTTACAGTAAAAAGACCCATAGTCTTCGCCCACAATTCCAAAGGCAAATTTGAACCAAAATGGGAGGGACCCTTCGTCATTGACAAGGTCCTCTCCAACGGTGCATACGCTCTTCTAAACATGGAAGGAGACAGATGTATGCTGCCCATCAACGGCAAGTTCTTGAAGCGGTACTACCCTTGAAGACTTCCTTAAACGGGTCAGAGCGATATCTACACGGCCAAAGCCTATTTCCAAGGTACTTGCTCGTCAAACCCACCCCTTTTGAAATTTTCATCTTTAGGTTGAAGTTTCCAAAAAAAATCTCTCAAAACAATGCTTACTTTCATCGTTTCATTGTTAAAAAAAAAATCATCAAAATCCAAAAATCCAAGTTTAGGAGCCTCTTCCCAGACTTGACCAAAATTTTCAATCCTTGAACCCAAAAATTCATGGCTTGAAACAAAAACCAGGACTCAGAAACTTTCACCCTAGTTCGCCCCGGCTTTTACAACCAAAATGGTTTTAAGTCAAAATTTATGACCCCCGTGTCTTTAAACAAAAAACTGCTTTTTAGAAACCATGGGGAAGCGACACTTAGTCGATACTCGCAAAACCCAAAAACCGGAAAGATGCGAACCCCATTCGATACTTCCAAAACCCAAAAAAATCGAAAGGATGCGAACCACATTCGATACTTCCAAAACCCAAAAATCGCAAGGAAGCGAACCCCAATCGATACTTGCAAAAGCTCAAAATTTCAAAATCGTGGAGACGCAATATTCCAGTTGCTATCCACAACCCAAATTTCAAATGGTTGGAGAAACCCTCAAATTTAAAAAATCGCGGAGAAAAGACACCAAGTCAGTGTTAGAGATTTTGTGTATTGCAATTTGATGGATGCACTATTCATTTTATTCATCATTTGAATTAACACACATGCATTGTTTTAGAAAAGCTTGAAATCTTGATTTATACATGCATTGTTTTAAATCTTGTACACCTTATGATTTATGCATGTTTTGGTTTTAAACATTGGATGCATTTTTAGTTTTAAAAAGGATTTTATAAATCAAGTTAGCCATTTGTTTTAAACTTTCAAATCTATTTAGGCGTTTTATGTTTCATGATTTTAAAGCACTTGGATTTGTTTAAATCATGTTTCCATTCTTGGTTTAATGGCCCAAAGATCCCACAAGAAATTTACTTTGAAAAATGCAAAAGTTGGGATTTTTGTCTTAGGCTGTCAGTCAGCCGACAAGCTGGGTGTCGGCTAACCAACCATAGAAAATGAACTAAACGAACACCATGTCGATCAGAAAACCAGAGAGCTGCATTTCATATAATTTACATGTCGGTCAGCTTGTCGGTTAGGTCTTGGTTAACCGACAATAGAAAGTAGCTAATCGAAAGCATGCTGTCCAGAAAAACAGAAAGTTAGAATTTTATAATCACTTTTCTGTCGGTCAGCATGTGGTTAGGGCTCGGTTAACCGACCTTGCTTCTGAACCTGACCGAAGCTTTCTCAGTTAGAAAACCAGAGAGGAGTTTTCTGACCAAATTTACATTGTCGGTTAGGGTGTCGTCAGGCCTCGGTTAACCGAACATGTCGGCTAACAGAACCATGCTTTATGGTCAGTCAATTTTCGAAAATATGACCGTTGGCCTGTGACCGTTGGGGGTGTCGGTTAACCGACCCCTGGATGTCGGCTAACCGACAGGTAGCCGTTGAGCAACTTTTTCTATAAAAAGAAGCTCATTCCTTAGCCCCATAGGATGATCTTTGAAGCCCTTCTTGAGGTATTTTGAGGGAAAAGAAAGGGGATCAAGCTAAAGAAGGCTAAGGGTCATTAAGGAAAGCTAAAGCTTGGATTAATGAAGTTAAACCACCAAGTAAGCTTTACCATTTTATAATCATTGTTTTATGCTTTGTTTAATCTTTGGTAAATGATTTTAGCATAAAAACTATGATGTGCTGAATCCTCTACTCCTTTAATCTTTGATTTAAGTCATTGGATTCTTCACCTTGATTTCTAAACAAGTTTGTTTTTGATACTTTATAAAACATGTTTTGTCAAAACCTTTGATTTGTTTTATAAACATGTTTCATTAACTTGTTTGAATCATCTTTGTTGTTTTCATTCATTTGAACTTTAGTTAAATTAGTTTGTTTTTGAAAACAACATTGAATCTGCATCACATGTTTAGACATAATTAATTTCGTACAACTTGTGAGCTTTTGATTTCATATCTTCATTAAGTTTGTATTTGGTACATGTGATTTGCATATTACTTCAATCAAATCTTTTTATGTGTATTAAACTTTTAATTGCTTCAAGCATAAATTGATTAAGCTTTATTTTAAATATTGATTGAAGTTTCCACACACTCACTTCATAGGCATACATCTTTGCATTCATAGTGTTTGTGTGAGTTTGTTTTACACTTTCATATTTGCCTATTCTAGAGGCAATTAAATTGAGCTTTAATCGTACTCTCTTAGAGTGCTTTATGAAAACACTTTCTTGAGAGAAATCATTTGATTGTAAAGGTTATTGCTTAGCATAAGAAAAGCATTGTGTAAAGGTTATTGCTTAGCCTAGAAAAGCATATTGTATAGGTTGTTGTTAAGCCTTGAAAAACAACATTGTAAAGTTATTGCTTATCCTTGGAAAGCATATTGTAGTGGTTATTGCTTAGCCATTTGAAAAGCATAAATAGTGGAAATCCGGTGGGGTGTGAGCTCACAAGCCGATAGTGGATGTAGGCATTGAGGCCGAACCACTATAAATGATTGTGTGATGGTGAATGCATTTGTGGTGATTGTTGTTGTTTAGCTTCCGCATTTTATTTGTTAATCATCACAAGTGGTTAATTATTTTAAAGAAGTTTAAAATTGGCATAATTGGTCATTAAGTTGTAGCTCACCCTGTTCAACCCCCCCCCCCTCTAGGGTTTGGATCCGGAACTTTCAATTGGTATTAGAGTCTCGTGCTCTAATTTTAGGATCAAGTGTTTGGAACTCTTGATTAGGTGTAAAAACCTAGAGTTTAGACCCTAGTTGTACTAATCTTGAAAATCATTTCAATGGATTCCACTGAGATAGATTGTATAGATTCTTCTAAACCATTCCTTCTTCCAACATTTGGAGATTCAAACCATGAATTTAATGAATCTAAATTTGAATCAAGTGAAGAAGAAAATGATGAAAATCAAGATGATCTTCAACAAGCATATGATGATTTGTATACCTTATACTTAAAGCTTGTTAAAAATCATAATAAGTTAAAAGTAGAATCTAAAAGACTAAACAAAGAATTGGTCTCTTCAAAAGATGAACTTAGAGAAAAAGAAGAAATAATAAATTGTGTAGACTCTAAGTTTATGATCTCTTTGCATAATTTATCTAAGGCTCAAGATGAATTAAATGAAATTAAGATAAGTTATGATAATCTTAATAAGGAAAATTCTAAACTAAGAGATCAATTACAAAGGCAAGATAAAGAAATTAACAATCTTGAATCTAAGTTAACTATCACTAAGGAAAATTTATCTAATAAGATAAAAACTCAAGAACTTGGATCCCATGATATTAATGAACTTAAATTTGAGTTAAAACTTGCCCATGAAGAACTAAACAACTTTAAGGGAATTGAAAATGAACAAACAAAAGTTAAAAATGAAAATTCAATCCTTAAAGAACAAGTTACTCAACTTGAAAGGTACAAACAAAAGTATGAGTACAAATTTACCCATGGTGAAGAGAAATTTGAAAAGTTATTTAGATTGGGTAAATCTCAAGGAGATAGGACAGGCCTTGGATTTAATAAGTATACTTCACATGGTCCTAAATTCACCATCACCTTTGTGAAAGGGGAGTCCTCTCTCTCTAACACTCACACTAAGATGCCCACACAAAAATGTCATTATTGTGGTAATGAAGGGCATTTCAAATTTGAGTGCAAACTAAGAAGAAGTCATTTGTCTAAACCCATCTATGAATCTAAAAAGGAAAATTCAAATTCTATGAAGGGAAAAGACATTTGACGCAAAGAAAGACTCCAAGAAGATTAAACATGTTAAACCTATTAAAAAGGAGTTTGCTAAGATAGATTCTAAAAAGCTTAAACAAGTTAAAACTAATATAAAAGAATCTATCAAGAAAAAGCTTCTCAACCTACCTCCCCTAACTCAACAAATGAAAGAACTTTTGAAAAAGGTTGAAAAATTGAAATTAAAATTCAAAATGCAAAAAGAAGGAGGAAAAATTAAAAGAAATAAGAACATAAAGAAAAGTCACCAACCTCAAAAGACTAATCACCAATCAAAGCTAAAATTAGTCAAATCTCATTATCATGGTGATAAGTCTAAATTGAAAATTTATCAAGTCAAATCTCCTAAAGTTGGTGAGACTTTTAAGATAGACCTCAAAGACCAACCATCTCAAGACCTTAGGTGGATTCCTAAAGTTAGATACTTAGACAAACCTTAAGGCCTTGGAACTCATTGACCAACCGAACCTTTTTAGTTAAATCATATTGTTGGTCATGACACATTTGCATTTGTTTCTTTCATAGTCACATTTATTTAAATGCAATGTTTATTTATGCTCAATTGATTTTGTCTTCATATACTTTTCTGGTTAAATATCATGGTTTTCAAAATCATTTGATTATAATTTCATCATTATAGATTTGCTTTTTGCTCTCATTTAGTTATATCTTTTGCAATGCATTTCTATATATGATCAATTGATTAATCTTTTATAGCTAGATTTTTTTTATAATTGATTGATATTATCAAATTCATTTGTTTGATTGTCTTAGTTAAATCATTTTGAAAAACAAATGATTTAGATTTTCCATGGATTCTTTCTTATGGAAAGTTATTGTTTTGAAAAATCAACTTGTATGTGTTTCAAATAAGTTATATCTTTTACAATGCAAGTTGAAAAATGATTTAAGCCTCATTACTACATTCTTGATGAAAAATTAAATGAGGATTGAAAATTGATTTTCATTCTATGCTTACTAAGTTAGTATTTTGATATGAAAATTCAATTCCTTGATTTACTTGAGTTTCAATTGGTTAGATCTTTATAGTTATATTCTTTAAAATTGAATGTGTTTTTGATAAATGCATTTTTCCAATTGATATCAAGTTTGAAAAGTTTTTAAGTCAATTTGTATGAGTTCTTTTTTTTAGTTATCCTTGATTACAAATTGAAATTTGATATTAGTTCACTTCATGGTTTTCTTAATCACTTGATCATGATTTTTATGTTTCATTGTTGGATTTTGATCGTTGAAGTGAATTAAAGTCCTTTGGAAAATGTTCTAAGCTTTGTTAGTTATATTTATAGTTGCATTTTCCTTTGAGTTTATTTCCTTATGTTTATGATTATATCTTTTAGAAGGAAATACTTGTTATATGCTATTTGCATCATTGCTCATTTGGTTTCATTCTTTTTATGCAAATGTCATATAGTTACATGTATGGTTGTGCTCTTTAGTTACATTTATAGATATCATACTAAAACTTTCAAATCCATCCTCTATGCTTTCTAGTCATTTTTTTTAATGGATGGTTATGATGTTGATTCATGTGTATTTTCCTTGTCATGTCATTCTTATACATGTTTCAACTTCATAGTAGTGTTTAATCATATGAACCTCTTTGAAATCCATTCCTTGTATTTCATAGTTATATCTTTTGTTTAATGGATTTCTTAGTTATTGAATTCATATGATTTGACACTTTTGTAAATTGCATCCTCTACCAAGTTATATATATTTCTAAATGCAATTTCTCATGTTCATCACTATGCTCATTAGTTATATTATTCTAAGTGATGAATATCATTTTATGATGCTTGTTGGAATTTTATGTTTGTCACATGCTTGCTCTTAATCATGTTTCATATTCAATTGGTAATCATTTGGTATAATTCTCAATTAGTATCAATATCCAATTGGTATCATATCTTGAGTTTGTGATAGACCTTGTGTACATTGGATTGAACTTAATAGTAATATTTTTTTATTCCATGTCATATTCCATTAGCATCATAATGTTCATGTTTGCCTCCTCTCTTACACATATAGGTAAATCTCATGACCACCATGTTTATATGTTTAAAATCTTAGTTGGTTAATGGTTGTGTTGACACCAAAAAAGTCACTATGTCTCCTCAATATCAAGAAGCCTCGTGAAGCTGCATCCTGCTACAAACAGGCAAAGCTACTTCAAACATCAAATCTTTTCAGAATCAGACAAAAACTGAAAGATCCTTCAAGACCGCCAAAAGAGGGGTACACCTGAGGTTTCGGGCCATTCCGACATCGTTTGGCCTAACTTCGCTGCTCTGATAGCTAAACAAGCGCTCCCGGCGGTGACATCATTGAAGACACTAAAACTTCGATCAAAGCCTACGGATGACTCAGAATGTCTCCAAAGGGCTCCATGCCAAATTTCAAGTCAAACTGACAACGTTTGACCCTCCATCAATGCTCGAACAACAAAATCAAGCCTCCCGGCGGCGGGAACCACCGAAGTCATCACTCATCAAACAAATTACATGAGTGGCTTCAACATGCTTCCAAAAGGCTGCACGTCGAATTTCAGGTCATTCCGACAACGTTTGACCAGGTTTCGATGCTCCGATAGAAAATCAAGCCTACCGGCAGCGGAGCAACCCGGGACCATGAGATCCAAAACGGAGCCCATCGAACATCTCAAAATGACACCAATAGCTCTCAGTCAAATTTCAGGACAATCGGACATCTTTTGACCACATATCAAAGCTCGGCGTTTTCCCCGCAGCAAAATCAAGTCAAGCATCGATGGGACCTCAAACGGCTTCAAAACTCAAAATAAAAGCTCATGGTTGGTCGTAACCACTACTCAAGAAACTTCACCTCAATTTTCAGGTCATTCCGACATCGTTTGACCTAGTTTCGACACTTGACGGAAAATCGGCTACAAAGTCTTCGGCTTTCCCGAAAAATGGGAAACTTTGTGTTCCGGTTTTGCGCGGGCTTTCGTCAAGATTTCTCCAAGAAAATCAAGTCAATAATTGAGGAAAAATGTCAAGAAAAATACAGAAGAAAGAAGGAACGAAAAAGACGAAAAAACGGCCGAAAACGACGCTCGGCAACCAAACGGGCCAAAGCCCTATGGTCGCCGGTGACCCTGGCCCAGGGTCGCCGGCGACCCTGCAAATCCGGGTTGCCGGATTTTGCACCAAATTGCCCGTTTTTCAATCTTTTTCACGGTTCGAGCATTCCTGCCTCTGTGATTTTCTGAAAATCCAATGTTTGATGCTTGAAAACGACTGATCTTCACCAACATCTCGGATCCGCCGTCAAAAGCATGAAATCATCACCGATCGCTCCAAGATCGCCAACCGGCTGACCAAGAAAGTATACTTTCTGTCTGACCGATCGTGAAATCGACAAGACAGATGTCATCGGCCCACCAACATCAATCAATGTCTGAGATTGCACTGCAATCCGACATCAAACAATGCGTGGATCCACCTGTGATGATCGCAAGAAGAATCTCAAAAGTCACAGCGCGGCCCGCGACTCTTCACATGCCTTGGCGACCACTTAATTACGTTATTTGACCTGTTTATGACAACTTAATGCGGTCATTAACTCATTATTTTGGACGGCCCAGTCAGGTTCAAGCATTTGGGAGTTACAAATCCAAGCAATCATGGCATTTAACCCATGAAACTCCCATCATCATGAAGCTTAAAGGGAATTAAAAGCCCACTACCTTCATCGGCCAATCACAAGCCATGAAAAAGGAGTTACAAAATCAACTTATAACTCCTCATCAATTCTCTCATCACGGATATTAATGCCCATAATCACCTCATGGCTACAAAAAGCCTATAAAAGGAGGTGAGTTCCAAGAAAAGAAGAGATCCCAAGTGCAATCCCAAGCTCTGAAAATTCAGAAAATTCAAGAGAGAGACGAAGCCCGGTTGCTTTGCTCCCGGAAGCACCACAAGGTGATCAACGTCCCTTGAGGGGGCCATCCCCCCAAGGTCCCCTCCTTCTCCAACATGGCCTTCGTGCTTTTCAGCCCGTTTACTTGGTTTTTCATTGGATATAGGACCTCCTCTTGGTCCTTGTCCTTTAAAAAACTAAGGTTAGGAGCCAAGCCAAAGAATCAAAGCATCACATGTTCTCATTTGAAGGGTGATGGCGAAGTCCATACATGACTTGCGACCGTCGATCTCAACGTGTCCCCACAATCTCCTGAAAAGTTAGATCCCTTTTCTTACTTTTCTATTGTAGTTTATATTTCTTAAAGAGACAAAAAAGAAATCACAATTCTTGTCTTTCATATTTGATGAGTTTTGTAAAATCGCCTTTCACGGCAAACAAACAAAAACGCCTCCTACGGCATTCTCAAAAAACAAACTTGTCTCTTTTCTTAATATTTATGTAATTTGAAAAGTTAGAAAAAAGGATTGATTTCATTTCCACTTGTGAAGGTGAATCTCCGGATCGTCACCATTCCAAATTCCAAGTAGAAAGTAAATCTGGCATACCCGTACAAAAAAATGTTGATACCCGCGATTTTCCCTCCTCTGCCGAGACCCAGGTCAGCCCCCGGGATGCGGAAGGAGAAGACGGAAGATTCCCGAGGGTCCATCAAGTTGGCACACCTAGTGGGACACGTTGACTTGAGAACGTGATGCTTTGATCCCTTAGCTCCTTTCTAGTTGGTGGCCTATGTTGCATTTTGCATCTAAAAAAAAAATATGAGATGGGATTTCAATTGTTCTTTTTCACTTCAAAAAAAAAAAAAAAGCAAATCTGATCTCTTTTTCTTACAAACTCAACTTTGAGAAATTTTGATCTTTCCCTCTTCGAACTTGATAGCTCACAGAAAACTTCACAGCTATCCTTCATATCGGGGATTGGGCCATCTTTTCTCTTTGATGAGTCCAATTGGGATTTCAAGAAAAAAAAACACCTTCATTTCAAATTCTTTCAAAAAAAAAAAAATGATCTCTCTTTCTCATGATTCAACTTTGAGAAATTTTGATCCTCTCCTCTTTGAACTTGATAGCTCACAGAAATGTTTACAGATATCGTTCATATCGAGGATTGGGCTATCTTTTCTCTTTGATGAGTCCAATTGGGATTTCAAAAAAAAAAATCAGTTTTCATTCTTTTGGGCTCAAAATTGAGAAATCTTGGTTCTTTCCCTTTCGGATTTAACGCTCGCAGAAATGTTGAGTTGTGGTTCGGATTGGAACACCACTTGTTCTCTTTAATGAGTTCATTAGAAATCTTTCAAAAGAAAAAAAAAAAAAACTAAGGTTGCATCAATTGCGCTCTTTGACTAAAGTGGATTCAAGAAAAGCCTTGTCCAGACTGTGGAGACAGCTAGACTATTCGAAGCAAGGGTCCTCCAAACGGGTTCATTAAGTAATCCTACCCTTACCTGGGGGCTAATCTATCTACTAAGGTTTCATAAGATCGAATTGGAAACCTATGTGCATTTTTCAAAAAAAAAAAAAAAGAAAAACAAAAGAAAAAAAAATTTCCCATCATTTTTGAGTTTAGAATTGAGAAATCTTGGTTCTTTCCCTTTCGGATTTAACGCTCGCAGAAATGTTGAGTTGTGGTTCGGATTGGAACGCCATTTGCTCTCTTTGATGAATTTAATCTTGACCTTTCAAAAAAAAAAAAGAACTTCCGTCACTTCTGAATTTAGAATCGAGAAATCTTGGTTCTTTCTCATTCGGATTTAACGCTCACAGAAATGTTGAGTTGTGGTTCGGATTGGAATACCATTTGCTCTCTTTGATGAATTTAATCTTGACCTTTCAAAAAAAAAAAAAAACTTCCGTCAATACTAGATTCACATTTGAGAAATTCTGGTCCCTTTCTCTTTCGGATTTAACGCTCGCAGAAATGTTGAGTTGTGGTTCGGATTGGAATGCCAGTTGCTCTCCTTTATGAACCCAAATTTGACCTTTTAAAAAAAATCCCATCTCGTGTCCTTCCCAAGGATGCGATTTGTAACATTTGTGCCTAGCAGTGCTAGGACGCCCTTTCGGGTCTACTGTATTCGCGACCGACACATTTGTATCTCCAACCTTATATCATTTTACCTCGAGTGAGCCTTGCTTCTCGGTAATTTGAATTAAGGTCTGCAATTGCTTCTAGCAGTCACTGGAACGCTCACTCTGAGCCTACCATACTTGCATTTTAGAACAATTGTATCCTCTATGGCTTTTTGCCTTCTTCATCATCCTTAGGTTAGGCCATGTCCCCTCAAGTGATTTGAAAAGACAAAACCATAGTTGTTCTCCATTTATGATCACCATATTCTTGTGATTACTAATGGATTTGGTCTTGTTTTAGAAGTTTTCCAAAACTAACAATGGCAGCTTCATTAACCATCACTTTCGATGACAACAAGTACCAGCTTATGCTTCAAGACAAGCAAAACAAGCATAAGCGCCCTGCTAGTTGCCGAAGCGTCATCTCCCTCGAAAACTCTCCAAACACCGGGTCAACTTCAACTCCCCGGACCATCATCTTCGGGTCGCTGGGACCATTCCCACTCCCCGTAGAAGACACTGTACCTACCAAGAAGCAGAAAACCGCCCTGCAACGTATCACTAACATGGCACCAAGGGCGAACACCAAGAAGCTTGAAGCCCGTGGCGTTCCCACGAAGCCTCAACCCACAAGAAACCAGGTTTACCCCAAAACCTGGTCCCCGAAATCTTCACCAAAGCAACGGAGGTCCCGAACATCTACAAAGCCAGCATACCTGGCCCCTCTCAAGGAGAATCAGTTCTACCCTCTCTCTTACATGAAAGAGGAGAAACCTACCCTCCACCCAAAAAACAAATAAAATCATCATGAGCCGGCTTGCTCCTACAAGCCCAAAATTAAATCCTGCATTGTTAGGCCTATGTAAAAACATGCTGAAGCCTGTACTCCTGCGAGTCAACCCTTCATCTCAACAGGGGCCAAGCTCGCAAAATTCAAATCTTCACTGCGACAGACAAAGGACCGCATCCAGATTCTGTCCTTGCCCAACTTCAAAGAATACAAACTCGGCTGTTGCGTACGAGGGACTACATCCTTCATCGCCAAAGCCCAGCCAGAGCTGACTGAAGCTCAAATTTCTCGTCGTATGCGTCACCGTGCAGTATATCGACAAAAGAGACTTGAGAAACAAAGAAACGAGCGTTCTAATCTCCATGTCTCAAATAAATGGGTCGAAAAAGAAAGACCCGATAATTCGTTGCTGTTCATATGGTTGGCAAAACCAGAAAACGCCAGAAGTCAGCAACCAAAATCAGTGTTAGACGTCCGGTGACTCGCAGCGTCTCCCGGACACGAACACATCTAGAAGAATCCTCCACTCCTCCAAGCCAAGGACACCGGAGTAACCACTCCTCAGATTCTTCATCCAGAAGAATGAGCCCCAGCTCAGTCACCAGGACGATTTCTTCGTTCGAATCCCGAGGGATGAACGTCTTGGCTACAAGTTCTGAGCAGCCTCCACCGCATGATGACGTAACCACAAGCATCCAGCAGTTGGAGCAAGAACAACAGAGAATTGAGGCTCTGATGGAAAACCTTATTCTCACTCTACAGCGTCCACCACCTAACAACCAAACCCCTCCGAATCATGAAGATGACGAGGGCAATGCAGAAAATAATGAGTCACGCGCCCTTACCAAAAAGGACGTGGACGATATCCTCACAAAAACGAAAGAAAAGGATACATTGAAGGAACATGGGATCAAGCCACCCTACCCTCTATGGATGGACTTGGTTCCATTCCCTGCAAAATTCAAACAACCTACTCTCCAGACATATATGGGGAAAGGTTCGGCCAGACAGCATGTCATCCATTTCAAGATCCTGACGGGAGCCATTGCGGATCAAGATGCCCTCAAGATTCGCCTCTTTGCAAGTACCCTAAAAGGTACAGCCTTTGATTGGTACTCTACTCTGCCGGAGAACTCCATTCAGAACTGGGCTATACTGGAGACACGCTTCCTGACCCACTTCCAAGGTGAGGATCATCCTGTTACTATGGCTCAACTCTGCAGCTTAAAACAGGGAGAGAATGAGTCAACATACGATTTCATTCACAAATGGAAGGCAATGGCGTACAAATGCTTAGATGTACTGCCATAAGCGTCGCTAGTCGACATCTACCGTAACAATATGAGAGCAAAAATTTGCTCCATGATCATCAGCAACAAATCAAAGAACTGGGAGAACTTCTCGAAGCTTCCATGGAAGCTGAAATGGTGATCAAAGACCTCAACAGTCAGAAATCATCAAAGAAAGAGCCCACTGCTGTTACAACCTCAAAACCAAAGAAAAAAGAGGTTCTCAATGTGCAGACTAAATCAGCTCCTCAACAGCGAAAGAAACCTGAAAACAAAATTGCAGGTAAAAGACCTGAACTCTCTGATGCCTTCAAAGAACGTGTAGAAAAGAAATATTCGTTCGATGAAGATGTTGAAGAAATCTTTGAGGCTCTCCTAGCAAATGGCAAACTCATTTTGCCAGAGCCGAAAAGACCAGGAGATGTTGGCAAAACCAATGATCCCCGATACTGTCCATACCATCAGATGATCTCACATCCTCCCAATCAATGCTTTGTTGTGAGAGAGAAGATCAATGAGATGTGGAAAAACGGAGTCATAACTTTCGACAAAAACTACGGCTCCACTTCTGTCAACATGGTGAAATGTCGGCAAGTTTCAAAATCACCGAAAAAGAAGACCACTACTTCATTCAAGGTGATAAAAATGGCTCAAGCATCCCAAGAGTTGGTTCCCTATCCAACACCAGATGGACAACCTATATGGGTGCATCCTGATCTCCTAGAAGATGAAAATTGGGAGATCGTCAAAACAAAGCCGACCGCTCAACAGCGAAGGCAAGCCTAGAGACAACTCCGCAAGCTCAAACAGCAGTAGAAGTCTCAACCAAAACAAGAAGTCCTTGAAAAAGCAGAAACTTCTTCCACCGCTTCACTAGGGACGACGGAAGAATCTCTTCCCAAAACTTCAAAGGCGGTAAGAAAATTCACCATTGATGATTTCATGCCACCTCTATACAAAAATGAAAATGTGCAGGGGGCATCATACTCTTGCAACTCGGTAGTTGGATTCTCCATGAATGGATACGAGTCCAGTGATACTGCCAGTGATATCGATGAGTGTGAAGAATCCCTTGAAACAGGAGAATACTTCTCCGACGAGGAATGGATTCCCGAGTCTCATCTTATGCCAGTAATCTGGTATAACCAATTCCGGCCACAAGGATCCTGGTCCGATGACGAAGAAGACCAGGACCCTGTTCAAGAAAATGTTGTCGATCCAGCACCAACCAATGCTCCGGTTGAACCCGACATTGGTGAACCACGAGGAGCGGATGACGAAGAAGATTTGGCTCCTATGCCTGATCTTGAGGAATATGCAAGAATCTTGCAACATCTTGCCATAGAGCAGGAGCAGGATCGCATCAATGATCTTCGTCATGATCCAGAACCAGAATTCCCTAAAAATCAACGGGAACTTTCTCCCTTAACTCCTGAAAATGGAGAAAACAGTTGGATCGATGATCCTCTTACATCTGAGGATGAGTCCGATTCCCAACAGTCTGCACTAGGGGCATCTCCTGTCCGGATGACCTGCAATGCGATAGCTCAGGATGATAGTGCCTCTGAAGCTTCCGAAGACACGCACACCCCAACCGGTAATGTATCATCTAGAGCTACATCTTCTCAGGTGACTTCCACCGAGATATCATCCTCTCAGCCCTCGTCTCCTGAAGCTGTGACATCGAAACTCAAGCCTCTCTCGATTGATCATCATGAAGAAACTCCTGCCAATGAAATCTTCTTCAATGAAAGCCCAGTCGATTGGTCCCAGATGCCCCATCTCATAGACGATGTCTGGACTAATACAGAAAGTTGTCGGATGCTGTTCAGGACTTATTCCCGGAAATTGCTCCGTGCAACACAATTACTGAAGACACCAATGCTGTTATAGAGACGTCTTCAGCAAAGGATCAAACCTTTGATCCTGAGAGTGATCTTCCAAAAGAAGACCCTTCTCTAGAAGCTCTTGAAGTTGGTAGAGGTACCCGTTCTGGCCTGGATTACCACAAAAATTGCGGATGAATCCACTAAAGGGCTTCTTCGGTGTCTCATCGGGTAAGTTTAAGGGATTCATAGTACGGAAAGCTGGAATAGAACTTGACCCTACCAAAGTCAAGGCTATCCTGGAAATGCCATATCCCAGAACCCTAAGAGAATTAAAAGGGCTTCAAGGAAGGTTGGCATACATCCGACAGTTCATCTCCAATCTGTCAGGGAAGTGCCGTCCATTTTCTCGCTTAATGAAGAAAGGCGTAGACTTTGTCTGGGATGCCGAATGTAAAAATGCATTTCAAGACATCAAAGCATACCTCACCAAACCTCCAGTGTTGGCTGCCCCCACAACTGGAAAACCATTTATCTTGTACACAAGAGCTCTCGACCACTCTTTGGGTGCCCTGTTCACACAAGAAAATGACGATGGAAAAGAAGCTGCTCTATATTACCTTAGCCGCATGTTGGTAGGTGCAGAGCATTGCTACACCCCAGTCGAAAAAGAATGCCTTGCAGTGATGTTTGCCGTACAAAAGCTACGTCACTATCTGCTGTCCAACACAGTCTACCTGATTTCGAGGATCAACCTCCTAAAGGTCCTTGTCACAAAAGCAGGTGCTCTCAATGCCCGACTGACAAAATGGTCCATTCTTCTATCACAGTTTGATATTAAGTATGCATCACAAAAAGTAATCAAAGGCCAAGCTCTGGCAGACTTCCTCGCAGAGCATCCATTGCCTAAAGATTCTCCACTAAGGGATGATCTCCCAGACGAATTTGTCTACAACGTGGAAACTTCCTTATCAAATGCTTCCTGGGACATGTACTTTGACGGTGCAACCAGGACAAATGAAAAAGGAAAGCAAATATCGGGAATTGGCATCTTCTTTGTCAGTCCCGACAAATACATGATTCCACTCGCCTTCTCGCTACTGGAACCATGTTCAAACAATGTAGCTGAGTACCAAGCCCTGATTGTATTATTGGAACTCGCCCTCGAATCCGGCATCACCATGTTGGAAGCTTTTGGAGACTCTCAACTGATCGTCAACCAGATGAATTAGAAATATGAAGTCAGGAAGCCTGATTTGCTACCTTACTACAACAAGGCGCAGTTGCTTCGACAAAAATTCAACATCTGTCACATCACCCACATTCTCAGAGGTGAAAACATCCATGTAGATGCCCTGGCTGGACTCGCTGCATCCATGGCAATCCAAGAAGGGGAAAACATGCAAGTCACAGTGTGTCAAAGAAGGATTCTCCATCCTCTCAACACACACCAAGCAGTTGCTGAATGCCACCAAGTGGTTGGAAGTCGGATGTCCATCCTCAAACCTCCGTTTGGTGACTGGAGAGATCCGTTCATTGATTACATTATGTTCGGAATCCTACCTGGAGATCCAAAACAGCGGGTAAGCATCCGAAGACGAGCCCCGAACTTTCATTTGGATATACCTTCAAAAGCACTTTACAGAAAATCCTTCAACGGAGTACTTCTACGCTGCTTGTCACAACAGGAGGCTGAAGAAACTCTTAAAGAAGTACATGCTGGTCTTTGTGGAGCCCATCAGACTGGTCCTAAGCTCTACAACCAGATAAAAAGGCTAGGTTACTATTAGCCAAAGGCTAGGTTACTTTTAGCCTACAATAGTAGCTGATGCAATACAATTTGCCAAGCACTGCCAAAAATGCCAGATTCACGGAGATTATATCCACATGCCTCCAGAATGGCTACATCCAACAACAATCTCATGGCCTTTTGAAGCCTGGGGTATTGACATCATAGGTCCTCTCTCTCCCCCATCATGCAAAGGTCACGAATTATTTCTCCAAGTGGTCAGAAGCATTTGTGCTCAACGAAATGAAGACCTCATCAGTCCTTCAATTCTTGCGCACCAATATTATTTGTCGCTTCGGCATACCTAAAAGATTTGTCCGTGATAACGGACCACAATTCCGGGATCACAGATTTTACAGGTTCTGCAACAAATACAAAATCCAAAGTTGTCCTTCGACTCCATATAATCCAGCAGCGAACGGACTAACAGAAGCCTTCAACAAGACGCTCTGCAAAATTCTCAAGAAAATGGTCTCTAGTTATAAAAGAGACTGGGGCGACAAACTACCAGAAGCTTTGTGGGCCTATCGAACCACCGTTCAAGGACCAACCCATAGCACACCATTCTCTTCGGTCTATGGATCTGAAGCTGTTGTCCCTTTGGAAGTACAAATTCCTTCCTTAAGGGTATCTTTGCAAAATGACATGACGCAAGAAAGCAATGTCAAATTGAGACTCCAAGAGCTGGATAATCTCGATGAAAGACGACTCGAAGCTCTACAAAGCATTGAGTTGTACCAAGCACGCATGGCAGGATCTTTTGACAAGAAGGTCAAGCAACGCGCCTACAAAAAGGGTGACTTGGTTCTTGCAGTAAAAAGACCCATAGTCTTTGCCTACAAATCCAAAGGCAAATTTGAACCAAAATGGGAGGGACCCTTCGTCATCGACAAAGTCTTCTCCAACGGTGCATACGCTCTTCTAAACATGGAAGGAGACAGATGTATGCTACCCATCAACGGCAAGTTCTTGAAGCGGTACTACCCTTGAAGACTTCCTCAAACGAGTCAGAGCGATATCTATATGGCCAAAGCCTATTTCCAGGTACTTGCTCGTCAAACCCATCCCCTTCTGAGATTTTCATCTTAATGTTGAAATTTCCAAAAGAAAAAAAAACTTTCAAAACAATGCTTACTTTCATCGTTTCATTGTCCAAAAAAAAAAATCAAATCCAAAAATCCAAGTTTAGGAGCCTCTTCCCAGACTTGACCAAAATTTTCAATCCTTGACCCAAAAATTCATAGTTTGAAACAAAAACCAGGACTCAGGAACTTTCACCCTAGTTTGCCCCGGTTTTTACAACAAAAATGGTTTTAAGTCAAAATTTATGACCCTCGTGTCTTTAAACAAAAAAATGGTTTTTTAGAAACCGCGGGGAAGCGACACTTAGTCGATACTCGCAAAACCCAAAAACCGGAAGGATGCGAACCCCATTCGATACTTCCAAAACCCAAAAACCGGAAGGATGCGAACCCCATTCGATACTTCCAAAACCCAAAAACCGCGGGGAAGCGACATTCATTCGATACTCGCAAAACCCAAAAAAAATCGCAAGGAAGCGAACCCCATTCAATACTTGCAAAACCTCAAATTTCAAAATCGTGGAGACGCAATATTCCAATTGATATCCACAACCCAAATTTCAAATGGTTCGAGAAAACCTAAAATTTCAAAAATCGTGGGGAAACGACATCAAGTCAGTACCCGCAAAACCAAAAGTTTTGGGAAAAGCAGGGAAGCGACGCTTAGTCGATATTTGCACCCCAATCCGCGAGGAAGCGACATTCCATCGATACTCTCAAACACAGCCGCGAGGAAGTCACATTCCATCAATACTCGCAAACCGAATGAGCAAGGAAGCGACATTCCATCGATACTTGCAAGACCATTCAGTGGGGAGGCGACATTTAGTCGATACCTGTTGACACCAAAAAAGTCACTATGTCTCCTCAACATTAAGAAACCTCGTGAAGCTGCATCCTGCTAAAAATATGCAAGGCTACTTCAAGCATCAGATTTTGTCAGAATCAGACAAAAATTTAAAGATCATTCCAGAAAGCCAAAAGAGGGGTACACCTGAGGTTTCGGGCCATTCCAACATTGTTTGGCCTAACTTCACTGCTCCGACAGCTAAACAAGCGCTCCCGGGGGCGACATCATCAAAGACGCCAAAACTTTGATCAGAGACTACGGATGACTCCAGAATGTCTCCAAAGGGCTCCTAGCCAAATTTCAAGTCAAACTGACAACGTTTGACCCTCCATCAATGCTCGAAATGCAAAATCAAGCCTTCCGGCGGTGGGAACCACCGAAGCCATCACTCATCAAACAAAATACATGAGTGGCTTCAACATGCTTCCAAAAGGCTGCACGTCAAATTTCAGGTCATTCCGACAACGTTTGACCAGGTTTCGATGCTCCGAGAGAAAATCAAGCCTACCGGCGGCGGAGTAACACGGGACCATGACATCCAAAACGGAGCTGATGGAACGTCTCAAAATGACTCCAATAGGCTCCTTGTCAAATTTCAGGTCAATCGGACATCGTTTGACCACATATCAAAGCTCGGCATTTTCCCCGCAGTAAAATCAAGTCAAGCATCGATGGGACCCCAAACGGCTTCAAAACTCAAATAAAAGCCCATGGTTGGTCCTATCCACTGCTCAAGAAGCTTCACCTCAATTTTTAAATCATTCCGACATAGTTTGACCTAGTTTCGACTCTTGACGGAAAATCGGCTACAAAGTCTTCGGCTTACCCGAAAAATGGGAAACTTTGTGCTCCGATTTCGCGCGGGTTGTCGTCAAGTTTTCTCCAAGAAAATCAAGTCAATAATTGAGGAAAAATGTCAAGAAAAATACAGAAGAAAGAAGGAACGAAAAAGACGGAAAAACTGTCAAAAACGACGCTCGGCGACCAAACGGGCCAAAACCCTAAGGTCGCCGACGACCCTGGGTGCATGGTCGCCAGGCGACCCTGCAAATCCAGGTCGCCGGATTTTGCACCAAATGCCCGATTTTCGATCCTTTTCGCGTTTCGGGTGTTCCTGCCTCTGTGATTTTTTGAAAATCCAATGTTTGATGCTTGAAAACAACTGATCTTCATCGACATCTCGGATCCGCCGTCAAAAGCATGAAATCATCATCGATCGTTCCAAGATCGCCAACCGGCTGACCAAGAAAGTGCACTTTCTGTCCGACCGATCGTGAAATCAACAAGACAGATGTCACCGACCCACCAACATAAATCAATGTCTGAAATTGCAGCGCAATCCGACATCAAACAATGCGTGGATCCACCTGTGATGATCGTAAGAAGAATCTCAAAAGACGCGGCGCGGCCCGCGATTCATCACATGCCTTGGCGACCACTTAATGTCGTTAATTGACCCATTAAAGCGGTCATTAACTCATTATTTTGGACGGCCCAATCAGAACCAAGCATTCGGGAGTTACAAATCCAAGCAATCATGGCACTAAACCCATGAAACTCCCATCGTCATGAAGCATAAAGGCAATTAAAAGCCCACTACCTTCATCGGCCAATCACAAGCCATGAAAAAGGAGTTACAAAATCAACTTGTAACTCCTCATCAATGCTCTCATCATGGCTATCAATGCCCATAACCACCCCATGGCTACCAAAAGCCTATAAAAGAGATCCATTTCCAAGAGAGAGAGGAGCATCGACATCTATCGACTTGAAATTCTGCACTTCTCCCAAAGAATTCCAGACGAAGTCCTACTGCTCTGCTGCAAAGAACACTACAAGGTGATCAACGTCCCTTGGGGGGCCACCCCCCCAAGGTCACCTCCTTCTCGAACATGGCCTAAACGCGGCTTTTCAGCCCATTTACTCGGTTTTTCATTGGATATAGGACCTTCTCTTGGTCCTCGTCCTTTAAAAAACTGAGGTTAGGAGCCAAGCCAAAGAATCAAAGCATCACATGTTCTGATTTGAAGGACGATGGCGAAGTCCATACATGACTTGCAACCGTCGATCTCAAAGTGTCCCCACAATCTCCTGAGAAGTTAGATCCCTTTTCTTACTTTTCTATTGTAGTTTGTATTTCTTAAAGAGACGAAAAGAAATCACAATTCTTGTCTTTCACATTTGATGAGTTTTGTAAAATCGCCTTTCACTGCAAAATCGCCTTTTACGGCAAACAAACAAAAACGCCTCCTACGGCATTCTAAAAAAACAAACTTGTCTCTTTTCTTAATATTAATGCAATTTGAAAAGTTAGAAAAAGGATTGATTTCCTTTCCACTTGTGAAGGTGAATCTCCGGATTATCACCATTCCAAATTCCAAGTAGAAAGTAAATCTGGCATACCTGTACAAAAATGTTGAGGCTCGAGATTTTCCCTCCTCCGCCGAGACCCAGGTCAGCCCCCGGGGTGCGGAAGGAGAGGACTGAAGATTTCTTTTGGGTCCATCAAGTTGGCACACCCGGTGGGACTCGTTGAGTTGAGAACGTGATGCTTTGATCCCTTGGCTCCTTTCTAGTTGGTGGCCTATGTTGCATTTTGCATCTAAGAAAAAATAATAATAAACATGAGATGGGATTTCAATTGTTCTTTCTCACTTGAAAAAAAAAATCTGATCTGTTTTTCTTAAAAACTCAACTTTGAGAAATTTTGATCTTTCCCTCTTCGAACTTGATAGCTCACAGAAATGTTCGCAGCTATCGTTCACATCGGGGATTGGGCCATCTTTTCTCTTTGATGAGTCCAATTGGGATTTCAAGAAAAAAAAAAACACCTTCATTTCAAATTAAAAAAAAAAATGATCTCTCTTTCTCAAAATTCAACTTTGAGATATTTTGATCCTCTCCTCTTTGAACTTGATAGCTCACAGAAATGTTCGCAGCTGTCGTTCATATCGGGGATTGGGCCATCTTTTTTCTTTGATGAGTCCAATTGGGATTTCAAAAAAATTTATAATTTCAAAAAAAAAATTCAGTTTTCTTTCTTTTGGGCTCAAAATTGAGAAATCTTGGTTCTTTCCCTTTCGGATTTAACGCTCGCAGAAATGTTGAGTTGTGGTTCGGATTGGAACACTACTTGTTCTCTAGCAGACTTCCTCGCAGAGCATCCATTGCCTAAAGATTCTCCACTCGGGGATGATCTCCCAAACGAATTTGTCTACAATGTGGAAACTTCCTTATCAGATGTCTCCTGGGACATGTACTTTGACGGTGCAACCAGGACAAATGAAAAAGGAAAGCAAATATCGGGAATCGGCATCCTCTTTGTCAGCCTCGACAAATACATGATTCCACACGCCTTCTCGCTACTGGAACCATGTTCAAACAATGCAGCTGAGTACCAAGCCCTGATTATAGGATTGGAACTCGCCCTCGAATCCGACATCACCACGTTGGAAGCTTTTGGAGACTCTCAACTAATCGCCAACCAGACAAATCAGAAATATGAAGTCAGGAAGCCTGATTTGCTACCTTACTACAACAAGGCGCAGTCGCTTCGACAAAAATTCAACATCTGCCATATCACCCACATCCTCAGAGGTGAAAACATCCGTGTAGATGCCCTGGCCGGACTCGCCGCATCCATGGCAATCCAAGAAGGGGAAAACATACAAGTCACAGTGTGTCAAAGAAGAATTCTCCCTCCTCTCATCACACACCAAGCAGTTGCTGAATGCCACCAAGTGGTTGAAAGTCGGATGTCCATCCTCAAACCTCCGATTGGCGACTGGAGAGATCCGTTCATTGATTATATCATGTTTGGAATCCTACCTGAAGATCCAAAAGAGCGAGCAAGCATCCAAAGACGAGCCCCGAACTTTCATTTGGATATACCTTCAAAAGCACTTTACAGAAAATCCTTCAACGGAGTACTCCTACGCTGCTTGTCACAACAAGAGGCTGAGGAAACTCTCAAAGAAGTTCATGCTGGTCTTTGTGGAGCCCATCAGGCTGGCCCTAAGCTCTACAACCAGACAAAAAGGCTAGGTTATTATTGGCCTACCATGGCAGCTGATGCAATGCAATTTGCCAAGCGCTGCCAAAAATGCCAGATTCACGGAGATTGATCATTTCGGACACCATTCGGCGTGTATTGCTACACTGTTATGCCGTTTGGTCTGAAAAATGCAGGTGCAACATATCAGAGGGCTATGATGAAAATATTCCAAGATATACAGCACAAGACGGTCGAATGCTATGTTGACGATCTCGCCATCAAAAGTAGAAGAAAAGAAGACCATCTCGAAGATCTTCGAGAAGTCTTCCTCCGACTTCGCAAACACAAATTGCTGATGAATCCACTAAAGTGCTTCTTCGGTGTCTCATCGGGTAAGTTTCTCGGATTCGTAATACGGAAAGCTGGAATAGAACTTGACCCCACCAAAGTCAAGGCTATCCTGGAAATGCCATCTCTCAGAACCCTAAGAGAATTAAAAGGGCTTCAAGGAAGGCTGGCCTACATTCGACGGATCATCTCCAATCTATCAGGGAAATGCCGTCCATTCTCTCGCCTGATGAAGAAAGGCGTCGACTTTGTCTGGGATGCTAAATGTGAAAATGCATTTCAAGACATCAAAGCATACCTCACCAAGCCTCCAGTGCTGGCTGCCCCCACAACTGGAAAACCATTTATCTTGTACACAAGAGCTCTCGACCACTCTTTGGGTTCTCTCCTTGCACAAGAAAACGACGACGGAAAAGAAGCTGCTCTATATTACCTTAGCCGCGTGATGGTAGGTGCAGAGCATCGCTACTCCCCAGTCGAAAAAGAATGCCTTGCAGTGATGTTTGCCGTACAAAAGCTACGTCACTATCTGCTGTCGAACACAGTCTACCTGATTTCGAGGATCAACCTCCTAAATGTCCTTGTCACAAAAGCAGGTGCTCTCAATGCCCGACTGACAAAATGGTCCATTCTTCTATCACAGTTTGATATTAAGTATGCATCACAAAAAGTAATCAAAGGCCAAGCTCTGGCAGACTTCCTCGCAGAGCATCCATTGCCTAAAGATTCTCCACTTAGGGATGATCTCCCACACGAATTTGTCTACAATGTGGAAACTTCCTTATCAAATGCTTACTGGGACATGGACTTTGACGGAGCAACCAGGACAAATGAAAAAGGAAAGCAAATATCGGGAATTGGCATCCTCTTTGTCGGACCCGACAAATACATGATTCCATACGCCTTCTCGCTATTGGAACCATGTTCAAACAATGCAGCTAAGTACCAAACCCTGATTGTAGGATTGGAACTCGCCCTCGAATCTGGCATCACCATGTTGGAAGCTTTTGGGGACTCTCAACTGATCATCAACCAGATGAATCAGAAATATGAAGTTAGGAAGCCTGATTTGCTACCTTACTACAATAAGGTGCAGTCGCTTTGACAAAAATTCAACATCTGCCATATCACCCATATCCTCAGAGGTGAAAACATCTGTGCAGATGCCCTGGCTGGACTTACCGCATCCATGGCAATCCAAGAAGGGGAAAACATGCAAGTCACAGTGTGTCAAAAAAGGATTCTCCCTCCTCTTAACACACACCAAGCAGTTGCTGAATGCCACCAAGTGGTTGGAAGTCGGATGTCCATCTTCAAACCTCCGATCGGCGACTGGAGAGATCCGTTCAATGATTATATCATGTTCGGAATCCTACCTAAAGATCCAAAAGGGCGGGTAAGTATCCAAAGACGAGCCTCGAACTTTCATTTGGATATACCATCAAAAGCACTTTACAGAAAATCCTTCAACGGAGTACTCCTACGCTGCTTGTCACAACAAGAGGCTGAGGAAACTCTCAAAGAAGTTCATGCTAGTCTTTGTGTAGCCCATCAGGCTGGCCCTAAGCTCTACAACCAGATAAAAAGGCTAGGTTATTATTGGCCTACCATGGCAGCTGATGCAATACAATTTGCCAAGCACTGCCAAAAATGCCAGATTCACGGAGATTATATCCACATGCCTCCAGAATGATTACATCCAACAGCAATCTCGTGGCCTTTCAAAGCCTGGGATATGGACATCATAGGTCTTATCTCTCCCCCATCAAGCAATGGTCATCGCTTCATCTTCGCGTCGACAGATTATTTCTCCAAGTGGTCAGAAGCATTTGCGCTCAGCGAAATGAAGACTTCATCAGTCCTTCAGTTCTTGCGCACCAATATTATTTGTCGCTTCGGCATACCTAAAAGATTCGTCCATGATAACGGACCACAATTCCGGGATCACATATTCTACAGGTTCTGCGACAAGTACAAAATCCAAAGTTGTCCTTCGACTCCATATAATCCAGGAGCGAACGGACAAGCAGAAGCCTTCAACAAGACACTCTGCAAAATTCTCAAGAAAATGGTCTCTAGTCACAAAAGAGACTGGGGCGACAAACTACCAGAAGCCTTATGGGCCTATCGAACCACCGTTCGAGGACCAACCCATAGCACACCATTCTCTTTGGTCTATGAATGCGAAGTTGTTATCCCTTTGGAAGTACAGATTCCATCCTTAAGGGTATCTTTGCAAAATGACATGACGCAAGAAAACAATGTCAAATTGAGACTCCAAGAGCTGGACAATCTCGATGAAATACGACTCGAAGCTCTACAAAGCATTGAGTTGTACCAAGCACGCATGGCAGGATCTTTCGACAAGAAGGTCAGGCAACGCCTACAAAAAGGTGACTTAGTTTTTGCAGTAAAAAGACCCATAGTCTTTGCCCACAAATCCAAAGGCAAATTTGAACCAAAATGGGAGGGACCCTTCGTCATCGACAAAGTCTTCTCCAATGGCGCATACGCTCTTCTAAACATGGAAGGAGACAGATGTATGCTGCCCCATCAACGGCAAGTTCCTGAAGCAGTACTACCCTTGAAGACTTCCTCAAACGGGTCAGAGCGATATCTACACGGCCAAAGCTTATTTCCAAGGTACTTGCTCGTCAAATCCACCCCTTTTGAAATTTTCATTTTTATGTTGAAATTTCCAAAAAAAAAAAAAAACTCTCTCAAAACAATGCTTACTTTCATCGTTTCATTGTTCAAAAAAAAAAATCATCAAAATCCAAAAAATCCAAGTTTAGGAGCCTCTTCCTAGACTTGACCAAAATTCTCAATCCTTGAACCCAAAAATTCATGGTTTGAAACAAAAACCAAGACTCAGGAACTTTCACCCTAATTCGCCCCGGCTTTTACAACCAAAATGGTTTTAAGTCAAAATTTATGACTCTCGTGTCTTTAAACGAAAAAATGGTTTTTTTAGAAACCGCGGGGAAGCGACACTTAGTAGATACTCGCAAAAAAACCAAAAAACCGGAAGGATGCGAACCCCATTCGATACTTTCAAAAACCCAAAAAACCGTAAGGAAGCGAACCCCATTCGATACTTTTAAAACCTCAGATCGTGGAGAAGCAACATACCAGTTGATATCCACAACCGAAATTTCAAAAATCATGGAGAAGCAACATACCAGTTGATATCCACAATCCAAAATTTCAAATGGTTCGAGAAAACCTCAAATTTCAAAAATCACGGGGAAACGACATCAAGTCAGTACTCGCAAAACCAAAAGTTTTGGGAAAAGCAAGGAAGCGACGCTTAGTCGATACTTGCACCCCAATTCGCGAGGAAGCGACATTCCATCGATACTCTCAAAACCCAGCCCGGAGGAAGTGACATTCCATCAATACTCGCAAAACCGAATGAGCAAGGAAGCGACATTCCATCGATTCTTGGAAGACCATTCAACGGGGAGGCGGCATTTAGTCGATACCTGCATTTTAAAAACCAAATTCGGCTATAAACGCCAAAATTCGGCTATAAATGCCAAAAAACGGCTATAAACGCCAAAACTCGGCTATAAACGCCAAAATCGGCTTTCACGCCAATAAAACAAAATTTGGTTTTCAAAAAACTCGGCTATAAACGCCAAAACTCGGCTGTAAACGCCAAAACTCGGCTATAAACCCCAAAATCTGGCTATAAACGCCAAAGTTCGGCTATAAATGCCAAAATCGGCTTTCATGCCAACAAAACAAAACTTGGTTTTCAAAAATCTGGTTCCTATGCCAAAACAAAACAAAACAAAACAAAACTCGGCTTCTATGGCATGCCAAAAACCGGCTATAAACGCCAAAATTCGGCTATAAACGCTAAAATCGGCTCCCATGCCATTCCAAAAAATTGGCTTTCACGCCAACCAAAAACTTTGGCTCTCATGCCACAAATAAAAGAAAAACCTTGGCTCTCATGCCATAAACAAAATTTTGGCTCTCATGCCACAAACAAATTTGGCTTCCAAAATCCGGCTTTCATGCCATCTCAAAATTTTTGGTTCTAATGCCATTTCAAAATTTTTGGCTCTCATGCCACAAACAAATTTGGCTTCCAAAATCCAGCTTTCATGCCATCTCAAAATTTTTGGTTCTAATGCCATTTCAAAATTTTTGGCTCTCATGCCGCCAAATAAATTTGGCTCCCATACCACAAACAAAATTAGGCTTTCATACCACCCAAATTTTGGTTTTTAAGCCATCGAAAAATCGGGCTTTTCGCCACAAAATTGGCTTTCATGCCCAAAACAACTCTTTGACAAAAGATTTTCACAAGCAGACCCTCGGCCTTAACCTCTAAAGCTTTTAGGCCACGCTTCTTCAGAATGTTTCCATAACATGCGGCCGAGCACCGCGACCCATCTGCAGCGCGAGGAAGTTCTTCCCAGAGGACCTGCCACTGCTCATGCTCCTGAGTCTTCCTCCGGACATTACCTTCAGCTTCCTCAACCTGGCGAATGAGAGTTCCCTCCTTGTCACGAGTCTCCACAATGGCGGTCCATTTGGCAGCGGCTTCTTCCTCCAAAAGCTCAAGACGCTACCTAGCCTCGACGACCTCCTTATCAAGGCGGTCCAAGTCTTGCTTCAGCCTCATGATGGATAACTCGGTAACGTTCTTCTGCCGAACGATCTGCCTTCTAGTCTTCGTGACCTCAGTCAGCTCAGCTTTTACTTTGCTGGAAGGTTTTATGAACATCTCATCAAAGAAGTCACCATCTGGGAAACTCTTGGTCTCAGTCCATTTGTTCCCCAAGACGATGATTTCTTCAACAAAATCCTTGGCGCTTGCGATGTCCAGACCGACTTCTTTGCTATCAGCGAGGATGTCCTGCACATGCTTGATCATGCTAAAACCAGCTTCCAAATGACCTGAAAAAAGAGTCTCAACCCATGAACTCAAGACAGTCTTTAACACCTTCCTTCCATACTGAAGGTGCCGTGCAGATGAGGAATCGCCATGCTCTGGTGCCCGACTACCCAGGTCATGCTCCATTGGAAGAGTAAATAATAAACTCTTTCCAACGGAAGAAACTGACTCATTGAAAGTGGAAGAAGCCCCTACTTCTGCATCAGCCGCATGTATCCCCTGTTCTGGCTCTAAAGAAGACGGAGGAATCTCTCCTGCTGCTCCACAATCTGTCAAGGAAAAAGAGAAAAAGGTATGAATATAATCCTGCCAAAAATATATCAAGATTATTATTGCAAAAATACCTGCTCCAACGACCGGCGGAGTACTCTCTGCCTCTCTGAGCTCATCCGAAGCATCGTCAAAACTTGCATCCATGGATGGCTCGAAATCGTCAGAATCCTCTGGCAAGTCAAGAAAACAAAAGCTACATGTTAGCAAATGACCAGCACAAACAAAAAAAGAAGAAAAAAAGAAGCCAAAGCAATCATACTAGGTGAAAGTTCTGGAACCACTCCAGAGTCCCTGAGCTCTTCCTCAGATGCCACGACTGGATCCGTCATCGCCTCATTGGCAGGAACCTCAAACATCATCAAGTCATCATCCGCTGCTAAAAAAAAGAAAGCAGCGGATCAAAACAAAAAATCTCTTACAAGAGAAAAGAAGAAACAAAAGAAAGAAAGAGGATCATACCAGCTGTCTCCTCTTCTTTGCTCCTCTTCTACGGAGGCTCGTCAGCATCTTAAGACATCTCCTTTGGTATGTCAAGTCGTCAGGGACTGCATCACCGAAGAAGAAGGTAGGCTTGAGCACAACGCTCTGATCGTCCGTAACCCAAGGACGGCTGCTTACCACGATCTTGTAGAATTCCTCATCTTTGAGAGCGATCAATCGCTGTCTCATCTCATCACGATTGAGGGAATCACACTATTCCAAGTTCTTCTCAACAAACTGGACCTTCTCCCAAGCCTGCTGAACGGCCGCATTGGGAGATCTAGCAGACCGACGAGGTGCGTCAGTAACAGGACCTTTACCTTTGTTCATTCTAGAAGAACTACCTGTAAAAGATGGAAAAGAAAAGATCAATCAATATCAAAATGACAGAATTCTGCTACAAAAATTCTAGCAAAATTTTGACATGGTTCCGGGGCAATTCCAAAGAAAAGGAAAGTACTCCGATAAAGACAGGAAGCCTGAAGATGAGCTCAACATCGCTGCGAGCTCATAGTCAGTGGAGAATTCTCAAAGAAGGTTTGAACTCAACGTCGCTGCGAGAACGAGCCAATCTCATCAAATTTCCGCAAAATATGGAAAAGAGCTCAACATTGCTGCGAGCTTCAAAATCCAAAAATTGTAAACTTCCTTAAAATCCAGCAAGACCGAGAAAGAGCTCAACATTGCTGCGTGCTCAAAATCCCAATACTTGCAAAAGATTTTCAGGTATGCATCATCACACTTCCCAATCTATTTACAAAAATCATGCATCAAAGAATATCATCATGCATTAGATGCTAGAAAAACCTTGACCAAAGTTTGACCAATTCCAACCCAATTTGGTCAAAACCCATCAAACTTTGTCCAAGTCAAAAATCATATTGGCTTGACCTAGAAACCGTAGCCTTCTATCTTGATGCATCAAAAAAAAAAAAAGCATACATATTGAAATTGCATAGCCTCATTATCATGGTGAGCAAACAAAGAAAAGAAAAAAAGAGAAAGAAAAAAAATCTCAGCAAAAAAAATTGCTGGCCCACAGACTGTGGCCCCTACCACGTGGCAGACTGTCCATACAGTCAAGAAAAAAAAACAACAAAACAGCAAAAAAAAAAAAAAAAAGGAAAAACGCTGAAAAAAAAGGGGAAAGGAAATCAGTGTGCAGAAAAAAAAAACAACAGAAAAACCAAAAAAAAAAAAGGGAAAAGTCAGCGTGTGAAAAAAAAAAGAAAAAAAAAGGGAAGTGCACGGTAAAAAAAAAAAAGAAGAAGCACGAAAAAAAAAAGGAAAACGTGCTTGAAAAAAAATAGAAGAAGCACGAAAAAAAAAAAAAAAAAGGAAAACGTGCTTGAAAGAAAAAAGAAAAGAAAAAGAAGAAGAAAAAAAAATGAAGAAGCTACTTCTACAATGGAGATTCTTCTGGAGGAAGAAAACTTACTTGAAGCCATTGATGGAGAAGAAGAAGAAAAGCTTGTAGCCCTTGGAGCAAAAGCAGTTCTAATCTTGGAGAGCACTCTCGAAGATTTCTTGCAAAAAGAACGCAATGGAGCAAAAGAAACAACTCTCTTGGTTTTATAGAAGAGAGCAAGCCAAAAGAGGAAACAAGGAGAAAGAAAAGAGGTAAGGACTGAAATTTAGTTACTTTCCCAAAAGAGAGATATTTTGAGAGAATCTTTCCACAAAAAGAAAACTTGAGAAATTCTCTCCAACTAAGGATATTTTTAGATATTCTCTACACAAAAGAGATATTTTCAGATATTCTCTACAAAAATGACACCATGTGAGATCTAGGCCATCTTCAAAGCCTAAGGTCCCATGGGTTAGCCCATATGAGCCAGGTTTGACCACCTAGGCACTAAAAGTGGCTTTTAGTCAAAATATTCCTCTTACCAAGAACCAAAAAAAAGAAAAAAAGAAAAAAGAGCAAAAAAGTCCCATGCCTCTTTTGAGTTGATGGGACTATTCAAAAAAAAAAAAAGAGAAAGAAAGCCTCATGAGTCTCCAAAACCAAACCATCCAACCTCATGAACTAAATTGAGCCAAAATCTTGAAATTGACATTTCACAAAACCAAATTCCGGTCCCCTAGCTCGCCACATACAGCTTGTTAGGTCACAAGACCAAAACCAAAATCAAAATCCAAACAAAACCCAAAACCCAAAACCCCAAATCTGACCCCCCAACCTGCCACATACAGCTTGTTGGGTCACAAGGTCAAAATAAAAAATCAAACCCCAACCCCCTAACTTGCCACATACAGCTTGTTAGGTCACAAGGTCAAAACCCAAAATCCAAATACCCCATGTCATTTTCAAAAACTTTGCCTTGAGATGGTACGTGATCGCTCTCACTACCATAAAATTCCCTCAAAAACTCAGAAGGCTACTAAAAAAAAAAAAATGCTAAAGACTCCTGGTCAAGTTGGAATCTCTCCTCCAAGTTTCTCTTCGAGGCACATCGACTCCAAAAAGCTACTCGTCGCTGTACCTCGAGGGGACATTTGTTGACACCAAAAAAGTCACTATGTCTCCTCCACATCAAGAAGCCTCGTGAAGCTGCATCCTGCTAAAATAGGCAAGGCTACTTCAAGCATCAGATTTTGTCAGAATCAGACATAAACTGAAAGATCCTTCAAGACAGCCAGGGGTACACCTGAGGTTTCGGGCCATTCTGACATCATTTGGCCTAACTTCACTGCTCCGACAGCTAAACAAGCGCTCCCGGCGGTGACATCATCAAAGACGCCAAAACTTTGATTAGAGCCTACGGATGACTCCAGAATGTCTCCAAAGGGCTCCATGCCAAATTTCAAGTCAAACCGACAACGTTTGACCCTCCATCAATGCTCGAACAGCAAAATCAAGCCTCCCGGTGGCGGGAACCACCGAACCCATCACTCATCAAACAAAGTACATGAGTGGCTTCAACATGCTTCCAAAAGGCTGCACGTCAAATTTCGGGTCAATCCGACAACGTTTGACCAGGTTTCGATGCTCCGAGAGAAAATCAAGCCTACCGGCGACGGAGCAACCCGGGACCGTGAAATCCAAAACGGAGCTGATGGAACGTCTCAAAATGACTCCAATAGGCTCCCCGTCATGTTTCTAGTCAATCGGACATCGTTTGACCACATATCAAAACTCGGCATTTTCCCCGCAGCAAAATCAAGTCAAGCATCGATGGGACCCGAAGCGGCTTCAAAACTCAAATAAAAGCCCATGGTTGGTCCTATCCACTGCTCAAGAAGCTTCACCTCAATTCTCAAATCATTCCGACATAGTTTGACCTAGTTTCGACTCTTGACAGAAAATCGGCTACAATGTCTTCGGCTTTCCCGAAAAATGGGAAACTTTGTGCTCCGATTTCGCGAGGGTTCTCGTCAACTTTTCTCCAAGAAAATCAAGTCAATAATTGAGGAAATATGTCAAGAAAAATACAGAAGAAAGAAGGAACGAAAAAGACGGAAAAACGGCCGAAAACGACGCTTGGCGACCAAACGAGCCAAAACCCTAAGGTCACCGGCGACCTTGGCCCAAGGTCGCCAGCGACCCTGCAAATCCGGGTCGCCGGATTTTGCACCAAAATGCCCGATTTTCAATCCTTTTCGCGTTTCGGGTGTTCCTGCCTCTGTGATTTTCTGAAAATCCAATGTTTGATGCTTTCAAACGACTGATCTTCGTCGACATCTCGGATCCGCCATCAAAAGCATGAAATCATCACCGATCGTTCGAAGATCGCCAACTGGCTGACCAAGAAAGTGCACTTTTTGTCCGACCGATCGTGAAATCAACAAAACAGATGTCACCGGCCCACCAACATCAACCAATGTCTAAAATTGCATCGCAATCCGATATCAAACAATGTGTGGATCCACCGGTGATGATCGCAAGAAGAATCTCAAAAGACGCGGCGCGGCCCGCGATTCTTCCCATGCCTTGGCGACCACTTAATGTCGTTAATTGACCCATAAAAGCGGTCACTAACTCATTATTTTGGACGGCCCAATCAAAACCAAGCATTCGGGAGTTACAAATCCAAGCAATCATGGCATTAAACCCATGAAACTCCCATCATCATGAAGCATAAAGGCAATTAAAAGCCCACTACGTTCATCGGCCAATCACAAGCCATGAAAAAGGAGTTACAAAATCAACTTATAACTCCTCATCAATGCTCTCATCATGGCTATCAATGCCCATAACCACCCCATGGCTACCAAAAGCCTATAAAAGGAGATCCATTTCCAAGAGAGAGAGGAGCATCGACATCTATCGACTTGAAATTCTGCACTTTTCCCAAAGAAATCCGGACGAAGTCTTGCTGCTCTGCTGCAAAGAACACCACAAGGTGATCAACGGCCCCCCAAGGTCACCTCCTTCTCCAACATGGCCTAAACGTGGCTTTTCAGCCCGTTTACTCGGTTTTTCATTGGATATAGGACATTCTCTTGGTCCTTGTCCTTTAAAAAACTGAGGTTAGGAGCCAAGCCAAAGAATCAAAGCATCACATGTTCTCATTTGAAGGACGATGGCGAAATCCATACATGATTTGCGACCGTCGATCTCAACGTGTCCCCCAAATCTCCTGAGAAGTTAGATCCATTTTCTTACTTTTCTATTGTAGTTTGTATTTCTTAAAGAGACAAAAAGAAATCACAATTCTTGTCTTTCACATTTGATGAGTTTTGTAAAATCTCCTTTCACGGCAAAATCGCCCTTTACGGGAAACAAACAAAAACGCCTCCTACGACATTCTAAAAAAACAAACTTGTCTCTTTTCTTAATATTAATGCAATTTGAAAAGTTAGAAAAAATGATTGATTTCCTTTCCACTTGTGAAGGTGAATCTCCGGATTATCACCATTCCAAATTCCAAGTAGAAAGTAAATCTGGCATACCCATACAAAAATGTTGATGCCCGAGATTTTCCCTCCTCCGCCAAGACCCAGGTCAGCCCCTGGGGTGCGGAAGGAGAGGACGGAAGATTTCTTTCGGGTCCATCAATACCTTTATTATGAAAACCAAATCCGGCTATAAAACGCCAAAATCCGGCTATAAAACGCCAAAATCAAGCTATAAACGCCAAAAATCGGCTATAAACGCCAAAATCCGGCTATAAACGCAATATTCGGCTATAAATGCCAAAACAAAAAAAAAATCCGACTATAAACGCCAAAATCGGCTTTCATGCCAACAAAATAAAAACTTAGTTTCCAAAAATCTGGCTTCCATGACAAAACAAAACAAACAACAAAGAAAACAAAATCCGGCTATAAACGCCAAAATCCGGCTATAAACGCCAAATTTGGCTATAAATGCCAAAATAAAAAGAATTCGGCTATAAACGCCAAAATCGGCTTTCTTGCTAACAAAACAAAACTTGGTTTTCAAAAATCTGGCTCTTATGCCAAAACAAAAAAAAAAAAAAAAGTTCGGCTTTCATGCCCCCTTAAAATTCGGCTCCTATGCCATTCCAAAAATCGGCTTTCACGCCGTCCAAAAACCTTGGCTTTCATGCCACAAACAGAAAAAGACTTGGCTCTCATGCCACAAACAAAAAAAAAAAAAAAAAACTTTGGCTTTCATGCTCCAAACAAAAAAAAAAAAAACTTTGGCTCTAATGCCATCTCAAAATTTTTGGCTCCCATGCCGCAAAACAAATTTTGGCTTTTACGCCACAAAATTAGGCTTCCATGCCACCAAAATTCCGCTTTTCAAGCCATCAAAACACCTAGGCTTTTGCCACAAAAATTGGCTTTCATGCCCAAAAACAACCATTTGACAAAAGATTTTTACAAAATGACAACCTTTTGATCAAATTCTCAAACAAACATTGCCATCAACTTTTACTCAAATGTGTTTCCATCAAAAAGATGGTTTAAGTGAAAAGAAGGGGATACAAAAATGTAGTACCAAAATTGTTCATACATGGAGGTACCAAAAAAAAAAACAAGAAGAAGAAAAAAGAGTTTGTTACAACTCAGGAGCTCAATTTAGCATGGTCTTCAACCAAAGATTCAACTCCTCAAGCAGACCCTTGGCCTTAACTTCCAAAGTTTTTAGGCCACGCTTATTCAAAATGTTCCCATAAAATGCGGCCAAATGCCGCGACCCATCTGCAGCACGAGGAAGTTCTTCCCAGAGGACTTGCCACTGCTCATGCTCCTGAGTCTTCCTCCGGACATTACCTTCAGCTTCCTCAACCTGGAAAATGAGGGTCCCTTCCTTGTCACGAGCCTCCACAATAGCGGTCCATTGGGCGGCAGCTTCTTCCTCTAAAAGATCAAGACGCTGCCTAACCTCGACGATCTCCTTATCAAGGCAGTCCAAGTCTTGTTTCAGCCCCATGATGGATAACTCGGTAACGTTCTTCTCCCGAACGATCTGCCTCCGAGTCTTCGTGACCTCAGTCAGCTCAGCTTTGACTTTGCTGGATGGTTTTATAAACATCTCATCAAAGAAGTCACCATCTGGGAAACTTTGGTCTCAGTCCATTTGTTCCCTAAGGTGATGATCTCCTCAACAAAATCCTTGGCGCTTGCGATGTCCAGACCGACTACTTTGCTCTCAGCAAGGATGTCCTGCACATGCTTGATCATGCCAAAACCAGCTTCCAAATGACCTGAAGAGAGAGTCTCAACCCATGAGCTCAAGACAGTCTTCAACACCTTCCTTGTATACTGAAGGTGCGGTGCAGATGAGTATTCGCCATGCTCTGGTGCCTGACTGCCCACGTCATGCTCCATTGGAAAAGTAATCAATAAACTCTTTCCAACCGAAGAAATTGACTCATTGAAGGAAGCAGAAGCCCCTACTTCTGCATCAACCGCAGGTATCCCCTGTTCTGGCTCTGAGGAAGACGGAGGAAACTCTCCTGCTGCTTCACAATTTGTCAAGGAAAAGACAAAAAGGTATGAATATAATCTTGTCCTTGTCAAAATATATCAAGATTATTATTGCAAAACTACCTGCTTCGACAACCGGCAGAGTACTCTCTGCCACTCTGAGCTCATCCGAAGCATCGTCAAAAGTTGCGTCCATGGATGGCTCGAAATCGTCAGAATCCTCTGGCAAGTCAGCTACATGTTAGCAAATGACCGCACAAACAAAAACAAGAAAAAAAATAAGCTAAAACAATCATACCAGTGAAGGTTCTGGAACCACTCCAGAGTCCCTGGGCTCTTCCTTAGATGCCACGACTGGACCCGTCATTGCCTCATCGGCCGGAACCTCGGGCATCACCAGGTCATCATCCTCTGCCAAAAGAAAAAAAGCAGCGGATTAAAAACAAAAAATCTCTCACAAAAGAAAAGAAGAAACAAAAGAAAGAAGGAGAATCATACCAGCTGTCTCCTCTTCTCTGCTCCTCTTCTCCGGAGGCTCGTTAGCATCTTCAGACACCTTCTTTGGTATGTCAATTGATCGGGTACTGCATCACCAAAGAAAAAGGTAGGCTTGAGCACAACGCTTTGATCGTCCGTAACCCAAGGACGACTGCTTACCATGATCTTGTAGTATTCCTCATCTTTGAGAGCGATCAGTCGCTGTCTCATCTCATCACGATTGAGGGAATCGCACTCTTCCAAGTTCTTCTCGACAAACTGGACCTTCTCCCAAGCCTGCTGAACGGCTGCATCAAAAGATCTAGCAGACCGACAAGGTGCGTCAGTAACAGGACCTTTACCCTTGTTCGTTCTAGAAGAACTACCTGCAAAAGATGGAAGAGAAAAGATCAATCAACATAAAAAGACAGAATTCTGCTACAAAAATCCTAGTAAAATTTTGACATGGTTTCGGGGCAAATCCAAAGAAAAGGAAAATACTCCGAAAAAGACAGGAAGCCTGAAGATGAGCTCAACATCGCTGCGAGCTCATAGTCAGTGCAAAATTCTCAAAGAAGGTTCGAACTCAACATTGCTGTGAGAACAAGCCAATCTCATCAAACTTCCGCAAAATCTGAAAAATAGCTCAACATTGATGCGAGATTCAGAATCCAAAAAATTGCAAACTTCCTCAAAATCCAGCAAGACCGAGAAAGAGCTCAACATCGCTACGAGCTCAAAATCCCAAAACTTGCAAAAGATTTTCAGGTATGCATCATCATGCTTCCAAGTCTATTTACCAAAAATCATGCATCAAAGAATATCATCATGCATTAGATGCTAGGAAAACCTTGACCAAAGTTTGACCAATTCCAACCCAATTTGGTCAAAACCAATCAAACTTTGTCCAAGTCAAAAATCATGTTGGCTTGACCTAGAGACTCTAGCCTTCTATCTTCATGCATCAAACAAAAAAAAATGCATACATATTGAAATTGCATAGCCTCATTATCATAGTGAGCAAACAAGGAAAAATAAAAAGAAAGAGAGAAAAAAAACCTCAGCAAAAAAAAAAAAAAAAAAAAATTTGGCCCACAGGCCGTGGTCCACTGCCACGTGGCAGGTTGTCCGTACAGCCAAGAAAAAAAAGCAGCAGAAAGAAAAAAAAAAAAAAAAAGGAAAAACGCTGAAAAAAAAAACAAACAAGAATCAGCGTGCAAAAAAAAAAAAAAAAAAAACAGAAACGCTGACAAAAAAAATCAATTAGCCTGAAAAAAGAAAAAAAAGGGAAAAATAGCTGACAAAAAAAAAAAAAAGAAGTCAGCGTGTGAAAAAAAAAAAACATATACACGGTGAAAAAAACAAGAACAAAACCGTGAAAAAAAAAAAAAGAAGAAGAAGCACAAAAAAAAAAAAGGAAAACGTGCTTGAAGAAAAAATAAAGAAAAGAAAAGAAAAAGAAGAAGAGAAAAAAAAAAACGAAGAAGCTACTCCTACAATGGAGATTCTTGTGGAGGAAGAAAACTTACTTGAAGCCATTGATGGAGAAGAAGAAGAAAAGCTTGAAGATTCTTGAAGAAGAAAAAAAAATCACTTCTAATCTTGGAGAGCACTCTTGAAGATTTCTTGCAAAAAGAAAGCAATGGAGCAAAAGAAACAACCCTCTTGCTTTTATAGAAGAGAGCAAGCCAAAAGAGGAAACAATGAGAAAGAAAAGAGGTAAGTGCTAAAATTTAGTTACTTTCCCAAAAGAGAGATATTTTGAGAAAATCTTTCCACAAAAAGGAAACTTGAGAAATTCTCTCCAAGTAAGGATGTTTTTAGATATTCTCTACACAAAAGAAATATTTTTAGATATTCTCTACAAATATGACACCATGTGAGATCTAGGCCATCTTCAAAGCCTAATGTCCCATGGGTTAGCCCATATGAGCCAGGTTTGACCACCTAGGCATTAAAAGTGGCTTTTAGTCAAAATATTCCTCTTACCAAGAGCAAAAAAAAAAAAACAGAGAAAAGAAAGCCCCATGAGTTTCCAAAAATCAAACCATCCAATCTCATGAACCAAATTGAGCCAAAATCTTGAAATTGACATTTCACAAAACCAAATTCCGGTCCCCTAGCTCGCCACATACACCTTGTTAGGTCACAAGACCAAAACCAAAATCAAAATCCAAACCAAACGAAAACCAAAAACCCAAATCTGACCCTCCCAACCTGCCACATACAGCTTGTTGGGTCACAAGGTCAAAATAAAAAATCAAACCCCGACCCCCTAACCTGCCACACACAGCTTGTTTGGTCACAAGGTCAAAATACAAAAACTAAAATCCAAAACCCAAAACCCAAAATCCCCATGTCATTTTCAAAACTTTGCCTTGAGATGGTATGTGATCCCTTTCACTACCATAAAATTCCCCCGGAAACTCAGAAGGCTATTCAAAAAAAAAAAAAAAAAAAAAGCTCAAGACTCTTGGTCAAGTTGGAAACTCTCCTTCAAGTTTCTCTTCAAAGCACATCGACTCCAGAAAGCTACTCGTCGCTGTACGTCGAGGGGGCATTTGTTGACACCAAAAAAGTCACTATGTCTCCTCCACATCAAGAAGCCTCCTGAAGCTGCATCCTGCTACAAAACAGGCAAGGCTACTTCAAGCATCAGATCTTTTCAGAATCAGACAGAACCTGAGAGATCCTTCAAGACAGCTAAAAGAGGGGTACACCTGAGGTTTCGGGTTATTCCGACATCGTTTGGCCTAAGTTCGCTGCTCCGATAGCTAAACAAGCGCTCCCGGCGGCGACATCATCGAAGACACTAAAACTTCGATCAAAGCCTACGGATGACTCCAGAATGTCTCCAAAGGGCTCCATGCCAAATTTCAAGTCAAACCGACAACGTTTGACCCTCTATCAATGCTCGAACAGTAAAATCAAGCCTCCTGTCGGCGGGAACCACCGATGTTATCACTCATCAAACAAAGTACATGAGTGGCTTCAACATTCTTCCAAAACGCTACACGTTGAATTTCAGGTCATTCCGACAACGTTTGACCAGGTTTCGATGCTCCGATAGAAAATCAAGCCTACTGGCGGCGGAGCAACCCGGGACCATGACATCCAAAACGGAGCTGATGGAACGTCTTAAAATGACTCCAATAGGCTCTCCGTCGAATTTTAGGACAATCGGACATCTTTTGACCACATATCAAAGCTCGGCATTTTCCCCGCAGCAAAATCAAGTCAAGCATCGATGGGACCCCAAACAGCTTCAAAACTCAAATAAAAGCTCATGGTTGGTCCTATCCACTGCTCAAGAAGCTTCACCTCAATTTTCAGGTCATTCCGACATCGCTTGACCTAGTTTCGACTCTTGATGGAAAATCGGCTACAAAGTCTTCGGCTTTCCCGAGAAATGGGAAACTTTGTGTTCCAGTTTTGCGCGGGCTCTCGTCAAGATTTCTCCAAGAAAATCAAGTCAATAATTGAGGAAAAATGTCAAGAAAAATACAGAAGAAAGAAGGAACAAAACAGACGAAAAAACGGCCGAAACCAACGCTCGGCGACCAAACGGGCCAAAGCCCTATGGTCGCCGGCGACCTTGGCCCAAGGTCGCCGGCGACCCTGGGTTCATGGTCGCCCGGCGACCCTGCAAATCCGGGTCGCCGGATTTTGCATTAAATTGCCCGTTTTTCGATCTTTTTCGCGTTTCAAGCATTCCTGCCTATGTGATTTTCTGAAAATCCAATGTTTGATGCTTAAAAACGACTGATCTTCACTGATATCTCAGATTCAAAAGCATGAAATCATCACCGATCGGTCCAAGATCGTCAACCGGCTGACCAAGAAAGTATACTTTCTGTCCGACCGATCGTGAAATCGACAAGATAGATGTCACTTGCCCACCAACATCAATCAATGTATGAGATTACACTGCAATCCGACATCAAACAATGCGTGGATCCACCTGTGATGATCGCAAGAAGAATCTCAAAAGGCGCAGCGCGGCCCGCGACTCTTCCCATGCCTTGGCGACCACTTAATGACATTATTTGACCCGTTTATGACAACTTAAGGCGGTCATTAACTCATTATTTTGGACGGCCCAATCAGGTTCAAGCATTTGGGAATTACAAATCCAAGTAATCATGGCATTTAACCCATGAAACTCCCATCATCATGAAGCTTAAAGGGAATTAAAAGCCCACTACCTTCATCGGCCAATCACAAGCCATGAAAAAGGAGTTACAAAATCAACTTGTAACTCCTCATCAATTCTCTCATCATGGCTATTAATGCCCATAACCACCTCATGGCTACAAAAAGCCTATAAAAGGAGGTGAGTTCCAAGAAAAGAAGAGATCCCAAGTGTAATCCCAAGCTCTGAAAATCCAGAAAATTAAAGAGAGAGACGAAGCCCTGCTGCTTTGCTCTCGGAAGCACCACAAGGTGATCAACGTCCCTTGGGGGGCCATCCCCCCAAGGCCCCCTCCTTCTCCAACATGGCCTAAACGCGGCTTTTCAGCCCGTTTACTTGGTTTTTCATTGGATATAGGACCTCCTCTTGGTCCTTGTCCTTTAAAAAACTGAGGTTAGGAGCCGAGCCAAAGAATCAAAGCATCACATGTTCTCATTTGAAGGACGATGACGAAGTCCATACATGACTTGCGACCGTCGATCTCAACGTGTCCCCACAATCTCCTGAGAAGTTAGATCCCTTTTCTTACTTTTCTATTGTAGTTTGTATTTCTTAAAGAGACAAAAAAGAAATCACAATTCTTGTCTTTCATATTTGATGAGTTTTGTAAAATCGCCTTTCACGGCAAACAAATAAAAACGCCTCCTACGGCATTCTCAAAAAACAAACTTGTCTCTTTTCTTAATATTTATGCAATTTGAAAAGTTAGAAAAAATGATTGATTTCCTTTCCACTTGTGAAGGTGAATCTCCGGATCATCACCATTCCAAACTCTAAGTAGAAAGTAAATTTGGCATACCCGTACAAAAAAATGTTGACACCCGCGATTTTCCCTCCTCCGTCGAGACCCAGGTCAGCCCCCGGGGTGCAGAAGGAGAGGACGGAAGATTCCCGAGGGTCCATCAGGTTGAGGTAGGCTTCATGTTTGAACTTCATTTCATTCATCTTGATCATGATAGTCATATTTAATGATTGAATGAAATGATTTCTAAATATTTATAGCATATGATTTTCATCATTATATTGATTGATGCTATGTTTAGTAAACCCCTTTACATCATGGATAGCTCTAATTTGGATTAATCCTAGTAGTTATATTCCTTTTAACTCCATTTTAGAGTGATTGAGAAAATAGTCATATCCTTGAATCTCAATTGATATATTTTTTTTATTTCAATTGGTATTCATGATTGTTTATCCTCTTGACCTTGCTCT
The DNA here is from genome assembly GCA_028538565.1 of Umbellularia californica. NCBI lineage: Eukaryota > Viridiplantae > Streptophyta > Magnoliopsida > Laurales > Lauraceae > Umbellularia > Umbellularia californica. The sequence continues at coordinate 46,559,980 of JAPQWN010000007.1, forward strand.
TTATATTGATAATTTGACCATATTGAGCTTTATAGTCAATTGGAATCTAATCATTTCCTTGAAGTTTACCCTCAATTGGCAAAACCATCTTCTTCTTGCACCTTATAGTTAAATCCTTGCCACAAGTTTGACAAAAGAAGAGTATGGATTGAGGAGGTGTAAACCTTTTAAATGACGTATTAGTTTTGATCAAATTCACCCTTATATTGGCTCTTTACCCCTATAGTGTTCCACTCATGCATGATACCGTGTTAAGAATTTCATTTTCGATTTCTTTTGTTAACAGGTGCTACTAAAAGGTATTTTTCTTGTTTCATATGTGTAGGTACAATTTGGACATCCGACCCCTCTTCAATTGGTATTTTGCAATTTAATGGTAAAGGGGGAGAGAATGTACAAGTTGTCAAAAGAGAGAGAAAGGGGGAGAGATCTTCTACAGGGGGAGAAATTATTCAAGCTACCAAAAAGAGGAGATTTTATATTATCTACCAAAGGGGGAGAGAATGCATATCTTGCCCAAGAGTGCATGATCAAAGGGGGAGAGATGAAATAAGAAAGCTTGGGAGCTAAAGAAGAGATGTTTGGCCAAAGAAAGATAGATGAAAGCTCCAAGCATCAAGAAGATTGAAGCCCAAGCTAAGTGAAGAAGCATCCAAAGAAGATTTCAAGCCATGTCCAATTAAGGAGGAGCTGAAGACTATGTGTGATAAATTAGTGTTGAGTAAGGTTTGCCATCAAATTGCAAAGGGGGAGATTGTTAGAGATTTTGTGTATTGCAATTTGATGGATGCACTATTCATTTTATTCATCATTTGAATTCACACACATGCATTGTTTTAGAAAAGCTTGAAATCTTGATTTATACATGCATTGTTTTAAATCTTGTACACCTTATAATTTATGCATGTTTTGGTTTTAAATATTGGATGCATTTTTAGTTTTAAAAAGGATTTTATAAATCAAGCTAGCCATTTGTTTTAAACTTTTAAATCTATTTAGGCTTTTTATGTTTCATGATTTTAAAGCACTTGGATTGGTTTAAATCATATTTCCATTCTTGGTTTAATGGCCCAAAGATCCCACAAGAAATTTACTTTGAAAAATCCAAAAGTTGGGATTTTTGTCTTAGGCTGTCGGTCAACCGACAAGTTGGGTGTCGGCTAACCGACCATAGAAAATGAACTAACCGAGCACCATGTCGGTCAGAAAACCAGAGAGCTGTATTTCATATAATTTACACGTCGGTCAGCTTGTCGGTTAGGTCTCTGTTAACCGACAATAGAAAGTAGCTAATCGAAAGCATGATGTCCAGAAAAACAGAAAGTTAGAATTTTACAATCACTTTTCTATCGGTCAGCATGTCGGTCAAGGCTCGGTTAACCGACCTTGCCTCTGAACCTGACCGAAGCTCTCTCGGTTAGAAAACCAGAGAGGAGTTTTCTGACCAAATTTACATTGTCGGTTAGGGTGTCGGTCAAGCCTCGGTTAACCGAACATGTCGGCTAACCGAACCATGCTTAATGGTCAGCAAATTTTCGAAAATATGACCGTTGGCCTGTGACCGTTGGGGGTGTCGGTTAACCGACCCCTGGATGTCGGCTAACCGACAGGTAGCCGTTGAGCAACTTTTTCTATAGAAAGAAGCTCATTCCTTAGCCCCATGGGATGATCTTTGAAGCCCTTCTTGAGGTATTTTGATGGTCAGCAAATTTTCGAAAATATGACCGTTGGCCTGTGACCGTTGGGGGTGTCGGTTAACCGACCCCTGGATGTCGGCTAACCGACAGGTAGCCGTTGAGCAACTTTTTCTATAGAAAGAAGCTCATTCCTTAGCCCCATGGGATGATCTTTGAAGCCCTTCTTGAGGTATTTTGAGGGAAAAGAAAGGGGATCAAGCTAAAGAAGGCTAAGGGTCATTAAGGAAAGCTAAAGCTTGGATTAATGAAGTTAAACCACCAAGTAAGCTTTTCCTTTTTATAATCATTATTTTATGCTTTGTTTAATCTTTAGTAAATGATTTTAGCATATAAACTAGGATGTGTTGAATCCTCTATTCCTTTAATCTTTGATTTAAGTCATTGGATTCTTCACCTTGATTTCTAAACAAGTTTGTTTTAATACTTTATAAAACATGTTTTGTCAAAACCTTTGATTTGTTTTATAAACATGTTTCATTAACTTGTTTGAATCATCTTTGTTGTTTTCATTCATTTGAACTTTAGTTAAATTAGTTTGTTTTTTGAAAACAACATTGAATATGCATCACATGTTTAGGCATAATTAATTTCATACAACTTGTGAGCTTTTGATTTCATATCTTCAACAAGTTTGTATTTGGTACATGTGATTTGCATATTACTTCAATCAAATCTTTTTATGTGTATTAAACTTTTAATTGCTTCAAGCATAAATTGATTAAGCTTTATTTTAAATATTGATTGAAGTTTCCACACACTCACTTCATAAGCATACATCTTTGCATTCATAGTGTTTGTGTGAGTTTGTTTTACAGTTTCATATTTGCCTATTCTAGAGGCAATTAAATTGAGCTTTAATTGTAATCTCTTAGAGTGCTTTGTGAAAACACTTTCTTGAGAGAAATCATTTGATTGTAAAGGTTATTGCTTAGCCTAAGAAAAGCATTGTGTAAAGGTTATTGCTTAGCCTAAAAAAGCATCTTGTATAGGTTGTTGTTAAGCCTTGAAAAACAACATTGTAAGGTTATTGCTTATCCTTGGAAAGCATATTGTAGTGGTTATTGCTTAGCCATTTGAAAAGCATAAATATTGGAAATCCGGTGGGGTGTGAGATCATAAGCCGGTAGTGGATGTAGGCATTGAGGCCGAACCACTATAAATGATTGTGTTATGGTGAATGCATTTGTGGTGATTGTTGTTGTTTAGCTTCCACATTTTATTTGTTAATCATCACAAGTGGTTAATTGTTTTAAAGAAGTTTAAAATTGGCATAATTGGTCATTAAGTTGTAGCTCACCCTATTCACCCCCCCTCTAGGGTTAGGATCCAGAACTTTCAGTCAGTACCCGCAAAACCAAAAGTTTTGGGAAAGGCAGGGAAGCGACGCTTAGTCGATATTGCATCCCGATTCGCGAGGAAGCGACATTCCATCGATACTCGCAAAACTCAGCCCGCGAGGAAGTGACATTCCATCAATACTCGCAAACCGAATCAGCAAGGAAGTGACATTCCATCGATACTTGCAATACAATTCAGCGGGGAGGCGACATTTAGTCGATACCTGCATTTTGAAAACCAAACCCGGCTATAAACGCCAAAATTCGGCTATAAATGCCAAAACAAAAAAAAATCAGCTATAAACGCCAAAATCGGTTATAAACGTCAAAAATCGGCTATAAACGCCAAAATCCGGCTATAAACGCCAAATTCGGCTACAAATGCCAAAATTCGGCTATAAACGCCAAAATCGGCTTTCATGCCAACAAAACAAAACTTCATTTTCAAAAAATCTGGCTTCCATGCCAAAACAAAACAAACAACAAACAAAACAAAACTAGGCTCCTATGCCATTAAAAAAGAATCAGCTTTCATGCCATCTTAAAATTCGGCTCCTATGTCATTCCAAAAATCGGCTTTCACGCCATCTAAAAACTTTGGCTCTCATGCCACAAACAAAAAACTTTGACTCTCATGCCACAAACAAAAAAAACTTTGGCTCTCATGCCACAAACAAAAAATCTTTGGCACTCATGCCACAAACAAAAAAACTTTGGCTCTCATGCCACAAACAAAAATTTTTGGCTCACATGCCACAAACAAATTTGGCTTCCATGCCACAAAACAAAATTAGGCTTTATGCCATCTAAAATTTGGTTTTCAATCCATCAAAACCCACGCTTTTTTGCCACAAAAAATTGGCTTTCATGCCCAAAAACAACTCTTTGACAAAAGATTTTCACAAAATGACAACCTTTTGATCAAATTCTCAAACAAACATTCTCATCAACTTTTACTCAAATGTGTTTCCATCAAAAAATGATTTAAGTGAAAAGAAGGGGATACAAAATATAGTACCAAAATTGTTTATACATGGAGGTACCAAAAAAAAAGAGAAGAAGAAAAGAGTTTGTTACAACTCAGGAGCTCAATCTAGCATGGTCTTCAACCAAAGGTTCAACTCCTTAAGCAGACCCTTAGCCTTTACTTCCAAAGTTTTTAGGCCATGCTTCTTCACAATGTTCCCATAAAACGCGGCCGAATGCCGTGACCCATCTATAGCATGAGGAAGTTCTTCCCAGACGACTTGCCAATGCTCATGCTCCTGAGTCTTCTTCCGGATATTACCTTCAGCTTCCTCAACCTGGCGAATGAGAGTCCCCTCCTTGTCACGAGCCTCCACAATGGCGGTCCATTTGGCAGCAGCTTCTTCCTCCAAAAGCTGAAGACGCTGCCTAACCTTGAAAACCTCCTTATCAAGGCGGTCCAAGTCTTGCTTCAGCCCCATGATGGATAACTCGGTAACGTTCTTCTCTCGAACAATTTGCCTCCGAGTCTTCGTGACCTCAGTCAGCTCAGCTTTGACTTTGCCGGATGGTTTTATAAACATCTCATCAAAGAAGTCACCATCTGGGAAACTCTTGGTCTCAGTCCATTTGTTCCCCAAGGCGATGATTTCCTCAACAAAGTCTTTGGCGCTTGCGATGTCCAGACCGACTTCTTTGCTATCAGCAAGGATGTCCTGCACATGCTTGATCATGCCAAAACCAGCTTCCAAATGACCTGAAGAGAGAGTCTCAATCCATGAGCTCAAGACAGTCTTCAACACCTTCCTTACATACTAAAAGTGCGATGTAGATGAGGATTCGCCATGCTCTGGTGCCCGACTGCTCATGTCATGCTCCATTGGAAGAGTAATCAATAAACTCTTTCCAACTAAAGAAGCTGACTCATTGAAAGCGGAAGAAGCCCCTACTTCTGTATCTGTCGCAGGTATCCCCTGTTCTGGCCCTGAGGAAGATGGAGGGACCTCTCCTGCTGCTCCACAACCTGCTAATGGAAAGACAAAAAGTTATGAATATAATATTATCAAACATATATCAAGATTATTATTGCAAAAATACCTGCTTCGACGACCGGCGGAGTACTCTCTGCCTCTCTAAGCTCATCCAAAGCATCATCAAAAGTTGTGTCCATGGATGGCTCGAAATCATCAGAATCCTCTTGTAAGTCAGCTAACAAGAAAACAAAAGCTACATGTTAGCAAATGACAGCACAAAAAAAAAAGGGAAAAGTCAGCGTGTGAAAAAAAAAAGAAACAAAAAGAAAGTACACGGTAAAAAAAAAACGGGAGAAAACCGTGAAAAGAAAAAAAAAAAAACAAAGAAGGGGGGAACAAAAAAAAAAAGTGCTTGGAAAATAAAAAAAAAGAAAAAGAAGAAGAGAAAAAGAAAAAGAGAAAAAGAGAAGAAGCTACTTCTACAATGGAGATTCTTGTGGAGGAAGAAAACTTACTTGAAGCCATTGATGGAGAAGAAGAAGAAAAGCTTGGAGATCCTTGAAGAAGAGAAAGCACTTCTTATCTTGGAGAGCACTCTTGAAGATTTCTTGCAAAGAAAGCAATGGAGCAAAAGAACCAACCCTCTTACTTTTATAGAAGAGAGCAAACCAAAAGAGGAAACAAGGAGAAAAGAAAGGAGGTAAGTACTAAAAATAGTTACTTTCCCAAAAAGAAAGATATTTTGAGAAAACTTTTCCACAAAAGGAGGAAACTTGAGAAATTCCCTCCAAGTAAAGATATTTTTAGATATTCTCTACACAAAAGAGATATTTTTAGGTATTCTTTACATAAAATGACACCATATGAGATCTAGGCCATCTCCAAAGCCTAAGGTCCCATGGGTTAGCCCATATGAGCCAAGTTTGACCACCTAGGCACTAAAAGTGGCTTTTAGTCAAAATATTCCTCTTACCAAGAGCAAAAAAAAAAAAAAAAAAGAAAAGAGCAAAAGAAGTCCCATGCCTCTTTTTTGAGTTGATCGGACCATTCAAAAAAAAAGAAAAAAAGAAAAAGAAAGCCTTATGAGTTTCTAAAAACCAAACCATCCAAACTCATGAACCAAATTGAGCCAAAATCTTGAAATTGACATTTCACAAAACCAAATTCCGGTCCCCTAACTCGCCACATACAGCTTGTTAGGTCACAAGACCAAAACCAAAATCAAAATCCAATCCAAACCAAAAACAAAACCAAAAAACCAAATCTGACCCCCCAACCTGCCACATACAGCTTGTTGGGTCACAATGTCAAAACCAAAATCAAACCCGAACCCCTAACTTGCCACATACAGCTTGTTAGGTCATAAGGTCAAAAAACCAAATCCAAAACCCAAAAACCAAATATCCCATGTCATTTTCAAAACTTTGCCTTGAGATGGTACATGATCCCTCTCACTACCATAAAATTCCCTCGAAAACTCAGAAGGCTATTCAAAAAAAAAAAAAAAATGCTCAAGACTCTTGGTCAAATCGGAATCTCTCCTCCAAGTTTCTCTTCGAGGCACATCGACTCCAAAAAGCTACCAAAAAGCTACTCGTCGCTGTACCTAGAGGGGGCATTTATTGACACCAAAAAAAAAGTCACTATGTCCTCAACATCAAGAAGCCTCGTGATGCTGCATCCTGCTACAAAATATGCAAGGCTACTTCAAGCATCAGATTTTCTCAGAATTAGACAGAAACTGAAAGATCCTTCAAGGCAACCAAAAGAGGGGTACACCTGAGGTTTCGGGCCATTCCGACATCGTTTGGCCTAACTTCGTTGCTCCGACAGCTAAACAAGCCCCCCGGGGCGACATCATCGAAGACACTAAAACTTCGATCAAAGCCTACGGATGACTCCAGAATGTCTCCAAAGGACTCCATGCCAAATTTCAAGTCAAACCGACAACGTTTGACCCTCCATCAATGCTCGAACAACAAAATCAAGCCTCCCGGCGGAGGAACCACCAAAGTCATCACTCATCAAACAAAGTACATGAATGGCTTCAACATGCTTCCAAAAGGCTGCACGTCGAATTTCAGGTCATTCCGACAACTTTTAACCAGGTTTCGATGCTCCGAAAGAAAATCAAGCCTACCGGCGGCTGATGGAACGCGCTCCGAGGCGCCTGCTGGGGCGGCTACCGGGGTCGGCGGAACGTGGGAGTCCGTCGGGTCCGACCCTTTCGCGCCCTGGCGGGCCCTGAAGCGTGCATCAACATTTCTTTTGTGTGGGTGTGCCAGATTTTCTATTTTACTTGGAATTGCAAGTGGTAATCCGGAGATCAACCTTCGCAAGTAAAAAGGAAATCAACTTCTTTCAAGTTTTCCATTGCACAAATATTTAAGAAAAGAGACATTTTCTTGGTTTGCCGTGAAAGGCGATTTTGTTTGGCATTTATAGCCGATTTTGGCGTTTATAGCCGATTTACAATTCTCATCAATAATGAAAGACAAGAGTTGTGATTTTTGTCTCTTTTAGAAAAATACAAACTACAATGAAAAGCAAGAAAAGGAAGATCTAACTTTTCAGGAGATTGTGGGGGACTCGTTCAGATTGACGGTCGCAAGCCATGTATGGGCTTCGCCATCATCCATGCAGATGAGAACAGAAGATGCTCTTGATTCGCTTGGCTTGGCTATAACCTCAGGTTTTTAGAGGACAAAGACCAAGAGAAGGTCCTATGTCCAATAAAAAGCTAAGTAGACGGGCTGAAAAGCCACGTCTAAGCCATTGGAGGCAGCAGGAGAAGGCAAGGACCTTGGGGGGGGGGGTGCCCCCCAAGGGACTTTTGTCACCTTGTAGTGGTGGCCGGTGCAGAACTTCAGCAGAGTTTTTCTCTCTTTTTCTTTCTCTCAGATCTCTTTCTGATCTTTTTTTCTGATCTTCTGATTTTCTCCTCTTTTTTCCGATCTTTTTCCCGATCTTTTTTTCCGATCCCGATTTCAATGGAATGCTCTCCTATTTATAGGCTTTTGGTAGCCATTTAGGAGAGTTTATGGGCTTTAATGCTTTAATGGGAGGAGTTACAAGATTTATTTCTTGATTTTGTAACTCCTTTTTCCTTGAATCTGATTGGCCGATGGAGATTAAGGGCTTTTAATCACCTTAATTACCATAATGGGAGGAGTTTCATGGTTTAAATGCCATGAATCAATTGACTTGTAACTCCCAAATGCTTGCTTCTGATTGGGCCGTCCAAAGAAATGAATTAATGACTGCAATAAAGCTAGTCAATTAACCACATTAATTGGTCGCCGAGCAGTTGAAGAGTCGCGGGCCATGCCGTGTCTTCTGGAATTCTTCTGGCGACGATCATCGATGGATCTACATGCTGATCGACATCGGATGAACATGTAGCTTCAGACATTGATAGCTAAGAGCGGGCCAGTGACATCTGTCTTGTCGATTTCACGATCGGTCGGACAGAAAGTGCACTTTCTTGGTCAGCCGGTTGGCGATCTTGGAGCGATCACTGATGATTTTATGCTTTTGGAGGTTGACCCGTGATTTTGACGGATGTCGGAGGATATGAGTCAATTTCAAGCACTAAAAATCACATTTTCAGGAAACCACAGGGGCCAAAGTGCGCGAAACGCGAAAAAAGACGGAAAAACGGGTCACCGGCGGAAAATCCGGTGACCCGGACCTCCATGGTCGCCGGCGACCATGGGCCATGGTCGCAGGGGCCTGCGACCATGGGCCATGGTCGCAGGGGTCTGCGACCCTGGGGGATTTTTCCCCTTCGGAGCCCGTTTTGCGGTCGTTTTGAGGTCTTTTTCGTCGCCGTTTTCTTCTATATTTTTCTTGACATTTCTTCTCATTTATTGGCTTGATTTCTCTGTAGAAAACTTGATGAGAATCCTTGCATTTTTAGAGTGCAAAGTTTCTAATTTTCCGGGAAAGCCGAAGACTTTGTCGCGTAGAGCTGCTGATTTTCCGCCAGAAGTCGAAACTTGGTCAAACGATGTCGGAATGACCTGAAATTTGAGGTGAAGCCTCCTGAGCAATAAATAAGACCAACCATAGGCTTTTGTTTGAGTTTTGAAGCCGTTTGGGGTCCCGTCGATGCTTCACTTGATTTTGCTGCGGGGAAAATGCCGAGCTTTGATGTGCGGTCAAACGATGTCCGATTGACCTGAAATTTGACGGGGAGCCTATTGGAGTCATTTTGAGACGTTCCATGGGCTCCGTTTTGGATGTCATGGTCCCGGGTTGCTCCGCCGCCGGTAGGCTTGATTTTCTCTCGGAGCATCGAAACCTGGTCAAACGTTTTCGGAATGACCTAAAATTTGACGTGCAGCCTTTTGGAAGCATGTTGAAGCCACTCATGCACTTGGTTTGATGAGCGAAGGCTTCGGCGGTTCCCGCCGCCGGGAGGCTTGATTTTGCTGCTCGAGCACTGATGGAGGGTCAAACGTTGTCGGTTTGACTTGAAATTTGGCATGGAGCCCTTTTGAGACATGCTGGAGTCATCCGTAGGCTCTGATCGAAGTTTTGATGTCTCCGATGATGTCGCCGCCGGGAGCGCCATTTTAGCTGTCGGAGAAGTGAAGTTAGGCCAAATGTTGTCGAAATGGCCCGAAACTTCATGTGTACTCTTCTCTTGGCTATCTTGAAGGATCTTGCAGTTTTTGTTTGATTCTGACAAGATTTGATTTTTTGGAGAAATTGCATTGCCTATTTATGGCAGGTTGCGACTTCATGCAGCTTTCTTGATGTTGAAGAGGCAAAGTGACATTTTTGGTGTCAACAAATGCCCCCTCGAGGTACAGAGACGAGTTGCTTGACTTTTGTAGTCGATGTGCCTCGAAGAGATTTTTGAAGGAGAGCTTGTGTCTTGACCAAGAGTCTTTGAGCAATCTTTCCTTTGGTAGAGTAGCCTTTGAGCTTCCAGGGGAATTTTATGGTAGTGAGGGGAATCACACACCATCTCGAGGCAAAGTTTTGAAGATGACATCAGGGATATGGATTTGGGTTTTTGTTTTTGATCTTGTGACCTAACCAGCTATATATGGCAGGTTAGGGGATCGGGTTTTGGTTTTGACCTTGTGACCCAACAAGCTGTATGTGGCAAGTTGGGGGATCAGGGTTTGGTTTTTTGTTTTGGTCTTGTGACCTAACAAGCTGTATGTGGCAAGTTAGGGGACCAGGATTTGGTTTTTGGTCACTCTTTGGGACTGTGTGGGTCCATTGGAGTGGTTTGGATTTTTGTGAAATGTCAATTTCAAGATTTTGGCTCAATTTGGTATATGAGGCTGGATGGTTTGATTTTTGGAAGCTCATGGGGCTTGGAATTTTTTTTTTTTTTTTTTTTTGTATGGTTCAATCAACTCAAAAGAGGCATGGAACCATTTTTGTATGCTCTTGGTAAGAGGGATTTTTTTTTCTGACTAAAAGCCCTTTTTTTTTTTTTTTTTTTTTATAGTGCCTAGTTGGTCAAACCTGGCTCATATGGGCTAGCCCATGGGACCTTAAGCTTTTTAGGATGGCTTAGATCTCATGTGGGGCCATTTTTGTAAAGAATATCTAAAGATATCTCATTTGGATAGAGAATATCTAAAAATATCTTTATGGGAAAGAATCTCTCATCTTCCCTTAATTTGGGAGAGAATATCTCAAGGTATCTTTCTTTTTGGGAAAGAATCTTCAATATCCTTTTTTGTTGGAGAGAATCTCTCATTTGATTGATTTTGGGAGGAAATCTCTCAAAGACAAGAATCTTTCTAATTCCTTCTCTTCTGGTAAGGTTACTAATTAGTAACACTTACCTTTCTTCTTTGTTTCCTTCTTTGATTTGCTCTCTCCTATAAAAGCAAAGGAAGGTAGGATCTCTTGCTCTTATTGCTTTCTTTTGCAACAATCTCAAGAGAGCTCCAAGGCCAAGAGTTTTTCTTCTTCAAGGATCTTCAAGCTTTTTCCTTCTTCTTCTCCATCAATGGCTTCAAGTAAGTTTTCTCTCTTTTTCTTTCAAGAAAACTCCATGTAGAGAATAGGATGGTAAAAAGAAGAAAGTTTCTCTCTTTTTTTTCCTTCTTTTTTTTTTCTTTTCTTTTTCTTTTCTTTCTATTCTTCTTCTCTTTTTTTTTTCTTTTCCACGTGATTTCTTTTTTTTCACGTGTCTCTTTTCTCTTTTTTTTTTTTAGAAAGTTTCTTTTTTTTTTCTTTTCTTTCTCCTTTTTTTTTTTTTTTTTTTTTTTTTTTGAGAAAGTTTCTTTTTTTGAGAAAGTTTCTTTTTTTTTTTTTTTTTTCTTTTTTGCTCATCATGATAATGCGTTTTTTGTGCAAATCTAGATGTTCATGCATGTACTATTTGTAGATTGAGCATGATAGCATACCTGAAAATCTTTGCAAATTTGGGAATTTGGAGCTTGCAGTGATGTTGAGCCCTTCTTGATTTTGCGGAGATTTTGAGGTTTCGAAAGTTTGGAGTCTCGGAGCTCGCAGCGATGTTGAGCCCATCTTCAAACTTTCTATTTCCGTCGGGGTATTTCCTTTTTCTTCAGAATTGCCCCGAAACCATGCCAAAATTTCGCCAGATTTTTGGTGGGACAAAGTGATCCTTTTTTCTTTTTAGCGAAATCCTGTCATTTTGATGACGATCTTTTTCTTTTCCAACCTTTGCAGGTGGTTCCTCCAGAACGAACAAGGGTAAAGAGCCTGCTACAAGCGTACCTCGTCGATCGCCAGATCTTCTAATGTGGCCGTTCAGCAGGCCTGGGAGAAGGTATGATTCTTCCTTTTTCTTTTTCTGCTTCTTTCATGGGGCTTTCCATGTTCTGATTTGTTTTCTCACCCTTCTGCTGCTTCTTTTTTTTTAGCAGAGGATGAAGACTTGCCGATGCCTGAGGTTCCGACTGATGAGGCGGTGATGGAGCCGGTTATGGCATCTGAAGAAGAACCGAGGGACTCTGGAATGATTCCAGAATCTCCAATTGGTATAACTTCTTTCGCTTTCTCTTTTTTTTTTTTTTTTTGCCTGCGACTTGATTTGCTAACATTTTTCTTGTCAGCTGACTTGCCACAGGATTCCGATGACTTTGAACTATCAATGGACGCAAATGTTGATGATGCTTCCGATGAGTTCATGGAGGAAGAGAGTGTTCCGCCAGTCGTCGAAGAAGGTACTTTTTAGTGATGACCCTGATGATTTTTTTTTAACAGGATCATATTCATACCTTTTTGTGTTTCATTTGCAGGTTTTGAAGTGACAGAAGAGAGTCCATCGCTTCCTTCAGAACCAGAGCAAGGGATGCCAGAGGTCGATCCGGAGGTAGAGACCAGTTCTGACATGATTGAGGAGATGCCTCGTGTTGAGATTCCCTCTCCAGTGGCTCCAAGTGGAAAGAGTTCTTTTGTTACTCTTCCAATGGGTCATGACATGAGCAGCCGATCAACGGAGAAGGGTGAATCTTCATCCAGTTCGTCTCTTCAATTTGCGAAGAAGGTGCTGGCTCGGGTTTTGAGTTCTTGGGTCAAGACTCTCCTTTCTGGACACTTGGAGGCAGGATTTGGCATGATCCCACATGTACAGGAGATTCTGACCGACACCGAAGAAGTTGGTCTGGATGTCACAGGTGCCAGGGCGATCGTTGATAGGATCATTGCGCTGGGTGACAAGTGGTTTGAGACCATGGATTTCCCTGACGACCAATTCTTCAAGGAGATGTTCTTGGACCCTGCTGATAAGGCTAAGTCTGACCTGAATGAGGCTATACAAAGCAAGAAGCAGCTAGTTCGGGAGAAGAACAAGGAAGAGCTAGCCATCATCGGATTGAGGCATGACCTTAACGTCCTTGATAGGGAAGTTGAGGAGGCCAGGAAACGTCTTGAGCATTTGAAGGCACAAGTCGATGCTAAGTGGGCTGCTATAACAGAGGCTCGTGACAGGGAGAGTACTCTGATTCGCAGGGTTGCAGATGCCGGTTAAGTTCTCGAGAGGAGGACTCTAGAAAACGAACGATGGCAAACTGCTGGGGAAGAGCTTCCCGGTGTAAAAGAAGGGTTACGGCATTCGCCAGCATCTCATGGCAAGTTCCTGAAGAAGCGTGCCTTGGAAACTCTGACGGATGAGGCCAAAAGTTTGCTTGAGGAGCTGAAGCTTTGGCTGGAGACCATTTTTGGCTGAGCTCCTGATTTTTTATAGCAGAAACCATTCTTCTTTTTTTTTTTTGGTACCACATGTATTTTTTGGTACTTCTTTTTTTTGCAGTGCTTGTGAACACTTTTTTTTTGGTACCACATGTATTTTTTTGGTACTTCTTTTTTTTCTTGTTTTCCCTACGCTCACTCAAATCTTTTTGTGATGAAAGCAATTGCTAAATGGGATTTGATCAAAAGTTTTGTCATTTTGTGAAAATCTTTTGTCAAATGATTGTTTTGGTAGGGGAAACGAATTTGGCGTGAAAGCCGGATTTTTGTTGCATTTACAGCCAGTTTTGACATGAGAGTCAGGTTTTTTTTGTGTGGCATTTATAGCCGATTTTTGAGATGGCATAAGAGCCAAAAATTTTGTTCGTGGCATGGGAGCCAATTTTGAGATGGCATGGAAGCCGAAATTTTATGGCGTAAAAGCCAAAATTTTGGGTTGGCATGGAAGCCGAAATTTTATGGCGTAAAAGCCAAAATTTGGGTTGGCATGGAAGCCGGTGTTTGTTTTGTGGCATCTATAGCCAGTTTGGTGGCATTGATAGCCAATTTGTGGCATTTATAGCCGGTTTGGTGGCATTGATAGCCAATTTGTGGCATTTATAGCCGGTTTGGTGGCATTGATAGCCAATTTGTGGCATTTATAGCCGGTTTGGTGGCATTGATAGCCATTTTTTGAAAGCCAAGTTTTGGTTTGTCGGCGTGAAAGCCAATTTTTGTGGCATTGATAGCCGGTTTGTGGCATTTATAGCCGGTTTTTTGGCAAAAGAGCCAGGTTTTGGCATTTATAGCCAGATTTTTTGGCTTTCAAAATGCAGGTATCGACTAAATGTCGCCTCCCCGCTGAATGGACTTGCAAGTATCGATGGAATGTCGCTTCCTTGCTCATTCGGTTTTGCGAGTATTGATGGAATGTCACTTCCTCGCGAATTGGGGTGCAAATATCGACTAAGCGTCGCTTCCCTGCTTTTCCCAAGACTTTTGGTTTTGCGGGTACTGACTTGATGTCGTTTCTCCGCGATTTTTGAAATTTGAGGTTTTCTCGAACCATTTGTAATTTTGGTTGTGGATAGCAACTGGTATGTTGCATCTCCACGATTTTTGAAATTGGGTTGTGGATATCAACTGGTTTGTTGCTTCTCCACGGTTTTTGGATTTTGCAAGTATCGACGAAATGTTGCTTCCCTGCGATTTTGGGTGCAAGTATCGATGGAATGTCGCATCCTTGCTTTTTTTTTCAAAAATTTTTGTTTTGCGGGTACTGACTTTGATGTCGTTTCCCCACGATTTTTGAAAAACCATTTTTTTTTTGTTTAAAGACACGAGGGTCGTAAATTTTGACCTAGAACCATTTGGCGGTAAAAGGTAAGGTGGACTAGGGTGGAAATCCCTGAATCCGGATTTTTGTTTCAAACCATGAATTTTGGTTCAAGGATCGAAAGTTTTGGTCAAGTCAGGGAGAGGCTCCTAAACTTGGATTTTTTTTGTTTTTGAACAATGAAACAATGAAAGTAAGCATTGTTTTTGAATCTCTAGAAATTTTGACATTTGATATGAAAATTCTAAAGAGAGTGGGTTTGACGAGCGAGTACCTGAGAACAGGTTTTGGCCATACAGGCATTGCTCTTACCCAGTTGGGTAAGTCTTCAAGGGTAGTACCGCTTCAAGAACTTGCCGTTGATAGGCAGCATACATCTGTCGCCTTCCATGTTTAGGAGGGCATATGCGCCGTTGGAGAAGACTTTGTCGATGACGTAGGGTCCCTCCCATTTTGGTTCAAATTTGCCTTTGGATTTGTGTGCGAAGACCATTGGTCTTTTTACCGCAAGAACCAAGTCACCCTTTTTGTAGGCGCGTTGCCGGACCCTTTTGTCAAAAGATCCTGCCATGCGTGCTTGGTAAAGTTCAATGCTTTGTCGAGCTTCGAGCCGTCTCTCGTCGAGATTGTCCAGCTCATGGAGTCTCAATTTGACATTGCTTTCTTGAGTCATGTCATTTTGTAGAGATACCCTCAGAGAAGGAATTTGTACCTCTAGGGGCACGACAGCTTCGCATCCATAGACCAAGGAGAATGGTGTGCTATGGGTTGGTCCTCGAACGGTGGTTCGATAGGCCCACAAAGCTTCAGACAGTTTATCGCTCCAGTCTCTTTTGTGACTAGAGACCATTTTCTTGAGGATTTTGCAGAGTGTCTTGTTGGAGGCTTCTGCTAATCCGTTTGCTGCCGGATTGTATGGAGTCGAAGGACAGCTTTGGATTTTGTATTTGTCGCAAAACCTGTAGAATCGATGATCCCGGAATTGTGGTCCGTTATCATGGACGAATCTCTTGGGTATGCCGAAACGACAAATGATGTTGGTGCGCAGGAACTGAAGAACTGATGAGGTCTTCATTTCGTTGAACGCAAATGCTTCTGACCACTTGGAGAAATAATCCGTAGCAGCGAAGATGAAGCGATGACCTTTGCTTGAAGGGGGGGAGATAGGACCTATGATGTCCATGCCCCATGCTTCGAAAGGCCATGAGATTGCTGTAGGATGTAGCCATTCCGGAGGCATGTGAATGTAGTCTCCATGAACTTGGCATAGCTGGCAGCGTTTGGCAAATTGCATTGCATCAGCAACCATGGTAGGCCAATAGTAACCTAACCTTTTTATCTGATCATAGAGCTTAGGACCTGCCTGATGGGCTCCACAAAGACCAGCATGAACTTCTTTAAGTGTTTCTTCGGCCTCTTGTTGTGACAAGCAGCGTAGAAGTACTCCGTTGAAGGATTTCCTGTAGAGGATTTTTGAAGGAATATCCAAATGAAAGTTTGGGGCTCGCCTTTGTATGCTTACCCGTTCTTTTGGATCTTCAGGTAGGATTCCGAACATAGTGTAATCAATGAACGGATCCCTCCAATCGCCGATTGAAGTTTGAAGGATAGAGATCCGACTTCCAACCACTCGGTGGCATTCAGCAACTGCTTGGTGTGTGTTAAGAGGAGGGAGGATCCTTCTCTCACACACTGTAATTTGCATGTTTTCCCCTTCCTGGGTCGCCATTGATGCGGCAAGTCCGGCCAGGGCATCTGCACGGATATTTTCACCTCTACGAATGTGGGTGATGTTGCAGATGTCAAACTTTTGCAGAAGCGATTGTGCCTTGTTGTAATAAGGCAGCAGATCGGGCTTCCTGACTTCATATTTCTGATTCATCTGGTTGACGATCAGTTGAGAGTCTCCAAAGACTTCCAGCATGGTGATACCGGATTCAATGGCGAGTTCCAATCCTAGGATCAGAGCTTGGTATTCAGCTGCATTGTTTGTGCATGGTTCCAGTAGCGAGAAAGCGTGTGGAATCATGCATTTGTCGGGGCTAACAAAGAGGATGCCAACTCCCGAGATCAGCTTTCTGTTTTCATTTGTCCTGGTTGCACCGTCAAAGTACATGTCCCGGGAGACATTTGGTGAGGAAGTCTCCACGTTGTAGACAGGTTCGTCTGGGAGATCATCTCTGAGTGGTGAATCTTTAGGCAATGGATGCTCTGCAAGGAAATCTGCTAGAGCTTGGCCTTTGATTGCTTTTTGTGGAACATACCTAATATCAAATTGTGACAAGAGGATGGACCATTTTGCCAGTCGGGCATTGAGAGAACCGGCCTTCGTGACAAGGACCTTCAAGAGGTTGATCCTCGAGACCAGGTAGACTGTGTTGGAAAGCAAGTAGTGACGTAGCTTTTGTACGGCGAACATCACTGCAAGGCATTCTTTTTCGACTGGAGAGTAGTGATGCTCTGCACCTACTAGCATGCGGCTGAGGTAGTATAGAGCAGCTTCTTTTCCCTCACCATTCTCTTGTGCAAGCAGAGCGCCTACAGAATGATCAAGAGCTCTTGTGTACAAGATGAATGGTTTTCCAGTGGCAGGGGCAGCTAACACTGGAGGTTTGGTCAGGTATGACTTGATATCTTGAAATGCGGCTTCACAGTCGGCATCCCAGACAAAGTCTACACCTTTTTTCATCAATCGAGAGAATGGACGGCATTTCCCCGAAAGATTGGAGATGAACCGTCTGATGTAGGCCAATCTCCCTTGAAGCCCTTTTAGTTCCCTTAGGGTTCTTGGAGAGGGCATTTCTAGAATAGCCTTGACTTTTATGGGGTCAAGTTCTATTCCAGCTTTCCGAACAAGGAATCCGAGAAACTTACCCGACGAGACGCCGAAGAAGCATTTTAGAGGATTCATCCGCAGTTTGTGTTTGCGGAGTCGGAGGAAGACTTCCCGAAGATCTTTGAGATGGTCTTCTTTTCTTCTGCTTTTGACGGCGAGGTCATCAACGTAACATTCGACCGTTTTGTGCTGCATATCTTGGAATATTTTCATCATAGCCCTCTGATATGTGGCACCAGCATTTTTCAGACCAAATGGCATGACAGTGTAGCAATACACGCCAAATGGAGTCCGAAATGAAGTGTGTTTTTCATCCTCGGGATGCATCTTTATCTGATTGTAACCAGAGAAGCCATCCATGAATGTCATTCGCTCGAATCCGCAGGTATTGTCAATCATCACCTCCGGTATGGGGAGCGGGAATTCATCTTTAGGGCAAGCGCCATTCAAGTCTCTATAGTCAATACAGACTCTGATCTGCCCATTTTTCTTTGTCACGGGGACAATGTTGGCCAACCATTCTGGATGTTGTTCCTCACGGATGAAGCCAACGCTTTTGAGTTTTTGAACTTCTTGTTCAATTTTATCCATCACATCTGGACGGAATCTTCTTTGGCCTTGTTTGACAGGCTTGACGTCTTCTTGAAGATTGAGTTTGTGGACTGCTACTTTGGGGTCTAAACCAGGCATTTCAGCGTAGGACCATGCAAAGCAATCAACGAACTCACGAAGAAAAGTGATATACTCGGGTAACTCATCATCCTTTATATTCTTGCTTATGAATACAGGACGTGGGTTATCTGGTGTTCCCAAGTCTATCTTTTCAACAGGATCTTCTGTCGGAAGGTTCGAAGGTGGTTCCTCCACAATATTTTCGGAGGCTTCCAACTCAACGAAACCTTCTGGAGTTTCAACTGCATTACCAGACCAAGGCTCTGTTCCTTTCCATGGATTTTCTTGATTGGTGATCTCCTCAAGGCTTGCTATGAGATAGTCCCAATCGCCTGTTGAGTCTGGTATTTCTTTTGGAGACGAGGGTTCTTCTGGGTCAGAATAGCACAAGTCTGTATTATCGGGCGATTCCTCTTCATCATCAGAGAAATCGTACAAATTGGATGAGCTTCCTGGATCTTTGTCAGGTAACTCTTTAAAGAGATTTCCAGGGAGATCGATGTCTTCGTGGACTTGAGATGTTGAGGCTTGGTCGGTAAAACGACTTTTAAGCTTTTGTGTCAACTGTCTCAGAGGAGTGTCGGGATCATACCCTAACCCATATGAAGACTTTTCTACATGACCGTAGAGTCTCCAATCTTCCAGCTGGCTTTTGGTCAAGGCGGGCTCCAATGGCGTGAGAATACCGCGTCTTTCTCCCAAACCGACTGGGTTTTGAGCGTCAAAGCCCATTTTCTTCATGATAGCTTGTGCCACAGGACTATATAGAGATAGTTGAGGCATACCTTCGTTTTGGAAAGGTTCCAGCATGGAGTTTGATGAAGAAGCGTCCGATCTATGGAAGAAGATCGGCCTTTGCTTTGGTGATGTTGCCGGAACAACAAAGGTAGCAGACGTAGGATCTTCTACATCAGCAGGTGTCTCCATCAGAGCGAGAGCAGGCTGAACTTGCTGAGTGTCAGCTTGGCTTGACGATGCATCGTCTTCTGGCTCTGAGTCCGAGTCTGTGTCTTGCACGATAGACACGAGAGAGACAACAAATTTGCCCCCAGGCTTTTGTTTCGCCTTCTTCACTTTAGTCGTGATGACCAAAGGTTTTGAAGATTTGAGGGAGATGACGAAGGGAGGTTGACTACTCTCTTCTAATTTGCCGGAGGGTTTGTTTTCTTCCGGTGATTTTTGAGGAGCCTTGCCTTTATCTTTCTGGAGATTTTCAGCAGGGGGTGCTGTTTCCTCTTCTTCTTTTTCTCCTTCATACATCTGGGAGTCTGCGAAGTGGACTTCTTTACCTTTGAAGGGTTTTCTGTCCGCGAAGACACGATGTATAATGCCGTCGTCGCCGACGAACTTGATGCATTGATGTAGAGTTGAAGGGACAACACCGTTCTCGTGTATCCAAGGACGTCCGAGAAGGATGTTGTAGCATGAGGGGGTTTTTATTGCATACACAGTGACCTCAGAGATAAGATCACCGATTTGCAATTTGAACCTGATTTTGCCGATAGGCCTTTGAGTGTTCCCATCGTATCCAAAGATAGATACAGATGTGTGGCTTAGCTTGCTGGGTGGGATGCCCAACTCTTCAAGAGCCGAAGTGGAGATAAGGTTGAGTGCAGAACCTGGGTCGATCTGAACTCTATGTATCGGCATTTCTTTGATGTACCCTGTGAAGTACAGGGGTCGGTTGTGCCTTGCTTCGCCAAGTAGGAGGTCTTCCTTAGTGAAGGCGATGGTTGCACTGGCTACCTTTTGAACCGAGAGGCATTGGATGCATGATCCCTCGCTTTTCTCTTTTTCTCCTTTTAAGGAGGTTTCTGAGTTTTTGACCCGGTAGTCCATTTCAATTTGGAGGACTTGCGGGGCATGTTTGTCGACATCCTCATTCAGTTTTTGTAATTCTGAGATGAGATTATCACGAGTGCGTGGAGACATTCGCAATAAGTCTAGGATGTGAAGACGTGCAGGTATGTGTTTGAAGTGCTCAACCAAGTCATACTTGAAAGCCTCCTTAGGGCCTGCATGTTCATTGTTTTTGCCACTGGGGGCGCTTACAACATCTTTTCCCGAAGGATTTACATAAGTAAAGGAAGATTGGTTGTAATTCTTGTGGTAGTCCCGGCCCGAACGGGTGCCTCTACCAACTTCGAGAGCTTCTTGAGAAGGATCTTCGTTTGGAAGATTGTCTTCAGGATCAAGAGGCTGTCGTTTTTCATCTACTGGGGATGTATCTGCAGCAGAGTTTCCATCCTCAGTGATTGTGTTGCACGGAGCATTTTCCGGGAGCAAGTCCTGAACAGCATCCAGCAGCTTTTCTTCTTCGTTGACCCATCCATCACCCCAAGTTGGGTTTTCTTCATGATGATGAGTCGGGAAGAATGTGTATTCTGAAGTCACAGTCTCAGGAGAAGAAACCTGAGAGGGTGTCATCTCTGTGAAAGTCACGTGAGACGAGGTAGCTCCAGAGGATACATTGCTAGGCGTCGTCGGAGTGTAGGTAATCTCATCAGACGACGCTTCAGAAGAGCTATAGTCCTGATATATTACATTACAGGAAGCTCTGATAGGAGATGTTGCCTGCTCGGAGTCAGACTCATCCTCGGATGTAAGAGGATCATCTATCCAGCAATATTCTCCATTTTCAGGAGTTAAGGGTGGATGTACCTGATTATCTTCAGGGACCTCAGGCTCTGGGTTGCGAGGAGGCTCGTTAACACGATCTTGCTCTTGTTCTAGAGCGAGACGCTGCAAGATCCTTGCATATTCTTCAAGATCAGGCATGGGAGCCAGATCCTCTTCTTCGTCTTCTCCGTGTGGCTCAACATAGTTGATTTCCACTGGAGCAATGACAGGTGCTGGGTCAACAGCATCTTCTTGTGCAGCCTCTTGGTCTTCTTCATCATCAGACCAGGATCCTTGTGGTTGCAAGGGGTTATACCAGATTACTGGCATAAGGTGAGTTTCAGGAACCCATTCTTCATCGGAGAGATATTCTCCTGTTTCAAGAGATTCCTCCCACTCATCGGTGTAGTTGGGCTCGAATCCATCGTCGGTGTCGCTGGACTCGTATCCATCAATGGAGAATCCAACTACCGAGTTGCAAGAGTATGATGCCCCCTGCATGGCTTCTTTTTTGAATTGAGGTGGCATGAAATCACTGAGAGTGAAGTTTCTTACCGCCTTTGAAGTCTCTGGAAGGGACGTTTCTGTTGCCCCGAGTGAAGTGGTAGAGGAGCCCTCTGCCTTTTCATGGACTTCTTGTTTTGGCTGGGTCTTCTCTTGCCGTTTGAGCTTGAGGAGATGTTTCTTGGCTTGCCTTCGCTGCTGAGCGGTCGGCTTTGTTTTGACGATCTCCCAATTTTCATCTTCCAGGAGATCGGGATGTACCCATATGGGTTGTCCGTCTGGTGTCGGGAAAGGAACCAGCTTCTCGGACACTTGAATTTTGTTTATCACCATGAAGGAAGTAGTGATCTTCTTCTTCGGTGATTTTGGTGTTTGTCCACATGACACCATGTTGACGGAGGCAGTCCCATAGTTTTTGTCAAAGGTGATGACTCCGTTTTTCCACATCTCGTTTATCTTCTCTCTCACAATAAAGCATTGATTGAGAGGATGCGAAACCATCTGGTGGTATGGACAGTACCGAGGATCATTGGTTTTGCCAACGTCTCCAGGTCTTTTGGGCTCTGGCAAAATGAGTTTGCCATTTGCTAGGAGAGCCTCAAAGATTTCTTCGACGTCTTCATCGAACGGATATTTCTTTTCTACTCGCTCTTTGAAGGCATCAGAGAGTTCAGGTCTCTTACCTGCAGCTCTATTTTCAGCTTTCTTTGGTTGCTGAGGAGCTGACTTAGTCTGCACATTAAGAACCTCTTTCTTCTTTGGTTTAGAGGTTGCAACAGCAGTCGGCTCTTTCTTTGATGATTTCTGACTGTTGAGGTCTTTGATCACCGTTTCAGCTTCCATGGAAGTTTCCAGGAGTTCTCCCAGGTTTTTTGATTTATTGCCGATGATCATGGAGCGGATTTTAGCTCTCATGTTGTTTCGGCAGATGTCGACTAGCGACGCTTGTGGCAGTACATCTGAGCATTTGTACGCCATTGCTTTCCACTTGTGAATGAAGTCATAAGTTGACTCATTCTCTCCCTGTTTTAGGCTGCAGAGCTGAGCCATAGTAACAGGATGATCCTCACCTTGGAAGTGGGTCAGGAAGCGTGTCTCCAGCATAGCCCAGTTCTGAATGGAGTTCTCCGGCAGAGTGGAGTACCAATCGAAGGCCGTACCTTTTAGGGTACTTGCAAAGAGGCGAATCTTGAGTGCATCTTGATCCGCGATAGCTCCCGTCAAGATCTTGAAGTGGATGACGTGCTGTCTGGCTGATCCTTTCCCCGTATATGTTTGGAGAGTAGGATGCTTGAATTTTGTGGGGAACGGGACCGAGTCCATCCATAAAGGATATGGTGGCTTGATCCCATGCTCTTTGAGTATATCCTCTTCTTTAGCTTTGGCGAGGATACTGTCTACGTCCTTTTTGGTAAGGGCGCGTGACTCATTTTCTTCACAATTCTCCTCGTTATTGTTATGATTCGGAGGAGGCTCATTGTTCACCTGATTTTGGACGACAATGAGAATGTTTTCCATCAGAGTTTCAATCCTCTGCTGGCCTTGTTCCAACTGCTGGATGCGTGTGAGCGCATCATCTCGAGGTGGATTCTGAGGTGGCGGCTCAGAACTTGTAGCCAAGACGTTCATCCCTCGGGATTCAAACGAAGAAATCGTCCTGGTGCCCGAGCTGGGGCTCATTCTTTTTGATGAAGAGCTTGATGAAGGATTACTCTCCCGTCCTTGGCTGGAAGGGGCAGGAGATTCTTCGGGATGTCTTTGTGTCCTGGTGATGCTACGGGTCACCGGACGTCGGACATGGATTTTTGATGCTGACTTTTGGCGTCTTCTGGTTTTTCCAACCATATGGACGGCAGCAACTTGGTCGGGTCTTTCTTTTTCGACCCATTTGTGGGAGACTTGAAGTGTAGGAGGCTGGGTCCGTTGCTTCTCTAGTCTCTTTTGTCGATATGACGCACGGCGGCGTGCTCGACGAGCGATTTGAGCTTCAGTCAGCTCTGGCTGGGCTCTGACGATGAAGGATGTGCTCCCTCGGGCGCAGCAGCCGAGCTTGTCTTCTTTGTGGTTGGGCAAGGACAGGATGCGGACCCGGTCCTTTGCCTGTTGCAGCGAAGCTTTAAACCTTTCGAGTTCGGCCCCTGTAGAGATGAAGGGTCGAACTGAAGGAGTGTAGGCCTTAGCAGGTGCTTGGAGAGGCCTGGTGATGCATGATCTGATTTTGGGCTTGTGGGAGCAAGCCGATTCATGCTGGGTCGACTTGGGAGTCAAGTTGGAGATGGGTCTCTCCTCTTTCATGTAGGCAAGAGGGTAGAACTGGTTCTCTTTGAGTGGGGCCAGGTATGCTGGCTTGGTGGATGTTTGAGACCTTCTTTGTTTTGGGGAAGGTCTTGGAGACCAAGTCTTAGGGTAGACCTGGTTGGTTGTTGGTCGAGGCTTCGCGGGGGTGCCGCGGGCTTCGGGCTTTTGGGCGCCCGCCTTTGGTGTCACGGGAGTGACACGTTGAGAGGCGATTTTCTGCCTTTTGGCAGGCGCAGTTTGTTCTTCGGGAAGTGGGAATGGTCCCAGTGTCCCGAAGACGATGGTCCGGGGAGTCGAGGTCGACCCGGAGTTCAGAGAGTTGCCGAGGGAGTTGACGCTTCGGCAGCTGGCAGGGCGCTTGTAAGTGCGCTCGGTTTGCTTCTGTTGAAGCATGAGTTGGTGCTTGTTCTCATCGAAGATAATGGTTAAGGCTGCCATTGTTAGTTTCGAAAAAGTTCTGAAACAAGACCACATCCATTAGTAATCACAAGAATATAATGATCATAAATGGGAATTTCTATGGTTGTCTTTTCAAATCGCTCAAGGGATATGACCCAAGCGACATGAAGAAGGCAAAAAGCCATAGATGGTACAATTGTTCTCACAGCGAACATGGTAGGCTCGAAATGAGCATTCCAATGACTGCTAGAAGTAATTGTATACCTAAATTCGACTTATCGAGAAGCGGAGCTTGCTCGAGATAAGAAGAATATAAGGTAGGAGTTACAAATGTGCCGGTCACAGATACAGTAGACCCTGAAAGGGCGTACCAGTATTGCTATGCACAAATGTTGGAGATCGCATCCATGAGATGGGATTCTTTGTTTTTTTTTGAAATGTCAAGATTGGATTCATCAAAGAGAGCAGATGATATTCCGATCCGAATACGGGCTCAACGATTTCCGCGAGCGCCAGTACCCAGAAGGGAAGGAACCACAATTTCTCGGATCTGAATCTAAAATGACGAGAGTTTTTTTTTTTTGAAGATTTTTTTTTTAGATTTTCATTTTTTTTTTTTTTAAAAAATCTTTTTTTTTTGTTTAAGATTTTTTTTTGAAAATCTTTTTTTTTTTATTTTTTATTTTTTTATATATATTTTTTTTTTTGATTTTTTTATTTTTTTAAGATTTTTTTTTTTGAAAATCTTTTTTTTTATTTTTGATTTTTTTTTTAAATTTTTAAGATTTAAAGACGAGAGAGTACACATAGGCCTCCTAACCCGGTCTTATGAAACCTCAATTGATAGAATTGCCCCCAGGTAAGGGTAGGATTACTTAATGAACCCGTTTGGAGGACCCTTGCCTAGAACAGTCAAGCTGTCTCCACACTCTGGACAAGGCTTTTCTTGAATCAATCGTGATCAAAGAACGCAATTGGTTTAACCTTAGTGGTCTATGTCTTTTTTTTCAAATCCCAAATAGACTCATCGAAGAGAAACGATGGCCCAAAACCTTAGTCGAACGGGCTCAACATTTCTGCAAGCACCAAAGAACGATAGGATAGGATCAAAGTTTCTCAATTTTGAATTCAGAACTAAGAAAACTGATTTTTTGATTTTTTTTTTCTTTGAAATCTCTAATGAACTCATCGAAGAGAAACGATGGCCCAAAACCTTAGTCGAACGGGCTCAACATTTCTGCAAGCACCAAAGAACGATAGGATAGGATCAAAGTTTCTCAATTTTGAATTCAAACTAAGAAAACTGATTTTTTTTTTTTGAAAAGAGAAAGAATGGAAACAAACTCAAAGAAATAGAAATTTCCAAAAAATCCCATCTCATTTTTTTTGGGTGCAAAATCCAACATAGGCTACCAGCTAGAAAGTAGCCAAGGAATCCGGAAAAGAAGTATAAGCATAGAGCAAAAAGTATGATATGCAAATATTTCATTTCCAAGCACCGTGTTCTCAAATGAACGAGTCCCACCGGGTGTGCCAGCTTGATGGAACGCGCTCCGAGGCGCCTGCTGGGGCGGCTACCGGGGTCGGCGGAACGTGGGAGTCCGTCGGGTCCGGCCCTTTCGCGCCCTGGCGGGCCCTGAAGCGTGCATCAACATTTCTTTTGTGTGGGTGTGCCAGATTTTCTATTTTACTTGGAATTGCAAGTGGTAATCCGGAGATCAACCTTCGCAAGTAAAAAGGAAATCAACTTCTTTCAAGTTTTCCATTGCACAAATATTTAAGAAAAGAGACATTTTCTTGGTTTGCCGTGAAAGGCGATTTTGTTTGGCATTTATAGCCGATTTTGGCGTTTATAGCCGATTTACAATTCTCATCAATAATGAAAGACAAGAGTTGTGATTTTTGTCTCTTTTAGAAAAATACAAACTACAATGAAAAGCAAGAAAAGGAAGATCTAACTTTTCAGGAGATTGTGGGGGACTCGTTCAGATTGACGGTCGCAAGCCATGTATGGGCTTCGCCATCATCCATGCAGATGAGAACAGAAGATGCTCTTGATTCGCTTGGCTTGGCTATAACCTCAGGTTTTTAGAGGACAAAGACCAAGAGAAGGTCCTATGTCCAATAAAAAGCTAAGTAGACGGGCTGAAAAGCCACGTCTAAGCCATTGGAGGCAGCAGGAGAAGGCAAGGACCTTGGGGGGGGGGTGCCCCCCAAGGGACTTTTGTCACCTTGTAGTGGTGGCCGGTGCAGAACTTCAGCAGAGTTTTTCTCTCTTTTTCTTTCTCTCAGATCTCTTTCTGATCTTTTTTTCTGATCTTCTGATTTTCTCCTCTTTTTTCCGATCTTTTTCCCGATCTTTTTTTCCGATCCCGATTTCAATGGAATGCTCTCCTATTTATAGGCTTTTGGTAGCCATTTAGGAGAGTTTATGGGCTTTAATGGCTTTAATGGGAGGAGTTACAAGATTTATTTCTTGATTTTGTAACTCCTTTTTCCTTGAATCTGATTGGCCGATGGAGATTAAGGGCTTTTAATCACCTTAATTACCATAATGGGAGGAGTTTCATGGTTTAAATGCCATGAATCAATTGACTTGTAACTCCCAAATGCTTGCTTCTGATTGGGCCGTCCAAAGAAATGAATTAATGACTGCAATAAAGCTAGTCAATTAACCACATTAATTGGTCGCCGAGCAGTTGAAGAGTCGCGGGCCATGCCGTGTCTTCTGGAATTCTTCTGGCGACGATCATCGATGGATCTACATGCTGATCGACATCGGATGAACATGTAGCTTCAGACATTGATAGCTAAGAGCGGGCCGGTGACATCTGTCTTGTCGATTTCACGATCGGTCGGACAGAAAGTGCACTTTCTTGGTCAGCCGGTTGGCGATCTTGGAGCGATCACTGATGATTTTATGCTTTTGGAGGTTGACCCGTGATTTTGACGGATGTCGGAGGATATGAGTCAATTTCAAGCACTAAAAATCACATTTTCAGGAAACCACAGGGGCCAAA
Organism: Umbellularia californica; assembly: GCA_028538565.1. Taxonomy (NCBI): domain Eukaryota; kingdom Viridiplantae; phylum Streptophyta; class Magnoliopsida; order Laurales; family Lauraceae; genus Umbellularia; species Umbellularia californica. Next base: position 46,586,810 of record JAPQWN010000007.1, read on the forward strand.
GTGCGCGAAACGCGAAAAAAGACGGAAAAACGGGTCACCGGCGGAAAATCCGGTGACCCGGACCTCCATGGTCGCCGGCGACCATGGACCGGCGACCATGGGCCATGGTCGCAGGGGCCTGCGACCATGGGCCATGGTCGCAGGGGTCTGCGACCCTGGGGGATTTTTCCCCTTCGGAGCCCGTTTTGCGGTCGTTTTGAGGTCTTTTTCGTCGCCGTTTTCTTCTGTATTTTTCTTGACATTTCTTCTCATTTATTGGCTTGATTTCTCTGTAGAAAACTTGATGAGAATCCTTGCATTTTTAGAGTGCAAAGTTTCTAATTTTCCGGGAAAGCCGAAGACTTTGTCGCGTAGAGCTGCTGATTTTCCGCCAGAAGTCGAAACTTGGTCAAACGATGTCGGAATGACCTGAAATTTGAGGTGAAGCCTCCTGAGCAATAAATAAGACCAACCATAGGCTTTTGTTTGAGTTTTGAAGCCGTTTGGGGTCCCGTCGATGCTTCACTTGATTTTGCTGCGGGGAAAATGCCGAGCTTTGATGTGCGGTCAAACGATGTCCGATTGACCTGAAATTTGACGGGGAGCCTATTGGAGTCATTTTGAGACGTTCCATGGGCTCCGTTTTGGATGTCATGGTCCCGGGTTGCTCCGCCGCCGGTAGGCTTGATTTTCTCTCGGAGCATCGAAACCTGGTCAAACGTTTTCGGAATGACCTGAAATTTGACGTGCAGCCTTTTGGAAGCATGTTGAAGCCACTCATGCACTTGGTTTGATGAGCGAAGGCTTCGGCGGTTCTCGCCGCCGGGAGGCTTGATTTTGCTGCTCGAGCACTGATGGAGGGTCAAACGTTGTCGGTTTGACTTGAAATTTGGCATGGAGCCCTTTTGAGACATGCTGGAGTCATCCGTAGGCTCTGATCGAAGTTTTGATGTCTCCGATGATGTCGCCGCCGGGAGCGCCATTTTAGCTGTCGGAGAAGTGAAGTTAGGCCAAATGTTGTCGAAATGGCCCGAAACTTCATGTGTACTCTTCTCTTGGCTATCTTGAAGGATCTTGCAGTTTTTGTTTGATTCTGACAAGATTTGATTTTTTGGAGAGATTGCATTGCCTATTTATGGCGGGTTGCGACTTCATGCAGCTTTCTTGATGTTGAAGAGGCAAAGTGACATTTTTGGTGTCAACAGCGGCGGAGAAAACCGGGACCATGACATCCAAAACGGAGCTAATGGAACGTCTTAAAATGACTCCAATAGGCTCCCTGTCAAATTTCAGGTCAATCGGACATCGTTTGACCACATATCAAAGCTCCGCATTTTCCCTGCAGCAAAATCAAGTGAAGCATCAATGGGACCCCAAACGGCTTCAAAACTCAAATAAAAGCACATGGTTGGTCTTCTCTATTGCTCAAGAAGTTTCACCTCAAATTTCAGGTCATTCCGACATCGTTTGACCTAGTTTCGACGCTTGACGGAAAATCGGCTACAAAGTCTTCGGCTTTCCCGAAAAATGGAAAACTTTGTGCTCCGATTTCGCGCGGGTTCTCGTCAAGATTTCTCCAAGAAAATTAAGTCAATAATTGGGGAAAAATGTCAAGAAAAATACAAAAGAGAGAAGGAACAAAAAAGACGGAAAAAAGGCCGAAAACGAAGCTTGGCGACCGAAAAGGGGAAAACCCTAAGGTCGCCGGCGACCGTGGCCCAAGGTCGCCGGTGACCCTGGCCCAAGCTTGCCGATGACCCTGGCCCAAGCTCGCCGGTGACCCTGGCCCACGCTCACCGACGACCCTGGCCCAAGCTAGCCGGCGACCCTGGGTGCATGGTCACCGGTAACCTTGCAAATCCGGGTCGTCGGATTTTGCACCCAAATGCCCGTTTTTCGATCCTTTTCGCGTTTCGAGCATTCCTGCCTCTGTGATTTTCTGAAAATTCAATGTTTGATGCTTAAAAATGACTGATCTTCAAGATCGCCAACCGGCTGACCAAGAAAGTGCACTTTCTGTCCGACCGATCGTGAAATCGACAAGACAGATGTTACCGGCCCACCAACATCAATCAATGTCTGAAATTGCACTACAATCCGACATCAAACAATGAGTGGATCCACCTGTGATGATCGCAAGAAGAATCTCAAAAGGAGCAGCACGGCCCGCGACTCTTTACATGCCTCGGCGACCACTTAATGACATTAATTGACCTGTTTATAACAACTTAATTGATGGACCCGAAAAAAAGGGGGAATCTTCCGTCCTCTCCCTCCGCACCCCGGGGGCTGACCTGGGTCTCGGTGGAGGAGGGAAAATATCGGGCATCAACATTTTTGTACGAGTATGCCAGATTTACTTTCTACTTGGAATTTGGAATGGTGATAATCCGGAGATTCACCTTCACAAGTGAAAGGAAATCAATCCTTTTTTCTAACTTTTCAAATTGAATTAATATTAAGAAAAGAGACAAGTTTTTAGAATGCCGTAAGAGGCGTTTTTGTTTGTTTGCCGTGAAAGGCGATTTTACAAAACTCATCGAATATGAAAGACAAGAATTGTGATTTCGTTTTGTCTCTTTAAGAAATACAAACTACAATAGAAAAGGAAGAAAAGGGATCTAACTTCTCAGGAGATTGTGGGGACACGTTGAGATCGACGGTCGCAAGTCATGTGTGGGCTTCGCCATCGTCCTTCAAATGAGAACATGTGATGCCTTGATTCTTTGGCTTGGCACCTAACCTCAGTTTTTTAAAGGACAAGGACCAAGAGAAGGTCCTATATCCAATGAAAAACCGAGTAAACGGGCTGAAAAATCACGTTTAGGCCATGTTGGAGAAGGAGAAGGCCTTGGGGGGGGGGGGGGGGGGGGGTGGCCCCCCCAAGGGACGTTGATCACCTTGTGGTGTTCTTTGCAGCAGAGCAGCAGGACTTCGTCTGGATTTCTTTGGGAGAAGTGCAGAACTTCAAGTCGATAGATGTCGATCTTCTTCGATGCTCTTTTTTTTTTCTTGGAAATGGATCTCCTTTTATAGGCTTTTGGTAGCCATGGGATGGTTATGGGCATTGATAGCCATGATGAGAGCATTGATGAGGAGTTATAAGTTGATTTTGTAACTCCTTTTTCATGGCTTGTGATTGGCCGATGAAGGTAGTGGGCTTTTAATTGCCTTTATTCTTCATGATGATGGGAGTTTCATGGGTTTAATGCCATGATTACTTGGATTTGTAACTCCCAAATGCTTGAATCTGATTGGGCCATCCAAAATAATGAGTTAATGACTACATTAAGTCGTCATAAACGGGTCAATTAACGTTATTAAGTGGTCGCCAGGGCATGTGAAGAGTCGCGGGCCGCGCTGCGCCTTTTGAGATTTTTCTTGCGATCATCACAGGTGGATCCACGCGTTGTTTGATGTCGGATTGCGATGCAATTTTAGACATTAGTTGATGTTGGTGGGCCGGTGACATCTGTCTTGTCGATTTCACGATCGGTTGGACAGAAAGTGCACTTTCTTGGTCAGCCGGTTGGCGATCTTGGAGCGATCGGTGATGATTTCATGCTTTTGACGGCGGATCCGAGATGTCGACGAAGATCAGTCGTTTTTAAGCATCAAACATTGCATTTTCCGAAAATCACAGAGGCCGGAACACCCGAAACGCGAAAAGAATCGGAAAATGGACACTTTGGTGCAAAATCCGGCGACCCGGATTTCCAGGGTCTCCGGGCGACCATGCACCCAGGGTCGCCGGCGACCTTGGGCCACGGTCGCCGGCGACCATAGGGCTTTGGCCCGTTTGGTCGCCGAGCGTCGTTTTCGGCCGTTTTTCGTCCTTTTCGTTCCTTTTTCTTCTGTATTTTTCTTGACATTTTTCCTCAATTATTGACTTCATTTTCTTGGAGAAAACTTGACGAGAACCCGCGTGAAATTGGAGCACAAAGTTTCCTATTTTTCGGGAAAGCCGAAGACTTTGTAGCCGATTTTTCGTCAAGCGTCAAAACTAGGTCAAACGATGTCGGAATGACCTGAAAATTGAGGTGAAACTTCTTGAGCAGTGGATAGGACCAACTATAGGCTTTTATTTAAGTTTTGAAGCCGTTTGGGTTCCCATCGATGCTTCACTTGATTTTGCTGCGGGGAAAATGCCGAGCTTTGATATGTGGTCAAACGATGTCCGATTGACATGAAATTTGACGGGGAGCCTATTGGAGTCATTTTGAGACGTTTCATGGGCTCCGTTTTGGATATCATGGTTCCTGGTTGCTCCGCCGCCGGTAGGCTTGATTTTCTCTCGGAGCATCGAAACCTAGTTAAACGTTGTCGGAATGACCTGAATTTTGACGTGCAGCCTTTTGGAAGCATGTTGAAGCCACTCAGCTATTTTTTTTATGAGTGATGGCTTTGGTGGTTCCCGCCGCCGGGAGGCTTGATTTTGCTGCTCGAGCATTGATGGAGGATCAAACGTTGTCGGTTTGACTTGAAATTTGGCATGGAGCCCTTTGGAGACGTTCTGGAGTCATCCGTAGGCTCTGATCAAAGTTTTGGGGTCTTTGATGATGTCGCTGCCGGGAGCGCTTGTTTAACTGTCGGAGCAGTGAAGTTAGGCTAAACGCTGTCAGAATGGCCCGAAACCTCAGGTGTACCCCTCTTTTAGCTGTCTTTAAGGATCTCTCAGTTTCTGTCTGATTCTGAAAAGATCTGATGCTTGAAGTAGCCTTGCCTGTTTTGTAGCAGGATGCAGCTTCACGAGGCTTCTTGATGTGGAGGAGACATAGTGACTTTTTTTGTGTCAACAAATGCCCCCTCGAGGTACAACGACGAGTAACTTTTGGAGTCGATGTGCCTCGAAGAGAAACTTGGAGGAGAGATTCCAACTCGACCAAGAGTCTTAAGCATTTTTTTTTTTTTGAATAGCCTTCTGAGTTTCCGGGGGAATTTTATGGTAGTGAGGGGTATCACACACCATCTCAAGGCAAAGTTTTGAAAATGACATGGGGTATTTGGATTTTGGGTTTTGGATTTTGGTTTATGACCTTGTGACCTAACAAGCTGTATGTGGCAAGTTAGGAGGTCGGGGTTTGATTTTTGATTTTTACCTTGTGACCCAACAAGCTGTATGTGGCAGGTTGGGGGGTCAGATTTGGGGTTTTTGGTTTTGGGTTTGGTTTGGATTTTGATTTTGGTTTTGGGTTTGGTTTGGATTTTGATTTTGGTTTTGGTCTTGTGACCTAACAAGCTGTATGTGGCGAGTTAGGGGACCGATATTTGGTTTTGTGAAATGTCAATTTCAAGATTTTGGCTCAATTTTGGTTCATGACGTTGGATGATTTGGTTTTTGGAAACTCATGGGACTTTCTTTTCTTTTTTTTTTTGAATGGTCGCATCAACACAAAAGAGGCATGGGACTTTTTTTGCTATTTTCTTTTTTTTGCTCTTGGTAAGAGGAATATTTTGACTAAAAGCCACTTCTAGTGCCTAGGTGGTCAAACCTGGCTCATATGGGCTAACCCATGGGACCTTAGGCTTTGGAGATGGCCTAGATCTCATATGGTGTCATATTTGTAAAGAATATCCAAAAATATCTCTTTTGTGTAGAGAATATCTAAAAATATCTTTACTTGGAGAGAATTTCTCAAGTTTTCTTTTTGTAGAAAGATTCTCTCAAAATATCTTTCTTTTGGGGAAAGTAGCTAAATTTTAGCACGTACCTCCTTTCTTTCTCCTTGTTTCCTCTTTTGGCTTGCTCCCTTCTATAAAAGCAAAGAGGGTTGGTGCTTTTGCTCCATTGCTTTCTTTTTGCAAGAAATCTTCAAGAGTGCTCCCATGATAAGAAGTGCTTTCTCTTCTTCAAGGATCTCCAAGCTTTTCTTCTTCTTCTCCATCAATGGCTTCAAGTAAGTTTTCTTCCTCGTCAAGAATCTCCATTGTAGAAGTAGCTTCTATATACTTTTTTCTTTTCTTCTTCTTTTTCTTTTCTTTTCTTTTCTTTCTTCTTCTTTTTTTTTCTCATGCACGTTTTCCTTCTCTTTTTTTTCGTGCTTCTTCTTTCCTTTTTTTTTTTCTTTCCTCGGTTTTCCTTTTTTTTTTTTTAAAACCGTGTACTCTCTTTTTTTCTGTTTTTTTTTTCGCGCTGATTTCTCTTTTTTTTTTTTCAGCGTCTTTCTTTTCTTTTGTTTTTTTTTTTTTGCTGTTTTTTTTTTCTAGCTGTACGGACAGGTCCGTACGGACCTGACCGTACTGCCACGTGGCAGTGGGCCATGGCCTGTGGGCCAAAATTTTTTTTTTTTTTTTGCTGAGATTTTTTTCTCTCTCTCTTTCTTTTTCTTTTTCCTTGTTTGCTCACTATGATAATGAGGCTATGCAATTTCAATATGTATGCATTTTTTTTTTTGTTTAATGCATCAAGATAGAAGGCTAGAGTCTCTAGGTCAAGCCAACGTGATTTTTGACTTGGAAAAAGTTTGATTGGTTTTGACCAAATTGAGCTGGAATTGGTCAAACTTTGGTCAAGGTTTTCCTAGCATCTAATGCATAATGATATCTTTTGATGCATGAGTTTTGGTAAATAGATTTGGAAGTATGATGATGCATACCTGAAAATCTTTTGCAAGTATCGGGATTTTGAGCTCGCAGCGATGTTGAGCTCTTTCTCGGTCTTGCTGGATTTTGAGGAAGTTTGTAACTTTTGGATTCTGAAGCTCGCGGCAATGTTGAGCTCTTTTCCAGATTTTGTGGAAGTTTGATGAGATTGGCTTGTACTCGCAGCGAAGTTGAGTTCGAACCTTCTTTGAGAATTCTCCACTGACTATGAGCTCGCAGCGATGTTGAGCTCATCTTCAGGCTTCCTGTCTTTTTCGGAGTATTGTGCTTGGGTTACGGACGATCAGAGTGTTGTGCTCAAGCCTACCTTCTTCTTCGGTGATGCAGTCCCTGACGACTTGACATACCAAAGGAGATTTTCAGTTCTCTTACACAGCAGATGGTGAGGAGAGAACTATTTCTACCCGGTCGTCTTTTGATCGGACCATCTCGATCCTGAGCATTTCTCCCACGTGCCCTAAGAGGGAAAGCTGGGTAAAGAGGACCAGTGTGATCAAGACCGGGGTTTTTATTGGCGGCCCTTCTAGTTTTGCAGAGAAGCCACCTGTCCGTATGGACATGTTGATGCCAGCCAGTGGCTACCAAGGTTCTGATCATCCATCGGTTGATTTGAGACCGGTGGGCCTTGGCATTTTTCGGGGTGACGGCAGCAATTGGGTGAAGCCTTTTCAACTTCGTGGCCGTTTCGGTGCTGACTCGAGCTGGGAGTCATGGACTGTTCACACCCTGAGGACTGGTGAGGCCGTTCTTCGGGAGGCCGAGATTTTTGACGCGGTTCGCGCTTTTCGGCAAACCATCATTTTCTCCGATGAGACTTTCATGGCCATGCTGGAGTCGTTCCTTCCACAAACCAACACCTTCATTGTGACGAATGGTGAGATTGGTTTTTCTTTGAAGGAGCTGAGCGCCATCACCGGGTTGCCTATCCTTGGCAAACTCTATGAGGAGTTTATGCCTATTGACAGCGTCCTTGAGGAGCAGTCTTAGGAGTTTAGGCTTGTGTACTTTCAGCTTGTCGCCTTCTACGATTTTTTTAAGGAGAAGGAGGGCACGAAAGTTAGATGCAGCAGTTGGAGAAGTTGCAGCTCCAACTTTTTTGACAGCGGGGATTTTTTTGATGGCATAGCCCAGGATGCTAGGGCAAAAACATCAAGTTTGAAGAAGATCGCTGCGATGCGAGAAGATTTGAAGAAGTTTTTCGCAAGCACAGATGCTATTTTTCCTGACATTGCATTGCGGAGAGATCTCGCTGTTTACCTCACTGGCTGGGTGAGGCTGTTTTTGCTGGAGGAGATGGGACGCACATCAGGCCGCACTGTATTTTTCCGGCTTGTCAGATGTCGTTTGGAGAGCGGCTGGCTTTGGTACCTGCTCTTTACTCCTATTTGTGTACCGAACTGCAGGTTGCTGCTTTCCTAGTTCGGCTTGGGCTTCCCATGAATAGGGTATTTTCAGCCCATATCTTCTATTCGTGGTACGTATACCACGGTCCTAGCTTCCATTGTTTGGGAGTTGCACAGGACGAAGATCCCTTTATGATTCGTTTGGCTAGAGGAACAGCCGTTCCCGAATCACTTTTATCTGCCCGTTTGGGCGAAGATCCCTATCCGGCGATTTAGGGACGTCGAGATTGGGCAGTCTTCGGTGAAGCTTTCTCCGGGTTTGCGGAAGAAGGCTTTTGACTTTGGTGTCTCCCGTGATTTGACCAGGGCAGGGTCGGGAAGACACTATGCTTTGACGGACGCGGAGAAGAGGTGGCTCTTCAACAAACGGGTTGGTACGATGGTGTACCGCAGACATCTTTTCGTCGATATCCAGCCGTATGTCCCTTCGCGTTTTGCATTGCAACTTGGCTTCTCTCAAAGTGTTGTTGGAGCGCCTTCAAGTATGGTGAAGCATTTTGGAGGTCTGCAAGACGGGAGAAATGCATGGACCTTTTATGGCACCGAGGACACTACGCCATGATTTCCTATCCTGAGCTGCCCACCTTCCGGACTGCTGGCTTCACGAAGTGGTTCGTGGAGAGCTTTTCAGTATACCGGGGGCTTTCCAAGAAAGAGCTTGATATTAAGCAATCTCCTGGGAAAGGTCTTGGCAAATCGGATGGTGTCCGTCGAAAGGAAGTTTCGGCCTTCCTTTCTGGAGAGAAGCACAAGATAGGTTTTCTCAACGGGCAGGACATCATCAGATCAAGAGCTACACAAGGGATTCCTGGTGAGGTCTTGAGACAGCTGCAGGAGGAGGAGGCCGAGATCGATGCTATGATACAGGCAGAGCATACGAAGGCTTCCATGGAGTCTACTGAGAAAAGTAGACCATCCAGTGAGGACTCTTGTGAGAGGCCTGATGTTGATAGTGGGGCAGGATCGTCAAGCAGATTGACCCGCCGAGGCAAGAGGAGGAGAGGACAACGCCGTAACATGAGACGGCACGATAGTCCTTCTGATCTCGAAGTTCCTCTCACCATTGCCGAGGAGGTGTCTGAAGATGCCGACGAGCCTCTAGAGAAGAGAAGCAGAGAAGAGGAGATAGCTGGTATGATCCCCGTTCTTTCCTTTTGTTTCTTCCTTCCCCTTTTTTTTGAAAGATTTTGTTTTGATCCGCTGCTTCTTCTTTTTTTTTTTAGGAGAGGATGATGACCTGGTGATGCCTGAGGTTCTGGCCGATGAGGCAATGACGAATCCAGTCGTGGCATCTGAGGAAGAGCCCAGGGACTCTGGAGTGGTTCTAGAACCTTCACCTGGTATGATTTGCTTTGGCTTTTGCTTTTTTTTTTCTTCTTTTGCTGTCATTTGCTAACATGTAGCTGACTTGCCAGAGGATTCCGACGATTTTGAGCCATCTATGGACGCAACTTTTGACGATGCTTCGGATGAGCTCAAAGAGACAGAGAGTACTCCGCCGGTCGTTGAAGCAGGTATATTTACAATAATAATCTTGATATATTCTTGACAAGATTATATTCATACCTTTTTGTCTTTTCTTTTTTTTTTTTTGACAGATTGTGAAGCAGCAGGAGAGATTCCTCCATCTTCCTCAGAGCCAGAACAGGGGATACATGCGGCTGATGCAGAAGTAGGGGCTTCTTCCACTTTCAATGAGTCAGCTTCTTCCGTTGGAAAGAGTTTAATGATTACTCTTCCAATGGAGCATGACGTGGGCTGTCGGGCACCAGAGCATGGCGAATCCTCATCTGCACCGCACCTTCAATATGCAAGGAAGGTGTTGAAGACTGTCTTGAGCTCATGGGTTGAGACTCTTTCTTCAGGTCATTTGGAAGCTGGTTTTGGCATAATCAAGCATGTGCAGGACATCCTCGCTGATAGCAAAGAAGTAAGTCTGGACATCGCGAGCGCCAAGGATTTTGTTGAGAAAATCATTGCCTTGGGGAGCAAATGGACTGAGACCAAGAGTTTCCCAAATGGTGACTTCTTTGATGAGATGTTCATAAAACCTTCCAGCAAAGTCAAAACTGAGCTGACTGAGGTCACGAAGACTCGGAGGCAGATCGTTCGAGAGAAGAACATTACCGAGTTATCCATCATGGGGCTGAAGCAAGACTTGGACCGCCTTGATAAGGAGGTTGTCGAGGCTAGGCAACGTCTTGATCTTTTAGAGGAAGAGGCTGCTGCCAAATGGACCGCCATTGTGGAGGCTCGTGACAAGGAGGGGACTCTCATTCGCCTGGTTAAGGAAGCTGAAGGTAATGTCCGAAGGAAGACTCAGGAGCATGAGCAATGGCAGGTCCTCTGGGAAGAACTTCCTCGTGTTGCAGATGGGTCACGGTATTCGGCCGCGTTTTATGGGGACATTTTGAAGAAACGTGGCCTAAAAACTTTGGAAGTTAAGGCCATGGGTCTGCTTGAGGAGTTGAACCTTTGGTTGAAAACCATGTCGGATTGAGCTCCTGAGTTGTAACAGACTCTTTTTTTTTTCTTTTTTTTTTGGTACCTCCATGTATAAACAGTTTTGGTACTATATTTTTGTAGCCCCTCCCTTTCACTTAAATCATTTTTTTTATGAAAACAATTTTGATCAAAAGTTGATGGGAATGTTTGTTTAAGAATTTGATCAAAAGGTTGTCATTTTGTGAAAATCTTTTGTCAAAGAGTTGTTTTGGGCATGAAAGCCAATTTTTGTGGCGAAAAGCCTGGTTTTTTTTTTTTTTTTTTTTATGATTTGAAAACCAAATTTTGGATGGCGTGAAAGCCTAATTTTGTGGCGTAAGAGCCAAAATTTGTTTTACGGCATGGAAGCCAAAATTTTTGGATGGCGTGAAAGCCGAATTTTGGAATGGCATAGAAGCCGAATTTTGAGATGGCATGAAAGCCGATTTTGGCGTTTATAGCCGAAAATTTTTTATTTTGGCATTTATAGCCGGATTTTGGCGTTTATAGCTGGATTTTTTTTTTTTGTTTTGGCATTTATAGCCGAGTTTTTTTTTTTGAAAACCAAGTTTTGTTTTATTGGCATGAAAGCCGATTTTGGCGTTTATAGCCGAAAAACTTTTGTTTTGGCATTTATAGCCGAATTTTGGCATTTATAGCCGGTTTTTGGCGTTTATAGCCGAAAAACTTTTGTTTTGGCATTTATAGCCGAATTTTGGCATTTATAGCCAGTTTTTGGCGTTTATAGCCGGATTTGGTTTTCAAAATGCAGGTATCTACTAAATGTCGCTTCCCCGCTGAATGGTCTTGCAAGTATTGATGGAATGTCGCTTCCTTGCTCATTCGGTTTTGCGAGTATTGATGGAATGTCACTTCCTCGCGGGCTGGGTTTTGCGAGTATCAATGTAATGTCTCTTCCTCGCAAATTGGGGTGCAAATATCGACTAAGCGTCGCTTCCCTGCTTTTCCCAAAACTTTTGGTTTTGCGGGTATTGACTTGATGTCGTTTCTCTGCGATTTTTGAAATTTGAGGTTTTCTCGAACCATTTGAAATTTGGGTTGTGGATAGCAACTGTTATGTTGCATCTCCACGATTTTGAAAATTGGGTTGTGGATATCAACTGGTTTGTTACTTCTCCACGATTTTTGAAATTTGGGTTGTGGATATCAACTGGTTTGTTGCTTCTCCACGATTTTTGAAATTTGCAAGTATCGAATGGGGTTCGCTTCCTTGCGATTTTTTTTTGGGTTTTGGAAGTATCGAATGGGGTTCGCATCCTTCCAGTTTCTAAAAACCAATTTTTTTTGTTTAGAGACACGAGGGTCATAAATTTTGCCTTAAAACCATTTCGGTTGTAATAGCCAAGGTAGACTAGGGTGAAAATTCCTGAGTCTGGGAAGAGGCTCCTAAACTTGGATTTTGGATTTGATTTTTTTTTTTTTTTGAACAATGAAACGACGAAAGTAAGCATTGTTTTGAAAGATTGTTTTTTTTTTTTTTTTTGGAAATTTCAACATAAAGATGAAAATTTCAAAAGGGTGGGTTTGACGAGCAAGTACCTTGGAAATACGCTTTAGCCGTGTAGATATTGCTCTGACCCGTTTGAGGAAGTCTTCAAGGGTAGTACCGCTTCAAGAACTTGCCATTGATGGGGAGCATACATCTGTCTCCTTCCATGTTTAGAAGAGCGTATGCACCGTTGGAGAAGACTTTGTCGATGACGAAGGGTCCCTCCCATTTTGGTTCGAATTTGCCTTTGGATTTGTGGGCAAAGACTATGGGTCTTTTTACTGCAAAAACCAAGTCACCCTTTTTGTAAGCGCGTTGCCTGACCTTTTTGTCGAAAGATCCTGCCACACGTGCTTGGTACAACTCAATGCTTTGTAGAGCTTCAAGTCGTCTTTCATCGAGATTATCTAGCTCTTGGAGTCTCAATTTGACACTGCTTTCTTGTGTCATTTCATTTTACAAAGATACCCTTAAGGAAGGAATTTTTACTTCCAAAGGGACAACAACTTCGCATCCATAGACCAAAGAGAATGGTGTACTATGGGTTGGTCCTCGAACGGTGGTTCGATAGGCCCACAAAGCTTCTAGTAATTTGTCACCCCAGTCTCTTTTGTGACTAGAGACCATTTTCTTGAGAATTTTGCAGAGCGTCTTGTTGAACGCTTCTGCTAGTCCGTTCGCTGCTGGATTATATGGAGTCGAAGGACAACTTTGGATTTTGTACTTGTCGCAGAACCTATAGAATCTGTGATCCCGGAATTGTGGTCCGTTATCATGGACGAATGTTTTAGGTATGCCGAAGCGACAAATAATGTTGGTGCGCAAGAACTGAAGGACTGATGAAGTCTTCATTTCGCTGAGCGCAAATGCTTCTGACCACTTGGAGAAATAATCCGTAGCGGCGAAGATGAAGCGATGACCTTTGCTTAATGGGGGAGAAATAGGACCTATGATGTCCATACCCCAGGCTTCGAAAGGCCATGAGATTGCTGTTGGATGTAGCCATTCTGGAGGCATGTGGACATTATCTCTATGAATCTGGCATTTTTTGCAGCGCTTGGCAAATTGCATTGCATCAGCTACCATGGTAGGCCGATAGTAACCTAGCCTTTTTATCTGGTTGTAGAGCTTAGGGCCAGCCTGATGGGCTCCACAAAGACCAGCATGTACTTCTTCGAGAGTTTCCTCAGCCTCTTGTTGTGATACTCAGCGTAGGAGTACTCCGTTGAAGGATTTTCTGTAAAGTGCTTTTGAAGGTATATCCAAATGAAAGTTTGGGGCTCGTCTTTGGATGCTTACCCGCTCTTTTGGATCTTCAGGTAGTATTTCAAACATGATATAATTAATGAACGGATCTCTCCAGTCGCCAATCGGAGGTTTGAGGATGGATATCCGACTTCCAACCACTTGGTGGCATTCAGCAACTGCTTGGTGTGTGTTGAGAGGAGGGAGAATCCTTCTTTGACACACTGCGACTTGCATGTTTTCCCCTTCTTGGATTGCCATGGATGCGGCAAGTCCAGCCAGGGCATCTGCACGGATGTTTTCACCTCTGAGGATGTGGGTGATGTGACAGATGTTGAATTTTTGTCGAAGCGACTGCGCCTTATTATAGTAAGGCAACAAATCAGGCTTCCTGACTTCATATTTCTGATTCATCTGGTTGATGACCAGTTGAGAGTCTCCAAAAGCTTCCAGCGTGGTGATGCCGGATTCGAGGGCGAGTTCCAATCCTACAATCAGGGCTTGGTACTCAGCTGCATTGTTTGAACATGGTTCCAGTAGCGAGAAGGCGTGTGGAATCATGTATTTGTCGGGACTGACAAAGAGGATGCCAATTCCCGATATTTGCTTTCCCTTTTCATTTGTCCTGGTTGCACCGTCAGAGCACATGTCCCAGGAAGCGTTTGACAAGGAAGTTTCCACATTGTAGACAAATTCGTCTGGGAGATCATCCCTGAGTGGAAAATCTTTAGGCAATGGATGCTCTGCGAAAAAGTCTGCTAGAGCTTGTCCTTTGATTGCTTTTTGTGGTACATACCTAATATCAAACTGTGATAAAAGGATGGACCATTTTGCCAGTCGGGCATTGAGAGAACCTGCTTTTGTGATAAGGACCTTTAAAAGGTTGATCCTCAAAATCAGGTAGACTGTGTTCGACGGCAGATAGTGACGCAGCTTTTGTACGGCAAACATCATTGTAAAGCATTCTTTTTCGACTGGGGAGTAGCAATGCTCTACACCTACCATCATGCGGCTAAGGTAATATAGAGCAGTGTTGACACCAAAAATGTCACTTTGCCTCTTCAAATCAAGAAAGCTGTATGAAGTCGCAACCTGCCATAAATAGGCAATGCAATTTCTCCAAAAAATCAAATCTTGTCAGAATCAAACAAAAACTGCAAGATCCTTCAAGATAGCCAAGAGAAGAGTACACATGAAGTTTCGGGCCATTTCAGAATCATTTGGCCTAACTTCGCTTCTCCGACAGCTAAAATGGTGCTCCCCACGGCGCCTCGGAGCGCGTTCCATCAAGCTGGCACACCCGGTGGGACTCGTTCATTTGAGAACACGGTGCTTGGAAATGAAATATTTGCATATCATACTTTTTGCTCTATGCTTATACTTCTTTTCCGGATTCCTTGGCTACTTTCTAGCTGGTAGCCTATGTTGGATTTTGCATCCTAAAAAAAATGAGATGGGTTTTTTTGGAAATTTCTATTTCTTTGAGTTTGTTTCCATTCTTTCTCTTTTCAAAAAAAAAATCAGTTTTCTTAGTTTGGATTCAAAATTGAGAAACTTTGATCCTATCCTATCGTTCTTTGGTGCTTGCAGAAATGTTGAGCCCGTTCGACTAAGGTTTTGGACCATCGTTTCTCTTCGATGAGTTCATTAGAGATTTCAAAAAAAAAAAAATCAGTTTTCTTAGTTTGGATTCAAAATTGAGAAACTTTGATCCTATCGTATCGTTCTTTGGTGCTTGCAGAAATGTTGAGCCCGTTCGACTAAGGTTTTGGACCATCGTTTCTCTTCGATGAGTTCATTAGAGATTTCAAAAAAAATTATTAAAAAAAATAAAAAAAAATCAGTTTTCTTAGTTTGGATTCAAAATTGAGAAACTTTGATCCTATCCTATCGTTCTTTGGTGCTTGCAGAAATGTTGAGCCCGTTCGACTAAGGTTTTGGGCCATCGTTTCTCTTCGATGAGTCTATTTGGGATTTTTTATAAAAAAGACATAGACCACTAAGGTTAAACCAATTGCGTTCTTTGATCACGATTGATTCAAGAAAAGCCTTGTCCAGAGTGTGGAGACAGCTTGACTGTTCTAGGCAAGGGTCCTCCAAACGGGTTCATTAAGTAATCCTACCCTTACCTGGGGGCAATTCTATCGATTGAGGTTTCATAAGACCGGGTTAGGAGGCCTATGTGTGCTCTCTCGTCTTTAAATCTTAAAAAATTAAAATCAAAATAAAAAAAAAATAATAAAAAAAAAGATTTTCAAAAAAAAAATCTTAAAAAAAAACAAAAATTTTCAAAAAAAAATAAAAATAAAAAAATAAATAAAAATATATTTAAAAAAAAATAAAAAAAATAAAAATAATAAAATAAAAAAAAATCATTTCAAAAAAAAAATCTCCAAAAACTCGTCACTTTTGGATTCAGATTCGAGAAATTGTAGTCTCTTCCCTTCTGAGTACTGGTGCTCGCGGAAATCGTTGAGCCCGTATTTGAATCGGAATGCCACCTGCTCTCTTTGACGAATCCATTTCTGACATTTCAAAACAAAGAATCCCATCTCATGGATGCGATCTCCAACATTTGTGCCTAGCAATACTGGTACGCCCTTTCAGGGTCTACTGTATCTGTGACCGGCACATTTGTAACTCCTACCTTATATTCTTCTTATCTCGAGCAAGCCTTCTTCTCGATAAGTCGAATTTAGGTTTACAATTGCTTCTAGCAGTCACCGGAACGCTCATTCTGGGCTCACCATACTTGCTGTCAGAACAATTGTACCATCTATGGCTTTTTGCCTTCTTCATGTCGCTTGGGTCATATCCCTTGAGCGATTTGAAAAGACAACCATAGAAATTCCCATTTATGATCATTATATTCTTGTGATTACTAATGGATGTGGTCTTGTTTCAGAACTTTTTTGAAACTAACAATGGCAGCCTTAACCATTATCTTCGATGAGAACAAGCACCAACTCATGCTTCAACAGAAGCAAACCGAGCGCACTTACAAGCGCCCTGCCAGCTGCCGAAGCGTCAACTCCCTCGGCAACTCTCTGAACTCAGGGTCGACCTCGACTCCCCGGACCATCGTCTTCGGGACACTGGGACCATTCCCACTTCCCGAAGAATAAGCTGCGCCTGCTAAAAAGCAGAAGATCGCCTCTCAACGTGTCACTCCCGTGACACCAAAGGCGAGCGCCCAAAAGCCCGAAGCCCGCGGTACCCCCGCGAAGCCTCGACCCACAAACAACCAGGTCTATCCCAAGACTTGGTCTCCAAGACCTTCCCCAAAACAAAGAAGGTCTCAAACTTCCACCAAGCCAGCATACCTGGCCCCACTCAAAGAGAACCAGTTCTACCCTCTTGCCTACATGAAAGAGGAGAGACCCATCTCCAACCTGACTCCCAAGTCAACCCAGCATGAGCCGGCTTGTTCCTACAGGCCCAAAATCAGATCATGCATCACCAGGCCTCTCCAAGCACCTGCTAAGGCCTACACTCCTTCAGTTCGACCCTTCATCTCTACAGGGGCCGAACTCGAAAGGTTCAAAGCTTCGCTGCAACAGGCAAAGGACCGGGTCCGGATCCTGTCCTTGCCTAGCTACAAAGAAGACAGGCTCGGCTGCTGCGCCCGAGGGAGCACATCCTTCATCGTCAGAGCCCAGCCAGAGCTGACTGAAGCTCAAATCGCTCGTCGAGCACGCCACCGTGCTTCATATCGACAAAAGAGACTAGAGAAGCAACGGACCCAGCCTCCTACACTTCAAGTCTCCCACAAATGGGTCGAAAAAGAAAGACCTGACCAAGTTGCTGCCGTCCATATGGTTGGAAAAACCAGAAGACGCCAAAGGTCAGCATCAAGAATCCATGTCCGACGTCCGGTGACCCGTAGCGTCACCAGGACACAAAGACATCCCGAAGAATCTCCTGCCCCTTCAAGCTAAGGACGGGAGAGTAATCCTTCATCAAGCTCTTCATCAAAAAGAATGAGCCCCGGCTCGGTCACCAGGACGATTTCTTCGTTCGAATCCCGAGGGATGAACGTCTTGGCTACAAGTTCTGAGCCGCCACCTCAGAATCCACCTCGAGATGATGCGCTCACACGCATCCAGCAGTTGGAACAAGGCCAGCAGAGGATTGAAACTCTGATGGAAAACCTTCTCCTTGTCGTCCAAAATCAGGTGAACAATGAGCCTCCTCCAAATCATAGCAATAACGAGGGAAATGGAGAAGAAAATGAGTCACGCGCCCTCACCAAAAAGGACGTAGACAGTATCCTCGCCAAAGCTAAAGAAGAGGATATACTCAAAGAGCATGGGATCAAGCCACCATATCCTTTATGGATGGACTCGGTCCCGTTCCCCACAAAATTCAAGCATCCTACTCTCCAAACATATACGGGGAAAGGATCAGCCAGACAGCACGTCATCCACTTCAAGATCTTGATGGGAGCTATCGCGGATCAAGATGCACTCAAGATTCGCCTCTTTACAAGTACCCTAAAAGGTACGGCCTTCGATTGGTACTCCACTCTGCCGGAGAACTCCATTCAGAACTGGGCTATGCTGGAGACACGCTTCCTGACCCACTTCCAAGGTGAGGATCATCCTGTTACTATGGCTCAGCTCTGCAGCCTAAAACAGGGAGAGAATGAGTCAACTTATGACTTCATTCACAAGTGGAAAGCAATGGCGTACAAATGCTCAGATGTACTGCCACAAGCGTCGCTAGTCGACATCTGCCGAAACAACATGAGAGCTAAAATTCGCTCCATGATCATCGGCAATAAATCAAAGAACCTGGGGGAACTCCTCGAAGCTTCCATGGAAGCTGAAATGGTGATCAAAGACCTCAACAGTCAGAAGTCATCAAGAAAAGAGCCAACCGCCATTGCAACCTCTAAACCAAAGAAGAAAGAGGTCCTTAATGTGCAAACCAAGTCAGCTCCTCAGCAACCAAAGAAAGCTGAAAATAGAGCTGCAGGTAAGAGACCTGAACTCTCTGATGCCTTCAAAGAGCGAGTAGAAAAGAAATACCCGTTCGATGAAGATGTTGACGAAATCTTCGAGGCTCTCGTGGCAAACGGCAAGCTCACCTTGCCTGAACCCAAAAGACCGGGCGATGTTGGCAAAACCAATGATCCTCGGTACTGTCCATACCACCAGATGGTCTCGCATCCTCTCAATCAATGCTTTGTTGTGAGAGAGAAGATAAACGAGATGTGGAAAAACGGAGTCATCACCTTTGACAAAAATTATGGCCCCGCCTCCGTCAACATGGTGTCACGTGGACAAACACCAAAATCACCGAAGAAGAAGATCACTACTTCCTTCAAGGTGATAAAAAGAATTCAAACGTCCGAAGTGTTGGTCCCTTGCCCGACACCAGACGGACAACCCATATGGGTACATCCCGATCTCCTGGAAGATGAAAGTTGGGAGATCGTCAAAACAAAGCCGACAGCTCAACAGCGAAGGCAGGCTAGGAAACATCTCCTCAAGCTCAAACGGCAAGAGAAGACCCAGCCAAAACAAGAAGTCCATGAAAAGGCAGAGGCCTCCTCTACCACTTCACTCGGGGCAACAGAAACGTCCCTTCCAGAGACTTCAAAGGCGGTAAGAAACTTCACTCTCAGTGATTTCATGCCACCTCAATTCAAAAAAGAAGCCATGCAGGGGGTATCATACTCTTGCAACTCGGTAGTTGGATTCTCCATTGATGGATACGAGTCCAGCGACACCGACAATGGATTCGAGCCCAACTACACCGATGAGTGGGAGGAATCTCTTGAAACAGGAGAATATCTCTCCGATGAAGAATGGGTTCCTGAAACTCACCTTATGCCAGTAATCTGGTATAACCCCTTGCAACCACAAGGATCCTGGTCTGATGATGAAGAAGACCAAGAGGCTGTACAAGAAAATGCTGTTGAGCAAACACCCGTCGTTGCTCCAGTGGAAATCAACTATGTTGAGCCACACGGAGAAGACGAAGAAGATGATCTGGCTCCCATGCCGGATCTTGAAGAATATGCAAGGATCTTGCAGCATCTCGCTCTAGAACAAGAGCAAGATCGTGTTAACGAGCCTCCTCGCAATCCAGAGCCGGAAGTCCCTGAAGCTCACCAGGTACCTCCACCCTTAACTCCTGAAAATGGAGAACATTGCTGGATAGATGATCCTCTTACATCCGAGGATGAGTCTGACTCCGAGCAGGCAACATCTTCTATCAGAGCTTCCTGTAATGTAATATATCAGGACTATAGCTCTTCTGAAGCATCGTCTGATGAGATTACCTACACTCCGACGACGCCTAGCAATGTATCCTCTGGAGCTACCTCGTCTCACGTGACTTCCACAGAGATGACACCCTCTCAGGTTTCTTCTCCTGAGACTGTGACTTCAGGATACACATTCTTCCCGACTCATCATCATGAAGAAAACCCAACTTGGGGTGATGGATGGGTCAACGAAGAAGAAAAGCTGCTGGATGCTGTTCAGGACTTGATCCCGGAAAATGTTCCGTGCAACACAATCACTGAGGATGGCAACTCTGCTGCAGATACATCCCCAGTAGATGAAAAACTACAGCCTCTTGATCCTGAAGACAATCTTCCAAACGAAGATCCTTCTCAAGAAGCTCTCGAAGTTGGTAGAGGCACCCGTTCGGGCCGGGACTACCACAAAAATTATAACCAATCTTCCTTTACTTATGTAAATCCTTCGGGAAAAGATGTTGTAAGCGCCCCCAGTGGCAACAATGATGAACACGCAGGCCCTAAGGAGGCTTTCAAGTATGACTAGGTTGAGCACTTCAAACACATACCTGCACGTCTTCACATCCTGGATTTATTACGAATGTCTCCACGCACTCGTGATAATCTCATCTCAGAATTACAAAAACTGAATGAGGATGTCGACAAACATGCCCCGCAAGTCCTCCAAATTGAAATGGACTACCGGGTCAAAAACTCTGAAACTTCCTCAAAGGGAGAAAAGAAAACTGAGGGATCATGCATCCAATGCCTCTCGGTTCAAAAGGCAGCCAGTGCAACCATCGCCTTCACTAAGGAAGACCTCCTACTTGGCGAAGCAAGGCACAACCGACCCCTGTACTTCACAGGGTACATCAAAGAAATGCCGATACATAGAGTTCAGATCGACCCAGGTTCTGCACTCAACCTTATCTCCACTTCGGCTCTTGAAGAGTTGGGCATCCCACCCAGCAAGCTAAGCCACACATCTGTATCTATCTTTGGATACGATGGGAGCACTCAAAGGCCTATCGGCAAAATCAGGTTCAAATTGCAAATCGGTGATCTTATCTCTGAGGTCACTGTGTATGCAATAAAAACCCCCTCATGCTACAACATCCTTCTCGGACGTCCTTGGATACACGAGAACGGTGTTGTCCTTTCAACTCTACATCAATGCATCAAGTTCGTCGGCGACAACGGCATGGTACATCGTGTCTTTGCGGACAGAAAACCCTTCAAAGGTAAAGAAGTCCACTTCGCAGACTCCCAGATGTATGAAGGAGAAAAAGAAGAAGAGGAAATAGCACCCCCTGCTGAAAATCTCCAGAAAGATAAAGGCAAGGCTCCTCAAAAATCACCGGAAGAAAACAAACCCTCCGGCAAATTAGAAGAGAGTAGTCAATCTCCCTTCGTTATCTCCCTCAAGAATTCAAAACCTTTGGTCATCACGACTAAAGTGAAGAAGGCGAAACAAAAGCCTGGGGGCAAATTTGTTGTCTCTCTCGTGTCTACCATGCAAGACACAGACTCGGACTCAGAGCCAGAAGACGATGCATCGTCAAGCCAAGCTGACACTCAGCAAGTTCAGCCTGCTCTCACTCCGATGGAGACACCTGCTGATGTAGAAGATCCTACGTCTGCTACCTTTGTTGTTCCGGCAACATCACCAAAGCAAAGACCGATCTTCTTTCATAGATCGGATGCTTCTTCATCAAACTCCATGCTGGAACCTTTCCAAAATGAAGGTATGCCTCAGCTATCTCTATATAGTCCTGTGGCACAAGCAATTATGAAGAAAATGGGCTATGACGCTCAAAACCCAGTCGGTTTGGGAGGAAGACGCGGTATTCTCACGCCATTGGAGCCCGCCTTGACCAAAAGCCAGCTGGAAGATTGGAGACTCTACGGTCATGTAGAAAAGTCTTCATATGGGTTAGGATATGATCCTGATACTCCTCTGAGACAGTTGACACAAAAGCTTAAAAGTCGTTTTACCAACCAAGCCTCAACATCTCAAGTCCATGAAGACATCGATCTCCCTGGATATCTCTTTAAAGAGTTACCTGACAAAGATCCAGGAAGCTCATCCAATTTGTACGATTTCTCTGATGATAAAGAGGAATCGTCCGATAATACAGACTTGTGCTATTCTGACCCAGAAGAACCCTCGTCTCCAAAAGAAATACCAGACTCAACAGGCGATTGGGACTATCTCATAGCAAGCCTTGAGGAGATCACCAATCAAGAAAATCCATGGAAAGGAACAGAGCCTTGGTCTGTTAATGCAGTTGAAACTCCAGAAGGTTTCGTTGAGTTGGAAGCCTCCGAAAATATTGTGGAGGAACCACCTTCGAACCTTCCAACAGAAGATCCTGTTGAAAAGATAGACTTGGGAACACCAGATAACCCACGTCCTGTATTCATAAGCAAGAATATAAAGGATGATGAGTTACCCGAGTATATCGCTTTTCTTCGTGAGTTCGTTGATTGCTTTGCATGGTCCTACGCTGAAATGCCTGGTTTAGACCCCAAAGTAGCAGTCCACAAACTCAATCTTCAAGAAGACATCAAGCCTGTCAAACAAGGCCGAAGAAGATTCCATCCAGATGTGATGGATAAAATTGAACAAGAAGTTCAAAAACTCAAAAGCGTTGGCTTCATCCGTGAGGAACAACATCCAGAGTGGTTGGCCAATATTGTCCCCGTGACAAAGAAAACCGGGCAGATCAGAGTCTGTATTGACTATAGAGACTTGAATGGCGCTTGCCCTAAAGATGAATTCCCGCTCCCCATACCGGAGGTGATGATTGACAATACCTGCGGATTCGAGCGAATGACATTCATGGATGGCTTCTCTGGTTACAATCAGATAAAGATGCATCCTGAGGATGAAAAACACACTTCATTTCGGACTCCATTTGGCGTGTATTGCTACACTGTCATGCCATTTGGTCTGAAAAATGCTGGTGCCACATATCAGAGGGCTATGATGAAAATATTCCAAGATATGCAGCACAAGACGGTCGAATGTTACGTTGATGACCTCGCCGTCAAAAGCAGAAGAAAAGAAGACCATCTCAAAGATCTTCGGGAAGTCTTCCTCCGACTCCGCAAACACAAACTGCGGATGAATCCTCTAAAATGCTTCTTCGGCGTCTCGTCGGGTAAGTTTCTCGGATTCCTTGTTCGGAAAGCTGGAATAGAACTTGACCCCATAAAAGTCAAGGCTATTCTAGAAATGCCCTCTCCAAGAACCTTGAGAGAACTAAAAGGGCTCCAAGGGAGATTGGCCTACATCAGACGGTTCATCTCCAATCTTTCGGGGAAATGCCGTCCATTCTCTCGATTGATGAAAAAGGGTGTAGACTTTGTCTGGGATGCCGACTGTGAAGTCACATTTCAAGATATCAAGTCATACCTGACCAAACCTCCAGTGTTAGCTGCTCCTGCCACTGGAAAACCATTCATCTTGTACACAAGAGCTCTTGATCATTCTGTAGGCGCTCTGCTTGCACAAGAGAATGGTGAGGGAAAAGAAGCTGCTCTATACTACCTCAGCCGCATGCTAGTAGGTGCAGAGCATCGCTACTCTCCAGTCGAAAAAGAATGCCTTGCAGTGATGTTCGCCGTACAAAAGCTACGTCACTACTTGCTTTCCAACACAGTCTACCTGGTCTCGAGGATCAACCTCTTGAAGGTCCTTGTCACGAAGGCCGGTTCTCTCAATGCCCGACTGGCAAAATGGTCCATCCTCTTGTCACAATTTGATATTAGGTATGTTCCACAAAAAGCAATCAAAGGCCAAGCTCTAGCAGATTTCCTTGCAGAGCATCCATTGCCTAAAGATTCACCACTCAGAGATGATCTCCCAGACGAACCTGTCTACAACGTGGAGACTTCCTCACCAAATGCCTCCTGGGACATGTACTTTGACGGTGCAACCAGGACAAATGAAAACAGAAAGCTGATCTCGGGAGTTGGCATCCTCTTTGTTAGCCCCGACAAATGCATGATTCCACACGCTTTCTCGCTACTGGAACCATGCACAAACAATGCAGCTGAATACCAAGCTCTGATCCTAGGATTGGAACTCGCCATCGAATCCGGTATCACTATGCTGGAAGTCTTTGGAGACTCTTAACTGATCGTCAACCAGATGAATCAGAAATATGAAGTCAGGAAGCCCGATCTGCTGCCTTATTACAACAAGGCACAATCGCTTCTGCAAAAGTTTGACATCTGCAACATCACCCACATTCGTAGAGGTGAAAATATCCGTGCAGATGCCCTGGCCGGACTTGCCGCATCAATGGCGATCCAGGAAGGGGAAAACATGCAAATTATAGTGTGCGAGAGAAGGATCCTCCCTCCTCTTAACACACACCAAGCAGTTGCTGAATGCCACCGAGTGGTTGGAAGTCGGATCTCTATCCTTCAACCTTCAATCGGCGACTGGAGGGATCCGTTCATTGATTACACTATGTTCGGAATCCTACCTGAAGATCCAAAAGAACGGGTAAGCATTCAAAGGCGAGCCCCAAACTTTCATTTGGATATCCCTTCAAAGATCCTTTACAGGAAATCCTTCAACGGAGTACTTCTACGCTGCTTGTCACAACAAGAGGCCGAAGAAACACTTAAAGAAGTTCATGCTGGTCTTTGTGGAGCCCATCAGGCAGGTCCTAAGCTCTATGATCAGATAAAAAGGATAGGTTACTATTGGCCTACCATGGTTGCTGATGCAATGCAATTTTCCAAACGCTGCCAGCTATGCCAAGTTCACGGAGATTACATTCACATGCCTCCGGAATGGCTGCATCCTACAGCAATCTCATGGCCTTTTGAAGCATGGGGCATGGACATCATAGGTCCTATCTCTCCCCCTTCAAGCAAAGGTCATCGCTTCATCTTTGCCGCTACGGATTATTTCTCCAAGTGGTCAAAAGCATTTGCGTTCAACGAAATGAAGACCTCATCAGTTCTTCAGTTCCTGCGCACCAACATCATTTGTCGTTTCGGCATACCCAAGAGATTCATCCATGATAACGGACCACAATTCCGGGATCATCGATTCTACAGGTTCTGTGACAAATACAAAATTCAAAGCTGTCCTTCGACTCCATACAATCCGGCAGCAAACGGATTAGCAGAAGCCTTCAACAAGACACTCTGCAAAATCCTCAAGAAAATGGTCTCTAGTCACAAAAGAGACTGGAGCGATAAACTGTCTGAAGCTTTGTGGGCCTATCGAACCACCGTTCGAGGACCAACCCATAGCACACCATTCTCCTTGGTCTATGGATGCGAAGCTGTCGTGCCCCTAGAGGTACAAATTCCTTCTCTGAGGGTATCTCTACAAAATGACATGACTCAAGAAAGCAATGTCAAATTGCGACTCCATGAGCTGGACAATCTCGACAAGAGACGGCTCGAAGCTCGACAAAGCATTGAACTTTACCAAGCACGCATGGCAGGATCTTTTGACAAAAAGGTCAGGCAATGCGCCTACAAAAAGGGTGACTTGGTTCTTGCGGTAAAAAGACCAATGGTCTTTGCTCACAAGTCCAAAGGCAAGTTTGAACCAAAATGGGAGGGACCCTACGTCATCCACAAGGTCTTCTCCAACGGCGCATATGCCCTCCTAAACATGGAAGGCGACAGATGTATGCTGCCTATCAACGGCAAGTTCTTGAAGCGGTACTACCCTTGAAGACTTACCCAACTGGGTAAGAGCAATGCCTGTATGGCCAAAACCTGTTCTCAGGTACTCGCTCGTCAAACCCACTCTCTTTAGAATTTTCATATCAAATGTCAAAATTTCTAGAGATTCAAAAACAATGCTTACTTTCATCGTTTCATTGTTCAAAAACAAAAAAATCCAAGTTTAGGAGCCTCTCCCTGACTTGACCAAAACTTTCGATCCTTGAACCAAAATTCATGGTTTGAAACAAAAATCCGGATTCAGGGATTTCCACCCTAGTCCACCTTACCTTTTACCGCCAAATGGTTCTAGGTCAAAATTTACGACCCTCGTGTCTTTAAACAAAAAAAAAAATGGTTTTTCAAAAATCGTGGGGAAACGACATCAAAGTCAGTACCCGCAAAACAAAAAATTTTGAAAAAAAGCAAGGATGCGACATTCCATCGATAATTACACCCAAAATCGCAGGGAAGCGACATTTCGTCGATACTTGCAAAATCCAAAAACCGTGGAGAAGCAACAAACCAGTTGATATCCACAACCCAATTTCAAAAATCGTGGAGAAGCAACAAACCAGTTGATATCCACAACCCAAATTTCAAAGGTTCGAGAAAACCTAAAATCGTGGAGAAGCAACAAACCAGTTGATATCCACAACCCAATTTCAAAAATCGTGGAGATGCAACATACCAGTTGCTATCCACAACCCAAAATTACAAATGGTTCGAGAAAACCTCAAATTTCAAAAATCGCGGAGAAACGACATCAAGTCAGTACCCGCAAAACCAAAAGTCTTGGGAAAAGCAGGGAAGCGACGCTTAGTCGATATTTGCACCCCAATTCGCGAGGAAGCGACATTCCATCGATACTTGCAAAACCTAACCCGCGAGGAAGTGACATTCCACCAATACTCGCAAAACCGAATGAGCAAGGAAGCGACATTCCATCGATACTTGCAAGACCATTCAGCGGGGAGGCGACATTTAGTCGATACCTGCATTTTGAAAACCAAAACTCGGCTATAAATGCCAAAATCCGGCTATAAATGCCAAAACAAAAATTTCCGGCTATAAACGCCAAAACCGGCTTTCATGCCAATAAAACAAAACTTGGTTTTCAAAAAACTCGGCTACAAATGCCACACAAAAAAAAAACCTGACTCTCATGTCAAAACCGGCTATAAATGCCACAAATTGGCTATCAATGCCACCAAACCGGCTATAAATGCCACCAACTGGCTATCAATGCCACCAAACTGGCTGTAAATGCCACAAAAATCCGGCTTTCATGCCAAATTCATTTCCCCTACCAAAACAACCATTTGACAAAAGATTTTCACAAAATGACAAAGCTTTTGATCAAATCCCATTTAGCAATTGCTTTCATCACAAAAAGATTTGAGTGAGCGTAGGGAACAACAAAAAAAAAAAGGTACCAAAAAATACATGTGGTACCAAAGCAAAAAAAAAAAAATAGAAAGTGTTCACAAGCACTACAAAAAAAAAAAAAAAAGAAAAGTACAAAAAAAAAATACATGTGGTACCAAAAAAAAAGAAAGTGTTCACAAGAACTACCAAAAAAAAGAGTACCAAAAAATACATGTGGTACCAAAAAAAAGAAGAATGGTTTCTGCTATAAAAAATCAGGAGCTCAGCCAAAAATGGTCTCCAGCCAAAGCTTCAGCTCCTCAAGCAAACTTTTGGCCTCAGCCGTCAGAGTTTCCAAGGCACGCTTCTTCAGGAACTTGCCATGAGATGCTGGCGAATGCCGTAACCCTTCTTTTACACCGGGAAGCTCTTCCCCAGCAGTTTGCCATCGTTCGTTTTCTAGAGTCCTCCTCTCGAGAACTTGACCGGCATCTGCAACCCTGCGGATCAGAGTACTCTCCCTGTCACGAGCCTCTGTTATAGCAGCCCACTTCGCATCGACTTGTGCCTTCAAATGCTCAAGACGTTTCCTGGCCTCCTCAACTTCCCTATGAAGGACGTTAAGGTCATGCCTCAATCCGATGATGGCTAGCTCTTCCTTGTTCTTCTCCCGAACTAGCTGCTTCTTGCTTTGTGTAGCCTCATTCAGGTCAAACTTAGCCTTATCAGCAGGGTCCAAGAACATCTCCTTGAAGAATTGGTCGTCAGGGAAACCCATGGTCTCAAACCACTTGTCACCCAGTGCAATGATCCTATCAACGATCGCCCTGGCACCTGTGACATCCAGACCAACCTCTTCGGTGTCGGTCAGAATCTCCTGTACATGTGGGATCATGCCAAATCCTGCCTCCAAGTGTCCAGAAAGGAGAGTCTTGACCCAAGAACTCAAAACCCGAGCCAGCACCTTCTTCGCAAATTGAAGAGACGAACTGGATGAAGATTCACCCTTCTCCGCTGATCGGCTGCTCATGTCATGTCCCATTGGAAGAGTAACAAAAGAACTCTTTTCACTTGGAGCCACTGGAGAGGGAATCTCAACACGAGGCATCTCCTCAATCATGTCAGAACTGGTCTCTACCTCCGGATCGACCTCTGGCATCCCTTGCTCTGGTTCTGAAGAAAGCGATGGACTCTCTTCTGTCACTTCAAAACCTGCAAATGAAACACAAAAAGGTATGAATATGATCCTGTTCAAAAAAAAAATCATCAGGGTCATCACTACAAAGTACCTTCTTCGACGACTGGCGGAACACTCTCTTCCTCCATGAACTCATCAGAAGCATCATCGACATTTGCGTCCATTGATGGTTCAAAGTCATCGGAATCCTGTGGCAAGTCAGCTGACAAGAAAAAAATGTTAGCAAATCAAGTCGCAGGCAAAAAAAAAAAAAGAGAAAAAATAAAAGAAACTTTCTCAAAAAAAAAGAGGGAGAAAGAAAAGAAAAAAAAAAAAGAAACTTTCTCAAAAAAAAAAGGGGGAGAAAGAAAAGAACAAAAAAAAAAAGGAAGAAACTTTCAAAAAAAAAAAAAGAAGAAAGAAAACAGCAAAAAAAAAAAAAAAAAATATCAGGCCCATCAGGCCGTGGCCCACAGGCCACGTGGCCGTACGGACCAGATCCGTATGGATCTGTCCGTACGGCCCACAAAAAAAAAAAAAAAAAAAAGAGAAAAGAGACACACGTGAAAAAAAAAAAACAGAAATCACGTGGAAAAGAAAAGAAAAAAAAAAGAAGAAGAATAGAAAGAAAAAAAAAGAAAAAAAAAAAAGAGAAGACACTTTTTTTCCATCCTATTCTCTACATGGAGTTTTCTTGAAAGAAAAAGAGAGAAAACTTACTTGAAGCCATTGATGGAGAAGAAGAAGGAAAAAGCTTGAAGATCCTTGAAGAAGAAAAACTCTTGGTCTTGGAGCTCTCTTGAGATTGTTGCAAAAGAAAGCAATAAGAGCAAGAGATCCTACCCTCCTTGCTTTTATAGAAGAGAGCAAATCAAAGAAGGAAACAAAAAAGAAAGGTAAGTGCTACTAATTAGTAACCTTACCAAAAGAGAGGGAATTAGAAAGATTCTTTCCCAAAAAGAAAGATGTCTTTGAGAGATTTTCTCCCAAAATCAATCAATGAAAGATTCTCTCCAACAAAATAGGAGATTGGAGATTCTTTCCCAAAAAGAAAGATACCTTGAGATATTCTCTCCCAAATTAAGGGAATATGAGAGATTCTCTCCCATAAAGATATTTTTAGATATTCTCTATCCAAATGAGATATCTTTAGATATTCTTTACAAAAATGACCCCACATGAGATCTAAGCCATCCTAAAAAGCTTAAGGTCCCATGGGTTAGCCCATATGAGCCAGGTTTGACCACCTAGGCACTAAAAAAAAAAATAAAAAAATAAAAAAATAAAAAAAATTTGGGCTTTTAGTCAGGAAAAAAATCCCTCTTACCAAGAGCATACAATAATGGTTCCATGCCTCTTTTGAGTTGATTGAACCATACAAAAAATTCCAAGCCCCATGAGCTTCCAAAGAATCAAACCATCCAGCCTCATATACCAAATTGAGCCAAAATCTTGAAATTGACATTCCACAAAAATCCAAACCACTCCAATGGACCCACACAGTCCCAAAGAGTGACCAAAAACCAAATCCTGGTCCCCTAACTTGCCACATACAGCTTGTTAGGTCACAAGACCAAAACCAAAAACCAAAACCCGATCCCCTAACCTGCCATATATAGCTGGTTAGGTCACAAGATCAAAAACAGAAACCCAAATCCACATCCCTGATGTCATCTTCAAAACTTTGCCTCGAGATGGTGTGTGATTCCTTTCACTACCATAAAATTCCCCTGGAAGCTCAAAGGCTACTCTACCAAAGGAAGGATTGCTCAAAGACTCTTGGTCAAGACACAAGCTCTCCTTCAAAAATCTCTTCGAGGCACATCGACTACAAAAGTCAAGCAACTCGTCGCTGTACCTCGAGGGGGCATTTGTTGACACCAAAAATGTCACTTTGCCTCTTCAAATCAAGAAAGCTGCTTGAAGTCGCAACCTGCCATAAATAGGCAATGCAATTTCTCCAAAAAATCAAATCTTGTCAGAATCAAACAAAAACTGCAAGATCCTTCAAGATAGCCAAGAGAAGAGTACACATGAAGTTTCGGGCCATTTCAGAATCATTTGGCCTAACTTCGCTTCTCCGACAGCTAAAATGGTGCTCCCCACGGCGCCTCGGAGCGCGTTCCATCAAGCAGCTTCTTTTCCGTCGTCGTTTTCTTGTGCGAGCAGAGCACCCAAAGATTGGTCGAGAGCTCTTGTGTACAAGATAAATGGTTTTCCAGCTGTGGGGGCAGCCAGCACTGGAGGTTTGGTGAGGTATGCTTTGATGTCTTCTTGAAATGCATTTTGACATTCAGCATCCCAGACAAAGGCCACGCCTTTCTTCATCAGGCGAGAGAATGGACGGCATTTCCCTGATAGATTGGAGATGAACCGTCGAATGTAGGCCAGCCTTCCTTGAAGCCCTTTTAATTCTCTTAGGGTTTAGGGAGATGGCATTTCCAGGATAGCCTTGACTTTAGTGGGGTCAAGTTCTATTCCAGCTTTCCGTACTATGAATCCGAGAAACTTACCTGATGAGACACCGAAGAAGCACTTTAGTGGATTCATCCGCAATTTGTGTTTGCGAAGTCGGAGGAAGACTTCTCGAAGATCATTGAGATTGTCTTCTTTTCTTCTGCTTTTTATGGCGAGGTCGTCAACATAGCATTCGACCATCTTGTGCTGCATATCTTGGAATATTTTCATCATAGCCCTCTGATATGTTGCATCTGCATTTTTCAGACCAAACGGCATGACAGTGTAGCAATACACGCCGAATGGTGTCCGAAATGATGTATGCCTTTCATCTTCAGGATGCATCTTTATCTGATTGTAGCCAGAGAATCCATCCATGAATGTCATTTGCTAGAACCCATAGGTGTTGTCAATCATCACCTCTGGTATGGGGAACGGGAATTCATCTTTAGGACATGCACTATTCAGGTCTCTGTAGTCAATACAAACCCTTATCTGCCCATTTTTCTTTGTCACGGGGACGATGTTGGCCAACCATTCAGGATGCTGTTCCTCGCGGATGAAGCCAACGTTTTTGAGTTTCTGAACTTCTTGTTCAATTTTGTCCATCACGTCGGGACGGAATCTCCTTTGGCCCTGTTTAATAGGCTTGATTTCTTTTTGCAAGTTGAGCTTGTGGACTGCTACTTTGGGATCCAAGCCAGGCATTTCGGCATAAGACCATGCAAAGCAATCAACGAACTCACGAAGAAAAGAGATATACTCGGGTAACTCATCATCCTTTATATTCTTGCTTATGAATACAGGACGTGGGTTATCAAGTGTTCCTAAGTCTATCTTTTGAACAGGGTCTTCTATTGGAAGGTTTGAAGGTGGTTCCTCCACAATGATTTCGGAGGCTTCCATCTCAACAAGACCTTCTGGAGTGCCAGAGGCATTTTCAGACTGAAGCTCTGTTTCTGTCCATGAATCTTCTTGATCAGTATCCTTCTCAAGGCTATCCTTCTCAAGGCTTGAAATGAGATGGTCCTAATCATTTACTGGAATTGGGTTGAAGTAGGGTACTTCTTTTGGAGACGATGATTCTTCTGGAATAGAGAACCGCTCGTCTGTGTCATCGGGCAATTCCTCTTTATTATCAGAGAAATTATACCAATTGGAGGAGCTTTCTGGATTTTTGACGAGTAACTCCTCAAAGAGATATCCAGGGATATCAATGTCTTCATGAGATGTTGAGGCTTGGTCGGTAAAGCGACTTTGCAGCCATGGTGTCAACTGTCTCATATGAGCGGTAGGATCATACCCTAACCCATATGAAGACTTGCCCTTTTGAAGGTGGATTTTCCAATCTTTTGGTTGACTTTTGGTCAGGGTGGGTTCCAATGGTGTAAGAATACCACGGCCACCTCCCAAACCAGTCGGATTTTGAGCATCGTAGCCCATTTTCTTCATGATAGCTTATGCCATTGGACTATACAGGGATAGCTGAGGCATACCTTCGTTTTGGAAAGGTTCAAGTAAAGAGTTCAGTAGAGATGCTCCTGATCTGTGGAAGTAAATCACTTTTTCTTCTGGCGAACTTGCCGGAATAACAAAGGAAGCAGACGTAGGGTCTTCTATGTCTGCAAGTGTCTCCAATGGAGTGAGAGCGGGCTGATCTTACTGAATATCAGCTTGGCTTGATGCTGTGTCATCTTCTGACTCTGACTCCGAGTCTGTGTCATGAATAATAGACACAAAGGAGACAGTGAACTTGCCCCCAGCCTTTTGTTTTGTCGTATTTGCTTTGGTAGTGATTACCAAAGGCTTTGAAGATTTGAAGGAGACGACGAAGGGAGCTTGGCCGCTTACTTCGAGTTTGGTGGAGGGTTTGTTTACCTCCGATGATTGCTGAAGAGCCTTGCCTTTATCTTTCTGGAGACTGTCGGCAAAGTGAATTGTTATTTCCTCTTGTTCTTCTTTTCCATCTTTATACATTTGAGCATCTGCAAAATGGACATCTCTGCCTTTAAAGGGCTTTTTGTCTGCAAATACTCGATGTATCAAGCCATCGTCGCCAACCAGCTTGATGCACTGATGTAGAGTTGAAGGGACGACACCATTCTCATGTATCCAGGGGCGTCCAAGGAGTATATTGTAGCATGAAGGGGTCCTTATTGCATATACAGTGACTTCAGAAATAAGATCACCGATTTGCAATTTGAACCTGATTTTACCAATAGGCCTTTGAGCGTTACCGTCATATCCGAAGATGGATACAGATGTGTGACTGAGCTTGCTAGGTGGGATGCCCAGCTCTTCGAGTGCCGAAGTAGAGATGAGGTTGAGTGCAGAACCTGGATCGATCTGAACTCTATGTACTGGCATTTCTTTGACGTACCCCGTAAAGTACAAGGGACGGTTGTGCTTTGTTTCGCCTAGGAGGAGGTCATCCTTGTCGAAGGCAATTGTTGCACTTGCTGCTTTTTGTACCGAGAGGCATTCATTGCTTGATCCCTCAGTTTTCTTCTTTTCTCCCTTTGAAGGAGTATTTGATTTTTTGACCCTATAGTCCATTTCAATTTGTAGGACTTGTGGGGCATGTTTGTCCACATCCCCATTCAGCCTTTGTAATTCTAAAATGAGACTATCACGAGTTTGTGGAGACATTCGTAATAAGTCAAGGATGTGCAGACGTGCAGGTATGTGTTTGAAGTGCTCAATCAAGTCATACTTGAAAGCCTCCTTCGAGCCTGCATTTTCATTATTATTGCAACTTGGGGCGCTTACATCTTGCTTTCCTGAAGGATTTACATAAGAAGAAGAGGGTTGATTGTAATTTTTATGGTAATCCCGGCCAGAACGGGTACCTCTACCAACTTCAAGAGCCTCTAGAGAAGGGTCTTCTTTTGGAAGATCGTTCTCAGGATCAAGAGGTTGATCCTTTGCTGAGGACGTCTCTGTAACAGCATTGGCGTCTTCAGTGATTGTGTTGCACGGAGCAGTTTCCGGGAACAAGTCCTGAACAGCATCCGGCAACTTTTCTTTATTAGCCCAGACATCGCCCGTGAGATAGGGTATCTGGGACCAATTGACTGAGTTTTCATTGAAGAAGATTTCATTGGCAGAAGTTTCTTCAAGATGATCAATCGGGAGTGGCTTCAATTCCGATGTCACAGCTTCAGGAGACGAGGGCTGAGAGGATGTTATCTCAGTGGAAGTCACCTGAGAGGATGTAGCTCCGGAAGATACGCTACCGGTTGGGGAATACGTGTCTTCGGAAGCTTCAGAGGCACTGTCGTCCTGAGCTATTGCATTGCAGGTTATCCTGACAGGAGATGCCCCCAGTGTAGACTGTTGGGAATCGGACTCATCCTCGGATGTGAGAGGATCATCGATCCAACTATTTTCTCCATTTTCAGGAGTTAAGGGAGAAAGTTCCCGCTGATTATCAGGGACTTCCGGCTCTGGATCATGACGAAGATAGATGCGATCCTGCTCCTGCTCTATGGCAAGATGTTGCAAGATTCTTGCATATTCTTCAAGATCAGGCATGGGAGCAAAATCTTCTTCCTCATTTGCTCCTTGTGGTTCACCCATGTTGGGTTCCACTGAAGCATTTGCTGGTGCTGGATTGACAGTGTTTTCTTGAACAGGGCCTTGGTCTTCTTCATCATCAGACCAAGATCCTTGTGGCTGCAATGGGTTATACCAGATTACTGGCATAAGATGAGACTCGGGAATCCATTCCTCGTCGGAGAGGTATTCTCCTGTTTCAAAGGATTCTTCCCACTCATCTATATCACTGGCAGTATCACTGGACTCGTATCCATTCATGGAGAATCCAACTACCGAGTTGCAAGAGTATGATGCCCCCTGCACATTTTCATTTTTGTATAGAGGTGGCATGAAATCATCAAGAGTGAATTTTCTTACCGCCTTGGAGGTTTTGGGAAGAGATTCTTCCGTCGTCCCTAGTGAAGCAATGGAAGAAGTTTCTGCTTTTTCAAGGACTTCTTGTTTTGGTTGAGACTTCTGCTGCTGTTTGAGCTTGCAGAGTTGTCTCTTGGCGGTCGACTTTGCTCTGACGAGCGGTCGACTTTGCTCTGACGATCTTCCAATTTTCATCATCTAGGAGATTGGGATGCACCCATATAGGTTGTCCATCTGATGTTGGATAGGGAACCAATTCTTGGGACGCTGGAGCCATTTTTATCACCTTGAATGAAGTAGTGATTTTCTCCTTCGGTGACTTTGAAGTTTGCCGACATGACACCATGTTGACAGAGGCGGGGCCATAGTTTTTATCAAAGGTTATAACTCCGTTTTTCCACATCTCATTGATCTTCTCTCTCACAACGAAGCATTGATTGAGAGGATGTGAGATCATCTGATGGTATGGACAGTATCGGGGATCATTGGTTTTGCCAACATCTCCCGGTCTTTTGGACTCTGGCAAAATGAGTTTGCCATTTGCTAGAAGAGCCTCAAAGATTTCTTCAACATCTTCATCGAATGGATATTTCTTTTCTACACGTTCTTTGAAGACATTAGAGAGTTCAGGCCTTTTACCTGTAGTTTTGTTTTCAAGTTTCTTTGGCTGCTGAGGAGCTGATTTAGTCTGCACATTGAGAACCTCCTTTTTCTTTGGTTTTGAGGTTGTGACAGCAGTCGTCTCTTTCTTTGATGATTTCTGACTGTTGAGATCTTTGATCACCATTTCAGCTTCCATGGAAGCTTCGAGGAGTTCTCCCAGGTTCTTTGATTTGTTGTCGATGATCATGGAGCGAATTTTTGTTCTCATATTGTTACGGCAGATGTCGACTAGCGACGCTTGTGGCAGTACATCTGAGCATTTGTACGCCATTGCCTTCCATTTGTGAATGAAGTCATATGCTGACTCATTCTCTCCCTGTTTTAGGCCGCAGAGTTGAGCCATAGTAACAGGATGATCCTCACCTTGGAAGTGGGTCAGGAAGCGTGTCTCTAGCATAGCCCAGTTCTGGATGGAGTTCTCCGGCAGAGTGGAGTACCAATCAAAGGCTGTACCTTTTAGGGTACTTGCAAAGAGGCAAATCTTGAGGGCATCTTGATCCACAATAGCTCCTGTCAGGATCTTGAAATGGATGACATGTTGTCTGGCTGAACCTTTCCCCGTATATGTCTGGAGAATAGGTTGCTTGAATTTTGCAGGGAACGGAACCGAGTCCATCCATAAAGGGTAGGGTGGCTTGATCCCATTTTCCTTCAATGTATCATCTTCTTTTGCTTTTGCGAGGATATCGTCCACGTCTTTTCTGGTAAGGGCACGAGACTCATTGTTTTCTGCATTACCCTCATCATCTTCATGATTCGGAGGGGTTTCATTGCTAGGTGGTGGACGTTGTAGAGTGAGAATCAGATTTTCCATCAGAGCCTCAATTCTCTGTTGTCCTTGCTCCAACAGCTGGATGCGTGCGGTTACATCGTCATGTTGTGGAGGCGGCTCAGAACTTGTAGCCAAGTCGTTCATCCCTCGGGATTCGAACGAAGAAATCGTCATGGTGACTGAGCTGGGGCTCATTTTTCTGGATGAAGAATCTGAAGAGTGGTTACCCCGGTGTTCTTGGCTTGGAGAAGTGGAAGATTCCTCCAGATGTGTTCGTGTCCGAGAGACGCTGCGAGTCACTGGTCGTCTAACACTGATTTTGGTTGCTGACTTCTGGCGTTTTCTAGTTTTGCCAACCATATGAACAGCAACGAATTGGTCGGGTCTTTCTTTTTCGACCCATTTGTTTGAGACGTGGAGAGTAGAACGCTGGGTTCTTTGTTTCTCGAGTCTCTTTTGTCGATATGCAGTGCGGCGACGCATACGACGAGCAATTTGAGCTTCAATCAGCTCTGGCTGGGCTCTGGCGATGAAGGATGCAGTCCCTCGTGCGCAGCAGCCGAGTTTGTCTTCTTTGAAGCTTGGCAAGGACAGAATCTAGATGCAGTCCTTTGTCTGTCGTAGTGAAGATTTGAATTTTTCGAGCTCGGTCCCTGTTGAGATGAAGGATTGACTCGCGGGAGTGCAGGCTTCAGCATGTTTTTGCGTAGGCCTAACGATGCAGGATTTAATTTTTAGCTTGTAGGAGCAAGCCGGCTCATGATGATTTTGTTTATTTTTTAGGTGGAGGGTAGGTTTCTCCTCTTTCATGTAAGAGAGAGGGTAGAACCGATTCTCCTTGAGAGGGGCCAGGTATGCTGGCTTTGCAGATGTTCGGGACCTCCGTTGCTTTGGCGAAGATCTCGGGGACCAAGTTTTGGGGTAAACCTGGTTTCTTGTGGGTTGAGGCTTCGTGGGAACGCCACGAGCTTCAAGCTTCTTGGTGTTCGCCCTTGGTGTCATTTTAGTGACACGTTGCGGGGCGGTTTTCTGCTTCTTGGCAGGTACAATGTCTTCTGCGGGAAGTGGGAATGGTCCCAGCGATCCGAAGATGATGGTCCGGGGAGTTGAAGTTGACCCAGTGTTTGGAGAGTTGTCGAGGGAGATGACGCTTCGGCAACTGGTAAGGCGCTTATGCTTGTTTTGCTTATCTTGAAGCATAAGCTGGTACTTGTTCTCATCGAAAGTGATGGTCAATGAAGCTGCCATTGTTAGTTTTGGAAAACTTCTGAAAAACAAGACCAAATCCATTAGTAATCACAAGAATATGGTGATTGTAAATGGAGAACAACTATGGTTTTGTCTTTTCAAATCACTTGAGGGGACATGGCCCAACCCAAGGACGATGAAGAAGGCAAAAGGCCATAGAGGATACAATTGTTCTAAAATGCAAGTATGGTAGGCTCAGAGTGAGTGTTCCAGTGACTGCTAGAAGCAATTGTAGACCTTAATTCAAATTACCGAGAAGCAAGGCTCACTCGAGGTAAAATAATATAAGGTTGGAGATACAAATGTGTAGGTCGCGAATACAGTAGACCCGAAAGGGCGTACTAGCACCGCTAGGCACAAATGTTGTAAATCGCATCCTTGGAAAGGACACGAGATGGGATTTTTTGAAAGGTCAAAATTTGGATTCATAAAGGAGAGCAAATGGTGTTCCAATCCGAACAAAGGCTCAACATTCCTGCGAGCGCTAAATTCAGAAGGGAAGGAACCAGAATGTCTCGGATGTAAATCCAATAATGACAGAAGTTTTTTTTTTTTTTTGAAAGGTCAAGATTGAATTCATTGAAGAGAGCAAATGGTGTTCCGTTTCGAACAAAGGCTCAACATTTCTGCGAGCGCTAAATCCGAAAGGGAAAGAACCAAGATTTCTCAACTCTGAACTCAAAAGTGACGGAAGTTTTTTTTTAAAGGTCAAGATTGAATTCATTGAAGAGAGCAAATGGTGTTCCGTTTCGAACAAAGGCTCAACATTTCTGCAAGCACTAAATCCGAAAGGGAAAGAACCAAGATTTCTCAACTCTGGATTCAAAGTGACGGAAGTTTTTTTTTTTGAAAGATTTTTTCTTTAGAGGACTTTTTTTGAAAGGTGCACATAGATTTCCAATTCGATCTTATGAAACCTTAGTAGATAGATCAGCCCCCAGGTAACGGTAGGATTACTTAATGAACTCGTTTGAAGAACCCTTGCCTCGAATAGTCTAGCTGTCTCTACACTCTGGACAAGGCTTTTCTTACATCCACTTTGGTCAAAGAACGCAACTGGTGGAACCTTAGTGGTTTTTTTTTATGAAATCTTTTTTTTTAAACGTTTTTTATAAACTCATTAAAGAGAACGAATGGTGTTCCAATTCGAACAAAGGCTCAACATTTCTGCGAGCGCTAAATTCAGAAGGGAATGAACCAAGGTTTCTAAAATTTGAATGCAAAAGAGAGAAAGCTAAATTTTTTTTTGAATTTATAATTTTTTTTGAAATCCCAATTGGACTCATCAAAGAGAAAAGATGGCCCAATCCCAGATATGAACGATAGCTGCGAACATTTCTGTGAGCTATCGAGTTCAAGGAGGAGAGGATCAAAATTTCTCAAAGTTGAATCTTGAGAAAGAGAGATCATTTTTTTTGAAAAAGTTTGAAATGAAGGTGTTTTTTTTTTTTTGAAATCCCAATTGGACTCATCAAAGAGAAAAGATGGCCCAATCCCCGATATGAACGATAGCTGCGAACATTTCTGTGAGCTATCAAGTTCGAATAGGGAAGGATCAAAATTTCTCAAAGTTGAATCTAAGAAAAGAGATCAGATTTGTTTTTTTTTTTTTTTTTTTTTTGAAGTGAGAAAGAACAAATGAAATCCCATCTTATTTTTTTTTTAATTTTTATATGGAAGAAGCAACTTGGGCCACCAACTAGAAAGGAGCCAAATGATCAAAGCATTACGTTCTCAAGTCAACGTGTCCCACCAGGTATGCCAACTTGATTGACCCGAAAAAAAGGGGGAATCTTCCGTCCTCTCCCTCCGCACCCCGGGGCCTGACCTGGGTCCCGGGGGAGGAGGGAAGATCTCGGGCATCAACATTTTTGTACGGGTATGCCAGATTTACTTTCTACTTGGAATTTGGAATGGTGATAATCCGGAGATTCACCTTCACAAGTGGAAAGGAAATGAATCCTTTTTTCTAACTTTTCAAATTGCATTAATATTAAGAAAAGAGACAAGTTTTGAGAATGCCGTAAGAGGCGTTTTTGTTTTTTAGCCATGAAAGGCGATTTTACAAAACTCATAAAATATGAAAGACAAGAATTGTGATTTCTTTTTGTCTCTTTAAGAAATACA
Organism: Umbellularia californica; assembly: GCA_028538565.1. NCBI lineage: Eukaryota > Viridiplantae > Streptophyta > Magnoliopsida > Laurales > Lauraceae > Umbellularia > Umbellularia californica. The sequence continues at coordinate 46,625,708 of JAPQWN010000007.1, forward strand.
AACTACAATAGAAAAGGAAGAAAAAGGGATCTAACTTCTCAGGAGATTGTGGGGACACGCTGAGCTCGACGGTCTCAAGTCATGTGTGGGCTTCGCCATCGTCCTTCAAATGAGAACATGTGATGCTTTGATTCTTTGGCTTGGCTCCTAACCTCAGTTTTTTAAAGGACAATGACCAAGAGAAGGTCCTATATCCAATGAAAAACCGAGTAAACGGGCTGAAAAACCACGTTTAGGCCATGTTGGAGAAGGAGAAGGCCTTGGGTGGGGGGGGGGGGGGGGGGGGGGGGGTGGCCCCCCCAAGGGACGTTGATCACCTTTTGGTGTTCTTTGTAGCAGAGCAGCAGGACTTCGTCTGGATTTCTTTGGGAGAAGTGCAGAACTTCAAGTCGATAGATGTCGATCTTCTTCGATGCTCTTTTTTTTTTTCTTGGAAATGGATCTCCTTTTATAGGCTTTTGGTAGCCATGGGATGGTTATGGGCATTGATAGCCTTGATGAGAGCATTGATGAGGAGTTACAAGTTGATTCTGTAACTCCTTTTTCATGGCTTGTGATTGGCCGATGAAGGTAGTGGGCTTTTAATTGCCTTTATGCTTCATGATGATGGGAGTTTCATGGGTTTAATGCCATGATTACTTGGATTTGTAACTCCCAAATGCTTGAATCTGATTGGGCCGTCCAAAATAATGAGTTAATGACTGCATTAAGTTGTCAAAAACGAGTCAATTAACGTCATTAAGTGGTCGCCAGGGCATGTGAGGAGTCACGGGCCGCGCTGCGCCTTTTGAGATTCTTCTTGCGATCATCACAGGTGGATCCACGCATTGTTTGATGTCGGATTGCGATGCAATTTTAGACATTAGTTGATGTTGGTGGGCCGGTGACATCTGTCTTGTCGATTTCACGATCGGTCGGACAGAAAGTGCACTTTCTTGGTCAGCCGGTTGGCTATCTTGGAGCGATCGGTGATGATTTCATGCTTTTGACGGTGGATCCGAGATGTCGACGAAGATCAGTCGTTTTCAAGCATCAAACATTGCATTTTCCGAAAATCACAGAGGCCGGAATATCCGAAACGCGAAATAAATCGGAAAACGGACACTTTGGTGCAAAATCCGGCGACCCGGACACTTTGAAATGAAGGTGTTTTTTTTTTTTTGAAATCCCAATTGGACTCATCAAAGAGAAAAGATGGCCCAATCCCCGATATGAACGATAGCTGCGAACATTTCTATGAGCTATCAAGTTCGAAGAGAGAAGGATCAAAATTTCTCAAAGTTGAATCTAAGAAAAGTGATCAGATTTGTTTTTTTTTTTTTTTAAGTGAGAAAGAACAAATGAAATCCCATCTCATGTTTTTTTTTTTTAGATGCAAGAAGCAACATGGGCCACCAACTAGAAAGGAGCAAAGTGATCAAAGCATTACGTTCTCAAGTCAACGTGTCCCACCGGGTATGCCAACTTGATGGACCCGAAACAAAGGGGGAATCTTCCGTCCTCTCCCTCCGCATCCCGGGGGCTGACCTGGGTCTCGGCGGAGGAGGGAAGATCTCGGGCATCAACATTTTTGTACAGGTATGCTAGATTTACTTTCTACTTGGAATTTGGAATGGTGATAATGCGGAGATTCACCTTCACAAGTGGAAATGAAATCAATCCCTTTTCCTAACTTTTCAAATTGCATTAATATTAAGAAAAGAGACAAGTTTTTAGAATGTCGTAAGAGGCGTTTTTGTTTGTTTGCCGTGAAAGGTGATTTTACAAAACTCATCAAATATGAAAGACAAGAATTGTGATTTCTTTTTGTCTCTTTAAGAAATACAAACTACAATAGAAAAGGAAGAAAAGGGATCTAACTTCTCAAGAGATTGTGGGGACACGCTGAGATCGACGGTCGCAAGTCATGTGTGGGCTTCGCAATCGTCCTTCAAATGAGAAAATTTGATGCTTTGATTCTTTGGCTTAGCTCCTAACCTCAGTTTTTTTAAAGACAAGGACCAAGAGAAGGTCCTATATCCAATGAAAAACCATGTAAACGGGCTAAAAAGCCACGCTTAGGCCATGTTGGAGAAGGAGAAGGCCTTGGGGAGGGGGGGTGCCCCCCCCCCCCCCCAAGGGACGTTGATCACCTTGTGGTGTTCATTGTAGCAGAGCAGCAGGACTTCGTCTGGATTTCTTTGGGAGAAGTGCAGAACTTCAAGTCGATAGATGTCGATCTTCTTCGATGCACTTTTTTTTTTTTTTTTCTTGGAAATGGATCTCCTCTTATAGGCTTTTGGTAGCCATGGGATGGTTATGGGCATTGATAGCCATGATGAGAGCATTGATGAGGATTTACAAGTTGATTTTGTAACTCCTTTTTCATGGCTTGTGATTGGCCGATGAAGGTAGTGGGCTTTTAATTGCCTTTATGCTTCATGATGATGGGAGTTTCATGGGTTTAATGCCATGATTACTTGGATTTGTAACTCCCAAATGCTTGAATCTGATTGGGCCGTCCAAAATAATGAGTTAATGACTGCATTAAGTTGTCATAAACGGGTCAATTAACGTCATTAAGTGGTCGCCAGGGAATGTGAAGAGTCGCGGGCCGCGCTGCGCCTTTTGAGACTCTTCTTGCAATCATCACAGTTGGATCCACGCATTGTTTGATGCCGGATTGCGATGCAATTTTAGACATTAGTTGATGTTGGTGGGCCGGTGACATCTGTCTTGTCGATTTCACGATCGGTCGGACAGATAGTGCACTTTCTTGGTCAGCCGGTTGGCTATCTTGGAGCGATCGGTGATGATTTCATGCTTTTGACGGCGGATCCGGGATGTCGACGAAGATCAGTCGTTTTCAAGCATCAAATATTGTATTTTCCGAAAATCACAGAGGCCGGAACACTAGAAACGCGAAAAGAATCGGAAAACGGACACTTTGGTGCAAAATCCGGCGACCCGGACACTTTGAAATGAAGGTGTTTTTTTTTTTGAAATCCCAATTGGACTCATGAAAGAGAAAAGATGGCCCAATGCCGGATATGAACGATAGCTGCGAACATTTCTGTGAGCTATCAAGTTCGAAGAGGGAATGATCAAAATTTCTCAAAGTTGAATCTAAGAAAAGAGATCAGATTTGTTTTTTTTTTTTTTTTTTTTGAAGTGAGAAAGAACAAATGAAATCCCTTCTCATGTTTTTTTTTTTTAGATGTAAGAAGCAACATGGGCCACCAACTAGAAAGGAGCCAAATGATCAAAGCATTACGTTCTCAAGTCAACGTGTCCCACCGGGTATGCCAACTTGATGGACCCGAAAAAAAAGGGTAATCTTCTGTCCTCTCCCTCCGCACCCCGGGGCCTGACCTGGGTCTCGGCGGAGGAGGGAAGATCTCGGGCATCAACATTTTTGTACGGGTATGCCAGATTTACTTTCTACTTGGAATTTGGAATGGTGATAATCCGGAGATTCACCTTCACAAGTGGAAAGGAAATGAATCCTTTTTTCTAACTTTTCAAATTGCATTAATATTAAGAAAAGAGACAAGTTTTTAGAATGCCGTAAGAGGCGTTTTTTTTTTGTTTGCCGTGAAAGGCGATTTTACAAAACTCATAAAATATGAAAGACAAGAATTGTGATTTCTTTTTGTCTCTTTAAGAAATACAAACTACAATAGAAAAGGAAGAAAAGGGATCTAACTTCTCAGGAGATTGTGGGGACACGCTGAGATCGACGGTCGCAAGTCATGTGTGGGCTTCGCCATCGTCCTCCAAATGAGAATATGTGATGCTTTGATTCTTTGGCTTGGCTCCTAACCTCAGTTTTTTAAAGGACAAGGACCAAGAGAAGGTCCTATATCCAATGAAAAACCGAGTAAACGGGCTGAAAAGCCACGTTTAGGCCATGTTGAAGATGGAGAAGTCCCTCGGGGGGGGGCTCAAGGGACATTGATCACCTTTTGCTGTTCTTTGTAGCAGAGCAGCAGGACTTCGTCTGGATTTCTTTAGGAGAAGTGCAGAACTTCAAGTCGATAGATGTCGATCTTCTTCAATGCTCTTTTTTTTTTTTCTTGGAAATGGATCTCCTTTTATAGGCTTTTGGTAGCCATGGGATGGTTACGGGCATTGATAGCCATGATGAGAGCATTGATGAGGAGTTACAAGTTGATTCTGTAACTCCTTTTTCATGGCTTGTGATAGGCCGATGAAGGTAGTGGGCTTTTAATTGCCTTTATGCTTCATGATGATGGGAGTTTCATGGGTTTAATGCCATGATTACTTGGATTTGTAACTCCCAAATGCTTGAATCTGATTGGGCCGTCCAAAATAATGAGTTAATGACTGCATTAAGTTGTCAAAAACGAGTCAATTAACGTCATTAAGTGGTCGCCAGGGCATGTGAGGAGTCACGGGCCGCGCTGCGCCTTTTGAGATTCTTCTTGCGATCATCACAGGTGGATCCACGCATTGTTTGATGTCGGATTGCGATGCAATTTTAGACATTAGTTGATGTTGGTGGGCCCGTGACATCTGTCTTGTCGATTTCACGATCGGTCGGACAGAAAGTGCACTTTCTTGGTCAGCCGGTTGGCTATCTTGGAGCGATCGGTGATGATTTCATGCTTTTGACGGCAGATCCGAGATGTCGACGAAGATCAGTCGTTTTCAAGCATCAAACATTGCATTTTCCGAAAATCACAGAGGCCGGAACACCCGAAACGCGAAAAGAATCGGAAAACGGACACTTTGGTGCAAAATCCGTTGACTCGGACACTCTGAAATGAAGGTGTTTTTTTTTTTGAAATCCCAATTGGACTCATCAAAGAGAAAAGATGGCCCAATCCCCGATATGAACGATAGCTGCGAACATTTCTGTGAGCTATCAAGTTCGAAGATGGAAGGATCAAAATTTCTCAAAGTTGAATCTAAGAAAAGAGATCAGATTTGTTTTTTTTTTTTTGAAGTGAGAAAGAACAAATGAAATCCCATCTCATGTTTTTTTTTTTTAGATGCAAGAAGCAACATGGGCCACCAACTAGAAAGGAGCCAAGTGGTCAAAGCTTTACGTTCTCAAGTCAACGTGTCCCACCGGGTATGCGAACTTGATGGACCCGAAAAAAGGGGGGAATCTTCCGTCCTCTCCCTCCGCACCCCGGGGGTTGACCTGGGTCTCGGCGGAGGAGGGAAGATCTCGGGCATCAACATTTTTTTACGGGTATGCCAGATTTACTTTCTACTTGGAATTTGGAATGGTGATAATCCGGAGATTCACCTTCACAAGTGGAAAGGAAATCATTCCTTTTTTCTAAATTTTCAAATTGCATTAATATTAAGAAAAGAGACAAGTTTTTAGAATGCCGTAAGAGGTGTTTTTGTTTGTTTGCCGTGAAAGGCGATTTTACAAAACTCATCAAATATGAAAGACAAGAATTGTGATTTCTTTTTGTCTCTTTAAGAAATACAAACTACAATAGAAAGGAAGAAAATGAATCTAACTTCTCAGGAGATTGTGGGGACACGCTGAGAACGACGGTCGCAAGTCATGTGTGGGCTTCGCCATCCTCCTTCAAATGAGAACATGTGATGCTTTAATTCTTTGGCTTGGCTCCTAACCTCAGTTTTTTAAAGGACAAGGACTAAGAGAAGGTCCTATATACAATGAAAAACCGAGTAAACGGGCTGAAAAGCCACGTTTAGGCCATGTTGGAGAAGGAGAAGGCCTTTGGGGGGGGTGGGTGGCCCCCCCAAGGGACATTGATCACCTTGTGGTGTTCTTTATAGCAGAGCAGCAGGACTTCGTCTGGATTTCTTTGGGAGAAGTGCAGAACTTCAAGTCGATCTTCTTCGATGCTCTTTTTTTTTTTTTCTTGGAAATGGATTTCCTTTTATAGGCTTTTGGTAGCCATGGAATGGTTATGGGCATTGATAGCCATTATGAGAGCTTTGATGAGGAGTTACAAGTTGATTTTGTAACTCCTTTTTCATGGCTTGTGATTGGCCGATGAAGGTAGTGGGCTTTTAATTGCCTTTATGCTTCATGATGATGGGAGTTTCATGGGTTTAATGCCATGATTACTTGGATTTGTAACTCCCAAATGCTTGAATCTGATTGGGCCGTCCAAAATAATGAGTTAATGACGGGATTAAGTTGTCATAAACGGGTCAATTAACGTCATTAAGTGGTCGCCAGGGCATGTGAAGAGTCGCGGGCCGTGCTGCGCCTTTTGAGATTCTTCTTACGATCATCACAGGTGGATCCACGCATTGTTTGATGTCGGATTGCGATGCAATTTTGGACATTAGTTGATGTTGGTGGGCCGGTGACATCTGTCTTGTCGATTTCACGATCGGTCAGACAGAAAATGCACTTTCTTGGTCAGCCGGTTGGCTATCTTGGAGCGATCGGTGATGATTTCATGCTTTTGACGGCGGATCCAGATGTCGACGAAGATCAGTCGTTTTCAAGCATCAAACATTGCATTTTCCGAAAGTCACAGAGGCCGGAACACCCGAAACGCGAAAAGAATCGGAAAACGGACACTTTGGTGCAAAATCCGGCGACCCGGATTTCCAGGGTCGTCGGGCGACCATGCACCCAGGGTCACCGGCGACCATAGGGCTTTGGCCCGTTTGGTCGCCGAGCGTCTTTTTTGGCCGTTTTTCGTCTTTTTCGTTCCTTTTTTCTTCTGTATTTTTCTTGACATTTTTCCTCAATTATTGACTTCATTTTCTTAGAGAAAACATGACGAAAACCCGCGTGAAACCGGAGCACAAAGTTTCCTATTTTTCGGGAAAGCCGAAGACTTTGTAGCCGATTTTCCGTCAAACGTCGAAACTAGGTCAAATGATTTCGGAATGACCTGAAAATTGAGGTGAAGCTTCTTGAGCAGTGGATAGGACCAACCATAGGCTTTTATTTAAGTTTTGAAGCCGTTTGGGGTCCCATCGATGCTTCACTTGATTTTGCTGCGGGGAAAATGCCGAGCTTTGATATGTGGTCAAACGATGTCCGATTGACCTGATATTTGACAGGGAGCCTGTTGGAGTCATTTTGAGACGTTCCTTGGGCTCCGTTTTGAATGTCATGGTCCCGGGTTGCTCCGCCGCCGGTAGGCTTGATTTTCTCTCGGAGCATCGAAACCTGGTCAAACGTTTTCGGAATGACCTGAATTTTTACGTGCAGCCTTTTGGAAGCATGTTGAAGCCACTCATGTATTTTGTTTGATGAGTGATGGCTTCGGTGGTTCCCGCCGCCGGGAGGCTTGATTTTGCTGCTCGAGCATTGATGGAGGGTCAAACGTTGTCGGTTTGACTTGAAATTTGGCATGGAGCCCTTTGGAGACGTTCTGGAGTCATCCGTAGGCTCTGATCAAAGTTTTGGGGTCTTTGATGATGTCGCCGCCGGGAGCGCTTGTTTAACTGTCGGAGCAGTGAAGTTAGGCCAAACGCTGTCGGAATGGCCCGAAACCTCAGGTGTACCCCTCTTTTAGCTGTCTTGAAAGATCTCTCGGTTTCTGTCTGATTCTGAAAAGATCAAATGCTTGAAGTAGCCTTGCCTGTTTTGTAGCAGGATGCAGCTTCACGAGGCTTCTTGATGTGGAGGAGACATAGTGACTTTTTTGGTGTCAACATTAATGCGGTCATTAACTCATTATTTTGGACAGCCAAATCAGATTCAAGCATCTGGGAGTTACAAATCCAAGCAATCATGGCATTTAACCCATGAAACTCCCATCATCATGAAGCTTAAAGAGAATTAAATGCCCACTACCTTCATCGGCCAATCACAAGCCATGAAAAAGGAGTTACAAAATCAACTTGTAACTCCTCATCAATTCTTTTATCATGGCTATTAATGCCCATAATCACCTCATGGCTACCAAAAGCCTATAAAAGGAGGTGGCTTCCAAAGAAAAAAGGGAGGAATCAAAAGTGCAATCCCAAGCTCTGAAAATCCAGAAAAGTCAAGAGAGAGACGAAGCCCTGCTGCTTTGCTCCCGGAAGCACCACAAGGTGATCAACGACCCTTGGGGGGCCATCCCCCCAAGGTCCCCTCCTTCTCCAACATGGCCTAAACGCGGCTTTTCAGCCCGTTTACTTGGTTTTTTTATTGGATATAAGACCTCCTCTTGGTCCTTGTCCTTTAAAAAACTGAGGTTAGGAGTCAAGCCGAAGAATCAAAGCATCAACCGTTCTCATTTGAAGGACGATGGTAAAGTCCATACATGACTTGCGACTGTCGATCTCAACGTGTCCCCACAATCTCCTGAGAAGTTAGATCCCTTTTCTTACTTTTCTATTGTAGTTTGTATTTCTTAAAGAGACAAAAAGAAATCGCAATTCTTATCTTTTATATTTGATGAGTTTTGTAAAATCGCTTTTCACGGCAAACAAACAAAAACGCCTCCTACGGCATTCTAAAAAAAAAAAACAAACTTGTCTCTTTTCTTAATATTTATGCAATTTGAAAAGTTAGAAAAAAGGATTGATTTCCTTTCCACTTATAAAGGTGAATCTCCGGATCACCACCATTCCAAATTCCAAGTAGAAAGTAAATTTGGCATACCCGTACAAAAATGTTGATACCCGCGATTTTCCCTCCTCCACCGAGACCCAGGTCAGCCCCCGGGGTGCAGAAGGAGAGGACGGAAGATTCCGAGGGTCCATCACCCTCTCCCATTTTCCCTTCTCCATCCTTCCTTTTAGATCCTCCACATCAAAACCAATTATCTTGCATGTTAGATCTTAAGAAGCCAAGGCCACCATCTTCCATATTCTCTTCTACTACGTACAAGCTCCTCTCATCTCATTTCATTATCAAAGCTCTCCATTGGTAAGTCACCTTTTTCCCCACTTCTTTTCTTGTTTGGATTTGGTGATTAGTAATGTTAAGGATTATCTATATCTCCTTCCTCATTCTAGTTGTAATATTCATTGTAAAACTTCACCTCTTACATCACCATTTTTCTTTCTTCTTGCTATATTGGTAAGAACCCATTTTCAAAATGATCTTTTAATCTTAGGATGGGCTGTTAATTTGGATCCAACTAGACTACAAGCATGTTACATAACTCTCATCTCTTGCATTCATTATTGTAGGAATTCATGTCAGCATAGAAATTAGAGGGTTTAGCTTCAATTGAGTCTAAGAAGAGAATTAGAGTGAAAAGCACCAAAAAGAGGCAAGTAAATGAGCAATTTAAGATATATGCATGCTATTGATTCATTTATTGAGCAATGTTACTCTCTTGAATGATAATTCAGCTTTTTCTTTGAATTAGAATAATAATGTAAAAAAAAAAGGGTTCTTGTAGTGAATTATGGTAGCATGTAATTGGATGGATTATGGGTTTTGTGAGCACTTTGGAGGCTCATTTTGGTCCAAGTTATGCCTTATAAAGATGGGTTATAGGTATGGAGAACAAACCCTAGAAAACAGAGCATTTCAACTTAGTTTATGCCCAAAAAATGGGTCACACAATGCTGTCTATAATGGGCCACGGGTTGGCCCATTGGGCCCAACAGTGCCAACTTTGAATGGCTATAATTTTTTACCCATACGTCCGATTTTGGAGTTTCATATATCGTTGGAAAGCTCTTAGAATGTAGAAACCAATAATACACATCTCCTAATGATCAGAGATTGGGAGAGGAAGTTGATATGGGGACAATTTAATCGGGCCCTATCTCTTTTGGGAAAAAAGATCCTTTAATCCTAGTTTGGACCCTAGATTTGGAACCTACGGACTAAAACCTTTATAATCAATCCCTAATGATGATTGTGACACAAACAACCAATAAGGCCTTAGGTTGAGAAAGGAGTGACCTTGTAGGTCCCTAGATATGGAACCCTTAACCAAGAAACTAAGTCCAATGAAAATTGTAACATATGAGAAATCTTGGGCTGAGATTATCTCATGTGCCTATCTGTTTGTCTAGCACCTTCCCATGGGTGTTGGTTTAAGGATTTTGGTGCGTCACACACACACACACACACAAAGTGACACCAATAAAATTTAGCACATGCATCAAATTACCAAAAACTACACCGAAATGGATGGTTAGAGATGGTGGGTAATTAGATTTGGTTTGGCTAGTAAATATCCTTAATTCTATAATTAATCTATATGCATTTGCATATTGAGATTGATTTATTTATTGCCCTTAAATATTCAATTACTTGTTATATGCATTATTCGTATTATTCCATAAATTTTACTACATTTGCCTTATAAATGTTATCGTACCTTGATGTGATATTAGATTGGGGTAAGCATATGTTTCGAAATTATAGTATGAAAATAAATGGATTTGATGAGAAAAGATTCGGTTAGAAAAGTCTTACTCCAGTCTAATTATTATTCGATTCAAATGGTTCGGTACTACTTAACTTTGACCTTGTGATACTCGACGGGGTTATAACTTGGTTCAACTATTTGAGACTACTACAGTATGTCATCTGGAGTATAGGAACTCCAGAATCGGGTAGCCAATCAGCCTTTGGCCGGGACACTGGTGACATCCCAACTAGTAGCCAACTAGAAAGTGAGTATTTGATTATTAATTCGATAAAGCATGATTTATTCATAATACACAATGTGCCTAGTTGATGTTTATTTGATCTCTTTAACCTATTCGTTTTTAAATTTGAAACTTGAATAACATGTGTTGAATCTTAATTGTTCACATATATTGTTGAATCGTCGTATTCATGGTGCTATATTTGGTGCCATAGGGGATCCAGGATAACGAAGAGAATAGCTAATAGCCTTTCAAACTAGAGATTTGATCGGTAAGGTTTATGGTTAGCTTTAATTGCCGGAGTACGTACAAGTGTGGTAAGTTATGACTGGAGATTAGATAGTTAATCTTAATTTAGTTTAAGTATGCATTGAATGTTTAAATTATTAGCGTTGTTAAGACTAATTGTTATGTAACAGTTTGGTTGATGGACTGTTGATGGCTTTGTTATTATTGATATCGTACATGCTTCCGCAGATAAATGTTCATTGACAGGTGTCAGAGAGTAATCCTCACACGTGAAATGTGGAATTTTCTACTTCGTGAATTCGGACTTGGTCTAAAACAGGTGCGAGTTTACGGGACCACACATGTCACACATCGGGGATTACCCTAGGCCAGGGTGAATCGGGACCGGGATGTGACATAATGCATACCTAAGACACTAGGAGTGCCCATGGGCTAGGCTAGCTTGGGCCCAATTCAGACTCAGCTTGCTTGGGATCGGCCTTAGATATATAATTTGAACCTGTTTAATATTTGGGATGTGATTAGATTAAGTAATAAAAATCACAAAGCCTGGCTCGCATGAGGAGTACTAGTGATTAAGAAAGCCTGTAAAAATAATAGAAGCCCGGTTTCTCCAACATTATGGACTAAATTGGCAGGCTTGGGCCTAACATTTACAGCAATTGTTGGGGTTAGGCAGAGGTAGATAGGCCTCAACCTGGTCTAACCCCGCACACAAACACCCCTATCAGAATTTCTTGTCCCGTATGGATGGGATTTTAAAACAAATGAAAGTTTCGTTTGGCCCCGCCCTATTCCATTTTATCCATAAATGCAGTGGGTTTGGGCTGATTTAATTAAATTTCTATTTGACCCATCAACCCAACCCGAACCTAACCTATTGATTTCGATAGAGGGCGTGACCCTTTGTACTTCCAAATTGGATTCAGGCAGACATTCCCAAATGGATTCATAAATGGATAGAATTTGCATTGATATTATACTCGCAACCAATCCAAGCATTGCAATTGATACTTAACTGTTACAATTCCTGATCCAACTACATATATCAAACAATACAATGAAAACAATACTCCTTACACAATGTAACACGAATCACACGACAACACTAAGATGACAAATTCTTACATTCAAATCAACAATGTAACGAGCCCCAAAACTCCAAAACAGAAACCACACCTCTCATACCGGCATGATTAATTATGGATGATCGATGCTCTCCTCCACATTTTTCATGAGATTCCTCTTGTGCACATTCACCCGCAGCCCGTACTTCATGAACAGGGTCAGCGACATCTTCTGCTGCACCCGATGACCCGCTACCGGCTGCAGTCGGTGCCTCAACAGTATGGCCGAGGCCACAGACTTCATCTGAAGGTACGCCAGTTCCTTCCCCAGACAGATCCTCGGCCCTCCATTAAACGCTACAAACCTGTAACTATCCGTGGGCGCCTCGAATCGTCCATCCGATATCCACCGTTCCGGCCGAAACTCCAAACATTCCTCACCCCATATCGACTCCATCCTCCCCACCGAATATATCGAGTACGTAACGGACGAACCGGCCGGCACAAACGTTCCATCGGGGAAAACATCGTCCGTTACGACATACTTGGAGTCCTGTGGAACGGACGGGTAGAGCCGTAACGTTTCGGCCAGCGCGGCTTTCAAGTAGACGAGCCGCTCCAGCTCCTCAAAGTCCAGAGGCTCATCCGTCCACTTGGACCTGTCATCGCCACGTGTCTCTTGAAGGACGGTCGCTATCTCGTCTAGGATTTTGCTCTCGACACGTGGATTCTGCATGAGGAGGTGGAAGAACCAGCTCAGAGCGACGGATGACGTGTCACGTCCAGCTAGGACGAAATTGAGGGCGATCCGACGGAGGACGGAGCTGGTGTAGAAGTAGCCGTCAGCGTCCCGTTTCTTCAAGAAGCGAGAGAGGAGATCATCTGACGGAGCTTTTCTCCTCGCCGTGATGGCATCCGTTATGTAATTATCGACAATCCGGAGGCTCTTTGTTAACCTCCCCTCTGTTCCGTACCCGAAGAGCTTCTTCAGTCTCCAGAAGAAGCTAGGGTAGAGGAGACGCTGCAAAGTCGACTCGGTGGCCGAGTCGAACGCGGCAGCGAACCGGTTCTCTGGCAACTCGGGGGAGAGGGTCTCCGGGTCTTTCCCAAAGGTGAGACCGCAGATGTTGTCGAAGGTGAGGCGGAGGAGAAGGTCTTGCATGTCGACAGGGGAGTTATTTTCGGCTGCCTTGGCTAAAATGCGCCAGAGGCGTAGCTTAATGGAGCGGTTGACCCAGCGGCCCATGGCTTGGCGGAGGGTCCGGGTGGTGAACTCGAGGGCAGCGGTCTTCCGTTGGATGATCCACGTGTCGCCATCGCTGTTGAAGATGCCCTGGCCCAGGAGGTCGTGGAAGGCGGCCTGGATAATGGGTCCTTTCGGGTAGTTGTCGAATCGGGTTCGGAGGATGTGCTCGATGTTCTTGGGGTGGCACGTGACGGTCACGAGGCCTTGTTTCCGGGCTAGGAAGGGGAGAGCTGCAATGCATGTCTGGTATGTGAGTGAACCCCCGGTTTTTTTGAGGTTGAAGACGATCCAGTCGTGCATGCGAGCCCGGTTCGATATTAGACCGGGGAGGCTGCCGAGCAAGGGCCAGACCCTTGGGCCAGTCAGGGTGCGGGAGAGGAAGTAGAACCAAACAAGATAGGCCCATGTGGTTAGGACTATGGAGAAGAGTGTCAGGGCTTCCATGATGAGGTTTGAACTTGATTGAGTACTTAGATGGATAGTGGGAGTGGGTGTGGTGAGTGGGGGTATAAATATGACTATGAGGAGATGGGGAGCGTTAGTGTGGGGGTTTGAACGTTTGTTTTCTTGTGGAAGATGAGTAGATGATATAATTAGTATGTGTAATTGAATGTGGATAGCGTGTATTGGGTAATTGGGTTTCATGCACGGAAACGTGAGCTGGCCGCGTCTTTAATTTTTCCAATTTGATATGATGGTGTGTGAAGAAGAGCTTTTACTTGGCACAATGGGTTGGGCAAAATCCAAACCTGCATGGCCCTGCCAAAATGAAAAGTGTATTTGGGTTAGGCTTTGTTTTAAGTGGTTGTAAACTTAGAACCTGGATGGAATTCAGGTTGTGTTTGTGAAGTTATATATGTGTTAGATATCCAAAATAATCCTCCCTTGTTGCTGGTACAGAAGCTGTAGAAGATCAAGATCCACAATGAACAATTAGATATTACAATGACACTATCTTATATATATGTAGTGTATACATTTCACTAATTAGTTTTCCACCTTTTCAAAAGCTAAGTAAATACAAAAATCTTTGCTACCCTGTCTGAATTGAAGTAATTTGAGTACTCAGCTCCATGAATTGCTTTCTGGCAGGGAGTTTACGATTTGCCCATGTAGGTTTTGGTTGGGTTGTGTTCGTCATGGGGTAGGCTAGTACTCAACCCGACCCACTCGAGATGCGCCCCTGTTAAACCCAAAAATTTTTTTGTGACTTTATTGTTAATATGGTAGAGAGTCTCCCTTTTTTCCAGTTTCTTTAATTTTCTAGAGAGGAAAGGAGGATTCCTAATGTTCTAGAATAAGAGAATGGATCTGTTTGCTCACTGGTATGAGAAAAGCCACCGAGTGGTGTAATTGCTAAAGAAGAAAATAAACATTTACACGTGTGACAAAAGCGTCTAGCAACATGAACAAGACAAGAAGATGCAGAATCCTACATTTGGGTGACCCAAAAAAACATAAAGAGAAAGACCAATAGTCAAAGAGAAAGGTAACCTACCACTCAATTGTTTACTTAGTGGAGATGGCTTATGAGTGTGGTGGAACCCAACGAGTTATATAGAGTGAGAAGTGATTGTCTTTTATTAGGGTCTGATATCTGTTTCTGTGGGTTGAGTGCCTTAGAATTCAAGATAAAAATGAGTTCAATACAGGCTGAATAAAGACGTGAGACGTGAAGGAATTTCGGGTGGATCCACACAATGCAGGGAAAATTCTCTTCTGTGAGCAACTGCAAGTACAGCCCAGCACTATGGGCCCACTTGGGCCAACTTTTTCAATGTATCCCCCTTGACACTAGTGCCTGAGTTAGACCTGAACTGGAACCTAATTTTTATTTGATGTTGAGGTCCATATTAGATCTGTTTTGGTCCATAGACTAGATCAAACTTTGACCTACTTAGGAGCTCAAATGGAACTTCATAGATCTTTGATCTATTTTTGGGCCAAACTAAATACATATCATTAATTATTTTTTTCAAAGGACTGTAACTCCTGCGGGCAATGATCAACTTAAAAGTTTAAGACAATCCTTTTTTATTCTTTAGATTGGTCTACATCATTCAAAATTGATCTTTCTCCTTTCAAGACCATATGATTAGCAATCAATGATTAGATCAGGCTCAATGCTCCGTATCTGATGGTCAATCAAGCTATTTTATCACTAATTAACAAAAGGAAAAAAACTGCATGTTTATTAGGTTTCATTGCATTGTATGTAAAATCGCATGACGATGATGGAAGTACTATGTTTGCATGATGCCTTCAAAGCAATCACCCACATAATTACGATCACTAATTGTGATTGTCCAGAATTAGCCCTCTGCATAAGGGTTTTCATTTTAGTACCATAATTTACATACTAATTTGATTGTGAAAAAGGACATCTGATACGTGTATGAGTTTCCAATCTTCAAGAATTCATGCATTTTGATCAGTGTGGTTCTTCTCTTCAATGGTGGTCTTGTAAACAATCACTATTGACCTCAATAAAGGAGATAAATTAAATGAGAACAACTATAATTAATGGTAACATACGATCTACTTGTTCAAGGACGCGTCTATTTTGAAAATGAATAGACCCGACTTGCAGTATATAATGATGTTGGGAGAAGGATAATGATATTGCTGGCAACATAATACTTAGAAGTATACATTTTGAACTTAGCCGTATACGTCATGAGACCTATCGTTCAACATTAGAGATGTGGGAAGCATTGAGAGAAGAATTTAGTAGAATTATTGCTAGTAAGACCCACATCATGTCCAAGGAATTTGACCTATATCAAACTATGAGAGATCTCCTCATAAAAATAAATCAAATGATAGAGGATCTTGAGGGGCTGGTATTGTATTATCTAATGACCAAAAGATCATCAAAGTCATACGATATTTGCCTTGCTCTTGGTGGACACAACAAAAATTTTATGCTCTTATGAGGCAGTCAAAATCATTTTTGTTTGGTAGAATTACTTGTAGGGTGAAGTGAAAAAAAAAGTAGCTGGGCATGCACATTTTGTCAGGCATCCACATCGGAATCAAGGAGCTAACAGAATAGCCCAATTTGAAAAGGAATCAGAATGCTCCCAAATAGGACCAACGAAGTGGGCTATATAGCTCCACTTGTATATTTAAATAAGAAAATCTCTAATTCCAAGCCCTTTTATCCAATTATACTGATGCAATTCATATTTAAATAAGAAAAGCCACTTCTAACAGCGGAAAAAAATGGCATTAAAGGCAATCTATTTCTGTCACTATTGGTCTCTTGTAGCAACTTCCGAGCTTTCTCTCGGTCACTAATACTACCATTACTACCTAGAAGCTCTCTCTCTCTTTTCATTTTTCATTTCTTTTTGAGGTAAAAACTGAGTGGCTTCATTAATTTCAAGCAACATCGACAACTTCAGCAAGTACATGATCTCGAATGAAATCTGAAAAACAATCCAGCCATTTTTTTCCATACGGTGATGAAACACCTCCATTGCTAGCCTATGTGCCACTCTATTTGCTTCACGCTTATGTCCCACTTGCCAAAATTGCATACAATTCAAGATGAATTTAGCATCCTCAATCAATTGCCGATACTGGCTCCAGTTGCTATCCTCGTTCTTCAAAGCTTGTACAACTACCAAAGAGTCACCTTTGAGTTCAACATGTTGGAGCTCCATAGTTCTACAAGAATCTGCAACCATCCATGTAGCAACTGCTTTTGTAACTGTAGGATCGAAAATGTACGGTCTGAAAGAGCATTTGCAAGCCAATACATTTCCCTTGTAATCTCTGGCAACTAGACCAACCCCCATCATATTTTTTACTTTATCAATAGCTACATCCCAATTAATTTTCACAACTCCACAGTTTCCAATTCACGAAAGCCCATCCCAATTAAAAAGAATATTCTCTTTCAACATTTACTTCTACATTCCGAAGGATAACTGGGTAATCCATATCAAACCCAACATGACTTACAACCACGATTTGAGTTGACTTGTTCCTAAACATGTAATTAGAGAGCACAATCCTAAACCTATGAGGCACAAATGTAAACAAATGCAAGCATATATAGTTTTACCCATATCAAAGTCTAGAGATGGGATTAGCTGGGTTTAAACAGGTCTTGCTTTGACCGCTATTCGGGGCAATTTTGGTAGTGAGTTGGTCGGATTCAGGCGAATATGGTTTCACCTACTTCGGGCAGAGCTAGGTTTGGGACGGATTTGCGTCTTCAGTGTTCTTGACATGCTCCATTCGTTTTAACTTATAAACTAGCAAAACAGACCCGTGCACAACCTAGGCCCTGATAAAAAAACATGTAAGTCCTAACATAAAAAATTTTTTTATTGGCAACCGAGAATTATATTAAAAAGAGAAATATACAACCAAGCTTAGATTGTAACCAAACACATAGAACTACGACTCAAACTGAGGGATCAGTATTAGAGAAATATATCGAGCGCCAAACCTGATTACATAACATTAGCACTTAAATTACACACACAATCAACCCCTTATTTTGCAAGATGATCCACCATCGTATTAGCCGATCTACTAATATGATGAAATACAACTTGGAAAATGGGTACTAAATGATAAATCACGTTGAATAGGAAATGCATATTCCATGGACCAATAAAAGAACTCACCCAAGATATGGCGTTTGTTGAATCGCTCTCTACTATGATCTTGTTTTGAAATGAAGAACTATAACCCAAAGAGCTTCCAATATGGCCAAGACTTCCGCCTCATTAGAGTCTTAATCCTAATGGGTTTAGAAAAAAAGTACAATACTTACCCCTTATGATTTCTTAAGACACCTACAACACCCGCTAACCCCAGATTACCACGTGTCACTTAATCCACATTGAACTTCAGGACTCCTCGTGGCATAACACACCAAGAGGCTTTTCTTTTCTTCTCAAAGACTCCCATCTTCAAATATGCTTCTCGATTATGCAAAATGTTCTCAATATTGAGATCTGAACATTCTTTTCAAACACTAGCCCATTTAGCAATCCTAAAAGACACAGCTAAAATGAGACTTTCCAAAAAGACGATTCTCCTCTTCAAAAAAATCCTATCATTCATCTCCTTCCAAACGGTCCATAGAATTGGAAAAAGAATGATTTTCCACATTATCAATCGGCTCCCTATCAAAGAAGTCCCCCTCTGTCACGACCCCAAACCCGGGGTCTGTAAATTGGGAGTTAAGTAAAAATTATGTTTCTCCCAAGATCCGCGTGTGTGAGGATTACACCCTCTGAGTATTTAGCGGAAGCTTTCGTGGTGCTATGACTCGGAGTCCGTGACCATTGGATTCCGCACCGCACTCAACCCAAGCATATAGTCATCTTATCAATGATCCATCTCAAACTGGAATAAACCATCACAATAAAAGTACAGAGCTGAAAGTAACAGGATATTACATTCCCATAAATGTTCAAGTTACAAACAACAATATGCATTAATTACAATCCCAAGAAAAAGGCTAATAGAAGCCATACAAAAACAAGCTAATGATCACTACCCCATATGTGACGTAATTCCGATGTCAAGCTCAATGTTTACATGACATAGTCGACAAACAATCTGTAAGCTCATGGCTCCACAGCCAACACGTGCACTCAACTCGGGTGAAGAAGTCTGAACCTAAGTACCAATGTAATGGGTCCGACACGACGGTCTGGCAGGTGGGTGAAAAGATATAAACAATATACTGAACGATAAAACATGTAATAAATTATGCTGTCTGATCAAAATTGTACATAATAAAAATGTATCGGAAATCATGAATATCTGACAAAATCCTGTGTTCATATAAAACGGGTATGAAACACGAATATTTGGCAAAACATGTATTCCCTTAAAGCATGTATGAAACATGAACATTTCACAAATCGGGAGCTTATTTAAAACATGTATAAATAATGAACATTTATTAAGAAAATACATGATCAATATAAAGCAGTACGGGTATCAAGGATCAGGAACTATCAAGATGGCAACCACACAAAGCTAAATCCTCTATCACCGAAGTGATAGAGCAAGCATATCAAGGCGTTGACCTCAGTCACCGAAGTGAGGAGGAACAACAAATTTTACATAAACATATACTATATACGGGACATGACCACGGTAGCGAGCCAGGCATCAGGAACCATAGTAGCAATCTGCGGTATCGGGACAAGACCACGGTTAATAAACAGGGTAGCGGGATCCAAACTGTAGCTGGCGGGCAAGAAGGGGTCTCCAAGTTGGTAGATCAGACCGACAAGGTCATCCAAGCTTAGTGGTGCCGACTCATAGGTTATATGCAACTAAGCAAAACAAATACATGTACGCATGTTCTCTTTTGGCTCATGGGCTCGCACTACCAAGCTCTGGCCCCATATTACCTCAAGGTTTTATTCTCAGAATAATAACCCTTTTGGTTCATGGGCTCGCACTACAAAGCTTTGGCCCCATCTTACCTCAAGGTTTTGGTTCATGGGTCATATACAAGAAATCAACAAGTACGAATATAACAGGACGGGATACCCATAGGCACAAAAACATATCTGTATCGGGTCGAGCATAAACGGGTTAGCAACATGCTAAAAACAAAACATAAATTCCAATACCTTCGGGGCAAGTCTAATCATAAAATATGAGATTTAAAGTGTACAAGTGAAATTCGAGTTTAAATAAGACATAATGGATTTCTATACTTTTCTGGGCCAAACGTTGAGGGTCCTAGATTTAATCGATGTGAATAGGGTCCCGTATGTCTAATTTGACATATACTTGGTACTCCATGAGAATTAAGGACATCTCGGATCCCTATGCACATTGACGAGTCTAAGGATCCTTGACGAATCTTCATAATGGGGTTTCTCTTCATCCGGACTCCATTCAATGCCTTCCAAGCTCTTACATTGCATTAGGGCGCTCGAAGACACAAATATCTTTTATATCGGGCAGGGCATGGCCGGGCTAGCAAAAATGCTAAATATAGTTCAATGTTTTCGGGGATGAACATAAAAACCTCGGGAACAAAGCAATGCAATTAGCCCTTCGAAATTCCAGGATAGACATCGGGTTCAAAACTAATTCGAGGTGGATAGGGGTCCCGTATGTCGTTTTTCAATAAACACTTGGTACTCCTTAAGTTTGGGGACATTCCAGGCTCCTTATACAACTTAGCGATTTTCCAACACTTCAATGGATCTTTGTGATGTGTTTCTTTTCTCAATTGGCTTCTTATGTCATCTGTATATTTCCCATTACATAAGGGCTTCCAACCAACCTCTCAATCCCATTTACATTTCACTTTTGCTCAAAACATGTCCCCAGGTGAGCAGTACCCATCGCTCGAGCGGACGCTGCAGTTCGCTCGAGCTAAATGATCTCTGGAATGGTTTCTGGAAGGGTTCGCTCGAGCGGACCCATGTTCGCTTGAGCGAACCTGCCCAGTTTGGAATGGCTCGAGCGAACCATCAATGCGCTCGAGCTGTCCACTTTCTGGACGTGGCTGCTGGAGAGTTCGCTCGAGCGGACCAAGGTTCGCTCGAGTGAACAGCTCTCTGGAATGGGACGAGTCCTCTTCTGGGCAGTTCGCTCGAGCGAAATGTCAGGTTTGCTCGAGCGAACTGTCCAGAACTAGTTTCGTGGATAGTCCTGTTGCTTCCTTCTTCCCTCTTTTTACAACTCTCTTGAGCCCCATTTCATCACACAAATGGAAGGTCCAAAACCCCTCTAAACTCCACATAATCTCCACCAAAACTTCCATAAAGGATCCATCCAAACAACTCCTTCTTTTCACATTCAAACATAGAGAGAAAGAAAGATCCACCAACCATAAGAACCCATTTAAGCTATCATCTAGAAATAAATGAGAGACAATAAATGCTAACATTCTAAAAGCTAAACAAACCAACCAACTCAACCATTTGCATTTATTTTAAATCTATGTAAATCAAGAATAGTATGAAGGGGAACAACAAAAATCAATACATTTCCCATGAAACTATAAAATGCTTACAAAAATCAATTCATCCACTTGCCTTAGGTCTCTAATCAAGCAAATCAAGCTCTAAACACTCTTCCAAGCCAAGGCTCCAAGCTAAACAAAAACCCCCAAAAAGCAACCCATCTTAGAACCCTAAAATGGTAACTCATCAAAGAGAAGGAATGGGTTCAAACACGCTAAGAAATAGGACCTAGGGGAAAGCCATTGCTCAACAATAGAAGATGGAAAGAGATCCTTACCTCTAGGGCCATTAATCAACAAGAAGGAGCTTGAAATAGGGGTTGTCCAGCTGAGATTTGTACAAGGATGATGTCCATGGAGAGCTAGAAGGATGGAGGAGAAGAAGTTGAGCCCAAGTCTCCATTTTAGCAAGGTTTGGAGGTGGATTTTGTGAGAGGGAGCAAGAAGGAGAAGAGAAAAGGGCAAAAAGCCCTAAGGAGCTGGAGCTCCTCTCCTAAGAGTGCTAGAATGAATGGGGAAGAAGGGAGAGGGGTGGTCTTTTTATAAAAGGGTGGGTGTGGGCTCCACCATCACTTAAACTTGTCGGGATTAAAACATCAATTTCTGGGCCTAGGATGCGATTGACGAAGAAGAGAAAAATGTTCCTCATAAAATCTAGGTTTCAAAAAGTATAATTTTGGTATGGTTCTGAAATCTCGAAATTTGGGTCCAGATTTTGTGAAAAAGACCGATTTTGCCCCCATGGCTGGAAAAACTGATTTTAGGAGCTTCGAATGGGCACGGAGTGAACACGAAAGTTGTAGGGAATGGCGAGATTAGTCAAACAAAGCTGAAATGGGAATTTCTAGGAATTACCAAGAATCTCCCCACACTGACCACGCAAAACAAATGGGACCCTACGGTCACTGTCTAGGTTCACTGGCTCTCAAAACTTCCCAAAGCTAATGAAAAGTCATTCTAACTCAAAAACTCAACCAAACAACCACTAAACCCATAGAGAAAACCAAATCACGATTAAAACCACACTAAACCAAGAAATTAGGGGTCGAGTTCTCACACCCTCCACATTGTGAACAAACTAGAAGCCAACAACCCTAAGACACACCAATCTATTCTACATTTATTAAAGAAGTGCTCCCAAATAGATGATATAATCTCACAATGAACAAATAGATGATCTGTTGATTCCATCACCCTCTTGCAAAGACAACATACTTCTGAGCATTTTCTTTTGGCGAAGTTGCCGGAATAACAAAGGAAGCCGACGTAGGGTCTTCTATGTCAGCAACTGTCTCCAATGGATTGAGAGGGGGCTGATCTCGCTGAGTATCAGCTTGGCTTGATGCTGTGTCATCTTTTGACTCTGACTCCGAGTCTGTGTCATGTATAATAGACACAAAGTAGACAGTGAACTTGCCCCCAGCCTTTTGTTTTGTCTTCTTTACTTTGGTAGTGATTACCAAAGGCTTTGGAGATTTGAAGGAGACGATGAAGGGAGCTTAACCGCTTACTTTGAGTTTGGTGGAGGGTTTGTTTACCTCCGGTGATTGCTGAGGAGCCTTGCCTTTATCTTTCTGGAGATTGTCGGCAAAGTGAATTGTTTTTTCCTCCTGTTCTTCTTTTCCATCTTTATACATTAGAGCATCTGCAAAATGGACATCTCTGCCTTTGAAGGGCTTTTTGTCTGCAAACACTCGATGTATCAAGCCATTGTTGGCAACAAACTTGATGCACTGATGTAGAGTTGAAGGGACGACACCATTCTCATGTATTCAGGGGGGTCCAAGGAGTATATTGTAACATGATGGGGTCCTTATTGCATACACAGTGACTTCAGAAATAAGATCACCGATTTGCAATTTGAACCTGATTTTGCCGATAGGCCTTTGAGCACTGCCGTCATATCCGAAGATGGATATAGACGTGTGACTCAGCTTGCTAGGTGGGATACCCAGCTCTTCGAGTGCCGAAGTAGAAATGAGATTGAGTGCAGAACCTGGATCAATCTGAACTCTGTGTGCTGGCATTTCTTTGACGTATCCCGTAAAGTACAAGGGTCGGTTGTGCTTTGTCTCGCCTAGCAGGAGGTCACCCTTGTCAAAGGCAATTGTTGCACTTGTTGCCTTTTGTACCGAGAGGCATTCATTGCTTGATCCCTCAGTTTTCTTCTTTTCTCCCTTTGGAGGAGTATTTGATTTTTTGACCCTGTAGTCCATTTCAATTTGTAGGACTTGTGGGGCATGTTTGTCGACATCCGCATTTAGCCTTTGTAATTCTGAAATGAGACTATCACGAGTTTGTGGAGACATTCGTAATAAGTCAAGGATGTGCAGACGTGAAAGTATGTGTTTGAAGTGCTCAATCAAGTCGTACTTGAAAGCCTCCTTCAGGCCTGCATTTTCATTATTATTGCGACTTGGGGCGCTTACAACTTGATTTCCCGAAGGATTTACATGAGAAGAAGAAGGTTGGTTGTAATTTTTGTGGTAATCCCGGCCAGAACGGGTACCTCTACCAACTTCAAGAGCTTCTAGAGAAGGGTCTTCTTTTGGAAGATCACTCTCAGGATCAAAGAATTGATCCTTTGCTAAAGACGTCTCTGTAACATCATTGGTGTCTTTAGTAATTGTGTTGCACGGAGCAATTTCCGGGAACAAGTCCTGAACAGCATCCAACAACCTTTCTGTATTAGTCTAGTCATCGTCTATGAGATCGGGCATCTGGGACCAATCGACTGGGCTTTCAATGAAGAAGATTTCATTGGCAGGAGATTCTTCAAGATGATCAATCGGGAAAGGCTTGAGTTCTGATGTCACAGCTTCAGGAGACGAAGGCTGAGAGGATGATATCTCAGTGGAAGTCACCTGAGAAGATGTAGCTCTAGATGATACTTACTGGTTGGGGTGTACGTGTCTTCGGAAGCTTCAGAGGCACTATCGTCCTGAGCTATCGCATTGCAGGTCATCCGGACAGGAGATGCCCCCAGTGCAGACTGTTGGGAATTGGACTCATCCTTAGATGTAAGAGGATCATCGATCAAATTGTTTTCTCCATTTTCAGGAGTTAAGGGAGAAAGTTCCCGTTGATTTTCAGGGGATTCTAGTTCTGGACCATGACGAAGATCATTGATGCTATCCCGCTCCTGATGTCAATTGTCTATAAGACCTCCTCTTGGTACTTGTCCTTTAAAAAACCAAGGTTAGGAGCCAAGCCAAAGAATCAAAGCATCAACCGTTCTCATTTGAAGGACGATGGCGAAGTCCATACATGACTTGCGACCGTCGATCTCAACGTGCCCCCACAATCTCCTGAAAAGTTAGATCCCTTTTCTTACTTTTCTATTGTAGTTTGTATTTCTTAAAGAGACAAAAAGAAATCACAATTCTTGTCTTTCATATTTGATGAGTTTTGTAAAATCGCCTTTTACTGCAAAATCGCCTTTTACGGCAAACAAACAAAAACACCTCCTACGGCATTCTCAAAAAACAAACTTGTCTCTTTTCTTAATATTTATGCAATTTGAAAAGTTAGAAAAAAGGATTGATTTCCTTTCCACTTGTGAAGGTGAATCTCCGGGTCATCACCATTCCAAGTTCCAAGTAGAAAGTAAATCTGGCATACCCATACAAAAAATATTGATACCTGCTATTCTCCCTCCTCCGCCGAGACCCAGGTTAGCCCCCGGGGTGCGGAAGGAGAGGACGGAAGATTCCCGAGGGTCCATCAAGTTGGCACACCCGGTGGGACATCGTTGACTTGAGAATGTGATGCTTTGATCCCTTGGCTCCTTTCTAGTTGGTGGCCTATGTTGCATTTTGCATCTAAAAAAAAAAAACATGAGATGGGATTTCAATTGTTCTTTCTCACTTCAAAAAAAAAAAAAAAATCTGATCTCCTTTTCTTAAAAACTCAACTTTGAGAAATTTTGATCTTTCCCCTCTTCGAACTTGATAGCTCATAGAAATGTTCGCAGCTATCGTTCATATCGGGGATTGGGCCATCTTTTCTCTTTAATGAGTCCAATTGGGATTTAAAAAAAAATTATAATTTCAAGAAAAAAATCAGTTTTCTTTCTTTTGGGCTCAAAATTGAGAAATCTTGGTTCTTTCTCTTTCGGATTTAACGCTCGCAGAAATGTTGAATTGTGGTTCGGATTGGAACACCACTTGTTCTCTTTGATGAGCTCATTAGAAATCTTTCAAAAAAAAAAAAAAAAAAAAAACCCTGAGGTTGCATCAATTGTGCTCTTTGACTAAAGTGGATTCAATAAAAGCCTTGTCCAGAGTGTGGAGACAGCTAGACTGTTCGAGGCAAGGGTCCTCCAAACGGGTTCATTAAGTAATCCTACCCTTACCTGGGGGCTAATCTATCTACTAATGTTTCATAAGATCGAATTGGAAACCTATGTGCATTTTTCAAAAAAAAAAAGAAAGAAAAATTTCCCGTCATTTTTGAGTTCAGAATTGAGAAATCTTGGTCTTTCCCTTTCGGATTTAACGCTCGCAGAAATGTTGAGTTGTGGTTCGGATTGGAATGCCATTTGCTCTCTTTGATGAATTTAATCTTGACCTTTCAAAAAAAAAAAAAAAACTTCCGTCAGTGCTAGATTCAAATTTGAGAAATTCTGTCGCAGAAATGTTGAGTTGTGGTTCAAATTGGAATACCAGTTGCTCTCCATTATGAACCCAAATCTGACCTTTTAAAAAAAAATCCCATCTCGTGTCCTTCCCAAGGATGCGATTTGTAACATTTGTGCCTAGCGGTGTTAGTACGCCCTTTCGGGCTACTGTATTCGCGACCGACACATTTGTGTCTCCAACCTTATATCATTTTACCTCGAGTGAGCCTTCCTTCTCGGTAATTTGAATTAAGGTCTACAATTGCTTCTAGCAGTCACTGGAACACTCGCTCTGAGCCTACCATACTTGCATTCTAGAACAATTGTATCTTCTATGGCTTTTTGCCTTCTTCATCATCCTTGGGCTGGGCCATGTCCCCTCAAGTGATTTGAAAAGACAAAACTATAGTTGTTCTCCATTTATGATCACCATATTCTTGTGATTACTAATGGATTTGGTCTTGTTTCAGAAGTTTTCCAAAACTAACAATGGCAGCTTCATTAACCATCACTTTCGATGAGAACAAGTACCAGCTTATGCTTCAAGACAAGCAAAACAAGCATAAGCGCCCTGCCAGTAGTCGAAGCGTCATCTCCCTCGACAACTCTCCAAACACCGGGTCAACTTCAACTCCTCGGACCATCGTCTTCAGGTCGCTGGGACCATTCCCACTCCCCGCAGAAGACACTGTACCTGCCAAGAAGCAGAAAACCGCCCAGCAACGTGTCACTAACATGGCACCAAGGGCGAACAACAAGAAGCCTGAAGCCCGTGGCGCTCCCACGAAGCATCAACACATAAGAAACCAGGTTTACCTCAAAACCTGGTCCCCGAGATCTTCACTAAAACAACGGAGGTCCCGAACATCTGCAAAGCCAGCATACCTGCCCCCTCTCAAGGAGAATCGGTTCTACCCTCTCTCTTACATGAAAGAGGAGAAACCTACCCTCCACCCAAAAAATAAACAAAATTATCATGAGCCGGCTTGCTCCTACAAGCCCAAAATCAAATCCTGCATCGTCAGGCCTATGCAAAAACATTCTGAAGCCTGCACTCCTGCGAGTTGACCCTTCATCTCAACCGGGGCCGAGCTCGTAAAATTCAAATCTTCACTGCGACAGACAAAGGACCGCGTCCAGATTCTGTCCTTGCCAAGCTTCAAAGAAGACAAACTCGGCTGCTGCGCACAAGGGACTACATCCTTCATCGCCAGAGCCCAGCCAGAGCTGACTGAAGCTCAAATTACTCGTTGTATGCGTCGCCGCGCGGCATATCGACAAAAGGGACTTGAGAAACAAAGAACCCAGTGTTCTAATCTCCATGTCTCAAATAAATGGGTCGAAAAAGAAAGACCCGACCAATTCGCTGCTGTTCATATGGTTGGCAAAACCAAAAAACTCTAGAACTCAGCAACCAAAATCAGTGTTAGACGTCCGGTGACTCGCAGCGTCTCCCGGACACGAACACATCTAGAAGAATCCTCCACTCCAAGCCAAGGACACCGGAGTAACCACTCCTCAGATTCTTCATCCAGAAGAATGAGCCCCAGCTCAGTCACCAGGATGATTTCTTCGTTCGAGTCCCGAGGGATGAACGTCTTGGCTACAAATTCTGAGCAGCCTCCACCGCATGATGACGTAACCACACGCATCCAGCAGTTGGAGCAAGGACAACAGAGAATTGAGGCTCTGATGGAAAACCTTATTCTCACTCTACAGCGTCCACCACCTAACAACCAAACTTCTCCGAATCATGAAGATGACGAGGACAATGCAGAAAACAATGAGTCTCGCGCCCTTACCAAAAAGGACGTGGACGATATCCTCGCAAAAGCAAAAGAAGAGGATACATTGAAGAAACATGGGATCAAGCCACCCTACCCTTTATGGATGGACTCGGTTCCGTTCCCTGCAAAATTCAAACAACCTACTCTCCAGACATATACGGGGAAAGGTTTGGCTAGACAGCATGTCATCCATTTCAAGATCCTGACGGGAGCCATTGCGGATCAAGATGCCCTCAAGATTCGCCTCTTTGTAAGTACCCTAAAAGGTACAGCCTTTGATTGGTACTCCACTCTGCCGGAGAACTCCATCCAGAACTGGGCTATGCTAGAGACACGCTTCCTGACCCACTTCCAAGGTGAGGATCATCCCGTTACTATGGCTCAACTCTGCAGCCTAAAACAGGGAGAGAATGAGCCAACATTCGACTTCATTTACAAATGGAAGGCAATGGCGTACAAGTGCTCAGATGTACTGCCACAAGCGTCGCTAGTCGACATCTGCCGTAACAATATGAGAGCAAAAATTCACTCCACGATCATCGGCAACAAATCAGAGAACCTGGGAGAACTTTTCGAAGCTTCCATGGAAGCTGAAATGTTGATCAAAGACCTCAACAGTCAGAAATCATCAAAGAAAGAGCCAACTGCTATTACAACCTCAAAACCAAAGAAAAAGGAAGTTCTCAATGTGCAGACTAAATCAGCTCCTCAGTAGCCAAAGAAACCTTAAAATAAAACTGCAGGTAAAAGACCTGAACTCTCTTATGCCTTCAAAGAACGTGTAGAAAAGAAATATCCGTTCGATGAAGATGTTGAAGAAATCTTTGAGGCTCTCCTAGCAAATGGCAAACTCATTTTGCCATGGCCCAAAAGACCGGGAGATGTTGGCAAAACCAATGATCCCCGATACTGTCCATACCATCAGATGATCTCACATCCTCTCAATCAATGCTTCTTTGTGAGAGAGAAGATCAATGAGATGTGGAAAAATGGAGTCATAACCTTTGATAAAAACTATGGCCCCGCCTCTGTCAACATGGTGTCATGTCGGCAAACTTCAAAGTCACCGAAGGAGAAAATCACTACTTCATTCAAGGTGATTAAAATGGCTCAAGCGTCCCAAGAATTGGTTCCCTATCCAACACCAGATGGACAACCTATATGGGTGCATCCTGATCTCTTAGAAGATGAAAATTGGGAGATCGTCAAAACAAAGCCAACCGCTCAGCAGCGAAGGCAAGCCAAGAGACAACTCCGCAAGCTCAAACAGCAGCAAAAGTCTCAACCAAAACAAGAAGTCCTTGAAAAGGCAGAAACCTCTTCCACTGCTTCACTAGGGGCGACGGAAGTATCCCTTCCCAAAACTTCAAAGGTGGTAAGAAAATTCACCCTTGATGATTTCATGCCACCTCTATACAAAAATGAAAATGTGCAGGGGGCATCATACTCTTGCAACTCTGTAGTCCATGAATGGATACGAGTCTAGTGATACTGCCAGTGATATCGATGAGTGGGAAGAATCCCTTGAAACAGGAAAATACCTCTCCGACGAGGAATGGATTCCTGAGTCTCATCTTATGCCAGTAATCTGGTATAACCCATTACAGCCACAAGGATCCTGGTTCGATGATGAAGAAGACCAGGACCCTGTTAAAAAAAATGCTGTCGATCCAGCACCAACCAATGCTCCGGTGGAACCCAACATTGGTGAACCACAAAGAGCAGATGATGAAGAAGATTTGGCTCCTATGCCTGATCTTGAGGAATATACAAGAATCTTACAACATCTTGCCATAGAGCAGGAGCGGGATCGCATCAATGATCTTCGTCATGATCCAGAACTAGAATCCCCTGAAAATCAACGGGAACTTTCTCCCTTAACTGCTGAAAATGGAGAAAACAATTGGATCGATGATCCTCTTACATCTGAGGATGAGTCTGATTCCCAACAGTCTGCAGTGGGGGCATCTCCTGTCCGGATGACCTGCAATGCGATAGCTCAGGACGATAGTGCCTCTGAAGCTTCCGAAGACATGTACACCCCAACCGGTAAGTATCATCTAGAGCTACATCTTCTCAGGTGACTTCCACTGAGATATCATCCTCTCAGCCTTCATCTCCTGAAGCTGTGACATCAGAACTCAAGCCTCTCCCGATTGATCATCTTGAAGAATCTCCTACCAATGAAATCTTCTTCATTGAAAGCCCAGTCGATTGGTCCCAGATGCCCGATCTCATAGATGATGACTGGACTAATACAGAAAGGTTGTTGGATGCTGTTCAGGACTTGTTCCCGGAAATTGCTCCGTGCAACACAATTACTGAAGACACCAATGCTGTTACAGAAACGTCTTCAGCAAAGGATCAATTCTTTGATCCTGAGAGTGATCTTCCAAAAGAAGACCCTTCTCTAGAAGCCCTTGAAGTTGGTAGAGGTACCCGTTCTGGCCGGGATTACCACAAAAATTACAACCAACCTTCTTCTTCTCATGTAAATCCTTCAGGAAATCAAGTTATAAGCGCTCCAAGTCGCAATAATAATGAAAATGCAGGCCCGAAGGAGGCTTTCAAGTACGACTTGATTGAGGACTTCAAACACATACCTTCACGTCTGCACATTCTTGACTTATTACGAATGTCTCCACAAACTCGTGATAGTCTCATTTCAGAATTACAAAGGCTGAATGCGGATGTCGACAAACATGCCCCACAAGTCCTACAAATTGAAATGGACTACAGGGTCAAAAAATCAAATACTCCTCCAAAGGGAGAAAAGAAGAAAACCCAGGGATCAAGCAATAAATGCCTCTCGGTACAAAAGGTAACAAGTGCAACAATTGCCTTCGACAAGGATGACCTCTTGCTAGGCGAGACAAAGCACAACCGACCCTTGTACTTTACGGGGTACGTCAAAGAAATGTCAGTACACAGAGTTCAGATCAATCCAGGTTCTGCACTCAATCTCATTTCTACTTCGGCACTCGAAGAGCTGGGTATCCCACCTAGCAAGCTGAGTCACACGGCTATATCCATCTTCGGATATGACGGCAGCGCTCAAAGGCCTGTCGGCAAAATCAGGTTCAAATTGTAAATCGGTGATCTTATTTCTGAAGTCACTATGTATGCAATAAGGACCCCATCATGTTACAATATACTCCTTGGACGCCCCTGGATACATGAGAATGGTGTCGTCCCTTCAACTCTACATCAGTGCATCAATTTTGTTGGCAACGATGGCTTGATACATCGAGTGTTTGCAGACAAAAAGCCCTTCAAAGGCAGAGATGTCCATTTTGCAGATGCTCTAATGTATAAAGATGGAAAAGAAGAACAGGAGGAGAAAACAATTCACTTTGCCGACAATCTCCAGAAAGATAAAGGCAAGGCTCCTCAGCAATCACCGGAGGTAAACAAACCCTCCACCAAACTCAAATTAAGTGGTTAAGCTCCCTTCGTCATCTCCTTCAAATCTTCAAAGCCTTTGGTAATCACTACCAAAGTAAAGAAGACAAAACAAAAGGCTGAGGGCAAGTTCACTGTCTACTTTGTGTCTATTATGCATGACACAGACTCGGAGTCAGAGTCAGAAGATGACACAGCATCAAGCCAAGCTGATACTCAGTGAGATCAGCCCCCTCTCAATCCATTGGAGACAGTTGCTGACATAGAAGACCCTACGTCGGCTTCCTTTGTTATTCCGGCAACTTCGCCAAAAGAAAAAGCAATCTTCTTCCATAGATCTGGAGCATCTCCACTGAACTCTCTGCTTGAACCTTTCCAAAACGAAGGTATGCTTCAGCTATCCCTGTATAGTCCAATGGCACAAGCTATCATGAAGAAAATGGGCTACGACGCTCAAAATCCGACTGGTTTGGGAGTTGGCCGTGGTATTCTCACACCATTGGAACCCACCCTGACCAAAAGTCAACCAGAAGACTGGAAAATCCACCTTCACAAAGGCAAGTCTTCATATGGGTTGGGGTATGATCCTACCGCTCCTATGAGACAAACCGACCAAGCCTCAACATCTCATGAAGAAATTGATATCCCTGGATATCTCTTTGAGGAGTCACTCGTCAAGGGTCCAGAAAGCTCCTCCAATTGGTATAATTTCTCTGATGATAATGAGGAATTGCCCGATGACACAGACGAGCGGTTCTCTGACCTAGAAGAATCATCGTCTCCAAAAGAAGTACCCTACTTCAACCCAATTCCAGCAAATGATTGGGACCATCTCATTGCAAGCCTTGAGAAGGACACTGATCAAGAAGATCCATGGGCAGAAATGGAGCCTCAGTCTGAAAATTTCTCTGGCACTCCAGAAGGTCTTGTTGAGTTGGAAGCCTCCGAAAATATTGTGGAGGAACCACCTTCAAACCTTCCGACAAAAGACCCTGTCCAAAAGATAAACTTGGGAACACCTGATAACCCACGTCATGTATTCATAAGCAAGAATATAAAGGATGGTGAGTTACCCGAGTATATCTTTTTTTTTCGCGAGTTAATTGATTGTTTTGCATGGTCTTATGCTGAAATGCCTGGCTTAGATCCCAAAGTAGTAGTCCACAAGCTCAACTTGCAAAAAGAAATCAAGACTGTCAAACAAGGCCAAAGAAGATTCCGTCCCGACGTGATGGACAAAATTGAACAAGAAGTTCAGAAACTCAAAAACGTCGGCTTCATCCGCGAAGAACAGCATCCTGAATGGTTAGCCAACATCGTCCCCGTGACAAAGAAAAATGGGCATATAAGGGTCTGTATCGACTACAGAGACCTGAATAATACATGTCCTAAAGATGAATTCCTGCTTCCCATACCAGAGGTGATGATTGACAACACCTATGGGTTCGAGCGAATGACATTCATGGATGATTCTCTGGCTACAATCAAATAAGGATGCATCCTGAAGATGAAAGGCACACGTCATTTCGCACACCATTTGACGTGTATTGCTACACTGTCATGCCATTTGGTCTGAAAAATGAAAGTGCAACATATCAGAGGGCTATGATGAAAATATTCCAAGGTATACAGCACAAGACGGTCGAATGCTATGTTGACGACCTCGCCATCAAAAGCAGAAGAAAAGAAGACCATCTCGACGATCTTCGAGAAATCTTCCTCCGACTTCGCAAACACAAATTGCGGATGAATCCACTAAAGTTCTTCTTCGGTGTCTCATCGGGTAGGTTTCTCGGATTCATAGTACGGAAAGATGGAATAGAACTTGACCCCACCAAAGTCAAGGCTATCCAGGAAATGCCATCTCCAAGAACCCTAAGAGAATTAAAAGGGCTTCAAGGAAGGTTGGCGTACATTCGACGGTTCATCTCCAATCTGTCAGGGAAGTGCCGTCCATTCTCTCGCTTGATGAAGAAAGGCGTAGACTTTGTCTGGGATGCTGAATGTGAAAATGCATTTCAAGACATCAAAGCATACCTCACCAAACTTCCAGTACTGGCTGCCTCCACAACTGGAAAACCATTTATCTTGTACACAAGAGCTCTCGACCACTCTTTGGGTGCTCTGCTCGCACAAGAAAACGACGATGGAAAAGAAGTTGTTCTATATTACCTTAGCCGCATGTTGGTAGGTGCAGAGCATCGCTACTCCCCAGTCGAAAAAGAATGCCTTGCAGTGATTTTTGCCGTACAAAAGCTACGTCACTATCTGTTGTCAAACACAGTCTACCTGATTTCGAGGATCAACCTCTTAAAGGTCCTTGTCACAAAAGCAGGTTCTCTAAATGCCCGACCGGCAAAATGGTCCATTCTTCTATCACAGTTTGATATTAAGTATGTAACACAAAAAGCAATCAAAGGCCAAGCTCTAGCAGACTTCTTCGCAGAGCAACGTGGGATGATCTCCCAGACGAATTTGTATACAACGTGGAAATTTCCTTACCAAATGCTTCCTGGGACATGCACTTTGACGGTGCAACCAGGACACATGAAAAGGGAGAGCAAATATCGGGAATTGGCATCTTCTTTGTCAGTCCCGACAAATACATGATTCCACACGCCTTCTCACTACTGGAACCATGTTCAAACAATGCAGCTGAGTACCAAGCCCTGATTGTAGGATTGGAACTCGTCCTCGAATCCGGCATCACCATGTTGGAAGCTTTTGGGGACTCTCAACTGATCGTCAACCAGATGAATCAAAAATATGAAGT
Organism: Umbellularia californica; assembly: GCA_028538565.1. Taxonomy (NCBI): domain Eukaryota; kingdom Viridiplantae; phylum Streptophyta; class Magnoliopsida; order Laurales; family Lauraceae; genus Umbellularia; species Umbellularia californica. The sequence goes on from JAPQWN010000007.1 coordinate 46,659,322, forward strand.
CAGGAAGCCTGATTTGCTACCTTACTACAATAAGGCGCAGTCGCTTCAATAAAAATTCAACATCTGTCATATCACCCACATCCTCAGAGGTGAAAACATCCGTGCAGATGCCCTGGCTGGACTCACCGTATCCATGGCAATCCAAGAAGGGGCAAACATGCAAATCACAGTGTGTCAAAGAAGGATTCTCCCTCCTCTCAACACACACCAAGCAGTTGCTGAATGTCACCAAGTGGTTGGAAGTCGGATGTCCATCCTCAAACCTCCGATTGGCGACTAGAGAGATCCGTTTATTGATTACATCATGCTCGGAATCTTACCTGAAGATCCAAAAGATCGGGTAAGCATCCAAAGACGAGCCCCGAACTTTCATTTGGATATACCTTCAAAAGCACTTTACAGAAAATCCTTCAACGGAGTACTCCTACGCTGCTTGTCACAATAAGAGGCTGAGGAAACTCTCAAAGAAGTACATGCTGGTCTTTGCGGAGCCCATCAGGCTTGTCCTAAGCTCTACAACCAGATAAAAAGGCTAGGTTATTATTGGCCTACCATGGTAGCTGATGCAATACAATTTGCCAAGCACTGCCAAAAATGCCAGATTCACGGAGATTATATCCACATGCCTCCAGAATGGCTACATCCAACAGCAATCTCGTGGGAAGCCTGGGGTATGGACATCATAGGTCCTATCTCTCCCCCATCAAGCAAGGGTCATCGCTTCATCTTCGCCGCTACGGATTATTTCTCCAAGTGGTCAGAAGCATTTGCGCTCAGCGAAATGAATACCTCATCAGTCCTTCAATTCTTGCGCACCAACATTATTTGTCGCTTTGGCATACCTAAAAGATTCATCCATGATAATGGACCACAATTCCGGGATCACAGATTCTACAAGTTCTGCGACAAGTACAAAATCCAAAGTTGTCCTTCGACTCCATATAATCCAGCAGCGAACGGACTAGCAAAAGCCTTCAACAAGATACTCTGCAAAATTCTCAAGAAAATGGTCTCTAGTCATAAAAGAGACTGGGGCGACAAACTACCAGAAGCTTTGTGGGCCTATCGAACTACCGTTCGAGGACCAACCCATAGCACACCATTCTCTTTGGTCTATGAATGCGAAGCTGTTGTACCTTTGGAAGTACAAATTCCTTCCTTAAGGGTATCTTTGCAAAATGACATGCGAAAGAAAGCAATGTCAAATTGAGACTCCAAGAGCTGGATAATCTCGATGAAAGACGACTCGAAGCTCTACAAAGCATTGAGTTATACCAAGCACGCATGGCAGGATCTTTCGACAAGAAGGTCAGGCAACACGCCTACAAAAATGGTGACTTGGTTCTTGTAGTAAAAAGACCCATAGTCTTTGCCCACAAATCCAAAGGCAAATTTGAACCAAAATGGGAGGGACCCTTCGTCATCGACAAAGTCTTCTCCAATGGCGCATATGCTCTTCTAAACATAGAAGGGGACAGATATATGCTGCCCATCAGCGGAAAGTTCTTGAAGCGGTACTACCCTTGACGACTTCCTCAAACGGGTCAGAGCGATATCTACACGGCCAAAGCCTATTTCCATGGTACTTGCTCGTCAAACTCACCCCTTTTGAAATTTTCATTTTTATGTTGAAGTTTCCAAAAAAAAAAAAAAAAAAAAAACTCTCTCAAAACAATGCTTACTTTCATCATTTCATTGTTCAAAAAAAAAATCAAAATCCAAAAAACCCAAGTTTAGGAGCCTTTTCCCAGACTTGACCAAAATTTTCAATCCTTGAACCCAAAAATTCATGGTTTGAAACAAAAACCAGGACTCAGGAACTTTCACCCTAGTTCGCCCCGGCCTTTACAACCAAAATGGTTTTAAGTCAAAATTTATGACCCTCGTGTCTTTAAACAAAAAAATGGTTTTTTTAGAAACCGCGGGGAAGCGACACTTAGTCGATATTCGCAAAAAACCAAAAAACCGGAAGGATGCGAACCCCATTCGATACTTCCAAAAACCTAAAAAATCGCAAGGAAGCGAACCCCATTCGATACTTGCAAAACCTTAGATCGTGGAGAAGCAACATACCAGTTGATATCCACAACCCAAATTTCAAAAATCGTGGAGAAGCAACATACCAGTTGATATCCACAACCCAAAATTTCAAATGGTTCGAGAAAACCTCAAATTTCAAAATCCCGGGGAAACGACATCAAGTTAGTACTCACAAAACCAAAAGTTTTGGGAAAAGCAGGGAAGTGACGCTTAGTCGATATTTGCACCACAATCCACGAGGAAGCGACATTCCATCGATACTCGCAAACACAGCCCACGAGGAAGTAACATTCCATCAATACTCGCAAACCGAATAAGCAAGGAAGCGACATTCCATCGATATTTGCAAGACCATTCAGCGGGGAGGCGACATTTAGTCGATACCTACATTTTGAAAACCAAATCCGGCTATAAACGCCAAAAAGCGGCTATAAACGCCAAAATCTGGCTATAAACGCCAAATTCGGCTATAAATGCCAAAACAAAAAAAATGCGGCTATAAACGCCAAATTCAGCTATAAATGCCAAAACAAAAAAAAATCCGGCTATAAACGCCAAGTTCGGCTATAAATGCCAAAACAAAAAAAAAATTCGACTATAAACGCCAAAATCGGCTTTCATACCAACAAAACAAAAAACTTGGTTTTCAAAAATCTGGCTTCTATGCCAAAACAAAACAAACAACAAAGAAAGCAAAATTCGGCTATAAACGCCAAAAAGTGGCTATAAACGCCAAAATCCGGCTATAAATCCCAAAACAAAAAAAATCCGGCTATAAACCCCAAAATTTGGCTATAAACGCCAAAATCCGGCTATAAACGCCAAAAAGCGGTTATAAACACCAAATTCGGCTATAAATGCTAAAAAAAAAAAATTCCGGCTATAAACCCCAAAATCGGCTTTAATACCAACAAAACAAAACTTGGTTTTCAAAAATCTGGCTCCTATGCCAAAACAAAACAAAAAAAAACTTCGGCTTTCATGCCATCTTAAAATTCGGCTCCTATGCCATTCCAAAAATCGGCTTTCACGCCATCCAAAAGCCTTGGCTCTCATGCCACAAACAAAATTTTGGCTTTCATGCCACAAACAAAAACTTTGGCTTTCATGCTACAAACAAAAAAAAAGAAAAATAACTTTGGCTCTAATGCCATCTCAAAATTTTTGGCTCCCATGCCGTAAAACAAATTTTGGCTCTTACGCCACAAAATTAGGCTTTCATGCCATCCAAAATTTGGTTTTCAAGCCATCAAAAACCAGGCTTTTTGCCACAAAATTGGCTTTCATGCCCAAAACAACTCTTTGACAAAAGATTTTCACAAAATGACAACCTTTTGATCAAATTCTTAAACAAACATTCCCATCAACTTTTGCTCAATTTTGTTTTCATCAAAAAAGTGATTTAAGTGAAAGGAAGGGGATACAAAAATATAGTACCAAAATTGTTTATGCATGGAGGTACCAAAAAAAGAAAAGAGTTTGTTACAACTCAGGAGCTCAATCCAACATGGTTTTCAACCAAAGATTCAACTCCTCAAGCAGACCCTTGGCCTTAACTTCTAAAGTTTTTAGGCCACGCTTCTTCAGAATGTCCCCATAAAACGCGGCCGAATGCCGCAACCCATCTGCAGCACGAGGAAGTTCTTCCCAGAGGACTTGCCACTACTCATGCTCCTGAGTCTTCCTCCGGACATTACCTTTAGCTTCCTCAACCTGGCGAATGAGGGTCCCTTCTTTGTCACGAGCCTCCACAATGGCGGTCCATTTGGCAGCGGCTTCTTCCTGTAAAAGCTCAAGACGCTGCCTAGCCTCGACAACCTCCTTATCAAGGCGGTCCAAGTCTTGCTTCAGCCCCATAATGGATAACTCGATAACGTTCTTCTCCTGAACGATCTGCCTTTGAGTCTTTGTGACCTCAATCAGTTCAGCTTTGACTTTGCTGGATGGCTTTATGAACATCTCATCAAAGAAGTCACCATCAGGGAAACTATTGGTCTCAATCCATTTGTTCCCTAAGGCGATGACCTCCTCAACAAAATCTTTGGCGCTTGCGTTGTCCAGACCGAGTTCTTTGCTATCAGCAAGGATGTCCTGCACGTGCTTGATCATGCCAAAACCAGCTTCCGAATAACCTGAAAAGAGAGTCTCAACCCATGAGCTCAAGACAGTCTTCAACACCTTCCTTGCATACTGAAGGTGCGGTGCAGATGAGTATTCGCCATGCTCTGGTGCCCGACTGCCCATGTCATGTTCCATTGGAAGAGTAATCAATAAACTCTTTCCAACTGAAGAAGCTGACTCATTAAAGGAAGCAGAAGCCCCCACTCCTGGATCAGCAGTAGGTACCCCATGTTCTGGCTCTGAGGAAGACGGAGGAACCTCTCCTGTTGCTCCACAATCTGCCAAGGAAAGGACAAAAGGTATGAATATAATCTCGTCAAAAAAATATATATCAAGATTATTATTACAGAAATACCTGCTTCGACAACGGCGGAGTACTCTCTGCCTCTCTGAGCTCATCAGAAGCATCGTCAAAAGTTGCATCCATGGATGGCTCGAAATCGTCAGAATCCTCCAGCAAGTCAAGAAAACAAAGGCTACATGTTAGCAAATGACAGCACAAACAAAAAGAAGAAAAAAAAAAGCCAAAGCAATCATACCAGGTGAAGGTTCTGGAACCACTACAGAGTCCCTGGGCTCTTCCTCAGATGCCTCGACTGGATCCGTCATTGCCTCATCGGCCGAAACCTCGGGCATCACCAGGTCATCATCCTCTGCCAAAAGAAAGAAAGCAGCGGATTAAAAACAAAAAAATCTCTTACAAGAGAAAAGAAGAAACAAAAGAAAGAAAGAGGATCATACCAGCTGTCTCCTTTTCTCTGCTCCTCTTCCCCGGAGGCTTGTCAGCATCCTCAGACACCTCCTCAACAATGGTGAGAGGAACTTCAATATCAGAAGGACCTTCTCCCAAGCCTGCTGAACGGCCGCATTGGAAGATCTAGCAGAACGACGAGGTGCGTCAGTAACAGGACCTTTACCCTTGTTCGTTCTATAAGAACTACCTGCAAAAGATGGAAGAGAAAAGATCAATCAACATCAAAATGACAGAATTCTGCTACAAAAATTCTAGCAAAATTTTGACATGGTTCCGGGGCAATTCCGAAGGAAAGGAAAATACTCCGAAAAAGACAAGAAGCCTGAAGATGAGCTCAACATCGCTGCGAGCTCATAGTCAGTGGAGAATTCTCAAAGAAGGTTCGAACTCAACATCGCTGCGAGAACAAGCCAATCTCATCAAACTTCCGCAAAATCTGAAAAAAAAGCTCAACATTGCTGCGAGCTTCAGAATCCAAACATTGTAAACTTCCTCAAAATCCAACAAGACCGAGAAAGAGCTCAACATCACTGCGAGCTCAAAACCCCAATACTTTCAAAAGATTTTCATGTATGCATCATCATGCTTCCGAATCCATTTACAAAATCATGCATCGAAAAAATATCATCATGCATTAGATGCTAGGAAAACCTTGACCAAAGTTTGACCAATTCCAACCCAATTTGGTCAAAACCAATCAAACTTTGTCCAAGTCAAAAATCATGTTGGCTTGACCTAGAGACTCTAGCCTTCTATCTTGATGCATAAAAAAAAAAAAGAAAATGCATACATATTGAAATTGCATAGCCTCATTATCATGGTGAGCAAACAAAGAAAAAAAAAAAGAGAAAAAAAAATCTCAGCAAAAAAAAAAAAATAAATAAATTTGGCCCACAGGCCGTGGCCCACTGCCACGTGGCAGGCTGTCCGTATAACCAAGAAAAACAGAAGAAAAAAAAAACAAACAGCAAAAAAAAAAAATGCTGACAAAAAAACCATCAGCGTGAAAAAAAAAAAGGGAAAAATCGCTGACAAAAAAAAAAAAAAGAAGTCAGTGTGTGAAAAAAATATATATACATGGCAAAAAAAAAGGGGGGGAAAACCGTGAAAATAAGAGAAAAAGAAAAGAAGAAGAAGAAGAAGCACGAGAAAAAAAAAGGAAAACATGCTTGAAAAAAAAAGAAAAAAAAAAGGAAAACGTGCTTGAAAAGAAAAGAAAAAGAAGAGAAAAAAAAATGAAGAAACTACTTCTACAATGGAGATTCTTGTGGAGAAAGAAAACTTACTTGAAGCCATTGATGGAGAAGAAGAAGAAAAGCTTGAAGATCCTTGAAGAAGAAAAAAAAGCACTTCTAATCTTGGAGAGCACTCTTGAAGATTTCTTGCAAAAAGAAAGCAATGAAGCAAAAGAAACAACCCTCTTGCTTTTATAGAAGAAAGCAAGCCAAAAGAGGAAACAAGGAGAAAGAAAAGAGGAAAGTACTAAAATTTAGCTACTTTCCCAAAAAGAGAGATATTTTGAGAAAATCTTTCCACAAAAGGAGGAAACTTGAGAAATTCTCTCCAAGTAAAGATATTTTTAGATATTCTCTATACAAAAGAGGTATTTTTAGATATTCTTTACAAATATGACACCATATGAGATCTAGGCCATCTCCAAAGCCTAAGGTCCCATGGGTTAGCCCATATGAGCCAGGTTTGACCACCTAGGCACTAAAAGTGGCTTTTAGTCAAAATATTCCTCTTACAAAGAGCAAAAAAAAAAAAAAAAAAAAAAAAAAAAAAAAAAAAAAAAAAAAAAACAGAGAGAAAAGAGCAAAAATAAAAGTCCCATGCCTCTTTTGAGTTGATGGGACCATTCAAAAAAAGAGAAAAGAAAGTCTCATGAGTTTCCAAAAACCAAACCATCCAACCCCATGAACCAAATTGAGCCAAAATCTTGAAGTTGACATTTCACAAAACAAAATTCCAGTCCCCTAGCTCGCCACATACGGCACAAGACCAAAACCAAACTCAAAATCCAAACCAAACCCAAAACCAAAAACCCCAAATCTGACCCCCCCAACCTGCCACATACAACTTGTTAGGTCACAAGGTCAAAATCAAAAATCAAACCCGGACCCCCTAACTTGCCACATACGGCTTGTTAGGTCACAAGGTCAAAAACCAAAATCCAAAACCCAAAATCCAAATACCCCATGTCATTTTCAAAACTTTGCCTTGAGATGGTGTGTGATCCCTCTCACTACCATAAAATTTCCCCGAAAATTCAGAAGGCTATTCAAAAAAAAAAAGAAAAAAAAAAGAAAAAGCTCAAGACTCTTGGTCAAGTTGGAATCTCTCCTCCAAGTTTCTCTTCGAGGCACATCGACTCCAAAAAGCTACTCGTCGTTGTACCTCGAGGGGGCATTTGTTGACACCAAAAAAAGTCACTATGTCTCCTCCACATCAAGAAGCCTCGTGAAGCTGCATCCTGCTACAAAACAGGCAAAGCTACTTCAAGATCAGATCTTGTCAGAATCAGACAAAAACTAAAAGATCTTTCAAGGCAGCCAAAAGAAGGGTACACCTAAGGTTTCGGGCCATTCCGACAGCGTTTCGCCTAACTTCACTACTCCGACAACTAAACAAGCGCTCCCGGCAGCGACATCATCGAAGACACTAAAACTTCGATTAAAGCCTACGGATGACTCAGAATGTCTCCAAAGGGCTCCATGCCAAATTTCAAATCAAACTGACAACGTTTGACCCTCCATCAATGCTCGAACAACAAAATCAAGCCTCCAGGCGGCGGGAACCACCGAAGTCATCACTCATCAAACAAATTATATGAGTGGCTTCAACATGCTTCCAAAAGGCTGCACGTCGAATTTCAGGTCATTCCGACAACGTTTGACCAGGTTTCGATGCTCCGAAAGAAAATCAAGCCTACCGGCGGCGGAGCATCCCGGGACCATGACATCCAAAACGGAGCGGATGGAACGTCTCAAAATGACTCCAATAGGCTCCCTGTCAAATTTCAAGTCAATCGGACATCGTTTGACCACATATCAAAGCTCGGCATTTTCCCAGCAGCAAAATCAAGTGAAGCATCGATGGGACCCCAAACGGCTTCAAAACTCAAATAAAAGCCCATGGTTGGTCCTATCCACTGGTCAAGAAGCTTCACCTCAATTTTCAGGTCATTCCGACATCGTTTGACCTAGTTTCGACTCTTGACGGAAAATCGGCTACAAAGTCTTTGGCTTTCCCGAAAAATGGGAAACTTTGTGCTCCGATTTCGCGCGGGTTCTCGTCAAGTTTTCTCCAAGAAAATCAAGTCAATAATTGAGGAAAAATGTCAAGAAAAATACAGAAGAAAAAAGGAACGAAAAAGTCGGAAAAACGGCCGAAGACAACGATCGCCGACCAAACGGGCCAAAACCTTAAGGTCGCCGGCGACCCTGCAAATCTGGGTCGCCGGATTTTGCACCAAAATGCCCGATTTTTTATCCTTTTCGCGTTTCGGGTGTTCCTGCCTCTGTGATTTTCTGAAATCCAATCTTTGATGCTTGAAAACGACTGATCTTCGTCGACATCTCGGATCCGCCGTCAAAAGCATGAAATCATCACCGATCGCTCCAAGATCGTCAACCGGCTAACCAAGAAAGTGCACTTTCTGTCCGACCGATCGTGAAATCAACAAGATAGATGTCACCGGCCCACCAACATCAACCAATGTTTGAAATTGCATCGCGATCTAGCATCAAACAATGTGTGGATCCACCTGTGATGATCGCAAGAAGAATCTCAAAAGACGCGGCGCGACCCGCGACTCTTCACATGCCTCGGCGACTACTTAATGTCGTTAATTGACCCGTTTATGACAAATTAAAGCGGTCATTGACTCATTATTTTGGATGGCCCAATCAGATTCAAGCATTTGGGAGTTACAAATCCAAGTAATCATGGCAATAAACCCATGAAACTCCCATCATCACGAAGCATAAAGGTGATTAAATGCCCACTACCTTCATCGGCCAATCACAAGCCATGAAAAAGGAGTTACAAAATCAACTTGTAACTCCTCATCAATGCTCTCATCATGGCTATCAATGCCCATAACCACCCCATGGCTACCAAAAGCCTATAAAAGGAGATCCATTTCCAAGAGAGAGAGGATCATCGACATCTATCAACTTGAAACTCCGCACTTCTCCCAAAGAAATCCAGACGAAGTCCTGCTGCTTTGCTGCAAAGAACACCACAAGGTGATCAACGTCCCTTGGGGGGCCACCCCCCCAAGGTCACCTCCTTCTCCAACATGGCCTAAACGCGGCTTTTCAGCCCGTTTACTTGCTTTTTCATTGGATATAGGACCTCCTCTTGGTCCTTGTCCTTTAAAAAACTGAGGTTAGGAGCCAAGCCAAAGAATCAAAGCATCAACCGTTCTCATTTGAAGGACGATTGCGAAGTCCATACATGACTTGCGACCGTCGATCTCAACGTGTCTCCACAATCTCCTGAGAAGTTAGATCCATTTTCTTACTTTTCTATTGTAGTTTGTATTTCTTAAAGAGACAAAAAAAGAAATCACAATTCTTGTCTTTCATATTTGATGAGTTTTGTAAAATCGCCTTTCACGGGAAACAAACAAAAACGCCTCCTACGGCATCCTCAAAAAACAAACTTGTCTCTTTTCTTAATATTTATGCAATTTGAAAAGTTAGAAAAAAGGATTGATTTCCTTTCCACTTGTGAAGGTAAATCTCCGGATCATCACCATTCCAAATTCCAAGTAGAAAGTAAATCTGGCATACCCGTATAAAAAATGTTGATACCCGCGATTCTCTCTCCTCCGCCGAGACCTAGGTTAGCCCCCAGGGTGCGGAAGGAGAGGACGGAAGATTCCCGAGGGTCCATCACCAACCCACACATTTATGGGCGTAACCTCCAAACCCTCTCTGAAGGCAACACCTCTTCTCCTCCTCCAGGATTTGAACCCCCCATTGAACCCCACCCACACCCCCCCCCCCCCCCCCCCCCCCCCACCACATCAACACCCCATTTTCTAACTCCATTGTCCCCACAGTAACCCATGCTAAAGCTCCCTCCCCTCCAACCCATCTCCCTAAGGACATGACCACAAAAGTTACAATGGAAAAACCACCCAAAGGCAAAGGGTGTCACACAGGCCAAACCAATGGTACTGGCCCAATCACTAGGAGGTCTAGAAGCAAACGCGCCTCCCCCACTCTTTACCCATGTTAAATGTCCTTTACTGGAACTGTAGGGGAATTTCAAATTCCCCTACCATTAGAGCCCTGGTTAATCTGGTTTGTTACCACCACCCTGATCTGATTTTCATCTCTGAACCAATGACCACCTTCTCCTCCATTCACTCCCTAGGCCTGTCCATATTTGGCTTTGATACTTTCCATTCTAACTGTCCTTCTCTATAAACCACAAAACTATGGTGTTTTTCCAAGTCTTCCCATCACCTGTCTACATCTGTCTTTAATGCTTCCTCTCAGCATCTCACTATGCTCCTTTCTAATCCAACCACTGGCATCTCTTCTCTCATCACTGGAGTCTATGGATCCACCAACCCAACTCACAGGAAAGACCTCTGGAAAGTCTTATTAGATACCTCCCAAACCAGCTTTCCTTGGTGTGTCATAGGTGACTTTAATGCCATCCTTGCCCATCATGAGAAGCTTAGTCTTCGCCAAGCCACTCCCTCCTCACGAAAAGACTTCCAATCAGTAGTGATTCAAACCGGCCTCCTGACATTCCCTTCTCTGGTAGTAAATTCACCTGGTCTAACAATAGACAAGGCCTTTCCTATGTTGTAACTAGACTAGATAGAGCTCTAGCTAACTTGCATTGGTTGGCCATCTTCTCTGATCCCACTGTCCATCATCTCCTTAGAATTTCTTCAGACCACAACCCTCTCTTATTGAACCGTTTCAAGCTTCCCCCTTGTTGACACCAAAAATGTCACTTTGCCTCTTCAACATCAAGAAAGCTGCATGAAGTCGCAACCTGCCATAAATAGACAATGCAATTTCTCCAAAAAATCAAATCTTGTCAGAATCAAACAAAAACTGCAAGATCCTTCAAGATAGCCAAGAGAAGAGTACACATGAAGTTTCGGGCCATTTCGACAACATTTGGCCTAACTTCACTTCTCCGACAGCTAAACAGGAGCTCTCGGCGGCGACATCATCGGAGACGTCAAAACTTCAATCAGAGCCTACAGATGACTCCAGCATGTCTCAAAAGGGCTCCATGCCAAATTTCAAGTCAAACCGACAACGTTTGACCCTCCATCAATGCTCGAGCAGCAAAATCAAGCCTCCCGGCGGCGGGAACCACCGAAGCCTTCGCTCATCAAACCAAGTGCATGAGTGGCTTCAACATACTTCCAAAAGGCTACACGTCAAATTTCAGGTCATTCTGACAATGTTTGACCAGGTTTCGATGCTCCGAGAGAAAATCAAGCCTACCGGCGGCGGAGCAACCCGGGACCATGACATCCAAAACGGAGCCCATGGAACGTCTCAAAATGACTCCAATAGGCTCCCCGTCAAATTTCAGGTCAATCGGACATCGTTTGGCCACATATCAAAGCTCGGCATTTTCCCCGCAGCAAAATCAAGTGAAGCATCGACGGGACCCCAAACGGCTTCAAAATTCAAACAAAAGCCTATGGTTGGTCTTATTTATTGCTCAGGAGGCTTCACCTCAAATTTCAGGTCATTCCGACATCGTTTGACCAAGTTTCAGCTTCTGGCGGAAAATCAGCAGCTCTACGCGACAAAGTCTTCGGCTTTCCCTGAAAATTGGAAACTTTGCACTCTAAAAATGCAAGGATTCTCATCAGGTTTTCTACAGGAAAATCAAGCCAATAAATGAGAAGAAATGTCAGGAAAAATACAGAAGAAAACGGCGACGAAAAAGACCACAAAACGGACCAAAAACAGGGGAAAAACCCCCAGGATCGCAGCCTGCGACCATGGCCCAGGGTCGCTGGCGACCCTGGGCCAGGGTCGCCGGCGACCATGGAAGTCCGGGTCACCGGATTTTTCACCGGTGACCCGTTTTTCCATCCTTTTTCGCGTTTCGCGCACTTTGGCCCCTGTGGTTTCCTGAAAATGTGATTTTTAGTGCTTGAAATTGACTCATGTCCGCCGACATCCGTCAAAATCACGGGTCAACCTCCAAAAGTATCAAAATCAACATTGATCGCCAACCGGTCGACCAAAAAAGTGTACTTTCCGCCCGATCGATCGAAAAATCGACAGGACAGATGTCACCGGCCCGCTCTTAGCTATCACTGTCTGAAGTTACATGTTCATCCGATGTCGATCAGCATGAAGATCCATCGATGATCATCGCCAGAAGAATTCCAGAAGACACGGCACGGCCCGCGACTCTTCGACTGCTCGGCGACCAATTAATATGGTTAATTGACTAGCTTTATTGCAGTCATTAATTCATTTCTTTGGACGGCCCAATCAGAAGCAAGCATTTGGGAGTTACAAGTCAATTGATTCATGGCATTTAACCCATGAAACTCCTCCCATTATGGTAATTAAGGTGATTAAAAGCCCTTAATCTCCATCGGCCAATCAGATTCAAGGAAAAAGGAGTTACAAAATCAAAGAAATAAATCTTGTAACTCCTCCCATTAAAGCCATTAAAGCCCATAAACTCTCCTAAATGGCTACCAAAAGCCTATAAATAGGAGAGCATTCCATTGAAATCAGGATCAGAAAAAAAGAGTTCAAGGATCAGAAAAAAAGAGATCAAGGATCAGAAAAAAAGAGATCGGATCGGAAGAGAGCGGAAAGAATCCAGAGAAAGAAAAAGAGAGAAAAACTCTGCTGAAGTTCTGCACCGGCCACCACTACAAGGTGACAAAAGTCCCTTGGGGGGCACCCCCCCCCCCCCCCCCCCAAGGTCCTTGCCTTCTCCCGCTGCCTCCAATGGCTTAGACGTGGCTTTTCAGCCCGTCTACTTAGCTTTTTATTGGACATAGGACCTTCTCTTGGTCTTTGTCCTCTAAAAACCTGAGGTTATAGCCAAGCCAAGCAAATCAAGAGCATCCTCTGTTCTCATCTGCATGGATGATGGCGAAGCCCATACATGACTTGCGACCGTCAATCTGAACGAGTCCCCCACAATCTCCTGAGAAGTTAGATCCTCCTTTTCTTGCTTTTCATTGTAGTTTGTATTTTTCTAAAAGAGACAAAAATCACAACTCTTGTCTTTCATTATTGATGAGAATTGTAAATCGGCTATAAACGCCAAAATCGGCTATAAATGCCAAACAAAATCGCCTTTCACGGCAAACCAAGAAAATGTCTCTTTTCTTAAATATTTGTGCAATGGAAAACTTGAAAGAAGTTGATTTCCTTTTTACTTGCGAAGGTTGATCTCCGGATTACCACTTGCAATTCCAAGTAAAATAGAAAATCTGGCACACCCACACAAAGAAATGTTGATGCACGCTTCAGGCCCGCCAGGGCGCGAAAGGGCCGGACCCGACGAACTCCCACGTTCCGCCGACCCCGGTAGCCGCCCCACGGCGCCTCGGAGCGCGTTCCATCACCCCTACCCCTAAGGCTTCCTTCCAGTTTGAAAATAAATGGCTACTCCACCACAACTTCCTTCAGATTGTTGAATCTAGCTGGGCAATCTCCATTGATGGGAACCCCCAATTCATGGGCCCAAAAAATCAAGAATCTCAAGCAGACCCTTAAAACCTGGAGTAAAGTTACCTTTGGCCTAGTCCACCAAAACATCCTAGATGCTGAAACCTCTGTTTTAAAATGTCAAGAGAATCTTCACTCCAACCCCTCAAATTCTTTTAGGAATGATCTTATGGCTGCTAAACTTAGCCTCCATGATGCCCTTAAAGCTCAGGAGATTCATTGGAAACAGAGGTCTAGGATTACTTGGCTTAAGGAGGGAGACCTGAACAGTAAGTTCTTCCATCAATCTGCCAAGGCTAGAACCTCCTTCAACAGAATTAGGCACATTTCTGTAAATGGCAACCTCACTGATGACCCTCTCATCATCAAAGATCAAGCTGTCCAATTCTTCTCCAATCTCTACAAACCCCATGAAGGTCAGATCAACCACACCCTCTTCTAATCTGACAGTCCCAAGGTCTCAGATTCTGAAAACTCCACTCTTATCTCAATCCCTACTGACTTTGAGATAAGAGATGCTGTCTTTGCCCTTAGGAAGAACAGCTCGCCGGGCCCAGATGGATTCAATGGTGCCTTCTACACTTCTGCTTGGTCCATCATTGGCCAAACAGTTATTAAGGCAGTCCAACACTTCTTCCAAACCAGAAACCTCCTCAAAGCTTCCAATGGATTCTTCCTAGTTCTCATCCCAAAATCCAACTCCCCTACCACCTTTGCAGACTTTAGACCTATTAGCTTGTTGAACTTTTCCTATAAAATCATCTCTAAAATCCTATCTTCCAGACTCTCCTCCCTCCTCCCCAAACTGATCTCCTCTCACCAGGCAGCTTTCATTTCAGGAAGATCGATCCACCACCATGCAGCCTTGACTTTTGTACTCTTTCAAAAACTCAAAGCCAATCTGAGCGAAGGTTCTTTCTGTCTCAAGCTAGACATTTCCAAAGCCTTTGATAAGCTCAACTGGTCTTTCCTCTTCTCTGCTCTCAATTTTTTTAATTTCTCAGAAGCCTGGATTTCCCTTATTAGAGAGTGTGTTTGTAATACTAGATGCTCTGTCTTGATTAATCGATCTCCTCATGGCTTCTTCAGCTCCTCCTGTGGCCTCAGGCAAGGAGATCCATTATCCCCTTACTTGTTTATTATAACTGAAGAAATTCTCAGTCTTCATCTCCATAACCTTCTTTCCTAAGGCATAATTCTCCCCCTCTCCACTGTCCCATACACCCCCTGTCACCTTCTTTTGCTGATGACATTATCATCCTTATGAAAAGAGTAACTTCCGGGGTGCTTGCTCTTTAAGATCTTCTCGATATGAAAGCCAAAACTCTCTCCTTCGCAGGTCGTCTTATTCTCATCAAGCACGTCCTCTCTAGTATTCCTATACACATTGCTTCAGTCCTTCCCTTCCCAGCCTTAATTAGCAAAGACATTGAGCGTTTGATGAGACATTTTCTTTGGTCAGGCAACTCCCCAACCCCAAAGAATATCTATGTTAACTGATCTCAGGTTGCACTCCCAAAGATGGAAGGAGGCCTTGGCATTAGAAGAATCTCTGAAGTGAATGAGGCTTCCCTCATTAAGCTAGGCTGGCAGGTAGCCTCCATGAAAACCTTGCTGTCCAGTTGGTTCAAGAACAGATACTTTAAAGACAACAACATATGGAACCCTGCTGATGGACCCGACTTTCGTCCTCTCCTTCCGCCTCGGGGGCTGCCGCGATCCGGCAGAGGAGAAAGCGGGTATCAACATTTTTTGTACGGGTATGCCAGATTTTTATTCTACTTGGAATTTGAAGTGGTGATGATCCGGAGATTCACCTTCACAAGTAGAAAGGAAATCAATCCTTTTTTCTAACTTTTCAAATTGCATAAATATTTAAGAAAAGAGAAAAGATTTTTGAATGCCGTAGGAGGCGATTTTTTGTTTGTTTGCCATGAAAGGCGATTTGGTGCCGTAAAAGGCGGTTTTGCCATGAAAGGCGATTTACAAATCTCATTAATAGTGAAAGACAAGAATTGTGAATTTTTTTGTCTCTTTAAAAAATACAAAATATAATTGGGAAAATAAAGAAAAGGAATCTAACTTCTCAAGAGATTGTGGGGACTTGTTCAAATCGACGGTCGCAAGTCATGTATGGACTTCGCCATTGTCCTTCAGATGAGCACGCTTGATGCTTTGATTCTTTGGCTTGGCTTGGGCCTTAGTTTTTTAGAGGATAAAGACCAAGGGTAAGTCCTATATCCAATAAAAAACCGAGTAAACGGGCTGAAAAGACACATTCACTACACCATTTCAGGGCTTTTACAGCTTCTCATTTATGGCGTGCATTGAATGCAAGCCGTAAATGATATAATAGTATGGCGCGCATGGAATGCGAGCCGGAAAAGGGCTTTTTCTTTTCTTTATTAACGCATGCATTTTGCGCGCTGTTAAATCTTATCAATTACGGCATGCATTTAGGACGCCGTAAATTATTGAGCATTTGCGGCCCACATTCGCAAGCCGTAAAAATATTAGGGTATCACAGCCCACATGTTGCACACTGTAAAAGGCCAAGCCATTCAAATTAAGTTCACGGCCTGCTTTGAGAAGTTATAAAATTAATCAGCTTTCACAGCCCACATTTCGCACGCCGTAAAATAAGAAACCCGCCAAATTAATATTCCAAAAATATTTCGCACCCTTTTTTTGACACCCAAAATTTAACCCCAAATTAGGGATAGACGATACCCACTGAGAACCCAAATCTCGACACCAAAAAAATTTCTCACCCCTTCTTCTTCTCACGAATTTTCAATTAATATTCCAATTTTCGATTTAACTTCATTGTTAGGAAAAGTAAAAATCAGAGATTATTACCAATGAATTATAAAACGTCGGTAAAATTGACTTTTAGCAACGTTTCCTTGAAAACCGTCGGCAAAGTTCAATTTTATTATTAACTTCATTTTTAGGGAAAATAAATATCAAAGACTATTATCGACGAATTTAACGAAGTCGGTAAAATGAACTTTTAGTGACGTTTTTTTTGTAAAACGTCGGTAAAGTTTAATTTTTTTTAGGAAAATTAAAAATAGAGACCTTTACCGACGAATTTTTCTTTTACCGACGAAAATTAGGTAAAGTTTCAGCTTTGCACGGAAAACTCATTTTTTCGCCGGTAGAAGTTATGTTTCACCGGTAAAATATTTGTGTCGGTGGCAAATGATCACTACAACAATCTGCACTTTTCCAGTCGTTTTTTCTCGTCGCAATAAAAAAACACCAGAAAAAGTATAGCTTTTGCCGGCGCAAAAGCTAATTTCGCCAGGAAAAGTATAGTTTTCCCGGCAATATTTATTTGCCAGCAAAGGTCCCCTTTGTACCGGCAATTTTTTATTTTCGCCGGCAAAAGTCCCATTTTTCCTTTCGCGCCTTGATTTCGGACTCTCCCCTCTAATATATATTGTCCCATTTTATTTCGCCCATCCCCATCCCTCTTTCACTCTCTCCCTCTCTGGCCCTGGCCCTCGATCGCTCATCCCCATCCCTCTCTCGCTCTCTCCCATCATCATTTCCATCCCTCTATTCCTCTTCCCGGAATCTCTCTCTCAGGCAACGCCCACCCCCTTTCAGCAGGTTCTCTTTGCTCCATCGCCAGACCCATCTCGACCCTCCCATCATCTTCTCCTCTCCATTGCCGGACCGTACGCAGAAAGGCCAAATAGGGTGAGGGAATAGCAAACCACTACCCAAAGGACTCATATCCACCTCCCCCTACATCTGATCAGCCGTTCGATCATTCTTCTGCAACAGGCTACTACCCATCTCCACTACTAGTCAATGGAGTTCCTGCCACGCTGTTTCGGTGATGTTGTTGGTGTTGCTGGTGTGTGACCGAGGTAACTCAAATCCCTTTCTTCTTCTTCTCCTTACTCTTCTCCTTTCTACCTTGTTATTTATTTTTATTTTTTTTTTGTTTGCTGGTCTTGGCATTGGAATGCCAAATGCAGATTAAAAGGGGCAGAGGGGAGAGTTTGGAGATCGATCGACTGGGTTTAGCTCGGATGAAGGGGATTTTTGGTATTAGGTGTCGGAGTTAGTGATTTGGGTTTCAGGGTTTTCGGGTTCTTAGGTTCGTTTTTTACTTGGATTTATTGGGGATTTGAGGATTTCAGTTGACAATGGATAGAGATTGTGTGTGGGTTTGATTTTGTCAGGGTGTGGGAATGGGTTCTGGTGTCTGGAAGCACAATGTTCTTCCTGGCAATAGGAATTCAGCTCTGATACTGAATTGATGCGGCCCCAAATCCTGGATAAAAAAAAAAGATAAATCTCCAATTCCAATGGGATTGAAAACCAGAACACACTCCTTACTGTATTGAAAACTAAGCAAATAAGCATAAGCAATTACAATTGGACTCAACTACATATTAAAGAGTACGATCGTTCCTTTAGCAAACATTACTTTCTAAATAAAATATAATCCTGAATAAAACAGGAAATAGTAATCCTAAAATGTAAAATAGAATTAAAAATAGAAATAGGATAGAAGTATGTTGCTACATTAATAGAAATGTTTTCTTTAGATTGCTAGGAATTCAATTCAATACAAACAAATAGGCTGTAAGCAATTTCATATTCTTGTTAATACTGATGTGCATTATTGTTAATACTAGTGTTTCAAGGCTTATAATTCCTGCAGGAAATTATTATCTGATGGGTTAAGGTAGTTATGGAATTTAGTATCAGAAGAATTTGTTTCTGGAGCAAATGTATTGAAGCCTTTTTTTTTTTTTTTTTTTTTTTGGGATTCTTTTAAGACCCTGTGAAAAAATAATCGTATTAACATTTGATGGGAATGATGAGATACTTGGTTTCACCTTTTTAATCATCTAATCTACTTGCTGCCTAAAATGAACTCAGAAAACCTCTCTATTAATGCATGGTATATGACATGTCTGTATGCAACCATAACATGAATGTTTTTGTCCAAGATACACTGGTTCTTGTTCCTATTTTAATTTTCTCATTTCAGGTCTTTATAGTATGAATTTTCTTTTGATATTTACTGCTTGATATGAAATTTAAATGCTTCCTCTGGTGGCCTTTAAAGCAAGTGGAAGAGGTGGATGTTATCTTCGAGCTTGCTCGTGTTGCAAAGAGACTAAAGATGGAATAAAGCCACTGTCCTTAAAGAAAGATGACACATTGAGCCTTTTTTTTTTTTTTTGACTCTTTTTTTCTCTGTCTCTGCATTTTTGTCTTAGACATTTGAAGCTTATCTCCTGGTTTGTTTGTTTTCTTCAATGTCCTCATTGCTTTTCCTGTTTGATTCTATGATTCTATCATTAGATGGTGTATCTAGCAAATTTTCATGTTCCTGTTGCTACTGAGGTTTGTCGGCGCTCAAGAATATTTCTCTGTGCAGCTTCTGCAGCTGACATTTATGACTCCCATTTTGTTTGACTTCTACAACTATGACATTAAGAATCCACATTTTTTTCAGTTGCTTGTCAAGTTCACACAGGTCAGATTCAGATTCGCGTCTTTGTTATGAAATGTCTCCCTAGGTTGCCAGATACAAGTGTCTCCACATGCATTACTTATGACCATTAACGCCAAAATATGTGGTGGATGGTACAACACCACCCTACTTGCATTTCATATGCACTATGCAGCTTGATTATCTCTTTCTTCTCCTTTGGTTGATCTACTTTTTTAGTGTTGTTACCTGTATTTCTATTGTCGCAGCCACCAAAAATTGTTGGAATGTAAGCTAGTTTATCATGTACTAAGGTGGTGAGATAGTCATTTGCAATTGTCTCCCTCTCCCTCTCCCTCTCCCTCTCTCTCTCTCTCTCTCTCTCTCTCTCTCTCTCTCTCTCTCTCTCTCTCTCTCTCTCTCTTCTTCTTCTTCTTCTTCTTCTTCTTCTTCTTTTCTCCCTTTGGCTGTCTTTGCTTGTTATTCTTGGTCTTGTATATATGGAGCTGGAGATGAAACTTAACTGCATACACAGCTTAATTTAATTAAGTGCACGCAACCCATAACAAGGAAATCATTTATGGAGGCCATGAATGCACAGTTGGAGTAGGAAACATTGCTCTTCCCTTCAACCTATATGAGCTTTGATAAACACCTTTACATGTATTCTACATCAACCCCACTAGAGAATGCAATGACAAAAGACACAACAAGCACAGCTCATCTACACATAAAACTAGCTATTGCATTGTGTTATAGTTCTGCAATCCACCTACCCCTTGTTCTATGTGTTAGCATGTTGTTTGATTATTTAATGTTGTGCAAGAGAGAGAATGAAGCAAGGAAGCATTTCTTCCCCAAATTGAGATTTCCCCAAAATGAGAAGGAAGCATTAGGTACTTATCCATTTCCCCAATAAAATGTTTTTCATTCTTATCTATTTATTTTGTTTTCTCTCAATGACTGATTAGATTTATGTGATTTTCATAATAGTGTCGTGTGAAAGCATGTTTCAGAGGAATGTGGGCATTTCCCCAGAATGAATTTTGTGCATGTTTTTTCTCTTTCTCCCCAGCTATTGGACTAATCCAGAGGAGGTCGAAACATTCAGGTTTGAATGCATGCCACTTACTCTTTTACCTTGGACCACACATGGCATGAATTCAGGTTTTTCCATGCCCAAAGAGGCTGTGACCAAGGTCATACTCCACCCATTTAAAGGCCCAAGTGCACTTCATATTTATTATTTAAAAACTTATTTGAAGAGGGATTGCATTGTTGTGGAAACTTCATGAAGAATATATGAGTTTTTGAGATGATTTGGGCATATAGCTTTTGTCCTCAACTATCATTTTAAGGACACCAATTTGGAGGTCTGGATGTTCCAATTGCATCTACCTCTCTTGGTGAGTCCCATCAGATGGTCGATGTAGATGACAAAAGCATGGGCCCCACAACTGTGGATGCACTTTTTGTGATCACCATAGTCATTGGTATTTGAAGTTAAAAACAATTGAAATTAAAACACCATGGACTAGCCCCTCATTCCTTTTCCTTTTCTTCTGCTTTTATTATTATTATTATTATGTTTTATAGGTACTTGAATTCTTTATTTATTTATTTATTTTTGTATAGGTACTTGAATTCAGAGGACTATGAAGGAGGTCTTGAAAAGTCACAGATTGACGAAATCTTATCCAACATAGCATGCGCTTTCCATTCATGGGCTGTGAGCTTTGCTGCCGCTGTTGTGGGTGACCAAGACCCTACCTCCGTTGAAAAGTTTAGTAAAAGCTTACAGAAGATGGGACCTGATGTAGCACTCTCTGTGGCCAAAACTGTCTTTTTGAGTGACTACAGAGATGTTCTTGACAAAGTTGAAGTCCCATGCACTATTATCCAGCCCACTAAAGATCTTGTGGTCCCCATGTCTGTGGCCTATTACATGCAGAAAACAATCAAAGGAAAAGCATGTGTTGAGGTCATTGAAGTTGATGGGCATTTCCCTCATCTCACTTGCCCTTAGCTGCTCATTGCTACACTGGATAAAATATTGGGTTCTGATTCTGATGAGAAGAAGGCTAGTGGATGTGAGGAAGAAGAAAAAGTATCCATCTAGATATTGAATTTGCAATAAAATATTATGATTTAGAATGGTGTGAAAAAGTAGTAAGTGTAGTTCTATAGAATTCTGAAAATGGGTTGGTCAGGGTTTTGAGCATGTCATGTTTTGATGTAAAGGGTTGAGTAGATTCTATATTTAGTTTAGTGGTTTTTGGAGGGGATGGTACTGGTTTATTTGTATTGCAGTGTTGATTTAATGATTTATTTTAGTTAAGTGGTTGTTGTAGCTATGGATGGTTTGTTCATGGCGTTTAACTTATGGTCCTCATATCAATAGTTATGATAATTATCCAATTGAAATGATTTTCTGCCCCAACATGTTATTCACTATTCGAGTTTTCGATAAAAAAAAAAATCTTCGCATGATTAGCATGCATCCAAGTGAATCCCATAAGGAGCTTAGAATTGAAGAGGGATTGCATTGTTTTAATTAAAAAACAATTAATTTTTTTATAAAGAAAAAACAATTAAGGCACGTCTTGCGAGCCGTAAATTGAAACTCGCCAATTCTTTAATGGCCTGCATTTGCAAGTCATAAAAACGTATACTTAATTACGGCTTGCATTTGGAGCCGTTAATCAGATTGTACACAACCCATTTACAGCCCATAAATGCAAGCTGTGTAAAAAAAATTTCGTTTTAAGTATTCATGGCGTACTACGTGTGCCATAAACTTAAGCACACCAATGCTTTAACGGCACTCAGTTTGCGTTGTAAAAGTTTAGTATTTACGGCCTGCTTAGTACGCCATAAATTTGGTCCAGAAAGTCCTAACAGCATCATTTTCGGCGTGCATTGATCCTACTTACGGCCTGTATATGCAGGTTGTAATTAAATCGAACCTTTTACGGCAGGAGCTTTTACGGCACGGCCCCGTGAGTCGTAAAATTACATTTACGGTGCGCATGGCGTGCTGTAAAAGCCCTTATTCGTTGTAGTGATTTAGGCCATGTTGGATAGAAGGAGGGGGAGAGCTTTACCTTGGGGGTTTGACCCCCCAAGGGACTTCGATTACCTTGTGGCGTTGCAGTAGAGTTTCTTCAGGATTTTCTGACTCTCTCTATGTCTGTGAATTTCTTGGATTTTTCTGGGATTTTTCTAGATCCTTTCTTCTTGGAATGACCCCCCTTTTATAGCCTTTTGGTGGCCATAAGGTGGGTTTATGCGCATTAATGGCATTTATGGCATTGATGCTCCGTGATGGGAGGAGTTACAAGTTTTTATTTCTTGATTTTGTAACTCCTTTTTTTTTGCTTGTGATTGGCCGATGAAGAATAATGAGCATTTAATCGCCTTTAATCTCCATGATGAGGGGAGTTTCATGGCTTTGATGCCATGATTTCTTGGACTTGTAACTCCTTTTTCCTTGAATCTGATTGGGCCGTCCAAAATAATGGGTTAATGACCGCATTAAGTTGTCATAAAATGGGTCAATTAACATCATTAAATGGTCGTCAGGGCATTTGAAGAGTCACGGGCCGCGCCGCGTCTTTTGGAATTCTTCAGGTGACGATCGCCGATGGATCCACATGTTGTTTGATGTCAGATGGCGATGTAATTTCAGACATTGTTTGATGTTAGTGGGCCGGTGACATCTGTCTTGTCGATTTCTCGATCGGTCGGACAGAAAGTGTACTTTCTTGGTTAGCCGGTTGACGATATTGGAGCGATCAATGATGATTTCATGCTCTCGACGGCGGATCCGAGATGTTGATGAAGATCAGTCATTTTCATGCATCAAGAATTGGATTTTTGGAAAATCACAGGGGTTGAAACTCCCGAAACAGGAAGAGGATTGGAAAACGGGCCACCCGGCGGAAAATCCGGCGACCTGGATGTCCAGGGTCACCGGCGACCATGGGGATTGGTCCCCTTTTGGTCGCCTTTTTTCGGCTATTTCAACGTCTTTTTCGTTATTTTTTTTCTTCTGTATTTTTCTTGACATTTTTCCTCATTTGTTGACTTGATTTTCCTAAAGCAAACTTGACAAGAACCTGCGCAAAACCGAAGCACAAAGTTTTACCATTTTTTGGAAAAGCCGAAGACTTTGTAGCCGATTTTCCGTCAAGAGTCGAAACTAGGTTAAACGATGTCGACATGACCCAAAATTTGAGGTGAAGCCTCTTGAGCAGTGGATAGGACCAACTATGGGCTTTTATTTGAGCTTTGAAGACGTTTGGTGAGCCGTTGCTGCTAGACTTCATTTTGCCATGAGGAAGATGTCGAGCTTTGATATACGGTCAACCGATGTCCGATTGACCTGAAATTTGACAGGGAGCCTATTGGAGTCATTTTGAGACGATCCATTAGCTCCGATTTGGATGTCATGGTCCCGGGGTGCTCCGCCGCCGATAGGCTTGATTTTGTTTCGGAGCGTCGAAGGTTGGTCAAACGTTGTCGGAATGACCTGAAATTTGGCGTGCAGCCCTCTAGAAGCATGTTGAAGCCACTCATGTACTTTGTTTGATGAGTGATGGCCTCGGTGGTTCTCGCCGCCAAGAGGCTTGATTTTGCTGCTCGAGGTTTGATGGAGGGTCAAATGTTGTTAGTTTAACTTGAAATTTGACAAGGAGCCTTTTGGAGGTATTTTGGAACCATCCGTAGGCTCTGATCGAAGTTTTGATGTCTTCGACACTGTCACCGCCGGGAGCGCCTGTTTAGCTGTCGGAGGAGTGAAGTTAGGCCAAATAATGTCGGAATGGCCTGAAACTTCATGTGTACCCCTATTTTGTTGTCTTGAAGGATCTTGCAATTTTTGTTTGATTCTGACAAGATCTGATGCTTGAAGTAGCATTGCCTGTTTGTAGTAGGATGCAGCTTCATATGGCTTCTTGATGTTGAGGAGACAAAGTGACTTTTTTGGTGTCAACAAATTCCCCCTTGAGGTACACCACGTGTAGCTTTTGGAGTCGATGTGCCTCGAAGAGAAACTTGAAGGAGAGCTTCTGACTTGACTAAAAGTCTTGAGCATTTTTTTTTAATAGCCTTTCGAGTTTCCGGGGGAATTTTATGGTAGTGAGAGGGATCACGTACCATCTCAAGGCAAAGTTTTGAAAATGACATCGGGGATTTGGATTTTTGGGTTTTTGGATTTTCCCTTTTGACCTTGTGAACCTAAAGGCTTTATGTGACACATTAGGCGGTCAAGAAAGGCTTTTTTTTTTTTTTTTTGTTTTTGACCTTGTGACCTTACAAGCTGTATGTGGTAGGTTAGAGGGTCGGGGTTTGATTTTTGATTTTGACCTTGTGACCCAACAAGTTGTATGTGGCAAGTTAGGGGGTCAAATTTGGTTTTGACCTTGTGACCTAACAAGTTGTATGTGACGAGCTAGGGGTCAGGATTTGGTTTTTGGTTTTGGTTTTGGTCTTGTGACCTAACAAGCTGTATGCGGCAAGCTAGGAGATCAGGGTTTGGTTTTTTTGTAGAATGTCAATTTCAAGATTTTGGCTTAATTTGGTTCATGAGGTTGGATGTTTTGGTTTTCTGGAAACTCGTGAGGCTTTTCTTCTTCTTGTTTTTTTTTTTTTTTTTTTTTTTTTTTTTTTGAATGGTCCAATCAACTCAAAAGAGGCATGAAATCATTTTTTTTTTTTGTATGCTCTTGGTAAGAGGGATATTTTGACTAAAAGCCACTTTTAGTGCCTAAGTGGTCAAACCTGGCTCATATGGGCTAACCTATGGGACCTTAAGCTTTGAAGATGGCTTAGATCTCATGTGGAGTCATTTTGTAGAGAATATCTAAAAATATCTCTTTTGGGTAGAGAATATCTAAAAATATCCTTACTTGGAGAAAATCTTTCAAGTTTCCTTGTTTTTGGGAGAGATTTTCTCAAAGTATCTTTCTTTCGGGGAAAGTTACTAAATTTTAGCACTTACCTCCTTTCTTTTCTCCTTGTTTCCTCTTTTGGTTTGCTCTCTTTTATAAAAGCAAGGGGAGGTTGGATCTCTTGCTCCATTGCTTCCTTTTTGCAAAATCTTCAAGAGTGCTCTAAGATCAAGAACTCCTCTTCTTCTTCATGGATTGTCAAGCTTTTCTTCTTCTTCTCCATCGATGGCTTCATGTAAGTTTCCTTTCTTCACAAGAAACTCCATGTAGAAGTAGGAAAAGTTTCTTTTCTTTTCTTTCTTTCTTTTTTTCTCTCTTTTTCTTCTTTTCTTTTGTCAAGCACGTTTTTTTCTCTCTTTTTTTTTGTGCTTCTTCCTTTTTTTTCCTTTTTTTTTCTTCTCTCTTTTTCACGGTTTTTCTTTTTCTTTTTTTTTCACAGTTTTTCTTCCCTCTTTTTTTTATCGTTTTTTTTCACGGTGTCCTTTTTTTTCTTTTCACTATTTTTTTTCTTTCTTTTTTTTTCTCGTACGAACCTGTCCGTACAGCCACGTGGCAGTGGGCCACGGCCTGTGGGTCCAAAACAAATTTTTTTATAAAGAGGTTTATCTCTTTTTTTTTTTTTTTTCTTTTTTTGCTGATATCATGATAATGAGGTTATGCCATTTCAAGATGTTTATGCTTTTTTTTTTTTTTTTTTTGATGCTTCAAGATAGAAGGCTAGAATCTCTAGGTCAAGCCAACATGATTTTTGATTTGGACAAAGTTTGATTGGTTTTGACCAAATTGGGTTGGAATTGGTTAAACTTTGGTTAAGGTTTCCTAGCATCTAATGCATGATGGTTTTCTTTGATGCATGATTTTTAGTAAATTGACTTGGAAGCATGATGATGGATACCTAGAAATCTTTTGCAAGTCTTGGAATTTGGAGCTCACGGCGATGTTGAGCCCTTCCTTAGCCTTGCGGGATATTAAGGAGCTTCGCAAGTTTTGGAGTTTGGAGCTCGCAGCAATGTTGAGCCATTTTCCAATTTTGCGGAGATTTGATAAGACTGGCCTGATCTCGCAGTAATGTTTGAGTTCAAACATTCTTTGAGAATCTTCCACTGACTATGAGCTTCCAGCGATGTTGAGCTCATCTTCAGGCTTCCTATCTTTTTCAGGGTGTTTCCATTTTCTTCGGAATCATCCCGGAACCATATCATTTTGGTGATTGATTTTTGTTTTTCTTTCCATCCTCTGCAGGTAGTTCTTCTAGAACGAACAAGGGTAAGGGGCCTTTACTGACGCACCTCGTCGGTCTGCCAGATCTTCTAATGTGGCCGTTCAACAGGCCTGGGAGAAGGTCTAGTTTGTTGAGAAGAACTTGGAAGAGTGTGACTCCCTCAATCATGATGAGATGAGACAACGATTGATCGCTCTCAAGGATGAGGAACTTTATAAGATTGCGGTAAGTAGCCGTCCTTGGATTACGGACAATCAGAGCATCGTGCCCAAGCCTACTTCTTCTTCGGTGATGCAGTCCCTAACGACTTGACATACCAAAGGAGATGCTTTCAGTTCTTTTACACGGCAGATGGTGAGGAAAGAACTATTTTCACCCGATCGACCTTCGATCACACCATCTCGATTATGAGTCTCTCTCCCACATGCCCTAAAAGGGAAGATCCTCCAAGCTGGGTGAAGAGGACCAATGTGATCAAGACCGGGGTTTTTATTGGCGGCCCTTCCGGTTTTGCAGAGAAGTTGCTTGTCCGTATGGACATGTTGATGCCAGCCAGTGGCTACCAAGGTTCTGATCATCCGTCGGTCGATTTAAGACCAGTGGTGGGCCTTGGCATTTTTCGGGGTGATGGCAGCAATTGGGTGAAACCTTTTCGACTTCATGGCCGTTTCAGTGCTGACTCAAGCTGGGAATCATGGACTGATCACACCCTGAAGGTTGGTGGGCCATTCTCGGGAGGCCGAGATTTCTGACCTGGTTCGCGCTTTTCGGCAAACCGTGGTTTTCTCCGATGAGGCTTTCATGGCCATGCTGGAGTCATTTCTTCCACAAACCAACACCTTCATTATTACGAATGGTGAGATTGGTTTTTCTTTGAAGGAATTGAGCGCCACACCGAGCTGCCTATCCTCGGCAAAGTCTATGAGGAGTTCATGCCTATCGACAGCGTCCTTAAGGAGCAGTCTGAGGAGTTCAGGCTTTTGTACTTTCAGCTTGTCGCCTTCTATGATTTTTTGAATGAGAAGGAGAAGGAGGGCTCGAAAGTCAGGTGCAGCAGTTGGAAGAGTTGTAGCTCCAACTTTTTTGACAACGAGGAGTCTTAGGATGGCATGGCACAGGATGCTAGGGCTAAAAACCCAAGTTTGAAGAAGATCTCTGCCATGCGAGAAGATTTGAGGAAATTCTTCGCAAGTACAAACTCCATTTATCCTGACATTGCATTGCGGAGAGATCTCGTTGTTTACTTCACTTATTGCTGGGTGAGGCTATTTTTGCTGGAGGAGATGGACCGCACATCAGGCCGCATTGTATTTTTCTGGCTTGTCAGATGGCATTCGGAGAGCGGCTGGCTTTGGTGCCTCTCTTTACTCTTATTTGTGTACCGAACTGTAGGCTGCTACTTTTTTGGTTCGGCTTAGGCTCCCCTATGAACAGGGTTTTTTCAGCCCATATCTTCTATTCGTGGTATGTATAGCACTGTCCTAGCTTCCATCAGTTGGGAGTTGCACAGGACGATGACCCTTTCATGATTCGGTTGGCTAGAGGAGTAGCCGTTTACGAATCTCTTTTGTCTGCCCGTTTGAGAATCCGACGGTTCAGGGACGTCGAGATTGGGCAGTCTTCAGTGAAGCTTTCTTTGGGTTTGCCGAAAAAGGCTTTTGATTTTGGTGTCTCCCGTGATTCCATGAGGGCAAGGTCGGGAAGACACTATGCATTGACAAACGCAGAAAAGAGATGGCTTTTCAACATACAGGTTGGTGCGATGGTGTACCGCAAACATCTTTTCGTTGATATCCAGCCGTATGTCCCTTCGCGTTTTGCGCTGCAGCTTGGCTTCTATCAAGGCGTTATTGGAGCGCCTTCGAGCATGGTGAAGCGTTTTGGAGGTTTACAGGATGGGAGGAATGCATTGGCTTTTTATAGTGCGGAGGACACTACCACCATGATTTCCTATCCTGAATTGCCTACTTTCCGGACTGCTGGCTTCACGAAGTGGTTCGTGGAGAGCTTTTCAGTGTACCGGGGGCTTTCCAAGAAAGAGCTTGATGTCAAGCAATCTCCTGGGAAGGGTCTTGGCAGATCAGATGGTGTCTGTTGAGAGGAAGTTTTGGCTTTCATTTCTGGAGAGAAGCATAAGATAGGCTTTCTCGATGAATAGGACGTCATCAGATCAGGAGCTGCACAAGGGATTCCTGGTGAGGTCTTGAATTGGCTGGAAGAGGAGGAGGCCGAGATCGACGCCTGGATGCAAGCGGAGCGCACAAAGGCTTCCATGGAGTCTACTGGGAAAAGCAGACCATCTAGCGATACATTCAATGGGTCCCACAAATTACTAAATAAACAAAAAGAGAAAGAATAAGAAGAAAGGTTATTTGCCTTTGATAGTGGGCACTACAAATTGATGAGAAATATAGAGATCCAGTTGGTAATGACTTTTATGATTGGTGGATATGTATGTATTAAATTTTAATGTAGATCAATTTGGGGGACCCTCATACCAGATCCAAATTATAGAGATCTAAGGCCCACTTATAGATCATAATCAACTTCATCTTTATTGTTTTTTATTAATCTGTGGTGCCCATTGTCAAAGCCAATTTTTTTTTTCTTTTTTTTTTTTTTCAAAGTTTGAATAATATATGGGTCCCATTGTGAAAGCTAGATTTTCTTCCTTTCCAAACTAACAATTAACGAGGCCAATTTCATAAGTTGTAATTACTAAATTTTTCTCCTTATTTTCGTTTCAATATCGGTATGATTAATATATGGGGCCCATTATGGAAGCCAATGGATTTCAAAATCCACATTTAATATTGACACTCAATTCATACCTAAGCACAAATATAATCAAATCAAGCTTCTAAAATATCTACTATTTACTTGTTATTACCCTAAAATCTTATAAGTTTCTATCTTTATCAGAAATTTTTTGTTATCATAATTATATTTACTAAATTAACTAAATAAATCTAAGGGCCCTATTGCGAAAGCCGATTTTTCTCTTTCCAAACTCAAAATTAAAGGGGGCCACTTTCATACTCTATATCTACTATTTTTTAACTTCTTATTCTCCTTTCAATATTCGGTATGAGTAATTTGTGGGGCCCATCATGGAAGCCGATTGGTTTCAAAATTCACATATAGTTTTGAAAGCGACAATCAATTTATACTTAAGAACAAATAAACTCAAATCAATATCCTAGAATATCTACTATTTACTTATTATTTCCCTAAAATCTTTCAGCTTTTTAAAATTTGAGAATATTTCAGGTCATTTTAAATACTTATAAACATTTTTAATTAATTAAAATTTTAATTATTTTTTATCCAACGCAGGCCTGCTGCACTGGTAATATATAATGACAATCTTTTATTGGCCCTACTCTTTTCAATAATTTTACACAAAATTTCGTAACAAAAAATAATTTATTTTGATGAAAGTCTCAGAGATGTGAACTCTAAACTTTCACTCCACAGAAATGCAAGACAAAGACTGGAGGAAGATGATCACTGAGGTTGGATTCGATGAATGTCAACCTCTCCCGCACTCAGAGAAGAAAGAGAAGATGGAAGAGGAGAGAAAAAGAAAGCCATGATGGAGACGCACCTGATAGTTGCTAATCGAGATTGTATGTGATTGCCAGCGTAGATGGGTTCACCTGCTTGAGAAAAGGAAAAGATGGGTGTTAGTGTCATGGTCATATATGCATTGCCCTTTGGTTGTCAATTCCATGTCAATTGGTCCAAGACCTTGCCTCTAAGTATTCCACTAGCAAAGATCAAGATCAAAGGTATTGCTACAAGTCTTGGAAGGCCCAGATTCATCAAAGAAGTCCTCCATCTTTGTGCCAACCTATTCAGGTATTCTGGACCCTAACCCAACCAAGAATGGACCCTAGGACCATTAGAATAATTAATTGGTAATTCCAATAAGGTTTAATAAACCAAATTGAGTAGTGGATTTGCTCAATTTCGGATGCATGGGGTCAGCTAACCGCCAGGTTCGCGGTCAGCTCATGGTTACTTTGGTAGTACCTATTTTTCTGTTATGATCACTTCTGTTTGTGACCAGACGGTCAGCTTGTGACTAACCGCAAGGTGCCTATAAAGCCAACCACAGTTACATAGCGGTCGGCTCACGGTTAAAAAGGTAGTAGTTGTTTTTGTTCGGCTCTCTGTTTTTCGGTCACCCTTAACTAGCCATAATGTATGCACGGCTAACCGCGAATCCAACCAAAATTCAAAACTTTAGACCGTAGGGGCTTTGCCGGCTAACCGTAAATTATTGAAGCATAACGTCCAAGTAGCAGTTGGAGAGCATTCTATATATACTTGAGCTCATTCCAATAACTACGAGACCCCTTTCCCACACATTGTGCCCTCATAGTAAAACCGTCTTAGAGCTCCCCAAATCCAATCTACACACACTTAGGTTTTCGAATATGCATACTTAAGAGCATTCAAAGTTCTAGCTAAGTGCAATTAGTGGAATCACTTCTAGGGAAATCTTTTTCAAGATAAACCCCTCTATCCCTAGACTTAGACTCTCAAACCCTCTTGGTTAATGTGCACATCTTGGAGCATCAACATTACCATCAAGCAAAGGAAGGAGTCAAAGCTTGGAGCACAATTCAAGCACTAAAGAACACTCTCAAGACCAAATTAAGAGGCAAGTTTCTAGTTTGTAATTTGTAAATCGAGTTGTAAAGTGGATTAGATATTTGTGATCAATTGCAATTTGTAAATCGAATTGTAAAGTGGATTATATCTTTGTGATCGAACCACTCTAAAAATTGGGTGTTCGTGGACTAGATCTATGTGATTGAACCATCGTATCAAAAAATAAGTTTTGTATGTAAATAGAGGTGTACTTGTGTGGTTGCCTCTTTATAATGGAACCAAGAGTGGGAGCTCTTAAGAGTGGATTTAGGTCTAGGACCGAACCAATATAAATCATTTGTGGCATAATCTCTTAATCTCTCTATGCATCATTTTCATTTAATTGTGCTTTGAGATATATGTGCTAGATAGTTATATCTAAGATGCAATTGATAAACTTACACTTGTGCTAAACTCACATTGATCTTATTGGCTCACTCTTTCAGTATTTATGCTGACACCAAAAAAGTCACTATGTCTCCTTAACATCAAGAAGCCTCGTGAAGCTGCATCCTGCTACAAAACAGGCAAAGCTACTTCAAGCATCAGATCTTGTCAGAATCAGACAAAAACTAAAAGATCCTTCAAGACAGCCAAAAGAGGGGTACACCTGAAGTTTCGGGCCATTCTGACATCGTTTGGCCTAACATCACTTCTCCGATAGCTAAACAAGCGCTCCCGGCGGCGACATCATCAAAGACACCAAAACTTTGATCAGAGCCTATGGATGACTCCAGAATGTCTCCAAAGGGCTCCATGCCAAATTTCAAGTCAAACCGACAACGTTTGACCCTCCATCAACGCTCAAGCAGCAAAATCAAGCCTCCCGGCGGTGGGAACCACCGAGGCCATCACTCATCAAATAAAATACATGAGTGGCTTCAACATACCTCCAAAAGGCTGTACGTCGAATTTCAGGTCATTCCGACAGCGTTTGACCAGGTTTCGATGCTCCGAAAGAAAATCAAGCCTACCGGCAGCAGAGACCCCGGGACCATGACATCCAAAGCGGAGCTAATGGATCGTCTCAAAATGACTCCAATAGGCTCCCCATCAAATTTCAGGTCAATCGGACATCGTTTGACCACATATCAAAGCTCGACACTTTCCCCGCAGCAAAAGTCAAGTCAAGCATCGATGGGATCCCAAACGGCTTCAAAACTCAAATAAAAGCTCATGGTTGGTCCTATCCATTGCTCAAGAAGCTTCACCTCAATTTTCAGGTCATTCCGACATCGTTTGACCTAGTTTCGACTCTTGATGAAAAATTGGCTACAAAGTCTTTGGCTTTCCCGAAAAATGGGAAACTTTGTGCTCCGGTTTTGCACTAGTTCTCGTTAAGTTTTCTCCAAGAAAATCAAGTCAATAATTGAGGAAAAATGTCAAGAAAAATACAGAAGAAAGAAGGAACAAAAAAGACAGAAAAACGGCCGAAAATGAAGCTCGGTGACCAAAAGAGCCAAAGCCCTATGGTCGCCGGCGACCCTGGCCCAAGGTCGCCCGGAGACCCTACAAATCCGGGTCGCCGGATTTTGCACCAAACGGCCCGTTTTCCAATCTTTTTCGCGTTTCAAGCTTTCCTACCTCTGTGATTTTCTGAAAATCCAATATTTGATGCTTGAAAACTATTGATCTTCACTGACATCTTGGATCCGCTGTCAAAAGTATGAAATCATCACCGATCGCTCCAAGATCGCCAACCGGCTGACCAAGAAAGTATACTTTCTGTCCGACCGATCGTGAAATCGACAAGACAGATGTCACCGGCCCACCAACATTAATTAATGTCTAAAATTGCACCGCAATCCAACATCAAACAATGTGTGGATCCACCTGTGATGATCACAAGAAGAATTTCAAATGACGCGGTGTGGCCCGCGACTCTTCACATGCCCTGGCGACCACTTAATGTCATTAATTGACCCGTTTATGACAACTTAATGCGGTGATTAACTCATTATTTTGGATGGCCCAATCAGATTCAAGCATTTGGGAGTTACAAATCCAAGCAATCATGGCATTAAACCCATGAAACTCCCATCATCATGAAGATTAAAGGCGATTAAATGCCCACTACCCTTCATCGGCCAATCACAAGCCAAGAAAAAGGAATTACAAAATCAAAGAATAAAAACTTGTAACTCCTCATCAATTCTCTCATCATGGCCATCAATGCCCATAATCACCTCATGGCTACCAAAAGCCTATGAAAGGAGGTGGGTTCCAAGAAGAAAGAGGAGGAAAAAGAAAGAATCAAAAGTGCAATCCCAAGCTCTGAAAATCCAGAAAATCCAAGAGAGAGACGAAGTCCTGCTGCTTTGCTCCCAGAAGCACTACAAGGTGATCAACGTCCCTTGGGGGGCCACCCCCCAAGGTCCCCTCCTTCTACAACATGGCCTAAACGCGGCTTTTCAGCCCGTTTACTCGGTTTTTCATTGGATAAAGGACCTCCTCTTGGTCCTTGTCCTTTAAAAAACTAAGGTTAGGAGCCAAGCCAGAGAATCAAAGAATCAACCGTTCTCATTTGAAGGACGATGACGAAGTCCATACATGACTTGCGACCGTCGATCTCAACGTGTCTCCACAATCTCCTGAGAAGTTAGATTCATTTTCTTCCTCTTCTATTGTAGTTTGTATTTTTTAAAGAGACAAAAAGAAATCACAATTCTTGTCTTTCATATTTGATGAGTTTTGTAAAAT
Organism: Umbellularia californica; assembly: GCA_028538565.1. Classification (NCBI taxonomy): domain Eukaryota; kingdom Viridiplantae; phylum Streptophyta; class Magnoliopsida; order Laurales; family Lauraceae; genus Umbellularia; species Umbellularia californica. The sequence goes on from JAPQWN010000007.1 coordinate 46,692,932, forward strand.
CGCCTTTCACGGAAAAATCGCCTTCCACGGCAAACAAACAAAAAACGCCTCCTACGGCATTCTCAAAAAACAAACTTGTCTCTTTTCTTAATATTTATACAATTTGAAAAGTTAGAAAAAAGGATTGATTTCCTTTCCACTTGTGAAGGTGAATCTCCGAATCATCACCATTCCAAATTCCAAGTAGAAAGTAAATCTTGCAGACCCGTACAAAAAAGTTGATACCCGCGATTTCACTCCTCCGCCGAGACCCAGGTCAGCCCCCGGGGTGCGGAAGGAGAGGACGGAAACCTCCGATCGGGTCCATCAATTTAGCATAGACACTTGTAGAAATTCACTTGAGCAATCTTGCGTATAGTTACATCTACATGTTTGTTTATTTCAAGTGAATTTGTGTGGATTGTTTGAATTGGGTTAATTAGTTTAATTTAGTAAGATTTTAAAATTAGTCCTATTCATCCCCCCTTTTAGGACATATATTGGTCTAGCTTGCACTTTCTATGAGAAGTAATAAAGTGGGTGAACTTAAAATGATGTTTTTTTTTATAATACCTTTAGTGGCAATATAAAGTCCCCACAAAAGATGGCACATATATACCGCGGGGAAAAAACGCTCCTAAAAGTAAGACACCTAAACAATTAGTGATAAAAAAAACGCCCCTAAAATACCCGACCATTAGTGGTGGAAAATTAAAACTCGCCACTAAATCCCTTTCCCTCCAAAATGCCATTTAGTTGCCGCATAAGAATTGTCACTAAATGTGGTCAATATAATACCTTTAGTGGCGAAGTCAAATTTCTCCACTAAAAGTGAGTTCTTGGTGGCGAAAATCAAATTGTGGCTAAAATTGTGGCACTAACAACCAACTTTCTCGTGGTATATCTTTAGTGACAATATTAAGTCGCCACAAAAGATAGCACATATAGTGGCAAAAAGATAAATTGAAGCTAAAAGTAAAACATCTAAGCAATTAGAGGCGAAACAAAAAAGTTGCATCTAAAATCCTACACCATTAGTGGGGAAAAATAAAACTCTCCACTAAACCTCTTTTCCTTCAAAATCCCACGTTGCTAAAAATTTCTACCATGGAATTAGTGGTGACCTTTACCTGCGACATATGAGTTATCTCTAAATATGAGCATTGTAATACATTTAGCGACGACATCATATCTTCACCACTAAAGATTAGTTTTTAGTGGTGGAATTGAAACTACGGCTAAAAAAGTCGCCACTGAAAGCCAACTTTCTTGTAGTGCCGTACAAAAATATTGCACTTAGTATGAGAGTCCAGATCTTAAAGTGTCTCCCACATGACTTCTTGTGAGTGGAATGTGTGGAAATCCGCTATGGGGGCGTAATTTAAACCTTCCAAATGAGTTTCATCCTCTCCAATTGTATATCCTCAAACTTTTTTCTTGATATCGGTTGGTCCCACCGCACGGTTGAGTACATGACTAATACAATGATCAGCAAAATTATTAATTATTTGTGAATTAATCACATTATAAATTATGTGCTCAATGTTATATTCATTTATTGATTAACAAAATCATATTTTTATTGTAATCTTGGTGAAAAAACAGCCGCACCAAATATAGGTTTTTACTGAAGCATAAAATATCATTTAAGTAGTTCTCAATTTTTCAAGAATAACTGCCTGGACAAACATGCCCTTAGTATGAGAATCTGAATTGCTTAATATGTTCCATACAAATTCTTGTGAGTGGGATGTGTGGAAATCCATTAGTGGCCATAATTCAAGCCCTCCAAATATCGTCGAAATTTACCTTAATGAGTTGTTCCTGCCGTAAGATGGGGCCCATAACTGATAACATAATTAATTCATATATGATTAATATTCACTACTAGAAAAAAAGGTTTTTATATCGGCTAAAAACCGATATAAAAGATCTATTATATCGGTTTTTCAGTAAACTTCAAACCGATATAAGTACTCCCGACATAATAGATAACCATAACCGATATAATATGTGTATTATTTCATATCGGTTTTTGGACAACTGATGTCTTTTGAACCTAAAATTATGACACATATTACTGTAAAACCGATATAAAAAAAAGTGAAACCGATATAAAAAATATTTATAATATCGGTTTTCGGAGAACTGATGTCTTTTGAAACTGAAATTATGACACATATTACTGTAAAACAGATATAAAAAAAGTGAAACCGATATAAAAAATATTTATAATATCGGTTTTCGGAGAACTGATGTGTTTTGAAACTGAAATTATAGCATACATTACTGTAAAACCGATATAAAAAAGAGTAAAACCGATATAAAAATTATTTATAATATCGGTTATAAAGGGCTTTGTTATATCGGTTTTTTGGGAAATTGTATTATAGCGTTTGTTCTGTAACCGATATAATATATATATTTTTTTATCAAAAGAATCTGCATTGCTGCAGTACCATATAAAACCTGCAGTACCATAAAATAAACCTGCAATACCCTTGCAGTACACTGTACATGCACCATTAATAAAACTTTAATTTGCATATATGTATAAATTGAGAGTTCCAAGGATATAGATGCCACCCATATATGCACAAGTACAAGCTCTATGACATCATTATATATATATCAATATGTATTAACCGTATCACTATAAAGTATAAAGTAGATGGTCTTTTTTAATGCACATCACCAAATTGTAAATATAAGCATTACACCATAATAATCGATTAGTAACGGATCCACAGCCGTTACAAAAAAATTTAGTAACGGTTATTTTACGTTGACACAATTGCGTTACAAATGAAAAGTAATGGAAGTTAGTAACACTTAATAACCGTTAGAAGTATTACTAACGGTTATCAAATGTGACTGAAATTAATTTCGGCAACACATCTTCAATCGTTACAATTTATTAGTAACGGTTATTAATTTTGTTCATAGTTTGTTCCCAATGGATAAAACTGTTGGTAATTCCCACTTTCTGACGCATATAATTCTATTTGTAACGGTTGATGTCCGTTACTAAGTATTCTATTTGTAACGGTTTATATCCGTTACTAAGTATTTGTTGTTTTTAAAAAAAAAATAATGGAATTTCCTTATCCATTTCTGACAGGCCACCTACAGTACTTCTGACTACATAGATACTCTCTCATCTGCATGTGTACCACAAATCCCACAATGTAAATATAGAAAACACACAAACAATACATTTCATCAAATAAAAAAAATAACAACAAAAAAAAAACCAGAGTATGAAGAAGAAGAAGAGTAGTAGTACATCAGGGGTGCTCCTTGGGTAATGAATGGATCCTCAAATGAGAATCTTTCTTTGACCATTGATGATAATAGCCTTCCTATTATAAGTCACACTACACTGAATCAGCTGAAAATGCACCACAAGCAGAAACAAGGAGATGAAGAAGGAGACTAGGTAGTTTTTAGTCTCCATTTTCATGGGTACTTCTCTCTCCACAGGGAAATATCAACAACAAAAATGCTAGCTATGAAATGTGAGGTAGAAGAGAGAGAAAGCAGTGGGTTTTGCAGTCTGAAACTATTTGGTGATCACGTGCATATCCAAATGAGTGAAAAGTGATCCAAATAATTAAATAACTTACTTGGTGATCACGTGCATATCCAAACATGAGTCCAGAATTCTTATCAAATCCCCACAAAATGATGGCAAGAGAGGACCTAAAGCAGATGGCATATGAGATCTTACCTACAAAATGTTAACTTCAAGTAAATTTCTAAAAAAGAGGCACTAGATGTAACAAATATAAGTGTGCAAAGGATAGCAGTCACAGCACTACTTGGCACACGTATTATTTCAGCTTTTTTGTCATTTTGTGGTTAAATTAAGATTTAAAACAAGAGAATAGAGGTCAACTTTGGCACAAGTCACACAACCATAATGCTAAAACAACATAGTAGAGGTCAACTTTTACATCATAGATAACAGAATATCCTAGCATGTGACACTTACAATACAAGTGCCAAAACCAGGTGTGAACAATTGACAAGGCACCATAACCTACAGAACAAGTGTAGCATGCCAGAATAAGTATCACGTTCAAAAGTAAATTGTTGCATTCACAGTAACAACAATGAACCAATAATATGAGTACATTCAGGCAAGATTAAGAAAGTACTTTTGAAATGTAACTTGGACTAATACACTCATATTAAGTATTGAAAAGACAAACTCACAGCAAAATAGATGCACTTGCATATCATAAGAAGGATTCTTTCAACTTCCACATCTACTCTGCCTTGGATAAAGTAGCACAAGATTATGTCACTTCTCCAATTTAAAAGCAACAAAAAGCACAAAAAAAGGGTCGACTGCTTAACCTTATCAGGGAAATAATGAAAGGTAGTTTGCAATGGTACAAGAATTTCGCTTGCTATCAGCTCTAATTGTGGTGGCACTGGCTCGTTCGCAAGTTTTGGATTCAAGTAGTACTGATGGTTTACAAATAAGGCAACCAGTAAAATGTTTGAAACATTAATATATTTATTCCAAGAAAACACTACTGACAAATCATTTTATTAAATACACATATGATGTTGCTAGACCACTTGTAGTTCATTCATAACCACAACTGTTCATTGCATACACAGTTATTACCTCACTTATTGATCATGGTATCAACATCATCAAATTTCGAGTAAGTTGCACCATACTCAATGAAGTAGTCATTCCCAGTTTAAAATGAGCCATATTAACATATTGCATAATTTGCTCATCCCTATATGTGCTGATATCCAAAATCCTTGCATGCAATCAGAGAAACTTTGTTCTCCCATAGTTGTTATGGAATGAAGTTATTGTAAGAACTTCAGTGATGAGGAAAAATGGAGTTCCAATCTCTCTAAATGTCATAAACATACAGTTTCGACTAAAACTTTAAGAACCACCGGTTCAGCTTGAAGTAAATTAAGCTTGCGTGAGCCGGTTTTTAAATTCACAGTCAACTTTTAAATAAGATGAGCCGCCCTCGATTTGGTACTTTGTGAAGAACCACTGGTTCAGCTTGAAGTTTGTGCATGTTTTCCAAAAGTGTGGGTGTCAAGGATTCTAATAAAGATGAGGTGTTGGCGATTTTGGAGGCGGTGATGATTTTCTCTAGGTTACTTCAGGGGAGGTTAATAGCAACTCTCAATGCAATTTCATGAGTTAAGCTTGACAGTCCAGGCCATTGGAAATAAGTTTTTATCTTCGAAACTTCAGGTCATTTTTCGACCTGTGCACAGGTCAGCCATTGCTTTGGCGGACATCCTAGCAAAACAAGGGGTTGATAGATCTACTCCTTAGGTCTTTGTAATTCTTAAGCCAAACACCTAATTGTTTGTAGGGTATAAGCCTCTTATACCCTTATTTTAATCTTGGTGGTTCGTTGTATTTGGTTTGAACTTTTCAATAAAACTTTCTCATGCTATAACAACTTAAATGTCAAAGGAACTTGCAATTCTAATGAGTACTAACTGAAAGAAAATTAAAATATATGAAAATGATTGCGATTATAAACTAAATTTAAGGCCCTTTCAGCAAGTAGCAGTTGCAAGTACTTTAAACAGAGATCTTACCATGCTTGTAATGTCGTAGACTACAACAGCTGCGGCTGCCCCGAGATAATACATAGGGGCTAAACTATGGTAACGCTCTTGTCCAGCGGTGTCCCATATATCGAATTTCACAGTTGCCTCATTTAACGATAAAATTTGCGAGAAGAAAGCTGCTCCTACTGTTGATTCCTGAAACATATATAGAATAATTATCAAGCATCCTACACCGTTAACAATATGCAAGCAAACCACAAAAACAGAGACAGGAAAGGAGGAAAAGAAATAGAACCTGGTAGTCAAAGAACTGGCCTTTGACAAACCTCAGTACTAAACTTGTTTTCCCAGTTCCCATGTCCCCAAGGAGTACCTACAGAGAGCAAAGAGCCATGTGAATTATGAAATCAGAAGATGCATGTTCAGCTACATAGATTCATCCTCAGCAAGTCAAAAGAAACATATATGTTGTTTGTGTTTGAGAGAGAAATTCATCACTTTTTTCTGCAGGGTATGTGATGTTCATTATGCTAAAGAAATCAGCTGTCTACAAAATGTTTCTATTATGTTGCCAATTGTAAATCAAAGTTAATGTTACCAACACTAGATGTGTTGTATCCAAGAAATGCCAATCAGCCATTAAGATATCCAGTACACTCCTTTATATCACAAATCACTTATCAAATCACTAATCCTTATGAACCAAATTCAATCCCACCAGGAGGGATATTTACTATTGAACTGAAATTGTTTCAATTATCTTCTGGGGTAATTGAATCTTTTGGGGCACTTGAGAAGCAGAAGTATGTTGGATTAAAGAAGCGAGAAGAGGCTATCCGTAAGGTAGACAAATTAATAGATTAGAGCCACCAAAAGAGACCATCAAGAAGGAACCATCTTCAATTTGATGGATAACATGATTTTGGGCTCACCTATATGAACTCAAAGCCTGAACGAGCTTTACATTTTGTGAGGAGTTGGTATAGGTTTCTCTGCCATAATAGATTATACCTGACTTTATTCTGTGACCAAAGCTTCACTGCAATGTGTAAATGGGCCGCGGAACATAGTAATTGGAAAACATCTACGGTTAAAAATGGAATTTGAACACTATCACAAAGACTCGCTCATGATCAATCTGAATTGTACAATTGATGGGCCAAGGGGTAAGATTATATGGAAACCAATGCTGCTATTTATGGAGTTGACTCCTTTTGGGCAGCTTAAAAATGTTAGGATCAATGATCATGAAGGCCTGGAGATTCTGGAGATGCATTGCAAGTAAGTTGTAAACAAGATGAACATGTCTCCATATATGTAAGAGAAGAAAATGCAATCCTGATCAGACAAGCCACCCACAGCAGAGTAGCTAACATTACCAGGATCTTCATGGAGCATGTTATACACAATTGGAGCAACCTGGTATTCCATGCACAAATAAATCATCAAGCTCAAACACTTACAATTTTAATTTAAGTTCAAAAGCATGACAGGATTATAGCCAAACTAGAATGCATCAACTCATCTTTCCATGTTTAATCCATCTAAATGTCAATATCTCCTGTCTAAAGATACTGTATATCAGGTATGACTTGTACCTCACTTGGAAGAGCCCGCATAATCGTAAGTGTTGTCATATCAAGAACCACTCTAGTTCCTGCAGTAAGCTTTTTTTTATCTACTTTACTGCAGCAGCCGACAACATATCTAGGTCCACTACTAGCTTTAACAATTACTGCAAAATGCACAAGTAAGTATAGTCACCAGTAACTTCCGTTTCAGAACCGTTTCAGAATCGCGAAGAAGTCAATGGTAATTTGAGTCTAGCTCTCATCAACCAAGTGTTTGATTCAATCCTGTGGGACAACAAGATGAGCCTTGGAGAAGTTTGGGGAGAGATCCAACAAACATTGTGATGATCAAAAAGAATACTAGCGCAAGTGTCAATCATGGGGTTTGGTTTGATTCCACATATTCGATTCATGATAGCTAGGGTCCCATTAGGGAGTAGAGTTTAAAATGAACCTCACTAGTCTAGAGCCCCAATTTATCTATTTATGAGTACTTACATCGTTCATTATCAAGAGGCCTGAGCACTTCTTCTATGATCTGTCCAACACTCTAGAGAGACTTCAAATCATCCTCAGTTTTAACAAACTCCTTTTTTGCAGTTCGCAAGTTCTCCCTAACTGCATTTTAAAATTTTTAAAAGATGTTAGGACTGATACAATAAAAATCACTTACAACTAAGATAGAGGTGTATCTAAAAAAAATATTTATCGTCTTAATCTCTCATTGATCAATATAAATCTAGAGTACATCAGAAATACGAAGTAACATGCGTCATAGGTTCATAGATACCAATCATGAGGAGAAAAAAAAATGCTTAGATCATTCTTCAAAATCTAGAAGACCAATCTCAACAACACAAGAGTGCATCTCTTCTTCATTCATCAATGATAACAAAGAACACTTTCGATATTGCATATAGTCATATACATATCCTTCCTCAAGACTATAAAATTAATGTTCAACATTCATTACTAACAATGGACCCAATTTTGACACCCAATAAAAAAACATCTAAGAAAGGATGTAGAGAATTTATCACTGTGATTTTTATAATGGAAATTCAACACATAAGTATATAGATCATATAGAACAGGTAATAGAGCATGAAATTAAGCATCCTAGAACAGGGTAGTCCTAGTAGCGTGCAGTGTTGCAGTTCAGTAGTAGTGTTGTCTGTTCTGTAGTGGGCAGAGTTGTTGTTTGCTCTGGAAGTGGCTTTGCTATGTGTTGTTCTGCTGCTGGGTGTAATCAGCTTCTGTTCAGGGTAGTGCATTGGAATTCCTCTCTGCTTTTTGTAGTGTTTCTTCTCTCCCTCCGAGAGCTGTAGCGGGGAATGGAGCAACGAAGTTCAACTGTGGGCTGAGATGTAGTTTGCCCAGTTGTTGAGTAGTCTGGGAGAGGCTTTGCTGAGAGCTGTTCTATTGCTTTGCTGCAATCAGTCTCTGTTCAGGGTTGTGCAATGGATTCCTCCATGCATTTGAAGTGTTCCTTCTATTCTGTCTATTTTGGGGGCCTTTGGCCTTTTCCTTCTCCTTAATTCAATTTGCCATTAAGCAAAAAAAAAAAAAATTGAGAGAAAGAAAAAGGGCAAAGCCCCCAAGACAAAGAGTAGAAAGAATACAACCAAAACAGAGCAAAACAAAAAGACCTACCCTGAAACAGGAAGGACACTGAACAAAAAGAACAGATCACATAAGCTACTAAACTAAAGGGGCCAGCAACAAGGAGCCTACTTGATAAAGCTCCAACCAGGATCAAGGGAAGCTCCAAGCAGCTGCAGCAGATGAGCGGGACAGCAAAGGGGAGCAGAACAGCTAACCAGAGCTAAGGGAGAAGGATTACTGCAAGGGAGCTAGAATAAAACATACCAAGCACACAAAAGCTCAGATCTGCACCAACCAGCACTCCCCCAAAACACAACAAAGCACAGCCAAAACAACTGGCCTGCAGGCAACAGGAGATCGAACTGAAAAAACCAAGCTGAACTTCAATAGGCAGCCACTCCACAAGGACCAAACCAAAGAAGCTATAGGAGAACCCTCACCTCAGGCACCAAAGAAGCAACAGGAAATCCCTCAAGTACATCCAATACCAAGCTGAACTTCCATGATCCATCCAATACCATATATAACTAAGTACATCCAAAAATCAAAGCTAAACTTCCATGATCCATCCAATACCATATATAACTAAGTACAATCACCAAATCTAGACAAATCTCACCAAAGCTACAAAACAAAATCCCTCCAATCATAGCTCCATTCCAACTCTCAACATTCCAATTCCAAATCAATATAAAAAATAAAAAAAAACAAGCAACATTGGTTTTTTTTTTTTTTTTCATTTCATAGCTTTGAAGATGTGTATTTCTTACTTCCTCTTCAGATTTCTTAGTAGGCTTTTGATTTATGGTCCCTTGTGGATATCCCTCCTAGAGGAGATTTGGTTTGTGGGGATTGGGTCAGTGTTTTGATTCCAGTTCATCTATCCAATTGTTTTATGTTCTTGAAACAAACATGGGTTTCTTTTTCATTTTTATAGAGCTCTATTTAGGGAGTTATTGATTCTCCTGAGTGATTTATTTGAAACTAGTTTGATTTTTTGCTTGATTTTTGGTGGGTTCTCCTCTTTTGATTAAATGGGTCTGTTTCATTTCTGGAACAAGGTCATTTGATTGTGCTTTTAACATCTGATTTATAAATATTGAAACTAGTTTGGATTCTTGGGCTGTTGGTTTTCTGTTATGGAGTGTTTTTAAATGGAGTTAGTAGGACTTTTCCTTCAAGGCCTGCTAGGCCTATATCAGTGAAAAACAATGTACCTTGATAAGATGAGGTTTTGAGAAGCCTCTCAATCAGTTTCCTGTCTATAGGGCTGTCACAACCTTGTGGTTGCAAGAACAAGCACTTTGATTTCAAAACATCATTAATTTTCGTGGCATAGATGCAAATGGAAGAAAGGTAAGGAACCGCACTTCACTTTACATCGCTTGGGATTTTGCTGCATGACATGAAGCTCTACTTTTCAAGTAAAGATTAACAAGGCTCTTGAATAGATCAACCAGCTGAGGTGCCTACCTTCACTATCTGCTGATCAAGTCTTACCCCATGACTCAACCCGACACCAACAGCCTGTTCACTTACAGACTGCACAAACCTTCTCACAACTGGCAGGCTCACCTGAACCAGAAATTGCATAAGCATACACTACACTATGGAAGAAATGGACCAACTCCATGAAAAAAGTAAAATTCATTCTTAGCAGATGTGAAAATTGTATTAGCAGACACTGCACTATGGAAGAAATGGACCAACTCCATGAAAAAGTAAAATTAATTCTCAGCAAACTCACATTTGCCTCGAAAGAGCTCTCCTTATATCTCTCGTTGGCTCAACAATATTCTCCTTTGTCAGAACATCTAAAACATGACATCAACTTAAACAATGTTCATAAAACTCAAAATTGACTTAGATTTGGTGATGCCTTGGGTCCAAATCACCTCATAACTCCTTGAAGTGCACAAATAAGTAGACCTATAGTAAAGCTACAAGCAAATTGACTACTCTTGTCTTTTTTGAATGGTGACATGATTATATTAAAAGCTAAATAAGGTTGCACCTTCTCTATGTCTGTCACTGAGCAATAGATTGGATCACATGAATTTCTTGTCCAACTTCAAAAGGTTGCACCTTCTCTGTCTGTCACTGAACAACAGAAAGGCTTACTCCTGAAGCAAAAGGCGACACCAATGTCACTATCTTCCTCTAGGCTATGAATTATCCCATTACTATTTCTAGTAACATCCTGAAATACCAGGCGAGGAGGCAGATAGTTACCTGAGAGAAGACATTGATGAAGAGCATGCATCCAATGATACAAATCATGATTCTCCCTGGTCTTCAAACAGGTGGAGAAACAGCAACAACAGTTGCCGCTTCAAACCAGATGCTCCTGCAATAAAATAAATCTCATAATCATAATAACCAATAAAAATTTCAGCAACTAATTCAACTGAAAAACAACCCAATGATGCACACTGGATGAAATTTACTCTTCATGAACTCAATTTACAGGGGGAAAAGAACCAACAGGTAGTCATAAATCATAACCAGACTGCAAAGAATGAGGAAAATAGCCAACAACCACATGTGATCCAATTTCAAAATCATGTGCAAATGTCTCATCCCAAATCATTTTAGAATGCAAATGAGTAGAATAACAAATGTCTCCTCCCAAATGTCATACTATAAAATACAAGCAAAAGAACATCAAAACACGAAAACAATCTGGGCATATGAATGACCATATCATATTCTGAATGAGAAAGAGAAAAAACATGAATAACACGTAAGAAACAGGAAAAAAACATGAATTACAGAAACACTTACATGTGAGAGTCCATGACTTTGTTCACAAAGCTTCACTGAAAGAGATAAAAATAGGAAAAACACTGAAAAGAAAAGTAACATAGATCTGACCATAATTTAATGAATTCAAAAGTAACTTTAGATCATATGTTAGCCCCATTTCAATAGTGTGCATCACTATTAATCCTTCAAAATACAATTGAGAAACTATATAGACAAGTGATTGAAATCAAGCTAAAAAAATGAAGTAGCTATTAACGCTAACAAAGAAACAGTTGAATTAAATCTTAACCTAAAAAGCAAATCAAATCCATCCCCCAACTAAAATAGAACAACGCATAAACATCTAAAAATAAAAAATGATTCAACGATGATGCAACAAACAATGCATCCCTTCCAATATGATCACCAACGAACAGAACTTTCAGCGGCTTGTACAACAAACAGATGCATCCCTTCCAAAAAAATTTTCCATAGTTAGACATCTGATGATAATTACATGTAGATAGCAGTTTTGTCTCAAAATCAGCAGTAGAAGGTTGTATCTGATGATGCAATTGCAGGGGGGAAGAAATTAAGTTAGAAATGTAGCATTTATATCAAAGTGAGAAAGTTAGAAATAGAGCATTTTGGATGGATCTTCTGGAGTTACCTGCTTATAGTTCTTGTAGATTTGCTTGGTTACTATGTTCTTGGATTCAAGGTAATAAACCAATAAATACCAAAACACCCACCTGAAAATCAAGAAGAACTTATAAGAGGAATCCTCAACTGCTACACCACCCTGCACACACCCGGCCACCTACTGCACCACCCTGCACACACCCACCCTGCACAGCCCACCTGCTGCACCACCCTGCACACAGCCACCTGCACATAGCCACCTGCACACAGCCACCCTGCACACACCAACTGCTGCACCACCCTGCACACAGCCACCCTGCACACACCAACTGCTGCACCACCCTGCACACAGCCACCTGCACACACCAACTGCTGCACCACCCTGCACACAGCCACCTGCACACACCAACTGCTGCACCACCCTGCACACAGCCACCCTGCACACACCAACTGCTGCACCACCCTGCACACACCAATTGCTAGACATCCTCTATGTTAGCAAGTTCTGTCCTATTGTATTTAATTAGTATTGATTTGGTTTAAAAAGGGAAGGCTAACTTAGTAATTTGGTCTTTTTCAAAATATTGTTAGATGGCTTAGAATAAAACATCTCAAGTCACCTAAACATTTTTTGAATGGCTGAGAACCAAGGTTCAATGAATACATATGAATCACAATCTTCTATATGAGCAATTTGGTCATCATGCATTCTATGTCATGCATTCTATCACAATCTTCTATACGAGCAATTTGGTCATCATTCTATCAGTTCATTCCAACTTTCAATAAAAGTCATATGAATAAATTGTAACATCTAATTCCACTCCACAACTTTCAACCTCTATTCATATAATCAATACACACATTCCAAACCTGTACATGCATTTTCAACTTGTACCACCATTCCAAATCTGAGGGTCACAACAATCAAAGTATAGACCAAAAAATCCATGTCCATTCCATGATTCAAATTGAAACTAAATTTATCAACGCGTACAAAATTCAAAATTCAGAAAAAAAGGGATAACTCCCAAAGCTCAATTACTAAAGAAAAAGCCCATTTCAAACTAAAGCCCATATATATATATATATATATAATATCTACATTGTCTTCCATGGGATGTACAAAAAGTTGAACTATATATAAACAAAAAAACCAAAAGTATGTATATGTACTATGTAGCATATGATGCCTCCGTGTACCGCTGCTTCCCCGATTAGTTCTCCAATGAAAAATGGACCTACAAGGCATAAATCACTTCATCAATCAATACTTTGCAAGAGAAGCCTAGCTAACATATATATATATATATATATATATATATATATATGCTTCCTATCTCATGCATGAAGAACTATACAGTAAAATGAGATTTCCTGGCATAAAAACAGCCGATTATTTTGGTGTCTTCATTCGCAAAAATGACCTGCCCATCTGTCCATTAGCATAATAGTGGGGCCCACCCTATGATCCATCTAACTGGACATTAAAACAGGGGCAATTATCCAAATGGACAAGACCATTTGATCGACTATGCACTCATTTTATCGACTATGTAAGTATTTCATGAGTTTACATGTAAATTAAAAAGCTACTACACCAACAAATCAATTGATAATCATATTAAACACATAGCCAAAACAACAAATAATCACAAAACACGGAAAATGTATAAATTTAAAAAAAGACCAACAAACCCATCACAACAAATCAGTCAATCATAGTATTGACACTTCCCCTATTCCATGAAGAAACACAAAACATGCATTCATGACAATTTAGAGGCAAAAGGATAGAATGTACCTATTCTCCATTGTTGATAAAATCTAAAATGTATTCAACTAACTCCAAACGTAAATCATTAACTCCTCGTCGCCATATGTCGCTGCCTCCCCAAGTTCTTTCAACTTAGATTTTGTCGACACGAGAGGATCTTCCATAAGGTGCTTCATAAATTTCATTACATAAACCCCGCATTCCTTTTTCCCCATTTGCTTAGGGCACTACATAGAGACCATAAAAAACATACAAAAAGGATTAGGAAGTATGTGTGATTTCATAAACACAATTATTCATTGCTCACCTTCACCAATTCCCAAGTCGGATTTCCTTTAATTCTTTTTCCCATTTCCATAACTGCCACTTTCATCGCACTTCACACAACGATATCCATTAAGGCTTAGTATTTTAAAAGAGAAGCCTTGAAAACAAATGAACAAGAAGAATTAATGAACTACTCACTCATTCACTATGAACTTTACATTCAAGTCAACAACCTTTCGTACCAAGGAGTCCAACCAGAAAACTTCCATTGATGTCATATCAATGATTAATAGAAGCCAATGACCCCTAAATCCAAAAAAGCGGACAGATTAAATGACAAATAAGATTTAATTACACACAAGTGGATATAAAATGACTACTAAGATAAATTGAATACACATGAAAATATAGTACACCCTTACATGGTGGAGTATGGAACAAAAATCAGTTGGTGCTTCTTTGCAATTTTCATTCTCTTTATCATGTTGCGTTTCATCTCTTCTTTGTCTCCAAAATCATTGAAATGTGCAGGATGGGAAAATCCATATCTTGCTCGAGAATTTTCAAATCGATCGTAGAGAAACCTAAAGAAATAAGGTAAATAAAAGAGTCATAACATCAAATATATTAAAGACTGATAGTTCATCGGGAGAGGCAAATAGTTTGCCTTTGGTATACAGTCATTGAGTTAACCTCTAGCTTCTTCATGTTACAAAGATCTAACAAATCAGATTTTAATAAATAATTGAATTCTATATCTTCTTCAAATACCCCTTTCTCAAGTGGAATACTTATTTGACTTGATTTCATCATCTTTTCTATAATCTTGGCAAACTTTTGGAGCTGACTTGCCCCTTCACCATTAGTTGCATCACCATTAGCTGCAGAAGAATCATCAACCACACTCTACATGGAAATCCAAATTAAAATGAAAAAGTTAATTACGGTAGTTTAACTTAAGCATAACTAATAAGAGTTGGAAAATACACTTTACCTTATCACCTAATATCACCCATTTTTCAGGCCAAGCCACAAATGAGTTGTGTGCATCTAAAATAGTGGTCAAAATACCACGTACAGGTATAGGAAGAGGGGAATCAGGACACAATACAGCATCAATCGACACTCGTACATTGTGCTCTTCTAAAGAAATATTATGAATTTTTTCCAATGGTCCAATCTTCCCATAAACCTTTCCTTTCGCAACAATCTTGTCCTTTGATCCCAAAGCCAATCTACAATTCTGCATCTTCAAATAATATATATAAGTACTAAATCTTACATCGACTAATGTATATAATACGATGAAAATAATGTTGGTTGTAATTTCATAATTTAATAGGCGACTTGGAAAACATACTTGCGGGGAACTAAGAATATTTGATGATGTCTTGTTCACTTTTGAAGTACCACCATCTTCAAGCTGCATGTTATAAGAGTTAAATACGAATTCATATGGTTATTAAGCAATGCATATAGTTAGGTCCCTTAGTTAAGAAATCATGTATTCAACATAATCTACCAAAACAACAAAAAACTATGGTTTGGTAAACTGCCTATTGACCTCTTAAAATGTCGCTACTATTGGATGCAATCTTTTCTGAATGGGGAGAGTTCTGATGTGTCTCTTTATCCTTCACAATTTGTTCTAAAATTCTCACCCTTTCCTGAGATTCATGTAACTGGGCCAACAACTCCTCATTATACTTCTTTGTTCCGCGTTTTGGTATTTTGAAATAGGCCATTGGAGTGACATGCTTCCCCTCCCCTCTAACTCGTCCACAATGCTCCTAGGTACCCAAAGCCATAGTAAGAACATCATTGCTCCCCTCAATCATTACAGCCCCCTCATTTACTTTCTTTTTCAGATCATCCTACAATAACCATGACACCAATAAATCCCGAGCCATATGTATACAGCTAACAAATACCTTGATGCATGGTCATGCAAGGCACTTAGGGAGAATACTCGACCTACAAGTTTTAGTGAAGACGTTTGATGCCTCGCATCTACCTTTGATGGACTATTACAAAAAGTCTAAAACAATTTACAATTTTTCTGATATTGGAAACTTACAATTTTTCCTACTACTTCCCTTGTGGAATCATTTGAATATTCCCCGATTTTGTTTTGATGAGCCAATTTCCATTTGACGCTCCTATCTTCATGATCAACGAAAATGCCTGTCTCTATGGATTTTTTTTTCTATACATGAAATATGAAAACACAACTAAACATCTAAGTTAGTTTAGTTCAACCGTAAGAAACTATTTAAAATAGTTCTATACTAAATGTACTTACAATATCTTCTTCAAGACCCGCATAGCCTGATCTGCTTAGTCGGTGTGTATACACATGATTGGATTGCCTTTTAGATTGTAGAATGTTTAACTCCTTAGAGTTACAAAGAAGAAAAGACATTAACGTACATACATCAGCATATAAGGCTGTGAGTGTCGCCGTTTGGCTGTGTATGTGATGTGTGGTGCGCTGAGTGCTGTGTGGGCAGACTGCAGTGCAGCGGTGTGCTGCAGTGTGCAGGGGTGTGCTGCAGTGTACAAGGGTCTGCTGTAGTGCAGTGGTTTGCTGTGTGTGGTGTGCTCAGTGCTGTGTGAGTGAGTGCAATGGTGTGGCTCCATAAGTAATCAATAGAAGTAGATATATACCTGAAACTCTGGGGTCAACCTTGATTGCACAAATTCAGTCCAAACTAATTTGTCGATAAACTTATACTTTGTAGGTGGCTCCACAAGTAGTTCGGGATTATCTTTGAATGGAAGTATGTACTTAGTAGTCAAAGTTGTCTTGAACGTCCTCCACTTGACGCCAATATCAGATATAACTTGAGCCCTCGTATTTTCATCCAATACAAATCTAGTCTATACCAAATGAATTAAATGGTAAACGACTTCCCGTAATATTTTCATGCCAATTAATACAACACAAGATGCACACAAGAATCAGGGGAATAAAATGAGGATTCCCGAATCATAGTACGACTAGTAATTTGCTTAAAACAAATATTGCAGACTATACAGATGTTTTCACGGAGTCTCATGCAATTAACTTATCGACCTATACGTAACATTGTGTGTGTGTGTGTGTGTGTGTGTGTGCGTCTCAAAAATAGGGCATGCATGCTGAAATGAAAGGGGAAACTTATTACATAGACAAATCCCAAATTATGAGCAGCCCAAACATGTAAGTAACAAAGACCACAAGTTCTGTTTAGAATGCTTCATAAAACTAAATATTAAGACAAATGACGAGGACAGTATCAAATAAACATGGAGATATCATATAGAAAAAATATATTGTGTTAAATAGTAAAAACGACAAATAGCTTAGTAAGGCACATATTATTCTAAGGTCTTCCAAAAGTAACAAGAAATCACATATTTATTTACCTTCATTGTAGCCCATAAATCTCTTTCCAGCTGCCCTTCCCTAAGATCTTTCAATTTACGCCAATCACTAAATGCGTTAAGTGGGACCATCACTCTTGCCAAAGCCCCTTCGTAACCAGCTATTTTCCTGCGTACTTCTTGTGGTGTAGGCCTACCCTTTTGATCATACTCAACAGTAATTACATTTCCATCCCAATTCTTGATCAACTCAAGCATTAAAGTTGTCCCCCTAGCTTTCCTCTTTTTTTGAATGTGGGGTTGACCAACATTACTTATGTTGTCCTGTGATTCACCATTCCTTTCTAGATCCATTACTAGCTATGAAAAAAAAAACATACATATCTATAAATATATTGAATGTCATGGAATAGGTAATACATACAACGATGCAATGCATAGCATACTAACACTACCACTAAGTGTGACATCAGTTCAAATAACCTATATATGCTTCTTACAAACAAGTACATAAGGGAATATTTAGCAATAAGAAACACTTACACAAAAAACACAATTTTAATACATTTTCAAAAATCAATGTCAGTCCAAGTCCCCTCGGCATCTTCACGCGTGTACATTGCCTCAGATTCATTTATAGCATCCAATGGTTCATCATATTGCATTACTTCGGGACGAGTTTGATCTTCAATGCCAGCATCAAAGAGGACTTCTTCATTGTCATCAACATTATAGGTTCTTTCAGGAGTTGCTAGAGCAATGGACCATTTATGATTGACTGGATCAGGTACATAGAAGACTTTCTTTCCTTGAGAGGCTAAAATGAAAGAATCAGATTTATAACCAATTCTAGCAAGATCAACTATGGTGAATCCTAGCTCATCTACCTTAAAGCCAGTCATGTTGTCAACCCAATCACACTTGAACAATGGGATTTTGAAATGACTATAATCAATCAACCATATTTCCACAATAACACCATAGTACCCTGATTCGCAGAAAACAGGATTATTATCCTTTGCACTAGACACGTTCATCGCCGTGGCCACTAGACTTACACCATTATTCTGAGTGACATGTGAAGCATCACGATCCTTTGTGGTAAAATGACAACCATTAATGGTATAACTATGATATTTCATAACATGTATACGAGGACCTTGTGATACCCATCTCAAGATTTCTAAGATGTTGTTACTGGTGACATGCCGATCTTCAAAAACCTGTGTTCCTAAGAAAATTAGTCACATTTAGTAAATAGACACAACACAAGTCTTACGGTTGACAATTGTTACCTCGTTTTTGAGCCAAGAACTAAAAGAATGGTTATGTTCATCTTGTAACCATTTCTGAATTTTGGACTGCCGAGGAAATGTTTTCTTTAGGTGGTTCATGTGTCTCCTGCATAGTTTTCCATACGAACCACATGTTAGCTCTAAAACTAGTGTAACGCTTTAATTTGTAAGTCAAGAAGTTAAAATATAATTACTCAATATAGGGTTGAACAACAATTGTGTTGTACAATACATAACAATGTGCTTGCTCCAAGGACTTAGCATCAACTTCAACAAAATTACCTCCTGGAGGATTCTTTCCAGTCACAATTTCAGGGTAAGTTTTATCTTCAAATGGTGGAATTCCAACTGCATCCAATCCAGAGAAGTGCTCACTACAAAATTCAACCGCTTCCTCCGCAATATAACACTCTGCCATGCAACCTTTTGGACGGTAACGATTTCTTACTTGACCTTTTAAAACCAACATATACCTAAAACACAGTAAACCATTGATTACTTTATATAATTTAAATTAGTAAATTGTACTTGAAGAATATTTAAAGTTATTAATTCCTCTCAAATCCATACATCCATCGAAAACAAACAGGGCCCCCAATCTGAACTTCTCGAACGAGATGGATGGTTAAATGAACCATAATATTAAAGAATGATGGTGGGAAATATTTTTCTAGCAAACACAAGGTGGCCGCCAAATTCTTCTGAACTTCAAGCAATCGAGGTACATCTATTACCTTCGCACATAATTCATTAAAAAATGAGCAAAATCTGATAAGTACAACTCTCACATGTTTTGATAGCACGGATCGTATAGCAACAAGAAGTAATTGCTGCATCAACACATGGCAATCATGAGATTTCATACCCCCCAACTTTAAGTTTTTCATAGAAACCAATGCTCTGAAATTTGATGAGTATCCATCTAGAACTTTTAACTTATGCAATGTTTCACACACACTGAATTTCTCTTCTTTGTATAATGAGAAACAAGCTGGTGGTAAGTACGCTCTATTTTGACTTACATCAGGTGCCAGTTCATCCCTTAAACCCATATCTTGCAAATCAAGGCGACTATTCAGTCCATCCTTTGTTTTACCTGGAATATTCAGCAAGGTTCCAATAAGACTCTCACAAACATTTTTCTCTATGTGCATCACATCCAAGTTGTGTCGAAGAAGCAAGTATTCCCAGTAATCGAGGTTAAAGAAAATTGACTTCTTCTTCCAACAAATTCTAGCACCATCATCACTAACATCTTCCACTCGCTTCCTCTTCAATGAAGTCGATCTTTTGATTTTTTATTCTTTTTCTTGGGCTTCTCTTTTGGTACTGGTTTCCCCCACAAGGTTTTGATTCCATTAACCTTTTCTGCCACTTCTTCACAAGTCAAAGGAATTGGTGTTGATCGAAACTCTTGCTCACCATTAAATGCTTTTTTCTGTTTCCGAAAGGGATGATCTTCTGGAAGGAACATTCGATGGGCCATGTATACATTCTTCCTCGAATGTTTTAATCTGCATGATTGTGTCTCTTCACCACATATGGGGCAACCATGATAGCCTTTTACAATACAACCAGACAAATTACCATATGCAGGGAAATCATTAATGGTCCACAACAACACTGCTTTCAATGTAAAAGCCTCTTGTCGGTAAGCATTATGAGCTTTAACCCCTGTATCCCATTTTTAAGTCATCGATTAATGGTTCTAGGTAAACATCGATGTCGTTTCCAGGTTGTCGTGGACCCGATATCAACATCGTTAACATCACAAACTTTCTTTTCATGTAAAACCAAGGCGGGAGATTGTAAGTGACTAACATTACTGGCCAACAACTATACTTGCTGCTCATCGAACCATGCAAATTGACCTCATCTGCTGAAAGTGATAAGCGAAAATTTCTTGGCTCTTGTGCAAACTCCGGCCATTTATCATCTACCAACTTCCATGTAGGGGAGTCAGCTGGGTGGCGTAACTTATCGTCAACCATTCTCTCATCAGCGTGCTAAGTCATCTGTTTTGATGTCTGTACCAACTGAAATAATTTCTTAAACCTAGGGATAGGTGGAAAATACCATAGAACTTTTGCCGACACCCCCTTACGTTGCTCAGTCAGGTTCTTATTCACTTTGTATCTTGACTCACCACAAGTAGGGCAACTAGTTTTATTCTCATTATCAGATCCATTTCTATAAAGCACGCAATCATTCGGACATGCGTCTATCTACTCATAGCTCATCCCATACACAGACAATGTCTTTTTAACCTCTTTCATACTTCGGGGCAGTAAATTATTATCGTCGGGTAGCATGTCTCCAATGATAATCAACAACCGTGAAAAGCTTATGTCAGACCACCCACTCCTCGCTTTCTCATTAAACAATGTAACTACTGCAGATAATTTGATAAACTTTAGACGGCCTTTGTATAAAGGTTCCTTAGCCTCTGCAATAATTTTTTGAAACTTTTCAGGATTAGATGAATACAGGTCACAAGCGGTCTGAGCCAATTTTAATGAGCTTGCAGCATCATCTGGGGGTGTAGTATCATCTGGGACATCACTCCCAAAATGGTGTTGGGTGGACCTATTTAAAGGCACACTTGAGGGAGCTTCACCAGGAGATGCTTCTCCATGCCATATCCACCTAGTATAACTTCGATCGATACCATGGAAAAACAGATGGTACTCAACATCCTTAGCTACAAATTTATTGAGATTCCCACATGTTTTGCATGGACATGGCATGGGATTAAGTTCACCAAACTTCTTTTGGGCAAACATCAAAAAACTTTCAACCCCTTCCCCGTATGCAATAGAAAACCGATTCAATGACATCCAAGACTTGTCCATTTCTGTATAGCCCAATAAAATGCTGGAGACAAGCAATAATCAAAAGTCATTGCCATATAATGCTAATATTACGTAAAAAAAAACGCGTGTATAACTTATTAAAAATAGATATATTCAAACAAATACACAAAACAAAACTATGTAGTATAATAATTTAAGATTATTGAACTGGTTATAATAATTTATAGATTGCCGAAGACAAAAAATTCAACTGGTCAAACTCCACACTTACAGCTATGGTCTCAATAGGCAAGGATTAGGATAACCAAATGAATTACACCAGCATGCACCTTAACATCATTAGAAACTTTCTTCTAATGTACAACCAATTAATGTGAGAGAGACCTGGGTTGGTCTGCACCAAACGAACTGAATATCCTTGTTTCCAACATTGGTTTCTACAAACCACAAAAACCCAATTTCAAAAAAAAAAAAAAAAAAGATAATCACTTAGTTATTCTCGTTCGGGCAAAGCTTTCAGATTGGCTGAAGATTTGTAGAAATAAATCCATGGACAGAGATTCACCAAACAGCAAAACAAAAGCAACCAAGTTCAGAAATTCACAACTGAAACCAGATACAAATATTTAAAAAAAAATAACCCAGTGATCGTCAATGAAAGAGATAAGAGGTATAGAGACCTTTTTTTTTTGCTAAATGTTGAGATTGTATTGAGAGAAAAAGGGCTGAAACCCTCAGGAACAGAAGAAATAAAAATACACGGGCATGCTTGGTAATGGGAGGGGAATCCTCTCTTCGGAGGATTCTTGGGTGCCATGGAATCAAACTTTTCTCAATGAGGATTTATGAGGGAGGATTTATCTCATTCCACGTTTGGCTGGCCCCAGTGGATTCAGTGATGATTTCTACAAATCCACATTTGGTAAGCATATCAAAATTCATAGAAAAAAGATGAAATTCAAAAGATCTAATGACAAACAAATGCCTGAGAAGA
Source organism: Umbellularia californica (assembly GCA_028538565.1). Classification (NCBI taxonomy): domain Eukaryota; kingdom Viridiplantae; phylum Streptophyta; class Magnoliopsida; order Laurales; family Lauraceae; genus Umbellularia; species Umbellularia californica. The sequence continues at coordinate 46,715,557 of JAPQWN010000007.1, forward strand.
GTAATGTAGAAAATCCACAGAAAAAAATGACTAACATTAATAAGATGAAGTAAAAAGATCTAATGACAAACAAATGCCTGAGAAGAGTAATGTAGCTGCACACAAAATTTGATGACAACTGCATGGCCCCAATGAACTATTCAATAAGTTGGGTTTGTCACGATTCTATTTCAATCCAAACACTCCAACAATGCAACCAGCCAATATAAATCCCATACAATGATTTTGTTCATAAAATGGGTTTGACTATTTGTTTTTTCAGAAAACACAAGTCTATTCATATATGTAAATTGACTTAGAAAATGTAGAGATATAATTGTGCGTTGAAGTCACTATTCATGTCCCACTTACTGTAAATTGTGCATTTGAGGATAACAACTAGCTCAATTGTTCCCCTGTGACAAAAAAAAAAAAAAATTCATCTTCCAAAACCCAAATAGACAAACACCTACAGTACCAACCAAAACCCCAGACCATAAAACCCAAATAACCAAACGCCCGAACGAAACCCATCTTCCCAAACCAAAACAAACAAAAACCAACTAAACAAACACCTGCACCAACTAAAACTAGAAAACCGAAATAAACAAAACACCAACACACCCCATCCACGACGTCTACCTCTCAGGCCCTGCAAACCCAAGCAAAACACCAAACAAACGAACACCCCTAGATTGTGATGTACATTGGGTTTTGGGGTTTTGAAGGTTTTGGAGATTTTCATTGTGATGAAGAATATGAAAGCACTCAGACAAGGATCAGGCAAAAGACATCTTCAACTCAGAAAGTAAAGTAAAAGGAGCTAGCCCAAAGTAATTGGAAGAAAAACCTGCTACAGAAACAGAGCCATCCCTGCAACCCGCGAGCTATCCAGCAAGCAGAGAATGAAAGACTGAGATGGAGCAGGCAGCAGAAGAAGAACCTTCTAATAGAAATTGCAAAAGTAAAATCCAACAGAGCTTCAATAGGCTAAAACAGAGACTCCTCTCAAACTGAGAGAGCCCAGCCAAGCAGCACAAACCCGAAAAACGAACCAACCAAACCTTATCTTTATAAGCACTGCTCCTAAGCTTTTGGCTGAGAAGGGAGAGAAGAAAAGCATCCTACAAACTGCTTAACAAACAACTGCCAAGGAAGGACTCTAGACACCCTTCCACCGAAGAGAAAAGAAAAGCTGACAGCAACCTCTGATCGAAGAAACTCTCCTGAACAAAAGGGGCCAACACAAACCCCAGCCAAAACAAACCAACGCAGGGCCTACTGAGCTTTGATGATGCTCACTAAGGAAGCACTATTAGCTGCTCAGCTCCTAGCAAGGCCAGAACAACAGAACAGGACACTAACCAGGCTGCAGAGAGGAGGAGCTGGAGCTGGCTTGCTTACTCACAGAGAGCAACAACCAGCAAAACATTCAACAAAACCTCCCTAATCAGATTGCCAGCCAAGCAAAAAACCTCTCATCAGCAGAACTGAGGAGATTGATTGAAATATCAACTTTCACTAACATCCCAGCAATAGCAGTTCTAGAAAAGGAGCACCAAACGACCACAAGAAGACAAGACAGCAGCACTTCTTCAAGACAGACCACAGGAAACAGGCAACCCAGCAGCAGAGGCTCAAAGAGAAAGCACTAAACAGGCACAAGAAGATAGGAAGCCAGAGCTCTATACCAAAGGAAAGGCTAAGGAAGCACTCTGCTAAGCGGACAACAACACACTGCGACAAACCATCCAGCAGACTGCACTGAAATGATGCACTGGAAAAGGAAACTCAGCAAAGCCCATCTACCCACAACCAAAAGCCAAACCGAGACAGGAAAATACAACATCAAACAGACTCCAGGAAGAGCACCAAAGGAAAACAGGGATCTGCAACTTCAACCTGACAGATTAGCATCCTGAAGCAGCTGGAGAGAAAAATGAGAAGAGTGATCCCAAAATAGTGCACGAAAGAGAAACCCCAAACAGAGATGGCACGATTGATGGAGAAAGAAAGAAAAGGGAGGGAAGGAAAAAAAAGGAGGGAAAGAAGGAAAAAAACGGGCGCCCACTGATGGAGGGTATTTTGGTAGAACATATTATATCAGTTTTACTAATAACCGATATTAATAAATTTTTAAAACCGATATAAGTTATTGTTTTGTAATAGTGTATATAATATCGGTTTCATAATAACCGATATAAAATATAGCAATTAATATCAATTATTTGTTAACTGATATTATATATTTGGATTATAATATCCGTTACTATGTAACCGATATAAAAAAAAAATTACCGATATAAAAAATTATTAACCGATATAAAAAACCATGACCGAAGATATTATATCGGTTATATGAAAAACCGATATAGGGCAGTTTTTGTAACCGATATAAAAGCCCTTTTTCCTAATAGTGATTCTTCTACTCACGTACTAATCTTGTACTCACCCTTGCGGTGGGACCAACTTCCATGGAGATAAAAATTGAGAATATACAATGGGAGGGGATGCACTCATTTTTAACTATTCATGTTATCAATAATTGGGCTCCACAAGTGGATTTCCAAAAGACTATCACTTCTGAGAAATTCTATATGCACCCCTTAATATGCTGAGCACACCCACGTTCTAAAAAAGAAAATTACTGTTCATAAAAAATGTAGGTGTAATGTGCAGAATGGGAGGGTGCATATAGAATTCCCCATCACTTCTCCGACTATCATTATGCCCTCTGTAAAAGTACCGCCACTCTCGCACGCCATCGTCCGTGTGGTGGTAATCTTTCTCGGCGACTTTCGAGCTGCATTATTTCTTTCGTTTAGGTCACTCTCACGCCATAATTTTCTTGGATTCTGTTTCTTGCAGTCCTCGTCACGTTGCTAAAAGCATTAGTCAAGCCTACCCCATCTTGTAACAGTGAGCAAAGTGGGGCTCACTTATTCTAGAAAGTTTAAATGCTTTCCTTTCCCTGCGGTGAGAAAAACAGAACCTGTAAGAGAGAGAAAATTCAATACCATAACAGGAAACAGTCAACACCCAACACCCTCTTGAGTTTTTTTTACCAGGGGCGCAGGGTCGGGTATTACATACCTACCCAAACCTTTACTTACCTACCCCAATTGTAAAAATATCCCCGCAAGGGTGCATTCTTAGTCTGGGACTTGGATTACTCATCAATTCAAATAGCTCACGCTTTCGTGCATGGAAATCATCACCTTCTTAGATCCAACACAGAAAATATCCACATGCTGATATCATATACTCGTTCTCCACAAGAAAACGAACCCCCACGCCCATCTCCCTCCTATAAAGCCGTACCCACCACCTCCACTCCACGATGCATCCAGCTGATAAACTCAATCACACCCTGAACATACATGGAAGCCCTGACCCTCTTCTCCATCGTCCTAGCCACATGGGCCTATCTTCTTTGGTTCTACCTCCTGTCCCGCACCCTGACAGGACCAAGGGTCTGGCCCTTGCTCGGCAGCCTCCCCGGTCTAATATCGAACCGGACTCTCATGCATGACTGGATCGCCTCCAACCTCAGAAAAACGGGGGGTACTTCACTCACATACCAGACATGCATTGCAGCTTTCCCCTTCCTAGCCCGGAAACAAGGCCTCGTGACTGTCACTTGCCACCCCAAGAACATCGAGCACATCCTCCGAACCCGATTCGACAACTACCCGAAAGGACCCGTCATGCAGGCCGCCTTCCACGACCTCCTGGGCCAGGGCATCTTCAACAGCGATGGCGACACGTGGATCATCCAACGGAAGACCGCTGCCCTCGAGTTCACCACCCGGACCCTCCGCCAAGCCATGGGCCGCTGGGTCAACCGCTCCATTAAGCTACGCCTCTGGCGCATTTTAGCCAAGGCCGCCGAAGATAACTCCCCTGTCGACATGCAAGACATTCTCCTCCGCCTCACCTTCGACAACATCTGCGGTCTCACCTTCGGGAAAGACCCGGAGACCCTCTCCCTCGAGTTGCCAGAGAATGGGTTCGCTGCCGCGTTCGACTCTGCCACCGAGTCGACTCTGCAGCGGCTCCTGTACCCCGGCTTCTTCTGGAGGCTCAAGAAGCTCTTCGGGTACGGAACAGAGGGGAGGTTGAGAAAGAGCCTCCAGATTGTCGATAATTACATAACGGATGCCATCACGGCGAGGAGGAAAGCTCCGTCAGATGACCTCCTCTCTCGTTTCTTGAAGAAACGGGACGCTGACGGCTACTTCTACACCAGCTCCGTCCTCCGTCGGATCGCCCTCAACTTCGTCCTAGCTGGACGTGACACGTCATCCGTCGCGCTGAGCTGGTTCTTCCACCTCCTCATGCAGAATCCATGTGTCGAGAGCAGAATCCTAGACGAGATAGCGACCGTCCTCCAAGAGACACGTGGCGATGACAGGTCCAAGTGGACGGATGAGCCTCTGGACTTTGAGGAGCTGGAGCGGCTCGTCTACTTGAAAGCCGCGCTGGCCGAAACGTTACGGCTCTATCCGTCCGTTCCGCAGGACTCCAAGTATGTCGTAACGGACGATGTTTTCCCCGATGGAACGTTTGTGCCGGCCGGTTCGTCCGTTACGTACTCGATATATTCGGTGGGGAGGATGGAGTCGATATGGGGCGAGGACTGTTTGGAGTTTCGACCGGAACGGTGGATATCTGGTGGCCGATTCGAGCCGCCGACGGACGGTTACAGGTTTGTAGCGTTTAATGGAGGGCCGAGGATCTGTCTGGGGAAGGAACTGGCGTACCTACAGATGAAGTCTGTTGCCTCGGCCGTACTGCTGAGGCACCGACTACAGCCGGTAGCAGGTCATCGGGTGCAGCAGAAGATGTCACTGACCTTGTTCATGAAATACGGGCTGCGAGTGAACGTGCACCCAAGGAATCTTGTAAACGTAGGAACTGCCGGTCGTTCCTAGTCTCGCAGGTCTTCCCGGGTGGTTTCTACTTCTAGTATAAGAAATATTATTATGTTTATTATTAGACGAGAAAGAACATGTGAATTTGTGGTTTCAGTACGATTACTGTCGGTGTGTGTAAGATTTGGGGTAAAGGAACGTCTTATTGTCATTTTTGTGATTTGGCAGATGTTAATATACGTACGCTTTCGTTTCAAGATGTGACGAAGAAATGTCTTAATATACGTAGTTTATTTATTTCTTTCATATATATTGGCCCTTCGGATGGACACAAGCACAAATTTTATATCATTCCAACACTTTATTTAATGCACATGTCCACCGCTTTTAATTACCGTTCCCCCCTTGAGTTTAAAATCCACAATTTTTTTACAAGAATTTCACATGTTGGGATTCTTTTAACGTGATGCTCTTGATATTTGCAACTCCCATTTTTCTTTACAACCATTTTTAAATTTCAGCGACATGAAAGGTATCAAATAATGACTTTTGAGTATCGAGGAATTTACTCTTTTTTTTAGTGGAATTTCTAAATGCTCATGTATAAAGGAGCATCGATGAATTCCTCGGAATTTCTTGGATTCTAGGAAAAAAAAGACCCTTTATTTAATGGAGATGTCCAACAGTTTTAATTACCATTCCTCCCTTGAGTTTCAAAATCCAAGTGGGCTCTCTCTTACCTCAGATGCGTCTTTTGCCACAATCATGAAAAGCTCCCATGAAAACTTCTACACACGGATGTTTTGATGCATTGGTCAAAGTAGGGGAAGGCTTGCCAAAAAAAGAGAAAGAAAGAAAACTGCATTCACATGTCTTGTATCAAATCAAACAAAGTGGCATCGTATAGAAAGAAAATAGAATTTCTGCTTCAGTAGAAACACTTGTTAGCAAACATGCTTCAAATAAATCCAGACCCTTCAAAATTCATGCAAATATGCTGTGATAGAATTGGTTCGGATGTAGAGCAATCATGGTACGACGAGATTCAACTAGACGTCCAATGTTGTTGGATAATTAATCTACCCATCAAAGCAAGGGCCCAAGTTCTCAATTCTGTAAAGTAATTGCAATTCAATCCAAGGGATAATATCATTCTGATCCATCAAGTGCCAGTGCCAGTAGATGGAGGGATTGCATTTCTAGCAACTTCGATTTAATAAGGTGGGTTCATCATGCGGATTTTCACGCATGTTGTTTTGGGGGCGTTTATGCATGCGCTGCTTTTTCGTCTTCTACAGCACTAGTTTTCCTACCATCTCATAAAGGAATTCCGGATCTTTTCCATCACATAAATAAAAATGCAAAGGCAGTTTCCTCTCTCAAATCCTCACCGCACCAAAATGAACTTGTCTCCTGCATTTTCGTAGAAGCAGGCATTGCACAAACACCTCCTTAAGATTTTATTATATATAATAAAGAAAACTATTTTGATTTTTTATCCATTGCACTATTTTGTTGTTTCTTGCAACCTATTTATTTTCTTGAAAAGGAATAAAAATCGGAAATAAAGAGGATTTCAATTTACTATGAAGAAGTAAGAATGCAGAATTTCTCTCCTATAGAACTAGAAATAAACTTGCAGAGCACAGAGTCCTCATCGGTGCGCAAACAATACCTTATTTTGAACATTATAGTCTACTTGTTTTGGGAGTACATAGTTTTGAAATGGGAAAAAAAAAAAAAGATATCGTTTTTTTTTTTTTTTCTTTTAAAAATCTATTGCTGGTTTTACTTAGGAATATTTCAAGGTATTGTCAATGTATTGATCATGGTGCAGCCATGGTGTTAGATGAAATAAACTGTAATTTAAGTTTAGTCCCTCGAATAGATGGTGGAAATGATCAAGTCACGCTATGTCCACCTATAATAAATCCTCTCATAGAATGATATATGGATCATTAATTTGCTGCAATTTATACAAGTGGTGATGAGGTTGGCGGTCCCCCACTCCCACCAGATTAAATTAAAGAGACTCCTCTGGTCAGAAAAATCCTAAGTCCCTTGTCTCCAGAGTCTCCTCAAGTCACTAATACTTTTAAGGACGCAGAAGTCTTTGAAATCCCACCAACCCAACAAGAAAATTCTCATCAACCAACAAGAAGATTCTCCCCACTGTCTTATTCATTTCACATTATTAAACACATAGGGCCCATCAGAAAATGGTCATTGTAGAACTGGCACAGAAATTCACCACTTCTGTCTACCAGTGACGCTTCACTGTGTTTAATATGAATTTAAAAAGTATGCGGGAGAAAACTATTTTGAAAGATTTTTTTTTTCCCGCTGGCATATTGGCTAGGTTGCTACTACCAATCTTAAGGTAAAGAATTCAATTCTCAGGCATGTGTGATACTAATGTGCCAACTCCACTTAAACATGAGTGTGTTGGCATCTTAAAAGATTCATTTAAGAAAAAAATATTAGATTGCATGTCCTCGATCCTATCGATGTTGTAAATAATTTTATTTATCATCTTAATTGATTTATAATTTCATGCTTTTATTCATGAAATGAATGAGATTTGCACATATATTTTGATACAAAATGACATGGGTGTTCATGAGATTAACAGGAGCCTACAAATATTAGATGTGGTCCATATGTGTGGATGAGATTCACATACAGGAGATATAGATCACAATTTTGATACTTGAAACGTTTCACAATTAGTGATAAGACTAGGCATCCCATCTGAAAAAGTTGTAACACTGTAATTACTATACTATGAGATAGTGCGGTTTATCTCGACCATCAGAGTGGAAGACTTTGTATTGTTGTGATAGTACATTGGGTATACTGAAGGACCATGAGAAGCAACTTATACAAAATACTTTCTTTAATTAAGGGACTCTCTCATAATGTTCAAGCAATAGGCTCTCAATTATGAGGGAGTAATAGACTCAAGTTTTTGCTATACATTTACTTTAACTTACCAATAAGTGAGGCCAACGGTAGGTCAATACTTCGGTATCTTGGGTAGATGGTGGTGGAATTGTAAGAATATATATTCTCAAGATAGAATTTGTTCTCATAAAAGAAATATCTCCTTGTGCTGATTAATGAAATTTATCGTCAGTAAGTGCACACCCGTTCTGATTAATAGTTAATCATATGGTATCGAAGATTGATGTAATTAATAGGATCAAAAGGATAATAAGAGGTGGATTCACATTGGTTAGACAATTTATATTATTTTCCAATGGGTCCATGGAAACAAATGATGGAGGGGCCTATTTGCAGTTAATTGAAAAGTTTATAGTCTTCTTGTAAGATTCCTACGACTGAAGTGCAATTGCTTTTATAAAGTGGTGTTATTAGCAATTAATTATTGGTCAGGAACTTACATGAGATATGGGTCCAAATGCATCAGTTGGAGCCAGTTCAAAAAAATCCCTAGTAGTCCCTATGCTAGCCAAGAGATAGAGATGTACATGAATTAGGACTCATAAGACAAAGGAGGGGAACTAGGACTCATAAGAGAACTAGAAATTGTGGGATTATATAAGTCCACTAGGGCTGGACGTCCAAGGTATTTTTGGACGTCCTTGGTGGTCTCCTCCTCCCCTCTCTTCTCCCCTTTGGTTTCTCTACTTGAGTGCCTTGAGGAATTTCTGTTGGAAGTAGGTGGACCTCGTGGATAAGTTTTCAAAACTTTTGACCCACTTGACTTAGGGATCAAGTACCCATAAGGCCATAAACCACATCCAGGATGCAATCCCTCAAACTCATCAATCATGTTCAGCAATAAACTCTATCTAGAAAATAGAAATCAGCAACAAACAAGCCACCAAAACAATCCACAACATATAAAGAAGTAGATTATACCTTTGGAGCCCAGTAGTGCTCTAATGGAGAAGTAGACTTGCTACTTGAAGAAACTCTTTCTTTGTAGCAAACTTAAGATCTCCAAGAACTCTTAGTCTTCCACACTATATTCCCACCACATTGAATTTGATGAGGAAGACTCCTCTGCGGCTGCACAACATTGGGGCAATGCGTTGGTTGGCTACTTCATAGGTAATTCTCCTCCTCTTAGCGTTGTTCGTCATTGTTTATCAAAAGCATGGAGACTGAAGGACATGGAAATTATCCCTATGGCAGATGGATTCTTGTTGTTTAAATTTCATACATATGATATTGGCCAAACTATTCTTGATGATGGACCCTGGTTTGTATATGGCCGACCATTAATTTTGAGGCGATGGTCAGAAGCTATCACAATGCATAGGGAAAACCTTGAAACCATCCCAGTGTGGCTTCGCCTTCCAAATCTGAACTTTTGTTTCCGTACAAACTCTGCACTTAGTAAAATTGGAAGTGTTATTGGCAATCCAATCTGTATGGATCATGCTACTGCGGCTGGTACTAGATATGCTTTTTCGAGAATTTGTGTGGAAGTTGATGTTGATGCTGAATTTCCCAATGAATTACGTATGAAATATAAAGATCAAACTATTATTCAGAAAATTGATTATGCATGGAAGCCAAACCCTTGTAAAGCTTGCAGAACTTTTAACCATGGGGAGATATCATGTCCATTGAAGATTGTTAAACAAAGCCCGAAGCAAGTATGGGTACCAAAGCAACAATCAGTAAAAGCAACACATGATGCTGCTAAGGAAGAAAGTAGGAATACTCTTCTTGATGTACATGAGGAGAAAAATCAACAACCTGTAGTGGAGGAATGGAATGTTGTTAAAGGTAAGAAGATGGATAAAACTTCTACAAAGGAGAGTAGTCCAACACAGAAAGCAATTCCAAGTCTATCATCAAATGTCGATTCAAACCGGTTCTTAAGCCTCTCAAACCTTGATGGGGACTCTAATGTGCCTGAAACTGAACTCTTAGCAACTACAGCCTTAGTCATTCAAGGTACTGCATCAAGCTCTTCTCAAATAAATTCAGATGACCAGCAACACTGCTTGTTTTCAATTCACCAATTGGATAAAAGTAAGCTTCCTAAAGTGCCTAGTTCCAGCTCAAGTGCAAGACACAAACCGAAACCTACAGGGATCACCATTAAAGAGAAGCCGAGTCCAAAGAATCGCGCCACCCGACTATCATCATATGGAACGTGAGTGCTTTGAAGCTGATGCTCGGAATAAAATCCGGATTTGAATATATCTTTCTCTTAGAAATTGTATCATTTGCTTTTATTGTTATGGGGTATGCCCCTTTGGGAGTGTCTAGTAACCATGTTGGTTTTTAGACCTCCTCTCCTGTACTTTATTTTCAAGAAATGAAGAACTAACTTACTCTTCAAAAAAAAAAAAAAAAGAAAATAACTAGAAGCTCAAAGGAAATAGAAGAGAACTAGAAGAGAGAGAGAGAGGAGAAATCTGTGCAACACTTGCACTTGGGGAAGCCTGGGTATGAATCCTTGAGTGGATGTCTAGGGCGTTTGGTCCCCTTTTTATAGCTTGGCAATCCTCTTCTTACTAATAATTAATTAGAAGTTTTACTTCCATTAAGAATTAGTATCTTTATTCTTTCTAATTATTATAGAAGTTTCACTTCCACAACAATTAGTAACTTAATATTGTCACTATTAGAAGTCTTACTTCAAATAGAAATAGTAACTTTCTAATTTCTTCATTTTAGAGTTCAAATAGAATTAGTATCTTTCTAATAACTTGGGCTAGCGTTGGGACCACTAGGGATTCCATAGAAAGCTGGCAACAATTGGGACACCGCGACCCACATCTCATGTGCAATATGGGCCCACAGTTAATGACAAATAACACCACTATATAAATGCAATTGCACTCCAGTCTTAGGAATAAATACAAAGAAGACCCTAAACTTCCCAATTACCACAAGTAGGCCCCTGTATCAATATCCATAGATCAATTGGATTAAACATGTCCCTTCCAATCTTAGATCCACATCTTATTATTCTTGAGCTCCAATTAATCACAGTGATTGTCGCCACCCTGGACCGAGGCCCGGGCCCTGCTACCTCAATTGATAATTTCCCACGGTTTTCCGTGGTGAGTATCCCAAGAACACGGAGCAAACTCACACGTACGATACTTGCGAAAGCGTGTAGCAAATCATGTCAAGACAAAACATGTGATATAATTAAAATTATCAGTACAAGTATTTCAGAGAGGGAAATATAAACGGGACAATTCCTCATTACATTCAAGTTTAAGGTTAACAAAAGTATATTGATAGAAAACAATCCAATAAGAGGCTAACAAAGGCCAATACATTCCCAAAAGAATCAAAATGTAAATCCCTTAACAAAATAACATGCATCTCAAGGACCCTCCTGACGTCTAGATTACATCGTTGGGTTGCCACTCACGAGCTGGGGGTGGCTCAACAGCCTCCTCCTGAGACTCCTCCTCAAGGGCAAAGACGCCTGCACCTGAGCACCAAAATAACAAGGATCAAACACAACGGTTTGACAAGAAATCAATTTAGATAAGTGCTTAAAAACAATTAGAAGAGAAAGAATATTGCTAAACCATTTACTGAATTTAAATCAAAAACATAAATAAGTTGCATTTCAAGTAAGCAAAACTAGCATGAATACTTATAATATCATGAATAGATAATCCCACATTGAGCCCATCCTTTCTCTATCATATAAAATGATAAGAGTAAGCAAAATAGAACAGAACAAGACAAAGTAAAACAGGATCTCGTACCATAAAAGGTAGGCGGGTACTGGCCACATTACTAGAATAAAACATGATGTATATATAATATACGATTAATCTGCAGAAAGTCCAAGTGTTTAAGGATCCCCAGACAGTGGATCAAACTGAAGGGGCAGTCCAAGCTTAATAGCATTCATCATAAATCATGAATGCACAAAATAGGGCGAATATATATACAAAACAGATCAAAAATAGGGGAAATCACTTATCAAAACAGGGCAAAGTAAAACTGAACAGAAATAGCATAAGTTATATAGCAAAACTTAACTTAAGAAGTGATCTCCTTATTGGTTCCTAAAACAGTTCAAAACATGATTGAAGCTTGTAATTCAAAACGTGTGTATTACGCTATTCATCGTATCAAGACTGAGAATTTAAACAAGTTTATCAAGTATATATTAAGGCCCTTCATTTGACCCTCATGTATTTGATAACCCAAATGTCGTAATAAAATGGATTTGGTGCTCCCGAAGTTAGAAGACATTTCAGGTTCCAAATGCACAATATCAAGCTAAAAGCCCTTAACATATTATGGTTTTCATTCCCCAAGAAATTCCATCAGAATAGGCCAAAAATTGAATTTCGGTTGGCTCGCTGTCACTTGTTGGCTAGCCATGGAAGTGCATGTCGGCTAGCCGTCAGCTGATCGTCAGCTGATCGCATGGTCCCAAACAGAAAAATGTAGCATACTGGAAATGTAACTAAACGTGCTTGGTCACCTGTCGGCTAGCCGCGGAGGTACATGTCGGTTAGCCACCAGTTGACCGCTAGCTGATTGCTAGATCCCAATTAGCTTCAGAATTTTGTGTTTCTAACCGTGAGTCTCGGCGACCTAATGATTCCTTGGCGGTTAGCCGTAGTCAAATTTTCGGCTAGCTGTGTTTCTAATTAAAACTGGGTTGATTAGCCGCAGATCACAATTCGGCTAGCCGCAGATTTAGGCTCGGGTAGAGTAACTTCATGAAACTGACGATTCACAAATAAGACTCCCGGTTAGAGAATTAGAAGCGAGAACATATGATTTTCCAAAACTAAGGCTCGAAAACGGCCGGCCGGGGACCGGATTGGGAAACGGCCCCCGGAAAAAATGGAAACCGGCTCGAACAGTTCACTCGAGGATAGAGAATTAGAAGTGAAAACATTGGATTTTTCAACACTTAGGCTCGAAAACAGCCCGCCTGGGGATCGAAACGGGAAACGGCCCCCCGAAAAATCGAAAACCGACATGAGTACTTTGCAAGAGGGTAGAGTAAAAATTAGAACATACGATTCTCAAATAGGACTCCCGGTTAGGGAATTAGAAGGGTAAACTTATGATTTTCCAACACATAGGCTCGAAAACGGCCTGCCGGAGGTCCAAAAGGGAAACCACCCCCAGAAAAATCGAAAAAACAGCATGAGCACTGCGCTCGAGGGTAGAGTAACTTGTAGGAACAGACAGTTCGCAAATAGGAATCCCGGTTAGAGATTTAGAAGCGAGAACATATGATTTTGCAACACAAAGGCTCGAAAATGGCCGGCCGGTGTCCGAAACAGGAAACGGCCCTCGGAAAAATCAAAAACTAGCTCGAACACTTCGCTCGGGGGTAGAGTAACTTGTAGGAACTGATGGTTCGCAAATATGACTCCCGGTTACAGAATTGAAGCGAAAATATAGGATTTTCCAACACTTAGGCTAGAAAACGGCCCGTTGGAGGTCCGAAATGGGAAACGGCCCGCGGAAAAATCAGAAACCTGCATGAGCACTTCGCTCAAGGGTAGAGTAACTTGTAGGAACTTACAATTCGCAAATAAGACTCCCGGTTATAGAATTAGAAGCGAGAACATATGATTTTCCAACACTAAGGCTCGAAAACGGCCAGCCGGTGTCCGAAACCGGAAACGGCCCCCGGAAAAATCGAAAACCGGCTCGAGCACTTCACTCGAGGGTAAAGTAACTTGTAGGAACTGACGATTCGCAAATACGTTTCCCAGTTAGACAATTAGAAGCGAAAATATTGGATTTTCCAACACTTACGCTCGAAAACGGCCTGCCGGGGTTCCGAAACGAGAAACCGCCCCTGGAAAATTTGGACACCGGCACGAGCACTTCGCTCGAGGGTAGAGTAACTTGTAGGAACTGACGGTTCGCAAATAAGACTCCCGGTTAGAGAATTAGAAGCGAAAACATAGGATTTTCCAACACTTAGGCTCGAAAACGGCCCGCTAGGGGTCCGAAACAAGAATCGGGCTCCGGGAAAATAAAAAACCAGCACTAGCACTTCACAAGAGGGTAGAGTAAATAATAGGAACATGCGATTCGCAAATAGGACTCCCAATTAGGGAATTAGAAGCGTAAACTTATGATTTTCCAATACTTAGGCTTGAAAAAGGCCCGCCAGGGGTCCAAACTGGAAACCGCCCCGAGGAACGAATGATTCGTAAATAGGACTCCCGGTTAGAGAATTAGAAGCGAGAACATATGATTTTCCAACACTAAGGCTCGGAAACGGCCGGCCGGGGACCGGATTGGGAAACGGCCCCTGGAAAAAACGGAAACCGGCTCGAACAGTTCGCTCGAGGGTAGAGTAACTTGTAGGAACTGACGGTTCGCAAATAGATCTCCCGGTTAGAGAATTCGAACCTTGGAAAATTTGGACACCGGCACGAGCACTTCGCTCGAGGGTAGAGTAACTTGTAGGAACTGACGATTTGCAAATAGGACTCCCGGTGAGAGAATAGGAGCGAGAACATATGATTTTCCAACACTAAGGCTCGAAAATGGCCGGCCGGGGTCCGAAACAGGAAATGGCCCCCGGAAAAATCAGAAATTGGCTTGAGCACTTCGCTCGAAAGTAGAGTAACTTGTAGGAACTGACGGTTCGCAAATAAGACTTCCTGTTAGAGAATTCGAAGTGAAAACATAGGATTTTCCAACACTTAGGCTCGTAAATGAGCCCAGGAAAACTGAAACCGGAACGAGCATATAGTTGGAGGGTAGAGAAACTAGACGGAACTGACAGTTCGCAAATAGGACTCCCGGTTAGAGAATTAGAAGCGAAAACATAGGACTTTCCAACACCGAGGCTTGAAAACGGCTCGCTTGGGGTCCAAAATGGGAAACGGCCCTCGGAAAAATCGGGAAACCGATACAAGGGCTTCGCCCGACTGTTGATTAACTTGTAGGAACTGACGGTTCACAAATAAGTCTCCCGGTTAAAGAATTAGAAGCGAGAACATAGGATTTTCCAACACTTAGGCTCCAAAACGGCTTGCCGGTGGTCCGAAACTGGAAACCGCCCTCGGAAAATTCGAATACCGGCACGAACACTTCGCTCGAGGGTAGAGTAACTTGTAGGAACTGACAGTTCGCAAATAAGTCTCCCGATTAGAGAATTAGAAGCGAAAACATAGGATTTTTCAACACTTAGGCTCAAAAACGGCCCGCCGAGGGTCCGAAATGGGAAATGGCCCCAAGAAAAATGGAAACCTGCATGAGCACTTTGCTCGAGGGTAGAGTAACTTCACGGAACTGACGGTTCGCAAATAGAACTCCCGGTTAGAGAATTAGAAGCGGAACCATAGGATTTTCCAACACTTAGGCTCAAAAACAGCCCGTCGGGGGTTCGAAACGGGAAACGGCCCCTGAAAAAATCGAAAACTGGCACGAGTGTAGACACCTCTTTTTAGCACCCTATGAGGGGTAATCCAGCCATCCACATTTAATGATATCATTTATAGGCCTCTGAACACCCTACAAATTTTATCACTGCGATCTGCTCACCAAGTGCTTTCCATCCATAGAACGTAAAAATCTGACGGGTGGATTGAAAAATCAAGGTAGCAGACCACACACCCCAAAGGCGCCTGCGTGAAAAATAACCTATCATTTCTAGACCCCTGATCACCGTGAAAGTCGGTTCGTAGTAGCCTACTCGCTGAGAGCTTTCCGACGATGTATAGAATATCAAAGTCCGACGGGCGGATTGAAATCTACAAAGCTAGGGTCCCAGTAATAATGACCCGACCAATCTCCACCGGACCCTACCTTCCGGGCCCGAACCAATTTCTTTTAAACTCAACCCGGACCCACTAGGCTTGGCCCATCAAATTCCGACCCAACCTGAAACCGAGCCAAGTCCAACCCGTTAGCCCAAACCTCATATAAGACTTGAGCCCAACCCATACTCGACCTAGACCTGAACCTGGCCCACGAGGCCCATCAGCTGCATGGGAGAGGAGAGCCCACGAGATCTGGACTCTCCCCTTTCCTTGAGTTCTCTCTCTCCCTCCTCATCTCCAACTCCCTCGAGCCGATCTCCATCCCCCAGGACTCTCATCCCAGACACAAATCTCCCCCCGAGGCCCATCAGCCGCATGGGAGGGAGAGCCTACGAGATCTGGACTCTCCCCTCCCCCAACGACTTCTCCCTCTCCATCTCAAACTCCCTGATCTCTATCCCAAACTCCCTCATCCCAATCCCATAGGGCTCTCTATCTATGATCTCACGATCGATCTCTCTGATCTCTCCGAAGATCTCATCCATCACTCCCATCTCTGCACGCTCTCTCCACTCTCATCTCTCCCATCCACCACTGCGCCCATCTCCCTGCTCCACCTCACCCCTCATCTCTCTCGATTTCTCCCTCTGCATCACCTTCCTCCGCCAGCCGCACGCCAGCAATAGCCCCGGGCCCGCACGCAGCAGCACTTCCATCTTCCTCCTCCGGACGTTTCCTCCTCCCTCATCAGGTACGCCCTTCCTCCTCTCCTCTGCCACCTGCAACCGCTGCACTTTTTCTTTCTTTCATTCTTCCCTCTCCACTCTCCCCCTCTCTCCGTCCCTCCTCCCTTTCCCTGCATTCTCTTTTCCTCCCTGCCATTCCATCCTCTCCTCCGCGCCCTTTCCCTGCACTTTCCTTTACCCACTACACCAGCCACCTGCGCCCCACCCTCTCTTCTCTTCTTCCCTTCTCCTCTCTCTCCTCGTCTCTCCATCTCCCCCATCTTCCTCCCTCTCCTCTCTGCTCCCTCTCTTCCTCTTTTCCCTGCGCACAGCACCCCACCTGCACATACTTCTCTCCTTTCCTCTTTCTTTTCTCCTTCTTTCTCTCCTTCTTCCCCACTTCACTGCACCCACTGTGCACCCAGACCCACCGAACCACCTCCTCACCTCGCTTCATCCCTGTCTCCTCCACGCACGACACCTTCACTTCCCTTCGTCTTTTCCTTCTTCTTCTTCTTTCTTTTCTTCTCTCCTTTCACCCAATACACCACACCTGCGCACCCACCTTCTCACCGCACTTCACCCCTGCCTCCTCCACGCACGACACCTGCACTTCTCCTCCTCTTTTCTTTCCTCTTCTTCTTTCTTTTCTTCTTTCCTTTCACCCACTACACCACACCTGCGCATCCACCTTCTCACCACACTTCACCCCTGCCTCCTCCACGCACGACACTTGCACTTCTCTTCTTTTCCTTCTTCTTCTTCTTCTTTCTTTTCTCTCCTTCTTCTCCACTGCCCTTCCCTGCGCCTACACCACTCTCTCCTCCTCTCTGTTCCCTCTCTTTCTCTCTTCCCACTCCACTACATCCACCTGCACACACGCACCCACCTACCGCTGCTTTCTTCTTTCTTCTTTCTTCCTTTCTTCACTTCTTCATTTCTCTCTCCTCTTCCTCCTCTTCTTTCTCTTCCTCTCTTCCCTGCGCACCTCTGCCACTCTCTATCCTTCTTTTGCTATTCCCTCTCTCCCTCTGTTCTCTCTCATTCTCCTCTTCTTCCTCCCTGCGTCATCCCCTCCTCTCTCTCTCTCTGCTCGTTTTCATCTCTCTTCCCCCTTATCTCTCTCCGCCTGTTCACCCTTTCTCTCTCAGAACTCTCTCCCTCTCTCACTCTCAGAATGCTCTCTCCTTCTCTCTCTTTCTCTCTCCGCCGCTCCCCACTCTCTCTCTCAGAACTCTCTCTCTCTCTCTCTCTCTCTCTCTCTCTCTCTCTCTCTCTCTCTCTCTCTCTCTATCCTCTCTCTCTCTCTCTCAGAACGCTCTCTCTATCCTCTCACTCCCTGCCTCTCTCTCTCTCTCTCTCTCTCTCTCTCTCTCTCTCTCTCTCTCTCTCTCTCTCTCTCTCTCTTCACTCTTCCTCCCTCTCTTTCCAGTCACTCTCCCTCTTCCCAGACACACTCTCTCTCTCTACATTCGCCCCATGCATGCGTAGCCCTTTTTATCATTTCATGTCTATTTTATTTTAATACACTCATTTTATTTTAATTCATTTATTATTTTATCATATTCCATTTGTCTAGTTTGATTCCACCTTGCTGTCTACTTCATGCATTTAATATGCTCATCCATTTAAATTAGCATTCTTCATTTTTTTAGCTTGATTTAATCTGTTCTTAGCCCATGCATCCAACCTGCCCATGCATTTAAACTAGTAGTTTTTATTTATTTATTTTGAATTATCCCTAATTTATGTCTCAATATGCTCATGCATTTAACATGCCCACGCATCATATAACTTAGTTGCATTTTTATTTCATTTCTTTAGATAAAATTTAGAATTACATAATTCATACGAAAAAGCTAGGTTAATTTCCAAAAAGAACAAAAAAAATAAAAATAAAAAAAAACAAAAGAATAAAACAAATAGAATCCTAGAAATTAGTTAGATTAATTAGAGCAATTAAGTTAGGTGTGATAAACCTCCTTTTCCTCCTCCCCTTTCATTAGGATTAGGGAATTTATTAGAAAATTCTAAATTAACTAGGCTGATTATAATAAATAAAACTTAGTAATTTGTTCCCTTCTCTCCTCCTCCCTTCCATTAGGATTAGAAAAATTAGTTTAGTAGATTTTAGACTTTATAAATAAAACCAAAAACAAAATAAACACCAAAAACAATATTAAAAAATAATAAAAATATAATAAAAATCTAAAAGACCAAAAACAAAGTAAAAGATATTAAAAAAATCAAAATATTAATAAACTGGAGTTAGAAATTAAATAATGGTTTAGGCTGACCGGGTCAAACCCCAGACCTAAATCTAGGCCTCCCCCTAGCCAGCTTAGACTACCCTAGTTTCATTAACCCTAACTGATTAGGTCCCACTCTCTCTGGGGACCCCGCTAAGGGATCAGGAAAGCAAATGAGGGCGGTCGGGACCCTAGGATAGGGTAGAGATCCATTCAGGGAAATGGATTAGTTAAATTAAATCTAAGTAGAAAATCCCCTAGTCAGGCCCTTCTAGCCTCAATTATTAAAAATCCCAAAAAAAAAACTATAAAACCAAGAAATTAACCCCAAAAATATTTTCTTCTCTTTTCTTCCACCTCCGGTGCCAAATATTCATTTGAACTCAAAATTAAAAGGAATAGAGGCTGATTCCTAGAATTCGAATTAATGATAATAACGAGACTAGACGAGTGATTTTACACACCCCAATATCAGTTTATTTGCTTTCGGCCCATCATCGGCCACCCCCCCCCCCCCCCCCAATATCAATTTGTTTACTTTCGCCCATCATCGGCCACCCTCAATCAATCACGACCCATCATCGGCCATTTTTATTTATTTTTGGCCCATCATCGGCCATGCACTATCATCACTTGCGTATCGCACGCAAACCTACAGAAATCACAACTCGAAGCTCCGTTTGCATCGTTCTTTCGGTTCGAAGAATCAGCCTTTAAACCTTGGGTTGTCAAAGGACATTGAAGGGGATACCCGAGAGCGGGCCTAATCCTCTTCTAAATATTTGGCACCTTCCCCCTATTCTAATTTCATTTTACCCCCTTAGAGTACTTGGGTTTGATTTTGACTAAGCTACAAACCCTGGATGTTGATTTCTCCTGCCTAGTTCATTATGACCCTATTTTGAGACCTGTGATTCAACCCAAATTGAAAGACTCAAATTAAGTGACAAGAAAACCGTCGTGTGTCACCGGCGGCACATTAGATGAGAGAATAACCCATTCCATTTTCTCCCGCTCTCTTCCGACTTTCGTCGAAGGACGGTGTTACGGCCGTATCCATAACCGGCGATCGTGATCCGTCAATTTTGAGGGTAGTCGGAATCCTAATTTTCGATGTAAATTTTTAATATCTCATATAGTTGAATGGCGATTTCCCTCCCCTGGGGGATCAAAATTCACATCTAACAACAAACACGCCGCTCGTGAGTAGAGTAACTTGTAGGAATTGACGGTTCACAAATAAGACTCCTGGTTATAGAATTAGAAGTGAAAACATAGGATTTTTCAACCCTTAGGCTCGAAAACGGCACGCCGGGGGTTCGAAATGGGAAACAGCCCCCGGAAAAATTAGAAACCGACACGAGCACTTTGCAAGAGGGTAGAGTAAAAATTGGAACATACAATTCGTAAACAGGACTCCCGGTTAGGGAATTAGAAGCGTAAACTTATGATTTTCCAACACATAGGCTCGAAAACGACCTGCTGGAGGTCCAAACGGGAAACCGCCACCAGAAAAATCGGAAAACGGCACGAGCACTACGCTCGAGGGTAGAGTAACTTGTAGGAACGGACAGTTCACAAATAGGAATCCCGGTTAGAGATTTAGAAGAGAAAACATATGATTTTGCAACACTAAGGCTCGAAAACGGCCCTCGGAAAAATCGAAAACCGGCTTGAACACTTCGCTAGGGGGTAGAGTAACTTGTAGGAACTGATGGTTCGCAAATATGACTCCTGGTTAAAGAATGAAAACATAGGATTTTCCAACACTTAGGCTAGAAAACGGCCCGCCGGGGGTCCGAAATGGGAAACGGCCCGCAGAAAAATCAGAAACCTGCATGAGCACTTCGCTCGAGGGTAGAGTAACTTGTAGGAACTTATGGTTCGTAAATACGACTCCCCGTTATAGAATTAGAAGCGAGAACATATGATTTTCCAACATTAAGGCTCGAAAAGCGGCCAACCATTGTCCGAAACGGGAAACGGCCCGCGGAAAAATCGAAAACCGGCTTGAGAACTTCGCTCGAGGGTAAACTAACTTGTATGAACTAACGGTTCGCGAAGAGGTCTCCTGGTTAGACAATTAGAAGTGAAAATATTGGATTTTCCAACACTTACGCCCGAAAACGGCCCGCCGAGGGTCCGAAAAGAGAAACCGCCCCCGGAAAATTTGGACACCGGCACGAGCACTTCGCTCGAGGGTAGAGTAACTTGTTGGAACTGACGGTTCGCAAATAAGACTCCTGATTAGAGAATTAGAAGCGAAAACATAGGATTTTCCAGCACTTAGGCTCGAAAATGGCCCCGCTAGGGGTCCGAAACAAGAATCGGCCTCCGGGAAAATCGAAAACCAGCACTAGCACTGCGCAAGAGGGTAGAGTAAATAATAGGAACATGTGATTCGCAAATAGGACTCCCAATTAGAGAATTAAAAGCGTAAACTTATGATTTTCCAATACTTAGGCTCGAAAAAGGCCCGCCGGGGGTCCAAACGGGAAATGGCTCCCATGAACGGACGATTCACAAATAGGACTCCCGGTTAGAGAATTAGAAGCGAGAACATATGATTTTCCAACACTAAGGCCCGAAAACGGCTGGCCGGGGGACCGGAATGGGAAACGGCCCCTGGAAAAAATGGAAACCGGCTCGAACAGTTCGCTCGAGGGTAGAGTAACTTATAGGAACTGACGGTTCGCAAATAGATCTCCCGGTTAGAGAATTAGAAGCGAAGACATTGGATTTTCCAACACTTAGGCTTGAAAACGGCCCGCCGGCGGTCCAAAACGGGAAACTGCCCCTGAAAAATTCGGACACTGGCACGAACACTTCTCTCGAGGGTGGAGTAACTTGTAGGAACTAACGGTTCACAAATAGGACACCCGGTTAGAGAATTAGAAGCGAGAACATATGATTTTCCAACACTAAGGCTCGAAAACGACCGGCTGGGGTCCGAAACAGTAAACGGCCCCCGGAAAAATCGAAAACTGGCTCGACCACTTGGCTCGAAGGTAGAGTAACTTGTAGGAACTGACGGTTCGCAAATAGGTCTCCCGGTTAGACAATTAGAGGCGAAAATATTGCATTTTCCTTTCCAACACTTACGCTCGAAAACGGCCAGCCGGGGGTCCAAAACGATAAACCGCCCCTCGAAAATTCGGACATCGGCACGAACACTTCGCTCGAGGGAAGAGTAACTTGTAGGAACTGACTGTTTGCAAATAAGACTTCCTATTAAAGAATTCGAAGCGAAAACATAGGATTTTCCAACACTTAGGCTCGTAAACGGCCCACTGGGGGTCCGAATCGGGAAACGGCCCCCGGAAAACGAAAATCGGAATGAGCATTTAGTTCGAGGGTAGAGAAACTTGACGGAACTGACGTTTCGCAAATAGGACTCCCGGTTAGAGAATTAAAAGCGAAAACATAGGACTTTCCAACACTTAGGCTCGAAAAAGGCCCGCTGGGGGTCCAAAATGGGAAACGGCCACCGGAGAAATCGGAAACCAGGTCGAACACTTCGTTCAATGGTAGAGTAACTTGTAGGAACTGACAGTACGCAAATAAGACTTCCTATTAGAGAATTCGAAGCGAAAACATAGGATTTTCCAACAGTTAGGCTCGTAAACGGCCCACTGGGGGGTCCGAATCGGGAAACGACCCCAGGAAATCGATAAACGGAACTACCATTTCGTTCGAGGGTTGAGTAACTTGACGGAACTGACGGTTCGCAAATAGGACTCCCTGTTAGAGAATTAGAAGCGAAAACATAGGATTTTCCAACACTTAGGCTTGAAAACGGCCCGCTAGGGGTCCAAAACAGGAAACGGCCCTCGGAAAAATCGCGAAACCGATACAAGGACTTCCCTCGAGCGTTGATTAACTTGTAGGAACTGACGGTTCGTAAATAGGTCTCCCGATTAAAGATTTAGAAGCGAGAACATCGGATTTTCTAACACTTAGGCTCCAAAACGGCCCGCCAGTGGTCCGAAACTGGAAACCGCCCCCGGAAAATTCGGATACCGGCATGAACACTTCGGTCAAGGGTAGAGTGACTTGTAGGAACTGACAGTTCGCAAATAAGACTTCCTGTTTGAGAATTCGAAGCGAAAACATTGGATTTTCCAACACTTAGGCTCGAAAACGGCCCACTAGGGGTCCGAATCGGGAAACTGCCCCAAGAAAACTGAAACCGGAGCGAGCATTTTGTTTGAGGGAAGTGTAACTCGACGGAACTGACAGTTCGCAAATAGGACTCCCGGTTAGAGAATTAGAAGCGAAACCATAAGATTTTCCAACACTTAGGCCCGAAAACGGCCCGTCGGGGGTTCGAAATGGGAAACGGCCCCCGGAAAAATCGGAAACCGGCACGAGCATGTTGTTCTTGGGAAGAGTAATTTGTAGGAACTAACGGTTCACAAATAGGAGTCCCGGTTATAGAATTAGAAGTGAAAACATAGGATTTTTAGACACTTAGGCTCGAAAACGGCCCGCCGGGGGTTCGAAACTGGAAACGGCCCACAGAAAAATCGAAAACCGACACGAGCACTTTGCAAGAGGGTAGAGTAAAAATTGGAACATACGATTCGCAAATAGGACTCCCGGTTAGGGAATTATAAGTGTAAACTTATGATTTTCCAACACATAGGCTCGAAAACGGCCTGCTGGAGGTCCAAACGGGAAACCTCCCCCAGAAAAATCGAAAAACGGCATGAGCACCGTGCTCGAAGGTGGAGTAACTTGTAGGAACGGATAGTTCGCAAATAAGAATCCCGGTTAGAGAATTAGAAGCGAGAACATATGATTTTCCAACACTAAGGCTCAAAAACGGCCGGCCGGTGTCCGAAACGGGAAACGGCCCCCAGAAAAATCAGAAAACGGCTTGAACACCTCGCTCGGGGGTAGAGTAACTTGTAGGAATTAATGGTTCGCAAATATGGTTAGAGAATTAGAAGCGAAAACATTGGATTTTCCAACACTTAGGCTAGAAAACGGCCCGCCGGGGATCCGAAACGGGAAACGGCCCCCGGAAAAATCAGAAACCAACCGAGCACTTCGGTCGAGGGTAAGGTAACTTGTAGGAACTTAGGTTCGCAAATAGAACTCCCGATTATAGAATTAGAAGCGAGAACATATGATTTTCCAACACTAAGGCTCGAAAACAGCCGACCGGTGTTCGGAACGGGAAATGGCCCCCAGAAAAATCTGAAACCGGCTCGAGCATTTCGCTCGAGGGTGAAGTAACTTGTAGGAACTGATGGTTCGCAAATAGGTCTCCCGGTTAGACAATTAGAAGCGAAAATATTTGATTTTCCAACACTTACACTCGAAAACGGCCCACTGGTGGTCTGAAACGAGAAACCGCCCCCGAAAAATTTGGACACTGGCACGAGCACTTCGCTCGTGGGTAGAGTAACTTGTAGGAACTGACGGCTCGCAAATAAGACTCCCGGTTATAGAATTAGAAGCGAAAACATAGGATTTTCCAACACTTAGGCTAAAAAAGGGCCCGCCAGCAGGGGTTCGAAACGGGAATCAGCCTCCGGAAAAATCAGAAACCAGCACTAACACTTCGCAAGAGGGTAGAGTAAATAATAGGAACATACAATTTGCAAATCGGACTCCCAGTTACAGTATTAGAAGCTTTCCAACGCTTAGGCTCGAAAAAGGCCCGCCGGGGGTCCAAACAGGAAACGGCCCCCAGGAACGGACGGATCACAAATAGGACTCCCGGTTAGAGAATTAGAAGCTAGAACATATGATTTTCCAACACTAAGGCTCGAAAACGGCCGGCCGGGGATCCGAATGGGAAATGGCCCCCGGAAAAAATGGAAACCGGCTCGAACAGTTTGCTCGAGGGTAGAGTAACTTGTAGGAACTGACGGTTCATAAATAGATCTCCCAGTTAGTGAATTAGAAGCGAAAACATTGGATTTTCCAACAATTAGGCTCGAAAACGGCCCGTCGGGGGTCCGAAATGGGAAACCTACTCTGGAAAATTCGGACACCGGTACGAGCACTTCCCTCGAGGGTAGAGTTACTTGTAGGAACAGACGGTTGGCAAAGAAGACTCCCGGTTAGAGAATTAGAAGCGAAAACGTAGGATTTTCCAACACCTAGGCTCAAAAACGGCCCGCCGGGGGTTTGAAACGGGAATCGGCCCCCGAAAAAATTGAAAACCGGCATGAGAACTTCGCAAGAGGGTAAAGTAAATAAAAGGAACATACGATTCGCAAATAGGACTCCCGATTAGAGAATTAGAAGCGTAAACTTATGATTTTCCAACACTTAGGCCCGAAAACCGCCCGCCGGGGGTCCAAACGGGAAACGGCCCCTAGAAAAATTGAAAACTGGCACGAGCACTTCGTTCGAGGCTAGAGTAACTTATAGGAATGGACGGCACGAAAATAGGACCCCCAGTTAGAGAATTAGAAGTGAGAACATATGATTCTCCAACACAAAGGCTCGAAAACGGCCAGCTGGAGTTCGAAGTAGGAAACATCCCCCGGATAAAATGGAAACCGGCTCAAACAGTGCTCGAGGGTAGAGTAACCTGTAGGAACTGATGGTTCGCAAATAGAACTCCTGGTTAGAGAATTAGAAGCAAAAACATAGGATTTTCCAACACTTAGGCTCGAAAACGGACCGCCGGGGGTTCAAAACAGGAAACCGACCCCGGAAAATTCGGAGACAGGCACGAGCACTTCGCTTGAGGGTAGAGTAACTTGTAGGAACTGACGATTCACAAATAAGACACCCGGTTAGAGAATTAGAAGCGAAAACTTAGGATTTTCCAACACTTAGGCTCGAAAATGGCACGCCAGGGGTCTGAAATAGGAAACTGCCCCAAGAAAAATCGGAAACTTTCATGAGCATTTCGTTCAAGGGTAGAGTAACTTGTAGGAACTGACGGTTCACATATAGGACTCCCGGTTAGGGAATTAGAAGCATGAACATATGATTTTCTAACACTAAGGCTCGAAAAAGGCCAGCCGGGGTCCGAAACGGGAAACGACCCCTGGAAAAATCGAAAATGGGCTCGAGCACTTCGCTCGAGGGTAGAGTAACTTGTAGGAACTGACGGTTCGCAAATAAGTCTCCCGGTTAGACAATTAGAAGCGAAAACATAGCATTTTCCATCACTTAGGCTCGAAAAGGGCTCGCCGGGGGTCCGAATCGAGAAACCACCCCCCGAAAATTTGGACACCGGCATGAGCACTTTGTTCAAGGGTAGAGTAATTTGTAGGAACTGACGGTTCGCAAATAAGACTCCTGGTAAGAGAAGTAGAAGCGAAAACATAGGATTTTCCAACACTAGGCTCGAAAACAGCCCGCCGGGGGTCCGAAACAGGAATCGGGGCCCGGAAAAATGGAAAACCGGCACGAGCCCTCCGCAATAGGGTAGAGTAAATAATAGGAACATACGATTCGCAAATAGGACTCCCAGTTAGTGAATTAGAAGCGTAAACTTATGATTTTCCAACACTTTGGCTCGAAAACGGCCCGCCGGGGGAACAGAAAACGGCCCCTCGGAACGGACGGTTCACAAATAAGACTCCTGGTTAGAGAATTAGAAGCGAGAACATATGAGTTTCCAACACTAAGGCTCGAAAACCGCCGGCCGGTGTCCGGAATGGGAAATGGCCCCTGAAAAAAATGGAAACCGGCTCGAGCAGTTCGCTCGAGAGTAGAGTAACTTGTAGGAACTGACGGCTCGCAAATAGATCTCCCGGTTAGAGAATTAGAAGCCAAAACATTGGATTTTGTTTATGCATCTCCATTGTACCACATTATCACCATTTCCATCAAATAATTGTGTGTTTTACATCTGTCATATCCATTTTATGTGTATTTTATAATGGCTTCCTCAGGTTCTACATCTGTCCCTTTTTTTTTTTTAATTTTAATATCTCAAACCTTGTCTCAATGAAACTAGGTTGTCACAATCATCTCTTGTGGTGATCTCAGTTTGAACCACTATTACTTAGTCATGATTTGATGGGTTTCGTCGATGGATCGAATCCTTGTCCAGACAAAGTTATTCTTGACGATGACCAAAAGGTCACCCCCGCTATTTCAACTGCTTATATTGAATGGATTCGACAGGATCAAAATCACTTGAGTTGAGTCCGGGCCACCCTTTCCGAACATGTGTTATCTTAAGTGGTTGGCTTAGGTACTTCTCCTGCTATTTGGACTGCTATAGAGCAGCATTTTACAACCCTCTCTTGGGCTCATACAATAGAGTTATAGCGTCAACTCCAGAACATTCAAAAGGGGAATTTATCTATCTCTGATTATTTGTTAAAAAAACATGAAAGCTATAGTCGATGAACTCTCTACAGTTGGACACTTAGTCGATGAGTCTAATCAAGTAACTCACATTTTGGATGGTCATGAATGTGAATTTAAGTGATCACTTCTCTGTTGCTTATGTTCATGGACTACTTTTGAACATGGAGATGTGTATTGCTCGTCATCGATCTTTGTAAGGTCCCCAACCTTACTAGTGTGTTTAGCTTCTTAATTTTGTTGTTAGTTTAATTAAGTACCATGCTAGTTAATTGTGTGGGTTTAGAGTATGAGCGAATTTTTTTTGTCATTACGAAGGTGTCCACAAAGTTTTGTGCAATTCCGAGTGTGTTTGAGCATGCCAGGGGGGTAGGTTGTAATTTGGGGCAAATTGAGTGGATTTTTCCAAGAAATCAATTTTTGTTGAATTTGGATTCATTGGAAACGTCTCGTTGCGCTCGTCGATTTTCTCTCTTGGAGCATTGCGATTTGACATCTCTAAGTCCCTCGTTTAAATGTTTTTTTGCTATCTCACTCAAATGGGCAATTTGGTCATTTCGCAACCCAGACCTTATTTAAACTCAAGCTATAGCTCTTCCCCCCACCCCTACCTTGCATGTGGCCATTAGAGCTGGATCTTGAGCTTTGGGAGCCAATCTCCATCTCCATCTTCTTCCTCTCATCTCCCTCATTTCTTAGGTCTGAAATTTGTTAAGTTTCCCTCACTCAAACCCTTTTAATTTTGGTCTCTGAGATGCAAGGACTCTTACATGTCACTTAATTTCATTTCTTTTTTCCTCTTAGAGCTCTAGGTGTGGTGGAGAGCTTGTGGCTAGGAGGGTTTGATTAGACTCGGTTAGAGAGGCCATTTTCCCCTATGGTGTGTGTTGGATAACTGATTTGATGAATATGGAATGGAGTTGTGAGGAGCAACGAGGCTCCTTTTTGTGCAGGTAAAAGCCTTTGAGAAGGCTTGAGAAGAAAGAGGACTGAAAATCCCATGATCATAGCCATTTTGGCTCAGCCCGTGCATCACCTGATGGTTCGCTCGACCCAAGATTGGTCTGGGTTAAGAGAATGGAGCTGTTGTCTCCACAAATGCCAGATAACAATGTTGCTTGCTCGACCTAGATTGGGGATAGGTCGAGCGAACAAAGCCCCTGTCTTCGCTATGAAAAGGGACTTTTAATGTAGTATGGGCCTTAGGTGTGGGACCCAATGACCCTACCCTTGCATGACCAATATGGGGAAATGAAAAAGGAGTACAACAAGCTTGGTGTGCTTCATCAGTTGTCCGGGGATTTTTCATGTATGGTTCATCTCTTAACCAAATACGAGTGGAACCGAGTCAACAAGTGCCCAATAACTTCCATACACCAAGGGCTCATTAAATAGGCATCATTGGCTCTATCTCCATACGTACTTTGTCAAGGACACGAGCTATACATATGGACAACCCTTGACCTAGGATTGGCTTGTACTTTTCCTCCTTTACTTGCAATCTTGTATTCGTTACTTATATGTACCTTGTTTAATCCTTTCATAAATCACTCGTATAAATGACAAAAATATATTGTATAGCTTAGGGTTACTTGACCGGACCTAAAGTGTATCCCTAGGTACTTTTCTTGCACTTGATGGATACGTGTGGCTAGCTTGTATTGGTGTTTCGGTGGGAATGTGTTTACTTGTCTCGGAACTTGGATTGACTTAGAGTAGCCCTCATGGTATTGTATTGTATATTGTTCTAGCCAGATGTGCATATCTTGAATCTTGTGTTAAGCACAACACAGCCATACATTGTTCAACAACAGCAGGATCCATTGTGGAGATGACTACATTCATAGCTAGCTATATGGGGGTATTTGTGGGCCGGATACTCGAACACCAAGTGGGCCAAATACTAGGACCGGGGTGGGCAATCGGCTTCGGACGATGCTCACAGCATAGGATAGCTAGGAGCATGCTAGGACTGTGCTGTTATCCCTGGTTGGCGGGCCGAATACTCGAATATAACTAGAGCAGGACTTTTGTATCAGTGGTTCAACGGGATTGTACTCTGGGAGGTAGCTAGGATGCCCTCGAAGTCTCCCTTTCTTAGGCATTGCATATCATGTGTTGGTGGGTGATATTGGTAGATGTTGTTAGGATGTTATTCACTTGATTCCCATATTTTATACTCTTACTTACTTGTCTAGCTTTATATTCTTGCCATCTTATGACTAATTATTTGTCTTTATTCTTATTTAAAGCCTATTGTATCTTTTATACATTGCTTATGTTCTTGCCAACATTCGTTGACTTTCATTCCTTGGTGTGAAAACAACACCACTTACTTTTTTGAGCGAGAGGTTGAGATGATCCCAAAGGACCCTCAACCAAAGGACGAGGAGCAGCGAGAGTGGTGTGCAGGCAATGTAGTTTAGCATCATCTCTCCGGCACTTGAGAGCTTACACACGGGGACATTTGTCAAAGCTTCTGACTAGCTATTATCTTTGGTTATTTTGGATCTTTTGGAATTGTCATATTCATTTTGTATATCTTTTGTTAGTGGCTTAGGTTTTTGGTTGGCCACTTGTTCATAAATTGTATATGCTCTTTTGTGTTTTGAAACTTAAATATTTAAATGGGAATGAAATATATATTTGCACTGATACGTGCACAGGTGATTAGATAAGTGTTGATGAACAGGTTCCGCATGTTATATATTAAATGCGGTTCAAATGCATAATCCTCACAGCAGGCTTCTAGCTTTGGACATAAAGGGCAAAAAAAATTTAATTAGCCCTAAACCTCACGAAAAAAATTTAATTAGTCCTAAACCTCACACCTCTGATCCAGTTTAACCACTAATTGGGTAAGGGGCCATGAAAATCCTCTTCTACCTCACCATCAAATTAGACCACATGAATTGCACTTTTTACCTCTTAAAATGGAAACAGCACCAACTTTAGCCGTGGTGGTGGGCGCCAAGGCCATGGTAGATGCCATGGACAACACGGAGGAGGTCATGGATTTCCCTAAACTAGAGGATCAAATGGTACTAGTCAGCCTTCTAATCAAATAGAGTCGGGCGCTCTGCAATCGATTGTTATCTTCGCATGGATCATGCTTACCAAACAAGCTTGCATGTATGGTTATATTCAAATCAGTTTCTTGTGGAGCAAAATTGGTATAACGATACTCAGAGCGCACTATACAGACATTGGAGGATATGCTCAGGGAATGTAGATTGGGATGAGAGTTTGCATAGCTCCAGCATAGGCATGGCACCGTTCAAGGCATTATGTGGACGCGGATGTAGGACTCCAATGTGTTGGGAGGAGGTAGGAGTTCAAAGTTTCCATAGACCATCTATTGTGGGTGATTCCAATGAGAAAGTTAGAGTGGTGCAATTGAGATTGAAAAAGTCTCGTGACCATCAAAAGAACTATACAAATAAGAGACAAAGGCCATTGGAGTTTCAGGTGGGTGATCAGGTGTTCCTCAAGGTGTCTCTGATGCGTGGGGTTGTTAGGTGTGGTCAGAAGGTATCTCCTACCCTTCTAAGTTTTAGAGTTCTATTATGGCTAGCATTTTACCAAGATGGATAATATCATACACCACACTTCTAGTTTACCCAAAAAAAGATTATTCGACCTTTTTCTAATCATACATTGTTTACAAACAGAAATCTCTCTCAGACCAAGATCTGTTATGAGCACCATACTAACTAGTCTAATTATTATGTCCTTACTGATGTGTCTTATTCTTAACACCATAGTTGTGTCAAACAACACATTCAACATTTACAAAATAATCGAAACTAGAAGACTTCTCAGAAGTTATATCTTAGCCAGTATAAATCATCTTGAATATCCAGAAATACAACAATCTCCTATGCATATAAATCTACAACTGCATTAACCTCAACCAAATCTTATTCCAATTAAGACCAATTGTCCCACGGAATTTACTACGTTCCTGAACTAGGTATGATCACAACATCAACCAAATGCAATAATTGCATAGTGTAATGGACCCAATATATTTCATTTAAAAAACATATCACTTGTGGTATTACTCCCTCCATAGTTGCTCACATCTCTACATCTTAATCCTTGTTCCAGAAACTAGACGGAAAGTCCACAATCGGATCACCAGTTCCATTCCTCAACCGGATTCACAGTGATATAAATATAATCTCCTGTCTGATCCATGAGATTGTCTATTCTATCAAAATAAAACTAAGAAAATGATCAAAATCACTAGCCTTTTATGTTCTTTTGTATCACGACCCGGGCCCGAGGTCCGATAACCCCGGGCCGTGAGCCCATACTTACTCCCATAAACTCTGAATTAACCAAAGTTAAAATAGAATCCACAAGGGATAACATTCTTGATTTACCTATCAAATACACAATTTTGCGGAAACATTTATATTTGACAATATCAATTTACGATTTACATGTATGCAAAATAATGTTCTTTATACATGTATCATTTCCATCATTTGCTTGTCATTCACTGCATATCCAAGATACTATGCAAAAGACAATTAATTACATTTCAAAATGATTATACAAAATAAATTCTCAAAACATTCTCTCCAAAATGTTTCAACTCCTTTTCGCACTCGGATATCCATATCAAATGGTCGTCCGTTTCATTCATTTAGTCATCCTGGAGGAACCCGAGCGGTCTCCTCCGCTGCCGCCGATGACACTGCAAGACCGGCAAGGGCAATCGAACCTGTAATGCCATCAATAACACTAGTGAACACGACGGTTCAACAATGTATAAACAGATCTTATAATAGCACATGTTAATACATATACTGAATTCATTGAATCTATTTAGTAACAATTACAACTCTAGACAAGTTTAGATAATTTCTACAATGACCATAGGTAAACTTAAGAGTTAATCAATAGATATGTACAAGATGGTCACTACCATAGCTTTCATTTCATTTAATTTTCCATCTTCCCTCAAAGGAGTGATTCATCTTCCAAATGGAAGGCATCAATCAATACCCATAGATATGATCGGAAAAATGTAGGACTTACCAGTGTCCAGGCCAGGGACAACTGGTATCACTACGGAACTCCGGAACGCCCCCAAATCCATCTGCTGCAGCAAGAATAGTCATTGGTTTCATATTATAATTCATTGAACTCATTTAGAGTTCTAATACAATAGCTAGACAGTGCCAGACTCAAGAATCAATACTTTTCAATAAGCAATCCATTTCTGGATTCAACTCAATTCTATAATGCCCTTCGTAACAAAGGAAGGAAATAACAGTAATACCAATCTCGTTAGATTGGAACACAATGATACAATGAGAGAATTACTAATATTTTATGGTTCTGCTCAATTCCTATCTCAATCTAAACAACCATTTAGGTATAACCTTTGGTCACCAAATGCACGTGTTATTCTCGATGGGCATTACATTTATATATTTAATTTGATGCATTATAGTCTCCGTGATTAACACCCATGGAAGTTTAGTCCTTAATTCTCAACAATCTCGGCTTACCCCATGATTAGTCTTAAAACTAATTTAGGGAGTACTTATACTCACAAGGGGTACTCCTAATCCGTGCAAAAACCCAAAATTTTCACTGACATTCTTTCCTTTGATTTTCTATACTTAATAGTCCTTAATTATGGTACAGTTAGTTCTAGGACTCATTTATAGCCCATTCCCAATCATAGATAAAGTACCGGTATAAATAATCATCAATTTCAACGTCCGATCGATCGGCCTAAAATCATGTCCCAGTTAGGGACTGTCCGATCGATCGGCTAGTATGTCTGATCGATCGGACCTGGGACGAATCTCAACTACGAATCAGTTCAAAGCTGATTCTTTCTTCCTCTTTCTCTATTTCCAATCCATTCCAAACTTACAAATCAATTAGAACCTCCTGTTCCCTCCTCATACATAATCCATCCACAAAATGACACCTCTAATCGTCCATTAATCATTTCATTCAAACCATAAACAACTCAAAACTCAATGAAAATGCACAAAATCTAAATCCATGGGAGTTCCAAGAATTTTTACAATGATTAACACTAACTACAAGCAAATGTTTTTACTTGCCTCTCTTGAAGCTTGGTGGTAAAAGCCCCCTTTTTCCTAGCTTGGCTTGAGATTAAAATCCCCAAATTTCAAACCCTAAATTCCATGAAAACATAAAAACACTGCCCATAAGCTATTTGTGCTACACACTACTCCAAACTACTCAATAGAACTTGGAAATTCTAAAATAAGGCCAACTACTTACTTGTAGTTCCAAGCAAAGAGATCTTGAGTTCTCTTTCAAGCTTTAACACTTCAAAAATGGAGGAAATGGCTTGAGGAAGAAGATGAAGATGGAGTTGGTGAAGCTAGTACCCCTTCTAATCACACATGGAAGCTCCCAACTTGATGTTTGATGAGGAAAATGGAAGAAGAAAAGAGAATGAGCCTAGGTTTTGGGTAAAATGCATGAATGAGTCCATTTCATTCTAATATAAGGCTCTCTCGCACTAAAACCCCCTCTTATTAAGCATTATTACATTTTGAGTCAAATGAAGCCTCATTTGGTCCATTTGAAGTCAAATGGAATTGCGTCTATTATGAAAGTTAAAGTACTATTCGAGATACACACGTTGGTATCAAGAACTTCCGTATTCGACGAAATACGTGAAAACTCGTATTTACGAAAAAGTCCTTAGTCTACCTCATTAGAGTCTAAACTCATTTTAACCAACTCAATTTCATTAAAAATTTATTCCATTATGCTTAATGAATCTTTTGAGACTAATTAATTCATCTCTCTTTGGTCATTAACCTTCATTAACCAAATTATTCATGCTTAATTAGTATTAATCCCACTTAATTAGCCTTAATCATGATTAGTTCGGGTCGAGGTATAACATTTTGTTACATAAAATTAAATAAAAATAAGAGGATTATCTGAAAAAAGCACTTAATGCGCACTTGTGACGCGATCAAACACTCTAGATGGTGGTACACCAATTAGAGCAATTGGGCTGAATTTTCATTTTTTTTTTTTTTTACCTATTTGACACATCGCTGGTACCAACCTTATTTACACTAAAAGTTGTAACTTTTCTAGGCGTTCTAGAGAAAAAAATTCTAAGTCAAAGTCGTGATGACCTTAGCAGTGTAAAATAAGGTCATCACCAATGCAAGCTTTCCATTTTTCTGACCAAAAGTTGTAATTAATTTTTCAAAGTGTTTTTGGGAAAAAATTTGAAGTCAGGGTCAGTGATGACCTTAGCAATGTAAAATAAGGTCATCACCTAAGGTCATCACTGACAAAGGTTTCCTATTTTTTTGACCAAAAGTTGTAATTTTTTTCAAGGGTTCTTTGGAAAAAAAAAAATTCTAAGTCAAGGTTGGTGATGACCCTAACAGTCTAAAATAAGTGATATAGCGTCAGTGATGACGCTATATAAATTTGAAAAAAAAGATCCTAAGGAATGATGGAACGCGCTCCGAGGCGCCGTGGGGCGGCTACCGGGGTCGGCGGAACGTGGGAGTCCGTCGGGTCCGGCCCTTTCGCGCCCTGGCGCCGCCTGAAGCGTGTTTCAACATTTTTTTGTGTGGGTGTGCCAGATTTTCTATTTTACTTGGAATTGCAAGTGGTAATCCGGAGATCAACCTTCGCAAGTAAAAAGGAAATCAACTTCTTTCAAGTTTTCCATTGCGCATATATTTAAGAAAAGAGACATTTTCTTAGTTTGCCGTGAAAGGCGATTTTGTTTGGCATTTATAGCCGATTTTGGCGTTTATAGCCGATTTACAATTCTCATCAATAATGAAAAAGACAAGAGTTGTGATTTTTGTCTCTTTTAGAAAAATACAAACTACAATGAAAAGCAAGAAAAGGAGGATCTAACTTCTCAGGAGATTGTGGGGGACTCGTTCAGATTGACGGTCGCAAGCCATGTATGGGCTTCGCCATCATCCATGCAGATGAGAACAGAGGATGCTCTTGATTCGCTTGGCTTGGCTATAACCTCAGATTTTTAGAGGACAAAGACCAAGAGAAGGTCCTATGTCCAATAAAAAGCTAAGTAGACGGGCTGAAAAGCCACGTCTAAGCCATTGGAGGCAGCAGGAGAAGGCAAGGACCTTGGGGGGGGTGCCCCCCAAGGGACTTTTGTCACCTTGTAGTGGTGGTCGGTGCAGAACTTCAGCAGAGTTTTTCTCTCTTTTTTCTTTCTCTCAGATTTCTGGATCTATGGTGCTTTGGAAGTGATCTCCGATTGATCGATCTCGATTTTTTTTTATCCCGATTTCAATGGAATGCTCTCCTATTTATAGGCTTTTGGTAGCCATTTAGGAGAGTTTATGGGCTTTAATGGCTTTAATGGGAGGAGTTACAAGATTTATTTCTTGATTTTGTAACTCCTTTTTCCTTGAATCTGATTGGCCGATGGAGATTAAGGGCTTTTAATCACCTTAATTACCATAATGGGAGGAGTTTCATGGTTTAAATGCCATGAATCAATTGACTTGTAACTCCCAAATGCTTGCTTCTGATTGGGCCATCCAAAGAAATGAATTAATGACTGCAATAAAGCTAGTCAATTAACCACATTAATTGGTCGCCGAGCAGTCGAAGAGTCGCGGGCCGTGCCGTGTCTTCTGGAATTCTTCTGGCGATGATCATCGATGGATCTTCATGCTGATCGACATCGGATGAACATGTAACTTCAGACATTGATA
Organism: Umbellularia californica; assembly: GCA_028538565.1. Taxonomy (NCBI): domain Eukaryota; kingdom Viridiplantae; phylum Streptophyta; class Magnoliopsida; order Laurales; family Lauraceae; genus Umbellularia; species Umbellularia californica. The sequence continues at coordinate 46,751,117 of JAPQWN010000007.1, forward strand.
GCTAAGAGCGGGCCGGTGACATCTGTCTTGTCGATTTCTCGATCGGTCGGACAGAAAGAGCACTTTTTTTGGTCGACCGGTTGGCGATCTTGGAGCGATCAATGATGATTTTGTGCTTTTGGAGGTTGACCCGTGATTTTGACGGATGTCGGAGGATATGAGTCAATTTCAAGCACTAAAAATCACATTTTCAGGAAACCACAGGGGCCAAAGTGCGCGAAACGCGAAAAAAGACGGAAAAACGGGTCACCGGCGGAAAATCCGGTGACCCGGACTTCCATGGTCGCCGGCAACCATGGGCCATGGTCGCAGGGGCCTGCGACCTTGGGGGAATTTTTCCCTTCGGAGCTCGTTTTGCGGTCATTTTGAGGTCTTTTTCGTCGCCGTTTTCTTCTGTATTTTTCCTGACATTTCTTCTCATTTATTGGCTTGATTTCCCTGTAGAAAACCTGATGAGAATCCTTGCATTTTTAGAGTGCAAAGTTTCCAATTTTCCGGGAAAGCCGAAGACTTTGTCGCGTAGAGCTGCTGATTTTCCGCCAGAAGCTGAAACTTGGTCAAACGATGTCCGAATGACCTGAAATTTGAGGTGGAGCCTCCTGAGCAATAAATAAGACCAACCATAGGCTTTTGTTTGAGTTTTGAAGCCGTTTGGGGTCCCGTCGATGCTTCACTTGATTTTGTTGCGGGGAAAATGCCGAGCTTTGATATGTGGTCAAACGATGTCCGATTGACCTGAAATTTAATGGGGAGCCTATTGGAGTCATTTTGAGACGTTCCATGGGCTCCGTTTTGGATGTCATGGTCCCGGGTTGCTCCGCCGCCGGTAGGCTTGATTTTCTCTCGGAGCATCGAAACCTGGTCAAACGTTGTCAGAATGACCTGAAATTTGACGTGCAGCCTTTTGGAAGCATGTTGAAGCCACTCATGCACTTGGTTTGATGAGCGAAGGCTTCGGTGGTTCCCGCCGCCGAGAGGCTTGATTTTGCTGCTCGAGCATTGATGGAGGGTCAAACGTTGTCGGTTTGACTTGAAATTTGGCATGGGGCCCTTTTGAGACATGCTGGAGTCATCTGTAGGCTCTGATCGAAGTTTTGACGTCTCCGATGATGTCGCCGCCGAGAGCTCCCGTTTAGCTGTCGGAGAAGTGAAGTTAGGCCAAATGTTGTCGAAATGGCCCGAAACTTCATGTGTACTCTTCTCTTGGCTATCTTGAAGGATCTTGCAGTTTTTGTTTGATTTTGACAAGATTTGATTTTTTAGAGAAATTGCATTGCCTATTTATGGCAGGTTGCGACTTCATGCAGCTTTCTTGATGCTGAAGAGGCAAAGTGACATTTTTGGTGTCAACAAATGCCCCCTCGAGGTACAGCGACGAGTTGCTTGACTTTTGTAGTCGATGTGCCTCGAAGAGATTTTTGAAGGAGAGCTTGAGTCTTGACCAAGAGTCTTTGAGCAATCTTTCCTTTGGTAGAGTAGCCTTTGAGCTTCTAGGGGAATTTTATGGTAATGAAAGGAATCAAATACCATCTCGAGGCAAAGTTTTGAAGATGACATCAGGGATGTGGATTTGGGTTTTTGTTTTTGACCTTGTGACCTAACAAGCTGTATGTGGCAGGTTAGGGGGTCGGGTTTTGGTTTTGACCTTGTGACCCAACAAGCTATATGTGGCAAGTTGGGGGATCATGATTTGGTTTTTTGTTTTGGTCTTGTGACCTAACAAGCTGTATGTGGCAAGTTAGGGGACCAGGATTTGGTTTTTGGTCACTCTTTGGGACTGGGTGGGTCCATTGGAGTGGTTTGGATTTTTGTGAAATGTCAATTTCAAGATTTTGGCTCAATTTGGTATATGAGGCTGGATGGTTTGATTTTTGGAAGCTCATGGGGCTTGGAATTTTTTTTTGTATGGTTCAATCAACTCAAAAGAGGCATGGAACCATTTTTGTATGCTCTTGGTAAGAGGGATTTTTTCCTTACTAAAAGCCCTTTTTTTCTTTTTTTTTTATAGTGCCTAGGTGGTCAAACCTGGCTCATATGGGCTAGCCCATGGGACCTTAAGCTTTTTAGGATGGCTTAGATCACATGTGGGGCCATTTTTGTAAAGAATATCTAAAGATATCTCATTTGGATAGAGAATATCTAAAAATAGCTTTATGGGAGAGAATCTCTCATATTCCCTTAATTTGGGAGAGAATATCTCAAGGTATCTTTCTTTTTGGGAAAGAATCTTCAATATCCTATTTTGTTGGAGAGAGTCTCTTATTGATTGATTTTGGGAGAAAATCTCTCAAAGACATCTTTCTTTTTGGGAAAGAATCTTTCTAATTCCTTCTCTTTTGGTAAGGTTACTAATTAGTAACACATACCTTTCTTCTTTGTTTCCTTCTTTGATTTGCTCTCTCCTATAAAAGCAAAGGAAGGTAGGATCTCTTGCTCTTATTGCTTTCTTTTGCAACAATCTCAAGAGAGCTCCAAGACCAAGAGTTTTTCTTCTTCAAGGATCTTCAAGCTTTTTCCTTCTTCTTCTCCATCAATGGCTTCAAGTAAGTTTTCTCTCTTTTTCTTTCAAGAAAACTCCATGTAGAGAATAGGATGGAAAAAAAGTGTCTTCTCTTTTTTTTTTCTTTCTTCTTTTTTTTTCTTTTTTTTTTTCTTTCTATTCTTCTCTTTTTTTTTTCTTTTCTTTTCCACGTGATTTCTGTTTTTTTTTTTTTTCACGTGTGTCTCTTTTCTCTTTTTTTTTTTTTTTTTTTTGTGGGCCGTACGGACAGATCCGTACGGCCACGTGGCCTGATTTTTTTTTTTTTTTTTTTTTTTGTTCATCATGATAATGCGTTTTTATGCAAATCTAGATGTTCATGCATGTACTTTTTGTAAATTGAATTTGAGAGCATGATAACATACCTGAAAATCTTTGCAAATTTGGGAATTTGGAGCTTGCAGTGATGTTGAGCGCTTCCTGATTTTGCGGAGATTTTGAGGTTTCGAAGGTTTGGAGTTTCGGAGCCCGCAGCAATGTTGAGCCCATCTTCAAACTTTCTATTTCCGTCGGGGTATTTCCTTTTTCTTTGGAATTGCCCCGGAGTCATGCCAAAATTTCGCCAGATTTTTGGTGGGACAAAGTGACCTTTTTTTTTTTTTTTTTTTTTAGCGAAATCCTGTCATTTTGATGACGATCTTTTTCTTTTCCAACCTTTGCAGGTGGTTCCTCCAGAGCGAACAAGGGTAAAGAGCCTGCTATAAGCGTACCTCGTCGATCTGCTAGATCTTCCAATGTGGCCGTTCAGCAAGCCTGGGAGAAGGTCCAGTTTGTTGAGAAGAACTTGGAAGAGTGCGATTCCCTCAATCGCGATGAGATGAGACAGCGATTGATCGCTCTCAAGGATGAGGAGTTCTATAAGATCATGGTAAGCAACCGTCCTTGGGTTATGGACGATCTGAGGGTTTTACCCAAGCCTACCTTCTTCTTTGGAGATGCAGTCCCTGACGACTTGACATACCAAAGGAGATGTTTTCAGTTCTCTTACACAGCAAATGGTGAGGAGAGAACTATTTCTACCCGGTCGTCTTTTGATCGGACCATCTCGATCCTGAGCCTTTCTCCCACATGCCCTAAGAGGGAAGATCCTCTGAGCTGGGTGAAGAGGACCAGTGTGATCAAGACCGGGGTTTTTGTTGGTGGACCCTCCGGATATGCGGAGAAGCCACCTGTCCGTATGGACATGTTGATGCCAGCCAGCGGCTACCAGGGCTCTGATTATCCGTCGATCGATTTGAGACCGGTGGGCCTTGGCGTTTTCAGCGGTGACGGCAGTACTTGGGTGAAGCCTTTTCGACTTCGTGGCCGTTTCAATGTTGACTCCGATTGGAAGTCATGGACTGACCACACCTTGCTGATTGGGGGCGCCGTTTTGAAGGAAGCCGGGATTTTTGACGCGGTCCGCGCTTTTAGGGAGACCGTGACTTTTTCCGATGATGCCTTCATGGCTATGTTGGAGTCTTTCCTCCCTCAGACCAATACCTTCGTTGTCACGAACGGTGAGATTGGTTTTTCTCTGAAGGAGTTAAGTGCTATTACTGGATTGCCCATCCTTGGCAAACTCTACGAGGAGTTCATGCCGATTGACAGCGTCCTTGAGGAGCAGTCAGAGGAGTTCAGGCTCCTATACTTTCAGCTCGTCGCCTTCTATGATTTTTTGAAGGAGGGCTCGAAAGTAAGATCCAGCAGTTGGAAGAGTTGTGGCTCTTCGTTCCCTAACTTCTTCGACGGTGGGGAACCTTCTGATAGCATGACCCGGGAAGACAGGAAGAAGACTTCGGCCATGCAGGAAGAGTTGAAGGGTTTCTTCGCGAGCACAGATGCCATTTGTTCTGACATTACACTGCGGAGAGATCTTGCTGTTTACCTCACTTTTTGGCTAGGTGAGGCTATTTTTGCTGATGGAGATAGGACGCACATCAGGCCGCATTGTATTTTTCCGGCTTGTCAGATGGCGTTTGGAGAGCGGCTTGCTTTGGTGCCCGCTCTTTACTCCTACCTGTGTACCGAACTGCAGGCTGCTGCTTTCTTGGTTCGGCTTGGGCTCCCTATGAATAGGGTATTTTCAGCCCATATCTTTTATTCGTGGTTTGTATACCACTGTCCTGGCTTCCACCAGCTGGGTGCTGCACAGGATGATGATCCTCTGATGATTCGATTGGCTAAGGGAAAAGCCGTATCTGAATCACTTTTGTTTGCCCGCATGAGGATCCGACGGTTCAGGGACGTCAAGATGGGGCAGTCTTCAGTGAAGCTTTCTCCGGAGTTGCGGAAGAAGGCTTTTGATTTTGGTGCCTCCCGAGACTCAACCAGAGCAGGGTCGGGAAGGCATTACCCTTTGACCAATGCAGAGAAGGAGTGGCTTTTCAGCATACGAGTCGGCATGATGGTGTACCGCAGACATCTTTTCGTCGACATCCAGCCGTATGTACCTTCTCGCTTTGCGCTTTAGTTGGGCTTCTCTCAAGGCGTTGTTGGAGCGCCTTCGAGTATGGTGAAGCGTTTTGGGGGTTTGCAGGATGGCAGAAATGCATGGGCTTTTTATAGTGCTGAAGACACTACTGCCACGATTTCTTATCCTGAGCTGTCGACTTTCCGAACTGCCGGCTTCACGAAGTGGTTCGCGGAGAGCTTTTTGGCATATCGGGGGCTTTCCAAGAAGGAGCTTGATGTAAAGCTGTCTTCGGGGAAAGGTACTGGAAAGTCGGATGGCGTCCGGCGAGAGGAAGTTTGGGCCTTCCTTTCTGGAGAGAAGCACAAGATAGGCTTTCTCGGTGACCAGGGCGTCATTGGTTCTGAAGCCGTTCGGGAAGTACCTGATGAGGCTTTGGAGCAGCTAGAACAGGAGGAAGCTGAACTCGACGCTTGGATGCAAGCGGCACAGAGACGAGCTTCCGTGGAGTCTACTGGCAAGAGCAGACCATCCAGTGAGGAGTCAAGTGAGAAACCTGACTCTGATAGTGGGGCGGGTTCTTCTAGGAAGCGAACCCGTAGAGGTAGGAAGAGGAGGAGGAGTCAGCGTCACACGGGGCTGATGGAACGCGCTCCGAGGCGCCGTTGGGGCGGCTACCGGGGTCGGCGGAACGTGGGAGTCCGTCGGGTCCGGCCCTTTCGCACCCTGGCGGGCCCTGAAGCGTGCATCAACATTTCTTTGTGTGGGTGTGCCAGATTTTCTATTTTACTTGGAATTGCAAGTGGTAATCCGGAGATCAACCTTCGCAAGTAAAAAGGAAATCAACTTCTTTCAAGTTTTCCATTGCACAAATATTTAAGAAAAGAGACATTTTCTTGGTTTGCCGTGAAAGGCGATTTTGTTTGGCATTTATAGCCGATTTTGGCGTTTATAGCCGATTTACAATTCTTATCAATAATGAAAGACAAGATTTGTGATTTTTGTCTCTTTTAGAAAAATACAAACTACAATGAAAAGCAAGAAAAGGAAGATCTAACTTTTCAGGAGATTGTGGGGGACTCGTTCAGATTGACGGTCGCAAGCCATGTATGGGCTTCGCCATCATCCATGCAGATGAGAACAGAAGATGCTCTTGATTCGCTTGGCTTGGCTATAACCTCAGATTTTTAGAGGACAAAGACCAAGAGAAGGTCCTATGTCCAATAAAAAGCTAAGTAGACGGGCTGAAAAGCCACGTCTAAGCCATTGGAGGCAGCAGGAGAAGGCAAGGACCTTGGGGGGGGGGGTGCCCCCCAAGGGACTTTTGTCACCTTGTAGTGGTGGCCGGTGCAGAACTCCAGCAGAGTTTTTCTCTCTTTTTCTTTCTCTCAGATCTCTTTCTGATCTTTTTTCTGATCCTCTGATTTTCTCCTCTTTTTTCTGATCTTTTTCCGATCTTTTTTCCAATGGAATGCTCTCCTATTTATAGGCCTTTGGTAGCCATTTAGGAGGGTTTATGAGCCTTAATGGCTTTAATGGGAGGAGTTACAAGATTTATTTCTTGATTTTGTAACTCCTTTTTCCTTGAATCTGATTGGCCGATGGAGATTAAGGGCTTTTAATCACCTTAATTACCATAATGGGAGGAGTTTCATGGTTTAAATGCCATGAATCAATTGACTTGTAACTCCCAAATGCTTGCTTCTGATTGGGCCGTCCAAAGAAATGAATTAATGACTGCAATAAAGCTAGTCAATTAACCACATTAATTGGTCGCCGAGCAGTCGAAGAGTCGCGGGCCATGCCGTGTCTTCTGGAATTCTTCTGGCGATGATCATCGATGGATCTACATGCTGATCGACATCGGATGAACATGTAACTTCAGACATTGATAGCTAAGAGTGGGCCGGTGACATCTGTCTTGTCGATTTCACGATCGGTCGGACAGAAAGTGCACTTTCTTGGTCGACCGGTTGGCGATCTTGGAGCGATCAATGATGATTTTATGCTTTTGACGGCGGATCCGAGATGTCGTCGGATATGAGTCAATTTAAAGCACTAAAAATCACATTTTCAGGAAACCACAGGGGCCAAAGTGCGCGAAACGCGAAGAAAGACGGAAAAACGGGTCACCGGCGGAAAATCCGGTGACCCGGACCTCCATGGTCGCCGGCGACCATGGGCCATGGTCGCAGGGGTCTGCGACCCTGGGGGATTTTTCCCCTTCGGAGCCCATTTTGCGGTCGTTTTGAGGTCTTTTTCGTCGCCGTTTTCTTCTGTATTTTTCTTGACATTTCTTCTCATTTATTGGCTTGATTTCCCTGTAAAAAACCTGATGAGAATCCTTGCATTTTTAGAGTGCAAAGTTTCCAATTTTCCGGGAAAGCCGAAGACTTTGTCGCGTAGAGCTGCTGATTTTCCGCCAGAAGCTGAAACTTGGTCAAACGATGTCGGAATGACCTGAAATTTGAGGTGAAGCCTCCTGAGCAATAAATAAGACCAACCATAGGCTTTTGTTTGAGTTTTGAAGCCGTTTGGGGTCCCGTCAATGCTTCACTTGATTTTGCTGCGGGGAAAATGCCGAGCTTTGATATGTGGTCAAACGATGTCCGATTGACCTGAAATTTGACGGGGAGCCTATTGGAGTCATTTTGAGCCGTTCCATGGGCTCCGTTTTGGATGTCATGGTCCCGGGTTGCTCCGCCGCCGGTAGGCTTGATTTTCTCTCGGAGCATCGAAACCTGGTCAAACGTTGTCGGAATGACCTGAAATTCGACGTGCAGCCTTTTGGAAGCATGTTGAAGCCACTCATGCACTTGGTTTGATGAGCGAAGGCTTCGGTGGTTCCCGCCGCCGGGAGGCTTGATTTTGCTGCTCGAGAATTGATGGAGGGTCAAACGTTGTCGGTTTGACTTGAAATTTGGCATAGAGCCCTTTTGAGACATGCTGGAGTCATCTGTAGGCTTTGATCGAAGTTTTGACGTCTCCGATGATGTCGCCGCCGGGAGCTCCCGTTTAGCTGTCGGAGAAGTGAAGTTAGGCCAAATGTTGTCGAAATGGCCCGAAACTTCATGTGTACTCTTCTCTTGGCTATCTTGAAGGATCTTGCAATTTTTGTTTGATTCTGACAAGATTTGAATTTTTGGAGAAGTTGCATTGCCTATTTATGGCAGGTTGCGACTTCATGCAGCTTTCTTGATTTGAAGAGGCAAAGTGACATTTTTGGTGTCAACAAATGCCCCCTCGAGGTACAGCGACGAATTGCTTGACTTTTGTAGTCGATGTGCCTCGAAGAGATTTTTGAAGGAGAGCTTGTGTCTTGACCAAGAGTCTTTGAGCAATCTTTCCTTTGGTAGAGGTGCCTTTGAGCTTCCAGGGGAATTTTATGGTAGTGAAAGGAATCACACACCATCTCGAGGCAAAGTTTTGAAGATGACATCAGGGATGTGGATTTGGGTTTCTGTTTTTGATCTTGTGACCTAACCAGCTATATATGGCAGGTTAGGGGATCGGGTTTTGGTTTTGACCTTGTGACCCAACAAGCTGTATGTGGCAAGTTGGGGGATCATGATTTGGTTTTTGGTTTTGGTCTTGTGACCTAACAAGCTGTATGTGGCAAGTTAGGGGACCAGGATTTGGTTTTTGGTCACTCTTTGGGACTGTGTGGGTCCATTGGAGTGGTTTGGATTTTTGTGGAATGTCAATTTCAAGATTTTGGCTCAACTTGGTATATGAGGCTGGATGGTTTGATTTTTGGAAGCTCACGGGGCTTGGAATTTTTTGTATGGTTCAATCAACTCAAAAGAGGCATGGAACTATTTTTGTATGCTCTTGGGTAAGAGGAATTTTTTTTTTTTTTTTTTTTTTCCTGACTAAAAGCCCATTTTTTTTTTAGTGCCTAGGTGGTCAAACCTGGCTCATATGGGCTAGCCCATGAGACCTTAAGCTTTTTAGGATGGCTTAGATCTCATGTGGGGTCATTTTTGTAAAGAATATCTAAAGATATCTCATTTGGATAGAGAATATCTAAAAATATCTTTATGGGAGAGAATCTCTCATATTCCCTTAATTTGGGAGAGAATATCTCAAGGTATCTTTCTTTTTGGGAAGAAATCTCCAATATCCTTTTTTGTTGGAGAGAATCTCTCATTGATTGATTTTGGGAGAAAATCTCTCAAAGACATCTTTCTTTTTGGGAAAGAATCTTTCTAATTCCTTCTCTTTTGGTAAGGTTACTAATTAGTAACACTTACCTTTCTTCGTTGTTTCCTTCTTTGATTTGCTCTCTCCTATAAAAGCAAAGGAAGGTAGGATCTCTTGCTCTTATTGCTTTCTTTTGCAACAATCTCAAGAGAGCTCCAAGGCCAAGAGTTTTTCTTCTTCAAGGATCTTCAAGCTTTTTCCTTCTTCTTCTCCATCAATGGCTTCAAGTAAGTTTTCTCTCTTTTTCTTTCAAGAAAACTTTATGTAGAGAATAGGATGGTAAAAAAAGTGTCTTCTCTGTTTTTTTTTCTTTTTTTTTTTCTTCTTTTTTTTTCTCTTTTTTTTTTCTTTCTATTCTTCTTCTTTTTTTTTTTTTTTTATTCCACACGTTTTTTCTTCTTTTTTTTTTTTTTTGTGGGCCGTACGGACAGATCCGTACGGATCTGGTCCGTACGGCCACGTAGCCTGATTTTTTTTTTTTTTTTTGCCTGCGACTTGATTTGCTAACATTTTTCTTGTCAGCTGACTCGCCACAAGATTCCGATGACTTTGAACCATCAATGGACGCAAATGTTGATGATGCTTCTGATGAGTTCATGGAGGAAGAGAGTGTTCCGCCAGTCGTCGAAGAAGGTACTTTGTAGTGATGACCCTGATGATTTTTTTTTTTCTTTTTTTTTTTTGAACAGGATCATATTCATACCTTTTTGTGTTTCATTTGCGGGTTTTGAAGTGACAGAAGAGAGTCCATCGCTTTCTTCAGAACCAGAGCAAGGGATGCCAGAGGTCGATCCGGAGGTAGAGACCAGTTCTGACATGATTGAGGAGATGCCTCGTGTTGAGATTCCCTCTCCAGTGGCCCCAAGTGGAAAGAGTTCTTTTGTTACTCTTCCAATGGGACATGACATGAGCAGCCGATCAGCGGAGAAGGTTGAATCTTCATCCAGTTCGTCTCTTCAATTTGCGAAGAAGGTGCTGGCTCGGGTTTTGAGTTCTTGGGTCAAGACTCTCCTTTCTGGACACTTGGAGGCAGGATTTGGCATGATCCCACATGTACAGGAGATTCTGACCGACACCGAAGAGGTTGGTCTGGATGTCACAGGTGCCAGGGCGATCGTTGATAGGATCATTGCACTGGGTGACAAGTGGTTTGAGACCATGGGTTTCCCTGACGACCAATTCTTCAAGGAGATGTTCTTGGACCCTGCTGATAAGGCTAAGTCTGACCTGAATGAGGCTACACAAAGCAAGAAGCAGCTAGTTCGGGAGAAGAACAAGGAAGAGCTAGCCATCATCGGATTGAGGCATGACCTTAACGTCCTTGATAGGGAAGTTGAGGAGGCCAGGAAACGTCTTGAGCATTTGAAGGCACAAGTCGATGCGAAGTGGGCTGCTATAACAGAGGCTCGTGACAGGGAGAGTACTCTGATCCGCAGGGTTGCAGATGCCGGTCAAGTTCTCGAGAGGAGGACTCTAGAAAACGAACGATGGCAAACTGCTGGGGAAGAGCTTCCTGGTGTAAAAGAAGGGTTACGGCATTCGCCAGCATCTCATGGCAAGTTCCTGAAGAAGCGTGCCTTGGAAACTCTGACGGCTGAGGCCAAAAGTTTGCTTGAGGAGCTGAAGCTTTGGCTGGAGACCATTTTTGGCTGAGCTCCTGATTTTTTATAGCAGAAACCATTCTTCTGTTTTTGGTACCACATGTATTTTTTGGTACTCTTTTTTTTTTTTAGTGCTTATAAACACTTTCTTTTTTTTTGGTACCACATGTATTTTTTTGGTACTTTTCTTTTTTCTTTTGTAGTGCTTTTTTTTTTTTTGTTTTGGTACCACATGTATTTTTTTGGTACCTTTTTTTTTGTTTTTCCCTACGCTCACTCAAATCTTTTTGTGATGAAAGCAATTGCTAAATGGGATTTGATCAAAAGCTTTGTCATTTTGTGAAAATCTTTTGTCAAATGGTTGTTTTGGCATGGGAGCCTGATTTTGGTTGTGGCGTGAAAGCCGATTTTGAGATGGCATGGAAGCCGAAATTTTATGGCGTAAAAGCCAAAATTTGGGTTGGCATGGAAGCCGAAATTTTGTGGCATTTACAGCCAGTTTGGTGGCATTGATAGCCAATTTGTGGCATTTATAGCCGGTTTTGTGGCATTGATAGCCATTTTTTGAAAGCCAAGCTTTGGTTTGTCGGCGTGAAAGCCAATTTTTCGTGGCATTGATAGCCGGTTTGTGGCATTTATAGCCGGATTTTTGTGGTATTTACAGCCAGTTTGGTGGCATTGATAGCCAATTGGTGGCATTTATAGCCGGTTTTGACATGAGAGTCAGGTTTTTTTTTGTGTGGCATTTATAGCCGAGTTTTTTTTGAAAACCGAGTTTTGTTTTATTGGCATGAAAGCCGATTTTGGCGTTTATAGCCGGAAATTTTTGTTTTGGCATTTATAGCCGGATTTTGGCATTTTATAGCCGAGCTTTGGTTTTCAAAATGCAGGTATCGACTAAATGTCGCCTCCCCACTGAATGGTCTTGCAAGTATCGATGGAATGTCGCTTCCTTGCTCATTCGGTTTTGCGAGTATTGATGGAATGTCACTTCCTCGCGGGTTAGGTTTTGCAAGTATCGATGGAATGTCGCTTCCTCGCGAATTGGGGTGCAAATATCGACTAAGCGTCGCTTCCCTGCTTTTCCCAAGACTTTTGGTTTTGCGGGTACTGACTTGATGTCGTTTCTCCGCGATTTTTGAAATTTGAGGTTTTCTCGAACCATTTGTAATTTTGGGTTATGGATAGCAACTGGTATGTTGCATCTCCATGATTTTTGAAATTGGGTTGTGGATATCAACTGGTTTGTTGCTTCTCCACGGTTTTTGGATTTTGCAAGTATCGACGAAATGTCGCTTCCCTGCGATTTTGGGTGCAAGTATCGATGGAATGTCGCATCCTTGCTTTTTTTCAAAATTTTTGTTTTGCGGGTACTGACTTTGATGTCGTTTCCCCACGATTTTTGAAAAACCATTTTTTTTTGTTTAAAGACACGAGGGTCGTAAATTTTGACCTAGAACCATTTGGCGGTAAAAGGTAAGGTGGACTAGGGTGGAAATCCCTGAATCAGGATTTTTGTTTCAAACCATGAATTTTGGTTCAAGGATCGAAAGTTTTGGTCAAGTCAGGGAGAGGCTCCTAAACTTGGATTTTTGTTTTTGAACAATGAAACAATGAAAGTAAGCATTGTTTTTGAATCTCTAGAAATTTTGACATTTGATATGAAAATTCTAAAGAGAGTGGGTTTGACGAGCGAGTACCTGAGAACAGGTTTTGGCCATACAGGCATTGCTCTTACCCAGTTGGGTAAGTCTTCAAGGGTAGTACCGCTTCAAGAACTTGCCGTTGATAGGCAGCATACATCTGTCGCCTTCCATGTTTAGGAGGGCATATGCGCCGTTGGAGAAGACTTTGTCGATGACGTAGGATCCCTCCCATTTTGGTTCAAATTTGCCTTTGGATTTGTGTGCGAAGACCATTGGTCTTTTTACCGCAAGAACCAAGTCACCCTTTTTGTAGGCGCGTTGCCGGACCCTTTTGTCAAAAGATCCTGCCATGCGTACTTGGTAAAGTTCAATGCTATGTCGAGCTTCGAGCCGTCTCTCGTCGAGATTGTCCAGCTCATGGAGTCTCAATTTGACATTGCTTTCTTGAGTCATGTCATTTTGTAGAGATACCCTCAGAGAAGGAATTTGTACCTCTAGGGGCACGACAGCTTCGCATCCATAGACCAAGGAGAATGGTGTGCTATGGGTTGGTCCTCGAACGGTGGTTCGATAGGCCCACAAAGCTTCAGACAGTTTATCGCTCCAGTCTCTTTTGTGACTAGAGACCATTTTCTTGAGGATTTTGCAGAGTGTCTTGTTGAAGGCTTCTGCTAATCCGTTTGCTGCCGGATTGTATGGAGTCGAAGGACAGCTTTGAATTTTGTATTTGTCGCAAAACCTGTAGAATCGATGATCCCGGAATTGTGGTCCGTTATCATGGACGAATCTCTTGGGTATGCCGAAACGACAAATGATGTTGGTGCGTAGGAATTGAAGAACTGATGAGGTCTTCATTTCGTTGAACGCAAATGCTTCTGACCACTTGGAGAAATAATCCGTTGCGGCGAAGATGAAGCGATGACCTTTGCTTGAAGGGGGAGAGATAGGACCTATGATGTCCATGCCCCATGCTTCAAAAGGCCATGAGATTGCTGTAGGATGCAGCCATTCCGGAGGCATGTGAATGTAATCTCCGTGAACTTGGCATAGCTGGCAGCGTTTGGCAAATTGCATTGCATCAGCAACCATGGTAGGCCAATAGTAACCTAACCTTTTTATCTGATCATAGAGCTTAGGACCTGCCTGATGGGCTCCACAAAGACCAGCATGAACTTCTTTAAGTGTTTCTTCGGCCTCTTGTTGTGACAAGCAGCGTAGAAGTACTCCGTTGAAGGATTTCCTGTAGAGGATTTTTGAAGGAATATCCAAATGAAAGTTTGGGGCTCGCCTTTGTATGCTTACCCGTTCTTTTGGATCTTCAGGTAGGATTCCGAACATAGTGTAATCAATGAACGGATCCCTCCAGTCGACGATTGAAGGTTGAAGGATAGAGATCCGACTTCCAACCACTCGGTGGCATTCGGCAACTGCTTGGTGTGTGTTAAGAGGAGGGAGGATCCTTCTCTCGCACACTGTAATTTGCATGTTTTCCCCTTCCTGGATCGCCATTGATGCGGCAAGTCCAGCCAGGGCATCTGCACGGATATTTTCACCTCTACGAATGTGGGTGATGTTGCAGATGTCAAACTTTTGCAAAAGCGATTGTGCCTTGTTGTAATAAGGCAACAGATCGGGCTTCCTGACTTCATATTTCTGATTCATCTGGTTGACGATCAGTTGAGAGTCTCCAAAGACTTCCAGCATAGTGATACCGGATTCGATGGCGAGTTCCAATCCTAGGATCAGAGCTTGGTATTCAGCTGCATTGTTTGTGCATGGTTCCAATAGCGAGAAAGCATGTGGAATCATGTATTTGTCGGGGCTAACAAAGAGGATGCCAACTCCCGAGATCAGCTTTCTGTTTTCATTTGTCCTGGTTGCACCGTCAAAGTACATGTCCCAGGAGGCATTTGGTGAGGAAGTCTCCACGTTGTAGACAGGTTCGTCTGGGAGATCATCTCTGAGTGGTGAATCTTTAGGCAATGGATGCTCTGCGAGGAAATCTGCTAGAGCTTGGCCTTTGATTCCTTTTTGTGGCACATACCTAATATCAAATTGTGACAAGAGGATGGACCATTTTGCCAGTCGGGCATTAAGAGAACCTGCCTTTGTGACAAGGACCTTCAAGAGGTTGATCCTTGAGACGAGGTAGACTGTGTTGGAAAGCAAGTAGTGACGTAGCTTTTGTACGGCAAACATCACTGCAAGGCATTCCTTTTCGACTGGGGAGTAGCGATGCTCTGCACCTACTAGCATGCGGCTGAGGTAGTATAGAGCAGCTTCTTTTCTTTCATCATTTTCTTGTTAAGCAGAGCACCCAGAGAGTGATCAAGGGCTCTTGTGTACAAGATGAATGGTTTTCCAGTGGCAGGGGCAGCTAACACTGGAGGTTTGGTCAGGTATGACTTGATATCTTGAAATGCGGCTTCACAGTTGGCATCCCAGACAAAGTCTACACCCTTTTTCATCAATCGAGAGAATGGACGGCATTTCCCCGAAAGATTGGAGATGAACCGTCTGATGTAGGCCAATCTCCCTTGGATCCCTTTTAGTTCTCTCAAGGTTCTTGGAGAGGGCATTTCTAGAATAGCCTTGACTTTTATGGGGTCAAGTTCTATTCCAGCTTTCCGAACCAGGAATCCGAGAAACTTACCCGACGAGACGCCGAAGAAGCATTTTAGAGGATTCATCCACAGTTTGTGTTTGCGAAGTCGGAGGAAGACTTCCCGAAGATCTTTGAGATGGTCTTCTTTTCTTCTGCTTTTGACGGCGAGGTCATCAACGTAACATTCGACCGTCTTGTGCTGCATATCTTGGAATATTTTCATCATAGCCCTCTGATATGTGGCACCAGCATTTTTCAGACCAAATGGCATGACAGTGTAGCAATACACGCCAAATGGAGTCCGAAATGAAGTGTGTTTTTCATCCTCGGGATGCATCTTTATCTGATTGTAACCAGAGAAGCCATCCATGAATGTCATTCGCTCGAATCCGCAAGTATTGTCAATCATCACCTCCGGTATGGGGAGCGGGAATTCATCTTTAGGGCAAGCGCCATTCAGGTCTCTATAGTCAATACAGACTCTGATCTGCCCATTTTTCTTTGTCACGGGGACAATGTTGGCCAACCATTCTGGATGTTGTTCCTCACGGATGAAGCCGACGCTTTTGAGCTTTTGAACTTCTTGTTCAATTTTATCCATCACATCTGGACGGAATCTTCTTTGGCCTTGTTTGACAGGCTTGATTTCTTCTTGAAGATTGAGTTTGTGGACTGCTATTTTGGGGTCTAAACCAGGCATTTCAGCGTAGGACCATGCAAAGCAATCAACGAACTCACGAAGAAAAGCGATATACTCGGGTAACTCATCATCCTTTATATTCTTGCTTATGAATACAGGACGTGGGTTATCAGGTGTTCCCAAGTTTATCTTTTGAACAGGATCTTCTGTCGGAAGGTTCGAAGGTGGTTCCTCCACAATATTTTCGGAGGCTTCCAACTCAACGAAACCTTCTGGAGTTTCAACTGCATTACCAGACCAAGGCTCTGTTCCTTTCCATGGATTTTCTTGATTGGTGATCTCCTCAAGGCTTGCTATGAGATAGTCCCAATCGCCTGTTGAGTCTGGTATTTCTTTTGGAGACGAGGGTTCTTCTGGGTCAGAATAGCACAAGTCTGCATTATCGGACGATTCCTCTTTATCATCAGAGAAATCATACCAATTGGATGAGCTTCCTGGATCTTTGTCAGGTAACTCTTTAAAGAGATTTCCAGGGAGATCGATGTCTTTAGATGTTGAGGCTTGGTCGGTAAAACGACTTTTAAGCCTTTGTGTCAACTGTCTCAGAGGAGTATCAGGATCATACCCTAACCCATATGAAGACTTTTCTACATGACCGTAGAGTCTCCACTCTTCCAGCTGGCTTTTGGTCAAGGCGGGCTCCAATGGCGTGAGAATACCGCGTCTTTCTCCCAAACCGACTGGGTTTTGAGCGTCAAAGCCCATTTTCTTCATAATTGCTTGTGCCACAGGACTATATAGAGATAGCTGAGGCATACCTTCATTTTGAAAAGGTTCCAGCATGGAGTTTGATGAAGAAGCGTCCGATTTATGGAAGAAGATCGGCCTTTGCTTTGGTGATGTTGCCGGAACAACAAAGGTAGCTGACGTAGGATCTTCTACATCAGCAGGTGTCTCCATCGGAGTGAGAGCAGGCTGAACTTGCTGAGTGTCAGCTTGGCTTGACGATGCATCGTCTTCTGGCTCTGAGTCCGAGTCTGTGTCTTGCATGATAGACACGAGAGAGACAACAAATTTGCCCCCAGGCTTTTGTTTCGCCTTCTTTACTTTAGTCATGATGACCAAAGGTTTTGAATTCTTGAGGGAGATAACGAAGGGAGATTGACTACTCTCTTCTAATTTGCCGGAGGGTTTGTTTTCTTCCGGTGATTTTTGAGGAGCCTTGCCTTTATCTTTCTGGAGATTTTCAGCAGGGGGTGCTATTTCCTCTTCTTCTTTTTCTCCTTCATACATTTGGGAGTCTGCGAAGTGGACTTCTTTACCTTTGAAGGGTTTCCTGTCCGCAAAGACTCGATGTACCATGCCGTCGTCGCCGACAAACTTGATGCATTGATGTAGAGTTGAAGGAACAACACCATTCTCGTGTATCCAAGGACGTCCGAGAAGGATGTTGTAGCATGAGGGGGTTTTTATTGCATACACAGTGACCTCAGAGATAAGATCACCGATTTGCAATTTGAACCTGATTTTGCCGATAGGCCTTTGAGTGCTCCCATCGTATCCAAAGATAGATACAGATGTGTGGCTTAGCTTGCCGGGTGGGATGCCCAACTCTTCAAGAGCCGATGTGGAGATAAGGTTGAGTGCAGAACCTGGGTCGATCTGAACTCTATGTATCGGCATTTCTTTGATGTACCCTGTGAAGTACAGGGATCGGTTGTGCCTTGCTTCGCCAAGTAGGAGGTCTTCCTTAGTGAAGGTGATGGTTGCACTGGCTGCCTTTTGAACCGAGAGGCATTGGATGCATGATCCCTCGCTTTTCTCTTTTTCTCCTTTTAAGGAGGTTTCTGAGTTTTTGACCCGGTAGTCCATTTCAATTTGGAGGACTTGTGGGGCATGTTTATCGACATCCTCATTCAGTTTTTGTAATTCTGAAATGAGATTATCACGAGTGCGTGGAGACATTCGCAATAAGTCTAGGATGTGAAGACGTGCATGTATGTGCTTGAAGTGCTCAACCAAGTCATACTTGAAAGCCTCCTTGGGGCCTGCATGTTCATTATTGTTGCCACTGGGGGCGCTTACAACATCTTTTCCCGAAGGATTTACATAAGTAAAGGAAGATTGGTTGTAATTTTTGTGGTAGTCCCGGCCCGAACGGGTGCCTCTACCAACTTCGAGAGCTTCTTGAGAAGGATCTTCGTTTGGAAGATTGTCTTCAGGATCAAGAGGCTGTCGTTTTTCATCTACTGGGGATGTATCTGCAGCAGAGTTGCCATCCTCAGTGATTGTGTTGCACGGAGCATTTTCCGGGAGCAAGTCCTGAACAGCATCCAGCAGCTCTTCTTCTTCGTTGACCCATCCATCACCCCAAGTTGGGTTTTCTTCATGATGATGAGTCGGGAAGAATGTGTATCCTGAAGTCACAGTCTCAGGAGAAGAAACCTGAGAGGGTGTCATCTCTGTGAAAGTCACGTGAGACGAGGTAGCTCCAGAGGATACATTGCTAGGCGTCGTCGGAGTGTAGGTAATCTCATCAGACGATGCTTCAGAAGAGCTATAATCCTGATATATTACATTACAGGAAGCTCTGATAGAAGATGTTGCCTGCTCGGAGTCAGACTCATCCTCGGATGTAAGAGGATCGTCAATCCAGCAATGTTCTCCATTTTCAGGAGTTGAGGGAGGAGGTACCTGATGGGCTTCAGGGACTTCCGGCTCTGGATTGTGAGGAATCTCGTTGACGCGGTCTTGCTCTTGTTCTAGAGCGAGACGCTGCAAGATCCTTGCATATTCTTCAAGATCAGGCATGGGAGCCAGATCCTCTTCTTCGTCTTCTCCGTGTGGCTCAACATAGTTGATTTCCACTGGAGCAATGACAGGTGCTGGGTTAACAGCATCTTCTTGTGCAGCCTCTTGGTCTTCTTCATCATCAGACCAGGATCCTTGTGGTTGCAAGGGGTTATACCAGATTACTGGTATAAGGTGAGTTTCAGGAACCCATTCTTCATCGGAGAGATATTCTCCTGTTTCAAGAGATTCCTCCCACTCATCGGTGTAGTTGGGCTCGAATCCATCGTCGGTGTCGCTGGACTCGTATCCATCAATGGAGAATCCAACTACCGAGTTGCAAGAGTATGATGCCCCCTGCATGGCTTCTTTTCTGAATTGAGGTGGCATGAAATCACTGAGAGTGAAGTTTCTTACCGCCTTTGAAGTCTCTGGAGGGGACGTTTCTGTTGCCCCGAGTGAAGTGGTAGAGGAGGCCTCTGCCTTTTCATGAACTTCTTGTTTTGGCTGGGTCTTCTCTTGCCGTTTGAGCCTGAGGAGATGTTTCCTAGCCTGCCTTCGCTGTTGAGCGGTCGGCTTTGTTTTGACGATCTCCCAATTTTCATCTTCCAGGAGATCGGGATGTACCCATATGGGTTGTCCGTCTGGTGTCTGGCAAGGAACCAACACTTCGGACGTTTGAATTCTTTTTATCACCTTGAAGGAAGTAGTGATCTTCTTCTTCGGTGATTTTGGTGTTTGTCCACATGACACCATGTTGACGGAGGCAGTCCCATAGTTTTTGTCAAAGGTGATGACTCCGTTTTTCCACATCTCGTTTATCTTCTCTCTCACAACAAAGCATTGATTGAGAGGATGCGAGACCATCTGGTGGTATGGACAGTACCGAGGATCATTGGTTTTGCCAACGTCTCCAGGTCTTTTGGGCTCTGGCAAAATGAGTTTGCCATTTGCTAGGAGAGCCTCAAAGATTTCTTCGACGTCTTCATCGAATGGATATTTCTTTTCTACTCGCTCTTTGAAGGCATCAGAGAGTTCAGGTCTCTTACCTGCAGCTCTATTTTCAGCTTTCTTTGGTTGCTGGGGAGCTGACTTAGTCTGCACATTGAGAACCTCCTTCTTCTTTGGTTTAGAGGTTGCAACAGCAGTCGGCTCTTTCTTTGATGATTTCTGACTGTTGAGGTCTTTGATCACCGTTTCAGCTTCCATGGAAGCTTCCAGGAGTTCCCCCAGGTTCTTTGATTTATTGCCGATGATCATGGAGCGGATTTTAGCTCTCATGTTGTTTCGGCAGATGTCGACTAGCGACGCTTGTGGCAGTACATCTGAGCATTTGTACGCCATTGCTTTCCACTTGTGAATGAAGTCATAAGTTGACTCATTCTCTCCCTGTTTTAGGCTGCAGAGCTGAGCCATAGTAACAGGATGATCCTCACCTTGGAAGTGGGTCAGGAAGCGTGTCTCCAGCATAGCCCAGTTCTGAATGGAGTTCTCCGGCAGAGTGGAGTACCAATCGAAGGCCGTACCTTTTAGGGTACTTGCAAAGAGGCGAATCTTGAGTGCATCTTGATCCGCGATAGCTCCCGTCAAGATCTTGAAGTGGATGACGTGCTGTCTGGCTGATCCTTTCCCCGTATATGTTTGGAGAGTAGGATGCTTGAATTTTGTGGGGAACGGGACCGAGTCCATCCATAAAGGATATGGTGGCTTGATCCCATGCTCTTTGAGTATATCCTCTTCTTTAGCTTTGGCGAGGATACTGTCTACGTCCTTTTTGGTAAGGGCGCGTGACTCATTTTCTTCTCCATTTTCCTCGTTATTGCCATGATTCGGAGGAGGCTCATTGTTCACCTGATTTTGGACAACGAGGAGAAGGTTTTCCATTAGAGTTTCAATCCTCTGCTGGCCTTGTTCCAACTGCTGGATGCGTGCGAGCGCATCATCTCGAGGTGGATTCTGAGGTGGCGGCTCAGAACTTGTAGCCAAGACGTTCATCCCTCGGGATTCGAACGAAGAAATCGTCCTGGTGACCGAGCTGGGGCTCATTCTTTTTGATGAAAGAGCTTGATGAAGGATTACTCTCCCGTCCTTGGCTGGAAGGGGCAGGAGATTCTTCGGGATGTCTTTGTGTCCTGGTGATGCTACGGGTCACCGGACGTCGGACATGGATTTTTTATGCTGACCTTTGGCGTCTTCTGGTTTTTCCAACCATATGGACGGCAGCAACTTGGTCGGGTCTTTCTTTTTCGACCCATTTGTGGGAGACTTAAAGTGTAGGAGGCTGGGTCCTTTGCTTCTCTAGTCTCTTTTGTCGATATGACGCACGGCGGCGTGCTCGACGAGCGATTTGAGCTTTGGTCAGCTCCGGCTGGGCTCTGACGATGAAGGATGTGCTCCCTCGGGCGCAGCAGCCGAGCTTGTCTTCTTTGTGGTTGGGCAAGGACAGGATGCGGACCCGGTCCTTTGACTGTTGCAGCGAAGCTTTGAACCTTTCGAGTTCGGCCCCTGTAGAGATGAAGGGTCGAACTGAAGGAGTGTAGGCCTTAGCAGGTGCTTGGAGAGGCCTGGTGATGCATGATCTGATTTTGGGCCTGTAGGAACAAGCCGGCTCATGCTGGGTTGACTTGGGAGTCAAGTTGGAGATGGGTCTCTCCTCTTTCATGTAGGCAAGAGGGTAGAACTGGTTCTCCTTGAGTGGGGCCAGGTATGCTGGCTTGGTGGAGGTTTGAGACCTCCTTTGTTTTGGGGAGGGTCTTGGAGACCAAGTCTTGGGATAGACCTGGTTGTTTGTGGGTCGAGGCTTCGCGGGGGTGCCGCGGGCTTCAGGCTTTTGGGCGCTCGCCTTTGGTGTCACGGGAGTGACACGTTGAGAGGCGATCTTCTGCCTTTTGGCAGGCGCAGTTCGTTCTTCGGGAAGTGGGAATGGTCCCAGTGTCCCGAAGACGATGGTCCGGGGAGTCGAGGTCGACCCGGAGTTCAGAGAGTTGCCGAGGGAGTTGACGCTTCGGCAGCTGGCGGGGCGCTTGTAAGTGCGCTCGGTTTGCTTCTGTTGAAGCATGAGTTGGTGCTTGTTCTCATCGAAGATAATGGTTAAGGCTGCCATTGTTAGTTTCGAAAAAGTTCTGAAACAAGACCACATCCATTAGTAATCACAAGAATATAATGATCATAAATGGGAATTCCTATGGTTGTCTTTTCAAATCGCTTAAGGGATATGACCCAAGCGACATGAAGAAGGCAAAAAGCCATAGATGGTACAATTGTTCTGACAGCAAGTATGGTGAGCCCAGAATGAGCGTTCCAGTGACTGCTAGAAGCAATTGTAAACCTAAATTCGACTTATCGAGAAGCAGGGCTTGCTCGAGATAAGAAGAATATAAGGTAGGAGTTACAAATGTGCCGGTCACAGATACAGTAGACCCTGAAAGGGCGTACCAGTATTGCTATGCACAAATGTTGGAGATCGCATCCATGAGATGGGATTCTTTGTTTTGAAATGTTAGAAATGGATTCGTCAAAGAGAGCAGGTGACATTCCGATTCAAATACGGGCTCAACGATTTCCGCGAGCGCCAGTACTCAGAAGGGAAGAGACCACAATTTCTCGAATCTGAATCCAAAAAGTGATGAGTTTTTGGAGATTTTTTTTTTGAAATGATTTTTTTTTAATTTTTTTTTTTTTTTTTATTTTTTTTAAAATATTTTTTTTTATTTATTATTTTATTTTATTTTTTTTTTGAAAATTTTTGTTTTTTTTTTTTTTTTTTAAGATTTAAAGACGAGAGAGTACACATAGGCCTCCTAACCCGGTCTTATAAAACCTCAATTGATAGAATTGCCCCCAGGTAAGGGTAGGATTACTTAATGAACCCGTTTGGAGGACCCTTGCCTAGAACAGTCAAGCTGTCTCCACACTCTGGACAAGGCTTTTCTTGAATCAATCGTGATCAAAGAACGCAATTGGTTTAACCTTAGTGGTCTATGTCTTTTTTTTCATAAAAATCCCAAATAGACTCATCGAAGAGAAACGATGGCCCAAAACCTTAGTCGAACGGGCTCAACATTTCTGCAAGCACCAAAGAACGATAGGATAGGATCAAAGTTTCTCAATTTTGAATCCAAACTAAGAAAACTAAATTTTTTTTATTTTATTTTTTTTTAATATTTTTTTTTTGAAATCTCTAATGAACTCATCGAAGAGAAACGATGGTCCAAAACCTTAGTCGAACGGGCTCAACATTTCTGCAAGCACCAAAGAACGATAGGATAGGATCAAGGTTTCTCAATTTTGAATCCAAACTAAGAAAACTAAATTTTTTTTTATTTTATTTTTTTTTAATATTTTTTTTTGAAATCTCTAATGAACTCATCGAAGAGAAACGATGGTCCAAAACCTTAGTCGAACGGGCTCAACATTTCTGCAAGCACCAAAGAACGATAGGATAGGATCAAGGTTTCTCAATTTTGAATCCAAACTAAGAAAACTGATTTTTTTTTTTTTGAAATCTCTAATGAACTCATCGAAGAGAAACGATGGCCCAAAACCTTAGTCGAACGGGCTCAACATTTCTGCAAGCACCAAAGAACGATAGGATAGGATCAAAGTTTCTCAATTTTGAATTCAAACTAAGAAAACTGATTTTTTTTTTTTGAAAAGAGAAAGAATGGAAACAAACTCAAAGAAATAGAAATTTCCAAAAAATCCCATCTCATGTTTTTTTTTTAGGATGCAAAATCCAACATAGGCTACCAGCTAGAAAGTAGCCAAGGAATCCGGAAAAGAAGTATAAGCATAGAGCAAAAAGTATGATATGCAAATATTTCATTTCCAAGCACCGTGTTCTCAAATGAACGAGTCCCACCGGGTGTGCCAGCTTGATGGAACGCGCTCCGAGGCGCCGTTGGGGCGGCTACCGGGGTCGGCGGAACGTGGGAGTCCGTCGGGTCCGGCCTTTTCGCGCCCTGGCGGGCCCTGAAGCGTGCATCAACATTTCTTTGTGTGGGTGTGCCAGATTTTCTATTTTACTTGGAATTGCAAGTGGTAATCCGGAGATCAACCTTCGCAAGTAAAAAGGAAATCAACTTCTTTCAAGTTTTCCATTGCACAAATATTTAAGAAAAGAGACATTTTCTTGGTTTGCCGTGAAAGGCGATTTTGTTTGGCATTTATAGCCGATTTTGGCGTTTATAGCCGATTTACAATTCTTATCAATAATGAAAGACAAGATTTGTGATTTTTGTCTCTTTTAGAAAAATACAAACTACAATGAAAAGCAAGAAAAGGAAGATCTAACTTTTCAGGAGATTGTGGGGGACTCGTTCAGATTGACGGTCGCAAGCCATGTATGGGCTTCGCCATCATCCATGCAGATGAGAACAGAAGATGCTCTTGATTCGCTTGGCTTGGCTATAACCTCAGATTTTTAGAGGACAAAGACCAAGAGAAGGTCCTATGTCCAATAAAAAGCTAAGTAGACGGGCTGAAAAGCCACGTCTAAGCCATTGGAGGCAGCAGGAGAAGGCAAGGACCTTGGGGGGGGGTGCCCCCCAAGGGACTTTTGTCACCTTGTAGTGGTGGCCGGTGCAGAACTCCAGCAGAGTTTTTCTCTCTTTTTCTTTCTCTCAGATCTCTTTCTGATCTTTTTTCTGATCCTCTGATTTTCTCCTCTTTTTTCTGATCTTTTTCCGATCTTTTTTCCAATGGAATGCTCTCCTATTTATAGGCCTTTGGTAGCCATTTAGGAGGGTTTATGAGCCTTAATGGCTTTAATGGGAGGAGTTACAAGATTTATTTCTTGATTTTGTAACTCCTTTTTCCTTGAATCTGATTGGCCGATGGAGATTAAGGGCTTTTAATCACCTTAATTACCATAATGGGAGGAGTTTCATGGTTTAAATGCCATGAATCAATTGACTTGTAACTCCCAAATGCTTGCTTCTGATTGGGCCGTCCAAAGAAATGAATTAATGACTGCAATAAAGCTAGTCAATTAACCACATTAATTGGTCGCCGAGCAGTCGAAGAGTCGCGGGCCATGCCGTGTCTTCTGGAATTCTTCTGGCGATGATCATCGATGGATCTACATGCTGATCGACATCGGATGAACATGTAACTTCAGACATTGATAGCTAAGAGTGGGCCGGTGACATCTGTCTTGTCGATTTCACGATCGGTCGGACAGAAAGTGCACTTTCTTGGTCGACCGGTTGGCGATCTTGGAGCGATCAATGATGATTTTATGCTTTTGACGGCGGATCCGAGATGTCGTCGGATATGAGTCAATTTAAAGCACTAAAAATCACATTTTCAGGAAACCACAGGGGCCAAAGTGCGCGAAACGCGAAGAAAGACGGAAAAACGGGTCACCGGCGGAAAATCCGGTGACCCGGACCTCCATGGTCGCCGGCGACCATGGGCCATGGTCGCAGGGGCCTGCGACCATGGGCCATGGTCGCAGGGGTCTGCGACCCTGGGGGATTTTTCCCCTTCGGAGCCCATTTTGCGGTCGTTTTGAGGTCTTTTTCGTCGCCGTTTTCTTCTGTATTTTTCTTGACATTTCTTCTCATTTATTGGCTTGATTTCCCTGTAAAAAACCTGATGAGAATCCTTGCATTTTTAGAGTGCAAAGTTTCCAATTTTCCGGGAAAGCCGAAGACTTTGTCGCGTAGAGCTGCTGATTTTCCGCCAGAAGCTGAAACTTGGTCAAACGATGTCGGAATGACCTGAAATTTGAGGTGAAGCCTCCTGAGCAATAAATAAGACCAACCATAGGCTTTTGTTTGAGTTTTGAAGCCGTTTGGGGTCCCGTCAATGCTTCACTTGATTTTGCTGCGGGGAAAATGCCGAGCTTTGATATGTGGTCAAACGATGTCCGATTGACCTGAAATTTGACGGGGAGCCTATTGGAGTCATTTTGAGACGTTCCATGGGCTCCGTTTTGGATGTCATGGTCCCGGGTTGCTCCGCCGCCGGTAGGCTTGATTTTCTCTCGGAGCATCGAAACCTGGTCAAACGTTGTCGGAATGACCTGAAATTCGACGTGCAGCCTTTTGGAAGCATGTTGAAGCCACTCATGCACTTGGTTTGATGAACGAAGGCTTCGGTGGTTCCTGCCGCCGGGAGGCTTGATTTTGCTGCTCGAGCATTGATGGAGGGTCAAACGTTGTCGGTTTGACTTGAAATTTGGCATAGAGCCCTTTTGAGACATGCTGGAGTCATCTGTAGGCTTTGATCGAAGTTTTGACGTCTCCGATGATGTCGCCGCCGGGAGCTCCCGTTTAGCTGTCGGAGAAGTGAAGTTAGGCCAAATGTTGTCGAAATGGCCCGAAACTTCATGTGTACTCTTCTCTTGGCTATCTTGAAGGATCTTGCAGTTTTTGTTTGATTCTGACAAGATTTGAATTTTTGGAGAAGTTGCATTGCCTATTTATGGCAGGTTGCGACTTCATGCAGCTTTCTTGATTTGAAGAGGCAAAGTGACATTTTTGGTGTCAACAAGGAAGGGGACCAATACATTTACATCAAAAGCCCCATATGTGCTTCAAATACAACATTTATTAATTAAAATACAAACAAAATCATTACATGCGTTCAATTAACATTCAATCAATCCATCAACATCCCATATAAATTTACTTAAATTGCATGCACATCTCCTAAGTTTAAAGTTACAAATTGACAACATCTACAACATAACCACTTCAATTTTAAGTTATATTAGGATCAATATCCAAGAACACATACTACAACAATGTGCACTTTTGCCGGCACTAAATAAGCGCCGAGAAAGGTCCATAAAACGCCGGGAAAAACTATTCCTGGTGATTTCTCTTGCTCCGGCAAAGGTACGCCACTGATACCCTTTGCCGACGAAAAAGAGTTAGCGCCAGGAAAAATCTATACATTGCCAGTGTTTTATTTCGCCAGAAAAGGAGGTTTATTTCACAGGTCAAAGACTTTTATTTTTTAAAAACTTTTACCGGCGTTTTTTTGCGCCAGGAAAAGATGTTTACGTTTTAGAAAAAAACTTTCGCCGGCGTTTTTTTGCTCCGGGAAAAGATGTTTATTTTTCAGAGAAAACTTTTGCCGGCGTTATTTTTCGCCGGGAAGAGAGGTTTATTTTTTCAAAAATAAATTTAGAAAAGCTTTTGCCGGCGTTTTTTTGCACCGGGAAAAGATGTTTATTTTTCAAAGAAAAATTTTGCTGGTGTTATTTTTCACCGGGAAAAGAGGTTTATTTTTTCAAAAATAAATTTAGAAAAGCTTTTGCTGGAGTTATTTTGCGTCGGGAAAAGATTTACAAATTATGAAAAAAAAATTCAAATTTTTTTTGCCGGCATTTATCTCGCCGGGAATTTTTTTTTTAATAATTTTTTAATTTATTTGATTTTAAATTTTCTTTTCCTGTATATACATCAATTCATTACAACTTCCAACCTGTGTCACATGAATAAATTGAAATTGCTAATTCCATTATGGAAGACCAAATCTACTACTATGCACGGCCAAGATTGATTTCCATTCCAAAATCATCAAAAAATGAAACAGGAAAACTCATTCCACTTCATATTAATATTCAAACATCCTTTCAACATTGAAAGAACTTTACCGTTACCATTACAAAATTAAAACAAATTAATATTCTTGCCATTGTACCAATATTCAAATGCCAATAAAAATTTACATATTCATATATGATCATTTCATTGTTGCACCATTCCAACACAAGCACCATTGTTTTAAAAAACTACATGCATCCCATTTTAACATATAACAATCTGTTACTCTGCATACTTGGCCTTCATCTTGACTGCATCCTAGCTGCATGGACTCGATCTTTCAACAAAATTTGTTTTTCAATTTTCATTCAATCTGCATAAAAAAAATAACAAGATTAACATATAATTAAGAATGTCATATGCACAACTTTTAGTGAAACTATAGCATAAAGCATGACTCTTCGAGTATTAAAGTGGAATGAAAAAACAATCACCCTCAGGCACCTTGTCTTCATTCCATAATCTATACAGTAGGGCCAACCAAAGATCAATCCAGACCTTAAACATGGGTGGATAATAAATAGTAATTCGAAACAATTGGTAAAAATAAGAAGACCCACAATAACAGAAAGCATAATAAACACTAATTCCCATGAACAAGATACATCCAGCATCTCCATTCAAAAAGGAAATCCATTACATAAGTGCAATTCTTGAACACTCATTTGTTTTGTTCTGATAAAAACCAAAACCACAAGGAACAGCCCACCAAACAAAACCTCCTCCTTTCCATTTCAACTCTTGATCAAATTAACAAAAGAAAAGGCGAAAAAGGTACTTCACATAAATAAGAGCAAACCCAAATGTCTATTTCAATGCTCTCCAGTCAAATCTATCATAAATCAAGGTGAAACAAAACCAACAAACTCAAGTAATTAAATTAAGTAAATAACAACAGAGTGAAAAATCCAAACATCTTCCTTTCTTACTTGTAGTCAATTTAAGTAGTAAAACTACACTAACTCTCATAAATGATATAAGAGCCAAAGTACCCATTTCATCTTTTCTTTTGCATAGTAAGTAGTAAGTACCCATTTCTTCTACAAAAACTAATCTAATATAAAAGAGCAAGAAAAGATAAATCATATTACTTAAAATGATGGCTAGTTTATCACTATGATATGTAAGATGATGACAATGCTAATGAGATATATAAAGAGCTTTTGCGTAAGTTGTAGATAGAGTTTAAAATAAAAATAGCCCTAGATAATGGAATCATCAGGAGTTTCCATGCAAATGATTTCTTGTAACCCACAAGGCCTGCTATTGCAAGATCTAGACAATTAATATTGCATGCCCTCTCAATAATACAAGTTCACCAAGATGTCATCCCAGTGGAACTAAGGGAAGTGATATACACCAATAGAAATAGTGTTGCGCAAACCCATCCATAGATGAAGAGAAAAGAGGTGAAAATGATGGTGAAAGATAGTTTCACACAGTTCATATTTGAACTCTTTGCAGAAAGTACTTGCACTAAAACATCTACAACACTCCTATCAATATCCTTCATTACATAACAAAGTTCAATACATTGTCCAAAATCAAGATGAAATGAATAATCGTCTAGAAAATGTTCAATAAGAAAATGACGTAACTTATCTAATGAAATATAAAACTCACCAATAATTCAATAAATCACTTTATAGTTGATCAAGCATCAGTTAGGCATATATGTGAGGATTGAGCAAATTTTCTGTGTATCTCAATCTGCAATCAAGGCCCTTTTATTAAGAAGGGATTGAGTAAATATGGGAATTTGTTAAAGCCTAGAGCATTAAAATATCAGATGTCTAAATAAGAGTAATATCAGTTATGGAGTATTGATAGCTTTATTATATGCTATTATTAGATATAAATCTCTCATCGCTGTTTTCATGAGGATGGTTTTTTAAAAGAAAAAAGAGTTCGATGGCAATTTTGATGTATTTAGTAAATTGTTGTGGATCATTCTTTCATGGAAAAGGTACCAAATCACTTAACTTTTTTTATATTCTGGTAAAAAAATAATGCCCTTTCTTTTTTTTTCTCGACTTGATTGATTGATTCTTCTTTTTAGAATTGAATTTTTGTTTGGTTTCTTCTTCTGCATCTTATTTAATCTGAGTTGGAGTTGAAGATCCTTATGCATACCAACTGCATGTTGTTATGTTATAATGAGCACAGTTTCAAAGTTCACCCATAGGTTAGTCCTTTAAATCACACAAGGAATTTTTGATAGTTACTGAAATATACAAGGCCTATTTGGATGCTAATCTATGTTAGATGGTTGGTTGATACATGAGTGTTATCCTAAACGTCTGTCATTTCTGTTATTTGGAGGTAAAAACGAAAATGTATAATCCAAGTAACTGCAATTTCAGTTCCTTGTGCAACCCCGTGTACAAAATCCGTGCCCTAGCCATAAAGAAGTTCAGAAAAACTGTAAGAAGTAAAACTCATTGACTAATGTTCACTTACCTAACACATATCCAAGAGAAGTAAATAAGATTACTTGGTATCTTTCAAAAAAAGAAGATTGCTTGCTGACTTGACTGAGTGAAAGAACCACAGCCTAAATAAAATGGATAAATGAATATCACCCCCTATGAGAAATTAGATCCTGGGTCATGGAAATAGATGGTTTTATTTCAGTTTTTACTTTAACCACGTTAAATTAGGGGTATCATCGGATATGCTATAGTACCATGTACATTGCGGAGGTCAGGCATACTTTTATTTTGTGATAGTCGACCATTCTCTTTATCTTAGTAAAAAGTAATTTATTTTTGTTTAATTCGGCCGTTGTTGAATGTCCTGACGTGTTCATTATGTTGAAGTATTAGCTATTGCAAAATTAAAATCCATAGCAAACTCAGAGAGCTTCCCTCATGTCTCTTTCAACTTTTACTAGCCAAAGAAAAATAACAATAAGAAACTTATGAATCATATATAACATCAAAAATTGAACTTTGAAAATGGAATTAAGACCTTTAGAAACAATTGAAATATTAGGTTGCTTGGTTGGTTGCAGCTCTTTTGGGATGCTCTG
This sequence comes from Umbellularia californica, assembly GCA_028538565.1. NCBI lineage: Eukaryota > Viridiplantae > Streptophyta > Magnoliopsida > Laurales > Lauraceae > Umbellularia > Umbellularia californica. The sequence continues at coordinate 46,781,122 of JAPQWN010000007.1, forward strand.
TTTTTGTTGTTAAGTGTTTTTCTTTTTTTGTTTTTTTTTGTTATTGTTGTTGTTGTTTTCCGTGAGCTAATCTATTTTTGTTGTTAAGTTTTTTTTGGTTGTTTTTCTGTTTTGTTGGGGTTTTTAGCATCAACATTCAAGCACCATATTATAAGAAATACTAAACCATATTGGGTTTTAGACCTCCTCTTCTGTAATTTATTTTTGAGAAATGAAGAACTAACTTACTCTTCACAAAAAAAAAAAAAAAAAAGAAATACTAAACCAATGCATTGCAACAAAACCCAAATAAATAAGCATAAAAATGGAGACAACTTCCGAAACATTAACTAAGAAGACCCACATTTGTTAAAATGTTAGTTGTTAAGGATAAACCATTATTATAACTAAAAACTAATTAGTTGAATGAAATTTGAAGAAATAAGTTGGCAGTCAAGAAAACTCAATTCCCCATATTGCTTAAAAATGGAGCTCTTTCATCTCCCTAACTTATGGACCTGGGTAAAAAGAACAGTAACAACACCCACAAAATATGCATTCCATGGCCCGTATAGAAGGAACCAAAAGACTGCGGAATCAAACATGGCCTTGTGGTGAAAAAAGGATTAAAATAAATAACTCATTTCCCTAATGAGTTGCAAGTAATTAACAAGAAACTCAAAACATTCAGGCTTATGGTTGCCAATGTCCTCACCACTTGGTATCAATGACTATAAAAACATTAAGCGTGCCAAGTTTCAGAGCACTCAGTTTCAATGGCTCTAAAAGTGCCAAATACGTTTGGGCCATGCCACCTGTGCATGGTCAACTCTCTCTATAACATTCCCTTTGCCACTATACTTTCCACATCTTACATAAATATTTTATGGTGATTTGAGAATAATTATCAAGAGACTGAAAATTAAAAAAGATTTCTAATAAGCCGGTTGCAATTTAGTATTACATATCTTGATTGACATTACACTTCTTATAGTCGGACCCTCTTTGCATTTAAGTATCTAATCAAGCATCGTGAAACCTTTGCTTGTAGCAAGCTTAAATAGTGTTCTCTGCTTTTAAGAACTGGAACGTACTTCTCCACGCTTTTTTATTTAATTCTACAATTTTACATGAGCCACAATCTGGCTTCAACCGGATTGGTTCATATGTACTTTTATTTGATCAGGTGCATTTATTGGGTCTCATGCTTGGCACACACTCTCTGCTATTGTAAAATCCTCCATCCACCATCTCAGTCTAGATCACAAATTGTAGGTACCAACTTTAAAATATAGTGCTACAAGCAGACACCATATTGCCTCTTTAAAAAACTCATTACCTTTTATTACTAATTAATGTGGACCACTAAAGACTATTGAATTCATGTTCCATGCAAATGCTTGACAAGTTAGTAACATTATTGAAACTTTGATGTTTCAGACTTTCGATATTTTTTTTATTTTAAGATTGATGATGAATTCTCTAGACTACTACTGATGATTTCTTATTTTACTCATTTTTAATAATCCAATATATTTTAAATTATTTTTAAAATTTAATAATACTTTTATATCCATTTAATATTACGAATTATATTTACCCGTGCTTAGCACGGGCACTTTTTGCTAGTCCAAAGTGACAACAGAAAGTTAGCCTTTGCATTTAGGAAGTAGTGATATGTACAAATTGCAAAATTCCCAGCTTTCCTGACCAAAAGCTATCTCAAACATCCAATTGGCTTTGCACTGGGATGCACGCGCAAATGCATGCACACCCACAGAGTCAATCATGTACAGATATATAGGTAGATATTGTTTATCACTGCTCATAGTTTACATTATTAGTAGAACTCGTAGAGCCATCTTCAGAGTGATGGAATAAGGCTATAATGATGGTTGAAGTCATTCAATCTTCAAACCAGACAACACCCACACAACCCAAACCAAAAAAAAAAAAAAAAAACAATATCAGCCATCACAATTGCGGGGAAGACAACAAAGGAGGTAAGAGTAGCCATAAAACTTTTAAAATTTCAATCAAACCACACCAAAAGGCCCAACTAACAAATTGAGTACATCCAAGGTAAATAAGGTAAACAATAACTAGTTTAATGCATGCATCTCACTCCAATCTGGCATAAAAAAAATAAAAAATAAATTAAAAAAAACACGCAATCAAGACCGTGACAATTAAAGCCATCCACTGAAGCTCATTTTACAAGAAACATGTAATCTGAGAAGGGGGAAATACCTCAGTTTTCAAGGCAGTAAGTTTTTTCTTCCTCTTTTCCTCCTCTTCTTCGTTCCCTACCTTCGTTTTATGTTGCTTAGAAACTGAGAGAGAGTCAAGAGAGTTCACTTTCTCGCCAGAGAGGTCGTGGGAGAAGGTCTGAAACACTTTTGATTTGGGAGTTTTCGAATGGAGAGGGATTTCAATGATGGGATGGACGATGGTTCGAGAGAGATGAGGGTAAGGGTTGGAGATTTGGGGGTTTTCGAATGGAGAGAAATTTCAGCCGGATCGGTTGAGAGAGTGGGAATGATGTGCCAGCGCAAGGGTTGTAGGGGATAGAAAGGACGGTGAGATGATGGAGAGGGCCAGAGAGATAAAGGGTTGTAGGGGAGAGACGGTGAGAGAGTGAGAGAGAAGAGATGGGGAGGGTTGCGCAGGGGAGAGAGAAGAAATGGGGGAGGGCCAGAGAGATGAAGGGTTGCAGGGGAGAGATGGTGAGAGAGTGAGAGAGAAGAGATGGGGAGGGCTGCGTAGGGGAGAGATGGGCGAGGGAATGAGAGAGCGAGGGAGGGATGTTAAGGAGAGGGGGATATTAGAGTGAGAGACGGGCACGAGACGGAGATGGCGACGGGTGGCTTACGCGGCGTGCGTTGAGAGAGAGATGCGCAAGGATGTGAGGGGGCAAGGGCGATTTGAGGGAGGGATGTAATGCCCAAAAGCGATTTGAGGGAGATCCAAAAGGGTTTTTGAGATGGGTTGATTTTTTTTTTTTTTTTTTTGTACAATGGAGATGGGTCGATTGAGAAGCTATATGCATGTGGGGTTTTAGTAACAAAATCCCGGCGCGAATAGTGCGCCGGTGAAAACAATTATGGCAAAAATAATTTTAAAAATATATTGGAAAATATATTTCCCAAATAAAGGCGCGATTTCCCTCTGAATTGGTGATGAAATTTGCCAGCCAAAAATATTACCTTGCCAGCGAAAAAAAGAATCGCCAGCAAAACTATTACCTTTGCCAGCAAAAAAAAATTGGCCAGTAAACATATTACCTTTGCCAGTGGAAAAAAAATCGCCGGGAAAAATCAAACATTGCCGGCGAAACATTATTGCCGGGAAACCTATATCTTTTCCCGGCGAAATAAGGTTTTGCGCCGGCAAAAGCTATACTTTTCCCGGCGTTTAATTATTGCGCTAGCAAAAAAACGCTGGTAAAAGTGCAAATTCTTGTAGTGACATATAGTACAACAAATGTAGAGGAGGTTCACTGCAAGTCAAGCGGCAAGACGGGGAGTGGACAGGAGGTTAGGATAAAGCACTCAAACATAACCACTCCTGCAAAAAATAACAGTTTGAATAACATCAGCCATAGATCGAAAGAAAGTTCAATTGATTTATGGTTGTATGGAAGAGAGTATACCAAACTGCGTTCGATAGCAGTGGAAATGTGTTGCTCTTGCTCGCACAAAAGTCGGGTTGGTTGTGCATTTAAGGTACTCGCCTCGTTACTGGGCAATTCGTCATTGCTTGTATTCTCTTTAGACATTTGTGTATATTCAAATTAGACATGATAGCATTGAATGTAATGAAGGCAAGTATACATAAAAAATGTTCACAAGATGGAAATAATGGACACTAAAAATTTTCATGCTTATATGGAATAGTGAACATTAAAAAATATACATTTCTTAACAATCCAATATTAAAGATAGATTACGCTCACTTGAAGTAAGAGATAAATAAAATTTTCAAACACCACAACAGTTAAAGTTCATGAAGCGTAAATTGTTGATTTTGCAAGGAAGTATATGATGTATTATCGGTTATTTGCAACCAAGTACATTTGTTAATATTGTTAATTTTACTTATTAATTGCATTGTATAAAAAATATGCACTAAAAAATAGGTGCATCACTAATTTTTACTATCTTTACAATTTTCGTATTACAAATTTAGTTGGTTGCTTGCCCGTGCTCGGCACGGATTTCTCTTTGCTAGTAAAGTATGAGACCAATATCATTCTAGTTAAATTACCCTAACATTTTTATTTTATAACCTCCATCTTTGTATATGAACCATTCCTTTGATAAATAGTCCGATTAAAAAGAGTTTCCTTATTGATCCCATGGTGGTTCCCTGATAACAGTTTCAAAGCTAGTTCAACTAAAATATGGTCTCATAAAGAAACTAGTGTCCATTTTTGGAACACGAAATGGACTAGTTTTGGGTCACTTGACTAAGACATGTTTTCCATATGGATCTAATGCATTTGGGATGCATCAATGAGGCAGGTTTTCGCAACAGACAAAAAGACCAATCAAATAAAAGGAAACTAATTAAACCATAATCTTAATTACAAATCCAACTGAACACCAAAAAACAGAATGAATTTGTCATTTTAAAGCGTTGGGACCAAAATCAACTCAATCCATTTCACAAAACAAGAAAAATGAGTAAGGAGAACAAATTCAATCTAACTGCCAAAGTCGGCAACTGCTCTAGAACCGTCGTCCTTCTCAATTCAGAAAACCCCAAATTCAGAGTTCTACAAAATCTAGTCCATGCAAACAAACAATCTACAAATCTCACAACGACGTTGAAGCCCATGTACCATGCACTTTGATATCGTATGCGGGATGGCGAGAGAACCAAAAGGAAGGAAAATACAAAAACATAGAGAAAGATTAAAAAATTGGAGGGAGATAGATACCTCTGTAGTCAAGATGGAAAAAACAAACAATGGAAAAACCGATCAGGAGCAAAGAGATGCAGTTGAAGATGAAGTTTGAAGCCTTGTGCAAGTGGAAATGGTAGCTACCACACAGGAGCACTCGTCCAAGGTCGGTCTCAGCGGTATACCGGAAGAGAGAAGAAATAGGGTTTCGATCCCTAATAGGGTTCGTGGACAGGGTTGGCATCGACCTTATGCAATGTAAATAAGTTTGGCACCAACGATGTGCCAAATAGGTTAAAAAAATGAAAACTCGACCTAATTGCTCTAATTGGTGCACCACCATCTAAAGTGTTTGATTGTGTCACACGTGTGCATTAAGTGTTTTTTCCAGTTAAATCCTCTAAAATTAAAAAAAGACGCTTTTTATGTTAAATTATGTTTTATACATGAATTCTCGTAATAAAGATAATTTAAGCAAATCTGTATGTGGTCGTAAGTGGGATAATTATTTTTGAATCGTTTAGAATTTAAAAAATAAGTCCCATTGATATATATATACACATATATGGGAAATATTCATGTGCATCCATCCCTCACAATGTTTCACTCACCATGTGTGTATGTGTATAGTTTGATCATATGCGACATGTTCGCATCGGTTGTGTGCGAAGTGGCTCGTTGACCATAGGATCACGAGGCTCATCCAATGGATAGGAGACGACATACAAAGGAGAAGAAAAATCGTTTCCAACCTCTCTCCTGCTCAACTTTTTCCAAGCAAGAAAAAAAACCCTACCCGTCTCTCTTTCCGATATCTCCCTCATCTCTTCCACTCTCTCCAATTTCTCCCTAGTGGATGGAGAATACCCTACCAAATTCCAGCCACATCTCAATCGCCGATCTAGTTACAGTCAACGGCGCCCATCGGCTTCTCCTTCAAGGTTGCATGTTCCTTTGTCCCTCGTTTTTCCCAGAAGTGATTCTTGAATTCCATTTTTCTTTTCTGCTTTTCTAAAAAGAACCTGTGATTATTGATTTACAGGTTTTGAAAGCTTTGTTTTGAAGCCCAAAATCCGATGGCCAAACCGTCCCTAAATGGTAAATCCCCATGACCCAAGCCCTAAATTGCATAAATTTATCCTCTATTTCCCAAATCTTGGTTTTGGAATTTTTAAATTGCTCTATTAAGAATTAGATGTTTTTTTTTCAATACTTCCAATCAATGACCTTACTAGTTCATCCCATAAATTGGTTTTTCACCATCTTAAACCGGTTTTCCACATATTATTTCAGTTTTTTTTTATTCTGTTTTTTTTTTTTTTTTTTTTTTTGTATTGCATTGGTTAAATTGGCATTCGATCTCAATCGTTCGCTATTAACTAAAACAGAAAGTTCAATCATTAAACTGCTGGAATTTTTTGTGGTAAAAATTTTCATTGTTTCATTTAGAATTAATGACAGCAACTCTTTGCTATTTTTCAATTCTTTGTTGTTCAATATGTATCAAAAATTTCTGTTCAAAAAACTTATTTTAGCTATACAATGCTTTGAATTCACACAACAACTCCGACTCATTTATTGAAGGTGATGCTTCTAACAATTATACTCCTGACGAATTCATTGACACCTTTCTATGCATACAATTTTTATGTATCATATTTTTGTTCTAATGTCTCCACATAAATATTTTACAAATCAATTTTGTAGGGTTATCCTCATGTTACGATGTGGCGTTTGAAAGTAACAGTGGGCTGGTGCGAATTTGTTGCAAGCTTTGGGATGGTACAAATGAATGTTGTTTTATAAAGTTGATGGATGTTATATCTAAAATCTAAATGTTATTTAGATGGTTTTGAGATGGGTGTTGAACCTAAATGTTGTTTAGATGGTTTTGGGATGTTTTATCGAAATGTTGTTTTAAAGGCTTTGAGGATGTTGCAAGTGAATGTTGTACTTTTATTCCTGAATGATGATTTGTTATGTTTATATTTTGTCATGCATGTTTGTTGAATAGGCATTTGTCATGTTATTTTTGTACAGTCAGTGGCTTTGTACTCACCAAATGATGAAGCCAATAGTAACAATACTAATAATAAACTAGGAGGACATGTGGGTTTTTGGGACGCATTTATCCAGACAGTATGAGCATTTTGTGTGCCCTCCATTATACTTGGTTGTGGACTTGGTGATGATAAGAATATTGTTTCCTTTTTTCCCCTATATGAGGACTCGTTGTATTTTCCCTATTGTATCCAGAGTCGATTCTGACATTGGTTTTTCTAATGCATTTAGTTCCCATTTCACATCTTTCATCATACACTTAGTGCCATCCTGTTCATCAAGTGTTACCGGAATGAATGTTGAATCATAGTGACTCAAGTACTAAAGTACTAGAGCCATCCATGTAATTCTCATCTACGTGAGCACAATATGCAAAAAAGAATGTGCATCTCTATTTGTCTCAACCTAACTTGTTTAGAAATTGACACTAGGAATCATCCATGAGTTTGAAAGAACATTCAAGAATATCTAACTCCATTTCATTGAGGTTAATTAGTAAGTCCATAATTCCATTTTTGCTCAAAGGCTAAGCCCCACACTAACATGACTCGTGACCCAGCATTGTATTAGCTATTTCTACATCCCTGAAGAACTCAATTCAATCATATAACATTCAACCCATTCACTCTTTGATTCTACACTCAATAAATTCTCCCAGACAATAATCAAATTTGATCCAAGTCACTTAAATCACTAGACAATTCCAATTTCATTCAGAATTACATTAAACTTGATTCTGCACAAAATGAAAATAGGTTAGCCGAGCATAGGCACATATTTTTGAGGAAGAACAAAGACTAGACGCACAATCGAATCGTTGAAAGTCATACCATCATCGTCCAATACCAACATCTAGCAACCGCCACCATCCTCGACCAAACCCTATCACCCACTACCGTTGATGGAATCAGTCAAAAATTGAGGGTTTCTGGGTTTTTTTTTGGGCGATTCCCTCTGTCTTAGATCTGTCCCACCATCACTGGAGAAGAAAAACCCAAGGAAGCTGGGGTGCCTCGCCGAAGCCAGCTGACCGGATCTTGCCGGAGTAGTATTCCAATCTTTAAGGGAAAAATGAGTGGGCATCATTGACAGTAACTAGATCAGAGATTGAGATGCGGCCGGAAGCTGCTGGGGTATTCTCCATCCACTGGGGAGAAACGAGAGAGGGGGGGGGGGGGGGGGGGGGGGGAGTTCCCTCTATCTCAAATCTGTCCCACCACCACCACCAGAGAATAAAAACCCAAGGAAGCTAGGGTGCCTCACCAAAGCCAGCTAACTGGATCTTGCCGGAGAAAAACGAGGAAGGTCTCCTGGTATTCCAATCTTTAAGGGAAAAATGAGTGGGCAGCGTTGACAGTAACTAGATTAGCGATTGAGATGCGGCCGGAAGCAGCTGGGGTATTCTCCATCCACTGGGGAGAACGCGGGGGGGGGGGGGGGGGGGGGGGGGGGTGGGGAAGAGATGAGGGAGAGAGAGGAAAGAGAGATGGGTAGTGTTTTCTTCTTGCTTGGAAGAAGTCAAGGTTTTTTTTTTCCTTTCATTATGTTTGTTGTTTCCTGTCCGTTCTATGAGCCTCGCGATCCAATAGTCGACAAGCCACTTCTTCGCACACAGCCCATGTGAACATGTCGCACCTGATAAATTCTCGCGCGTGTGTATATATATATGTATATATACATGTATGTATGTATATATATGTATGTGTGTGTGTGTGTATATTTATATATCTCTCACCTTACTATGAGAGGTATTGTGGGGACTCTCATATTTAAATTGTTGGCATTGGATATGGATGTGAGGGCCCCCACCTTATCTCTCATAGTAAGGTGAGAGCATCTCTCATAGAATCACCTCCCATATATATGTGTGTGTGTGTGTGTGTGTGTGTGTGTGTGTGTGTGTGTGTGAGTAGGGCTCTCCTAAGCTGCTTATCTTAAGTTGAAATAATACTGATCCCACAAATTAAAGTCGACTATCTCTATTTTTTGTATGATAGAGCTGAAAAATTCAGTTCTAATTGGATTTATCTTTATTTTGGAGACGATGATTTGAGGCAATTTACAATGGAGATGATTTTGCAGACAATTTCAGTTTAGGATAACATAAACAGTAGCTTAGGAGAGGCTCTCTCTCTCTTTATATATATATATATATATATTATAAGATATAGATCTTAGGTGGATGCTCACTTAAGATGAGTTAGGGTTAGAATTAGGGTTCCTCTCTTATGAGGTTACTTTGCCTATAAATAGGCTTCTCCCCTTGTATTTGTACACATAGATAATGAGATAACAGAAAAGGCTCTCTCTTCTCCCTCTAATCATCTTTCTTTTCATCTCTCTTTTCTAACACATTATCAGCATAAAGCACTAAGAGAAGGAAGAAAACCCAGTTTTCTTACCCAAAGAGAAGAGAAATCTATCCCTGCACGGATTTTCATGGCGAAATCCTTCCCAGCGCGGATTTCCATCTCGGATTCCCTATGCAGATTCCTTCCCAACACGGATTTTCACCGCAAATTCCTTGCGAGCGCGAATTTTCATTGCGGATTCCCTATACAGATTCCTTTCCAACGCGGATTTCTATCTTGAAATCCTTCCCAGCGTGGATTTCAGAAAAAGGGTAATATTTTTCTTCATATACAATAAGCATTAGCTGAGCCATCCTTAAAATCAATTTATTAGAATGCTTGCAACTAGTTTATAATGCTTGTTTACAGTAATCATAGTACTCGTCTACTAGTCATTATCTTGTTGCTTTATTTTTTTAATACTATTTATGTGAATGGATCACAATATAGAACTAAAAGTTCTAAATTTGAACCCGAAGTTCACCTATCTATGGACCAGCAGTTCCAGAAGTTGGAATAGTGATATGAACTTGTAGATTCATATCCATAAATCAAAACCTGAAGATTTGATAGAACCAGAAGTTCTGATCAATTGTTAGAACCAAAAGTTCTACTTCAAACCTGAAGATTTGATAAAATCAAAAGTTCTGATCAATTGTTAGAACTAGAGTTCTACTTCAAACCTGAAGATTTGATAGAACCGGAAGTTCTGATCAATTGTTAGAATCAGAAGTTCTACTTCAATCCTGAAGATTTGACAGAACCAGAAGTTCTAATCAATTGTTAGAACAAGAAGTTTTACTTCAAACCTGAAGATTTGACAGAACCAGAAGTTCTGATCAATTGTTAAAACCAGAAGTTCTACTTCAAACTTAAAGATTTGACAGAACCAAAAGTTCTGATCAGTTGTTAGAAGAAGAAGTTCTAATCAATTGTTAGAACCAGAAGTTCTAATTCTCAAAGTTGAGAACCATAAAGGAAGGTAACAAGATGTCCCCAGAGGAAAATGCGTTAGCCCTTATCTTCTTGCGCCATCACATACATGAAGACCTTAAAAATGAAGACCTTACCGAGGAAGACCCAGTAAGCCTATGAAAATCCCTGAAGGATAGGTATGATCACCAGAAGATGGTCATACTATCAGCTGCCCAGAATGATGGGGATCTTTATTTTTCATTAATATCCTAATTTATGGTGAATGGTTTAATTATTCCAGTTTTATCATGTGATTACATAGTTATATTGATTTATTATTTAAGGTATGGATCATGGAACTGAGGACAATCTATGTTTGGTAGATAGTGCCATAACACACACCATTCTAAAAAATCAGAAATTTTTCTCAGAATTGCTATTCATTCCATGAAAAGTTTCCACCATAGCTGGACCTGTGCAAATAATTGAAAGCTCCAGAAAAGCCCATATGATGTTAACTAATGGTACCCACCTATTCATTAAAAATGTTTTGTTCTAAAAAAAAGAGTTTCCGAAGAAACTTGATTAGTTTCAAAGACATCAGAATGAATAGGTATCACATTGAGATTGTGAAGGAATACTTATGCATCATTACTAGTATTGGAAGCCAGAAGCAAATACTAGAAACACTAAGTGCACTCTCCTTAGGGTTAATTACATTACAATCTTCAATGTCGAATCACATTCGATTATGAGCAAAACAACAAAAGTCAAGCCTGAAGCTTAGAGATTCTGAAACTTTAAAGCTTTGGCATGATAGGAGCCCTAAGCGTACTAAGATAGGACCACAATGTAGATTGAGAATCTATGTAAGTTATGACTCTCTCTCAATTATTCGAAATCCATAACCAAAAACAGGAGATGTCTTTACTGCTCGTTTTTTCTGATTGTCAATTTGATGAGACAATATTCCCATCGTTAGAGGCAGATAATATAGTTCCTAAAGAACGCATTGTTCCTCTAGAACAACCTATTCCTGAAGAAGGGCGAGAACTAACATGGAATATTTCCACTCTGTCTCATATGGATCCACGAACTTCACAATGTGAAAATGATGTATGAAGAATTGTGCACTTACAAGAAATTGCAAACAAATTACCTGGTACATTTAACGATGCAGCAAAGGTGACAAAGTCACATGTGCCAGCTATAAATGCACCTATCAGGATTAATGTCCCTATAGGACAAAGTCAAAATACAGCAGCTAAAGAATCTGCAATACGCCAGAAGAGTGGCAGACCTATAGGTTCAAAAGACTCAACTCCGCAGAAAAGGAGAAATGAGTAATCACCATTATGTCCTCCCAAAGATGCACGTAACGCTCCTGAAGAGGTTCCTCTCAAAAAGGCACGTAACGCTCCTAAAGCAGTTATGGTAAAATCCGTTCTCTAGAATAATGGAAGTCTGTGATGAGACTTTGGAAGCCCTCTAAGAGGCACCGGTACCGAATAATGAAGAGATCTCTATACTTTATAATTATTCAAGAGAGAGATGGAATAGAAATGATGATGATGATTGGGACACAGAACCACGTTCTATAAATCTTGGAAGGATTTCATTTGCCTGAAGCAAAGTCAATGAGTATGTACTCAATCCAATTAAGGCACTAGATTGGTATTAAACACATCCTACGATATTTGCGTGGAACCACTGATTTAGGAATATTTTATCGTAAGGATTCTAGTTTTGTAGGATATGCAGATTCACGTTATCTCTTTGATCCTCATAAGGGTTGATCACAGACAGGTTATGTGTTTCTAAATGGTAATGCCACTATTTCTTGACATTCTACTAAACAGACTTTGGTAGCTACTTCCTCCAACCATGCTGAGATTTTGGCTCTTTATGAAGCTAGTAGGGATTGTGTATGGATAAGATTTTGATTCAGCATGTTCGTAGTTCTGGTCAATTACCTTCTACTGTAGTATTCTGAATATTATTATCAATGAAGATAATGAAGCATGCATAAAACAGATTCGAGAATGTTTCATTAAAGGAGACAAGACTAAGCATATAGCACCGAAGTTCTTCTTCACTCATAAACTTCAGAAGAACAATGAAATTGAAGTCAAGTAAGTTTGTTCGAGTAACAACCTGGCTGATCTGTTTACTAAATCTTTGACAAATCAATATTCTAGAAGTTTGTATATGAGATTAGCATGTGTATAGTTCATCATCAAACTATGTGAATAGTTGCTATCATCAGGGGGAGTGGTTTATCAGGAAGCATCCCGAGGTATGCTACTCAGGACATTTGTGCGCTGTACTCTTTTTCATTCCATAGGTTTTACCCCACTGGGTTTTCCTAGTTAAAGTTTTAACGATGCGGCATTATGCACGTCCAACACCAGTTCAATGATCTTGAAAAATGTTGTATTCTTTTTCCCTTCGCTTTAGTTTTTCCCACTGGGTTTTCCTTAGTAAGGTTTTTAATAAGACAATTTTCTTTGAATGGTGGTCATCCAAGGGGGATTGTTATAAGATATAAATCTTGGGTGGATGCCCACTTAAGATGAGTTAAGGTTAGAATTAGGGTACCTCTCTTATGAGGTTACTTTGCCTATAAATATGCTTCTTCCCTTGTATTTGTACACAGAGATAATGAAATAACAAAAGGCTCTCTCTTCTCCCTCCAATCCTCTTTCTCTTAGTCTCTTTTTTCTATATATAAATATACACCCACACCCACCCCTACGCCAATGAACATGTTAAGTAAGGTATTAAGAAAACAAAAAAACCAAAATGTTAATGTAGGTTTTTTTTACTAGTTTCTTGGCTTGTCTAGAATGAAACGAACGACAGATTGTATGGCAATTCTTCATAGACATTCGCGCACGTTACAAATAAGATCAAAATGGATGCAGCATTGAGATTTTGCTTCTTGAAAAAAATTGTTTCCAACCCTTACAAAAAAACAAAGATTGGGGATCAGCAATTATCTTTCTCGCATTATCGCATTATCGGAGGTGTCATCTCCCTCATCCTCTTTCTTTCGGTTTCAACATTATATCCTTCTATAGGCATGATAATCCAACCTTACAGTACTACTTTCAGATCTTTCAACTTTCATGAGAGCTTCTCTATTTAGCATACTTAACTAAAAAGATTCCAATCGGCTTTATGCTCTATTCCTCCTTGCAAAGTCATGATATAGGGGCCATTAGAATGTCGTTTCTCGCCCCAAAACTAAGACTTGATTCTACGAAATCTAGTGAGAAGCTGGTGCTCTTCTCTTCTGATTTTGTAACAGTGGAAGTTTTGTAGCATCAACCCTTCAAATAGGGAAAGGATAATTCAATTCCTTTCTAACATTTAGGCAGATCTTTGATTTGTTTAGTAGGCCCAGCTTATAAGCCCATACTTTCTATGTTTTATTCATTTTCACTGTGTGGCACTCGCTTTATTCGCTCACTTGTTGTAGGTCACCATCTGCTTCCGCATAGCTGGTCACCTCACCCACATGGTGAATGAGGCAAGAGTGTCCGCTCTCTTTTGTGCAATGGGTTCACCCTCATCTTGCGATTAATACAACTTTATTATTAGTTTGTATCTCCTTGAGTGTGACTCAGGAGAAATTCGTGCATCTCCTAATGGGACCTAATCAATGAAAATCAAAACCACTCAACATAAATGACCCTATTTGGTATGGGTCCTTACAAAATTTCACTCTAATAAAAGATAGACTCACTGTTAGATTGATTACTAAAATATATGAATTCTTCATAATATTTTTGTTCATGTACTTAATAAGTGATCAGTCTAATGTGAGCCCATAAAATTAAGTTTTTTGAGGGTCCATAAAAGTGGGGAAAGTTTATTTTTAGAGGTTTGGATCTTTAATTAGTGGACCGCATTGAGAAGCCTGATGAATATCATGTGAGTCCAAGCCTTAAAACTATAAGGATTCTTTTTAAAAAAGGTATGCTTGAGTGTGATAATTTCACTGTCCCTAAATTAGAAATTTTCTTTATTCATTATATAAATCCTTCATAGTGTTAATCTTTGAAATCTAAACTTTCAAAATATCGTCCCATGTTATCTATTACAAAGAAAACACAACTCCAATCATAATGCACACTGCAACCCATTTATGCTGTATCTGACCTACTACTCTTTCTGACCCATTTGACTCCAATGCCTATTGTTGAAGTTTATATCTTATTATTCACTTTCCTGTCTATTAATGAACGGTATGTCATTTGCCAAACAACATACAATAAAAATAAAAAATAAAAAAAATACTTCACCCTGGATATCTATATGAATTATCAAAAATAACAGATAGGAGCTCAAAGAGGACATTGTGTAATCTACCTCCAATGAGAAACTAAAATGTCTCTATACACAATTCTCACACTCGTTACTGCTTTTTCATGCATATCTTGCATAATCTCACTATTAGCCATTAAGGATAAATTATCTGCTACCTTAATTGCCTCGACACCGTATCACTAGCTAATTACTAAAATACACAAGCAAACTGTTTCTCTTAAATTTTTCCTTAGGTAAATAGAACATTCGCTTCTGGTAGATTTATCAAAGAACCACACACTCTTAATGCTCATCATTGAAGTATGAGAAAGCAAAGAGAAAGGAAAGGAGAATAATAAAAGTTTAAAAAAAATCTGGGTTCAGATTGGTTCAAAATAGGCAAAGCTATAAAATAGTGTCATTATTAAAACTGCGTACAGCATCTTTTACAATTTTCATTTTAGGTTACATTCATGTAAAGACAGACTGATGTGGTAACATAGAAACTTAGAAACCCAGTTAGAAAACTTTGATCTCTTTGAAGTAGAGATGATTCAATTAGATCAATCTGAAATAGAGATGCTTCAATTAGATCATTCCACATTGTGACCGTTTAGTATGTCCCATTCAATTCGAAAAAAAAAAAAAATTACTTGTCATATTCTAAAAGTTATGTATGCAGACTCCAGAGTTGTCATGTCATGTAGTATTAGTACAGGCAAACTTATCATGAACATGAAGCTAAAGTAGTACGGCAACTAGTCATATAACAAAACTAATATGGGCAAACTTGTAAAACCAAAAACAAAAAAAAAAAAAAAATGAAGAAAAAAACTCAAAGATGATTGATTGCTTTAGACCTTCAGGTCTAATTAAAAAAAATCTTTTTTTCTGTTTTTGATTTTTTATATAGAGGTAATATGTCTTAAAGTTAACTTGATTAAAACATTCACATAAACTTTATTTGACTTTGCCAAACAATCTAAAACACTGAAACATCTGTTTCAATTAGTTTTAAGCGAATACACCTAAAGAGTAAAACTTGACGAAGGCACCCAAGTCAAAATGTCAAATAGACCTTAATTATAGACTTATCGCCTTAATTAAGTTCTTAAAGTATGTGGGAAGAGTTCTTATAAGCTTGACTGGAGCTTAGACCTTAATTATAAGCTGGCCGTGTAAATATTGAAAATCATCAGTGGTTTGAATCAACTTATGAATGATGCAAATATGTCCAACGAACAAGCCACACTAAGAACTACTAGAATGTACTAGGCTAATATACCAATACTTCGTGGATGGGTTGGGTTGGAATTAAATATACCTACACGAGAAAATAATTACAATTGTAGACTGCCATGTAGAGAAGCTAATGGACCTATGGTTTTTGACAAAAGAATGGATGAAGCTCCCTCCCACTTTTAATTGAGCTTTGAAAACAGGAGTAAACATCAAGTAGAAACACCTTGTGAGTTGTGACATTAGTTGGACAAAGATTGATTATTTTTTACAAAAATATATAAAACGGTTAATTAGGGAGTAATAAAAGTCAACCAAAGACTTACGAAGAAATGAATGCCATGGTTTGTGCTGAGCAGGAGCAGCAACAAATTCATAGGACTGTCCTTCCAAATGGGGAAGCAGATCCGAATCTGTAGTTATCAAGGCCACTTACAAAGTTCTTGTGATAAAAAACAGTGGATAACTGTTGAGTCTGTCAAATTGAGACCAGTGCTAATTCAATGGTAGTATGTACGAACCAAAAGATTATATTCGTCAATATCAATTAAAGCTTTTAAAATGAATTCCCAAAAAAGGTTTCATACAGTAGTCTGTCTCAGAGAAATTGTATACAATTAATGGTAACTGAAAAGAACCTGCCTGGAAAGAACTCTAACAAACCCCCATGAGCAACAGCCAGCTAGTTCTTCAGATTGTTTCTACAGCCAAAAACAAAATAAACAACTAAGCACATTGATTCCATGGCCAGCTCAAGGAGAAGGAAAGCAGATTCTTAATATCAACAACAAATTTAATATAATGTTGTTGTCTATTGTACAAATTTAACATCAAACCCGACAGCTGCAGAAACCAGACCAACTTCCCTTGAAGACCACATGAAGAGGAATAAAATTCTCTATAAACTCCTGTAGTCGATGACAGTGACTTCATCCTCAGGGGCATCAAGATCTTGATAGCTGCATTCACAATGGCAAAAGATAATGAAACAGAGGTAGCAGACACGGTTAACAATTATACAAACCAACAGTTATCAGACTAGGTCAACTAGGAGTGTTTTCAACCCAATCATTTTTTGGATGACTGAATCATAGTGAACTCGATCTGGACCAGCCTTGGTTGAGACCCAGTCGACCGGCTTAGAAATGAGTTGTGCAGGTAGTCCTAAAAGGCTTTTATTTCCATTGGTATTAAAGATCAAGTGAAAATCATTAATAAGCATACGCCTTCCAACAGCACAATTATAGTATATTGTAGAAGTTTAAATATACTACAGCAAAAAATAGAAAATTGAAATTACTATTCATAAAAAAATCCCATTATTATAATTATTTACATAGAATCAAGCAGTGTTTTACTTCTAAAACAGGATAGGCATCCATCATCTATTCATATATGAGCCTGATTCCATAAATAAAATATATACCTTTTTTCTTTGAATCTTAAAGCAAAACGACTCATAAAAATGATGATAAATTTGTAACAAAGAGCTTAGTGTGGAATATATAAAAAATAATAGGTGTATAAAGATCCTACCAACTTTATCAATCTTTATTTTATTTTATTTTATTTTCGTAAATGGGAACATGACTCTTAACCCACAATATTGTGTTTGCAACACTAAGCACCTTCCAACCATGCTAATGCAGTACGGACCAGGCCCAAGAAGTCATCTGGGCCACACCATTGGTTGTCAATTCCATTCCAGTTGTTGTCCCGGTTTGACCTGTAATGGAACGTTTCAGCATTCCGTCCAATTCCAGTATTCCCTTCTGGAAAAGACGCTATTGAAAAATGAAAAAGCAAATATAAAAGAATACCTAAAATTGAAAAAATAGTAATATGCTAAAATAATACTAAAAATGTGTACTTACTTGAATTAAACTACACTCTACAGTTGGTCATTTTCTAGTTTTCACTACATATAAATGGAAGTATGAAACCTTGGCCGGAATGGGGCGGAATTGGTCCGGAATTGGGACCAAAATGGGTCGAAATCGGGACTGGAAACTTTTAGGGGGTCATTTCATTCCACCCAAGGCTAATTCTAGAACGTTCCGGCCAATTCTGACCGGAATGGAACGGAATTGACAACTATGAGGTCAACCTAGTCCATTGGGCGGAAACTTTTAGGGGGTCATTTCGTTCCACCCAAGGCTAATTCTAGTATGTTCAGGCCAATTTCGGCCGGAACGAAATGGAATTGACAACTATGAGGTCAACCTAGTCCATTGGGTTTAGCCCACAGGCCCAATCTCACCGAGAGCTATTGTGACATCATCTTCTATTCTATTTCTATTTCTTGTTTAATTACGATTAATATCATCTAGTATTCTATTTTATTTAAACTACTTCAAATATTAGAAAGTCAAGTTTGCTAAGGGATTGATCCTATTCCTATACAAGGATGATCAAATCTCATTGTAGTTCATGCTTATTTTCCAATTAATCAAAGATTTCTGAGGTTTTCTTCAATTACGGTGTGTTTTATGATCTTGAGTGTGCCCAAGTGGCTGAATCCATGTCTGGATTTGATCAATCCCTTGGGAGATTGATCTATTTTCGATCGAGGATCCGAGGGTGAGCCACATGCTAGGGACTCCTATCAATTTTATCAATCCTGAAAAGTCTAATGCATCATCTAAACACAGCCAAACCTAGAGCTCAGCTAAGAAAATGGTTGAGGAAACAGAGAACTAAACAGATTATAGGTCAAGATGGCTAAACAGAAGGTCAACAGGACATAAGGTCCTCCTTTTTTCTCCTTTTTCTTTTTTCAAATCCATGAGTTACATATTTTGAAACCCTGTAGATGCTCAATCAGACAAGTTGTGTTTTTAATCCTCAAAATTTTTAAGTTTAAACCAAACCCATGGCATTGCCAAACTGGCTTGCCAATAAGTGACCAAGCAAACTTTTAAGGGGGAAGAAAAAACCATAAACAATTGTTGGCTATATATCCCTCAAGATAAAGTCATAACTCATAACTCACCTTCGAATACGCCGAGGATCTTGTCCAAAAGCAGGAGATAAAGAAAAGGCCGGTGCTGGTCCACCCACTTGAGGGCCAGACCGCGCTTTTCTACCCTGTGAACCACTATTTTCTTCATACAGGGAGGGTCCACCCTGGTCCCTCAGCATACGCATGGCAACTTCAGGTGGAGCAGGTACAAAAGGTCCCAGTGGACTGTAAAATATGCCATGTTAATAACTAACAGGAAATGCACTACTACGTAACAGCCAACAAAGGCAAATGTGAACTTGAATAAACAAACTGTCAGCTTACCCAGCACCAGGTACAGGCATCAGTATTGGTGGAGGGGGTATATCTGAGGTATAAGGAGGAGCACCACGCATGCCTTTTCCACCATAAGTATCATACAGTGGCTCATCAGAATTCCCCCCTTCCAGCATGCTGGCATTAGACGGGTGATCATGAGATGGGGAGTTCTCAGTCCTATCATACCTTTCGTCACTGTTAATATTATCAATTCTGTCATGCACTCTACGGTTACCACGATCATCTCTCAAACGATTATCCAGTGCTGGTCTGCGCCGTTGGGACTTGTCCTTCTGCAAAAGACACTGAATAAGAAAAAAGAACTAGGTGCATGTGTTTTTAAGCAAATCCACCCATAGTTCATTATATGAAATCTGTGTGAGTACTAGTTTTTTTTGTTCATATCACCGTCTAGAAGAAAATAAGTGTTCATGTAATATAAAGCAAACAAAATGAAATCAGAGCATGCCAGTTTTCTCGTTCATGTGTGATGTGACAATTTCAAAGAAAAGTGCTCATGTACATGTGCACTTAAATTAATCTTTGTATGCAATTCTTCATGTGCACGTGTATTTAGTGGTTAAATGTGGATAGATGAATACAATACTAATTTTGCTCGTAATATGGTTCAAAATGTGGTTAAGGTTGACCCTGAAAACTGATAAGTTGCAGTTTGTGACCATTGCAGCATTTTTTTCCCCAGGAAAAATCTGAAAAGACAAACAAAAGATAAAATGGGAAAAATCTAGAATGCAATGTTTTTACCCCATTAGGGCATGTTATAAAGTAAAATATCGACCCCCAAAATCATTAGCATTCTATAGCAGTATAACACTATGTACATGGATTAAAATCGCGGTATCGGCCGGCCTCAAAAACCGATACAGTATCAGTCACGGTTTGCAGTCCGTCACGGAGTGAAAAAAAAAATTTACCATAAAATTTTTTGAAAAAATATCCAAAAAGTCCATAATTTGTAAAATGCTAGAAAACAGTATTTTTTTTTTCCATTAGTAACAAATATAAAGCAAAATATCGGTCCCTCCAAGTTAGATCATCCTGTATTGTTGTTTAATGTTTTACTTTTAAATGTGCCAACTTTTTAGTGTTTTTTAAGCTTTATAATTTTATGAATCCTTCAATGTGGCCTTCATATAAATCCAAACCACTTGGAATAATGATGATAACAAATGCCTCCTCTAATATGAGCTTCGTAAATTTTCATTTCGTAGGAATGAAGCAATTATCGAATTAACTATTTTAAAACAGTTGATTGTTTTTCTTAATATTTATTAGCATGGAAAAATGAATTTAATAGTAGGTCCAAGTCCAATTATAGGAAAATCTGACCAATCAGAAAGTGGGTCAATTCCCAATTAAAATGAAATTTATCTGGGACCCATAAGAGATACCGCCAACTATTTTGTACATGTTAGATTTTTATCCGGTGTGGCGTAATGAGGCCCCTACGTTTTGCACAAGGTACTCATGAAAGAGTAAAAAAAAAAGAAAAACAAAAGGGCATCAACCATCGAGTCCTTGGCCCTTTCCAGAAAGACCGAAACCCATACAAGGGTTTTAACTTTTCATTCGCACGGATGGAAGTGAGAGAGAGAGGCGAAAGGAGAAAAAAGAGGGAAACGGAGCAGGAGAGGAGGAAGAGGATAAGAAGAAGAAGAAGAAGAAGAGGAGGAGAAGGAGGAGGGAAAGAGAGAGAGGAGAATAGGAAGGATGGCGGTGGCTGGTGCAGCGGGCTTGGGCGGATGCGGCGGCAGCAGGCGGTAGCAGAAGGTCAAGCATCAGATCTCCTCCTCTCCTTCCTTCTTTGTTTCTTCTTGTTTACTTTTTTTTTTTTTTTTTACCTTCTGCTTTTCTTGGATTAGAACATGATTATTTTTTTCGGAGAGGAAAGAAGACGGTTGTGCATATTGTATCGACCGATATATCGGTCCTGACCGATATTTTCAATATATCGGCCAATATTGACCGATATTATGGCGATTTTTTACAGTTCTTATACTGTTACCAATACACGTCAAGATATCGGCTCAGTTAAGGCCAATAACAGTATGTATCAGCCAATACAAACATGTATCGGCCAATACTTTAAACCTGACAATGTTTCTGTAAATTTTAGGGCACATTATTGCAGCTATGTTTCTGTGGAAAAAGCAATGAAAAGTTGGCTGCTTTTTTGCAACGAAAGCTTTTTCCACAAGGAAAAGCACAAAAAATAGCTGAAATTCCTCCGCTCAATTGGAACCCAACTATCCTATTTGAGGATTATTGAGGAGAGTTCCAAGTTTGGTAAAAGAAAGGAATCCTACCATGAGAAGCGTATGTGAACAAACGGTTATAAGTCTTTTCCAAATTTTCCGCCATTCATGAAAAATCAAGTCAAGAGCTTTGATCCCCTAACTGTTTTTGGATCTCTAGAGGAATTGAATGGTTCGTATTAGTGCAAATGGTGCCTACAAAAATTAAAAGATATTTGATGTTCTTGGGTTTGGACTTTTTCACAAATATCCCAAAACCCGTAATCGATCTACGGCTGAAAACTGACACCTTAACCATGTTTTGCCTTCCGGCAATGATGCACGGTTTGGATCATGATTTAGGGGCCCACAAGAATCAAGAAATTGAAAAAAATGGTTTTCCAAAAAATCCCCTTTTTGTACTATGGCAGATCAACGATTAGTAGTCTTTTGCCATTTCCTCATGATCCATGATGAATTATGCCGCCAAAATTGGAACCAATGGCCAGTTTTGGCCTTCTAAAGATACTGAATGGTTCCGATTTTACAAAAGGGGCCCAAAGAAATCCAGATCCTCTGATCCAACGGAGTGTACATTTTTGCAAATATCTCCAAGCCTGTTAAGAATCAATGGCTGATATTTGATCTCCCAGAGGTTTTCAGGATTTTAAAGATGATAAACAGTTTGGATCTTGATTGTGGGACCCATAAAAACCGAAAAAAATAATAATAATAAATTAAAAAACCGGTGACCCAAGTGAACCCGCCCAATGCACTGTAGCAGCTCCTTTCTTTCATTCCACAGACTTCCAAAATTGGATGGGGAAGGGTCTGACCATTAAAATATTCACATGGAGAACAAATAAACCCTCACAGCCATTTTCTGCAGTCCACCAAACATGGGCTTTCCACGCAAGCGAGGAAAAACCGGCAGAAATCTGAGGTGACAACCATTGCCAAACGTGCCCATAGTGTTTCCATCATCAAAGTAGAATCATTTCAAAAATCTGAGTCATTGGCCCATTATCAATGGACTCTACTTGTACAAAGCTGATAACCCATGATGGATTTGTGCTCCCTCTTTATCGAGCCTACCTAAAGGCATGCCAATTAGGAAGCATGAGGGGATGAAATGTCACATCAATACTTTTGGAGCTTCAGCCAAGAAAAGCCCCCAAAATCTCAATTTCTCAAAAGAGAAATCAAAATCCGATAGCTAAACCTTCTTGGACACCACTTTTTTGCTCCGATAGAATACTTATAACCCCACAAAAACCCTAATCCATTATAGCTCTGGCAGACAAGGAGGGAATGGATGACAGGTTCGTTCAAAAACACAGAATTCCACAACAGGCACCTGAAACTCTGCTTCTAATCCATTATAGCTCTGGCAGACAAGGAGGGAATGGATGACAGGTTCGTTCAAAAACACAGAATTCCACAACAGGCACCTGAAACTCTGCTTTGAAAATGTAAAACATCAGAATAGCGGTTTGGAATCTAGAACGAGCAGAAGATGATAGAGACCTGGTGTAATTAGGCATCAATGGAAGATAATTTTGGCATGGATGAAAAGAACGGACAGAAAGGGAAGTAAAGATAGTTTCAAAGAAGGGTTTCTTTTCCATGTGACTCAAGAGTTTTCCCAATTGTAAGGAGATATGTTATATGTGAAGGAAATAGCAACAAATACAAAACTCAAGTGAATGCATGAGTGGTGTGATTAATTTAAATGAGTCCGAGTCAACCATGAGTCTATGATGCAGCCCGACAGAAGACTAGGGCCCACAGGCCCCCCTGATGGGGTCCACATAATCTCTGAATTCAATCAGAGATTCCTATCCTATCAAAATTAGTAATATTAATTAGTTTCTTAATAGGATTGCTTTCTAAATTCTATTTAGAGTAGGATTAAGTAATTTCCTATTATTAGTATTCTGATTAGTTTAGAAATATTGTCTTCTATATATATATAGAAGAACCCTCTTGTTTTTTCCCATGCTCATTCAATTAGTAAAGATTATTGTGAGTTTTCTCCATGAGTTCATGGATGTGAGCGCTGTTTCGTGTGGAATCCCTTTGTTGGATCCGATCAACCTCATCTGAGAGGTTGATCGAAGGTCCGTGGCTACGCCAGATTGGTATCAGAACCCAGATCCGGTTGCCGAGGAAACTGCTGGCTTCCCCGGTTCGTCATCGTCATCATCCCTCCACCGAATGCAATCCACCCAACCCTAAAAAAACCCACCCCACAAATCCGAACCAAACCATCTCTACCGTGCCCTTCTCCATCTCCTTTCTCTACAAAAAAAAAAACCATCATCCGCAATCAAATCCAAATCCAATCGAACTCCCAATCCCTTGCCTCTCTTCCCACCCTCATCTCGTCTCAACCAAAACCCATTACGAGCCTTCCCCCACTATCCCTAACTCTGAAAACTCCCAATCCAAACTCTCCCATCCATCAAAACCCCAAATCCAAACCCTAGCGGCCCAGACTCCCCATCCGAAATCCCAGCGCACACCCCTTTGTTGGAAGCCCCAAACCAAAAGATTAAAAGAGAGAGAGAGAGAGAGATATCTGAGTACAAGAAGAATACCTTGCACTGACGACGAGCACGCACGTCAGCAGCACCATTGCTCTTCGTCTCCATGGCAACTCCCATCTTCATCGCAGCACAACAGCATCGCCTAGTCGTTGTCGCACGAAGAACCTCACCTGTAGCCATCGTCTTTTCCTTCGTTTCATCCAAACAGTAAGTTCTCCCAGCCCTTTCCTTTTATTTTCTCTGTGCACAGAAGCGAGGAGAGGAGATTTCTTTTATCTCTGTTAACACGTGGGCAGGAAACACTGCACTGGGCCAAAACTTGGGCATGACTTGCTATTGGGCTTGACTTGAGTCCAGACCCGACCCAAATTCAATATAAAAAAAAAAAAAAAACTTTTTCCAGCCATGCCTAAAAGAGGTGACAATCTCAGTCATTGGCTCACGGACAAGGAACGTGATGAACAATTATTCAAACTAGGCCAAGATATGGACGAAGTAATGGATCGTCTACGCACAGTAGAGACTGCACTTATTGAATTGCAAAGTACACAGCTGGTTGCAAAGGAAGGGTCTTCCACTACCGCATAACTAGTCACACCCATCCAAACAAAAAGGCCTGAGCAACATGAATCAATGCGTGACTTTGTACAGCGTCTCATCGCTGAACGAAACACCCAGGGTCCCACGGTTGCACACCGCACTGATGCTATCACAAAGAAAGTTAAAATTGATGAGGTTGATTTCACTGGAGATGTCAGTCCGAAAGTTTTTGTTGATTGGCTTAATTCCTTGGAAGACTATTTTGTTTGGTATAACATGAATGATGAGCAACGGATAGCCTTTACGAAGGTTAAACTTAAGGGTCATGTTAGAATCTGGTGGTATGGTGTTGAAAATAATGAACTTGCTTTGGGACGGCCCATTACTAGATGGTTCAACATGAAAAAAAGGCTCAAGAGCAATTTCCTTCCTTTTGATTACATTGACACACAGCACCAAGAGTATCTTACTCTCCAATAAGCCAATCTATCTGTGGAAGAATATAAAAACAAGTTTCACGAATATATTGTTCGTTGTAATTTGAAAATAGGTAATTGTCTCACTATCACTAGATTTCGGGATGGCTTGCGCAATGATACTAGACGGGAAGTTGCTATGTTTGATTACACCAGAGTTGATGAGGTATTTTGTAAAGCCCGGAAAGCTCAGCATGAACTTCAGTTACGGAGACGCAAAACTTTTCAAGTTGGGGAGTCTTCCACTAGAAAAGGACCTGAGCGTACTTTTAACCGTACTTAGACGCAAGGTTTTCGTCCTCCTCCTAAACCATTCCAGCACGCACCACAGAGGCCACAGCAAGCCATTCAACAGAGGCAAGCTTTGCCATAGCAAAATCAGCGGGAGCAGCAAAATCAGAATCATAACCATGCCCGCGGAAGAATAGATGAGAGAGAAATTGTCTGTCATGCCTGCAAACAAAAGGGACATTATGCAGCCGATGATGATGAACAGTAGAAGCAGAGCCGTTCAATGCAGAGCCTCAATATGAAACCACAGTAGATCAATTGCAAGATACAGAAGCTGATGACGGTACCCCACTGCTTTTCCCTGATCGTCTTCTCCTAGTAGCTAATTCAATGAAAGAAAATGAAGACTGGAATCATGCATCCATTTTCCGGTCACGCGTCAATTACAAGGGCAAGTCTTGTAACATGATCATTGATCGTGGCAGTGCGATAAATGTTATCTCTCAAGAAGCAGTCAAAAAGCTCAAGCTACCAATCGAGAAGCATCCAAGACCTTATCAAGTTGCATGGGTCAACAATTACTCCAGTCCTCTCCGTAAACAGTGTGTCGTACCTTTCAGAGTTGACAATTATGAAGATACAATTCATTGTGATGTCATTCCAATGAACGTGTCTTCGGACGACCATGGCTACAGAAACTTAAGGTCATTACAGATCATGAGCAGAATACTTATACTTTCAACTGGAAAAGATGCAAGATTCGGTTGCTTCCATTGCCCGCTAAATCTTCCTCATCCACATCTGATGCAACTCCAGCACTTCCTATCTTGACCATACGGAAGTTTGAAGATGAAAGCAAAGAACAGGGCATCATGTATGCATTGATTGCTAGGCAAGTTCCAGAAGAACCTCCTGCTACATCTATCCCATAAGAAGCAGAGCTACTTTTGAAGAAATTTGCTGATCTAGTTCCAGATGAGCTGCCTAAGGAGCTACCTCCATTACGTGACATCCAGCATGCCATTGATCTTGTCCCCGGCGCTTCCTTGCCAAATTTGCCTGCATACCGGATGAGTCCTATGGAGCATATATAATTAAGAAGGCAAGTTGATGATCTGTTACAAAAGGGATATATCAAGGAGAGCCTCAGTCCCTGTGGAGTACTTGCACTTCTCACTCCATAGAAAGATGGAAGTTGGCGTATGTGCGTGGACAGTCGTGCAATCAATAAAATCACGATAAAGTACCACTTCCAAATCCCCGGATTAGATAATATGCTAGATTTGATGATTGGTGCATGTATTTTTTCTAAAATTGATTTGCGAAGTGGTTATCATCAAATCCGTATAAGGCCAGGTGATGAGTGGAAGACTGCATTTAAGATCAAAGATGGTCTTTATGAATGGATGGTTATGCCATTCGGGTTAACCAATGCACCCAGTACTTTCATGCGGGTCATGACACAGTTATTGCAGTCTTATATTGGAAAGTTTGTCGTCGTTTACTTCGACGATATACTCATCTATAGCAGGACAAACGCAGAACATCTTCAACATCTGGATACAATTTCCCAACTCCTTCACCAGGAGCGTTTCTATGTTAATCTCAAGAAGTGCACTTTTCTGAGTGACTCTGTTATCTTTTTGGGATATGTTGTGTTGACACAAGGAATTAAAATGGACCCTGAGAAGGTCAAAGCAATTCTGGATTGGCCCATTCCTACTACACTCACTGAAGTTCGAAGCTTTCATGGTCTTACAAACTTTTATAAGAGATTCATTCAAAACTTCAGCAATATCATTGCTCCTATCACAGAATGCATGAAGAAAGGTGAATTTAAGTGGACTAATTCTGCCACTAGAGCCTTTGAAGGAATAAAGCGTAAAATCATAGAGGCACCAGTTTTACAAATTCCAAATTTTGACAAGGTCTTCGAAATTGCTTGTGATGCATAAATGTCGGCATTGGAGGTGTTCTTAGTCAAGAGAGACCCGATTGCATTTTTCAGCGAGAAACTTTCTGATGCCAAGAAAAAGTACTCTTCTTATTATTTGGAACTCTATGCCATTGTACAATCACTTCGTCATTGGAGACATTACTTGATTGGCAACGAGTATGTTCTTTACTCAGATGATGATGCTTTGCGACATCTACATTCACAGCAGAAGATCAGTGCGAACAGTGCCAAGTGGAGCGCATATATACAAGAGTTCAGTTTCAGCATTCGCCACACGACAGGAAAAGAAAACTTGATAGCTTATGCACTCAGTCGACGAAAGCATTTGTTGACAACCATGTCTGTTAGTGTACCAAGTTTTGACCAACTCAAGCTAGATTATGCGGATGATCCAAACTTTGGTTCTATCCATGCAGACCTCAACAATGGTGATCTGGGTAAGCATCCTCATTATAGCATTCATGATGATTTTTTTGTTTAAAGGTACACAACTCTGCCTCCCTGCCACATCCATTCATGAATATGTTGTCCGAGAGTTGCATTCAGGAGGATGTAGTGGCCATTTGGGACGCGACAAAACTCTTGCTCTTGTCAGCGACAGATATTATTGGCCCAGAATGACGACTACCATTATTCGCATTTGCGAGAGATGTAGGACATGCCAGCTAGCCAAAGGTAACAAGAAGAACACTGGACTTTATCGGCCTTTACCTGTTCCTCATACTCCATGGGAAGACATTAGCATGGATTTTGTGCTAGGTTTGCCAACGACTCAAAGAAAAGTTGATTCTATTTTTGTTGTTGTTGATCGCTTCTCAAAGATGGCACATTTATTCCGTGTACTTCCACTAGTGATGCCTACAAGGTTGCCAAGATCTTTTTCAAAGAAGTTGTTCATCTACATGGCCTTCCAAAGACTATTGTTTCTGATCAAGACACCAAGTTCATGAGTTATTTTTGGAAGACTTTATGGATGCTGTCCAATACCAAGCTCAAATTTTCTCCAGCTTACCACCCTCAATCTGATGGCAAAACAGAAGTAGTAAACAGAAGTCTTGGACAGTTGTTACGATGCCTTGTTCGTGATATCATCACAACTTGGGATCAAGCATTACTTATGGCTGAGTTTGCATACAATAATTCGGTCAATCGATCTACTAGTACTTCTCCATTTGAAGCTATTACAGGGGTTCAACCATGACTACATGTTGATCTTGTCCCATTACCGGTAGATGCCCGAATAAGTGCCGATGCTAAAAGTTTCTTTCACCACATGCAACAAGTGTACAATGAGATCCGCCGACATATATCTGCTAGTAATGCCACTTATAAACAGCAAGAAGACAAGCATTGCCGCTTTATTGAATTTGCTAAAGGAGATATGGTCATGGTTCGTATCCGTCCAGAACGAATGCCTCCAGGAGCTTATAAAAAGTAGCATCCACAGAATACTGGTCCATACAAAATTCTCAAAAAGATTGGCTCCAATGCTTATGTGCTTGATCTACCATCCGATTTAGGTGTCAATTCTACTTTCAACATAGAGGATCTTACACTCTACCGTGGTCATGACAATGATGGCGAAACTGAAGAGCAGACTATTACTCTCCCTTCAAATCTTCCACCTGTTGATGTGCTTGATGATCAGATTGTTTCCACTCGTCAAGGAGATTTTCAAAAGTTCTATGTCCGCTGGAAGAATAGTCCTTTCTCCGATACTACATGGATCACTGCAACAGATTTTGAACACTTGAACCCAGATCTTTATGAGCGCAATCAGGCGATTAACTCGCCGGAGTCGAGTTATTTCAAGCCGGGGCTTTGATACAGCCCGACAAAAGACTAGGGCCCACAGGCCCCCTGATGGGGTCCACATAATCTCTGAATTTAATCAGAGATTCCTATCCTATCTAAATTAGTAATATTAATTAGTTTCTTAATAGGATTGCTTTCTAAATTCTATTTAGAATAGGATTAAGTAATTTTCTATTATTAGTATTCTAATTAGTTTAGAAATACAGTCTTCTAATAGAAGAACCCTCTTGTTATTTCCCATGCTTATTCAATTAATAAAGATTATCGTGAGTTTTCTCCATGAGTTCATAGCTGTGAGCGCTGTTTCATGTGGAATCCCTTTGTTGGGTTCGATCAACCTCATATGAGAGGTTGGTTTACTCGATCGAAGGTTCGGGGCTGTGCCAACCTACTCAATAAGAACCAAATTGAAGTCGAGCTGCAGGACTCAACTCACACTAAGCCGAGTTTTAATACCACGGTTATAATTGGTCAAAAACTTAGTCATAGTAATTTTTAATTATTCATGATTCTTTAACAATCCCTTAAAGTCTTAACACATTATGGCCAACCTATATTTGACCCGAACCCTCGAGCACACAAACCCTCTTGTGAATTATCACTCAACCCTATTTCACAGCAATTTCACCATTATCTATTTTTTGATAAATGGGCTCCCAAAGTCCTATTTTATCTGGTGGGACCAATGGGCTCCAAATCCTCTACTTGGAGTCGTAGGAAATCGAGAGGATCCTCAGTGAGTCCCGCTAACAAAAAATCTAAATCACTGTCAATAAATAACCATTAAATTCAGCCAAATAATAGTTAGGCCCATGTCAGATTGATAATTGATCACTTATAAAAAGTTAATCAAGAACTCCATGAGGCTCCACAATGAGGCCACCTATTTAAGAATCTTAGCTTAACTACTCGAAATAAATGACACCCCAACCCACCCCAACCAATATATATATATATATATATATATATATATATATATATATATCGAAATTTCACTCTAATAGAAGATAGGGCCGCCATCAGATTAATCATGTATAAAACACATCAATTTTATGTAATATTTATACATGATCAACCTCACAGTGGCCCAAAAACATTAGTGAAGTTTTGCTAGATCCTGGATAAGACTAAAGCATTTATTTTGAGCAGTTTAGGTTATTAATAGGCAGGCCCTTCCATGGAAGCCCATAAGTCAAAAATTTCTAGTTCGCCCCCAAAACCAAACTACCTATTAGGGTCCGCACCCCTCAAACGAAAATCCTGGGTCGTCCACTGCTAGGGACCGAGACAAAGGGAAGAAAAAGAAAAAAAGGGGCCGAAAAAAGGGAGCGGGGGGGGGGGGGGGGGGCGGGGGGGGGGGCGGCGGGCGCGGGGTTGGGGGGTTTTGGGGGGGGGGGGGGGGGGGGGGGGGGAGCAGCAGCAGTGTCAGTGAGCAGGTTCCTCTCAGCATTTTTTTTTTATTGTTAGCTCACCTAGCCGATATTTTGGGGAATCAACTGCAATAGGTTTGTTTGGTCACAGCCAATTCCTAACAACTGCTATGCTACATAATGGCCAATATTTTAAGCTACTGTAACAGTTCTATGGCTAGCAATGCTAACAATAGTGACGAACCAGTCTTGATCCCTAGTCTATCCGGTTGGGAAAGACGTCTCTTATCATCATGCTGAGCATGGGGAGAGCACAGACATGTTACTATCAGTCAGATTATCTCTACCTGTATGGAAGGTTGCATGATGGGTGTGCCACCAGGTGCATCTGCATCACTGCAAATAGCAACATTCATCACTTTAGCATTCATATAAAATTCAGACAGTAAGTTGCTCGCCATGATAAAAATAAAATAAAATAAGGAAAATGTACTCACTTCATGTAATTTTGGAAATATAGATCCTCCCGTACTTTCGATGTCAATTCCAACACAAGATCTGCGTGTTTCAGTCTAAGATGCTTGTGCACAAACTCTGAAGCATGGAAGAGTTTTGTGCAGCCCTTTGCTCCACAACCATACTTCCACCCATACTTCTCATCCCTTATTTTCCTTACATAAGGATCTAAAGCTTCAAAGGCAGCTGCATCAATCTTCTCCTTCGCTGTCATTCTTTCCATTGGATCCTGACCTTGCAATCGTCCTTGCCAAAATGAATCCAGTTTCTTTGTCCAATCAGCCCCACTGGTATCTGTTTCATCATAGCTCTTACCCTCGGGTCTCACATGTCGAAGACCCTTAGCTTCATTCATCTCACGCATGCCATAATAGTCGACACTGTGGATCCGCCATAGATAAGTAAGAAGTGTATCCAGTAGCTCTACACCTTCAAGGCCCTTCACAGTCATTAGACCTCGTATGATAACGATTGACCCGTTGTCTCGATCTGCCCCGCATAGAATGTTTTCCTCGATGCCCTTTTCTTTGTCAAGTTTACAAACAAGTGCTTGGGCTTGTTCAATGTCAGCTTGAATTCGTCTGGGTCCAGCACTGATCGGAGGTGCCTTGGGAGCAGCTGATAAGAGGTCAATTTCTTTCACCGCCCCCCTACCATGCCGTCTTCTTTTGCCACCAGTGTCTGCTTCATCTTCAGAGTTTGGACCACTGGCTTGTCCGGACTGCATTGCTGATGATGCAGTGACACTAGGACCACTGCATCACATGATGGGAAAAAGGTTAGGACTGTGGCCTCGGATATTCTTCAAGCACAAAACTCATATCACAGTGTCTGGCTCCTTGCCATTTCTGAGCTTATGAAATTTTTTCCCTTGATTTTGAAATCAGAAAGAATTTTTATCGAAACCAAAAAATGATGGGCATATATACACAGCTAAAGATCTGCTCAAATAAAAAGAAAAAGAAAAAGAAAAAAAATATTCAGATAGATATTGGGGGAAAAAATTTAGTGCTATTTTGTTATAAATGGGATGCAGTTTCAGTACACTTTGCCTAAAACTGTTA
This sequence comes from Umbellularia californica, assembly GCA_028538565.1. Lineage (NCBI taxonomy): Eukaryota > Viridiplantae > Streptophyta > Magnoliopsida > Laurales > Lauraceae > Umbellularia > Umbellularia californica. The sequence goes on from JAPQWN010000007.1 coordinate 46,812,937, forward strand.
TAGTTCAATTTTTGTTTAGACCATTCTATTATATATAAAAAATGTTTAAGTAACAGGTCTTACAGGTCTACTGTTCCATTCTGCAAATTGAGAAAAAATTCCTTTGCAACATTCCGAGCATGTTCACTCCTCCTGGAGATGTGCAAGTATCAGAGATATAAAGAACAATAAGTAGACATGGAAATAATTAATAAAAGAAATAAAAGAACAGTATCTGTGAAATGTGAAGGAAATGTCAGTAAATTGGTGGCCTGAATGGTCCACGGATCTACAGTCTTATATTCTTATTTGCATTCTTTAAATATATAAATAAGCATGACTCACCTTTCTATAACAGTTACCAAGTTTGTAGGATGATACTTGTCTTTCAACCTGAACCCAGGAATAAATTACACAGATAATACAAGAGAATATACGTTCTTGTCAATTAGAGGAAGTAAAACTAAAGCATACCACTCTTCATCCTTATGAGCAGCATAAAAAGCACGTTTCTGTGTAGAAATGTACTCCGACCTGTATTCTTCATACCTATGCAATTACAGGATGCTTATTTCAGACCATATAATAACAGCAAGTGTAACAGGCTGAACATGAAGGCATTTCTATGCAGCATCCATGAAATTAATGAGAGCCTACAGTTTTTTAAGATATAAGAAATACAAAATTATGTGGAGTACCTCCTCTCAGCTTCAGCAGGAAGGATATCATCTTCAAGCTCCTGAATGAATTGCTTATATGACATCAAGCCTTCCCTGAAATGATTAACATATCGCATCAAATTTCTCAACAAATGGAGTTATGTAGACTTATAACAAAAAGAACAGTAACACCAGAAGTTCTTCAATCAGAGTCAAATGACCTAGCAGGGAAAGTACAATGCAGATGCAGGTTTTAACTCACACTAGGGTCTATGATACCCGGTTACTTGTACAAGCCCCACGTATCCATATCAAACTGATACGACACTTGTATTGATACCCAATATTGCACCGATACTTCTAGGGTACACATTCAGCATATCATACTTACCAAGTCCATTATTTCATATAGTTCTTTTAATTTGTTTACTTCTCAAAATAAAAATGTTATGGTTTGGGCATGTCAAACTAAGAACGGCAATGGCGCTGTTAAGAAAAAGATGCAGGTTGATGGCCCACCAAGGGGAAGGGGTATGCCGAAGAAGTGAATGGAGGTAGTAAAATTAGATTTGAAGAAGCTTGGACTTATCTGAGGGTTTGGCTCAGGATAGATCAGAATGGAAAACAAAATTCATGTAGCCGACCCCAACTCTTTTGCCGATGATAATGATGATGATAAGGGAATGTAAACATTGATAATTTCATTAATTTAAAAGTTATCTGAAGAAAATATTAGGACACCCGTATCAATATCCTTGTCCTAGATTCTTAAATGTGCAGAGTCATATCCACGATCCCCGTATCCATGTCCGTACCCGTATTCGTATCTGGGCATCATAGCTTAGGGTCGCAATCGATATGAATGTTTTTAATGGCATCCAATGTTAATTTATTAACAAGATTAAATATCTAACCAGTTTAAGATCATATGAAGATGAAGATATGGAATTGCACCATATCAACCCAATAAACCAGTGGGACCTGGCCCAACTAATAGCTGGACTTTGGCCCAAATTTGGAGTCCATCAGGTTGGATCCAGATAAGTCATAATCCAATTCTAAGTAGCACAAAGCAAGGAAGTAACATTTCTCAGAATTTTATCAAGTGCAAATTCCCCTTTTAAACCAATGTAATGAAGCTAAGAACAATTCCATGGTCCAACGGACTTAAACACAACAACACAACCCCCCCGCCCCCACCACCCAAAAAAAAAAAAAACCAACCCAACAAGAAGTTAGGCACCAAAGCAGCCACTCTATCACATATATATACATTCCAAAAGGCTTCTTTTCACCATTTCATCCATACAACAAACACTGACCGCTACCCACTTGAAGCCGTCCTCATTTCTAAATGACAGTTATACAGACCTTCGAAAAAAGATCTCACCCTCAATTGTCAAACAGTTCTCATCCCATATTGTTATATCCACCAGAAGCACCTTCAGATAGCACCAACCCCACATACCACAAGCCCCGCCAGCCCAAATTTCTATGATTATAGCAGTCTCATTGTACAATGAAAAAATGGATATTTAAAGTTGCAGATTTTATCAAGCAATCAAACTAATGAGCAATATAATGTAACTTTGGAAGAAAGTAATATTACAACGCCTACAACAAGAATTAAATGTTTCGGGAGAACCAACTCAGATTTATGACCAGATAATCTACAAAAGCTACTTTCATATTACGTAACTCATGGAAAAATATACAAATGGTTTTTATCAATTTAAAGAAAGCCTACAACAGGGTAGTATCAAGAAAGTTAAACTGGAATTTATGGAAAAATGCACCAATATAATCACAAAGAAATTTTACAAGATAAATATGGCATGATGGTAACAAACATGAGCTAGAATGCACCAAGGGTCCACTTTGAGCCACTATTTATTTGTCCTTAGATATGGAAACCTTAATGGCATTAATCCAAAATGTAGCTCCTTGTTGCATTTTGCTTGTTGACAATATGATACTCATTAACTTGACAAGAAAATAAGCAAGTGTTGGAAGTAGATGGGCCTCGTTGATAAGTTTTCAAAACTTTTGACCCACTTGACTTAGGAATCAAGTACCCATAAGGCCATAAACCACATCTAGGATCCAATCACTCAATCTCATCAATCATGTATAGCAATAAACTCTATCTAGAAGATAGAAACCAGCAACAATCAAATCACCAAAAATCTACAACATACAAGGAAATAGATTATACCTTTGAAGCCCGGTAGTGCTCTAATGGAGAAGAAGACAATTAGCTTGAACAAGAACTCTTCTTGTAGCAAATTAAGATCTCTAAGACCTTGATGTCTTCCACGCTATGACCCACTTTCAGATCTCTTTTCTCAAAAAGAATGTGGGATCTTCAAGAGAAAACCAACTAGAAGCTCTTAAGGAACTAGAAGAAGAAACTAGAAGTGAGAGAGTAGAGTGGGCATGCAACTCTTGCACTTGAGAGGGCTGGGCGTGGACTCCAAGAGTGTGGATGTCCAGCCCTCTCTTCTCCTCTATTTATCGCTTAGCAACCTCCTCTACTAATTAAAATAGAAGTCCCAGATCTCTTTTCTCAAAAAGAATGTGGGATCTTCAAGAGAAAACCAACTAGAAGCTCTTAAGGAACTAGAAGAAGAAACTAGAAGTGAGAGAGTAGAGTGGGCATGCAACTCTTGCACTTGAGAGGGCTGGGCGTGGACTCCAAGAGTGTGGATGTCCAGCCCTCTCTTCTCCTCTATTTATCGCTTAGCAACCTCCTCCTTTACTAATTAAAATAGAAGTCCCACTTCCATTAAGAATCAGTAACTATCTCCTTTCTAATTATTATAGAAGTCTCACTTCCACAACAATTAGTAACCTACTATTACCACTATTAGAAGGCTCACTTCGAATATAAACAATAGCATTCTAATTCCTTCCTTTTAGAGTTCAAGTAGGATTAGTAACTATCTAATAACTTAGGCTAGCGTTGGGACCACTAGGGATTCCATAGAAAGCTGGCTCCAACTGGGACACCGCGACCCCACATCTCATGTGCAATCCGGGCCCACAGTTAATTGCAAATAATATCACTATATAAATGCAATTGCACTCCAGTCTTAGGAATATATTACAAAGAAGACTCTAAACTTCCCTACTACCACAAGTAGACCCCTCTATCAATATCCATGGATCAATTGGATTAAAACTGTCCCTTCCAATCTTAAATCCACATCTTATTATCCTTGAGACCTAATTAATCACAGTGATCATCAGTACCATCCAATTAACTCTTAATCGAGATGGGTGCGCACTTACTAATGATAAATCCATTAATTGGCACAAGGGGATAATATAGATAGATTCCATCTTGACCATTGAATGTTCCCACAGTCCTAATACTACGTACTCAAGACACCGATGTGTTGACCTACAGTTGGCCTCACTCATTGGTGACTCAAAGCAAATGAAATAGACAGAAACTTGAGTTCAGCAATGTCTCAAGATTGAGAGCCTACTGCTAGGGAATTATGAGAGCAGACCTTAAAATAAAGACTATTCGATAAGGTGCTTCTCATGGTCCTTCAATACACATCCAATGTACCAGCACTGTGATCCAAAATCTTACATTCTGATGATCGAGACAAATCACACTATCTCATAGTAATCAAAGTGCTGCAACATTATCAGATGAGATGCCTAGTCTCATCACTGGTTGTGAGGATATTTAAGTATAAGATTTGTGACAAGATTTGTGACACATGTCTCCTGTATGTGGATCTCATCCATACGCATACATCACATCTAGTATACTAATGGGACCCGGTTCATCTCATGAACCATCATATCATATGTATTGGTTATGTGCTTATGAAAGGATAAAACACCATTCATCTCATGAAAGAACAGCATGATTTTATTGATAAATAAAGAAATTAATCAATTTATTACATCATCTAATGGATTGAGACCATACAAACTAAATGCAAGAACTTTGGAGAAAGGCTTTAGAGTCATATAGGATGAAAATCAGTAGATTGGAACCGAGAAGATGAGTTGGTGGAAACTGAAAATAACTCGGTGCCTAATGCCAACTTTTTTTTTTCTTTCAAATGCAAAGTGACACAAATCTTGGTACTTGGGAGCAATTACTGAGTGAAATAGAGGGTGTTACTTGGATATAGAAATAAGTGCTTGCTGGACAAAGTGGAAGTAACCAAGTGGATTGTTATACAATCGTTAAGTTCCGCTTCAATTAAAGGGGCATTTCTACAAAGGGAAGTTACACTTTCCATGCCACATGGAGCTGAAAATCAGGTAATAAAGACCATAGAGAGAGAATACATGCTACAGAGATATGCCTGCTGAGAGATAAGTGGAGCTACAAGAAAGAATGGGATTGGGAATGAGCATAAAAGAAAACTTGTATATAGCTCCAATAAAGGAGAAAATAAATTTTCAAAAAAAGAAAAGAGGAAAAAAAGTCTTTTTAGATGATGCATAGACCCAAAACCACCCTTTTAAGGCATATTGAAGGTTTACATGTTCAAGAAAATAAAATAAAAAAATAGGGAGTATGTTGAAGACCTTAAAAAGGTAAGAAAAACATTAAGTGCCAAATTAAGTAGAAAATTGCACCAAACCCCAAATAGATGGAATAAGGCTTCCATCATGGTGGTGATCACCATATTCATTTACTATAAAACAAAGAATTGAGACCATTTATTTTGATAAAACAAAGAAAATGAGAATACTGTATGGACTCACTCAATAAGCACAACACCAGGCTAAGTAACAAAGAAAAAAAAAACTTAACAAACAAAAATAAGGAAAGCAAGAAAAAGTACAGCGTGGAACCAATATAGAGTATGTAACTATTCCCACTTCCACAACCCACCCATCTGCCAAACTACTACATAAACACACAAACTGGTTCCGCTAATAAATCTGCAACCAGGCCAATGATATGTAGTTAAGTAAAGCTGCAATAGAGAAATTCTTCCTCGTAGTTTGCAACTTTCCTGTTCTCACCTCAATCAGATCACAAACTTCATTCCATTCTCTCTTCCCATGATAAAAAAAAAAAAAGAGTACAAAGATTGTGTGAACACCAACTGTCACTTCTTTAAATGGACTGCTAACCCAACTAACCACGCATCCCAATAACTTTGGGAATAACCAAAGAATACCAAATAAAAGAATTGGTTCCAATTCCCAAGACTTTTTCCTTTCTCACGATCCCTAACTTCCCTATTGGGGATGAAAGCGGGTCCTGTGTACTCAAAGGACCAGAACTGAAAAGGTCAATTAAAAGGTTAAGTTTTCAGAATAACTATTAACGTGAGTCCAGAATTGGGTCTAGTGGTCCACTGGATAGACCTAAATAAAACTCAGAATGACTTCTGGTTAACAGGTTCCATAGACGCCAATCCCCAATGCCACGACCATATGTTATATATTTAACAATTTTATACAAGAATATATGTATTTTGGCTCAACTTGAGTAGCAGTCCAGCCCCTTTATGTGGGTCTGGTTTCAGATATTTAATTTAGATGCAGGCATGTGTTAAAACTACAAATTCTGTAACCTAGACATGATTCAAGTCCATGTTGGATACACTATGGACTTGACACGAAGCCTGTGGGTGTTGGGCATAGTTATCAGAATCCTACGATTCGTATCCCGAATCTTAAGGAAAACGATTTTTATCTATGTAATGAATCCCATTTACAAATGAATCTTAGGATTCAGGTGTGAATCCTACAATTCGGTACTCGTTTCATTGAATCTTACGATTCAAGCGAATCAACTAAGTGAGATTGGCTATAGCCAATAAGCTAATATTAATAATCTTTTACCTTTTTTCTTTCTTTATTCTCTCTTTCTTTTATCGCTTGTATTTTTAAAAGGTTATTTAGTAGTTAACGAAACCTCATAAGAATTTTTTACAGCTTTGATAGGTGTGAATCCTACGATTCGATACTCGTTCCATTGAATCTTACAATTTAAGCAATTCAACTAAGCAAGAATAGCTATAGCCAATAAGCTAATATTAATAATCTTTTACCTTTTTTCTTTCTCTATTCTCTCTTTCTTTTATCGCTTGTATTTTTAAAAGGTTATTTGTTAGTTAACGAAACCTCGTAAGAATTTTTTACAGCTTTAATAAGGTTTTAAATATAAATAAAGAAGATGCATTTAACTAAAGCATTCGACTGTACGTATGGTGCTTGTTTATATCTTCTTCTTTTTTTAATCTATTTTGTTTTTTTTTTCCTTCATGAACACTTCCTTAACTTTAAGAGATATCCTACATTGTAAGATTGATGGTTTGGATTTTATTTTATTTTTATATTTTGATTTAAAGATAATAAAAAATATATATTGATACTTTTAACTTATTTAACTATTTACACATCATTTATTTCATATATATATATATATATGAATATATGTCATGATGTTCTTGATATGATTGTATGATAGACTTACTTGCTATTATATTTATACTACTATAAATGGAAAAATGGATGGTTATGAATAATTACTTTTTTCTTTTTCTTTTAATTTTTAATTATTTTTCATTTTTCTTAGAAAAATAAAAAATCTTACGATTCACGATAGGATTCACGATTCAATTCATGGGTATGAACGATTTGCAATACAATTCCGATTTTGATAACTATGGAATTGGGCACCTCAGGTGTCGTGGCATTTAGCTAGGGAAATATAGAATTTAGCTGTCATTTTGATGTTAGTCTTTCAGCTATCAATCTAAGCGCAAATATGAAGGCCAACTCTTTTGCAAGGGATATCAATCTAAGCGTGAATATGGAGGCCAACTCTTTTGCAAGGGAGGGTGCTCGCCATCATAGCATCCTTACTACCGAGAGATATATCCTTGCGTGTATAGATAGCTTCTTTTTCTTTTTTTTTTTTTTTTGGCTTCCAATTCTTAACCATACAAATCTTCATGGCCTTTTGGGTGTCTCGTGAGTGACCGTTCCCTTGTTTTTGTATCTCAGTGTCCATATCTTATACTGTATAGTTTTCATATAGCAGCGAAATTACCATTCAAAAAATAATTATTATAAATAACAGTTCCATTAGAGGAAGGTGAATTTAAGTACGGTAAAATCATCTGGACCAAGGTTTCGGTTTTAATCCAAGAAGTAAAAAACCAACTCTTCAATCTCCAAACCCCAGAAGGTAACTTAAAAGCATTCGAAGACATTTAAACCAAGTCTAATCATTAGCAAAGTACCAGTTATTAAACAGCTAAATCCACTCCCATCCTCCAGCATTTTAGAACACACTTATTTGCTTAATCTTTCATATAACACAGACTGCGGACACAACAACTTGATAGTTCAAGTACAACGACAAGAATATTGTGGAATCGCAATGAAGTCAATTACAACATATAGAATGCTGATAACAAGATGAAATTCAAATTGGGCTAAACTAAGGAAAAAAAAAACTAGACTCCTCCCTATGACAGCCATGGACGGCCTAGTATACAGAGTACACACCAAATATATGGCCGGAACACAAAATTACTTGTAGTTTCTTTTTTCCTATTGCTGGATTTTATGAGTATTGGATGGGATACAATATAGACACATTGGCTATTCATTAAGTATCTGGGTAGCACAGCTCCTGCCTAACAAGATATGGAATGCATACCTTTGTATAGCCCCTGTGTTTCGAATATCAGCAGAACCACCACACCCTGAATCAGACCAATCTGCAAAAGAGTTATGCAATATGTCATGGTTCAAAAGGATAAAAAAAAATAACATGCCAAGTGTATGCTGCACCAAGAACTGCACCTACACTAAACCTAAAGTTAGCATAAATTATCCAAACATTGTTGTCTAAACTTCAAAATGATGGATAACCCATGACCCTCATATAACCTAAATATGGACCACCTTGTGAGGCTAACCAGGGCCAACCTATGATCAATCCAGCCCCGACACTCACCACCCATACGACCACAAACCCCTCTTCCCTTGTTGAATTGGCAGTCACCTTAACTTGACCTCATCAAGTGCCACTCCTATTAGAAAAAAAACCCCATTTCCTTCATATATTTTCACCAATCTTCTTTGGGATCATTCCCATAAATACGATGATGGGCATCCCATAACCCATGCATAGAACATCTCATCCAAGCTACCATCCATGATTAGCATGCATCCGGACAAGCATGTCAAGATGGTCCCCTTAGTATAAGCAGACTGGCGTGTAGGAGAAAATTATATGCAGACCACCTTGTGGGACCCGCTTTGATGGTAGCATGGTTTTTGGTTCGATTCAGCCAAACAGGCTGAAACTCTTCAATTAGGTAAGGTGACAGAACGAAACAATCTTTTGAAGAATTCCAGTCCAGGTTTTAGACCTGTTCAGCTGTTCCAGTTCATATTAGATCAAAATGGCTATTTCTAATGTATCACTTGAAATTTTACTTTTGTGACTACTTGAATTTTTGACTTGGGGCTTCTTTGCCTACTTTGTGTTGAATTCCTAAGAAATCATGGTAAAGGGGGGTTATCAACAAAATTCATGGTAAAGGGGGTTCTAATGATATTACGTGGAGATGTAGATGGCAGCACTCACTTTCTGAGGATTTAATTTCAGGATCACGGCTGTGTAATCATTACCAAAAGGAGTTATGGATCTTCCTTTTACTCCCTCAATTTTAACTCATTTAATCAGAAGGCATTGTTTAGAAATTCTAGAAATTCTGAACGGATAAATAAATGAGAGCAATAATGAGTCACAACTAAGGTAGTTTATGCGATGCATTTTTCTTTTATGGATTACCAATATGGTAGTTGGTATTGTGGTTCCTTTCATCTACTCATTTTGTTATGCTCTACATTGCTATTTTAAATCAGCTTACACATGGACAATATAGACTAAACAACTAAACAATGGTTTGAAAAGGCTTTCATTCGAGTAATAATAGTGAGACACAATGAGGAGACACCGTGTGGGTTTTTGTTTTTTTTTTTTTTTTTTTTTTTTTTGCCTGTGGGGGGTGGGGGGGTTGGGTTTTCCTTGTTTCTCATGAAATTGTGCATAGGCAGGGGCCTCACCTCGGGCTCCACAAGAGGTTTTGCGTAGCTTGCACCTGGCCTACATTTATTCTGTAAATACATAGATGGTTGTGATCCCATGTGTGAGGTGCGCATGGAACACTCTAGGCCCCATCTGTGGATGGGACAGGGGGATTTAAAGATCTGGGTGGGCCCTAGAGGTGTACAGTGACGGGGTCATGTGATCATCCTAAAAGGCCCACAAATTTTCACCATTACAAATGGTTACACAGGAGGGTATAAAATAAGGGCCGTCATAGTTATCAGAATCCTACGATTCGTACAAATTTTCACCATTACAAATGGTTACACAAGATGGTATAAAATAACAGCTGACGGCCGTTACAATTTTTTGACCATAACAGTAACATTATGGAAACAAGTAAAATATCGCCAACCATACCTTTATAACGGCCGATATTTCGTCTGAACACCCCTTTTTTAAAAAACTACATTTTCCTTCTCTTTCACTCATTTCTCTCCAAAATGTCTCTGAGCCTTCCTAGCACCGTGCTTGAGCTTTCCAAGCTCCAAAACTCGAGTTTTTCAAGATTCGGGTGGATTTCTACACGCGAAAAAACAAGAACTCAAGGAAACATATTTGGTAAGATTTCTTTCTGATTTTATTGATTTTTTTTCAAGATTCAACCTCAAAATAGCTTAGAAATGTTTGGGACATGTTAGATCTAGAGTTTTGGAGCATGATATTGTAGATTTTAGCACTTTTGGGTTTTTTTTTTTTTTTTTGGATTTTTTATTACTTAAATCCAAAATCCAATTTTTGTTTTATTGAAAAGATTGTGTAACACATGTAACAAAGGATTTTATTGAGTTAAATATGTAAATCTGATGTTGATCACTTAGTTTTTTAGTTTTTCTTAGATCTAGTGTTTTTTGGCATCGATCTACCTTCTCTTTTTAATATTTGGGGCTTTTCTTAAAATCATTTAGATTTTCTCAAATTAGTTTGTCAAATGTGTTTGATTTGCTTGTGGGTTCCATATTTGTCATAGATCTAACAGTGTAGATCTAGGTTTTTTTTTTTTTTTTTTTCAAAATTTGTGGCTTTTTTTTAATATTTTAGTTTTTGTTCAATGTCTTTGATAATGCATGACAATGATGTTCAATCTTAGTAAACATGCTTGAAAAATGTGTAGATCTAAAAGATTTATATCCAATATTTATTTTTTATTAAAAATTTATTTTCCAGCTTTTATAAAAATTAATATTGGAATAATATTTTTTGATGATATATTAAAACAATTATTTGTATCTTGTTGTAGGTTAATAATGTATCACTCATGTGTATATTTCCATTCATCCATTGTTATAACATAATTCCTACGTCAAAAAATGTGTTTTTTTAATGTTCTATGTTAAAAATTGTAAATTTTTTTGCTTTATGAATTATGTGTTTGATATCATTCTTTTGTAGAAAAAAGATGGTACGTGAAGTAGATCCGGCGTGGAGACATGGTGTTAATGTAGATGGAAAGAAGAGTAAAACTAGACGCAATCATTGTGACAAGGTGATAAGTGGTGGAATCACAAGACTGAAGCAACACTTGGCACATAGAGAGAGCCAAGTGTCAAAATATCCCAAGGTATCCCCAGAGTTAAAGATGGAAATGCAAGTATTATTGGATGCGGGGAAGCAAAAGAAAGTAGTAACTGGAAAAAAAGAGAGGCAAGAAAAGTGCATGCAGAGAGAAGGTGTATGGGACTAGGGAGGGGTTTTCCTCCAATGATGATGATGATGGGGACTCTAATGTACAAAGAGCAAGTAGAGAGAGAGCATGAGATCTTATAATGAGGAAGAAAAGAGGATAAGAATGGTGTATGAGTCTACTTCTAAAAGGGCCCAATATGAGAGGGGAGGCTCATGTTCAGCTGGCTCAGGTAGTGGTAGTGGTACCGGTGGTATGTTGCATCGGATGTTTAGTCAAAAACAGACCCGCCAACAACCAGAATTTTTGGAGACTGATCAACTTCCCACACAAATGCCTCATAGACCAGAGGTCATTGGTCCAATTGACCCTGTTGCATATAGATCTCCATCTGCAAAGCAACCTTCTATGGCCAAAGCTTTGAGCGGGAAGATGGGATTTGCAAGAAATAAGTTGGTTAGAGCAGTCGGAAAATTCTTTTTCGACGAAGCCATTGCACACAATAAAGCAACTTCACCCTATTTCAAGACCATATTGAACGCTACTGCAGAACATAGTCCGAAATTATAGCCACCCACACCGTATGAGATTGGCCACTACTGTGCCAAAGAGGAATATAAAGAGACGGTGGCCTGGGTAAATACCTTCAGGTGGATTTGAAGAGATAGGGGCTGCAAACTTACGTGCATGGTTTAAAATCGCGATTAGAGTCACCATCATGGTCATCGCGTCGCATCGCAGTTCGCGGTCATCGCATCACGATTAGCGGTCCATCGCATTGCGAAATTTTATTTGACCCCAAAAAAAAATACGAAAAAATATCCAAGAAATCCAGAATATTGTAAAATGCTAGAAAACAATGTTATTTTCCATTAGTAAAAACTTTAAATTAAAATAACGGTCCCCCTAAGTCATAACATCTTGTATTGTTGTCTTTTATGAAACCTGTAAAGTCAGGTCTGAATTAAATAGACTTACAGATATATACTAAAATAAATTGAAATATCAAAAATTTCACATAGTGCAATTGCAACCATAATTTTGAACAAACCATTAGTGTTGGACACTTAAAGTCAGGAGCCTACTGAAGTAGTGCAATACTAAATTACTCAATCATCAAGTAAGTAGACAGTGGATTTCAAGTAACTTTTACCACATCAAGATGGATTTCTAAGTCATTTTGATGTTGAATCTTGAAAAAAACTCAAAAAATAAAAATAAAAAAATTGCTTATCGAAGAATTTTCCTTGAGTTCCTTGGTTTTCCCCATGGAGATATCCACCCAAATCTTTCAAAAATATTAAGTTTTGTTTCTTGGGAAGAGGTTTTGGAGGGCTTCGATGTTTTGGAAGGGTCAACGGTTAGATTGGAGAGGAAAGGAATTAAAGAGAAAGAAGAATATGTGTCTTAAAAAAAAGTTGTCAACGGGCCGCATCACTAGACAGTCCTTGTTGAACCTTTTTAGTGTACTCGCCTTTAGGCACTGTTTTTACCAGATCTATTGATGCCATAGAATACGTCAAAGATATGACGTATGTGAATAAGCTTTTTAATGAGGTGATTGAGGACGTTGGGGCAAATTGTGTTGCTCAGATCATCATAGATAATGATGCAAGCATGAAAAAAGTAAGAATGATGCTCATGCAGAAGAGGCCCAATATTTTTTGATCTCCATGAGCTGCACATTGCTTAGACTTGATGATTGAAGACATCGCTAAGAGGAAAATGATAAAAGATGTGACATTGAAGGCAAAAAAGATTACTAATTTTATCTATCTGTCGAACGGGCTCCTAGTGATGATGAAGAAATATACGAACAACCATGAACCACTGCAGGTATTACGAGATTTTCGACCCACTTTATATCTCTAGAAAGCCTTTATAAACACAAAGGAGGGCTACACCAACTATTTACTTCATAAGAATGGTTGGAATCTATGTGGGGGAAGAGGCCAACACCCCAAGCAAAGCAAGTTGTTAAAATTGTATAGTCTAAAGAATACTATCCATTTGTTAATGAGACCTTAAAGGTTTTAGAACCATTGATTAAAAGTTCTTCGGTTGGTTGATGGATATAACAAGCCTACGATGGGCTTCTTGTATGAGGTAGTAGATCGAACAAAGTTGGTCATATAAGCAAATTGTAAATATTATAAGGTATATTGGAAGATAATTGACAGCCGATGGGAAAACCAACTCCCCCATGACTTGCACGCTGCATGTAAATATTACATTTTTCAATACTATAAATAAATCTAAGTTCTAACTCTCTTAACTTTTTAAGTATTGTTAAATTGAGGTTTCAGCTCTCTAAATTAATCTACTATGCAACCATTCAAAAATAATAATAACATACTATGCAGGTTATTTTCTCAACCCACAGTATCGATATAGTGAGAATCAATATCAAAGCTTATCAGATGAGATACGTGTGGATCTGAAAAATGTGATTGAAAAACTTGCAATGGATGAGGATGACGCATGTGAGGCTATTAACCAAGTGTAAAAGTAATGATGTGTACTTTTTTATTGAAAGAGAAAAGAAAGAGATCATAATAGTTAAATTTATCCTTATTTTTATTCAATTATATCACAGATTGATATATACAATGAAGCTTTTGGTAGAGCTATCATGAAGTCATTTCCATGTAAAGATCATAGTAATTTTATTATTCCACATGAGAAAAAAAAAAGTTGAATTGAATATGATTTAATCAATATACTTTCATTTTATTTTCAGCTGAGCGGTGGTTAAACTACGGAGAAAGTGCTCCAACACTAAGGATAATAGCAATGAAAGTCCTTAGTCAAACAACTACAGCATCAAATCGTGAAAGGAATTGAAGCACGTTCTCCTTCATTCACATTAAAGTCAGAAATCAGTTGACGATGCAAAAGTTGAATAAATTGGTATATATCAAGGATGAAAATATCGGTAGCGGTGGGCGTAGCGGCCTGCCGCCAAAACGCTACGTAGCGGGCGCTACGTAGCGTAGCGGCGCTACGTAGCGGTGTAGCGGTGCGATTTGAAAAAATAGTCAAAAAAATTTGAAAAAATTCTAGAAAATCTAGAATATTGGAAAATGAGAGAAAATGTATTTTTTTTGCAAAAGTAACTAAGGTAAGGGGGCGTAGCGGTCCCCTCACTATATGAGGTCCTGTATCGCTGTATAAATAGAAAATAATAGTAATGATTTTTTTTTTACATGTGTTCATGTTGCTTAGTTATGCTAACTTAGAAACTAATGAAAGGCTTATAAAAAAAAAAACTGTGTCATGAAGTCAAGACTTAAGAGTACCTAGAGAAAAAAATGCATATACCAAAGGGAGTGTCTAATAGGATGTACTTAGAGAAGAATCATTGAGAAGAACTCTTTGTATTGACTATAATTCGGCGAGATCATGTGCTTTTTGGTGTTCTTTTAAACATAAAAGGGTAAAAGAGTTGTGTAGAAATGTTATTTGGAGAGAAGAAGAAAAAAAATAAGTTTTATTATGCATTTTAAAAAAATTTGGAAAATAGAAAATTTTCTCACCCCGTAGCGGCCCCGTAGCGGCCGTAGCGGCCCGTAGCGGCCCTGTAGCGGCCGTAGCGGCCGCTACATTCGCGTAGCGGCCGCTACATTCACGTAGCGGTCAGATGACTGTTTTTTTCAATTTAGCGTGGCGGCCTGGGCCGCCACGGCCGATATATCGGCCGCTACGCTTCGTAGCGGCCGCTATTTTCATCTATGGTATATATCCATTACAAAATTAAGCTCCAACATAGAAAAAGAGGGAGAGAGTTTGAGGAACAACATTAAGCTCCAACATAGAAAAAGAGGGAGAGAGTTTGAGGATCAGCCAAATCACTTTTGTCCAATCAATTTGGACTATATTTGTTCAGAGGATGATGATGTGTTGGCACAATGGATAAAGGAGATACAAGAGCCAATGCTAGATCATGATGAAGAGATTGATAATATGGTTCAAGATTTGATTTGGGAAAGGCACAGCCGATGAGGGAGGCACAAAATCTTATACATCAACGAAGGCATGTGGTTGACCCTCAGGAGATGCGAGACGAGGTTAATGATGATACTAGCAGTAGTAGCTCATCTTTGGATGTGCCTCATGATTCTGATAGGGATGGCGGTGATTGTGGTGGCTATGGTGGTACCACGCAACATGATGGAGTCGGTGGAACATTTTCCTCCTAGTAATATAGACCTGAGACATGGGTACCAGAGAATTGTCCCACCAACCGAAACATCACAAGCAAGGGCTAGTGGCAGTGGATATGGTTGGGGAGAGGGTACTTTTGGTGGTGATGTTGGCCACCAACAAGCCATGTATGGAGCCTATGGAGAGTATGGGCAACAACCTTCTTGGCCAACACAATCACCACTAGTTTCTCTAGCAGAGTTGTGGGGTTTGGATGAGTATGCCTCCAGTCCAAATGATCCACCTCGTTGCCTTCCCCACAAGTTTTATCACCAACACCAAGACTACCTTGAGTCATCTCAGTATACTAGTGACTCATACTCATATGAAGGAATCTTCGCTCCTCAACCACGTCCACAGCACCCCTATGGGCACTATGGGAGTGCAGCACAACAGTTTGGTACTTATTATTACCCTTCAAGAAATGATATGACAATGATATCGAGCCAAGACGCCGCTCATTCTAGAATTAAGCTCAAACCCTACCTCTTGAGCATTCAAGTCTCCTCCTAGAAATCAAGGTAAGTCATAAATGTCTATACTCCACTGCTTTAAGTTAACTATTTAATTCATCTTGAAGTGGTAAGTGTCACTTGAAACTTGAATGTCAGTACACTGTCAGTTTACTTGATGACTGAGTAATTGAGTTGAGTATTGCACCTACACTACTACTAGTACGCTATAGATATTAAATGTTTAAAACTAATGGTTTGCTCAAAATTATGGTATCATCATGTAAAATTTGTGCTATTTCAACTTATTTTAGTATATACAGGTAAATCTATTTAATTCAGAATATACTTTACAAGTTGCATATAAGACGACGATCTAGAATGTTATAACTTATGAGGACCCTTATTTTTCTTTAACTCGTTTACTAATGGAAAAAAAAAAAAAAGAAAAAAAAAACATTGTTTTCAATCATTTTATAATATTTTGTACTTATTGGATATTTTTTTGTAGTCAAATAAAAATTCACATTGCAGGGACCATGAGCCGTGACACGATGACCGCAAACCACGATGCGACACGATGACCGCGATCACAACCGCCACCGCGATTTTGAACCATGTTGCACAATCAATCCAATGGTCTGAACCATTCAGATGGGTATAAACCCGAGGGTCTGGTGCTTATCAGGGGGTCCTTGTGTGTGGTCCATTCAAATGGACCATTAGGTGGGCCCCACCATGTGGCGCACAAAAAAGGCATGCATAGGATAAATTCTATCTAATGTTTTTTTTTTTTTTTTTTTTTTTTGGGTTTCGGGGGGCCATAGGTTATCCCTCATCTGTGGGCCCACCAACATGCAAGCCAACCAATATGTGTGGAGACATTATATAGAGACTGGGTCCTTATGTGCAAAATAAGAAACATTAGTAGAGCCCACGAAATGGTCAACCAAACCTTCACAATCACCTAACTCTCTACTCCCCATGAGTTTGCATGCATCCAGTAATGACACTGATCTGCATGCTAATCACCTTTAGATTTTAGCAAAACAAATTCATTTCATCTAAAGCCTATATAGCTTAGATCGTGTAAGACCCCGACCCTTCTTAAGTTGATTAGCACCTAATTAATGATGATTATAGTGCCTAATGTGTTGATTTATTGATTAGTGATGATAATTAGGTAGATTAGATGGGTTTTGAACCAAACTAGGTAGTTTGAGGACCTTTTAGTGGATTTGGGTTTAATGTAAGACCGGGTTCGTTAGGTAGAGTTTTCCGACTCGAACAACTTCTATGTTTTGGTCCAACCCATTTGAGCCCATTTAGACCCATTTATGATTCAAAAAAGCCCTAAACTATCATTTTTCTTAGGTCCTGTTTGGACGTATGGTGAATTTAAGTATGGTGAGGTGAAGCATCAAATCAAGAGAGAATAAAATATAAGGTGTTATGATGGTGTTCTGTTTTTAGTTGTTTGGTATTGAATCTTTTTTACTTTTTGTATTGAAAAGTGGAGTTTTTTTGTCTATTAGTGGAGAAAGGAAGTTGCTTTTTTGACATTTTTTGAAAATTTCGGGGGGAATTTTGAAATTGTGTACTTTTGATATGACCCCTTGTCATTTCTTGTCTGGATTCACTTTATTTTATTTTTAACTAGTTAATTGCCAAACACACCCTTAAGAAGTTGGACTTTCATGCAAATAACAGAAATTCATGTTTAAAACCCTCTTTTAGAGCCCTAGAAACCATCTCTTCCCATTTTGCCTCACCTCCATTGCACGAGCACACCTAGAGCTCATCTCCTCTCCATTTTTCCTTCCATTTCCTTGCCACCAAACATCAAATGAGAGCTTCAAAGAGGGATTTCTTGGCCCCAACTCCATCTTCTTCCCCATGCTCGTCTTCTCCAAGCTTCCAACAACACCCAATTGCTTCTACTTGTTCTACTTGGGTACGATCTGACTCCCTAACTGTTTCTTTTGATTGGAGTCATTTCCTAGTAGCCCAAATCTAATAATGCTAGCCCTTTTCAACCTCCATTTCATTCCTCTTGTTGTGTAGGGTTTTGTTTGACCGCTAGAATTGCGGGTTTTGGTTTTTGAAGCTTGGTAGTGAAGGGAAAGGCTTGGAATTAGTGGGATTTGAGCTTGGCACAAAGGATAAGGCAAGTGAACAATTATAATAACATGCTTGTTGCTTGTTTGTTTGATTCTTCATGTCATACATACTAGAATACATATTTCCAAGCTCACTAGGGTATATAGGAAGTTTTGTGGATTTGAAACATGTATTATGTTAATGTTTATTTAACATGGTTTTGAAATATGAATTATGTTAAAAGTCTAATTAACATGATTTTGAAACATGCATTATGTTAATGTTTATTCGACATGTTTTGAAGCATGTATTATGTTAATCATAGTTATCAGAATCCTAAGATTCATATCATGAATCTCGATTCGTATCCCGAATCTTAAGGAAAATTATTCGTATCTATATAATGAATCTCATTTACAAATGAATCTTAGGATTCAAGTGTGAATTGTACGATTCAATACTCGTTTCATCGAATGTTACGATTCAAGCGACGCGGCTAAGCGAGAATGGTTACAGCCAATAAGCTAATATTATTATCTCTTACCTTTTTTCTTTCTTTTATCTCTTGCATTTTTAAAAAGTTATTTAGTTGTTAACGAAACCTCATAAGAATTTTTTGCAGCTTTGATAAGATTTTGAAGATAAATAAAGAACATGCATTTAATTAAAGCATTCGACTATACGTATGGTGCTTGTCTATTTATTCTTTTTTTAATCTTAAAGAACATGCATTTAACTAAAGCATTCGACTGTATGTATGGTGCTTGTCTATATCTTCTTTTTTTAATCTATTTTGGTTTTTCTCTTCATGAACATTTCTTAACCTTAAGAAATATCCTACTGTGTAAGATTGATGGTTTGGATTTTATTTTATTTTTATATTTTGATTTAAAGATAATAAAAAATATTTATTGATACTTTAAACTTATTTAACTATTTACACATCATTTATTTCATATCTATATATTAATTTATATCATGATGTTATTGATATAATTGTATGATGGACTTACTTGTTATTATATTTATACTAGTATAAATGGGAAAATGGATGGTTATGAATAATTTTTTTTCTTTTTCTTTTAATTTTTAATTATTTTTCATTTTTATTAGAAAAATAAAAAAATCCTACGATTCGCGAATCGATTCTATTCATGGGTATGAACGATTTCCAATATGATTCCGATTTTGAAAACTATGATGTTAAAGTTTATATCACATGGTTTTGAAACATGTATTATGTAAACATTTATTTAACATGGTTTTTAGCAAGCTTAAATACCCCCATTTTAATGTAATAAAATGTAATTTATAAAGATTTAAGCTAAGTGGAAAGCTAACCATAGAGACACAGAATTTCTAGGGATTTTTGGACTTACTCTTGGACCTTAGCAATGGAACCCATAAACCCTAAGTAAGGCCCAACTGGATATTTAAAGCTATGTAGGTGATGGTTGAGCTGTCATACACCTACAAGAATGCCCGATGTTTGGTAATTAATTATACTAAGCCAAAGGTGTTGGCCTAATGTAATTGGTGCCCATACTGGCATAATCCCAAGTAATGCCAAGAATAATGTAACCCATGGAAATCGGAGACCTTAGTACTACACATAGTTGGATGGATAGTGATGCCAACGGGTATTCCAGACCTTACGATGGATTGCAGTTTATTCCTTGACACGTGATTAATCTATTTGCATGCATCTTGTCTTACGTTTTTCAGATATTCACATAATTTATCTCATGCCTCTATATTTGCCTTGTTATCTTGTTATCCTATATTATGCCTTGATATGCATTATGCTCTCGTGTCTTGCCCATGTTTACCATGTTTATGTGAGTATGTTATTGGAGCAGCCCCGGAACCCCGATCGTAACTGTAGACCAATATCAAGGATGAGATTGACCGAATCCAAAGGATTCCAGACCTAGGGTACAAGACAAGCCATAACACTCGCGAGATAACTCACGATAATTTTATTAATTGAATAAGCATGGAAAATAACAATAGAGCTCTTTTGTATATATAGAGCACACTGGTTCTAAACTAATCAAGATACTGAAAATAGGAAAATACCTAATCCTACTCAAAATAGAACTTAGAACGCAATCCTATTAAGCAACTAAGTAATATCACTAATTTAGATATTGTCAGAAATAAGGATAGGGATCTCTGCCAAATCAGAGATCATGTGGATCAGATGGATCCATCAGGGCCTGCGGGTCCTAGTCTTGGGTCGGGCTGCATTAGTTATCTTGACACTCGCATGTTTACGTTACGCCTATGTTCATGTTATGTCATGCTTGCTAGTGTGTTCTTGGTTTACATTATGTTCATGACTATGCTCAATGTATCACTCTCAGTGTTCGCACCACTTCGCTTCAACCTTACTCCAGTCGGGCCCGGCCGAGGGTGGGTTTAGTGTCTTTTTTATGGACTAGTTGCAGTCTAGATTATGTTCTTAGGAGCTTACCGGTGCTTGAGGTCCACGATGGAGTCTTGGGGCCCTCTGCCTCGTTGTGGTACCTACCATCATGTCTTGCCTTGTCATGTTTCTTGCTCTCATTTAGGCCATGCGTTGCAGCCAATCTGGGAAAATATAGCCAATGTGGTTTGCCAACTTATTCGGATATACTGTTAGAGATTGTCATGTATGATTCATCATGTCACATGCTTATTCTATTCAGATATAAAAGATCATAAAGAGAGACAATGGAGAGGAGTTTTGGAGGAAAAAGTGAAGCCTCAATGGAGGATCGACTCACCATTTTATAATGTAGTGTTTCCTAATTACATGCTATCAATCACAATCAGAATCAATCTAATTACAATTAGAATCAAAGAATAAAGAATCCTAATCAATCCTTATTTCTATACAAGGAAGTATATCATTAAGATAGCACCCAATCCCACACGTGGGATTTTCTTCTTCTTGGGCCTAGATGGGCCCAGCCCAGATCAATGTACATGGGCCTTTTTATTTCTACACTCCCCCTCAAATTGATGTGGTAAGGCAGAAGACATCAATTTGCAAGTAAGATCATGATGACGCGTTTTGGGTAGTGCTTTGGTGAATATATCCGCCAACTGGTTAAAAGTAGAGACATGAGGCAACGATATCTTCTCAGTAACAACATGCTGACGGATGAAGTGACAATCAATCTCAATGTGCTTCGTTCTTTCATGAAAGACCGGATTGTTGGCAATTCTGGTAGCACTGGTGTTGTCTCCATGAAGAGGGGTAGAGCGACTAATACGAACACCGAATTCACAGAGAAGACGGCATAGCCAGATGATCTCAGCACTAGCAGATGACATTGCCCGATATTCTGCCTCAGCAGAAGACCTCGAAACGGTAATTTGTTTCTTGCACTTCCATGAAATCAGAGAGTCCCCAAGAAGCATACACCAGCCAGTAGTAGAGCGCCGAGAATCTGGACAACCAGCCCAGTCGGCATCAGCCTATGATGCACGGATACTTCAAAATGGGCAACGTATCGTGTCGTATCGTATCCGATACTTCAATTTTTATGTGTAAAACCCTGTCCCTGCCATGTCTACGGCGTGTCCTTGCCGTATCTGTGCATCATAGGCATCAGCATAAGCGGATATACACAGAGAAGTAACAGAAGGGTAGAAGAGACCATGATGAAGAGTGCCTTTAACATAGCGGAGTATGCGTAAAGCAGCAGCAAGGTGAGGTTTGTGTGGAGCGCTAACAAACTGGCTAACTGTATGAACTGCGTGAGAAATATCCGGCCGAGTCATAGTTAAGTAGAGCAAACTACCAACTATTCGTCGGAAAACTGAGGAATCATCCAGGGGAGGGCCATCATCTAAACTGAGTTTGTTGTTTAATTCCATAGGAGTATCAACAGTGTGAACATCATCAAGCCTGGCTGAAGTGATCAAATCGGTAGCATATTTGCGCTGATGGACCCTTATGCCAGATTTATTACGCACAAACTCAAGCCCCAGAAAATAGGTTAGAGGACCAAGATCCTTCATTCTGAAATGGCGAGTAAGATGAAGTTTGAGATCCGTAATGCCAGTACCATCATTGCCACTAATAATCATATCATCAACATAGACTAAGAGAAATGTGTAGCCTTTTGGTGTCCATCTAAGGAAGAGGGAACTATCAGAGTGACTCTGGCGAAATCCAGCTTAAAGGAGTGTTGTCCAAAATTTATCAAACCAAGCCCTGGGAGCCTGCTTAAGTCCATAAAGAGCTTTTCTCAATTTACAAACATGCTGTGGAGGACAAGCATATCCCGGAGGTGGTTTTAAATACACAGTCTCACGCAAGTCACCATGAAGAAAGGCATTTTTGACATCCATTTGCCACAGGGGCCAATTTCGGGCTGCAGCTACACAAAGAAGAGTGCGAACAGTGGTCATTTTAGCCACTGGAGCGAAGGTCTCTTCATAGTCAATTCCATATTCCTGCTTGTAACCCTGTGCAACCAATCGGGCTTTGTAGTGGTCAAGACTC
Organism: Umbellularia californica; assembly: GCA_028538565.1. Lineage (NCBI taxonomy): Eukaryota > Viridiplantae > Streptophyta > Magnoliopsida > Laurales > Lauraceae > Umbellularia > Umbellularia californica. The sequence goes on from JAPQWN010000007.1 coordinate 46,835,573, forward strand.
CCATCAGAGTGAACTTTTATGGAATAGATCCATTTACTGCCGATTACAGATGCTCCGACAGGGGTCGGTACCAAATCCCATGTTTTGTTTGCTTCAAGAGCAAGCAACTCCTCAGTCATAGCATCCTGCCAATAAGCAATCTTCGAGGCCTGTGAATATGAGGTGGGTATAGGAGCACTATCCAAAGAAGTTAAAAGAGCAGGAAAGCCATAACGGTCAGGGGCATTAGAAGGACGACTACAGCGTCGCAGGGGTATGACACTATCAGAAGAAGCATTAATACCTGAGGGTGCAGAAGGTGGCACTGGAAGAGGATCAGGAGGAGTCCCCACAGGAGGCACCGTGTTACGCCGGACATAGACATTGGTAATAGGTGGTGGAGAAGTAGGGGCAGAAAATTGTGGCAGTGAGTGGAGGCGAAGTTCTTCGCGAAGTACTTCTTGGAAGCATGTATCCAGGTTTGCAGAGACTTCTCTATTCATGAGAGCCGATCGAACAGATTCGAATTCGGGTCTTAGATTCATAAGGAACTGGCTGATGTGAGTGTCCTCTTGTAATTTAAGAGCCTCTGACAGAAACCCAGAAGAAACAGTTTGAATAATCATAGCATCCCTTTCAGTCCATAAGGCGAGAAATCCATTGAAGTATTCCTGCACCGTTTTGTCGCCTTGACTGAATTTAGCAATTTCACTATCTAATTGAAACTTGCGGGCTTTATTAGTTTGATGATAAATTTTCTTGAGATGAGCCCACATATCAGCCACGGCAGTATAAGCTTGAAGAGCAATGGCAAGAGAAGGATCAATGGAGTTAAGAATCCAAGTGATCACCTTATCATTTTCTTTAAACCAGGTGGATAAAGCTTTTGTGTCAGCAATACTTGTAGTAGTAGGTTTAGTTATCGATCCATCAAGATAACCAAAGAGTCCTTGGCCTTCTACAAAATTCTTTAGATGAAAAGACCAGGCCAGGCCATATAATTATTCCCATTAAATTTAACAAGAATAACATCATACTTGTCCATAGTAGAAAAGCAGCAACCAGCAATAAATAGCAACCAAGGACAGCTACCAACAACAGTAATAACAGCAACCAAGGACAGCAACCAACAATAGGAACAGCAATTATGCAAACAGTAGCAACCAGGACTGATGACAGTGCCAAAGAATGCAAATAAACAGCCAAGCAGAAGGCAGCAGACGTGATCTGGTCTGCTAAAACAGCAAGAAAGTCTGCTTGACTCTGTGTGAAATTTGCTAGAAGTCTGCTAAAACGGCAGAGAAGGTGTCTGATGAGCAATCCAGCAGCAGACAGCACAAATAGTGCAATTAAGGCACTCAAGCGACCTACAAAATGGAGGCAGGAGCTATGCGTGGACCCCACAAAATGATCTAATCACAGATCATATTGGAATCTCTGGAAGGAGTCCAAAAGTACTTCTTCTAGTCCAAGGGTGATGAGGATTGGATACATATCCACAAATCTGTACGGCTGTGATGAAATCTATTTGCTACAGAAATATCAAAGTCGATAGATGAAGAAAAGGATGAAACCTACCTCAAATGATGAGAGAAAAATCCATAAAAATCCTTAGAATGTTCCTTAAGATCTGGCGATCCCAACTGTGGAGGATACTTGGTATTCCAAAGTTGATCAGTGGTGGGCCACAGTTGATCAGAGGCACGACAGGTACTGTTTAACAGCAATAGTAGCAGAAAAGAAGAGAGGATGATGCACGCCGATGAGAGATTGAGCACAATTAGAGCTCTGATACCATATTCAGATATAAAAGATCATAAAGAGAGACAATGGAGAGGAGTTTTGGAGGAAAAAGTGAAGCCTCAATGGAGGATCGACTCACCATTTTATAATGTAGTGTTTCCTAATTACATGCTATCAATCACAATCAGAATCAATCTAATTACAATTAGAATCAAAGAATAAAGAATCCTAATCAATCCTAATTTCTATACAAGGAAGTATATCATTAAGACAGCACCCAATCCCACACGTGGGATTTTCTTCTTCTTGGGCCTAGATGGGCCCAGCCCAGATTAGTGTACATGGGCCTTTTTATTTCTACATATTCATGCACTATTATGCCTAGTTTATCAGTTTTGACCTCATTTGATCATCTGCCTATTATTCTCACTTAATGTTAAATGCTATGCCAATTATATATGTTCGTTTTGCTAGATCGTCGTATCTAATGGTGCTACACTTGGCATTATAGGTGACAACGCCCTTGCCCTTGCCACAAAGACTGAAGAGGTCCAAGAGGGGCAGATGAGTGGACCCCAAATGACGTCGTCTAGACGTTTGTTTCCACAAGAGCCCATGATGTTGACTTAGTGCGTTTGTTCCCGCAAGAGCCCCTGATGTTGACTTAGTGCTTGGCCACAGTGGCCAATGGAGATGTTTAGCACATTGGATTTTTTCAAAAGGGGCTATTGTTTTTTAATCCGACTATTGATCAACATTGGATTTTAGCACGGACCATTGTTTTTTAATCCTTGAAAATTATTAAATTCATAGGTCCCTAAACCAAGGGTTAGGATGATCTTACTCTTTTTTATTTGAATCGTGGGTTAGTGTGATTTGTTGAGGTCCATTTCCGACCCACCCCTCTTCCACATCAAGACTATCCAATTCCACATTCCTCATGATTGCCACGCCACAAGTGGCCCCACAAGTAGGGGACCTTATTTTGCAAACAAAGACCCAGTTCTACTAGAAAATCCGACATATATGTCATTGCTTTCCAGAGAAGAATGACAAATAATTAATCAAGATTATAAAGGGGGGGAAAAGTACGCCAGAAAAATGTTAATATTTATTATATAACAAATAGATCAGTGTTTTGAAAAGCGAGAGGCGCATTAAAGCGCTAAGGTCTCCTGGGGCCTAGGCGCTAAGGCACGGGCTTCATTGAAGCGAGGCGCACATTGTAGATAAAACATAGCTATTGTGGTATAAGATAGATAATTCACAAATTAGAGCAAAAAAGAAGAGGAATATTAGAAGAATTCTAAAAGTCATAAAGCATCAGTCACTCTAAATGCTAAACATTCAATAAAAGTACCAACAAAAGTACAAAAGTGTGACACCACACATAAAACCACCACAAATAAATGCTTCAAAGTCAAAGCAACAACACATATGCTCCTAAGGAGGATCTAACAGATAGATAATTCACAAATTAGAGCAAAAAAGAAGACTATTAGAAGAATTCTAAAAGTCATAAAGCATCCATCACTCTAAATGCTAAACATTCAACAAAAGTACCAACAAAAGTACAAAGGTGTGACACCACACATAAAACCCAGCACACAAAAATGCTTCAAAGTCAAAGCAACAACACAGATGCTCCTAAGGAGGACCTAACAGTCATCCTTAACATCTACACCAAGTAAGTCATAATCTTGCTCTTCATCATTGGATTTATATCCATCCACGTCTTCCTCATCCGTCTCCTCTGACTCTTCCTCATCTACTAATTGAAGAACACTTGATGATCTAGTCACTCTTGGTGTTGCCCTTGCCCTTGAAGTTGATGTTGCTCTAGTTCTAACTACTTTCTCCAGCTCCATAAGCTGTAGCAACATCACCCCATGTCAAAATATCATCATCAAACACAAGCTCATCATCTTCATCCAATTCTCTATCTATCCTCCCAAGCAACCACTCGTTGCTTTCATCAATATTCTTCAAAGAAATGAGATCAAGTATGTCATGCATATCATATCGACGTTTCAGTGCTCTGTTGTACTTAACAAATTCTAGATCATTGAGACGTTTTTGATCCAACCTATTTCTTTTTTTGCTATGAATCTGCAACAATTAAAAAAAATAATTTATATGTAGAGAAGAAAAATATTTTAAATTCATTAGACTTGAGAAAAATACTCACATACTCAAATACACTCCAATTCCGCTCACAACCAGATGAACTACACGTCAGGCTAAGAACTTTTATCGCAATTTTTTGCAAATTTGGGGTCTTGGAACCATATGCAGCCCACCATGTAGCTGTTAATTATAGGTAATTAGCATAAATTTATGGGATAAATGTAAAAACTTAATTTTATAATATAATAGAATAAACTTATGGGATAAAATAGTTTACCCGGTGCCATTGTCGCCCTTTGCTTAATCGCCATTGACAACCCAAATAAATGTTCAACTTGCTTATAAATAGATAACTATTGACTGATCTTATCTTGTACATCAATATTTGGGGCCAGCTTTGATATGCAATTATACAACCCTACCATAACTTCATTATCGTGCTCAATATTGGGATTCGAATAAAAGAACGCTGGGTTCAAAAAATATCCAGCTGCATGCAAAGGACGATGCAATTGAACCTCCCACCTTCTGTCAATGATTTCAAAGATATTATTATATCTTTCTTCTTTTCCACCAAAAGCATTTGAAATGGCTTCTTTAGCCCGATCCATAGCTTCATAAATGTATATCCCATGGGAGGCTTTTTCTCACCATCAACCAATCTAAGTACACAAAGAAGAGGACCTGAGACCTTAAGGGCATAGACAACAGTGTTCCAAAATGAAGGCATTAACATAATTTGTGCAACCCTTTTACTCTGTTGCTCCTTTGCCCATTTGTTTGTTGTCCATTCCTCTGAAGTGAACATCTTCCTCAAGTTGTTTTTTTGTTGATGAATCCTTGCTAAAGTGAGAAAGGCAGTTGCAAATCGGGTTTCTGCAGGCTTGATCAACTCTTTCATTTGTGTAAATTGCCTCATCATATTTAGCAAAGTTGGGCGGTTATAAATGAACCCATGTACCACAATAGCCCTTTCAAATGTTCTCTTGAGATTTGGTATCTTAAAAATGTCTTCCAACATCAAGTCTAAACAGTGGGCTGCATGGTGTCCAATACAAGTGTGCAAACTTTGCCTCCAAAAACTTTCCTGTTAGAACCAAAACAAAGAAAGAGATAAAAAAAAGAGTTTTAGATAACTAATTCTTTTCATACTCCTAAATAAATAAAAAAATTCCAATAATCACTAATTCTTACCCGCCAACACATTAGCTGCAGCACTATCTGTGACAATCTGGACCACATTAGCTTCTCCAATACGCTCCACAAACTTGTCAATTAGTTGAATCATTTTTTCTGCATCCTTTGAGTAGCTAGAAGAGTCAATTGACTCCGCAAACATGGTTCCTTTGGGACAATTCAATAAAAAATTAAGTAATGTCCCTTTCTTGTCAGTCCACCCATCCATCATTATAGAACATCCATACTTTACCCAATCATCCCGGTGACCCTTCATCAAACTATTAGTATGCTCTATCTCTTTTTTGAGAAGAGGAACTCGCACCTCATGGTAACTTGGTGGTTTCATACCATGACCATATTGCCCAATAGCTTCAATCATTGGTCCAAAACTGTCATAATTAACTGCATTAAAAGGAATTCCAACATCATACATCCACCTTGCAAATCTTAAACATGCCCGCTCTCTTAATTCTTTTCTATACGGATCATTTTCATCAATTCTTGTTTGTTTTCCTTGGGCTTTTCAATTTTGCACAACAACATCCGGATTGGGAGCGAAGAATACATCAATAGGCCCTTTTTGCTTTGGCTTTTTAGGTTTGGACACAGTGGAGATAGTAGTACTTCCACGAGCACTAGAAACTTGACTACCATGAGCCAAGGGTCTTTTACCACGTCCAATGACCTCTACATCATCATCTTCATCCTCTTCATAAGCATTAGCCAATTCATCAAAATGAGGCAACATATTCATTTCTTCTTTTTCTATCTTTTTCTTTGTCATGTACTCTCTTATCTCTTCTCTAACTTCAGCTGGGCATTTTGGACAAGCAGTAATATTCCTGAAACCCCCAACAAGATGTTGCTTGACCCGATAAACACCTCCATTTGATATTTTGCCACAAAAATTACATTTGAATCTATTATTATTTTGTGGATTTTCCAAATGTGCATACTGCCATGCTAGGTCCTTTCTATTACTACCTTCCGATGGCGTTGACATCGTAAACAGCTGTAAAAACAAGCAGAAGTAGCAGGAGAGATCACCAAAACAAAAAAAAAAAAAAAAAACTAGAATGCAAAAGCAAAAAAAAAACAAAAGAAACAGTTGCAAGAAATAAAAATAGCAGCAGAGCAAAAAAACAAAAAGAACAAGCAGATTTACAGCAGCTAAAAAAAAAAAAAGAAGAAAGAGTGATCAGATTGATGAATAGGAAAAAAAAAGAAAGAAAATCAGTGGCAGCAACAGCAACAGAAAGAAAACAACAGAAAGAAAACAGCAACAGCACAAGAAACAACAGAAGTAGAGGTCACCAAAAAGCAGTAGCAGAACCAAAAACAAAACAAAAAAAACAGCTGCAGAAAAAAAAAAAACAGCAGAAGTAGAGGTCACCAAAAAGAAGAAGCAGAAACAGCAGCAGCAAGAACGCCTTCAAGAAAACAAAAAGCAGAAGCAGAAACAGCAGCAGCAAGAACACCAAAAAGCAGCAGCAGAACTAGAAAACAACACAAAAAAAAAGAGAAGAAAACAGAAAACAATAGCAACAGAAGAAAATAAAAAGAAACAAAAGAAACAAAAAGAAAGCAGTGAACGTGATGTACCTACGCAGCGGTGTGAAGAAGCCGGAACCCTTCCTCTTTCTTCTTCCTTTCTTCTTCCTCTTCGTCTTCTTCTTCTCCTTCTGCTTCTTCTCCTTCTCCTTCTCCTTCTCCTCCTCCTCCTCCTCCTCCTCCTCCTCCTGCTCCTTCTCCATCTCCCTCTCCCGCTCTCCCTCTGCCCCTGCCCCTACCCCTGCCCCTTCCCCTGCTCCTTCTCCTGCTCCTGCTCCTGCTCCTGCTCCTGCTCCTCCCCTCTCCCCTCTCCCCTCCGCCCCCGCCCCCGCCCCTTCCCCTTCCCCTTCTCCTTCTGCCTTCTTTTATTTTTCATTTCGTTTCTGACTTAGGGCACAATATATGCACTTCTGTGTTGGGCTGGAGTGCTGGACCAATTTCTAACTTAAGCCCATTGACCTGTTGGGCTGGACCATTTTCTTTTTTTGAAAATTTTAAGTTTTGGGCTGCATTGACCGAAGCCCACTAGGCGCGCGCCTCACGCCTCATTCAAAGGCGCACGCCTTATGGGCTCAACCTGAGCCTAGCTGAAATCGCCTCGCCCCAAGGGCTTTGAGGCGCTGCAAGTGCGCCTGGTTGCGCCTTGTGCCTAGGGGCGCGCCTTTAACAAGACTAAAATAGATCAAATGATGATAGGAGATGATAGGGGCGAGTGTAGCAACCAAACTTTCAAGAAATGCTTTTGGGTCCATTAGGACCATTACAGCCCATTTTGGCCAAAACAGACATGTTTCAGCCACTGTTGATATTTTAAAAAGTTCATTATAAAAATGCCTCCCTTAAAACGCATTTTATACATTTACAAAAAGGAAGTCCACCGTTGAGGGTTTTCCAGGGAAAAAAAGAAAAAACCAATGATCGACAACTTCTTTCTTCTCTGTTGCAGGTGAGCTTTGCAGTTTGGTTCCTTCTCAGGTGTAGATTGCAGCAAGCGAGAGCTTTCTGAAGTTTGGTTCCTTCTTAGGCATGTCCTCTCTACAAGTGAGTTAATCAAAGGAGCTCCTCTAGACCTCCATGGCTTCAGCGATTTCGACTGATCTCCATGGCTTCTAAAAATAGGAAATGCAACAAATCCATGTCCAATGGACATGGTTTTCTATCAAATCCACCATCCATTTCGTGGCCTTAGATAACATAGATGACCGCATCCATTCCCTTTTTTGTCGCGTACGGTCAGAACCCAAGGCCTCTTATCTAGGCTACCACTATTTTAAGAGGCTATAGAGAGCAACATACTGCATCAATTGATCCGGATCCCTCAGAGGATGCTCAAAATAAGTGATCAATCTGGTTGCCATTTGACACCCACTTTTATGATGCTTTGGATGCGTGGAGCCCACATTTGGAGACCAAATGCTAAAAATTCATCAATAGGACACACCATTGGAGTCCATACAGTTCAAAATCAATTACATAGGGAGAATTTCACTCCACAACAGACGGTAAGTTACTTTAATCCTAATTTATTCATTTTTTATTACTTTTACCTTTCTCAATTTCATCCAAATAAGACTGCTGTAATGTTTTACCATAGAGGCTGACTGAAATGGGGTAGGATACAAAAGTCAAAACTATTTCATGCCCCAAAACACACACAACCAGACCACAGAGACTACTCTAATGTTTTATGCATAGAAAGAAACCAATTTCATCCAAGAATTGAAAATGTTTGAACTTTGGGCTGATGCAGAACGGGGTACCAGATGCATGCAGGGCGGGCAGAGATGGAGGGGATGGAAATGGAAGGTGGAGGGATAGGTCAAGCTTCACACCTGAGAATATTGGCCTCGCGCCAAACTCCCCATCACAAGTGAAGAACAGAACTTGGGCAACCCCAGAAACACTCGAAGTTTTTCATTATTCATAACTCTGAATAGCCAAGGAGGCTTTACGATGCTTATATAGGCAAATAAAGAAACCTACAACTGATTCGGACCATCCAAACATGTTGATGGTCAGGATAAAACATCAGAACTACAGTAACTCTGAATTGCATAAAATGAATGGGCTGGGCCCATTGGTAGGTGGAGATGGATAGGTTAGGCCCATTGGCAGGTCAACCCATGGGGGACCATGGGTCTGCCTGCATCATGGGCCCATCGGGTTTTGAACTGATCCTTCATAGGTCCATGATTCGCATATAACTTATATGAGGGATATATCACATTCGAAATTTGTGTGATTGAGGGAAGGTGATCCAAAGAGGCCAGAGCTCACCATCCACTTGTGGGACCATCCTAGAGGCATGCCAAAGGCCCTTGAATTTTTCTCCCTTAATTCTTAGATAAAGCACATACTTTTCATGATTTGATCCAAAGGTCAGTAACAGGCGGATGAGTTAAATTTGGGGTCACCGAGGGGGATCGGTGGTATGTGTGAGGGATCTCAACTGATCATAGGTGGGCCATAGCCGAAGATCTTTTAACTTAATGAGGTCCAGTTTCTCCATATAGTTTAGTGCATACAAAATAATTTTTTGGGAAACCAAGTCTGTCCTTATTAAATAAGGAACTTCTTGTAGGGCTGCACAATTGTTAATCCAAACCCTTAACACACTCATCTAGGCATAAAATGGCAAGCACCCAATATTTTTATTCTTCGAACTGATGATCACCATCGGTTTTATCATGATATCTTTCATCAAATGCTAGAAAAATATTAAACCTTGAGGCCCACTGACGCAGCGCAGGGGAGGAGGAGGTTAGCCAACAGGCTAAACTCCAAGCCAAAGGGCTTGTCTTGATCTCACACCACAAACACAACAAAGAGAAATCCACAAGGGAAGAAATTTTATTAATCAATGCATTGTCCCTAAAGAGGGATTACAATCCTTTATATAGATTCATACTCTAACCTATTCTTGGAAACAACTCTAATTAAAATAAGCACTAAATCAAATAAGAGAAACTTTCTAATTAATCTCCCAATTATTCCTAATATCCAGCTAATACTAAAAATAAAATTCTTGCACGATTGGAAGATCTTTTTTATGGGATTGGGCCCAATGGGCTGCCAAACCAAAGATCTGGCCTGCATTAGTTCCCCCCCTCTTGGAGGGAACTCGTCTTCAAGTTCAATAGGTGACCGCCTGGGTCAAACGAAGATCAAACGCACAAACTTTCGATTCTCTTATGGATCCTCATATGGTCTGTAAGCTTCACATAAGCGTCTACCCCACGGAAATTTTAGATATTGCCTCTTTTGATGGTGGGACTTTGCATGGACTCGCGCTCAAACAAATTGATGCTTCAATTTCTGAATTTGTACAATCTGTTCACAATCTCTTGATATCAACAGTTGATTCCCAAAGATGAAATCAATGTTGGGAACCTCAACGATTTGATCTTCTTTTGCAACCTTCAAAACAATAGCTTGTTCTTTTGATGATTTAATTGGCTCTTCAGAAATTGAACATATGATGAAATCCACCAATTGATCAGGCTCCTGGTTGACTAGATTCAATTCTTCAAAGTCTGCCTTTTCTTCCTTCGTTGCTTGCACTTTCTGATCATCAATTTCTTTGTCTTCCAATGTACCTAAAGTAGGATCCAGTGGAGGAGTTTTGTCAATCACTTCATCTGAATTTGTTGGGAAATCATTTGTTTCTTGCTATTGTTCTTCAACATCAGCTTTGGTAATCTCCATGACTGGTTCCACCATAGGGACTTTTGTGGTTTGCGGAGACTTTTCTTCTTGCATCTTAGCTTTTCAGAGGCGATAGCATTTTATCGAGTGTTCAACACGAATCGCTTCCCATAATGCCACGTGCATATCTTTGCATTCTTTCTTCACATGTCTCAATATGCTCGGACACAAACCTTTGAGAAACTGATTGAAATCGAGTGTCTTGCCCAAGTCACATAAATAGTGTAGCCTCTCAAATTCATTGGCATATTGTTCGACGAACAATGTTTCTTGTGTTAAACTAAGATACTGCGCAAAATGGTCAATGGGCTTCAAATTGGCATCCACTGGTGGGGAGAATGGATCTCTAGTAGTAATTTCATTTCGTTCCACGTCGGTGGATATTGATACAACTGACATTCTACTTCTTTCCACCATGCCCGTGCATCTCCTAGAAGCTTTCTTTTAGCATAATCTTTGAATGACCTTTTAATTGACGCCATATAAAATACTCTTCCGAGTACTTTAATCCGATCCAATAAGACATATGGATCTCTATTTCCATAGAAAAATGTAACTTCTGGAGCTTCTCTATAAAACATGTTTGAAAAGTTACCTTAATGATCTATGATGGACTCTTTCTATCTTGGTAGTGCTGGAGGAAGTGGTGGAATTTGCTCAACTCTTAGATGAGTCTAGTTGAGTTCACTGCTGGCTAGGCCCACTTTTTTTTTTATGCAAACAAGGTAGGTTAGAGTGTGGGTCTGTTGGATTGGGCCTATGGGCTGCAATTTTTGGCCTATGGGTCAGGCCCTTTTTTTTTTACTGTTGTTGCAAGTGGGTCGGGCTCAACCCGAACTAAGCCCAAAAGATGGCCTGTTGTTTCACGCGTGGTAGAGCACAAGGGCTAGGTACTTCGGGAGGGATGCCAAACGAAAAAAGAAAATGGGTTTTGGAACCCTTCTGCACTTGCCGTTCAACAGAGAGAGGAGGTTCTGTCCCTTCAGTTGGTGTTCTTCAACGAAAAGAGAAGAGGGTGGGGATGGATGACGATGAGGAGGGACGGTGCAGACAAGCAAATAGGTATGCTCTTCCTCTTCTGTTTGTTTCTCCTGCCTCTCTTCCCTGTTCTGCTCTTTCTATTCTGTTGCTGCCCTTTTTTTTTTCTGTGTTGTCCTTCTCTGTTCTCTCACTTTTATTTTCTTCTCTTCTCTGGATCTGGGTGATGGAAGCGAAGGGGTGGGGTTCGACTGGGTCTAGGGATTTGGGGATTTGGGGGTTGGGTTTCAGTGGAGTGGCGGGAAAGGGCTGAGTGAAAGGGTTGGATGGGTTCCAATGAGGTCGGGTAGGACAGGAAAGGGATTCAGGAGTGGCTGATGTGGGGATTTGGGGTAGTTAGGGCTTCTGGGAAAGGGAAAAGGGCTGGATGGAGTGGCAAGGGTTTTGGGAAGGCTTCGGTGTGGTGATCTAGGTTGTGGGATGTCTTCTTCTCTGGCTGATGTGTGAAAGAAAGGTGGAGTTCTGTAATGGTTTGATGCTGATGGTGGATGGTGAAATCTGGTTTCGACAGAGGGCCTTTTTTTTTTTTTTTTTTGCTATGATGGGTGAATGGAAGGGCTTGGATGTGATGATAGAAGATGGATGAAGATGAATAGAAGGGGATTGCGGATCATGGGTTTTCTGGATAATGTGGATGGGTCTGGATAAGGGTTTTGGGTGATGGGTTCTATGATTGAGGGAGGTTGACAGTGGTTGGATTTTAAGATGGAGATATACTTGGTTGGTTGAACTAAAGCTTGACGGAGAGAGTGTTCCAATGTTGTGGACTTTGGGACAGTCGGTGAGGAAAAAGATGGGTTCCGGCTGTGTTCTGGATGGGGTCAGTGGCGTTTGGATAAGATAGGATCAGGGTCTGTGCAGTTTTTGTGGGGTTTCGGTTTGAGGTGGTGGGGATGAGATGATGGAGTTCGACATGCACAGGGAGTTTGAGGAATATTAGAAGAATTCTAACAGTCATAAAGCATCCATCACTCTAAATGCTAAACATTCAACAAAAGTACCAACAAAAGTACAAAAATGTGACACCATACATAAAACCACCACACAAAAACACTTCAAAGTCAAAGCAAAAACACAGATGCTCCTAAGGAGGACCTAACAGTCATCCTCAACATCTACACCAAGTCATAATCTTGCCCTTCATCATTGGATTTATATCCATCCACGTCTTCCTCGTCCGTCTCCTCTGACTCTTCCTCATCTACCAATTGAAGAACACTTGATGATCTAGTCACTCTTGGTGTTGCCCTTGCCCTTGAAGTTGATGTTGCTCTAGTTCTTTGACTACTTTCTCCAACTCCAAAAGTTGTAGCAACATCACCCCATGTGAAAATATCATCATCAAACACAAGCTCATCATCTTCATCCAATTCTCTATCAATCCTCCCAAGCAACCACTCAATGCTTTCATCAATATTCTTCAAAGAAATGGGATCAAGTATGTCACGCATATCATATCGACATTTCAATGCTCTGTTGTACTTCACAAATACTAGATCATTGAGACGTTTTTGATCCAACCTATTTCATTTTTTGCTATGAATCTGCAACAATTAAAAAAGATATTAAAATTTATACATAGAGAAGAAAAATATTTTAAATTCAATAGACTTGAGAAAAATACTCACATGCTCAAATACACTCTAATTCCGCTCACAACCAGATGAACTACACGTCAGGCTAAGAACTTTTATCGCAAATTTTTGCAAATCTGGGGTCTTGGAACCATATGCAGCCCACCATGCAGCTATTAATTATAGGTAATTAGCATAAATTTATGGGATAAATATAAAAAAATAATTTTATAATATAATAGAATAAACTTATGGGATAAAATAGTTTACCCGATGCCGTTGTCGGCCTTTGCCTAATCTCCATAGGCAACCCAAATAAATTTTCAACTTGCTTATAAATAGACAACTCTAGACTGATCTTATCTTGTACATCAATATTTGGGACCAGCTTTGATATGCAATTATACAACCCTACCATAACTTCATTATCGTGCTCAATATTGGGATTCGAATAAAAGAACGCTGGGTTCAAAAAATATCCAGCTGCATGCATAGGACGATGCAATTGAACATCCCGCCTTCTGTCAATGATTTCCAAGATACTATTATATCTTTCTTCTTTTCCACAAAAGCATTTGAAACGGCTTCTTTAGCCCGATCCATAGCTTCATAAATGTATCCCATGGGAGGCTTTTTCTCACCATCAACCAATCTAAGTACACAAAGAAGAGGAACTGAGACCTTAAGGGCATAGACAACAGTGTTCCAAAATGAAGGCATTAACATAATTTGTGCAACCCTTTTACCCTGTTGCTCCTTTGCCCATTTGCTTGTAGTCCATTCCTCTGAAGTGGACATCTTCCTCAAGTTGTTTTTTCTGTTGATGAATCCTTGCTAAAGTGAGAAAGCCAGTTGCAAATCGGGTTTTTGCAAGCTTCATCAACTCTTTCATTTGTGTAAACCGCCTCATCATATTTAGAAAAGTTGGGCAGCTATAAATGAACCCATGTACCACAATAGCCCTTTCAAATATTCTCTTGAGACTTGGTATCTTAAAAATGTCTTCCAACATCAAGTCTAAACAGTGGGGCAGCACATGGTGTCCAATACAAGTGTGCAAACTTTGCCTCTAAAAACTTTCATATTAGAACCAAAACAAAGAAAGAGATAAAAAAAAGAGTTTTAGATAGCTGATTCTTTTAATACTCATAAATAAAAAACTTTTTTCCAAAAACCACTAATTCTTACCCACCAACACATTAGATGTAGCACTGTCGGTGACAATCTGGACCACATTAGCTCTCCAATACGATCCACAAACTTATCAATTAGTTGAATCATTTTTTCTGCATCCTTTGAGCAGCTAGAAGCGTCAATTGACTCCCAAACATGGTTCCTTTGGGACAATTCACTAAAAAAATTAAGTAATGTCCTCCCTTTCTTGTCAGTCCACCCATCCATCATTATAGAACATCCATACTTTACCCAATCATCCCGGTGACCCTTCATCAAACTATTAGTATGCTCTATCTCTTTTTTGAGAAGAGGAACTCGCACCTCATGGTAACTTGGTGGTTTCATACCATGACCATATTGCCCAATAGCTTCAATCATTGGTCCAAAACTGTCATAATTAACTGCATTAAAAGGAATTCCAACATCATACATCCACCTTGCAAATCTTAAACATGCCCGCTCTCTTAATTCTTTTCTATACGGATCATTTTCATCAATTCTTGTTTGTTTTCCTTGGGCTTTTCAATTTTGCACAACAACATCCGGATTGGGAGCGAAGAATACATCAATAGGCCCTTTTTGCTTTGGCTTTTTAGGTTTGGACACAGTGGAGATAGTAGTACTTCCACGAGCACTAGAAACTTGACTACCATGAGCCAAGGGTCTTTTACCACGTTCAATGACCTCTACATCATCATCTTCATCCTCTTCATACGCATTTGCCAGTTCATCAAAATGAGGCAACATATTCATTTCCTCTTTTTTTGTCTATTTCTTTGTCATGTACTCTCTAAATCTCTTCTATAACTTCAGCTGGACATTTTGGACAAGCAGTAATATTCCTGAAACCCCAGGCAAGATGTTGCTTGACCCGATAAACACCTCCATTTGATATTTTGCCACAAAAATTACATTTGAACCTACTATTATTTTATGGATTTTCCAAATGTTCATACTGCCATGCTGGGTCCTTTCTACTACTACCTTACGTTGCCGTTGACATCTATAAACAGCTGCAAAAACAAGCAGAAGTAGCAGCAGAGATCACCAAAACAAAAAAACTAGAATGCAGCAGCAAAAAAAAAAAAAAAAAAACAAAACAAAACAAAAAGAACAAGCAGATTTACAGCAGCTAAAAAAAAAGCATGATCTATCTGATGAACAGGAAAAAGAAGAAAGAAAATCAGTGGCAGCAACAGCAACATAAAGAAAACAACAGAAAGAAAACAACAGCAGCACAACAAACAGCAGAAGTAGAGGTCACCAAAAAGCAGCAGCAGAACAAGAAAACAAAAAAATAAAAATAAAAAAAACAACTGCAGAAAAAAAAAAAAAAAAAAAAAAGCAGCAGAAGTAGAGGTCACCAAAAAGCAGAAGCAGAAGCAGAAACAACAGCAGCAAGAACACCGTCAAGACTAGCAGCAGAGATCACCAAAAAAAAAAAAAAAGAGGAAAAAAACAGAAAACAGTAGCAACAGAAGAAAAGAAAAAGAAACAAAAAGAAAACAGTGAACGTGATGTACCTGCGCAACGGTGTGAAGAAGCCGGAACGCCGAAAGAGCAGTTTCTTCCTCCTTCTTCTTCGTCTTCTTCTTCTTCTTCTTCTTCTTCTTCTTCTGCCGTTTCTCTCTCTATTTTTTTTTTTCTGCTTCTTCCGTTTCTCTCTTTCTTTTTTTTCCGTTTCGTTTCTGACTTAGGGCACAATATTTGCTCTTCTGTGTTAGGCTGGAGTGCTAAACCAATTTATGACTTAAGCCCATTGACCTATTAGGCCGGACCATTTTCTTTTTTTGAAAATTTTAAGTTTTGGGCCGCATTGACCGAAGCCCACTAGGCGCGCGCCTTATGCGCTCAACCTGCACCTTCTTGAAATCGCCTCGCCCCAAGGGCGTTGAGGCGCTGCATGGTCACCTGGCTGCGCCTTGCGCCTAGGCATGTGCCCCTTTAACAAGCCTGCTTAGGGATAGGGATCCATACGATCAGACTTGTCTTGGTCTCACACCACAGACACAACAAAGAGAATCCACAAAGGAAAAAATTTTATTAATCAATGCATTGTCCCTAAAGAGGGATTACAATCCTTTATATAGATTCATACTCTAACCTATTCTTGAAAACAACTCAAATTAAAATAAGCACTAAATCAAATAAGAGAAACTTTCTAATTAATCTACCAATTATTCCTAAAATCTAGCTAATACTAAAAATAAAACTCTTGCATGATTGGAAGATCTTTTTTATGCGCTTGGGCCCAATGGGCTGCCAGACCAAAGATCTGGCCTGCATCACCCACAAATCAAGGGTTACGATGATCTGTTAAGGAACAAATCTAACTTACCCCTAGCTGATGCCAAGACGCTTCCCTATTCAACATCCCTCATGATTACCATGCCACTAGTGAGCCCACCAGAGTCCTTAATTTGCAAGGACCTAGTCCCTATGGAAAATCCCACATATGACCATCGTTTCCAGAGAAGAGGGGAAAATAATTAATCAAAAGATAAAAAAACAGAACCCAATGTAAAAAATAAAAATAAAAATAAAAAAGTGGTGGTTGTTGTCAGGGGAAAGGGCGGCGGGGATCAGCGACAAAAACAAATTTTCTACTTTAGATCTGAAAGCAGAAACCACACGATATATGAACAACATATGGTAGAAGTTCTGGGAAATAAATCGAGACATATCTTCTTAAGCCTTTACTACATAATCAAAAATAAAATCAGAAAATGCTAAGCCAATTAAATATGCTACCTGTTTTGCTAGCATACAGAAAGATCTTATGGTGATAGCAGTATGTTGTCACGATAGTAGTATGCAAGACTTTTAAGAGATACATGCTCTAGGACAAACACAAGTGAGCTTTAGAGTGAACAATCTATTCAGTTTTATTTAAATATTAACTACTGAAAGGCTCACCTTGATAACTGCCAGGTGGATGATTCATATATCTACCATGAGATCTTTCATCAGGATACACAGGCCTGCCCCCCATTGCACTGCGGTCATACCCATCATAATCATAACTGTATCTGTATCCATCTTAAAGAGTAAGTCAACACAATCAAGTGGAAACATCCACATACATCATAAATGGACAAAATGATGCTCCCTACTAATAGCTTAGTGTGAACTAGATAGATTCATGATAGTCATGGCTGATGTAGTCAGACATCACATTTCCAAGATTGCAGTAAATATGTTCTCTAAGGATGATAAGAACCTGTGGCACAAATGGAAGGTGCTCATTGCTGTCACCACAAGGTTGCAGGTTCAAATCATGTTACTATTTAAAAGATAAAAAACCAAAAAAACGTCTTCACGGGATGAAAATAAGTCATCCACAGACACAAAAGAAGGTAACAGATATGTTTTCAACAGAGGAAAAGGATTCTACCACGATGCAAGGGCATCACAACCATAGTTGTTAATTTCGTTTCGTTTCGGCCGAAATTTTTCATTTTGGTCAAGTGGCCGAAACAAAATTTCGGTCCAAACTTTTCGGTTTGAATTTCGGTCAATTTCGGCCGAAATTCAAGATTTCGGCTGATTTCGGCCGAAATGTGACTTTTCGGCCGAAATGAAATTTTACATAATTAATTTTTTTTTACTTTTTTTACACATATATTTTGTATTTCTTATATTTTCACAAAATATAATTCCAAAAAAAAAAAACTATAATGGATAAAATCTATATATATATATATATATATATTACTTTTTCTATTTTTTTACTTATATATGTATATATATTATGTTATATTTTCCCCGAAATGTAATTCCGAAAAGTTTCGCCAAAATCCCAAATCGGCCGAAACTTTTCATTTTGCAGGCCAAAGCAAAATGAGGTCCGAAACGATATTAACAACTATGATCACAACAACTACAACAACAAACAAACAAACAAATAAAAAAAAAAAAAAAAAACCATCACCCAACTTCTCCCGCCATCATCAACATCATCAAAGCCTTGTCCCAACTATATTGGAGTTGGCTACATGAATGTTGTTTCTCCATTACGATCTATCATCAATCATCGGATAGGATGAAAACGGCCCAACATGATCACAGAATGTTGTTGTCTCAAAATTCATGTTTGGGTTATCCAACTTCTCTATATGATAAAATCATATTTCATGCCAGTAAAAACAATAAAATATATACATATATGCAAAACCCGCAATAAATTAGCTGTGGGATGTGAAGCAAGAATGCCCAACATGTGAGGGTGAAAACTCAGAAGCTGTGAAGTTGATAAAGTCATGTACCCTAAATTTCACTGCTTTGTGGGTAAGGTGTCAACAGCAATCAAAATACCACACAATTTTCATTGCTCTTATTGGAAAAATTATATCATTGAAATGCTTCGTTGAACTTGTATGTTTTACCAAACACAATATTATGCAATTATAACAAAAACCAATCAAGTAATGACCAATTTACAAGACGAGTATGAGGTTGTGATGTAAATCATTAATTTTTCTAGTTTTAAATAATTAAGTAGATAGGGTTTAAATTAGTAGTGAAAGAATTGTAGATAATCTTTTTTCTTTCACAGAATAGTTGTCAAACACTTCAACGGTTAAATAGGAAAAAAAATTTATTTTCTTGCTTGAAAATGATTGCCTTTCCTACAGATTACCTTACCTGGAGGAGTAATCTCTTTCATCTTTGCGTGCAATCTACGAAACCTAATTTCTTGTTTATGCAAAGCAATCTGCATCACAGGATATGATACTGGTACTGGATACTGAGTTGATACCTGTAGAGTACAATTCTAGTGTACCCTAGAGTACTAAGTCCATTCATAAAGTTCCATTATCATTCCAACTGTATTGAATGTCGCTGAAAAGACAGTTCCATTAATTTTCTTATTTGTGAATAGAGGACATAAATAATGATGAATACATTAATTTAAAAGTACTCTAAAGTAGAAATTATTACTTTGTGATTTGTATCGTGATACCAATATGAAATGTCACATGATGGATAGGATACCGATATCACTCGATTTCTTAGCAGTTTGTATTGTTTATTGGCAAAATAATCCATCTAATCATTATTTGCCTAGAGGACACTTTTGCAATAGGCATACTACACTATTCATGCATTCCCGCAAGGTGACTCATTGAAATGCTATCATTCATCTTTGATGGTACATCAAAGGGGCACCTCATTTAGGAATTAACCAATCAAATAGTCTTCATGCAGTTGGCTGCAAAATGGATTTTGATCGGGGCTGACTCCCAATTTGATCCATGATCTAATTTTGGCTATTGCACGATTGTTGACGTAATTGAGTGAAGCACAGAAATAAAGCAAAATATGGTGAAGCCAAATCTAGTGCAAAAGAAAAGGCAATGACCCATCCTACCTGTAAGTAGTTATGAAAAATAATCAGTTCAAGAGGTTGCAGTGATGAATCCAATAAAGATGTGTTGTAAAAATTGAGCTACAACAATATGCTAGTAATGTAGTCTTTCAGGAAAGAACAAAATAAATTTAAGTACATCATCATTTTGTTTGAGTCAACATGGCCGGCAAAGAAATTGTGATGTAGAACTCAATGATGATCTAATTATTGCACTAGCTGAAGCCTACTTGAAGCAATTGGAGCATCTCAAGTAAATCTACAAGGATCCTGATAAGAATCCCAAACAGTCCAAGTTTCTGTTTAAAATTGAATTTCAGTGGATGTTTTGGAATAGACACAGACATAGTGGCTATTTTGCAATTTTCAGAAAATCCAGAATCAAAAGAAGTCTCACGTGTGCCAGTTTTGAACCTGCTGTTTGGTGGGCCAGACCTGAACCAAGTCAAAGGAGCCAGGCACCACTAGGGTCGCCTGAGAGTGCACTTTCAGAATGCAGGTTCTGTTCCATCAAACGGTGGACCATGTGGGGTCCACAGAGATTCTTGCCAGAAGTGACCCAGACTACTACAGTTTTGGAAAATTGCTTATTTTGATTAATTTATTTACAGATTTTCATAGAAATTGATTGAGACTTCTAATTGTGTTAGGATTCATTTATGGAAAGATTCTTAGGGTTTTGCAGTGTTGTGAGTGCTATTTAAGCACCACAGTAGTCGACTAGTAGGGAATTAATGTTCATCAGTTTCTGTTTATCAATAGAAGCAGCATTTTGCTTTATTCTCCTCTCCATCATGGTCGTACGATGCTATGTGGATTGAGGAAAGGCTCTAACAGGTCAGTTGTAGGTTGTTTGCATCATTCCTTTAGCATATTTTGAATTCTGCACTTTGTGTAGTGCTGGTGTTTTTCTGGTTATTGGTTGTTACACCGATTGGGCCTTCGACAGTCCAATTCCGTCAAATCGGCACTGTGTCAAATTGTTACCACATATGTAATGTCTTGAAAATGTACAATTGATACCTATGCTCAAGCTAGAGAGCAAGTCTAATGCAATTAGCATATATGCTCATTCAAAGTACCATACTTGAGGTTCACTACATGTTCCTACTTTCATGATCAAAATGCACAGTTTATATAACGCTTGGTATATGCCTCTTAAATAATCATTCTGACTCCCTCAAACTCCCAGTGATAAATTGGCAACCATCTCAATTAGACAATTGTATGAACCAATTTCTATTCAGAAACAACTGGGTTTATTTGTAGTTTTGGGTCAATGGGTTTATTTGTAGTTTTGAGAGTAAGTTTCCTGAATTAGGATTAGATTAAATATGACTTATTCTAGGCTAGAGTTATAAGAAAGGAAAGGGGTCCAGAGGACATTGTGATAAGGCTTGAAAATGCTTAGGAGAATTTGGGGGGATTTTATTAACTAGGCCCTTCAATAAGATATTAATGACAAAGAAGATGTTGGATAAATGGAGAAAAAGTGTGGTAGTACATATATATAAGAATAAGGGAGATATACAAAATTATACCAACTGCCGTGGGATTAAACTCATGAGTCATACTATCAACCTATGGGAGAGAGTAATGGAGTAAAGATTTGGACAGGAGACCAAGATATCTTAAAATTAATTTGGTTTCATGCTAGGGAGGTCAACTATGGAAGCTATCTTCTCACTTAGGCAAATAATGGAAAAATATCGAGTTAAGAGCAAAAATCTACATACGGTCTTCATCGATCTGGAAAAAGGGCATTATAAGATACCTAGAGATTTAATTTGGTGGACTTTAAATAAAAGGAATGTTCCAAGAGGTTATATTGAAATTATTAAAAACATGCATGAAGGAGCAATTACGAGTGTGAGAACTACTCGTGGACAGATAGGTGAGTTCCTAGTGACTTTAGGTTTGCATCAGTGGTCCGCCCTAAGCCCTTACCTCTTTGCACTGATTATGGATGAGTTCACTACTCATATTCAAGGGGAGGCACCTTGGTGCATGTTGTTTCCAGATGATATAGTATTGATGGAAGAATCAAGAGATGGTATGAATGCAAAACTCGAGAGATGGCGGGAGGTTTTAGAATCGAAACACTTTAAAACAATTAGTACAAAGACAGAATATATGGAGTGCAACTTTAGTGGCCAGATACAAAGAGCGGAAACTACTGTGAGAATTGAACCAAAGAGATACCATAAAGAGATTCATCATGTTACCTCGGCTTAATAATTAGTAAGGATGGAGAGATTGATGAAGATATCGAACATACAATAAAAGCGAGATATCTGAAATGGAGACTTACTTTTGGAGTTCTTTGTGACCTACAAAGGCAAACAAGATTGGAGGAAAAATTTTATAGGACAGTGATTAGACCACCTATGACGAATGGAGCAGAATGTTAGCCAGTCAAGAAGCAACATACGCACAAAATGGATGTAGCAGATATGAGAATGTTGGGGTAGATGTGTGGTAAAACTAGTAAGGATAAAATTAAAAATAAGTGATTTCTAAAGCATTTAGAAGTAGCATCAATAGGAGTTAAAATTACGGAAACCCGTTTGAGATGGTTTGAGCATGTCCAACACGGGCAACGGCACCAACGGCCCCCCAAGGGGAAGGGGTAGGCCGAATAGGATGTGGACGGAGGTAGTAAAAGTAGTCCAAAGAAGTGCAGCTTATCTGAGGATCTGGCTCAGGATAGATCGGAATAGAGAAACACAATTCAAGTAGCCGACCCCAACATAGTAGGGACAAAGCTTTGATGATGAATTATACTGTGATCAAGATTTCCTATTATGATGTAATTAGGCTTCCTAGTATGATTATGATTTAAGTTTTCTATTATGACTAGAATTAGGTTTCTCGGTTTCAATTGATATCTTTGGTTGTACCTTAAAAATGGTCAATTGATATTCATAATAATAAAAGATCAACAAATTTAGTCAAGCTGTAGCCCTAGAATTTCAACTAGGCATCAAAGCTAGGTTTGGCAAGATTTAGGTTTAGGGTTGGTTCAGATATAGTTTCTCTCTTTCCCTTTCTTCCCTATGTGTTCCATGTTCCTTGACTTCTCCATGAGTTTGTTTCACCCAAAAGACAAACCAAAACCCATTATTGTTTCTTTGAAGTGCTTTGTTCATTCAAAGAGAGGATTCCCTTTCTAACTAAAGGCCCTGTTTTTCAAATTTGTCCAAGATGGAGAAAGTTTTTCAATGCTCATCTTCTAAATCTCCTTCTAGTGTTAGGGGGTATACCTGAGGCCTTTGACCTGACAAGACTAACCCCCCAGGTTTCGAACTTTTGATTCTCATTTGTAGGAAATCTAGGAAAATAATTCTAACCGAAAGGGACCATATTCGTATCAAACAAAGAGAAAGTTCATGCACTTAAGAAAATAATTATAGGAAATCTAGGAAAATAACTCTTAAGCCAAAAGGGACCATATTCGTATCAAACAAAGAGAAAGTACATGCACTTAGGAGGTGGCAACCCCTTCAACATCCTCGTCCCCAAGAATCAGAATAAGAAAGGGCAATGGATTGCTCAGTATCATCAATAACGAATAATAGCAGAGTCGAGTGGGCCACTATGCATCTGCATGTTCCTAGAAGAACAAAGCAGAAGAATGTCTCAGTTCCTCCAAAAACCCGTCAAATGAAAAGGCCTCAACAAAATCCTTCATTAGTTATAGAAGGCAAGAGCCTTAACAAAAAGACGACAAAGAAGGAAAGCAATAAACATCGGTCATAGGTGCTTCATGTTCCTATCAAGCAAATCATTTTTTTCAGTTTCATCAAGTCCCAAAGGTTCAAAAGAGGGATGCTCTTGTTGAAGTTCAACTTTTGGATTTATTGGTGGAGGACATGATCATTCAACATTTCTCAGTTTCATTCCTATCTTATGGTTGAGGTTGTGTAGATGATAACCCGAAGGTCTCATCCGGTCAGTCGAAGCCCGAAGGCTATCGTTTCTTTTGGATGTAGTCCATTTAGTCTTTCTGATTGTGTTTCTTTTCCCCTCGAGAGGAAGATTCCGAAAGTTTAGTCGGCCAAGAAATTCTCCCTCATCTCCTCACTCGATTTCCCTTCTTCTCCAAAAGCCCTATTCAAAAGCAAGACCAGACCTTTTTTCTCTCTTTCAGCTTGCCACCAAAATCATAACCATAGCTTCTCGTCCTCTCAAATCCTCAAAGGATAAACAAAAACTTGAACCAAACTGAACAGAGTTATCAAAGAGAACCTTTGTCGTGGACTTGTAGTGTCGAAGAAGAGGCAAAGCTTGAACAGGGTGAGGGTTTGGACGATAAGAGCTTGCAAAGATTCAACTCGAAATCTAACCCAATACCTTCTGTTCTGATTTAATTCCCTCTCCTTTATAGT
Organism: Umbellularia californica; assembly: GCA_028538565.1. Lineage (NCBI taxonomy): Eukaryota > Viridiplantae > Streptophyta > Magnoliopsida > Laurales > Lauraceae > Umbellularia > Umbellularia californica. The sequence goes on from JAPQWN010000007.1 coordinate 46,859,401, forward strand.
GTTTCTTCTTTCTCATGTGTCTAGGGTTTCTTGACCTTTAAGGGAAAAACCCTAGAGATTGTTAGATACTTAGATTGATTCTTTTGTATAAAAAGAGACAATGGATTGAAAGACAAAATGACGAAACTTCTAAAAAAATAACCTTTGATCGCCATAAATCATACTTTTGCCCAACCCTATCCACAATTACACATTTCCATCCCCCTACTACGTGATTATCATGCACCAAGTGGAACACGCACAAGGGAGGACTGTGCCTTAGCACCACACCAACAATGCACACCTGATCGCACATAAATATGAATCAGCCTTATCACATCCATTAGGGGTCGGCATATATGAATACACATAAATATGTGCGTGTAGATACATGTGTGCGTGATAAGAGACCATGGCACAGTGGCTCACTATTGCAACATTGAGGTTGTGGGTTCAAGTCATGTTACTAATCAGAAAATAAAAAAGTGTACATATATGTACCTTTTTTTAAAGGTATATATGTATAAAGAGGATTTCTATAAACTGCTCCCTTAAAAGGGCGATGTATTTGCCCCCTTACAACATCCAACAAAAGAAAGCAACATAAATGGCTGTCATGCTTTGAAATTTGACCCCTAATATCTTTTGTTTTGATTTAATTCCCTCTCTTTTCTAGTGCTTCTTCTTTCTCATGTATCTAGGGTTTCTTGACCTTTAGGGCCCGTTTGGATAATTCACGTATAAATTGAATTCAAGTGAAGGGTCACTTTAAGAGACAAGAAAAGGAGGGGTATTATCAAAAAGTACAAAATTTCAAAATCCACCAAATTCCAGTGTTCCAGAAAGAAAACACTAAACAAATTTTTTATTCATCTAGAATAGACCGAACCAGTTCCAACATTTAACACAACTTTTTTTTTTATTTTTTATTCCAATGCTGCCCCTCTAAAAGCCCAAAAAAAGTGGTACAAGGGTAGTCCCACCGGCGCACACACACACACCCAAAAAAAAAAAAAAAAAAAAAAACACCCCGCAGCCCTCTTCCTTTTGCGGCAATGGGATGTTTCATTTTTCCCTCCAAATACCTCTTTCTCTCACTTTTCATTTGTTTCAAACAAAAAAAGAAAGGAAGGAAGAACCCTGAAGTTCCAAACCAAATAAGGTGCAATTTTAAACCTAAATCACTCATCCTGATCTTGCACAGAACCTCAGAAGCTTTTAATTACTATTTGAAGTGCTACTGAAAGAAATGAAGGTGGAGGCAAGGGTTTCTTTTTCTTTTCTTTTTTCCTGAGCGCAAGATTTGGGTATTTTCATCAAATGTTTTCATATTATTTTTAAGGCTTAATTTTGTATGATGTGATTTAGATGCATGATTTACTGAGTTGTCACAGTTTGCATGTAGAAAGGTAGAAGTGCCCTTTCGTATTTTATATTATATATATATATATATATATATATATTATTCAGTGGTCCCGTTGGGTCTTTTCTAAAGCTGAACACTACTACACTAGAAAGGTGGGAATGCCGGAATGTTCCATTCCATGGCCAAAGGAAATGTAGACCGGAACACAGTTGACAACTATGGCAACTTTAGCCCATCCGCCTTCCCCCTCCACTCCTTTTGGTTTTTTGATGCCACTAAAATTTTGGGATTAAAGATATATCTCCATTCCCCACATTCCCCAATCTACCATCATCATCAGCATATTCAATTTCTAGGTATTTCCAGAAGTCCTCTATAACACAGACCCAGAGAAAAGAGGTAGAAGCAAAAATAAAAACAACAATATAAACATCGGACCCGCGCTAAATTCATCAATTAGGTTACTTCCCACTAATTAAAAAAAAACAGCTAATTATGCGACCTAATCAATATAAGATTCAGCAATGAGTATCATCTCAAAAGGCAACAAGAAATGGCATTCCAAAAGGCAGAAACCAACCCACCTAGGGCTTCCGCGGCGGTTATCGTACCCTCCATCGTCCCGACGCGAGCGCTTGAAAGGAGGGGGCGGCGACATGCGCCGCGGGGGAGAGTGCCGGGTGCGGTCCCGGAACGGCGGAGGGCTCGGGCTTAATCGACGCTTGAAATCCCTCTCCCGATCGCGGGAAGACCCGACGGCTCCCGGCGAACGGTTCCGGTCATGGTAACGGCGATCGTCCCTCTCGTCGCGCCTCTCCCTCGAATCTCGATCCCTCCGGCGAGGCGGAGGTGGCAGAGGCAGTTCGTCCGGCGACTTGTCCCTCCTCTCAGGCGGCCGCTCCCGGCGACGGTCGAGGGAGGAATCTAAAGGCATGTCGGCAACTTCGGCCATTGAAGAGCAACAGAAGGTTTCAGGTGCGAAATAGGAACCCTAGAATTTCCAAGTTCCAACTCCTTGGCCTCCTTGTGGCTTGTGAGTTATGCTGGGACTGGGCCTGACATCCAAGTGAAAAAGGCGAACCTTAACCTTGGGAAACGATAGTTAGACGATGGAAAGTTACGAGTACTTCTTCCCCTTGGTTCTTCATAATTACAGTACTAGTATAATTACCTGCGTTCACCACGTCGCAAACATTGTAATTTAAATATTAATTTATAAAAAAATCAATAACTATTTTTAGAAAGAAAGCAAAAAAAAAATTCTTTTTATGAGTATGTATGTTTGTAATCCAAGAGTTGGTATCATAGAATGAAAAAAAATGAGAATTGGAATAGAAAGGGAATGATAGAGTTTGGATTAGAACAAAGTCTTTGAAAAAAAATAGAAAAGAAAAGTGAAGAGCAGTTATTAGTGGTTATGATAAAGAGATAAAGAAGAAAATTGATGTAACTTCCGGTCAAAATTGAATCCAAAACCTTTTAGCTTAACATATTATAATTGGGATAAAAGTGGACTCCAGGCCGGGTTGTTTAGGTCTGACTAGGCATGAAAATCTAGGCGTGCCGGCAAAATCGGGCCTAATTGGCCGGCACAGCCCATGATTAATATGCGAGCTGTGCCGTGCCAAGTCCAATCCTTAGGGGTCAGCCCAGCATGGCCCAAGGCAAGGCTCTGGTTGTGCCATGCTGCACCAGGCCCTAGTCTGGCCTGGGCCATGCAGCTCGTGGGCGGCCCACATATCCCCCTGCCCTTTTTTATTTTTTTAGTTTTTTTAAGTCTTAGAGACTTAGACTCTTCACTCTTGGTCTTAGACCAATTTCATTAAAATAAAGAAATTAAGAGAAATAAATAAGTAGAATAACACTGATGATGTTTTGAAAAAATACATCAAATAAATTGTATATCCTTGAAATTTAAGTTACAAAAAGTTCAATTTTGGATTCATATATAATGAAATGCAAATATTTTGATAAATGAAAAAAGAATTACAACTTTAGAAACCTATGATACATTCTAAAAAATAAATTATAACTTTGAAAACTTATGATACATTCTAAAAAATAAATTACAAGTTGAAAGCCTATTGTACATTCTTAAAAAAAATTATACTATGATATATGTAACGCCGCTAACTCGTTTTCTATCTCAAACTCATCATCGATGTGTTGTTCCCTATCCTTGATACCAATCCCATAAGCACATATAGGTCTCAACAGTTTCTTCTGTAAGCATAGTCCTCATGGGGTCAATAAGGCGCCCACTTGCAGTAAATGACTAGTCTGATGCAACTGCAAACGCTGGTATTGTTAGTATATCACGGGCTATAGCGGAAAGCACAAGAAACTTAGTTTCAAATAATTTCCACAATGCCAAAAGATCAAAAGCATCTTCTTCATCATCTGAGATTGAAACAGGATTGCTCTCTAAGTACATTGTTAATTCATTAAGGTTGTAAGAGGATCCTCTGGAAGAAGAGGAGTTATTTCATAAGATTTCCTCATAATACTTCAAATGACCTTATTTTTTCCTTTATGTACGTGGGGAGGGTCTGTTAGGACCATGGGTGTTATGGATCTACCTAATCGGGTAGCATAATCTAAATAAAGTGTTTCTAATTGTGTCTTAACTGTAAATATATCATTTATATTAGTTGTATTCATGTTAGAGTTTATTTCATCAAGAAGGGTTTCTACACCTTTTAATTTCAATCTAGGGTCTAATGCAGTAGCTAAACAAAATGTTAAAGGAGCTATTGTTGATACCAAAAAAGCCACTATGTCTCATCAACATCAAGAAGCCTCGTGAAGTTGCATCTTGCTACAAAACAGGTAAAGCTACTTCAAGCATCAGATCTTGTCAGAATCAGATAAAAACTGAAAGATCCTTTAAGACAGCCAAAAAAGGGGTACACCTGAAGTTTCGGGCCATTCCGACATCGTTTGGCCTAACATCACTTCTCCGACAGCTAAACAAGCGCTCCCGGCGGCGACATCATCAAAGACACCAAAACTTTGATCAGATCCTATGGATGACTCCAGAATGTCTCCAAAGGGCTCCATGCCAAATTTCAAGTCTAACCGACAACGTTTGACCCTCCATCAACGCTCGAGCAGCAAAATCAAGCCTCCCGGCGGGGGGAACCACCGAAGCCATCACTCATCAAACAAAGTACATAAGTGGCTTCAACATGCTTCCAAAAGGCTGCACGTCGAATTTCAAGTCATTCCAACAACGTTTGACCAGGTTTCGATGCTCCGAAAGAAAATCAAGCCTACTGGCGGCGGAGCACCCCGGGACCATGACATCCAAGTTGGAGCTAATGGATCGTCTCAAAATGACTCTAATAGGCTCCCCGTCAAATTTCAAGTCAATCGGACATCATTTGACCACATATCAAAGTTCGACATTTTCCCCGCAGCAAAATCAAGTTAAGCATCGATGGGACCCCAAACGGCTTCAAAACTCAAATAAAAGCTCATGGTTGGTCCTATCCATTGCTCAAAAAGCTTCACCTCAATTTTCAGGTCATTCCGACATCGTTTGACCTAGTTTCGACTCTTGATGGAAAATCGGCTACAAAGTCTTCGGTTTTCCCGAAAAATGGAAAACTTTGCGCTCCGGTTTCGCACAGGTTCTCATTAAGTTTTCTCCAAGAAAATCAAGTCAATAATTGAGGAAAAATGTCAAGAAAAATACAGAAGAAAGAAGGAACAAAAAAGACGGAAAAACGGCCGAAAACGAAGCTCGACGACCAAAAGGGCCAGAGCCCTATTGTCCCCAGCGACCTTGGGCCAAGGTCGCCGGCGACCCTGAAAATCCGGGTCGCCGGATTTCGCACCAAACGGCCCGTTTTCCGATCCTTTTCGCGTTTCGAGCATTCCTGCCTCTGTGATTTTCTGAAAATCCAATTTTTGATGCTTGAAAACTACTGATCTTCACCGACATCTTGGATCCGCAGTCAAAAGCATAAAATCATCACTGATCACTCCGAGATCGCCAACCGGCTGATCAAGAAAGTATACTTTATGTCTGACAGATCGTAAAATCAACAAGACAGATATCACCGGCCCACCAACATCAATTAATGTATGAAATTGCACCGCAATCCAACATCAAACAATGTGTGGATCGACCTGTGATGATCACTAGAAGAATTTCAAAAGACGCGGCGCGGCCCGCGACTCTTCACATGCCCTGGCAACCACTTAATGTCATTGATTGACCCGTTTATGACAACTTAATGCGGTCATTAACTTATTATTTTGGACGGCCCAATCAGATTTAAGCATTTGGGAGTTATAAATCCAAGCAATCATGGCATTAAACCCATGAAACTCCCATCATCATGAAGATTAAAGGCGATTAAATGCCCACTACCCTTCATCGGCCAATTACAAGCCAAGAAAAAAGAGTTACAAAATCAAAGAATAAAAACTTATAACTCCTCATCAATTCCCTCATCATGGCCATCAATGCCCATAATCACCTCATGGCTACCAAAAGGCTATAAAAGGAGGTGGGTTCCAAGAAGAAAGGGAGGAAAAAGAAAGAATCAAAAGTGCAATCCCAAGCTCTGAAAATCCAGAAAATCCAAGAGAGAGACGAAGTCCTGCTGCTTTACTCCCAGAAGCATTACAAGGTGATCAACATCCCTTGGGGGGCCACCCCCAAAGTCCCCTCCTTCTACAACATGGCCTAAACGCGGCTTTTCAGCCCGTTTACTCGGTTTTTCATTGGATATAGGACCTCCTCTTGGTCCTTGTCTTTTAAAAAACTGATGTTAGGAGCCAAGCCGAAGAATCAAAGCATCAACCATTTTCATTTGAAGAACGATGGCGAAGTCCATACATGACTTGCGACTATCGATCTCAACGTGTTCCCACAATCTCCTAGGAAGTTAGATTCCTTTTCTTCCTTTTCTATTATAGTTTGTATTTTTTTAAAAAAACAAAAAGAAATCACAATTCTTGTCTTTCATATTTGATGAGTTTTGTAAAATCGCCTTTCACGGCAAAATAGCCTTCCTCGGCAAACAAACAAAAAACGCCTCCTACGGCATTCTCAAAAAACAAACTTGTCTCTTTTCTTAATTTTTATGCAATTTGAAAAGTTAGAAAAAAGGATTGATTTCCTTTCCACTTGTGAAGGTGAATCTCCGGAAATCAATCATTTCCTTTCCATTCCAAATTCCAAGTAGAAAGTAAATCTGGCATACCCGTACAAAAAAGTTGATACCCGCGATTTTCCTCCTTCGCCGAGACCCAGCTCAGCCCCTGGGGTGCGGAAGGAGAGGACGGAAACCTCCGATCGAGTCCATAAGCTATTCTCCAATATTGTGAAAACTTTGCCTTCATTTGTATACACATAAGTTGGAAATTTGGAAAATCTCTATACACCATTTTAAACCAAAAAGCATCTTGAAATGTCCTAAAATGCGCATCTCAACCCATAATCCGTTAGATTGTGTTTTCGTACACAGGATGCGCACGAAGTTCGGTCCGGAGCCTTTTCGAGCGCCGAACTGCCTAAAGTGTTTTCCAAACCCAAGATTCGCCCCAAAACCCGTTTTAAACCGAAAAGCATATCGAAATGTCCTAAAATTCGCATCTCAACCCATAATCCCTTAGATTCTGTTTTCGTTCACAGGATGCGCACGAAGTTCGGGCCGGAGCGTTTTCAAGCGCCGAATTGCCTGAAGTGTTTTCCAAACCCAAGATTTGCCCCAAAACCCGTTTTAAACCGAAAAGCATCTCGAAATGTCCTAAAATGCGCATCTCCACCGATAATCCCTTAGATTGTGTTTTCGTACACATGATGCGCACGAAGTTCGGGCCGGAGCCTTTTCGGGCGCCGAACTTACTGAAGTGTTTTCCAAACCCAAGATTTGCCCAAAAACTCATTTTAAACCGAAAAGCATCTCGAAATGTCCTAAAATGCGCATCTCAACCTGTAAACCCTTAGATTGTGTTTTCGTACACATGATGTGCACGAAGTTCGGGCCGGAGCCATTTCGAACGCCGAATTGCCTAAGTGTTTTCCAAACCCCAGATTCGCCCCAAAACCCGTTTTAAACAGAAATTCATCTTGAAATTTCCTAAAATGCGCATCTCAACCCATAATCCCTTAGATTGTGTTTTCGTACACATGATGCGCACGAAGTTCAGGCTGAAGCCTTTTCTAGTGCCGAACTGCCAGAAGTGCTTTCCAAACCCAAGATTCACCCCAAAACCCGTTTTAAACAAAAAATCATCTCGAAATTTCCTAAAATGCCCATCTCAACCCATAATCCCTTAGATTGTGTTTTCGTACACAGGTGTCGTACGATACGCACGAAGTTCGGGCCGGAGCGTTTTCGAGCGCCGAACTGCCTGAAATGTTTTCCACACCCAAGATTCGCCCCAAAACAAGTTTTAAACCGAAAAGCATCTCAAAATGTCCTAAAATGGGCATCTCAACCCATAATCCCTTAGATTGTGTTTTCGTACACAGGTGCTGTACGATGCGCACGAAGTTCGGGCTGGAGCCTTTTCGAGCGCCGAACTGCCTAAAATGTTTTCCAAGCCCAAGATTTGCCCCAAAACCCGTTTTAAACCGAAAAGCATCATGATATGTCCTAAAATGCGCATCTAAACCCATAATCCCTTAGATTGTGTTTTCATACACAGGATGCGCACGAAGTTCAGGTCGGAGAATTTACAGGGCTTGGAGTCAGCTGGCTGAAGAGTGCTATTTTCTTTGCCAATTGTAATGAGGATGTTCAGCTTGCTATTTCTTCTATGCTTCATGTTAGAAAAGGAGACCTTCCCATCAGATATCTCGGGCTTCCTCTCTCTTCCAAAAAGTTAAGCTTCAATGACTGTCAACCTCTTCTGGCCAAAGTGCAGCAACGGTTATCTGGCTGGAAAGCAAAGGTGATCTCATATGCTGGTCGATTGGAATTGATCAGGTCCACTCTATCATCATTTCATTTATTTTGGACATCTGTCTTCCTCCTCCCTCAAGCAACATTACATGCTCTAGACAGACAGATCCGAGACTTTTTCTGGAATTGCTGGTCTTCTTCTTATATCCACCCTATTGCCTGGAGTTCTATATGCCAGCCTGTCACTGTGGGAGGCTTAGGTGTGCGATCTCTTGCTGGCCTTGCAAAGGCAGCATTGTTAAGACAGGTCTGGAACGTTGTTAGCAACAAAAACACTTGCTGGAATATCTGGGTCAATGCAAAATATTTGAAAGGTCAATCCTTCTGGGATGTTTCCATTCCAAAATCAGCATCTTGGGATTGGAAAGGTATCTTAGCTCTCCGCCAGTTGGCTCTTCCTCATATCCGATTTTTGATTGGTAACGGGCAAGCCACGGAATTCTGGTCTGACCCATGGCTTCGAGGTGGCCGCCTCTGGGACTTTTATGGATCTCGAGCTGTGTATGATCTGGGCTTAGGCGCTGATATAAGGGTTAGTCGATTCATCCATCATGGTTGTTGGCATTTTCCACCTCCTACATCAAATGCCCTGATAGATATATTTCAACTTATTCCTAATGAGACTCAACCATGGAGTCTGTTTGATGATGAAATTGTTTGGACTCTTGACGAGAAGGGGAATTTCACTTTAAAGTCTGCCTACAACTTTATATGCAACACTCCAACCCAGCCGCTAAATTGGACAGCTGCAATATGGTTTACAGGGTGCATTAAAAAGCATTCTATTTGTGCTTGGATGTTATTTCATGGTCGCCTCAAGACCAAGGACTTTCTATTGCAACGAAATGTTGATTGTGATACTTGTTGCGTCCTTTGTGACTGCACATGGGAATCAGCTACACACCTCATTATTCACTGTCCATATACTCAAGAGGTTTGGAAGGTACTGCTCTCTAAATTAAATTTGCTACCGGTTCAGTGCTCTACTGTTCAGGAGCTATTAGACTCTGTTCTCTCTCGTCTTCCTTTGCAGTGTGCGGGTGTAGACACTCTTGGGAAACTACTCTTTAATGCTTATGTGTGGAATGTGTGGGCTGAGCGCAATGCAAGAATTTTCAGGGCAACAGCTAGATCCAGTCGGACATTGGTACAACTCATTATTCAGGTTGTCACAATAAAAATTCTGTATCTTGGCATCAGCTTACCGTATGATATTCAGTGTCATTGGAATGTGCCTACAGTCGATCATGTTATCAGCAGGACTTTGGTTAGTGATAGAGTCCATGGGTGGAGGCTTTCATTAGCCACAATTCATCAGGTACTCGTTGGCATTTTATGGCGTGATATTCATCAGCCTTTGAAGGGACAGCGGTTGTCAATGCTTACACACTATGATGGTGTCTATCAACTTATGCAGCTTGTTCCAGCGGATGCTATTCCCATCACCATCGAAACTGATACTTCATTGCAACAAATAATTCTTCACCCAGATCAGTCTCAATGGCAAATGCGATTCCAGGCGAGAAGGCTTCATGCTTTGGTTACTTGCTTTGATCAAGTCAGCTTTTCTCGTCTCCATCCTTCTACTGTTCGTTTCAGCCAAGTTATCAGCAAATTATCAGGGCCTCAAATGATGAATATTGATAACATTGATATTTTGTACAATTCTCTCAATGTAAACACTAGATGACAACTCTTGTTTGTTATTGCCTTTATTAGGGAATCCTTTGATTTGTAAGAAAGGGGTATGCCCCTTCTGGTAGAGGCTATAATCTTTCTGATTTTAGCCTTCCATCTTGTACTATATTTTTCTGAGAAAATGAAGAACAAACTTACTCTTCAAAAAAAAAAAAAGTTCAGGTCGGAGCCTTTTCGGGTGCCGAACTGCCTGAAGTGTTTTCCAAACCCAAGATTCGCCCCAAAACCCGTTTTAAACCGAAAAGCATCTCGAAATGTCTTAAAATGCGCATCTCAACCCGTAATCCCTTAGATTGTGCTTTCGTACACAGGATGTGCATGAAGTTCGGGCCGGATCCTTTTCGAGCGCCAAACTGCCTGAAGTGTTTTCCAAACCCAAGATCCGCCCAAAAATCCATTTTAAACCGAAAAGCATCTCGAAATGTCTAAAAATGCGCATCTCAACCCATAATCCCTTAGAATTTCTCTTCGTACACAGGATGCGGACAAAGTTTGGGCCGGAGCCTTTTCGAGCGCCGAACTGCCTGAAACCCAAGAATCGCCCCAAAACCCGTTTGAAACCGAAAAGCATATCTAAATGTCCTAAAATGCGCATCTCAACCCATAATCACTTACATTGTGTTATCGTACACATGATGCGCACGAAGTTCGGACCGGAGCCTTTTTGAGCGCCAAATTGCCTAAAGTGTTCTCCAAACCCAAGATTTGCTCAAAACCCGTTTTAAACCGAAAAGCATCCCGAAATATCCTAAAATGAGCATCTCAACCCATAATCCCTTAGATTGTGTATTCGTACCGTACGATGCGAACGAAGTTCGTGCCGGAACCTTTTCAAGCGCCTAACTGCCAGAAGTGTTTTCCAAACCCAAGATTCATGCCAAAACCCGTTTCAATCATAAAAGCATTTTGAAATGTCCGAAAATGCGCATCTCAACCCAGAATCCCTTAGATTGTCTTTTCGTACACAGTGCACACGAAGTTCGAGCCTAAGCTGTTTCGAGCGCCGAACTGCCTAAAGAGTTTTCCAGACCCGGGACTCACCCCAAAATCCGTTTTAGACCAAAAAGCAATTCGAAATGTCCTAAAATGCGCAACTCGACCCATAATCCCTTAGATTGCGTTTTCGTGCACAGGATGTGTACGAAGTTTGGGCCGGAGCCTTTTCGAGTGCTGAACTACCTAAAGTGTTTTTCAGACCTGAGATTCGCCCTAGAACCCGTTTTAGACCGAAAAGCATCTCGAAATGTCCTAAAATGCGCATCTCGACCCATAATCCCTTAGATTGCGTTTTCGTGCACAGGATGCGCACGAAGTTCGGGCCGGAGTCTTTTCGAGCGCCGAACTGCCGAAAAGTTTTCCAGGCCCGAGATTCTCCCCAGAACCTATTTTAGACCAAAAAGTATCTCGAAATGTCCTAAAATGCGCATCTAACCCATAATCCCTTAGATTGCATTTTCGTAAACAGGATGCGCACGAAATTCGGGCCGGAGCCTTTTCGAGTGGCGAACTGCCTGAAGTGTTTTTCGCCCCAGACCCGTTTAGACCGAAAAGCATCTCGAAATGTACTAAAATGCGCATCTCGACCCATATTCCATTAGATTGAGTTTTCGTGCACAGGATGCGCACGAAGTTCGGGCCGGAGCCTTTTCGATCGCCGAACTGCTTGAATGTTTTCCAGACCCGAGATTCGACCCGGAACCCGTTTTAGACCGAAAAACATCTCGAAATGTCCTAAAATGCGCATCTCGACCCATAATCCCTTAGTTTGCGTTTTCGTGCCCAGGATGCGCACGAAGTTCGAGCCAGCCAGAGCCTTTTCGAGCGCCGAACTGCCTGAAGATTTTTCCAGACCAGATATTCGCCGCAGAACCTGTTTTAGATCGAAAAGCATCTCGAAATGTCCTAAAATGTGCATCTCCACCCATAATCCCTTAGATTGCATTTTCGTGCATCCTGCCCACGAAGTTCGGGCCGGAGCCGTTTCGAGCGCCGAACTACTTGAAGTGTTTTCCAGACCCGAGATTCGTCCCAGAACCGGTTTTAAACCGAAACGCATCTCGAAATGTCCTAAAATGGGCATCTCCACCCGTAATCCCTTAGATTGCCTTTTTGTGCACAGGATACCCACGAAGTTTGGGCCGGAGCCATTTCTAGTGCCGAACTGCTTAAAGTGTTTACTAGACTCGAGATTCGCCCCAGAACCCGTTTTAGACCGAAAAGCATCTCGAATGTACTAAAATGCGCATCTCTACCCATATTCCCTTTGATTGCGTTTCCGCGCACAGGATGCGTACGAAGTTTGGGCCGGAGCTTTTTCGAGCGCCGAACTGCCTGAAGTGTTTTCCAGAACCGAGATTTGCCCCAGAAATTGTTTTAGACCAAAAAGCATCTCAAAATGTCCTAAAATGCGAATGTCGACCCATAATCCCTTAGATTGCATTTTCGTGCACAAGATGCACACGAAGTTCGGGCCGGAGCCTTTTTGAGTGCCGAACTGCCTGAAGATTTTTCCAGACCCGATATTCGCCCCAGAACCCGTTTTAGATCGAAAAGCAACTCGAAATGTCCTAAAATGCGCATTTCGACCCAAAATAACTTAGAATGCGTTTTCGCGCACAGGATGCGCAAGAAGTTTTGGCCAGAGCCTTTTCCAGCGCCGGACAGCCTGAACTGTTTTCCAGACCAGAGAATTGCTCCATAAAATGTTTTAAACCGAAAAGCGACTCGAAATATCCTAAAAAGCGAATCTCGACCCATAATCCCTTCAATTGCGTTTTCGTGCAAAGGATGCGCACGAAGTTCGGGCCGGAGCCGTTTCGAGTGCCGAACTGCCTGAAGTGTTTTTCAGACCCGAGATTCGCCCTAGAACCCGTTTTAGACCGAAAAGCATCTCGGCATGTCCTAAAATACGCATCTCGACCCATAATCACTTAGATTGCATTTTCGTGCACATGATGCGCACGAAGTTCGGGCCGGAGCCTTTACGAGCGCCGAACTTTCTGAAGTGATTTACAGACCCGACATTCGCCCCATAACACGTTTTAGATAGAAAAGCGTCTCGAAATGTCCTAAAAAGCGCATCTCGACCCATAATCCCTTAGATTTCGTTTTCGTGCCCAGGATGCGCACGAAGCTCGGGCCAGAGTATTTTCGAGCGCCAAACTGCCTGAAGTGATTTCCAGACCTGATATTCGCCCCAGAACCCGTTTTAGACCGAAAAGCAACTCGAAATGTCCTAAAATGTGAATCTCGACCAAAAATTCCTTAGAATGCGTTTTCGTGCACATGATGCGCACGAAGTTCGGGCTGGAGCCTTTTCGATCGCCGAACTGTGTGAAGTGTTTTCCAGACCCAAGATTCGCCTCAGAACACGTTTTAGATAGAAAAGCGTCCTGAAATGTCCTAAAAAGCGCATCTCGACCCATAATCCCTTAGATTTCATTTTCGTGCACAGGATGCGCACGAAGCTCGGGCTGGAGCATTTTCGAGCGCCGAACTTTCTGAAGTGATTTCCAAACCCGAGATTCGCCCCAGAACCCGTTTTAGACTAAAAAGCAACTCGGAATGTCCTAAAATGCGCATCTCGACCTAAAATACCTTAGATTGCGTTTTCGTGCACAGGATGCGCACGAAGTTCGGGCCGGAGCCTTTTCGAGCGCCGAACTTCCTGAAGTACAGACCCGACATTCGCCCCATAACACGTTTTAGATAGAAAAGCGTCTCGAAATGTCCTAAAAAGCACATCTCGACCCATAATCCTTTAGATTTCGTTTTCGTGCACAGGATGCGCACGAAGCTCGGGTCGGAGCATTTTCTAGCGCCGAACTGCCTGAAGTGATTTCCAGACCCGAGATTCGCCCAAGAACCCGTTTTAAACTGAAAAGTAACTCGAAATGTCCTAAAATGCGCATCTCGAACCAAAATTCCTTAGAATGCGTTTTCACGCACAGGATGCGCACGAAGTTTGGGCCGGAGCCTTTTCGAGAGCCGGACTGCCTGAAGTGTTTTCCAGACCTGATATTCGCCCCAGAACCCGTTTTAGACCGAAAAGCAACTCGAAATGTCCTAAAATGCGAATCTCGACCAAAAATTCCTTAGAATGCATTTTCGTGCACATGATGCGCACGAAGTTCGGGCTGGAGCCTTTTCGAGCGCCGAACTGTGTGAAGTGTTTTCCAGACCCAAGATTCGCCCCAGAACACGTTTTAGATAGAAAAGCGTCCTGAAATGCCCTAAAAAGCACATCTCGACCCATAATCCCTTAGATTTCGTTTTGGTGCACAGGATGCGCACGAAGCTTGGGCTGGAGCATTTTCGAGCGCCGAACTTTCTGAAGTGATTTCCAAACCCGAGATTCGCCCTAGAACCCGTTTTAGACTGAAAAGCAACTCGGAATGTCCTAAAATGCGCATCTCGACCCAAAATACCTTAGATTGCGTTTTCGTGCACAGGATGCGCACGAAGTTCTGGCCGGAGCCTTTTCGAGCGCCGAACTTCCTGAAGTGCAGACCCAACATTCGCCCCATAACACGTTTTAGATAGAAAAGCGTCTCGAAATGTCCTAAAAAGCACATCTCGACCCATAATCCTTTAGATTTCGTTTTCGTGCACATGATGCGGACGAAGCTCGGGTCGGAGCATTTTCTAGCGCCGAACTGCCTGAAGTGATTTCCAGACCCAAGATTCGCCCAAGAACCTGTTTTAGACTGAAAAGCAACTCGAAATGTCCTAAAATGCGCATCTCGACCCAAAATACCTTAGAATGCGTTTTCACGCACAGTATGCGCACGATGTTCGGGCCGGGGCCTTTTCTAGCGCAGGACAGCATGAAGTGTTTTCCAGACCAGAGGATCGCCCCGTAACACGTTTTAAACCAAAAAGCGCCTCGAAATATCCTAAAAAGCGAATCTCGACCCACAATCCCTTCGATTGAGTTTTCGTGCATAGGATGCGCACGAAGTTCGGGCCGGAGCCGTTTCGAGTGCCGAACTGCCTGAAGTGTTTTCCAGACCCGAGATTCTCCCTAGAACCCGTTCTAGACAGAAAAGCATCTCGACCCATAATCACTTAGATTGCGTTTTCGTGCACAGGATGCTCACGAAGTTCGGGCCAGAGCCTTTTCGAGCGCCGAACTTGCTGAAGTGATTTACAGACCCGACATTCGCCCAAGAAAAAGTTTTAGATATAAAAGTGTCTCGAAATGTCCTAAAAGGCGCATCTCAACCCATAATCCCTTAGATTTCGTTTTCGTGCCCAGCACGAAGGCCGGAGCATTTTCAAGCGCCGAACTACCTGAAGTGATTTCCAGACCCGAGTTTCGCCCCAGAACCCGTTTTACACTGAAAAGCAACTCGAAATGTCCTAAAACGCGCATCTCGACCCAAAATCCCTTAGATTGCTTTTTCGTGCACAGGATGCGCACAAAGTTCAGGCCGAAGCCTTTTCGAGCGCCGAACTGCTTGAAGTGTTTTCCAGACCCGAGAATCGTCCCAGAACACGTTTTAGATAGAAAAGCCTCTCGAAATGTCGTGAAATGCGCATCTCGACCCATAATCCCTTAGATTTCGTTTTCGTGCACAGGATGCGCACGAAGCTCGGGCCGGAGCATTTTCAAGCGTCGAACTACCTGAAGTGATTTCCAGACCCGAGATTCGCCCCAGAACCCATTTTAGACTAAAAAGCAACTTGAAATGTCCTAAAATGCGCATCTCGACCCAAAATTCCTTAGAATGGGTTTTCATGCACAGGATGCGCACGAAGTTCGGGCAGGAGCCTTTTTGAGCGCCGAACTGCCTGAAGTGTTTTCCAGACCCAAGATTCGCCCCAGAACACGTTTTAGATAGAAAAGCGTCTCGAAATGTCCTAAAAAGCACATCTCGACCCATAATCCCTTAGATTTCGTTTTCGTGCACAGGATGCGCACGAAGCTCGGGCCGGAGCATTTTCGAGTGCCGAACTGCCTGAAGTAATTTCTAGACCCGAGATTCGCCCCAGAACCCGTCTTAGATTGAAAAGCAACTCGAAATGTCCTAAAATGCGCATCCCAGCCCAAAATACCTTAGAATGCGTTTTCTCGCACAGGATGCGCACGAAGTTTGGGCCGGATCCTTTTCGAGCGCCGGACAGCCTGAAGTGTTTTCCAGACCAGAGAATCTCCCCATAACACGTTTTAAACCGAAAAGCGTCTCGAAATTTCCTAAAAAGAGAAATTCGACCCATAATGCCTTCGATTGCGTTTTCGTGCACAGGATGCGCACGAAGTTCGGGCCGGAGCCGTTTCGAGTGCCAAACTGCCTGAAGTGTTTTGCAGACCCGAGATTCGCCCTGGAACCCGTCTTAGACCAAAAAGCATCTCGACATGTCCTGAAATACACATCTCGACCCATAATCCCTTAGATTGCGTTTTCGTGCACAGGATGCGCGCGAAGTTCTGGCAGGACCCTTTTCCGGCGCCGAAGTTCCTGAAGTGATTTACAGACCTGAAATTCGCCCCATAACACGTTTTAGAAAGAAAAGCGTCTCGAAATGTCCTAAAAAGTTCATCTCGACCCATAATCCCTTAGATTTCGTTTTCGTGCACAGGATGCGCACGAAGCTCCGGCCGGAGCATTTTTAAGCGCCGAACTGTCTGAAGTGATTTCCAGACCCGAGATTCGCCCAAGAACCCGTTTTAGACTAAAAAGCAACTCGAAATGTCCTAAAATGCTCGTCTCGACCCAAAATTGCTTAGAATGCGTTTTTAAGAACAGGATGCACACGAAGTTTGGGCCGGAGCCTTTTCTAGCGCCGGATAGCCTGAAGTGTTTTCTAGACCCGAGATTAGCCCCAGAACCCGTTTTAGAACGAAAAGCAACTCAAAATGTCCTAAAATATGCATCTCGAGCAAAAATTCCTTAGAATGCGTTTTCGTGCACAGGATGCGCACGAAGTTCGGGCCGTAGCCTTTTCGAGCGCCGAACTACCTGAAGTGTTTTCCAGACCCAAGATTCGCCCTAGAACACATTTTAGATAGAAAAGCGTCTCGAAATGTCCTAAGAAGCGCATCTCGACCCATAATCCCTTAGCTTTCGTTTTCGTGCACAGGATGCACACGAAGCTCGGGCCGGAGCATTTTCATGCGCCGAACTGCCTGAAGTGATTTCCAGACCCGAGATTCGCCCAAGAACCCGTTTTAGAATAAAAAGCAACTCGAAATGTACTAAAATGCACATCTCGACCCAAAATTCCATAGAATGCATTTTTAAGCACAGGATGGGCACGAAGTTCGGGCCGGAGCCTTTTCGAGTGCCAAACTGCCTGAAGTGTTTTCCAAACCGGATAATCGCCCCAGAACCCGTTTTAGACCGAAAAGCAACTCGAAATGTCCTAAAATGCGAATCTCGACCGAAAATTCCTTAGAATGCGTTTTCTTGCACAGGATGCGCACGAAGCTCGGGCCGGAGCGTTTTCGAGCGCCGAACTGCCTGAAGTGATTTCCAGACCCAAGATTCGCCCCAGAACCCGTTTTAGACTGAAAAGAACCTCGAAATGTCCTAAAATGCGCATCTCGACCCACGAAGTTTGGGCCGGAGCCTTTTCTAGCGCCGGAGAGCCTGAAGTGTTTTCCATACCAGAGAATCGCCCCATAACATGTTTTAAAACGAAAAGCGTCTCGAAATGTCCTAAAAAGCAAATCTCGACCCATAATCCCTTCGATTGGGTTTTCATGCACAGGATGCACACGAAGTTCGAGCTGGAGCCTTTTCGAGCGCCCAACTGCCTGAAGTGTTTTCCAGACCCAAGATTCGCCCCAGAACACGTTTTAGAAAGAAAAGCGTCTCGAAATGTCTTAAAAAGCGCTTCTAAAAAATACCCATAATCCCTTAGATTCCGTTTTTGTGCACAGGATGCGCACGAAGTTCGGGCCGGAGCTTTTTGAGTGCCGAACTGCTTGAAGAGTTTTCCAGACCCGAGATTCGACCCAGAACCCCTTTTAGACCATAAAGCATCTCGAAATGTCCTAAAAAGCGCTTCTCAACCCATATTCCCTTAGATTGCGTTTTCGTGCACAGGATGCGCATAAAGTTTGGGCCGGAGCCTTTTCGAGCGCCGAACTGCCTGAAGTGTTTTCCAGACCCGAGATTCACCCCAGAACCCATTTTAGACCGAAAAGTATCTAGAAATGTCCTAAAATGGGAATCTCCACCCGTAATCCCTTAGATTGCGTGTTCGTGCACAGGATGCGTACGAAATTTGGGCCGGAGCCGTTTCGAGCTCCGAACTGCCTAAAGTGTTTTCCGGACCCGAGATTCACCCCAGAACCCGTTTTAGACCAAAAAGCATCTCGAAATGTACTAAAATGCACATCTCGAAACAGAATCCCTTAGATTGCCTTTTCGTGCACAGGATGCGCACGAAGTTCGGGCTGGAGCCGTTTCGAGCACCGAACTGCTTGAAGTGTTTTCCAGACACGAGATTCGCCTAAGAACCCGTTTTAGACCGAAAAGCTTCTCGTAATGTCCTAAAATGAGCATCTCGACCCATAATCCCTTAGATTGCGTTTTCGTGCACAGGATTTGCACTAAGTTCGGGCCAGAGCCTTTTCGAGTGCCGAACTGCCTAAAGTATTTTCCAGACCCGAGATTCTCCTAAGAATACGTTTTAGACCGAAAAGCATCTCGAAATATCGTAAAATGCGCATCTCGACCCATAATCCTATAGATAGCGTTTTCGTGCACAGGATGCGCACGAAGTTCGAGCCGGAGCCTTCTCGAGCGCCGAACTGCCTGAAGTGTTTTCCAAACCCGAGATTCGTCACAGAACCCGTTTTAGACCGAAAAGTATCTCGAAATGTCCTAAAATGGGAATCTCCACCCGTAATCCCTTAGATTGCGTTTTCGAGCACAGGATGCGCACGAAGTTAGGGCCGGAGCCGTTTCGAGCGCTGAACTACTTGAAGTGTTTTCGAGACCCGAGATTCGCCCCAGAACCCGTTTTAGACAGAAAAGCATCTTGAAATGTACTAAAATGCGCATCTCGACCCATATTCCCTTTGATTGCGTTTTTGCGCACAGGATGCGTACGAAGTTTGGGCCGGATCCTTTTCGAGCGCCGAACTGCATGAAGTGTTTTTCAGACCCATGATTCGCCCCAGAACCCGTTTTAGATCGAAAAGCATCTCGAAATGTAGTAAAATGCGCATCTTGACCCATATTCCCTTTGATTACGTTTTCGCGCACAGGATGCATACGAAGTTTGGGTCGGAGCCTTTTCGAGCGCTGAACTGCCTGAAGTGTTTTCCAGACCCAGGATTCACCCCAGAACCTGTTTTAGACCGAAAAGCACCTCGAAATGTACTGGGCAATGTTATTTTTCCTTTATTTTCTTTGGTTGTATTCATTGGGTATGCCCCATCAGGAATTCCTCTAGAATTCCATTCCTTTGTATATAATTCTTCTTGATGCAATAACCTTTTTGCTATAGTTATGGAGTTTTTCACTATTATCATGAATCAATATGCCTCTAGCAATTTGATTCCATCTCCTTTTGTGAAAAAGGATGTCATCATATCTCACTTGTTGTTTGCTGATGATCTGATGGTATTTAGTAAAGCTACCACGTGTGCTGCAGCTAATCTCAAGCACTTCCTTCACCATTTTCGAGAATTTACAGGGCTTAGAGTCAGCTGGCTGAAGAGTGCTATTTTCTTTGCCAATTGCAATGAGGATGTTCAGCTTGCTCTTTCTTCTATGCTTCATGTCAGAAAAGGAGACCTTCCCATCAGATATCTCGGGCTTCCTCTCTCTTCCAAAAAGTTAAGCTTCAATGACTGCAACCTCTTCTGGCCAAAGTGCAACAACGGTTATCTGGCTGGAAAGCAAAGGTGATCTCATATGCTGGTCGATTGGAATTGATCAGGTCCACTCTATCATCATTTCATTTATTTTGGACATCTGTCTTCCTCCTCCCTCAGGCAACATTACATGCTCTAGACAGACAGATCCAAGACTTTTTCTGGAATTGCTGGTCTTCTTCTTATATCCACCCTATTGCCTGGAGTTCTATATGCCAGCCTGTCACTGTGAGAGGCTTAGGTGTGCGATCTCTTGCTGGCCTTGCAAAGGCAGCATTGTTAAGACAGGTATGGAACGTTGTTAGCAACAAAAACACTTGCTGGAATATCTGGGTCAATGCAAAATATTTGAAAGGTCAATCCTTCTGGGATGTTTCCACTCCAAAATCAGCATCTTGGGGTTGGAAAGGTATCTTAGCTCTCCGCCAGTTGGCTCTTCCTCATATCCGATTTTTGATTGGTAACGGGCAAGCCACGGAATTCTGGTCTGACCCATGGCTTCGAGGTGGCCGCCTCTGGGACTTTTATGGATCTCGAGCTGTGTATGATCTGGGCTTAGGCACTGATATAAGGGTTAGTCGATTCATCCATCATGGTTGTTGGCATTTTCCACCTCCTACATCAAATGCCCTGATAGATATATTTCAACTTATTCCTAATGAGACTCAACCATGGAGTCTGTTTGATGATGAAATTGTTTGGACACTTGAAGAGAAGGGGAATTTCACTTTAAAGTCTGCCTACAACTTTATCTGCAACACTCCAACCCAGCAGCTAAATTGGACAGCTGCAATATGGTTTACAGGGTGCATTAAAAAGCATTCTATTTGTGCTTGGATGTTATTTCATGGTCTCCTCAAGACCAAGGATTTTCTATTGCAACGAAATGTTGATTGTGATACTTGTTGCGTCCTTTGTGACTGCACATGGGAATCTGCTACACATCTCATTATTCACTGTCCATATACTCAAGAGGTTTGGAAGGTACTGCTCTCTAAATTAAATTTGCTACCGGTTCAGTGCTCTACTGTTCAGGAGCTATTAGACTCTGTTCTCTCTCGGCTTCCTTTGCAGTGTGCGGGTGTAGACACTCTTGGGAAACTACTCTTTAATGCTTATGTGTGGCATGTGTGGGCTGAGCGCAATGCAAGAATTTTCAGGGCAACAGCTAGATCCAGTGGGACATTGGTACAACTCATTGTTCAGGTCGTCACAATTAAAATTATGTATCTTGGCATCAGCTTACCGTATGATATTCAGTGTCATTGGAATGTGCCTACAGTCGATCATGTTATCAGCAGGAATTTGGTTAGTGATAGAGTCCATGGGTGGAGGCTTTCATTAGCCACAATTCATCAGGTATTCGTTGGCATTTTATGGCGTGATATTCACCAGCCTTTGAAGGGACAGCGGGTGTCAATGCTTACTCACTATGATGGTGTCTACCAACTTATGCAGCTTGTTCCAGCGGATGCTATTCCCATCACCATCGAAGCTGATGCTTCCTTGCAACAAATAATTCTGCACCTAGATCAGTCTCAACGGCAAACGCGATTCCAGGCGAGAAGGCTTCATGCTTTGGTTACTTGCTTTGATCAAGTCAGCTTTTCTCGTCTCCATCCGTCTACTGTTCGTTTCAGCCAAGTTATCAGCAAATTATCAGGGCCTCAAATGATGAATATTGATAACATTGATATTTTGTACAATTCTCTCAATGTAAACATTCGTTGACAACTCTTGTTTGCTTTTGCCTTTATTAGGGAATCCTTTGATTTGTAAGAAAGGGGTGTGCCCCTTCTGGTAGAGGCTATAATCTTTCTGATATTAGCCTTCCATCTTGTACTATATTTTATGAGAAAATGAAGAACAAACTTACTCTTCAAAAAAAAAAACAAAAAGATCTAACTAACCCTTCAAAAAAAAAAAAAAAAAAAAACGCATCTCTACCCATATTCCCTTTGATTGCGTTTCCGCGCACAGGATGCGTACGAAGTTTGGGCCAGAGCTTTTTCGAGCGCCGAACTACAGGAAGTGTTTTCCAGACCCGAGATTTGCCCCAGAACCTGTTTTAGACCGAAAGGCATCTCAAAATGTCCTAAAATGCGAATGTCGACCCATAATCCCTTCGATTGCTTTTCGCGTACAGGACGCGCATGAAGCTCGGGCCGGAGCATTTTCAAGCGCCGAACTTCCTGAAGTGATTTACAGACCCGACATTCGCCCCATAACATGTTTTAGATAGAAAAGCGTCTCGAAATGTCCTAAAAAGCGCATCTCGACCCATAATCCCTTAGATTTCGTTTTCGTGCCCAGGATGCGCACCAAGCTCGGGCCGGAGCATTTTCAAGCGCTGAACTGCCTGAAGTGATTTCCAGACCCGAGATTCGCCCAAGAACCTGTTTTAGACTAAACAGCAACTCAAAATGTCCTAAACTGCGCATCTCGACCCAAAATTGCTTAGAATGCGTTTTTAAGCACAAGATGCGCACGAAGTTCGGGCCGGAGCCTTTTGTAGCGCCGGACAGCCTAAACAGTTTTCCAGACCCGAGATTAGCACCAGAACCCGTTTTAGAACGAAAAGCAACTCGAAATGTCCTAAAATACGCATCTCGACCAAAAATTCCTTAGAATGCGTTTTCGTACACAGGATGCGCACGAAGTTCGGCCCGGAGCCTATTCGAGCGCCGAACTGCCTGAAGTGTTTTCCAAACCCAAGATTCGCCCCAGAACACGTTTTAGATAGAAAAGCGTCTCGAAATGTCCTAAGAAGCGCATCTGAACCCATAATCCCTTCGATTGCGTTTTCGTGCACGGGATGCGCGCGATGTTCGGGCCGGAGCCGTTTCGAGTGTCGAACTGCCTGAAGTGTTTTCCAGACCCGAGATTCGCCCTAGAACCCGTTTTAGACCGAAAAGCATCTCGACATGTCCTAAAATACGCATCTCGACCCATAATCGCTTAGATTGCGTTTTCGTGCACAGGATGCGCACGAAGTTCGGGCCGGAGCCTTTTCGAGCGCCGAACTTCCTGAAGTGATTTACAGACCCGACATTCGCCCAAGAACACGTTTTAGATAGAAAAGCGTCTCGAAATGTCCTAAGAAGCGCATCTCAACCCATAATCCCTTAGATTTCGTTTTCGTGCACAGGATGCGCACGAAGCTCGGGCCGGAGCATTTTCAAGCGCCGAACTGCCTGATGTGTTTTCCAGACCCAAGATTCGCCCCAGAACACGTTTTAGATAGAAAAGCGTCTCGAAATGTCTTAAAAATTGCATCTCGACCCATAATCACTTAAATTTTGTTTTCGTGCACAGGATGCGCACGAAGCTCGGGCCGGAGCATTTTCGAGTGCCGAACTGTCTGAAGTGATTTCCAGACCCGAGATTCGCCCTAGAACCAGTTTTAGACTGAAAAGCAACTCGAAATGTCCTAAAATGCGCATCCCGGCCCAAAATACCTTAGAATGCGTTTTCGCGCACAAGACGCGCACGAAGTTTGGGCCGGATCCTTTTCTAGCGCCGGACAGCCTGAAGTGTTTTCCAGACCCGAGAATCGCCCCATAACACGTTTTAAACCGAAAAGTGTCTCGAAATATCCTAAAAAGCGAATCTCGACCCATAATCCCTTCGATTGCGTTTTCACGCACAGGATGCGCACGAAGTTCGGGCCGAAGCCGTTTCGAGTGCCCAACTGCCTGAAGTGTTTTCCAGACCCGAGATTCGCCCCAGAACCCGTTTTAGACCGAAAAGCATCTCGACATGTCCTAAAATACTCATCTCGACCCATAATCGCTTAGATTGCGTTTTCGTGCACAGGATGCGCACGAAGTTCGGGCCGGAGCCTTTTCGAGCGCCGAACTTCCTGAAGTGATTTACAGACCCGACATTCGCCCAAGAACACGTTTTAGATAGAAAAGCGTCTCGAAATGGCCTAAAAAGCGCATCTCGACCCATAATCCCTTAGATTTCGTTTTCGTGCACAGGATGCGCACGAAGCTCGGGCCGTAGCATTTTCGAGTGCCGAACAGCCTGAAGTGATTTCCAGACCCGAGATTCGCCCCAGAACCCATTTTAGACTGAAAAGCAACTCGAAGTGTCCTAAAATGCGCATCTCGACCCAAAATAACTTAGAATGCGTTTTCACGCACAGGATGCGCACGAAGTTCGGGCCGGAGCCTTCTCTAGCGCTGGATAGCCTGAAGTGTTTTCCAGACCAGAGAATCGCCCCATATCACGTTTCAAACCGAAAAGCGTCTCGAAATATCCTAAAAGGCGAATCTCGACCCATAATCCCTTCGATTGCGTTTTCGTGCACGGGATGCGCGCGATGTTCGGGCCGGAGCCGTTTCGAGTGTCGAACTGCCTGAAGTGTTTTCCAGACCCGAGATTCGCCCTAGAACCCGTTTTAGACCGAAAAGCATCTCGACATGTCCTAAAATACGCATCTCGACCCATAATCGCTTAGATTGCGTTTTCGTGCACAGGATGCGCACGAAGTTCGGGCCAGAGCCTTTTCGAGCGCCGAACTTCCTGAAGTGATTTACAGACCCGACATTCGCCCAAGAACACGTTTTAGATAGAAAAGCGTCTCGAAATGTCCTAAGAAGCGCATCTCAACCCATAATCCCTTAGATTTCGTTTTCGTGCACAGGATGCGCACGAAGCTCGGGCCGGAGCATTTTCAAGCGCCGAACTGCCTGATGTGTTTTCCAGACCCAAGATTCGCCCCAGAACACGTTTTAGATAGAAAAGCGTCTCGAAATGTCTTAAAAATTGCATCTCGACCCATAATCACTTAAATTTTGTTTTCGTGCACAGGATGCGCACGAAGCTCGGGCCGGAGCATTTTCGAGTGCCGAACTGTCTGAAGTGATTTCCAGACCCGAGATTCGCCCCAGAACCCATTTTAGACTGAAAAGCAACTCGAAGTGTCCTAAAATGCGCATCTCGACCCAAAATAACTTAGAATGCGTTTTCACGCACAGGATGCGCACGAAGTTCGGGCCGGAGCCTTCTCTAGCGCTGGATAGCCTGAAGTGTTTTCCAGACCAGAGAATCGCCCCATATCACGTTTCAAACCGAAAAGCGTCTCGAAATATCCTAAAAGGCGAATCTCGACCCATAATCCCTTCGATTGCGTTTTCGTGCACGGGATGCGCGCGATGTTCGGGCCGGAGCCGTTTCGAGTGTCGAACTGCCTGAAGTGTTTTCCAGACCCGAGATTCGCCCTAGAACCCGTTTTAGACCGAAAAGCATCTCGACATGTCCTAAAATACGCATCTCGACCCATAATCGCTTAGATTGCGTTTTCGTGCACAGGATGCGCACGAAGTTCGGGCCGGAGCCTTTTCGAGCGCCGAACTTCCTGAAGTGATTTACAGACCCGACATTCGCCCAAGAACACGTTTTAGATAGAAAAGCGTCTCGAAATGTCAAAAAAAGCGCATCTCAACCCATAATCCCTTAGAATTCGTTTTCGCGCACAGGATGCGCACGCAGCTCGGGCCGGAGCATTTTCAAGCGCCGAACTGCCTGAAGTGATTTCCAGACCCGATAGTCGCCCCATAACCCATTTTAGACTAAAAAGCAACTAGAAATGTCCTAAAATACGCATCTCGACCCAAAATTCCTTAGAATGCGTTTTCATGCGCAGGGTGCGCACGAAGTTCGGGCCGGAGCCTTTTCGAGCGCCCAACTGCGTGAAGTGTTTTCCAGACCCAAGATTCGCCCCAGAACACGTTTTAGAAAGAAAAGCGTCTCGAAATGTCTTAAAAAGCGCATCTCGACCCATAATCACTTAGATTTCGTTTTCGTGCACAGGATGCGCACGAAGCTGGGGCCGGAGCATTTTCGAGTGCCGAACTGCCTGAAGTGATTTCCAGACCCGAGATTCGCCCCAGAACCAGTTTTAGACGGAAAAGCAACTCGAAATGTCCTAAAATGCGCATCCCGGCTCAAAATTCCTTAGAATGCGTTTTCGTGCACAGGATGCGCACGAAGGTTGGGCCGAAGCCTTTTCGAGCGCCAAACTGCCTGAAGTGTTTTCCAGACCCAAGATTCGCCCCAGAACACGTTTTAGATAGAAAAGCGTCTCGAAATGTCCAAAAAAACGCATCTCGATCCATAATCCCTTAGATTTCGTTTTCGTGCCCAGGATGCGCACGAAGCTCGGGCCGGAGCATTTTCAAGCGCCGAACTGCCTGAAGTGATTTCCAGACCCGAGATTCGCCCAAGAACCTGTTTTAGACTAAACAGCAACTCAAAATGTCCTAAACTGCGCATCTCGACCCAAAATTGCTTAGAATGCGTTTTTAAGCACAGGATGCGCTCGAAGTTCGGGCCGGAGCCTTTTGTACGCCGGACAGCCAGAACAGTTTTCCAGACCCGAGATTAGCACCAGAACCCGTTTTAGAACGAAAAGCAACTCGAAGTGTCCTAAAACACGCATCTCGACCAAAAATTCCTTAGAATGCGTTTTCGTGCACAGGATGCGCACGAAGTTCGGGCCGGAGCCTTTTCGAGCGCCGAACTGCCTGAAGTGTTTTCCAGACCCAAGATTCGCCCCAGAACACGTTTTAGATAGAAAAGCGTCTCGAAATGTCCTAAGAAGCGCATCTGGACCCATAATCCCTTAGATTTCGTTTTCGTGCACAGGATGCGCACGAAGCTCGGGCCGTAGCATTTCCGAGTGCCGAACAGCCTGAAGTGATTTCCAGACCCGAGATTCGTCCCAGAACCCATTTTAGACTAAAAAGCAACTCGAAGTGTCCTAAAATGCGCATCTCGACCCAAAATAACTTAGAATGCGTTTTCATGCACAAGATGCGTACGAAGTTCGGGTCGGAGCCTTCTCTAGCGCCGGACAGCCTGAAGTGTTTTCCAGACCAGAGAATCGCCCCATAACACGTTTCAAACCGAAAAGCGTCTCGAAATATCCTAAAAGGCGAATCTCGGCCCATAATCCCTTCGATTGTGTTTTCGTGCACGGGATGCGCGCGATGTTCGGGTCGGAGCCGTTTCGAGTGTCGAACTGCCTGAAGTGTTTTCCAGACCCGAGATTCGCCCTAGAACCCGTTTTAGACCAAAAAGCATCTCGACATGTCCTAAAATACGCATCTCGACCCATAATCGCTTAGATTGCGTTTTCGTGCACAGGATGCGCACGAAGTTCGGGCCGGAGCCTTTTCGAGCGCCGAACTTCCTGAAGTGATTTACAGACCCGACATTCTCCCAAGAACACGTTTTAGATAGAAAAGCGTCTCGAAATGTCAAAAAAAGCGCATCTCAACCCATAATCCCTTAGATTTCGTTTACGTGCACAGGATGCGCACGAAGCTCGGGCCGGAGCATTTTCAAGCGCCGAACTGCCTGAAGTGTTTTCCAGACCCAAGATTCGCCCCAGAACCAGTTTTAGACTGAAAAGCAACTCGAAATGTCCTAAAATCATTTGCTTTTATTGTTATGGGGTATGCCCCATTGGGAGTGTCTAGTAACCATGTTGGTTTTTAGACCTCCTCTCCTGTACTTTATTTTCAAGAAATGAAGAACTAACTTACTCTTCAAAAAAAAAAAAAAAAAAAAAATGTCCTAAAATGCGCATCCCGGCCCAAAATACCTTAGAATGCGTTTTCGCGCACAGGATGTGCACGAAGTTTGAGACGGATCCTTCTCTAGCGCCGGACAGCCTGAAGTGTTTTCCAGACCCGAGAATTGCCCCATAACACGTTTCAAACCGAAAAGCGTCTCGAAATATCCTAAAAGGCGAATCTCGACCCATAATCCCTTCGATTGCGTTTTCGTGCACGGGATGCGCGCGATGTTCGGGCCGGAGCCGTAACGAGTGTCGAACTGCCTGAAGTGTTTTCCAGACCCGAGATTCGCCCTAGAACCCGTTTTAGACCGAAAAGCATCTCGACATGTCCTAAAATACGCATCTCGACCCATAATCGCTTAGATTGCGTTTTCGTGCACAGGATGCGCACGAAGTTCGGGCCGGAGCCTTTTCGAGCGCCGAACTTCCTGAAGTGATTTACAGACCCGACATTCGCCCAAGAACACGTTTTAGATAGAAAAGCGTCTCGAAATGTCAAAAAAAGCGTATCTCCACCCATAATCCCTTAGAATTCGTTTTCGCGCACAGGATGCGCACGCAGCTCGGGCCGGAGCATTTTCAAGCGCCGAACTGCCTGAAGTGATTTCCAGACCCGATAGTCGCCCCATAACCCATTTTAGACTAAAAAGCAACTAGAAATGTCCTAAAATACGCATCTCGACCCAAAATTCCTTAGAATGCGTTTTCATGCGCAGGGTGCGCACGAAGTTCGGGCCGGAGCCTTTTCGAGCGCCCAACTGCGTGAAGTGTTTTCCAGACCCAAGATTCGCCCCAGAACACGTTTTAGAAAGAAAAGCGTCTCGAAATGTCTTAAAAAGCGCATCTCGACCCATAATCACTTAGATTTCGTTTTCGTGCACAGGATGCGCACGAAGCTGGGGCCGGAGCATTTTCGAGTGCCGAACTGCCTGAAGTGATTTCCAGACCCGAGATTCGCCCCAGAACCAGTTTTAGACGGAAAAGCAACTCGAAATGTCCTAAAATGCGCATCCCGGCTCAAAATTCCTTAGAATGCGTTTTCGTGCACAGGATGCGCACGAAGGTTGGGCCGGAGCCTTTTCGAGCGCCAAACTGCCTGAAGTGTTTTCCAGACCCAAGATTCGCCCCAGAACACGTTTTAGATAGAAAAGCGTCTCGAAATGTCCTAAAAAACGCATCTCGATCCATAATCCCTTAGATTTCGTTTTCGTGCCCAGGATGCGCACGAAGCTCGGGCCGGAGCATTTTCAAGCGCCGAACTGCCTGAAGTGATTTCCAGACCCGAGATTCGCCCAAGAACCTGTTTTAGACTAAACAGCAACTCAAAATGTCCTAAACTGCGCATCTCGACCCAAAATTGCTTAGAATGCGTTTTTAAGCACAGGATGCGCTCGAAGTTCGGGCCGGAGCCTTTTGTACGCCGGACAGCCTGAACAGTTTTCCAGACCCGAGATTAGCACCAGAACCCGTTTTAGAACGAAAAGCAACTCGAAGTGTCCTAAAATACGCATCTCGACCAAAAATTCCTTAGAATGCGTTTTCGTGCACAGGATGCGCACGAAGTTCGGGCCGGAGCCTTTTCGAGCGCCGAACTGCCTGAAGTGTTTTTCCAGACCCAAGATTCGCCCCAGAACACGTTTTAGATAGAAAAGCGTCTCGAAATGTCCTAAGAAGCGCATCTGGACCCATAATCCCTTAGATTTCATTTTCGTGCACAGGATGCGCATGAAGCTCGGGCCGTAGCATTTTCGAGTGCCGAACAGCCTGAAGTGATTTCCAGACCCGAGATTCGCCCCAAAACCCATTTTAGACTGAAAAGCAACTCGAAGTGTCCTAAAATGCGCATCTCGACCCAAAATAACTTAGAATGCGTTTTCACGCACAGGATGCGCACGAAGTTCGGGCCGGAGCCTTCTCTAGCGCCGGACAGCCTGAAGTGTTTTCCAGACCAGAGAATCGCCCCATAACACGTTTCAAACCGAAAAGCGTCTCGAAATATCCTAAATGGCGAATCTCGACCCATAATCCCTTCGATTGTGTTTTCGTGCACGGGATGCGCGCGATGTTCGGGCCGGAGCCGTTTCGAGTGTCGAACTGCCTGAAGTGTTTTCCAGACCCGAGATTCGCCCCAGAACCCGTTTTAGACCGAAAAGCATCTCGACATGTCCTAAAATACGCATCTCGACCCATAATCGCTTAGATTGCGTTTTCGTGCACAGGATGCGCACGAAGTTCGGGCGGAGCCTTTTCGAGCGCCGAACTTCCTGAAGTGATTTACAGACCCGACATTCGCCCAAGAACACGTTTTAGATAGAAAAGCGTCTCGAAATGTCAAAAAAAGCGCATCTCATCCCATAATCCCTTAGATTTCGTTTTCGTGCACAGGATGCGCACGAAGCTCGGGCCGGAGCATTTTCAAGCGCCGAACTACCTGAAGTGTTTTCCGGACCCAAGATTCGCCCCAGAACACGTTTCAGATAGAGAAGCGTCTCGAAATTTTTTTTAAAAATTGCATGTCGACCCATAATCACTTAGATTTCGTTTTCGTGCACAGGATGCGCACGAAGCTCGGGCCGGAGCATTTTCGAGTGCCGAACTGCCTGAAGTGATTTCCAAACCCGAGATTCGCCCCAGAACCAGTTTTAGACTGAAAAGCAACTCGAAATGTCCTAAAATGCGCATCCCGGCCCAAAATACCTTAGAATGCGTTTTCGCGCACAGGATGCGCACGAAGTTTGGGCCGGATCCTTTTCTAGCGCCGGACAGCCTGAAGTGTTTTCCAGACCCGAGAATCGCCCCATAACACGTTTTAAACCGAAAAGCGTCTCGAAATATCCTAAAAAGCGAATCTCGACCCATAATCCCTTCGATTGCGTTTTCGCGCACAGGATGCGCACGAAGTTCGGGCCGAAGCCGTTTCGAGTGCCCAACTGCCTGAAGTGTTTTCCAGACCCGAGATTCACCCCAGAACCCGTTTTAGACCGAAAAGCATCTCGACATGTCCTAAAATACGCATCTCGACCCATAATCGCTTAGATTGCGTTTTCGTGCACAGGATGCGCACGAAGTTCGGGCCGGAGCCTTTTCGAGCGCCGAACTTCCTGAAGTGATTTACAGACCCGACATTCGTCCAAACACGTTTTAGATAGGAAAGCGTCTCGAAATGGCCTAAAAAGCGCATCTCGACCCACAATCCCTTAGATTTCGTTTTCGCGCACAGGATGCGCACGCAGCTCGGGCCGGAGCATTTTCAAGCGCCGAACTGCCTGAAGTGATTTCCAGACCCGATAGTCGCCCCATAACCCATTTTAGACTAAAAAGTAACTAGAAATGTCCTAAAATACGCATCTCGACCCAAAATTCCTTAGAATGCATTTTCATGCGCAGGGTGCGCACGAAGTTCGGGCCGGAGCCTTTTCGAGCGCCCAACTGCGTGAAGTGTTTTCCAGACCCAAGATTCGCCCCAGAACACGTTTTAGAAAGAAAAGCGTCTCGAAATATCTTAAAAAGCGCATCTCGACCCATAATCACTTAGATTTCGTTTTCGTGCACAGGATGCGCACGAAGCTGGGGCCGGAGCATTTTCGAGTGCCGAACTGCCTGAAGTGATTTCCAGACCCGAGATTCGCCCCAGAACCAGTTTTAGACGGAAAAGCAACTCGAAATGTCCTAAAATGCGCATCCCGGCTCAAAATTCCTTAGAATGCGTTTTCGTGCACAGGATGCGCACGAAGGTTGGGCCGGAGCCTTTTCGAGCGCCAAACTGCCTGAAGTGTTTTCCAGACCCAAGATTCGCCCCAGAACACGTTTTAGATAGAAAAGCGTCTCGAAATATCCTAAAAAGCGAATCTCGACCCATAATCCCTTCGATTGCGTTTTCGCGCACAGGATGCGCACGAAGTTCGTGCCGAAGCCGTTTCGAGTGCCCAACTGCCTGAAGTGTTTTCCAGACCCGAGATTCGCCCCAGAACCCGTTTTAGACCGAAAAGCATCTCGACATGTCCTAAAATACGCATCTCGACCCATAATCGCTTAGATTGCGTTTTCGTGCACAGGATGCGCACGAAGTTCGGGCCGGAGCCTTTTCGAGCTCCGAACTTCCTGAAGTGATTTACAGACCCGACATTCGCCCAAGAACACGTTTTAGATAGAAAAGCGTCTCGAAATGGCCTAAAAAGCGCATCTCGACCCACAATCCCTTAGATTTCGTTTTCGCGCACAGGATGCGCACGCAGCTCGGGCCGGAGCATTTTCAAGCGCCGAACTGCCTGAAGTGATTTCCAGACCCGATAGTCGCCCCATAACCCATTTTAGACTAAAAAGCAACTAGAAATGTCCTAAAATACGCATCTCTGATGGAACGCGCTCCGAGGCGCCGTGGGGCGGCTACCGGGGTCGGCGGAACGTGGGAGTCCGTCGGGTCCGACCCTTTCGCGCCCTGGCGGGCCTGAAGCGTGCATCAACATTTTTTTTTGTGTGGGTGTGCCAGATTTTCTATTTTACTTGGAATTGCAAGTGGTAATCCGGAGATCAACCTTCGCAAGTAAAAAGGAAATCAACTTCTTTCAAGTTTTCCATTGCACAAATATTTAAGAAAAGTGACATTTTCTTAATTTGCCGTGAAAGGCGGTTTTGTTTGGCATTTATAGCCGATTTTGGCGTTTATAGCCGATTTACAATTCTTATCAATAATGAAAGACAAGAGTTGTGATTTTTGTCTCTTTAGAAAAATACAAACTACAATGAAAAGCAAGAAAAGGAAGATCTAACTTTTCAGGAGATTGTGGGGGACTCGTTCAGATTGACGGTCGCAAGCCATGTATGGGCTTCGCCATCATCCATGCAGATGAGAACAGAAGATGCTCTTGATTCACTTGGCTTGGCTATAACCTCAGGTTTTTAGAGGACAAAGACCAAGAGAAGGTCCTATGTCCAATAAAAAGCTAAGTAGACGGGCTGAAAAGCCATGTCTAAGCCATTGGAGGCAGCAGGAGAAGGCAAGGACCTTGGGGGGGGTGCCCCCCAAGGGACTTTTGTCACCTTGTAGTGGTGGCCGGTGCAGAACTTCGGCAGAGTTTTTCTCTCTTTTTTTCTTTCTCTGGATACGAGCTCTGGATTCTTTCCGATCGATCGATCTCGATTTTCTGATCTTTTTCTCCGATCCGAATTTCAATGGAATGCTCTCCTATTTATAGGCTTTTGGTAGCCATTTAGGAGGTTTTATGAGCCTTAATGGCTTTAATGGGAGGAGTTACAAGATTTACTTCTTGATTTTGTAACTCCTTTTTCCTTGAATCTGATTGGCCGATGGAGATTAAGGGCTTTTAATCACCTTAATTACCATAATGGGAGGAGTTTCATGGTTTAAATGCCATGAATCAATTGACTTGTAACTCCCAAATGCTTGCTTCTGATTGGGCCGTCCAAATAAATGAATTAATGACTATAATAAAGCTAGTCAATTAACCACATTAATTGGTCGCCGAGCAGTCGAAGAGTCGCGGGCCGTGCCGTGTCTTCTGGAATTCTTCTGGCGATGATCATCGATGGATCTACATGCTGATCGACATCGGATGAACATGTAACTTCAGACATTGATAGCTAAGAATGGGCCGGTGACATCTGTCTTGTCGATTTCACGATCGGTCGGACAGAAAGTGCACTTTCTTGGTCAGCCGGTTGGCGATCTTGGAGCGATCAATGATGATTTTATGCTTTTGGAGGTTGACCCGTGATTTTGACGGATGTCGGAGGATATGAGTCAATTTCAAGCACTAAAAATCACATTTTCAGGAAACCACAGGGGCCAAAGTGCGCGAAACGCGAAAAAAGACGGAAAAACGGGTCACCGGCGGAAAATCCGGTGACCCGGACTTCCATGGTCGCCGGCGACCATGGGCCATGGTCGCAGGGGCCTGCGACCCTGGGGGAATTTTCCCCTTCGGAGCCCGTTTTGCGGTCGTTTTGAGGTCTTTTTCGTCGCCGTTTTCTTTTGTATTTTTCCTGACATTTCTTCTCATTTATTGGCTTGATTTCCCTGTAGAAAACCTGATGAGAATCCTTGCATTTTTAGAGTGCAAAGTTTCCAATTTTCCGGGAAAGCCGAAGACTTTGTCGCGTAGAGCTGCTGATTTTCCGCCAGAAGCTGAAACTTGGTCAAACGATGTCGGAATGACCTGAAATTTGAGGTGAAGCCTCCTGAGCAATAAATAAGACCAACCATAGGCTTTTGTTTGAGTTTTGAACCCGTTTGGGGTCCCGTCGATGCTTCACTTGATTTTGCTGCGAGGAAAATGCCGAGCTTTGATATGTGGCCAAACGATGTCCGATTGACCTGAAATTTGACGGGGAGCCTATTGGAGTCATTTTGAGACGTTCCATGGGCTCCGTTTTGGATGTCATGGTCCCGGGTTGCTCCGCCGCCGGTAGGCTTGATTTTCTCTCGGAGCATCGAAACCTGGTCAAACGTTGTCGGAATGACCTGAAATTTGACGTGCAGCCTTTTGGAAGCATGTTGAAGCCACTCATGCACTTGGTTTGATGAGCGAAGGCTTCGGTGGTTCCCGCCGCCGGGAGGCTTGATTTTGCTGCTCGAGCATTGATGGAGGGTCAAACGTTGTCGGTTTGACTTGAAATTTGGCATGGAGCCCTTTTGAGACATGCTGGAGTCATCTGTAGGCTCTGATCGAAGTTTTGACGTCTCCGATGATGTCGCCGCCGGGAGCACCATTTTAGCTGTCGGAGAAGCGAAGTTAGGCCAAATGATTCTGAAATGGCCCGAAACTTCATGTGTACTATTCTCTTGGCTATCTTGAAGGATCTTGCAGTTTTTGTTTGATTCTGACAAGATTTGATTTTTTGGAGAAATTGCATTGCCTATTTATGGCAGGTTGCGACTTCATGCAGCTTTCTTGATTTGAAGAGGCAAAGTGACATTTTTGGTGTCAACAAATGCCCCCTCGAGGTACAGCGACGAGTTGCTTGACTTTTGTAGTCGATGTGCCTCGAAGAGATTTTTGAAGGAGAGCTTGTGTCTTGACCAAGAGTCTTTGAGCAATCCTTCCTTTGGTAGAGT
Organism: Umbellularia californica; assembly: GCA_028538565.1. Lineage (NCBI taxonomy): Eukaryota > Viridiplantae > Streptophyta > Magnoliopsida > Laurales > Lauraceae > Umbellularia > Umbellularia californica. The sequence continues at coordinate 46,893,865 of JAPQWN010000007.1, forward strand.
AGCCTTTGAGCTTCCAGGGGAATTTTATGGTAGTGAAAGGAATCACACACCATCTCGAGGCAAAGTTTTGAAGATGACATCAGGGATGTGGATTTGGGTTTCTATTTTTGATCTTGTGACCTAACCAGCTATATATGGCAGGTTAGGGGATCGGGTTTTGGTTTTGACCTTGTGACCCAACAAGCTGTATGTGGCAAGTTGGGGGATCATGATTTGGTTTTTGGTTTTGGTCTTGTGACCTAACAAGCTGTATGTGGCAAGTTAGGGGACCAGGATTTGGTTTTTGGTCACTCTTTGGGACTGTGTGGGTCCATTGGAGTGGTTTGGATTTTTGTGAAATGTCAATTTCAAGATTTTGGCTCAATTTGGTATATGAGGCTGGATGGTTTGATTTTTGGAAGCTCATGGGGCTTGGGATTTTTTTGTATGGTTCAATCAACTCAAAAGAGGCATGGAACCATTATTGTATGCTCTTGGTAAGAGGGATTTTTCTGACTAAAAGCCCATTTTTTTTTTTTTTTTTTTTTATAGTGCCTAGGTGGTCAAACCTGGCTCATATGGGCTAACCCATGGGACCTTAAGCTTTTTAGGATGGCTTAGACCTCATGTGGGGTCATTTTTGTAAAGAATATCTAAAGATATCTCATTTGGATAGAGAATATCTAAAAATATCTTTATGGGAGAGAATCTCTCATATTCCCTTAATTTGGGAGAGAATATCTCAAGGTATCTTTCTTTTTGGGAAAGAATCTCCAATCTTCTATTTTGTTGGAGAGAATCTTTCATTTGATTGATTTTGGGAGGAAATCTCTCAAAGACATCTTTCTTTTTGGGAAAGAATCTTTCTAATTCCTTCTCTTTTGGTAAGGTTACTAATTAGTAACACTTACCTTTCTTCTTTGTTTCCTTCTTTGACTTGCTCTCTCCTATAAAAGCAAAGGAAGGTAGGATCTTTTGCTCTTATTGCTTTCTTTTGCAACAATCTCAAGAGAGCTCCAAGACCAAGAGTTCTTCTTCTTCAAGGATCTTCAAGCTTTTTCCTTCTTCTTCTCCATCAATGGCTTCAAGTAAGTTTTCTTTCTTTTTCTTTCAAGAAAACTCTATGTAGAGAATAGGATGGTAAAAAAAAGTGTCTTCTCTTTTTTTTTCTTTCTTCTTTTTTTTCTTTTTTTTTTCTTTCTATTCTTCTTCTCTTTTTTTTTTCTTTTCTTTTTCCACGTGATTTCTGTTTTTTTTTTTTTTTTTTTTTTTTTTTTGTGGGAAAGTTTCTTTTTTTTTTTGTTCTTTTCTTTCTCCCCTTTTTTTTTGAGAAAGTTTTCTTTTTTTTTTTTCTTTTCTTTCTCCCTCTTTTTTTTTTTGAGAAAGTTTCTTTTTTTTTTTTTTTGCCGGATCATATTCATACCTTTTTGTGTTTCATTTGCAGGTTTTGAAGTGACAGAAGAGAGTCCATCGCTTTCTTCAGAACCAGAGCAAGGGATGCCAGAGGTCGATCCGGAGGTAGAGACCAGTTCAGACATGATTGAGGAGATGCCTCGTGTTGAGATTCCCTCTCCAGTGGCTCCAAGTGAAAAGAGTTCTTTTGTTACTCTTCCAATGGGACATGACATGAGCAGCCGATCAGCGGAGAAGGGTGAATCTTCATCCAGTTCGTCTCTTCAATTTGCGAAGAAGGTGCTGGCTCGGGTTTTGAGTTCTTGGGTCAAGACTCTCCTTTCTGGACACTTGGAGGCAGGATTTGGCATGATCCCACATGTACAGGAGATTCTGACCGACACCGAAGAGGTTGGTCTGGATGTCACAGGTGCCAGGGCGATCGTTGATAGGATCATTGCACTGGGTGACAAGTGGTTTGAGACCATAGGTTTCCCTGACGACCAATTCTTCCAGGAGATGTTCTTGGACCCTGCTGATAAGGCTAAGTCTGACCTGAATGAGGCTACACAAAGCAAGAAGCAGCTAGTTCGGGAGAAGAACAAGGAAGAGCTAGCCATCATCGGATTGAGGCATGACCTTAACGTCCTTGATAGGGAAGTTGAGGAGGCCAGGAAACGTCTTGAGCATTTGAAGGCACAAGTCGATGCGAAGTGGGCTGCTATAACAGAGGCTCGTGACAGGGAGAGTACTCTGATTCGCAGGGTTGCAGATGCCGGTCAAGTTCTCGAGAGGAGGACTCTAGAAAATGAACGATGGCAAACTGCTGGGGAAGAGCTTCCCGGTGTCAAAGAAGGGTTACGGCATTCGCCAGCATCTCATGGCAAGTTCCTGAAGAAGCGTGCCTTGGAAACTTTGACGGCTGATGCCAAAAGTTTGCTTGAGGAGCTGAAGCTTTGGCTGGAGACCATTTTTGGCTGAGCTCCTGATTTTTTGTAGCAGAAACTATTCTTCTTTCTTTTGGTACCACATGTATTTTTTGGTACTCTTTTTTTTTGTAGTGCTTGTGAACACTTTCTTTTTTTTTTTGCTTTGGTACCACATGTATTTTTTTGGTACCTTTTTTTTGTTTTCCCTACGCTCACTCAAATCTTTTTGTGATGAAAGCAATTGCTAAATGGGATTTGATCAAAAGCTTTGTCATTTTGTGAAAATCTTTTGTCAAATAATTGTTTTGGCATGGGAGCCTGATTTTGGTTGTGGCGTGAAAGCCGATTTTGAGATGGCATGGAAGCCGAAATTTTATGGCGTAAAAGCCAAAATTTGGGTTGGCACGGAAGCCGGATTTTTGTGGCATTTACAGCCAGTTTGGTGGCATTGATAGCCAATTGGTGGCATTGATAGCCAATTTGTGGCATTTATAGCCGGTTTGGTGGCATTGATAGCCAATTTGTGGCATTTATAGCCGGTTTGGTGGCATTGATAGCCAATTTGTGGCATTTATAGCCGGTTTTGACATGAGAGTCAGGTTTTTTTTTGTGTGGCATTTGTAGCCGAATTTTTTGAAAACCAAGTTTTGTTTTATTGGCATGAAAGCCGGTTTTGGCGTTTATAGCCGGAAATTTTTGTTTTGGCATTTATAGCCGGATTTTGGCATTTATAGCCGAGTTTTGGTTTTCAAAATGCAGGTATCGACTAAATGTCGCCTCCCCGCTGAATGGTCTCGCAAGTATCGATGGAATGTCGCTTCCTTGCTCATTCGGTTTTGCAAGTATTGATGGAATGTCACTTCCTCGCGGGTTAGGTTTTGCAAGTATCGATGGAATGTCGCTTCCTCGCGAATTGGGGTGCAAATATCGACTAAGCGTCGCTTCCCTGCTTTTCCCAAGACTTTTGGTTTTGCGGGTACTGACTTGATGTCGTTTCTCCGCGATTTTTGAAATTTGAGGTTTTCTCGAACCATTTGTAATTTTGGGTTGTGGATAGCAACTGGTATGTTGCATCTCCACGATTTTTGAAATTGGGTTGTGGATATCAACTGGTTTGTTGCTTCTCCACGATTTTAGGTTTTTTGCAAGTATCGACGAAATGTCGCTTCCCTGCGATTTTGGGTGCAAGTATTGATGGAATGTCGCATCCTTGCTTTTTTTCAAAATTTTTGTTTTGCGGGTACTGACTTTGATGTCGTTTCCCCACGATTTTTGAAAAACCATTTTTTTTTGTTTAAAGACACGAGGGTCGTAAATTTTGACCTAGAACCATTTGGCGGTAAAAGGTAAGGTGGACTAGGGTGGAAATCCCTGAATCCGGATTTTTGTTTCAAACCATGAATTTTGGTTCAAGGATCGAAAGTTTTGGTCAAGTCAGGGAGAGGCTCCTAAACTTGGATTTTTTTTTTGTTTTTGAACAATGAAACGATGAAAGTAAGCATTGTTTTTGAATCTCTAGAAATTTTGACATTTGATATGAAAATTCTAAAGAGAGTGGGTTTGACGAGCGAGTACCTGAGAACAGGTTTTGGCCATACAGGCATTGCTCTTACCCAGTTGGGTAAGTCTTCAAGGGTAGTACCGCGTCAAGAACTTGCCGTTGATAGGCAGCATACATCTGTCGCCTTCCATGTTTAGGAGGGCATATGCGCCGTTGGAGAAGACCTTGTCGATGACGTAGGGTCCCTCCCATTTTGGTTCAAATTTGCCTTTGGATTTGTGTGCGAAGACCATTGGTCTTTTTACCGCAAGAACTAAGTCACCCTTTTTGTAGGCGCGTTGCCGGACCCTTTTGTCAAAAGATCCTGCCATGCGTGCTTGGTAAAGTTCAATGCTTTGTCGAGCTTCGAGCCGTCTCTCGTCGAGATTGTCCAGCTCATGGAGTCGCAATTTGACATTGCTTTCTTGAGTCATGTCATTTTGTAGAGATACCCTCAGAGAAGGAATTTGTACCTCTAGGGGCACGACAGCTTCGCATCCATAGACCAAGGAGAATAGTGTGCTATGGGTTGGTCCTCGAACGGTGGTTCGATAGGCCCACAAAGCTTCAGACAGTTTATCGCTCCAGTCTCTTTTGTGACTAGAGACCATTTTCTTGAGGATTTTGCAGAGTGTCTTATTGAAGGCTTCTGCTAATCCGTTTGCTGCCGGATTGTATGGAGTCGAAGGACAGCTTTGAATTTTGTATTTGTCGCAAAACCTGTAGAATCGATGATCCCGGAATTGTGGTCCGTTATCATAGACGAATCTCTTGGGTATGCCGAAACGACAAATGATGTTGGTGCGCAGGAACTGAAGAACTGATGAGGTCTTCATTTCGTTGAACGCAAATGCTTCTGACCACTTGGAGAAATAATCCGTAGCGGCGAAGATGAAGCGATGACCTTTGCTTGAAGGGGGAGAGATAGGACCTATGATGTCCATGCCCCATGCTTCAAAAGGCCATGAGATTGCTGTAGGATGCAGCCATTCCGGAGGCATGTGAATGTAATCTCCGTGAACTTGGCATAGCTGGCAGCGTTTGGCAAATTGCATTGCATCAGCAACCATGGTAGGCCAATAGTAACCTAACCTTTTTATCTGATCATAGAGCTTAGGACCTGCCTGATGGGCTCCACAAAGACCAGCATGAACTTCTTTAAGTGTTTCTTCGGCCTCTTGTTGTGACAAGCAGCGTAGAAGTACTCCGTTGAAGGATTTCCTGTAAAGGATCTTTGAAGGGATATCCAAATGAAAGTTTGGGGCTCGCCTTTGAATGCTTACCCGTTCTTTTGGATCTTCAGGTAGGATTCCGAACATAGTGTAATCAATGAACGGATCCCTCCAGTCGCCGATTGAAGGTTGAAGGATAGAGATCCGACTTCCAACCACTCGGTGGCATTCAGCAACTGCTTGGTGTGTGTTAAGAGGAGGGAGGATCCTTCTCTCGCACACTGTAATTTGCATGTTTTCCCCTTCCTGGATCTCCATTGATGCGGCAAGTCCGGCCAGGGCATCTGCACGGATGTTTTCACCTCTACGAATATGGGTGATGTTGCAGATGTCAAACTTTTGCAGAAGCGATTGTGCCTTGTTGTAATAAGGCAGCAGATCGGGCTTCCTGACTTCATATTTCTGATTCATCTGGTTGACGATCAGTTGAGAGTCTCCAAAGACTTCCAGCATGGTGATACCGGATTCAATAGCGAGTTCCAATCCTAGGATCAGAGCTTGGTATTCAGCTGCATTGTTTGTGCATGATTCCAGTAGCGAGAAAGCGTGTGGAATCATGTATTTGTCGGGGCTAACAAAGAGGATGCCAACTCCCGAGATCAGCTTTCTGTTTTCATTTGTCCTGGTTGCACCGTCAAAGTACATGTCCCAGGAGGCATTTGGCGAGAAAGTCTCCACGTTGTAGATAGGTTCGTCTGGGAGATCATCTCTGAATGGTGAATCTTTAGGCAATGGATGCTCTGCGAGGAAGTCTGCTAGAGCTTGGCCTTTGATTGCTTTTTGTGGAACATACCTAATATCAAATTGTGATAGAAGGATGGACCATTTTGCCAGTCGGGCATTGAGAGAATCTGCTTTTGTGACAAGGACCTTCAAGAGGTTGATCCTCGAGACCAGGTAGACTGTGTTGGAAAGCAAGTAGTGACGTAGCTTTTGTACGGCGAACATCACTGCAAGGCATTCTTTTTCGACTGGAGAGTAACGATGCTCTGCACCTACTAGCATGCGGCTGAGGTAGTATAGAGCAGCTTCCTTTCCCTCACCATTCTCTTGTGCAAGCAAAGCGCCTACAGAATGATCAAGAGCTCTTGTGTACAAGATGAATGGTTTTCCAGTGGCAGGAGCAGCTAACACTGGAGGTTTGGTCAGGTATGACTTGATATCTTGAAATGCGGCTTCACAGTCGGCATCCCAGACAAAGTCTACACCCTTTTTCATCAATCGAGAGAATGGACGGCATTTCCCCGAAAGATTGGAGATGAACCGTCTGATGTAGGCCAATCTCCCTTGGAGCCCTTTTAGTTCTCTCAAGGTTCTTGGAGAGGGCATTTCTAGAATAGCCTTGACTTTTATGGGGTCAAGTTCTATTCCAGCTTTCCGAACAAGGAATCCGAGAAACTTACCCGACGAGACGCCGAAGAAGCATTTTAGAGGATTCATCCGCAGTTTGTGTTTGCGGAGTCGGAGGAAGACTTCCCGAAGATCTTTGAGATGGTCTTCTTTTCTTCTGCTTTTGACGGCGAGGTCATCAACGTAACATTTGACCGTCTTGTGCTGCATATCTTGGAATATTTTCATCATAGCCCTCTGATATGTGGCACCAGCATTTTTCAGACCAAATGGCATGACAGTGTAGCAATACACGCCAAATGGAGTCCGAAATGAAGTGTGTTTTTCATCCTCGGGATGCATCTTTATCTGATTGTAACCAGAGAAGCCATCCATGAATGTCATTCGCTCGAATCCGCAGGTATTGTCAATCATCACCTCCGGTATGGGGAGCGGGAATTCATCTTTAGGGCAAGCGCCATTCAAGTCTCTATAGTCAATACAGACTCTGATCTGCCTAGTTTTCTTTGTCACGGGGACAATATTGGCAAACCACTCTGGATGCTGTTCCTCACGGATGAAGCCAACGCTTTTGAGCTTTTGAACTTCTTGTTCAATTTTATCCATCACATCTGGACGGAATCTTCTTTGGCCTTGTTTAACAGGCTTGACGTCTTCTTGAAGATTGAGTTTGTGGACTGCTACTTTGGGGTCTAAACCAGGCATTTCAGCATAGGACCATGCAAAGCAATCAACGAACTCACGAAGAAAAGCGATATACTCGGGTAACTCATCATCCTTTATATTCTTGCTTATGAATACAGGATGTGGGTTATCAGGTGTTCCCAAGTTTATCTTTTGAACAGGATCTTCTGTCGGAAGGTTCGAAGGTGGTTCCTCCACAATATTTTCGGAGGCTTCCAACTCAACGAAACCTTCTGGAGTTTCAACTGCATTACCAGACCAAGGCTCTGTTCTTTTCCATGGATTTTCTTGATTGGTGATCTCCTCAAGGCTTGCTATGAGATAGTCCCAATCGCCTGTTGAGTCTGGTATTTCTTTTGGAGACGAGGGTTCTTCTGGGTCAGGATGCCACAAGTCTGTATTATCGGACGATTCCTCTTTATCATCAGAGAAATCATACCAATTGGATGAGCTTCCTGGATCTTTGTCAGGTAACTCTTTAAAGAGATTTCCAGGGAGATCGATGTCTTCGTGGACTTTAGATGTTGAGGCTTGGTCGGTAAAACGACTTTTAAGCCTTTGTGTCAACTGTCTCAGAGGAGTGTCGGGATCATACCCTAACCCATATGAAGACTTTTCTACATGACCGTAGAGTCTCCAATCTTCCAGCTGGCTTTTGGTCAAGGCAGGCTCCAATGGCGTGAGAATACCGCGTCTTTCTCCCAAACCGACTGGGTTTTGAGCGTCATAGCCCATTTTCTTCATAATTGCTTGTGCCACAGGACTATATAGAGATAGCTGAGGCATACCTTCATTTTGGAAAGGTTCCAGCATGGAATTTGATGAAGAAGCGTCCGATCTATGGAAGAAGATCGGCTTTTGCTTTGGTGATGTTGTCGGAACAACAAAGGTAGCAGACGTAGGATCTTCTACGTCAGCAGGTGTCTCCATCGGAGTGAGAGCAGGCTGAACTTGCTGAGTGTCAGCTTGGCTTGACGATGCATCGTCTTCTGGCTCTGAGTCCGAGTCTGTGTCTTGCATGATAGACACGAGAGAAACAACAAATTTGCCCTCAGACTTTTGTTTCGCCTTCTTCACTTTAGTTGTGATGACCAAAGGTTTTGAAGATTTGAGGGAGATGACGAAGGGAGATTGACTACTCTCTTCTAATTTGCCGGAGGGGTTGTTTTCTTCCGGTGATTTTTGAGGAGCCTTGCCTTTATCTTTCTGGAGATTTTCAGCAGGGGGTGCTATTTCCTCTTCTTCTTTTTCTCCTTCATACATCTGGGAGTCTGCGAAGTGGACTTCTTTACCTTTGAAGGGTTTTTTGTCCGCAAAGACACGATGTACCATGCCGTCGTCGCCGACGAACTTGATGCATTGATGTAGAGTTGAAGGGACAACACCGTTCTCGTGTATCCAAGGACGTCCGAGAAGGATGTTGTAGCATGAGGGGGTTTTTATTGCATACACAGTGACCTCAGAGATAAGATCACCGATTTGCAATTTGAACCTGATTTTGCCGATAGGCCTTTGAGTGCTCCCATCGTATCCAAAGATAGATACAGATGTGTGGCTTAGCTTGCTGGGTGGGATGCCCAACTCTTCAAGAGCCGAAGTGGAGATAAGGTTGAGTGCAGAACCTGGGTCGATCTGAACTCTATGTATCGGCATTTCTTTGATGTACCCTGTGAAGTACAGGGGTCGGTTGTGCCTTGCTTCGCCAAGTAGGAGGTCTTCCTTAGTGAAGGCGATGGTTGCACTGGCTGCCTTTTGAACCGAGAGGCATTGGATGCATGATCCCTCGCTTTTCTCTTTTTCTCCTTTTAAGGAGGTTTCTGAGTTTTTGACCCAGTAGTCCATTTCAATTTGGAGGACTTGCGGTGCATGTTTGTCGACATCCTCATTCAGTTTTTGTAATTCTGAGATGAGATTATCACGAGTGCGTGGAGACATTCGTAATAAATCCAGGATGTGCAGTCGTGCAGGTATGTGTTTGAAGTGCTCAACCAAGTCATACTTGAAAGCCTCCTTGGGGCCTGCATGTTCATTGTTTTTGCCACTGGGGGCGCTTACAACATCTTTTCCCGAAGGATTTACATAAGTAAAGGAAGATTGGTTGTAATTTTTGTGGTAGTCCCGGCCCGAACGGGTGCCTCTACCAACTTCGAGAGCTTCTTGAGAAGGATCTTCGTTTGGAAGATTGTCTTCAGGATCAAGAGGCTGTCGTTTTTCATCTACTGGGGATGTATCTGCAGCAGAGTTGCCATCCTCAGTGATTGTGTTGCACGGAGCATTTTCCGGGAGCAAGTCCTGAACAGCATCCAGCAGCTTTTCTTCTTTGTTGACCCATCCATCACCCCAAGTTGGGTTTTCTTCATGATGATGAGTCGGGAAGAATGTGTATCCTGAAGTCACAGTCTCAGGAGAAGAAACCTGAGATGGTGTCATCTCTGTGGAAGTCACGTGAGACGAGGTAGCTCCAGAGGATACATTGCTAGGCGTCGTCGGAGTGTAGGTAATCTCATCAGACGATGCTTCAGAAGAGCTATAGTCTTGATATATTACATTACAGGAAGCTCTGATAGAAGATGTTGCCTGCTCGGAGTCAGACTCATCCTCGGATGTAAGAGGATCATCTATCCAGCAATGTTCTCCATTTTCAGGAGTTAAGGGTGGAGGTACCTGGTGAGCTTCAGGGACTTCCGGCTCTGGATTGCGAGGAGGCTCGTTAACACGATCTTGCTCTTGTTCTAGAGCGAGATGCTGCAAGATCCTTGTATATTCTTCAAGATCCGGCATGGGAGCCAGATCATCTTCTTCGTCTTCTCCGTGTGGCTCAACATAGTTGATTTCCACTGGAGCAACGACGGGTGTTTGCTCAACAGCATTTTCTTGTACAGCCTCTTGGTCTTCTTCATCATCAGACCAGGATCCTTGTGGTTGCAAGGGGTTATACCAGATTACTGGCATAAGGTGAGTTTCAGGAACCCATTCTTCATCGGAGAGATATTCTCCTGTTTCAAGAGATTCCTCCCACTCATCGGTGTAGTTGGGCTCGAATCCATCGTCGGTGTCGCTGGACTCGTATCCATTAATGGAGAATCCAACTACCGAGTTGCAAGAGTATGATACCCCCTGCATGGCTTCTTTTTTGAATTGAGGTGGCATGAAATCACTGAGAGTGAAGTTTCTTACCGCCTTTGAAGTCTCTGGAAGGGACGTTTCTGTTGCCCCGAGTGAAGTGGTAGAGGAGGCCTCTGCCTTTTCATGGACTTCTTGTTTTGGCTGGGTCTTCTCTTGCCGTTTGAGCTTGAGGAGATGTTTCCTAGCCTGCCTTCGCTGTTGAGCTGTCGGCTTTGTTTTGACGATCTCCCAATTTTCATCTTCCAGGAGATCGGGATGTACCCATATGGGTTGTCCGTCTGGTGTCGGGTAAGGAACCAACACTTCGGACGTTTGAATTCTTTTTATCACCTTGAAGGAAGTAGTGATCTTCTTCTTCGGTGATTTTGGTGTTTGTCCACGTGACACCATGTTGACGGAGGCGGGGCCATAATTTTTGTCAAAGGTGATGACTCCGTTTTTCCACATCTCGTTTATCTTCTCTCTCACAACAAAGCATTGATTGAGAGGATGCGAGACCATCTGGTGGTATGGACAGTACCGAGGATCATTGGTTTTGCCAACGTCTCCAGGTCTTTTGGGCTCTGGCAAAATGAGTTTGCCATTTGCTAGGAGAGCCTCAAAGATTTCTTCGACGTCTTCATCGAACGGATATTTCTTTTCTACTCGCTCTTTGAAGGCATCAGAGAGTTCAGGTCTCTTACCTGCAGTTCTATTTTCAGCTTTCTTTGGTTGCTGAGGAGCTGACTTGGTTTGCACATTAAGGACCTCTTTCTTCTTTGGTTTAGAGGTTGCAATGGCGGTTGGCTCTTTTCTTGATGACTTCTGACTGTTGAGGTCTTTGATCACCATTTCAGCTTCCATGGAAGCTTCGAGGAGTTCCCCCAGGTTCTTTGATTTATTGCCGATGATCATGGAGCGGATTTTAGCTCTCATGTTGTTTCGGCAGATGTCGACTAGCGACGCTTGTGGCAATACATCTGAACATTTGTACGCCATTGCTTTCCACTTGTGAATGAAGTCATAAGTTGACTCATTCTCTCCCTGTTTTAGGCTACAGAGCTGAGCCATAGTAACAGGATGATCCTCACCTTGGAAGTGGGTCAGGAAGCGTGTCTCCAGCATAGCCCAGTTCTGAATGGAGTTCTCCGGAAGAGTGGAGTACCAATCGAAGGCCGTACCTTTTAGGGTACTTGCAAAGAGGCGAATCTTGAGTGCATCTTGATCCGCGATAGCTCCCGTCAAGATCTTGAAGTGGATGACGTGCTGTCTGGCTGATCCTTTCCCCGTATATGTTTGGAGAGTAGGATGTTTGAATTTTGTGGGGAACGGGACCGAGTCCATCCATAAAGGATATGGTGGCTTGATCCCATGCTCTTTGAGTATATCCTCTTCTTTAGCTTTGGCGAGGATACTGTCTACGTCCTTTTTGGTAAGGGCGCGTGACTCGCTTTCTTCACAATTTTCCTCGTTATTGCCATGATTCGGAGGAGGCTCATTGTTCACCTGATTTTGGACGACAAGGAGAAGGTTTTCCATCAGAGTTTCAATCCTCTGCTGGCCTTGTTCCAACTGCTGGATGCGTGTGAGCGCATCATCTCGAGGTGGATTCTGAGGTGGCGGCTCAGAACTTGTAGCCAAGACGTTCATCCCTCGGGATTCGAACGAAGAAATCGTCCTGGTGACCGAGCTGGGGCTCATTCTTTTTGATGAAGAGCTTGATGAAGGATTACTCTCCCGTCCTTGGCTGGAAGGGGCAGGAGATTCTTCGGGATGTCTTTGTGTCCTGGTGACGCTACGGGTCACCGGACGTCGGACATGGATTTTTTATGCTGACCTTTGGCGTCTTCTGGTTTTTCCAACCATATGGACGGCAGCAACTTGGTCGGGTCTTTCTTTTTCGACCCATTTGTGGGAGACTTGAAGTGTAGGAGGCTGGGTCCTTTGCTTCTCTAGTCTCTTTTGTCGATATGACGCACGGCGGCGTGCTCGACGAGCGATTTGAGCTTTGGTCAGCTCTGGCTGGGCTCTGACGATGAAGGATGTGCTCCCTCGGGCGCAGCAGCCGAGCCTGTCTTCTTTGTAGCTAGGCAAGGACAGGATCCGGACCCGGTCCTTTGCCTGTTGCAGCGAAGCTTTGAATTTTTCAAGTTCGGCCCCTGTAGAGATAAAGGGTCGAACCGAAGGAGTGTAGGCCTTAGCAGGTGCTTGTAGAGGCCTGGTGATGCGTGATCTGATTCTGGGCTTGTGGGAGCAAGCCGGTTCATGCTGGGTCGACTTGGGAGTCAGGTTGGAGATGGGTCTCTCCTCTTTCATGTAGGCAAGAGGGTAGAACTGGTTCTCCTTGAGTGGGGCCAGGTATGCTGGCTTGTGGAGGTTTGAGACCTCCTTTGTTTTGGGGAAGGTCTTGGAGACCAAGTCTTGGGATAGACCTGGTTGTTTGTGGGTCGAGGCTTCGCGGGGGTGCCGCGGGCTTCGGGCTTTTGGGCGCTCGCCTTTGGTGTCACGGGAGTGACACGTTGAGAGGCGATCTTCTGCTTTTTAGCAGGCGCAGCTTGTTCTTCGGGAAGTGGGAATGGTCCCAGTGTCCCGAAGACGATGGTCCGGGGAGTCGAGGTCGACCCTGAGTTCAGAGAGTTGCCGAGGGAGTTGACGCTTCGGCAGCTGGCAGGGCGCTTGTAAGTGCGCTCGGTTTGCTTCTGTTGAAGCATGAGTTGGTGCTTGTTCTCATCGAAGATAATGGTTAAGGCTGCCATTATTAGTTTCGAAAAAGTTCTGAAACAAGACCACATCCATTAGTAATCACAAGAATATAATGATCATAAATGGGAATTTCTATGGTTGTCTTTTCAAATCGCTCAAGGGATATGACCCAAGCGACATGAAGAAGGCAAAAAGCCATAGATGGTACAATTGTTCTGACAGCAAGTATGGTGAGCCCAGAATGAGCGTTCCAGTGACTGCTAGAAGCAATTGTAAACCTAAATTCGACTTATCGAGAAGCAGGGCTTGCTCGAGATAAGAAGAATATAAGGTAGGAGTTACAAATGTGCCGGTCACAGATACAGTAGACCCTGAAAGGGCGTACCAGTATTGCTAGGCACAAATGTTGGAGATCGCATCCATGAGATGGGATTCTTTGTTTTGAAATGTCAGAAATGGATTCGTAAAAGAGAGCAGGTGGCATTCCGATTCAAATACGGGCTCAACGATTTCCGCGAGCGCCAGTACTCAGAAGGGAAGAGACCACAATTTCTCGAATCTGAATCCAAAAGTGACGAGTTTTTGGAGATTTTTTTTTTGAAATGATTTTTTTTATTTTATTATTTTTATTTTATTATTATTTTTTTTTAAAAAAAATATATTTTTATTTATTTTTTTATTTTATTTTTTTTTGAAAATTTTTGTTTTTTTTTTTTTAAGATTTTTTTTGAAAATCTTTTTTTTTTATTTTTTTTTATTTTGATTTTAATTTTTTTTTAAGATTTAAAGACGAGAGAGTACACATAGGCCTCCTAACCCGGTCTTATGAAACCTCAATTGATAGAATTGCCCCCAGGTAAGGGTAGGATTACTTAATGAACCCGTTTGGAGGACCCTTGTCTAGAACAGTCAAGCTGTCTCCACACTCTGGACAAGGCTTTTCTTGAATCAATCGTGATCAAAGAACGCAATTGGTTTAACCTTAGTGGTCTATGTCCTTCTTTATAAAAAATCCCAAATAGACTCATCGAAGAGAAACGATGGCCCAAAACCTTAGTCGAACGGGCTCAACATTTCTGCAAGCACCAAAGAACGATAGGATAGGATCAAAGTTTCTCAATTTTGAATCCAAACTAAGAAAACTGATTTTTTTTTTATTTTTATTTTTTTTTAATATTTTTTTTTTTGAAATCTCTAATGAACTCATCGAAGAGAAACGATGGTCCAAAACCTTAGTCGAACGGGCTCAACATTTCTGCAAGCACCAAAGAACGATAGGATAGGATCAAAGTTTCTCAATTTTGAATTCAAACTAAGAAAACTGATTTTTTTTTTTTAAGAAATCTCTAATGAACTCATCGAAGAGAAACGATGGTCCAAAACCTTAGTCGAACGGGCTCAACATTTCTGCAAGCACCAAAGAACGATAGGATAGGATCAAAGCTTCTCAATTTTGAATTCAAACTAAGAAAACCAATTTTTTTTAAAAAAAAGAGAAAGAATGGAAACAAACTTAAAGAAGTAGAAATTTCCAAAAAATCCCATCTCATTTTTTTTGGGTGCAAAATCCAACATAGGCCACCAGCTAGAAAGTAGCCAAGGAATCCGGAAAAGAAGTATAAGCATAGAGCAAAAAGTATGATATGCAAATATTTCATTTCCAAGCACCGTGTTCTCAAATGAACGAGTCCCACCGGGTGTGCCAGCTTGATGGAACGCGCTCCGAGGCGCCGTGGGGCGGCTACCGGGGTCGGCGACCCTTTCGCGCCCTGGCGGGCCTGAAGCGTGCATCAACATTTTTTTTTGTGTGGGTGTGCCAGATTTTCTATTTTACTTGGAATTGCAAGTGGTAATCCGGAGATCAACCTTCGCAAGTAAAAAGGAAATCAACTTCTTTCAAGTTTTCCATTGCACAAATATTTAAGAAAAGAGACATTTTCTTAATTTGCCGTGAAAGGCGATTTTGTTTGGCATTTATAGCCGATTTTGGCGTTTATAGCCGATTTACAATTCTTATCAATAATGAAAGACAAGAGTTGTGATTTTTGTCTCTTTAGAAAAATACAAACTACAATGAAAAGCAAGAAAAGGAAGATCTAACTTTTCAGGAGATTGTGGGGGACTCGTTCAGATTGACGGTCGCAAGCCATGTATGGGCTTCGCCCTCATCCATGCAGATGAGAACAGAAGATGCTCTTGATTCGCTTGGCTTGGCTATAACCTCAGGTTTTTAGAGGACAAAGACCACGAGAAGGTCCTATGTCCAATAAAAAGCTAAGTAGACGGGCTGAAAAGCCATGTCTAAGCCATTGGAGGCAGCAGGAGAAGGCAAGGACCTTGGGGGGGGTGCCCCCCAAGGGACTTTTGTCACCTTGTAGTGGTGGCCGGTGCAGAACTTCGGCAGAGTTTTTCTCTCTTTTTTTCTTTCTCTGGATACGAGCTCTGGATTCTTTCCGATCGATCGATCTCGATTTTCTGATCTTTTTCTCCGATCTGAATTTCAATGGAATGCTCTCCTATTTATAGGCTTTTGGTAGCCATTTAGGAGGTTTTATGAGCCTTAATGGCTTTAATGGGAGGAGTTACAAGATTTACTTCTTGATTTTGTAACTCCTTTTTCCTTGAATCTGATTGGCCGATGGAGATTAAGGGCTTTTAATCACCTTAATGGGAGGAGTTTCATGGTTTAAATGCCATGAATCAATTGACTTGTAACTCCCAAATGCTTGCTTCTGATTGGGCCGTCCAAAGAAATGAATTAATGACTATAATAAAGCTAGTCAATTAACCACATTAATTGGTCGCCGAGCAGTCGAAGAGTCGCGGGCCGTGCCGTGTCTTCTGGAATTCTTCTGGCGATGATCATCGATGGATCTACATGTTGATCGACATCGGATGAACATGTAACTTCAGACATTGATAGCTAAGAACGGGCCGGTGACATCTGTCTTGTCGATTTCACGATCGGTCGGACAGAAAGTGCACTTTCTTGGTCAGCCGGTTGGCGATCTTGGAGCGATCAATGATGATTTTATGCTTTTGGAGGTTGACCCGTGATTTTGACGGATGTCGGAGGATATGAGTCAATTTCAAGCACTAAAAATCACATTTTCAGGAAACCACAGGGGCCAAAGTGCGCGAAACGCGAAAAAAGACGGAAAAACGGGTCACCGGCGGAAAATCCGGTGACCCGGACTTCCATGGTCGCAGGGGCCTGCGACCCTGGGGGAATTTTCCCCTTCGGAGCCCGTTTTGAGGTCGTTTTGAGGTCTTTTTCGTCGCCGTTTTCTTCTGTATTTTTCCTGACATTTCTTCTCATTTATTGGCTTGATTTCCCTGTAGAAAACCTGATGAGAATCCTTGCATTTTTAGAGTGCAAAGTTTCCAATTTTCCGGGAAAGCCGAAGACTTTGTCGCGTAGAGCTGCTGATTTTCCGCCAGAAGCTGAAACTTGGTCAAACGATGTCGGAATGACCTGAAATCTGAGGTGAAGCCTCCTGAGCAATAAATAAGACCAACCATAGGCTTTTGTTTGAGTTTTGAACCCGTTTGGGGTCCCGTCGATGCTTCACTTGATTTTGCTGCGGGGAAAATGCCGAGCTTTGATATGTGGCCAAACGATGTCCGATTGACCTGAAATTTGACGGGGAGCCTATTGGAGTCATTTTGAGACGTTCCATGGGCTCCGTTTTGGATGTCATGGTCCCGGGTTGCTCCGCCGCCGGTAGGCTTGATTTTCTCTCGGAGCATCGAAACCTGGTCAAACGTTGTCGGAATGACCTGAAATTTGACGTGCAGCCTTTTGGAAGCATGTTGAAGCCACTCATGCACTTGGTTTGATGAGCGAAGGCTTCGGTGGTTCCCGCCGCCGGGAGGCTTGA
This sequence comes from Umbellularia californica, assembly GCA_028538565.1. NCBI lineage: Eukaryota > Viridiplantae > Streptophyta > Magnoliopsida > Laurales > Lauraceae > Umbellularia > Umbellularia californica. The sequence continues at coordinate 46,910,660 of JAPQWN010000007.1, forward strand.
TTTTGCTGCTCGAGCATTGATGGAGGGTCAAACGTTGTCGGTTTGACTTGAAATTTGGCATGGAGCCCTTTTGAGACATGCTGGAGTCATCTGTAGGCTCTGATCGAAGTTTTGACGTCTCCGATGATGTCGCCGCCGGGAGCACCATTTTAGCTGTCGGAGAAGCGAAGTTAGGCCAAATGATTCTGAAATGGCCCGAAACTTCATGTGTACTCTTCTCTTGGCTATCTTGAAGGATCTTGCAGTTTTTGTTTGATTCTGACAAGATTTGATTTTTTGGAGAAATTGCATTGCCTATTTATGGCAGGTTGCGACTTCATGCAGCTTTCTTGATTTGAAGAGGCAAAGTGACATTTTTGGTGTCAACAATCTCGACCCAAAATTCCTTAGAATGCGTTTTCCTGCGCAGGGTGCGCACGAAGTTCGGGCCGGAGCCTTTTCGAGCGCCCAACTGCGTGAAGTGTTTTCCAGACCCAAGATTCGCCCCAGAACACGTTTTAGAAAGAAAAGCGTCTCGAAATGTCTTAAAAAGCGCATCTCGACCCATAATCACTTAGATTTCGTTTTCGTGCACAGGATGCGCACGAAGCTGGGGCCGGAGCATTTTCGAGTGCCGAACTGCCTGAAGTGATTTCCAGACCCGAGATTCGCCCCAGAACCAGTTTTAGACGGAAAAGCAACTCGAAATGTCCTAAAATGCGCATCCCGGCTCAAAATTCCTTAGAATGCGTTTTCGTGCACAGGATGCGCACGAAGGTTGGGCCGGAGCCTTTTCGAGCGCCAAACTGCCTGAAGTGTTTTCCAGACCCAAGATTCGCCCCAGAACACGTTTTAGATAGAAAAGCGTCTCGAAATGTCCTAAAAAACGCATCTCGATCCATAATCCCTTAGATTTCGTTTTCGTGCCCAGGATGCGCACGAAGCTCGGGCCGGAGCATTTTCAAGCGCCGAACTGCCTGAAGTGATTTCCAGACCCGAGGTTCGCCCAAGAACCTGTTTTAGACTAAACAGCAACTCAAAATGTCCTAAACTGCGCATCTCGACCCAAAATTGCTTAGAATGCGTTTTTAAGCACAGGATGCGCTCGAAGTTCGGGCCGGAGCCTTTTGTACGCCGGACAGCCAGAACAGTTTTCCAGACCCGAGATTAGCACCAGAACCCGTTTTAGAACGAAAAGCAACTCGAAGTGTCCTAAAACACGCATCTCGACCAAAAATTCCTTAGAATGCGTTTTCGTGCACAGGATGCGCACGAAGTTCGGGCCGGAGCCTTTTCGAGCGCCGAACTGCCTGAAGTGTTTTCCAGACCCAAGATTCGCCCCAGAACACGTTTTAGATAGAAAAGCGTCTCGAAATGTCCTAAGAAGCGCATCTGGACCCATAATCCCTTAGATTTCGTTTTGGGGAGTTTCTTGGGTCTGGAAAATTCTTCAGGCAGTTCGGCGCTCGAAACGGCTCCGGACGGATTTTCGTGCGCATCTACGGCACCTGTGCACGAAAATATTGAGATGCCCGTTTTAGGACATTTCGAGATGCTTTTCGGTTAAAAACGATTTTGGGGAGTTTCTTTGGTCTGGAAAACGCTTCAGGCAGTTCGGCGTTCGAAACGGCTCCGGACGGATTTTCGTGCGCATCTACGGCACTGTGCACGAAAATATTGAGATGCCCGTTTTAGGACATTTCGAGATGCTTTTCTGTTAAAAACGGTTTTGGGGAGTTTCTTGGGTCTGGAAAACACTTCAGGCAGTTCGGCGTTCGAAACGGCTCCGGACGGATTTTCGTGCGTATCTACGGCACCTGTGCACGAAAATATTGAGATGCCCGTTTTAGGACATTTCGAGATGCTTTCCGGTTAAAAACGGTTTTGGGGAGTTTCTGGGGTCTGGAAAACACTTCAGGCAGTTCGGCGCTCGAAACGGCTCCGGACGGATTTTCGTGCGCATCTACGGCACCTGTGCACGAAAATATTGAGATGCCCGTTTTAGGACATTTCGAGATGCTTTTCGGTTAAAAACGGTTTTGGGGAGTTTCTTTGGTCTGGAAAATGCTTCAGGCAGTTCGGCGTTCGAAACGGCTCCGGACGGATTTTCGTGCGCATCTACGGCACCTGTGCACGAAAATATTGAGATGCCCGTTTTAGGACATTTCGAGATGCTTTTCGGTTAAAAACTGTTTTGGGGAGTTTGTTGGGTCTGGAAAACACTTCAGGCAGTTCGGCGCTCGAAACGGCTCCGGACGGACTTTCGTATGCATCTACGGCACCAGTGCACGAAAATATTGAGATGCCCGTTTTAGGACATTTCGAGATGCTTTTCGGTTAAAAACGGTTTTGGGGAGTTTGTTGGGTCTGGAAAACACTTCAGGCAGTTCGGCGCTCGAAACGTCTCCGGACGGATTTTCGTGCGCATCTACGGCACCTGTGCACGAAAATATTGAGATGCCCGTTTTAGGACATTTCGAGATGCTTTTCGGTTAAAAACTGTTTTGGGGAGTTTGTTGGGTCTGGAAAACACTTCAGGCAGTTCGGCGCTCGAAACGGCTCCGGACGGACTTTCGTATGCATCTACGGCACCTGTGCACGAAAATATTGAGATGCCCGTTTTAGGACATTTCGAGATGCTTTTCGGTTAAAAACGGTTTTGGGGAGTTTCTTTGGTCTGGAAAACGCTTCAGGCAGTTCGGCGTTCGAAACGGCTCCGGACGGATTTTCGTGCGCATCTACGGCACCTGTGCACGAAAATATTGAGATGCCCGTTTTAGGACATTTCGAGATGCTTTTCGGTTAAAAACTGTTTTGGGGAGTTTGTTGGGTCTGGAAAACACTTCAGGCAGTTCGGCGCTCGAAACGGCTCCGGACGGACTTTCGTATGCATCTACGGCACCTGTGCACGAAAATATTGAGATGCCCGTTTTAGGACATTTCGAGATGCTTTTCGGTTAAAAAAGGTTTTGGGGAGTTTGTTGGGTCTGGAAAACACTTCAGGCAGTTCGGCGCTCGAAACGTCTCCAGACGGATTTTCGTGCGCATCTACGGCACCTGTGCACGAAAATATTGAGATGCCCGTTTTAGGACATTTCGAGATGCTTTTCGGTTAAAAACTGTTTTGGGGAGTTTGTTGGGTCTGGAAAACACTTCAGGCAGTTCGGCGCTCGAAACGGCTCCGGACGGACTTTCGTATGCATCTACGGCACCTGTGCACGAAAATATTGAGATGCCCGTTTTAGGACATTTCGAGATGCTTTTCGGTTGAAAACGGTTTTGGGGAGTTTGTTGGGTCTGGAAAACACTTCAGGTAGTTCGGCGCTCGAAACGGCTCCGGACGGACTTTCGTATGCATCTACGGCACCTGTGCACGAAAATATTGAGATGCCCGTTTTAGGACATTTCGAGATGCTTTTCGGTTAAAAACGGTTTTGGGGAGTTTGTTGGGTCTGGAAAATACTTCAGGCAGTTCGGCGCTCGAAACGTCTCCGGACGGATTTTCGTGCGCATCTACGGCACCTGTGCACGAAAATATTGAGATGCCCGTTTTAGGACATTTCGAGATGCTTTTCGGTTAAAAACTGTTTTGGGGAGTTTGTTGGGTCTGGAAAACACTTCAGGCAGTTCGGCGCTCGAAACGGCTCCGGACGGACTTTCGTATGCATCTACGGCACCTGTGCACGAAAATATTGGGATGCCCGTTTTAGGACATTTCGAGATGCTTTTCGGTTAAAAACGGTTTTGGGGAGTTTGTTGGGTCTGGAAAACACTTCAGGCAGTTCGGCGCTCGAAACGTCTCCGGACGGATTTTCGTGCGCATCTACGGCACCTGTGCACGAAAATATTGAGATGCCCGTTTTAGGACATTTCGAGATGCTTTTCGGTTAAAAACGGTTTTGGGGAGTTTCTTTGGTCTGGAAAAAGCTTCAGGCAGTTCGGCGCTCGAAACGGCTCCGGACGGATTTTCGTGCGCATCTACGGCACCTGTGCACGAAAATATTGAGATGCCCGTTTTAGGACATTTCGAGATGCTTTTCGGTTAAAAACTGTTTTGGGGAGTCTCTTGGGTCTGGAAAACACTTCAGGCAGTTCGGCGCTCGAAACGGATCCGGACGGATTTTCGTGCGCATCTACGGCACCTGTGCACGAAAATATTGAGACGCCCGTTTTAGGACTTTTCGAGATGCTTTTCGGTTAAAAACGGTTTTGGGGAGTTTCTTTGGTCTGGAAAACGCTTCAGGCAGTTCGGTGTTCGAAACGGCTCCGGACGGATTTTCGTGCGCATCTACGGCACCTGTGCACGAAAATATTGAGATGCCCGTTTTAGGACATTTCGAGATGCTTTTCTGTTAAAAACGGTTTTGGGGAGTTTCTTGGGTCTGGAAAACACTTCAGGCAGTTCGGCGCTCGAAACGGCTCCGGACGGACTTTCGTGCGCATCTACGGCACCTGTGCACGAAAATATTGAGATGCCCGTTTTAGGACATTTCGAGATGCTTTTCGGTTAAAAACGGTTTTGGGGAGTTTCTTTGGTCTGGAAAACGCTTCAGGCAGTTCGGCGTTCGAAACGGCTCCGGACGGATTTTCGTGCGCATCTACGGCACCTGTGCACGAAAATATTGAGATGCCCGTTTTAGGACATTTCGAGATGCTTTTCGGTTAAAAACTGTTTTGGGGAGTTTGTTGGGTCTGGAAAACACTTCAGGCAGTTCGGCGCTCGAAACGGCTCCGGACGGATTTTCGTGCGCATCTACGGCACCTGTGCACGAAAATATTGAGATGCCCGTTTTAGGACATTTCGAGATGCATTTCGGTTAAAAACGGTTTTGGGGAGTTTCTGGGTTCTGGAAAACGCTTCAGGCAGTTCGGCGTTCGAAACGGCTCCGGACGGATTTTCGTACGCATCTACGGCACCTGTGCACGAAAATATTGAGATGCCCGTTTTAGGACATTTCGAGATGCTTTTCGGTTAAAAACGGTTTTGGGGAGTTTTGTTGGGTCTGGAAAACGCTTCAGGCAGTTAGGCGCTCGAAACGGCTCCGGAAGGATTTTCGTGCGCATCTACGGCACCTGTGCACGAAAATATTGAGATGCCCGTTTTAGGACATTTCGAGATGCTTTTCGGTTAAAAACGGTTTTGGGGAGTTTCTTGGGTCTGGAAAACACTTCAGGCTGTTCGGCGCTCGAAACGGCTCCGGACGGATTTTCGTGCGCATCTACGGCACGTGTGCACGAAAATATTGAGATGCCCGTTTTAGGACATTTCGAGATGCTTTACGGTTAAAAACGGTTTTGGGGAGTTTCTTGGGTCTGGAAAACACTTCAGGCAGTTCGGCGCTCGAAACGGATCCGGACGGATTTTCGTGCGCATCTACGGCACCTGTGCACGAAAATATTGAGATGCCCGTTTTAGGACATTTCGAGATGCTTTTCGGTTAAAAACGGTTTTGGGGAGTTTCTGGGGTCTGGAAAACACTTCAGGCAGTTCGGCGCTCGAAACGGCTCCGGACGGATTTTGGTGCGCATCTACGGCACCTGTGCACGAAAATATTGAGATGCCCGTTTTAGGACATTTCGAGATGCTTTTCGGTTAAAAACGGTTTTGGGGAGTTTCTGGGGTCTGGAAAACGCTTCAGGCAGTTCGGCGCTCGAAACGGCTCCGGACGGATTTTCGTGCGCATCTACGGCACCTGTGCACGAAAATATTGAGATGCCCGTTTTATGACATTTCGAGATGCTTTTCGGTTAAAAACTGTTTTGGGGAGTTTGTTGGGTCTGGAAAACACTTCAGGCAGTTCGGCGCTCGAAACGGCTCCGGACGGATTTTCGTGCGCATCTACGGCACCTGTGCACGAAAATATTGAGATGCCCGTTTTAGGACATTTCGAGATGTATTTCGGTTAAAAACTGTTTTGGGGAGTTTGTTGGGTCTGGAAAACACTTCAGGCAGATCGGCGCTCGAAACGGCTCCGGACGGATTTTCGTGCGCATCTACGGCACCTGTGCACGAAAATATTGAGATGCCCGTTTTAGGACATTTCGAGATGCTTTTCGGTTAAAAACGGTTTTGGGGAGTTTCTGGGGTCTGGAAAACGCTTCAGGCAGTTCGGCGCTCGAAACGGCTCCGGACGGATTTTCGTGCGCATCTACGGCACCTGTGCACGAAAATATTGAGATGCCCGTTTTATGACATTTCGAGATGCTTTTCGGTTAAAAACTGTTTTGGGGAGTTTGTTGGGTCTGGAAAACACTTCAGGCAGTTCGGCGCTCGAAACGGCTCCGGACGGATTTTCGTGCGCATCTACGGCACCTGTGCCCGAAAATATTGAGATGCCCGTTTTAGGACATTTCGATATGCTTTTCGGTTAAAAACTGTTTTGGGGAGTTTGTTGGGTCTGGAAAACACTTCAGGCAGATCGGCGCTCGAAACGGCTCCGGACGGATTTTCTTGCGCATCTACGGCACCTGTGCACGAAAATATTGAGATGCCCGTTTTAGGACATTTCGAGATGCTTTTCGGTTAAAAACGGTTTTGGGGAGTTTCTGGGGTCTGGGAAACGCTTCAGGCAGTTCGGCGCTCGAAACGGCTCCGGACGGATTTTCGTGCGCATCTACGGCACCTGTGCACGAAAATATTGAGATGCCCGTTTTATGACATTTCGAGATGCTTTTCGGTTAAAAACTGTTTTGGGGAGTTTGTTGGGTCTGGAAAACACTTCAGGCAGTTCGGCGCTCGAAACGGCTCCGGACGGATTTTCGTGCGCATCTACGGCACCTGTGCACGAAAATATTGAGATGCCCGTTTTATGACATTTCGAGATGCTTTTCGGTTAAAAACTGTTTTGGGGAGTTTGTTGGGTCTGGAAAACACTTCAGGCAGTTCGGCGCTCGAAACGGCTCCGGACGGATTTTCGTGCGCATCTACGGCACCTGTGCACGAAAATATTGAGATGCCCGTTTTAGGACATTTCGAGATGTATTTCGGTTAAAAACGGTTTTGGGGAGTTTCTGGGGTCTGGAAAACGCTTCAGGCAGTTCGGCGTTCGAAACGGCTCCGGACGGATTTTCGTGCGCATCTACGGCACCTGTGCACGAAAATATTGAGATGCCCGTTTTAGGACATTTCGAGATGCTTTTCGGTTAAAAACTGTTTTGGGGAGTTTGTTGGGTCTGGAAAACACTTCAGGCAGTTCGGCGCTCGAAACGGCTCCGGACGGATTTTCGTGCGCATCTATACGGCACCTGTGCACGAAAATATTGAGATGCCCGTTTTAGGACATTTCGAGATGCTTTTCGGTTAAAAACGGTTTTGGGGAGTTTCTGGGGTCTGGAAAACACTTCAGGCAGTTCGGCGCTCGAAACGGCTCTCGACGGATTTTCGTGCGCATCTACGGCACCGGTGCACGAAAATATTGAGATGCCCGTTTTAGGACATTTCGAGATGCTTTTCGGTTAAAAACGGTTTTGGGGAGTTTCTTGGGTCTGGAAAACACTTCAGGCAGTTCGGCGCTCGAAACGGCTCCGGACGGATTTTCGTGCGCATCTACGGCACCGGTGCACGAAAATATTGAGATGCCCGTTTTAGGACATTTCGAGATGCTTTTCGGTTAAAAACGGTTTTGGGGAGTTTCTTGGGTCTGGAAAACACTTCAGGCAGTTCGGCGCTCGAAACGGCTCCGGACGGATTTTCGTGCGCATCTACGGCACCGGTGCACGAAAATATTGAGATGCCCGTTTTAGGACATTTCGAGATGCTTTTCGGTTAAAAACGGTTTTGGGGAGTTTCTTGGGTCTGGAAAACACTTCAGGCAGTTCGGCGCTCGAAACGGCTCCGGACGGATTTTCGTGCGCATCTACGGCACCGGTGCACGAAAATATTGAGATGCCCGTTTTAGGACATTTCGAGATGCTTTTCGGTTAAAAACGGTTTTGGGGAGTTTCTTGGGTCTGGAAAACACTTCAGGCAGTTCGGCGCTCGAAACGGCTCCGGACGGATTTTCGTGCGCATCTACGGCACCTGTGCACGAAAATATTGAGATGCCCGTTTTAGGACATTTCGAGATGCTTTTCGGTTAAAAACGGTTTTGGGGAGTTTCTGGGGTCTGGAAAACGCTTCAGGCAGTTCGGCGTTCGAAACGGCTCCGGACGGATTTTCGTGCGCATCTACGGCACCTGTGCACGAAAATATTGAGATGCCCGTTTTAGGACATTTCGAGATGGTTTTCGGTTAAAAACTGTTTTGGGGAGTTTGTTGGGTCTGGAAAACACTTCAGGCAGTTCGGGGCTCGAAACGGCTCCGGACGGATTTTCGTGCGCATCTACGGCACCTGTGCACGAAAATATTGAGATGCCCGTTTTAGGACATATCGAGATGCTTTTCGGTTAAAAACTATTTTGGGGAGTTTGTTGGGTCTGGAAAGCACTTCAGGCAGTTCGGCGCTCGAAACGGCTCCGGTCGGATTTTCGTGCTCATCTACGGCACCTGTGCACGAAAATATTGAGATGCCCGTTTTAGGACATTTCGAGATGCTTTTCGGTTAAAAACTGTTTTGGGGATTTTGTTGGGTCTGGAAAACACTTCAGGCAGTTCGGCGCTCGAAACGGCTCCGGACGGATTTTCGTGCGCATCTACGGCACCTGTGCACGAAAATATTGAGATGCCCGTTTTAGGACATTTCTAGATGCTTTTCGGTTAAAAACGGTTTTGGGGAGTTTCTTGGGCTGGAAAACACTTCAGGCAGTTCGGCGCTCGAAACGGCTCCGGACGGATTTTCGTGCGCATCTACGGCACCTGTGCACGAAAATATTGAGATGCCCGTTTTAGGACATTTCGAAATGCTTTTCGGTTAAAAACGGTTTTGGGGAGTTTCTTGGGTCTGGAAAACACTTCAGGCAGTTCGGCGCTCGAAACGGCTCCGGACGGATTTTCGTGCGCATCTACGGCACCTGTGCACGAAAATATTGAGATGCCCGTTTTAGGACATTTCGAGATGCTTTTCGGTTAAAAACGGTTTTGGGGAGTTTCTTGGGTCTGGAAAACACTTCAGGCAGTTCGGCGCTCGAAACGGCTCCGAACGGATTTTCGTGCGCATCTACGGCACCGGTGCACGAAAATATTGAGATGCCCGTTTTAGGACATTTCGAGATGCTTTTCGGTTAAAAACGGTTTTGGGGAGTTTCTGGGGTCTGGAAAACACTTCTGGCAGTTCGGCGCTCGAAACGGCTCCGGACGGATTTTCGTGCGCATCTACGGCACCTGTGCACGAAAATATTGAGATGCCCGTTTTAGGACATTTCGATATGCTTTTCGGTTAAAAACTGTTTTGGGGAGTTTGTTGGGTCTGGAAAACACTTCAGGCAGATCGGCGCTCGAAACGGCTCCGGACGGATTTTCGTGCGCATCTACGGCACCTGTGCACGAAAATATTGAGATGCCCGTTTTAGGACATTTCGAGATGCTTTTCGGTTAAAAACGGTTTTGGGGAGTTTCTGGGGTCTGGAAAACGCTTCAGGCAGTTCGGCGTTCGAAACGGCTCCGGACGGATTTTCGTGCGCATCTACGGCACTTGTGCACGAAAATATTGAGATGCCCGTTTTAGGACATTTCGAGATGGTTTTCGGTTAAAAACTGTTTTGGGGAGTTTGTTGGGTCTGGAAAACACTTCAGGCAGTTCGGGGCTCGAAACGGCTCCGGACGGATTTTCGTGCGCATCTACGGCACCTGTGCACGAAAATATTGAGATGCCCGTTTTAGGACATATCGAGATGCTTTTCGGTTAAAAACTATTTTGGGGAGTTTGTTGGGTCTGGAAAGCACTTCAGGCAGTTCGGCGCTCGAAACGGCTCCGGTCGGATTTTCGTGCTCATCTACGGCACCTGTGCACGAAAATATTGAGATGCCCGTTTTAGGACATTTCGAGATGCTTTTCGGTTAAAAACTGTTTTGGGGATTTTGTTGGGTCTGGAAAACACTTCAGGCAGTTCGGCGCTCGAAACGGCTCCGGACGGATTTTCGTGCGCATCTACGGCACCTGTGCACGAAAATATTGAGATGCCCGTTTTAGGACATTTCGAGATGCTTTTCGGTTAAAAACGGTTTTGGGGAGTTTCTGGGGTCCGGAAAACACTTCAGGCAGTTCGGCGCTCGAAACGGCTCCGGTCGGATTTTCGTGCTCATCTACGGCACCTGTGCACGAAAATATTGAGATGCCCGTTTTAGGACATTTCGAGATGCTTTTCGGTTAAAAACTGTTTTGGGGAGTTTGTTGGGTCTGGAAAACACTTCAGGCTGTTCGGCGCTCGAAACGGCTCCGGACGGATTTTCGTGCGCATCTACGGCACCTGTGCACGAAAATATTGAGATGCCCGTTTTAGGACATTTCGAGATGCTTTTCGGTTAAAAACTGTTTTGGGGAGTTTGTTGGGTCTGGAAAACACTTCAGGCAGTTCGGCGCTCGAAACGGCTCCGGACGGATTTTCGTGCGCATCTACGGCACCTGTGCACGAAAATATTGAGATGCCCGTTTTATGACATTTCGATATGCTTTTCGGTTAAAAACTGTTTTGGGGAGTTTGTTGGGTCTGGAAAACACTTCAGGCAGATCGGCGCTCGAAACGGCTCCGGACGGATTTTCTTGCGCATCTACGGCACCTGTGCACGAAAATATTGATATGCCCGTTTTAGGACATTTCGATATGCTTTTCGGTTAAAAACTGTTTTGGGGAGTTTGTTGGGTCTGGAAAACACTTCAGGCAGATCGGCGCTCGAAACGGCTCCGGACGGATTTTCATGCGCATCTACGGCACCTATGCACGAAAATATTGAGATGCCCGTTTTAGGACATTTCGATATGCTTTTCGGTTAAAAACTATTTTGGGGAGTTTGTTGGGTCTGGAAAACGCTTCAGGCAGTTCGGCGTTCGAAACGGCTCCGGACGGATTTTCGTGCGCATCTACGGCACCTGTGCACGAAAATATTGAGATGCCCGTTTTAGGACATTTCGAGATGGTTTTCGGTTAAAAACTGTTTTGGGGAGTTTGTTGGGTCTGGAAAACACTTCAGGCAGTTCGGCGCTCGAAACGGCTCCGGACGGATTTTCGTGCGCATCTACGGCACCTGTGCACGAAAATATTGAGATGCCCGTTTTAGGACATTTCGAGATGCTTTTCGGTTAAAAACGGTTTTGGGGAGTTTCTTGGGTCTGGAAAACACTTCAGGCAGTTCGGCGCTCGAAACGGCTCCGGACGGATTTTCGTGCGCATCTACGGCACCGGTGCACGAAAATATTGAGATGCCCGTTTTAGGACATTTCGAGATGCTTTTCGGTTAAAAACGGTTTTGGGGAGTTTCTTGGGTCTGGAAAACACTTCAGGCAGTTCGGCGCTCGAAACGGCTCCGGACGGATTTTCGTGCGCATCTACGGCACCGGTGCACGAAAATATTGAGATGCCCGTTTTAGGACATTTCGAGATGCTTTTCGGTTAAAAACGGTTTTGGGGAGTTTCTTGGGTCTGGAAAACACTTCAGGCAGTTCGGCGCTCGAAACGGCTCCGGACGGATTTTCGTGCGCATCTACGGCACCGGTGCACGAAAATATTGAGATGCCCGTTTTAGGACATTTCGAGATGCTTTTCGGTTAAAAACGGTTTTGGGGAGTTTCTTGGGTCTGGAAAACACTTCAGGCAGTTCGGCGCTCGAAACGGCTCCGGACGGATTTTCGTGCGCATCTACGGCACCTGTGCACGAAAATATTGAGATGCCCGTTTTAGGACATTTCGAGATGCTTTTCGGTTAAAAACGGTTTTGGGGAGTTTCTGGGGTCTGGAAAACGCTTCAGGCAGTTCGGCGTTCGAAACGGCTCCGGACGGATTTTCGTGCGCATCTACGGCACCTGTGCACGAAAATATTGAGATGCCCGTTTTAGGACATTTCGAGATGGTTTTCGGTTAAAAACTGTTTTGGGGAGTTTGTTGGGTCTGGAAAACACTTCAGGCAGTTCGGGGCTCGAAACGGCTCCGGACGGATTTTCGTGCGCATCTACGGCACCTGTGCACGAAAATATTGAGATGCCCGTTTTAGGACATATCGAGATGCTTTTCGGTTAAAAACTATTTTGGGGAGTTTGTTGGGTCTGGAAAGCACTTCAGGCAGTTCGGCGCTCGAAACGGCTCCGGTCGGATTTTCGTGCTCATCTACGGCACCTGTGCACGAAAATATTGAGATGCCCGTTTTAGGACATTTCGAGATGCTTTTCGGTTAAAAACTGTTTTGGGGATTTTGTTGGGTCTGGAAAACACTTCAGGCAGTTCGGCGCTCGAAACGGCTCCGGACGGATTTTCGTGCGCATCTACGGCACCTGTGCACGAAAATATTGAGATGCCCGTTTTAGGACATTTCTAGATGCTTTTCGGTTAAAAACGGTTTTGGGGAGTTTCTTGGGCTGGAAAACACTTCAGGCAGTTCGGCGCTCGAAACGGCTCCGGACGGATTTTCGTGCGCATCTACGGCACCTGTGCACGAAAATATTGAGATGCCCGTTTTAGGACATTTCGAAATGCTTTTCGGTTAAAAACGGTTTTGGGGAGTTTCTTGGGTCTGGAAAACACTTCAGGCAGTTCGGCGCTCGAAACGGCTCCGGACGGATTTTCGTGCGCATCTACGGCACCTGTGCACGAAAATATTGAGATGCCCGTTTTAGGACATTTCGAGATGCTTTTCGGTTAAAAACGGTTTTGGGGAGTTTCTTGGGTCTGGAAAACACTTCAGGCAGTTCGGCGCTCGAAACGGCTCCGAACGGATTTTCGTGCGCATCTACGGCACCGGTGCACGAAAATATTGAGATGCCCGTTTTAGGACATTTCAAATGCTTTTCGGTTAAAAACGGTTTTGGGGAGTTTCTGGGGTCTGGAAAACACTTCTGGCAGTTCGGCGCTCGAAACGGCTCCGGACGGATTTTCGTGCGCATCTACGGCACCTGTGCACGAAAATATTGAGATGCCCGTTTTAGGACATTTCGATATGCTTTTCGGTTAAAAACTGTTTTGGGGAGTTTGTTGGGTCTGGAAAACACTTCAGGCAGATCGGCGCTCGAAACGGCTCCGGACGGATTTTCGTGCGCATCTACGGCACCTGTGCACGAAAATATTGAGATGCCCGTTTTAGGACATTTCGAGATGCTTTTCGGTTAAAAACGGTTTTGGGGAGTTTCTGGGGTCTGGAAAACGCTTCAGGCAGTTCGGCGTTCGAAACGGCTCCGGACGGATTTTCGTGCGCATCTACGGCACTTGTGCACGAAAATATTGAGATGCCCGTTTTAGGACATTTCGAGATGGTTTTCGGTTAAAAACTGTTTTGGGGAGTTTGTTGGGTCTGGAAAACACTTCAGGCAGTTCGGGGCTCGAAACGGCTCCGGACGGATTTTCGTGCGCATCTACGGCACCTGTGCACGAAAATATTGAGATGCCCGTTTTAGGACATATCGAGATGCTTTTCGGTTAAAAACTATTTTGGGGAGTTTGTTGGGTCTGGAAAGCACTTCAGGCAGTTCGGCGCTCGAAACGGCTCCGGTCGGATTTTCGTGCTCATCTACGGCACCTGTGCACGAAAATATTGAGATGCCCGTTTTAGGACATTTCGAGATGCTTTTCGGTTAAAAACTGTTTTGGGGATTTTGTTGGGTCTGGAAAACACTTCAGGCAGTTCGGCGCTCGAAACGGCTCCGGACGGATTTTCGTGCGCATCTACGGCACCTGTGCACGAAAATATTGAGATGCCCGTTTTAGGACATTTCGAGATGCTTTTCGGTTAAAAACGGTTTTGGGGAGTTTCTGGGGTCTGGAAAACACTTCAGGCAGTTCGGCGCTCGAAACGGCTCCGGTCGGATTTTCGTGCTCATCTACGGCACCTGTGCACGAAAATATTGAGATGCCCGTTTTAGGACATTTCGAGATGCTTTTCGGTTAAAAACTGTTTTGGGGAGTTTGTTGGGTCTGGAAAACACTTCAGGCTGTTCGGCGCTCGAAACGGCTCCGGACGGATTTTCGTGCGCATCTACGGCACCTGTGCACGAAAATATTGAGATGCCCGTTTTAGGACATTTCGAGATGCTTTTCGGTTAAAAACTGTTTTGGGGAGTTTGTTGGGTCTGGAAAACACTTCAGGCAGTTCGGCGCTCGAAACGGCTCCGGACGGATTTTCGTGCGCATCTACGGCACCTGTGCACGAAAATATTGAGATGCCCGTTTTATGACATTTCGATATGCTTTTCGGTTAAAAACTGTTTTGGGGAGTTTGTTGGGTCTGGAAAACACTTCAGGCAGATCGGCGCTCGAAACGGCTCCGGACGGATTTTCTTGCGCATCTACGGCACCTGTGCACGAAAATATTGATATGCCCGTTTTAGGACATTTCGATATGCTTTTCGGTTAAAAACTGTTTTGGGGAGTTTGTTGGGTCTGGAAAACACTTCAGGCAGATCGGCGCTCGAAACGGCTCCGGACGGATTTTCATGCGCATCTACGGCACCTATGCACGAAAATATTGAGATGCCCGTTTTAGGACATTTCGATATGCTTTTCGGTTAAAAACTATTTTGGGGAGTTTGTTGGGTCTGGAAAACGCTTCAGGCAGTTCGGCGTTCGAAACGGCTCCGGACGGATTTTCGTGCGCATCTACGGCACCTGTGCACGAAAATATTGAGATGCCCGTTTTAGGACATTTCGAGATGGTTTTCGGTTAAAAACTGTTTTGGGGAGTTTGTTGGGTCTGGAAAACACTTCAGGCAGTTCGGCGCTCGAAACGGCTCCGGACGGATTTTCGTGCGCATCTACGGCACCTGTGCACGAAAATATTGAGATGCCCGTTTTAGGACATTTCGAGATGCTTTTCGGTTAAAAACGGTTTTGGGGTGTTTCTTGGGTCTGGAAAACACTCTAGGCAGTTCGGCGCTAGAAACGGCTCCGGACGGATTTTCGTGCGCATCTACGGCACCTGTGCACGAAAATATTGAGATGCCCGTTTTAGGACATTTCGAAATGCTTTTCGGTTAAAAACGGTTTTGGGGAGTTTCTTGGGTCTGGAAAACACTTCAGGCAGTTCGGCGCTCGAAACGGCTCCGGACGGATTTTCGTGCGCATCTACGGCACCTGTGCACGAAAATATTGAGATGCCCGTTTTAGGACATTTCGAGATGGTTTTCGGTTAAAAACTGTTTTGGGGAGTTTGTTGGGTCTGGAAAACACTTCAGGCAGTTCGGCGCTCGAAACGGCTCCGGACGGATTTTCGTGCGCATCTACGGCACCTGTGCACGAAAATATTGAGATGCCCGTTTTAGGACATTTCGAGATGCTTTTCGGTTAAAAACGGTTTTGGGGAGTTTCTTGGGTCTGGAAAACACTCTAGGCAGTTCGGCGCTCGAAACGGCTCCGGACGGATTTTCGTACGCATCTACGGCACCTGTGCACGAAAATATTGAGATGCCCGTTTTAGGACATTTCGAGATGCTTTTCGGTTAAAAACTGTTTTGGGGAGTTTGCTGGGTCTGGAAAACACTTTAGGCAGTTCGGCGCTCGAAACGGCTCCGGACACATTTTCGTGCGCATCTGCGGCACCTGTGCACGAAAATATTGAGATGCCCGTTTTAGGACATTTCGAGATGCTTTTCGGTTAAAAACGGTTTTGGGGAGTTTCTGGGGTCTGGAAAACACTTCAGGCAGTTCGGCGCTCGAAACGGCTCCCGACGGATTTTCGTGCGCATCTACGGCACCTGTGCACGAAAATATTGAGACGCCCGTTTTAGGACATTTCGAGATGCTTTTCGGTTAAAAACTGTTTTGGGGAGTTTGTTGGGTCTGGAAAACACTTCAGGCAGTTCGGCGCTCGAAACGGCTCCGGACGGATTTTCGTGCGTATCTACGGCACCTGTGCACGAAAATATTGAGATGCCCGTTTTAGGACATATCGAGATGCTTTTCGGTTAAAAACTATTTTGGGGAGTTTGTTGGGTCTGGAAAACACTTCAGGCAGTTCGGCGCTCGAAACGGCTGCGGACGGATTTTCGTACGCATCTACGGCACCTGTGCACGAAAATATTGAGATGCCCGTTTTAGGACATTTCGAGATGCTTTTCGGTTAAAAACGGTTTTGGGGAGTTTCTTGGGTCTGGAAAACACTCTAGGCAGTTCGGCGCTCGAAACGGCTCCGGACGGATTTTCGTGCGCATCTACGGCACCTGTGCACGAAAATATTGAGATGCCCGTTTTAGGACATTTCGAGATGCTTTTCGGTTAAAAACTGTTTTGGGGAGTTTGCTGGGTCTGGAAAACACTTCAGGCAGTTCGGCGCTCGAAACGGCTCCGGACACATTTTCGTGCGCATCTGCGGCACCTGTGCACGAAAATATTGAGATGCCCGTTTTAGGACATTTCGAGATGCTTTTCGGTTAAAAACGGTTTTGGGGAGTTTCTGGGGTCTGGAAAACACTTCAGGCAGTTCGGCGCTCGAAACGGCTCCCAACGGATTTTCGTGCGCATCTACGGCACCTGTGCACGAAAATATTGAGACGCCCGTTTTAGGACATTTCGAGATGCTTTTCGGTTAAAAACTGTTTTGGGGAGTTTGTTGGGTCTGGAAAACACTTCATGCAGTTCGGCGCTCGAAACGGCTCCGGACGGATTTTCGTGCGCATCTACGGCACCTGTGCACGAAAATATTGAGATGCCCGTTTTAGGACATATCGAGATGCTTTTCGGTTAAAAATTATTTTGGGGAGTTTGTTGGGTCTGGAAAACACTTCAGGCAGTTCGGCGCTCGAAACGGCTCCGGACGGATTTTCGTGCGCATCTACGACACCTGTGCACGAAAATATTGAGATGCCCGTTTTAGGAAATTTCGAGATGCTTTTCGGTTAAAAACGGTTTTGGGGAGTTTGTTGGGTCTGGAAAACACTTCAGGCAGTTCGGCGCTCGAAGCGGCTCCGGACGGATGTTCGTGCGCATCTACGGCACCTGTGCACGAAAATATTGAGATGCCCGTTTTAGGACATTTCGAGATGCTTTTCGGTTAAAAACTGTTTTGGGGAGTTTGTTGGGTCTGGAAAACACTTCAGGCAGTTCGGCGCTCGAAACGGCTCCGGATGGATTTTCGTGCGCATCTACGGCACCTGTGCACGAAAATATTGAGATGCCCGTTTTAGGACATATCGAGATGCTTTTCGGTTAAAAACTATTTTGGGGAGTTTGTTGGGTCTGGAAAACACTTCAGGCAGTTCGGCGCTCGAAACGGCTCCGGACGGATTTTCGTGCGCATCTATGGCACCTGTGCACGAAAATATTGAGATGCCCGTTTTAGGACATTTCTAGATGCTTTTCGGTTAAAAACGGTTTTGGGGAGTTTCTTGGGCTGGAAAACACTTCAGGCAGTTCGGCGCTCGAAACGGCTCCGGACGGATTTTCGTGCGCATCTACGGCACCTGTGCACGAAAATATTGAGATGCCCGTTTTAGGACATTTCGAAATGCTTTTCGGTTAAAAACGGTTTTGGGGAGTTTCTTGGGTCTGGAAAACACTTCAGGCAGTTCGGCGCTCGAAACGGCTCCGGACGGATTTTCGTGCGCATCTACGGCACCTGTGCACGAAAATATTGAGATGCCAGTTTTAGGACATTTCGAGATGCTTTTCGGTTAAAAACGGTTTTGGGGAGTTTCTTGGGTCTGGAAAACACTTCAGGCAGTTCGGCGCTCGAAACGGCTCCGGTCGGATTTTCGTGCTCATCTACGGCACCTGTGCACGAAAATATTGAGATGCCCGTTTTAGGACATTTCGAGATGCTTTTCGGTTAAAAACTGTTTTGGGGAGTTTGTTGGGTCTGGAAAACACTTCAGGCTGTTCGGCGCTCGAAACGGCTCCGGACGGATTTTCGTGCGCATCTACGGCACCTGTGCACGAAAATATTGAGATGCCCGTTTTAGGACATTTCGAGATGCTTTTCGGTTAAAAACTGTTTTGGGGAGTTTGTTGGGTCTGGAAAACACTTCAGGCAGTTCGGCGCTCGAAACGGCTCCGGACGGATTTTCGTGCGCATCTACGGCACCTGTGCACGAAAATATTGAGATGCCCGTTTTATGACATTTCGATATGCTTTTCGGTTAAAAACTGTTTTGGGGAGTTTGTTGGGTCTGGAAAACACTTCAGGCAGATCGGCGCTCGAAACGGCTCCGGACGGATTTTCTTGCGCATCTACGGCACCTGTGCACGAAAATATTGATATGCCCGTTTTAGGACATTTCGATATGCTTTTCGGTTAAAAACTGTTTTGGGGAGTTTGTTGGGTCTGGAAAACGCTTCAGGCAGTTCGGCGTTCGAAACGGCTCCGGACGGATTTTCGTGCGCATCTACGGCACCTGTGCACGAAAATATTGAGATGCCCGTTTTAGGACATTTCGAGATGGTTTTCGGTTAAAAACTGTTTTGGGGAGTTTGTTGGGTCTGGAAAACACTTCAGGCAGTTCGGGGCTCGAAACGGCTCCGGACGGATTTTCGTGCGCATCTACGGCACCTGTGCACGAAAATATTGAGATGCCCGTTTTAGGACATATCGAGATGCTTTTCGGTTAAAAACTATTTTGGGGAGTTTGTTGGGTCTGGAAAGCACTTCAGGCAGTTCGGCGCTCGAAACGGCTCCGGTCGGATTTTCGTGCTCATCTACGGCACCTGTGCACGAAAATATTGAGATGCCCGTTTTAGGACATTTCGAGATGCTTTTCGGTTAAAAACTGTTTTGGGGATTTTGTTGGGTCTGGAAAACACTTCAGGCAGTTCGGCGCTCGAAACGGCTCCGGACGGATTTTCGTGCGCATCTACGGCACCTGTGCACGAAAATATTGAGATGCCCGTTTTAGGACATTTCTAGATGCTTTTCGGTTAAAAACGGTTTTGGGGAGTTTCTTGGGCTGGAAAACACTTCAGGCAGTTCGGCGCTCGAAACGGCTCCGGACGGATTTTCGTGCGCATCTACGGCACCTGTGCACGAAAATATTGAGATGCCCGTTTTAGGACATTTCGAAATGCTTTTCGGTTAAAAACGGTTTTGGGGAGTTTCTTGGGTCTGGAAAACACTTCAGGCAGTTCGGCGCTCGAAACGGCTCCGGACGGATTTTCGTGCGCATCTACGGCACCTGTGCACGAAAATATTGAGATGCCCGTTTTAGGACATTTCGAGATGCTTTTCGGTTAAAAACGGTTTTGGGGAGTTTCTTGGGTCTGGAAAACACTTCAGGCAGTTCGGCGCTCGAAACGGCTCCGGACGGATTTTCGTGCGCATCTACGGCACCGGTGCACGAAAATATTGAGATGCCCGTTTTAGGACATTTCGAGATGCTTTTCGGTTAAAAACGGTTTTGGGGAGTTTCTGGGGTCTGGAAAACACTTCTGGCAGTTCGGCGCTCGAAACGGCTCCGGACGGATTTTCGTGCGCATCTACGGCACCTGTGCACGAAAATATTGAGATGCCCGTTTAAGGACATTTCGATATGCTTTTCGGTTAAAAACTGTTTTGGGGAGTTTGTTGGGTCTGGAAAACACTTCAGGCAGATCGGCGCTCGAAACGGCTCCGGACGGATTTTCGTGCGCATCTACGGCACCT
Source organism: Umbellularia californica (assembly GCA_028538565.1). NCBI lineage: Eukaryota > Viridiplantae > Streptophyta > Magnoliopsida > Laurales > Lauraceae > Umbellularia > Umbellularia californica. Next base: position 46,930,281 of record JAPQWN010000007.1, read on the forward strand.
GTGCACGAAAATATTGAGATGCCCGTTTTAGGACATTTCGAGATGCTTTTCGGTTAAAAACGGTTTTGGGGAGTTTCTGGGGTCTGGAAAACGCTTCAGGCAGTTCGGCGTTCGAAACGGCTCCGGACGGATTTTCGTGCGCATCTACGGCACCTGTGCACGAAAATATTGAGATGCCCGTTTTAGGACATTTCGAGATGGTTTTCGGTTAAAAACTGTTTTGGGGAGTTTGTTGGGTCTGGAAAACACTTCAGGCAGTTCGGGGCTCGAAACGGCTCCGGACGGATTTTCGTGCGCATCTACGGCACCTGTGCACGAAAATATTGAGATGCCCGTTTTAGGACATATCGAGATGCTTTTCGGTTAAAAACTATTTTGGGGAGTTTGTTGGGTCTGGAAAGCACTTCAGGCAGTTCGGCGCTCGAAACGGCTCCGGTCGGATTTTCGTGCTCATCTACGGCACCTGTGCACGAAAATATTGAGATGCCCGTTTTAGGACATTTCGAGATGCTTTTCGGTTAAAAACTGTTTTGGGGATTTTGTTGGGTCTGGAAAACACTTCAGGCAGTTCGGCGCTCGAAACGGCTCAGGACGGATTTTCGTGCGCATCTACGGCACCTGTGCACGAAAATATTGAGATGCCCGTTTTAGGACATTTCGAGATGCTTTTCGGTTAAAAACGGTTTTGGGGAGTTTCTGGGGTCTGGAAAACACTTCAGGCAGTTCGGCGCTCGAAACGGCTCCGGTCGGATTTTCGTGCTCATCTACGGCACCTGTGCACGAAAATATTGAGATGCCCGTTTTAGGACATTTCGAGATGCTTTTCGGTTAAAAACTGTTTTGGGGAGTTTGTTGGGTCTGGAAAACACTTCAGGCTGTTCGGCGCTCGAAACGGCTCCGGACGGATTTTCGTGCGCATCTACGGCACCTGTGCACGAAAATATTGAGATGCCCGTTTTAGGACATTTCGAGATGCTTTTCGGTTAAAAACTGTTTTGGGGAGTTTGTTGGGTCTGGAAAACACTTCAGGCAGTTCGGCGCTCGAAACGGCTCCGGACGGATTTTCGTGCGCATCTACGGCACCTGTGCACGAAAATATTGAGATGCCCGTTTTATGACATTTCGATATGCTTTTCGGTTAAAAACTGTTTTGGGGAGTTTGTTGGGTCTGGAAAACACTTCAGGCAGATCGGCGCTCGAAACGGCTCCGGACGGATTTTCTTGCGCATCTACGGCACCTGTGCACGAAAATATTGATATGCCCGTTTTAGGACATTTCGATATGCTTTTCGGTTAAAAACTGTTTTGGGGAGTTTGTTGGGTCTGGAAAACACTTCAGGCAGATCGGCGCTCGAAACGGCTCCGGACGGATTTTCGTGCGCATCTACGGCACCTATGCACGAAAATATTGAGATGCCCGTTTTAGGACATTTCGATATGCTTTTCGGTTAAAAACTATTTTGGGGAGTTTGTTGGGTCTGGAAAACGCTTCAGGCAGTTCGGCGTTCGAAACGGCTCCGGACGGATTTTCGTGCGCATCTACGGCACCTGTGCACGAAAATATTGAGATGCCCGTTTTAGGACATTTCGAGATGGTTTTCGGTTAAAAACTGTTTTGGGGAGTTTGTTGGGTCTGGAAAACACTTCAGGCAGTTCGGCGATCGAAACGGCTCCGGACGGATTTTCGTGCGCATCTACGGCACCTGTGCACGAAAATATTGAGATGCCCGTTTTAGGACATTTCGAGATGCTTTTCGGTTAAAAACGGTTTTGGGGTGTTTCTTGGGTCTGGAAAACACTCTAGGCAGTTCGGCATTAGAAACGGCTCCGGACGGATTTTCGTGCGCATCTACGGCACCTGTGCACGAAAATATTGAGATGCCCGTTTTAGGACATTTCGAAATGCTTTTCGGTTAAAAACGGTTTTGGGGAGTTTCTTGGGTCTGGAAAACACTTCAGGCAGTTCGGCGCTCGAAACGGCTCCGGACGGATTTTCGTGCGCATCTACGGCACCTGTGCACGAAAATATTGAGATGCCCGTTTTAGGACATTTCGAGATGGTTTTCGGTTAAAAACTGTTTTGGGGAGTTTGTTGGGTCTGGAAAACACTTCAGGCAGTTCGGCGCTCGAAACGGCTCCGGACGGATTTTCGTGCGCATCTACGGCACCTGTGCACGAAAATATTGAGATGCCCGTTTTAGGACATTTCGAGATGCTTTTCGGTTAAAAACGGTTTTGGGGAGTTTCTTGGGTCTGGAAAACACTCTAGGCAGTTCGGCGCTCGAAACGGCTCCGGACGGATTTTCGTACGCATCTACGGCACCTGTGCACGAAAATATTGAGATGCCCGTTTTAGGACATTTCGAGATGCTTTTCGGTTAAAAACGGTTTTGGGGAGTTTCTGGGGTCTGGAAAACGCTTCAGGCAGTTCGGCGCTCGAAACGGCTCCGGACGGATTTTCGTGCGCATCTACGGCACCTGTGCACGAAAATATTGAGATGCCCGTTTTATGACATTTCGAGATGCTTTTCGGTTAAAAACTGTTTTGGGGAGTTTGTTGGGTCTGGAAAACACTTCAGGCAGTTCGGCGCTCGAAACGGCTCCGGACGGATTTTCGTGCGCATCTACGGCACCTGTGCCCGAAAATATTGAGATGCCCGTTTTAGGACATTTCGATATGCTTTTCGGTTAAAAACTGTTTTGGGGAGTTTGTTGGGTCTGGAAAACACTTCAGGCAGATCGGCGCTCGAAACGGCTCCGGACGGATTTTCTTGCGCATCTACGGCACCTGTGCACGAAAATATTGAGATGCCCGTTTTAGGACATTTCGAGATGCTTTTCGGTTAAAAACGGTTTTGGGGAGTTTCTGGGGTCTGGGAAACGCTTCAGGCAGTTCGGCGCTCGAAACGGCTCCGGACGGATTTTCGTGCGCATCTACGGCACCTGTGCACGAAAATATTGAGATGCCCGTTTTATGACATTTCGAGATGCTTTTCGGTTAAAAACTGTTTTGGGGAGTTTGTTGGGTCTGGAAAACACTTCAGGCAGTTCGGCGCTCGAAACGGCTCCGGACGGATTTTCGTGCGCATCTACGGCACCTGTGCACGAAAATATTGAGATGCCCGTTTTATGACATTTCGAGATGCTTTTCGGTTAAAAACTGTTTTGGGGAGTTTGTTGGGTCTGGAAAACACTTCAGGCAGTTCGGCGCTCGAAACGGCTCCGGACGGATTTTCGTGCGCATCTACGGCACCTGTGCACGAAAATATTGAGATGCCCGTTTTAGGACATTTCGAGATGTATTTCGGTTAAAAACGGTTTTGGGGAGTTTCTGGGGTCTGGAAAACGCTTCAGGCAGTTCGGCGTTCGAAACGGCTCCGGACGGATTTTCGTGCGCATCTACGGCACCTGTGCACGAAAATATTGAGATGCCCGTTTTAGGACATTTCGAGATGCTTTTCGGTTAAAAACTGTTTTGGGGAGTTTGTTGGGTCTGGAAAACACTTCAGGCAGTTCGGCGCTCGAAACGGCTCCGGACGGATTTTCGTGCGCATCTATACGGCACCTGTGCACGAAAATATTGAGATGCCCGTTTTAGGACATTTCGAGATGCTTTTCGGTTAAAAACGGTTTTGGGGAGTTTCTGGGGTCTGGAAAACACTTCAGGCAGTTCGGCGCTCGAAACGGCTCTCGACGGATTTTCGTGCGCATCTACGGCACCGGTGCACGAAAATATTGAGATGCCCGTTTTAGGACATTTCGAGATGCTTTTCGGTTAAAAACGGTTTTGGGGAGTTTCTTGGGTCTGGAAAACACTTCAGGCAGTTCGGCGCTCGAAACGGCTCCGGACGGATTTTCGTGCGCATCTACGGCACCGGTGCACGAAAATATTGAGATGCCCGTTTTAGGACATTTCGAGATGCTTTTCGGTTAAAAACGGTTTTGGGGAGTTTCTTGGGTCTGGAAAACACTTCAGGCAGTTCGGCGCTCGAAACGGCTCCGGACGGATTTTCGTGCGCATCTACGGCACCGGTGCACGAAAATATTGAGATGCCCGTTTTAGGACATTTCGAGATGCTTTTCGGTTAAAAACGGTTTTGGGGAGTTTCTTGGGTCTGGAAAACACTTCAGGCAGTTCGGCGCTCGAAACGGCTCCGGACGGATTTTCGTGCGCATATACGGCACCGGTGCACGAAAATATTGAGATGCCCGTTTTAGGACATTTCGAGATGCTTTTCGGTTAAAAACGGTTTTGGGGAGTTTCTTGGGTCTGGAAAACACTTCAGGCAGTTCGGCGCTCGAAACGGCTCCGGACGGATTTTCGTGCGCATCTACGGCACCTGTGCACGAAAATATTGAGATGCCCGTTTTAGGACATTTCGAGATGCTTTTCGGTTAAAAACGGTTTTGGGGAGTTTCTGGGGTCTGGAAAACGCTTCAGGCAGTTCGGCGTTCGAAACGGCTCCGGACGGATTTTCGTGCGCATCTACGGCACCTGTGCACGAAAATATTGAGATGCCCGTTTTAGGACATTTCGAGATGGTTTTCGGTTAAAAACTGTTTTGGGGAGTTTGTTGGGTCTGGAAAACACTTCAGGCAGTTCGGGGCTCGAAACGGCTCCGGACGGATTTTCGTGCGCATCTACGGCACCTGTGCACGAAAATATTGAGATGCCCGTTTTAGGACATATCGAGATGCTTTTCGGTTAAAAACTATTTTGGGGAGTTTGTTGGGTCTGGAAAGCACTTCAGGCAGTTCGGCGCTCGAAACGGCTCCGGTCGGATTTTCGTGCTCATCTACGGCACCTGTGCACGAAAATATTGAGATGCCCGTTTTAGGACATTTCGAGATGCTTTTCGGTTAAAAACTGTTTTGGGGATTTTGTTGGGTCTGGAAAACACTTCAGGCAGTTCGGCGCTCGAAACGGCTCCGGACGGATTTTCGTGCGCATCTACGGCACCTGTGCACGAAAATATTGAGATGCCCGTTTTAGGACATTTCTAGATGCTTTTCGGTTAAAAACGGTTTTGGGGAGTTTCTTGGGCTGGAAAACACTTCAGGCAGTTCGGCGCTCGAAACGGCTCCGGACGGATTTTCGTGCGCATCTACGGCACCTGTGCACGAAAATATTGAGATGCCCGTTTTAGGACATTTCGAAATGCTTTTCGGTTAAAAACGGTTTTGGGGAGTTTCTTGGGTCTGGAAAACACTTCAGGCAGTTCGGCGCTCGAAACGGCTCCGGACGGATTTTCGTGCGCATCTACGGCACCTGTGCACGAAAATATTGAGATGCCCGTTTTAGGACATTTCGAGATGCTTTTCGGTTAAAAACGGTTTTGGGGAGTTTCTTGGGTCTGGAAAACACTTCAGGCAGTTCGGCGCTCGAAACGGCTCCGAACGGATTTTCGTGCGCATCTACGGCACCGGTGCACGAAAATATTGAGATGCCCGTTTTAGGACATTTCGAGATGCTTTTCGGTTAAAAACGGTTTTGGGGAGTTTCTGGGGTCTGGAAAACACTTCTGGCAGTTCGGCGCTCGAAACGGCTCCGGACGGATTTTCGTGCGCATCTACGGCACCTGTGCACGAAAATATTGAGATGCCCGTTTTAGGACATTTCGATATGCTTTTCGGTTAAAAACTGTTTTGGGGAGTTTGTTGGGTCTGGAAAACACTTCAGGCAGATCGGCGCTCGAAACGGCTCCGGACGGATTTTCGTGCGCATCTACGGCACCTGTGCACGAAAATATTGAGATGCCCGTTTTAGGACATTTCGAGATGCTTTTCGGTTAAAAACGGTTTTGGGGAGTTTCTGGGGTCTGGAAAACGCTTCAGGCAGTTCGGCGTTCGAAACGGCTCCGGACGGATTTTCATGCGCATCTACGGCACTTGTGCACGAAAATATTGAGATGCCCGTTTTAGGACATTTCGAGATGGTTTTCGGTTAAAAACTGTTTTGGGGAGTTTGTTGGGTCTGGAAAACACTTCAGGCAGTTCGGGGCTCGAAACGGCTCCGGACGGATTTTCGTGCGCATCTACGGCACCTGTGCACGAAAATATTGAGATGCCCGTTTTAGGACATATCGAGATGCTTTTCGGTTAAAAACTATTTTGGGGAGTTTGTTGGGTCTGGAAAGCACTTCAGGCAGTTCGGCGCTCGAAACGGCTCCGGTCGGATTTTCGTGCTCATCTACGGCACCTGTGCACGAAAATATTGAGATGCCCGTTTTAGGACATTTCGAGATGCTTTTCGGTTAAAAACTGTTTTGGGGATTTTGTTGGGTCTGGAAAACACTTCAGGCAGTTCGGCGCTCGAAACGGCTCCGGACGGATTTTCGTGCGCATCTACGGCACCTGTGCACGAAAATATTGAGATGCCCGTTTTAGGACATTTCGAGATGCTTTTCGGTTAAAAACGGTTTTGGGGAGTTTCTGGGGTCTGGAAAACACTTCAGGCAGTTCGGCGCTCGAAACGGCTCCGGTCGGATTTTCGTGCTCATCTACGGCACCTGTGCACGAAAATATTGAGATGCCCGTTTTAGGACATTTCGAGATGCTTTTCGGTTAAAAACTGTTTTGGGGAGTTTGTTGGGTCTGGAAAACACTTCAGGCTGTTCGGCGCTCGAAACGGCTCCGGACGGATTTTCGTGCGCATCTACGGCACCTGTGCACGAAAATATTGAGATGCCCGTTTTAGGACATTTCGAGATGCTTTTCGGTTAAAAACTGTTTTGGGGAGTTTGTTGGGTCTGGAAAACACTTCAGGCAGTTCGGCGCTCGAAACGGCTCCGGACGGATTTTCGTGCGCATCTACGGCACCTGTGCACGAAAATATTGAGATGCCCGTTTTATGACATTTCGATATGCTTTTCGGTTAAAAACTGTTTTGGGGAGTTTGTTGGGTCTGGAAAACACTTCAGGCAGATCGGCGCTCGAAACGGCTCCGGACGGATTTTCTTGCGCATCTACGGCACCTGTGCACGAAAATATTGATATGCCCGTTTTAGGACATTTCGATATGCTTTTCGGTTAAAAACTGTTTTGGGGAGTTTGTTGGGTCTGGAAAACACTTCAGGCAGATCGGCGCTCGAAACGGCTCCGGACGGATTTTCATGCGCATCTACGGCACCTATGCACGAAAATATTGAGATGCCCGTTTTAGGACATTTCGATATGCTTTTCGGTTAAAAACTATTTTGGGGAGTTTGTTGGGTCTGGAAAACGCTTCAGGCAGTTCGGCGTTCGAAACGGCTCCGGACGGATTTTCGTGCGCATCTACGGCACCTGTGCACGAAAATATTGAGATGCCCGTTTTAGGACATTTCGAGATGGTTTTCGGTTAAAAACTGTTTTGGGGAGTTTGTTGGGTCTGGAAAACACTTCAGGCAGTTCGGCGCTCGAAACGGCTCCGGACGGATTTTCGTGCGCATCTACGGCACCTGTGCACGAAAATATTGAGATGCCCGTTTTAGGACATTTCGAGATGCTTTTCGGTTAAAAACGGTTTTGGGGAGTTTCTTGGGTCTGGAAAACACTTCAGGCAGTTCGGCGCTCGAAACGGCTCCGGACGGATTTTCGTGCGCATCTACGGCACCGGTGCACGAAAATATTGAGATGCCCGTTTTAGGACATTTCGAGATGCTTTTCGGTTAAAAACGGTTTTGGGGAGTTTCTTGGGTCTGGAAAACACTTCAGGCAGTTCGGCGCTCGAAACGGCTCCGGACGGATTTTCGTGCGCATCTACGGCACCGGTGCACGAAAATATTGAGATGCCCGTTTTAGGACATTTCGAGATGCTTTTCGGTTAAAAACGGTTTTGGGGAGTTTCTTGGGTCTGGAAAACACTTCAGGCAGTTCGGCGCTCGAAACGGCTCCGGACGGATTTTCGTGCGCATCTACGGCACCGGTGCACGAAAATATTGAGATGCCCGTTTTAGGACATTTCGAGATGCTTTTCGGTTAAAAACGGTTTTGGGGAGTTTCTTGGGTCTGGAAAACACTTCAGGCAGTTCGGCGCTCGAAACGGCTCCGGACGGATTTTCGTGCGCATCTACGGCACCGGTGCACGAAAATATTGAGATGCCCGTTTTAGGACATTTCGAGATGCTTTTCGGTTAAAAACGGTTTTGGGGAGTTTCTTGGGTCTGGAAAACACTTCAGGCAGTTCGGCGCTCGAAACGGCTCCGGACGGATTTTCGTGCGCATCTACGGCACCTGTGCACGAAAATATTGAGATGCCCGTTTTAGGACATTTCGAGATGCTTTTCGGTTAAAAACGGTTTTGGGGAGTTTCTGGGGTCTGGAAAACGCTTCAGGCAGTTCGGCGTTCGAAACGGCTCCGGACGGATTTTCGTGCGCATCTACGGCACCTGTGCACGAAAATATTGAGATGCCCGTTTTAGGACATTTCGAGATGGTTTTCGGTTAAAAACTGTTTTGGGGAGTTTGTTGGGTCTGGAAAACACTTCAGGCAGTTCGGGGCTCGAAACGGCTCCGGACGGATTTTCGTGCGCATCTACGGCACCTGTGCACGAAAATATTGAGATGCCCGTTTTAGGACATATCGAGATGCTTTTCGGTTAAAAACTATTTTGGGGAGTTTGTTGGGTCTGGAAAGCACTTCAGGCAGTTCGGCGCTCGAAACGGCTCCGGTCGGATTTTCGTGCTCATCTACGGCACCTGTGCACGAAAATATTGAGATGCCCGTTTTAGGACATTTCGAGATGCTTTTCGGTTAAAAACTGTTTTGGGGATTTTGTTGGGTCTGGAAAACACTTCAGGCAGTTCGGCGCTCGAAACGGCTCCGGACGGATTTTCGTGCGCATCTACGGCACCTGTGCACGAAAATATTGAGATGCCCGTTTTAGGACATTTCTAGATGCTTTTCGGTTAAAAACGGTTTTGGGGAGTTTCTTGGGCTGGAAAACACTTCAGGCAGTTCGGCGCTCGAAACGGCTCCGGACGGATTTTCGTGCGCATCTACGGCACCTGTGCACGAAAATATTGAGATGCCCGTTTTAGGACATTTCGAAATGCTTTTCGGTTAAAAACGGTTTTGGGGAGTTTCTTGGGTCTGGAAAACACTTCAGGCAGTTCGGCGCTCGAAACGGCTCCGGACGGATTTTCGTGCGCATCTACGGCACCTGTGCACGAAAATATTGAGATGCCCGTTTTAGGACATTTCGAGATGCTTTTCGGTTAAAAACGGTTTTGGGGAGTTTCTTGGGTCTGGAAAACACTTCAGGCAGTTCGGCGCTCGAAACGGCTCCGAACGGATTTTCGTGCGCATCTACGGCACCGGTGCACGAAAATATTGAGATGCCCGTTTTAGGACATTTCGAGATGCTTTTCGGTTAAAAACGGTTTTGGGGAGTTTCTGGGGTCTGGAAAACACTTCTGGCAGTTCGGCGCTCGAAACGGCTCCGGACGGATTTTCGTGCGCATCTACGGCACCTGTGCACGAAAATATTGAGATGCCCGTTTTAGGACATTTCGATATGCTTTTCGGTTAAAAACTGTTTTGGGGAGTTTGTTGGGTCTGGAAAACACTTCAGGCAGATCGGCGCTCGAAACGGCTCCGGACGGATTTTCGTGCGCATCTACGGCACCTGTGCACGAAAATATTGAGATGCCCGTTTTAGGACATTTCGAGATGCTTTTCGGTTAAAAACGGTTTTGGGGAGTTTCTGGGGTCTGGAAAACGCTTCAGGCAGTTCGGCGTTCGAAACGGCTCCGGACGGATTTTCGTGCGCATCTACGGCACTTGTGCACGAAAATATTGAGATGCCCGTTTTAGGACATTTCGAGATGGTTTTCGGTTAAAAACTGTTTTGGGGAGTTTGTTGGGTCTGGAAAACACTTCAGGCAGTTCGGGGCTCGAAACGGCTCCGGACGGATTTTCGTGCGCATCTACGGCACCTGTGCACGAAAATATTGAGATGCCCGTTTTATGACATTTCGAGATGCTTTTCGGTTAAAAACTGTTTTGGGGAGTTTGTTGGGTCTGGAAAACACTTCAGGCAGTTCGGCGCTCGAAACGGCTCCGGACGGATTTTCGTGCGCATCTACGGCACCTGTGCACGAAAATATTGAGATGCCCGTTTTATGACATTTCGAGATGCTTTTCGGTTAAAAACTGTTTTGGGGAGTTTGTTGGGTCTGGAAAACACTTCAGGCAGTTCGGCGCTCGAAACGGCTCCGGACGGATTTTCGTGCGCATCTACGGCACCTGTGCACGAAAATATTGAGATGCCCGTTTTAGGACATTTCGAGATGTATTTCGGTTAAAAACGGTTTTGGGGAGTTTCTGGGGTCTGGAAAACGCTTCAGGCAGTTCGGCGTTCGAAACGGCTCCGGACGGATTTTCGTGCGCATCTACGGCACCTGTGCACGAAAATATTGAGATGCCCGTTTTAGGACATTTCGAGATGCTTTTCGGTTAAAAACTGTTTTGGGGAGTTTGTTGGGTCTGGAAAACACTTCAGGCAGTTCGGCGCTCGAAACGGCTCCGGACGGATTTTCGTGCGCATCTATACGGCACCTGTGCACGAAAATATTGAGATGCCCGTTTTAGGACATTTCGAGATGCTTTTCGGTTAAAAACGGTTTTGGGGAGTTTCTGGGGTCTGGAAAACACTTCAGGCAGTTCGGCGCTCGAAACGGCTCTCGACGGATTTTCGTGCGCATCTACGGCACCGGTGCACGAAAATATTGAGATGCCCGTTTTAGGACATTTCGAGATGCTTTTCGGTTAAAAACGGTTTTGGGGAGTTTCTTGGGTCTGGAAAACACTTCAGGCAGTTCGGCGCTCGAAACGGCTCCGGACGGATTTTCGTGCGCATCTACGGCACCGGTGCACGAAAATATTGAGATGCCCGTTTTAGGACATTTCGAGATGCTTTTCGGTTAAAAACGGTTTTGGGGAGTTTCTTGGGTCTGGAAAACACTTCAGGCAGTTCGGCGCTCGAAACGGCTCCGGACGGATTTTCGTGCGCATCTACGGCACCGGTGCACGAAAATATTGAGATGCCCGTTTTAGGACATTTCGAGATGCTTTTCGGTTAAAAACGGTTTTGGGGAGTTTCTTGGGTCTGGAAAACACTTCAGGCAGTTCGGCGCTCGAAACGGCTCCGGACGGATTTTCGTGCGCATCTACGGCACCGGTGCACGAAAATATTGAGATGCCCGTTTTAGGACATTTCGAGATGCTTTTCGGTTAAAAACGGTTTTGGGGAGTTTCTTGGGTCTGGAAAACACTTCAGGCAGTTCGGCGCTCGAAACGGCTCCGGACGGATTTTCGTGCGCATCTACGGCACCTGTGCACGAAAATATTGAGATGCCCGTTTTAGGACATTTCGAGATGCTTTTCGGTTAAAAACGGTTTTGGGGAGTTTCTGGGGTCTGGAAAACGCTTCAGGCAGTTCGGCGTTCGAAACGGCTCCGGACGGATTTTCGTGCGCATCTACGGCACCTGTGCACGAAAATATTGAGATGCCCGTTTTAGGACATTTCGAGATGGTTTTCGGTTAAAAACTGTTTTGGGGAGTTTGTTGGGTCTGGAAAACACTTCAGGCAGTTCGGGGCTCGAAACGGCTCCGGACGGATTTTCGTGCGCATCTACGGCACCTGTGCACGAAAATATTGAGATGCCCGTTTTAGGACATATCGAGATGCTTTTCGGTTAAAAACTATTTTGGGGAGTTTGTTGGGTCTGGAAAGCACTTCAGGCAGTTCGGCGCTCGAAACGGCTCCGGTCGGATTTTCGTGCTCATCTACGGCACCTGTGCACGAAAATATTGAGATGCCCGTTTTAGGACATTTCGAGATGCTTTTCGGTTAAAAACTGTTTTGGGGATTTTGTTGGGTCTGGAAAACACTTCAGGCAGTTCGGCGCTCGAAACGGCTCCGGACGGATTTTCGTGCGCATCTACGGCACCTGTGCACGAAAATATTGAGATGCCCGTTTTATGACATTTCGATATGCTTTTCGGTTAAAAACTGTTTTGGGGAGTTTGTTGGGTCTGGAAAACACTTCAGGCAGATCGGCGCTCGAAACGGCTCCGGACGGATTTTCGTGCGCATCTACGGCACCTGTGCACGAAAATATTGAGATGCCCGTTTTAGGACATTTCGAGATGCTTTTCGGTTAAAAACGGTTTTGGGGAGTTTCTGGGGTCTGGAAAACGCTTCAGGCAGTTCGGCGTTCGAAACGGCTCCGGACGGATTTTCGTGCGCATCTACGGCACCTGTGCACGAAAATATTGAGATGCCCGTTTTAGGACATTTCGAGATGGTTTTCGGTTAAAAACTGTTTTGGGGAGTTTGTTGGGTCTGGAAAACACTTCAGGCAGTTCGGGGCTCGAAACGGCTCCGGACGGATTTTCGTGCGCATCTACGGCACCTGTGCACGAAAATATTGAGATGCCCGTTTTAGGACATATCGAGATGCTTTTCGGTTAAAAACTATTTTGGGGAGTTTGTTGGGTCTGGAAAGCACTTCAGGCAGTTCGGCGCTCGAAACGGCTCCGGTCGGATTTTCGTGCTCATCTACGGCACCTGTGCACGAAAATATTGAGATGCCCGTTTTAGGACATTTCGAGATGCTTTTCGGTTAAAAATTATTTTGGGGAGTTTGTTGGGTCTGGAAAACACTTCAGGCAGTTCGGCGCTCGAAACGGCTCCGGACGGATTTTCGTGCGCATCTACGGCACCTGTGCACGAAAATATTGAGATGCCCGTTTTAGGAAATTTCGAGATGCTTTTCGGTTAAAAACGGTTTTGGGGAGTTTCTGGGGTCTGGAAAACACTTCAGGCAGTTCGGCGCTCGAAGCGGCTCCGGACGGATGTTCGTGCGCATCTACGGCACCTGTGCACGAAAATATTGAGATGCCCGTTTTAGGACATTTCGAGATGCTTTTCGGTTAAAAACTGTTTTGGGGAGTTTGTTGGGTCTGGAAAACACTTCAGGCAGTTCGGCGCTCGAAACGGCTCCGGACGGATTTTCGTGCGCATCTACGGCACCTGTGCACGAAAATATTGAGATGCCCGTTTTAGGACATTTCGAGATGCTTTTCGGTTAAAAACTGTTTTGGGGAGTTTGTTGGGTCTGGAAAACACTTCTGGCAGTTCGGCGCTCGAAACGGCTCCGGACGGATTTTCGTGCGCATCTACGGCACCTGTGCACGAAAATATTGAGATGCCCGTTTTATGACATTTCGATATGCTTTTCGGTTAAAAACTGTTTTGGGGAGTTTGTTGGGTCTGGAAAACACTTCAGGCAGTTCGGCGCTCGAAACGGCTCCGGACGGATTTTCTTGCGCATCTACGGCACCTGTGCACGAAAATATTGATATGCCCGTTTTAGGACATTTCGATATGCTTTTCGGTTAAAAACTGTTTTGGGGAGTTTGTTGGGTCTGGAAAACACTTCAGGCAGATCGGCGCTCGAAACGGCTCCGGACGGATTTTCGTGCGCATCTACGGCACCTATGCACGAAAATATTGAGATGCCCGTTTTAGGACATTTCGATATGCTTTTCGGTTAAAAACTATTTTGGGGAGTTTGTTGGGTCTGGAAAACGCTTCAGGCAGTTCGGCGTTCGAAACGGCTCCGGACGGATTTTCGTGCGCATCTACGGCACCTGTGCACGAAAATATTGAGATGCCCGTTTTAGGACATTTCGAGATGGTTTTCGGTTAAAAACTGTTTTGGGGAGTTTGTTGGGTCTGGAAAACACTTCAGGCAGTTCGGCGATCGAAACGGCTCCGGACGGATTTTCGTGCGCATCTACGGCACCTGTGCACGAAAATATTGAGATGCCCGTTTTAGGACATTTCGAGATGCTTTTCGGTTAAAAACGGTTTTGGGGTGTTTCTTGGGTCTGGAAAACACTCTAGGCAGTTCGGCGCTAGAAACGGCTCCGGACGGATTTTCGTGCGCATCTACGGCACCTGTGCACGAAAATATTGAGATGCCCGTTTTAGGACATTTCGAAATGCTTTTCGGTTAAAAACGGTTTTGGGGAGTTTCTTGGGTCTGGAAAACACTTCAGGCAGTTCGGCGCTCGAAACGGCTCCGGACGGATTTTCGTGCGCATCTACGGCACCGGTGCACGAAAATATTGAGATGCCCGTTTTAGGACATTTCGAGATGCTTTTCGGTTAAAAACGGTTTTGGGGAGTTTCTTGGGTCTGGAAAACACTTCAGGCAGTTCGGCGCTCGAAACGGCTCCGGACGGATTTTCGTGCGCATCTACGGCACCTGTGCACGAAAATATTGAGATGCCCGTTTTAGGACATTTCGAGATGCTTTTCGGTTAAAAACGGTTTTGGGGAGTTTCTGGGGTCTGGAAAACGCTTCAGGCAGTTCGGCGTTCGAAACGGCTCCGGACGGATTTTCGTGCGCATCTACGGCACCTGTGCACGAAAATATTGAGATGCCCGTTTTAGGACATTTCGAGATGGTTTTCGGTTAAAAACTGTTTTGGGGAGTTTGTTGGGTCTGGAAAACACTTCAGGCAGTTCGGGGCTCGAAACGGCTCCGGACGGATTTTCGTGCGCATCTACGGCACCTGTGCACGAAAATATTGAGATGCCCGTTTTAGGACATATCGAGATGCTTTTCGGTTAAAAACTATTTTGGGGAGTTTGTTGGGTCTGGAAAGCACTTCAGGCAGTTCGGCGCTCGAAACGGCTCCGGTCGGATTTTCGTGCTCATCTACGGCACCTGTGCACGAAAATATTGAGATGCCCGTTTTAGGACATTTCGAGATGGTTTTCGGTTAAAAACTGTTTTGGGGAGTTTGTTGGGTCTGGAAAACACTTCAGGCAGTTCGGGGCTCGAAACGGCTCCGGACGGATTTTCGTGCGCATCTACGGCACCTGTGCACGAAAATATTGAGATGCCCGTTTTAGGACATATCGAGATGCTTTTCGGTTAAAAACTATTTTGGGGAGTTTGTTGGGTCTGGAAAGCACTTCAGGCAGTTCGGCGCTCGAAACGGCTCCGGTCGGATTTTCGTGCTCATCTACGGCACCTGTGCACGAAAATATTGAGATGCCCGTTTTAGGACATTTCGAGATGCTTTTCGGTTAAAAACTGTTTTGGGGATTTTGTTGGGTCTGGAAAACACTTCAGGCAGTTCGGCGCTCGAAACGGCTCCGGACGGATTTTCGTGCGCATCTACGGCACCTGTGCACGAAAATATTGAGATGCCCGTTTTAGGACATTTCTAGATGCTTTTCGGTTAAAAACGGTTTTGGGGAGTTTCTTGGGCTGGAAAACACTTCAGGCAGTTCGGCGCTCGAAACGGCTCCGGACGGATTTTCGTGCGCATCTACGGCACCTGTGCACGAAAATATTGAGATGCCCGTTTTAGGACATTTCTAGATGCTTTTCGGTTAAAAACGGTTTTGGGGAGTTTCTTGGGCTGGAAAACACTTCAGGCAGTTCGGCGCTCGAAACGGCTCCGGACGGATTTTCGTGCGCATCTACGGCACCTGTGCACGAAAATATTGAGATGCCCGTTTTAGGACATTTCGAAATGCTTTTCGGTTAAAAACGGTTTTGGGGAGTTTCTTGGGTCTGGAAAACACTTCAGGCAGTTCGGCGCTCGAAACGGCTCCGGACGGATTTTCGTGCGCATCTACGGCACCTGTGCACGAAAATATTGAGATGCCCGTTTTAGGACATTTCGAGATGCTTTTCGGTTAAAAACGGTTTTGGGGAGTTTCTTGGGTCTGGAAAACACTTCAGGCAGTTCGGCGCTCGAAACGGCTCCGAACGGATTTTCGTGCGCATCTACGGCACCGGTGCACGAAAATATTGAGATGCCCGTTTTAGGACATTTCGAGATGCTTTTCGGTTAAAAACGGTTTTGGGGAGTTTCTGGGGTCTGGAAAACACTTCTGGCAGTTCGGCGCTCGAAACGGCTCCGGGCGGATTTTCGTGCGCATCTACGGCACCTGTGCACGAAAATATTGAGATGCCCGTTTTAGGACATTTCGATATGCTTTTCGGTTAAAAACTGTTTTGGGGAGTTTGTTGGGTCTGGAAAACACTTCAGGCAGATCGGCGCTCGAAACGGCTCCGGACGGATTTTCGTGCGCATCTACGGCACCTGTGCACGAAAATATTGAGATGCCCGTTTTAGGACATTTCGAGATGCTTTTCGGTTAAAAACGGTTTTGGGGAGTTTCTGGGGTCTGGAAAACGCTTCAGGCAGTTCGGCGTTCGAAACGGCTCCGGACGGATTTTCGTGCGCATCTACGGCACTTGTGCACGAAAATATTGAGATGCCCGTTTTAGGACATTTCGAGATGGTTTTCGGTTAAAAACTGTTTTGGGGAGTTTGTTGGGTCTGGAAAACACTTCAGGCAGTTCGGGGCTCGAAACGGCTCCGGACGGATTTTCGTGCGCATCTACGGCACCTGTGCACGAAAATATTGAGATGCCCGTTTTATGACATTTCGAGATGCTTTTCGGTTAAAAACTGTTTTGGGGAGTTTGTTGGGTCTGGAAAACACTTCAGGCAGTTCGGCGCTCGAAACGGCTCCGGACGGATTTTCGTGCGCATCTACGGCACCTGTGCACGAAAATATTGAGATGCCCGTTTTATTACATTTCGAGATGCTTTTCGGTTAAAAACTGTTTTGGGGAGTTTGTTGGGTCTGGAAAACACTTCAGGCAGTTCGGCGCTCGAAACGGCTCCGGACGGATTTTCGTGCGCATCTACGGCACCTGTGCACGAAAATATTGAGATGCCCGTTTTAGGACATTTCGAGATGTATTTCGGTTAAAAACGGTTTTGGGGAGTTTCTGGGGTCTGGAAAACGCTTCAGGCAGTTCGGCGTTCGAAACGGCTCCGGACGGATTTTCGTGCGCATCTACGGCACCTGTGCACGAAAATATTGAGATGCCCGTTTTAGGACATTTCGAGATGCTTTTCGGTTAAAAACTGTTTTGGGGAGTTTGTTGGGTCTGGAAAACACTTCAGGCAGTTCGGCGCTCGAAACGGCTCCGGACGGATTTTCGTGCGCATCTATACGGCACCTGTGCACGAAAATATTGAGATGCCCGTTTTAGGACATTTCGAGATGCTTTTCGGTTAAAAACGGTTTTGGGGAGTTTCTGGGGTCTGGAAAACACTTCAGGCAGTTCGGCGCTCGAAACGGCTCTCGACGGATTTTCGTGCGCATCTACGGCACCGGTGCACGAAAATATTGAGATGCCCGTTTTAGGACATTTCGAGATGCTTTTCGGTTAAAAACGGTTTTGGGGAGTTTCTTGGGTCTGGAAAACACTTCAGGCAGTTCGGCGCTCGAAACGGCTCCGGACGGATTTTCGTGCGCATCTACGGCACCGGTGCACGAAAATATTGAGATGCCCGTTTTAGGACATTTCGAGATGCTTTTCGGTTAAAAACGGTTTTGGGGAGTTTCTTGGGTCTGGAAAACACTTCAGGCAGTTCGGCGCTCGAAACGGCTCCGGACGGATTTTCGTGCGCATCTACGGCACCTGTGCACGAAAATATTGAGATGCCCGTTTTAGGACATTTCGAGATGCTTTTCGGTTAAAAACGGTTTTGGGGAGTTTCTGGGGTCTGGAAAACGCTTCAGGCAGTTCGGCGTTCGAAACGGCTCCGGACGGATTTTCGTGCGCATCTACGGCACCTGTGCACGAAAATATTGAGATGCCCGTTTTAGGACATTTCGAGATGGTTTTCGGTTAAAAACTGTTTTGGGGAGTTTGTTGGGTCTGGAAAACACTTCAGGCAGTTCGGGGCTCGAAACGGCTCCGGACGGATTTTCGTGCGCATCTACGGCACCTGTGCACGAAAATATTGAGATGCCCGTTTTAGGACATATCGAGATGCTTTTCGGTTAAAAACTATTTTGGGGAGTTTGTTGGGTCTGGAAAGCACTTCAGGCAGTTCGGCGCTCGAAACGGCTCCGGTCGGATTTTCGTGCTCATCTACGGCACCTGTGCACGAAAATATTGAGATGCCCGTTTTAGGACATTTCGAGATGCTTTTCGGTTAAAAACTGTTTTGGGGATTTTGTTGGGTCTGGAAAACACTTCAGGCAGTTCGGCGCTCGAAACGGCTCCGGACGGATTTTCGTGCGCATCTACGGCACCTGTGCACGAAAATATTGAGATGCCCGTTTTATGACATTTCGATATGCTTTTCGGTTAAAAACTGTTTTGGGGAGTTTGTTGGGTCTGGAAAACACTTCAGGCAGATCGGCGCTCGAAACGGCTCCGGACGGATTTTCGTGCGCATCTACGGCACCTGTGCACGAAAATATTGAGATGCCCGTTTTAGGACATTTCGAGATGCTTTTCGGTTAAAAACGGTTTTGGGGAGTTTCTGGGGTCTGGAAAACGCTTCAGGCAGTTCGGCGTTCGAAACGGCTCCGGACGGATTTTCGTGCGCATCTACGGCACCTGTGCACGAAAATATTGAGATGCCCGTTTTAGGACATTTCGAGATGGTTTTCGGTTAAAAACTGTTTTGGGGAGTTTGTTGGGTCTGGAAAACACTTCAGGCAGTTCGGGGCTCGAAACGGCTCCGGACGGATTTTCGTGCGCATCTACGGCACCTGTGCACGAAAATATTGAGATGCCCGTTTTAGGACATATCGAGATGCTTTTCGGTTAAAAACTATTTTGGGGAGTTTGTTGGGTCTGGAAAGCACTTCAGGCAGTTCGGCGCTCGAAACGGCTCCGGTCGGATTTTCGTGCTCATCTACGGCACCTGTGCACGAAAATATTGAGATGCCCGTTTTAGGACATTTCGAGATGCTTTTCGGTTAAAAATTATTTTGGGGAGTTTGTTGGGTCTGGAAAACACTTCAGGCAGTTCGGCGCTCGAAACGGCTCCGGACGGATTTTCGTGCGCATCTACGGCACCTGTGCACGAAAATATTGAGATGCCCGTTTTAGGAAATTTCGAGATGCTTTTCGGTTAAAAACGGTTTTGGGGAGTTTCTGGGGTCTGGAAAACACTTCAGGCAGTTCGGCGCTCGAAGCGGCTCCGGACGGATGTTCGTGCGCATCTACGGCACCTGTGCACGAAAATATTGAGATGCCCGTTTTAGGACATTTCGAGATGCTTTTCGGTTAAAAACTGTTTTGGGGAGTTTGTTGGGTCTGGAAAACACTTCAGGCAGTTCGGCGCTCGAAACGGCTCCGGACGGATTTTCGTGCGCATCTACGGCACCTGTGCACGAAAATATTGAGATGCCCGTTTTAGGACATTTCGAGATGCTTTTCGGTTAAAAACTGTTTTGGGGAGTTTGTTGGGTCTGGAAAACACTTCTGGCAGTTCGGCGCTCGAAACGGCTCCGGACGGATTTTCGTGCGCATCTACGGCACCTGTGCACGAAAATATTGAGATGCCCGTTTTATGACATTTCGATATGCTTTTCGGTTAAAAACTGTTTTGGGGAGTTTGTTGGGTCTGGAAAACACTTCAGGCAGTTCGGCGCTCGAAACGGCTCCGGACGGATTTTCTTGCGCATCTACGGCACCTGTGCACGAAAATATTGATATGCCCGTTTTAGGACATTTCGATATGCTTTTCGGTTAAAAACTGTTTTGGGGAGTTTGTTGGGTCTGGAAAACACTTCAGGCAGATCGGCGCTCGAAACGGCTCCGGACGGATTTTCGTGCGCATCTACGGCACCTATGCACGAAAATATTGAGATGCCCGTTTTAGGACATTTCGATATGCTTTTCGGTTAAAAACTATTTTGGGGAGTTTGTTGGGTCTGGAAAACGCTTCAGGCAGTTCGGCGTTCGAAACGGCTCCGGACGGATTTTCGTGCGCATCTACGGCACCTGTGCACGAAAATATTGAGATGCCCGTTTTAGGACATTTCGAGATGGTTTTCGGTTAAAAACTGTTTTGGGGAGTTTGTTGGGTCTGGAAAACACTTCAGGCAGTTCGGCGATCGAAACGGCTCCGGACGGATTTTCGTGCGCATCTACGGCACCTGTGCACGAAAATATTGAGATGCCCGTTTTAGGACATTTCGAGATGCTTTTCGGTTAAAAACGGTTTTGGGGTGTTTCTTGGGTCTGGAAAACACTCTAGGCAGTTCGGCGCTAGAAACGGCTCCGGACGGATTTTCGTGCGCATCTACGGCACCTGTGCACGAAAATATTGAGATGCCCGTTTTAGGACATTTCGAAATGCTTTTCGGTTAAAAACGGTTTTGGGGAGTTTCTTGGGTCTGGAAAACACTTCAGGCAGTTCGGCGCTCGAAACGGCTCCGGACGGATTTTCGTGCGCATCTACGGCACCTGTGCACGAAAATATTGAGATGCCCGTTTTAGGACATTTCGAGATGGTTTTCGGTTAAAAACTGTTTTGGGGAGTTTGTTGGGTCTGGAAAACACTTCAGGCAGTTCGGCGCTCGAAACGGCTCCGGACGGATTTTCGTGCGCATCTACGGCACCTGTGCACGAAAATATTGAGATGCCCGTTTTAGGACATTTCGAGATGCTTTTCGGTTAAAAACGGTTTTGGGAGTTTCTTGGGTCTGGAAAACACTCTAGGCAGTTCGGCGCTCGAAACGGCTCCGGACGGATTTTCGTACGCATCTACGGCACCTGTGCACGAAAATATTGAGATGCCCGTTTTAGGACATTTCGAGATGCTTTTCGGTTAAAAACTGTTTTGGGGAGTTTGCTGGGTCTGGAAAACACTTTAGGCAGTTCGGCGCTCGAAACGGCTCCGGACACATTTTCGTGCGCATCTGCGGCACCTGTGCACGAAAATATTGAGATGCCCGTTTTAGGACATTTCGAGATGCTTTTCGGTTAAAAACGGTTTTGGGGAGTTTCTGGGGTCTGGAAAACACTTCAGGCAGTTCGGCGCTCGAAACGGCTCCCGACGGATTTTCGTGCGCATCTACGGCACCTGTGCACGAAAATATTGAGACGCCCGTTTTAGGACATCTCGAGATGCTTTTCGGTTAAAAACTGTTTTGGGGAGTTTGTTGGGTCTGGAAAACACTTCAGGCAGTTCGGCGCTCGAAACGGCTCCGGACGGATTTTCGTGCGTATCTACGGCACCTGTGCACGAAAATATTGAGATGCCCGTTTTAGGACATATCGAGATGCTTTTCGGTTAAAAACTATTTTGGGGAGTTTGTTGGGTCTGGAAAACACTTCAGGCAGTTCGGCGCTCGAAACGGCTCCGGACGGATTTTCGTGCGCATCTACGGCACCTGTGCACGAAAATATTGAGATGCCCGTTTTAGGACATTTCGAGATGCTTTTCGGTTAAAAACTGTTTTGGGGAGTTTGTTGGGTCTGGAAAACACTTCAGGCAGTTCGGCGCTCGAAACGGCTCCGGACGGATTTTCGTGCGCATCTACGGCACCTGTGCACGAAAATATTGAGATGCCCGTTTTATGACATTTCGATATGCTTTTCGGTTAAAAACTGTTTTGGGGAGTTTGTTGGGTCTGGAAAACACTTCAGGCAGATCGGCGCTCGAAACGGCTCCGGACGGATTTTCTTGCGCATCTACGGCACCTGTGCACGAAAATATTGATATGCCCGTTTTAGGACATTTCGATATGCTTTTCGGTTAAAAACTGTTTTGGGGAGTTTGTTGGGTCTGGAAAACACTTCAGGCAGTTCGGCGCTCGAAACGGCTCCGGACACATTTTCGTGCGCATCTGCGGCACCTGTGCACGAAAATATTGAGATGCCCGTTTTAGGACATTTCGAGATGCTTTTCGGTTAAAAACGGTTTTGGGGAGTTTCTGGGGTCTGGAAAACACTTCAGGCAGTTCGGCGCTCGAAACGGCTCCCGACGGATTTTCGTGCGCATCTACGGCACCTGTGCACGAAAATATTGAGACGCCCGTTTTAGGACATTTCGAGATGCTTTTCGGTTAAAAACTGTTTTGGGGAGTTTGTTGGGTCTGGAAAACACTTCAGGCAGTTCGGCGCTCGAAACGGCTCCGGACGGATTTTCGTGCGTATCTACGGCACCTGTGCACGAAAATATTGAGATGCCCGTTTTAGGACATATCGAGATGCTTTTCGGTTAAAAACTATTTTGGGGAGTTTGTTGGGTCTGGAAAACACTTCAGGCAGTTCGGCGCTCGAAACGGCTCCGGACGGATTTTCGTACGCATCTACGGCACCTGTGCACGAAAATATTGAGATGCCCGTTTTAGGACATTTCGAGATGCTTTTCGGTTAAAAACGGTTTTGGGGAGTTTCTTGGGTCTGGAAAACACTCTAGGCAGTTCGGCGCTCGAAACGGCTCCGGACGGATTTTCGTGCGCATCTACGGCACCTGTGCACGAAAATATTGAGATGCCCGTTTTAGGACATTTCGAGATGCTTTTCGGTTAAAAACTGTTTTGGGGAGTTTGCTGGGTCTGGAAAACACTTCAGGCAGTTCGGCGCTCGAAACGGCTCCGGACACATTTTCGTGCGCATCTGCGGCACCTGTGCACGAAAATATTGAGATGCCCGTTTTAGGACATTTCGAGATGCTTTTCGGTTAAAAACGGTTTTGGGGAGTTTCTGGGGTCTGGAAAACACTTCAGGCAGTTCGGCGCTCGAAACGGCTCCCAACGGATTTTCGTGCGCATCTACGGCACCTGTGCACGAAAATATTGAGACGCCCGTTTTAGGACATTTCGAGATGCTTTTCGGTTAAAAACCGTTTTGGGGAGTTTGTTGGGTCTGGAAAACACTTCATGCAGTTCGGCGTTCGAAACGGCTCCGGACGGATTTTCGTGCGCATCTACGGCACCTGTGCACGAAAATATTGAGATGCCCGTTTTAGGACATATCGAGATGCTTTTCGGTTAAAAATTATTTTGGGGAGTTTGTTGGGTCTGGAAAACACTTCAGGCAGTTCGGCGCTCGAAACGGCTCCGGACGGATTTTCGTGCGCATCTACGACACCTGTGCACGAAAATATTGAGATGCCCGTTTTAGGAAATTTCGAGATGCTTTTCGGTTAAAAACGGTTTTGGGGAGTTTGTTGGGTCTGGAAAACACTTCAGGCAGTTCGGCGCTCGAAGCGGCTCCGGACGGATGTTCGTGCGCATCTACGGCACCTGTGCACGAAAATATTGAGATGCCCGTTTTAGGACATTTCGAGATGCTTTTCGGTTAAAAACTGTTTTGGGGAGTTTGTTGGGTCTGGAAAACACTTCAGGCATTTCGGCGCTCGAAACGGCTCCGGATGGATTTTCGTGCGCATCTACGGCACCTGTGCACGAAAATATTGAGATGCCCGTTTTAGGACATATCGAGATGCTTTTCGGTTAAAAACTATTTTGGGGAGTTTGTTGGGTCTGGAAAACACTTCAGGCAGTTCGGCGCTCGAAACGGCTCCGGACGGATTTTCGTGCGCATCTACGGCACCTGTGCACGAAAATATTGAGATGCCCGTTTTAGGACATTTCTAGATGCTTTTCGGTTAAAAACGGTTTTGGGGAGTTTCTTGGGCTGGAAAACACTTCAGGCAGTTCGGCGCTCGAAACGGCTCCGGACGGATTTTCGTGCGCATCTACGGCACCTGTGCACGAAAATATTGAGATGCCCGTTTTAGGACATTTCGAAATGCTTTTCGGTTAAAAACGGTTTTGGGGAGTTTCTTGGGTCTGGAAAACACTTCAGGCAGTTCGGCGCTCGAAACGGCTCCGGACGGATTTTCGTGCGCATCTACGGCACCTGTGCACGAAAATATTGAGATGCCCGTTTTAGGACATTTCGAGATGCTTTTCGGTTAAAAACGGTTTTGGGGAGTTTCTTGGGTCTGGAAAACACTTCAGGCAGTTCGGCGCTCGAAACGGCTCCGGACGGATTTTCGTGCGCATCTACGGCACCGGTGCACGAAAATATTGAGATGCCCGTTTTAGGACATTTCGAGATGCTTTTCGGTTAAAAACGGTTTTGGGGAGTTTCTGGGGTCTGGAAAACACTTCTGGCAGTTCGGCGCTCGAAACGGCTCCGGACGGATTTTCGTGCGCATCTACGGCACCTGTGCACGAAAATATTGAGATGCCCGTTTTAGGACATTTCGATATGCTTTTCGGTTAAAAACTGTTTTGGGGAGTTTGTTGGGTCTGGAAAACACTTCAGGCAGATCGGCGCTCGAAACGGCTCCGGACGGATTTTCGTGCGCATCTACGGCACCTGTGCACGAAAATATTGAGATGCCCGTTTTAGGACATTTCGAGATGCTTTTCGGTTAAAAACGGTTTTGGGGAGTTTCTGGGGTCTGGAAAACGCTTCAGGCAGTTCGGCGTTCGAAACGGCTCCGGACGGATTTTCGTGCGCATCTACGGCACCTGTGCACGAAAATATTGAGATGCCCGTTTTAGGACATTTCGAGATGGTTTTCGGTTAAAAACTGTTTTGGGGAGTTTGTTGGGTCTGGAAAACACTTCAGGCAGTTCGGGGCTCGAAACGGCTCCGGACGGATTTTCGTGCGCATCTACGGCACCTGTGCACGAAAATATTGAGATGCCCGTTTTAGGACATATCGAGATGCTTTTCGGTTAAAAACTATTTTGGGGAGTTTGTTGGGTCTGGAAAGCACTTCAGGCAGTTCGGCGCTCGAAACGGCTCCGGTCGGATTTTCGTGCTCATCTACGGCACCTGTGCACGAAAATATTGAGATGCCCGTTTTAGGACATTTCGAGATGCTTTTCGGTTAAAAACTGTTTTGGGGATTTTGTTGGGTCTGGAAAACACTTCAGGCAGTTCGGCGCTCGAAACGGCTCCGGACGGATTTTCGTGCGCATCTACGGCACCTGTGCACGAAAATATTGAGATGCCCGTTTTAGGACATTTCTAGATGCTTTTCGGTTAAAAACGGTTTTGGGGAGTTTCTTGGGCTGGAAAACACTTCAGGCAGTTCGGCGCTCGAAACGGCTCCGGACGGATTTTCGTGCGCATCTACGGCACCTGTGCACGAAAATATTGAGATGCCCGTTTTAGGACATTTCGAAATGCTTTTCGGTTAAAAACGGTTTTGGGGAGTTTCTTGGGTCTGGAAAACACTTCAGGCAGTTCGGCGCTCGAAACGGCTCCGGACGGATTTTCGTGCGCATCTACGGCACCTGTGCACGAAAATATTGAGATGCCCGTTTTAGGACATTTCGAGATGCTTTTCGGTTAAAAACGGTTTTGGGGAGTTTCTTGGGTCTGGAAAACACTTCAGGCAGTTCGGCGCTCGAAACGGCTCCGGACGGATTTTCGTGCGCATCTACGGCACCGGTGCACGAAAATATTGAGATGCCCGTTTTAGGACATTTCGAGATGCTTTTCGGTTAAAAACGGTTTTGGGGAGTTTCTGGGGTCTGGAAAACACTTCTGGCAGTTCGGCGCTCGAAACGGCTCCGGACGGATTTTCGTGCGCATCTACGGCACCTGTGCACGAAAATATTGAGATGCCCGTTTTAGGACATTTCGATATGCTTTTCGGTTAAAAACTGTTTTGGGGAGTTTGTTGGGTCTGGAAAACACTTCAGGCAGATCGGCGCTCGAAACGGCTTCGGACGGATTTTCGTGCGCATCTACGGCACCTGTGCACGAAAATATTGAGATGCCCGTTTTAGGACATTTCGAGATGCTTTTCGGTTAAAAACGGTTTTGGGGAGTTTCTGGGGTCTGGAAAACGCTTCAGGCAGTTCGGCGTTCGAAACGGCTCCGGACGGATTTTCGTGCGCATCTACGGCACCTGTGCACGAAAATATTGAGATGCCCGTTTTAGGACATTTCGAGATGGTTTTCGGTTAAAAACTGTTTTGGGGAGTTTGTTGGGTCTGGAAAACACTTCAGGCAGTTCGGGGCTCGAAACGGCTCCGGACGGATTTTCGTGCGCATCTACGGCACCTGTGCACGAAAATATTGAGATGCCCGTTTTAGGACATATCGAGATGCTTTTCGGTTAAAAACTATTTTGGGGAGTTTGTTGGGTCTGGAAAGCACTTCAGGCAGTTCGGCGCTCGAAACGGCTCCGGTCGGATTTTCGTGCTCATCTACGGCACCTGTGCACGAAAATATTGAGATGCCCGTTTTAGGACATTTCGAGATGCTTTTCGGTTAAAAACTGTTTTGGGGATTTTGTTGGGTCTGGAAAACACTTCAGGCAGTTCGGCGCTCGAAACGGCTCCGGACGGATTTTCGTGCGCATCTACGGCACCTGTGCACGAAAATATTGAGATGCCCGTTTTAGGACATTTCGAGATGCTTTTCGGTTAAAAACGGTTTTGGGGAGTTTCTGGGGTCTGGAAAACACTTCAGGCAGTTCGGCGCTCGAAACGGCTCCGGTCGGATTTTCGTGCTCATCTACGGCACCTGTGCACGAAAATATTGAGATGCCCGTTTTAGGACATTTCGAGATGCTTTTCGGTTAAAAACTGTTTTGGGGAGTTTGTTGGGTCTGGAAAACACTTCAGGCTGTTCGGCGCTCGAAACGGCTCCGGACGGATTTTCGTGCGCATCTACGGCACCTGTGCACGAAAATATTGAGATGCCCGTTTTAGGACATTTCGAGATGCTTTTCGGTTAAAAACTGTTTTGGGGAGTTTGTTGGGTCTGGAAAACACTTCAGGCAGTTCGGCGCTCGAAACGGCTCCGGACGGATTTTCGTGCGCATCTACGGCACCTGTGCACGAAAATATTGAGATGCCCGTTTTATGACATTTCGATATGCTTTTCGGTTAAAAACTGTTTTGGGGAGTTTGTTGGGTCTGGAAAACACTTCAGGCAGATCGGCGCTCGAAACGGCTCCGGACGGATTTTCTTGCGCATCTACGGCACCTGTGTACGAAAATATTGATATGCCCGTTTTAGGACATTTCGATATGCTTTTCGGTTAAAAACTGTTTTGGGGAGTTTGTTGGGTCTGGAAAACACTTCAGGCAGATCGGCGCTCGAAACGGCTCCGGACGGATTTTCGTGCGCATCTACGGCACCTATGCACGAAAATATTGAGATGCCCGTTTTAGGACATTTCGATATGCTTTTTGGTTAAAAACTATTTTGGGGAGTTTGTTGGGTCTGGAAAACGCTTCAGGCAGTTCGGCGTTCGAAACGGCTCCGGACGGATTTTCGTGCGCATCTACGGCACCTGTGCACGAAAATATTGAGATGCCCGTTTTAGGACATTTCGAGATGGTTTTCGGTTAAAAACTGTTTTGGGGAGTTTGTTGGGTCTGGAAAACACTTCAGGCAGTTCGGCGCTCGAAACGGCTCCGGACGGATTTACGTGCGCATCTACGGCACCTGTGCACGAAAATATTGAGAAGCCCGTTTTAGGACATTTCGAGATGCTTTTCGGTTAAAAACGGTTTTGGGGTGTTTCTTGGGTCTGGAAAACACTCTAGGCAGTTCGGCGCTAGAAACGGCTCCGGACGGATTTTCGTGCGCATCTACGGCACCTGTGCACGAAAATATTGAGATGCCCGTTTTAGGACATTTCGAAATGCTTTTCGGTTAAAAACGGTTTTGGGGAGTTTCTTGGGTCTGGAAAACGCTTCAGGCAGTTCGGCGTTCGAAACGGCTCCGGACGGATTTTCGTGCGCATCTACGGCACCTGTGCACGAAAATATTGAGATGCCCGTTTTAGGACATTTCGATATGCTTTTCGGTTAAAAACTGTTTTGGGGAGTTTGTTGGGTCTGGAAAACACTTCAGGCAGATCGGCGCTCGAAACGGCTCCGGACGGATTTTCGTGCGCATCTACGGCACCTGTGCACGAAAATATTGAGATGCCCGTTTTAGGACATTTCGAGATGCTTTTCGGTTAAAAACGGTTTTGGGGAGTTTCTGGGGTCTGGAAAACGCTTCAGGCAGTTCGGCGTTCGAAACGGCTCCGGACGGATTTTCGTGCGCATCTACGGCACCTGTGCACGAAAATATTGAGATGCCCGTTTTAGGACATTTCGAGATGGTTTTCGGTTAAAAACTGTTTTGGGGAGTTTGTTGGGTCTGGAAAACACTTCAGGCAGTTCGGGGCTCGAAACGGCTCCGGACGGATTTTCGTGCGCATCTACGGCACCTGTGCACGAAAATATTGAGATGCCCGTTTTAGGACATATCGAGATGCTTTTCGGTTAAAAACTATTTTGGGGAGTTTGTTGGGTCTGGAAAGCACTTCAGGCAGTTCGGCGCTCGAAACGGCTCCGGTCGGATTTTCGTGCTCATCTACGGCACCTGTGCACGAAAATATTGAGATGCCCGTTTTAGGACATTTCGAGATGCTTTTCGGTTAAAAACTGTTTTGGGGATTTTGTTGGGTCTGGAAAACACTTCAGGCAGTTCGGCGCTCGAAACGGCTCCGGACGGATTTTCGTGCGCATCTACGGCACCTGTGCACGAAAACATTGAGATGCCCGTTTTAGGACATTTCTAGATGCTTTTCGGTTAAAAACGGTTTTGGGGAGTTTCTTGGGCTGGAAAACACTTCAGGCAGTTCGGCGCTCGAAACGGCTCCGGACGGATTTTCGTGCGCATCTACGGCACCTGTGCACGAAAATATTGAGATGCCCGTTTTAGGACATTTCGAAATGCTTTTCGGTTAAAAACGGTTTTGGGGAGTTTCTTGGGTCTGGAAAACACTTCAGGCAGTTCGGCGCTCGAAACGGCTCCGGACGGATTTTCGTGCGCATCTACGGCACCTGTGCACGAAAATATTGAGATGCCCGTTTTAGGACATTTCGAGATGCTTTTCGGTTAAAAACGGTTTTGGGGAGTTTCTTGGGTCTGGAAAACACTTCAGGCAGTTCGGCGCTCGAAACGGCTCTGGACGGATTTTCGTGCGCATCTACGGCACCGGTGCACGAAAATATTGAGATGCCCGTTTTAGGACATTTCGAGATGCTTTTCGGTTAAAAACGGTTTTGGGGAGTTTCTGGGGTCTGGAAAACACTTCTGGCAGTTCGGCGCTCGAAACGGCTCCGGACGGATTTTCGTGCGCATCTACGGCACCTGTGCACGAAAATATTGAGATGCCCGTTTTAGGACATTTCGATATGCTTTTCGGTTAAAAACTGTTTTGGGGAGTTTGTTGGGTCTGGAAAACACTTCAGGCAGATCGGCGCTCGAAACGGCTCCGGACGGATTTTCGTGCGCATCTACGGCACCTGTGCACGAAAATATTGAGATGCCCGTTTTAGGACATTTCGAGATGCTTTTCGGTTAAAAACGGTTTTGGGGAGTTTCTGGGGTCTGGAAAACGCTTCAGGCAGTTCGGCGTTCGAAACGGCTCCGGACGGATTTTCGTGCGCATCTACGGCACCTGTGCACGAAAATATTGAGATGCCCGTTTTAGGACATTTCGAGATGGTTTTCGGTTAAAAACTGTTTTGGGGAGTTTGTTGGGTCTGGAAAACACTTCAGGCAGTTCGGGGCTCGAAACGGCTCCGGACGGATTTTCGTGCGCATCTACGGCACCTGTGCACGAAAATATTGAGATGCCCGTTTTAGGACATATCGAGATGCTTTTCGGTTAAAAACTATTTTGGGGAGTTTGTTGGGTCTGGAAAGCACTTCAGGCAGTTCGGCGCTCGAAACGGCTCCGGTCGGATTTTCGTGCTCATCTACGGCACCTGTGCACGAAAATATTGAGATGCCCGTTTTAGGACATTTCGAGATGCTTTTCGGTTAAAAACTGTTTTGGGGATTTTGTTGGGTCTGGAAAACACTTCAGGCAGTTCGGCGCTCGAAACGGCTCCGGACGGATTTTCGTGCGCATCTACGGCACCTGTGCACGAAAATATTGAGATGCCCGTTTTAGGACATTTCGAGATGCTTTTCGGTTAAAAACGGTTTTGGGGAGTTTCTGGGGTCTGGAAAACACTTCAGGCAGTTCGGCGCTCGAAACGGCTCCGGTCGGATTTTCGTGCTCATCTACGGCACCTGTGCACGAAAATATTGAGATGCCCGTTTTAGGACATTTCGAGATGCTTTTCGGTTAAAAACTGTTTTGGGGAGTTTGTTGGGTCTGGAAAACACTTCAGGCTGTTCGGCGCTCGAAACGGCTCCGGACGGATTTTCGTGCGCATCTACGGCACCTGTGCACGAAAATATTGAGATGCCCGTTTTAGGACATTTCGAGATGCTTTTCGGTTAAAAACTGTTTTGGGGAGTTTGTTGGGTCTGGAAAACACTTCAGGCAGTTCGGCGCTCGAAACGGCTCCGGACGGATTTTCGTGCGCATCTACGGCACCTGTGCACGAAAATATTGAGATGCCCGTTTTATGACATTTCGATATGCTTTTCGGTTAAAAACTGTTTTGGGGAGTTTGTTGGGTCTGGAAAACACTTCAGGCAGATCGGCGCTCGAAACGGCTCCGGACGGATTTTCTTGCGCATCTACGGCACCTGTGCACGAAAATATTGATATGCCCGTTTTAGGACATTTCGATATGCTTTTCGGTTAAAAACTGTTTTGGGGAGTTTGTTGGGTCTGGAAAACACTTCAGGCAGATCGGCGCTCGAAACGGCTCCGGACGGATTTTCGTGCGCATCTACGGCACCTATGCACGAAAATATTGAGATGCCCGTTTTAGGACATTTCGATATGCTTTTCGGTTAAAAACTATTTTGGGGAGTTTGTTGGGTCTGGAAAACGCTTCAGGCAGTTCGGCGTTCGAAACGGCTCCGGACGGATTTTCGTGCGCATCTACGGCACCTGTGCACGAAAATATTGAGATGCCCGTTTTAGGACATTTCGAGATGGTTTTCGGTTAAAAACTGTTTTGGGGAGTTTGTTGGGTCTGGAAAACACTTCAGGCAGTTCGGCGCTCGAAACGGCTCCGGACGGATTTTCGTGCGCATCTACGGCACCTGTGCACGAAAATATTGAGATGCCCGTTTTAGGACATTTCGAGATGCTTTTCGGTTAAAAACGGTTTTGGGGTGTTTCTTGGGTCTGGAAAACACTCTAGGCAGTTCGGCGCTAGAAACGGCTCCGGACGGATTTTCGTGCGCATCTACGGCACCTGTGCACGAAAATATTGAGATGCCCGTTTTAGGACATTTCGAAATGCTTTTCGGTTAAAAACGGTTTTGGGGAGTTTCTTGGGTCTGGAAAACACTTCAGGCAGTTCGGCGCTCGAAACGGCTCCGGACGGATTTTCGTGCGCATCTACGGCACCTGTGCACGAAAATATTGAGATGCCCGTTTTAGGACATTTCGAGATGGTTTTCGGTTAAAAACTGTTTTGGGGAGTTTGTTGGGTCTGGAAAACACTTCAGGCAGTTCGGCGCTCGAAACGGCTCCGGACGGATTTTCGTGCGCATCTACGGCACCTGTGCACGAAAATATTGAGATGCCCGTTTTAGGACATTTCGAGATGCTTTTCGGTTAAAAACGGTTTTGGGGAGTTTCTTGGGTCTGGAAAACACTCTAGGCAGTTCGGCGCTCGAAACGGCTCCGGACGGATTTTCGTACGCATCTACGGCACCTGTGCACGAAAATATTGAGATGCCCGTTTTAGGACATTTCGAGATGCTTTTCGGTTAAAAACTGTTTTGGGGAGTTTGCTGGGTCTGGAAAACACTTTAGGCAGTTCGGCGCTCGAAACGGCTCCGGACACATTTTCGTGCGCATCTGCGGCACCTGTGCACGAAAATATTGAGATGCCCGTTTTAGGACATTTCGAGATGCTTTTCGGTTAAAAACGGTTTTGGGGAGTTTCTGGGGTCTGGAAAACACTTCAGGCAGTTCGGCGCTCGAAACGGCTCCCGACGGATTTTCGTGCGCATCTACGGCACCTGTGCACGAAAATATTGAGACGCCCGTTTTAGGACATTTCGAGATGCTTTTCGGTTAAAAACTGTTTTGGGGAGTTTGTTGGGTCTGGAAAACACTTCAGGCAGTTCGGCGCTCGAAACGGCTCCGGACGGATTTTCGTGCGTATCTACGGCACCTGTGCACGAAAATATTGAGATGCCCGTTTTAGGACATATCGAGATGCTTTTCGGTTAAAAACTATTTTGGGGAGTTTGTTGGGTCTGGAAAACACTTCAGGCAGTTCGGCGCTCGAAACGGCTCCGGACGGATTTTCGTGCGCATCTACGGCACCTGTGCACGAAAATATTGAGATGCCCGTTTTAGGACATTTCGAGATGCTTTTCGGTTAAAAACTGTTTTGGGGAGTTTGTTGGGTCTGGAAAACACTTCAGGCAGTTCGGCGCTCGAAACGGCTCCGGACGGATTTTCGTGGGCATCTACGGCACCTGTGCACGAAAATATTGAGATGCCCGTTTTATGACATTTCGAGATGCTTTTCGGTTAAAAACTGTTTTGGGGAGTTTGTTGGGTCTGGAAATCACTTCAGGCAGATCGGCGCTCGAAACGGCTCCGGACGGATTTTCTTGCGCATCTACGGCACCTGTGCACGAAAATATTGATATGCCCGTTTTAGGACATTTCGATATGCTTTTCGGTTAAAAACTGTTTTGGGGAGTTTGTTGGGTCTGGAAAACACTTCAGGCAGATCGGCGCTCGAAACGGCTCCGGACGGATTTTCGTGCGCATCTACGGCACCTATGCACGAAAATATTGAGATGCCCGTTTTAGGACATTTCGATATGCTTTTCGGTTAAAAACTATTTTGGGGAGTTTGTTGGGTCTGGAAAACGCTTCAGGCAGTTCGGCGTTCGAAACGGCTCCGGACGGATTTTCGTGCGCATCTACGGCACCTGTGCACGAAAATATTGAGATGCCCGTTTTAGGACATTTCGAGATGGTTTTCGGTTAAAAACTGTTTTGGGGAGTTTGTTGGGTCTGGAAAACACTTCAGGCAGTTCGGCGCTCGAAACGGCTCCGGACGGATTTTCGTGCGCATCTACGGCACCTGTGCACGAAAATATTGAGATGCCCGTTTTAGGACATTTCGAGATGCTTTTCGGTTAAAAACGGTTTTGGGGTGTTTCTTGGGTCTGGAAAACACTCTAGGCAGTTCGGCGCTAGAAACGGCTCCGGACGGATTTTCGTGCGCATCTACGGCACCTGTGCGCGAAAATATTGAGATGCCCGTTTTAGGACATTTCGAGATGCTTTTCGGTTAAAAACGGTTTTGGGGAGTTTCTTGGGTCTGGAAAACACTTCAGGCAGTTCGGCGCTCGAAACGGCTCCGGACGGATTTTCGTGCGCATCTACGGCACCGGTGCACGAAAATATTGAGATGCCCGTTTTAGGAAATTTCTAGATGCTTTTCGGTTAAAAACGGTTTTGGGGAGTTTCTGGGGTCTGGAAAACACTTCAGGCAGTTCGGCGCTCGAAACGGCTCCGGTCGGATTTTCGTGCTCATCTACGGCACCTATGCACGAAAATATTGAGATGCCCGTTTTAGGACATTTCGAGATGCTTTTCGGTTAAAAACTGTTTTGGGGATTTTGTTGGGTCTGGAAAACACTTCAGGCAGTTCGGCGCTCGAAACGGCTCCGGACGGATTTTCGTGCGCATCTACGGCACCTGTGCACGAAAATATTGAGATGCCCGTTTTAGGACATTTCGAGATGCTTTTCGGTTAAAAACGGTTTTGGGGAGTTTCTGGGGTCTGGAAAACACTTCAGGCAGTTCGGCGCTCGAAACGGCTCCGGTCGGATTTTCGTGCTCATCTACGGCACCTGTGCACGAAAATATTGAGATGCCCGTTTTAGGACATTTCGAGATGCTTTTCGGTTAAAAACTGTTTTGGGGAGTTTGTTGGGTCTGGAAAACACTTCAGGCAGTTCGGCGCTCGAAACGGCTCCGGACGGATTTTCGCGCGCATCTACGGCACCTGTGCACGAAAATATTGAGATGTCCGTTTTAGGACATTTCGAGATGCTTTTCAGTTAAATACTGTTTTGGGGAGTTTGTTGGGTCTGGAAATCACTTCAGGCAGTTCGGCGCTCGAAACGGCTCCGGACGGATTTTCGTGCGCATCTACGGCACCTGTGCACGAAAATATTGAGATGCCCGTTTTAGGACATTTCGAGATGCTTTTCGGTTAAAAACGGTTTTGGGGAGTTTCTTGGGTCTGGAAAACACTTCAGGCAATTCGGCGCTCGAAACGGCTCCGGACGGATTTTCGTGCGCATCTACGGCACCTGTGCACGAAAATATTGAGATGCCCGTTTTTGGACATTTCGAGATGCATTTCGGTTAAAAACGGTTTTGGGGAGTTTCTGGGGTCTGGAAAACGCTTTAGGCAGTTCGGCGTTCGAAACGGCTCCGGACGGATTTTCGTGCGCATCTACGGCACCTGTGCATGAAAATATTGAGATGCCCGTTTTAGGACATATCGAGATGCTTTTCGGTTAATAACTGTTTTGGGGAGTTTGTTGGGTCTGGAAAGCACTTCAGGCAGTTTGACGCTCGAAACGGCTCCGGGCGGATTTTCGTTCGCATCTACGGCACCTGTGCACGAAAATGTTCAGATGCGCGTTTTAGGACATTTCGAGATGCTTTTCTGTTAAAAACGGTTTTGGGGAGTTTCTAGGGTCTGGGAAACACTTCAGGCAGTTCGGCGCTCGAAACCGCTCCGGACGGATTTTCGTGCGCATCTACGGCACCTGTGCACGAAAATGTTCAGATGCGCGTTTTAGGACATTTCGAGATGCTTTTCTGTTAAAAACGGTTTTGGGGAGTTTTTAGGGCCTGGGAAACACTTCAGCCAGTTCGGCGCTCGAAACGGCTCCGGACGGATTTTCGTACGCATCTACTGCACCTGTGCACGAAAATGTTCAGATGCGCGTTTTAGGACATTTCGAGATGCTTTTCTGTTAAAAACGGTTTTGGGGAGTTTCTAGGGTGTGGAAAACACTTCAGGCAGTTCGGCGCTCGAAACGGCTCCGGACGGATTTTCGTGCGCATCTACGGCACCTGTGCACGAAAATGTTCAGATGCGCGTTTTAGGACATTTCGAGATGCTTTTCTGCTAAAAACGGTTTTGGGGAGTTTCTAGGGTCTGGGAAACACTTCAGGCAGTTCGGCGCTCGAAACGGCTTCGGACGGATTTTCGTGCGCATCTACGACACCTGTGCACGAAAATGTTCAGATGCGCGTTTTAGGACATTTTGAGATGCTTTTTTGTTAAAAACGGTTTTTGGGAGTTTGTAGGGTCTGGGAAACACTTCAGGCAGGTCGGCGCTCGAAACGGCTCCGAACGGATTTTCGTGCGCATCTACGGCACCTGTCCACGAAAATGTTCAGATGCGCGTTTTAGGACATTTCGAGATGCTTTTCTGTTAAAAACGGTTTTGGGGAGTCTCTAGGGTCTGGGAAACACTTCAGGCAGTTCGGCGCTCGAAACAGCTCCGGACGGATTTTCGTGCACATCTACGGCACCTATGCACGAAAATGTTCAGATGCGCGTTTTAGGACATTTCGAGATGCCTTTCTGTTAAAAACGGTTTTGGGGAGTTTCTAGAGTCTGGGAAACACTTCAGGCAGTTCGGCGCTCGAAACGGCTCCGGACGGATTTTCGTGCGCATCTACGGCACCTGTGCACGAAAATGTTCAGATGCGCGTTTTAGGACATTTCGAGATGCTTTTCTGTTAAATACGGTTTTGGGGAGTTTCTAGGGTCTGGGAAACACTTCAGGCAGTTCGGCGCTCGAAACCGCTCCGGACGGATTTTCGTGCGCATCTACGGTACCTGTGCACGAAAATGTTCAGATGCGCGTTTTAGGACATTTCGAGATGCTTTTCTGTTAAAAACGGTTTTGGGGAGTTTCTAGGGTCTGGGAAACACTTCAGGCAGTTCGGCGCTCGAAACGGCTCCGGACGGATTTTCGTGCGCATCTACGGCACCTGTGCACGAAAATGTTCAGATGCGCGTTTTAGGACATTTCGAGTTGCTTTTCTGTTAAATACGGTTTTGGGGAGTTTCTAGAGTCTGGGAAACACTTCAGGCAGTTCGGCGCTCGAAACGGCTCCGGGCGGATTTTCGTGCGCATGTACGGCACCTGTGCACGAAAATGTTCAGATGCGCGTTTTAGGAGATTTCGAGATGCTTTTCTGTTAAAAACGGTTTTGGGGAGTTTCTAGGGTCTGGGAAACACTTCAGCCAGTTCGGCGCTCGAAACCGCTCCGGACGGATTTTCGTGCGCATCTACGGCACCTGTGCACGAAAATGTTCAGATGCGCGTTTTAGGACATTTCGAGATGCTTTTCTGTTAAAAACGGTTTTGGGGAGTTTCTAGGGTCTGGAAAACACTTCAGGCAGTTCGGCGCTCGAAACGGCTCCGGACGGATTTTCGTGCGCATCTACGGCACCTGTGCACGAAAATATTGAGATGCCCGTTTAAGGACATTTCGAGATGCTTTTCGGTTAAAAACTGTTTTGGGGAGTTTGTTGGGTCTGGAAAACAGTTCAGGCAGTTCGGCGCTCGAAACGGCTCCGGACGGATTTTCGTGCGCATCTACGGCACCTGTGCACGAAAATATTGAGATGCCCGTTTTAGGACATTTCGAGATGCTTTTCGGTTAAAAACTGTTTTGGGGAGTTTGTTGGGTCTGGAAAACACTACAGGCAGTTCGGCGTTCGAAACGGCTCCGGACGGATTTTCGTGCTCATCTACGGCACCTGTGCACGAAAATATTGATATGCCCGTTTTAGGACATTTCGAGATGCATTTCGGTTAAAAACGGTTTTGGGGAGTTTCTGGGGTCTGGAAAACGCTTCAGGCAGTTCGGCGTTCGAAACGGCTCCGGACGGATTTTCGTGCGCATCTACGGCACCTGTGCACGAAAATATTGAGATGCGCGTTTTAGGACATTTCGAGATCCTTTTCGGTTAAAAACGGTTTTGGGGAGTTTCTTGGGTCTGGAAAACACTTCAGGCAGTTCGGCGCTCGAAACGGCTCCGGACGGATTTTCGTGCGCATCTACGGCACCTGTGCACGAAAATATTGAGATGCCCGTTTTAGGACATTTCGAGATGCTTTTCGGTTAAAAACGGTTTTGGGGAGTTTCTTGGGTCTGGAAAACACTTCAGGCAGTTCGTCGCTCGAAACGGCTCCGGACGGATTTTCGTGCGCATCTACGGCACCTGTGCACGAAAATATTGAGATGCCCGTTTTAGGACATTTCGAGATGCATTTCGGTTAAAAACGGTTTTGGGGAGTTTCTGGGGTCTGGAAAACGCTTCAGGCAGTTCGGCGTTCGAAACGGCTCCGGACGGATTTTCGTGCGCATCTACGGCACCTGTGCACGAAAATATTGAGATGCCCGTTTTAGGACATATCGAGATGCTTTTCGGTTAATAACTGTTTTGGGGAGTTTGTTGGGTCTGGAAAGCACTTCAGGCAGTTTGACGCTCGAAACGGCTCCGGGCGGATTTTCGTTCGCATCTACGGCACCTGTGCACGAAAATGTTCAGATGCGCGTTTTAGGACATTTCGAGATGCTTTTCTGTTAAAAACGGTTTTGGGGAGTTTCTAGGGTCTGGGAAACACTTCAGGCAGTTCGGCGCTCGAAACCGCTCCGGACGGATTTTCGTGCGCATCTACGGCACCTGTGCACGAAAATGTTCAGATGCGCGTTTTAGGACATTTCGAGATGCTTTTCTGTTAAAAACGGTTTTGGGGAGTTTTTAGGGCCTGGGAAACACTTCAGGCAGTTCGGCGCTCGAAACGGCTCCGGACGGATTTTCGTACGCATCTACTGCACCTGTGCACGAAAATGTTCAGATGCGCGTTTTAGGACATTTCGAGATGCTTTTCTGTTAAAAACGGTTTTGGGGAGTTTCTAGGGTGTGGAAAACACTTCAGGCAGTTCGGCGCTCGAAACGGCTCCGGACGGATTTTCGTGCGCATCTACGGCACCTGTGCACGAAAATGTTCAGATGCGCGTTTTAGGACATTTCGAGATGCTTTTCTGCTAAAAACGGTTTTGGGGAGTTTCTAGGGTCTGGGAAACACTTCAGGCAGTTCGGCGCTCGAAACGGCTTCGGACGGATTTTCGTGCGCATCTACGACACCTGTGCACGAAAAAGTTCAGATGCGCGTTTTAGGACATTTTGAGATGCTTTTTTGTTAAAAACGGTTTTTGGGAGTTTGTAGGGTCTGGGAAACACTTCAGGCAGGTCGGCGCTCGAAACGGCTCCGAACGGATTTTCGTGCGCATCTACGGCACCTGTGCACGAAAATGTTCAGATGCGCGTTTTAGGACATTTCGAGATCTTTTTCTGTTAAAAACGGTTTTGGGGAGTTTCTAGGGTCTGGGAAACACTTCAGGCAGTTCGGCGCTCGAAACAGCTCCGGACGGATTTTCGTGCACATCTACGGCACCTATGCACGAAAATGTTCAGATGCGCGTTTTAGGACATTTCGAGATGCCTTTCTGTTAAAAACGGTTTTGGGGAGTTTCTAGGGTCTGGGAAACACTTCAGGCAGTTCGGCGCTCGAAACGGCTCCGGACGGATTTTCGTGCGCATCTACGGCACCTGTGCACGAAAATGTTCAGATGCGCGTTTTAGGACATTTCGAGATGCTTTTCTGTTAAATACGGTTTTGGGGAGTTTCTAGGGTCTGGGAAACACTTCAGGCAGTTCGGCGCTCGAAACGGCTTCGGACGGATTTTCGTGCGCATCTACGGCACCTGTGCACGAAAATGTTCAGATGCGCGTTTTAGGACATTTCGAGATGCTTTTTGGTTAAAAACGGTTTTGGGGAGTTTCTTGGGTCTGGGAAACACTTCAGGCAGTTCGGCGCTCGAAACGGCTCCGGACGGATTTTCGTGCGCATCTACTGCACCTGTGCACGAAAATGTTGAGATGCGCGTTTTAGGACATTTCGAGATGCTTTTCTGTTAAAAACGGTTTTGGGGTGTTTCTAGGGTCTGGGAAACACTTCAGGCAGTTCGGCGCTCGAAACGGCTCCGGACGGATTTTCGTGCGCATCTACGGCACCTGTGCACGAAAATGTTGAGATGCGCGTTTTAGGACATTTCGAGATGCTTTTCGGTTAAAAACGGTTTTGGGGAGTTTCTAGGGTCTGGGAAACACTTCAGGCAGTTCGGCGCTCGAAACGGCTCCGGACGGATTTTCGTGCGCATCTACGGCACCTGTGCACGAAAATGTTTAGATGCGCGTTTTAGGACATTTCGAGTTACTTTTCGGTTAAAAACGGTTTTGGGGAGATTCTAGGGTCTGGAAAACACTTCAGGCAGTTCGGCGCTCGAAACGGCTCCGGACGGATTTTCGTGCGCATCTACGGCACCTGTGCACGAAAATGTTCAGATGCGCGTTTTAGGACATTTCGAGATGCTTTTCTGTTAAAAACGGTTTTGGGGAGTTTCTAGGGTCTGGGAAACACTTCAGGCAGTTCGGCGCTCGAAACGGCTCCGGACGGATTTTCGTGCGCATCTACTGCACCTGTGCACGAAAATGTTGAGATGCGCGTTTTAGGACATTTCGAGATGCTTTTCTGTTAAAAACGGTTTTGGGGTGTTTCTAGGGTCTGGGAAACACTTCAGGCAGTTCGGCGCTCGAAACGGCTCCGGACGGATTTTCGTGCGCATCTACGGCACCTGTGCACGAAAATGTTGAGATGCGCGTTTTAGGACATTTCGAGATGCTTTTCGATTAAAAACGGTTTTGGGGAGTTTCTAGGGTCTGGGAAACACTTCAGGCAGTTCGGCGCTAGAAACGGCTCCGGACGGATTTTCGTGCGCATCTACGGCACCTGTGCACGAAAATGTTTAGATGCGCGTTTTAGGACATTTCGAGTTACTTTTCGGTTAAAAACGGTTTTGGGGAGATTCTAGGGTCTGGAAAACACTTCAGGCAGTTCGGCGCTCGAAACGGCTCCGGACGGATTTTCGTGCGCATCTACGGCACCTGTGCACGAAAATGTTCAGATGCGCGTTTTAGGACATTTCGAGATGCTTTTCTGTTAAAAACGGTTTTGGGGAGTTTCTAGGGTCTGGGAAACACTTCAGGCAGTTCGGCGCTCGAAACGGCTCCGGACGGATTTTCGTGCGCATCTACTGCACCTGTGCACGAAAATGTTCAGATGCGCGTTTTAGGACATTTCGAGATGCTTTTCGGTTAAAAACGGTTTTGGGGAGATTCTAGGGTCTGGAAAACACTTCAGGCAGTTCGGCGCTCGAAACGGCTCCGGACGGATTTTCGTGCGCATCTACGGCACCTGTGCACGAAAATGTTGAGATGCACGTTTTAGGACATTTCGAGATGCTTTTCTGTTAAAAACGGTTTTGGGGAGTTTCTAGGGTCTGGGAAACACTTCAGGCAGTTCGGCGCTCGAAACCGCTCCGGACGGATTTTCGTGCGCAACTACGGCACCTGTGCACGAAAATGTTCAGATGCGCGTTTTAGGACATTTCGAGATGCTTTTCTGTGAAAAACGGTTTTGGGGAGTTTCTAGGGTCTGGGAAACACTTCAGGCAGTTCGGCGCTCGAAACGGCTCCGGAAGGATTTTCGTGCGCATCTACTGCACCTGTGCACGAAAATGTTCAGATGCGCGTTTTAGGACATTTCGAGATGCTTTTCTGTTAAAAACGGTTTTGGGGAGTTTCTAGGGTCTGGGAAACACTTCAGGCAGTTCGGCGCTCGAAACGGCTCCGGACGGATTTTCGTGCGCATCTACGGCACCTGTGCACGAAAATGTAGAGATGCGCGTTTTAGGACATTTCGAGATGCTTTTCTGTTAAAAACGGATTTGGGGAGTTTCTAGGGTCTGGGAAACACTTCAGGCAGTTCGGCGCTCGAAACGGCTCCGGACGGATTTTCGTGCGCATCTACGGCACCTGTGCACGAAAATGTTGAGATGCGCGTTTTAGGACATTTCGAGATGCTTGTCGGTTAAAAACGGTTTTGGGGAGTTTCTAGGGTCTGGGAAAGACTTCAGGCAGTTCGGCGCTCGAAACTGCTCCGGACGGATTTTCGTGCGCATCTACGGCACCTGTGCACGAAAATATTCAGATGCGCGTTTTAGGACATTTCGAGATGCTTTTCTGTTAAAAACGGTTTTGGGGAGATTCTAGGGTCTGGAAAACACTTCAGGCAGTTCGGCGCTCGAAACGGCTCCGGACGGATTTTCGTGCACATCTACGGCACCTCTGCACGAAAATGTTCAGATGCGCGTTTTAGGACATTTCGAGATGCCTTTCTGTTAAAAACGGTTTTGGGGAGTTTCTAGGGTCTGGGAAACACTTCAGGCAGTTCGCCGCTCGAAACGACTCCGGACGGATTTTCGTGCGCATCTACGGCACCTGTGCACGAAAATGTTCAGATGCGCGTTTTAGGACATTTCGAGATGCTTTTCTGTTAAATACGGTTTTGGGGAGGTTCTAGGGTCTGGGAAACACTTCAGGCAGTTCGGCGCTCGAAACCGCTCCGGACGGATTTTCGTGCGCATCTACGGTACCTGTGCACGAAAATGTTCAGATGCGCGTTTTAGGAGATTTCGAGATGCTTTTCTGTTAAAAACGGTTTTGGGGAGTTTCTAGGGTCTGGGAAACACTTCAGGCAGTTCGGCGCTCGAAACGGCTCCGGACGGATTTTCGTGCGCATCTACGGCACCTGTGCACGAAAATGTTCAGATGCGCGTTTTAGGACATTTCGAGATGCCTTTCTGTTAAAAACGGTTTTGGGGAGTTTCTAGGGTCTGGGAAACACTTCAGCCAGTTCGGCGCTCGAAACCGCTCCGGACGGATTTTCGTGCGCATCTACGGCACCTGTGCACGATAATGTTCAGATGCGCGTTTTAGGACATTTCGAGATGCTTTTCTGTTAAAAACGGTTTTGGGGAGTTTCTAGGGGCTGGAAAACACTTCAGGCAGTTCGGCGCTCGAAACGGCTCCGGACGGATTTTCGTGCGCATCTACGGCACCTGTGCACGAAAATGTTCAGATGCGCGTTTTAGGACATTTCGAGATGCTTTTCTGTTAAAAACGGTTTTGGGGAGTTTCTAGGGTCTGGGAAACACTTCAGGCAGTTCGGCGCTCGAAACCGCTCCGGACGGATTTTCGTGCGCATCTACGGCACCTGTGCACGAAAATGTTCAGATGCGCGTTTTAGGACATTTCGAGATGCTTTTCTGTTAAAAACGGTTTTGGGGAGTTTTTAGGGCCTGGGAAACACTTCAGGCTGTTCGGCGCTCGAAACGGCTCCGGACGGATTTTCGTGCGCATCTACGGCACCTGTGCACGAAAATGTTGAGATGCTTTTCTGTTAAAAACGGTTTTGGGGAGTTTCTAGGGTCTGGAAAACACTTCAGGCAGTTCGGCGCTCGAAACGGCTCCGGACGGATTTTCGTGCGCATCTACGGCACCTGTGCACGAAAATGTTCAGATGCGCGTTTTAGGACATTTCGAGATGCTTTTCTGTTAAAAACGGTTTTGGGGAGTTTTTAGGGCCTGGGAAACACTTCAGGCAGTTCGGCGCTCGAAACGGCTCCGGACGGATTTTCGTGCGCATCTACGGCACCTGTGCACGAAAATGTTGAGATGCTTTTCTGTTCAAAACGGTTTTGGGGAGTTTCTAGGGTCTGGGAAACACTTCAGGCAGTTCGGCGCTCAAAACGGCTCCGGACGGATTTTCGTGCGCATCTACGGCACCTGTGCACGAAAATGTTGAGATGCGCGTTTTAGGACATTTCGAGATGCTTTTTGGTTAAAAACGGTTTTGGGGAGTTTCTTGGGTCTGGGAAACACTTCAGGCAGTTCGGCGCTCGAAACGGCTCCGGACGGATTTTCGTGCGCATCTAGTGCACCTGTGCACGAAAATGTTGAGATGCGCGTTTTAGGACATTTCGAGATGCTTTTCTGTTAAAAACGGTTTTGGGGTGTTTCTAGGGTCTGGGAAACACTTCAGGCAGTTCGGCGCTCGAAACGGCTCCGGACGGATTTTCGTGCGCATCTACGGCACCTGTGCACGAAAATGTTGAGATGCGCGTTTTAGGACATTTCGAGATGCTTTTCGGTTAAAAACGGTTTTGGGGAGTTTCTAGGGTCTGGGAAACACTTCAGGCAGTTCGGCGCTCGAAACGGCTCCGGACGGATTTTCGTGCGCATCTACGGCACCTGTGCACGAAAATGTTTAGATGCGCGTTTTAGGACATTTCGAGATACTTTTCGGTTAAAAACGGTTTTGGGGAGATTCTAGGGTCTGGAAAACACTTCAGGCAGTTCGGCGCTCGAAACGGCTCCGGACGGATTTTCGTGCGCATCTACGGCACCTGTGCACGAAAATGTTCAGATGCGCGTTTTAGGACATTTCGAGATGCTTTTCTGTTAAAAACGGTTTTGGGGAGTTTCTAGGGTCTGGGAAACACTTCAGGCAGTTCGGCGCTCGAAACGGCTCCGGACGGATTTTCGTGCGCATCTACTGCACCTGTGCACGAAAATGTTCAGATGCGCGTTTTAGGACATTTCGAGATGCTTTTCGGTTAAAAACGGTTTTGGGGAGATTCTAGGGTCTGGAAAACACTTCAGGCAGTTCGGCGCTCGAAACGGCTCCGGACGGATTTTCGTGCGCATCTACGGCACCTGTGCACGAAAATGTTCAGATGCGCGTTTTAGGACATTTCGAGATGCTTTTCTGTTAAAAACGGTTTTGGGGAGTTTCTAGGGTCTGGGAAACACTTCAGGCAGTTCGGCGCTCGAAACGGCTCCGGACGGATTTTCGTGCGCATCTACTGCACCTGTGCACGAAAATGTTCAGATGCGCGTTTTAGGACATTTCGAGATGCTTTTCTGTTAAAAACGGTTTTGGGGAGTTTCTAGGGTCTGGGAAACACTTCAGGCAGTTCGGCGCTCGAAACGGCTCCGGACGGATTTTCGTGCGCATCTACGGCACCTGTGCACGAAAATGTTCAGATGCGCGTTTTAGGAGATTTCGAGATGCTTTTCTGTTAAAAACGGTTTTGGGGAGTTTCTAGGGTCTGGGAAACACTTCAGGCAGTTCGGCGCTCGAAACGGCTCCGGACGGATTTTCGTGCGCATCTACTGCACCTGTGCACGAAAATGTTCAGATGCGCGTTTTAGGACATTTTGAGATGCTTTTCTGTTAAAAACGGTTTTGGGGAGTTTCTAGGGTCTGGGAAACACTTCAGGCAGTTCGGCGCTCGAAACGGCTCCGGACGGATTTTCGTGCGCATCTACGGCACCTGTGCACGAAAATGTTGAGATGCGCGTTTTAGGACATTTCGAGATGCTTTTCTGTTAAAAACGGTTTTGGGGAGTTTCTTGGGTCTGGGAAACACTTCAGGCAGTTCGGCGCTCGAAACGGCTCCGGACGGATTTTCGTGCGCATCTACGGCACCTGTGCACGAAAATGTTGAGATGCGCGTTTTAGGACATTTCGAGATGCTTTTCTG
Source organism: Umbellularia californica (assembly GCA_028538565.1). Taxonomy (NCBI): domain Eukaryota; kingdom Viridiplantae; phylum Streptophyta; class Magnoliopsida; order Laurales; family Lauraceae; genus Umbellularia; species Umbellularia californica. Next base: position 46,974,614 of record JAPQWN010000007.1, read on the forward strand.
TTAAAAACGGTTTTGGGGAGTTTCTAGGGTCTGGGAAACACTTCAGGCAGTTCGGCGCTCAAAACGGCTCCGGACGGATTTTCGTGCGCATCTACGGCACCTGTGCACGAAAATGTTGAGATGCGCGTTTTAGGACATTTCGAGATGCTTTTCGGTTAAAAACGGTTTTGGGGAGTTTCTAGGGTCTGGGAAACACTTCAGGCAGTTCGGCGCTCGAAACGGCTCCGGACGGATTTTCGTGCGCATCTACGGCACCTGTGCACGAAAATGTTGAGATGCGCGTTTTAGGACATTTCGAGATGCTTTTCTGTTAAAAACGGTTTTGGGGAGTTTCTAGGGTCTGGGAAACACTTCAGGCAGTTCGGCGCTCGAAACGGCTCCGGACGGATTTTCGTGCGCATCTACGGTACCTGTGCACGAAAATGTTCAGATGCGCGTTTTAGGACATTTCGAGATGCTTTTCTGTTAAAAACGGTTTTGGGGAGTTTCTAGGGTCTGGGAAACACTTCAGGCAGTTCGGCGCTCGAAACGGCTCCGGACGGATTTTCGTGCGCATCTACTGCACCTGTGCACGAAAATGTTCAGATGCGCGTTTTAGGACATTTCGAGATGCTTTTCGGTTAAAAACGGTTTTGGGGAGATTCTAGGGTCTGGAAAACACTTCAGGCAGTTCGGCGCTCGAAACGGCTCCGGACGGATTTTCGTGCGCATCAACGGCACCTGTGCACGAAAATGTTCAGATGCGCGTTTTAGGACATTTCGAGATGCTTTTCTGTTAAAAACGGTTTTGGGGAGTTTTAAGGGCCTGGGAAACACTTCAGGCAGTTCGGCGCTCGAAACGGCTCCGGACGGATTTTCGTGCGCATCTACGGCACCTGTGCACGAAAATGTTGAGATGCTTTTCTGTTAAAAACGGTTTTGGGGAGTTTCTAGGGTCTGGAAAACACTTCAGGCAGTTCGGCGCTCGAAACGGCTCCGGACGGATTTTCGTGCGCATCTACGGCACCTGTGCACGAAAATGTTCAGATGCGCGTTTTAGGACATTTCGAGATGCTTTTCTGTTAAAAACGGTTTTGGGGAGTTTTTAGGGCCTGGGAAACACTTCAGGCAGTTCGGCGCTCGAAACGGCTCCGGACGGATTTTCGTGCGCATCTACGGCACCTGTGCACGAAAATGTTGAGATGCTTTTCTGTTCAAAACGGTTTTGGGGAGTTTCTAGGGTCTGGAAAACACTTCAGGCAGTTCGGCGCTCGAAACGGCTTCGGACGGATTTTCGTGCGCATCTACGGCACCTGTGCACGAAAATGTTCAGATGCGCGTTTTAGGACATTTCGAGATGCTTTTTGGTTAAAAACGGTTTTGGGGAGTTTCTTGGGTCTGGAAAACACTTCAGGCAGTTCGGCGCTCGAAACGGCTCCGGACGGATTTTCGTGCGCATCTAGTGCACCTGTGCACGAAAATGTTGAGATGCGCGTTTTAGGACATTTCGAGATGCTTTTCTGTTAAAAACGGTTTTGGGGTGTTTCTAGGGTCTGGGAAACACTTCAGGCAGTTCGGCGCTCGAAACGGCTCCGGACGGATTTTCGTGCGCATCTACGGCACCTGTGCACGAAAATGTTGAGATGCGCGTTTTAGGACATTTCGAGATGCTTTTCGGTTAAAAACGGTTTTGGGGAGTTTCTAGGGTCTGGGAAACACTTCAGGCAGTTCGGCGCTCGAAACGGCTCCGGACGGATTTTCGTGCGCATCTACGGCACCTGTGCACGAAAATGTTTAGATGCGCGTTTTAGGACATTTCGAGATACTTTTCGGTTAAAAACGGTTTTGGGGAGATTCTTGGGTCTGGAAAACACTTCAGGCAGTTCGGCGCTCGAAACGGCTCCGGACGGATTTTCGTGCGCATCTACGGCACCTGTGCACGAAAATATTGAGATGCCCGTTTTAGGACATTCCGAGATGCTTTTCGGTTAAAAACGGTTTTGGGGAGTTTCTTGGGTCTGGAAAACACTTCAGGCAGTTCGGCGCTCGAAACGGCTCGGGACGGATTTTCGTGCGCATCTACGGCACCTGTGCACGAAAATATTGAGATGCCCGTTTTAGGACATTTCGAGATGGTTTTCGGTTAAAAACTGTTTTGGGGAGTTTGTTGGGTCTGGAAAACACTTCAGGCAGTTCGGCGCTCGAAACGGCTCCCGACGGATTTTCGTGCGCATCTACGGCACCTGTGCACGAAAATATTGAGATGCCCGTTTTAGGACATTTCGAGATGCTTTTCAGTTAAAAACTGTTTTGGGGAGTTTGTTGGGTCTGGAAAACACTTCAGGCAGTTCGGCGCTCGAAACGGCTCTCGACGGATTTTCGTGCGCATCTACGGCACCTGTGCACGAAAATATTGAGATGCCCGTTTTAGCACATTTCGAGATGCTTTTCGGTTAAAAACTGTTTTGGGGAGTTTGTTGGGTCTGGAAAACACTTCAGGCAGTTCGGCGCTCGAAACGGCTCCGGACGGATTTTCGTGCGCATCTACGGCACCTGTGCACGAAAATATTGAGATGCCCGTTTTAGGACATATCGAGATGCTTTTCGGTTAAAAACTATTTTGGGGAGTTTGTTGGGTCTGGAAAACACTTCAGGCAGTTCGGCGCTCGAAACGGCTCCGGACGGATTTTCGTGCGCATCTACGGCACCTGTGCACGAAAATTTTGAGATGCCCGTTTTAGGAAATTTCGAGATGCTTTTCGGTTAAAAACGGTTTTGGGGAGTTTGTTGGGTCTGGAAAACACTTCAGGCAGTTCGGCGCTTGAAACGGCTCCGGACGGATTTTCGTGCGCATCTACGGCACCTGTGCACGAAAATATTGAGATGCCCGTTTTAGGACATTTCGAGATGCTTTTCGGTTAAAAACTGTTTTGGGGAGTTTGTTGGGTCTGGAAAACACTTCAGGCAGTTCGGCGCTCGAAACGGCTCCGGACGGATTTTCGTGCGCATCTACGGGACCTGTGCACGAAAATATTGAGATGCCCGTTTTAGGACATTTCGAGATTCTTTTCGGTTAAAAACTGTTTTGGGGAGTTTGTTGGGTCTGGAAAACACTTCAGGCAGTTTGGCGCTCGAAACGGTTCCGGACGGATTTTCGTGCGCATCTACGGCACCTGTGCACGAAAATATTGAGATGCCCGTTTTAGGACATTTCGAGATGCTTTTCGGTTAAAAACTATTTTGGGGAGTTTCTTGGGTCTGGAAAACACTTCAGGCAGTTCGGCGCTCGAAACGGCTCCGGACGGATTTTCGTGCGCATCTACGGCACCTGTGCACGAAAATATTGAGATGCCCGTTTTAGGACATTTCGAGATGCTTTTCGGTTAAAAACTGTTTTGGGGAGTTTGTTGGGTCTGGAAAACACTTCAGGCAGTTCGGCGCTCGAAACGGCTCCGGACGGATTTTCGTGCGCATCTACGGCACCTGTACACGAAAATATTGAGATGCCCGTTTTAGGACATTTCGATATGCTTTTCGGTTAAAAACTGTTTTGGGGAGTTTGTTGGGTCTGGAAAACACTTCAGGCAGTTCGGCGCTCGAAACGGCTCCGGACGGATTTTCGTGCGCATCTACGGCACCTGCGCACGAAAATATTGAGATGCCCGTTTTAGGACATTTCGATATGCTTTTCGGTTAAAAACGGTTTTGGGGAGTTTCTGGGGTCTGGAAAACGCTTCAGGCAGATCGGCGTTCGAAACGGCTCTGGACGGATTTTCGTGCGCATCTACGGCACCTGTGCACGAAAATATTGAGATGCCCGTTTTAGGACATTTCGATATGCTTTTCGGTTAAAAACTGTTTTGGGGAGTTTGTTGGGTCTGGAAAACACTTCAGGCAGTTCGGCGCTCGAAACGGCTCCGGACGGATTTTCGTGCGCATCTACGGCACCTGTGCACGAAAATATTGAGATGCCCGTTTTAGGACATTTCGATATGCTTTTCGGTTAAATACGGTTTTGGGGAGTTTGTTGGGTCTGGAAAACGCTTCAGGCAGTTCGGCGTTCGAAACGGCTCCGGACGGATTTTCGTGCGCATCTACGGCACCTGTGCACGAAAATATTGAGATGCCCGTTTTAGGACATTTCGAGATGCTTTTCGGTTAAAAACTGTTTTGGGGAGTTTCTTGGGTCTGGAAAACACTTCAGGCAGTTCGACGTTCGAAACGGCTCCGGACGGATTTTCGTGCGCATCTACGGCACCTGTGCACGAAAATATTGAGATGCCCGTTTTAGGACATTTCGAGTTGGTTTTCGGTTAAAAACTGTTTTGGGGAGTTTGTTGGGTCTGGAAAACACTTCAGGCAGTTCGGCGCTCGAAACGGCTCCCGACAGATTTTCGTGCGAATCTACGGCACCTGTGCACGAAAATATTGAGATGCCCGTTTTAGGACATTTCGAGATGCTTTTCGGTTAAAAACTGTTTTGGGGAGTTTGTTGGGTCTGGAAAACACTTCAGGCAGTTCGGCGCTCGAAACGGCTCCGGACGGATTTTCGTGCGCATCTACGGCACCTGTGCACGAAAATATTGAGATGCCCGTTTTAGGACATTTCGAGATGTTTTTCGGTTAAAAACTGTTTTGGGGAGTTTGTTGGGTCTGGAAAACACTTCAGGCAGTTCGGCGCTCGAAACGGCTCCGGACGGATTTTCGTGCGCATCTACGGCACCTGTGCACGAAAATATTGAGATGCCCGTTTTAGGACATTTCGAGATGCTTTTCGGTTAAAAACGGTTTTGGGGAGTTTCTTGGGTCTGGAAAACACTTCAGGCTGTTCGGCGCTCGAAACGGCTCCGGACGGATTTTCGTGCGCATCTACGGCACCTGTGCACGAAAATATTGAGATGCCCGTTTTAGGACATTTCGAGATGCTTTTCGGTTAAAAACTGTTTTGGGGAGTTTGTTGGGTCTGGAAAACACTTCAGGCAGTTCGGCGCTCGAAACGGCTCCGGACGGATTTTCGTGCGCATCTACGGCACCTGTGCACGAAAATATTGAGATGCCCGTTTTAGGACATATCGAGATGCTTTTCGGTTAAAAACTATTTTGGGGAGTTTGTTGGGTCTGGAAAACACTTCAGGCAGTTCGGCGCTCGAAACGGCTCCGGACGGATTTTCGTACGCATCTACGGCACCTGTGCACGAAAATTTTGAGATGCCCGTTTTAGGAAATTTCGAGATGCTTTTCGGTTAAAAACGGTTTTGGGGAGTTTGTTGGCTCTGGAAAACACTTCAGGCAGTTCGGCGCTCGAAACGGCTCCGGACGGATTTTCGTGCGCATCTACGGCACCTGTGCACGAAAATATTGAGATGCCCGTTTTAGGACATTTCGAGATGCTTTTCGGTTAAAAACTGTTTTGGGGAGTTTGTTGGGTCTGGAAAACACTTCAGGCAGTTCGGCGCTCGAAACGGTTCCGGACGGATTTTCGTGCGCATCTACGGCACCTGTGCACGAAAATATTGAGATGCCCGTTTTAGGACATTTCGAGATGCTTTTCGGTTAAAAACTATTTTGGGGAGTTTCTTGGGTCTGGAAAACACTTCAGGCAGTTCGGCGCTCGAAACGGCTCCGGACGGATTTTCGTGCGCATCTACGGCACCTGTGCACGAAAATATTGAGATGCCCGTTTTAGGACATTTCGAGATGCTTTTCGGTTAAAAACTGTTTTGGGGAGTTTGTTGGGTCTGGAAAACACTTCAGGCAGTTCGGCGCTCGAAACGGCTCCGGACGGATTTTCGTGCGCATCTACGGCACCTGTACACGAAAATATTGAGATGCCCGTTTTAGGACATTTCGATATGCTTTTCGGTTAAAAACTGTTTTGGGGAGTTTGTTGGGTCTGGAAAACACTTCAGGCAGTTCGGCGCTCGAAACGGCTCCGGACGGATTTTCGCGCGCATCTACGGCACCTGCGCACGAAAATATTGAGATGCCCGTTTTAGGACATTTCGATATGCTTTTCGGTTAAAAACGGTTTTGGGGAGTTTCTGGGGTCTGGAAAACGCTTCAGGCAGATCGGCGTTCGAAACGGCTCTGGACGGATTTTCGTGCGCATCTACGGCACCTGTGCACGAAAATATTGAGATGCCCGTTTTAGGACATTTCGATATGCTTTTCGGTTAAAAACTGTTTTGGGGAGTTTGTTGGGTCTGGAAAACACTTCAGGCAGTTCGGCGCTCGAAACGGCTCCGGACGGATTTTCGTGCGCATCTACGGCACCTGTGCACGAAAATATTGAGATGCCCGTTTTAGGACATTTCGATATGCTTTTCGGTTAAAAACTGTTTTGGGGAGTTTGTTGGGTCTGGAAAATGCTTCAGGCAGTTCGGCGTTCGAAACGGCTCCGGACGGATTTTCGTGCGCATCTACGGCACCTGTGCACGAAAATATTGAGATGCCCGTTTTAGGACATTTCGAGATGCTTTTCGGTTAAAACAGTTTTGGGGAGTTTCTTGGGTCTGGAAAACACTTCAGGCAGTTCGACGTTCGAAACGGCTCCGGACGGATTTTCGTGCGCATCTACGGCACCTGTGCACGAAAATATTGAGATGCCCGTTTTAGGACATTTCGAGTTGGTTTTCGGTTAAAAACTGTTTTGGGGAGTTTGTTGGGTCTGGAAAACACTTCAGGCAGTTCGGCGCTCGAAACGGCTCCCGACAGATTTTCGTGCGCATCTACGGCACCTGTGCACGAAAATATTGAGATGCCCGTTTTAGGACATTTCGAGATGCTTTTCGGTTAAAAACTGTTTTGGGGAGTTTGTTGGGTCTGGAAAACACTTCAGGCAGTTCGGCGCTCGAAACGGCTCCGGACGGATTTTCGTGCGCATCTACGGCACCTGTGCACGAAAATATTGAGATGCCCGTTTTAGGACATTTCGAGATGCTTTTCGGTTAAAAACTGTTTTGGGGAGTTTGTTGGGTCTGGAAAACACTTCAGGCAGTTCGGCGCTCGAAACGGCTCCGGACGGATTTTTTTGCGCATCTACGGCACCTGTGCACGAAAATATTGAGATGCCCGTTTTAGGACATTTCGAGATGCTTTTCGGTTAAAAACGGTTTTGGGGAGTTTCTTGAGTCTGGAAAACACTTCAGGCTGTTCGGCGCTCGAAACGGCTCCGGACGGATTTTCGTGCGCATCTACGGCACCTGTGCACGAAAATATTGAGATGCCCGTTTTAGGACATTTCGAGATGCTTTTCGGTTAAAAACTGTTTTGGGGAGTTTGTTGGGTCTGGAAAACACTTCAGGCAGTTCGGCGCTCGAAACGGCTCCGGACGGATTTTCGTGCGCATCTACGGCACCTGTGCACGAAAATATTGAGATGCCCGTTTTAGGACATATCGAGATGCTTTTCGGTTAAAAACTATTTTGGGGAGTTTGTTGGGTCTGGAAAACACTTCAGGCAGTTCGGCGCTCGAAACGGCTCCGGACGGATTTTCGTGCGCATCTACGGCACCTGTGCACGAAAATATTGAGATGCCCGTTTTAGAACATTTCGAGATGCTTTTCGGTTAAAAACTGTTTTGGGGAGTTTGTTGGGTCTGGAAAACACTTCAGGCAGTCCGGCGCTCGAAACGGCTCCGGACGGATTTTCGTGCGCATCTACGGCACCTGTGCACGAAAATATTGAGATGCCCGTTTTAGGACATTTCGAGATGCTTTTCGGTTAAAAACTGTTTTGGGGAGTTTGTTGGGTCTGGAAAACACTTCAGGCAGTTCGGCGCTCGAAACGGCTCCGGACGGATTTTCGTGCGCATCTACGGCACCTGCGCACGAAAATATTGAGATGCCCGTTTTAGGACATTTCGATATGCTTTTCGGTTAAAAACTGTTTTGGGGAGTTTGTTGGGTCTGGAAAACACTTCAGGCAGATCGGCGCTCGAAACGGCTCCGGACGGATTTTCGTGCGCATCTACGGCACCTGTGCACGAAAATATTGAGATGCCCGTTTTAGGACATTTCGATATGCTTTTCGGTTAAAAACTGTTTTGGGGAGTTTGTTGGGTCTGGAAAACACTTCAGGCAGATCGGCGCTCGAAACGGCTCCGGACGGATTTTCGTGCGCATCTACGGCACCTGTGCACGAAAATATTGAGATGCCCGTTTTAGGACATTTCGAGATGCTTTTCGGTTAAAAACTGTTTTGGGGATTTTGTTGGGTCTGGAAAACACTTCAGGCAGTTCGGCGCTCGAAACGGCTCCGGACGGATTTTCGTGCGCATCTACGGCACCTGTGCACGAGAATTTTGAGATGCCCGTTTTAGGACATTTCGAGATGCTTTTCGGTTAAAAACGGTTTTGGGGAGTTTCTTGGGTCTGGAAAACACTTCAGGCAGTTCGGCGCTCGAAACGGCTCCGGACGGATTTTCGTGCGCATCTACGGCACCTGTGCACGAAAATATTGAGATGCCCGTTTTAGGAAATTTCGAGATGCTTTTCGGTTAAAAACGGTTTTGGGGAGTTTCTGGGGTCTGGAAAACACTTCAGGCAGTTCGGCGCTCGAAACGGCTCCGGTCGGATTTTCGTGCTCATCTACGGCACCTGTGCACGAAAATATTGAGATGCCCGTTTTAGGACATTTCGAGATGCTTTTCGGTTAAAAACTGTTTTGGGGAGTTTGTTGGGTCTGGAAAACACTTCAGGCAGTTCGGCGCTCGAAACGGCTCCGGACGGATTTTCGCGCGCATCTACGGCACCTGTGCACGAAAATATTGAGATGTCCGTTTTAGGACATTTCGAGATGCTTTTCGGTTAAATACTGTTTTGGGGAGTTTGTTGGTTCTGGAAAACACTTCAGGCAGTTCGGCGCTCGAAACGGCTCCGGACGGATTTTCGTGCGCATCTACGGCACCTGTGCACGAAAATATTGAGACGCCCGTTTTAGGACATTTCGAGATGCTTTTCGGTTAAAAACTGTTTTGGGGAGTTTGTTGGGTCTGGAAAACACTTCAGGCAGTTCGGCGCTCGAAACGGCACCGGACGGATTTTCGTGGGCATCTACGGCACCTGTGCACGAAAATATTGAGATGCCCGTTTTAGGACATTTCGAGATGCTTTTCGGTTAAAAACGGTTTTGGGGAGTTTCTGGGGTCTGGAAAACACTTCAGGCAGTTCGGCGCTCGAAACGGCTCCCGACGGATTTTCGTGCGCATCTACGGCACCTGTGCACGAAAATATTGAGATGCCCGTTTTAGGACATTTCGATATGCTTTTCGGTTAAAAACTGTTTTGGGGAGTTTGTTGGGTCTGGAAAACACTTCAGGCAGTTCGGCGCTCGAAACGGCTCCGGACGGATTTTCGTGCGCATCTACGGCACCTGTGCACGAAAATATTGAGATGCCCGTTTTAGGACATATCGAGATGCTTTTCGGTTAAAAACTATTTTGGGGAGTTTGTTGGGTCTGGAAAACACTTCAGGCAGTTCGGCGCTCGAAACGGCTCCGGACGGATTTTCGTGCGCATCTACGGCACCTGTGCACGAAAATATTGAGATGCCCGTTTTAGGACATTTCGAGATGCTTTTCGGTTAAAAACTGTTTTGGGGAGTTTGTTGGGTCTGGAAAACACTTCAGGCAGTCCGGCGCTCGAAACGGCTCCGGACGGATTTTCGTGCGCATCTACGGCACCTGTGCACGAAAATATTGAGATGCCCGTTTTAGGACATTTCGAGATGCTTTTCGGTTAAAAACTGTTTTGGGGAGTTTGTTGGGTCTGGAAAACACTTCAGGCAGTTCGGCGCTCGAAACGGCTCCGGACGGATTTTCGTGCGCATCTACGGCACCTGTGCACGAAAATATTGAGATGCCCGTTTTAGGACATTTCGAGATGCTTTTCGGTTAAAAACGGTTTTGGGGAGTTTGTTGGGTCTGGAAAACACTTCAGGCAGTTCGGCGCTCGAAACGGCTCCGGACGGATTTTCGTGCGCATCTACGGCACCTGTGCACGAAAATATTGAGATGCCCGTTTTAGGACATTTCGAGATGCTTTTCGGTTAAAAACGGTTTTGGGGAGTTTCTTGGGTCTGGAAAACACTTCAGGCTGTTCGGCGCTCGAAACGGCTCCGGACGGATTTTCGTGCGCATCTACGGCACCTGTGCACGAAAATATTGAGATGCCCGTTTTAGGACATTTCGAGTTGGTTTTCGGTTAAAAACTGTTTTGGGGAGTTTGTTGGGTCTGGAAAACACTTCAGGCAGTTCGGCGCTCGAAACGGCTCCCGACGGATTTTCGTGCGCATCTACGGCACCTGTGCACGAAAATATTGAGATGCCCGTTTTAGGACATTTCGAGATGCTTTTCGGTTAAAAACTGTTTTGGGGAGTTTGTTGGGTCTGGAAAACACTTCAGGCAGTTCGGCGCTCGAAACGGCTCCGGACGGATTTTCGTGCGCATCTACGGCACCTGTGCACGAAAATATTGAGATGCCCGTTTTAGGACATTTCGAGATGCTTTTCGGTTAAAAACTGTTTTGGGGAGTTTGTTGGGTCTGGAAAACACTTCAGGCAGTTCGGCGCTCGAAACGGCTCCGGACGGATTTTCGTGCGCATCTACGGCACCTGTGCACGAAAATATTGAGATGCCCGTTTTAGGACATTTCGAGATGCTTTTCGGTTAAAAACGGTTTTGGGGAGTTTCTTGGGTCTGGAAAACACTTCAGGCTGTTCGGCGCTCGAAACGGCTCCGGACGGATTTTCGTGCGCATCTACGGCACCTGTGCACGAAAATATTGAGATGCCCGTTTTAGGACATTTCAAGATGCTTTTCGGTTAAAAACGGTTTTGGGGAGTTTCTGGGGTCTGGAAAACACTTCAGGCAGTTCGGCGCTCGAAACGGCTCCCGACGGATTTTCGTGCGCATCTACGGCACCTGTGCACGAAAATATTGAGATGCCCGTTTTAGGACATTTCGATATGCTTTTCGGTTAAAAACTGTTTTGGGGAGTTTGTTGGGTCTGGAAAACACTTCAGGCAGTTCGGCGCTCGAAACGGCTCCGGACGGATTTTCGTGCGCATCTACGGCACCTGTGCACGAAAATATTGAGATGCCCGTTTTAGGACATATCGAGATGATTTTCAGTTAAAAACTATTTTGGGGAGTTTGTTGGGTCTGGAAAACACTTCAGGCAGTTCGGCGCTCGAAACGGCTCCGGACGGATTTTCGTGCGCATCTACGGCACCTGTGCACGAAAATATTGAGATGCCCGTTTTAGGACATTTCGAGATGCTTTTCGGTTAAAAACTGTTTTGGGGAGTTTGTTGGGTCTGGAAAACACTTCAGGCAGTCCGGCGCTCGAAACGGCTCCGGACGGATTTTCGTGCGCATCTACGGCACCTGTGCACGAAAATATTGAGATGCCCGTTTTAGGACATTTCGAGATGCTTTTCGGTTAAAAACTGTTTTGGGGAGTTTGTTGGGTCTGGAAAACACTTCAGGCAGTTCGGCGCTCGAAACGGCTCCGGACGGATTTTCGTGCGCATCTACGGCACCTGTGCACGAAAATATTGAGATGCCCGTTTTAGGACATTTCGAGATGCTTTTCGGTTAAAAACTGTTTTGGGGATTTTGTTGGGTCTGGAAAACACTTCAGGCAGTTCGGCGCTCGAAACGGCTCCGGACGGATTTTCGTGCGCATCTACGGCACCTGTGCACGAAATTTTGAGATGCCCGTTTTAGGACATTTCGAGATGCTTTTCGGTTAAAAACGGTTTTGGGGAGTTTCTTGGGTCTGGAAAACACTTCAGGCAGTTCGGCGCTCGAAACGGCTCCGGACGGATTTTCGTGCGCATCTACGGCACCTGTGCACGAAAATATTGAGATGCCCGTTTTAGGAAATTTCGAGATGCTTTTCGGTTAAAAACGGTTTTGGGGAGTTTCTGGGGTCTGGAAAACACTTCAGGCAGTTCGGCGCTCGAAACGGCTCCGGTCGGATTTTCGTGCTCATCTACGGCACCTGTGCACGAAAATATTGAGATGCCCGTTTTAGGACATTTCGAGATGCTTTTCGGTTAAAAACTGTTTTGGGGAGTTTGTTGGGTCTGGAAAACACTTCAGGCAGTTCGGCGCTCGAAACGGCTCCGGACGGATTTTCGCGCGCATCTACGGCACCTGTGCACGAAAATATTGAGATGTCCGTTTTAGGACATTTCGAGATGCTTTTCGGTTAAATACTGTTTTGGGGAGTTTGTTGGTTCTGGAAAACACTTCAGGCAGTTCGGCGTTCGAAACGGCTCCGGACGGATTTTCGTGCGCATCTACGGCACCTGTGCACGAAAATGTTCAGATGCGCGTTTTAGGACATTTCGAGATGCTTTTCTGTTAAAAACGGTTTTGGGGAGTTTCTAGGGTCTGGGAAACAATTCAGGCAGTTCGGCGCTCGAAACGGCTCCGGACGGATTTTCGTGCGCATCTACTGCACCTGTGCACGAAAATGTTCAGATGCGCGTTTTAGGACATTTCGAGATGCTTTTCGGTTAAAAACGGTTTTGGGGAGATTCTAGGGTCTGGAAAACACTTCAGGCAGTTCGGCGCTCGAAACGGCTCCGGACGGATTTTCGTGCGCATCTACGGCACCTGTGCACGAAAATGTTCAGATGCGCGTTTTAGGACATTTCGAGATGCTTTTCTGTTAAAAACGGTTTTGGGGAGTTTCTAGGGTCTGGGAAACACTTCAGGCAGTTCGGCGCTCGAAACGGCTCCGGACGGATTTTCGTGCGCATCTACTGCACCTGTGCACGAAAATGTTCAGATGCGCGTTTTAGGACATTTCGAGATGCTTTTCTGTTAAAAACGGTTTTGGGGAGTTTTTAGGGCCTGGGAAACACTTCAGGCAGTTCGGCGCTCGAAACGGCTCCGGACGGATTTTCGTGCGCATCTACGGCACCTGTGCACGAAAATGTTGAGATGCGCGTTTTAGGACATTTCGAGATGCTTTTCTGTTAAAAACGGTTTTGGGGAGTTTCTAGGGTCTGGGAAACACTTCAGGCAGTTCGGCGCTCGAAACGGCTCCGGACGGATTTTCGTGCGCATCTACGGCACCTGTGCACGAAAATGTTGAGATGCGCGTTTTAGGACATTTCGAGATGCTTTTCTGTTAAAAACGGTTTTGGGGAGTTTCTAGGGTCTGGGAAACACTTCAGGCAGTTCGGCGCTCGAAACGGCTCCGGACGGATTTTCGTGCGCATCTACTGCACCTGTGCACGAAAATGTTCAGATGCGCGTTTTAGGAAATTTCGAGATGCTTTTCTGTTAAAAACGGTTTTGGGGAGTTTTTAGGGCCTGGGAAACACTTCAGGCAGTTCGGCGCTCGAAACGGCTCCGGACGGATTTTCGTGCGCATCTACGGCACCTGTGCACGAAAATGTTGAGATGCTTTTCTGTTAAAAACGGTTTTGGGGAGTTTCTAGGGTCTGGAAAACACTTCAGGCAGTTCGGCGCTCGAAACGGCTCCGGACGGATTTTCGTGCGCATCTACGGCACCTGTGCACGAAAATGTTCAGATGCGCGTTTTAGGACATTTCGAGATGCTTTTCTGTTAAAAACGGTTTTGGGGAGTTTTTAGGGCCTGGGAAACACTTCAGGCAGTTCGGCGCTCGAAACGGCTCCGGACGGATTTTCGTGCGCATCTACGGCACCTGTGCACGAAAATGTTGAGATGCTTTTCTGTTCAAAACGGTTTTGGGGAGTTTCTAGGGTCTGGAAAACACTTCAGGCAGTTCGGCGCTCGAAACGGCTTCGGACGGATTTTCGTGCGCATCTACGGCACCTGTGCACGAAAATGTTCAGATGCGCGTTTTAGGACATTTCGAGATGCTTTTTGGTTAAAAACGGTTTTGGGGAGTTTCTTGGGTCTGGGAAACACTTCAGGCAGTTCGAAGCTCGAAACGGCTCCGGACGGATTTTCGTGCGCATCTAGTGCACCTGTGCACGAAAATGTTGAGATGCGCGTTTTAGGACATTTCGAGATGCTTTTCTGTTAAAAACGGTTTTGGGGTGTTTCTAGGGTCTGGGAAACACTTCAGGCAGTTCGGCGCTCGAAACGGCTCCGGACGGATTTTCGTGCGCATCTACGGCACCTGTGCACGAAAATGTTGAGATGCGCGTTTTAGGACATTTCGAGATGCTTTTCGGTTAAAAACGGTTTTGGCGAGTTTCTAGGGTCTGGGAAACACTTCAGGCAGTTCGGCGCTCGAAACGGCTCCGGACGGATTTTCGTGCGCATCTACGGCACCTGTGCACGAAAATGTTTAGATGCGCGTTTTAGGACATTTCGAGATACTTTTCGGTTAAAAACGGTTTTGGGGAGATTCTAGGATCTGGAAAACACTTCAGGCAGTTCGGCGCTCGAAACGGCTCCGGACGGATTTTCGTGCGCATCTACGGCACCTGTGCACGAAAATGTTCAGATGCGCGTTTTAGGACATTTCGAGATGCTTTTCTGTTAAAAACGGTTTTGGGGAGTTTCTAGGGTCTGGGAAACACTTCAGGCAGTTCGGCGCTCGAAACGGCTCCGGACGGATTTTCGTGCGCATCTACTGCACCTGTGCACGAAAATGTTCAGATGCGCGTTTTAGGACATTTCGAGATGCTTTTCGGTTAAAAACGGTTTTGGGGAGATTCTAGGGTCTGGAAAACACTTCAGGCAGTTCGGCGCTCGAAACGGCTCCGGACGGATTTTCGTGCGCATCTACGGCACCTGTGCACGAAAATGTTCAGATGCGCGTTTTAGGACATTTCGAGATGCTTTTCTGTTAAAAACGGTTTTGGGGAGTTTCTAGGGTCTGGGAAAGACTTCAGGCAGTTCGGCGCTCGAAACGGCTCCGGACGGATTTTCGTGCGCATCTACTGCACCTGTGCACGAAAATGTTCAGATGCGCGTTTTAGGACATTTCGAGATGCTTTTCTGTTAAAAACGGTTTTGGGGAGTTTCTAGGGTCTGGGAAACACTTCAGGCAGTTCGGCGCTCGAAACGGCTCCGGACGGATTTTCGTGCGCATCTACTGCACCTGTGCACGAAAATGTTCAGATGCGCGTTTTAGGACATTTCGAGATGCTTTTCTGTTAAAAACGGTTTTGGGGAGTTTCTAGGGTCTGGGAAACACTTCAGGCAGTTCGGCGCTCGAAACGGCTCCGGACGGATTTTCGTGCGCATCTACGGCACCTGTGCACGAAAATGTTCAGATGCGCGTTTTAGGAGATTTCGAGATGCTTTTCTGTTAAAAACGGTTTTGGGGAGTTTCTAGGGTCTGGGAAACACTTCAGGCAGTTCGGCGCTCGAAACGGCTCCGGACGGATTTTCGTGCGCATCTACGGCACCTGTGCACGAAAATGTTGAGATGCGCGTTTTAGGACATTTCGAGATGCTTTTCTGTTAAAAACGGTTTTGGGGAGTTTCTAGGGTCTGGGAAACACTTCAGGCAGTTCGGCGCTCAAAACGGCTCCGGACGGATTTTCGTGCGCATTTACGGCACCTGTGCACGAAAATGTTGAGATGCGCGTTTTAGGACATTTCGAGATGCTTTTCGGTTAAAAACGGTTTTGGGGAGTTTCTAGGGTCTGGGAAACACTTCAGGCAGTTCGGCGCTCGAAACGGCTCCGGACGGATTTTCGTGCGCATCTACGGCACCTGTGCACGAAAATGTTGAGATGCGCGTTTTAGGACATTTCGAGATGCTTTTCTGTTAAAAACGGTTTTGGGGAGTTTCTAGGGTCTGGGCAACACTTCAGGCAGTTCGGCGCTCGAAACGGCTCCGGACGGATTTTCGTGCGCATCTACTGCACCTGTGCACGAAAATGTTCAGATGCGCGTTTTAGGACATTTCGAGATGCTTTTCGGTTAAAAACGGTTTTGGGGAGATTCTAGGGTCTGGGAAACACTTCAGGCAGTTCGGCGCTCGAAACGGCTCCGGACGGATTTTCGTGCGCATCAACGGCACCTGTGCACGAAAATGTTCAGATGCGCGTTTTAGGACATTTCGAGATGCTTTTCTGTTAAAAACGGTTTTGGGGAGTTTTTAGGGCCTGGGAAACACTTCAGGCAGTTCGGCGCTCGAAACGGCTCCGGACGGATTTTCGTGCGCATCTACGGCACCTGTGCACGAAAATGTTGAGATGCTTTTCTGTTAAAAACGGTTTTGGGGAGTTTCTAGGGTCTGGAAAACACTTCAGGCAGTTCGGCGCTCGAAACGGCTCCGGACGGATTTTCGTGCGCATCTACGGCACCTGTGCACGAAAATGTTCAGATGCGCGTTTTAGGACATTTCGAGATGCTTTTCTGTTAAAAACGGTTTTGGGGAGTTTTTAGGGCCTGGGAAACACTTCAGGCAGTTCGGCGCTCGAAACGGCTCCGGACGGATTTTCGTGCGCATCTACGGCACCTGTGCACGAAAATGTTGAGATGCTTTTCTGTTCAAAACGGTTTTGGGGAGTTTCTAGGGTCTGGAAAACACTTCAGGCAGTTCGGCGCTCGAAACGGCTTCGGACGGATTTTCGTGCGCATCTACGGCACCTGTGCACGAAAATGTTCAGATGCGCGTTTTAGGACATTTCGAGATGCTTTTTGGTTAAAAACGGTTTTGGGGAGTTTCTTGGGTCTGGGAAACACTTCAGGCAGTTCGGCGCTCGAAACGGCTCCGGACGGATTTACGTGCGCATCTACTGCACCTGTGCACGAAAATGTTGAGATGCGCGTTTTAGGACATTTCGAGATGCTTTTCTGTTAAAAACGGTTTTGGGGTGTTTCTAGGGTCTGGGAAACACTTCAGGCAGTTCGGCGCTCGAAACGGCTCCGGACGGATTTTCGTGCGCATCTACGGCACCTGTGCACGAAAATGTTGAGATGCGCGTTTTAGGACATTTCGAGATGCTTTTCGGTTAAAAACGGTTTTGGGGAGTTTCTAGGGTCTGGGAAACACTTCAGGCAGTTCGGCGCTCGAAACGGCTCCGGACGGATTTTCGTGCGCATCTACGGCACCTGTGCACGAAAATGTTTAGATGCGCGTTTTAGGACACTTCGAGATACTTTTCGGTTAAAAACGGTTTTGGGGAGATTCTAGGGTCTGGAAAACACATCAGGCAGTTCGGCGCTCGAAACGGCTCCGGACGGATTTTCGTGCGCATCTACGGTACCTGTGCACGAAAATGTTCAGATGCGCGTTTTAGGACATTTCGAGATGCTTTTCTGTTAAAAACGGTTTTGGGGAGTTTCTAGGGTCTGGGAAACACTTCAGGCAGTTCGGCGCTCGAAACGGCTCCGGACGGATTTTCGTGCGCATCTACTGCACCTGTGCACGAAAATGTTCAGATGCGCGTTTTAGGACATTTCGAGATGCTTTTCGGTTAAAAACGGTTTTGGGGAGATTCTAGGGTCTGGAAAACACTTCAGGCAGTTCGGCGCTCGAAACGGCTCCGGACGGATTTTCGTGCGCATCTACGGCACCTGTGCACGAAAATGTTCAGATGCGCGTTTTAGGACATTTCGAGATGCTTTTCTGTTAAAAACGGTTTTGGGGAGTTTCTAGGGTCTGGGAAACACTTCAGGCAGTTCGGCGCTCGAAACGGCTCCGGACGGATTTTCGTGCGCATCTACTGCACCTGTGCACGAAAATGTTCAGATGCGCGTTTTAGGACATTTCGAGATGCTTTTCTTTTAAAAACGGTTTTGGGGAGTTTCTAGGGTCTGGGAAACACTTCAGGCAGTTCGGCGCTCGAAACGGCTCCGGACGGATTTTCGTGCGCATCTACTGCACCTGTGCACGAAAATGTTCAGATGCGCGTTTTAGGACATTTCGAGATGCTTTTCTGTTAAAAACGGTTTTGGGGAGTTTCTAGGGTCTGGGAAACACTTCAGGCAGTTCGGCGCTCGAAACGGCTCCGGACGGATTTTCGTGCGCATCTACGGCACCTGTGCACGAAAATGTTCAGATGCGCGTTTTAGGAGATTTCGAGATGCTTTTCTGTTAAAAACGGTTTTGGGGAGTTTCTAGGGTCTGGGAAACACTTCAGGCAGTTCGGCGCTCGAAACGGCTCCGGACGGATTTTCGTGCGCATCTACTGCACCAGTGCACGAAAATGTTCAGATGCGCGTTTTAGAACATTTTGAGATGCTTTTCTGTTAAAAACGGTTTTGGGGAGTTTCTAGGGTCTGGGAAACACTTCAGGCAGTTCGGCGCTCGAAACGGCTCCGGACGGATTTTCGTGCGCATCTACTGCACCTGTGCACGAAAATGTTCAGATGCGCGTTTTAGGACATTTCGAGATGCTTTTCTGTTAAAAACGGTTTTGGGGAGTTTCTAGGGTGTGGAAAACACTTCAGGCAGTTCGGCGCTCGAAACGGCTCCGGACGGATTTTCGTGCGCATCTACGGCACCTGTGCACGAAAATGTTCAGATGCGCGTTTTAGGACATTTCGAGATGCTTTTCTGCTAAAAACGGTTTTGGGGAGTTTCTAGGGTTGGGAAACACTTCAGGCAGTTCGGCGCTCGAAACGGCTTCGGACGGATTTTCGTGCGCATCTACGGCACCTGTGCACGAAAATGTTCAGATGCGCGTTTTAGGACATTTTGAGATGCTTTTTTGTTAAAAACGGTTTTTGGGAGTTTGTAGGGTCTGGGAAACACTTCAGGCAGGTCGGCGCTCGAAACGGCTCCGAACGGATTTTCGTGCGCATCTACGGCACCTGTGCACGAAAATGTTCAGATGCGCGTTTTAGGACATTTCGAGATGCTTTTCTGTTAAAAACGGTTTTGGGGAGTTTCTAGAGTCTGGGAAACACTTCAGGCAGTTCGGCGCTCGAAACAGCTCCGGACGGATTTTCGTGCCCATCTACGGCACCTGTGCACGAAAATGTTCAGATGCGCGTTTTAGGACATTTCGAGATGCCTTTCTGTTAAAAACGGTTTTGGGGAGTTTCTAGGGTCTGGGAAACACTTCAGGCAGTTCGGCGCTCGAAACGGCTCCGGACGGATTTTCGTGCGCATCTACGGCACCTGTGCACGAAAATGTTCAGATGCGCGTTTTAGGACATTTCGAGATGCTTTTCTGTTAAATACGGTTTTGGGGAGTTTCTAGGGTCTGGGAAACACTTCAGGCAGTTCGGCGCTCGAAACGGCTCCGGACGGATTTTCGTGCGCATCTACGGCACCTGTGCACGAAAATGTTCAGATACGCGTTTTAGGACATTTCGAGATGCTTTTCTGTTAAAAACGGTTTTGGGGAGTTTCTAGGGTCTGGGAAACACTTCAGGCAGTTCGGCGCTCGAAACGGCTCCGGATGGATTTTCGTGCGCATCTACGGCACCTGTGCTCGAAAATGTTCAGATGCGCGTTTTAGGACATTTCGAGATGCCTTTCTGTTAAATACGGTTTTGGGGAGTTTCTAGGGTCTGGAAAACACTTCAGGCAGTTCGGCGCTCGAAACCGCTCCGGACGGATTTTCGTGCGCATCTACGGCACCTGTGCACGAAAATGTTCAGATGCGCGTTTTAGGACATTTCGAGATGCTTTTCTGTTAAAAACGGTTTTGGGGAGTTTCTAGGGTCTGGGAAACACTTCAGCCAGTTCGGCGCTCGAAACCGCTCCGGACGGATTTTCGTGCGCATCTACGGCACCTGTGCACGAAAATGTTCAGATGCGCGTTTTAGGACATTTCGAGATGCTTTTCTGTTAAAAACGGTTTTGGGGAGTTTTTAGGGCCTGGGAAACACTTCAGGCAGTTCGGCGCTCGAAACGGCTCCGGACGGATTTTCGTGCGCATCTACGGCACCTGTGCACGAAAATGTTGGGATGCTTTTCTGTTCAAAACGGTTTTGGGGAGTTTCTAGGGTCTGGAAAACACTTCAGGCAGTTCGGCGCTCGAAACGGCTTCGGACGGATTTTCGTGCGCATCTACGGCACCTGTGCACGAAAATGTTCAGATGCGCGTTTTAGGACATTTCGAGATGCTTTTTGGTTAAAAACGGTTTTGGGGAGTTTCTTGGGTCTGGGAAACACTTCAGGCAGTTCGGCGCTCGAAACGGCTCCGGACGGATTTTCGTGCGCATCTAGTGCACCTGTGCACGAAAATGTTGAGATGCGCGTTTTAGGACATTTCGAGATGCTTTTCTGTTAAAAACGGTTTTGGGGTGTTTCTAGGGTCTGGGAAACACTTCAGGCAGTTCGGCGCTCGAAACGGCTCCGGACGGATTTTCGTGCGCATCTACGGCACCTGTGCACGAAAATGTTGAGATGCGCGTTTTAGGACATTTCGAGATGCTTTTCGGTTAAAAACGGTTTTGGGGAGTTTCTAGGGTCTGGGAAACACTTCAGGCAGTTCGGCGCTCGAAACGGCTCCGGACGGATTTTCGTGCGCATCTACGGCACCTGTGCACGAAAATGTTTAGATGCGCGTTTTAGGACATTTCGAGATACTTTTCGGTTAAAAACGGTTTTGGGGAGATTCTAGGGTCTGGAAAACACTTCAGGCAGTTCGGCGCTCGAAACGGCTCCGGACGGATTTTCGTGCGCATCTACGGCACCTGTGCACGAAAATGTTCAGATGCGCGTTTTAGGACATTTCGAGATGCTTTTCTGTTAAAAACGGTTTTGGGGAGTTTCTAGGGTCTGGGAAACACTTCAGGCAGTTCGGCGCTCGAAACGGCTCCGGACGGATTTTCGTGCGCATCTACTGCACCTGTGCACGAAAATGTTCAGATGCGCGTTTTAGGACATTTCGAGATGCTTTTCTGTTAAAAACGGTTTTGGGGAGTTTCTAGGGTCTGGGAAACACTTCAGGCAGTTCGGCGCTCGAAACGGCTCCGGACGGATTTTCGTGCGCATCTACGGCACCTGTGCACGAAAATGTTCAGATGCGCGTTTTAGGAGATTTCGAGATGCTTTTCTGTTAAAAACGGTTTTGGGGAGTTTCTAGGGTCTGGGAAACACTTCAGGCAGTTCGGCGCTCGTAACGGCTCCGGACGGATTTTCGTGCGCATCTACTGCACCTGTGCACGAAAATGTTCAGATGCGCGTTTTAGGACATTTCGAGATGCTTTTTGGTTAAAAACGGCTTTGGGGAGTTTCTTGGGTCTGGGAAACACTTCAGGCAGTTCGGCGCTCGAAACGGCTCCGGACGGATTTTCGTGCGCATCTACGGCACCTGTGCACGAAAATGTTGAGATGCGCGTTTTAGGACATTTCGAGATGCTTTTCTGTTAAAAACGGTTTTGGGGAGTTTCTAGGGTCTGGGAAACACTTCAGGCAGTTCGGCGCTCGAAACGGCTCCGGACGGATTTTCGTGCGCATCTACGGCACCTGTGCACGAAAATGTTGAGATGCGCGTTTTAGGACATTTCGAGATGCTTTTCGGTTAAAAACGGTTTTGGGGAGTTTCTAGGGTCTGGGAAACACTTCAGGCAGTTCGGCGCTCGAAACGGCTCCGGACGGATTTTCGTGCGCATCTACGGCACCTGTGCACGAAAATGTTGAGATGCGCGTTTTAGGACATTTCGAGATGCTTTTCTGTTAAAAACGGTTTTGGGGAGTTTCTAGGGTCTGGGAAACACTTCAGGCAGTTCGGCGCTCGAAACGGCTCCGGACGGATTTTCGTGCGCATCTACGGCACCTGTGCACGAAAATGTTGAGATGCGCGTTTTAGGACATTTCGAGATGCTTTTCGGTTAAAAACGGTTTTGGGGAGTTTCTAGGGTCTGGGAAACACTTCACGCAGTTCGGCGCTCGAAACGGCTCCGGACGGATTTTCGTGCGCATCTACGGCACCTGTGCACGAAAATGTTGAGATGCGCGTTTTAGGACATTTCGAGATGCTTTTCTGTTAAAAACGGTTTTGGGGAGTTTCTAGGGTCTGGGAAACACTTCAGGCAGTTCGGCGCTCGAAACGGCTCCGGACGGATTTTCGTGCGCATCTACTGCACCTGTGCACGAAAATGTTCAGATGCGCGTTTTAGGACATTTCGAGATGCTTTTCGGTTAAAAACGGTTTTGGGGAGTTTCTAGGGTCTGGAAAACACTTCAGGCAGTTCGGCGCTCGAAACGGCTCCGGACGGATTTTCGTGCGCATCTACGGCACCTGTGCACGAAAATATTGAGATGCCCGTTTTAGGACATTTCGAGATGCTTTTCGGTTAAAAACTGTTTTGGGGAGTTTGTTGGGTCTGGAAAACACTTCAGGCAGTTCGGCGTTCGAAACGGCTCCGGACGAATTTTCGTGCGCATCTACGGCACCTGTGCACGAAAATATTGAGATGCCCGTTTTAGGACATTTCGAGATGCATTTCGGTTAAAAACGGTTTTGGGGAGTTTCTGGGGTCTGGAAAACGCTTCAGGCAGTTTGGCGTTCGAAACGGCTCCGGACGGAACTTCGTGCGCATCTACGGCACCTGTGCACGAAAATATTGAGATGCCCGTTTTAGGACATTTCGAGATGCTTTTCGGTTAAAAACGGTTTTGGGGAGTTTCTGGGGTCTGGAAAACGCTTCAGGCAGTTTGGCGTTCGAAACGGCTCCGGACGGAACTTCGTGCGCATCTACGGCATCTGTGCACGAAAATATTGAGATGCCCGTTTTAGGACATTTCGAGATGCTTTTCGGTTAAAAACTGTTTTGGGGAGTTTGTTGGGTCTGCAAAACACTTCAGGAAGTTCGGCGCTCGAAACGGCTCCGGACGGATTTTCGTGCGCATCTACGGCACCTGTGCACGAAAATATTGAGATGCCCGTTTTAGGACATTTCGAGATGCTTTTCGGTTAAAAACGGTTTTGGGGAGTTTCTTGGGTCTGTAAAACACTTCAGGCAGTTCGGCGCTCGAAACGGCTCCGGACGGATTTTCGTGCGCATCTACGGCACCTGTGCACGAAAATATTGAGATGCCCGTTTTAGGACATTTCGAGATGCTTTTCGGTTAAAAACGGTTTTGGGGAGTTTCTTGGGTCTGGAAAACACTTCAGGCAGTTCGTCGCTCGAAACGGCTCCGTACGGATTTTCGTGCGCATCTACGGCACCTGTGCACGAAAATATTGAGATGCCCGTTTTAGGACATTTCGAGATGCTTTTCGGTTAAAAACTGTTTTGGGGAGTTTGTTGGGTCTGGAAAACACTTCAGGCAGTTCGACGCTCGAAACGGCTCCGGACGGATTTTCGTGCGCATCTACGGCACCTGTGCACGAAAATATTGAGATGCCCGTTTTTGGACATTTCGAGATGCATTTCGGTTAAAAACGGTTTTGGGGAGTTTCTGGGGTCTGGAAAACGCTTCAGGCAGTTCGGCGTTCGAAACGGCTCCGGACGGATTTTCGTGCGCATCTACGGCACCTGTGCACGAAAATATTGAGATGCCCGTTTTAGGACATATCGAGATGCTTTTCGGTTAATAACTGTTTTGGGGAGTTTGTTGGGTCTGGAAAGCACTTCAGGCAGTTTGACGCTCGAAACGGCTCCGGGCGGATTTTCGTTCGCATCTACGGCACCTGTGCACGAAAATGTTCAGATGCGCGTTTTAGGACATTTCGAGATGCTTTTCTGTTAAAAACGGTTTTGGGGAGTTTCTAGGGTCTGGGAAACACTTCAGGCAGTTCGGCGCTCGAAACCGCTCCGGACGGATTTTCGTGCGCATCTACGGCACCTGTGCACGAAAATGTTCAGATGCGCGTTTTAGGACATTTCGAGATGCTTTTCTGTTAAAAACGGTTTTGGGGAGTTTTTAGGGCCTGGGAAACACTTCAAGCAGTTCGGCGCTCGAAACGGCTCCGGACGGATTTTCGTACGCATCTACTGCACCTGTGCACGAAAATGTTCAGATGCGCGTTTTAGGACATTTCGAGATGCTTTTCTGTTAAAAACGGTTTTGGGGAGTTTCTAGGGTGTGGAAAACACTTCAGGCAGTTCGGCGCTCGAAACGGCTCCGGACGGATTTTCGTGCGCATCTACGGCACCTGTGCACGAAAATGTTCAGATGCGCGTTTTAGGACATTTCGAGATGCTTTTCTGCTAAAAACGGTTTTGGGGAGTTTCTAGGGTCTGGGAAACACTTCAGGCAGTTCGGCGCTCGAAACGGCTTCGGACGGATTTTCGTGCGCATCTACGGCACCTGTGCACGAAAATGTTCAGATGCGCGTTTTAGGACATTTTGAGATGCTTTTTTGTTAAAAACGGTTTTTGGGAGTTTGTAGGGTCTGGGAAACACTTCAGGCAGGTCGGCGCTCGAAACGGCTCCGAACGGATTTTCGTGCGCATCTACGGCACCTGTGCACGAAAATGTTCAGATGCGCGTTTTAGGACATTTCGAGATGCTTTTCTGTTAAAAACGGTTTTGGGGAGTTTCTAGAGTCTGGGAAACACTTCAGGCAGTTCGGCGCTCGAAACAGCTCCGGACGGATTTTCGTGCACATCTACGGCACCTGTGCACGAAAATGTTCAGATGCGCGTTTTAGGACATTTCGAGATGCCTTTCTGTTAAAAACGGTTTTGGGGAGTTTCTAGGGTCTGGGAAACACTTCAGGCAGTTCGGCGCTCGAAACGGCTCCGGACGGATTTTCGTGCGCATCTACGGCACCTGTGCACGAAAATGTTCAGATACGCGTTTTAGGACATTTCGAGATGCTTTTCTGTTAAAAACGGTTTTGGGGAGTTTCTAGGGTCTGGGAAACACTTCAGGCAGTTCGGCGCTCGAAACGGCTCCGGATGGATTTTCGTGCGCATCTACGGCACCTTTGCTCGAAAATGTTCAGATGCGCGTTTTAGGACATTTCGAGATGCTTTTCTGTTAAAAACGGTTTTGGGGAGTTTCTAGGGTCTAGAAAACACTTCAGGCAGTTCGACGCTCGAAACGGCTCCGGGCGGATTTTCATGCGCATGTACGGCACCTGTGCACGAAAATGTTCAGATGCGCGTTTTAGGAGATTTCGAGATGCTTTTCTGTTAAAAACGGTTTTGGGGAGTTTTTAGGGCCTGGGAAACACTTCAGGCAGTTCGGCGCTCGAAACGGCTCCGGACGGATTTTCGTGCGCATCTACGGCACCTGTGCACGAAAATGTTCAGATGCGCGTTTTAGGACATTTCGAGATGCTTTTCTGTTAAAAACGGTTTTGGGGAGTTTCTAGGGTCTGGGAAACACTTCAGGCAGTTCGGCGCTCGAAACAGCTCCGGACGGATTTTCGTGCACATCTACGGCACCTGTGCACGAAAATGTTCAGATGCGCGTTTTAGGACATTTCGAGATGCTTTTCTGTTAAAAACGGTTTTGGGGAGTTTCTAGGGTCTGGAAAACACTTCAGGCAGTTCGGCGCTCGAAACGGCTCCGGACGGATTTTCGTGCGCATCTACGGCACCTGTGCACGAAAATGTTCAGATGCGCGTTTTAGGACATTTCGAGATGCTTTTCTGTTAAAAACGGTTTTGGGGAGTTTCTAGAGTCTGGGAAACACTTCAGGCAGTTCGGCGCTCGAAACAGCTCCGGACGGATTTTCGTGCACATCTACGGCACCTGTGCACGAAAATGTTCAGATGCGCGTTTTAGGACATTTCGAGATGCCTTTCTGTTAAAAACGGTTTTGGGGAGTTTCTAGGGTCTGGGAAACACTTCAGGCAGTTCGGCGCTCGAAACGGCTCCGGACGGATTTTCGTGCGCATCTACGGCACCTGTGCACGAAAATGTTCAGATACGCGTTTTAGGACATTTCGAGATGCTTTTCTGTTAAAAACGGTTTTGGGGAGTTTCTAGGGTCTGGGAAACACTTCAGGCAGTTCGGCGCTCGAAACGGCTCCGGATGGATTTTCGTGCGCATCTACGGCACCTTTGCTCGAAAATGTTCAGATGCGCGTTTTAGGACATTTCGAGATGCTTTTCTGTTAAAAACGGTTTTGGGGAGTTTCTAGGGTCTAGAAAACACTTCAGGCAGTTCGACGCTCGAAACGGCTCCGGGCGGATTTTCATGCGCATGTACGGCACCTGTGCACGAAAATGTTCAGATGCGCGTTTTAGGAGATTTCGAGATGCTTTTCTGTTAAAAACGGTTTTGGGGAGTTTTTAGAGCCTGGGAAACACTTCAGGCAGTTCGGCGCTCGAAACGGCTCTGGACGGATTTTCGTGCGCATCTACGGCACCTGTGCACGAAAATGTTCAGATGCGCGTTTTAGGACATTTCGAGATGCTTTTCTGTTAAAAACGGTTTTGGGGAGTTTCTAGGGTCTGGGAAACACTTCAGGCAGTTCGGCGCTCGAAACAGCTCCGGACGGATTTTCGTGCACATCTACGGCACCTGTGCACGAAAATGTTCAGATGCGCGTTTTAGGACATTTCGAGATGCTTTTCTGTTAAAAACGGTTTTGGGGAGTTTCTAGGGTCTGGAAAACACTTCAGGCAGTTCGGCGCTCGAAACGGCTCCGGACGGATTTTCGTGCGCATCTACGGCACCTGTGCACGAAAATGTTCAGATGCGCGTTTTAGGACATTTCGAGATGCTTTTCTGTTAAAAACGGTTTTGGGGAGTTTCTAGAGTCTGGGAAACACTTCAGGCAGTTCGGCGCTCGAAACAGCTCCGGACGGATTTTCGTGCACATCTACGGCACCTGTGCACGAAAATGTTCAGATGCGCGTTTTAGGACATTTCGAGATGCCTTTCTGTTAAAAACGGTTTTGGGGAGTTTCTAGGGTCTGGGAAACACTTCAGGCAGTTCGGCGCTCGAAACGGCTCCGGACGGATTTTCGTGCGCATCTACGGCACCTGTGCACGAAAATGTTCAGATACGCGTTTTAGGACATTTCGAGATGCTTTTCTGTTAAAAACGGTTTTGGGGAGTTTCTAGGGTCTGGGAAACACTTCAGGCAGTTCGGCGCTCGAAACGGCTCCGGATGGATTTTCGTGCGCATCTACGGCACCTTTGCTCGAAAATGTTCAGATGCGCGTTTTAGGACATTTCGAGATGCTTTTCTGTTAAAAACGGTTTTGGGGAGTTTCTAGGGTCTAGAAAACACTTCAGGCAGTTCGACGCTCGAAACGGCTCCGAGCGGATTTTCATGCGCATGTACGGCACCTGTGCACGAAAATGTTCAGATGCGCGTTTTAGGAGATTTCGAGATGCTTTTCTGTTAAAAACGGTTTTGGGGAGTTTTTAGGGCCTGGGAAACACTTCAGGCAGTTCGGCGCTCGAAACGGCTCCGGACGGATTTTCGTGCGCATCTACGGCACCTGTGCACGAAAATGTTCAGATGCGCGTTTTAGGACATTTCGAGATGCTTTTCTGTTAAAAACGGTTTTGGGGAGTTTCTAGGGTCTGGGAAACACTTCAGGCAGTTCGGCGCTCGAAACAGCTCCGGACGGATTTTCGTGCACATCTACGGCACCTGTGCACGAAAATGTTCAGATGCGCGTTTTAGGACATTTCGAGATGCTTTTCTGTTAAAAACGGTTTTGGGGAGTTTCTAGGGTCTGGAAAACACTTCAGGCAGTTCGGCGCTCGAAACGGCTCCGGACGGATTTTCGTGCGCATCTACGGCACGTGTGCACGAAAATGTTCAGATGCGCGTTTTAGGACATTTCGAGATGCTTTTCTGTTAAAAACGGTTTTGGGGAGTTTCTAGGGTCTGGGAAACACTTCAGGCAGTTCGGCGCTCGAAACCGCTTCGGACGGATTTTCGTGCGCATCTACGGCACCTGTGCACGAAAATGTTCAGATGCGCGTTTTAGGACATTTCGAGATGCTTTTCTGTTAAAAACGGTTTTGGGGAGTTTTTAGGGCCTGGGAAACACTTCAGGCAGTTCGGCGCTCGAAACGGCTATGGACGGATTTTCGTGCGCATCTACGGCACCTGTGCACGAAAATGTTGAGATGCTTTTCTGTTAAAAACGGTTTTGGGGAGTTTCTAGGGTCTGAAAAACACTTCAGCCAGTTCGGCGCTCGAAACGGCTCCGGACGGATTTTCGTGCGCATCTACGGCACCTGTGTACGAAAATGTTCAGATGCGCGTTTTAGGACATTTCGAGATGCTTTTCTGTTAAAAACGGTTTTGGGGAGTTTTTAGGGCCTGGGAAACACTTCAGGCAGTTCGGCGCTCGAAACGGCTCCGGACGGATTTTCGTGCGCATCTACGGCACCTGTGCACGAAAATGTTGAGATGCTTTTCTGTTAAAAACGGTTTTGGGGAGTTTCTAGGGTCTGGAAAACACTTCAGGCAGTTCCGCGCTCGAAACGGCTTCGGACGGATTTTCGTGCGCATCTACGGCACCTGTGCATGAAAATGTTCAGATGCGCGTTTTAGGACATTTCGAGATGCTTTTCGGTTAAAAACGGTTTTGGGGAGTTTCTAGGGTCTGGAAAACACTTCAGGCAGTTCGGCGCTCGAAACGGCTCCGGACGGATTTTCGTGCGCATCTACGGCACCTGTGCACGAAAATGTTCAGATGCGCGTTTTAGGATATTTCGAGATGCTTTTTGGTTAAAAACGGTTTTGGGGAGTTTCTTGGGTCTGGGAAACACTTCAGGCAGTTCGGCGCTCGAAACCGCTCCGGACGGATTTTCGTGCGCATCTACGGCACCTGTGCACGAAAATGTTCAGATGCGCGTTTTAGGACATTTCGAGATGCTTTTCTGTTAAAAACGGTTTTGGGGAGTTTCTAGAGTCTGGGAAACACTTCAGCCAGTTCGGCGCTCGAAACCGCTCCGGACGGATTTTCGTGCGCATCTACGGCACCTGTGCACGATAATGTTCAGATGCGCGTTTTAGGACATTTCGAGATGCTTTTCTGTTAAAAACGGTTTTGGGGAGTTTCTAGGGTCTGGAAAACACTTCAGGCAGTTCGGCGCTCGAAACGGCTCCGGACGGATTTTCGTGCGCATCTACGGCACCTGTGCACGAAAATGTTCAGATGCGCGTTTTAGGACATTTCGAGATGCTTTTCTGTTAAAAACGGTTTTGGGGAGTTTCTAGGGTCTGGGAAACACTTCAGGCAGTTCGGCGCTCGAAACGGCTCCGGACGGATTTTCGTGCGCATCTACTGCACCTGTGCACGAAAATGTTCAGATGCGCGTTTTAGGACATTTCGAGATGCTTTTCTGTTAAAAACGGTTTTGGGGAGTTTTTAGGGCCTGGGAAACACTTCAGGCAGTTCGGCGCTCGAAACGGCTCCGGACGGATTTTCGTGCGCATCTACGGCACCTGTGCACGAAAATGTTGAGATGCGCGTTTTAGGACATTTCGAGATGCTTTTCTGTTAAAAACGGTTTTGGGGAGTTTCTAGGGTCTGGGAAACACTTCAGGCAGTTCGGCGCTCGAAACGGCTCCGGACGGATTTTCGTGCGCATCTACGGCACCTGTGCACGAAAATGTTGAGATGCGCGTTTTAGGACATTTCGAGATGCTTTTCTGTTAAAAACGGTTTTGGGGAGTTTCTAGGGTCTGGGAAACACTTCAGGCAGTTCGGCGCTCGAAACGGCTCCGGACGGATTTTCGTGCGCATCTACTGCACCTGTGCACGAAAATGTTCAGATGCGCGTTTTAGGACATTTCGAGATGCTTTTCGGTTAAAAACGGTTTTGGGGAGTTTCTAGGGTCTGGGAAACACTTCAGGCAGTTCGGCGCTCGAAACGGCTCCGGACGGATTTTCGTGCGCATCTACGGCACCTGTGCACGAAAATGTTGAGATGCGCGTTTTAGGACATTTCGAGATGCTTTTCTGTTAAAAACGGTTTTGGGGAGTTTCTAGGGTCTGGGAAACACTTCAGGCAGTTCGGCGCTCAAAACGGCTCCGGACGGATTTTCGTGCGCATCAACGGCACCTGTGCACGAAAATGTTCAGATGCGCGTTTTAGGACATTTCGAGATGCTTTTCTGTTAAAAACGATTTTGGGGAGTTTTTAGGGCCTGGGAAACACTTCAGGCAGTTCGGCGCTCGAAACGGCTCCGGACGGATTTTCGTGCGCATGTACGGCACTTGTGCACGAAAATGTTCAGATGCGCGTTTTAGGAGATTTCGAGATGCTTTTCTGTTAAAAACGGTTTTGGGGAGTTTCTAGGGTCTGGGAAACACTTCAGCCAGTTCGGCGCTCGAAACCGCTCCGGACGGATTTTCGTACGCATCTACGGCACCTGTGCACGAAAATGTTCAGATGCGCGTTTTAGTACATTTCGAGATGCTTTTCTGTTAAAAACGGTTTTGGGGAGTTTCTAGGGTCTGGGAAACACTTCAGCCAGTTCGGCGCTCGAAACCGCTCCGGACGGATTTTCGTGCGCATCTATGGCACCTGTGCACGATAATGTTCAGATGCGCGTTTTAGGACATTTCGAGATGCTTTTCTGTTAAAAACGGTTTTGGGGAGTTTCTAGGGTCTGGAAAACACTTCAGGCAGTTCGGCGCTCGAAACGGCTCCGGACGGATTTTCGTGCGCATCTACGGCACCTGTGCACGAAAATGTTCAGATGCGCGTTTTAGGACATTTCGAGATGCTTTTCTGTTAAAAACGGTTTTGGGGAGTTTCTAGGGTCTGGGAAACACTTCAGGCAGTTCGGCGCTCGAAACCGCTCCGGACGGATTTTCGTGCGCATCTACGGCACCTGTGCACGAAAATGTTCAGATGCGCGTTTTAGGACATTTCGAGATGCTTTTCTGTTAAAAACGGTTTTGGGGAGTTTTTAGGGCCTGGGAAACACTTCAGGCAGTTCGGCGCTCGAAACGGCTCCGGACGGATTTTCGTGCGCATCTACGGCACCTGTGCACGACAATGTTGAGATGCTTTTCTGTTAAAAACGGTTTTGGGGAGTTTCTAGGGTCTGGAAAACACTTCAGGCAGTTCGGCGCTCGAAACGGCTCCGGACGGATTTTCGTGCGCATCTACGGCACCTGTGCACGAAAATATTCAGATGCGCGTTTTAGGACATTTCGAGATGCTTTTCTGTTAAAAACGGTTTTGGGGAGTTTTTAGGGCCTGGGAAACACTTCAGGCAGTTCGGCGCTCGAAACGGCTCCGGACGGATTTTCGTGCGCATCTACGGCACCTGTGCACGAAAATGTTGAGATGCTTTTCTGTTAAAAACGGTTTTGGGGAGTTTCTAGAGTCTGGAAAACACTTCAGGCAGTTCCGCGCTCGAAACGGCTTCGGACGGATTTTCGTGCGCATCTACGGCACCTGTGCATGAAAATGTTCAGATGCGCGTTTTAGGACATTTCGAGATGCTTTTCGGTTAAAAACGGTTTTGGGGAGTTTCTAGGGTCTGGAAAACACTTCAGGCAGTTCGGCGCTCGAAACGGCTTCGGACGGATTTTCGTGCGCATCTACGGCACCTGTGTACGAAAATGTTCAGATGCGCGTTTTAGGACATTTCGAGATGCTTTTCTGTTAAAAACGGTTTTGGGGAGTTTCTAGGGTCTGGGAAACACTTCAGGCAGTTCGGCGCTCGAAACGGCTCCGGATGGAAATTCGTGCGCATCTACGGCACCTGTGCTCGAAAATGTTCAGATGCGCGTTTTAGGACATTTCGAGATGCTTTTCTGTTAAATACGGTTTTGGGGAGTTTCTAGGGTCTGGGAAACACTTCAGGCAGTTCGGCGCTCGAAACGGCTCCGGGCGGATTTTCGTGCGCATGTACGGCACCTGTGCACGAAAATGTTCAGATGCGCGTTTTAGGAGATTTCGAGATGCTTTTCTGTTAAAAACGGTTTTGGGGAGTTTCTAGGGTCTGGGAAACACTTCAGCCAGTTCGGCGCTCGAAACCGCTCCGGACGGATTTTCGTGCGCATCTACGGCACCTGTGCACGAAAATGTTCAGATGCGCGTTTTAGTACATTTCGAGATGCTTTTCTGTTAAAAACGGTTTTGGGGAGTTTCTAGGGTCTGGGAAACACTTCAGCCAGTTCGGCGCTCGAAACCGCTCCGGACGGATTTTCGTGCGCATCTACGGCACCTGTGCACGAAAATGTTCAGATGCGCGTTTTAGGACATTTCGAGATGCTTTTCTGTTAAAAACGGTTTTGGGGAGTTTTTAGGGCCTGGGAAACACTTCAGGCAGTTCGGCGCTCGAAACGGCTCCGGACGGATTTTCGTGCGCATCTACGGCACCTGTGCACGAAAATGTTCAGATGCGCGTTTTAGGACATTTCGAGATGCTTTTCTGTTAAAAACGGTTTTGGGGAGTTTCTAGGGTCTGGGAAACACTTCAGGCAGTTCGGCGCTCGAAACGGCTCCGGATGGAAATTCGTGCGCATCTACGGCACCTGTGCTCGAAAATGTTCAGATGCGCGTTTTAGGACATTTCGAGATGCTTTTCTGTTAAATACGGTTTTGGAGAGTTTCTAGGGTCTGGGAAACACTTCAGGCAGTTCGGCGCTCGAAACGGCTCCGGGCGGATTTTCGTGCGCCTGTACGGCACTTGTGCACGAAAATGTTCAGATGCGCGTTTTAGGAGATTTCGAGATGCTTTTCTGTTAAAAACGGTTTTGGGGAGTTTCTAGGGTCTGGGAAACACTTCAGCCAGTTCGGCGCTCGAAACCGCTCCGGACGGATTTTCGTGCGCATCTACGGCACCTGTGCACGAAAATGTTCAGATGCGCGTTTTAGTACATTTCGAGATGCTTTTCTGTTAAAAACGGTTTTGGGGAGTTTCTAGGGTCTGGGAAACACTTCAGCCAGTTCGGCGCTCGAAACCGCTCCGGACGGATTTTCGTGCGCATCTATGGCACCTGTGCACGATAATGTTCAGATGCGCGTTTTAGGACATTTCGAGATGCTTTTCTGTTAAAAACGGTTTTGGGGAGTTTCTAGGGTCTGGAAAACACTTCAGGCAGTTCGGCGCTCGAAACGGCTCCGGACGGATTTTCGTGCGCATCTACGGCACCTGTGCACGAAAATGTTCAGATGCGCGTTTTAGGACATTTCGAGATGCTTTTCTGTTAAAAACGGTTTTGGGGAGTTTCTAGGGTCTGGGAAACACTTCAGGCAGTTCGGCGCTCGAAACCGCTCCGGACGGATTTTCGTGCGCATCTACGGCACCTGTGCACGAAAATGTTCAGATGCGCGTTTTAGGACATTTCGGGATGCTTTTCTGTTAAAAACGGTTTTGGGGAGTTTTTAGGGCCTGGGAAACACTTCAGGCAGTTCGGCGCTCGAAACGGCTCCGGACGGATTTTCGTGCGCATCTACGGCACCTGTGCACGAAAATGTTGAGATGCTTTTCTGTTAAAAACGGTTTTGGGGAGTTTCTAGGGTCTGGAAAACACTTCAGGCAGTTCGGCGCTCGAAACGGCTCCGGACGGATTTTCGTGCGCATCTACGGCACCTGTGCACGAAAATGTTCAGATGCGCGTTTTAGGACATTTCGAGATGCTTTTCTGTTAAAAACGGTTTTGGGGAGTTTTTAGGGCCTGGGAAACACTTCAGGCAGTTCGGCGCTCGAAACGGCTCCGGACGGATTTTCGTGCGCATCTACGGCACCTGTGCACGAAAATGTTCAGATGCTTTTCTGTTAAAAACGGTTTTGGGGAGTTTCTAGAGTCTGGAAAACACTTCAGGCAGTTCCGCGCTCGAAACGGCTTCGGACGGATTTTCGTGCGCATCTACGGCACCTGTGCATGAAAATGTTCAGATGGCGTTTTAGGACATTTCGAGATGCTTTTCGGTTAAAAACGGTTTTGGGGAGTTTCTAGGGTCTGGAAAACACTTCAGGCAGTTCGGCGCTCGAAACGGCTCCGGACGGATTTTCGTGCGCATCTACGGCACCTGTGCACGAAAATGTTCAGATGCGCGTTTTAGGACATTTCGAGATGCTTTTCTGTTAAAAACGGTTTTGGGGAGTTTTTAGGGCCTGGGAAACACTTCAGGCAGTTCGGCGCTCGAAACGGCTCCGGACGGATTTTCGTGCGCATCTACGGCACCTGTGCACGAAAATGTTCAGATGCTTTTCTGTTAAAAACGGTTTTGGGGAGTTTCTAGAGTCTGGAAAACACTTCAGGCAGTTCCGCGCTCGAAACGGCTTCGGACGGATTTTCGTGCGCATCTACGGCACCTGTGCATGAAAATGTTCAGATGGCGTTTTAGGACATTTCGAGATGCTTTTCGGTTAAAAACGGTTTTGGGGAGTTTCTAGGGTCTGGAAAACACTTCAGGCAGTTCGGCGCTCGAAACGGCTCCGGACGGATTTTCGTGCGCATCTACTGCACCTGTGCACGAAAATGTTGAGATGCGCGTTTTAGGACATTTCGAGATGCTTTTCTGTTAAAAACGGTTTTGGGGTGTTTCTAGGGTCTGGGAAACACTTCAGGCAGTTCGGCGCTCGAAACGGCTCCGGACAGATTTTCGTGCGCATCTACGGTACCTGTGCACGAAAATGTTGAGATGCGCGTTTTAGGACATTTCGAGATGCTTTTCGGTTAAAAACGGTTTTGGGGAGTTTCTAGGGTCTGGGAAACACGTCAGGCCGTTCGGCGCTCGAAACGGCTCCGGACGGATTTTCGTGCGCATCTACGGCACCTGTGCACGAAAATGTTTAGATGCGCGTTTTAGGACATTTCGAGATACTTTTCGGTTAAAAACGGTTTTGGGGAGATTCTAGGGTCTGGAAAACACTTCAGGCAGTTCGGCGCTCGAAACGGCTCCGGACGGATTTTCGTGCGCATCTACGGCACCTGTGCACGAAAATGTTCAGATACGCGTTTTAGGACATTTCGAGATGCTTTTCTGTTAAAAACGGTTTTGGGGAGTTTCTAGGGTCTGGGAAACACTTCAGGCAGTTCGGCGCTCGAAATGGCTCCGGATGGAAATTCGTGCGCATCTACGGCACCTGTGCTCGAAAATGTTCAGATGCGCGTTTTAGGACATTTCGAGATGCTTTTCTGTTAAATACGGTTTTGGGGAGTTTCTAGGGTCTGGGAAACACTTCAGGCAGTTCGGCGCTCGAAACGGCTCCGGGCGGATTTTCGTGCGCATCTACGGCACCTGTGCACGAAAATGTTCAGATGCGCGTTTTAGGAGATTTCGAGATGCTTTTCTGTTAAAAACGGATTTGGGGAGTTTCTAGGGTCTGGGAAACACTTCAGCCAGTTCGGCGCTCGAAACCGCTCCGGACGGATTTTCGTGCGCATCTACGGCACCTGTGCACGAAAATGTTCAGATGCGCGTTTTAGTACATTTCGAGATGCTTTTCTGTTAAAAACGGTTTTGGGGAGTTTCTAGGGTCTGGGAAACACTTCAGCCAGTTCGGCGCTCGAAACCGCTCCGGACGGATTTTCGTGCGCATCTACGGCACCTGTGCACGAAAATGTTCAGATGCGCGTTTTAGGACATTTCGAGATGCTTTTCTGTTAAAAACGGTTTTGGGGAGTTTCTAGGGTCTGGGAAACACTTCAGGCAGTTCGGCGCTCGAAACCGCTCCGGACGGATTTTCGTTCGCATCTACGGCACCTGTGCACGAAAATGTTCAGATGCGCGTTTTAGGACATTTCGAGATGCTTTTCTGTTAAAAACGGTTTTGGGGAGTTTTTAGGGCCTGGGAAACACTTCAGGCAGTTCGGCGCTCGAAACGGCTCCGGACGGATTTTCGTGCGCATCTACGGCACCTGTGCACGAAAATGTTCAGATGCGCGTTTTAGGACATTTCGAGATGCTTTTCTGTTAAATACGGTTTTGGGGAGTTTCTTGGGTCTGGGAAACACTTCAGCCAGTTCGGCGCTCGAAACCGCTCCGGACGGATTTTCGTGCGCATCTACGGCACCTGTGCACGAAAATGTTCAGATGCGCGTTTTAGTACATTTCGAGAAACTTTTCTGTTAAAAACGGTTTTGGGGAGTTTCTAGGGTCTGGGAAACACTTCAGCCAGTTCGGCGCTCGAAACCGCTCCGGACGGATTTTCGTGCGCATCTACGGCACCTGTGCACGAAAATGTTCAGATGCGCGTTTTAGGACATTTCGAGATGCTTTTCTGTTAAAAACGGTTTTGGGGAGTTTCTAGGGTCTGGGAAACACTTCAGGCAGTTCGGCGCTCGAAACCGCTCCGGACGGATTTTCGTGCGCATCTACGGCACCTGTGCACGAAAATGTTCAGATGTGCGTTTTAGGACATTTCGAGATGCTTTTCTGTTAAAAACGGTTTTGGGGAGTTTTTAGGGCCTGGGAAACACTTCAGGCAGTTCGGCGCTCGAAACGGCTCCGGACGGATTTTCGTGCGCATCTACGGCACCTGTGCACGAAAATGTTGAGATGCTTTTCTGTTAAAAACGGTTTTGGGGAGTTTCTAGGGTCTGGAAAACACTTCAGGCAGTTCGGCGCTCGAAACGGCTCCGGACGGATTTTCGTGCGCATCTACGGCACCTGTGCACGAAAATGTTCAGATGCGCGTTTTAGGACATTTCGAGATGCTTTTCTGTTAAAAACGGTTTTGGGGAGTTTTTAGGGCCTGG
The DNA here is from genome assembly GCA_028538565.1 of Umbellularia californica. Taxonomy (NCBI): domain Eukaryota; kingdom Viridiplantae; phylum Streptophyta; class Magnoliopsida; order Laurales; family Lauraceae; genus Umbellularia; species Umbellularia californica. Next base: position 47,011,018 of record JAPQWN010000007.1, read on the forward strand.
GAAACACTTCAGGCAGTTCGGCGCTCGAAACGGCTCCGGACGGATTTTCGTGCGCATCTACGGCACCTGTGCACGAAAATGTTGAGATGCTTTTCTGTTAAAAACGGTTTTGGGGAGTTTCTAGGGTCTGGAAAACACTTCAGGCAGTTCGGCGCTCGAAACGGCTCCGGACGGATTTTCGTGCGCATCTACGGCACCTGTGCACGAAAATGTTCAGATGCGCGTTTTAGGACATTTCGAGATGCTTTTCTGTTAAAAACGGTTTTGGGGAGTTTTTAGGGCCTGGGAAACACTTCAGGCAGTTCGGCGCTCGAAACGGCTCCGGACGGATTTTCGTGCGCATCTACGGCACCTGTGCACGAAAATGTTCAGATGCGCGTTTTATTACATTTCGAGATGCTTTTCTGTTAAAAACGGTTTTGGGGATTTTCTAGGGTCTGGAAAACACTTCAGGCAGTTCCGCGCTCGAAACGGCTTCGGACGGATTTTCGTGCGCATCTACGGCACCTGTGCATGAAAATGTTCAGATGCGCGTTTTAGGACATTTCGAGATGCTTTTCGGTTAAAAACGGTTTTGGGGAGTTTCTAGGGTCTGGAAAACACTTCAGGCAGTTCGGCGCTCGAAACGGCTCCGGACGGATTTTCGTGCGCATCTACGGCACCTCTGCACGAAAATGTTCAGATGCGCGTTTTAGGATATTTCGAGATGCTTTTTGGTTAAAAACGGTTTTGGGGAGTTTCTTGGGTCTGGGAAACACTTCAGGCAGTTCGGCGCTCGAAACCGCTCCGGACGGATTTTCGTGCGCATCTACGGCACCTGTGCACGAAAATGTTCAGATGCGCGTTTTAGGACATTTCGAGATGCTTTTCTGTTAAAAACGGTTTTGGGGAGTTTCTAGGGTCTGGGAAACACTTCAGCCAGTTCGGCGCTCGAAACCGCTCCGGACGGATTTTCGTGCGCATCTACGGCACCTGTGCACGATAATGTTCAGATGCGCGTTTTAGGACATTTCGAGATGCTTTTCTGTTAAAATCGGTTTTGGGGAGTTTCTAGGGTCTGGAAAACACTTCAGGCAGTTCGGCGCTCGAAACGGCTCCGGACGGATTTTCGTGCGCATCTACGGCACCTGTGCACGAAAATGTTCAGATGCGCGTTTTAGGACATTTCGAGATGCTTTTCTGTTAAAAACGGTTTTGGGGAGTTTCTAGGGTCTGGGAAACACTTCAGGCAGTTCGGCGCTCGAAACCGCTCCGGACGGATTTTCGTGCGCATCTACGGCACCTGTGCACGAAAATGTTCAGATGCGCGTTTTAGGACATTTCGAGATGCTTTTCTGTTAAAAACGGTTTTGGGGAGTTTTTAGGGCCTGGGAAACACTTCAGGCAGTTCGGCGCTCGAAACGGCTCCGGACGGATTTTCGTGCGCATCTACGGCACCTGTGCACGAAAATGTTGAGATGCTTTTCTGTTAAAAACGGTTTTGGGGAGTTTCTAGGGTCTGGAAAACACTTCAGGCAGTTCGGCGCTCGAAACGGCTCCGGACGGATTTTTGTGCGCATCTACGGCACCTGTGCACGAAAATGTTCAGATGCGCGTTTTAGGATATTTCGAGATGCTTTTTGGTTAAAAACGGTTTTGGGGAGTTTCTTGGGTCTGGGAAACACTTCAGGCAGTTCGGCGCTCGAAACCGCTCCGGACGGATTTTCGTGCGCATCTACGGCACCTGTGCACGAAAATGTTCAGATACGCGTTTTAGGACATTTCGAGATGCTTTTCTGTTAAAAACGGTTTTGGGGAGTTTCTAGGGTCTGGGAAACACTTCAGGCAGTTCGGCGCTCGAAACGGCTCCGGAGGGAAATTCGTGCGCATCTACGGCACCTGTGCTCGAAAATGTTCAGATGCGCGTTTTAGGACATTTCGAGATGCTTTTCTGTTAAATACGGTTTTGGGGAGTTTCTAGGGTCTGGGAAACACTTCAGGCAGTTCGGCGCTCGAAACGGCTCCGGGCGGATTTTCGTGCGCATGTACGGCACCTGTGCACGAAAATGTTCAGATGCGCGTTTTAGGAGATTTCGAGATGCTTTTCTGTTAAAAACGGTTTTGGGGAGTTTCTAGGGTCTGGGAAACACTTCAGCCAGTTCGGCGCTCGAAACCGCTCCGGACGGATTTTCGTGCGCATCTACGGCACCTGTGCACGAAAATGTTCAGATGCGCGTTTTAGTACATTTCGAGATGCTTTTCTGTTAAAAACGGTTTTGGGGAGTTTCTAGGGTCTGGGAAACACTTCAGCCAGTTCGGCGCTCGAAACCGCTCCGGACGGATTTTCGTGCGCATCTACGGCACCTGTGCACGAAAATGTTCAGATGCGCGTTTTAGGACATTTCGAGATGCTTTTCTGTTAAAAACGGTTTTGGGGAGTTTCTAGGGTCTGGGAAACACTTCAGGCAGTTCGGCGCTCGAAACCGCTCCGGACGGATTTTCGTGCGCATTTACGGCACCTGTGCACGAAAATGTTCAGATGCGCGTTTTAGGACATTTCGAGATGCTTTTCTGTGAAAAACGGTTTTGGGGAGTTTTTAGGGCCTGGGAAACACTTCAGGCAGTTCGGCGCTCGAAACGGCTCCGGACGGATTTTCGTGCGCATCTACGGCACCTGTGCACGAAAATGTTCAGATGCGCGTTTTAGGACATTTCGAGATGCTTTTCTGTTAAAAACGGTTTTGGGGAGTTTTTAGGGCCTGGGAAACACTTCAGGCAGTTCGGCGCTCGAAACGGCTCCGGACGGATTTTCGTGCGCATCTACGGCACCTGTGCACGAAAATGTTCAGATGCGCGTTTTAGGACATTTCGAGATGCTTTTCTGTTAAAAACGGTTTTGGGGAGTTTCTAGGGTCTGGGAAACACTTCAGGCAGTTCGGCGCTCGAAACCGCTCCGGACGGATTTTCGTGCGCATCTACGGCACCTGTGCACGAAAATGTTCAGATGCGCGTTTTAGGACATTTCGAGATGCTTTTCTGTTAAAAACGGTTTTGGGGAGTTTTTAGGGCCTGGGAAACACTTCAGGCAGTTCGGCGCTCGAAACGGCTTCGGACGGATTTTCGTGCGCATCTACGGCACCTGTGCACGAAAATGTTGAGATGCTTTTCTGTTAAAAACGGTTTTGGGGAGTTTCTAGGGTCTGGAAAACACTTCAGGCAGTTCGGCGCTCGAAACGGCTCCGGACGGATTTTCGTGCGCATCTACGGCACCTGTGCACGAAAATGTTCAGATGCGCGTTTTAGGACATTTCGAGATGCTTTTCTGTTAAAAACGGTTTTGGGGAGTTTTTAGGGCCTGGGAAACACTTCAGGCAGTTCGGCGCTCGAAACGGCTCCGGACGGATTTTCGTGCGCATCTACGGCACCTGTGCACGAAAATGTTCAGATGCGCGTTTTAGTACATTTCGAGATGCTTTTCTGTTAAAAACGGTTTTGGGGAGTTTCTAGGGTCTTGGAAACACTTCAGACAGTTCGGCGCTCGAAACCGCTCCGGACGGATTTTCGTGCGCATCTATGGCACCTGTGCACGATAATGTTCAGATGCGCGTTTTAGGACATTTCGAGATGCTTTTCTGTTAAAAACGGTTTTGGGGAGTTTCTAGGGTCTGGAAAACACTTCAGGCAGTTCGGCGCTCGAAACGGCTCCGGACGGATTTTCGTGCGCATCTACGGCACCTGTGCACGAAAATGTTCAGATGCGCGTTTTAGGACATTTCGAGATGCTTTTCTGTTAAAAACGGTTTTGGGGAGTTTCTAGGGTCTGGGAAACACTTCAGGCAGTTCGGCGCTCGAAACCGCTCCGGACGGATTTTCGTGCGCATCTATGGCACCTGTGCACGATAATGTTCAGATGCGCGTTTTAGGACATTTCGAGATGCTTTTCTGTTAAAAACGGTTTTGGGGAGTTTCTAGGGTCTGGAAAACACTTCAGGCAGTTCGGCGCTCGAAACGGCTCCGGACGGATTTTCGTGCGCATCTACGGCACCTGTGCACGAAAATGTTCAGATGCGCGTTTTAGGACATTTCGAGATGCTTTTCTGTTAAAAACGGTTTTGGGGAGTTTCTAGGGTCTGGGAAACACTTCAGGCAGTTCGGCGCTCGAAACCGCTCCGGACGGATTTTCGTGCGCATCTACGGCACCTGTGCACCAAAATGTTCAGATGCGCGTTTTAGGACATTTCGAGATGCTTTTCTGTTAAAAACGGTTTTGGGGAGTTTTTAGGGCCTGGGAAACACTTCAGGCAGTTCGGCGCTCGAAACGGCTCCGGACGGATTTTCGTGCGCATCTACGGCACCTGTGCACGAAAATGTTGAGATGCTTTTCTGTTAAAAACGGTTTTGGGGAGTTTCTAGGGTCTGGAAAACACTTCAGGCAGTTCGGCGCTCGAAACGGCTCCGGACGGATTTTCGTGCGCATCTACGGCACCTGTGCACGAAAATGTTCAGATGCGCGTTTTAGGACATTTCGAGATGCTTTTCTGTTAAAAACGGTTTTGGGGAGTTTTTAGGGCCTGGGAAACACTTCAGGCAGTTCGGCGCTCGAAACGGCTCCGGACGGATTTTCGTGCGCATCTACGGCACCTGTGCATGAAAATGTTGAGATGCTTTTCTGTTAAAAACGGTTTTGGGGAGTTTCTAGAGTCTGGAAAACACTTCAGGCAGTTCCGCGCTCGAAACGGCTTCGGACGGATTTTCGTGCGCATCTACGGCACCTGTGCATGAAAATGTTCAGATGCGCGTTTTAGGACATTTCGAGATGCTTTTCGGTTAAAAACGGTTTTGGGGAGTTTCTAGGGTCTGGAAAACACTTCAGGCAGTTCGGCGCTCGAAACGGCTCCGGACGGATTTTCGTGCGCATCTACGGCACCTGTGCACGAAAATGTTGAGATGCGCGTTTTAGGACATTTCGAGATGCTTTTCTGTTAAAAACGGTTTTGGGGTGTTTCTAGGGTCTGGGAAACACTTCAGGCAGTTCGGCGCTCGAAACGGCTCCGGACGGATTTTCGTGCGCATCTACGGCACCTGTGCACGAAAATGTTGAGATGCGCGTTTTAGGACATTTCGAGATGCTTTTCGGTTAAAAACGGTTTTGGGGAGTTTCTAGGGTCTGGGAAACACGTCAGGCAGTTCGGCGCTCGAAACGGCTCCGGACGGATTTTCGTGCGCATCTTCGGCACCTGTGCACGAAAATGTTTAGATGCGCGTTTTAGGACATTTCGAGATACTTTTCGGTTAAAAACGGTTTTGGGGTGATTCTAGGGTCTGGAAAACACTTCAGGCAGTTCGGCGCTCGAAACGGCTCCGGACGGATTTTCGTGCGCATCTACGGCACCTGTGCACGAAAATGTTCAGATACGCGTTTTAGGACATTTCGAGATGCTTTTCTGTTAAAAACGGTTTTGGGGAGTTTCTAGGGTCTGGGAAACACTTCAGGCAGTTCGGCGCTCGAAACGGCTCCGGATGGAAATTCGTGCGCATCTACGGCACCTATGCTCGAAAATGTTCAGATGCGCGTTTTAGGACATTTCGAGATGCTTTTCTGTTAAATACGGTTTTGGGGAGTTTCTAGGGTCTGGGAAACACTTCAGGCAGTTCGGCGCTCGAAACGGCTCCGGGCGGATTTTCGTGCGCATGTACGGCACCTGTGCACGAAAATGTTCAGATGCGCGTTTTAGGAGATTTCGAGATGCTTTTCTGTTAAAAACGGTTTTGGGGAGTTTCTAGGGTCTGGGAAACACTTCAGCCAGTTCGGCGCTCGAAACCGCTCCGGACGGATTTTCGTGCGCATCTACGGCACCTGTGCACGAAAATGTTCAGATGCGCGTTTTAGTACATTTCGAGATGCTTTTCTGTTAAAAACGGTTTTGGGGAGTTTCTAGGGTCTAGGAAACACTTCAGCCAGTTCAGCGCTCGAAACCGCTCCGGACGGATTTTCGTGCGCATCTACGGCACCTGTGCACGAAAATGTTCAGATGCGCGTTTTAGGACATTTCGAGATGCTTTTCTGTTAAAAACGGTTTTGGGGAGTTTCTAGGGTCTGGGAAACACTTCAGGCAGTTCGGCGCTCGAAACCGCTCCGGACGGATTTTCGTTCGCATCTACGGCACCTGTGCACGAAAATGTTCAGATGCGCGTTTTAGGACATTTCGAGATGCTTTTCTGTTAAAAACGGTTTTGGGGAGTTTTTAGGGCCTGGGAAACACTTCAGGCAGTTCGGCGCTCGAAACGGCTCCGGACGGATTTTCGTGCGCATCTACGGCACCTGTGCTCGAAAATGTTCAGATGCGCGTTTTAGGACATTTCGAGATGCTTTTCTGTTAAAAACGGTTTTGGGGAGTTTCTAGGGTCTGGGAAACACTTCAGGCAGTTCGGCGCTCGAAACGGCTCCGGATGGAAATTCGTGCGCATCTACGGCACCTGTGCTCGAAAATGTTCAGATGCGCGTTTTAGGACATTTCGAGATGCTTTTCTGTTAAATACGGTTTTGGGGAGTTTCTAGGGTCTGGGAAACACTTCAGGCAGTTCGGCGCTCGAAACGGCTCCGGGCGGATTTTCATGCGCATGTACGGCACCTGTGCACGAAAATGTTCAGATGCGCGTTTTAGGAGATTTCGAGATGCTTTTCTGTTAAAAACGGTTTTGGGGAGTTTCTAGGGTCTGGGAAACACTTCAGCCAGTTCGGCGCTCGAAACCGCTCCGGACGGATTTTCGTGCGCATCTACGGCACCTGTGCACGAAAATGTTCAGATGCGCGTTTTAGTACATTTCGAGATGCTTTTCTGTTAAAAACGGTTTTGGGGAGTTTCTAGGGTCTGGGAAACACTTCAGCCAGTTCGGCGCTCGAAACCGCTCCGGACGGATTTTCGTGCGCATCTACGGCACCTGTGCACGAAAATGTTCAGATGCGCGTTTTAGGACATTTCGAGATGCTTTTCTGTTAAAAACGGTTTTGGGGAGTTTCTAGGGTCTGGGAAACACTTCAGGCAGTTCGGCGCTCGAAACCGCTCCGGACGGATTTTCGTGCGCATCTACGGCACCTGTGCACGAAAATGTTCAGATGCGCGTTTTAGGACATTTCGAGATGCTTTTCTGTTAAAAACGGTTTTGGGGAGTTTTTAGGGCCTGGGAAACACTTCGGCAGTTCGGCGCTCGAAACGGCTCCGGACGGATTTTCGTGCGCATCTACGGCACCTGTGCACGAAAATGTTGAGATGCTTTTCTGTTAAAAACGGTTTTGGGGAGTTTCTAGGGTCTGGAAAACACTTCAGGCAGTTCGGCGCTCGAAACGGCTCCGGACGGATTTTCGTGCGCATCTACGGCACCTGTGCACGAAAATGTTCAGATGCGCGTTTTAGGACATTTCGAGATGCTTTTCTGTTAAAAACGGTTTTGGGGAGTTTTTAGGGCCTGGGAAACACTTCAGGCAGTTCGGCGCTCGAAACGGCTACGGACGGATTTTCGTGCGCATCTACGGCACCTGTGCACGAAAATGTTCAGATGCGCGTTTTAGGACATTTCGAGATGCTTTTCTGTTAAAAACGGTTTTGGGGAGTTTCTAGGGTCTGGGAAACACTTCAGGCAGTTCGGCGCTCGAAACCGCTCCGGACGGATTTTCGTGCGCATCTACGGCACCTGTGCACGAAAATGTTCAGATGCGCGTTTTAGGACATTTCGAGATGCTTTTCTGTTAAAAACGGTTTTGGGGAGTTTTTAGGGCCTGGGAAACACTTCAGGCAGTTCGGCGCTCGAAACGGCTCCGGACGGATTTTCGTGCGCATCTACGGCACCTGTGCACGAAAATGTTGAGATGCTTTTCTGTTAAAAACGGTTTTGGGGAGTTTCTAGGGTCTGGAAAACACTTCAGGCAGTTCGGCGCTCGAAACGGCTCCGGACGGATTTTCGTGCGCATCTACGGCACCTGTGCACGAAAATGTTCAGATGCGCGTTTTAGGACATTTCGAGATGCTTTTCTGTTAAAAACGGTTTTGGGGAGTTTTTAGGGCCTGGGAAACACTTCAGGCAGTTCGGCGCTCGAAACGGCTACGGACGGATTTTCGTGCGCATCTACGGCACCTGTGCACGAAAATGTTCAGATGCGCGTTTTAGGACATTTCGAGATGCTTTTCTGTTAAAAACGGTTTTGGGGAGTTTCTAGGGTCTGGGAAACACTTCAGGCAGTTCGGCGCTCGAAACCGCTCCGGACGGATTTTCGTGCGCATCTACGGCACCTGTGCACGAAAATGTTCAGATGCGCGTTTTAGGACATTTCGAGATGCTTTTCTGTTAAAAACGGTTTTGGGGAGTTTTTAGGGCCTGGGAAACACTTCAGGCAGTTCGGCGCTCGAAACGGCTCCGGACGGATTTTCGTGCGCATCTACGGCACCTGTGCACGAAAATGTTGAGATGCTTTTCTGTTAAAAACGGTTTTGGGGAGTTTCTAGGGTCTGGAAAACACTTCAGGCAGTTCGGCGCACGAAACGGCTCCGGACGGATTTTCGTGCGCATCTACGGCACCTGTGCACGAAAATGTTCAGATGCGCGTTTTAGGACATTTCGAGATGCTTTTCTGTTAAAAACGGTTTTGGGGAGTTTCTAGGGTCTGGGAAACACTTCAGGCAGTTCGGCGCTCGAAACCGCTCCGGACGGATTTTCGTGCGCATCTACGGCACCTGTGCACGAAAATGTTCAGATGCGCGTTTTAGGACATTTCGAGATGCTTTTCTGTTAAAAACGGTTTTGGGGAGTTTTTAGGGCCTGGGAAACACTTCAGGCAGTTCGGCGCTCGAAACGGCTCCGGACGGATTTTCGTGCGCATCTACGGCACCTGTGCACGAAAATGTTGAGATGCTTTTCTGTTAAAAACGGTTTTGGGGAGTTTCTAGGGTCTGGAAAACACTTCAGGCAGTTCGGCGCTCGAAACGGCTCCGGACGGATTTTCGTGCGCATCTACGGCACCTGTGCACGAAAATGTTCAGATGCGCGTTTTAGGACATTTCGAGATGCTTTTCTGTTAAAAACGGTTTTGGGGAGTTTTTAGGGCCTGGGAAACACTTCAGGCAGTTCGGCGCTCGAAACGGCTCCGGACGGATTTTCGTGCGCATCTACGGCACCTGTACACGAAAATGTTCAGATGCGCGTTTTAGGACATTTCGAGATGCTTTTCTGTTAAAAACGGTTTTGGGGAGTTTTTAGGGCCTGGGAAACACTTCAGGCAGTTCGGCGCTCGAAACGGCTCCGGACGGATTTTCGTGCGCATCTACGGCACCTGTGCACGAAAATGTTCAGATGCGCGTTTTAGTACATTTCGAGATGCTTTTCTGTTAAAAACGGTTTTGGGGAGTTTCTAGGGTCTGGGAAACACTTCAGCCAGTTCGGCGCTCGAAACCGCTCCAGACGGATTTTCGTGCGCATCTATGGCACCTGTGCACGATAATGTTCAGATGCGCGTTTTAGGACATTTCGAGATGCTTTTCTGTTAAAAACGGTTTTGGGGAGTTTCTAGGGTCTGGAAAACACTTCAGGCAGTTCGGCGCTCGAAACGGCTCCGGACGGATTTTCGTGCGCATCTACGGCACCTGTGCACGAAAATGTTCAGATGCGCGTTTTAGGACATTTCGAGATGCTTTTCTGTTAAAAACGGTTTTGGGGAGTTTCTAGGGTCTGGGAAACACTTCAGGCAGTTCGGCGCTCGAAACCGCTCCGGACGGATTTTCGTGCGCATCTACGGCACCTGTGCACGAAAATGTTCAGATGCGCGTTTTAGGAGATTTCGCGATGCTTTTCTGTTAAAAACGGTTTTGGGGAGTTTCTAGGGTCTGGGAAACACTTCAGGCAGTTCGGCGCTCGAAACGGCTCCGGACGGATTTTCGTGCGCATCTACGGCACCTGTCCACGAAAATGTTCAGATGCGCGTTTTTGGAGATTTCGAGATGCTTTTCTGTTAAAAACGGTTTTGGGGAGTTTCTAGGGTCTGGGAAACACTTTAGGCAGTTCGGCGCTCGAAACGGCTCCGGACGGATTTTCGTGCGCATCTACTGCACCTGTGCACGAAAATGTTCAGATGCGCGTTTTAGGACATTTCGAGATGCTTTTCTGTTAAAAACGGTTTTGGGGAGTTTCTAGGGTCTGGCAAACACTTCAGGCAGTTCGGCGCTAGAAACGGCTCCGGACGGATTTTCGTGCGCATCTACGGCACCTGTGCACGAAAATGTTCAGATGCGCGTTTTAGGACATTTCGAGATGCCTTTCTGTTAAAAACGGTTTTGGGGAGTTTCTAGGGTCTGGGAAACACTTCAGGCAGTTCGGCGCTCGAAACGGCTCCGGACGGATTTTCGTGCGCATCTAAGGCACCTGTGCACGAAAATGTTCAGATGCGCGTTTTAGGACATTTCGAGATGCTTTTCTGTTAAATACGGTTTTGGGGAGTTTCTAGGGTCTGGGAAACACTTCAGGCAGTTCGGCGCTCGAAACGGCTCCGGACGGATTTTCGTGCGCATCTACGGCACCTCTGCACGAATATGTTCAGATACGCGTTTTAGGACATTTCGAGATGCTTTTCTGTTAAAAACGGTTTTGGGGAGTTTCTAGGGTCTGGGAAACACTTCAGCCAGTTCGGCGCTCGAAACCGCTCCGGACGGATTTTCGTGCGCATCTACGGCACCTGTGCACGAAAATGTTCAGATGCGCGTTTTAGGACATTTCGAGATGCTTTTCTGTTAAAAACGGTTTTGGGGAGTTTCTAGGGTCTGGCAAACACTTCAGGCAGTTCGGCGCTCGAAACGGCTCCGGACGGATTTTCGTGCTCATCTACGGCACCTGTGCACGAAAATGTTCAGATGCGCGTTTTAGGACACTTCGAGATGCTTTTCTGTTAAAAACGGTTTTGGGGAGTTTCTAGGGTCTGGGAAACACTTCAGGCAGTTCGGCGCTCGAAACCGCTCCGGACGGATTTTCGTGCGCATCTACGGCACCTGTGCACGAAAATGTTCAGATGCGCGTTTTAGGACATTTCGAGATGCTTTTCTGTTAAATACGGTTTTGGGGAGTTTCTAGGGTCTGGGAAACACTTCAGGCAGTTCGGCGCTCGAAACGGCTCCGGGCGGATTTTCGTGCGCATGTACGGCACCTGTGCACGAAAATGTTCAGATGCGCGTTTTAGGAGATTTCGAGATGCTTTTCTGTTAAAAACGGTTTTGGGGAGTTTCTAGGGTCTGGGAAACACTTCAGCCAGTTCGGCGCTCGAAACCGCTCCGGACGGATTTTCGTGCGCATCTACGGCACCTGTGCACGAAAATGTTCAGATGCGCGTTTTAGTACATTTCGAGATGCTTTTCTGTTAAAAACGGTTTTGGGGAGTTTCTAGGGTCTGGGAAATACTTCAGCCAGTTCGGCGCTCGAAACCGCTCCAGACGGATTTTCGTGCGCATCTACGGCACCTGTGCACGAAAATGTTCAGATGCGCGTTTTAGGACATTTCGAGATGCTTTTCTGTTAAAAACGGTTTTGGGGAGTTTCTAGGGTCTGGGAAACACTTCAGGCAGTTCGGCGCTCGAAACCTCTCCGGACGGATTTTCGTGCGCATCTACGGCACCTGTGCACGAAAATGTTCAGATGCGCGTTTTAGGACATTTCGAGATGCTTTTCTGTTAAAAACGGTTTTGGGGAGTTTTTAGGGCCTGGGAAACACTTCAGGCAGTTCGGCGCTCGAAACGGCTCCGGACGGATTTTTGTGCGCATCTACGGCACCTGTGCACGAAAATGTTGAGATGCTTTTCTGTTAAAAACGGTTTTGGGGAGTTTCTAGGGTCTGGAAAACACTTCAGGCAGTTCGGCGCTCGAAACGGCTCCGGACGGATTTTCGTGCGCATCTACGGCACCTGTGCACGAAAATGTTCAGATGCGCGTTTTAGGACATTTCGAGATGCTTTTCTGTTAAAAACGGTTTTGGGGAGTTTTTAGGGCCTGGGAAACACTTCAGGCAGTTCGGCGCTCGAAACGGCTCCGGACGGATTTTCGTGCGCATCTACGGCACCTGTGCACGAAAATGTTGAGATGCGCGTTTTAGGACATTTCGAGATGCTTTTCTGTTAAAAACGGTTTTGGGGAGTTTCTAGGGTCTGGGAAACACTTCAGGCAGTTCGGCGCTCGAAACGGCTCCGGACGGATTTTCGTGCGCATGTACGGCACCTGTGCACGAAAATGTTCAGATGCGCGTTTTAGGAGATTTCGAGATGCTTTTCTGTTAAAAACGGTTTTGGGGAGTTTCTAGGGTCTGGGAAACACTTCAGCCAGTTCGGCGCTCGAAACCGCTCCGGACGGATTTTCGTGCGCATCTACGGCACCTGTGCACGAAAATGTTCAGATGCGCGTTTTAGGACATTTCGAGATGCTTTTCTGTTAAAAACGGTTTTGGGGAGTTTCTAGGGTCTGGAAAACACTTCAGGCAGTTCGGCGCTCGAAACGGCTCCGGACGGATTTTCGTGCGCATCTACGGCACCTGTGCACGAAAATGTTCAGATGCGCGTTTTAGTACATTTCGAGATGCTTTTCTGTTAAAAACGGTTTTGGGGAGTTTCTAGGGTCTGGGAAACACTTCAGCCAGTTCGGCGCTTGAAACCGCTCCGGACGGATTTTCGTGCGCATCTACGGCACCTGTGCACGATAATGTTCAGATGCGCGTTTTAGGACATTTCGAGATGCTTTTCTGTTAAAAACGGTTTTGGGGAGTTTCTAGGGTCTGGGAAACACTTCAGGCAGTTCGGCGCTCGAAACCGCTCCGGACGGATTTTCGTGCGCATCTACGGCACCTGTGCACGAAAATGTTTAGATGCGCGTTTTAGGACATTTCGAGATACTTTTCGGTTAAAAATGGTTTTGGGGAGATTCTAGGGTCTGGAAAACACTTCAGGCAGTTCGGCGCTCGAAACGGCTCCGGACGGATTTTCGTGCGCATCTACGGCACCTGTGCACGAAAATGTTCAGATGCGCGTTTTAGGACATTTCGAGATGCTTTTCTGTTAAAAACGGTTTTGGGGAGTTTCTAGGGTCTGGGAAACACTTCAGGCAGTTCGGCGCTCGAAACGGCTCCGGACGGATTTTCGTGCGCATCTACTGCACCAGTGCACGAAAATGTTCAGATGCGCGTTTTAGGACATTTCGAGATGCTTTTCGGTTAAAAACGATTTTGGGGAGATTCTAGGGTCTGGAAAACACTTCAGGCAGTTCGGCGCTCGAAACGGCTCCGGACGGATTTTCGTGCGCATATACGGCACCTGTGCACGAAAATGTTCAGATGCGCGTTTTAGGACATTTCGAGATGCTTTTCGGTTAAAAACGGTTTTGGGGAGTTTCTAGGGTCTGGAAAACATTTCAGGCAGTTCGGCGCTCGAAACGGCTCCGGACGGATTTTCGTGCGCGTCTACGGCACCTGTGCACGAAAATGTTCAGATGCGCGTTTTAGGACATTTCGAGATGCTTTTTGGTTAAAAACGGTTTTGGGGAGTTTCTTGGGTCTGGGAAACACTTCAGGCAGTTCGGCGCTCGAAACGGCTCCGGACGGATTTTCGTGCGCATCTACTGCACCTGTGCACGAAAATGTTGAGATGCGCGTTTTAGGACATTTCGAGATGCTTTTCTGTTAAAAACGGTTTTGGGGTGTTTCTAGGGTCTGGGAAACACTTCAGGCAGTTCGGCGCTCGAAACGGCTCCGGACGGATTTTCGTGCGCATCTACGGCACCTGTGCACGAAAATGTTGAGATGCGCGTTTTAGGACATTTCGAGATGCTTTTCGGTTAAAAACGGTTTTGGGGAGTTTCTAGGGTCTGGGAAACACGTCAGGCAGTTCGGCGCTCGAAACCGCTCCGGACGGATTTTCGTGCGCATCTACGCCTGTGCACGAAAATGTTTAGATGCGCGTTTTAGGACATTTCGAGATACTTTTCGGTTAAAAACGGTTTTGGGGAGATTCTAGGGTCTGGAAAACACTTCAGGCAGTTCGGCGCTCGAAACGGCTCCGGACGGATTTTCGTGCGCATCTACGGCACCTGTGCACGAAAATGTTCAGATGCGCGTTTTAGGACATTTCGAGATGCTTTTCTGTTAAAAACGGTTTTGGGGAGTTTCTAGGGTCTGGGAAACACTTCAGGCAGTTCGGCGCTCGAAACGGCTCCGGACGGATTTTCGTGCGCATCTACTGCACCTGTGCACGAAAATGTTCAGATGCGCGTTTTAGGACATTTCGAGATGCTTTTCGGTTAAAAACGATTTTGGGGAGATTCTAGGGTCTGGAAAACACTTCAGGCAGTTCGGCGCTAAAACGGCTCCGGACGGATTTTCGTGCGCATATACGGCACCTGTGCACGAAAATGTTCAGATGCGCGTTTTAGGACATTTCGAGATGCTTTTCTGTTAAAAACGGTTTTGGGGAGTTTCTAGGGTCTGGGAAACACTTCAGGCAGTTCGGCGCTCGAAACGGCTCCGGGCGGATTTTCGTGCGCATCTACTGCACCTGTGCACGAAAATGTTCAGATGCGCGTTTTAGGACATTTCGAGATGCTTTTCTGTTAAAAACGGTTTTGGGGAGTTTCTAGGGTCTGGGAAACACTTCAGGCAGTTCGGCGCTCGAAACGGCTCCGGACGGATTTTCGTGCGCATATACGGCACCTGTGCACGAATATGTTCAGATGCGCGTTTTAGGAGATTTCGAGATGCTTTTCTGTTAAAAACGGTTTTGGGGAGTTTCTAGGGTCTGGGAAACACTTCAGGCAGTTCGGCGCTCGATACGGCTCCGGACGGATTTTCGTGCGCATCTACTGCACCTGTGCACGAAAATGTTCAGATGCGCGTTTTAGGACATTTCGAGATGCTTTTCTGTTAAAAACGGTTTTGGGGAGTTTCTAGGGTCTGGGAAACACTTCAGGCAGTTCGGCGCTCGAAACGGCTCCGGACGGATTTTCGTGCGCATCTACTGCACCTGTGCACGAAAATGTTCAGATGCGCGTTTTAGGACATTTCGAGATGCTTTTCGGTTAAAAACGGTTTTAGGGAGATTCTAGGGTCTGGAAAACACTTCAGGCAGTTCGGCGCTCGAAACGGCTCCGGACGGATTTTCGTGCGCATTTACGGCACCTGTGCACGAAAATGTTCAGATGCGCGTTTTAGGACATTTCGAGATGCTTTTCTGTTAAAAACGGTTTTGGGGAGTTTCTAGGGTCTGGGAAACACTTCAGGCAGTTCGGCGCTCGAAACGGCTCCGGACGGATTTTCGTGCGCATCTACTGCACCTGTGCACGAAAATGTTCAGATGCGCGTTTTAGGACATTTCGCGATGCTTTTCTGTTAAAAACGGTTTTGGGGAGTTTCTAGGGTCTGGGAAACACTTCAGGCAGTTCGGCGCTCGAAACGGCTCCGGACGGATTTTCGTGCGCATCTACGGCACCTGTCCACGAAAATGTTCAGATGCGCGTTTTAGGAGATTTCGAGATGCTTTTCTGTTAAAAACGGTTTTGGGGAGTTTCTAGGGTCTGGGAAACACTTCAGGCAGTTCGGCGCTCGAAACGGCTCCGGACGGATTTTCGTGCGCATCTACTGCACCTGTGCACGAAAATGTTCAGATGCGCGTTTTAGGATATTTCGAGATGCTTTTCTGTTAAAAACGGTTTTGGGGAGTTTCTAGGGTCTGGGAAACACTTCAGGCAGTTCGGCACTCGAAATCGCTCCGGACGGATTTTCGTGCGCATCTACGGCACCTGTGCTCGAAAATGTTCAGATGCGCGTTTTAGGACATTTCGAGATGCTTTTCGGTTAAAAACGGTTTTGGGGAGATTCTAGGGTCTGGAAAACACTTCAGGCAGTTCGGCGCTCGAAACGGCTCCGGACGGATTTTCGTGCGCATCTACGGCACCTGTGCACGAAAATGTTCAGATGCGCGTTTTAGGACATTTCGAGATGCCTTTCTGTTAAAAACGGTTTTGGGGAGTTTCTAGGGTCTGGGAAACACTTCAGGCAGTTCGGCGCTCGAAACGGCTCCGGACGGATTTTCGTGCGCATCTACGGCACCTGTGCACGAAAATGTTCAGATGCGCGTTTTAGTACATTTCGAGATGCTTTTCTGTTAAAAACGGTTTTGGGGAGTTTCTAGGGTCTGGGAAATACTTCAGCCAGTTCGGCGCTCGAAACCGCTCCGGACGGATTTTCGTGCGCATCTACGGCACCTGTGCACGAAAATGTTCAGATGCGCGTTTTAGTACATTTCGAGATGCTTTTCTGTTAAAAACGGTTTTGGGGAGTTTCTAGGGTCTGGGAAATACTTCAGCCAGTTCGGCGCTCGAAACCGCTCCGGACGGATTTTCGTGCGCATCTACGGCACCTGTGCACGAAAATGTTCAGATGCGCGTTTTAGGACATTTCGAGATGCTTTTCTGTTAAAAACGGTTTTGGGGAGTTTCTAGGGTCTGGGAAACACTTCAGGCAGTTCGGCGCTCGAAACGGCTCCGGACGGATTTTCGTGCGCATCTACGGCACCTGTGCACGAAAATGTTCATATGCGCGTTTTAGTACATTTCGAGATGCTTTTCTGTTAAAAACGGTTTTGGGGAGTTTCTAGGGTCTGGGAAACACTTCAGCCAGTTCGGCGCTCGAAACCGCTCCGGACGGATTTTCGTGCGCATCTACGGCACCTGTGCACGATAATGTTCAGATGCGCGTTTTAGGACATTTCGAGATGCTTTTCTGTTAAAAACGGTTTTGGGGAGTTTCTAGGGTCTGGAAAACACTTCAGGCAGTTCGGCGCTCGAAACGGCTCCGGACGGATTTTCGTGCGCATCTACGGCACCTGTGCACGAAAATGTTCAGATGCGCGTTTTAGGACATTTCGAGATGCTTTTCTGTTAAAAACGGTTTTGGGGAGTTTTTAGGGCCTGGGAAACACTTCAGGCAGTTCGGCGCTCGAAACGGCTCCGGACGGATTTTCGTGCGCATGTACGGCACCTGTGCACGAAAATGTTCAGATGCGCGTTTTAGGAGATTTCGAGATGCTTTTCTGTTAAAAACGGTTTTGGGGAGTTTCTAGGGTCTGGGAAACACTTCAGCCAGTTCGGCGCTCGAAACCGCTCCGGACGGATTTTCGTGCGCATCTACGGCACCTGTGCACGAAAATGTTCAGATGCGCGTTTTAGGACATTTCGAGATGCTTTTCTGTTAAAAACGGTTTTGGGGAGTTTCTAGGGTCTGGAAAACACTTCAGGCAGTTCGGCGCTCGAAACGGCTCCGGACGGATTTTCGTGCGCATCTACGGCACCTGTGCACGAAAATGTTCAGATGCGCGTTTTAGTACATTTCGAGATGCTTTTCTGTTAAAAACGGTTTTGGGGAGTTTCTAGGGTCTGGGAAACACTTCAGCCAGTTCGGCGCTTGAAACCGCTCCGGACGGATTTTCGTGCGCATCTACGGCACCTGTGCACGATAATGTTCAGATGCGCGTTTTAGGACATTTCGAGATGCTTTTCTGTTAAAAACGGTTTTGGGGAGTTTCTAGGGTCTGGGAAACACTTCAGGCAGTTCGGCGCTCGAAACCGCTCCGGACGGATTTTCGTGCGCATCTACGGCACCTGTGCACGAAAATGTTTAGATGCGCGTTTTAGGACATTTCGAGATACTTTTCGGTTAAAAATGGTTTTGGGGAGATTCTAGGGTCTGGAAAACACTTCAGGCAGTTCGGCGCTCGAAACGGCTCCGGACGGATTTTCGTGCGCATCTACGGCACCTGTGCACGAAAATGTTCAGATGCGCGTTTTAGGACATTTCGAGATGCTTTTCTGTTAAAAACGGTTTTGGGGAGTTTCTAGGGTCTGGGAAACACTTCAGGCAGTTCGGCGCTCGAAACGGCTCCGGACGGATTTTCGTGCGCATCTACTGCACCTGTGCACGAAAATGTTCAGATGCGCGTTTTAGGACATTTCGAGATGCTTTTCGGTTAAAAACGATTTTGGGGAGATTCTAGGGTCTGGAAAACACTTCAGGCAGTTCGGCGCTCGAAACGGCTCCGGACGGATTTTCGTGCGCATATACGGCACCTGTGCACGAAAATGTTCAGATGCGCGTTTTAGGACATTTCGAGATGCTTTTCGGTTAAAAACGGTTTTGGGGAGTTTCTAGGGTCTGGAAAACATTTCAGGCAGTTCGGCGCTCGAAACGGCTCCGGACGGATTTTCGTGCGCATCTACGGCACCTGTGCACGAAAATGTTCAGATGCGCGTTTTAGGACATTTCGAGATGCTTTTTGGTTAAAAACGGTTTTGGGGAGTTTCTTGGGTCTGGGAAACACTTCAGGCAGTTCGGCGCTCGAAACGGCTCCGGACGGATTTTCGTGCGCATCTACTGCACCTGTGCACGAAAATGTTGAGATGCGCGTTTTAGGACATTTCGAGATGCTTTTCTGTTAAAAACGGTTTTGGGGTGTTTCTAGGGTCTGGGAAACACTTCAGGCAGTTCGGCGCTCGAAACGGCTCCGGACGGATTTTCGTGCGCATCTACGGCACCTGTGCACGAAAATGTTGAGATGCGCGTTTTAGGACATTTCGAGATGCTTTTCGGTTAAAAACGGTTTTGGGGAGTTTCTAGGGTCTGGGAAACACGTCAGGCAGTTCGGCGCTCGAAACCGCTCCGGACGGATTTTCGTGCGCATCTACGCCTGTGCACGAAAATGTTTAGATGCGCGTTTTAGGACATTTCGAGATACTTTTCGGTTAAAAACGGTTTTGGGGAGATTCTAGGGTCTGGAAAACACTTCAGGCAGTTCGGCGCTCGAAACGGCTCCGGACGGATTTTCGTGCGCATCTACGGCACCTGTGCACGAAAATGTTCAGATGCGCGTTTTAGGACATTTCGAGATGCTTTTCTGTTAAAAACGGTTTTGGGGAGTTTCTAGGGTCTGGGAAACACTTCAGGCAGTTCGGCGCTCGAAACGGCTCCGGACGGATTTTCGTGCGCATCTACTGCACCTGTGCACGAAAATGTTCAGATGCGCGTTTTAGGACATTTCGAGATGCTTTTCGGTTAAAAACGATTTTGGGGAGATTCTAGGGTCTGGAAAACACTTCAGGCAGTTCGGCGCTCGAAACGGCTCCGGACGGATTTTCGTGCGCATATACGGCACCTGTGCACGAAAATGTTCAGATGCGCGTTTTAGGACATTTCGAGATGCTTTTCTGTTAAAAACGGTTTTGGGGAGTTTCTAGGGTCTGGGAAACACTTCAGGCAGTTCGGCGCTCGAAACGGCTCCGGGCGGATTTTCGTGCGCATCTACTGCACCTGTGCACGAAAATGTTCAGATGCGCGTTTTAGGACATTTCGAGATGCTTTTCTGTTAAAAACGGTTTTGGGGAGTTTCTAGGGTCTGGGAAACACTTCAGGCAGTTCGGCGCTCGAAACGGCTCCGGACGGATTTTCGTGCGCATATACGGCACCTGTGCACGAAAATGTTCAGATGCGCGTTTTAGGAGATTTCGAGATGCTTTTCTGTTAAAAACGGTTTTGGGGAGTTTCTAGGGTCTGGGAAACACTTCAGGCAGTTCGGCGCTCGAAACGGCTCCGGACGGATTTTCGTGCGCATCTACTGCACCTGTGCACGAAAATGTTCAGATGCGCGTTTTAGGACATTTCGAGATGCTTTTCTGTTAAAAACGGTTTTGGGGAGTTTCTAGGGTCTGGGAAACACTTCAGGCAGTTCGGCGCTCGAAACGGCTCCGGACGGATTTTCGTGCGCATCTACTGCACCTGTGCACGAAAATGTTCAGATGCGCGTTTTAGGACATTTCGAGATGCTTTTCGGTTAAAAACGGTTTTAGGGAGATTCTAGGGTCTGGAAAACACTTCAGGCAGTTCGGCGCTCGAAACGGCTCCGGACGGATTTTCGTGCGCATTTACGGCACCTGTGCACGAAAATGTTCAGATGCGCGTTTTAGGACATTTCGAGATGCTTTTCTGTTAAAAACGGTTTTGGGGAGTTTCTAGGGTCTGGGAAACACTTCAGGCAGTTCGGCGCTCGAAACGGCTCCGGACGGATTTTCGTGCGCATCTACTGCACCTGTGCACGAAAATGTTCAGATGCGCGTTTTAGGACATTTCGCGATGCTTTTCTGTTAAAAACGGTTTTGGGGAGTTTCTAGGGTCTGGGAAACACTTCAGGCAGTTCGGCGCTCGAAACGGCTCCGGACGGATTTTCGTGCGCATCTACGGCACCTGTCCACGAAAATGTTCAGATGCGCGTTTTAGGAGATTTCGAGATGCTTTTCTGTTAAAAACGGTTTTGGGGAGTTTCTAGGGTCTGGGAAACACTTCAGGCAGTTCGGCGCTCGAAACGGCTCCGGACGGATTTTCGTGCGCATCTACTGCACCTGTGCACGAAAATGTTCAGATGCGCGTTTTAGGATATTTCGAGATGCTTTTCTGTTAAAAACGGTTTTGGGGAGTTTCTAGGGTCTGGGAAACACTTCAGGCAGTTCGGCACTCGAAATCGCTCCGGACGGATTTTCGTGCGCATCTACGGCACCTGTGCTCGAAAATGTTCAGATGCGCGTTTTAGGACATTTCGAGATGCTTTTCGGTTAAAAACGGTTTTGGGGAGATTCTAGGGTCTGGAAAACACTTCAGGCAGTTCGGCGCTCGAAACGGCTCCGGACGGATTTTCGTGCGCATCTACGGCACCTGTGCACGAAAATGTTCAGATGCGCGTTTTAGGACATTTCGAGATGCCTTTCTGTTAAAAACGGTTTTGGGGAGTTTCTAGGGTCTGGGAAACACTTCAGGCAGTTCGGCGCTCGAAACGGCTCCGGACGGATTTTCGTGCGCATCTACGGCACCTGTGCACGAAAATGTTCAGATGCGCGTTTTAGTACATTTCGAGATGCTTTTCTGTTAAAAACGGTTTTGGGGAGTTTCTAGGGTCTGGGAAATACTTCAGCCAGTTCGGCGCTCGAAACCGCTCCGGACGGATTTTCGTGCGCATCTACGGCACCTGTGCACGAAAATGTTCAGATGCGCGTTTTAGTACATTTCGAGATGCTTTTCTGTTAAAAACGGTTTTGGGGAGTTTCTAGGGTCTGGGAAATACTTCAGCCAGTTCGGCGCTCGAAACCGCTCCGGACGGATTTTCGTGCGCATCTACGGCACCTGTGCACGAAAATGTTCAGATGCGCGTTTTAGGACATTTCGAGATGCTTTTCTGTTAAAAACGGTTTTGGGGAGTTTCTAGGGTCTGGGAAACACTTCAGGCAGTTCGGCGCTCGAAACGGCTCCGGACGGATTTTCGTGCGCATCTACGGCACCTGTGCACGAAAATGTTCATATGCGCGTTTTAGTACATTTCGAGATGCTTTTCTGTTAAAAACGGTTTTGGGGAGTTTCTAGGGTCTGGGAAACACTTCAGCCAGTTCGGCGCTCGAAACCGCTCCGGACGGATTTTCGTGCGCATCTACGGCACCTGTGCACGATAATGTTCAGATGCGCGTTTTAGGACATTTCGAGATGCTTTTCTGTTAAAAACGGTTTTGGGGAGTTTCTAGGGTCTGGAAAACACTTCAGGCAGTTCGGCGCTCGAAACCGCTCCGGACGGATTTTCGTGCGCATCTACGGCACCTGTGCACGAAAATGTTCAGATGCGCGTTTTAGGACACTTCGAGATGCTTTTCTGTTAAAAACGGTTTTGGGGAGTTTCTAGGGTCTGGGAAACACTTCAGGCAGTTCGGCGCTCGAAACCGCTCCGGACGGATTTTCGTGCGCATCTACGGCACCTGTGCACGAAAATGTTCAGATGCGCGTTTTAGGACATTTCGAGATGCTTTTCTGTTAAAAACGGTTTTGGGGAGTTTTTAGGGCCTGGGAAACACTTCAGGCAGTACGGCGCTCGAAACGGCTCCGGACGGATTTTCGTGCGCATCTACGGCACCTGTGCACGAAAATGTTGAGATGCGCGTTTTTGGACATTTCGAGATGCTTTTCTGTTAAAAACGGTTTTGGGGAGTTTCTAGGGTCTGGGAAACACTTCAGGCAGTTCGGCGCTCGAAACAGCTCTGGACGGATTTTCGTGCACATCTACGGCACCTGTGCACGAAAATGTTCAGATGCGCGTTTTAGGACATTTCGAGATGCCTTTCTGTTAAAAACGGTTTTGGGGAGTTTCTAGGGTCTGGGAAACACTTCAGGCAGTTCGGCGCTCGAAACGGCTCCGGACGGATTTTCGTGCGCATCTACGGCACCTGTGCACGAAAATGTTCAGATGCGCGTTTTAGTACATTTCGAGATGCTTTTCTGTTAAAAACGGTTTTGGGGAGTTTCTAGGGTCTGGGAAACACTTCAGGCAGTTCGGCGCTCGAAACGGCTCCGGACGGATTTTCGTGCGCATGTACGGCACCTGTGCACGAAAATGTTCAGATGCGCGTTTTAGGAGATTTCGAGATGCTTTTCTGTTAAAAACGGTTTTGGGGAGTTTCTAGGGTCTGGGAAACACTTCAGCCAGTTCGGCGCTCGAAACCGCTCCGGACGGATTTTCGTGCGCATCTACGGCACCTGTGCACGAAAATGTTCAGATGCGCGTTTTAGGACATTTCGAGATGCTTTTCTGTTAAAAACGGTTTTGGGGAGTTTCTAGGGTCTGGAAAACACTTCAGGCAGTTCGGCGCTCGAAACGGCTCCGGACGGATTTTCGTGCGCATCTACGGCACCTGTGCACGAAAATGTTCAGATGCGCGTTTTAGTACATTTCGAGATGCTTTTCTGTTAAAAACGGTTTTGGGGAGTTTCTAGGGTCTGGGAAACACTTCAGCCAGTTCGGCGCTTGAAACCGCTCCGGACGGATTTTCGTGCGCATCTACGGCACCTGTGCACGATAATGTTCAGATGCGCGTTTTAGGACATTTCGAGATGCTTTTCTGTTAAAAACGGTTTTGGGGAGTTTCTAGGGTCTGGGAAACACTTCAGGCAGTTCGGCGCTCGAAACCGCTCCGGACGGATTTTCGTGCGCATCTACGGCACCTGTGCACGAAAATGTTTAGATGCGCGTTTTAGGACATTTCGAGATACTTTTCGGTTAAAAATGGTTTTGGGGAGATTCTAGGGTCTGGAAAACACTTCAGGCAGTTCGGCGCTCGAAACGGCTCCGGACGGATTTTCGTGCGCATCTACGGCACCTGTGCACGAAAATGTTCAGATGCGCGTTTTAGGACATTTCGAGATGCTTTTCTGTTAAAAACGGTTTTGGGGAGTTTCTAGGGTCTGGGAAACACTTCAGGCAGTTCGGCGCTCGAAACGGCTCCGGACGGATTTTCGTGCGCATCTACTGCACCAGTGCACGAAAATGTTCAGATGCGCGTTTTAGGACATTTCGAGATGCTTTTCGGTTAAAAACGATTTTGGGGAGATTCTAGGGTCTGGAAAACACTTCAGGCAGTTCGGCGCTCGAAACGGCTCCGGACGGATTTTCGTGCGCATATACGGCACCTGTGCACGAAAATGTTCAGATGCGCGTTTTAGGACATTTCGAGATGCTTTTCGGTTAAAAACGGTTTTGGGGAGTTTCTAGGGTCTGGAAAACATTTCAGGCAGTTCGGCGCTCGAAACGGCTCCGGACGGATTTTCGTGCGCGTCTACGGCACCTGTGCACGAAAATGTTCAGATGCGCGTTTTAGGACATTTCGAGATGCTTTTTGGTTAAAAACGGTTTTGGGGAGTTTCTTGGGTCTGGGAAACACTTCAGGCAGTTCGGCGCTCGAAACGGCTCCGGACGGATTTTCGTGCGCATCTACTGCACCTGTGCACGAAAATGTTGAGATGCGCGTTTTAGGACATTTCGAGATGCTTTTCTGTTAAAAACGGTTTTGGGGTGTTTCTAGGGTCTGGGAAACACTTCAGGCAGTTCGGCGCTCGAAACGGCTCCGGACGGATTTTCGTGCGCATCTACGGCACCTGTGCACGAAAATGTTGAGATGCGCGTTTTAGGACATTTCGAGATGCTTTTCGGTTAAAAACGGTTTTGGGGAGTTTCTAGGGTCTGGGAAACACGTCAGGCAGTTCGGCGCTCGAAACCGCTCCGGACGGATTTTCGTGCGCATCTACGCCTGTGCACGAAAATGTTTAGATGCGCGTTTTAGGACATTTCGAGATACTTTTCGGTTAAAAACGGTTTTGGGGAGATTCTAGGGTCTGGAAAACACTTCAGGCAGTTCGGCGCTCGAAACGGCTCCGGACGGATTTTCGTGCGCATCTACGGCACCTGTGCACGAAAATGTTCAGATGCGCGTTTTAGGACATTTCGAGATGCTTTTCTGTTAAAAACGGTTTTGGGGAGTTTCTAGGGTCTGGGAAACACTTCAGGCAGTTCGGCGCTCGAAACGGCTCCGGACGGATTTTCGTGCGCATCTACTGCACCTGTGCACGAAAATGTTCAGATGCGCGTTTTAGGACATTTCGAGATGCTTTTCGGTTAAAAACGATTTTGGGGAGATTCTAGGGTCTGGAAAACACTTCAGGCAGTTCGGCGCTAAAACGGCTCCGGACGGATTTTCGTGCGCATATACGGCACCTGTGCACGAAAATGTTCAGATGCGCGTTTTAGGACATTTCGAGATGCTTTTCTGTTAAAAACGGTTTTGGGGAGTTTCTAGGGTCTGGGAAACACTTCAGGCAGTTCGGCGCTCGAAACGGCTCCGGGCGGATTTTCGTGCGCATCTACTGCACCTGTGCACGAAAATGTTCAGATGCGCGTTTTAGGACATTTCGAGATGCTTTTCTGTTAAAAACGGTTTTGGGGAGTTTCTAGGGTCTGGGAAACACTTCAGGCAGTTCGGCGCTCGAAACGGCTCCGGACGGATTTTCGTGCGCATATACGGCACCTGTGCACGAATATGTTCAGATGCGCGTTTTAGGAGATTTCGAGATGCTTTTCTGTTAAAAACGGTTTTGGGGAGTTTCTAGGGTCTGGGAAACACTTCAGGCAGTTCGGCGCTCGATACGGCTCCGGACGGATTTTCGTGCGCATCTACTGCACCTGTGCACGAAAATGTTCAGATGCGCGTTTTAGGACATTTCGAGATGCTTTTCTGTTAAAAACGGTTTTGGGGAGTTTCTAGGGTCTGGGAAACACTTCAGGCAGTTCGGCGCTCGAAACGGCTCCGGACGGATTTTCGTGCGCATCTACTGCACCTGTGCACGAAAATGTTCAGATGCGCGTTTTAGGACATTTCGAGATGCTTTTCGGTTAAAAACGGTTTTAGGGAGATTCTAGGGTCTGGAAAACACTTCAGGCAGTTCGGCGCTCGAAACGGCTCCGGACGGATTTTCGTGCGCATTTACGGCACCTGTGCACGAAAATGTTCAGATGCGCGTTTTAGGACATTTCGAGATGCTTTTCTGTTAAAAACGGTTTTGGGGAGTTTCTAGGGTCTGGGAAACACTTCAGGCAGTTCGGCGCTCGAAACGGCTCCGGACGGATTTTCGTGCGCATCTACTGCACCTGTGCACGAAAATGTTCAGATGCGCGTTTTAGGACATTTCGCGATGCTTTTCTGTTAAAAACGGTTTTGGGGAGTTTCTAGGGTCTGGGAAACACTTCAGGCAGTTCGGCGCTCGAAACGGCTCCGGACGGATTTTCGTGCGCATCTACGGCACCTGTCCACGAAAATGTTCAGATGCGCGTTTTAGGAGATTTCGAGATGCTTTTCTGTTAAAAACGGTTTTGGGGAGTTTCTAGGGTCTGGGAAACACTTCAGGCAGTTCGGCGCTCGAAACGGCTCCGGACGGATTTTCGTGCGCATCTACTGCACCTGTGCACGAAAATGTTCAGATGCGCGTTTTAGGATATTTCGAGATGCTTTTCTGTTAAAAACGGTTTTGGGGAGTTTCTAGGGTCTGGGAAACACTTCAGGCAGTTCGGCACTCGAAATCGCTCCGGACGGATTTTCGTGCGCATCTACGGCACCTGTGCTCGAAAATGTTCAGATGCGCGTTTTAGGACATTTCGAGATGCTTTTCGGTTAAAAACGGTTTTGGGGAGATTCTAGGGTCTGGAAAACACTTCAGGCAGTTCGGCGCTCGAAACGGCTCCGGACGGATTTTCGTGCGCATCTACGGCACCTGTGCACGAAAATGTTCAGATGCGCGTTTTAGGACATTTCGAGATGCCTTTCTGTTAAAAACGGTTTTGGGGAGTTTCTAGGGTCTGGGAAACACTTCAGGCAGTTCGGCGCTCGAAACGGCTCCGGACGGATTTTCGTGCGCATCTACGGCACCTGTGCACGAAAATGTTCAGATGCGCGTTTTAGTACATTTCGAGATGCTTTTCTGTTAAAAACGGTTTTGGGGAGTTTCTAGGGTCTGGGAAATACTTCAGCCAGTTCGGCGCTCGAAACCGCTCCGGACGGATTTTCGTGCGCATCTACGGCACCTGTGCACGAAAATGTTCAGATGCGCGTTTTAGTACATTTCGAGATGCTTTTCTGTTAAAAACGGTTTTGGGGAGTTTCTAGGGTCTGGGAAATACTTCAGCCAGTTCGGCGCTCGAAACCGCTCCGGACGGATTTTCGTGCGCATCTACGGCACCTGTGCACGAAAATGTTCAGATGCGCGTTTTAGGACATTTCGAGATGCTTTTCTGTTAAAAACGGTTTTGGGGAGTTTCTAGGGTCTGGGAAACACTTCAGGCAGTTCGGCGCTCGAAACGGCTCCGGACGGATTTTCGTGCGCATCTACGGCACCTGTGCACGAAAATGTTCATATGCGCGTTTTAGTACATTTCGAGATGCTTTTCTGTTAAAAACGGTTTTGGGGAGTTTCTAGGGTCTGGGAAACACTTCAGCCAGTTCGGCGCTCGAAACCGCTCCGGACGGATTTTCGTGCGCATCTACGGCACCTGTGCACGATAATGTTCAGATGCGCGTTTTAGGACATTTCGAGATGCTTTTCTGTTAAAAACGGTTTTGGGGAGTTTCTAGGGTCTGGAAAACACTTCAGGCAGTTCGGCGCTCGAAACGGCTCCGGACGGATTTTCGTGCGCATCTACGGCACCTGTGCACGAAAATGTTCAGATGCGCGTTTTAGGACATTTCGAGATGCTTTTCTGTTAAAAACGGTTTTGGGGAGTTTTTAGGGCCTGGGAAACACTTCAGGCAGTTCGGCGCTCGAAACGGCTCCGGACGGATTTTCGTGCGCATGTACGGCACCTGTGCACGAAAATGTTCAGATGCGCGTTTTAGGAGATTTCGAGATGCTTTTCTGTTAAAAACGGTTTTGGGGAGTTTCTAGGGTCTGGGAAACACTTCAGCCAGTTCGGCGCTCGAAACCGCTCCGGACGGATTTTCGTGCGCATCTACGGCACCTGTGCACGAAAATGTTCAGATGCGCGTTTTAGGACATTTCGAGATGCTTTTCTGTTAAAAACGGTTTTGGGGAGTTTCTAGGGTCTGGAAAACACTTCAGGCAGTTCGGCGCTCGAAACGGCTCCGGACGGATTTTCGTGCGCATCTACGGCACCTGTGCACGAAAATGTTCAGATGCGCGTTTTAGTACATTTCGAGATGCTTTTCTGTTAAAAACGGTTTTGGGGAGTTTCTAGGGTCTGGGAAACACTTCAGCCAGTTCGGCGCTTGAAACCGCTCCGGACGGATTTTCGTGCGCATCTACGGCACCTGTGCACGATAATGTTCAGATGCGCGTTTTAGGACATTTCGAGATGCTTTTCTGTTAAAAACGGTTTTGGGGAGTTTCTAGGGTCTGGGAAACACTTCAGGCAGTTCGGCGCTCGAAACCGCTCCGGACGGATTTTCGTGCGCATCTACGGCACCTGTGCACGAAAATGTTTAGATGCGCGTTTTAGGACATTTCGAGATACTTTTCGGTTAAAAATGGTTTTGGGGAGATTCTAGGGTCTGGAAAACACTTCAGGCAGTTCGGCGCTCGAAACGGCTCCGGACGGATTTTCGTGCGCATCTACGGCACCTGTGCACGAAAATGTTCAGATGCGCGTTTTAGGACATTTCGAGATGCTTTTCTGTTAAAAACGGTTTTGGGGAGTTTCTAGGGTCTGGGAAACACTTCAGGCAGTTCGGCGCTCGAAACGGCTCCGGACGGATTTTCGTGCGCATCTACTGCACCTGTGCACGAAAATGTTCAGATGCGCGTTTTAGGACATTTCGAGATGCTTTTCGGTTAAAAACGATTTTGGGGAGATTCTAGGGTCTGGAAAACACTTCAGGCAGTTCGGCGCTCGAAACGGCTCCGGACGGATTTTCGTGCGCATATACGGCACCTGTGCACGAAAATGTTCAGATGCGCGTTTTAGGACATTTCGAGATGCTTTTCGGTTAAAAACGGTTTTGGGGAGTTTCTAGGGTCTGGAAAACATTTCAGGCAGTTCGGCGCTCGAAACGGCTCCGGACGGATTTTCGTGCGCATCTACGGCACCTGTGCACGAAAATGTTCAGATGCGCGTTTTAGGACATTTCGAGATGCTTTTTGGTTAAAAACGGTTTTGGGGAGTTTCTTGGGTCTGGGAAACACTTCAGGCAGTTCGGCGCTCGAAACGGCTCCGGACGGATTTTCGTGCGCATCTACTGCACCTGTGCACGAAAATGTTGAGATGCGCGTTTTAGGACATTTCGAGATGCTTTTCTGTTAAAAACGGTTTTGGGGTGTTTCTAGGGTCTGGGAAACACTTCAGGCAGTTCGGCGCTCGAAACGGCTCCGGACGGATTTTCGTGCGCATCTACGGCACCTGTGCACGAAAATGTTGAGATGCGCGTTTTAGGACATTTCGAGATGCTTTTCGGTTAAAAACGGTTTTGGGGAGTTTCTAGGGTCTGGGAAACACGTCAGGCAGTTCGGCGCTCGAAACCGCTCCGGACGGATTTTCGTGCGCATCTACGCCTGTGCACGAAAATGTTTAGATGCGCGTTTTAGGACATTTCGAGATACTTTTCGGTTAAAAACGGTTTTGGGGAGATTCTAGGGTCTGGAAAACACTTCAGGCAGTTCGGCGCTCGAAACGGCTCCGGACGGATTTTCGTGCGCATCTACGGCACCTGTGCACGAAAATGTTCAGATGCGCGTTTTAGGACATTTCGAGATGCTTTTCTGTTAAAAACGGTTTTGGGGAGTTTCTAGGGTCTGGGAAACACTTCAGGCAGTTCGGCGCTCGAAACGGCTCCGGACGGATTTTCGTGCGCATCTACTGCACCTGTGCACGAAAATGTTCAGATGCGCGTTTTAGGACATTTCGAGATGCTTTTCGGTTAAAAACGATTTTGGGGAGATTCTAGGGTCTGGAAAACACTTCAGGCAGTTCGGCGCTCGAAACGGCTCCGGACGGATTTTCGTGCGCATATACGGCACCTGTGCACGAAAATGTTCAGATGCGCGTTTTAGGACATTTCGAGATGCTTTTCTGTTAAAAACGGTTTTGGGGAGTTTCTAGGGTCTGGGAAACACTTCAGGCAGTTCGGCGCTCGAAACGGCTCCGGGCGGATTTTCGTGCGCATCTACTGCACCTGTGCACGAAAATGTTCAGATGCGCGTTTTAGGACATTTCGAGATGCTTTTCTGTTAAAAACGGTTTTGGGGAGTTTCTAGGGTCTGGGAAACACTTCAGGCAGTTCGGCGCTCGAAACCGCTCCGGACGGATTTTCGTGCGCATATACGGCACCTGTGCACGAAAATGTTCAGATGCGCGTTTTAGGAGATTTCGAGATGCTTTTCTGTTAAAAACGGTTTTGGGGAGTTTCTAGGGTCTGGGAAACACTTCAGGCAGTTCGGCGCTCGAAACGGCTCCGGACGGATTTTCGTGCGCATCTACTGCACCTGTGCACGAAAATGTTCAGATGCGCGTTTTAGGACATTTCGAGATGCTTTTCTGTTAAAAACGGTTTTGGGGAGTTTCTAGGGTCTGGGAAACACTTCAGGCAGTTCGGCGCTCGAAACGGCTCCGGACGGATTTTCGTGCGCATCTACTGCACCTGTGCACGAAAATGTTCAGATGCGCGTTTTAGGACATTTCGAGATGCTTTTCGGTTAAAAACGGTTTTAGGGAGATTCTAGGGTCTGGAAAACACTTCAGGCAGTTCGGCGCTCGAAACGGCTCCGGACGGATTTTCGTGCGCATTTACGGCACCTGTGCACGAAAATGTTCAGATGCGCGTTTTAGGACATTTCGAGATGCTTTTCTGTTAAAAACGGTTTTGGGGAGTTTCTAGGGTCTGGGAAACACTTCAGGCAGTTCGGCGCTCGAAACGGCTCCGGACGGATTTTCGTGCGCATCTACTGCACCTGTGCACGAAAATGTTCAGATGCGCGTTTTAGGACATTTCGCGATGCTTTTCTGTTAAAAACGGTTTTGGGGAGTTTCTAGGGTCTGGGAAACACTTCAGGCAGTTCGGCGCTCGAAACGGCTCCGGACGGATTTTCGTGCGCATCTACGGCACCTGTCCACGAAAATGTTCAGATGCGCGTTTTAGGAGATTTCGAGATGCTTTTCTGTTAAAAACGGTTTTGGGGAGTTTCTAGGGTCTGGGAAACACTTCAGGCAGTTCGGCGCTCGAAACGGCTCCGGACGGATTTTCGTGCGCATCTACTGCACCTGTGCACGAAAATGTTCAGATGCGCGTTTTAGGATATTTCGAGATGCTTTTCTGTTAAAAACGGTTTTGGGGAGTTTCTAGGGTCTGGGAAACACTTCAGGCAGTTCGGCACTCGAAATCGCTCCGGACGGATTTTCGTGCGCATCTACGGCACCTGTGCTCGAAAATGTTCAGATGCGCGTTTTAGGACATTTCGAGATGCTTTTCGGTTAAAAACGGTTTTGGGGAGATTCTAGGGTCTGGAAAACACTTCAGGCAGTTCGGCGCTCGAAACGGCTCCGGACGGATTTTCGTGCGCATCTACGGCACCTGTGCACGAAAATGTTCAGATGCGCGTTTTAGGACATTTCGAGATGCCTTTCTGTTAAAAACGGTTTTGGGGAGTTTCTAGGGTCTGGGAAACACTTCAGGCAGTTCGGCGCTCGAAACGGCTCCGGACGGATTTTCGTGCGCATCTACGGCACCTGTGCACGAAAATGTTCAGATGCGCGTTTTAGTACATTTCGAGATGCTTTTCTGTTAAAAACGGTTTTGGGGAGTTTCTAGGGTCTGGGAAATACTTCAGCCAGTTCGGCGCTCGAAACCGCTCCGGACGGATTTTCGTGCGCATCTACGGCACCTGTGCACGAAAATGTTCAGATGCGCGTTTTAGTACATTTCGAGATGCTTTTCTGTTAAAAACGGTTTTGGGGAGTTTCTAGGGTCTGGGAAATACTTCAGCCAGTTCGGCGCTCGAAACCGCTCCGGACGGATTTTCGTGCGCATCTACGGCACCTGTGCACGAAAATGTTCAGATGCGCGTTTTAGGACATTTCGAGATGCTTTTCTGTTAAAAACGGTTTTGGGGAGTTTCTAGGGTCTGGGAAACACTTCAGGCAGTTCGGCGCTCGAAACGGCTCCGGACGGATTTTCGTGCGCATCTACGGCACCTGTGCACGAAAATGTTCATATGCGCGTTTTAGTACATTTCGAGATGCTTTTCTGTTAAAAACGGTTTTGGGGAGTTTCTAGGGTCTGGGAAACACTTCAGCCAGTTCGGCGCTCGAAACCGCTCCGGACGGATTTTCGTGCGCATCTACGGCACCTGTGCACGATAATGTTCAGATGCGCGTTTTAGGACATTTCGAGATGCTTTTCTGTTAAAAACGGTTTTGGGGAGTTTCTAGGGTCTGGAAAACACTTCAGGCAGTTCGGCGCTCGAAACCGCTCCGGACGGATTTTCGTGCGCATCTACGGCACCTGTGCACGAAAATGTTCAGATGCGCGTTTTAGGACACTTCGAGATGCTTTTCTGTTAAAAACGGTTTTGGGGAGTTTCTAGGGTCTGGGAAACACTTCAGGCAGTTCGGCGCTCGAAACCGCTCCGGACGGATTTTCGTGCGCATCTACGGCACCTGTGCACGAAAATGTTCAGATGCGCGTTTTAGGACATTTCGAGATGCTTTTCTGTTAAAAACGGTTTTGGGGAGTTTTTAGGGCCTGGGAAACACTTCAGGCAGTACGGCGCTCGAAACGGCTCCGGACGGATTTTCGTGCGCATCTACGGCACCTGTGCACGAAAATGTTGAGATGCGCGTTTTTGGACATTTCGAGATGCTTTTCTGTTAAAAACGGTTTTGGGGAGTTTCTAGGGTCTGGGAAACACTTCAGGCAGTTCGGCGCTCGAAACAGCTCTGGACGGATTTTCGTGCACATCTACGGCACCTGTGCACGAAAAT
This sequence comes from Umbellularia californica, assembly GCA_028538565.1. Taxonomy (NCBI): domain Eukaryota; kingdom Viridiplantae; phylum Streptophyta; class Magnoliopsida; order Laurales; family Lauraceae; genus Umbellularia; species Umbellularia californica. The sequence goes on from JAPQWN010000007.1 coordinate 47,043,393, forward strand.
GTTCAGATGCGCGTTTTAGGACATTTCGAGATGCCTTTCTGTTAAAAACGGTTTTGGGGAGTTTCTAGGGTCTGGGAAACACTTCAGGCAGTTCGGCGCTCGAAACGGCTCCGGACGGATTTTCGTGCGCATCTACGGCACCTGTGCACGAAAATGTTCAGATGCGCGTTTTAGGACATTTCGAGATGCTTTTATGTTAAATACGGTTTTGGGGAGTTTCTAGGGTCTGGGAAACACTTCAGGCAGTTCGGCGCTCGAAACGGCTCCGGACGGATTTTCGTGCGCATGTACGGCACCTGTGCACGAAAATGTTCAGATGCGCGTTTTAGGACATTTCGAGATGCTTTTCTGTTAAATACGGTTTTGGGGAGTTTCTAGGGTCTAGGAAACACTTCAGGCAGTTCGGCGCTCGAAACGGCTCCGGGCGGATTTTCGTGCGCATGTACGGCACCTGTGCACGAAAATGTTCAGATGCGCGTTTTAGGAGATTTCGAGATGCTTTTCTGTTAAAAACGGTTTTGGGGAGTTTCTAGGGTCTGGGAAACACTTCAGCCAGTTCGGCGCTCGAAACGGCTACGGACGGATTTTCGTGCGCATCTACTGCACCTGTGCACGAAAATGTTCAGATGCGCGTTTTAGGATATTTCGAGATGCTTTTCTGTTAAAAACGGTTTTGGGGAGTTTCTAGGGTCTGGGAAACACTTCAGGCAGTTCGGCACTCGAAATCGCTCCGGACGGATTTTCGTGCGCATCTACGGCACCTGTGCTCGAAAATGTTCAGATGCGCGTTTTAGGACATTTCGAGATGCTTTTCGGTTAAAAACGATTTTGGGGAGATTCTAGGGTCTGGAAAACACTTCAGGCAGTTCGGCGCTCGAAACGGCTCCGGACGGATTTTCGTGCGCATCTACGGCACCTGTGCACGAAAATGTTCAGATGCGCGTTTTAGGACATTTCGAGATGCCTTTCTGTTAAAAACGGTTTTGGGGAGTTTCTAGGGTCTGGGAAACACTTCAGGCAGTTCGGCGCTCGAAACGGCTCCGGACGGATTTTCGTGCGCATCTACGGCACCTGTGCACGAAAATGTTCAGATGCGCGTTTTAGTACATTTCGAGATGCTTTTCTGTTAAAAACGGTTTTGGGGAGTTTCTAGGGTCTGGGAAATACTTCAGCCAGTTCGGCGCTCGAAACCGCTCCGGACGGATTTTCGTGCGCATCTACGGCACCTGTGCACGAAAATGTTCAGATGCGCGTTTTAGTACATTTCGAGATGCTTTTCTGTTAAAAACGGTTTTGGGGAGTTTCTAGGGTCTGGGAAATACTTCAGCCAGTTCGGCGCTCGAAACCGCTCCGGACGGATTTTCGTGCGCATCTACGGCACCTGTGCACGAAAATGTTCAGATGCGCGTTTTAGGACATTTCGAGATGCTTTTCTGTTAAAAACGGTTTTGGGGAGTTTCTAGGGTCTGGGAAACACTTCAGGCAGTTCGGCGCTCGAAACGGCTCCGGACGGATTTTCGTGCGCATCTACGGCACCTGTGCACGAAAATGTTCATATGCGCGTTTTAGTACATTTCGAGATGCTTTTCTGTTAAAAACGGTTTTGGGGAGTTTCTAGGGTCTGGGAAACACTTCAGCCAGTTCGGCGCTCGAAACCGCTCCGGACGGATTTTCGTGCGCATCTACGGCACCTGTGCACGATAATGTTCAGATGCGCGTTTTAGGACATTTCGAGATGCTTTTCTGTTAAAAACGGTTTTGGGGAGTTTCTAGGGTCTGGAAAACACTTCAGGCAGTTCGGCGCTCGAAACCGCTCCGGACGGATTTTCGTGCGCATCTACGGCACCTGTGCACGAAAATGTTCAGATGCGCGTTTTAGGACACTTCGAGATGCTTTTCTGTTAAAAACGGTTTTGGGGAGTTTCTAGGGTCTGGGAAACACTTCAGGCAGTTCGGCGCTCGAAACCGCTCCGGACGGATTTTCGTGCGCATCTACGGCACCTGTGCACGAAAATGTTCAGATGCGCGTTTTAGGACATTTCGAGATGCTTTTCTGTTAAAAACGGTTTTGGGGAGTTTTTAGGGCCTGGGAAACACTTCAGGCAGTACGGCGCTCGAAACGGCTCCGGACGGATTTTCGTGCGCATCTACGGCACCTGTGCACGAAAATGTTGAGATGCGCGTTTTAGGACATTTCGAGATGCTTTTCTGTTAAAAACGGTTTTGGGGAGTTTCTAGGGTCTGGGAAACACTTCAGGCAGTTCGGCGCTCGAAACGGCTCCGGACGGATTTTCGTGCGCATCTACTGCACCTGTGCACGAAAATGTTCAGATGCGCGTTTTAGGATATTTCGAGATGCTTTTCTGTTAAAAACGGTTTTGGGGAGTTTCTAGGGTCTGGGAAACACTTCAGGCAGTTCGGCACTCGAAATCGCTCCGGACGGATTTTCGTGCGCATCTACGGCACCTGTGCTCGAAAATGTTCAGATGCGCGTTTTAGGACATTTCGAGATGCTTTTCGGTTAAAAACGGTTTTGGGGAGATTCTAGGGTCTGGAAAACACTTCAGGCAGTTCGGCGCTCGAAACGGCTCCGGACGGATTTTCGTGCGCATCTACGGCACCTGTGCACGAAAATGTTCAGATGCGCGTTTTAGGACATTTCGAGATGCCTTTCTGTTAAAAACGGTTTTGGGGAGTTTCTAGGGTCTGGGAAACACTTCAGGCAGTTCGGCGCTCGAAACGGCTCCGGACGGATTTTCGTGCGCATCTACTGCACCTGTGCACGAAAATGTTCAGATGCGCGTTTTAGGATATTTCGAGATGCCTTTCTGTTAAAAACGGTTTTGGGGAGTTTCTAGGGTCTGGGAAACACTTCAGGCAGTTCGGCACTCGAAATCGCTCCGGACGGATTTTCGTGCGCATCTACGGCACCTGTGCTCGAAAATGTTCAGATGCGCGTTTTAGGACATTTCGAGATGCTTTTCGGTTAAAAACGGTTTTGGGGAGATTCTAGGGTCTGGAAAACACTTCAGGCAGTTCGGCGCTCGAAACGGCTCCGGACGGATTTTCGTGCGCATCTACGGCACCTGTGCACGAAAATGTTCAGATGCGCGTTTTAGGACATTTCGAGATGCCTTTCTGTTAAAAACGGTTTTGGGGAGTTTCTAGGGTCTGGGAAACACTTCAGGCAGTTCGGCGCTCGAAACGGCTCCGGACGGATTTTCGTGCGCATCTACGGCACCTGTGCACGAAAATGTTCATATGCGCGTTTTAGTACATTTCGAGATGCTTTTCTGTTAAAAACGGTTTTGGGGAGTTTCTAGGGTCTGGGAAACACTTCAGCCAGTTCGGCGCTCGAAACCGCTCCGGACGGATTTTCGTGCGCATCTACGGCACCTGTGCACGATAATGTTCAGATGCGCGTTTTAGGACATTTCGAGATGCTTTTCTGTTAAAAACGGTTTTGGGGAGTTTCTAGGGTCTGGAAAACACTTCAGGCAGTTCGGCGCTCGAAACGGCTCCGGACGGATTTTCGTGCGCATCTACGGCACCTGTGCACGAAAATGTTCAGATGCGCGTTTTAGGACATTTCGAGATGCTTTTCTGTTAAAAACGGTTTTGGGGAGTTTTTAGGGCCTGGGAAACACTTCAGGCAGTTCGGCGCTCGATACGGCTCCGGACGGATTTTCGTGCGCATCTACGGCACCTGTGCACGAAAATGTTGAGATGCGCGTTTTAGGACATTTCGAGATGCTTTTCTGTTAAAAACGGTTTTGGGGAGTTTCTAGGGTCTGGGAAACACTTCAGGCAGTTCGGCGCTCGAAACGGCTCCGGACGGATTTTCGTGCGCATGTACGGCACCTGTGCACGAAAATGTTCAGATGCGCGTTTTAGGAGATTTCGAGATGCTTTTCTGTTAAAAACGGTTTTGGGGAGTTTCTAGGGTCTGGGAAACACTTCAGCCAGTTCGGCGCTCGAAACCGCTCCGGACGGATTTTCGTGCGCATCTACGGCACCTGTGCACGAAAATGTTCAGATGCGCGTTTTAGGACATTTCGAGATGCTTTTCTGTTAAAAACGGTTTTGGGGAGTTTCTAGGGTCTGGAAAACACTTCAGGCAGTTCGGCGCTCGAAACGGCTCCGGACGGATTTTCGTGCGCATCTACGGCACCTGTGCACGAAAATGTTCAGATGCGCATTTTAGTACATTTCGAGATGCTTTTCTGTTAAAAACGGTTTTGGGGAGTTTCTAGGGTCTGGGAAACACTTCAGCCAGTTCGGCGCTTGAAACCGCTCCGGACGGATTTTCGTGCGCATCTACGGCACCTGTGCACGATAATGTTCAGATGCGCGTTTTAGGACATTTCGAGATGCTTTTCTGTTAAAAACGGTTTTGGGGAGTTTCTAGGGTCTGGGAAACACTTCAGGCAGTTCGGCGCTCGAAACCGCTCCGGACGGATTTTCGTGCGCATCTACGGCACCTGTGCACGAAAATGTTTAGATGCGCGTTTTAGGACATTTCGAGATACTTTTCGGTTAAAAATGGTTTTGGGGAGATTCTAGGGTCTGGAAAACACTTCAGGCAGTTCGGCGCTCGAAACGGCTCCGGACGGATTTTCGTGCGCATCTACGGCACCTGTGCACGAAAATGTTCAGATGCGCGTTTTAGGACATTTCGAGATGCTTTTCTGTTAAAAACGGTTTTGGGGAGTTTCTAGGGTCTGGGAAACACTTCAGGCAGTTCGGCGCTCGAAACGGCTCCGGACGGATTTTCGTGCGCATCTACTGCACCTGTGCACGAAAATGTTCAGATGCGCGTTTTAGGACATTTCGAGATGCTTTTCGGTTAAAAACGATTTTGGGGAGATTCTAGGGTCTGGAAAACACTTCAGGCAGTTCGGCGCTCGAAACGGCTCCGGACGGATTTTCGTGCGCATATACGGCACCTGTGCACGAAAATGTTCAGATGCGCGTTTTAGGACATTTCGAGATGCTTTTCGGTTAAAAACGGTTTTGGGGAGTTTCTAGGGTCTGGAAAACATTTCAGGCAGTTCGGCGCTCGAAACGGCTCCGGACGGATTTTCGTGCGCATCTACGGCACCTGTGCACGAAAATGTTCAGATGCGCGTTTTAGGACATTTCGAGATGCTTTTTGGTTAAAAACGGTTTTGGGGAGTTTCTTGGGTCTGGGAAACACTTCAGGCAGTTCGGCGCTCGAAACGGCTCCGGACGGATTTTCGTGCGCATCTACTGCACCTGTGCACGAAAATGTTGAGATGCGCGTTTTAGGACATTTCGAGATGCTTTTCTGTTAAAAACGGTTTTGGGGTGTTTCTAGGGTCTGGGAAACACTTCAGGCAGTTCGGCGCTCGAAACGGCTCCGGACGGATTTTCGTGCGCATCTACGGCACCTGTGCACGAAAATGTTGAGATGCGCGTTTTAGGACATTTCGAGATGCTTTTCGGTTAAAAACGGTTTTGGGGAGTTTCTAGGGTCTGGGAAACACGTCAGGCAGTTCGGCGCTCGAAACCGCTCCGGACGGATTTTCGTGCGCATCTACGCCTGTGCACGAAAATGTTTAGATGCGCGTTTTAGGACATTTCGAGATACTTTTCGGTTAAAAACGGTTTTGGGGAGATTCTAGGGTCTGGAAAACACTTCAGGCAGTTCGGCGCTCGAAACGGCTCCGGACGGATTTTCGTGCGCATCTACGGCACCTGTGCACGAAAATGTTCAGATGCGCGTTTTAGGACATTTCGAGATGCTTTTCTGTTAAAAACGGTTTTGGGGAGTTTCTAGGGTCTGGGAAACACTTCAGGCAGTTCGGCGCTCGAAACGGCTCCGGACGGATTTTCGTGCGCATCTACTGCACCTGTGCACGAAAATGTTCAGATGCGCGTTTTAGGACATTTCGAGATGCTTTTCGGTTAAAAACGATTTTGGGGAGATTCTAGGGTCTGGAAAACACTTCAGGCAGTTCGGCGCTCGAAACGGCTCCGGACGGATTTTCGTGCGCATATACGGCACCTGTGCACGAAAATGTTCAGATGCGCGTTTTAGGACATTTCGAGATGCTTTTCTGTTAAAAACGGTTTTGGGGAGTTTCTAGGGTCTGGGAAACACTTCAGGCAGTTCGGCGCTCGAAACGGCTCCGGGCGGATTTTCGTGCGCATCTACTGCACCTGTGCACGAAAATGTTCAGATGCGCGTTTTAGGACATTTCGAGATGCTTTTCTGTTAAAAACGGTTTTGGGGAGTTTCTAGGGTCTGGGAAACACTTCAGGCAGTTCGGCGCTCGAAACGGCTCCGGACGGATTTTCGTGCGCATATACGGCACCTGTGCACGAAAATGTTCAGATGCGCGTTTTAGGAGATTTCGAGATGCTTTTCTGTTAAAAACGGTTTTGGGGAGTTTCTAGGGTCTGGGAAACACTTCAGGCAGTTCGGCGCTCGAAACGGCTCCGGACGGATTTTCGTGCGCATCTACTGCACCTGTGCACGAAAATGTTCAGATGCGCGTTTTAGGACATTTCGAGATGCTTTTCTGTTAAAAACGGTTTTGGGGAGTTTCTAGGGTCTGGGAAACACTTCAGGCAGTTCGGCGCTCGAAACGGCTCCGGACGGATTTTCGTGCGCATCTACTGCACCTGTGCACGAAAATGTTCAGATGCGCGTTTTAGGACATTTCGAGATGCTTTTCGGTTAAAAACGGTTTTAGGGAGATTCTAGGGTCTGGAAAACACTTCAGGCAGTTCGGCGCTCGAAACGGCTCCGGACGGATTTTCGTGCGCATTTACGGCACCTGTGCACGAAAATGTTCAGATGCGCGTTTTAGGACATTTCGAGATGCTTTTCTGTTAAAAACGGTTTTGGGGAGTTTCTAGGGTCTGGGAAACACTTCAGGCAGTTCGGCGCTCGAAACGGCTCCGGACGGATTTTCGTGCGCATCTACTGCACCTGTGCACGAAAATGTTCAGATGCGCGTTTTAGGACATTTCGCGATGCTTTTCTGTTAAAAACGGTTTTGGGGAGTTTCTAGGGTCTGGGAAACACTTCAGGCAGTTCGGCGCTCGAAACGGCTCCGGACGGATTTTCGTGCGCATCTACGGCACCTGTCCACGAAAATGTTCAGATGCGCGTTTTAGGAGATTTCGAGATGCTTTTCTGTTAAAAACGGTTTTGGGGAGTTTCTAGGGTCTGGGAAACACTTCAGGCAGTTCGGCGCTCGAAACGGCTCCGGACGGATTTTCGTGCGCATCTACTGCACCTGTGCACGAAAATGTTCAGATGCGCGTTTTAGGATATTTCGAGATGCTTTTCTGTTAAAAACGGTTTTGGGGAGTTTCTAGGGTCTGGGAAACACTTCAGGCAGTTCGGCACTCGAAATCGCTCCGGACGGATTTTCGTGCGCATCTACGGCACCTGTGCTCGAAAATGTTCAGATGCGCGTTTTAGGACATTTCGAGATGCTTTTCGGTTAAAAACGGTTTTGGGGAGATTCTAGGGTCTGGAAAACACTTCAGGCAGTTCGGCGCTCGAAACGGCTCCGGACGGATTTTCGTGCGCATCTACGGCACCTGTGCACGAAAATGTTCAGATGCGCGTTTTAGGACATTTCGAGATGCCTTTCTGTTAAAAACGGTTTTGGGGAGTTTCTAGGGTCTGGGAAACACTTCAGGCAGTTCGGCGCTCGAAACGGCTCCGGACGGATTTTCGTGCGCATCTACGGCACCTGTGCACGAAAATGTTCAGATGCGCGTTTTAGTACATTTCGAGATGCTTTTCTGTTAAAAACGGTTTTGGGGAGTTTCTAGGGTCTGGGAAATACTTCAGCCAGTTCGGCGCTCGAAACCGCTCCGGACGGATTTTCGTGCGCATCTACGGCACCTGTGCACGAAAATGTTCAGATGCGCGTTTTAGTACATTTCGAGATGCTTTTCTGTTAAAAACGGTTTTGGGGAGTTTCTAGGGTCTGGGAAATACTTCAGCCAGTTCGGCGCTCGAAACCGCTCCGGACGGATTTTCGTGCGCATCTACGGCACCTGTGCACGAAAATGTTCAGATGCGCGTTTTAGGACATTTCGAGATGCTTTTCTGTTAAAAACGGTTTTGGGGAGTTTCTAGGGTCTGGGAAACACTTCAGGCAGTTCGGCGCTCGAAACGGCTCCGGACGGATTTTCGTGCGCATCTACGGCACCTGTGCACGAAAATGTTCATATGCGCGTTTTAGTACATTTCGAGATGTTTTTCTGTTAAAAACGGTTTTGGGGAGTTTCTAGGGTCTGGGAAACACTTCAGCCAGTTCGGCGCTCGAAACCGCTCCGGACGGATTTTCGTGCGCATCTACGGCACCTGTGCACGATAATGTTCAGATGCGCGTTTTAGGACATTTCGAGATGCTTTTCTGTTAAAAACGGTTTTGGGGAGTTTCTAGGGTCTGGAAAACACTTCAGGCAGTTCGGCGCTCGAAACCGCTCCGGACGGATTTTCGTGCGCATCTACGGCACCTGTGCACGAAAATGTTCAGATGCGCGTTTTAGGACACTTCGAGATGCTTTTCTGTTAAAAACGGTTTTGGGGAGTTTCTAGGGTCTGGGAAACACTTCAGGCAGTTCGGCGCTCGAAACCGCTCCGGACGGATTTTCGTGCGCATCTACGGCACCTGTGCACGAAAATGTTCAGATGCGCGTTTTAGGACATTTCGAGATGCTTTTCTGTTAAAAACGGTTTTGGGGAGTTTTTAGGGCCTGGGAAACACTTCAGGCAGTACGGCGCTCGAAACGGCTCCGGACGGATTTTCGTGCGCATCTACGGCACCTGTGCACGAAAATGTTGAGATGCGCGTTTTAGGACATTTCGAGATGCTTTTCTGTTAAAAACGGTTTTGGGGAGTTTCTAGGGTCTGGGAAACACTTCAGGCAGTTCGGCGCTCGAAACGGCTCCGGACGGATTTTCGTGCGCATCTACTGCACCTGTGCACGAAAATGTTCAGATGCGCGTTTTAGGATATTTCGAGATGCTTTTCTGTTAAAAACGGTTTTGGGGAGTTTCTAGGGTCTGGGAAACACTTCAGGCAGTTCGGCACTCGAAATCGCTCCGGACGGATTTTCGTGCGCATCTACGGCACCTGTGCTCGAAAATGTTCAGATGCGCGTTTTAGGACATTTCGAGATGCTTTTCGGTTAAAAACGGTTTTGGGGAGATTCTAGGGTCTGGAAAACACTTCAGGCAGTTCGGCGCTCGAAACGGCTCCGGACGGATTTTCGTGCGCATCTACGGCACCTGTGCACGAAAATGTTCAGATGCGCGTTTTAGGACATTTCGAGATGCCTTTCTGTTAAAAACGGTTTTGGGGAGTTTCTAGGGTCTGGGAAACACTTCAGGCAGTTCGGCGCTCGAAACGGCTCCGGACGGATTTTCGTGCGCATCTACTGCACCTGTGCACGAAAATGTTCAGATGCGCGTTTTAGGATATTTCGAGATGCCTTTCTGTTAAAAACGGTTTTGGGGAGTTTCTAGGGTCTGGGAAACACTTCAGGCAGTTCGGCACTCGAAATCGCTCCGGACGGATTTTCGTGCGCATCTACGGCACCTGTGCTCGAAAATGTTCAGATGCGCGTTTTAGGACATTTCGAGATGCTTTTCGGTTAAAAACGGTTTTGGGGAGATTCTAGGGTCTGGAAAACACTTCAGGCAGTTCGGCGCTCGAAACGGCTCCGGACGGATTTTCGTGCGCATCTACGGCACCTGTGCACGAAAATGTTCAGATGCGCGTTTTAGGACATTTCGAGATGCCTTTCTGTTAAAAACGGTTTTGGGGAGTTTCTAGGGTCTGGGAAACACTTCAGGCAGTTCGGCGCTCGAAACGGCTCCGGACGGATTTTCGTGCGCATCTACGGCACCTGTGCACGAAAATGTTCAGATGCGCGTTTTAGTACATTTCGAGATGCTTTTCTGTTAAAAACGGTTTTGGGGAGTTTCTAGGGTCTGGGAAATACTTCAGCCAGTTCGGCGCTCGAAACCGCTCCGGACGGATTTTCGTGCGCATCTACGGCACCTGTGCACGAAAATGTTCAGATGCGCGTTTTAGTACATTTCGAGATGCTTTTCTGTTAAAAACGGTTTTGGGGAGTTTCTAGGGTCTGGGAAATACTTCAGCCAGTTCGGCGCTCGAAACCGCTCCGGACGGATTTTCGTGCGCATCTACGGCACCTGTGCACGAAAATGTTCAGATGCGCGTTTTAGGACATTTCGAGATGCTTTTCTGTTAAAAACGGTTTGTTGGAGTTTCTAGGGTCTGGGAAACACTTCAGGCAGTTCGGCGCTCGAAACGGCTCCGGACGGATTTTCGTGCGCATCTACGGCACCTGTGCACGAAAATGTTCATATGCGCGTTTTAGTACATTTCGAGATGCTTTTCTGTTAAAAACGGTTTTGGGGAGTTTCTAGGGTCTGGGAAACACTTCAGCCAGTTCGGCGCTCGAAACCGCTCCGGACGGATTTTCGTGCGCATCTACGGCACCTGTGCACGATAATGTTCAGATGCGCGTTTTAGGACATTTCGAGATGCTTTTCTGTTAAAAACGGTTTTGGGGAGTTTCTAGGGTCTGGAAAACACTTCAGGCAGTTCGGCGCTCGAAACCGCTCCGGACGGATTTTCGTGCGCATCTACGGCACCTGTGCACGAAAATGTTCAGATGCGCGTTTTAGGACACTTCGAGATGCTTTTCTGTTAAAAACGGTTTTGGGGAGTTTCTAGGGTCTGGGAAACACTTCAGGCAGTTCGGCGCTCGAAACCGCTCCGGACGGATTTTCGTGCGCATCTACGGCACCTGTGCACGAAAATGTTCAGATGCGCGTTTTAGGACATTTCGAGATGCTTTTCTGTTAAAAACGGTTTTGGGGAGTTTTTAGGGCCTGGGAAACACTTCAGGCAGTACGGCGCTCGAAACGGCTCCGGACGGATTTTCGTGCGCATCTACGGCACCTGTGCACGAAAATGTTGAGATGCGCGTTTTAGGACATTTCGAGATGCTTTTCTGTTAAAAACGGTTTTGGGGAGTTTCTAGGGTCTGGGAAACACTTCAGGCAGTTCGGCGCTCGAAACAGCTCTGGACGGATTTTCGTGCACATCTACGGCACCTGTGCACGAAAATGTTCAGATGCGCGTTTTAGGACATTTCGAGATGCCTTTCTGTTAAAAACGGTTTTGGGGAGTTTCTAGGGTCTGGGAAACACTTCAGGCAGTTCGGCGCTCGAAACGGCTCCGGACGGATTTTCGTGCGCATCTACGGCACCTGTGCACGAAAATGTTCAGATGCGCGTTTTAGGACATTTCGAGATGCTTTTATGTTAAATACGGTTTTGGGGAGTTTCTAGGGTCTGGGAAACACTTCAGGCAGTTCGGCGCTCGAAACGGCTCCGGACGGATTTTCGTGCGCATGTACGGCACCTGTGCACGAAAATGTTCAGATGCGCGTTTTAGGACATTTCGAGATGCTTTTCTGTTAAATACGGTTTTGGGGAGTTTCTAGGGTCTAGGAAACACTTCAGGCAGTTCGGCGCTCGAAACGGCTCCGGGCGGATTTTCGTGCGCATGTACGGCACCTGTGCACGAAAATGTTCAGATGCGCGTTTTAGGAGATTTCGAGATGCTTTTCTGTTAAAAACGGTTTTGGGGAGTTTCTAGGGTCTGGGAAACACTTCAGCCAGTTCGGCGCTCGAAACCGCTCCGGACGGATTTTCGTGCGCATCTACGGCACCTGTGCACGAAAATGTTCAGATGCGCGTTTTAGGACATTTCGAGATGCTTTTCTGTTAAAAACGGTTTTGGGGAGTTTCTAGGGTCTGGAAAACACTTCAGGCAGTTCGGCGCTCGAAACGGCTCCGGACGGATTTTCGTGCGCATCTACGGCACCTGTGCACGAAAATGTTCAGATGCGCGTTTTAGGACATTTCGAGATGCTTTTCTGTTAAAAACGGTTTTGGGGAGTTTCTAGGGTCTGGGAAACATTTCAGGCAGTTCGGCGCTCGAAACCGCTCCGGACGGATTTTCGTGCGCATCTACGGCACCTGTGCACGAAAATGTTCAGATGCGCGTTTTAGGACATTTCGAGATGCTTTTCTGTTAAAAACGGTTTTGGGGAGTTTTTAGGGCCTGGGAAACACTTCAGGCAGATCGGCGCTCGAAATGGCTCCGGACGGATTTTCGTGCGCATCTACGGCACCTGTGCACGAAAATGTTGAGATGCTTTTCTGTTAAAAACGGTTTTGGGGAGTTTCTAGGGTCTGGAAAACACTTCAGGCAGTTCGGCGCTCGAAACGGCTCCGGACGGTTTTTCGTGCGTATCTACGGCACCTGTGCACGAAAATGTTCAGATGCGCGTTTTAGGACATTTCGAGATGCTTTTCTGTTAAAAACGGTTTTGGGGAGTTTTTAGGGCCTGGGAAACACTTCAGGCAGTTCGGCGCTCGAAACGGCTCCGGACGGATTTTCGTGCGCATCTACGGCACCTGTGCACGAAAATGTTGAAATGCTTTTTTGTTAAAAACGGTTTTGGGGAGTTTCAAGGGTTTGGAAAACACTTCAGGCAGTTCCGCGCTCGAAACGGCTTCGGACGGATTTTTGTGCGCATCTACGGCACCTGTGCATGAAAATGTTCAGATGCGCGTTTTAGGACATTTCGAGATGCCTTTCTGTTAAAAACGGTTTTGGGGAGTTTCTAGGGTCTGGGAAACACTTCAGGCAGTTCGGCGCTCGAAACGGCTCCGGACGGATTTTCGTGCGCATCTAAGGCACCTGTGCACGAAAATGTTCAGATGCGCGTTTTAGGACATTTCGAGATGCTTTTCTGTTAAATACGGTTTTGGGGAGTTTCTAGGGTCTGGGAAACACTTCAGGCAGTTCGGCGCTCGAAACGGCTCCGGACGGATTTTCGTGCGCATCTACGGCACCTGTGCACGAATATGTTCAGATACGCGTTTTAGGACATTTCGAGATGGTTTTCTGTTAAAAACGGTTTTGGGGAGTTTCTAGGGTCTGGGAAACACTTCAGGCAGTTCGGCGCTCGAAACCGCTCCGGACGGATTTTCGTGCGCATCTACGGCACCTGTGCACGAAAATGTTCAGATGCGCGTTTTAGGACATTTCGAGATGCTTTTCTGTTAAAAACGGTTTTGGGGAGTTTCTAGGGTCTGGAAAACACTTCAGGCAGTTCGGCGCTCGAAACGGCTCCGGACGGATTTTCGTGCGCATCTACGGCACCTGTGCACGAAAATGTTCAGATGCGCGTTTTAGGACACTTCGAGATGCTTTTCTGTTAAAAACGGTTTTGGGGAGTTTCTAGGGTCTGGGAAACACTTCAGGCAGTTCGGCGCTCGAAACCGCTCCGGACGGATTTTCGTGCGCATCTACGGCACCTGTGCACGAAAATGTTCAGATGCGCGTTTTAGGACATTTCGAGATGCTTTTCTGTTAAATACGGTTTTGGGGAGTTTCTAGGGTCTGGGAAACACTTCAGGCAGTTCGGCGCTCGAGACGGCTCCGGGCGGATTTTCGTGCGCATGTACGGCACCTGTGCACGAAAATGTTCAGATGCGCGTTTTAGGACATTTCGAGATGCTTTTCTGTTAAATACGGTTTTGGGGAGTTTCTAGGGTCTGGGAAACACTTCAGGCAGTTCGGCGCTCGAAACGGCTCCGGGCGGATTTTCGTGCGCATGTACGGCACCTGTGCACGAAAATGTTCAGATGCGCGTTTTAGGAGATTTCGAGATGCTTTTCTGTTAAAAACGGTTTTGGGGAGTTTCTAGGGTCTGGGAAACACTTCAGCCAGTTCGGCGCTCGAAACCGCTCCGGACGGATTTTCGTGCGCATCTACGGCACCTGTGCACGAAAATGTTCAGATGCGCGTTTTAGGACATTTCGAGATGCTTTTCTGTTAAAAACGGTTTTGGGGAGTTTCTAGGGTCTGGAAAACACTTCAGGCAGTTCGGCGCTCGAAACGGCTCCGGACGGATTTTCGTGCGCATCTACGGCACCTGTGCACGAAAATGTTCAGATGCGCGTTTTAGGACATTTCGAGATGCTTTTCTGTTAAAAACGGTTTTGGGGAGTTTTTAGGGCCTGGGAAACACTTCAGGCAGTTCGGCGCTCGAAACGGCTCCGGACGGATTTTCGTGCGCATCTACGGCACCTGTGCACGAAAATGTTGAGATGCTTTTCTGTTAAAAACGGTTTTGGGGAGTTTCTAGGGTCTGGAAAACACTTCAGGCAGTTCCGCGCTCGAAACGGCTTCGGACGGATTTTCGTGCGCATCTACGGCACCTGTGCACGAAAATGTTCAGATGCGCGTTTTAGGACATTTCGAGATGCTTTTCTGTTAAAAACGGTTTTGGGTAGTTTCTAGGGTCTGGGAAACACTTCAGGCAGTTCGGCGCTCGAAACGGCTCCGGACGGATTTTCGTGCGCATCTACTGCACCTGTGCACGAAAATGTTCAGATGCGCGTTTTAGGACATTTCGAGATGCTTTTCGGTTAAAAACGATTTTGGGGAGATTCTAGGGTCTGGAAAACACTTCAGGCAGTTCGGCACTCGAAACGGCTCCGGACGGATTTTCGTGCGCATATACGGCACCTGTGCACGAAAATGTTCAGATGCGCGTTTTAGGACATTTCGAGATGCTTTTCTGTTAAAAACGGTTTTGGGGAGTTTCTAGGGTCTGGGAAACACTTCAGGCAGTTCGGCGCTCGAAACGGCTCCGGACGGATTTTCGTGCGCATCTACTGCACCTGTGCACGAAAATGTTCAGATTCGCGTTTTAGGACATTTCGAGATGCTTTTCTGTTAAAAACGGTTTTGGGGAGTTTCTAGGGTCTGGGAAACACTTTAGGCAGTTCGGCGCTCGAAACGGCTCCGGACGGATTTTCGTGCGCATATACGGCACCTGTGCACGAAAATGTTCAGATGCGCGTTTTAGGAGATTTCGAGATGCTTTTCTGTTAAAAACGGTTTTGGGGAGTTTCTAGGGTCTGGGAAACACTTCAGGCAGTTCGGCGCTCGAAACGGCTCCGGACGGATTTTCGTGCGCATCTACTGCACCTGTGCACGAAAATGTTCAGATGCGCGTTTTAGGACATTTCGAGATGCTTTTCTGTTAAAAACGGTTTTGGGGAGTTTCTAGGGTCTGGGAAACACTTCAGGCAGTTCGGCGCTCGAAACGGCTCCGGACGGATTTTCGTGCGCATCTACTGCACCTGTGCACGAAAATGTTCAGATGCGCGTTTTAGGACATTTCGAGATGCTTTTCGGTTAAAAACGATTTTGGGGAGATTCTAGGGTCTGGAAAACACTTCAGGCAGTTCGGCACTCGAAACGGCTCCGGACGGATTTTCGTGCGCATATACGGCACCTGTGCACGAAAATGTTCAGATGCGCGTTTTAGGACATTTCGAGATGCTTTTCTGTTAAAAACGGTTTTGGGGAGTTTCTAGGGTCTGGGAAACACTTCAGGCAGTTCGGCGCTCGAAACGGCTCCGGACGGATTTTCGTGCGCATCTACTGCACCTGTGCACGAAAATGTTCAGATTCGCGTTTTAGGACATTTCGAGATGCTTTTCTGTTAAAAACGGTTTTGGGGAGTTTCTAGGGTCTGGGAAACACTTTAGGCAGTTCGGCGCTCGAAACGGCTCCGGACGGATTTTCGTGCGCATATACGGCACCTGTGCACGAAAATGTTCAGATGCGCGTTTTAGGAGATTTCGAGATGCTTTTCTGTTAAAAACGGTTTTGGGGAGTTTCTAGGGTCTGGGAAACACTTCAGGCAGTTCGGCGCTCGAAACGGCTCCGGACGGATTTTCGTGCGCATCTACTGCACCTGTGCACGAAAATGTTCAGATGCGCGTTTTAGGACATTTCGAGATGCTTTTCTGTTAAAAACGGTTTTGGGGAGTTTCTAGGGTCTGGGAAACACTTCAGGCAGTTCGGCGCTCGAAACGGCTCCGGACGGATTTTCGTGCGCATCTACTGCACCTGTGCACGAAAATGTTCAGATGCGCGTTTTAGGACATTTCGAGATGCTTTTCGGTTAAAAACGGTTTTAGGGAGATTCTAGGGTCTGGAAAACACTTCAGGCAGTTCGGCGCTCGAAACGGCTCCGGACGGATTTTCGTGCGCATTTACGGCACCTGTGCACGAAAATGTTCAGATGCGCGTTTTAGGACATTTCGAGATGCTTTTCTGTTAAAAACGGTTTTGGGGAGTTTCTAGGGTCTGGGAAACACTTCAGGCAGTTCGGCGCTCGAAACGGCTCCGGACGGATTTTCGTGCGCATCTACTGCACCTGTGCACGAAAATGTTCAGATGCGCGTTTTAGGACATTTCGCGATGCTTTTCTGTTAAAAACGGTTTTGGGGAGTTTCTAGGGTCTGGGAAACACTTCAGGCAGTTCGGCGCTCGAAACGGCTCCGGACGGATTTTCGTGCGCATCTACGGCACCTGTCCACGAAAATGTTCAGATGCGCGTTTTAGGAGATTTCGAGATGCTTTTCTGTTAAAAACGGTTTTGGGGAGTTTCTAGGGTCTGGGAAACACTTCAGGCAGTTCGGCGCTCGAAACGGCTCCGGACGGATTTTCGTGCGCATCTACTGCACCTGTGCACGAAAATGTTCAGATGCGCGTTTTAGGACATTTCGAGATGCTTTTCGGTTAAAAACGATTTTGGGGAGATTCTAGGGTCTGGAAAACACTTCAGGCAGTTCGGCGCTCGAAACGGCTTCGGACGGATTTTCGTGCGCATATACGGCACCTGTGCACGAAAATGTTCAGATGCGCGTTTTAGGACATTTCGAGATGCTTTTCTGTTAAAAACGGTTTTGGGGAGTTTCTAGGGTCTGGGAAACACTTCAGGCAGTTCGGCGCTCGAAACGGCTCCGGACGGATTTTCGTGCGCATCTACTGCACCTGTGCACGAAAATGTTCAGATGCGCGTTTTAGGACATTTCGAGATGCTTTTCTGTTAAAAACGGTTTTGGGGAGTTTCTAGGGTCTGGGAAACACTTTAGGCAGTTCGGCGCTCGAAACGGCTCCGGACGGATTTTCGTGCGCATATACGGCACCTGTGCACGAAAATGTTCAGATGCGCGTTTTAGGAGATTTCGAGATGCTTTTCTGTTAAAAACGGTTTTGGGGAGTTTCTAGGGTCTGGGAAACACTTCAGGCAGTTCGGCGCTCGAAACGGCTCCGGACGGATTTTCGTGCGCATCTACTGCACCTGTGCACGAAAATGTTCAGATGCGCGTTTTAGGACATTTCGAGATGCTTTTCTGTTAAAAACGGTTTTGGGGAGTTTCTAGGGTCTGGGAAACACTTCAGGCAGTTCGGCGCTCGAAACGGCTCCGGACGGATTTTCGTGCGCATCTACGGCACCTGTGCACGAAAATGTTGAAATGCTTTTTTGTTAAAAACGGTTTTGGGGAGTTTCAAGGGTCTGGAAAACACTTCAGGCAGTTCCGCGCTCGAAACGGCTTCGGACGGATTTTTGTGCGCATCTACGGCACCTGTGCATGAAAATGTTCAGATGCGCGTTTTAGGACATTTCGAGATGCCTTTCTGTTAAAAACGGTTTTGGGGAGTTTCTAGGGTCTGGGAAACACTTCAGGCAGTTCGGCGCTCGAAACGGCTCCGGACGGATTTTCGTGCGCATCTAAGGCACCTGTGCACGAAAATGTTCAGATGCGCGTTTTAGGACATTTCGAGATGCTTTTCTGTTAAATACGGTTTTGGGGAGTTTCTAGGGTCTGGGAAACACTTCAGGCAGTTCGGCGCTCGAAACGGCTCCGGACGGATTTTCGTGCGCATCTACGGCACCTGTGCACGAATATGTTCAGATACGCGTTTTAGGACATTTCGAGATGCTTTTCTGTTAAAAACGGTTTTGGGGAGTTTCTAGGGTCTGGGAAACACTTCAGCCAGTTCGGCGCTCGAAACCGCTCCGGACGGATTTTCGTGCGCATCTACGGCACCTGTGCACGAAAATGTTCAGATGCGCGTTTTAGGACATTTCGAGATGCTTTTCTGTTAAAAACGGTTTTGGGGAGTTTCTAGGGTCTGGAAAACACTTCAGGCAGTTCGGCGCTCGAAACGGCTCCGGACGGATTTTCGTGCGCATCTACGGCACCTGTGCACGAAAATGTTCAGATGCGCGTTTTAGGACACTTCGAGATGCTTTTCTGTTAAAAACGGTTTTGGGGAGTTTCTAGGGTCTGGGAAACACTTCAGGCAGTTCGGCGCTCGAAACCGCTCCGGACGGATTTTCGTGCGCATCTACGGCACCTGTGCACGAAAATGTTCAGATGCGCGTTTTAGGACATTTCGAGATGCTTTTCTGTTAAATACGGTTTTGGGGAGTTTCTAGGGTCTGGGAAACACTTCAGGCAGTTCGGCGCTCGAGACGGCTCCGGGCGGATTTTCGTGCGCATGTACGGTACCTGTGCACGAAAATGTTCAGATGCGCGTTTTAGGACATTTCGAGATGCTTTTCTGTTAAATACGGTTTTGGGGAGTTTCTAGGGTCTGGGAAACACTTCAGGCAGTTCGGCGCTCGAAACGGCTCCGGGCGGATTTTCGTGCGCATGTACGGCACCTGTGCACGAAAATGTTCAGATGCGCGTTTTAGGAGATTTCGAGATGCTTTTCTGTTAAAAACGGTTTTGGGGAGTTTCTAGGGTCTGGGAAACACTTCAGCCAGTTCGGCGCTCGAAACCGCTCCGGACGGATTTTCGTGCGCATCTACGGCACCTGTGCACGAAAATGTTCAGATGCGCGTTTTAGGACATTTCGAGATGCTTTTCTGTTAAAAACGGTTTTGGGGAGTTTCTAGGGTCTGGAAAACACTTCAGGCAGTTCGGCGCTCGAAACGGCTCCGGACGGATTTTCGTGCGCATCTACGGCACCTGTGCACGAAAATGTTCAGATGCGCGTTTTAGGACATTTCGAGATGCTTTTCTGTTAAAAACGGTTTTGGGGAGTTTTTAGGGCCTGGGAAACACTTCAGGCAGTTCGGCGCTCGAAACGGCTCCGGACGGATTTTCGTGCGCATCTACGGCACCTGTGCACGAAAATGTTGAGATGCTTTTCTGTTAAAAACGGTTTTGGGGAGTTTCTAGGGTCTGGAAAACACTTCAGGCAGTTCCGCGCTCGAAACGGCTTCGGACGGATTTTCGTGCGCATCTACGGCACCTGTGCATGAAAATGTTCAGATGCGCGTTTTAGGACATTTCGAGATGCTTTTCGGTTAAAAACGGTTTTGGGGAGTTTCTAGGGTCTGGAAAACACTACAGGCAGTTCGGCGCTCGAAACGGCTCCGGACGGATTTTCGTGCGCATCTACGGCACCTGTGCACGAAAATGTTCAGATGCGCGTTTTAGGACATTTCGAGATGCTTTTTGGTTAAAAACGGTTTTGGGGAGTTTCTTGGGTCTGGGAAACACTTCAGGCAGTTCGGCGCTCGAAACGGCTCCGGACGGATTTTCGTGCGCATCTACTGCACCTGTGCACGAAAATGTTGAGATGCGCGTTTTAGGACATTTCGAGATGCTTTTCTGTTAAAAACGGTTTTGGGGTGTTTCTAGGGTCTGGAAAACACTTCAGGCAGTTCGGCGCTCGAAACGGCTCCGGACGGATTTTCGTGCGCATCTACGGCACCTGTGCACGAAAATGTTCAGATGCGCGTTTTAGGACATTTCGAGATGCTTTTCTGTTAAAAACGGTTTTGGGGAGTTTCTAGGGTCTGGGAAACACTTCAGGCAGTTCGGCGCTCGAAACGGCTCCGGACGGATTTTCGTGCGCATCTACTGCACCTGTGCACGAAAATGTTCAGATGCGCGTTTTAGGACATTTCGAGATGCTTTTCGGTTAAAAACGATTTTGGGGAGATTCTAGGGTCTGGAAAACACTTCAGGCAGTTCGGCGCTCGAAACGGCTCCGGACGGATTTTCGTGCGCATATACGGCACCTGTGCACGAAAATGTTCAGATGCGCGTTTTAGGACATTTCGAGATGCTTTTCTGTTAAAAACGGTTTTGGGGAGTTTCTAGGGTCTGGGAAACACTTCAGGCAGTTCGGCGCTCGAAACAGCTCCGGACGGATTTTCGTGCGCATCTACTGCACCTGTGCACGAAAATGTTCAGATGCGCGTTTTAGGACATTTCGAGATGCTTTTCTGTTAAAAACGGTTTTGGGGAGTTTCTAGGGTCTGGGAAACACTTTAGGCAGTTCGGCGCTCGAAACGGCTCCGGACGGATTTTCGTGCGCATATACGGCACCTGTGCACGAAAATGTTCAGATGCGCGTTTTAGGAGATTTCGAGATGCTTTTCTGTTAAAAACGGTTTTGGGGAGTTTCTAGGGTCTGGGAAACACTTCAGGCAGTTCGGCGCTCGAAACGGCTCCGGACGGATTTTCGTGCGCATCTACTGCACCTGTGCACGAAAATGTTCAGATGCGCGTTTTAGGACATTTCGAGATGCTTTTCTGTTAAAAACGGTTTTGGGGAGTTTCTAGGGTCTGGGAAACACTTCAGGCAGTTCGGCGCTCGAAACGGCTCCGGACGGATTTTCGTGCGCATCTACTGCACCTGTGCACGAAAATGTTCAGATGCGCGTTTTAGGACATTTCGAGATGCTTTTCGGTTAAAAACGGTTTTAGGGAGATTCTAGGGTCTGGAAAACACTTCAGGCAGTTCGGCGCTCGAAACGGCTCCGGACGGATTTTCGTGCGCATTTACGGCACCTGTGCACGAAAATGTTCAGATGCGCGTTTTAGGACATTTCGAGATGCTTTTCTGTTAAAAACGGTTTTGGGGAGTTTCTAGGGTCTGGGAAACACTTCAGGCAGTTCGGCGCTCGAAACGGCTCCGGACGGATTTTCGTGCGCATCTACTGCACCTGTGCACGAAAATGTTCAGATGCGCGTTTTAGGACATTTCGCGATGCTTTTCTGTTAAAAACGGTTTTGGGGAGTTTCTAGGGTCTGGGAAACACTTCAGGCAGTTCGGCGCTCGAAACGGCTCCGGACGGATTTTCGTGCGCATCTACGGCACCTGTCCACGAAACTGTTCAGATGCGCGTTTTAGGAGATTTCGAGATGCTTTTCTGTTAAAAACGGTTTTGGGGAGTTTCTAGGGTCTGGGAAACACTTCAGGCAGTTCGGCGCTCGAAACGGCTCCGGACGGATTTTCGTGCGCATCTACTGCACCTGTGCACGAAAATGTTCAGATGCGCGTTTTAGGACATTTCGAGATGCTTTTCTGTTAAAAACGGTTTTGGGGAGTTTCTAGGGTCTGGGAAACACTTCAGGCAGTTCGGCACTCGAAACGGCTCCGGACTGATTTTCGTGCGCATCTACGACACCTGTGCACGAAAATGTTCAGATGCGCGTTTTAGGACATTTCGAGATGCTTTTCGGTTAAAAACGATTTTGGGGAGATTCTAGGGTCTGGAAAACACTTCAGGCAGTTCGGCGCTCGAAACGGCTCCGGACGGATTTTCGTGCGCATATACGGCACCTGTGCACGAAAATGTTCAGATGCGCGTTTTAGGACATTTCGAGATGCTTTTCTGTTAAAAACGGTTTTGGGGAGTTTCTAGGGTCTGGGAAACACTTCAGGCAGTTCGGCGCTCGAAACGGCTCCGGACGGATTTTCGTGCGCATCTACTGCACCTGTGCACGAAAATGTTCAGATGCGCGTTTTAGGACATTTCGAGATGCTTTTCTGTTAAAAACGGTTTTGGGGAGTTTCTAGGGTCTGGGAAACACTTTAGGCAGTTCGGCGCTCGAAACGGCTCCGGACGGATTTTCGTGCGCATATACGGCACCTGTGCACGAAAATGTTCAGATGCGCGTTTTAGGAGATTTCGAGATGCTTTTCTGTTAAAAACGGTTTTGGGGAGTTTCTAGGGTCTGGGAAACACTTCAGGCAGTTCGGCGCTCGAAACGGCTCCGGACGGATTTTCGTGCGCATCTACTGCACCTGTGCACGAAAATGTTCAGATGCGCGTTTTAGGACATTTCGAGATGCTTTTCGGTTAAAAACGGTTTTAGGGAGATTCTAGGGTCTGGAAAACACTTCAGGCAGTTCGGCGCTCGAAACGGCTCCGGACGGATTTTCGTGCGCATTTACGGCACCTGTGCACGAAAATGTTCAGATGCGCGTTTTAGGACATTTCGAGATGCTTTTCTGTTAAAAACGGTTTTGGGGAGTTTCTAGGGTCTGGGAAACACTTCAGGCAGTTCGGCGCTCGAAACGGCTCCGGACGGATTTTCGTGCGCATCTACTGCACCTGTGCACGAAAATGTTCAGATGCGCGTTTTAGGACATTTCGCGATGCTTTTCTGTTAAAAACGGTTTTGGGGAGTTTCTAGGGTCTGGGAAACACTTCAGGCAGTTCGGCGCTCGAAACGGCTCCGGACGGATTTTCGTGCGCATCTACGGCACCTGTCCACGAAAATGTTCAGATGCGCGTTTTAGGAGATTTCGAGATGCTTTTCTGTTAAAAACGGTTTTGGGGAGTTTCTAGGGTCTGGGAAACACTTCAGGCAGTTCGGCGCTCGAAACGGCTCCGGACGGATTTTCGTGCGCATCTACTGCACCTGTGCACGAAAATGTTCAGATGCGCGTTTTAGGACATTTCGAGATGCTTTTCGGTTAAAAACGATTTTGGGGAGATTCTAGGGTCTGGAAAACACTTCAGGCAGTTCGGCGCTCGAAACGGCTCCGGACGGATTTTCGTGCGCATATACGGCACCTGTGCACGAAAATGTTCAGATGCGCGTTTTAGGACATTTCGAGATGCTTTTCTGTTAAAAACGGTTTTGGGGAGTTTCTAGGGTCTGGGAAACACTTCAGGCAGTTCGGCGCTCGAAACGGCTCCGGACGGATTTTCGTGCGCATCTACTGCACCTGTGCACGAAAATGTTCAGATGCGCGTTTTAGGACATTTCGAGATGCTTTTCTGTTAAAAACGGTTTTGGGGAGTTTCTAGGGTCTGGGAAACACTTTAGGCAGTTCGGCGCTCGAAACGGCTCCGGACGGATTTTCGTGCGCATATACGGCACCTGTGCACGAAAATGTTCAGATGCGCGTTTTAGGAGATTTCGAGATGCTTTTCATTTAAAAACGGTTTTGGGGAGTTTCTAGGGTCTGGGAAACACTTCAGGCAGTTCGGCGCTCGAAACGGCTCCGGACGGATTTTCGTGCGCATCTACTGCACCTGTGCACGAAAATGTTCAGATGCGCGTTTTAGGACATTTCGAGATGCTTTTCTGTTAAAAACGGTTTTGGGGAGTTTCTAGGGTCTGGGAAACACTTCAGGCAGTTCGGCGCTCGAAACGGCTCCGGACGGATTTTCGTGCGCATCTACTGCACCTGTGCACGAAAATGTTCAGATGCGCGTTTTAGGACATTTCGAGATGCTTTTCGGTTAAAAACGGTTTTAGGGAGATTCTAGGGTCTGGAAAACACTTCAGGCAGTTCGGCGCTCGAAACGGCTCCGGACGGATTTTCGTGCGCATTTACGGCACCTGTGCACGAAAATGTTCAGATGCACGTTTTAGGACATTTCGAGATGCTTTTCTGTTAAAAACGGTTTTGGGGAGTTTCTAGGGTCTGGGAAACACTTCAGGCAGTTCGGCGCTCGAAACGGCTCCGGACGGATTTTCGTGCGCATCTACTGCACCTGTGCACGAAAATGTTCAGATGCGCGTTTTAGGACATTTCGCGATGCTTTTCTGTTAAAAACGGTTTTGGGGAGTTTCTAGGGTCTGGGAAACACTTCAGGCAGTTCGGCGCTCGAAACGGCTCCGGACGGATTTTCGTGCGCATCTACGGCACCTGTCCACGAAAATGTTCAGATGCGCGTTTTAGGAGATTTCGAGATGCTTTTCTGTTAAAAACGGTTTTGGGGAGTTTCTAGGGTCTGGGAAACACTTCAGGCAGTTCGGCACTCGAAATCGCTCCTGACGGATTTTCGTGCGCATCTACGGCACCTGTGCTCGAAAATGTTCAGATGCGCGTTTTAGGACATTTCGAGATGCTTTTCGGTTAAAAACGGTTTTGGGGAGATTCTAGGGTCTGGAAAACACTTCAGGCAGTTCGGCGCTCGAAACGGCTCCGGACGGATTTTCGTGCGCATCTACGGCACCTGTGCACGAAAATGTTCAGATGCGCGTTTTAGGACATTTCGAGATGCCTTTCTGTTAAAAACGGTTTTGGGGAGTTTCTAGGGTCTGGGAAACACTTCAGGCAGTTCGGCGCTCGAAACGGCTCCGGACGGATTTTCGTGCGCATCTACGGCACCTGTGCACGAAAATGTTCAGATGCGCGTTTTAGGACATTTCGAGATGCTTTTCTGTTAAATACGGTTTTGGGGAGTTTCTAGGGTCTGGGAAACACTTCAGGCAGTTCGGCGCTCGAAACGGCTCCGGACGGATTTTCGTGCGCATCTACGGCACCTGTGCACGAAAATGTTCAGATACGCGTTTTAGGACATTTCGAGATGCTTTTCTGTTAAAAACGGTTTTGGGGAGTTTCTAGGGTCTGGGAAACACTTCAGCCAGTTCGGCGCTCGAAACCGCTCCGGACGGATTTTCGTGCGCATCTACGGCACCTGTGCACGAAAATGTTCAGATGCGCGTTTTAGGACATTTCGAGATGCTTTTCCGTTAAAAACGGTTTTGGGGAGTTTCTAGGGTCTGGAAAACACTTCAGGCAGTTCGGCGCTCGAAACGGCTCCGGACGGATTTTCGTGCGCATCTACGGCACCTGTGCACGAAAATGTTCAGATGCGCGTTTTAGTACATTTCGAGATGCTTTTCTGTTAAAAACGGTTTTGGGGAGTTTCTAGGGTCTGGGAAACACTTCAGCCAGTTCGGCGCTCGAAACCGCTCCGGGCGGATTTTCGTGCGCATCTACGGCACCTGTGCACGATAATGTTCAGATGCGCGTTTTAGGACATTTCGAGATGCTTTTCTGTTAAAAACGGTTTTGGGGAGTTTCTAGGGTCTGGAAAACACTTCAGGCAGTTCGGCGCTCGAAACGGCTCCGGACGGATTTTCGTGCGCATCTACGGCACCTGTGCACGAAAATGTTCAGATGCGCGTTTTAGGACACTTCGAGATGCTTTTCTGTTAAAAACGGTTTTGGGGAGTTTCTAGGGTCTGGGAAACACTTCAGGCAGTTCGGCGCTCGAAACCGCTCCGGACGGATTTTCGTGCGCATCTACGGCACCTGTGCACGAAAATGTTCAGATGCGCGTTTTAGGACATTTCGAGATGCTTTTCTGTTAAAAACGGTTTTGGGGAGTTTTTAGGGCCTGGGAAACACTTCAGGCAGTACGGCGCTCGAAACGGCTCCGGACGGATTTTCGTGCGCATCTACGGCACCTGTGCACGAAAATGTTGAGATGCGCGTTTTAGGACATTTCGAGATGCTTTTCTGTTAAAAACGGTTTTGGGGAGTTTCTAGGGTCTGGGAAACACTTCAGGCAGTTCGGCGCTCGAAACAGCTCTGGACGGATTTTCGTGCACATCTACGGCACCTGTGCACGAAAATGTTCAGATGCGCGTTTTAGGACATTTCGAGATGCCTTTCTGTTAAAAACGGTTTTGGGGAGTTTCTAGGGTCTGGGAAACACTTCAGGCAGTTCGGCGCTCGAAACGGCTCCGGACGGATTTTCGTGCGCATCTACGGCACCTGTGCACGAAAATGTTCAGATGCGCGTTTTAGGACATTTCGAGATGCTTTTATGTTAAATACGGTTTTGGGGAGTTTCTAGGGTCTGGGAAACACTTCAGGCAGTTCGGCGCTCGAAACGGCTCCGGACGGATTTTCGTGCGCATGTACGGCACCTGTGCACGAAAATGTTCAGATGCGCGTTTTAGGACATTTCGAGATGCTTTTCTGTTAAATACGGTTTTGGGGAGTTTCTAGGGTCTGGGAAACACTTCAGGCAGTTCGGCGCTCGAAACGGCTCCGGGCGGATTTTCGTGCGCATGTACGGCACCTGTGCACGAAAATGTTCAGATGCGCGTTTTAGGAGATTTCGAGATGCTTTTCTGTTAAAAACGGTTTTGGGGAGTTTCTAGGGTCTGGGAAACACTTCAGCCAGTTCGGCGCTCGAAACCGCTCCGGACGGATTTTCGTGCGCATCTACGGCACCTGTGCACGAAAATGTTCAGATGCGCGTTTTAGGACATTTCGAGATGCTTTTCTGTTAAAAACGGTTTTGGGGAGTTTCTAGGGTCTGGAAAACACTTCAGGCAGTTCGGCGCTCGAAACGGCTCCGGACGGATTTTCGTGCGCATCTACGGCACCTGTGCACGAAAATGTTCAGATGCGCGTTTTAGGACATTTCGAGATGCTTTTATGTTAAAAACGGTTTTGGGGAGTTTCTAGGGTCTGGGAAACACTTCAGGCAGTTCGGCGCTCGAAACCGCTCCGGACGGATTTTCGTGCGCATCTACGGCACCTGTGCACGAAAATGTTCAGATGCGCGTTTTAGGACATTTCGAGATGCTTTTCTGTTAAAAACGGTTTTGGGGAGTTTTTAGGGCCTGGGAAACACTTCAGGCAGATCGGCGCTCGAAATGGCTCCGGACGGATTTTCGTGCGCATCTACGGCACCTGTGCACGAAAATGTTGAGATGCTTTTCTGTTAAAAACGGTTTTGGGGAGTTTCTAGGGTCTGGAAAACACTTCAGGCAGTTCGGCGCTCGAAACGGCTCCGGACGGATTTTCGTGCGCATCTACGGCACCTGTGCACGAAAATGTTCAGATGCGCGTTTTAGGACATTTCGAGATGCTTTTCTGTTAAAAACGGTTTTGGGGAGTTTTTAGGGCCTGGGAAACACTTCAGGCAGTTCGGCGCTCGAAACGGCTCCGGACGGATTTTCGTGCGCATCTACGGCACCTGTGCACGAAAATGTTCATATGCGCGTTTTAGGACATTTCGAGATGCTTTTCTGTTAAAAACGGTTTTGGGGAGTTTCTAGGGTCTGGGAAACACTTCAGGCAGTTCGGCGCTCGAAACGGCTCCGGACGGATTTTCGTGCGCATCTACTGCACCTGTGCACGAAAATGTTCAGATGCGCGTTTTAGGACATTTGGAGATGCTTTTCTGTTAAAAACGATTTTGGGGAGTTTCTAGGGTCTGGGAAACACTTCAGGCAGTTCGGCGCTCGAAACGGCTCCGGACGGATTTTCGTGCGCATCTACGGCACCTGTGCACGAAAATGTTCAGATGCGCGTTTTAGGAGATTTCGAGATGCTTTTCTGTTAAAAACGGTTTTGGGGAGTTTCTAGGGTCTGGGAAACACTTCAGGCAGTTCGGCGGTCGAAACGGCTCCGGACGGATTTTCGTGCGCATCTACTGCACCTGTGCACGAAAATGTTCAGATGCGCGTTTTAGGACATTTCGAGATGCTTTTCTGTTAAAAACGGTTTTGGGGAGTTTCTAGGGTCTGGGAAACACTTCAGGCAGTTCGGCGCTCGAAACGGCTCCGGACGGATTTTCGTTCGCATCTACTGCACCTGTGCACGAAAATGTTCAGATGCGCGTTTTAGGACATTTCGAGATGCTTTTCGGTTAAAAACGGTTTTAGGGAGATTCTAGGGTCTGGAAAACACTTCAGGCAGTTCGGCGCTCGAAACGGCTCCGGACGGATTTTCGTGCGCATCTACGGCACCTGTGCACGAAAATGTTCAGATGCGCGTTTTGGGACATTTCGAGATGCTTTTCTGTTAAAAACGGTTTTGGGGAGTTTCTAGGGTCTTGGAAACACTTCAGGCAATTCGGCGCTCGAAACGGCTCCGGACGGATTTTCGTGCGCATCTACGGCATCTGTGCACGAAAATGTTCAGATGCGCGTTTTAGGAGATTTCGAGATGCTTTTCTGTTAAAAACGGTTTTGGGGAGTTTCTAGGGTCTGGGAAACACTTCAGGCAGTTCGGCGCTCGAAACGGCTCCGGACGGATTTTCGTGCGCATCTACGGCACCTGTGCACGAAAATGTTCAGATGCGCGTTTTAGGACATTTCGAGATGCTTTTCTGTTAAAAACGGTTTTGGGGAGTTTCTAGGGTCTGGAAAACACTTCAGGCAGTTCGGCGCTCGAAACGGCTCCGGACGGATTTTCGTGCGCATCTACGGCACCTGTGCACGAAAATGTTCAGATGCGCGTTTTAGGACATTTTGAGATGCTTTTTTGTTAAAAACGGTTTTTGGGAGTTTGTAGGGTCTGGGAAACACTTCAGGCAGGTCGGCGCTCGAAACGGCTCCGAACGGATTTTCGTGCGCATCTACGGCACCTGTGCACGAAAATGTTCAGATGCGCGTTTTAGGACATTTCGAGATGCTTTTCTGTTAAAAACGGTTTTGGGGAGTTTCTAGGGTCTGGGAAACACTTCAGGCAGTTCGGCGCTCGAAACAGCTCCGGACGGATTTTCGTGCACATCTACGGCACCTGTGCACGAAAATGTTCAGATGCGCGTTTTAGGACATTTCGAGATGCCTTTCTGTTAAAAACGGTTTTGGGGAGTTTCTAGGGTCTGGGAAACACTTCAGGCAGTTCGGCGCTCGAAACGGCTCCGGACGGATTTTCGTGCGCATCTACGGCACCTGTGCACGAAAATGTTGAGATGCGCGTTTTAGGACATTTCGAGATGCTTTTCGGTTAAAAACGGTTTTGGGGAGTTTCTAGGGTCTGGGAAACACGTCAGGCAGTTCGGCGCTCGAAACGGCTCCGGACGGATTTTCGTGCGCATCTACGGCACCTGTGCACGAAAATGTTGAGATGCGCGTTTTAGGACATTTCGAGATGCTTTTCGGTTAAAAACGGTTTTGGGGAGTTTCTAGGGTCTGGAAAACACTTCAGGCAGTTCGGCGCTCGAAACGGCTCCGGACGGATTTTCGTGCGCATCTACGGCACCTGTGCACGAAAATGTTCAGATGCGCGTTTTAGGACATTTCGAGATGCTTTTTGGTTAAAAACGGTTTTGGGGAGTTTCTTGGGTCTGGGAAACACTTCAGGCAGTTCGGCGCTCGAAACGGCTCCGGACGGATTTTCGTGCGCATCTACTGCACCTGTGCACGAAAATGTTGAGATGCGCGTTTTAGGACATTTCGAGATGCTTTTCTGTTAAAAACGGTTTTGGGGTGTTTCTAGGGTCTGGGAAACACTTCAGGCAGTTCGGCGCTCGAAACGGCTCCGGACGGATTTTCGTGCGCATCTACGGCACCTGTGCACGAAAATGTTGAGATGCGCGTTTTAGGACATTTCGAGATGCTTTTCGGTTAAAAACGGTTTTGGGGAGTTTCTAGGGTCTGGGAAACACGTCAGGCAGTTCGGCGCTCGAAACCGCTCCGGACGGATTTTCGTGCGCATCTACGGCACCTGTGCACGAAAATGTTTAGATGCGCGTTTTAGGACATTTCGAGATACTTTTCGGTTAAAAACGGTTTTGGGGAGATTCTAGGGTCTGGAAAACACTTCAGGCAGTTCGGCGCTCGAAACGGCTCCGGACGGATTTTCGTGCGCATCTACGGCACCTGTGCACGAAAATGTTCAGATGCGCGTTTTAGGACATTTCGAGATGCTTTTCTGTTAAAAACGGTTTTGGGGAGTTTCTAGGGTCTGGGAAACACTTCAGGCAGTTCGGCGCTCGAAACGGCTCCGGACGGATTTTCGTGCGCATCTACTGCACCTGTGCACGAAAATGTTCAGATGCGCGTTTTAGGACATTTCGAGATGCTTTTCGGTTAAAAACGATTTTGGGGAGATTCTAGGGTCTGGAAAACACTTCAGGCAGTTCGGCGCTCGAAACGGCTCCGGACGGATTTTCGTGCGCATATACGGCACCTGTGCACGAAAATGTTCAGATGCGCGTTTTAGGACATTTCGAGATGCTTTTCTGTTAAAAACGGTTTTGGGGAGTTTCTAGGGTCTGGGAAACACTTCAGGCAGTTCGGCGCTCGAAACGGCTCCGGACGGATTTTCGTGCGCATCTACGGCACCTGTCCACGAAAATGTTCAGATGCGCGTTTTAGGAGATTTCGAGATGCTTTTCTGTTAAAAACGGTTTTGGGGAGTTTCTAGGGTCTGGGAAACACTTCAGGCAGTTCGGCGCTCGAAACGGCTCCGGACGGATTTTCGTGCGCATCTACTGCACCTGTGCACGAAAATGTTCAGATGCGCGTTTTAGGATATTTCGAGATGCTTTTCTGTTAAAAACGGTTTTGGGGAGTTTCTAGGGTCTGGGAAACACTTCAGGCAGTTCGGCGCTCGAAACCGCTCCGGACGGATTTTCGTGCGCATCTACGGCACCTGTGCACGAAAATGTTCAGATGCGCGTTTTAGGACATTTCAAGATGCTTTTCTGTTAAAAACGGTTTTGGGGAGTTTCTAGGGTCTGGGAAACACTTCAGGCAGTTCGGCGTTCGAAACCGCTCCGGACGGATTTTCGTGCGCATCTACGGCACCTGTGCACGAAAATGTTCAGATGCGCGTTTTAGGACATTTTGAGATGCTTTTTTGTTAAAAACGGTTTTTGGGAGTTTGTAGGGTCTGGGAAACACTTCAGGCAGGTCGGCGCTCGAAACGGCTCCGAACGGATTTTCGTGCGCATCTACGGCACCTGTGCACGAAAATGTTCAGATGCGCGTTTTAGGACATTTCGAGATGCTTTTCTGTTAAAAACGGTTTTAGGGAGATTCTAGGGTCTGGAAAACACTTCAGGCAGTTCGGCGCTCGAAACGGCTCCGGACGGATTTTCGTGCGCATCTACGGCACCTGTGCACGAAAATGTTCAGATGCGCGTTTTAGGACATTTCGAGATGCTTTTCTGTTTAAAACGGTTTTGGGGAGTTTCTAGGGTCTGGGAAACACTTCAGGCAATTCGGCGCTCGAAACGGCTCCGGACGGATTTTCGTGCGCATCTACGGCATCTGTGCACGAAAATGTTCAGATGCGCGTTTTAGGAGATTTCGAGATGCTTTTCTGTTAAAAACGGTTTTGGGGAGTTTCTAGGGTCTGGGAAACACTTCAGGCAGTTCGGCGCTCGAAACGGCTCCGGACGGATTTTCGTGCGCATCTACGGCACCTGTGCACGAAAATGTTCAGATGCGCGTTTTAGGACATTTCGAGATGCTTTTCTGTTAAAAACGGTTTTGGGGAGTTTCTAGGGTCTGGGAAACACTTCAGGCAGTTCGGCGCTCGAAACAGCTCCGGACGGATTTTCGTGCACATCTACGGCACCTGTGCACGAAAATGTTCAGATGCGCGTTTTAGGACATTTCGAGATGCCTTTCTGTTAAAAACGGTTTTGGGGAGTTTCTAGGGTCTGGGAAACACTTCAGGCAGTTCGGCGCTCGAAACGGCTCCGGACGGATTTTCGTGCGCATCTACGGCACCTGTGCACGAAAATGTTGAGATGCGCGTTTTAGGACATTTCGAGATGCTTTTCGGTTAAAAACGGTTTTGGGGAGTTTCTAGGGTCTGGGAAACACGTCAGGCAGTTCGGCGCTCGAAACGGCTCCGGACGGATTTTCGTGCGCATCTACGGCACCTGTGCACGAAAATGTTGAGATGCGCGTTTTAGGACATTTCGAGATGCTTTTCGGTTAAAAACGGTTTTGGGGAGTTTCTAGGGTCTGGAAAACACTTCAGGCAGTTCGGCGCTCGAAACGGCTCCGGACGGATTTTCGTGCGCATCTACGGCACCTGTGCACGAAAATGTTCAGATGCGCGTTTTAGGACATTTCGAGATGCTTTTTGGTTAAAAACGGTTTTGGGGAGTTTCTTGGGTCTGGGAAACACTTCAGGCAGTTCGGCGCTCGAAACGGCTCCGGACGGATTTTCGTGCGCATCTACTGCACCTGTGCACGAAAATGTTGAGATGCGCGTTTTAGGACATTTCGAGATGCTTTTCTGTTAAAAACGGTTTTGGGGTGTTTCTAGGGTCTGGGAAACACTTCAGGCAGTTCGGCGCTCGAAACGGCTCCGGACGGATTTTCGTGCGCATCTACGGCACCTGTGCACGAAAATGTTGAGATGCGCGTTTTAGGACATTTCGAGATGCTTTTCGGTTAAAAACGGTTTTGGGGAGTTTCTAGGGTCTGGGAAACACGTCAGGCAGTTCGGCGCTCGAAACCGCTCCGGACGGATTTTCGTGCGCATCTACGGCACCTGTGCACGAAAATGTTTAGATGCGCGTTTTAGGACATTTCGAGATACTTTTCGGTTAAAAACGGTTTTGGGGAGATTCTAGGGTCTGGAAAACACTTCAGGCAGTTCGGCGCTCGAAACGGCTCCGGACGGATTTTCGTGCGCATCTACGGCACCTGTGCACGAAAATGTTCAGATGCGCGTTTTAGGACATTTCGAGATGCTTTTCTGTTAAAAACGGTTTTGGGGAGTTTCTAGGGTCTGGGAAACACTTCAGGCAGTTCGGCGCTCGAAACGGCTCCGGACGGATTTTCGTGCGCATCTACTGCACCTGTGCACGAAAATGTTCAGATGCGCGTTTTAGGACATTTCGAGATGCTTTTCGGTTAAAAACGATTTTGGGGAGATTCTAGGGTCTGTAAAACACTTCAGGCAGTTCGGCGCTCGAAACGGCTCCGGACGGATTTTCGTGCGCATATACGGCACCTGTGCACGAAAATGTTCAGATGCGCGTTTTAGGACATTTCGAGATGCTTTTCTGTTAAAAACGGTTTTGGGGAGTTTCTAGGGTCTGGGAAACACTTCAGGCAGTTCGGCGCTCGAAACGGCTCCGGACGGATTTTCGTGCGCATCTACTGCACCTGTGCACGAAAATGTTCAGATGCGCGTTTTAGGACATTTCGAGATGCTTTTCTGTTAAAAACGGTTTTGGGGAGTTTCTAGGGTCTGGGAAACACTTCAGGCAGTTCGGCGCTCGAAACGGCTCCGGACGGATTTTCGTGCGCATCTACGGCACCTGTGCACGAAAATGTTCAGATACGCGTTTTAGGACATTTCGAGATGCTTTTCTGTTAAAAACGGTTTTGGGGAGTTTCTAGGGTCTGGGAAACACTTCAGCCAGTTCGGCGCTCGAAACCGCTCCGGACGGATTTTCGTGCGCATCTACGGCACCTGTGCACGAAAATGTTCAGATGCGCGTTTTAGGACATTTCGAGATGCTTTTCTGTTAAAAACGGTTTTAGGGAGTTTCTAGGGTCTGGAAAACACTTCAGGCAGTTCGGCGCTCGAAACGGCTCCGGACGGATTTTCGTGCGCATCTACGGCACCTGTGCACGAAAATGTTCAGATGCGCGTTTTAGTACATTTCGAGATGCTTTTCTGTTAAAAACGGTTTTGGGGAGTTTCTAGGGTCTGGGAAACACTTCAGCCAGTTCGGCGCTCGAAACCGCTCCGGACGGATTTTCGTGCGCATCTACGGCACCTGTGCACGATAATGTTCAGATGCGCGTTTTAGGACATTTCGAGATGCTTTTCTGTTAAAAACGGTTTTGGGGAGTTTCTAGGGTCTGGAAAACACTTCAGGCAGTTCGGCGCTCGAAACGGCTCCGGACGGATTTTCGTGCGCATCTACGGCACCTGTGCACGAAAATGTTCAGATGCGCGTTTTAGGACACTTCGAGATGCTTTTCTGTTAAAAACGGTTTTGGGGAGTTTCTAGGGTCTGGGAAACACTTCAGGCAGTTCGGCGCTCGAAACCGCTCCGGACGGATTTTCGTGCGCATCTACGGCACCTGTGCACGAAAAGGTTCAGATGCGCGTTTTAGGACATTTCGAGATGCTTTTCTGTTAAAAACGGTTTTGGGGAGTTTTTAGGGCCTGGGAAACACTTCAGGCAGTTCGGCGCTCGAAACGGCTCCGGACGGATTTTCGTGCGCATCTACGGCACCTGTGCACGAAAATGTTGAGATGCGCGTTTTAGGACATTTCGAGATGCTTTTCTGTTAAAAACGGTTTTGGGGAGTTTCTAGGGTCTGGGAAACACTTCAGGCAGTTCGGCGCTCGAAACAGCTCTGGACGGATTTTCGTGCACATCTACGGCACCTGTGCACGAAAATGTTCAGATGCGCGTTTTAGGACATTTCGAGATGCCTTTCTGTTAAAAACGGTTTTGGGGAGTTTCTAGGGTCTGGGAAACACTTCAGGCAGTTCGGCGCTCGAAACGGCTCCGGACGGATTTTCGTGCGCATCTACGGCACCTGTGCACGAAAATGTTCAGATGCGCGTTTTAGGACATTTCGAGATGCTTTTATGTTAAATACGGTTTTGGGGAGTTTCTAGGGTCTGGGAAACACTTCAGGCAGTTCGGCGCTCGAAACGGCTCCGGACGGATTTTCGTGCGCATGTACGGCACCTGTGCACGAAAATGTTCAGATGCGCGTTTTAGGACATTTCGAGATGCTTTTCTGTTAAATACGGTTTTGGGGAGTTTCTAGGGTCTGGGCAACACTTCAGGCAGTTCGGCGCTCGAAACGGCTCCGGGCGGATTTTCGTGCGCATGTACGGCACCTGTGCACGAAAATGTTCAGATGCGCGTTTTAGGAGATTTCGAGATGCTTT
Source organism: Umbellularia californica (assembly GCA_028538565.1). Taxonomy (NCBI): domain Eukaryota; kingdom Viridiplantae; phylum Streptophyta; class Magnoliopsida; order Laurales; family Lauraceae; genus Umbellularia; species Umbellularia californica. The sequence goes on from JAPQWN010000007.1 coordinate 47,078,003, forward strand.
TCTGTTAAAAACGGTTTTGGGGAGTTTCTAGGGTCTGGAAAACACTTCAGGCAGTTCGGCGCTCGAAACGGCTCCGGACGGATTTTCGTGCGCATCTACGGCACCTGTGCACGAAAATGTTCAGATGCGCGTTTTAGGACATTTTGAGATGCTTTTTTGTTAAAAACGGTTTTTGGGAGTTTGTAGGGTCTGGGAAACACTTCAGGCAGGTCGGCGCTCGAAACGGCTCCGAACGGATTTTCGTGCGCATCTACGGCACCTGTGCACGAAAATGTTCAGATGCGCGTTTTAGGACATTTCGAGATGCTTTTCTGTTAAAAACGGTTTTGGGGAGTTTCTAGGGTCTGGGAAACACTTCAGGCAGTTCGGCGCTCGAAACAGCTCCGGACGGATTTTCGTGCACATCTACGGCACCTGTGCACGAAAATGTTCAGATGCGCGTTTTAGGACATTTCGAGATGCCTTTCTGTTAAAAACGGTTTTGGGGAGTTTCTAGGGTCTGGGAAACACTTCAGGCAGTTCGGCGCTCGAAACGGCTCCGGACGGATTTTCGTGCGCATCTACGGCACCTGTGCACGAAAATGTTGAGATGCGCGTTTTAGGACATTTCGAGATGCTTTTCGGTTAAAAACGGTTTTGGGGAGTTTCTAGGGTCTGGGAAACACGTCAGGCAGTTCGGCGCTCGAAACGGCTCCGGACGGATTTTCGTGCGCATCTACGGCACCTGTGCACGAAAATGTTGAGATGCGCGTTTTAGGACATTTCGAGATGCTTTTCGGTTAAAAACGGTTTTGGGGAGTTTCTAGGGTCTGGAAAACACTTCAGGCAGTTCGGCGCTCGAAACGGCTCCGGACGGATTTTCGTGCGCATCTACGGCACCTGTGCACGAAAATGTTCAGATGCGCGTTTTAGGACATTTCGAGATGCTTTTTGGTTAAAAACGGTTTTGGGGAGTTTCTTGGGTCTGGGAAACACTTCAGGCAGTTCGGCGCTCGAAACGGCTCCGGACGGATTTTCGTGCGCATCTACTGCACCTGTGCACGAAAATGTTGAGATGCGCGTTTTAGGACATTTCGAGATGCTTTTCTGTTAAAAACGGTTTTGGGGTGTTTCTAGGGTCTGGGAAACACTTCAGGCAGTTCGGCGCTCGAAACGGCTCCGGACGGATTTTCGTGCGCATCTACGGCACCTGTGCACGAAAATGTTGAGATGCGCGTTTTAGGACATTTCGAGATGCTTTTCGGTTAAAAACGGTTTTGGGGAGTTTCTAGGGTCTGGGAAACACGTCAGGCAGTTCGGCGCTCGAAACCGCTCCGGACGGATTTTCGTGCGCATCTACGGCACCTGTGCACGAAAATGTTTAGATGCGCGTTTTAGGACATTTCGAGATACTTTTCGGTTAAAACGGTTTTGGGGAGATTCTAGGGTCTGGAAAACACTTCAGGCAGTTCGGCGCTCGAAACGGCTCCGGACGGATTTTCGTGCGCATCTACGGCACCTGTGCACGAAAATGTTCAGATGCGCGTTTTAGGACATTTCGAGATGCTTTTCTGTTAAAAACGGTTTTGGGGAGTTTCTAGGGTCTGGGAAACACTTCAGGCAGTTCGGCGCTCGAAACGGCTCCGGACGGATTTTCGTGCGCATCTACTGCACCTGTGCACGAAAATGTTCAGATGCGCGTTTTAGGACATTTCGAGATGCTTTTCGGTTAAAAACGATTTTGGGGAGATTCTAGGGTCTGGAAAACACTTCAGGCAGTTCGGCGCTCGAAACGGCTCCGGACGGATTTTCGTGCGCATATACGGCACCTGTGCACGAAAATGTTCAGATGCGCGTTTTAGGACATTTCGAGATGCTTTTCTGTTAAAAACGGTTTTGGGGAGTTTCTAGGGTCTGGGAAACACTTCAGGCAGTTCGGCGCTCGAAACGGCTCCGGACGGATTTTCGTGCGCATCTACGGCACCTGTCCACGAAAATGTTCAGATGCGCGTTTTAGGAGATTTCGAGATGCTTTTCTGTTAAAAACGGTTTTGGGGAGTTTCTAGGGTCTGGGAAACACTTCAGGCAGTTCGGCGCTCGAAACGGCTCCGGACGGATTTTCGTGCGCATCTACTGCACCTGTGCACGAAAATGTTCAGATGCGCGTTTTAGGATATTTCGAGATGCTTTTCTGTTAAAAACGGTTTTGGGGAGTTTCTAGGGTCTGGGAAACACTTCAGGCAGTTCGGCGCTCGAAACCGCTCCGGACGGATTTTCGTGCGCATCTACGGCACCTGTGCACGAAAATGTTCAGATGCGCGTTTTAGGACATTTCAAGATGCTTTTCTGTTAAAAACGGTTTTGGGGAGTTTCTAGGGTCTGGGAAACACTTCAGGCAGTTCGGCGTTCGAAACCGCTCCGGACGGATTTTCGTGCGCATCTACGGCACCTGTGCACGAAAATGTTCAGATGCGCGTTTTAGGACATTTTGAGATGCTTTTTTGTTAAAAACGGTTTTTGGGAGTTTGTAGGGTCTGGGAAACACTTCAGGCAGGTCGGCGCTCGAAACGGCTCCGAACGGATTTTCGTGCGCATCTACGGCACCTGTGCACGAAAATGTTCAGATGCGCGTTTTAGGACATTTCGAGATGCTTTTCTGTTAAAAACGGTTTTAGGGAGATTCTAGGGTCTGGAAAACACTTCAGGCAGTTCGGCGCTCGAAACGGCTCCGGACGGATTTTCGTGCGCATCTACGGCACCTGTGCACGAAAATGTTCAGATGCGCGTTTTAGGACATTTCGAGATGCTTTTCTGTTTAAAACGGTTTTGGGGAGTTTCTAGGGTCTGGGAAACACTTCAGGCAATTCGGCGCTCGAAACGGCTCCGGACGGATTTTCGTGCGCATCTACGGCATCTGTGCACGAAAATGTTCAGATGCGCGTTTTAGGAGATTTCGAGATGCTTTTCTGTTAAAAACGGTTTTGGGGAGTTTCTAGGGTCTGGGAAACACTTCAGGCAGTTCGGCGCTCGAAACGGCTCCGGACGGATTTTCGTGCGCATCTACGGCACCTGTGCACGAAAATGTTCAGATGCGCGTTTTAGGACATTTCGAGATGCTTTTCTGTTAAAAACGGTTTTGGGGAGTTTCTAGGGTCTGGGAAACACTTCAGGCAGTTCGGCGCTCGAAACAGCTCCGGACGGATTTTCGTGCACATCTACGGCACCTGTGCACGAAAATGTTCAGATGCGCGTTTTAGGACATTTCGAGATGCCTTTCTGTTAAAAACGGTTTTGGGGAGTTTCTAGGGTCTGGGAAACACTTCAGGCAGTTCGGCGCTCGAAACGGCTCCGGACGGATTTTCGTGCGCATCTACGGCACCTGTGCACGAAAATGTTGAGATGCGCGTTTTAGGACATTTCGAGATGCTTTTCGGTTAAAAACGGTTTTGGGGAGTTTCTAGGGTCTGGGAAACACGTCAGGCAGTTCGGCGCTCGAAACGGCTCCGGACGGATTTTCGTGCGCATCTACGGCACCTGTGCACGAAAATGTTGAGATGCGCGTTTTAGGACATTTCGAGATGCTTTTCGGTTAAAAACGGTTTTGGGGAGTTTCTAGGGTCTGGAAAACACTTCAGGCAGTTCGGCGCTCGAAACGGCTCCGGACGGATTTTCGTGCGCATCTACGGCACCTGTGCACGAAAATGTTCAGATGCGCGTTTTAGGACATTTCGAGATGCTTTTTGGTTAAAAACGGTTTTGGGGAGTTTCTTGGGTCTGGGAAACACTTCAGGCAGTTCGGCGCTCGAAACGGCTCCGGACGGATTTTCGTGCGCATCTACTGCACCTGTGCACGAAAATGTTGAGATGCGCGTTTTAGGACATTTCGAGATGCTTTTCTGTTAAAAACGGTTTTGGGGTGTTTCTAGGGTCTGGGAAACACTTCAGGCAGTTCGGCGCTCGAAACGGCTCCGGACGGATTTTCGTGCGCATCTACGGCACCTGTGCACGAAAATGTTGAGATGCGCGTTTTAGGACATTTCGAGATGCTTTTCGGTTAAAAACGGTTTTGGGGAGTTTCTAGGGTCTGGGAAACACGTCAGGCAGTTCGGCGCTCGAAACCGCTCCGGACGGATTTTCGTGCGCATCTACGGCACCTGTGCACGAAAATGTTTAGATGCGCGTTTTAGGACATTTCGAGATACTTTTCGGTTAAAAACGGTTTTGGGGAGATTCTAGGGTCTGGAAAACACTTCAGGCAGTTCGGCGCTCGAAACGGCTCCGGACGGATTTTCGTGCGCATCTACGGCACCTGTGCACGAAAATGTTCAGATGCGCGTTTTAGGACATTTCGAGATGCTTTTCTGTTAAAAACGGTTTTGGGGAGTTTCTAGGGTCTGGGAAACACTTCAGGCAGTTCGGCGCTCGAAACGGCTCCGGACGGATTTTCGTGCGCATCTACTGCACCTGTGCACGAAAATGTTCAGATGCGCGTTTTAGGACATTTCGAGATGCTTTTCGGTTAAAAACGATTTTGGGGAGATTCTAGGGTCTGTAAAACACTTCAGGCAGTTCGGCGCTCGAAACGGCTCCGGACGGATTTTCGTGCGCATATACGGCACCTGTGCACGAAAATGTTCAGATGCGCGTTTTAGGACATTTCGAGATGCTTTTCTGTTAAAAACGGTTTTGGGGAGTTTCTAGGGTCTGGGAAACACTTCAGGCAGTTCGGCGCTCGAAACGGCTCCGGACGGATTTTCGTGCGCATCTACTGCACCTGTGCACGAAAATGTTCAGATGCGCGTTTTAGGACATTTCGAGATGCTTTTCTGTTAAAAACGGTTTTGGGGAGTTTCTAGGGTCTGGGAAACACTTCAGGCAGTTCGGCGCTCGAAACGGCTCCGGACGGATTTTCGTGCGCATCTACGGCACCTGTGCACGAAAATGTTCAGATACGCGTTTTAGGACATTTCGAGATGCTTTTCTGTTAAAAACGGTTTTGGGGAGTTTCTAGGGTCTGGGAAACACTTCAGCCAGTTCGGCGCTCGAAACCGCTCCGGACGGATTTTCGTGCGCATCTACGGCACCTGTGCACGAAAATGTTCAGATGCGCGTTTTAGGACATTTCGAGATGCTTTTCTGTTAAAAACGGTTTTAGGGAGTTTCTAGGGTCTGGAAAACACTTCAGGCAGTTCGGCGCTCGAAACGGCTCCGGACGGATTTTCGTGCGCATCTACGGCACCTGTGCACGAAAATGTTCAGATGCGCGTTTTAGTACATTTCGAGATGCTTTTCTGTTAAAAACGGTTTTGGGGAGTTTCTAGGGTCTGGGAAACACTTCAGCCAGTTCGGCGCTCGAAACCGCTCCGGACGGATTTTCGTGCGCATCTACGGCACCTGTGCACGATAATGTTCAGATGCGCGTTTTAGGACATTTCGAGATGCTTTTCTGTTAAAAACGGTTTTGGGGAGTTTCTAGGGTCTGGAAAACACTTCAGGCAGTTCGGCGCTCGAAACGGCTCCGGACGGATTTTCGTGCGCATCTACGGCACCTGTGCACGAAAATGTTCAGATGCGCGTTTTAGGACACTTCGAGATGCTTTTCTGTTAAAAACGGTTTTGGGGAGTTTCTAGGGTCTGGGAAACACTTCAGGCAGTTCGGCGCTCGAAACCGCTCCGGACGGATTTTCGTGCGCATCTACGGCACCTGTGCACGAAAAGGTTCAGATGCGCGTTTTAGGACATTTCGAGATGCTTTTCTGTTAAAAACGGTTTTGGGGAGTTTTTAGGGCCTGGGAAACACTTCAGGCAGTTCGGCGCTCGAAACGGCTCCGGACGGATTTTCGTGCGCATCTACGGCACCTGTGCACGAAAATGTTGAGATGCGCGTTTTAGGACATTTCGAGATGCTTTTCTGTTAAAAACGGTTTTGGGGAGTTTCTAGGGTCTGGGAAACACTTCAGGCAGTTCGGCGCTCGAAACAGCTCTGGACGGATTTTCGTGCACATCTACGGCACCTGTGCACGAAAATGTTCAGATGCGCGTTTTAGGACATTTCGAGATGCCTTTCTGTTAAAAACGGTTTTGGGGAGTTTCTAGGGTCTGGGAAACACTTCAGGCAGTTCGGCGCTCGAAACGGCTCCGGACGGATTTTCGTGCGCATCTACGGCACCTGTGCACGAAAATGTTCAGATGCGCGTTTTAGGACATTTCGAGATGCTTTTATGTTAAATACGGTTTTGGGGAGTTTCTAGGGTCTGGGAAACACTTCAGGCAGTTCGGCGCTCGAAACGGCTCCGGACGGATTTTCGTGCGCATGTACGGCACCTGTGCACGAAAATGTTCAGATGCGCGTTTTAGGACATTTCGAGATGCTTTTCTGTTAAATACGGTTTTGGGGAGTTTCTAGGGTCTGGGCAACACTTCAGGCAGTTCGGCGCTCGAAACGGCTCCGGGCGGATTTTCGTGCGCATGTACGGCACCTGTGCACGAAAATGTTCAGATGCGCGTTTTAGGAGATTTCGAGATGCTTTTCTGTTAAAAACGGTTTTGGGGAGTTTCTAGGGTCTGGGAAACACTTCAGCCAGTTCGGCGCTCGAAACCGCTCCGGACGGATTTTCGTGCGCATCTACGGCACCTGTGCACGAAAATGTTCAGATGCGCGTTTTAGGACATTTCGAGATGCTTTTCTGTTAAAAACGGTTTTGGGGAGTTTCTAGGGTCTGGAAAACACTTCAGGCAGTTCGGCGCTCGAAACGGCTCCGGACGGATTTTCGTGCGCATCTACGGCACCTGTGCACGAAAATGTTCAGATGCGCGTTTTAGGACATTTCGAGATGCTTTTCTGTTAAAAACGGTTTTGGGGAGTTTCTAGGGTCTGGGAAACACTTCAGGCAGTTCGGCGCTCGAAACCGCTCCGGACGGATTTTCGTGCGCATCTACGGCACCTGTGCACGAAAATGTTCAGATGCGCGTTTTAGGACATTTCGAGATGCTTTTCTGTTAAAAACGGTTTTGGGGATTTTTTAGGGCCTGGGAAACACTTCAGGCAGATCGGCGCTCGAAATGGCTCCGGACGGATTTTCGTGCGCATCTACGGCACCTGTGCACGAAAATGTTCAGATGTGCGTTTTAGTACATTTCGAGATGCTTTTCTGTTAAAAACGGTTTTGGGGAGTTTCTAGGGTCTGGGAAACACTTCAGCCAGTTCGGCGCTCGAAACCGCTCCGGACGGATTTTCGTGCGCATCTACGGCACCTGTGCACGATAATGTTCAGATGCGCGTTTTAGGATATTTCGAGATGCTTTTCTGTTAAAAACGGTTTTGGGGAGTTTCTAGGGTCTGGAAAACACTTCAGGCAGTTCGGCGCTCGAAACGGCTCCGGACGGATTTTCGTGCGCATCTACGGCACCTGTGCACGAAAATGTTCAGATGCGCGTTTTAGGACACTTCGAGATGCTTTTCTGTTAAAAACGGTTTTGGGGAGTTTCTAGGGTCTGGGAAACACTTCAGGCAGTTCGGCGCTCGAAACCGCTCCGGACGGATTTTCGTGCGCATCTACGGCACCTGTGCACGAAAATGTTCAGATGCGCGTTTTAGGACATTTTGAGATGCTTTTTTGTTAAAAACGGTTTTTGGGAGTTTGTAGGGTCTGGGAAACACTTCAGGCAGGTCGGCGCTCGAAACGGCTCCGAACGGATTTTCGTGCGCATCTACGGCACCTGTGCACGAAAATGTTCAGATGCGCGTTTTAGGACATTTCGAGATGCTTTTCTGTTAAAAACGGTTTTAGGGAGATTCTAGGGTCTGGAAAACACTTCAGGCAGTTCGGCGCTCGAAACGGCTCCGGACGGATTTTCGTGCGCATCTACGGCACCTGTGCACGAAAATGTTCAGATGCGCGTTTTAGGACATTTCGAGATGCTTTTCTGTTAAAAACGGTTTTGGGGAGTTTCTAGGGTCTGGGAAACACTTCAGGCAGTTCGGCGCTCGAAACGGCTCCGGACGGATTTTCGTGCGCATCTACGGCACCTGTGCACGAAAATGTTCAGATGCGCGTTTTAGGACATTTCGAGATGCTTTTATGTTAAATACGGTTTTGGGGAGTTTCTAGGGTCTGGGAAACACTTCAGGCAGTTCGGCGCTCGAAACGGCTCCGGACGGATTTTCGTGCGCATGTACGGCACCTGTGCACGAAAATGTTCAGATGCGCGTTTTAGGACATTTCGAGATGCTTTTCTGTTAAATACGGTTTTGGGGAGTTTCTAGGGTCTGGGCAACACTTCAGGCAGTTCGGCGCTCGAAACGGCTCCGGGCGGATTTTCGTGCGCATGTACGGCACCTGTGCACGAAAATGTTCAGATGCGCGTTTTAGGAGATTTCGAGATGCTTTTCTGTTAAAAACGGTTTTGGGGAGTTTCTAGTGTCTGGGAAACACTTCAGCCAGTTCGGCGCTCGAAACCGCTCCGGACGGATTTTCGTGCGCATCTACGGCACCTGTGCACGAAAATGTTCAGATGCGCGTTTTAGGACATTTCGAGATGCTTTTCTGTTAAAAACGGTTTTGGGGAGTTTCTAGGGTCTGGGAAACACTTCAGGCAGTTCGGCGCTCGAAACCGCTCCGGACGGATTTTCGTGCGCATCTACGGCACCTGTGCACGAAAATGTTCAGATGCGCGTTTTAGGACATTTCGAGATGCTTTTCTGTTAAAAACGGTTTTGGGGAGTTTTTAGGGCCTGGGAAACACTTCAGGCAGATCGGCGCTCGAAATGGCTCCGGACGGATTTTCGTGCGCATCTACGGCACCTGTGCACGAAAATGTTGAGATGCTTTTCTGTTAAAAACGGTTTTGGGGAGTTTCTAGGGTCTGGAAAACACTTCAGGCAGTTCGGCGCTCGAAACGGCTCCGGACGGATTTTCGTGCGCATCTACGGCACCTGTGCACGAAAATGTTCAGATGCGCGTTTTAGGACATTTCGAGATGCTTTTCTGTTAAAAACGGTTTTGGGGAGTTTCTAGGGTCTGGGAAACACTTCAGGCAATTCGGCGCTCGAAACGGCTCCGGACGGATTTTCGTGCGCATCTACGGCATCTGTGCACGAAAATGTTCAGATGCGCGTTTTAGGAGATTTCGAGATGCTTTTCTGTTAAAAACGGTTTTGGGGAGTTTCTAGGGTCTGGGAAACACTTTAGGCAGTTCGGCGCTCGAAACGGCTCCGGACGGATTTTCGTGCGCATCTACGGCACCTGTGCACGAAAATGTTCAGATGCGCGTTTTAGGACATTTCGAGATGCTTTTCTGTTAAAAACGTTTTTGGGGAGTTTCTAGGGTCTGGAAAACACTTCAGGCAGTTCGGCGCTCGAAACGGCTCCGGACGGATTTTCGTGCGCATCTACGGCACCTGTGCACGAAAATGTTCAGATGCGCGTTTTAGGACATTTTGAGATGCTTTTTTGTTAAAAACGGTTTTTGGGAGTTTGTAGGGTCTGGGAAACACTTCAGGCAGGTCGGCGCTCGAAACGGCTCCGAACGGATTTTCGTGCGCATCTACGGCACCTGTGCACGAAAATGTTCAGATGCGCGTTTTAGGACATTTCGAGATGCTTTTCTGTTAAAAACGGTTTTAGGGAGTTTCTAGGGTCTGGGAAACACTTCAGGCAGTTCGGCGCTCGAAACAGCTCCGGACGGATTTTCGTGCACATCTACGGCACCTGTGCACGAAAATGTTCAGATGCGCGTTTTAGGACATTTCGAGATGCCTTTCTGTTAAAAACGGTTTTGGGGAGTTTCTAGGGTCTGGGAAACACTTCAGGCAGTTCGGCGCTCGAAACGGCTCCGGACGGATTTTCATGCGCATCTACGGCACCTGTGCACGAAAATGTTCAGATGCGCGTTTTAGGACATTTCGAGATGCTTTTCTGTTAAATACGGTTTTGGGGAGTTTCTAGGGTCTGGGAAACACTTCAGGCAGTTCGGCGCTCGAAACGGCTCCGGACGGATTTTCATGCGCATCTACGGCATCTGTGCACGAAAATGTTCAGATGCGCGTTTTAGGAGATTTCGAGATGCTTTTCTGTTAAAAACGGTTTTGGGGAGTTTCTAGGGTCTGGGAAACACTTCAGGCAGTTCGGCGCTCGAAACGGCTCCGGACGGATTTTCGTGCGCATCTACTGCACCTGTGCACGAAAATGTTCAGATGCGCGTTTTAGGACATTTCGAGATGCTTTTCTGTTAAAAACGGTTTTGGGGAGTTTCTAGGGTCTGGGAAACACTTCAGGCAGTTCGGCGCTCGAAATCGCTCCGGACGGATTTTCGTGCGCATCTACGGCACCTGTGCTCGAAAATGTTCAGATGGGCGTTTTAGGACATTTCGAGATGCTTTTCGGTTAAAAACGGTTTTGGGGAGATTCTCGGGTCTGGAAAACACTTCAGGCAGTTCGGCGCTCGAAACGGCTCCGGACGGATTTTCGTGCGCATCAACGGCACCTGTGCACGAAAATGTTCAGATGCGCGTTTTAGGACATTTCGAGATGCTTTTCTGTTAAAAACGGTTTTGGGGAGTTTCTAGGGTCTGGAAAACACTTCAGGCAGTTCGGCGCTCGAAACGGCTCCGGACGGATTTTCGTGCGCATCTACGGCACCTGTGCACGAAAATGTTCAGATGCGCGTTTTAGGACATTTTGAGATGCTTTTTTTGTTAAAAACGGTTTTTGGGAGTTTGTAGGGTCTGGGAAACACTTCAGGCAGGTCGGCGCTCGAAACGGCTCCGAACGGATTTTCGTGCGCATCTACGGCACCTGTGCACGAAAATGTTCAGATGCGCGTTTTAGGACATTTCGAGATGCTTTTCTGTTAAAAACGGTTTTGGGGAGTTTCTAGGGTCTGGGAAACACTTCAGGCAGTTCGGCGCTCGAAACAGCTCCGGACGGATTTTCGTGCACATCTACGGCACCTGTGCACGAAAATGTTCAGATGCGCGTTTTAGGACATTTCGAGATGCCTTTTTGTTAAAAACGGTTTTGGGGAGTTTCTAGGGTCTGGGAAACACTTCAGGCAGTTCGGCGCTCGAAACGGCTCCGGACGGATTTTCGTGCGCATCTACGGCACCTGTGCACGAAAATGTTCAGATGTGCGTTTTAGGACATTTCGAGATGCTTTTCTGTTAAATACGGTTTTGGGGAGTTTCTAGGGTCTGGGAAACACTTCAGGCAGTTCGGCGCTCGAAACGGCTCCGGACGGATTTTCATGCGCATCTACGGCACCTGTGCACGAAAATGTTCAGATACGCGTTTTAGGACATTTCGAGATGCTTTTCTGTTAAATACGGTTTTGGGGAGTTTCTAGGGTCTGGGAAACACTTCAGGCAGTTCGGCGCTCGAAACGGCTCCGGACGGATTTTCATGCGCATCTACGGCACCTGTGCACGAAAATGTTCAGATACGCGTTTTAGGACATTTCGAGATGCTTTTCTGTTAAATACGGTTATGGGGAGTTTCTAGGGTCTGGGAAACACTTCAGGCAGTTCGGCGCTCGAAACAGCTCCGGACGGATTTTCATGCGCATCTACGGCACCTGTGCACGAAAATGTTCAGATACGCGTTTTAGGACATTTCGAGATGCTTTTCTGTTAAAAACGGTTTTGGGGAGTTTCTAGGGTCTGGGAAACACTTCAGGCAATTCGGCGCTCGAAACGGCTCCGGACGGATTTTCGTGCGCATCTACGGCATCTGTGCACGAAAATGTTCAGATGCGCGTTTTAGGAGATTTCGAGATGCTTTTCTGTTAAAAACGGTTTTGGGGAGTTTCTAGGGTCTGGGAAACACTTCAGGCAGTACGGCGCTCGAAACGGCTCCGGACGGATTTTCGTGCGCATCTACGGCACCTGTGCACGAAAATGTTCAGATGCGCGTTTTAGGACATTTCGAGATGCTTTTCTGTTAAAAACGGTTTTGGGGAGTTTCTAGGGTCTGGAAAACACTTCAGGCAGTTCGGCGCTCGAAACGGCTCCGGACGGATTTTCGTGCGCATCTACGGCACCTGTGCACGAAAATGTTGAGATGCGCGTTTTAGGACATTTCGAGATGCTTTTCTGTTAAATACGGTTTTGGGGAGTTTCTAGGGTCTGGGAAACACTTCAGGCAGTTCGGCGCTCGAAACGGCTCCGGACGGATTTTCATGCGCATCTACGGCATCTGTGCACGAAAATGTTCAGATGCGCGTTTTAGGAGATTTCGAGATGCTTTTCTGTTAAAAACGGTTTTGGGGAGTTTCTAGGGTCTGGGAAACACTTCAGGCAGTTCGGCGCTCGAAACGGCTCCGGACGGATTTTCGTGCGCATCTACTGCACCTGTGCACGAAAATGTTCAGATGCGCGTTTTAGGACATTTCGAGATGCTTTTCTGTTAAAAACGGTTTTGGGGAGTTTCTAGGGTCTGGGAAACACTTCAGGCAGTTCGGCGCTCGAAACGGCTCCGGACGGATTTTCGTGCGCATCTACGGCACCTGTGCACGAAAAGGTTCAGATGCGCGTTTTAGGACATTTCGAGATGCTTTTCTGTTAAAAACGGTTTTGGGGAGTTTCTAGGGTCTGGAAAACACTTCAGGCAGTTCGGCGCTCGAAACGGCTCCGGACGGATTTTCGTGCGCATCTACGGCACCTGTGCACGAAAATGTTCAGATGCGCGTTTTAGGACATTTCGAGATGCTTTTCTGTTAAAAACGGTTTTAGGGAGATTCTAGGGTCTGGAAAACACTTCAGGCAGTTCGGCGCTCGAAACGGCTCCGGACGGATTTTCGTGCGCATCTACGGCACCTGTGCACGAAAATGTTCAGATGCGCGTTTTAGGACATTTCGAGATGCTTTTCTGTTAAAAACGGTTTTGGGGAGTTTCTAGGGTCTGGGAAACACTTCAGGCAGTTCGGCGCTCGAAACGGCTCCGGACGGATTTCCGTGCGCATCTACGGCACCTGTGCACGAAAATGTTCAGATGCGCGTTTTAGGACATTTCGAGATGCTTTTATGTTAAATACGGTTTTGGGGAGTTTCTAGGGTCTGGGAAACACTTCAGGCAGTTCGGCGCTCGAAACGGCTCCGGACGGATTTTCGTGCGCATGTACGGCACCTGTGCACGAAAATGTTGAGATGCGCGTTTTAGGACATTTCGAGATGCTTTTCTGTTAAATACGGTTTTGGGGAGTTTCTAGGGTCTGGGCAACACTTCAGGCAGTTCGGCGCTCGAAACGGCTCCGGGCGGATTTTCGTGCGCATGTACGGCACCTGTGCACGAAAATGTTCAGATGCGCGTTTTAGGAGATTTCGAGATGCTTTTCTGTTAAAAACGGTTTTGGGGAGTTTCTAGGGTCTGGGAAACACTTCAGCCAGTTCGGCGCTCGAAACCGCTCCGGACGGATTTTCGTGCGCATCTACGGCACCTGTGCACGAAAATGTTCAGATGCGCGTTTTAGGACATTTCGAGATGCTTTTCTGTTAAAAACGGTTTTGGGGAGTTTTTAGGGCCTGGGAAACACTTCAGGCAGATCGGCGCTCGAAATGGCTCCGGACGGATTTTCGTGCGCATCTACGGCACCTGTGCACGAAAATGTTGAGATGCTTTTCTGTTAAAAACGGTTTTGGGGAGTTTCTAGGGTCTGGAAAACACTTCAGGCAGTTCGGCGCTCGAAACGGCTCCGGACGGATTTTCGTGCGCATCTACGGCACCTGTGCACGAAAATGTTCAGATGCGCGTTTTAGGACATTTCGAGATGCTTTTCTGTTAAAAACGGTTTTGGGGAGTTTCTAGGGTCTGGGAAACACTTCAGGCAATTCGGCGCTCGAAACGGCTCCGGACGGATTTTCGTGCGCATCTACGGCATCTGTGCACGAAAATGTTCAGATGCGCGTTTTAGGAGATTTCGAGATGCTTTTCTGTTAAAAACGTTTTTGGGGAGTTTCTAGGGTCTGGGAAACACTTCAGGCAGTTCGGCGCTCGAAACGGCTCCGGACGGATTTTCGTGCGCATCTACGGCACCTGTGCACGAAAATGTTCAGATGCGCGTTTTAGGACATTTCGAGATGCTTTTCTGTTAAAAACGGTTTTGGGGAGTTTCTAGGGTCTGGAAAACACTTCAGGCAGTTCGGCGCTCGAAACGGCTCCGGACGGATTTTCGTGCGCATCTACGGCACCTGTGCACGAAAATGTTCAGATGCGCGTTTTAGGACATTTTGAGATGCTTTTTTGTTAAAAACGGTTTTTGGGAGTTTGTAGGGTCTGGGAAACACTTCAGGCAGGTCGGCGCTCGAAACGGCTCCGAACGGATTTTCGTGCGCATCTACGGCACCTGTGCACGAAAATGTTCAGATGCGCGTTTTAGGACATTTCGAGATGCTTTTCTGTTAAAAACGGTTTTAGGGAGTTTCTAGGGTCTGGGAAACACTTCAGGCAGTTCGGCGCTCGAAACAGCTCCGGACGGATTTTCGTGCACATCTACGGCACCTGTGCACGAAAATGTTCAGATGCGCGTTTTAGGACATTTCGAGATGCCTTTCTGTTAAAAACGGTTTTGGGGAGTTTCTAGGGTCTGGGAAACACTTCAGGCAGTTCGGCGCTCGAAACGGCTCCGGACGGATTTTCGTTCGCATCTACGGCACCTGTGCACGAAAATGTTCAGATGCGCGTTTTAGGACATTTCGAGATGCTTTTCTGTTAAATACGGTTTTGGGGAGTTTCTAGGGTCTGGGAAACACTTCAGGCAGTTCGGCGCTCGAAACGGCTCCGGACGGATTTTCATGCGCATCTACGGCATCTGTGCACGAAAATGTTCAGATGCGCGTTTTAGGAGATTTCGAGATGCTTTTCTGTTAAAAACGGTTTTGGGGAGTTTCTAGGGTCTGGGAAACACTTCAGGCAGTTCGGCGCTCGAAACGGCTCCGGACGGATTTTCGTGCGCATCTACTGCACCTGTGCACGAAAATGTTCAGATGCGCGTTTTAGGACATTTCGAGATGCTTTTCTGTTAAAAACGGTTTTGGGGAGTTTCTAGGGTCTGGGAAACACTTCAGGCAGTTCGGCGCTCGAAATCGCTCCGGACGGATTTTCGTGCGCATCTACGGCACCTGTGCTCGAAAATGTTCAGATGGGCGTTTTAGGACATTTCGAGATGCTTTTCGGTTAAAAACGGTTTTGGGGAGTTTTTAGGGCCTGGGAAACACTTCAGGCAGATCGGCGCTCGAAATGGCTCCGGACGGATTTTCGTGCGCATCTACGGCACCTGTGCACGAAAATGTTGAGATGCTTTTCTGTTAAAAACGGTTTTGGGGAGTTTCTAGGGTCTGGAAAACACTTCAGGCAGTTCGGCGCTCGAAACGGCTCCGGACGGATTTTCGTGAGCATCTACGGCACCTGTGCACGAAAATGTTCAGATGCGCGTTTTAGGACATTTCGAGATGCTTTTCTGTTAAAAACGGTTTTGGGGAGTTTCTAGGGTCTGGGAAACACTTCAGGCAATTCGGCGCTCGAAACGGCTCCGGACGGATTTTCGTGCGCATCTACGGCATCTGTGCACGAAAATGTTCAGATGCGCGCTTTAGGAGATTTCGAGATGCTTTTCTGTTAAAAACGGTTTTGGGGAGTTTCTAGGGTCTGGGAAACACTTCAGGCAGTTCGGCGCTCGAAACGGCTCCGGACGGATTTTCGTGCGCATCTACGGCACCTGTGCACGAAAATGTTCAGATGCGCGTTTTAGGACATTTCGAGATGCTTTTCTGTTAAAAACGGTTTTGGGGAGTTTCTAGGGTCTGGAAAACACTTCAGGCAGTTCGGCGCTCGAAACGGCTCCGGACGGATTTTCGTGCGCATCTACGGCACCTGTGCACGAAAATGTTCAGATGCGCGTTTTAGGACATTTTGAGATGCTATTTTGTTAAAAACGGTTTTTGGGAGTTTGTAGGGTCTGGGAAACACTTCAGGCAGGTCGGCGCTCGAAACGGCTCCGAACGGATTTTCGTGCGCATCTACGGCACCTGTGCACGAAAATGTTCAGATGCGCGTTTTAGGACATTTCGAGATGCTTTTCTGTTAAAAACGGTTTTAGGGAGTTTCTAGGGTCTGGGAAACACTTCAGGCAGTTCGGCGCTCGAAACAGCTCCGGACGGATTTTCGTGCACATCTACGGCACCTGTGCACGAAAATGTTCAGATGCGCGTTTTAGGACATTTCGAGATGCCTTTCTGTTAAAAACGGTTTTGGGGAGTTTCTAGGGTCTGGGAAACACTTCAGGCAGTTCGGCGCTCGAAACGGCTCCGGACGGATTTTCGTGCGCATCTACGGCACCTGTGCACGAAAATGTTCAGATGCGCGTTTTAGGACATTTCGAGATACTTTTCTGTTAAATACGGTTTTGGGGAGTTTCTAGGGTCTGGGAAACACTTCAGGCAGTTCGGCGCTCGAAACGGCTCCGGACGGATTTTCATGCGCATCTACGGCATCTGTGCACGAAAATGTTCAGATGCGCGTTTTAGGAGATTTCGAGATGCTTTTCTGTTAAAAACGGTTTTGGGGAGTTTCTAGGGTCTGGGAAACACTTCAGGCAGTTCGGCGCTCGAAACGGCTCCGGACGGATTTTCGTGCGCATCTACTGCACCTGTGCACGAAAATGTTCAGATGCGCGTTTTAGGACATTTCGAGATGCTTTTCTGTTAAAAACGGTTTTGGGGAGTTTCTAGGGTCTGGGAAACACTTCAGGCAGTTCGGCGCTCGAAATCGCTCCGGACGGATTTTCGTGCGCATCTACGGCACCTGTGCTCGAAAATGTTCAGATGGGCGTTTTAGGACATTTCGAGATGCTTTTCGGTTAAAAACGGTTTTGGGGAGATTCTCGGGTCTGGAAAACACTTCAGGCAGTTCGGCGCTCGAAACGGCTCCGGACGGATTTTCGTGCGCATCAACGGCACCTGTGCACGAAAATGTTCAGATGCGCGTTTTAGGACATTTCGAGATGCTTTTCTGTTAAAAACGGTTTTGGGGAGCTTCTAGGGTCTGGGAAACACTTCAGGCAGTTCGGCGCTCGAAACGGCTCCGGACGGATTTTCGTGCGCATCTACGGCACCTGTGCACGAAAATGTTCAGATGCGCGTTTTAGGACATTTCGAGATGCTTTTCTGTTAAAAACGGTTTTGGGGAGTTTCTAGGGTCTGGAAAACACTTCAGGCAGTTCGGCGCTCGAAACGGCTCCGGACGGATTTTCGTGCGCATCTACGGCACCTGTGCACGAAAATGTTCAGATGCGCGTTTTAGGACATTTTGAGATGCTTTTTTTTGTTAAAAACGGTTTTTGGGAGTTTGTAGGGTCTGGGAAACACTTCAGGCAGGTCGGCGCTCGAAACGGCTCCGAACGGATTTTCGTGCGCATCTACGGCACCTGTGCACGAAAATGTTCAGATGCGCGATTTAGGACATTTCGAGATGCTTTTCTGTTAAAAACGGTTTTGGGGAGTTTCTAGGGTCTGGGAAACACTTCAGGCAGTTCGGCGCTCGAAACAGCTCCGGACGGATTTTCGTGCACATCTACGGCACCTGTGCACGAAAATGTTCAGATGCGCGTTTTAGGACATTTCGAGATGCCTTTTTGTTAAAAACGGTTTTGGGGAGTTTCTAGGGTCTGGGAAACACTTCAGGCAGTTCGGCGCTCGAAACGGCTCCGGACGGATTTTCGTGCGCATCTACGGCACCTGTGCACGAAAATGTTCAGATGCGCGTTTTAGGACATTTCGAGATGCTTTTCTGTTAAATACGGTTTTGGGGAGTTTCTAGGGTCTGGGAAACACTTCAGGCAGTTCGGCGCTCGAAACGGCTCCGGACGGATTTTCATGCGCATCTACGGCACCTGTGCACGAAAATGTTCAGATACGCGTTTTAGGACATTTCGAGATGCTTTTCTGTTAAATACGGTTTTGGGGAGTTTCTAGGGTCTGGGAAACACTTCAGGCAGTTCGGCGCTCGAAACGGCTCCGGACGGATTTTCATGCGCATCTACGGCACCTGTGCACGAAAATGTTCAGATACGCGTTTTAGGACATTTCGAGATGCTTTTCTGTTAAATACGGTTTTGGGGAGTTTCTAGGGTCTGGGAAACACTTCAGGCAGTTCGGCGCTCGAAACAGCTCCGGACGGATTTTCATGCGCATCTACGGCACCTGTGCACGAAAATGTTCAGATACGCGTTTTAGGACATTTCGAGATGCTTTTCTGTTAAAAACGGTTTTGGGGAGTTTCTAGGGTCTGGGAAACACTTCAGGCAATTCGGCGCTCGAAACGGCTCCGGTCGGATTTTCGTGCGCATCTACGGCATCTGTGCACGAAAATGTTCAGATGCGCGTTTTAGGAGATTTCGAGATGCTTTTCTGTTAAAAACGGTTTTGGGGAGTTTCTAGGGTCTGGGAAACACTTCAGGCAGTACGGCGCTCGAAACGGCTCCGGACGGATTTTCGTGCGCATCTACGGCACCTGTGCACGAAAATGTTCAGATGCGCGTTTTAGGACATTTCGAGATGCTTTTCTGTTAAAAACGGTTTTGGGGAGTTTCTAGGGTCTGGAAAACACTTCAGGCAGTTCGGCGCTCGAAACGGCTCCGGACGGATTTTCGTGCGCATCGACGGCACCTGTGCACGAAAATGTTGAGATGCTTTTCTGTTAAAAACGGTTTTGGGGAGTTTCTAGGGTCTGGAAAACACTTCAGGCAGTTCGGCGCTCGAAACGGCTCCGGACGGATTTTCGTGCGCATCTACGGCACCTGTGCACGAAAATGTTCAGATGCGCGTTTTAGGACATTTCGAGATGCTTTTCTGTTAAAAACGGTTTTGGGGAGTTTCTAGGGTCTGGGAAACACTTCAGGCAATTCGGCGCTCGAAACGGCTCCGGACGGATTTTCGTGCGCAACTACGGCATCTGTGCACGAAAATGTTCAGATGCGCGTTTTAGGAGATTTCGAGATGCTTTTCTGTTAAAAACGGTTTTGGGGAGTTTCTAGGGTCTGGGAAACACTTCAGGCAGTTCGGCGCTCGAAACGGCTCCGGACGGATTTTCGTGCGCATCTACGGCACCTGTGCACGAAAATGTTCAGATGCGCGTTTTAGGACATTTCGAGATGCTTTTCTGTTAAAAACGGTTTTGGGGAGTTTCTAGGGTCTGGAAAACACTTCAGGCAGTTCGGCGCTCGAAACGGCTCCGGACGGATTTTCGTGCGCATCTACGGCACCTGTGCACGAAAATGTTCAGATGCGCGTTTTAGGACATTTCGAGATGCTTTTCTGTTAAAAACGGTTTTGGGGAGTTTCTAGGGTCTGGGAAACACTTCAGGCAATTCGGCGCTCGAAACGGCTCCGGACGGATTTTCGTGCGCATCTACGGCATCTGTGCACGAAAATGTTCAGATGCGCGCTTTAGGAGATTTCGAGATGCTTTTCTGTTAAAAACGGTTTTGGGGAGTTTCTAGGGTCTGGGAAACACTTCAGGCAGTTCGGCGCTCGAAACGGCTCCGGACGGATTTTCGTGCGCATCTACGGCACCTGTGCACGAAAATGTTCAGATGCGCGTTTTAGGACATTTCGAGATGCTTTTCTGTTAAAAACGGTTTTGGGGAGTTTCTAGGGTCTGGAAAACACTTCAGGCAGTTCGGCGCTCGAAACGGCTCCGGACGGATTTTCGTGCGCATCTACGGCACCTGTGCACGAAAATGTTCAGATGCGCGTTTTAGGACATTTTGAGATGCTATTTTGTTAAAAACGGTTTTTGGGAGTTTGTAGGGTCTGGGAAACACTTCAGGCAGGTCGGCGCTCGAAACGGCTCCGAACGGATTTTCGTGCGCATCTACGGCACCTGTGCACGAAAATGTTCAGATGCGCGTTTTAGGACATTTCGAGATGCTTTTCTGTTAAAAACGGTTTTAGGGAGTTTCTAGGGTCTGGGAAACACTTCAGGCAGTTCGGCGCTCGAAACAGCTCCGGACGGATTTTCGTGCACATCTACGGCACCTGTGCACGAAAATGTTCAGATGCGCGTTTTAGGACATTTCGAGATGCCTTTCTGTTAAAAACGGTTTTGGGGAGTTTCTAGGGTCTGGGAAACACTTCAGGCAGTTCGGCGCTCGAAACGGCTCCGGACGGATTTTCGTGCGCATCTACGGCACCTGTGCACGAAAATGTTCAGATGCGCGTTTTAGGACATTTCGAGATGCTTTTCTGTTAAATACGGTTTTGGGGAGTTTCTAGGGTCTGGGAAACACTTCAGGCAGTTCGGCGCTCGAAACGGCTCCGGACGGATTTTCATGCGCATCTACGGCATCTGTGCACGAAAATGTTCAGATGCGCGTTTTAGGAGATTTCGAGATGCTTTTCTGTTAAAAACGGTTTTGGGGAGTTTCTAGGGTCTGGGAAACACTTCAGGCAGTTCGGCGCTCGAAACGGCTCCGGACGGATTTTCGTGCGCATCTACTGCACCTGTGCACGAAAATGTTCAGATGCGCGTTTTAGGACATTTCGAGATGCTTTTCTGTTAAAAACGGTTTTGGGGAGTTTCTAGGGTCTGGGAAACACTTCAGGCAGTTCGGCGCTCGAAATCGCTCCGGACGGATTTTCGTGCGCATCTACGGCACCTGTGCTCGAAAATGTTCAGATGGGCGTTTTAGGACATTTCGAGATGCTTTTCGGTTAAAAACGGTTTTGGGGAGATTCTCGGGTCTGGAAAACACTTCAGGCAGTTCGGCGCTCGAAACGGCTCCGGACGGATTTTCGTGCGCATCAACGGCACCTGTGCACGAAAATGTTCAGATGCGCGTTTTAGGACATTTCGAGATGCTTTTCTGTTAAAAACGGTTTTGGGGAGCTTCTAGGGTCTGGGAAACACTTCAGGCAGTTCGGCGCTCGAAACGGCTCCGGACGGATTTTCGTGCGCATCTACGGCACCTGTGCACGAAAATGTTCAGATGCGCGTTTTAGGACATTTCGAGATGCTTTTCTGTTAAAAACGGTTTTGGGGAGTTTCTAGGGTCTGGAAAACACTTCAGGCTGTTCGGCGCTCGAAACGGCTCCGGACGGATTTTCGTGCGCATCTACGGCACCTGTGCACGAAAATGTTCAGATGCGCGTTTTAGGACATTTTGAGATGCTTTTTTGTTAAAAACGGTTTTTGGGAGTTTGTAGGGTCTGGGAAACACTTCAGGCAGGTCGGCGCTCGAAACGGCTCCGAACGGATTTTCGTGCGCATCTACGGCACCTGTGCACGAAAATGTTCAGATGCGCGCTTTAGGACATTTCGAGATGCTTTTCTGTTAAAAACGGTTTTGGGGAGTTTCTAGGGTCTGGGAAACACTTCAGGCAGTTCGGCGCTCGAAACAGCTCCGGACGGATTTTCGTGCACATCTACGGCACCTGTGCACGAAAATGTTCAGATGCGCGTTTTAGGACATTTCGAGATGCCTTTTTGTTAAAAACGGTTTTGGGGAGTTTCTAGGGTCTGGGAAACACTTCAGGCAGTTCGGCGCTCGAAACGGCTCCGGACGGATTTTCGTGCGCATCTACGGCACCTGTGCACGAAAATGTTCAGATGCGCGTTTTAGGACATTTCGAGATGCTTTTCTGTTAAATACGGTTTTGGGGAGTTTCTAGGGTCTGGGAAACACTTCAGGCAGTTCGGCGCTCGAAACGGCTCCGGACGGATTTTCATGCGCATCTACGGCACCTGTGCACGAAAATGTTCAGATACGCGTTTTAGGACATTTCGAGATGCTTTTCTGTTAAAAACGGTTTTGGGGAGTTTCTAGGGTCTGGGAAACACTTCAGGCAGTTCGGCGCTCGAAACGGCTCCGGATGGATTTTCGTGCGCATCTACGGCACCTGTGCTCGAAAATGTTCAGATGCGCGTTTTAGGACATTTCGAGATGCTTTTCTATTAAATACGGTTTTGGGGAGTTTCTAGGGTCTGGGAAACACTTCAGGCAGTTCGGCGCTCGAAACGGCTCCGGGCGGATTTTCGTGCGCATGTACGGCACCTGTGCACGAAAATGTTCAGATGCGCGTTTTAGGAGATTTCGAGATGCTTTTCTGTTAAAAACGGTTTTGGGGAGTTTCTAGGGTCTGGGAAACACTTCAGCCAGTTCGGCGCTCGAAACGGCTCCGGACGGATTTTCGTGCGCATCTACTGCACCTGTGCACGAAAATGTTCAGATGCGCGTTTTAGGACATTTCGAGATGCTTTTCTGTTAAAAACGGTTTTGGGGAGTTTCTAGGGTCTGGAAAACACTTCAGGCAGTTCGGCGCTCGAAACGGCTCCGGACGGATTTTCGTGCGCATCGACGGCACCTGTGCACGAAAATGTTGAGATGCTTTTCTGTTAAAAACGGTTTTGGGGAGTTTCTAGGGTCTGGAAAACACTTCAGGCAGTTCGGCGCTCGAAACGGCTCCGGACGGATTTTCGTGCGCATCTACGGCACCTGTGCACGAAAATGTTCAGATGCGCGTTTTAGGACATTTCGAGATGCTTTTCTGTTAAAAACGGTTTTGGGGAGTTTCTAGGGTCTGGGAAACACTTCAGGCAATTCGGCGCTCGAAACGGCTCCGGACGGATTTTCGTGCGCAACTACGGCATCTGTGCACGAAAATGTTCAGATGCGCGTTTTAGGAGATTTCGAGATGCTTTTCTGTTAAAAACGGTTTTGGGGAGTTTCTAGGGTCTGGGAAACACTTCAGGCAGTTCGGCGCTCGAAACGGCTCCGGACGGATTTTCGTGCGCATCTACGGCACCTGTGCACGAAAATGTTCAGATGCGCGTTTTAGGACATTTCGAGATGCTTTTCTGTTAAAAACGGTTTTGGGGAGTTTCTAGGGTCTGGAAAACACTTCAGGCAGTTCGGCGCTCGAAACGGCTCCGGACGGATTTTCGTGCGCATCTACGGCACCTGTGCACGAAAATGTTCAGATGCGCGTTTTAGGACATTTCGAGATGCTTTTCTGTTAAAAACGGTTTTGGGGAGTTTCTAGGGTCTGGGAAACACTTCAGGCAATTCGGCGCTCGAAACGGCTCCGGACGGATTTTCGTGCGCATCTACGGCATCTGTGCACGAAAATGTTCAGATGCGCGCTTTAGGAGATTTCGAGATGCTTTTCTGTTAAAAACGGTTTTGGGGAGTTTCTAGGGTCTGGGAAACACTTCAGGCAGTTCGGCGCTCGAAACGGCTCCGGACGGATTTTCGTGCGCATCTACGGCACCTGTGCACGAAAATGTTCAGATGCGCGTTTTAGGACATTTCGAGATGCTTTTCTGTTAAAAACGGTTTTGGGGAGTTTCTAGGGTCTGGAAAACACTTCAGGCAGTTCGGCGCTCGAAACGGCTCCGGACGGATTTTCGTGCGCATCTACGGCACCTGTGCACGAAAATGTTCAGATGCGCGTTTTAGGACATTTTGAGATGCTATTTTGTTAAAAACGGTTTTTGGGAGTTTGTAGGGTCTGGGAAACACTTCAGGCAGGTCGGCGCTCGAAACGGCTCCGAACGGATTTTCGTGCGCATCTACGGCACCTGTGCACGAAAATGTTCAGATGCGCGTTTTAGGACATTTCGAGATGCTTTTCTGTTAAAAACGGTTTTAGGGAGTTTCTAGGGTCTGGGAAACACTTCAGGCAGTTCGGCGCTCGAAACAGCTCCGGACGGATTTTCGTGCACATCTACGGCACCTGTGCACGAAAATGTTCAGATGCGCGTTTTAGGACATTTCGAGATGCCTTTCTGTTAAAAACGGTTTTGGGGAGTTTCTAGGGTCTGGGAAACACTTCAGGCAGTTCGGCGCTCGAAACGGCTCCGGACGGATTTTCGTGCGCATCTACGGCACCTGTGCACGAAAATGTTCAGATGCGCGTTTTAGGACATTTCGAGATACTTTTCTGTTAAATACGGTTTTGGGGAGTTTCTAGGGTCTGGGAAACACTTCAGGCAGTTCGGCGCTCGAAACGGCTCCGGACGGATTTTCATGCGCATCTACGGCATCTGTGCACGAAAATGTTCAGATGCGCGTTTTAGGAGATTTCGAGATGCTTTTCTGTTAAAAACGGTTTTGGGGAGTTTCTAGGGTCTGGGAAACACTTCAGGCAGTTCGGCGCTCGAAACGGCTCCGGACGGATTTTCGTGCGCATCTACTGCACCTGTGCACGAAAATGTTCAGATGCGCGTTTTAGGACATTTCGAGATGCTTTTCTGTTAAAAACGGTTTTGGGGAGTTTCTAGGGTCTGGGAAACACTTCAGGCAGTTCGGCGCTCGAAATCGCTCCGGACGGATTTTCGTGCGCATCTACGGCACCTGTGCTCGAAAATGTTCAGATGGGCGTTTTAGGACATTTCGAGATGCTTTTCGGTTAAAAACGGTTTTGGGGAGATTCTCGGGTCTGGAAAACACTTCAGGCAGTTCGGCGCTCGAAACGGCTCCGGACGGATTTTCGTGCGCATCAACGGCACCTGTGCACGAAAATGTTCAGATGCGCGTTTTAGGACATTTCGAGATGCTTTTCTGTTAAAAACGGTTTTGGAGAGCTTCTAGGGTCTGGGAAACACTTCAGGCAGTTCGGCGCTCGAAACGGCTCCGGACGGATTTTCGTGCGCATCTACGGCACCTGTGCACGAAAATGTTCAGATGCGCGTTTTAGGACATTTCGAGATGCTTTTCTGTTAAAAACGGTTTTGGGGAGTTTCTAGGGTCTGGAAAACACTTCAGGCAGTTCGGCGCTCGAAACGGCTCCGGACGGATTTTCGTGCGCATCTACGGCACCTGTGCACGAAAATGTTCAGATGCGCGTTTTAGGACATTTTGAGATGCTTTTTTTGTTAAAAACGGTTTTTGGGAGTTTGTAGGGTCTGGGAAACACTTCAGGCAGGTCGGCGCTCGAAACGGCTCCGAACGGATTTTCGTGCGCATCTACGGCACCTGTGCACGAAAATGTTCAGATGCGCGTTTTAGGACATTTCGAGATGCTTTTCTGTTAAAAACGGTTTTGGGGAGTTTCTAGGGTCTGGGAAACACTTCAGGCAGTTCGGCGCTCGAAACAGCTCCGGACGGATTTTCGTGCACATCTACGGCACCTGTGCACGAAAATGTTCAGATGCGCGTTTTAGGACATTTCGAGATGCCTTTTTGTTAAAAACGGTTTTGGGGAGTTTCTAGGGTCTGGGAAACACTTCAGGCAGTTCGGCGCTCGAAACGGCTCCGGACGGATTTTCGTGCGCATCTACGGCACCTGTGCACGAAAATGTTCAGATGCGCGTTTTAGGACATTTCGAGATGCTTTTCTGTTAAATACGGTTTTGGGGAGTTTCTAGGGTCTGGGAAACACTTCAGGCAGTTCGGCGCTCGAAACGGCTCCGGACGGATTTTCATGCGCATCTACGGCACCTGTGCACGAAAATGTTCAGATACGCGTTTTAGGACATTTCGAGATGCTTTTCTGTTAAATACGGTTTTGGGGAGTTTCTAGGGTCTGGGAAACACTTCAGGCAGTTCGGCGCTCGAAACGGCTCCGGACGGATTTTCATGCGCATCTACGGCACCTGTGCACGAAAATGTTCAGATACGCGTTTTAGGACATTTCGAGATGCTTTTCTGTTAAATACGGTTTTGGGGAGTTTCTAGGGTCTGGGAAACACTTCAGGCAGTTCGGCGCTCGAAACAGCTCCGGACGGATTTTCATGCGCATCTACGGCACCTGTGCACGAAAATGTTCAGATACGCGTTTTAGGACATTTCGAGATGCTTTTCTGTTAAAAACGGTTTTGGGGAGTTTCTAGGGTCTGGGAAACACTTCAGGCAATTCGGCGCTCGAAACGGCTCCGGACGGATTTTCGTGCGCATCTACGGCATCTGTGCACGAAAATGTTCAGATGCGCGTTTTAGGAGATTTCGAGATGCTTTTCTGTTAAAAACGGTTTTGGGGAGTTTCTAGGGTCTGGGAAACACTTCAGGCAGTACGGCGCTCGAAACGGCTCCGGACGGATTTTCGTGCGCATCTACGGCACCTGTGCACGAAAATGTTCAGATGCGCGTTTTAGGACATTTCGAGATGCTTTTCTGTTAAAAACGGTTTTGGGGAGTTTCTAGGGTCTGGAAAACACTTCAGGCAGTTCGGCGCTCGAAACGGCTCCGGACGGATTTTCGTGCGCATCTACGGCACCTGTGCACGAAAATGTTCAGATGCGCGTTTTAGGACATTTCGAGATGCTTTTCTGTTAAATACGGTTTTGGGGAGTTTCTAGGGTCTGGGAAACACTTCAGGCAGTTCGGCGCTCGAAACGGCTCCGGACGGATTTTCATGCGCATCTACGGCATCTGTGCACGAAAATGTTCAGATGCGCGTTTTAGGAGATTTCGAGATGCTTTTCTGTTAAAAACGGTTTTGGGGAGTTTCTAGGGTCTGGGAAACACTTCAGGCAGTTCGGCGCTCGAAACGGCTCCGGACGGATTTTCGTGCGCATCTACTGCACCTGTGCACGAAAATGTTCAGATGCGCGTTTTAGGACATTTCGAGATGCTTTTCTGTTAAAAACGGTTTTGGGGAGTTTCTAGGGTCTGGGAAACACTTCAGGCAGTTCGGCGCTCGAAATCGCTCCGGACGGATTTTCGTGCGCATCTACGGCACCTGTGCTCGAAAATGTTCAGATGGGCGTTTTAGGACATTTCGAGATGCTTTTCGGTTAAAAACGGTTTTGGGGAGATTCTCGGGTCTGGAAAACACTTCAGGCAGTTCGGCGCTCGAAACGGCTCCGGACGGATTTTCGTGCGCATCAACGGCACCTGTGCACGAAAATGTTCAGATGCGCGTTTTAGGACATTTCGAGATGCTTTTCTGTTAAAAACGGTTTTGGGGAGCTTCTAGGGTCTGGGAAACACTTCAGGCAGTTCGGCGCTCGAAACGGCTCCGGACGGATTTTCGTGCGCATCTACGGCACCTGTGCACGAAAATGTTCAGATGCGCGTTTTAGGACATTTCGAGATGCTTTTCTGTTAAAAACGGTTTTGGGGAGTTTCTAGGGTCTGGAAAACACTTCAGGCTGTTCGGCGCTCGAAACGGCTCCGGACGGATTTTCGTGCGCATCTACGGCACCTGTGCACGAAAATGTTCAGATGCGCGTTTTAGGACATTTTGAGATGCTTTTTTGTTAAAAACGGTTTTTGGGAGTTTGTAGGGTCTGGGAAACACTTCAGGCAGGTCGGCGCTCGAAACGGCTCCGAACGGATTTTCGTGCGCATCTACGGCACCTGTGCACGAAAATGTTCAGATGCGCGTTTTAGGACATTTCGAGATGCTTTTCTGTTAAAAACGGTTTTGGGGAGTTTCTAGGGTCTGGGAAACACTTCAGGCAGTTCGGCGCTCGAAACAGCTCCGGACGGATTTTCGTGCACATCTACGGCACCTGTGCACGAAAATGTTCAGATGCGCGTTTTAGGACATTTCGAGATGCCTTTTTGTTAAAAACGGTTTTGGGGAGTTTCTAGGGTCTGGGAAACACTTCAGGCAGTTCGGCGCTCGAAACGGCTCCGGACGGATTTTCGTGCGCATCTACGGCACCTGTGCACGAAAATGTTCAGATGCGCGTTTTAGGACATTTCGAGATGCTTTTCTGTTAAATACGGTTTTGGGGAGTTTCTAGGGTCTGGGAAACACTTCAGGCAGTTCGGCGCTCGAAACGGCTCCGGACGGATTTTCATGCGCATCTACGGCACCTGTGCACGAAAATGTTCAGATACGCGTTTTAGGACATTTCGAGATGCTTTTCTGTTAAAAACGGTTTTGGGGAGTTTCTAGGGTCTGGGAAACACTTCAGGCAGTTCGGCGCTCGAAACGGCTCCGGATGGATTTTCGTGCGCATCTACGGCACCTGTGCTCGAAAATGTTCAGATGCGCGTTTTAGGACATTTCGAGATGCTTTTCTATTAAATACGGTTTTGGGGAGTTTCTAGGGTCTGGGAAACACTTCAGGCAGTTCGGCGCTCGAAACGGCTCCGGGCGGATTTTCGTGCGCATGTACGGCACCTGTGCACGAAAATGTTCAGATGCGCGTTTTAGGAGATTTCGAGATGCTTTTCTGTTAAAAACGGTTTTGGGGAGTTTCTAGGGTCTGGGAAACACTTCAGCCAGTTCGGCGCTCGAAACGGCTCCGGACGGATTTTCGTGCGCATCTACTGCACCTGTGCACGAAAATGTTCAGATGCGCGTTTTAGGACATTTCGAGATGCTTTTCTGTTAAAAACGGTTTTGGGGAGTTTCTAGGGTCTGGAAAACACTTCAGGCAGTTCGGCGCTCGAAACGGCTCCGGACGGATTTTCGTGCGCATCGACGGCACCTGTGCACGAAAATGTTGAGATGCTTTTCTGTTAAAAACGGTTTTGGGGAGTTTCTAGGGTCTGGAAAACACTTCAGGCAGTTCGGCGCTCGAAACGGCTCCGGACGGATTTTCGTGCGCATCTACGGCACCTGTGCACGAAAATGTTCAGATGCGCGTTTTAGGACATTTCGAGATGCTTTTCTGTTAAAAACGGTTTTGGGGAGTTTCTAGGGTCTGGGAAACACTTCAGGCAATTCGGCGCTCGAAACGGCTCCGGACGGATTTTCGTGCGCAACTACGGCATCTGTGCACGAAAATGTTCAGATGCGCGTTTTAGGAGATTTCGAGATGCTTTTCTGTTAAAAACGGTTTTGGGGAGTTTCTTGGGTCTGGGAAACACTTCAGGCAGTTCGGCGCTCGAAACGGCTCCGGACGGATTTTCGTGCGCATCTACGGCACCTGTGCACGAAAATGTTCAGATGCGCGTTTTAGGACATTTCGAGATGCTTTTCTGTTAAAAACGGTTTTGGGGAGTTTCTAGGGTCTGGAAAACACTTCAGGCAGTTCGGCGCTCGAAACGGCTCCGGACGGATTTTCGTGCGCATCTACGGCACCTGTGCACGAAAATGTTCAGATGCGCGTTTTAGGACATTTTGAGATGCTTTTTTGTTAAAAACGGTTTTTGGGAGTTTGTAGGGTCTGGGAAACACTTCAGGCAGGTCGGCGCTCGAAACGGCTCCGAACGGATTTTCGTGCGCATCTACGGCACCTGTGCACGAAAATGTTCAGATGCGCGTTTTAGGACATTTCGAGATGCTTTTCTGTTAAAAACGGTTTTAGGGAGTTTCTAGGGTCTGGGAAACACTTCAGGCAGTTCGGCGCTCGAAACAGCTCCGGACGGATTTTCGTGCACATCTACGGCACCTGTGCACGAAAATGTTCAGATGCGCGTTTTAGGACATTTCGAGATGCCTTTCTGTTAAAAACGGTTTTGGGGAGTTTCTAGGGTCTGGGAAACACTTCAGGCAGTTCGGCGCTCGAAACGGCTCCGGACGGATTTTCGTGCGCATCTACGGCACCTGTGCACGAAAATGTTCAGATGCGCGTTTTAGGACATTTCGAGATGCTTTTCTGTTAAATACGGTTTTGGGGAGTTTCTAGGGTCTGGGAAACACTTCAGGCAGTTCGGCGCTCGAAACGGCTCCGGACGGATTTTCATGCGCATCTACGGCATCTGTGCACGAAAATGTTCAGATGCGCGTTTTAGGAGATTTCGAGATGCTTTTCTGTTAAAAACGGTTTTGGGGAGTTTCTAGGGTCTGGGAAACACTTCAGGCAGTTCGGCGCTCGAAACGGCTCCGGACGGATTTTCGTGCGCATCTACTGCACCTGTGCACGAAAATGTTCAGATGCGCGTTTTAGGACATTTCGAGATGCTTTTCTGTTAAAAACGGTTTTGGGGAGTTTCTAGGGTCTGGGAAACACTTCAGGCAGTTCGGCGCTCGAAATCGCTCCGGACGGATTTTCGTGCGCATCTACGGCACCTGTGCTCGAAAATGTTCAGATGGGCGTTTTAGGACATTTCGAGATGCTTTTCGGTTAAAAACGGTTTTGGGGAGATTCTCGGGTCTGGAAAACACTTCAGGCAGTTCGGCGCTCGAAACGGCTCCGGACGGATTTTCGTGCGCATCAACGGCACCTGTGCACGAAAATATTCAGATGCGCGTTTTAGGACATTTCGAGATGCTTTTCTGTTAAAAACGGTTTTGGGGAGCTTCTAGGGTCTGGGAAACACTTCAGGCAGTTCGGCGCTCGAAACGGCTCCGGACGGATTTTCGTGCGCATCTACGGCATCTGTGCACGAAAATGTTCAGATGCGCGTTTTAGGAGATTTCGAGATGCTTTTCTGTTAAAAACGGTTTTGGGGAGTTTCTAGGGTCTGGGAAACACTTCAGGCAGTACGGCGCTCGAAACGGCTCCGGACGGATTTTCGTGCGCATCTACGGCACCTGTGCACGAAAATGTTCAGATGCGCGTTTTAGGACATTTCGAGATGCTTTTCTGTTAAATACGGTTTTGGGGAGTTTCTAGGGTCTGGGAAACACTTCAGGCAGTTCGGCGCTCGAAACGGCTCCGGACGGATTTTCATGCGCATCTACGGCACCTGTGCACGAAAATGTTCAGATACGCGTTTTAGGACATTTCGAGATGCTTTTCTGTTAAAAACGGTTTTGGGGAGTTTCTAGGGTCTGGGAAACACTTCAGGCAGTTCGGCGCTCGAAACGGCTCCGGATGGATTTTCGTGCGCATCTACGGCACCTGTGCTCGAAAATGTTCAGATGCGCGTTTTAGGACATTTCGAGATGCTTTTCTATTAAATACGGTTTTGGGGAGTTTCTAGGGTCTGGGAAACACTTCAGGCAGTTCGGCGCTCGAAACGGCTCCGGGCGGATTTTCGTGCGCATGTACGGCACCTGTGCACGAAAATGTTCAGATGCGCGTTTTAGGAGATTTCGAGATGCTTTTCTGTTAAAAACGGTTTTGGGGAGTTTCTAGGGTCTGGGAAACACTTCAGCCAGTTCGGCGCTCGAAACGGCTCCGGACGGATTTTCGTGCGCATCTAATGCACCTGTGCACGAAAATGTTCAGATGCGCGTTTTAGGACATTTCGAGATGCTTTTCTGTTAAAAACGGTTTTGGGGAGTTTCTAGGGTCTGGAAAACACTTCAGGCAGTTCGGCGCTCGAAACGGCTCCGGACGGATTTTCGTGCGCATCTACGGCACCTGTGCACGAAAATGTTCAGATGCGCGTTTTAGGACATTTCGAGATGCTTTTCTGTTAAAAACGGTTTTGGGGAGTTTCTAGGGTCTGGGAAACACTTCAGGCAGTTCGGCGTTCGAAACCGATCCGGACGGATTTTCGTGCGCATCTACGGCACCTGTGCACGAAAATGTTCAGATACGCGTTTTAGGACATTTCGAGATGCTTTTCTGTTAAAAACGGTTTTGGGGAGTTTCTAGGGTCTGGGAAACACTTCAGGCAATTCGGCGCTCGAAACGGCTCCGGACGGATTTTCGTGCGCATCTACGGCATCTGTGCACGAAAATGTTCAGATGCGCGTTTTAGGAGATTTCGAGATGCTTTTCTGTTAAAAACGGTTTTGGGGAGTTTCTAGGGTCTGGGAAACACTTCAGGCAGTACGGCGCTCGAAACGGCTCCGGACGGATTTTCGTGCGCATCTACGGCACCTGTGCACGAAAATGTTCAGATGCGCGTTTTAGGACATTTCGAGATGCTTTTCTGTTAAAAACGGTTTTGGGGAGTTTCTAGGGTCTGGAAAACACTTCAGGCAGTTCGGCGCTCGAAACGGCTCCGGACGGATTTTCGTGCGCATCTACGGCACCTGTGCACGAAAATGTTCAGATGCGCGTTTTAGGACATTTCGAGATGCTTTTCTGTTAAATACGGTTTTGGGGAGTTTCTAGGGTCTGGGAAACACTTCAGGCAGTTCGGCGCTCGAAACGGCTCCGGACGGATTTTCATGCGCATCTACGGCATCTGTGCACGAAAATGTTCAGATGCGCGTTTTAGGAGATTTCGAGATGCTTTTCTGTTAAAAACGGTTTTGGGGAGTTTCTAGGGTCTGGGAAACACTTCAGGCAGTTCGGCGCTCGAAACGGCTCCGGACGGATTTTCGTGCGCATCTACTGCACCTGTGCACGAAAATGTTCAGATGCGCGTTTTAGGACATTTCGAGATGCTTTTCTGTTAAATACGGTTTTGGGGAGTTTCTAGGGTCTGGGAAACACTTCAGGCAGTTCGGCGCTCGAAACGGCTCCGGACGGATTTTCATGCGCATCTACGGCACCTGTGCACGAAAATGTTCAGATACGCGTTTTAGGACATTTCGAGATGCTTTTCTGTTAAATACGGTTTTGGGGAGTTTCTAGGGTCTGGGAAACACTTCAGGCAGTTCGGCGCTCGAAACGGCTCCGGACGGATTTTCATGCGCATCTACGGCACCTGTGCACGAAAATGTTCAGATACGCGTTTTAGGACATTTCGAGATGCTTTTCTGTTAAATACGGTTTTGGGGAGTTTCTAGGGTCTGGGAAACACTTCAGGCAGTTCGGCGCTCGAAACAGCTCCGGACGGATTTTCATGCGCATCTACGGCACCTGTGCACGAAAATGTTCAGATACGCGTTTTAGGACATTTCGAGATGCTTTTCTGTTAAAAACGGTTTTGGGGAGTTTCTAGGGTCTGGGAAACACTTCAGGCAATTCGGCGCTCGAAACGGCTCCGGACGGATTTTCGTGCGCATCTACGGCATCTGTGCACGAAAATGTTCAGATGCGCGTTTTAGGAGATTTCGAGATGCTTTTCTGTTAAAAACGGTTTTGGGGAGTTTCTAGGGTCTGGGAAACACTTCAGGCAGTACGGCGCTCGAAACGGCTCCGGACGGATTTTCGTGCGCATCTACGGCACCTGTGCACGAAAATGTTCAGATGCGCGTTTTAGGACATTTCGAGATGCTTTTCTGTTAAAAACGGTTTTGGGGAGTTTCTAGGGTCTGGAAAACACTTCAGGCAGTTCGGCGCTCGAAACGGCTCCGGACGGATTTTCGTGCGCATCTACGGCACCTGTGCACGAAAATGTTCAGATGCGCGTTTTAGGACATTTCGAGATGCTTTTCTGTTAAATACGGTTTTGGGGAGTTTCTAGGGTCTGGGAAACACTTCAGGCAGTTCGGCGCTCGAAACGGCTCCGGACGGATTTTCATGCGCATCTACGGCATCTGTGCACGAAAATGTTCAGATGCGCGTTTTAGGAGATTTCGAGATGCTTTTCTGTTAAAAACGGTTTTGGGGAGTTTCTAGGGTCTGGGAAACACTTCAGGCAGTACGGCGCTCGAAACGGCTCCGGACGGATTTTCGTGCGCATCAACGGCACCTGTGCACGAAAATGTTCAGATGCGCGTTTTAGGACATTTCGAGATGCTTTTCTGTTAAAAACGGTTTTGGGGAGCTTCTAGGGTCTGGGAAACACTTCAGGCAGTTCGGCGCTCGAAACGGCTCCGGACGGATTTTCGTGCGCATCTACGGCACCTGTGCACGAAAATGTTCAGATGCGCGTTTTAGGACATTTCGAGATGCTTTTCTGATAAAAACGGTTTTGGGGAGTTTCTAGGGTCTGGAAAACACTTCAGGCAGTTCGGCGCTCGAAACGGCTCCGGACGGATTTTCGTGCGCATCTACGGCACCTGTGCACGAAAATGTTCAGATGCGCGTTTTAGGACATTTTGAGATGCTTTTTTGTTAAAAACGGTTTTTGGGAGTTTGTAGGGTCTGGGAAACACTTCAGGCAGGTCGGCGCTCGAAACGGCTCCGAACGGATTTTCGTGCGCATCTACGGCACCTGTGCACGAAAATGTTCAGATGCGCGTTTTAGGACATTTCGAGATGCTTTTCTGTTAAAAACGGTTTTGGGGAGTTTCTAGGGTCTGGGAAACACTTCAGGCAGTTCGGCGCTCGAAACAGCTCCGGACGGATTTTCGTGCACATCTACGGCACCTGTGCACGAAAATGTTCAGATGCGCGTTTTAGGACATTTCGAGATGCCTTTTTGTTAAAAACGGTTTTGGGGAGTTTCTAGGGTCTGGGAAACACTTCAGGCAGTTCGGCGCTCGAAACGGCTCCGGACGGATTTTCGTGCGCATCTACGGCACCTGTGCACGAAAATGTTCAGATGCGCGTTTTAGGACATTTCGAGATGCTTTTCTGTTAAATACGGTTTTGGGGAGTTTCTAGGGTCTGGGAAACACTTCAGGCAGTTCGGCGCTCGAAACGGCTCCGGACGGATTTTCATGCGCATCTACGGCACCTGTGCACGAAAATGTTCAGATACGCGTTTTAGGACATTTCGAGATGCTTTTCTGTTAAAAACGGTTTTGGGGAGTTTCTAGGGTCTGGGAAACACTTCAGGCAGTTCGGCGCTCGAAACGGCTCCGGATGGATTTTCGTGCGCATCTACGGCACCTGTGCTCGAAAATGTTCAGATGCGCGTTTTAGGACATTTCGAGATGCTTTTCTATTAAATACGGTTTTGGGGAGTTTCTAGGGTCTGGGAAACACTTCAGGCAGTTCGGCGCTCGAAACGGCTCCGGGCGGATTTTCGTGCGCATGTACGGCACCTGTGCACGAAAATGTTCAGATGCGCGTTTTAGGAGATTTCGAGATGCTTTTCTGTTAAAAACGGTTTTGGGGAGTTTCTAGGGTCTGGGAAACACTTCAGCCAGTTCGGCGCTCGAAACGGCTCCGGACGGATTTTCGTGCGCATCTAATGCACCTGTGCACGAAAATGTTCAGATGCGCGTTTTAGGACATTTCGAGATGCTTTTCTGTTAAAAACGGTTTTGGGGAGTTTCTAGGGTCTGGAAAACACTTCAGGCAGTTCGGCGCTCGAAACGGCTCCGGACGGATTTTCGTGCGCATCTACGGCACCTGTGCACGAAAATGTTCAGATGCGCGTTTTAGGACATTTCGAGATGCTTTTCTGTTAAAAACGGTTTTGGGGAGTTTCTAGGGTCTGGGAAACACTTCAGGCAGTTCGGCGTTCGAAACCGATCCGGACGGATTTTCGTGCGCATCTACGGCACCTGTGCACGAAAATGTTCAGATGCGCGTTTTAGGACATTTCGAGATGCTTTTCTGTTAAAAACGGTTTTGGGGAGTTTTTAGGGCCTGGGAAACACTTCAGGCAGTTCGGCGCTCTTAACGGCTCCGGACGGATTTTCGTGCGCATCTACGGCACCTGTGCACGAAAATGTTGAGATGCTTTTCTGTTAAAAACGGTTTTGGGGAGTTTCTAGGGTCTGGAAAACACTTCAGGCAGTTCCGCGCTCGAAACGGCTTCGGACGGATTTTCGTGCGCATCTACGGCACCTGTGCATGAAAATGTTCAGATGCGCGTTTTAGGACATTTCGAGATGCTTTTCGGTTAAAAACGGTTTTGGTCAGTTTCTAGGGTCTGGAAAACACTTCAGGCAGTTCGGCGCTCGAAACGGCTCCGGACGGATTTTCGTGCGCATCTACGGCACCTGTGCACGAAAATGTTCAGATGCGCGTTTTAGGACATTTCGAGATGCTTTTTGGTTAAAAACGGTTTTGGGGAGTTTCTTGGGTCTGGGAAACACTTCAGGCAGTTCGGCGCTCGAAACGGCTCCGGACGGATTTTCGTGCGCATCTACTGCACCTGTGCACGAAAATGTTCAGATGCGCGTTTTAGGACATTTCGCGATGCTTTTCTGTTAAAAATGGTTTTGGGGAGTTTCTAGGGTCTGGGAAACACTTCAGGCAGTTCGGCGCTCGAAACGGCTCCGGACAGATTTTCGTGCGCATCTACGGCACCTGTGCACGAAAATGTTCAGATGCGCGTTTTAGGAGATTTCGAGATGCTTTTCTGTTAAAAATGGTTTTGGGGAGTTTCTAGGGTCTGGGAAACACTTCAGGCAGTTCGGCGCTCGAAACGGCTCCGGACGGATTTTCGTGCGCATCTACTGCACCTGTGCACGAAAATGTTCAGATGCGCGTTTTAGGACATTTCGAGATGCTTTTCTGTTAAAAACGGTTTTGGGGAGTTTTTAGGGTCTGGGAAACACTTCAGGCAGTTCGGCGATCGAAATCGCTCCGGACGGATTTTCGTGCGCATCTACGGCACCTGTGCTCGAAAATGTTCAGATGGGCGTTTTAGGACATTTCGAGATGCTTTTCGGTTAAAAACGGTTTTGGGGAGATTCTCGGGTCTGGAAAACACTTCAGGCAGTTCGGCGCTCGAAACGGCTCCGGACGGATTTTCGTGCGCATCTACGGCACCTGTGCATGAAAATGTTCAGATGCGCGTTTTAGGACATTTCGAGATGCTTTTCGGTTAAAAACGGTTTTGGTCAGTTTCTAGGGTCTGGAAAACACTTCAGGCAGTTCGGCGCTCGAAACGGCTCCGGACGGATTTTCGTGCGCATCTACGGCACCTGTGCACGAAAATGTTCAGATGCGCGTTTTTGGACATTTCGAGATGCTTTTCTGTTAAAAACGGTTTTGGGGAGTTTCTAGGGTCTGGGAAACACTTCAGGCAGTTCGGCGCTCGAAACGGCTCTGGACGGATTTTCATGCGCATCTACGGCATCTGTGCACGAAAATGTTCAGATGCGCGTTTTAGGAGATTTCGAGATGCTTTTCTGTTAAAAACGGTTTTGGGGAGTTTCTAGGGTCTGGGAAACACTTCAGGCAGTTCGGCGCTCGAAACGGCTCCGGACGGATTTTCGTGCGCATCTACTGCACCTGTGCACGAAAATGTTCAGATGCGCGTTTTAGGACATTTCGAGATGCTTTTCTGTTAAAAACGGTTTTGGGGAGTTTCTAGGGTCTGGGAAACACTTCAGGCAGTTCGGCGCTCGAAATCGCTCCGGACGGATTTTCGTGCGCATCTACGGCACCTGTGCTCGAAAATGTTCAGATGGGCGTTTTAGGACATTTCGAGATGCTTTTCGGTTAAAAACGGTTTTGGGGAGATTCTCGGGTCTGGAAAACACTTCAGGCAGTTCGGCGCTCGAAACGGCTCCGGACGGATTTTCGTGCGCATCTACGGCACCTGTGCACGAAAATGTTCAGATGCGCGTTTTAGGACATTTCGAGATGCTTTTCTGTTAAAAACGGTTTTGGGGAGTTTCTAGGGTCTGGGAAACACTTCAGGCAGTTCGGCGCTCGAAACGGCTCCGGACGGATTTTCGTGCGCATCTACGGCACCTGTGCACGAAAATGTTCAGATGCGCGTTTTAGGACATTTCGAGATGCTTTTCTGTTAAAATCGGTTTTGGGGAGTTTCTAGGGTCTGGAAAACACTTCAGGCAGTTCGGCCCTCGAAACGGCTCCGGACGGATTTTCGTGCGCATCTACGGCACCTGTGCACGAAAATGTTCAGATGCGCGTTTTAGGACATTTTGAGATGCTTTTTTGTTAAAAACGGTTTTTGGGAGTTTGTAGGGTCTGGGAAACACTTCAGGCAGGTCGGCGCTCGAAACGGCTCCGAACGGATTTTCGTGCGCATCTACGGCACCTGTGCACGAAAATGTTCAGATGCGCGTTTTAGGACATTTCGAGATGCTTTTCTGTTAAAAACGGTTTTGGGGAGTTTCTAGGGTCTGGGAAACACTTCAGGCAGTTCGGCGCTCGAAACAGCTCCGGACGGATTTTCGTGCACATCTACGGCACCTGTGCACGAAAATGTTCAGATGCGCGTTTTAGGACATTTCGAGATGCCTTTCTGTTAAAAACAGTTTTGGGGAGTTTCTAGGGTCTGGGAAACACTTCAGGCAGTTCGGCGCTCGAAACGGCTCCGGACGGATTTTCATGCGCATCTACGGCACCTGTGCACGAAAATGTTCAGATGCGCGTTTTAGGACATTTCGAGATGCTTTTCTGTTAAATACGGTTTTGGGGAGTTTCTAGGGTCTGGGAAACACTTCAGGCAGTTCGGCGCTCGAAACGGCTCCGGACGGATTTTCATGCGCATCTACGGCACCTGTGCACGAAAATGTTCAGATACGCGTTTTAGGACATTTCGAGATGCTTTTCTGTTAAAAACGGTTTTGGGGAGTTTCGAGGGTCTGGGAAACACTTCAGGCAGTTCGGCGCTCGAAACGGCTCCGGATGGATTTTCGTGCGCATCTACGGCACCTGTGCTCGAAAATGTTCAGATGCGCGTTTTAGGACATTTCGAGATGCTTTTCTATTAAATACGGTTTTGGGGAGTTTCTAGGGTCTGGGAAACACTTCAGGCAGTTCGGCGCTCGAAACGGCTCCGGACGGATTTTCGTGCGCATCTACGACACCTGTGCACGAAAATGTTCAGATGCGCGTTTTAGGACATTTCGAGATGCTTTTCTGTTAAATACGGTTTTGGGGAGTTTCTAGGGTCTGGGAAACACTTCAGGCAGTTCGGCGCTCGAAACGGCTCCGGACGGATTTTCATGCGCATCTACAGCATCTGTGCACGAAAATGTTCAGATGCGCGTTTTAGGAGATTTCGAGATGCTTTTCTGTTAAAAACGGTTTTGGGGAGTTTCTAGGGTCTGGGAAACACTTCAGGCAGTTCGGCGCTCGAAACGGCTCCGGACGGATTTTCGTGCGCATCTACTGCACCTGTGCACGAAAATGTTCAGATGCGCGTTTTAGGACATTTCGAGATGCTTTTCTGTTAAAAACGGTTTTGGGGAGTTTCTAGGGTCTGGGAAACACTTCAGGCAGTTCGGCGCTCGAAATCGCTCCGGACGGATTTTCGTGCGCATCTACGGCACCTGTGCTCGAAAATGTTCAGATGGGCGTTTTAGGACATTTCGAGATGCTTTTCGGTTAAAAACGGTTTTGGGGAGATTCTCGGGTCTGGAAAACACTTCAGGCAGTTCGGCGCTCGAAACGGCTCCGGACGGATTTTCGTGCGCATCTACGGCACCTGTGCACGAAAATGTTCAGATGCGCGTTTTAGGACATTTCGAGATGCTTTTCTGTTAAAAACGGTTTTGGGGAGTTTCTAGGGTCTGGGAAACACTTCAGGCAGTTCGGCGCTCGAAACGGCTCCGGACGGATTTTCGTGCGCATCTACGGCACCTGTGCACGAAAATGTTCAGATGCGCGTTTTAGGACATTTCGAGATGCTTTTCTGTTAAAAACGGTTTTGGGGAGTTTCTAGGGTCTGGAAAACACTTCAGGCAGTTCGGCGCTCGAAACGGCTCCGGACGGATTTTCGTGCGCATCTACGGCACCTGTGCACGAAAATGTTCAGATGCGCGTTTTAGGACATTTTGAGATGCTTTTTTGTTAAAAACGGTTTTTGGGAGTTTGTAGGGTCTGGGAAACACTTCAGGCAGGTCGGCGCTCGAAACGGCTCCGAACGGATTTTCGTGCGCATCTACGGCACCTGTGCACGAAAATGTTCAGATGCGCGTTTTAGGACATTTCGAGATGCTTTTCTGTTAAAAACGGTTTTGGGGAGTTTCTAGGGTCTGGGAAACACTTCAGGCAGTTCGGCGCTCGAAACAGCTCCGGACGGATTTTCGTGCACATCTACGGCACCTATGCACGAAAATGTTCAGATGCGCGTTTTAGGACATTTCGAGATGCCTTTCTGTTAAAAACGGTTTTGGGGAGTTTCTCGGGTCTGGGAAACACTTCAGGCAGTTCGGCGCTCGAAACGGCTCCGGACGGATTTTCGTGCGCATCTACGGCACCTGTGCACGAAAATGTTCAGATGCGCGTTTTAGGACATTTCGAGATGCTTTTCTGTTAAATACGGTTTTGGGGAGTTTCTAGGGTCTGGGAAACACTTCAGGCAGTTCGGCGCTCGAAACGGCTCCGGACGGATTTTCATGCGCATCTACGGCACCTGTGCACGAAAATGTTCAGATACGCGTTTTAGGACATTTCGAGATGCTTTTCTGTTAAAAACGGTTTTGGGGAGTTTCTAGGGTCTGGGAAACACTTCAGGCAGTTCGGCGCTCGAAACGGCTCCGGATGGATTTTCGTGCGCATCTACGGCACCTGTGCTCGAAAATGTTCAGATGCGCGTTTTAGGACATTTCGAGATGCTTTTCTATTAAATACGGTTTTGGGGAGTTTCTAGGGTCTGGGAAACACTTCAGGCAGTTCGGCGCTCGAAACGGCTCCGGACGGATTTTCGTGCGCATCTACGACACCTGTGCACGAAAATGTTCAGATGCGCGTTTTAGGACATTTCGAGATGCTTTTCTGTTAAATACGGTTTTGGGGAGTTTCTAGGGTCTGGGAAACACTTCAGGCAGTTCGGCGCTCGAAACGGCTCCGGACGGATTTTCATGCGCATCTACAGCATCTGTGCACGAAAATGTTCAGATGCGCGTTTTAGGAGATTTCGAGATGCTTTTCTGTTAAAAACGGTTTTGGGGAGTTTCTAGGGTCTGGGAAACACTTCAGGCAGTTCGGCGCTCGAAACGGCTCCGGACGGATTTTCGTGCGCATCTACTGCACCTGTGCACGAAAATGTTCAGATGCGCGTTTTAGGACATTTCGAGATGCTTTTCTGTTAAAAACGGTTTTGGGGAGTTTCTAGGGTCTGGGAAACACTTCAGGCAGTTCGGCGCTCGAAATCGCTCCGGACGGATTTTCGTGCGCATCTACGGCACCTGTGCTCGAAAATGTTCAGATGGGCGTTTTAGGACATTTCGAGATGCTTTTCGGTTAAAAACGGTTTTGGGGAGATTCTCGGGTCTGGAAAACACTTCAGGCAGTTCGGCGCTCGAAACGGCTCCGGACGGATTTTCGTGCGCATCTACGGCACCTGTGCACGAAAATGTTCAGATGCGCGTTTTAGGACATTTCGAGATGCTTTTCTGTTAAAAACGGTTTTGGGGAGTTTCTAGGGTCTGGGAAACACTTCAGGCAGTTCGGCGCTCGAAACGGCTCCGGACGGATTTTCGTGCGCATCTACGGCACCTGTGCACGAAAATGTTCAGATGCGCGTTTTAGGACATTTCGAGATGCTTTTCTGTTAAAAACGGTTTTGGGGAGTTTCTAGGGTCTGGAAAACACTTCAGGCAGTTCGGCGCTCGAAACGGCTCCGGACGGATTTTCGTGCGCATCTACGGCACCTGTGCACGAAAATGTTCAGATGCGCGTTTTAGGACATTTTGAGATGCTTTTTTGTTAAAAACGGTTTTTGGGAGTTTGTAGGGTCTGGGAAACACTTCAGGCAGGTCGGCGCTCGAAACGGCTCCGAACGGATTTTCGTGCGCATCTACGGCACCTGTGCACGAAAATGTTCAGATGCGCGTTTTAGGACATTTCGAGATGCTTTTCTGTTAAAAACGGTTTTGGGGAGTTTCTAGGGTCTGGGAAACACTTCAGGCAGTTCGGCGCTCGAAACAGCTCCGGACGGATTTTCGTGCACATCTACGGCACCTATGCACGAAAATGTTCAGATGCGCGTTTTAGGACATTTCGAGATGCCTTTCTGTTAAAAACGGTTTTGGGGAGTTTCTCGGGTCTGGGAAACACTTCAGGCAGTTCGGCGCTCGAAACGGCTCCGGACGTATTTTCGTGCGCATCTACGGCACCTGTGCACGAAAATGTTCAGATGCGCGTTTTAGGACATTTCGAGATGCTTTTCTGTTAAATACGGTTTTGGGGAGTTTCTAGGGTCTGGGAAACACTTCAGGCAGTTCGGCGCTCGAAACGGCTCCGGACGGATTTTCATGCGCATCTACGGCACCTGTGCACGAAAATGTTCAGATACGCGTTTTAGGACATTTCGAGATGCTTTTCTGTTAAAAACGGTTTTGGGGAGTTTCTAGGGTCTGGGAAACACTTCAGGCAGTTCGGCGCTCGAAACGGCTCCGGATGGATTTTCGTGCGCATCTACGGCACCTGTGCTCGAAAATGTTCAGATGCGCGTTTTAGGACATTTCGAGATGCTTTTCTATTAAATACGGTTTTGGGGAGTTTCTAGGGTCTGGGAAACACTTCAGGCAGTTCGGCGCTCGAAACGGCTCCGGGCGGATTTTCGTGCGCATGTACGGCACCTGTGCACGAAAATGTTCAGATGCGCGTTTTAGGAGATTTCGAGATGCTTTTCTGTTAAAAACGGTTTTGGGGAGTTTCTAGGGTCTGGAAAACACTTCAGGCAGTTCGGCGCTCGAAACGGCTCCGGACGGATTTTCGTGCGCATCTACTGCACCTGTGCACGAAAATGTTCAGATGCGCGTTTTAGGACATTTCGAGATGCTTTTCTGTTAAAAACGGTTTTGGGGAGTTTCTAGGGTCTGGAAAACACTTCAGGCAGTTCGGCGCTCGAAACGGCTCCGGACGGATTTTCGTGCGCATCTACGGCACCTGTGCACGAAAATGTTCAGATGCGCGTTTTAGGACATTTCGAGATGCTTTTTGGTTAAAAACGGTTTTGGGGAGTTTCTTGGGTCTGGGAAACACTTCAGGCAGTTCGGCGCTCGAAACGGCTCCGGACGGATTTTCGTGCGCATCTACTGCACCTGTGCACGAAAATGTTCAGATGCGCGTTTTAGGACATTTCGCGATGCTTTTCTGTTAAAAACGGTTTTGGGGAGTTTCTAGGGTCTGGGAAACACTTCAGGCTGTTCGGCGCTCGAAACGGCTCCGGACGGATTTTCGTGCGCATCTACTGCACCTGTGCACGAAAATGTTCAGATGCGCGTTTTAGGACATTTCGAGATGC
Source organism: Umbellularia californica (assembly GCA_028538565.1). Classification (NCBI taxonomy): domain Eukaryota; kingdom Viridiplantae; phylum Streptophyta; class Magnoliopsida; order Laurales; family Lauraceae; genus Umbellularia; species Umbellularia californica. The sequence continues at coordinate 47,120,615 of JAPQWN010000007.1, forward strand.
TTTTCTGTTAAAAACGGTTTTGGGGAGTTTTTAGGGTCTGGGAAACACTTCAGGCAGTTCGGCGATCGAAATCGCTCCGGACGGATTTTCGTGCGCATCTACGGCACCTGTGCTCGAAAATGTTCAGATGCGCGTTTTAGGACATTTCGAGATGCTTTTCGGTTAAAAACGGTTTTGGGGAGATTCTAGGGTCTGGAAAACACTTCAGGCAGTTCGGCGCTCGAAACGGCTCCGGACGGATTTTCGTGCGCATCTACGGCACCTGTGCACGAAAATGTTCAGATGCGCGTTTTAGGACATTTCGAGATGCTTTTCTGTTAAAAACGGTTTTGGGGAGTTTCTAGGGTCTGGGAAACACTTCAGGCAGTTCGGCGCTCGAAACGGCTCCGGACGGATTTTCGTGCGCATCTACGGCACCTGTGCACGAAAATGTTCAGATGCGCGTTTTAGGACATTTCGAGATGCTTTTCGGTTAAAAACGGTTTTGGGGAGATTCTAGGGTCTGGAAAACACTTCAGGCAGTTCGGCGCTCGAAACGGCTCCGGACGGATTTTCGTGCGCATCTACGGCACCTGTGCACGAAAATGTTCAGATGCGCGTTTTAGGACATTTCGAGATGCTTTTCTGTTAAAAACGGTTTTGGGGAGTTTCTAGGGTCTGGGAAACACTTCAGGCAGTTCGGCGCTCGAAACGGCTCCGGACGGATTTTCGTGTGCATCTACTGCACCTGTGCACGAAAATGTTCAGATGCGCGTTTTAGGACATTTCGAGATGCTTTTCTGTTAAAAACGGTTTTGGGGAGTTTCTAGGGTCTGGGAAACACTTCAGGCAGTTCGGCGCTCGAAACGGCTCCGGACGGATTTTCGTGCGCATCTACTGCACCTGTGCACGAAAATGTTCAGATGCGCGTTTTAGGACATTTCGTGATGCTTTTCTGTTAAAAACGGTTTTGGGGAGTTTCTAGGGTCTGGGAAACACTTCAGGCAGTTCGGCGCTCGAAACGGCTCTGGACGGATTTTCGTGCGCATCTACGGCACCTGTGCAGGAAAATGTTGAGATGCGCGTTTTAGGACATTTCGAGATGCTTTTCTGTTAAAAACGGTTTTGGGGAGTTTCTGGGGTCTGGGAAACACTTCAGGCAGTTCGGCGCTCGAAACCGCTCCGAACGGATTTTCGTGCGCATCAACGGCACCTGTGCACGAAAATGTTCAGATGCGCGTTTTAGGACATTTCGAGATGCTTTTCTGTTAAAAACGGTTTTGCGGAGTTTCTAGGGTCTGGGAAACACTTCAGGCAGTTCGGCGCTCGAAACGGCTCCGGACGGATTTTCGTGCGCATCTACTGCACCTGTGCACGAAAATGTTCAGATGCGCGTTTTAGGACATTTCGAGATGCTTTTCTGTTAAAAACGGTTTTGGGGAGTTTCTAGGGTCTGGAAAACACTTCAGGCAGTTCGGCGCTCGAAACGGCTCCGGACGGATTTTCGTGCGCATCTACGGCACCTGTGCACTAAAATGTTCAGATGCGCGATTTAGGACATTTCGAGATGCTTTTCTGTTAAAAACGGTTTTCGGGAGTTTCTATGGTCTGGGAAACACTTCAGGCAGTTCGGCGCTCGAAACGGCTTCGGACGGATTTTCGTGCGCATCTACGGCACCTGTGCATGAAAATGTTCAGATGCGCGTTTTAGGACATTTCGAGATGCTTTTCGGTTAAAAACGGTTTTGGGGAGTTTCTAGGGTTTGGAAAACACTTCAGGCAGTTCGGCGCTCGAAACGGCTCCGGACGGATTTTCGTGCGCATCTACGGCACCTGTGCACGAAAATGTTCAGATGCGCGTTTTAGGACATTTCAAGATGCTTTTTGGTTAAAAACGGTTTTGGGGAGTTTCTTGGGTCTGGGAAACACTTCAGGCAGTTCGGCGCTCGAAACGGCTCCGGACGGATTTTCGTGCGCATCTACTGCACCTGTGCACGAAAATGTTCAGATGCGCGTTTTAGGACATTTCGAGATGCTTTTCTGTTAAAAACGGTTTTGGGGAGTTTCTAGGGTCTGGGAAACACTTCAGGCAGTTCGGCGCTCGAAATCGCTCCGGACGGATTTTCGTGCGCATCTACGGCACCTGTGCTCGAAAATGTTCAGATGGGCGTTTTAGGACATTTCGAGATGCTTTTCGGTTAAAAACGGTTTTGGGGAGATTCTCGGGTCTGGGAAACACTTCAGGCAGTTCGGCGCTCGAAACGGCTCCGGACGGATTTTCGTGCGCATCTACGGCACCTGTGCACGAAAATGTTCAGATGCGCGTTTTAGGACATTTCGAGATGCTTTTCTGTTAAAAACGGTTTTGGGGAGTTTCTAGGGTCTGGGAAACACTTCAGGCAGTTCGGAGCTCGAAACGGCTCCGGACGGATTTTCGTGCGCATCTACGGCACCTGTGCACGAAAATGTTGAGATGCGCGTTTTAGGACATTTCGAGATGCTTTTCGGTTAAAAACGGTTTTGGGGAGTTTCTAGGGTCTGGGAAACACTTCAGGCAGTTCGGCGCTCGAAACGGCTCCGGACGGATTTTCGTGCGCATCTGCGGCACCTGTGCACGAAAATGTTCAGATGCGCGTTTTAGGACATTTCGAGATGCTTTTCTGTTAAAAACGGTTTTGGGGAGTTTCTAGGGTCTGGGAAACACTTCAGGCAGTTCGGCGCTCGAAACGGCTCCGGGCGGATTTTCGTGCGCATCTACGGCACCTGTGCACGAAAATGTTCAGATGCGCGTTTTAGGACATTTCGAGATGCTTTTCTGTTAAAAACGGTTTTGGGGAGTTTCTAGGGTCTGGGAAACACTTCAGGCAGTTCGGCGCTCGAAACGGCTCCGGACGGATTTTCGTGCGCATCTACGGCACCTGTGCACGAAAATGTTGAGATGCGCGTTTTAGTACATTTCGAGATGCTTTTCGGTTAAAAACGGTTTTGGGGAGTTTCTAGGGTCTGGGAAACACTTCAGGCAGTTCGGCGCTCGAAACGGCTCCGGACGGATTTTCGTGCGCATCTACGGCACCTGTGCACGAAAATGTTCAGATGCGCGTTTTAGGACATTTCAAGATGCTTTTTGGTTAAAAACGGTTTTGGGGAGTTTCTTGGGTCTGGGAAACACTTCAGGCAGTTCGGCGCTCGAAACGGCTCCGGACGGATTTTCGTGCGCATCTACTGCACCTGTGCACGAAAATGTTGAGATGCGCGTTTTAGGACATTTCGAGATGCTTTTCTGTTAAAAATGGTTTTGGGGAGTTTCTAGGGTCTGGGAAACACTTCAGGCAGTTCGGCGCTCGAAACGGCTCCGGACGGATTTTCGTGCGCATCTACGGCACCTGTGCACGAAAATGTTGAGATGCGCGTTTTAGGACATTTCGAGATGCTTTTCTGTTAAAAACGGTTTTGGGGAGTTTCTAGGGTCTGGGAAACACTTCAGGCAGTTCGGCGCTCGAAACGGCTCCGGACGGATTTTCGTGCGCATCTACGGCACCTGTGCACGAAAATGTTGAGATGCGCGTTTTAGGACATTTCGAGATGCTTTTCTGTTAAAAACGGTTTTCGGGAGTTTCTAGGGTCTGGGAAACACTTCAGGCAGTTCGGCGCTCGAAACGGCTTCGGACGGATTTTCGTGCGCATCTACGGCACCTGTGCATGAAAATGTTCAGATGCGCGTTTTAGGACATTTCGAGATGCTTTTCGGTTAAAAACGGTTTTGGGGAGTTTCTAGGGTTTGGAAAACACTTCAGGCAGTTCGGCGCTCGAAACGGCTCCGGACGGATTTTCGTGCGCATCTACGGCACCTGTGCACGAAAATGTTCAGATGCGCGTTTTAGGACATTTCAAGATGCTTTTTGGTTAAAAACGGTTTTGGGGAGTTTCTTGGGTCTGGGAAACACTTCAGGCAGTTCGGCGCTCGAAACGGCTCCGGACGGATTTTCGTGCGCATCTACTGCACCTGTGCACGAAAATGTTGAGATGCGCGTTTTAGGACATTTCGAGATGCTTTTCTGTTAAAAATGGTTTTGGGGAGTTTCTAGGGTCTGGGAAACACTTCAGGCAGTTCGGCGCTCGAAACGGCTCCGGACGGATTTTCGTGCGCATCTACGGCACCTGTGCACGAAAATGTTGAGATGCGCGTTTTAGGACATTTCGAGATGCTTTTCTGTTAAAAACGGTTTTGGGGAGTTTCTAGGGTCTGGGAAACACTTCAGGCAGTTCGGCGCTCGAAACGGCTCCGGACGGATTTTCGTGCGCATCTACGGCACCTGTGCACGAAAATGTTGAGATGCGCGTTTTAGGACATTTCGAGATGCTTTTCGGTTAAAAACGGTTTTGGGGAGTTTCTAGGGTCTGGGAAACACTTCAGGCAGTTCGGCGCTCGAAACGGCTCCGGACGGATTTTCGTGCGCATCTGCGGCACCTGTGCACGAAAATGTTCAGATGCGCGTTTTAGGACATTTCGAGATGCTTTTCTGTTAAAAACGGTTTTGGGGAGTTTCTAGGGTCTGGGAAACACTTCAGGCAGTTCGGCGCTCGAAACGGCTCCGGGCGGATTTTCGTGAGCATCTACGGCACCTGTGCACGAAAATGTTCAGATGCGCGTTTTAGGACATTTCGAGATGCTTTTCTGTTAAAAACGGTTTTGGGGAGTTTCTAGGGTCTGGAAAACACTTCAGGCAGTTCCGCGCTCGAAACGGCTTCGGACGGATTTTCGTGCGCATCTACGGCACCTGTGCATGAAAATGTTCAGATGCGCGTTTTAGGACATTTCGAGATGCTTTTCGGTTAAAAACGGTTTTGGGGAGTTTCTAGGGTTTGGAAAACACTTCAGGCAGTTCGGCGCTCGAAACGGCTCCGGACGGATTTTCGTGCGCATCTACGGCACCTGTGCACGAAAATGTTCAGATGCGCGTTTTAGGACATTTCAAGATGCTTTTTGGTTAAAAACGGTTTTGGGGAGTTTCTTGGGTCTGGGAAACACTTCAGGCAGTTCGGCGCTCGAAACGGCTCCGGACGGATTTTCGTGCGCATCTCCTGCACCTGTGCACGAAAATGTTGAGATGCGCGTTTTAGGACATTTCGAGATGCTTTTCTGTTAAAAATGGTTTTGGGGAGTTTCTAGGGTCTGGGAAACACTTCAGGCAGTTCGGCGCTCGAAACGGCTCCGGACGGATTTTCGTGCGCATCTACGGCACCTGTGCACGAAAATGTTGAGATGCGCGTTTTAGGACATTTCGAGATGCTTTTCTGTTAAAAACGGTTTTGGGGAGTTTCTAGGGTCTGGGAAACACTTCAGGCAGTTCGGCGCTCGAAACGGCTCCGGACGGATTTTCGTGCGCATCTACGACACCTGTGCACGAAAATGTTGAGATGCGCGTTTTAGGACATTTCGAAATGCTTTTCGGTTAAAAACGGTTTTGGGGAGTTTCTAGGGTCTGGGAAACACTTCAGGCAGTTCGGCGCTCGAAACGGCTCCGGACGGATTTTCGTGCGCATCTGCGGCACCTGTGCACGAAAATGTTCAGATGCGCGTTTTAGGACATTTCGAGATGCTTTTCTGTTAAAAACGGTTTTGGGGAGTTTCTAGGGTCTGGGAAACACTTCAGGCAGTTCGGCGCTCGAAACGGCTCCGGGCGGATTTTCGTGCGCATCTACGGCACCTGTGCACGAAAATGTTCAGATGCGCGTTTTAGGACATTTCGAGATGCTTTTCTGTTAAAAACGGTTTTGGGGAGTTTCTAGGGTCTGGGAAACACTTCAGGCAGTTCGGCGCTCGAAACGGCTCCGGACGGATTTTCGTGCGCATCTACTGCACCTGTGCACGAAAATGTTCAGATGCGCGTTTTAGGACATTTCGCGATGCTTTTCTGTTAAAAACGGTTTTGGGGAGTTTCTAGGGTCTGGGAAACACTTCAGGCAGTTCGGCGCTCGAAACGGCTCCGGACGGATTTTCGTGCGCATCTACGGCACCTGTGCACGAAAATGTTCAGATGCGCGTTTTAGGACATTTCGAGATGCTTTTCGGTTAAAAACGGTTTTGGGGAGATTCTAGGGTCTGAAAAACACTTCAGGCAGTTCGGCGCTCGAAACGGCTCCGGACGGATTTTCGTGCGCATCTACGGCACCTGTGCACGAAAATGTTCAGATGCGCGTTTTAGGACATTTCGAGATGCTTTTCTGTTAAAAACGGTTTTGGGGAGTTTCTAGGGTCTGGGAAACACTTCAGGCAGTTCGGCGCTCGAAACGGCTCCGGACGGATTTTCGTGCGCATCTACTGCACCTGTGCACGAAAATGTTCAGATGCGCGTTTTAGGAGATTTCGAGATGCTTTTCTGTTAAAAACGGTTTTGGGGAGTTTCTAGGGTCTGGGAAACACTTCAGGCAGTTCGGCGCTCGAAACGGCTCCGGACGGATTTTCGTGCGCATCTACTGCACCTGTGCACGAAAATGTTGAGATGCGCGTTTTAGGACATTTCGAGATGCTTTTCTGTTAAAAACGGTTTTGGGGAGTTTCTAGGGTCTGGGAAACACTTCAGGCAGTTCGGCGCTCGAAACGGCTCCGGACGGATTTTCGTGCGCATCTACGGCACCTGTGCACGAAAATGTTGAGATGCGCGTTTTAGGACATTTCGAGATGCTTTTCTGTTAAAAACGGTTTTCGGGAGTTTCTAGGGTCTGGGAAACACTTCAGGCAGTTCGGCGCTCGAAACGGCTTCGGACGGATTTTCGTGCGCATCTACGGCACCTGTGCATGAAAATGTTCAGATGCGCGTTTTAGGACATTTCGAGATGCTTTTCGGTTAAAAACGGTTTTGGGGAGTTTCTAGGGTTTGGAAAACACTTCAGGCAGTTCGGCGCTCGAAACGGCTCCGGACGGATTTTCGTGCGCATCTACGGCACCTGTGCACGAAAATGTTCAGATGCGCGTTTTAGGACATTTCAAGATGCTTTTTGGTTAAAAACGGTTTTGGGGAGTTTCTTGGGTCTGGGAAACACTTCAGGCAGTTCGGCGCTCGAAACGGCTCCGGACGGATTTTCGTGCGCATCTACTGCACCTGTGCACGAAAATGTTGAGATGCGCGTTTTAGGACATTTCGAGATGCTTTTCTGTTAAAAATGGTTTTGGGGAGTTTCTAGGGTCTGGGAAACACTTCAGGCAGTTCGGCGCTCGAAACGGCTCCGGACGGATTTTCGTGCGCATCTACGGCACCTGTGCACGAAAATGTTGAGATGCGCGTTTTAGGACATTTCGAGATGCTTTTCTGTTAAAAACGGTTTTGGGGAGTTTCTAGGGTCTGGGAAACACTTCAGGCAGTTCGGCGCTCGAAACGGCTCCGGACGGATTTTCGTGCGCATCTACGGCACCTGTGCACGAAAATGTTGAGATGCGCGTTTTAGGACATTTCGAGATGCTTTTCGGTTAAAAACGGTTTTGGGGAGTTTCTAGGGTCTGGGAAACACTTCAGGCAGTTCGGCGCTCGAAACGGCTCCGGACGGATTTTCGTGCGCATCTGCGGCACCTGTGCACGAAAATGTTCAGATGCGCGTTTTAGGACATTTCGAGATGCTTTTCTGTTAAAAACGGTTTTGGGGAGTTTCTAGGGTCTGGGAAACACTTCAGGCAGTTCGGCGCTCGAAACGGCTCCGGGCGGATTTTCGTGAGCATCTACGGCACCTGTGCACGAAAATGTTCAGATGCGCGTTTTAGGACATTTCGAGATGCTTTTCTGTTAAAAACGGTTTTGGGGAGTTTCTAGGGTCTGGAAAACACTTCAGGCAGTTCCGCGCTCGAAACGGCTTCGGACGGATTTTCGTGCGCATCTACGGCACCTGTGCATGAAAATGTTCAGATGCGCGTTTTAGGACATTTCGAGATGCTTTTCGGTTAAAAACGGTTTTGGGGAGTTTCTAGGGTTTGGAAAACACTTCAGGCAGTTCGGCGCTCGAAACGGCTCCGGACGGATTTTCGTGCGCATCTACGGCACCTGTGCACGAAAATGTTCAGATGCGCGTTTTAGGACATTTCAAGATGCTTTTTGGTTAAAAACGGTTTTGGGGAGTTTCTTGGGTCTGGGAAACACTTCAGGCAGTTCGGCGCTCGAAACGGCTCCGGACGGATTTTCGTGCGCATCTCCTGCACCTGTGCACGAAAATGTTGAGATGCGCGTTTTAGGACATTTCGAGATGCTTTTCTGTTAAAAATGGTTTTGGGGAGTTTCTAGGGTCTGGGAAACACTTCAGGCAGTTCGGCGCTCGAAACGGCTCCGGACGGATTTTCGTGCGCATCTACGGCACCTGTGCACGAAAATGTTGAGATGCGCGTTTTAGGACATTTCGAGATGCTTTTCTGTTAAAAACGGTTTTGGGGAGTTTCTAGGGTCTGGGAAACACTTCAGGCAGTTCGGCGCTCGAAACGGCTCCGGACGGATTTTCGTGCGCATCTACGGCACCTGTGCACGAAAATGTTGAGATGCGCGTTTTAGGACATTTCGAGATGCTTTTCGGTTAAAAACGGTTTTGGGGAGTTTCTAGGGTCTGGGAAACACTTCAGGCAGTTCGGCGCTCGAAACGGCTCCGGACGGATTTTCGTGCGCATCTGCGGCACCTGTGCACGAAAATGTTCAGATGCGCGTTTTAGGACATTTCGAGATGCTTTTCTGTTAAAAACGGTTTTGGGGAGTTTCTAGGGTCTGGGAAACACTTCAGGCAGTTCGGCGCTCGAAACGGCTCCGGGCGGATTTTCGTGCGCATCTACGGCACCTGTGCACGAAAATGTTCAGATGCGCGTTTTAGGACATTTCGAGATGCTTTTCTGTTAAAAACGGTTTTGGGGAGTTTCTAGGGTCTGGGAAACACTTCAGGCAGTTCGGCGCTCGAAACGGCTCCGGACGGATTTTCGTGCGCATCTACTGCACCTGTGCACGAAAATGTTCAGATGCGCGTTTTAGGACATTTCGCGATGCTTTTCTGTTAAAAACGGTTTTGGGGAGTTTCTAGGGTCTGGGAAACACTTCAGGCAGTTCGGCGCTCGAAACGGCTCCGGACGGATTTTCGTGCGCATCTACGGCACCTGTGCACGAAAATGTTCAGATGCGCGTTTTAGGACATTTCGAGATGCTTTTCGGTTAAAAACGGTTTTGGGGAGATTCTAGGGTCTGAAAAACACTTCAGGCAGTTCGGCGCTCGAAACGGCTCCGGACGGATTTTCGTGCGCATCTACGGCACCTGTGCACGAAAATGTTCAGATGCGCGTTTTAGGACATTTCGAGATGCTTTTCTGTTAAAAACGGTTTTGGGGAGTTTCTAGGGTCTGGGAAACACTTCAGGCAGTTCGGCGCTCGAAACGGCTCCGGACGGATTTTCGTGCGCATCTACTGCACCTGTGCACGAAAATGTTCAGATGCGCGTTTTAGGAGATTTCGAGATGCTTTTCTGTTAAAAACGGTTTTGGGGAGTTTCTAGGGTCTGGGAAACACTTCAGGCAGTTCGGCGCTCGAAACGGCTCCGGACGGATTTTCGTGCGCATCTACTGCACCTGTGCACGAAAATGTTCAGATGCGCGTTTTAGGACATTTCGAGATGCTTTTCTGTTAAAAACGGTTTTGGGGAGTTTCTAGGGTCTGGGAAACACTTCAGGCAGTTCGGCGCTCGAAACGGCTCCGGACGGATTTTCGTGCTCATCTACTGCACCTGTGCACGAAAATGTTCAGATGCGCGTTTTAGGACATTTCGAGATGCTTTTCTGTTAAAAACGGTTTTGGGGAGTTTCTAGGGCCTGGGAAACACTTCAGGCAGTTCGGCGCTCGAAACGGCTCCGGACGGATTTTCGTGCTCATCTACTGCACCTGTGCACGAAAATGTTCAGATGCGCGTTTTAGGACATTTCGAGATGCTTTTCTGTTAAAAACGGTTTTGGGGAGTTTCTAGGGTCTGGGAAACACTTCAGGCAGTTCGGCGCTCGAAACGGCTCCGGACGGATTTTCGTGCGCATCTACGGCACCTGTGCACGAAAATGTTCAGATGCGCGTTTTAGGACATTTCGAGATGCTTTTCTGTTAAAAACGGTTTTGGGGAGTTTCTAGGGTCTGGGAAACACTTCAGGCAGTTCGGCGCTCGAAACGGCTCCGGACGGATTTTCGTGCGCATGTACGGCACCTGTGCACGAAAATGTTCAGATGCGCGTTTTAGGACATTTCGAGATGCTTTTCTGTTAAAAACGGTTTTGGGGAGTTTCTAGGGTCTGGGAAACACTTCAGGCAGTTCGGCGCTCGAAACGGCTCCGGACGGATTTTCGTGCGCATCTACTGCACCTGTGCACGAAAATGTTCAGATGCGCGTTTTAGGAGATTTCGAGATGCTTTTCTGTTAAAAACGGTTTTGGGGAGTTTCTAGGGTCTGGGAAACACTTCAGGCAGTTCGGCGCTCGAAACGGCTCCGGACGGATTTTCGTGCGCATCTACTGCACCTGTGCACGAAATTGTTCAGATGCGCGTTTTAGGACATTTCGAGATGCTTTTCTGTTAAAAAAGGTTTTGGGGAGTTTCTAGGGTCTGGGAAACACTTCAGGCAGTTCGGCGCTCGAAACGGCTCCGGACGGATTTTCGTGCTCATCTACTGCACCTGTGCACGAAAATGTTCAGATGCGCGTTTTAGGACATTTCGAGATGCTTTTCTGTTAAAAACGGTTTTGGGGAGTTTCTAGGGCCTGGGAAACACTTCAGGCAGTTCGGCGCTCGAAACGGCTCCGGACGAATTTTCGTGCGCATCTACGGCACTTGTGCACGAAAATGTTCAGATGCGCGTTTTAGGACATTTCGAGATGCTTTTCTGTTAAAAACGGTTTTGGGGAGTTTCTAGGGTCTGGGAAACACTTCAGGCAGTTCGGCGCTCGAAACGGCTCCGGACGGATTTTCGTGCGCATCTACTGCACCTGTGCACGAAAATGTTCAGATGCGCGTTTTTGGACATTTCGCGATGCTTTTCTGTTAAAAACGGTTTTGGGGAGTTTCTAGGGTCTGGGAAACACTTCAGGCAGTTCGGCGCTCGAAACGGCTCAGGACGGATTTTCGTGCGCATAGACGGCACCTGTGCACGAAAATGTTCAGATGCGCGTTTTAGGAGATTTCGAGATGCTTTTCTGTTAAAAACGGTTTTGGGGAGTTTCTAGGGTCTGGGAAACACTTCAGGCAGTTCGGCGCTCGAAACGGCTCCGGACGGATTTTCGTGCGCATCTACTGCACCTGTGCACGAAAATGTTCAGATGCGCGTTTTAGGACATTTCGAGATGCTTTTCTGTTAAAAACGGTTTTGGGGAGTTTCTAGGGTCTGGGAAACACTTCAGGCAGTTCGGCGCTCGAAATCGCTCCGGACGGATTTTCGTGCGCATCTACGGCACCTGTGCTCGAAAATGTTCAGATGCGCGTTTTAGGACATTTCGAGATGTTTTTCGGTTAAAAACGGTTTTGGGGAGATTCTAGGGTCTGGAAAACACTTCAGGCAGTTCGGCGCTCGAAACGGCTCCGGACGGATTTTCGTGCGCATCTACGGCACCTGTGCACGAAAATGTTCAGATGTGCGTTTTAGGACATTTCGAGATGCTTTTCTGTTAAAAACGGTTTTGGGGAGTTTCTAGGGTCTGGGAAACACTTCAGGCAGTTCGGCGCTCGAAACGGCTCCGGACGGATTTTCGTGCGCATCTACGGCACCTGTGCACGAAAATGTTCAGATGCGCGTTTTAGGACATTTCGAGATGCTTTTCTGTTAAAAACGGTTTTGGGGAGTTTCTAGGGTCTGGGAAACACTTCAGGCAGTTCGGCGCTCGAAACGGCTCCGGACGGATTTTCGTGCGCATCTACGGCACCTGTGCACGAAAATGTTCAGATGCGCGTTTTAGGACATTTTGAGATGCTTTTTTGTTAAAAACGGTTTTTGGGAGTTTGTAGGGTCTGGGAAACACTTCAGGCAGGTCGGCGCTCGAAACGGCTCCGAACGGATTTTCGTGCGCATCTACGGCACCTGTGCACGAAAATGTTCAGATGCGCGTTTTAGGACATTTCGAGATGCTTTTCTGTTAAAAACGGTTTTGGGGAGTTTCTAGGGTCTGGGAAACACTTCAGGCAGTTCGGCGCTCGAAACAGCTCCGGACGGATTTTCGTGCACATCTACGGCACCTGTGCACGAAAATGTTCAGATGCGCGTTTTAGGACATTTCGAGATGCCTTTCTGTTAAAAACGGTTTTGGGGAGTTTCTAGGGTCTGGGAAACACTTCAGGCAGTTCGGCGCTCGAAACGGCTCCGGACGGATTTTCGTGCGCATCTACGGCACCTGTGCACGAAAATGTTCAGATGCGCGTTTTAGGACATTTCGAGATGCTTTTCTGTTAAATACGGTTTTGGGGAGTTTCTAGGGTCTGGGAAACACTTCAGGCAGTTCGGCGCTCGAAACGGCTCCGGACGGATTTTCGTGCGCATCTACGGCACCTGTGCACGAAAATGTTCAGATACGCGTTTTAGGGCATTTCGAGATGCTTTTCTGTTAAAAACGGTTTTGGGGAGTTTCTAGGGTCTGGGAAACACTTCAGGCAGTTCGGCGCTCGAAACGGCTCCGGATGGATTTTCGTGCGCATCTACGGCACCTGTGCTCGAAAATGTTCAGATGCGCGTTTTAGGACATTTCGAGATGCTTTTCTGTTAAATACGGTTTTGGGGAGTTTCTAGGGTCTGGGAAACACTTCAGGCAGTTCGGCGCTCGAAACGGCTCCGGACGGATTTTCGTGCGCATCTACGGCACCTGTGCACGAAAATGTTCAGATACGCGTTTTAGGACATTTCGAGATGCTTTTCTGTTAAAAACGGTTTTGGGGAGTTTCTAGGGTCTGGGAAACACTTCAGGCAGTTCGGCGCTCGAAACGGCTCCGGATGGATTTTCGTGCGCATCTACGGCACCTGTGCTCGAAAATGTTCAGATGCGCGTTTTAGGACATTTCGAGATGCTTTTCTGTTAAATACGGTTTTGGGGAGTTTCTAGGGTCTGGGAAACACTTCAGGCAGTTCGGCGCTCGAAACGGCTCCGGGCGGATTTTCGTGCGCATGTACGGCACCTGTGCACGAAAATGTTCAGATGCGCGTTTTAGGAGATTTCGAGATGCTTTTCTGTTAAAAACGGTTTTGGGGAGTTTCTAGGGTCTGGGAAACACTTCAGGCAGTTCGGCGCTCGAAACGGCTCCGGACGGATTTTCGTGCTCATCTACTGCACCTGTGCACGAAAATGTTCAGATGCGCGTTTTAGGACATTTCGAGATGCTTTTCTGTTAAAAACGGTTTTGGGGAGTTTCTAGGGTCTGGGAAACACTTCAGGCAGTTCGGCGCTCGAAACGGCTCCGGACGGATTTTCGTGCGCATCTACTGCACCTGTGCACGAAAATGTTCAGATGCGCGTTTTAGGACATTTTGAGATGCTTTTCGGTTAAAAACGGTTTTAGGGAGATTCTAGGGTCTGGAAAACACTTCAGGCAGTTCGGCGCTCGAAGCGGCTCCGGACGGATTTTCGTGCGCATCTACGGCACCTGTGCACGAAAATGTTCAGATGCGCGTTTTAGGACATTTCGAGATGCTTTTCTGTTAAAAACGGTTTTGGGGAGTTTCTAGGGTCTGGGAAACACTTCAGGCAGTTCGGCGCTCGAAACGGCTCCGGACGGATTTTCGTGCGCATCTACTGCACCTGTGCACGAAAATGTTCAGATGCGCGTTTTAGGACATTTCGAGATGCTTTTCTGTTAAAAACGGTTTTGGGGAGTTTCTAGGGTCTGGGAAACACTTCAGGCAGTTCGGCGCTCGAAACGGCTCCGGACGGATTTTCGTGCGCATCTACTGCACCTGTGCACGAAAATGTTCAGATGCGCGTTTTAGGACATTTCGAGATGCTTTTCTGTTAAAAACGGTTTTGGGGAGTTTCTAGGGTCTGGGAAACACTTCAGGCAGTTCGACGCTCGAAACGGCTCCGGACGGATATTCGTGCGCATCTACTGCACCTGTGCACGAAAATGTTCAGATGCGCGTTTTAGGACATTTCGAGATGCTTTTCTGTTAAAAACGGTTTTGGGGAGTTTCTAGGGTCTGGGAAACACTTCAGGCAGTTCGGCGCTCGAAACCGCTCCGGACGGATTTTCGTGCGCATCTACGGCACCTGTGCACGAAAATGTTCAGATGCGCGTTTTAGGACATTTCGAGATGCTTTTCTGTTAAAAACGGTTTTGGGGAGTTTCTAGGGTCTGGGAAACACTTCAGGCAGTTCGGCGCTCGAAACGGCTCCGGACGGATTTTCGTGCGCATCTACTGCACCTGTGCACGAAAATGTTCAGATGCGCGTTTTAGGACATTTCGAGATGCTTTTCTGTTAAAAACGGTTTTGGGGAGTTTCTAGGGTCTGGGAAACACTTCAGGCAGTTCGGCGCTCGAAACGGCTCCGGACGGATTTTCGTGCGCATCTACTGCACCTGTGCACGAAAATGTTCAGATACGCGTTTTAGGACATTTCGAGATGCTTTTATGTTAAAAACGGTTTTGGGGAGTTTCTAGGGTCTGGGAAACACTTCAGGCAGTTCGGCGCTCGAAACGGCTCCGGATGGATTTTCGTGCGCATCTACGGCACCTGTGCTCGAAAATGTTCAGATGCGCGTTTTAGGACATTTCGAGATGCTTTTCTGTTAAATACGGTTTTGGGGAGTTTCTAGGCTCTGGGAAACACTTCAGGCAGTTCGGCGCTCGAAACGGCTCCGGACGGATTTTCGTGCGCATCTACGGCACCTGTGCACGAAAATGTTCAGATACGCGTTTTAGGACATTTCGAGATGCTTTTCTGTTAAAAACGGTTTTGGGGAGTTTCTAGGGTCTGGGAAACACTTCAGGCAGTTCGGCGCTCGAAACGGCTCCGGATGGATTTTCGTGCGCATCTACGGCACCTGTGCTCGAAAATGTTCAGATGCGCGTTTTAGGACATTTCGAGATGCTTTTCTGTTAAATACGGTTTTGGGGAGTTTCTAGGGTCTGGGAAACACTTCAGGCAGTTCGGCGCTCGAAACGGCTCCGGGCGGATTTTCGTGCGCATGTACGGCACCTGTGCACGAAAATGTTCAGATGCGCGTTTTAGGAGATTTCGAGATGCTTTTCTGTTAAAAACGGTTTTGGGGAGTTTCTAGGGTCTGGGAAACACTTCAGGCAGTTCGGCGCTCGAAACGGCTCCGGACGGATTTTCGTGCGCATCTACTGCACCTGTGCACGAAAATGTTCAGATGCGCGTTTTAGGACATTTCGAGATGCTTTTCTGTTAAAAACGGTTTTGGGGAGTTTCTAGGGTCTGGGAAACACTTCAGGCAGTTCGGCGCTCGAAACGGCTCCGGACGGATTTTCGTGCGCATCTACTGCACCTGTGCACGAAAATGTTCAGATGCGCGTTTTAGGACATTTCGAGATGCTTTTCGGTTAAAAACGGTTTTAGGGAGATTCTAGGGTCTGGAAAACACTTCAGGCAGTTCGGCGCTCGAAGCGGCTCCGGACGGATTTTCGTGCGCATCTACGGCACCTGTGCACGAAAATGTTCAGATGCGCGTTTTAGGACATTTCGAGATGCTTTTCTGTTAAAAACGGTTTTGGGGAGTTTCTAGGGTCTGGGAAACACTTCAGGCAGTTCGGCGCTCGAAACGGCTCCGGACGGATTTTCGTGCGCATCTACTGCACCTGTGCACGAAAATGTTCAGATGCGCGTTTTAGGACATTTCGAGATGCTTTTCTGTTAAAAACGGTTTTGGGGAGTTTCTAGGGTCTGGGAAACACTTCAGGCAGTTCGGCGCTCGAAACGGCTCCGGACGGATTTTCGTGCGCATCTACTGCACCTGTGCACGAAAATGTTCAGATGCGCGTTTTAGGACATTTCGAGATGCTTTTCTGTTAAAAACGGTTTTGGGGAGTTTCTAGGGTCTGGGAAACACTTCAGGCAGTTCGACGCTCGAAACGGCTCCGGACGGATATTCGTGCGCATCTACTGCACCTGTGCACGAAAATGTTCAGATGCGCGTTTTAGGACATTTCGAGATGCTTTTCTGTTAAAAACGGTTTTGGGGAGTTTCTAGGGTCTGGGAAACACTTCAGGCAGTTCGGCGCTCGAAACCGCTCCGGACGGATTTTCGTGCGCATCTACGGCACCTGTGCACGAAAATGTTCAAATGCGCGTTTTAGGACATTTCGAGATGCTTTTCTGTTAAAAACGGTTTTGGGGAGTTTCTAGGGTCTGGGAAACACTTCAGGCAGTTCGGCGCTCGAAACGGCTCCGGACGGATTTTCGTGCGCATCTACTGCACCTGTGCACGAAAATGTTCAGATGCGCGTTTTAGGACATTTTGAGATGCTTTTCGGTTAAAAACGGTTTTAGGGAGATTCTAGGGTCTGGAAAACACTTCAGGCAGTTCGGCGCTCGAAGCGGCTCCGGACGGATTTTCGTGCGCATCTACGGCACCTGTGCACGAAAATGTTCAGATGCGCGTTTTAGGACATTTCGAGATGCTTTTCTGTTAAAAACGGTTTTGGGGAGTTTCTAGGGTCTGGGAAACACTTCAGGCAGTTCGGCGCTCGAAACGGCTCCGGACGGATTTTCGTGCGCATCTACTGCACCTGTGCACGAAAATGTTCAGATGCGCGTTTTAGGACATTTCGAGATGCTTTTCTGTTAAAAACGGTTTTGGGGAGTTTCTAGGGTCTGGGAAACACTTCAGGCAGTTCGGCGCTCGAAACGGCTCCGGACGGATTTTCGTGCGCATCTACTGCACCTGTGCACGAAAATGTTCAGATGCGCGTTTTAGGACATTTCGAGATGCTTTTCTGTTAAAAACGGTTTTGGGGAGTTTCTAGGGTCTGGGAAACACTTCAGGCAGTTCGACGCTCGAAACGGCTCCGGACGGATATTCGTGCGCATCTACTGCACCTGTGCACGAAAATGTTCAGATGCGCGTTTTAGGACATTTCGAGATGCTTTTCTGTTAAAAACGGTTTTGGGGAGTTTCTAGGGTCTGGGAAACACTTCAGGCAGTTCGGCGCTCGAAACCGCTCCGGACGGATTTTCGTGCGCATCTACGGCACCTGTGCACGAAAATGTTCAGATGCGCGTTTTAGGACATTTCGAGATGCTTTTCTGTTAAAAACGGTTTTGGGGAGTTTCTAGGGTCTGGGAAACACTTCAGGCAGTTCGGCGCTCGAAACGGCTCCGGACGGATTTTCGTGCGCATCTACTGCACCTGTGCACGAAAATGTTCAGATGCGCGTTTTAGGACATTTCGAGATGCTTTTCTGTTAAAAACGGTTTTGGGGAGTTTCTAGGGTCTGGGAAACACTTCAGGCAGTTCGGCGCTCGAAACGGCTCCGGACGGATTTTCGTGCGCATCTACTGCACCTGTGCACGAAAATGTTCAGATGCGCGTTTTAGGACATTTCGAGATGCTTTTCTGTTAAAAACGGTTTTGGGGAGTTTCTAGGGTCTGGGAAACACTTCTGGCAGTTCGGCGCTCGAAACCGCTCCGGACGGATTTTCGTGCGCATCTACGGCACCTGTGCACGAAAATGTTCAGATGCGCGTTTTAGGACATTTCGAGATGCTTTTCTGTTAAAAACGGTTTTGGGGAGTTTCTAGGGTCTGGGAAACACTTCAGGCAGTTCGGCGCTCGAAACGGCTCCGGACGGATTTTCGTGCGCATCTACTGCACCTGTGCACGAAAATGTTCAGATGCGCGTTTTAGGACATTTCGAGATGCTTTTCTGTTAAAAACGGTTTTGGGGAGTTTCTAGGGTCTGGGAAACACTTCAGGCAGTTCGGCGCTCGAAACGGCTCCGGACGGATTTTCGTGCGCATCTACTGCACCTGTGCACGAAAATGTTCAGATGCGCGTTTTAGGACATTTCGAGATGCTTTTCTGTTAAAACCGGTTTTGGGGAGTTTCTAGGGTCTGGGAAACACTTCAGGCAGTTCGACGCTCGAAACGGCTCCGGACGGATATTCGTGCGCATCTACTGCACCTGTGCACGAAAATGTTCAGATGCGCGTTTTAGGACATTTCGAGATGCTTTTCTGTTAAAAACGGTTTTGGGGAGTTTCTAGGGTCTGGGAAACACTTCAGGCAGTTCGGCGCTCGAAACGGCTCCGGACGGATTTTCGTGCGCATCTACTGCACCTGTGCACGAAAATGTTCAGATGCGCGTTTTAGGACATTTTGAGATCCTTTTCGGTTAAAAACGGTTTTAGGGAGATTCTAGGGTCTGGAAAACACTTCAGGCAGTTCGGCGCTCGAAGCGGCTCCGGACGGATTTTCGTGCGCATCTACGGCACCTGTGCACGAAAATGTTCAGATGCGCGTTTTAGGACATTTCGAGATGCTTTTCTGTTAAAAACGGTTTTGGGGAGTTTCTAGGGTCTGGGAAACACTTCAGGCAGTTCGGCGCTCGAAACGGCTCCGGACGGATTTTCGTGCGCATCTACTGCACCTGTGCACGAAAATGTTCAGATGCGCGTTTTAGGACATTTTGAGATGCTTTTCGGTTAAAAACGGTTTTAGGGAGATTCTAGGGTCTGGAAAACACTTCAGGCAGTTCGGCGCTCGAAGCGGCTCCGGACGGATTTTCGTGCGCATCTACGGCACCTGTGCACGAAAATGTTCAGATGCGCGTTTTAGGACATTTCGAGATGCTTTTCTGTTAAAAACGGTTTTGGGGAGTTTCTAGGGTCTGGGAAACACTTCAGGCAGTTCGGCGCTCGAAACGGCTCCGGACGGATTTTCGTGCGCATCTACTGCACCTGTGCACGAAAATGTTCAGATGCGCGTTTTAGGACATTTCGAGATGCTTTTCTGTTAAAAACGGTTTTGGGGAGTTTCTAGGGTCTGGGAAACACTTCAGGCAGTTCGGCGCTCGAAACGGCTCCGGACGGATTTTCGTGCGCATCTACTGCACCTGTGCACGAAAATGTTCAGATGCGCGTTTTAGGACATTTCGAGATGCTTTTCTGTTAAAAACGGTTTTGGGGAGTTTCTAGGGTCTGGGAAACACTTCAGGCAGTTCGACGCTCGAAACGGCTCCGGACGGATATTCGTGCGCATCTACTGCACCTGTGCACGAAAATGTTCAGATGCGCGTTTTAGGACATTTCGAGATGCTTTTCTGTTAAAAACGGTTTTGGGGAGTTTCTAGGGTCTGGGAAACACTTCAGGCAGTTCGGCGCTCGAAACCGCTCCGGACGGATTTTCGTGCGCATCTACGGCACCTGTGCACGAAAATGTTCAGATGCGCGTTTTAGGACATTTCGAGATGCTTTTCTGTTAAAAACGGTTTTGGGGAGTTTCTAGGGTCTGGGAAACACTTCAGGCAGTTCGGCGCTCGAAACGGCTCCGGACGGATTTTCGTGCGCATCTACTGCACCTGTGCACGAAAATGTTCAGATGCGCGTTTTAGGACATTTCGAGATGCTTTTCTGTTAAAAACGGTTTTGGGGAGTTTCTAGGGTCTGGGAAACACTTCAGGCAGTTCGGCGCTCGAAACGGCTCCGGACGGATTTTCGTGCGCATCTACTGCACCTGTGCACGAAAATGTTCAGATGCGCGTTTTAGGACATTTCGAGATGCTTTTCTGTTAAAAACGGTTTTGGGGAGTTTCTAGGGTCTGGGAAACACTTCAGGCAGTTCGGCGCTCGAAACCGCTCCGGACGGATTTTCGTGCGCATCTACGGCACCTGTGCACGAAAATGTTCAGATGCGCGTTTTAGGACATTTCGAGATGCTTTTCTGTTAAAAACGGTTTTGGGGAGTTTCTAGGGTCTGGGAAACACTTCAGGCAGTTCGGCGCTCGAAACGGCTCCGGACGGATTTTCGTGCGCATCTACTGCACCTGTGCACGAAAATGTTCAGATGCGCGTTTTAGGACATTTCGAGATGCTTTTCTGTTAAAAACGGTTTTGGGGAGTTTCTAGGGTCTGGGAAACACTTCAGGCAGTTCGGCGCTCGAAACGGCTCCGGACGGATTTTCGTGCGCATCTACTGCACCTGTGCACGAAAATGTTCAGATGCGCGTTTTAGGACATTTCGAGATGCTTTTCTGTTAAAACCGGTTTTGGGGAGTTTCTAGGGTCTGGGAAACACTTCAGGCAGTTCGACGCTCGAAACGGCTCCGGACGGATATTCGTGCGCATCTACTGCACCTGTGCACGAAAATGTTCAGATGCGCGTTTTAGGACATTTCGAGATGCTTTTCTGTTAAAAACGGTTTTGGGGAGTTTCTAGGGTCTGGGAAACACTTCAGGCAGTTCGGCGCTCGAAACGGCTCCGGACGGATTTTCGTGCGCATCTACTGCACCTGTGCACGAAAATGTTCAGATGCGCGTTTTAGGACATTTTGAGATCCTTTTCGGTTAAAAACGGTTTTAGGGAGATTCTAGGGTCTGGAAAACACTTCAGGCAGTTCGGCGCTCGAAGCGGCTCCGGACGGATTTTCGTGCGCATCTACGGCACCTGTGCACGAAAATGTTCAGATGCGCGTTTTAGGACATTTCGAGATGCTTTTCTGTTAAAAACGGTTTTGGGGAGTTTCTAGGGTCTGGGAAACACTTCAGGCAGTTCGGCGCTCGAAACGGCTCCGGACGGATTTTCGTGCGCATCTACTGCACCTGTGCACGAAAATGTTCAGATGCGCGTTTTAGGACATTTCGAGATGCTTTTCTGTTAAAAACGGTTTTGGGGAGTTTCTAGGGTCTGGGAAACACTTCAGGCAGTTCGGCGCTCGAAACGGCTCCGGACGGATTTTCGTGCGCATCTACTGCACCTGTGCACGAAAATGTTCAGATGCGCGTTTTAGGACATTTCGAGATGCTTTTCTGTTAAAAACGGTTTTGGGGAGTTTCTAGGGTCTGGGAAACACTTCAGGCAGTTCGGCGCTCGAAACCGCTCCGGACGGATTTTCGTGCGCATCTACGGCACCTGTGCACGAAAATGTTCAGATGCGCGTTTTAGGACATTTCGAGATGCTTTTCTGTTAAAAACGGTTTTGGGGAGTTTCTAGGGTCTGGGAAACACTTCAGGCAGTTCGGCGCTCGAAACGGCTCCGGACGGATTTTCGTGCGCATCTACTGCACCTGTGCACGAAAATGTTCAGATGCGCGTTTTAGGACATTTCGAGATGCTTTTCTGTTAAAAACGGTTTTGGGGAGTTTCTAGGGTCTGGGAAACACTTCAGGCAGTTCGGCGCTCGAAACGGCTCCGGACGGATTTTCGTGCGCATCTACTGCACCTGTGCACGAAAATGTTCAGATGCGCGTTTTAGGACATTTCGAGATGCTTTTCTGTTAAAAACGGTTTTGGGGAGTTTCTAGGGTCTGGGAAACACTTCAGGCAGTTCGACGCTCGAAACGGCTCCGGACGGATATTCGTGCGCATCTACTGCACCTGTGCACGAAAATGTTCAGATGCGCGTTTTAGGACATTTCGAGATGCTTTTCTGTTAAAAACGGTTTTGGGGAGTTTCTAGGGTCTGGGAAACACTTCAGGCAGTTCGGCGCTCGAAACGGCTCCGGACGGATTTTCGTGCGCATCTACTGCACCTGTGCACGAAAATGTTCAGATGCGCGTTTTAGGACATTTTGAGATGCTTTTCGGTTAAAAACGGTTTTAGGGAGATTCTAGGGTCTGGAAAACACTTCAGGCAGTTCGGCGCTCGAAGCGGCTCCGGACGGATTTTCGTGCGCATCTACGGCACCTGTGCACGAAAATGTTCAGATGCGCGTTTTAGGACATTTCGAGATGCTTTTCTGTTAAAAACGGTTTTGGGGAGTTTCTAGGGTCTGGGAAACACTTCAGGCAGTTCGGCGCTCGAAACGGCTCCGGACGGATTTTCGTGCGCATCTACTGCACCTGTGCACGAAAATGTTCAGATGCGCGTTTTAGGACATTTCGAGATGCTTTTCTGTTAAAAACGGTTTTGGGGAGTTTCTAGGGTCTGGGAAACACTTCAGGCAGTTCGGCGCTCGAAACGGCTCCGGACGGATTTTCGTGCGCATCTACTGCACCTGTGCACGAAAATGTTCAGATGCGCGTTTTAGGACATTTCGAGATGCTTTTCTGTTAAAAACGGTTTTGGGGAGTTTCTAGGGTCTGGGAAACACTTCAGGCAGTTCGACGCTCGAAACGGTTCCGGACGGATATTCGTGCGCATCTACTGCACCTGTGCACGAAAATGTTCAGATGCGCGTTTTAGGACATTTCGAGATGCTTTTCTGTTAAAAACGGTTTTGGGGAGTTTCTAGGGTCTGGGAAACACTTCAGGCAGTTCGGCGCTCGAAACGGCTCCGGACGGATTTTCGTGCGCATCTACTGCACCTGTGCACGAAAATGTTCAGATGCGCGTTTTAGGACATTTTGAGATGCTTTTCGGTTAAAAACGGTTTTAGGGAGATTCTAGGGTCTGGAAAACACTTCAGGCAGTTCGGCGCTCGAAGCGGCTCCGGACGGATTTTCGTGCGCATCTACGGCACCTGTGCACGAAAATGTTCAGATGCGCGTTTTAGGACATTTCGAGATGCTTTTCTGTTAAAAACGGTTTTGGGGAGTTTCTAGGGTCTGGGAAACACTTCAGGCAGTTCGGCGCTCGAAACGGCTCCGGACGGATTTTCGTGCGCATCTACTGCACCTGTGCACGAAAATGTTCAGATGCGCGTTTTAGGACATTTCGAGATGCTTTTCTGTTAAAAACGGTTTTGGGGAGTTTCTAGGGTCTGGGAAACACTTCAGGCAGTTCGGCGCTCGAAACGGCTCCGGACGGATTTTCGTGCGCATCTACTGCACCTGTGCACGAAAATGTTCAGATGCGCGTTTTAGGACATTTCGAGATGCTTTTCTGTTAAAAACGGTTTTGGGGAGTTTCTAGGGTCTGGGAAACACTTCAGGCAGTTCGACGCTCGAAACGGCTCCGGACGGATATTCGTGCGCATCTACTGCACCTGTGCACGAAAATGTTCAGATGCGCGTTTTAGGACATTTCGAGATGCTTTTCTGTTAAAAACGGTTTTGGGGAGTTTCTAGGGTCTGGGAAACACTTCAGGCAGTTCGGCGCTCGAAACCGCTCCGGACGGATTTTCGTGCGCATCTACGGCACCTGTGCACGAAAATGTTCAGATGCGCGTTTTAGGACATTTCGAGATGCTTTTCTGTTAAAAACGGTTTTGGGGAGTTTCTAGGGTCTGGGAAACACTTCAGGCAGTTCGGCGCTCGAAACGGCTCCGGACGGATTTTCGTGCGCATCTACTGCACCTGTGCACGAAAATGTTCAGATGCGCGTTTTAGGACATTTCGAGATGCTTTTCTGTTAAAAACGGTTTTGGGGAGTTTCTAGGGTCTGGGAAACACTTCAGGCAGTTCGGCGCTCGAAACGGCTCCGGACGGATTTTCGTGCGCATCTACTGCACCTGTGCACGAAAATGTTCAGATGCGCGTTTTAGGACATTTCGAGATGCTTTTCTGTTAAAAACGGTTTTGGGGAGTTTCTAGGGTCTGGGAAACACTTCAGGCAGTTCGGCGCTCGAAACCGCTCCGGACGGATTTTCGTGCGCATCTACGGCACCTGTGCACGAAAATGTTCAGATGCGCGTTTTAGGACATTTCGAGATGCTTTTCTGTTAAAAACGGTTTTGGGGAGTTTCTAGGGTCTGGGAAACACTTCAGGCAGTTCGGCGCTCGAAACGGCTCCGGACGGATTTTCGTGCGCATCTACTGCACCTGTGCACGAAAATGTTCAGATGCGCGTTTTAGGACATTTCGAGATGCTTTTCTGTTAAAAACGGTTTTGGGGAGTTTCTAGGGTCTGGGAAACACTTCAGGCAGTTCGGCGCTCGAAACGGCTCCGGACGGATTTTCGTGCGCATCTACTGCACCTGTGCACGAAAATGTTCAGATGCGCGTTTTAGGACATTTCGAGATGCTTTTCTGTTAAAAACGGTTTTGGGGAGTTTCTAGGGTCTGGGAAACACTTCAGGCAGTTCGGCGCTCGAAACGGCTCCGGACGGATTTTCGTGCGCATCTACTGCACCTGTGCACGAAAATGTTCAGATGCGCGTTTTAGGACATTTCGAGATGCTTTTCTGTTAAAAACGGTTTTGGGGAGTTTCTAGGGTCTGGGAAACACTTCAGGCAGTTCGACGCTCGAAACGGCTCCGGACGGATATTCGTGCGCATCTACTGCACCTGTGCACGAAAATGTTCAGATGCGCGTTTTAGGACATTTCGAGATGCTTTTCTGTTAAAAACGGTTTTGGGGAGTTTCTAGGGTCTGGGAAACACTTCAGGCAGTTCGGCGCTCGAAACCGCTCCGGACGGATTTTCGTGCGCATCTACGGCACCTGTGCACGAAAATGTTCAGATGCGCGTTTTAGGACATTTCGAGATGCTTTTCTGTTAAAAACGGTTTTGGGGAGTTTCTAGGGTCTGGGAAACACTTCAGGCAGTTCGGCGCTCGAAACGGCTCCGGACGGATTTTCGTGCGCATCTACTGCACCTGTGCACGAAAATGTTCAGATGCGCGTTTTAGGACATTTCGAGATGCTTTTCTGTTAAAAACGGTTTTGGGGAGTTTCTAGGGTCTGGGAAACACTTCAGGCAGTTCGGCGCTCGAAACGGCTCCGGACGGATTTTCGTGCGCATCTACTGCACCTGTGCACGAAAATGTTCAGATGCGCGTTTTAGGACATTTCGAGATGCTTTTCTGTTAAAAACGGTTTTGGGGAGTTTCTAGGGTCTGGGAAACACTTCAGGCAGTTCGGCGCTCGAAACCGCTCCGGACGGATTTTCGTGCGCATCTACGGCACCTGTGCACGAAAATGTTCAGATGCGCGTTTTAGGACATTTCGAGATGCTTTTCTGTTAAAAACGGTTTTGGGGAGTTTCTAGGGTCTGGGAAACACTTCAGGCAGTTCGGCGCTCGAAACGGCTCCGGACGGATTTTCGTGCGCATCTACTGCACCTGTGCACGAAAATGTTCAGATGCGCGTTTTAGGACATTTCGAGATGCTTTTCTGTTAAAAACGGTTTTGGGGAGTTTCTAGGGTCTGGGAAACACTTCAGGCAGTTCGGCGCTCGAAACGGCTCCGGACGGATTTTCGTGCGCATCTACTGCACCTGTGCACGAAAATGTTCAGATGCGCGTTTTAGGACATTTCGAGATGCTTTTCTGTTAAAAACGGTTTTGGGGAGTTTCTAGGGTCTGGGAAACACTTCAGGCAGTTCGACGCTCGAAACGGCTCCGGACGGATATTCGTGCGCATCTACTGCACCTGTGCACGAAAATGTTCAGATGCGCGTTTTAGGACATTTCGAGATGCTTTTCTGTTAAAAACGGTTTTGGGGAGTTTCTAGGGTCTGGGAAACACTTCAGGCAGTTCGGCGCTCGAAACGGCTCCGGACGGATTTTCGTGCGCATCTACTGCACCTGTGCACGAAAATGTTCAGATGCGCGTTTTAGGACATTTTGAGATGCTTTTCGGTTAAAAACGGTTTTAGGGAGATTCTAGGGTCTGGAAAACACTTCAGGCAGTTCGGCGCTCGAAGCGGCTCCGGACGGATTTTCGTGCGCATCTACGGCACCTGTGCACGAAAATGTTCAGATGCGCGTTTTAGGACATTTCGAGATGCTTTTCTGTTAAAAACGGTTTTGGGGAGTTTCTAGGGTCTGGGAAACACTTCAGGCAGTTCGGCGCTCGAAACGGCTCCGGACGGATTTTCGTGCGCATCTACTGCACCTGTGCACGAAAATGTTCAGATGCGCGTTTTAGGACATTTCGAGATGCTTTTCTGTTAAAAACGGTTTTGGGGAGTTTCTAGGGTCTGGGAAACACTTCAGGCAGTTCGGCGCTCGAAACGGCTCCGGACGGATTTTCGTGCGCATCTACTGCACCTGTGCACGAAAATGTTCAGATGCGCGTTTTAGGACATTTCGAGATGCTTTTCTGTTAAAAACGGTTTTGGGGAGTTTCTAGGGTCTGGGAAACACTTCAGGCAGTTCGACGCTCGAAACGGCTCCGGACGGATATTCGTGCGCATCTACTGCACCTGTGCACGAAAATGTTCAGATGCGCGTTTTAGGACATTTCGAGATGCTTTTCTGTTAAAAACGGTTTTGGGGAGTTTCTAGGGTCTGGGAAACACTTCAGGCAGTTCGGCGCTCGAAACCGCTCCGGACGGATTTTCGTGCGCATCTACGGCACCTGTGCACGAAAATGTTCAGATGCGCGTTTTAGGACATTTCGAGATGCTTTTCTGTTAAAAACGGTTTTGGGGAGTTTCTAGGGTCTGGGAAACACTTCAGGCAGTTCGGCGCTCGAAACGGCTCCGGACGGATTTTCGTGCGCATCTACTGCACCTGTGCACGAAAATGTTCAGATGCGCGTTTTAGGACATTTCGAGATGCTTTTCTGTTAAAAACGGTTTTGGGGAGTTTCTAGGGTCTGGGAAACACTTCAGGCAGTTCGGCGCTCGAAACGGCTCCGGACGGATTTTCGTGCGCATCTACTGCACCTGTGCACGAAAATGTTCAGATACGCGTTTTAGGACATTTCGAGATGCTTTTCTGTTAAAAACGGTTTTGGGGAGTTTCTAGGGTCTGGGAAACACTTCAGGCAGTTCGGCGCTCGAAACGGCTCCGGATGGATTTTCGTGCGCATCTACGGCACCTGTGCTCGAAAATGTTCAGATGCGCGTTTTAGGACATTTCGAGATGCTTTTCTGTTAAATACGGTTTTGGGGAGTTTCTAGGGTCTGGGAAACACTTCAGGCAGTTCGGCGCTCGAAACGGCTCCGGACGGATTTTCGTGCGCATCTACGGCACCTGTGCACGAAAATGTTCAGATACGCGTTTTAGGACATTTCGAGATGCTTTTCTGTTAAAAACGGTTTTGGGGAGTTTCTAGGGTCTGGGAAACACTTCAGGCAGTTCGGCGCTCGAAACGGCTCCGGATGGATTTTCGTGCGCATCTACGGCACCTGTGCTCGAAAATGTTCAGATGCGCGTTTTAGGACATTTCGAGATGCTTTTCTGTTAAATACGGTTTTGGGGAGTTTCTAGGGTCTGGGAAACACTTCAGGCAGTTCGGCGCTCGAAACGGCTCCGGGCGGATTTTCGTGCGCATGTACGGCACCTGTGCACGAAAATGTTCAGATGCGCGTTTTAGGAGATTTCGAGATGCTTTTCTGTTAAAAACGGTTTTGGGGAGTTTCTAGGGTCTGGGAAACACTTCAGGCAGTTCGGCGCTCGAAACGGCTCCGGACGGATTTTCGTGCGCATCTACTGCACCTGTGCACGAAAATGTTCAGATGCGCGTTTTAGGACATTTCGAGATGCTTTTCTGTTAAAAACGGTTTTGGGGAGTTTCTAGGGTCTGGGAAACACTTCAGGCAGTTCGGCGCTCGAAACGGCTCCGGACGGATTTTCGTGCGCATCTACTGCACCTGTGCACGAAAATGTTCAGATGCGCGTTTTAGGACATTTCGAGATGCTTTTCGGTTAAAAACGGTTTTAGGGAGATTCTAGGGTCTGGAAAACACTTCAGGCAGTTCGGCGCTCGAAGCGACTCCGGACGGATTTTCGTGCGCATCTACGGCACCTGTGCACGAAAATGTTCAGATGCGCGTTTTAGGACATTTCGAGATGCTTTTCTGTTAAAAACGGTTTTGGGGAGTTTCTAGGGTCTGGGAAACACTTCAGGCAGTTCGACGCTCGAAACGGCTCCGGACGGATATTCGTGCGCATCTACTGCACCTGTGCACGAAAATGTTCAGATGCGCGTTTTAGGACATTTCGAGATGCTTTTCGGTTAAAAACGGTTTTAGGGAGATTCTAGGGTCTGGAAAACACTTCAGGCAGTTCGGCGCTCGAAGCGACTCCGGACGGATTTTCGTGCGCATCTACGGCACCTGTGCACGAAAATGTTCAGATGCGCGTTTTAGGACATTTCGAGATGCTTTTCTGTTAAAAACGGTTTTGGGGAGTTTCTAGGGTCTGGGAAACACTTCAGGCAGTTCGACGCTCGAAACGGCTCCGGACGGATATTCGTGCGCATCTACTGCACCTGTGCACGAAAATGTTCAGATGCGCGTTTTAGGACATTTCGAGATGCTTTTCTGTTAAAAACGGTTTTGGGGAGTTTCTAGGGTCTGGGAAACACTTCAGGCAGTTCGGCGCTCGAAACCGCTCCGGACGGATTTTCGTGCGCATCTACGGCACCTGTACACGAAAATGTTCAGATGCGCGTTTTAGGACATTTCGAGATGCTTTTCTGTTAAAAACGGTTTTGGGGAGTTTCTAGGGTCTGGGAAACACTTCAGGCAGTTCGGCGCTCGAAACGGCTCCGGACGGATTTTCGTGCGCATCTAGTGCACCTGTGCACGAAAATGTTCAGATGCGCGTTTTAGGACATTTCGAGATGCTTTTCTGTTAAAAACGGTTTTGGGGAGTTTCTAGGGTCTGGGAAACACTTCAGGCAGTTCGGCGCTCGAAACGGCTCCGGACGGATTTTCGTGCGCATCTACTGCACCTGTGCACGAAAATGTTCAGATGCGCGTTTTAGGACATTTCGAGATGCTTTTCTGTTAAAAACGGTTTTGGGGAGTTTCTAGGGTCTGGGAAACACTTCAGGCAGTTCGGCGCTCGAAACGGCTCCGGACGGATTTTCGTGCGCATCTAGTGCACCTGTGCACGAAAATGTTCAGATGCGCGTTTTAGGACATTTCGAGATGCTTTTCTGTTAAAAACGGTTTTGGGGAGTTTCTAGGGTCTGGGAAACACTTCAGGCAGTTCGGCGCTCGAAACGGCTCCGGACGGATTTTCGTGCGCATCTACTGCACCTGTGCACGAAAATGTTCAGATGCGCGTTTTAGGACATTTCGAGATGCTTTTCTGTTAAAAACGGTTTTGGGGAGTTTCTAGGGTCTGGGAAACACTTCAGGCAGTTCGGCGCTCGAAACGGCTCCGGACGGATTTTCGTGCGCATCTACTGCACCTGTGCACGAAAATGTTCAGATGCGCGTTTTAGGACATTTCGAGATGCTTTTCGGTTAAAAACGGTTTTAGGGAGATTCTAGGGTCTGGAAAACACTTCAGGCAGTTCGGCGCTCGAAACGGCTCCGGACGGATTTTCGTGCGCATCTACGGCACCTGTGCACGAAAATGTTCAGATGCGCGTTTTAGGACATTTCGAGATGCTTTTCTGTTAAAAACGGTTTTGGGGAGTTTCTAGGGTCTGGGAAACACTTCAGGCATTTCGGCGCTCGAAACGGCTCCGGACGGATTTTCGTGCGCATCTACTGCACCTGTGCACGAAAATGTTCAGATGCGCGTTTTAGGACATTTCGCGATGCTTTTCTGTTAAAAACGGTTTTGGGGAGTTTCTAGGGTCTGGGAAACACTTCAGGCAGTTCGGCGCTCGAAACGGCTCCGGACGGATTTTCGTGCGCATCTACGGCACCTGTGCACGAAAATGTTCAGATGCGCGTTTCAGGAGATTTCGAGATGCTTTTCTGTTAAAAACGGTTTTGGGGAGTTTCTAGGGTCTGGGAATCACTTCAGGCAGTTCGGCGCTCGAAACGGCTCAGGACGGATTTTCGTGCGCATCTACGGCACCTGTGCACGAAAATGTTCAGATGCGCGTTTTAGGACATTTCGAGATGCTTTTCTGTTAAAAACGGTTTTGGGGAGTTTCTAGGGTCTGGGAAACACTTCAGGCAGTT
The DNA here is from genome assembly GCA_028538565.1 of Umbellularia californica. Classification (NCBI taxonomy): domain Eukaryota; kingdom Viridiplantae; phylum Streptophyta; class Magnoliopsida; order Laurales; family Lauraceae; genus Umbellularia; species Umbellularia californica. The sequence goes on from JAPQWN010000007.1 coordinate 47,150,434, forward strand.
CGGCGCTCGAAACGGCTCCGGACGGATTTTCGTGCGCATCTACGGCACCTGTGCACGAAAATGTTCAGATGCGCGTTTTAGGACATTTTGAGATGCTTTTTTGTTAAAAACGGTTTTTGGGAGTTTGTAGGGTCTGGGAAACACTTCAGGCAGGTCGGCGCTCGAAACGGCTCCGGACGGATTTTCGTGCGCATCTACTGCACCTGTGCACGAAAATGTTCAGATGCGCGTTTTAGGACATTTCGAGATGCTTTTCTGTTAAAAACGGTTTTGGGGAGTTTCTAGGGTCTGGGAAACACTTCAGGCAGTTCGGCGCTCGAAACAGCTCCGGACGGATTTTCGTGCACATCTACGGCACCTGTGCACGAAAATGTTCAGATGCGCGTTTTAGGACATTTCGAGATGCCTTTCTGTTAAAAACGGTTTTGGGGAGTTTCTAGGGTCTGGGAAACACTTCAGGCAGTTCGGCGCTCGAAACGGCTCCGGACGGATTTTCGTGCGCATCTACGGCACCTGTGCACGAAAATGTTCAGATGCGCGTTTTAGGACATTTGGAGATGCTTTTTTGTTAAAAACGGTTTTTGGGAGTTTGTAGGGTCTGGGAAACACTTCAGGCAGGTCGGCGCTCGAAACGGCTCCGGACGGATTTTCGTGCGCATCTACTGCACCTGTGCACGAAAATGTTCAGATGCGCGTTTTAGGACATTTCGAGATGCTTTTCTGTTAAAAACGGTTTTGGGGAGTTTCTAGGGTCTGGGAAACACTTCAGGCAGTTCGGCGCTCGAAACAGCTCCGGACGGATTTTCGTGCACATCTACGGCACCTGTGCTCGAAAATGTTCAGATGCGCGTTTTAGGACATTTCGAGATGCCTTTCTGTTAAAAACGGTTTTGGGGAGTTTCTAGGGTCTGGGAAACACTTCAGGCAGTTCGGCGCTCGAAACGGCTCCGGACGGATTTTCGTGCGCATCTACGGCACCTGTGCACGAAAATGTTCAGATGCGCGTTTTAGGACATTTCGAGATGCTTTTCTGTTAAATACGGTTTTGGGGAGTTTCTAGGGTCTGGGAAACACTTCAGGCAGTTCGGCGCTCGAAACGGCTCCGGACGGATTTTCGTGCGCATCTACGGCACCTGTGCACGAAAATGTTCAGATACGCATTTTAGGACATTTCGAGATGCTTTTCTGTTAAATACGGTTTTGGGGAGTTTCTAGGGTCTGGGAAACACTTCAGGCAGTTCGGCGCTCGAAACGGCTCCGGGCGGATTTTCGTGCGCATGTACGGCACCTGTGCACGAAAATGTTCAGATGCGCGTTTTAGGAGATTTCGAGATGCTTTTCTGTTAAAAACGGTTTTGGGGAGTTTCTAGGGTCTGGGAAACACTTCAGCCAGTTCGGCGCTCGAAACCGCTCCGGACGGATTTTCGTGCGCATCTACGGCACCTGTGCACGAAAATGTTCAGATGCGCGTTTTAGGACATTTCGAGATGCTTTTCTGTTAAAAACGGTTTTGGGGAGTTTCTAGGGTCTGGAAAACACTTCAGGCAGTTCGGCGCTCGAAACGGCTCCGGACGGATTTTCGTGCGCATCTACGGCACCTGTGCACGAAAATGTTCAGATGCGCGTTTTAGTACATTTCGAGATGCTTTTCTGTTAAAAACGGTTTTGGGGAGTTTCTAGGGTCTGTGAAACACTTCAGCCAGTTCGGCGCTCGAAACCGCTCCGGACGGATTTTCGTGCGCATCTACGGCACCTGTGCACGATAATGTTCAGATGCGCGTTTTAGGACATTTCGAGATGCTTTTCTGTTAAAAACGGTTTTGGGGAGTTTCTAGGGTCTGGAAAACACTTCATGCAGTTCGGCGCTCGAAACGGCTCCGGACGGATTTTCGTGCGCATCTACGGCACCTGTGCACGAAAATGTTCAGATGCGCGTTTTAGGACATTTCGAGATGCTTTTCTGTTAAAAACGGTTTTGGGGAGTTTCTAGGGTCTGGGAAACACTTCAGGCAGTTCGGCGCTCGAAACCGCTCCGAACGGATTTTCGTGCGCATCTACGGCACCTGTGCACGAAAATGTTCAGATGCGCGTTTTAGGACATTTCGAGATGCTTTTCTGTTAAAAACGGTTTTGGGGAGTTTTTAGGGCCTGGGAAACACTTCAGGCAGTTCGGCGCTCGAAACCGCTTCGGACGGATTTTCGTGCGCATCTACGGCACCTGTGCACGAAAATGTTCAGATGCGCGTTTTAGGAGATTTCGAGATGCTTTTCTGTTAAAAACGGTTTTGGGGAGTTTCTAGGGTCTGGGAAACACTTCAGGCAGTTCGGCGCTCGAAACCGCTTCGGACGGATTTTCGTGCGCATCTACGGCACCTGTGCACGAAAATGTTCAGATGCGCGTTTTAGGAGATTTCGAGATGCTTTTCTGTTAAAAACGGTTTTGGGGAGTTTCTAGGGTCTGGGAAACACTTCAGGCAGTTCGGCGCTCGAAACGGCTCCGGACGGATTTTCGTGCGCATCTACGGCACCTGTGCACGAAAATGTTCAGATGCGCGTTTTAGGACATTTCGAGATGCTTTTCTGTTAAAAACGGTTTTGGGGAGTTTCTAGGGTCTGGGAAACACTTCAGGCAGTTCGGCGCTCGAAACGGCTCCGGACGGATTTTCGTGCGCATCTACTGCACCTGTGCACGAAAATGTTCAGATGCGCGTTTTAGGACATTTCGAGATGCTTTTCGGTTAAAAACGGTTTTAGGGAGATTCTAGGGTCTGGAAAACACTTCAGGCAGTTCGGCGCTCGAAACGGCTCCGGACGGATTTTCGTGCGCATCTACGGCACCTGTGCACGAAAATGTTCAGATGCGCGTTTTAGGACATTTCGAGATGCTTTTCTGTTAAAAACGGTTTTGGGGAGTTTCTAGGGTCTGGGAAACACTTCAGGCAGTTCGGCGCTCGAAACGGCTCCGGACGGATTTTCGTGCGCATCTACGGCACCTGTGCACGAAAATGTTCAGATGCGCGTTTTAGGACATTTCGAGATGCTTTTCTGTTAAAAACGGTTTTGGGGAGTTTCTAGGGTCTGGGAAACACTTCAGGCAGTTCGGCGCTCGAAACGGCTCCGGACGGATTTTCGTGCGCATCTACTGCACCTGTGCACGAAAATGTTCAGATGCGCGTTTTAGGACATTTCGAGATGCTTTTCTGTTAAAAACGGTTTTGGGGAGTTTCTAGGGTCTGGGAAACACTTCAGGCAGTTCGGCGCTCGAAACGGCTCCGGACGGATTTTCGTGCGCATCTACTGCACCTGTGCACGAAAATGTTCAGATGCGCGTTTTAGGACATTTCGAGATGCTTTTCTGTTAAAAACGGTTTTGGGGAGTTTCTAGGGTCTGGGAAACACTTCAGGCAGTTCGGCGCTCGAAACGGCTCCGGACGGATTTTCGTGCGCATCTACTGCACCTGTGCACGAAAATGTTCAGATGCGCGTTTTAGGACATTTCGAGATGCCTTTCTGTTAAAAACGGTTTTGGGGAGTTTCTAGGGTCTGGGAAACACTTCAGGCAGTTCGGCGCTCGAAACGGCTCCGGACGGATTTTCGTGCGCATCTACGGCACCTGTGCACGAAAATGTTTAGATGCGCGTTTTAGGACATTTTGAGATGCTTTTTTGTTAAAAACGGTTTCTGGGAGTTTGTAGGGTCTGGGAAACACTTCAGGCAGGTCGGCGCTCGAAACGGCTCCGGACGGATTTTCGTGCGCATCTACTGCACCTGTGCACGAAAATGTTCAGATGCGCGTTTTAGGACATTTCGAGATGCTTTTCTGTTAAAAACGGTTTTGGGGAGTTTCTAGGGTCTGGGAAACACTTCAGGCAGTTCGGCGCTCGAAACAGCTCCGGACGGATTTTCGTGCACATCTACGGCACCTGTGCACGAAAATGTTCAGATGCGCGTTTTAGGACATTTCGAGATGCCTTTCTGTGAAAAACGGTTTTGGGGAGTTTCTAGGGTCTGGGAAACACTTCAGGCAGTTCGGCGCTCGAAACGGCTCCGGACGGATTTTCGTGCGCATCTACGGCACCTGTGCACGAAAATGTTCAGATGCGCATTTTAGGACATTTCGAGATGCTTTTCTGTTAAATACGGTTTTGGGGAGTTTCTAGGGTCTGGGAAACACTTCAGGCAGTTCGGCGCTCGAAACGGCTCCGGACGGATTTTCGTGCGCATCTACGGCACCTGTGCACGAAAATGTTCAGATACGCGTTTTAGGACATTTCGAGATGCTTTTCTGTTAAAAACGGTTTTGGGGAGTTTCTAGGGTCTGGGAAACACTTCAGGCAGTTCGGCGCTCGAAACGGCTCCGGATGGATTTTCGTGCGCATCTACGGCACCTGTGCTCGAAAATGTTCAGATGCGCATTTTAGGACATTTCGAGATGCTTTTCTGTTAAAAACGGTTTTGGGGAGTTTCTAGGGTCTGGAAAACACTTCAGGCAGTTCGGCGCTCGAAACGGCTCCGGACGGATTTTCGTGCGCATCTACGGCACCTGTGCACGAAAATGTTCAGATGCGCGTTTTAGGACATTTCGAGATGCTTTTCTGTTAAAAACGGTTTTGGGGAGTTTCTAGGGTCTGGGAAACACTTCAGGCAGTTCGGCGCTCGAAACCGCTCCGGACGGATTTTCGTGCGCATCTACGGTACCTGTGCACGAAAATGTTCAGATGCGCGTTTTAGGACATTTCGAGATGCTTTTCTGTTAAAAACGGTTTTGGGGAGTTTTTAGGGCCTGGGAAACACTTCAGGCAGTTCGGCGCTCGAAACGGCTCCGGACGGATTTTCGTGCGCATCTACGGCACCTGTGCACGAAAATGTTGAGATGCTTTTCTGTTAAAAACGGTTTTGGGGAGTTTCTAGGGTCTGGAAAACACTTCAGGCAGTTCGGCGCTCGAAACGGCTCCGGACGGATTTTCGTGCGCATCTACGGCACCTGTGCACGAAAATGTTCAGATGCGCGTTTTAGGAGATTTCGAGATGCTTTTCTGTTAAAAACGGTTTTGGGGAGTTTCTAGGGTCTGGGAAACACTTCAGGCAGTTCGGCGCTCGAAACGGCTCCGGACGGATTTTCGTGCGCATCTACGGCACCTGTGCACGAAAATGTTCAGATGCGCGTTTTAGGACATTTCGAGATGCTTTTCTGTTAAAAACGGTTTTGGAGAGTTTCTAGGGTCTGGGAAACACTTCAGGCAGTTCGGCGCTCGAAACGGCTACGGACGGATTTTCGTGCGCATCTACTGCACCTGTGCACGAAAATGTTCAGATGCGCGTTTTAGGACATTTCGCGATGCTTTTCTGTTAAAAACGGTTTTGGGGAGTTTCTAGGGTCTGGGAAACACTTCAGGCAGTTCGGCGCTCGAAACGGCTCCGGACGGATTTTCGTGCGCATCTACGGCACCTGTGCACGAAAATGTTCAGATGCGCGTTTTAGGAGATTTCGAGATGCTTTTCTGTTAAAAACGGTTTTGGGGAGTTTCTAGGGTCTGGGAAACACTTCAGGCAGTTCGGCGCTCGAAACGGCTCCGGACGGATTTTCGTGCGCATCTACTGCACCTGTGCACGAAAATGTTCAGATGCGCGTTTTAGGACATTTCGCGATGCTTTTCTGTTAAAAACGGTTTTGGGGAGTTTCTAGGGTCTGGGAAACACTTCAGGCAGTTCGGCGCTCGAAACGGCTCCGGACGGATTTTCGTGCGCATCTACGGCACCTGTGCACGAAAATGTTCAGATGCGCGTTTTAGGACATTTCGAGATGCTTTTCGGTTAAAAACGGTTTTGGGGAGATTCTAGGGTCTGAAAAACACTTCAGGCAGTTCAGCGCTCGAAACGGCTCCGGACGGATTTTCGTGCGCATCTACGGCACCTGTGCACGAAAATGTTCAGATGCGCGTTTTAGGACATTTCGAGATGCTTTTCGGTTAAAAACGGTTTTGGGGAGTTTTTAGGGTCTGGGAAACACTTCAGGCAGTTCGGCGCTCGAAACGGCTCCGGACGGATTTTCGTGCGCATCTACTGCACCTGTGCACGAAAATGTTCAGATGCGCGTTTTAGGACATTTCGAGATGCTTTTCTGTTAAAAACGGTTTTGGGGAGTTTCTAGGGTCTGGGAAACACTTCAGGCAGTTCGGCGTTCGAAACGGCTCCGAACGGATTTTCGTGCGCATCTACTGCACCTGTGCACGAAAATGTTCAGATGCGCGTTTTAGGACATTTCGAGATACTTTTCTGTTAAAAACGGTTTTGGGGAGTTTCTAGGGTCTGGGAAACACTTCAGGCAGTTCGGCGCTCGAAACGGCTCCGGACGGATTTTCGTGCTCATCTACGGCACCTGTGCACGAAAATGTTGAGATGCGCGTTTTAGGACATTTCGAGATGCTTTTCTGTTAAAAACGGTTTTGGGGAGTTTCTGGGGTCTGGGAAACACTTCAGGCAGTTCGGCGCTCGAAACCGCTCCGAACGGATTTTCGTGCGCATCTACGGCACCTGTGCACGAAAATGTTCAGATGCGCGTTTTAGGACATTTCGAGATGCTTTTCTATTAAAAACGGTTTTGGGGAGTTTCTAGGGCCTGGGAAACACTTCAGGCAGTTCGGCGCTCGAAACGGCTCCGGACGGATTTTCGTGCGCATCTACTGCACCTGTGCACGAAAATGTTCAGATGCGCGTTTTAGGACATTTCGAGATGCTTTTCTGTTAAAAACGGTTTTGGGGAGTTTCTAGGGTCTGGGAAACACTTCAGGCAGTTCGGCGCTCGAAACGGCTCCGGACGGATTTTCGTGCGCATCTACGGCACCTGTGCACGAAAATGTTCAGATGCGCGTTTTAGGAGATTTCGAGATGGTTTTCTGGTAAAAACGGTTTTGGGGAGTTTCTAGGGTCTGGGAAACACTTCAGGCAGTTCGGCGCTCGAAACGGCTCCGGACGGATTTTCGTGCGCATCTACTGCACCTGTGCACGAAAATGTTCAGATGCGCGTTTTAGGACATTTCGAGATGCTTTTCTGTTAAAAACGGTTTTGGGGAGTTTCTAGGGTCTGGGAAACACTTCAGGCAGTTCGGCGCTCGAAACCGCTCCGGACGGATTTTCGTGCGCATCTACGGCACCTGTGCACGAAAATGTTCAGATGCGCGTTTTAGGACATTTCGAGATGCTTTTCTGTTAAAAACGGTTTTGGGGAGTTTCTAGGGTCTGGGAAACACTTCAGGCAGTTCGGCGCTCGAAACGGCTCCGGACGGATTTTCGTGCGCATCTACGGCACCTGTGCACGAAAATGTTCAGATGCGCGTTTTAGGACATTTCGAGATGCTTTTCTGTTAAAAACGGTTTTGGGGAGTTTCTAGGGTCTGGGAAACACTTCAGGCAGTTCAGCGCTCGAAACGGCTCCGGACGGATTTTCGTGCGCATCTACTGCACCTGTGCACGAAAATGTTCAGATGCGCGTTTTAGGACATTTCGAGATGCTTTTCGGTTAAAAACGGTTTTAGGGAGATTCTAGGGTCTGGAAAACACTTCAGGCAGTTCGGCGCTCGAAACGGCTCCGGACGGATTTTCGTGCGCATCTACGGCACCTGTGCACGAAAATGTTCAGATGCGCGTTTTAGGACATTTCGAGATGCTTTTCTGTTAAAAACGGTTTTGGGGAGTTTCTAGGGTCTGGGAAACACTTCAGGCAGTTCGGCGCTCGAAACGGCTCCGGACGGATTTTCGTGCGCATCTACGGCACCTGTGCACGAAAATGTTCAGATGCGCGTTTTAGGACATTTCGAGATGCTTTTCTGTTAAAAACGGTTTTGGGGAGTTTCTAGGGTCTGGGAAACACTTCAGGCAGTTCGGCGCTCGAAACGGCTCCGGACGGATTTTCGTGCGCATCTACTGCACCTGTGCACGAAAATGTTCAGATGCGCGTTTTAGGACATTTCGAGATGCTTTTCTGTTAAAAACGGTTTTGGGGAGTTTCTAGGGTCTGGGAAACACTTCAGGCAGTTCGGCGCTCGAAACGGCTCCGGACGGATTTTCGTGCGCATCTACTGCACCTGTGCACGAAAATGTTCAGATGCGCGTTTTAGGACATTTCGAGATGCTTTTCTGTTAAAAACGGTTTTGGGGAGTTTCTAGGGTCTGGGAAACACTTCAGGCAGTTCGGCGCTCGAAACGGCTCCGGACGGATTTTCGTGCGCATCTACTGCACCTGTGCACGAAAATGTTCAGATGCGCGTTTTAGGACATTTCGAGATGCTTTTCTGTTAAAAACGGTTTTGGGGAGTTTCTAGGGTCTGGGAAACACTTCAGGCAGTTCGGCGCTCGAAACGGCTCCGGACGGATTTTCGTGCGCATCTACTGCACCTGTGCACGAAAATGTTCAGATGCGCGTTTTAGGACATTTCGAGATGCTTTTCGGTTAAAAACGGTTTTAGGGAGATTCTAGGGTCTGGAAAACACTTCAGGCAGTTCGGCGCTCGAAGCGGCTCCGGACGGATTTTCGTGCGCATCTACGGCACCTGTGCACGAAAATGTTCAGATGCGCGTTTTAGGACATTTCGAGATGCTTTTCTGTTAAAAACGGTTTTGGGGAGTTTCTAGGGTCTGGGAAACACTTCAGGCAGTTCGGCGCTCGAAACGGCTACGGACGGATTTTCGTGCGCATCTACTGCACCTGTGCACGAAAATGTTCAGATGCGCGTTTTAGGACATTTCGCGATGCTTTTCTGTTAAAAACGGTTTTGGGGAGTTTCTAGGGTCTGGGAAACACTTCAGGCAGTTCGGCGCTCGAAACGGCTCCGGACGGATTTTCGTGCGCATCTACGGCACCTGTGCACGAAAATGTTCAGATGCGCGTTTTAGGAGATTTCGAGATGCTTTTCTGTTAAAAACGGTTTTGGGGAGTTTCTAGGGTCTGGGAAACACTTCAGGCAGTTCGGCGCTCGAAACGGCTCCGGACGGATTTTCGTGCGCATCTACTGCACCTGTGCACGAAAATGTTCAGATGCGCGTTTTAGGACATTTCGAGATGCTTTTCTGTTAAAAACGGTTTTGGGGAGTTTCTAGGGTCTGGGAAACACTTCAGGCAGTTCGGCGCTCGAAATCGCTCCGGACGGATTTTCGTGCGCATCTACGGCACCTGTGCACGAAAATGTTCAGATGCGCGTTTTAGGAGATTTCGAGATGCTTTTCTGTTAAAAACGGTTTTGGGGAGTTTCTAGGGTCTGGGAAACACTTCAGGCAGTTCGGCGCTCGAAACGGCTCCGGACGGATTTTCGTGCGCATCTACTGCACCTGTGCACGAAAATGTTCAGATGCGCGTTTTAGGACATTTCGCGATGCTTTTCTGTTAAAAACGGTTTTGGGGAGTTTCTAGGGTCTGGGAAACACTTCAGGCAGTTCGGCGCTCGAAACGGCTCCGGACGGATTTTCGTGCGCATCTACGGCACCTGTGCACGAAAATGTTCAGATGCGCGTTTTAGGACATTTCGAGATGCTTTTCTGTTAAAAACGGTTTTGGGGAGTTTCTAGGGTCTGGGAAACACTTCAGGCAGTTCGGCGCTCGAAACGGCTTCGGACGGATTTTCGTGCGCATCTACTGCACCTTTGCACGAAAATGTTCAGATGCGCGTTTTAGGACATTTCGAGATGCTTTTCTGTTAAAAACGGTTTTGGGGAGTTTCTAGGGTCTGGGAAACACTTCAGGCTGTTCGGCGCTCGAAACGGCTCCGGACGGATTTTCGTGCGCATCTACGGCACCTGTGCACGAAAATGTTCAGATGCGCGTTTTAGGACATTTCGAGATGCTTTTCGGTTAAAAACGGTTTTGGGAAGATTCTAGGGTCTGAAAAACACTTCAGGCAGTTCGGCGCTCGAAACGGCTCCGGACGGATTTTCGTGCGCATCTACGGCACCTGTGCACGAAAATGTTCAGATGCGCGTTTTAGGACATTTCGAGATGCTTTTCTGTTAAAAACGGTTTTGGGGAGTTTCTAGGGTCTGGGAAACACTTCAGGCAGTTCGGCGCTCGAAACGGCTCCGGACGGATTTTCGTGCGCATCTACGGCACCTGTGCACGAAAATGTTCAGATGCGCGTTTTAGGAGATTTCGAGATGCTTTTCTGTTAAAAACGGTTTTGGGGAGTTTCTAGGGTCTGGGAAACACTTCAGGCAGTTCGGCGCTCGAAACGGCTACGGACGGATTTTCGTGCGCATCTACTGCACCTGTGCACGAAAATGTTCAGATGCGCGTTTTAGGACATTTCGCGATGCTTTTCTGTTAAAAACGGTTTTGGGGAGTTTCTAGGGTCTGGGAAACACTTCAGGCAGTTCGGCGCTCGAAACGGCTCCGGACGGATTTTCGTGCGCATCTACGGCACCTGTGCACGAAAATGTTCAGATGCGCGTTTTAGGAGATTTCGAGATGCTTTTCTGTTAAAAACGGTTTTGGGGAGTTTCTAGGGTCTGGGAAACACTTCAGGCAGTTCGGCGCTCGAAACGGCTCCGGACGGATTTTCGTGCGCATCTACTGCACCTGTGCACGAAAATGTTCAGATGCGCGTTTTAGGACATTTCGAGATGCTTTTCTGTTAAAAACGGTTTTGGGGAGTTTCTAGGGTCTGGGAAACACTTCAGGCAGTTCGGCGCTCGAAATCGCTCCGGACGGATTTTCGTGCGCATCTACGGCACCTGTGCACGAAAATGTTCAGATGCGCGTTTTAGGAGATTTCGAGATGCTTTTCTGTTAAAAACGGTTTTGGGGAGTTTCTAGGGTCTGGGAAACACTTCAGGCAGTTCGGCGCTCGAAACGGCTCCGGACGGATTTTCGTGCGCATCTACTGCACCTGTGCACGAAAATGTTCAGATGCGCGTTTTAGGACATTTCGCGATGCTTTTCTGTTAAAAACGGTTTTGGGGAGTTTCTAGGGTCTGGGAAACACTTCAGGCAGTTCGGCGCTCGAAACGGCTCCGGACGGATTTTCGTGCGCATCTACGGCACCTGTGCACGAAAATGTTCAGATGCGCGTTTTAGGACATTTCGAGATGCTTTTCGGTTAAAAACGGTTTTGGGGAGATTCTAGGGTCTGAAAAACACTTCAGGCAGTTCGGCGCTCGAAACGGCTCCGGACGGATTTTCGTGCGCATCTACGGCACCTGTGCACGAAAATGTTCAGATGCGCGTTTTAGGACATTTCGAGATGCTTTTCTGTTAAAAACGGTTTTGGGGAGTTTTTAGGGTCTGGGAAACACTTCAGGCAGTTCGGCGCTCGAAACGGCTCCGAACGGATTTTCGTGCGCATCTACTGCACCTGTGCACGAAAATGTTCAGATGCGCGTTTTAGGACATTTCGAGATGCTTTTCTGTTAAAAACGGTTTTGGGGAGTTTCTAGGGTCTGGGAAACACTTCAGGCAGTTCGGCGCTCGAAACGGCTCCGGACGGATTTTCGTGCGCATCTACGGCACCTGTGCACGAAAATGTTCAGATGCGCGTTTTAGGACATTTCGAGATGCTTTTCTGTTAAAAACGGTTTTGGGGAGTTTTTAGGGTCTGGGAAACACTTCAGGCAGTTCGGCGCTCGAAACGGCTCCGGACGGATTTTCGTGCGCATCTACTGCACCTGTGCACGAAAATGTTCAGATGCGCGTTTTAGGACATTTCGAGATGCTTTTCTGTTAAAAACGGTTTTGGGGAGTTTCTAGGGTCTGGGAAACACTTCAGGCAGTTCGGCGTTCGAAACGGCTCCGAACGGATTTTCGTGCGCATCTACTGCACCTGTGCACGAAAATGTTCAGATGCGCGTTTTAGGACATTTCGAGATGCTTTTCGGTTAAAAACGGTTTTAGGGAGATTCTAGGGTCTGGAAAACACTTCAGGCAGTTCGGCGCTCGAAACGGCTCCGGACGGATTTTCGTGCGCATCTACGGCACCTGTGCACGAAAATGTTCAGATGCGCGTTTTAGGACATTTCGAGATGCTTTTCTGTTAAAAACGGTTTTGGGGAGTTTCTAGGGTCTGGGAAACACTTCAGGCAGTTCGGCGCTCGAAACGGCTCCGGACGGATTTTCGTGCGCATCTACGGCACCTGTGCACGAAAATGTTCAGATGCGCGTTTTAGGACATTTCGAGATGCTTTTCTGTTAAAAACGGTTTTGGGGAGTTTCTAGGGTCTGGGAAACACTTCAGGCAGTTCGGCGCTCGAAACGGCTCCGGACGGATTTTCGTGCGCATCTACTGCACCTGTGCACGAAAATGTTCAGATGCGCGTTTTAGGACATTTCGAGATGCTTTTCTGTTAAAAACGGTTTTGGGGAGTTTCTAGGGTCTGGGAAACACTTCAGGCAGTTCGGCGCTCGAAACGGCTCCGGACGGATTTTCGTGCGCATCTACTGCACCTGTGCACGAAAATGTTCAGATGCGCGTTTTAGGACATTTCGAGATGCTTTTCTGTTAAAAACGGTTTTGGGGAGTTTCTAGGGTCTGGGAAACACTTCAGGCAGTTCGGCGCTCGAAACGGCTCCGGACGGATTTTCGTGCGCATCTACTGCACCTGTGCACGAAAATGTTCAGATGCGCGTTTTAGGACATTTCGAGATGCTTTTCTGTTAAAAACGGTTTTGGGGAGTTTCTAGGGTCTGGGAAACACTTCAGGCAGTTCGGCGCTCGAAACGGCTCCGGACGGATTTTCGTGCGCATCTACTGCACCTGTGCACGAAAATGTTCAGATGCGCGTTTTAGGACATTTCGAGATGCTTTTCGGTTAAAAACGGTTTTAGGGAGATTCTAGGGTCTGGAAAACACTTCAGGCAGTTCGGCGCTCGAAGCGGCTCCGGACGGATTTTCGTGCGCATCTACGGCACCTGTGCACGAAAATGTTCAGATGCGCGTTTTAGGACATTTCGAGATGCTTTTCTGTTAAAAACGGTTTTGGGGAGTTTCTAGGGTCTGGGAAACACTTCAGGCAGTTCGGCGCTCGAAACGGCTACGGACGGATTTTCGTGCGCATCTACTGCACCTGTGCACGAAAATGTTCAGATGCGCGTTTTAGGACATTTCGCGATGCTTTTCTGTTAAAAACGGTTTTGGGGAGTTTCTAGGGTCTGGGAAACACTTCAGGCAGTTCGGCGCTCGAAACGGCTCCGGACGGATTTTCGTGCGCATCTACGGCACCTGTGCACGAAAATGTTCAGATGCGCGTTTTAGGAGATTTCGAGATGCTTTTCTGTTAAAAACGGTTTTGGGGAGTTTCTAGGGTCTGGGAAACACTTCAGGCAGTTCGGCGCTCGAAACGGCTCCGGACGGATTTTCGTGCGCATCTACTGCACCTGTGCACGAAAATGTTCAGATGCGCGTTTTAGGACATTTCGAGATGCTTTTCTGTTAAAAACGGTTTTGGGGAGTTTCTAGGGTCTGGGAAACACTTCAGGCAGTTCGGCGCTCGAAATCGCTCCGGACGGATTTTCGTGCGCATCTACGGCACCTGTGCACGAAAATGTTCAGATGCGCGTTTTAGGAGATTTCGAGATGCTTTTCTGTTAAAAACGGTTTTGGGGAGTTTCTAGGGTCTGGGAAACACTTCAGGCAGTTCGGCGCTCGAAACGGCTCCGGACGGATTTTCGTGCGCATCTACTGCACCTGTGCACGAAAATGTTCAGATGCGCGTTTTAGGACATTTCGCGATGCTTTTCTGTTAAAAACGGTTTTGGGGAGTTTCTAGGGTCTGGGAAACACTTCAGGCAGTTCGGCGCTCGAAACGGCTCCGGACGGATTTTCGTGCGCATCTACGGCACCTGTGCACGAAAATGTTCAGATGCGCGTTTTAGGACATTTCGAGATGCTTTTCTGTTAAAAACGGTTTTGGGGAGTTTCTAGGGTCTGGGAAACACTTCAGGCAGTTCGGCGCTCGAAACGGCTTCGGACGGATTTTCGTGCGCATCTACTGCACCTTTGCACGAAAATGTTCAGATGCGCGTTTTAGGACATTTCGAGATGCTTTTCTGTTAAAAACGGTTTTGGGGAGTTTCTAGGGTCTGGGAAACACTTCAGGCTGTTCGGCGCTCGAAACGGCTCCGGACGGATTTTCGTGCGCATCTACGGCACCTGTGCACGAAAATGTTCAGATGCGCGTTTTAGGACATTTCGAGATGCTTTTCGGTTAAAAACGGTTTTGGGAAGATTCTAGGGTCTGAAAAACACTTCAGGCAGTTCGGCGCTCGAAACGGCTCCGGACGGATTTTCGTGCGCATCTACGGCACCTGTGCACGAAAATGTTCAGATGCGCGTTTTAGGACATTTCGAGATGCTTTTCTGTTAAAAACGGTTTTGGGGAGTTTCTAGGGTCTGGGAAACACTTCAGGCAGTTCGGCGCTCGAAACGGCTCCGGACGGATTTTCGTGCGCATCTACGGCACCTGTGCACGAAAATGTTCAGATGCGCGTTTTAGGAGATTTCGAGATGCTTTTCTGTTAAAAACGGTTTTGGGGAGTTTCTAGGGTCTGGGAAACACTTCAGGCAGTTCGGCGCTCGAAACGGCTACGGACGGATTTTCGTGCGCATCTACTGCACCTGTGCACGAAAATGTTCAGATGCGCGTTTTAGGACATTTCGCGATGCTTTTCTGTTAAAAACGGTTTTGGGGAGTTTCTAGGGTCTGGGAAACACTTCAGGCAGTTCGGCGCTCGAAACGGCTCCGGACGGATTTTCGTGCGCATCTACGGCACCTGTGCACGAAAATGTTCAGATGCGCGTTTTAGGAGATTTCGAGATGCTTTTCTGTTAAAAACGGTTTTGGGGAGTTTCTAGGGTCTGGGAAACACTTCAGGCAGTTCGGCGCTCGAAACGGCTCCGGACGGATTTTCGTGCGCATCTACTGCACCTGTGCACGAAAATGTTCAGATGCGCGTTTTAGGACATTTCGAGATGCTTTTCTGTTAAAAACGGTTTTGGGGAGTTTCTAGGGTCTGGGAAACACTTCAGGCAGTTCGGCGCTCGAAATCGCTCCGGACGGATTTTCGTGCGCATCTACGGCACCTGTGCACGAAAATGTTCAGATGCGCGTTTTAGGAGATTTCGAGATGCTTTTCTGTTAAAAACGGTTTTGGGGAGTTTCTAGGGTCTGGGAAACACTTCAGGCAGTTCGGCGCTCGAAACGGCTCCGGACGGATTTTCGTGCGCATCTACTGCACCTGTGCACGAAAATGTTCAGATGCGCGTTTTAGGACATTTCGCGATGCTTTTCTGTTAAAAACGGTTTTGGGGAGTTTCTAGGGTCTGGGAAACACTTCAGGCAGTTCGGCGCTCGAAACGGCTCCGGACGGATTTTCGTGCGCATCTACGGCACCTGTGCACGAAAATGTTCAGATGCGCGTTTTAGGACATTTCGAGATGCTTTTCGGTTAAAAACGGTTTTGGGGAGATTCTAGGGTCTGAAAAACACTTCAGGCAGTTCGGCGCTCGAAACGGCTCCGGACGGATTTTCGTGCGCATCTACGGCACCTGTGCACGAAAATGTTCAGATGCGCGTTTTAGGACATTTCGAGATGCTTTTCTGTTAAAAACGGTTTTGGGGAGTTTTTAGGGTCTGGGAAACACTTCAGGCAGTTCGGCGCTCGAAACGGCTCCGAACGGATTTTCGTGCGCATCTACTGCACCTGTGCACGAAAATGTTCAGATGCGCGTTTTAGGACATTTCGAGATGCTTTTCTGTTAAAAACGGTTTTGGGGAGTTTCTAGGGTCTGGGAAACACTTCAGGCAGTTCGGCGCTCGAAATCGCTCCGGACGGATTTTCGTGCGCATCTACGGCACCTGTGCACGAAAATGTTCAGATGCGCGTTTTAGGAGATTTCGAGATGCTTTTCTGTTAAAAACGGTTTTGGGGAGTTTCTAGGGTCTGGGAAACACTTCAGGCAGTTCGGCGCTCGAAACGGCTCCGGACGGATTTTCGTGCGCATCTACTGCACCTGTGCACGAAAATGTTCAGATGCGCGTTTTAGGACATTTCGCGATGCTTTTCTGTTAAAAACGGTTTTGGGGAGTTTCTAGGGTCTGGGAAACACTTCAGGCAGTTCGGCGCTCGAAACGGCTCCGGACGGATTTTCGTGCGCATCTACGGCACCTGTGCACGAAAATGTTCAGATGCGCGTTTTAGGACATTTCGAGATGCTTTTCTGTTAAAAACGGTTTTGGGGAGTTTCTAGGGTCTGGGAAACACTTCAGGCAGTTCGGCGCTCGAAACGGCTTCGGACGGATTTTCGTGCGCATCTACTGCACCTTTGCACGAAAATGTTCAGATGCGCGTTTTAGGACATTTCGAGATGCTTTTCTGTTAAAAACGGTTTTGGGGAGTTTCTAGGGTCTGGGAAACACTTCAGGCTGTTCGGCGCTCGAAACGGCTCCGGACGGATTTTCGTGCGCATCTACGGCACCTGTGCACGAAAATGTTCAGATGCGCGTTTTAGGACATTTCGAGATGCTTTTCGGTTAAAAACGGTTTTGGGAAGATTCTAGGGTCTGAAAAACACTTCAGGCAGTTCGGCGCTCGAAACGGCTCCGGACGGATTTTCGTGCGCATCTACGGCACCTGTGCACGAAAATGTTCAGATGCGCGTTTTAGGACATTTCGAGATGCTTTTCTGTTAAAAACGGTTTTGGGGAGTTTCTAGGGTCTGGGAAACACTTCAGGCAGTTCGGCGCTCGAAACGGCTCCGGACGGATTTTCGTGCGCATCTACGGCACCTGTGCACGAAAATGTTCAGATGCGCGTTTTAGGAGATTTCGAGATGCTTTTCTGTTAAAAACGGTTTTGGGGAGTTTCTAGGGTCTGGGAAACACTTCAGGCAGTTCGGCGCTCGAAACGGCTACGGACGGATTTTCGTGCGCATCTACTGCACCTGTGCACGAAAATGTTCAGATGCGCGTTTTAGGACATTTCGCGATGCTTTTCTGTTAAAAACGGTTTTGGGGAGTTTCTAGGGTCTGGGAAACACTTCAGGCAGTTCGGCGCTCGAAACGGCTCCGGACGGATTTTCGTGCGCATCTACGGCACCTGTGCACGAAAATGTTCAGATGCGCGTTTTAGGAGATTTCGAGATGCTTTTCTGTTAAAAACGGTTTTGGGGAGTTTCTAGGGTCTGGGAAACACTTCAGGCAGTTCGGCGCTCGAAACGGCTCCGGACGGATTTTCGTGCGCATCTACTGCACCTGTGCACGAAAATGTTCAGATGCGCGTTTTAGGACATTTCGAGATGCTTTTCTGTTAAAAACGGTTTTGGGGAGTTTCTAGGGTCTGGGAAACACTTCAGGCAGTTCGGCGCTCGAAATCGCTCCGGACGGATTTTCGTGCGCATCTACGGCACCTGTGCACGAAAATGTTCAGATGCGCGTTTTAGGAGATTTCGAGATGCTTTTCTGTTAAAAACGGTTTTGGGGAGTTTCTAGGGTCTGGGAAACACTTCAGGCAGTTCGGCGCTCGAAACGGCTCCGGACGGATTTTCGTGCGCATCTACTGCACCTGTGCACGAAAATGTTCAGATGCGCGTTTTAGGACATTTCGCGATGCTTTTCTGTTAAAAACGGTTTTGGGGAGTTTCTAGGGTCTGGGAAACACTTCAGGCAGTTCGGCGCTCGAAACGGCTCCGGACGGATTTTCGTGCGCATCTACGGCACCTGTGCACGAAAATGTTCAGATGCGCGTTTTAGGACATTTCGAGATGCTTTTCGGTTAAAAACGGTTTTGGGGAGATTCTAGGGTCTGAAAAACACTTCAGGCAGTTCGGCGCTCGAAACGGCTCCGGACGGATTTTCGTGCGCATCTACGGCACCTGTGCACGAAAATGTTCAGATGCGCGTTTTAGGACATTTCGAGATGCTTTTCTGTTAAAAACGGTTTTGGGGAGTTTTTAGGGTCTGGGAAACACTTCAGGCAGTTCGGCGCTCGAAACGGCTCCGAACGGATTTTCGTGCGCATCTACTGCACCTGTGCACGAAAATGTTCAGATGCGCGTTTTAGGACATTTCGAGATGCTTTTCTGTTAAAAACGGTTTTGGGGAGTTTCTAGGGTCTGGGAAACACTTCAGGCAGTTCGGCGCTCGAAACGGCTCCGGACGGATTTTCGTGCGCATCTACGGCACCTGTGCACGAAAATGTTCAGATGCGCGTTTTAGGACATTTCGAGATGCTTTTCTGTTAAAAACGGTTTTGGGGAGTTTTTAGGGTCTGGGAAACACTTCAGGCAGTTCGGCGCTCGAAACGGCTCCGGACGGATTTTCGTGCGCATCTACTGCACCTGTGCACGAAAATGTTCAGATGCGCGTTTTAGGACATTTCGAGATGCTTTTCTGTTAAAAACGGTTTTGGGGAGTTTCTAGGGTCTGGGAAACACTTCAGGCAGTTCGGCGTTCGAAACGGCTCCGAACGGATTTTCGTGCGCATCTACTGCACCTGTGCACGAAAATGTTCAGATGCGCGTTTTAGGACATTTCGAGATGCTTTTCTGTTAAAAACGGTTTTGGGGAGTTTCTAGGGTCTGGGAAACACTTCAGGCAGTTCGGCGCTCGAAACTGCTCCGGACGGATTTTCGTGCTCATCTACGGTACCTGTGCACGAAAATGTTGAGATGCGCGTTTTAGGACATTTCGAGATGCTTTTCTGTTAAAAACGGTTTTGGGGAGTTTCTGGGGTCTGGGAAACACTTCAGGCAGTTCGGCGCTCGAAACCGCTCCGAACGGATTTTCGTGCGCATCTACGGCACCTGTGCACGAAAATGTTCAGATGCGCGTTTTAAGACATTTCGAGATGCTTTTCTATTAAAAACGGTTTTGGGGAGTTTCTAGGGCCTGGGAAACACTTCAGGCAGTTCGGCGCTCGAAACGGCTCCGGACGGATTTTCGTGCGCATCTACTGCACCTGTGCACGAAAATGTTCAGATGCGCGTTTTAGGACATTTCGAGATGCTTTTCTGTTAAAAACGGTTTTGGGGAGTTTCTAGGGTCTGGGAAACACTTCAGGCAGTTCGGCGCTCGAAACGGCTCCGGACGGATTTTCGTGCGCATCTACGGCACCTGTGCACGAAAATGTTCAGATGCGCGTTTTAGGAGATTTCGAGATGGTTTTCTGGTAAAAACGGTTTTGGGGAGTTTCTAGGGTCTGGGAAACACTTCAGGCAGTTCGGCGCTCGAAACGGCTCCGGACGGATTTTCGTGCGCATCTACTGCACCTGTGCACGAAAATGTTCAGATGCGCGTTTTAGGACATTTCGAGATGCTTTTCTGTTAAAAACGGTTTTGGGGAGTTTCTAGGGTCTGGAAAACACTTCAGGCAGTTCGGCGCTCGAAACGGCTCCGGACGGATTTTCGTGCGCATCTACGGCACCTGTGCATGAAAATGTTCAGATGCGCGTTTTAGGACATTTCGAGATGCTTTTCGGTTAAAAACGGTTTTGGGGAGTTTCTAGGGTTTGGAAAACACTTCAGGCAGTTCGGTGCTCGAAACGGCTCCGGACGGATTTTCGTGCGCATCTACGGCACCTGTGCACGAAAATGTTCAGATGCGCGTTTTAGGACATTTCAAGATGCTTTTTGGTTAAAAACGGTTTTGGGGAGTTTATTGGGTCTGGGAAACACTTCAGGCAGTTCGGCGCTCGAAACGGCTCCGGACAGATTTTCGTGCGCATCTACTGCACCTGTGCACGAAAATGTTGAGATGCGCGTTTTAGGACATTTCGAGATGCTTTTCGGTTAAAAACGGTTTTGGGGAGTTTCTAGGGTCTGGGAAACACTTCAGGCAGTTCGGCGCTCGAAACGGCTCCGGACGGATTTTCGTGCGCATCTACGGCACCTGTGCACGAAAATGTTCAGATGCGCGTTTTAGGTCATTTCGAGATGCTTTTCTGTTAAAAACGGTTTTGGGGAGTTTCTAGGGTCTGGGAAACACTTCAGGCAGTTCGGCGCTCGAAACGGCTCCGGACGGATTTTCGTGCGCATCTACGGCACCTGTGCACGAAAATGTTCAGATGCGCGTTTTAGGACATTTCGAGATGCTTTTCTGTTAAAAACGGTTTTGGGGAGTTTCTAGGGTCTGGGAAACACTTCAGGCAGTTCGGCGCTCGAAACGGCTCCGGACGGATTTTCGTGCGCATCTACTGCACCTGTGCACGAAAATGTTCAGATGCGCGTTTTAGGACATTTCGCGATGCTTTTCTGTTAAAAACGGTTTTGGGGAGTTTCTAGGGTCTGGGAAACACTTCAGGCAGTTCGGCGCTCGAAACGGCTCCGGACGGATTTTCGTGCGCATCTACGGCACCTGTGCACGAAAATGTTCAGATGCGCGTTTTAGGACATTTCGAGATGCTTTTCTGTTAAAAACGGTTTTGGGGAGTTTCTAGGGTCTGGGAAACACTTCAGGCAGTTCGGCGCTCGAAACGGCTCCGGACGGATTTTCGTGCGCATCTACTGCACCTGTGCACGAAAATGTTCAGATGCGCGTTTTAGGACATTTCGAGATGCTTTTCTGTTAAAAACGGTTTTGGGGAGTTTCTAGGGTCTGGGAAACACTTCAGGCAGTTCGGCGCTCGAAATCGCTCCGGACGGATTTTCGTGCGCATCTACGGCACCTGTGCTCGAAAATGTTCAGATGCGCGTTTTAGGACATTTCGAGATGCTTTTCGGTTAAAAACGGTTTTGGGGAGATTCCAGGGTCTGGAAAACACTTCAGGCAGTTCGGCGCTCGAAACGGCTCCGGACGGATTTTCGTGCGCATCTACGGCACCTGTGCACGAAAATGTTCAGATGCGCGTTTTAGGACATTTCGAGATGCTTTTCTGTTAAAAACGGTTTTGGGGAGTTTCTAGGGTCTGGGAAACACTTCAGGCAGTTCGGCGCTCGAAACGGCTCCGGACGGATTTTCGTGCGCATCTACTGCACCTGTGCACGAAAATGTTCAGATGCGCGTTTTAGGACATTTCGAGATGCTTTTCTGTTAAAAACGGTTTTGGGGAGTTTCTAGGGTCTGGGAAACACTTCAGGCAGTTCGGCGCTCGAAATCGCTCCGGACGGATTTTCGTGCGCATCTACGGCACCTGTGCACGAAAATGTTCAGATGCGCGTTTTAGGAGATTTCGAGATGCTTTTCTGTTAAAAACGGTTTTGGGGAGTTTCTAGGGTCTGGGAAACACTTCAGGCAGTTCGGCGCTCGAAACGGCTCCGGACGGATTTTCGTGCGCATCTACTGCACCTGTGCACGAAAATGTTCAGATGCGCGTTTTAGGACATTTCGCGATGCTTTTCTGTTAAAAACGGTTTTGGGGAGTTTCTAGGGTCTGGGAAACACTTCAGGCAGTTCGGCGCTCGAAACGGCTCCGGACGGATTTTCGTGCGCATCTACGGCACCTGTGCACGAAAATGTTCAGATGCGCGTTTTAGGACATTTCGAGATGCTTTTCTGTTAAAAACGGTTTTGGGGAGTTTCTAGGGTCTGGGAAACACTTCAGGCAGTTCGGCGCTCGAAACGGCTTCGGACGGATTTTCGTGCGCATCTACTGCACCTTTGCACGAAAATGTTCAGATGCGCGTTTTAGGACATTTCGAGATGCTTTTCTGTTAAAAACGGTTTTGGGGAGTTTCTAGGGTCTGGGAAACACTTCAGGCTGTTCGGCGCTCGAAACGGCTCCGGACGGATTTTCGTGCGCATCTACGGCACCTGTGCACGAAAATGTTCAGATGCGCGTTTTAGGACATTTCGAGATGCTTTTCTGTTAAAAACGGTTTTGGGGAGTTTCTAGGGTCTGGAAAACACTTCAGGCAGTTCGGCGCTCGAAACGGCTTCGGACGGATTTTCGTGCGCATCTACTGCACCTTTGCACGAAAATGTTCAGATGCGCGTTTTAGGACATTTCGAGATGCTTTTCTGTTAAAAACGGTTTTGGGGAGTTTCTAGGGTCTGGGAAACACTTCAGGCTGTTCGGCGCTCGAAACGGCTCCGGACGGATTTTCGTGCGCATCTACTGCACCTTTGCACGAAAATGTTCAGATGCGCGTTTTAGGACATTTCGAGATGCTTTTCTGTTAAAAACGGTTTTGGGGAGTTTCTAGGGTCTGGGAAACACTTCAGGCTGTTCGGCGCTCGAAACGGCTCCGGACGGATTTTCGTGCGCATCTACGGCACCTGTGCACGAAAATGTTCAGATGCGCGTTTTAGGACATTTCGAGATGCTTTTCGGTTAAAAACGGTTTTGGGGAGATTCTAGGGTCTGAAAAACACTTCAGGCAGTTCGGCGCTCGAAACGGCTCCGGACGGATTTTCGTGCGCATCTACGGCACCTGTGCACGAAAATGTTCAGATGCGCGTTTTAGGACATTTCGAGATGCTTTTCTGTTAAAAACGGTTTTGGGGAGTTTCTAGGGTCTGGGAAACACTTCAGGCAGTTCGGCGCTCGAAACGGCTCCGGACGGATTTTCGTGCGCATCTACGGCACCTGTGCACGAAAATGTTCAGATGCGCGTTTTAGGAGATTTCGAGATGCTTTTCTGTTAAAAACGGTTTTGGGGAGTTTCTAGGGTCTGGGAAACACTTCAGGCAGTTCGGCGCTCGAAACGGCTACGGACGGATTTTCGTGCGCATCTACTGCACCTGTGCACGAAAATGTTCAGATGCGCGTTTTAGGACATTTCGCGATGCTTTTCTGTTAAAAACGGTTTTGGGGAGTTTCTAGGGTCTGGGAAACACTTCAGGCAGTTCGGCGCTCGAAACGGCTCCGGACGGATTTTCGTGCGCATCTACGGCACCTGTGCACGAAAATGTTCAGATGCGCGTTTTAGGAGATTTCGAGATGCTTTTCTGTTAAAAACGGTTTTGGGGAGTTTCTAGGGTCTGGGAAACACTTCAGGCAGTTCGGCGCTCGAAACGGCTCCGGACGGATTTTCGTGCGCATCTACTGCACCTGTGCACGAAAATGTTCAGATGCGCGTTTTAGGACATTTCGAGATGCTTTTCTGTTAAAAACGGTTTTGGGGAGTTTCTAGGGTCTGGGAAACACTTCAGGCAGTTCGGCGCTCGAAATCGCTCCGGACGGATTTTCGTGCGCATCTACGGCACCTGTGCACGAAAATGTTCAGATGCGCGTTTTAGGAGATTTCGAGATGCTTTTCTGTTAAAAACGGTTTTGGGGAGTTTCTAGGGTCTGGGAAACACTTCAGGCAGTTCGGCGCTCGAAACGGCTCCGGACGGATTTTCGTGCGCATCTACTGCACCTGTGCACGAAAATGTTCAGATGCGCGTTTTAGGACATTTCGCGATGCTTTTCTGTTAAAAACGGTTTTGGGGAGTTTCTAGGGTCTGGGAAACACTTCAGGCAGTTCGGCGCTCGAAACGGCTCCGGACGGATTTTCGTGCGCATCTACGGCACCTGTGCACGAAAATGTTCAGATGCGCGTTTTAGGACATTTCGAGATGCTTTTCGGTTAAAAACGGTTTTGGGGAGATTCTAGGGTCTGAAAAACACTTCAGGCAGTTCGGCGCTCGAAACGGCTCCGGACGGATTTTCGTGCGCATCTACGGCACCTGTGCACGAAAATGTTCAGATGCGCGTTTTAGGACATTTCGAGATGCTTTTCTGTTAAAAACGGTTTTGGGGAGTTTTTAGGGTCTGGGAAACACTTCAGGCAGTTCGGCGCTCGAAACGGCTCCGAACGGATTTTCGTGCGCATCTACTGCACCTGTGCACGAAAATGTTCAGATGCGCGTTTTAGGACATTTCGAGATGCTTTTCTGTTAAAAACGGTTTTGGGGAGTTTCTAGGGTCTGGGAAACACTTCAGGCAGTTCGGCGCTCGAAACGGCTCCGGACGGATTTTCGTGCGCATCTACGGCACCTGTGCACGAAAATGTTCAGATGCGCGTTTTAGGACATTTCGAGATGCTTTTCTGTTAAAAACGGTTTTGGGGAGTTTTTAGGGTCTGGGAAACACTTCAGGCAGTTCGGCGCTCGAAACGGCTCCGGACGGATTTTCGTGCGCATCTACTGCACCTGTGCACGAAAATGTTCAGATGCGCGTTTTAGGACATTTCGAGATGCTTTTCTGTTAAAAACGGTTTTGGGGAGTTTCTAGGGTCTGGGAAACACTTCAGGCAGTTCGGCGTTCGAAACGGCTCCGAACGGATTTTCGTGCGCATCTACTGCACCTGTGCACGAAAATGTTCAGATGCGCGTTTTAGGACATTTCGAGATGCTTTTCTGTTAAAAACGGTTTTGGGGAGTTTCTAGGGTCTGGGAAACACTTCAGGCAGTTCGGCGCTCGAAACTGCTCCGGACGGATTTTCGTGCTCATCTACGGTACCTGTGCACGAAAATGTTGAGATGCGCGTTTTAGGACATTTCGAGATGCTTTTCTGTTAAAAACGGTTTTGGGGAGTTTCTGGGGTCTGGGAAACACTTCAGGCAGTTCGGCGCTCGAAACCGCTCCGAACGGATTTTCGTGCGCATCTACGGCACCTGTGCACGAAAATGTTCAGATGCGCGTTTTAGGACATTTCGAGATGCTTTTCTATTAAAAACGGTTTTGGGGAGTTTCTAGGGCCTGGGAAACACTTCAGGCAGTTCGGCGCTCGAAACGGCTCCGGACGGATTTTCGTGCGCATCTACTGCACCTGTGCACGAAAATGTTCAGATGCGCGTTTTAGGACATTTCGAGATGCTTTTCTGTTAAAAACGGTTTTGGGGAGTTTCTAGGGTCTGGGAAACACTTCAGGCAGTTCGGCGCTCGAAACGGCTCCGGACGGATTTTCGTGCGCATCTACGGCACCTGTGCACGAAAATGTTCAGATGCGCGTTTTAGGAGATTTCGAGATGGTTTTCTGGTAAAAACGGTTTTGTGGAGTTTCTAGGGTCTGGGAAACACTTCAGGCAGTTCGGCGCTCGAAACGGCTCCGGACGGATTTTCGTGCGCATCTACTGCACCTGTGCACGAAAATGTTCAGATGCGCGTTTTAGGACATTTCGAGATGCTTTTCTGTTAAAAACGGTTTTGGGGAGTTTCTAGGGTCTGGAAAACACTTCAGGCAGTTCGGCGCTCGAAACGGCTCCGGACGGATTTTCGTGCGCATCTACGGCACCTGTGCATGAAAATGTTCAGATGCGCGTTTTAGGACATTTCGAGATGCTTTTCGGTTAAAAACGGTTTTGGGGAGTTTCTAGGGTTTGGAAAACACTTCAGGCAGTTCGGTGCTCGAAACGGCTCCGGACGGATTTTCGTGCGCATCTACGGCACCTGTGCACGAAAATGTTCAGATGCGCGTTTTAGGACATTTCAAGATGCTTTTTGGTTAAAAACGGTTTTGGGGAGTTTATTGGGTCTGGGAAACACTTCAGGCAGTTCGGCGCTCGAAACGGCTCCGGACAGATTTTCGTGCGCATCTACTGCACCTGTGCACGAAAATGTTGAGATGCGCGTTTTAGGACATTTCGAGATGCTTTTCGGTTAAAAACGGTTTTGGGGAGTTTCTAGGGTCTGGGAAACACTTCAGGCAGTTCGGCGCTCGAAACGGCTCCGGACGGATTTTCGTGCGCATCTACGGCACCTGTGCACGAAAATGTTCAGATGCGCGTTTTAGGTCATTTCGAGATGCTTTTCTGTTAAAAACGGTTTTGGGGAGTTTCTAGGGTCTGGGAAACACTTCAGGCAGTTCGGCGCTCGAAACGGCTCCGGACGGATTTTCGTGCGCATCTACGGCACCTGTGCACGAAAATGTTCAGATGCGCGTTTTAGGACATTTCGAGATGCTTTTCTGTTAAAAACGGTTTTGGGGAGTTTCTAGGGTCTGGGAAACACTTCAGGCAGTTCGGCGCTCGAAACGGCTCCGGACGGATTTTCGTGCGCATCTACTGCACCTGTGCACGAAAATGTTCAGATGCGCGTTTTAGGACATTTCGCGATGCTTTTCTGTTAAAAACGGTTTTGGGGAGTTTCTAGGGTCTGGGAAACACTTCAGGCAGTTCGGCGCTCGAAACGGCTCCGGACGGATTTTCGTGCGCATCTACGGCACCTGTGCACGAAAATGTTCAGATGCGCGTTTTAGGACATTTCGAGATGCTTTTCTGTTAAAAACGGTTTTGGGGAGTTTCTAGGGTCTGGGAAACACTTCAGGCAGTTCGGCGCTCGAAACGGCTCCGGACGGATTTTCGTGCGCATCTACTGCACCTGTGTACGAAAATGTTCAGATGCGCGTTTTAGGACATTTCGAGATGCTTTTCTGTTAAAAACGGTTTTGGGGAGTTTCTAGGGTCTGGGAAACACTTCAGGCAGTTCGGCGCTCGAAATCGCTCCGGACGGATTTTCGTGCGCATCTACGGCACCTGTGCTCGAAAATGTTCAGATGCGCGTTTTAGGACATTTCGAGATGCTTTTCGGTTAAAAACGGTTTTGGGGAGATTCCAGGGTCTGGAAAACACTTCAGGCAGTTCGGCGCTCGAAACGGCTCCGGACGGATTTTCGTGCGCATCTACGGCACCTGTGCACGAAAATGTTCAGATGCGCGTTTTAGGACATTTCGAGATGCTTTTCTGTTAAAAACGGTTTTGGGGAGTTTCTAGGGTCTGGGAAACACTTCAGGCAGTTCGGCGCTCGAAACGGCTCCGGACGGATTTTCGTGCGCATCTACTGCACCTGTGCACGAAAATGTTCAGATGCGCGTTTTAGGACATTTCGAGATGCTTTTCGGTTAAAAACGGTTTTAGGGAGATTCTAGGGTCTGGAAAACACTTCAGGCAGTTCGGCGCTCGAAACGGCTCCGGACGAATTTTCGTGCGCATCTACGGCACCTGTGCACGAAAATGTTCAGATGCGCGTTTTAGGACATTTCGAGATGCTTTTCTGTTAAAAACGGTTTTGGGGAGTTTCTAGGGTCTGGGAAACACTTCAGGCAGTTCGGCGCTCGAAACGGCTCCGGACGGATTTTCGTGCGCATCTACTGCACCTGTGCACGAAAATGTTCAGATGCGCGTTTTAGGACATTTCGCGATGCTTTTCTGTTAAAAACGGTTTTGGGGAGTTTCTAGGGTCTGGGAAACACTTCAGGCAGTTCGGCGCTCGAAACGGCTCCGGACGGATTTTCGTGCGCATCTACGGCACCTGTGCACGAAAATGTTCAGATGCGCGTTTTAGGAGATTTCGAGATGCTTTTCTGTTAAAAACGGTTTTGGGGAGTTTCTAGGGTCTGAAAAACACTTCAGGCAGTTCGGCGCTCGAAACGGCTCCGGACGGATTTTCGTGCGCATCTACGGCACCTGTGCACGAAAATGTTCAGATGCGCGTTTTAGGACATTTCGAGATGCTTTTCTGTTAAAAACGGTTTTGGGGAGTTTCTAGGGTCTGGGAAACACTTCAGGCAGTTCGGCGCTCGAAACGGCTCCGGACGGATTTTCGTGCGCATCTACGGCACCTGTGCACGAAAATGTTCAGATGCGCGTTTTAGGAGATTTCGAGATGCTTTTCTGTTAAAAACGGTTTTGGGGAGTTTCTAGGGTCTGGGAAACACTTCAGGCAGTTCGGCGCTCGAAACGGCTACGGACGGATTTTCGTGCGCATCTACTGCACCTGTGCACGAAAATGTTCAGATGCGCGTTTTAGGACATTTCGCGATGCTTTTCTGTTAAAAACGGTTTTGGGGAGTTTCTAGGGTCTGGGAAACACTTCAGGCAGTTCGGCGCTCGAAACGGCTCCGGACGGATTTTCGTGCGCATCTACGGCACCTGTGCACGAAAATGTTCAGATGCGCGTTTTAGGAGATTTCGAGATGCTTTTCTGTTAAAAACGGTTTTGGGGAGTTTCTAGGGTCTGGGAAACACTTCAGGCAGTTCGGCGCTCGAAACGGCTCCGGACGGATTTTCGTGCGCATCTACTGCACCTGTGCACGAAAATGTTCAGATGCGCGTTTTAGGACATTTCGAGATGCTTTTCTGTTAAAAACGGTTTTGGGGAGTTTCTAGGGTCTGGGAAACACTTCAGGCAGTTCGGCGCTCGAAATCGCTCCGGACGGATTTTCGTGCGCATCTACGGCACCTGTGCACGAAAATGTTCAGATGCGCGTTTTAGGAGATTTCGAGATGCTTTTCTGTTAAAAACGGTTTTGGGGAGTTTCTAGGGTCTGGGAAACACTTCAGGCAGTTCGGCGCTCGAAACGGCTCCGGACGGATTTTCGTGCGCATCTACTGCACCTGTGCACGAAAATGTTCAGATGCGCGTTTTAGGACATTTCGCGATGCTTTTCTGTTAAAAACGGTTTTGGGGAGTTTCTAGGGTCTGGGAAACACTTCAGGCAGTTCGGCGCTCGAAACGGCTCCGGACGGATTTTCGTGCGCATCTACGGCACCTGTGCACGAAAATGTTCAGATGCGCGTTTTAGGACATTTCGAGATGCTTTTCGGTTAAAAACGGTTTTGGGGAGATTCTAGGGTCTGAAAAACACTTCAGGCAGTTCGGCGCTCGAAACGGCTCCGGACGGATTTTCGTGCGCATCTACGGCACCTGTGCACGAAAATGTTCAGATGCGCGTTTTAGGACATTTCGAGATGCTTTTCTGTTAAAAACGGTTTTGGGGAGTTTTTAGGGTCTGGGAAACACTTCAGGCAGTTCGGCGCTCGAAACGGCTCCGAACGGATTTTCGTGCGCATCTACTGCACCTGTGCACGAAAATGTTCAGATGCGCGTTTTAGGACATTTCGAGATGCTTTTCTGTTAAAAACGGTTTTGGGGAGTTTCTAGGGTCTGGGAAACACTTCAGGCAGTTCGGCGCTCGAAACGGCTCCGGACGGATTTTCGTGCGCATCTACGGCACCTGTGCACGAAAATGTTCAGATGCGCGTTTTAGGACATTTCGAGATGCTTTTCTGTTAAAAACGGTTTTGGGGAGTTTTTAGGGTCTGGGAAACACTTCAGGCAGTTCGGCGCTCGAAACGGCTCCGGACGGATTTTCGTGCGCATCTACTGCACCTGTGCACGAAAATGTTCAGATGCGCGTTTTAGGACATTTCGAGATGCTTTTCTGTTAAAAACGGTTTTGGGGAGTTTCTAGGGTCTGGGAAACACTTCAGGCAGTTCGGCGTTCGAAACGGCTCCGAACGGATTTTCGTGCGCATCTACTGCACCTGTGCACGAAAATGTTCAGATGCGCGTTTTAGGACATTTCGAGATGCTTTTCTGTTAAAAACGGTTTTGGGGAGTTTCTAGGGTCTGGGAAACACTTCAGGCAGTTCGGCGCTCGAAACTGCTCCGGACGGATTTTCGTGCTCATCTACGGTACCTGTGCACGAAAATGTTGAGATGCGCGTTTTAGGACATTTCGAGATGCTTTTCTGTTAAAAACGGTTTTGGGGAGTTTCTGGGGTCTGGGAAACACTTCAGGCAGTTCGGCGCTCGAAACCGCTCCGAACGGATTTTCGTGCGCATCTACGGCACCTGTGCACGAAAATGTTCAGATGCGCGTTTTAGGACATTTCGAGATGCTTTTCTATTAAAAACGGTTTTGGGGAGTTTCTAGGGCCTGGGAAACACTTCAGGCAGTTCGGCGCTCGAAACGGCTCCGGACGGATTTTCGTGCGCATCTACTGCACCTGTGCACGAAAATGTTCAGATGCGCGTTTTAGGACATTTCGAGATGCTTTTCTGTTAAAAACGGTTTTGGGGAGTTTCTAGGGTCTGGGAAACACTTCAGGCAGTTCGGCGCTCGAAACGGCTCCGGACGGATTTTCGTGCGCATCTACGGCACCTGTGCACGAAAATGTTCAGATGCGCGTTTTAGGAGATTTCGAGATGGTTTTCTGGTAAAAACGGTTTTGTGGAGTTTCTAGGGTCTGGGAAACACTTCAGGCAGTTCGGCGCTCGAAACGGCTCCGGACGGATTTTCGTGCGCATCTACTGCACCTGTGCACGAAAATGTTCAGATGCGCGTTTTAGGACATTTCGAGATGCTTTTCTGTTAAAAACGGTTTTGGGGAGTTTCTAGGGTCTGGAAAACACTTCAGGCAGTTCGGCGCTCGAAACGGCTCCGGACGGATTTTCGTGCGCATCTACGGCACCTGTGCATGAAAATGTTCAGATGCGCGTTTTAGGACATTTCGAGATGCTTTTCGGTTAAAAACGGTTTTGGGGAGTTTCTAGGGTTTGGAAAACACTTCAGGCAGTTCGGTGCTCGAAACGGCTCCGGACGGATTTTCGTGCGCATCTACGGCACCTGTGCACGAAAATGTTCAGATGCGCGTTTTAGGACATTTCAAGATGCTTTTTGGTTAAAAACGGTTTTGGGGAGTTTATTGGGTCTGGGAAACACTTCAGGCAGTTCGGCGCTCGAAACGGCTCCGGACAGATTTTCGTGCGCATCTACTGCACCTGTGCACGAAAATGTTGAGATGCGCGTTTTAGGACATTTCGAGATGCTTTTCGGTTAAAAACGGTTTTGGGGAGTTTCTAGGGTCTGGGAAACACTTCAGGCAGTTCGGCGCTCGAAACGGCTCCGGACGGATTTTCGTGCGCATCTACGGCACCTGTGCACGAAAATGTTCAGATGCGCGTTTTAGGTCATTTCGAGATGCTTTTCTGTTAAAAACGGTTTTGGGGAGTTTCTAGGGTCTGGGAAACACTTCAGGCAGTTCGGCGCTCGAAACGGCTCCGGACGGATTTTCGTGCGCATCTACGGCACCTGTGCACGAAAATGTTCAGATGCGCGTTTTAGGACATTTCGAGATGCTTTTCTGTTAAAAACGGTTTTGGGGAGTTTCTAGGGTCTGGGAAACACTTCAGGCAGTTCGGCGCTCGAAACGGCTCCGGACGGATTTTCGTGCGCATCTACTGCACCTGTGCACGAAAATGTTCAGATGCGCGTTTTAGGACATTTCGCGATGCTTTTCTGTTAAAAACGGTTTTGGGGAGTTTCTAGGGTCTGGGAAACACTTCAGGCAGTTCGGCGCTCGAAACGGCTCCGGACGGATTTTCGTGCGCATCTACGGCACCTGTGCACGAAAATGTTCAGATGCGCGTTTTAGGACATTTCGAGATGCTTTTCTGTTAAAAACGGTTTTGGGGAGTTTCTAGGGTCTGGGAAACACTTCAGGCAGTTCGGCGCTCGAAACGGCTCCGGACGGATTTTCGTGCGCATCTACTGCACCTGTGTACGAAAATGTTCAGATGCGCGTTTTAGGACATTTCGAGATGCTTTTCTGTTAAAAACGGTTTTGGGGAGTTTCTAGGGTCTGGGAAACACTTCAGGCAGTTCGGCGCTCGAAATCGCTCCGGACGGATTTTCGTGCGCATCTACGGCACCTGTGCTCGAAAATGTTCAGATGCGCGTTTTAGGACATTTCGAGATGCTTTTCGGTTAAAAACGGTTTTGGGGAGATTCCAGGGTCTGGAAAACACTTCAGGCAGTTCGGCGCTCGAAACGGCTCCGGACGGATTTTCGTGCGCATCTACGGCACCTGTGCACGAAAATGTTCAGATGCGCGTTTTAGGACATTTCGAGATGCTTTTCTGTTAAAAACGGTTTTGGGGAGTTTCTAGGGTCTGGGAAACACTTCAGGCAGTTCGGCGCTCGAAACGGCTCCGGACGGATTTTCGTGCGCATCTACTGCACCTGTGCACGAAAATGTTCAGATGCGCGTTTTAGGACATTTCGAGATGCTTTTCGGTTAAAAACGGTTTTAGGGAGATTCTAGGGTCTGGAAAACACTTCAGGCAGTTCGGCGCTCGAAACGGCTCCGGACGAATTTTCGTGCGCATCTACGGCACCTGTGCACGAAAATGTTCAGATGCGCGTTTTAGGACATTTCGAGATGCTTTTCTGTTAAAAACGGTTTTGGGGAGTTTCTAGGGTCTGGGAAACACTTCAGGCAGTTCGGCGCTCGAAACGGCTCCGGACGGATTTTCGTGCGCATCTACTGCACCTGTGCACGAAAATGTTCAGATGCGCGTTTTAGGACATTTCGCGATGCTTTTCTGTTAAAAACGGTTTTGGGGAGTTTCTAGGGTCTGGGAAACACTTCAGGCAGTTCGGCGCTCGAAACGGCTCCGGACGGATTTTCGTGCGCATCTACGGCACCTGTGCACGAAAATGTTCAGATGCGCGTTTTAGGAGATTTCGAGATGCTTTTCTGTTAAAAACGGTTTTGGGGAGTTTCTAGGGTCTGGGAAACACTTCAGGCAGTTCGGCGCTCGAAACGGCTCCGGACGGATTTTCGTGCGCATCTACTGCACCTGTGCACGAAAATGTTCAGATGCGCGTTTTAGGACATTTCGAGATGCTTTTCTTTTAAAAACGGTTTTGGGGAGTTTCTAGGGTCTGGGAAACACTTCAGGCAGTTCGGCGCTCGAAATCGCTCCGGACGGATTTTCGTGCGCATCTACGGCACCTGTGCTCGAAAATGTTCAGATGCGCGTTTTAGGACATTTCGAGATGTTTTTCGGTTAAAAACGGTTTTGGGGAGATTCTAGGGTCTGGAAAACACTTCAGGCAGTTCGGCGCTCGAAACGGCTCCGGACGGATTTTCGTGCGCATCTACGGCACCTGTGCACGAAAATGTTCAGATGTGCGTTTTAGGACATTTCGAGATGCTTTTCTGTTAAAAACGGTTTTGGGGAGTTTCTAGGGTCTGGGAAACACTTCAGGCAGTTCGGCGCTCGAAACGGCTCCGGACGGATTTTCGTGCGCATCTACGGCACCTGTGCACGAAAATGTTCAGATGCGCGTTTTAGGACATTTCGAGATGCTTTTCTGTTAAAAACGGTTTTGGGGAGTTTCTAGGGTCTGGGAAACACTTCAGGCAGTTCGGCGCTCGAAACGGCTCCGGACGGATTTTCGTGTGCATCTACGGCACCTGTGCACGAAAATGTTCAGATGCGCGTTTTAGGACATTTTGAGATGCTTTTTTGTTAAAAACGGTTTTTGGGAGTTTGTAGGGTCTGGGAAACACTTCAGGCAGGTCGGCGCTCGAAACGGCTCCGAACGGATTTTCGTGCGCATCTACGGCACCTGTGCACGAAAATGTTCAGATGCGCGTTTTAGGACATTTCGAGATGCTTTTCTGTTAAAAACGGTTTTGGGGAGTTTCTAGGGTCTGGGAAACACTTCAGGCAGTTCGGCGCTCGAAACAGCTCCGGACGGATTTTCGTGCACATCTACGGCACCTGTGCACGAAAATGTTCAGATGCGCGTTTTAGGACATTTCGAGATGCTTTTCTGTTAAAAACGGTTTTGGGGAGTTTCTAGGGTCTGGGAAACACTTCAGGCAGTTCGGCGCTCGAAACGGCTCCGGACGGATTTTCGTGCGCATCTACTGCACCTGTGCACGAAAATGTTCAGATGCGCGTTTTAGGACATTTCGCGATGCTTTTCTGTTAAAAACGGTTTTGGGGAGTTTCTAGGGTCTGGGAAACACTTCAGGCAGTTCGGCGCTCGAAACGGCTCCGGACGGATTTTCGTGCGCATCTACGGCACCTGTGCACGAAAATGTTCAGATGCGCGTTTTAGGACATTTCGAGATGCTTTTCTGTTAAAAACGGTTTTGGGGAGTTTCTAGGGTCTGGGAAACACTTCAGGCAGTTCGGCGCTCGAAACGGCTCCGGACGGATTTTCGTGCGCATCTACTGCACCTGTGCACGAAAATGTTCAGATGCGCGTTTTAGGACATTTCGAGATGCTTTTCTGTTAAAAACGGTTTTGGGGAGTTTCTAGGGTCTGGGAAACACTTCAGGCAGTTCGGCGCTCGAAATCGCTCCGGACGGATTTTCGTGCGCATCTACGGCACCTGTGCTCGAAAATGTTCAGATGCGCGTTTTAGGACATTTCGAGATGCTTTTCGGTTAAAAACGGTTTTGGGGAGATTCCAGGGTCTGGAAAACACTTCAGGCAGTTCGGCGCTCGAAACGGCTCCGGACGGATTTTCGTGCGCATCTACGGCACCTGTGCACGAAAATGTTCAGATGCGCGTTTTAGGACATTTCGAGATGCTTTTCTGTTAAAAACGGTTTTGGGGAGTTTCTAGGGTCTGGGAAACACTTCAGGCAGTTCGGCGCTCGAAACGGCTCCGGACGGATTTTCGTGCGCATCTACTGCACCTGTGCACGAAAATGTTCAGATGCGCGTTTTAGGACATTTCGAGATGCTTTTCGGTTAAAAACGGTTTTAGGGAGATTCTAGGGTCTGGAAAACACTTCAGGCAGTTCGGCGCTCGAAACGGCTCCGGACGAATTTTCGTGCGCATCTACGGCACCTGTGCACGAAAATGTTCAGATGCGCGTTTTAGGACATTTCGAGATGCTTTTCTGTTAAAAACGGTTTTGGGGAGTTTCTAGGGTCTGGGAAACACTTCAGGCAGTTCGGCGCTCGAAACGGCTCCGGACGGATTTTCGTGCGCATCTACGGCACCTGTGCACGAAAATGTTCAGATGCGCGTTTTAGGAGATTTCGAGATGCTTTTCTGTTAAAAACGGTTTTGGGGAGTTTCTAGGGTCTGGGAAACACTTCAGGCAGTTCGGCGCTCGAAACGGCTCCGGACGGATTTTCGTGCGCATCTACTGCACCTGTGCACGAAAATGTTCAGATGCGCGTTTTAGGACATTTCGAGATGCTTTTCTTTTAAAAACGGTTTTGGGGAGTTTCTAGGGTCTGGGAAACACTTCAGGCAGTTCGGCGCTCGAAATCGCTCCGGACGGATTTTCGTGCGCATCTACGGCACCTGTGCTCGAAAATGTTCAGATGCGCGTTTTAGGACATTTCGAGATGTTTTTCGGTTAAAAACGGTTTTGGGGAGATTCTAGGGTCTGGAAAACACTTCAGGCAGTTCGGCGCTCGAAACGGCTCCGGACGGATTTTCGTGCGCATCTACGGCACCTGTGCACGAAAATGTTCAGATGTGCGTTTTAGGACATTTCGAGATGCTTTTCTGTTAAAAACGGTTTTGGGGAGTTTCTAGGGTCTGGGAAACACTTCAGGCAGTTCGGCGCTCGAAACGGCTCCGGACGGATTTTCGTGCGCATCTACGGCACCTGTGCACGAAAATGTTCAGATGCGCGTTTTAGGACATTTCGAGATGCTTTTCTGTTAAAAACGGTTTTGGGGAGTTTCTAGGGTCTGGGAAACACTTCAGGCAGTTCGGCGCTCGAAACGGCTCCGGACGGATTTTCGTGTGCATCTACGGCACCTGTGCACGAAAATGTTCAGATGCGCGTTTTAGGACATTTTGAGATGCTTTTTTGTTAAAAACGGTTTTTGGGAGTTTGTAGGGTCTGGGAAACACTTCAGGCAGGTCGGCGCTCGAAACGGCTCCGAACGGATTTTCGTGCGCATCTACGGCACCTGTGCACGAAAATGTTCAGATGCGCGTTTTAGGACATTTCGAGATGCTTTTCTGTTAAAAACGGTTTTGGGGAGTTTCTAGGGTCTGGGAAACACTTCAGGCAGTTCGGCGCTCGAAACAGCTCCGGACGGATTTTCGTGCACATCTACGGCACCTGTGCACGAAAATGTTCAGATGCGCGTTTTAGGACATTTCGAGATGCTTTTCTGTTAAAAACGGTTTTTGGGAGTTTCTAGGGTCTGGGAAACACTTCAGGCAGTTCGGCGCTCGAAACGGCTCCGGACGGATTTTCGTGCGCATATACGGCACCTGTGCACGAAAATGTTCAGATGCGCGTTTTAGGAGATTTCGAGATGGTTTTCTGTTAAAAACGGTTTTGGGGAGTTTCTAGGGTCTGGGAAACACTTCAGGCAGTTCGGCGCTCGAAACGGCTCCGGACGGATTTTCGTGCGCATCTACGGCACCTGTGCACGAAAATGTTCAGATGCGCGTTTTAGGAGATTTCGAGATGGTTTTCTGTTAAAAACGGTTTTGGGGAGTTTCTAGGGTCTGGGAAACACTTCAGGCAGTTCGGCGCTCGAAACGGCTCCGGACGGATTTTCGTGCGCATCTACGGCACCTGTGCACGAAAATGTTCAGATGCGCGTTTTAGGAGATTTCGAGATGGTTTTCTGTTAAAAACGGTTTTGGGGAGTTTCTAGGGTCTGGGAAACACTTCAGGCAGTTCGGCGCTCGAAACGGCTCCGGACGGATTTTCGTGCGCATCTACTGCACCTGTGCACGAAAATGTTGAGATGCGCGTTTTAGGACATTTCGAGATGCTTTTCTGTTAAAAACGGTTTTGGGGAGTTTCTAGGGTCTGGAAAACACTTCAGGCAGTTCGGCGCTCGAAACGGCTCCGGACGGATTTTCGTGCGCATCTACGGCACCTGTGCACTAAAATGTTCAGATGCGCGTTTTAGGAGATTTCGAGATGCTTTTCTGTTAAAAACGGTTTTCGGGAGTTTCTAGGGTCTGGGAAACACTTCAGGCAGTTCGGCGCTCGAAACGGCTCCGGACGGATTTTCGTGCGCATCTACGGCACCTGTGCACGAAAATGTTCAGATGCGCGTTTTAGGAGATTTCGAGATGGTTTTCTGTTAAAAACGGTTTTGGGGAGTTTCTAGGGTCTGGGAAACACTTCAGGCAGTTCGGCGCTCGAAACGGCTCCGGACGGATTTTCGTGCGCATCTACTGCACCTGTGCACGAAAATGTTCAGATGCGCGTTTTAGGACATTTCGAGATGCTTTTCTGTTAAAAACGGTTTTGGGGAGTTTCTAGGGTCTGGAAAACACTTCAGGCAGTTCGGCGCTCGAAACGGCTCCGGACGGATTTTCGTGCGCATCTACGGCACATGTGCACTAAAATGTTCAGATGCGCGTTTTAGGACATTTCGAGATGCTTTTCTGTTAAAAACGGTTTTCGGGAGTTTCTAGGGTCTGGGAAACACTTCAGGCAGTTCGGCGCTCGAAACGGCTTCGGACGGATTTTCGTGCGCATCTACGGCACCTGTGCATGAAAATGTTCAGATGCGCGTTTTAGGACATTTCGAGATGCTTTTCGGTTAAAAACGGTTTTGGGGAGTTTCTAGGGTTTGGAAAACACTTCAGGCAGTTCGGCGCTCGAAACGGCTCCGGACGGATTTTCGTGCGCATCTACGGCACCTGTGCACGAAAATGTTCAGATGCGCGTTTTAGGACATTTCAAGATGCTTTTTGGTTAAAAACGGTTTTGGGGAGTTTCTTGGGTCTGGGAAACACTTCAGGCAGTTCGGCGCTCGAAACGGCTCCGGACGGATTTTCGTGCGCATCTACTGCACCTGTGCACGAAAATGTTGAGATGCGCGTTTTAGGACATTTCGAGATGCTTTTCGGTTAAAAACGGTTTTGGGGAGTTTCTAGGGTCTGGGAAACACTTCAGGCAGTTCGGCGCTCGAAACGGCTCCGGACGGATTTTCGTGCGCATCTACGGCACCTGTGCACGAAAATGTTCAGATGCGCGTTTTAGGACATTTCGAGATGCTTTTCTGTTAAAAACGGTTTTGGGGAGTTTCTAGGGTCTGGGAAACACTTCAGGCAGTTCGGCGCTCGAAACGGCTCCGGACGGATTTTCGTGCGCATCTACGGCACCTGTGCACGAAAATGTTCAGATGCGCGTTTTAGGACATTTCGAGATGCTTTTCTGTTAAAAACGGTTTTGGGGAGTTTCTAGGGTCTGGGAAACACTTCAGGCAGTTCGGCGCTCGAAACGGCTCCGGACGGATTTTCGTGCGCATCTACTGCACCTGTGCACGAAAATGTTCAGATGCGCGTTTTAGGACATTTCGCGATGCTTTTCTGTTAAAAACGGTTTTGGGGAGTTTCTAGGGTCTGGGAAACACTTCAGGCAGTTCGGCGCTCGAAACGGCTCCGGACGGATTTTCGTGCGCATCTACGGCACCTGTGCACGAAAATGTTCAGATGCGCGTTTTAGGACATTTCGAGATGCTTTTCTGTTAAAAACGGTTTTGGGGAGTTTCTAGGGTCTGGGAAACACTTCAGGCAGTTCGGCGCTCGAAACGGCTTCGGACGGATTTTCGTGCGCATCTACTGCACCTTTGCACGAAAATGTTCAGATGCGCGTTTTAGGACATTTCGAGATGCTTTTCTGTTAAAAACGGTTTTGGGGAGTTTCTAGGGTCTGGGAAACACTTCAGGCTGTTCGGCGCTCGAAACGGCTCCGGACGGATTTTCGTGCGCATCTACGGCACCTGTGCACGAAAATGTTCAGATGCGCGTTTTAGGACATTTCGAGATGCTTTTCGGTTAAAAACGGTTTTGGGGAGATTCTAGGGTCTGAAAAACACTTCAGGCAGTTCGGCGCTCGAAACGGCTCCGGACGGATTTTCGTGCGCATCTACGGCACCTGTGCACGAAAATGTTCAGATGCGCGTTTTAGGACATTTCGAGATGCTTTTCTGTTAAAAACGGTTTTGGGGAGTTTCTAGGGTCTGGGAAACACTTCAGGCAGTTCGGCGCTCGAAACGGCTCCGGACGGATTTTCGTGCGCATCTACGGCACCTGTGCACGAAAATGTTCAGATGCGCGTTTTAGGAGATTTCGAGATGCTTTTCTGTTAAAAACGGTTTTGGGGAGTTTCTAGGGTCTGGGAAACACTTCAGGCAGTTCGGCGCTCGAAACGGCTACGGACGGATTTTCGTGCGCATCTACTGCACCTGTGCACGAAAATGTTCAGATGCGCGTTTTAGGACATTTCGCGATGCTTTTCTGTTAAAAACGGTTTTGGGGAGTTTCTAGGGTCTGGGAAACACTTCAGGCAGTTCGGCGCTCGAAACGGCTCCGGACGGATTTTCGTGCGCATCTACGGCACCTGTGCACGAAAATGTTCAGATGCGCGTTTTAGGAGATTTCGAGATGCTTTTCTGTTAAAAACGGTTTTGGGGAGTTTCTAGGGTCTGGGAAACACTTCAGGCAGTTCGGCGCTCGAAACGGCTCCGGACGGATTTTCGTGCGCATCTACTGCACCTGTGCACGAAAATGTTCAGATGCGCGTTTTAGGACATTTCGAGATGCTTTTCTGTTAAAAACGGTTTTGGGGAGTTTCTAGGGTCTGGGAAACACTTCAGGCAGTTCGGCGCTCGAAATCGCTCCGGACGGATTTTCGTGCGCATCTACGGCACCTGTGCACGAAAATGTTCAGATGCGCGTTTTAGGAGATTTCGAGATGCTTTTCTGTTAAAAACGGTTTTGGGGAGTTTCTAGGGTCTGGGAAACACTTCAGGCAGTTCGGCGCTCGAAACGGCTCCGGACGGATTTTCGTGCGCATCTACTGCACCTGTGCACGAAAATGTTCAGATGCGCGTTTTAGGACATTTCGCGATGCTTTTCTGTTAAAAACGGTTTTGGGGAGTTTCTAGGGTCTGGGAAACACTTCAGGCAGTTCGGCGCTCGAAACGGCTCCGGACGGATTTTCGTGCGCATCTACGGCACCTGTGCACGAAAATGTTCAGATGCGCGTTTTAGGACATTTCGAGATGCTTTTCGATTAAAAACGGTTTTGGGGAGATTCTAGGGTCTGAAAAACACTTCAGGCAGTTCGGCGCTCGGAACGGCTCCGGACGGATTTTCGTGCGCATCTACGGCA
Organism: Umbellularia californica; assembly: GCA_028538565.1. Classification (NCBI taxonomy): domain Eukaryota; kingdom Viridiplantae; phylum Streptophyta; class Magnoliopsida; order Laurales; family Lauraceae; genus Umbellularia; species Umbellularia californica. The sequence goes on from JAPQWN010000007.1 coordinate 47,189,982, forward strand.
CCTGTGCACGAAAATGTTCAGATGCGCGTTTTAGGACATTTCGAGATGCTTTTCTGTTAAAAACGGTTTTGGGGAGTTTTTAGGGTCTGGGAAACACTTCAGGCAGTTCGGCGCTCGAAACGGCTCCGAACGGATTTTCGTGCGCATCTACTGCACCTGTGCACGAAAATGTTCAGATGCGCGTTTTAGGACATTTCGAGATGCTTTTCTGTTAAAAACGGTTTTGGGGAGTTTCTAGGGTCTGGGAAACACTTCAGGCAGTTCGGCGCTCGAAACGGCTCCGGACGGATTTTCGTGCGCATCTACGGCACCTGTGCACGAAAATGTTCAGATGCGCGTTTTAGGACATTTCGAGATGCTTTTCTGTTAAAAACGGTTTTGGGGAGTTTTTAGGGTCTGGGAAACACTTCAGGCAGTTCGGCGCTCGAAACGGCTCCGGACGGATTTTCGTGCGCATCTACTGCACCTGTGCACGAAAATGTTCAGATGCGCGTTTTAGGACATTTCGAGATGCTTTTCTGTTAAAAACGGTTTTGGGGAGTTTCTAGGGTCTGGGAAACACTTCAGGCAGTTCGGCGTTCGAAACGGCTCCGAACGGATTTTCGTGCGCATCTACTGCACCTGTGCACGAAAATGTTCAGATGCGCGTTTTAGGACATTTCGAGATGCTTTTCTGTTAAAAACGGTTTTGGGGAGTTTCTAGGGTCTGGGAAACACTTCAGGCAGTTCGGCGCTCGAAACTGCTCCGGACGGATTTTCGTGCTCATCTACGGTACCTGTGCACGAAAATGTTGAGATGCGCGTTTTAGGACATTTCGAGATGCTTTTCTGTTAAAAACGGTTTTGGGGAGTTTCTGGGGTCTGGGAAACACTTCAGGCAGTTCGGCGCTCGAAACCGCTCCGAACGGATTTTCGTGCGCATCTACGGCACCTGTGCACGAAAATGTTCAGATGCGCGTTTTAGGACATTTCGAGATGCTTTTCTATTAAAAACGGTTTTGGGGAGTTTCTAGGGCCTGGGAAACACTTCAGGCAGTTCGGCGCTCGAAACGGCTCCGGACGGATTTTCGTGCGCATCTACTGCACCTGTGCACGAAAATGTTCAGATGCGCGTTTTAGGACATTTCGAGATGCTTTTCTGTTAAAAACGGTTTTGGGGAGTTTCTAGGGTCTGGGAAACACTTCAGGCAGTTCGGCGCTCGAAACGGCTCCGGACGGATTTTCGTGCGCATCTACGGCACCTGTGCACGAAAATGTTCAGATGCGCGTTTTAGGAGATTTCGAGATGGTTTTCTGGTAAAAACGGTTTTGGGGAGTTTCTAGGGTCTGGGAAACACTTCAGGCAGTTCGGCGCTCGAAACGGCTCCGGACGGATTTTCGTGCGCATCTACTGCACCTGTGCACGAAAATGTTCAGATGCGCGTTTTAGGACATTTCGAGATGCTTTTCTGTTAAAAACGGTTTTGGGGAGTTTCTAGGGTCTGGAAAACACTTCAGGCAGTTCGGCGCTCGAAACGGCTCCGGACGGATTTTCGTGCGCATCTACGGCACCTGTGCATGAAAATGTTCAGATGCGCGTTTTAGGACATTTCGAGATGCTTTTCGGTTAAAAACGGTTTTGGGGAGTTTCTAGGGTTTGGAAAACACTTCAGGCAGTTCGGTGCTCGAAACGGCTCCGGACGGATTTTCGTGCGCATCTACGGCACCTGTGCACGAAAATGTTCAGATGCGCGTTTTAGGACATTTCAAGATGCTTTTTGGTTAAAAACGGTTTTGGGGAGTTTATTGGGTCTGGGAAACACTTCAGGCAGTTCGGCGCTCGAAACGGCTCCGGACAGATTTTCGTGCGCATCTACTGCACCTGTGCACGAAAATGTTGAGATGCGCGTTTTAGGACATTTCGAGATGCTTTTCGGTTAAAAACGGTTTTGGGGAGTTTCTAGGGTCTGGGAAACACTTCAGGCAGTTCGGCGCTCGAAACGGCTCCGGACGGATTTTCGTGCGCATCTACGGCACCTGTGCACGAAAATGTTCAGATGCGCGTTTTAGGTCATTTCGAGATGCTTTTCTGTTAAAAACGGTTTTGGGGAGTTTCTAGGGTCTGGGAAACACTTCAGGCAGTTCGGCGCTCGAAACGGCTCCGGACGGATTTTCGTGCGCATCTACTGCACCTGTGCACGAAAATGTTCAGATGCGCGTTTTAGGACATTTCGAGATGCTTTTCTGTTAAAAACGGTTTTGGGGAGTTTCTAGGGTCTGGGAAACACTTCAGGCAGTTCGGCGCTCGAAACGGCTCCGGACGGATTTTCGTGCGCATCTACTGCACCTGTGCACGAAAATGTTCAGATGCGCGTTTTAGGACATTTCGCGATGCTTTTCTGTTAAAAACGGTTTTGGGGAGTTTCTAGGGTCTGGGAAACACTTCAGGCAGTTCGGCGCTCGAAACGGCTCCGGACGGATTTTCGTGCGCATCTACGGCACCTGTGCACGAAAATGTTCAGATGCGCGTTTTAGGAGATTTCGAGATGCTTTTCTGTTAAAAACGGTTTTGGGGAGTTTCTAGGGTCTGGGAAACACTTCAGGCAGTTCGGCGCTCGAAACGGCTCCAGACGGATTTTCGTGCGCATCTACTGCACCTGTGCACGAAAATGTTCAGATGCGCGTTTTAGGACATTTCGAGATGCTTTTCTGTTAAAAACGGTTTTGGGGAGTTTCTAGGGTCTGGGAAACACTTCAGGCAGTTCGGCGCTCGAAATCGCTCCGGACGGATTTTCGTGCGCATCTACGGCACCTGTGCTCGAAAATGTTCAGATGCGCGTTTTAGGAGATTTCGAGATGGTTTTCTGTTAAAAACGGTTTTGGGGAGTTTCTAGGGTCTGGGAAACACTTCAGGCAGTTCGGCGCTCGAAACGGCTCCGGACGGATTTTCATGCGCATCTACGGCACCTGTGCACGAAATTGTTCAGATGCGCGTTTTAGGAGATTTCGAGATGGTTTTCTGTTAAAAACGGTTTTTGGGAGTTTCTAGGGTCTGGGAAACACTTCAGGCAGTTCGGCGCTCGAAACGGCTCCGGACGGATTTTCGTGCGCATATACGGCACCTGTGCACGAAAATGTTCAGATGCGCGTTTTAGGAGATTTCGAGATGGTTTTCTGTTAAAAACGGTTTTGGGGAGTTTCTAGGGTCTGGGAAACACTTCAGGCAGTTCGGCGCTCGAAACGGCTCCGGACGGATTTTCGTGCGCATCTACGGCACCTGTGCACGAAAATGTTCAGATGCGCGTTTTAGGAGATTTCGAGATGGTTTTCTGTTAAAAACGGTTTTGGGGAGTTTCTAGGGTCTGGGAAACACTTCAGGCAGTTCGGCGCTCGAAACGGCTCCGGACGGATTTTCGTGCGCATCTACGGCACCTGTGCACGAAAATGTTCAGATGCGCGTTTTAGGAGATTTCGAGATGGTTTTCTGTTAAAAACGGTTTTGGGGAGTTTCTAGGGTCTGGGAAACACTTCAGGCAGTTCGGCGCTCGAAACGGCTCCGGACGGATTTTCGTGCGCATCTACTGCACCTGTGCACGAAAATGTTGAGATGCGCGTTTTAGGACATTTCGAGATGCTTTTCTGTTAAAAACGGTTTTGGGGAGTTTCTAGGGTCTGGAAAACACTTCAGGCAGTTCGGCGCTCGAAACGGCTCCGGACGGATTTTCGTGCGCATCTACGGCACCTGTGCACTAAAATGTTCAGATGCGCGTTTTAGGAGATTTCGAGATGCTTTTCTGTTAAAAACGGTTTTCGGGAGTTTCTAGGGTCTGGGAAACACTTCAGGCAGTTCGGCGCTCGAAACGGCTCCGGACGGATTTTCGTGCGCATCTACGGCACCTGTGCACGAAAATGTTCAGATGCGCGTTTTAGGAGATTTCGAGATGGTTTTCTGTTAAAAACGGTTTTGGGGAGTTTCTAGGGTCTGGGAAACACTTCAGGCAGTTCGGCGCTCGAAACGGCTCCGGACGGATTTTCGTGCGCATCTACTGCACCTGTGCACGAAAATGTTCAGATGCGCGTTTTAGGACATTTCGAGATGCTTTTCTGTTAAAAACGGTTTTGGGGAGTTTCTAGGGTCTGGAAAACACTTCAGGCAGTTCGGCGCTCGAAACGGCTCCGGACGGATTTTCGTGCGCATCTACGGCACCTGTGCACTAAAATGTTCAGATGCGCGTTTTAGGACATTTCGAGATGCTTTTCTGTTAAAAACGGTTTTCGGGAGTTTCTAGGGTCTGGGAAACACTTCAGGCAGTTCGGCGCTCGAAACGGCTTCGGACGGATTTTCGTGCGCATCTACGGCACCTGTGCATGAAAATGTTCAGATGCGCGTTTTAGGACATTTCGAGATGCTTTTCGGTTAAAAACGGTTTTGGGGAGTTTCTAGGGTTTGGAAAACACTTCAGGCAGTTCGGCGCTCGAAACGGCTCCGGACGGATTTTCGTGCGCATCTACGGCACCTGTGCACGAAAATGTTCAGATGCGCGTTTTAGGACATTTCAAGATGCTTTTTGGTTAAAAACGGTTTTGGGGAGTTTCTTGGGTCTGGGAAACACTTCAGGCAGTTCGGCGCTCGAAACGGCTCCGGACGGATTTTCGTGCGCATCTACTGCACCTGTGCACGAAAATGTTGAGATGCGCGTTTTAGGACATTTCGAGATGCTTTTCGGTTAAAAACGGTTTTGGGGAGTTTCTAGGGTCTGGGAAACACTTCAGGCAGTTCGGCGCTCGAAACGGCTCCGGACGGATTTTCGTGCGCATCTACGGCACCTGTGCACGAAAATGTTGAGATGCGCGTTTTAGGACATTTCGAGATGCTTTTCTGTTAAAAACGGTTTTGGGGAGTTTCTAGGGTCTGGGAAACACTTCAGGCAGTTCGGCGCTCGAAACGGCTCCGGACGGATTTTCGTGCGCATCTACTGCACCTGTGCACGAAAATGTTCAGATGCGCGTTTTAGGACATTTCGAGATGCTTTTCTGTTAAAAACGGTTTTGGGGAGTTTTTAGGGTCTGGGAAACACTTCAGGCAGTTCGGCGCTCGAAATCGCTCCGGACGGATTTTCGTGCGCATCTACGGCACCTGTGCTCGAAAATGTTCAGATGCGCGTTTTAGGACATTTCGAGATGCTTTTCGGTTAAAAACGGTTTTGGGGAGATTCTAGGGTCTGGAAAACACTTCAGGCAGTTCGGCGCTCGAAACGGCTCCGGACGGATTTTCGTGCGCATCTACGGCACCTGTGCACGAAAATGTTCAGATGCGCGTTTTAGGACATTTCGAGATGCTTTTCTGTTAAAAACGGTTTTGGGGAGTTTCTAGGGTCTAGGAAACACTTCAGGCAGTTCGGCGCTCGAAACGGCTCCGGACGGATTTTCGTGCGCATCTACGGCACCTGTGCACGAAAATGTTCAGATGCGCGTTTTAGGACATTTCGAGATGCTTTTCTGTTAAAAACGGTTTTGGGGAGTTTCTAGGGTCTGGGAAACACTTCAGGCAGTTCGGCGCTCGAAACGGCTCCGGACGGATTTTCGTGCGCATCTACTGCACCTGTGCACGAAAATGTTCAGATGCGCGTTTTAGGACATTTCGAGATGCTTTTCGGTTAAAAACGGTTTTAGGGAGATTCTAGGGTCTGGAAAACACTTCAGGCAGTTCGGCGCTCGAAACGGCTCCGGACGAATTTTCGTGCGCATCTACGGCACCTGTGCACGAAAATGTTCAGATGCGCGTTTTAGGACATTTCGAGATGCTTTTCTGTTAAAAACGGTTTTGGGGAGTTTCTAGGGTCTGGGAAACACTTCAGGCAGTTCGGCGCTCGAAACGGCTCCGGACGGATTTTCGTGCGCATCTACTGCACCTGTGCACGAAAATGTTCAGATGCGCGTTTTAGGACATTTCGCGATGCTTTTCTGTTAAAAACGGTTTTGGGGAGTTTCTAGGGTCTGGGAAACACTTCAGGCAGTTCGGAGCTCGAAACGGCTCCGGACGGATTTTCGTGCGCATCTACGGCACCTGTGCACGAAAATGTTCAGATGCGCGTTTTAGGAGATTTCGAGATGCTTTTCTGTTAAAAATGGTTTTGGGGAGTTTCTAGGGTCTGGGAAACACTTCAGGCAGTTCGGCGCTCGAAACGGCTCCGGACGGATTTTCGTGCGCATCTACTGCACCTGTGCACGAAAATGTTCAGATGCGCGTTTTAGGACATTTCGCGATGCTTTTCTGTTAAAAACGGTTTTGGGGAGTTTCTAGGGTCTGGGAAACACTTCAGGCAGTTCGGCGCTCGAAACCGCTCCGGACGGATTTTCGTGCGCATCTACGGCACCTGTGCACGAAAATGTTCAGATGCGCGTTTTAGGACATTTCGAGATGCTTTTTGGTTAAAAACGGTTTTGGGGAGTTTCTTGGGTCTGGGAAACACTTCAGGCAGTTCGGCGCTCGAAACGGCTCCGGACGGATTTTCGTGCGCATCTACTGCACCTGTGCACGAAAATGTTCAGATGCGCGTTTTAGGACATTTCGAGATGCTTTTCTGTTAAAAACGGTTTTGGGGAGTTTCTAGGGTCTGGGAAACACTTCAGGCAGTTCGGCGCTCGAAACGGCTCCGGACGGATTTTCGTGCGCATCTACGGCACCTGTGCACGAAAATGTTCAGATGCGCGTTTTAGGACATTTCAAGATGCTTTTTGGTTAAAAACGGTTTTGGGGAGTTTATTGGGTCTGGGAAACACTTCAGGCAGTTCGGCGCTCGAAACGGCTCCGGACAGATTTTCGTGCGCATCTACTGCACCTGTGCACGAAAATGTTGAGATGCGCGTTTTAGGACATTTCGAGATGCTTTTCGGTTAAAAACGGTTTTGGGGAGTTTCTAGGGTCTGGGAAACACTTCAGGCAGTTCGGCGCTCGAAACGGCTCCGGACGGATTTTCGTGCGCATCTACGGCACCTGTGCACGAAAATGTTCAGATGCGCGTTTTAGGACATTTCAAGATGCTTTTTGGTTAAAAACGGTTTTGGGGAGTTTATTGGGTCTGGGAAACACTTCAGGCAGTTCGGCGCTCGAAACGGCTCCGGACAGATTTTCGTGCGCATCTACTGCACCTGTGCACGAAAATGTTGAGATGCGCGTTTTAGGACATTTCGAGATGCTTTTCGGTTAAAAACGGTTTTGGGGAGTTTCTAGGGTCTGGGAAACACTTCAGGCAGTTCGGCGCTCGAAACGGCTCCGGACGGATTTTCGTGCGCATCTACGGCACCTGTGCACGAAAATGTTCAGATGCGCGTTTTAGGTCATTTCGAGATGCTTTTCTGTTAAAAACGGTTTTGGGGAGTTTCTAGGGTCTGGGAAACACTTCAGGCAGTTCGGCGCTCGAAACGGCTCCGGACGGATTTTCGTGCGCATCTACTGCACCTGTGCACGAAAATGTTCAGATGCGCGTTTTAGGACATTTCGAGATGCTTTTCTGTTAAAAACGGTTTTGGGGAGTTTCTAGGGTCTGGGAAACACTTCAGGCAGTTCGGCGCTCGAAACGGCTCCGGACGGATTTTCGTGCGCATCTACTGCACCTGTGCACGAAAATGTTCAGATGCGCGTTTTAGGACATTTCGCGATGCTTTTCTGTTAAAAACGGTTTTGGGGAGTTTCTAGGGTCTGGGAAACACTTCAGGCAGTTCGGCGCTCGAAACGGCTCCGGACGGATTTTCGTGCGCATCTACGGCACCTGTGCACGAAAATGTTCAGATGCGCGTTTTAGGAGATTTCGAGATGCTTTTCTGTTAAAAACGGTTTTGGGGAGTTTCTAGGGTCTGGGAAACACTTCAGGCAGTTCGGCGCTCGAAACGGCTCCAGACGGATTTTCGTGCGCATCTACTGCACCTGTGCACGAAAATGTTCAGATGCGCGTTTTAGGACATTTCGAGATGCTTTTCTGTTAAAAACGGTTTTGGGGAGTTTCTAGGGTCTGGGAAACACTTCAGGCAGTTCGGCGCTCGAAATCGCTCCGGACGGATTTTCGTGCGCATCTACGGCACCTGTGCTCGAAAATGTTCAGATGCGCGTTTTAGGAGATTTCGAGATGGTTTTCTGTTAAAAACGGTTTTGGGGAGTTTCTAGGGTCTGGGAAACACTTCAGGCAGTTCGGCGCTCGAAACGGCTCCGGACGGATTTTCATGCGCATCTACGGCACCTGTGCACGAAATTGTTCAGATGCGCGTTTTAGGAGATTTCGAGATGGTTTTCTGTTAAAAACGGTTTTTGGGAGTTTCTAGGGTCTGGGAAACACTTCAGGCAGTTCGGCGCTCGAAACGGCTCCGGACGGATTTTCGTGCGCATATACGGCACCTGTGCACGAAAATGTTCAGATGCGCGTTTTAGGAGATTTCGAGATGGTTTTCTGTTAAAAACGGTTTTGGGGAGTTTCTAGGGTCTGGGAAACACTTCAGGCAGTTCGGCGCTCGAAACGGCTCCGGACGGATTTTCGTGCGCATCTACGGCACCTGTGCACGAAAATGTTCAGATGCGCGTTTTAGGAGATTTCGAGATGGTTTTCTGTTAAAAACGGTTTTGGGGAGTTTCTAGGGTCTGGGAAACACTTCAGGCAGTTCGGCGCTCGAAACGGCTCCGGACGGATTTTCGTGCGCATCTACGGCACCTGTGCACGAAAATGTTCAGATGCGCGTTTTAGGAGATTTCGAGATGGTTTTCTGTTAAAAACGGTTTTGGGGAGTTTCTAGGGTCTGGGAAACACTTCAGGCAGTTCGGCGCTCGAAACGGCTCCGGACGGATTTTCGTGCGCATCTACTGCACCTGTGCACGAAAATGTTGAGATGCGCGTTTTAGGACATTTCGAGATGCTTTTCTGTTAAAAACGGTTTTGGGGAGTTTCTAGGGTCTGGAAAACACTTCAGGCAGTTCGGCGCTCGAAACGGCTCCGGACGGATTTTCGTGCGCATCTACGGCACCTGTGCACTAAAATGTTCAGATGCGCGTTTTAGGAGATTTCGAGATGCTTTTCTGTTAAAAACGGTTTTCGGGAGTTTCTAGGGTCTGGGAAACACTTCAGGCAGTTCGGCGCTCGAAACGGCTCCGGACGGATTTTCGTGCGCATCTACGGCACCTGTGCACGAAAATGTTCAGATGCGCGTTTTAGGAGATTTCGAGATGGTTTTCTGTTAAAAACGGTTTTGGGGAGTTTCTAGGGTCTGGGAAACACTTCAGGCAGTTCGGCGCTCGAAACGGCTCCGGACGGATTTTCGTGCGCATCTACTGCACCTGTGCACGAAAATGTTCAGATGCGCGTTTTAGGACATTTCGAGATGCTTTTCTGTTAAAAACGGTTTTGGGGAGTTTCTAGGGTCTGGAAAACACTTCAGGCAGTTCGGCGCTCGAAACGGCTCCGGACGGATTTTCGTGCGCATCTACGGCACCTGTGCACGAAAATGTTGAGATGCGCGTTTTAGGACATTTCGAGATGCTTTTCGGTTAAAAACGGTTTTGGGGAGTTTCTAGGGTTTGGAAAACACTTCAGGCAGTTCGGCGCTCGAAACGGCTCCGGACGGATTTTCGTGCGCATCTACGGCACCTGTGCACGAAAATGTTCAGATGCGCGTTTTAGGACATTTCAAGATGCTTTTTGGTTAAAAACGGTTTTGGGGAGTTTCTTGGGTCTGGGAAACACTTCAGGCAGTTCGGCGCTCGAAACGGCTCCGGACGGATTTTCGTGCGCATCTACTGCACCTGTGCACGAAAATGTTGAGATGCGCGTTTTAGGACATTTCGAGATGCTTTTCGGTTAAAAACGGTTTTGGGGAGTTTCTAGGGTCTGGGAAACACTTCAGGCAGTTCGGCGCTCGAAACGGCTCCGGACGGATTTTCGTGCGCATCTACGGCACCTGTGCACGAAAATGTTGAGATGCGCGTTTTAGGACATTTCGAGATGCTTTTCTGTTAAAAACGGTTTTGGGGAGTTTCTAGGGTCTGGGAAACACTTCAGGCAGTTCGGCGCTCGAAACGGCTCCGGACGGATTTTCGTGCGCATCTACTGCACCTGTGCACGAAAATGTTCAGATGCGCGTTTTAGGACATTTCGAGATGCTTTTCTGTTAAAAACGGTTTTGGGGAGTTTTTAGGGTCTGGGAAACACTTCAGGCAGTTCGGCGCTCGAAATCGCTCCGGACGGATTTTCGTGCGCATCTACGGCACCTGTGCTCGAAAATGTTCAGATGCGCGTTTTAGGACATTTCGAGATGCTTTTCGGTTAAAAACGGTTTTGGGGAGATTCTAGGGTCTGGAAAACACTTCAGGCAGTTCGGCGCTCGAAACGGCTCCGGACGGATTTTCGTGCGCATCTACGGCACCTGTGCACGAAAATGTTCAGATGCGCGTTTTAGGACATTTCGAGATGCTTTTCTGTTAAAAACGGTTTTGGGGAGTTTCTAGGGTCTAGGAAACACTTCAGGCAGTTCGGCGCTCGAAACGGCTCCGGACGGATTTTCGTGCGCATCTACGGCACCTGTGCACGAAAATGTTCAGATGCGCGTTTTAGGACATTTCGAGATGCTTTTCTGTTAAAAACGGTTTTGGGGAGTTTCTAGGGTCTGGGAAACACTTCAGGCAGTTCGGCGCTCGAAACGGCTCCGGACGGATTTTCGTGCGCATCTACTGCACCTGTGCACGAAAATGTTCAGATGCGCGTTTTAGGACATTTCGAGATGCTTTTCGGTTAAAAACGGTTTTAGGGAGATTCTAGGGTCTGGAAAACACTTCAGGCAGTTCGGCGCTCGAAACGGCTCCGGACGAATTTTCGTGCGCATCTACGGCACCTGTGCACGAAAATGTTCAGATGCGCGTTTTAGGACATTTCGAGATGCTTTTCTGTTAAAAACGGTTTTGGGGAGTTTCTAGGGTCTGGGAAACACTTCAGGCAGTTCGGCGCTCGAAACGGCTCCGGACGGATTTTCGTGCGCATCTACTGCACCTGTGCACGAAAATGTTCAGATGCGCGTTTTAGGACATTTCGCGATGCTTTTCTGTTAAAAACGGTTTTGGGGAGTTTCTAGGGTCTGGGAAACACTTCAGGCAGTTCGGAGCTCGAAACGGCTCCGGACGGATTTTCGTGCGCATCTACGGCACCTGTGCACGAAAATGTTCAGATGCGCGTTTTAGGAGATTTCGAGATGCTTTTCTGTTAAAAATGGTTTTGGGGAGTTTCTAGGGTCTGGGAAACACTTCAGGCAGTTCGGCGCTCGAAACGGCTCCGGACGGATTTTCGTGCGCATCTACTGCACCTGTGCACGAAAATGTTCAGATGCGCGTTTTAGGACATTTCGCGATGCTTTTCTGTTAAAAACGGTTTTGGGGAGTTTCTAGGGTCTGGGAAACACTTCAGGCAGTTCGGCGCTCGAAACCGCTCCGGACGGATTTTCGTGCGCATCTACGGCACCTGTGCACGAAAATGTTCAGATGCGCGTTTTAGGACATTTCGAGATGCTTTTTGGTTAAAAACGGTTTTGGGGAGTTTCTTGGGTCTGGGAAACACTTCAGGCAGTTCGGCGCTCGAAACGGCTCCGGACGGATTTTCGTGCGCATCTACTGCACCTGTGCACGAAAATGTTCAGATGCGCGTTTTAGGACATTTCGAGATGCTTTTCTGTTAAAAACGGTTTTGGGGAGTTTCTAGGGTCTGGGAAACACTTCAGGCAGTTCGGCGCTCGAAACGGCTCCGGACGGATTTTCGTGCGCATCTACGGCACCTGTGCACGAAAATGTTCAGATGCGCGTTTTAGGAGATTTCGAGATGCTTTTCTGTTAAAAACGGTTTTGGGGAGTTTCTAGGGTCTGGGAAACACTTCAGGCAGTTCGGCGCTCGAAACGGCTCCGGACGGATTTTCGTGCGCATCTACTGCACCTGTGCACGAAAATGTTCAGATGCGCGTTTTAGGACATTTCGAGATGCTTTTCTGTTAAAAACGGTTTTGGGGAGTTTCTAGGGTCTGGGAAACACTTCAGGCAGTTCGGCGCTCGAAACGGCTCCGGACGGATTTTCGTGCGCATCAACGGCACCTGTGCACGAAAATGTTGAGATGCGCGTTTTAGGACATTTCGAGATGCTTTTCTGTTAAAAACGGCTTTGGGGAGTTTCTAGGGTCTGGGAAACACTTCAGGCAGTTCGGCGCTCGAAACGGCTCCGGACGGATTTTCGTGCGCATCTACTGCACCTGTGCACGAAAATGTTCAGATGCGCGTTTTAGGACATTTCGAGATGCTTTTCTGTTAAAAACGGTTTTAGGGAGTTTCTAGGGTCTGGGAAACACTTCAGGCAGTTCGGCGCTCGAAACGGCTCCGGACGGATTTTCGTGCGCATCTACGGCACCTGTGCACGAAAATGTTCAGATGCGCGTTTTAGGAGATTTCGAGATGCTTTTCTGTTAAAAACGGTTTTGGGGAGTTTCTAGGGTCTGGGAAACACTTCAGGCAGTTCGGCGCTCGAAACGGCTCCGGACGGATTTTCGTGCGCATCTACTGCACCTGTGCACGAAAATGTTCAGATGCGCGTTTTAGGACATTTCGAGATGCTTTTCTGTTAAAAACGGTTTTGGGGAGTTTCTAGGGTCTGGGAAACACTTCAGGCAGTTCGACGCTCGAAACGGCTCCGGACGGATTTTCGTGCGCATCTACTGCACCTGTGCACGAAAATGTTCAGATGCGCGTTTTAGGACATTTCGAGATGCTTTTCGGTTAAAAACGGTTTTGGGGAGATTCTAGGGTCTGGAAAACACTTCAGGCAGTTCGGCGCTCGAAACGGCTCCGGACGGATTTTCGTGCGCATCTACGGCACCTGTGCACGAAAATGTTCAGATGCGCGTTTTAGGACATTTCGAGATGCTTTTCTGTTAAAAACCGTTTTGGGGAGTTTCTAGGGTCTGGGAAACACTTCAGGCAGTTCGGCGCTCGAAACGGCTCCGGACGGATTTTCGTGCGCATCTACGGCACCTGTGCACGAAAATGTTCAGATGCGCGTTTTAGGACATTTCGAGATGCTTTTCTGTTAAAAACGGTTTTGGGGAGTTTCTAGGGTCTGGGAAACACTTCAGGCAGTTCGGCGCTCGAAACGGCTCCGGACGGATTTTCGTGCGCATCTACGGCACCTGTGCACGAAAATGTTGAGATGCGCGTTTTAGGACATTTCGAGATGCTTTTCTGTTAAAAACGGTTTTGGGGAGTTTCTAGGGTCTGGGAAACACTTCAGGCAGTTCGGCGCTCGAAACCGCTCCGGACGGATTTTCGTGCGCATCTACGGCACCTGTGCACGAAAATGTTCAGATGCGCGTTTTAGGACATTTCGAGATGCTTTTTGGTTAAAAACGGTTTTGGGGAGTTTCTTGGGTCTGGGAAACACTTCAGGCAGTTCGGCGCTCGAAACGGCTCCGGACGGATTTTCGTGCGCATCTTCTGCACCTGTGCACGAAAATGTTGAGTTGCGCGTTTTAGGACATTTCGAGATGCTTTTCTGTTAAAAACGGTTTTGGGGAGTTTCTAGGGTCTGGGAAACACTTCAGGCAGTTCGGCGCTCGAAACGGCTCCGGACGGATTTTCGTGCGCATCTACGGCACCTGTGCACGAAAATGTTCAGATGCGCGTTTTAGGACATTTCGAGATGCTTTTCTGTTAAAAACGGTTTTGGGGAGTTTCTAGGGTCTGGGAAACACTTCAGGCAGTTCGGCGCTCGAAACGGCTCCGGACGGATTTTCGTGCGCATCTACGGCACCTGTGCACGAAAATGTTGAGATGCGCGTTTTAGGACATTTCGAGATGCTTTTCTGTTAAAAACGGTTTTGGGGAGTTTCTAGGGTCTGGGAAACACTTCAGGCAGTTCGGCGCTCGAAACCGCTCCGGACGGATTTTCGTGCGCATCTACGGCACCTGTGCACGAAAATGTTCAGATGCGCGTTTTAGGACATTTCGAGATGCTTTTCTGTTAAAAACGGTTTTGGGGAGTTTCTAGGGTCTGGGAAACACTTCAGGCAGTTCGGCGCTCGAAACGGCTCCGGACGGATTTTCGTGCGCATCTACTGCACCTGTGCACGAAAATGTTCAGATGCGCGTTTTAGGACATTTCGAGATGCTTTTCTGTTAAAAACGGTTTTGGGGAGTTTCTAGGGTCTGGGAAACACTTCAGGCAGTTCGGCGCTCGAAACCGCTCCGGACGGATTTTCGTGCGCATCTACGGCACCTGTGCACGAAAATGTTCAGATGCGCGTTTTAGGACATTTCGAGATGCTTTTTGGTTAAAAACGGTTTTGGGGAGTTTCTTGGGTCTGGGAAACACTTCAGGCAGTTCGGCGCTCGAAACGGCTCCGGACGGATTTTCGTGCGCATCTACTGCACCTGTGCACGAAAATGTTGAGATGCGCGTTTTAGGACATTTCGAGATGCTTTTCTGTTAAAAACGGTTTTGGCGAGTTTCTAGGGTCTGGGAAACACTTCAGGCAGTTCGGCGCTCGAAACGGCTCCGGACGGATTTTCGTGCGCATCTACTGCACCTGTGCACGAAAATGTTCAGATGCGCGTTTTAGGACATTTCGAGATGCTTTTCTGTTAAAAACGGTTTTGGGGAGTTTCTAGGGTCTGGAAAACACTTCAGGCAGTTCGGCGCTCGAAACGGCTCCGGACGGATTTTCGTGCGCATCTACGGCACCTGTGCACGAAAATGTTCAGATGCGCGTTTTAGGACATTTCGAGATGCTTTTCTGTTAAAAACGGTTTTGGAGAGTTTCTAGGGTCTGGGCAACACTTCAGGCAGTTCGGCGCTCGAAACGGCTCCGGACGGATTTTCGTGCGCATCTACTGCACCTGTGCACGAAAATGTTGAGATGCGCGTTTTAGGACATTTCGAGATGCTTTTCTGTTAAAAACGGTTTTGGGGAGTTTCTAGGGTCTGGGAAACACTTCAGGCAGTTCGGCGCTCGAAACCGCTCCGGACGGATTTTCGTGCGCATCTACGGCACCTGTGCACGAAAATGTTCAGATGCGCGTTTTAGGACATTTCGAGATGCTTTTTGGTTAAAAACGGTTTTGGGGAGTTTCTTGGGTCTGGGAAACACTTCAGGCAGTTCGGCGCTCGAAACGGCTCCGGACGGATTTTCGTGCGCATCTTCTGCACCTGTGCACGAAAATGTTGAGTTGCGCGTTTTAGGACATTTCGAGATGCTTTTCTGTTAAAAACGGTTTTGGGGAGTTTCTAGGGTCTGGGAAACACTTCAGGCAGTTCGGCGCTCGAAACGGCTCCGGACGGATTTTCGTGCGCATCTACGGCACCTGTGCACGAAAATGTTCAGATGCGCGTTTTAGGACATTTCGAGATGCTTTTCTGTTAAAAACGGTTTTGGGGAGTTTCTAGGGTCTGGGAAACACTTCAGGCAGTTCGGCGCTCGAAACGGCTCCGGACGGATTTTCGTGCGCATCTACGGCACCTGTGCACGAAAATGTTGAGATGCGCGTTTTAGGACATTTCGAGATGCTTTTCTGTTAAAAACGGTTTTGGGGAGTTTCTAGGGTCTGGGAAACACTTCAGGCAGTTCGGCGCTCGAAACCGCTCCGGACGGATTTTCGTGCGCATCTACGGCACCTGTGCACGAAAATGTTCAGATGCGCGTTTTAGGACATTTCGAGATGCTTTTCTGTTAAAAACGGTTTTGGGGAGTTTCTTGGGTCTGGGAAACACTTTAGGCAGTTCGGCGCTCGAAACGGCTCCGGACGGATTTTCGTGCGCATCTACGGCACCTGTGCACGAAAATGTTGAGATGCGCGTTTTAGGACATTTCGAGATGCTTTTCTGTTAAAAACGGTTTTGGGGAGTTTCTAGGGTCTGGGAAACACTTCAGGCAGTTCGGCGCTCGAAACAGCTCCGGACGGATTTTCGTGCGCATCTACGGCACCTGTGCACGAAAATGTTCAGATGCGCGTTTTAGGACATTTCGAGATGCTTTTCTGTTAAAAACGGTTTTGGGGAGTTTCTAGGGTCTGGGAAACACTTCAGGCAGTTCGGCGCTCGAAACGGCTCCGGACGGATTTTCGTGCGCATCTACTGCACCTGTGCACGAAAATGTTCAGATGCGCGTTTTAGGACATTTCGCGATGCTTTTCTGTTAAAAACGGTTTTGGGGAGTTTCTAGGGTCTGGGAAACACTTCAGGCAGTTCGGCGCTCGAAACGGCTCCGGACGGATTTTCGTGCGCATCTACGGCACCTGTGCACGAAAATGTTCAGATGCGCGTTTTAGGACATTTCGAGATGCTTTTCTGTTAAAAACGGTTTTGGGGAGTTTCTAGGGTCTGGGAAACACTTCAGGCAGTTCGGCGCTCGAAACGGCTCCGGACGGATTTTCGTGCGCATCTACTGCACCTGTGCACGAAAATGTTCAGATGCGCGTTTTAGGACATTTCGAGATGCTTTTCTGTTAAAAACGGTTTTGGGGAGTTTTTAGGGTCTGGGAAACACTTCAGGCAGTTCGGCGCTCGAAATCGCTCCGGACGGATTTTCGTGCGCATCTACGGCACCTGTGCTCGAAAATGTTCAGATGCGCGTTTTAGGACATTTCGAGATGCTTTTCGGTTAAAAACGGTTTTGGGGAGATTCTAGGGTCTGGAAAACACTTCAGGCAGTTCGGCGCTCGAAACGGCTCCGGACGGATTTTCGTGCGCATCTACGGCACCTGTGCACGAAAATGTTCAGATGCGCGTTTTAGGACATTTCGAGATGCTTTTCTGTTAAAAACGGTTTTGGGGAGTTTCTAGGGTCTAGGAAACACTTCAGGCAGTTCGGCGCTCGAAACGGCTCCGGACGGATTTTCGTGCGCATCTACGGCACCTGTGCACGAAAATGTTCAGATGCGCGTTTTAGGACATTTCGAGATGCTTTTCTGTTAAAAACGGTTTTGGGGAGTTTCTAGGGTCTGGGAAACACTTCAGGCAGTTCGGCGCTCGAAACGGCTCCGGACGGATTTTCGTGCGCATCTACTGCACCTGTGCACGAAAATGTTCAGATGCGCGTTTTAGGACATTTCGAGATGCTTTTCGGTTAAAAACGGTTTTAGGGAGATTCTAGGGTCTGGAAAACACTTCAGGCAGTTCGGCGCTCGAAACGGCTCCGGACGAATTTTCGTGCGCATCTACGGCACCTGTGCACGAAAATGTTCAGATGCGCGTTTTAGGACATTTCGAGATGCTTTTCTGTTAAAAACGGTTTTGGGGAGTTTCTAGGGTCTGGGAAACACTTCAGGCAGTTCGGCGCTCGAAACGGCTCCGGACGGATTTTCGTGCGCATCTACTGCACCTGTGCACGAAAATGTTCAGATGCGCGTTTTAGGACATTTCGCGATGCTTTTCTGTTAAAAACGGTTTTGGGGAGTTTCTAGGGTCTGGGAAACACTTCAGGCAGTTCGGAGCTCGAAACGGCTCCGGACGGATTTTCGTGCGCATCTACGGCACCTGTGCACGAAAATGTTCAGATGCGCGTTTTAGGAGATTTCGAGATGCTTTTCTGTTAAAAACGGTTTTGGGGAGTTTCTAGGGTCTGGGAAACACTTCAGGCAGTTCGGCGCTCGAAACGGCTCCGGACGGATTTTCGTGCGCATCTACTGCACCTGTGCACGAAAATGTTCAGATGCGCGTTTTAGGACATTTCGCGATGCTTTTCTGTTAAAAACGGTTTTGGGGAGTTTCTAGGGTCTGGGAAACACTTCAGGCAGTTCGGCGCTCGAAACCGCTCCGGACGGATTTTCGTGCGCATCTACGGCACCTGTGCACGAAAATGTTCAGATGCGCGTTTTAGGACATTTCGAGATGCTTTTTGGTTAAAAACGGTTTTGGGGAGTTTCTTGGGTCTGGGAAACACTTCAGGCAGTTCGGCGCTCGAAACGGCTCCGGACGGATTTTCGTGCGCATCTACTGCACCTGTGCACGAAAATGTTCAGATGCGCGTTTTAGGACATTTCGAGATGCTTTTCTGTTAAAAACGGTTTTGGGGAGTTTCTAGGGTCTGGGAAACACTTCAGGCAGTTCGGCGCTCGAAACGGCTCCGGACGGATTTTCGTGCGCATCTACGGCACCTGTGCACGAAAATGTTCAGATGCGCGTTTTAGGAGATTTCGAGATGCTTTTCTGTTAAAAACGGTTTTGGGGAGTTTCTAGGGTCTGGGAAACACTTCAGGCAGTTCGGCGCTCGAAACGGCTCCGGACGGATTTTCGTGCGCATCTACTGCACCTGTGCACGAAAATGTTCAGATGCGCGTTTTAGGACATTTCGAGATGCTTTTCTGTTAAAAACGGTTTTGGGGAGTTTCTAGGGTCTGGGAAACACTTCAGGCAGTTCGGCGCTCGAAACGGCTCCGGACGGATTTTCGTGCGCATCAACGGCACCTGTGCACGAAAATGTTGAGATGCGCGTTTTAGGACATTTCGAGATGCTTTTCTGTTAAAAACGGCTTTGGGGAGTTTCTAGGGTCTGGGAAACACTTCAGGCAGTTCGGCGCTCGAAACGGCTCCGGACGGATTTTCGTGCGCATCTACTGCACCTGTGCACGAAAATGTTCAGATGCGCGTTTTAGGACATTTCGAGATGCTTTTCTGTTAAAAACGGTTTTAGGGAGTTTCTAGGGTCTGGGAAACACTTCAGGCAGTTCGGCGCTCGAAACGGCTCCGGACGGATTTTCGTGCGCATCTACGGCACCTGTGCACGAAAATGTTCAGATGCGCGTTTTAGGAGATTTCGAGATGCTTTTCTGTTAAAAACGGTTTTGGGGAGTTTCTAGGGTCTGGGAAACACTTCAGGCAGTTCGGCGCTCGAAACGGCTCCGGACGGATTTTCGTGCGCATCTACTGCACCTGTGCACGAAAATGTTCAGATGCGCGTTTTAGGACATTTCGAGATGCTTTTCTGTTAAAAACGGTTTTGGGGAGTTTCTAGGGTCTGGGAAACACTTCAGGCAGTTCGACGCTCGAAACGGCTCCGGACGGATTTTCGTGCGCATCTACTGCACCTGTGCACGAAAATGTTCAGATGCGCGTTTTAGGACATTTCGAGATGCTTTTCGGTTAAAAACGGTTTTGGGGAGATTCTAGGGTCTGGAAAACACTTCAGGCAGTTCGGCGCTCGAAACGGCTCCGGACGGATTTTCGTGCGCATCTACGGCACCTGTGCACGAAAATGTTCAGATGCGCGTTTTAGGACATTTCGAGATGCTTTTCTGTTAAAAACCGTTTTGGGGAGTTTCTAGGGTCTGGGAAACACTTCAGGCAGTTCGGCGCTCGAAACGGCTCCGGACGGATTTTCGTGCGCATCTACGGCACCTGTGCACGAAAATGTTCAGATGCGCGTTTTAGGACATTTCGAGATGCTTTTCTGTTAAAAACGGTTTTGGGGAGTTTCTAGGGTCTGGGAAACACTTCAGGCAGTTCGGCGCTCGAAACGGCTCCGGACGGATTTTCGTGCGCATCTACGGCACCTGTGCACGAAAATGTTGAGATGCGCGTTTTAGGACATTTCGAGATGCTTTTCTGTTAAAAACGGTTTTGGGGAGTTTCTAGGGTCTGGGAAACACTTCAGGCAGTTCGGCGCTCGAAACCGCTCCGGACGGATTTTCGTGCGCATCTACGGCACCTGTGCACGAAAATGTTCAGATGCGCGTTTTAGGACATTTCGAGATGCTTTTTGGTTAAAAACGGTTTTGGGGAGTTTCTTGGGTCTGGGAAACACTTCAGGCAGTTCGGCGCTCGAAACGGCTCCGGACGGATTTTCGTGCGCATCTTCTGCACCTGTGCACGAAAATGTTGAGTTGCGCGTTTTAGGACATTTCGAGATGCTTTTCTGTTAAAAACGGTTTTGGGGAGTTTCTAGGGTCTGGGAAACACTTCAGGCAGTTCGGCGCTCGAAACGGCTCCGGACGGATTTTCGTGCGCATCTACGGCACCTGTGCACGAAAATGTTCAGATGCGCGTTTTAGGACATTTCGAGATGCTTTTCTGTTCAAAACGGTTTTGGGGAGTTTCTAGGGTCTGGGAAACACTTCAGGCAGTTCGGCGCTCGAAACGGCTCCGGACGGATTTTCGTGCGCATCTACGGCACCTGTGCACGAAAATGTTGAGATGCGCGTTTTAGGACATTTCGAGATGCTTTTCTGTTAAAAACGGTTTTGGGGAGTTTCTAGGGTCTGGGAAACACTTCAGGCAGTTCGGCGCTCGAAACCGCTCCGGACGGATTTTCGTGCGCATCTACGGCACCTGTGCACGAAAATGTTCAGATGCGCGTTTTAGGACATTTCGAGATGCTTTTTGGTTAAAAACGGTTTTGGGGAGTTTCTTGGGTCTGGGAAACACTTCAGGCAGTTCGGCGCTCGAAACGGCTCCGGACGGATTTTCGTGCGCATCTACTGCACCTGTGCACGAAAATGTTGAGATGCGCGTTTTAGGACATTTCGAGATGCTTTTCTGTTAAAAACGGTTTTGGCGAGTTTCTAGGGTCTGGGAAACACTTCAGGCAGTTCGGCGCTCGAAACGGCTCCGGACGGATTTTCGTGCGCATCTACTGCACCTGTGCACGAAAATGTTCAGATGCGCGTTTTAGGACATTTCGAGATGCTTTTCTGTTAAAAACGGTTTTGGGGAGTTTCTAGGGTCTGGAAAACACTTCAGGCAGTTCGGCGCTCGAAACGGCTCCGGACGGATTTTCGTGCGCATCTACGGCACCTGTGCACGAAAATGTTCAGATGCGCGTTTTAGGACATTTCGAGATGCTTTTCTGTTAAAAACGGTTTTGGAGAGTTTCTAGGGTCTGGGCAACACTTCAGGCAGTTCGGCGCTCGAAACGGCTCCGGACGGATTTTCGTGCGCATCTACTGCACCTGTGCACGAAAATGTTGAGATGCGCGTTTTAGGACATTTCGAGATGCTTTTCTGTTAAAAACGGTTTTGGGGAGTTTCTAGGGTCTGGGAAACACTTCAGGCAGTTCGGCGCTCGAAACCGCTCCGGACGGATTTTCGTGCGCATCTACGGCACCTGTGCACGAAAATGTTCAGATGCGCGTTTTAGGACATTTCGAGATGCTTTTTGGTTAAAAATGGTTTTGGGGAGTTTCTTGGGTCTGGGAAACACTTCAGGCAGTTCGGCGCTCGAAACGGCTCCGGACGGATTTTCGTGCGCATCTTCTGCACCTGTGCACGAAAATGTTGAGTTGCGCGTTTTAGGACATTTCGAGATGCTTTTCTGTTAAAAACGGTTTTGGGGAGTTTCTAGGGTCTGGGAAACACTTCAGGCAGTTCGGCGCTCGAAACGGCTCCGGACGGATTTTCGTGCGCATCTACGGCACCTGTGCACGAAAATGTTCAGATGCGCGTTTTAGGACATTTCGAGATGCTTTTCTGTTAAAAACGGTTTTGGGGAGTTTCTAGGGTCTGGGAAACACTTCAGGCAGTTCGGCGCTCGAAACGGCTCCGGACGGATTTTCGTGCGCATCTACGGCACCTGTGCACGAAAATGTTGAGATGCGCGTTTTAGGACATTTCGAGATGCTTTTCTGTTAAAAACGGTTTTGGGGAGTTTCTAGGGTCTGGGAAACACTTCAGGCAGTTCGGCGCTCGAAACCGCTCCGGACGGATTTTCGTGCGCATCTACGGCACCTGTGCACGAAAATGTTCAGATGCGCGTTTTAGGACATTTCGAGATGCTTTTTGGTTAAAAACGGTTTTGGGGAGTTTCTTGGGTCTGGGAAACACTTCAGGCAGTTCGGCGCTCGAAACGGCTCCGGACGGATTTTCGTGCGCATCTACTGCACCTGTGCACGAAAATGTTGAGATGCGCGTTTTAGGACATTTCGAGATGCTTTTCTGTTAAAAACGGTTTTGGGGAGTTTCTAGGGTCTGGGAAACACTTCAGGCAGTTCGGCGCTCGAAACGGCTCCGGACGGATTTTCGTGCGCATCTACGGCACCTGTGCACGAAAATGTTGAGATGCGCGTTTTTGGACATTTCGAGATGCTTTTCTGTTAAAAACGGTTTTGGGGAGTTTCTAGGGTCTGGGAAACACTTCAGGCAGTTCGGCGCTCGAAACGGCTCCGGACGGATTTTCGTGCGCATCTACTGCACCTGTGCACGAAAATGTTCAGATGCGCGTTTTAGGACATTTCGAGATGCTTTTCTGTTAAAAACGGTTTTGGGGAGTTTCTAGGGTCTGGAAAACACTTCAGGCAGTTCGGCGCTCGAAACGGCTCCGGACGGATTTTCGTGCGCATCTACGGCACCTGTGCACGAAAATGTTCAGATGCGCGTTTTAGGACATTTCGAGATGCTTTTCTGTTAAAAACGGTTTTGGGGAGTTTCTAGGGTCTGGGAAACACTTCAGGCAGTTCGGCGCTCGAAACCGCTCCGGACGGATTTTTGTGCGCATCTACGGCACCTGTGCACGAAAATGTTCAGATGCGCGTTTTAGGACATTTCGAGATGCTTTTCTGTTAAAAACGGTTTTGGGGAGTTTCTAGGGTCTGGGAAACACTTCAGGCAGTTCGGCGCTCGAAACGGCTCCGGACGGATTTTCGTGCGCATCTACGGCACCTGTGCACGAAAATGTTCAGATGCGCGTTTTAGGACATTTCGAGATGCTTTTCTGTTAAAAACGGTTTTGGGGAGTTTCTAGGGTCTGGGAAACACTTCAGGCAGTTCGGCGCTCGAAACCGCTCCGGACGGATTTTCGTGCGCATCTACGGCACCTGTGCACGAAAATGTTCAGATGCGCGTTTTAGGACATTTCGAGATGCTTTTCTGTTAAAAACGGTTTTGGGGAGTTTCTAGGGTCTGGGAAACACTTCAGGCAGTTCGGCGCTCGAAACGGCTCCGGACGGATTTTCGTGCGCATCTACGGCACCTGTGCACGAAAATGTTGAGATGCGCGTTTTAGGACATTTCGAGATGCTTTTCTGTTAAAAACGGTTTTGGGGAGTTTCTAGGGTCTGGGAAACACTTCAGGCAGTTCGGCGCTCGAAACCGCTCCGGACGGATTTTCGTGCGCATCTACGGCACCTGTGCACGAAAATGTTCAGATGCGCGTTTTAGGACATTTCGAGATGCTTTTTGGTTAAAAACGGTTTTGGGGAGTTTCTTGGGTCTGGGAAACACTTCAGGCAGTTCGGCGCTCGAAACGGCTCCGGACGGATTTTCGTGCGCATCTTCTGCACCTGTGCACGAAAATGTTGAGTTGCGCGTTTTAGGACATTTCGAGATGCTTTTCTGTTAAAAACGGTTTTGGGGAGTTTCTAGGGTCTGGGAAACACTTCAGGCAGTTCGGCGCTCGAAACGGCTCCGGACGGATTTTCGTGCGCATCTACGGCACCTGTGCACGAAAATGTTCAGATGCGCGTTTTAGGACATTTCGAGATGCTTTTCTGTTAAAAACGGTTTTGGGGAGTTTCTAGGGTCTGGGAAACACTTCAGGCAGTTCGGCGCTCGAAACGGCTCCGGACGGATTTTCGTGCGCATCTACTGCACCTGTGCACGAAAATGTTCAGATGCGCGTTTTAGGACATTTCGAGATGCTTTTCTGTTAAAAACGGTTTTGGGGAGTTTCTAGGGTCTGGGAAACACTTCAGGCAGTTCGGCGCTCGAAACGGCTCCGGACGGATTTTCGTGCGCATCTACGGCACCTGTGCACGAAAATGTTCAGATGCGCGTTTTAGGACATTTCGAGATGCTTTTCTGTTAAAAACGGTTTTGGGGAGTTTCTAGGGTCTGGGAAACACTTCAGGCAGTTCGGCGCTCGAAACGGCTCCGGACGGATTTTCGTGCGCATCTACTGCACCTGTGCACGAAAATGTTCAGATGCGCGTTTTAGGACATTTCGCGATGCTTTTCTGTTAAAAACGGTTTTGGGGAGTTTCTAGGGTCTGGGAAACACTTCAGGCAGTTCGGCGCTCGAAACGGCTCCGGACGGATTTTCGTGCGCATCTACGGCACCTGTGCACGAAAATGTTCAGATGCGCGTTTTAGGACATTTCGAGATGCTTTTCTGTTAAAAACGGTTTTGGGGAGTTTCTAGGGTCTGGGAAACACTTCAGGCAGTTCGGCGCTCGAAACGGCTCCGGACGGATTTTCGTGCGCATCTACTGCACCTGTGCACGAAAATGTTCAGATGCGCGTTTTAGGACATTTCGAGATGCTTTTCTGTTAAAAACGGTTTTGGGGAGTTTTTAGGGTCTGGGAAACACTTCAGGCAGTTCGGCGCTCGAAATCGCTCCGGACGGATTTTCGTGCGCATCTACGGCACCTGTGCTCGAAAATGTTCAGATGCGCGTTTTAGGACATTTCGAGATGCTTTTCGGTTAAAAACGGTTTTGGGGAGATTCTAGGGTCTGGAAAACACTTCAGGCAGTTCGGCGCTCGAAACGGCTCCGGACGGATTTTCGTGCGCATCTACGGCACCTGTGCACGAAAATGTTCAGATGCGCGTTTTAGGACATTTCGAGATGCTTTTCTGTTAAAAACGGTTTTGGGGAGTTTCTAGGGTCTAGGAAACACTTCAGGCAGTTCGGCGCTCGAAACGGCTCCGGACGGATTTTCGTGCGCATCTACGGCACCTGTGCACGAAAATGTTCAGATGCGCGTTTTAGGACATTTCGAGATGCTTTTCTGTTAAAAACGGTTTTGGGGAGTTTCTAGGGTCTGGGAAACACTTCAGGCAGTTCGGCGCTCGAAACGGCTCCGGACGGATTTTCGTGCGCATCTACTGCACCTGTGCACGAAAATGTTCAGATGCGCGTTTTAGGACATTTCGAGATGCTTTTCGGTTAAAAACGGTTTTAGGGAGATTCTAGGGTCTGGAAAACACTTCAGGCAGTTCGGCGCTCGAAACGGCTCCGGACGAATTTTCGTGCGCATCTACGGCACCTGTGCACGAAAATGTTCAGATGCGCGTTTTAGGACATTTCGAGATGCTTTTCTGTTAAAAACGGTTTTGGGGAGTTTCTAGGGTCTGGGAAACACTTCAGGCAGTTCGGCGCTCGAAACGGCTCCGGACGGATTTTCGTGCGCATCTACTGCACCTGTGCACGAAAATGTTCAGATGCGCGTTTTAGGACATTTCGCGATGCTTTTCTGTTAAAAACGGTTTTGGGGAGTTTTTAGGGTCTGGGAAACACTTCAGGCAGTTCGGCGCTCGAAATCGCTCCGGACGGATTTTCGTGCGCATCTACGGCACCTGTGCTCGAAAATGTTCAGATGCGCGTTTTAGGACATTTCGAGATGCTTTTCGGTTAAAAACGGTTTTGGGGAGATTCTAGGGTCTGGAAAACACTTCAGGCAGTTCGGCGCTCGAAACGGCTCCGGACGGATTTTCGTGCGCATCTACTGCACCTGTGCACGAAAATGTTGAGATGCGCGTTTTAGGACATTTCGAGATGCTTTTCTGTTAAAAACGGTTTTGGCGAGTTTCTAGGGTCTGGGAAACACTTCAGGCAGTTCGGCGCTCGAAACGGCTCCGGACGGATTTTCGTGCGCATCTACTGCACCTGTGCACGAAAATGTTCAGATGCGCGTTTTAGGACATTTCGAGATGCTTTTCTGTTAAAAACGGTTTTGGGGAGTTTCTAGGGTCTGGAAAACACTTCAGGCAGTTCGGCGCTCGAAACGGCTCCGGACGGATTTTCGTGCGCATCTACGGCACCTGTGCACGAAAATGTTCAGATGCGCGTTTTAGGACATTTCGAGATGCTTTTCTGTTAAAAACGGTTTTGGAGAGTTTCTAGGGTCTGGGCAACACTTCAGGCAGTTCGGCGCTCGAAACGGCTCCGGACGGATTTTCGTGCGCATCTACTGCACCTGTGCACGAAAATGTTGAGATGCGCGTTTTAGGACATTTCGAGATGCTTTTCTGTTAAAAACGGTTTTGGGGAGTTTCTAGGGTCTGGGAAACACTTCAGGCAGTTCGGCGCTCGAAACCGCTCCGGACGGATTTTCGTGCGCATCTACGGCACCTGTGCACGAAAATGTTCAGATGCGCGTTTTAGGACATTTCGAGATGCTTTTTGGTTAAAAATGGTTTTGGGGAGTTTCTTGGGTCTGGGAAACACTTCAGGCAGTTCGGCGCTCGAAACGGCTCCGGACGGATTTTCGTGCGCATCTTCTGCACCTGTGCACGAAAATGTTGAGTTGCGCGTTTTAGGACATTTCGAGATGCTTTTCTGTTAAAAACGGTTTTGGGGAGTTTCTAGGGTCTGGGAAACACTTCAGGCAGTTCGGCGCTCGAAACGGCTCCGGACGGATTTTCGTGCGCATCTACGGCACCTGTGCACGAAAATGTTCAGATGCGCGTTTTAGGACATTTCGAGATGCTTTTCTGTTAAAAACGGTTTTGGGGAGTTTCTAGGGTCTGGGAAACACTTCAGGCAGTTCGGCGCTCGAAACGGCTCCGGACGGATTTTCGTGCGCATCTACGGCACCTGTGCACGAAAATGTTGAGATGCGCGTTTTAGGACATTTCGAGATGCTTTTCTGTTAAAAACGGTTTTGGGGAGTTTCTAGGGTCTGGGAAACACTTCAGGCAGTTCGGCGCTCGAAACCGCTCCGGACGGATTTTCGTGCGCATCTACGGCACCTGTGCACGAAAATGTTCAGATGCGCGTTTTAGGACATTTCGAGATGCTTTTTGGTTAAAAACGGTTTTGGGGAGTTTCTTGGGTCTGGGAAACACTTCAGGCAGTTCGGCGCTCGAAACGGCTCCGGACGGATTTTCGTGCGCATCTACTGCACCTGTGCACGAAAATGTTGAGATGCGCGTTTTAGGACATTTCGAGATGCTTTTCTGTTAAAAACGGTTTTGGGGAGTTTCTAGGGTCTGGGAAACACTTCAGGCAGTTCGGCGCTCGAAACGGCTCCGGACGGATTTTCGTGCGCATCTACGGCACCTGTGCACGAAAATGTTGAGATGCGCGTTTTTGGACATTTCGAGATGCTTTTCTGTTAAAAACGGTTTTGGGGAGTTTCTAGGGTCTGGGAAACACTTCAGGCAGTTCGGCGCTCGAAACGGCTCCGGACGGATTTTCGTGCGCATCTACTGCACCTGTGCACGAAAATGTTCAGATGCGCGTTTTAGGACATTTCGAGATGCTTTTCTGTTAAAAACGGTTTTGGGGAGTTTCTAGGGTCTGGAAAACACTTCAGGCAGTTCGGCGCTCGAAACGGCTCCGGACGGATTTTCGTGCGCATCTACGGCACCTGTGCACGAAAATGTTCAGATGCGCGTTTTAGGACATTTCGAGATGCTTTTCTGTTAAAAACGGTTTTGGGGAGTTTCTAGGGTCTGGGAAACACTTCAGGCAGTTCGGCGCTCGAAACCGCTCCGGACGGATTTTTGTGCGCATCTACGGCACCTGTGCACGAAAATGTTCAGATGCGCGTTTTAGGACATTTCGAGATGCTTTTCTGTTAAAAACGGTTTTGGGGAGTTTCTAGGGTCTGGGAAACACTTCAGGCAGTTCGGCGCTCGAAACGGCTCCGGACGGATTTTCGTGCGCATCTACGGCACCTGTGCACGAAAATGTTCAGATGCGCGTTTTAGGACATTTCGAGATGCTTTTCTGTTAAAAACGGTTTTGGGGAGTTTCTAGGGTCTGGGAAACACTTCAGGCAGTTCGGCGCTCGAAACCGCTCCGGACGGATTTTCGTGCGCATCTACGGCACCTGTGCACGAAAATGTTCAGATGCGCGTTTTAGGACATTTCGAGATGCTTTTCTGTTAAAAACGGTTTTGGGGAGTTTCTAGGGTCTGGGAAACACTTCAGGCAGTTCGGCGCTCGAAACGGCTCCGGACGGATTTTCGTGCGCATCTACGGCACCTGTGCACGAAAATGTTGAGATGCGCGTTTTAGGACATTTCGAGATGCTTTTCTGTTAAAAACGGTTTTGGGGAGTTTCTAGGGTCTGGGAAACACTTCAGGCAGTTCGGCGCTCGAAACCGCTCCGGACGGATTTTCGTGCGCATCTACGGCACCTGTGCACGAAAATGTTCAGATGCGCGTTTTAGGACATTTCGAGATGCTTTTTGGTTAAAAACGGTTTTGGGGAGTTTCTTGGGTCTGGGAAACACTTCAGGCAGTTCGGCGCTCGAAACGGCTCCGGACGGATTTTCGTGCGCATCTTCTGCACCTGTGCACGAAAATGTTGAGTTGCGCGTTTTAGGACATTTCGAGATGCTTTTCTGTTAAAAACGGTTTTGGGGAGTTTCTAGGGTCTGGGAAACACTTCAGGCAGTTCGGCGCTCGAAACGGCTCCGGACGGATTTTCGTGCGCATCTACGGCACCTGTGCACGAAAATGTTCAGATGCGCGTTTTAGGACATTTCGAGATGCTTTTCTGTTAAAAACGGTTTTGGGGAGTTTCTAGGGTCTGGGAAACACTTCAGGCAGTTCGGCGCTCGAAACGGCTCCGGACGGATTTTCGTGCGCATCTACTGCACCTGTGCACGAAAATGTTCAGATGCGCGTTTTAGGACATTTCGAGATGCTTTTCTGTTAAAAACGGTTTTGGGGAGTTTCTAGGGTCTGGGAAACACTTCAGGCAGTTCGGCGCTCGAAACGGCTCCGGACGGATTTTCGTGCGCATCTACGGCACCTGTGCACGAAAATGTTCAGATGCGCGTTTTAGGACATTTCGAGATGCTTTTCTGTTAAAAACGGTTTTGGGGAGTTTCTAGGGTCTGGGAAACACTTCAGGCAGTTCGGCGCTCGAAACGGCTCCGGACGGATTTTCGTGCGCATCTACTGCACCTGTGCACGAAAATGTTCAGATGCGCGTTTTAGGACATTTCGCGATGCTTTTCTGTTAAAAACGGTTTTGGGGAGTTTCTAGGGTCTGGGAAACACTTCAGGCAGTTCGGCGCTCGAAACGGCTCCGGACGGATTTTCGTGCGCATCTACGGCACCTGTGCACGAAAATGTTCAGATGCGCGTTTTAGGACATTTCGAGATGCTTTTCTGTTAAAAACGGTTTTGGGGAGTTTCTAGGGTCTGGGAAACACTTCAGGCAGTTCGGCGCTCGAAACGGCTCCGGACGGATTTTCGTGCGCATCTACTGCACCTGTGCACGAAAATGTTCAGATGCGCGTTTTAGGACATTTCGAGATGCTTTTCTGTTAAAAACGGTTTTGGGGAGTTTTTAGGGTCTGGGAAACACTTCAGGCAGTTCGGCGCTCGAAATCGCTCCGGACGGATTTTCGTGCGCATCTACGGCACCTGTGCTCGAAAATGTTCAGATGCGCGTTTTAGGACATTTCGAGATGCTTTTCGGTTAAAAACGGTTTTGGGGAGATTCTAGGGTCTGGAAAACACTTCAGGCAGTTCGGCGCTCGAAACGGCTCCGGACGGATTTTCGTGCGCATCTACGGCACCTGTGCACGAAAATGTTCAGATGCGCGTTTTAGGACATTTCGAGATGCTTTTCTGTTAAAAACGGTTTTGGGGAGTTTCTAGGGTCTAGGAAACACTTCAGGCAGTTCGGCGCTCGAAACGGCTCCGGACGGATTTTCGTGCGCATCTACGGCACCTGTGCACGAAAATGTTCAGATGCGCGTTTTAGGACATTTCGAGATGCTTTTCTGTTAAAAACGGTTTTGGGGAGTTTCTAGGGTCTGGGAAACACTTCAGGCAGTTCGGCGCTCGAAACGGCTCCGGACGGATTTTCGTGCGCATCTACTGCACCTGTGCACGAAAATGTTCAGATGCGCGTTTTAGGACATTTCGAGATGCTTTTCGGTTAAAAACGGTTTTAGGGAGATTCTAGGGTCTGGAAAACACTTCAGGCAGTTCGGCGCTCGAAACGGCTCCGGACGAATTTTCGTGCGCATCTACGGCACCTGTGCACGAAAATGTTCAGATGCGCGTTTTAGGACATTTCGAGATGCTTTTCTGTTAAAAACGGTTTTGGGGAGTTTCTAGGGTCTGGGAAACACTTCAGGCAGTTCGGCGCTCGAAACGGCTCCGGACGGATTTTCGTGCGCATCTACTGCACCTGTGCACGAAAATGTTCAGATGCGCGTTTTAGGACATTTCGCGATGCTTTTCTGTTAAAAACGGTTTTGGGGAGTTTCTAGGGTCTGGGAAACACTTCAGGCAGTTCGGAGCTCGAAACGGCTCCGGACGGATTTTCGTGCGCATCTACGGCACCTGTGCACGAAAATGTTCAGATGCGCGTTTTAGGAGATTTCGAGATGCTTTTCTGTTAAAAACGGTTTTGGGGAGTTTCTAGGGTCTGGGAAACACTTCAGGCAGTTCGGCGCTCGAAACGGCTCCGGACGGATTTTCGTGCGCATCTACTGCACCTGTGCACGAAAATGTTCAGATGCGCGTTTTAGGACATTTCGCGATGCTTTTCTGTTAAAAACGGTTTTGGGGAGTTTCTAGGGTCTGGGAAACACTTCAGGCAGTTCGGCGCTCGAAACCGCTCCGGACGGATTTTCGTGCGCATCTACGGCACCTGTGCACGAAAATGTTCAGATGCGCGTTTTAGGACATTTCGAGATGCTTTTTGGTTAAAAACGGTTTTGGGGAGTTTCTTGGGTCTGGGAAACACTTCAGGCAGTTCGGCGCTCGAAACGGCTCCGGACGGATTTTCGTGCGCATCTACTGCACCTGTGCACGAAAATGTTCAGATGCGCGTTTTAGGACATTTCGAGATGCTTTTCTGTTAAAAACGGTTTTGGGGAGTTTCTAGGGTCTGGGAAACACTTCAGGCAGTTCGGCGCTCGAAACGGCTCCGGACGGATTTTCGTGCGCATCTACGGCACCTGTGCACGAAAATGTTCAGATGCGCGTTTTAGGAGATTTCGAGATGCTTTTCTGTTAAAAACGGTTTTGGGGAGTTTCTAGGGTCTGGGAAACACTTCAGGCAGTTCGGCGCTCGAAACGGCTCCGGACGGATTTTCGTGCGCATCTACTGCACCTGTGCACGAAAATGTTCAGATGCGCGTTTTAGGACATTTCGAGATGCTTTTCTGTTAAAAACGGTTTTGGGGAGTTTCTAGGGTCTGGGAAACACTTCAGGCAGTTCGGCGCTCGAAACGGCTCCGGACGGATTTTCGTGCGCATCAACGGCACCTGTGCACGAAAATGTTGAGATGCGCGTTTTAGGACATTTCGAGATGCTTTTCTGTTAAAAACGGCTTTGGGGAGTTTCTAGGGTCTGGGAAACACTTCAGGCAGTTCGGCGCTCGAAACGGCTCCGGACGGATTTTCGTGCGCATCTACTGCACCTGTGCACGAAAATGTTCAGATGCGCGTTTTAGGACATTTCGAGATGCTTTTCTGTTAAAAACGGTTTTAGGGAGTTTCTAGGGTCTGGGAAACACTTCAGGCAGTTCGGCGCTCGAAACGGCTCCGGACGGATTTTCGTGCGCATCTACGGCACCTGTGCACGAAAATGTTCAGATGCGCGTTTTAGGAGATTTCGAGATGCTTTTCTGTTAAAAACGGTTTTGGGGAGTTTCTAGGGTCTGGGAAACACTTCAGGCAGTTCGGCGCTCGAAACGGCTCCGGACGGATTTTCGTGCGCATCTACTGCACCTGTGCACGAAAATGTTCAGATGCGCGTTTTAGGACATTTCGAGATGCTTTTCTGTTAAAAACGGTTTTGGGGAGTTTCTAGGGTCTGGGAAACACTTCAGGCAGTTCGACGCTCGAAACGGCTCCGGACGGATTTTCGTGCGCATCTACTGCACCTGTGCACGAAAATGTTCAGATGCGCGTTTTAGGACATTTCGAGATGCTTTTCGGTTAAAAACGGTTTTGGGGAGATTCTAGGGTCTGGAAAACACTTCAGGCAGTTCGGCGCTCGAAACGGCTCCGGACGGATTTTCGTGCGCATCTACGGCACCTGTGCACGAAAATGTTCAGATGCGCGTTTTAGGACATTTCGAGATGCTTTTCTGTTAAAAACCGTTTTGGGGAGTTTCTAGGGTCTGGGAAACACTTCAGGCAGTTCGGCGCTCGAAACGGCTCCGGACGGATTTTCGTGCGCATCTACGGCACCTGTGCACGAAAATGTTCAGATGCGCGTTTTAGGACATTTCGAGATGCTTTTCTGTTAAAAACGGTTTTGGGGAGTTTCTAGGGTCTGGGAAACACTTCAGGCAGTTCGGCGCTCGAAACGGCTCCGGACGGATTTTCGTGCGCATCTACGGCACCTGTGCACGAAAATGTTGAGATGCGCGTTTTAGGACATTTCGAGATGCTTTTCTGTTAAAAACGGTTTTGGGGAGTTTCTAGGGTCTGGGAAACACTTCAGGCAGTTCGGCGCTCGAAACCGCTCCGGACGGATTTTCGTGCGCATCTACGGCACCTGTGCACGAAAATGTTCAGATGCGCGTTTTAGGACATTTCGAGATGCTTTTTGGTTAAAAACGGTTTTGGGGAGTTTCTTGGGTCTGGGAAACACTTCAGGCAGTTCGGCGCTCGAAACGGCTCCGGACGGATTTTCGTGCGCATCTTCTGCACCTGTGCACGAAAATGTTGAGTTGCGCGTTTTAGGACATTTCGAGATGCTTTTCTGTTAAAAACGGTTTTGGGGAGTTTCTAGGGTCTGGGAAACACTTCAGGCAGTTCGGCGCTCGAAACGGCTCCGGACGGATTTTCGTGCGCATCTACGGCACCTGTGCACGAAAATGTTCAGATGCGCGTTTTAGGACATTTCGAGATGCTTTTCTGTTCAAAACGGTTTTGGGGAGTTTCTAGGGTCTGGGAAACACTTCAGGCAGTTCGGCGCTCGAAACGGCTCCGGACGGATTTTCGTGCGCATCTACGGCACCTGTGCACGAAAATGTTGAGATGCGCGTTTTAGGACATTTCGAGATGCTTTTCTGTTAAAAACGGTTTTGGGGAGTTTCTAGGGTCTGGGAAACACTTCAGGCAGTTCGGCGCTCGAAACCGCTCCGGACGGATTTTCGTGCGCATCTACGGCACCTGTGCACGAAAATGTTCAGATGCGCGTTTTAGGACATTTCGAGATGCTTTTCTGTTAAAAACGGTTTTGGGGAGTTTCTAGGGTCTGGGAAACACTTCAGGCAGTTCGGCGCTCGAAACGGCTCCGGACGGATTTTCGTGCGCATCTACTGCACCTGTGCACGAAAATGTTCAGATGCGCGTTTTAGGACATTTCGAGATGCTTTTCTGTTAAAAACGGTTTTGGGGAGTTTCTAGGGTCTGGGAAACACTTCAGGCAGTTCGGCGCTCGAAACCGCTCCGGACGGATTTTCGTGCGCATCTACGGCACCTGTGCACGAAAATGTTCAGATGCGCGTTTTAGGACATTTCGAGATGCTTTTTGGTTAAAAACGGTTTTGGGGAGTTTCTTGGGTCTGGGAAACACTTCAGGCAGTTCGGCGCTCGAAACGGCTCCGGACGGATTTTCGTGCGCATCTACTGCACCTGTGCACGAAAATGTTGAGATGCGCGTTTTAGGACATTTCGAGATGCTTTTCTGTTAAAAACGGTTTTGGCGAGTTTCTAGGGTCTGGGAAACACTTCAGGCAGTTCGGCGCTCGAAACGGCTCCGGACGGATTTTCGTGCGCATCTACTGCACCTGTGCACGAAAATGTTCAGATGCGCGTTTTAGGACATTTCGAGATGCTTTTCTGTTAAAAACGGTTTTGGGGAGTTTCTAGGGTCTGGAAAACACTTCAGGCAGTTCGGCGCTCGAAACGGCTCCGGACGGATTTTCGTGCGCATCTACGGCACCTGTGCACGAAAATGTTCAGATGCGCGTTTTAGGACATTTCGAGATGCTTTTCTGTTAAAAACGGTTTTGGAGAGTTTCTAGGGTCTGGGCAACACTTCAGGCAGTTCGGCGCTCGAAACGGCTCCGGACGGATTTTCGTGCGCATCTACTGCACCTGTGCACGAAAATGTTGAGATGCGCGTTTTAGGACATTTCGAGATGCTTTTCTGTTAAAAACGGTTTTGGGGAGTTTCTAGGGTCTGGGAAACACTTCAGGCAGTTCGGCGCTCGAAACCGCTCCGGACGGATTTTCGTGCGCATCTACGGCACCTGTGCACGAAAATGTTCAGATGCGCGTTTTAGGACATTTCGAGATGCTTTTTGGTTAAAAACGGTTTTGGGGAGTTTCTTGGGTCTGGGAAACACTTCAGGCAGTTCGGCGCTCGAAACGGCTCCGGACGGATTTTCGTGCGCATCTTCTGCACCTGTGCACGAAAATGTTGAGTTGCGCGTTTTAGGACATTTCGAGATGCTTTTCTGTTAAAAACGGTTTTGGGGAGTTTCTAGGGTCTGGGAAACACTTCAGGCAGTTCGGCGCTCGAAACGGCTCCGGACGGATTTTCGTGCGCATCTACGGCACCTGTGCACGAAAATGTTCAGATGCGCGTTTTAGGACATTTCGAGATGCTTTTCTGTTAAAAACGGTTTTGGGGAGTTTCTAGGGTCTGGGAAACACTTCAGGCAGTTCGGCGCTCGAAACGGCTCCGGACGGATTTTCGTGCGCATCTACGGCACCTGTGCACGAAAATGTTGAGATGCGCGTTTTAGGACATTTCGAGATGCTTTTCTGTTAAAAACGGTTTTGGGGAGTTTCTAGGGTCTGGGAAACACTTCAGGCAGTTCGGCGCTCGAAACCGCTCCGGACGGATTTTCGTGCGCATCTACGGCACCTGTGCACGAAAATGTTCAGATGCGCGTTTTAGGACATTTCGAGATGCTTTTTGGTTAAAAACGGTTTTGGGGAGTTTCTTGGGTCTGGGAAACACTTCAGGCAGTTCGGCGCTCGAAACGGCTCCGGACGGATTTTCGTGCGCATCTACTGCACCTGTGCACGAAAATGTTGAGATGCGCGTTTTAGGACATTTCGAGATGCTTTTCTGTTAAAAACGGTTTTGGGGAGTTTCTAGGGTCTGGGAAACACTTCAGGCAGTTCGGCGCTCGAAACGGCTCCGGACGGATTTTCGTGCGCATCTACGGCACCTGTGCACGAAAATGTTGAGATGCGCGTTTTTGGACATTTCGAGATGCTTTTCTGTTAAAAACGGTTTTGGGGAGTTTCTAGGGTCTGGGAAACACTTCAGGCAGTTCGGCGCTCGAAACGGCTCCGGACGGATTTTCGTGCGCATCTACTGCACCTGTGCACGAAAATGTTCAGATGCGCGTTTTAGGACATTTCGAGATGCTTTTCTGTTAAAAACGGTTTTGGGGAGTTTCTAGGGTCTGGAAAACACTTCAGGCAGTTCGGCGCTCGAAACGGCTCCGGACGGATTTTCGTGCGCATCTACGGCACCTGTGCACGAAAATGTTCAGATGCGCGTTTTAGGACATTTCGAGATGCTTTTCTGTTAAAAACGGTTTTGGGGAGTTTCTAGGGTCTGGGAAACACTTCAGGCAGTTCGGCGCTCGAAACCGCTCCGGACGGATTTTCGTGCGCATCTACGGCACCTGTGCACGAAAATGTTCAGATGCGCGTTTTAGGACATTTCGAGATGCTTTTTGGTTAAAAACGGTTTTGGGGAGTTTCTTGGGTCTGGGAAACACTTCAGGCAGTTCGGCGCTCGAAACGGCTCCGGACGGATTTTCGTGCGCATCTTCTGCACCTGTGCACGAAAATGTTGAGTTGCGCGTTTTAGGACATTTCGAGATGCTTTTCTGTTAAAAACGGTTTTGGGGAGTTTCTAGGGTCTGGGAAACACTTCAGGCAGTTCGGCGCTCGAAACGGCTCCGGACGGATTTTCGTGCGCATCTACGGCACCTGTGCACGAAAATGTTCAGATGCGCGTTTTAGGACATTTCGAGATGCTTTTCTGTTAAAAACGGTTTTGGGGAGTTTCTAGGGTCTGGGAAACACTTCAGGCAGTTCGGCGCTCGAAACGGCTCCGGACGGATTTTCGTGCGCATCTACTGCACCTGTGCACGAAAATGTTCAGATGCGCGTTTTAGGACATTTCGAGATGCTTTTCTGTTAAAAACGGTTTTGGGGAGTTTCTAGGGTCTGGAAAACACTTCAGGCAGTTCGGCGCTCGAAACGGCTCCGGACGGATTTTCGTGCGCATCTACGGCACCTGTGCACGAAAATGTTCAGATGCGCGTTTTAGGACATTTCGAGATGCTTTTCTGTTAAAAACGGTTTTGGGGAGTTTCTAGGGTCTGGGAAACACTTCAGGCAGTTCGGCGCTCGAAACCGCTCCGGACGGATTTTCGTGCGCATCTACGGCACCTGTGCACGAAAATGTTCAGATGCGCGTTTTAGGACATTTCGAGATGCTTTTTGGTTAAAAACGGTTTTGGGGAGTTTCTTGGGTCTGGGAAACACTTCAGGCAGTTCGGCGCTCGAAACGGCTCCGGACGGATTTTCGTGCGCATCTTCTGCACCTGTGCACGAAAATGTTGAGTTGCGCGTTTTAGGACATTTCGAGATGCTTTTCTGTTAAAAACGGTTTTGGGGAGTTTCTAGGGTCTGGGAAACACTTCAGGCAGTTCGGCGCTCGAAACGGCTCCGGACGGATTTTCGTGCGCATCTACGGCACCTGTGCACGAAAATGTTCAGATGCGCGTTTTAGGACATTTCGAGATGCTTTTCTGTTAAAAACGGTTTTGGGGAGTTTCTAGGGTCTGGGAAACACTTCAGGCAGTTCGGCGCTCGAAACGGCTCCGGACGGATTTTCGTGCGCATCTACGGCACCTGTGCACGAAAATGTTGAGATGCGCGTTTTAGGACATTTCGAGATGCTTTTCTGTTAAAAACGGTTTTGGGGAGTTTCTAGGGTCTGGGAAACACTTCAGGCAGTTCGGCGCTCGAAACCGCTCCGGACGGATTTTCGTGCGCATCTACGGCACCTGTGCACGAAAATGTTCAGATGCTCGTTTTAGGACATTTCGAGATGCTTTTTGGTTAAAAACGGTTTTGGGGAGTTTCTTGGGTCTGGGAAACACTTCAGGCAGTTCGGCGCTCGAAACGGCTCCGGACGGATTTTCGTGCGCATCTACTGCACCTGTGCACGAAAATGTTGAGATGCGCGTTTTAGGACATTTCGAGATGCTTTTCTGTTAAAAACGGTTTTGGCGAGTTTCTAGGGTCTGGCAAACACTTCAGGCAGTTCGGCGCTCGAAACGGCTCCGGACGGATTTTCGTGCGCATCTACTGCACCTGTGCACGAAAATGTTCAGATGCGCGTTTTAGGACATTTCGAGATGCTTTTCTGTTAAAAACGGTTTTGGGGAGTTTCTAGGGTCTGGAAAACACTTCAGGCAGTTCGGCGCTCGAAACGGCTCCGGACGGATTTTCGTGCGCATCTACGGCACCTGTGCACGAAAATGTTCAGATGCGCGTTTTAGGACATTTCGAGATGCTTTTCTGTTAAAAACGGTTTTGGAGAGTTTCTAGGGTCTGGGCAACACTTCAGGCAGTTCGGCGCTCGAAACGGCTCCGGACGGATTTTCGTGCGCATCTACTGCACCTGTGCACGAAAATGTTGAGATGCGCGTTTTAGGACATTTCGAGATGCTTTTCTGTTAAAAACGGTTTTGGGGAGTTTCTAGGGTCTGGGAAACACTTCAGGCAGTTCGGCGCTCGAAACCGCTCCGGACGGATTTTCGTGCGCATCTACGGCACCTGTGCACGAAAATGTTCAGATGCGCGTTTTAGGACATTTCGAGATGCTTTTTGGTTAAAAACGGTTTTGGGGAGTTTCTTGGGTCTGGGAAACACTTCAGGCAGTTCGGCGCTCGAAACGGCTCCGGACGGATTTTCGTGCGCATCTTCTGCACCTGTGCACGAAAATGTTGAGTTGCGCGTTTTAGGACATTTCGAGATGCTTTTCTGTTAAAAACGGTTTTGGGGAGTTTCTAGGGTCTGGGAAACACTTCAGGCAGTTCGGCGCTCGAAACGGCTCCGGACGGATTTTCGTGCGCATCTACGGCACCTGTGCACGAAAATGTTCAGATGCGCGTTTTAGGACATTTCGAGATGCTTTTCTGTTAAAAACGGTTTTGGGGAGTTTCTAGGGTCTGGGAAACACTTCAGGCAGTTCGGCGCTCGAAACGGCTCCGGACGGATTTTCGTGCGCATCTACGGCACCTGTGCACGAAAATGTTGAGATGCGCGTTTTAGGACATTTCGAGATGCTTTTCTGTTAAAAACGGTTTTGGGGAGTTTCTAGGGTCTGGGAAACACTTCAGGCAGTTCGGCGCTCGAAACCGCTCCGGACGGATTTTCGTGCGCATCTACGGCACCTGTGCACGAAAATGTTCAGATGCGCGTTTTAGGACATTTCGAGATGCTTTTTGGTTAAAAACGGTTTTGGGGAGTTTCTTGGGTCTGGGAAACACTTCAGGCAGTTCGGCGCTCGAAACGGCTCCGGACGGATTTTCGTGCGCATCTACTGCACCTGTGCACGAAAATGTTGAGATGCGCGTTTTAGGACATTTCGAGATGCTTTTCTGTTAAAAACGGTTTTGGGGAGTTTCTAGGGTCTGGGAAACACTTCAGGCAGTTCGGCGCTCGAAACGGCTCCGGACGGATTTTCGTGCGCATCTACGGCACCTGTGCACGAAAATGTTGAGATGCGCGTTTTTGGACATTTCGAGATGCTTTTCTGTTAAAAACGGTTTTGGGGAGTTTCTAGGGTCTGGGAAACACTTCAGGCAGTTCGGCGCTCGAAACGGCTCCGGACGGATTTTCGTGCGCATCTACTGCACCTGTGCACGAAAATGTTCAGATGCGCGTTTTAGGACATTTCGAGATGCTTTTCTGTTAAAAACGGTTTTGGGGAGTTTCTAGGGTCTGGAAAACACTTCAGGCAGTTCGGCGCTCGAAACGGCTCCGGACGGATTTTCGTGCGCATCTACGGCACCTGTGCACGAAAATGTTCAGATGCGCGTTTTAGGACATTTCGAGATGCTTTTCTGTTAAAAACGGTTTTGGGGAGTTTCTAGGGTCTGGGAAACACTTCAGGCAGTTCGGCGCTCGAAACCGCTCCGGACGGATTTTTGTGCGCATCTACGGCACCTGTGCACGAAAATGTTCAGATGCGCGTTTTAGGACATTTCGAGATGCTTTTCTGTTAAAAACGGTTTTGGGGAGTTTCTAGGGTCTGGGAAACACTTCAGGCAGTTCGGCGCTCGAAACGGCTCCGGACGGATTTTCGTGCGCATCTACTGCACCTGTGCACGAAAATGTTCAGATGCGCGTTTTAAGACATTTCGAGATGCTTTTCTGTTAAAAACGGTTTTGGGGAGTTTCTAGGGTCTGGAAAACACTTCAGGCAGTTCGGCGCTCGAAACGGCTCCGGACGGATTTTCGTGCGCATCTACGGCACCTGTGCAGGAAAATGTTGAGATGCGCGTTTTAGGACATTTCGAGATGCTTTTCGGTTAAAAACGGTTTTGGGGAGTTTCTAGGGTCTGGAAAACACTTCAGGCAGTTCGGCGCTCGAAACGGCTCCGGACGGATTTTCGTGCGCATCTACGGCACCTGTGCACGAAAATGTTCAGATGCGCGTTTTAGGAGATTTCGAGATGCTTTTCTGTTAAAAACGGTTTTGGGGAGTTTCTAGGGTCTGGGAAACACTTCAGGCAGTTCGGCGCTCGAAACGGCTCCGGACGGATTTTCGTGCGCATCTACGGCACCTGTGCACGAAAATGTTCAGATGCGCGTTTTAGGACATTTCGAGATGCTTTTTGGTTAAAAACGGTTTTGGGGAGTTTCTTGGGTCTGGGAAACACTTCAGGCAGTTCGGCGCTCGAAACGGCTCCGGACGGATTTTCGTGCGCATCTACTGCACCTGTGCACGAAAATGTTGAGATGCGCGTTTTAGGACATTTCGAGATGCTTTTCTGTTAAAAACGGTTTTGGGGAGTTTCTAGGGTCTGGGAAACACTTCAGGCAGTTCGGCGCTCGAAACGGCTCCGGACGGATTTTCGTGCGCATCTACTGCACCTGTGCACGAAAATGTTCAGATGCGCGTTTTAGGACATTTCGAGATGCTTTTCTGTTAAAAACGGTTTTGGGGAGTTTCTAGGGTCTGGAAAACACTTCAGGCAGTTCGGCGCTCGAAACGGCTCCGGACGGATTTTCGTGCGCATCTACGGCACCTGTGCACGAAAATGTTCAGATGCGCGTTTTAGGACATTTCGAGATGCTTTTCTGTTAAAAACGGTTTTGGAGAGTTTCTAGGGTCTGGGCAACACTTCAGGCAGTTCGGCGCTCGAAACGGCTCCGGACGGATTTTCGTGCGCATCTACTGCACCTGTGCACGAAAATGTTCAGATGCGCGTTTTAAGACATTTCGAGATGCTTTTCTGTTAAAAACGGTTTTGGGGAGTTTCTAGGGTCTGGAAAACACTTCAGGCAGTTCGGCGCTCGAAACGGCTCCGGACGGATTTTCGTGCGCATCTACTGCACCTGTGCACGAAAATGTTGAGATGCGCGTTTTAGGACATTTCGAGATGCTTTTCTGTTAAAAACGGTTTTGGGGAGTTTCTAGGGTCTGGGAAACACTTCAGGCAGTTCGGCGCTCGAAACGGCTCCGGACGGATTTTCGTGCGCATCTACGGCACCTGTGCACGAAAATGTTCAGATGCGCGTTTTAGGAAATTTCGAGATACTTTTCGGTTAAAAACGGTTTTGGGGAGATTCTTGGGTCTGGAAAACACTTCAGGCAGTTCGGCGCTCGAAACGGCTCCGGACGGATTTTCGTACGCATCTACGGCACCTGTGCACGAAAATGTTCAGATGCGCGTTTTAGGAGATTTCGAGATGCTTTTCTGTTAAAAACGGTTTTGGGGAGTTTCTAGGGTCTGGGAAACACTTCAGACAGTTCGGCACTCGAAATGGCTCCGGACGGATTTTCGTGCGCATCTACTACACCTGTGCACGAAAATGTTCAGATGCGCGTTTTAGGACATTTCGAGATGCTTTTCTGTTAAAAACGGTTTTGGGGAGTTTCTAGGGTCTGGGAAACACTTCAGGCAGTTCGGCGCTCGAAACGGCTTCGGACGGATTTTCGTGCGCATCTACGGCACCTGTGCATGAAAATGTTCAGATGCGCGT
The DNA here is from genome assembly GCA_028538565.1 of Umbellularia californica. Taxonomy (NCBI): domain Eukaryota; kingdom Viridiplantae; phylum Streptophyta; class Magnoliopsida; order Laurales; family Lauraceae; genus Umbellularia; species Umbellularia californica. The sequence goes on from JAPQWN010000007.1 coordinate 47,231,086, forward strand.
TTTAGGACATTTCGAGATGCTTTTCGGTTAAAAACGGTTTTGTGGAGTTTCTAGGGTCTGGAAAACACTTCAGGCAGTTCGGCGCTCGAAACGGCTCCGGACAGATTTTCGTGCGCCTCTACTGCACCTGTGCACGAAAATGTTCAGATGCGCGTTTTAGGACATTTCGAGATGCTTTTCTGTTAAAAACGGTTTTGGGGAGTTTCTAGGGTCTGGGAAACACTTCAGGCAGTTCGGCGCTCGAAACGGCTCCGGACGGATTTTCGTGCGCATCTACGGCACCTGTGCTCGAAAATGTCGAGATGCGCGTTTTAGGACATTTCGAGATGCTTTTCTGTTAAAAACGGTTTTGGGGAGTTTCTAGGGTCTGGGAAACACTTCAGGCAGTTCGGCGCTCGAAACGGCTCCGGACGGATTTTCGTGCGCATCTACTGCACCTATGCACGAAAATGTTCAGATGCGCGTTTTAGGACATTTCGAGATGCTTTTCGGTTAAAAACGGTTTTTGGGAGATTCTAGGGTCTGGAAAACACTTCAGGCAGTTCGGCGCTCGAAACGGCTCCGGACGGATTTTCGTGCGCATCTACGGCACCTGTGCACGAAAATGTTCAGATGCGCGTTTTAGGACATTTCGAGATGCTTTTCTGTTAAAAACGGTTTTGGGGAGTTTCTAGGGTCTGGGAAACACTTCAGGCAGTTCGGCGCTCGAAACGGCTCCGGACGGATTTTCGTGCGCATCTACGGCACCTGTGCACGAAAATGTTCAGATGCGCGTTTTAGGACATTTCGAGATGCTTTTCTGTTAAAAACGGTTTTGGGGAGTTTCTAGGGTCTGGGAAACACTTCAGGCAGTTCGGCGCTCGAAACGGCTCCGGACGGATTTTCGTGCGCATCTACTGCACCTGTGCACGAAAATGTTCAGATGCGCGTTTTAGGACATTTCGCGATGCTTTTCTGTTAAAAACGGTTTTGGGGAGTTTCTAGGGTCTGGGAAACACTTCAGGCAGTTCGGCGCTCGAAACGGCTCCGGACGGATTTTCGTGCGCATCTACGGCACCTGTGCACGAAAATGTTCAGATGCGCGTTTTAGGACATTTCGAGATGCTTTTCTGTTAAAAACGGTTTTGGGGAGTTTCTAGGGTCTGGGAAACACTTCAGGCAGTTCGGCGCTCGAAACGGCTCCGGACGGATTTTCGTGCGCATCTACTGCACCTGTGCACGAAAATGTTCAGATGCGCGTTTTAGGACATTTCGAGATGCTTTTCTGTTAAAAACGGTTTTGGGGAGTTTCTAGGGTCTGGGAAACACTTCAGGCAGTTCGGCGCTCGAAATCGCTCCGGACGGATTTTCGTGCGCATCTACGGCACCTGTGCTCGAAAATGTTCAGATGCGCGTTTTAGGACATTTCGAGATGCTTTTCGGTTAAAAACGGTTTTGGGGAGATTCTAGGGTCTGGAAAACACTTCAGGCAGTTCGGCGCTCGAAACGGCTCCGGACGGATTTTCGTGCGCATCTACGGCACCTGTGCACGAAAATGTTCAGATGCGCGTTTTAGGACATTTCGAGATGCTTTTCTGTTAAAAACGGTTTTGGGGAGTTTCTAGGGTCTAGGAAACACTTCAGGCAGTTCGGCGCTCGAAACGGCTCCGGACGGATTTTCGTGCGCATCTACGGCACCTGTGCACGAAAATGTTCAGATGCGCGTTTTAGGACATTTCGAGATGCTTTTCTGTTAAAAACGGTTTTGGGGAGTTTCTAGGGTCTGGGAAACACTTCAGGCAGTTCGGCGCTCGAAACGGCTCCGGACGGATTTTCGTGCGCATCTACTGCACCTGTGCACGAAAATGTTCAGATGCGCGTTTTAGGACATTTCGAGATGCTTTTCGGTTAAAAACGGTTTTAGGGAGATTCTAGGGTCTGGAAAACACTTCAGGCAGTTCGGCGCTCGAAACGGCTCCGGACGAATTTTCGTGCGCATCTACGGCACCTGTGCACGAAAATGTTCAGATGCGCGTTTTAGGACATTTCGAGATGCTTTTCTGTTAAAAACGGTTTTGGGGAGTTTCTAGGGTCTGGGAAACACTTCAGGCAGTTCGGCGCTCGAAACGGCTCCGGACGGATTTTCGTGCGCATCTACTGCACCTGTGCACGAAAATGTTCAGATGCGCGTTTTAGGACATTTCGCGATGCTTTTCTGTTAAAAACGGTTTTGGGGAGTTTCTAGGGTCTGGGAAACACTTCAGGCAGTTCGGAGCTCGAAACGGCTCCGGACGGATTTTCGTGCGCATCTACGGCACCTGTGCACGAAAATGTTCAGATGCGCGTTTTAGGAGATTTCGAGATGCTTTTCTGTTAAAAACGGTTTTGGGGAGTTTCTAGGGTCTGGGAAACACTTCAGGCAGTTTGGCGCTCGAAACGGCTCCGGACGGATTTTCGTGCGCATCTACTGCACCTGTGCACGAAAATGTTCAGATGCGCGTTTTAGGACATTTCGCGATGCTTTTCTGTTAAAAACGGTTTTGGGGAGTTTCTAGGGTCTGGGAAACACTTCAGGCAGTTCGGCGCTCGAAACCGCTCCGGACGGATTTTCGTGCGCATCTACGGCACCTGTGCACGAAAATGTTCAGATGCGCGTTTTAGGACATTTCGAGATGCTTTTTGGTTAAAAACGGTTTTGGGGAGTTTCTTGGGTCTGGGAAACACTTCAGGCAGTTCGGCGCTCGAAACGGCTCCGGACGGATTTTCGTGCGCATCTACTGCACCTGTGCACGAAAATGTTCAGATGCGCGTTTTAGGACATTTCGAGATGCTTTTCTGTTAAAAACGGTTTTGGGGAGTTTCTAGGGTCTGGGAAACACTTCAGGCAGTTCGGCGCTCGAAACGGCTCCGGACGGATTTTCGTGCGCATCTACGGCACCTGTGCACGAAAATGTTCAGATGCGCGTTTTAGGAGATTTCGAGATGCTTTTCTGTTAAAAACGGTTTTGGGGAGTTTCTAGGGTCTGGGAAACACTTCAGGCAGTTCGGCGCTCGAAACGGCTCCGGACGGATTTTCGTGCGCATCTACTGCACCTGTGCACGAAAATGTTCAGATGCGCGTTTTAGGACATTTCGAGATGCTTTTCTGTTAAAAACGGTTTTGGGGAGTTTCTAGGGTCTGGGAAACACTTCAGGCAGTTCGGCGCTCGAAACGGCTCCGGACGGATTTTCGTGCGCATCAACGGCACCTGTGCACGAAAATGTTGAGATGCGCGTTTTAGGACATTTCGAGATGCTTTTCTGTTAAAAACGGCTTTAGGGAGTTTCTAGGGTCTGGGAAACACTTCAGGCAGTTCGGCGCTCGAAACGGCTCCGGACGGATTTTCGTGCGCATCTACTGCACCTGTGCACGAAAATGTTCAGATGCGCGTTTTAGGACATTTCGAGATGCTTTTCTGTTAAAAACGGTTTTAGGGAGTTTCTAGGGTCTGGGAAACACTTCAGGCAGTTCGGCGCTCGAAACGGCTCCGGACGGATTTTCGTGCGCATCTACGGCACCTGTGCACGAAAATGTTCAGATGCGCGTTTTAGGAGATTTCGAGATGCTTTTCTGTTAAAAACGGTTTTGGGGAGTTTCTAGGGTCTGGGAAACACTTCAGGCAGTTCGGCGCTCGAAACGGCTCCGGACGGATTTTCGTGCGCATCTACTGCACCTGTGCACGAAAATGTTCAGATGCGCGTTTTAGGACATTTCGAGATGCTTTTCTGTTAAAAACGGTTTTGGGGAGTTTCTAGGGTCTGGGAAACACTTCAGGCAGTTCGGCGCTCGAAACGGCTCCGGACGGATTTTCGTGCGCATCTACTGCACCTGTGCACGAAAATGTTCAGATGCGCGTTTTAGGACATTTCGAGATGCTTTTCGGTTAAAAACGGTTTTGGGGAGATTCTAGGGTCTGGAAAACACTTCAGGCAGTTCGGCGCTCGAAACGGCTCCGGACGGATTTTCGTGCGCATCTACGGCACCTGTGCACGAAAATGTTCAGATGCGCGTTTTAGGACATTTCGAGATGCTTTTCTGTTAAAAACGGTTTTGGGGAGTTTCTAGGGTCTGGGAAACACTTCAGGCAGTTCGGCGCTCGAAACGGCTCCGGACGGATTTTCGTGCGCATCTACGGCACCTGTGCACGAAAATGTTCAGATGCGCGTTTTAGGACATTTCGAGATGCTTTTCTGTTAAAAACGGTTTTGGGGAGTTTCTAGGGTCTGGGAAACACTTCAGGCAGTTCGGCGCTCGAAACGGCTCCGGACGGATTTTCGTGCGCATCTACGGCACCTGTGCACGAAAATGTTGAGATGCGCGTTTTAGGACATTTCGAGATGCTTTTCTGTTAAAAACGGTTTTGGGGAGTTTCTAGGGTCTGGGAAACACTTCAGGCAGTTCGGCGCTCGAAACCGCTCCGGACGGATTTTCGTGCGCATCTACGGCACCTGTGCACGAAAATGTTCAGATGCGCGTTTTAGGACATTTCGAGATGCTTTTTGGTTAAAAACGGTTTTGGGGAGTTTCTTGGGTCTGGGAAACACTTCAGGCAGTTCGGCGCTCGAAACGGCTCCGGACGGATTTTCGTGCGCATCTACTGCACCTGTGCACGAAAATGTTCAGATGCGCGTTTTAGGACATTTCGAGATGCTTTTCTGTTAAAAACGGTTTTGGGGAGTTTCTAGGGTCTGGGAAACACTTCAGGCAGTTCGGCGCTCGAAACGGCTCCGGACGGATTTTCGTGCGCATCTACTGCACCTATGCACGAAAATGTTCAGATGCGCGTTTTAGGACATTTCGAGATGCTTTTCTGTTAAAAACGGTTTTGGGGAGTTTCTAGGGTCTGGGAAACACTTCAGGCAGTTCGGCGCTCGAAACCGCTCCGGACGGATTTTCGTGCGCATCTACGGCACCTGTGCACGAAAATGTTCAGATGCGCGTTTTACGACATTTCGAGATGCTTTTTGGTTAAAAACGGTTTTGGGGAGTTTCTTGGGTCTGGGAAACACTTCAGGCAGTTCGGCGCTCGAAACGGCTCCGGACGGATTTTCGTGCGCATCTTCTGCACCTGTGCACGAAAATGTTGAGTTGCGCGTTTTAGGACATTTCGAGATGCTTTTCTGTTAAAAACGGTTTTGGGGAGTTTCTAGGGTCTGGGAAACACTTCAGGCAGTTCGGCGCTCGAAACGGCTCCGGACGGATTTTCGTGCGCATCTACGGCACCTGTGCACGAAAATGTTCAGATGCGCGTTTTAGGACATTTCGAGATGCTTTTCTGTTAAAAACGGTTTTGGGGAGTTTCTAGGGTCTGGGAAACACTTCAGGCAGTTCGGCGCTCGAAACGGCTCCGGACGGATTTTCGTGCGCATCTACGGCACCTGTGCACGAAAATGTTGAGATGCGCGTTTTAGGACATTTCGAGATGCTTTTCTGTTAAAAACGGTTTTGGGGAGTTTCTAGGGTCTGGGAAACACTTCAGGCAGTTCGGCGCTCGAAACCGCTCCGGACGGATTTTCGTGCGCATCTACGGCACCTGTGCACGAAAATGTTCAGATGCGCGTTTTAGGACATTTCGAGATGCTTTTTGGTTAAAAACGGTTTTGGGGAGTTTCTTGGGTCTGGGAAACACTTCAGGCAGTTCGGCGCTCGAAACGGCTCCGGACGGATTTTCGTGCGCATCTACTGCACCTGTGCACGAAAATGTTGAGATGCGCGTTTTAGGACATTTCGAGATGCTTTTCTGTTAAAAACGGTTTTGGCGAGTTTCTAGGGTCTGGGAAACACTTCAGGCAGTTCGGCGCTCGAAACGGCTCCGGACGGATTTTCGTGCGCATCTACTGCACCTGTGCACGAAAATGTTCAGATGCGCGTTTTAGGACATTTCGAGATGCTTTTCTGTTAAAAACGGTTTTGGGGAGTTTCTAGGGTCTGGAAAACACTTCAGGCAGTTCGGCGCTCGAAACGGCTCCGGACGGATTTTCGTGCGCATCTACGGCACCTGTGCACGAAAATGTTCAGATGCGCGTTTTAGGACATTTCGAGATGCTTTTCTGTTAAAAACGGTTTTGGAGAGTTTCTAGGGTCTGGGCAACACTTCAGGCAGTTCGGCGCTCGAAACGGCTCCGGACGGATTTTCGTGCGCATCTACTGCACCTGTGCACGAAAATGTTAAGATGCGCGTTTTAGGACATTTCGAGATGCTTTTCTGTTAAAAACGGTTTTGGGGAGTTTCTAGGGTCTGGGAAACACTTCAGGCAGTTTGGCGCTCGAAACGGCTCCGGACGGATTTTCGTGCGCATCTACTGCACCTGTGCACGAAAATGTTCAGATGCGCGTTTTAGGACATTTCGCGATGCTTTTCTGTTAAAAACGGTTTTGGGGAGTTTCTAGGGTCTGGGAAACACTTCAGGCAGTTCGGCGCTCGAAACCGCTCCGGACGGATTTTCGTGCGCATCTACGGCACCTGTGCACGAAAATGTTCAGATGCGCGTTTTAGGACATTTCGAGATGCTTTTTGGTTAAAAACGGTTTTGGGGAGTTTCTTGGGTCTGGGAAACACTTCAGGCAGTTCGGCGCTCGAAACGGCTCCGGACGGATTTTCGTGCGCATCTACTGCACCTGTGCACGAAAATGTTCAGATGCGCGTTTTAGGACATTTCGAGATGCTTTTCTGTTAAAAACGGTTTTGGGGAGTTTCTAGGGTCTGGGAAACACTTCAGGCAGTGCGGCGCTCGAAACGGCTCCGGACGGATTTTCGTGCGCATCTACGGCACCTGTGCACGAAAATGTTCAGATGCGCGTTTTAGGAGATTTCGAGATGCTTTTCTGTTAAAAACGGTTTTGGGGAGTTTCTAGGGTCTGGGAAACACTTCAGGCAGTTCGGCGCTCGAAACGGCTCCGGACGGATTTTCGTGCGCATCTACTGCACCTGTGCACGAAAATGTTCAGATGCGCGTTTTAGGACATTTCGAGATGCTTTTCTGTTAAAAACGGTTTTGGGGAGTTTCTAGGGTCTGGGAAACACTTCAGGCAGTTCGGCGCTCGAAACGGCTCCGGACGGATTTTCGTGCGCATCAACGGCACCTGTGCACGAAAATGTTGAGATGCGCGTTTTAGGACATTTCGAGATGCTTTTCTGTTAAAAACGGCTTTGGGGAGTTTCTAGGGTCTGGGAAACACTTCAGGCAGTGCGGCGCTCGAAACGGCTCCGGACGGATTTTCGTGCGCATCTACGGCACCTGTGCACGAAAATGTTCAGATGCGCGTTTTAGGAGATTTCGAGATGCTTTTCTGTTAAAAACGGTTTTGGGGAGTTTCTAGGGTCTGGGAAACACTTCAGGCAGTTCGGCGCTCGAAACGGCTCCGGACGGATTTTCGTGCGCATCTACTGCACCTGTGCACGAAAATGTTCAGATGCGCGTTTTAGGACATTTCGAGATGCTTTTCTGTTAAAAACGGTTTTGGGGAGTTTCTAGGGTCTGGGAAACACTTCAGGCAGTTCGGCGCTCGAAACGGCTCCGGACGGATTTTCGTGCGCATCTACTGCACCTGTGCACGAAAATGTTCAGATGCGCGTTTTAGGACATTTCGAGATGCTTTTCGGTTAAAAACGGTTTTGGGGAGATTCTAGGGTCTGGAAAACACTTCAGGCAGTTCGGCGCTCGAAACGGCTCCGGACGGATTTTCGTGCGCATCTACGGCACCTGTGCACGAAAATGTTCAGATGCGCGTTTTAGGACATTTCGAGATGCTTTTCTGTTAAAAACGGTTTTGGGGAGTTTCTAGGGTCTGGGAAACACTTCAGGCAGTTCGGCGCTCGAAACGGCTCCGGACGGATTTTCGTGCGCATCTACGGCACCTGTGCACGAAAATGTTCAGATGCGCGTTTTAGGACATTTCGAGATGCTTTTCTGTTAAAAACGGTTTTGGGGAGTTTCTAGGGTCTGGGAAACACTTCAGGCAGTTCGGCGCTCGAAACGGCTCCGGACGGATTTTCGTGCGCATCTACGGCACCTGTGCACGAAAATGTTGAGATGCGCGTTTTAGGACATTTCGAGATGCTTTTCTGTTAAAAACGGTTTTGGGGAGTTTCTAGGGTCTGGGAAACACTTCAGGCAGTTCGGCGCTCGAAACCGCTCCGGACGGATTTTCGTGCGCATCTACGGCACCTGTGCACGAAAATGTTCAGATGCGCGTTTTAGGACATTTCGAGATGCTTTTTGGTTAAAAACGGTTTTGGGGAGTTTCTTGGGTCTGGGAAACACTTCAGGCAGTTCGGCGCTCGAAACGGCTCCGGACGGATTTTCGTGCGCATCTACTGCACCTGTGCACGAAAATGTTCAGATGCGCGTTTTAGGACATTTCGAGATGCTTTTCTGTTAAAAACGGTTTTGGGGAGTTTCTAGGGTCTGGGAAACACTTCAGGCAGTTCGGCGCTCGAAACGGCTCCGGACGGATTTTCGTGCGCATCTACTGCACCTATGCACGAAAATGTTCAGATGCGCGTTTTAGGACATTTCGAGATGCTTTTCTGTTAAAAACGGTTTTGGGGAGTTTCTAGGGTCTGGGAAACACTTCAGGCAGTTCGGCGCTCGAAACCGCTCCGGACGGATTTTCGTGCGCATCTACGGCACCTGTGCACGAAAATGTTCAGATGCGCGTTTTAGGACATTTCGAGATGCTTTTTGGTTAAAAACGGTTTTGGGGAGTTTCTTGGGTCTGGGAAACACTTCAGGCAGTTCGGCGCTCGAAACGGCTCCGGACGGATTTTCGTGCGCATCTTCTGCACCTGTGCACGAAAATGTTGAGTTGCGCGTTTTAGGACATTTCGAGATGCTTTTCTGTTAAAAACGGTTTTGGGGAGTTTCTAGGGTCTGGGAAACACTTCAGGCAGTTCGGCGCTCGAAACGGCTCCGGACGGATTTTCGTGCGCATCTACGGCACCTGTGCACGAAAATGTTCAGATGCGCGTTTTAGGACATTTCGAGATGCTTTTCTGTTAAAAACGGTTTTGGGGAGTTTCTAGGGTCTGGGAAACACTTCAGGCAGTTCGGCGCTCGAAACGGCTCCGGACGGATTTTCGTGCGCATCTACGGCACCTGTGCACGAAAATGTTGAGATGCGCGTTTTAGGACATTTCGAGATGCTTTTCTGTTAAAAACGGTTTTGGGGAGTTTCTAGGGTCTGGGAAACACTTCAGGCAGTTCGGCGCTCGAAACCGCTCCGGACGGATTTTCGTGCGCATCTACGGCACCTGTGCACGAAAATGTTCAGATGCGCGTTTTAGGACATTTCGAGATGCTTTTTGGTTAAAAACGGTTTTGGGGAGTTTCTTGGGTCTGGGAAACACTTCAGGCAGTTCGGCGCTCGAAACGGCTCCGGACGGATTTTCGTGCGCATCTACTGCACCTGTGCACGAAAATGTTGAGATGCGCGTTTTAGGACATTTCGAGATGCTTTTCTGTTAAAAACGGTTTTGGCGAGTTTCTAGGGTCTGGGAAACACTTCAGGCAGTTCGGCGCTCGAAACGGCTCCGGACGGATTTTCGTGCGCATCTACTGCACCTGTGCACGAAAATGTTCAGATGCGCGTTTTAGGACATTTCGAGATGCTTTTCTGTTAAAAACGGTTTTGGGGAGTTTCTAGGGTCTGGAAAACACTTCAGGCAGTTCGGCGCTCGAAACGGCTCCGGACGGATTTTCGTGCGCATCTACGGCACCTGTGCACGAAAATGTTCAGATGCGCGTTTTAGGACATTTCGAGATGCTTTTCTGTTAAAAACGGTTTTGGAGAGTTTCTAGGGTCTGGGCAACACTTCAGGCAGTTCGGCGCTCGAAACGGCTCCGGACGGATTTTCGTGCGCATCTACTGCACCTGTGCACGAAAATGTTAAGATGCGCGTTTTAGGACATTTCGAGATGCTTTTCTGTTAAAAATGGTTTTGGGGAGTTTCTAGGGTCTGGGAAACACTTCAGGCAGTTCGGCGCTCGAAACCGCTCCGGACGGATTTTCGTGCGCATCTACGGCACCTGTGCACGAAAATGTTCAGATGCGCGTTTTAGGACATTTCGAGATGCTTTTTGGTTAAAAACGGTTTTGGGGAGTTTCTTGGGTCTGGGAAACACTTCAGGCAGTTCGGCGCTCGAAACGGCTCCGGACGGATTTTCGTGCGCATCTTCTGCACCTGTGCACGAAAATGTTGAGTTGCGCGTTTTAGGACATTTCGAGATGCTTTTCTGTTAAAAACGGTTTTGGGGAGTTTCTAGGGTCTGGGAAACACTTCAGGCAGTTCGGCGCTCGAAACGGCTCCGGACGGATTTTCGTGCGCATCTACGGCACCTGTGCACGAAAATGTTCAGATGCGCGTTTTAGGACATTTCGAGATGCTTTTCTGTTAAAAACGGTTTTGGGGAGTTTCTAGGGTCTGGGAAACACTTCAGGCAGTTCGGCGCTCGAAACGGCTCCGGAAGGATTTTCGTGCGCATCTACGGCACCTGTGCACGAAAATGTTGAGATGCGCGTTTTAGGACATTTCGAGATGCTTTTCTGTTAAAAACGGTTTTGGGGAGTTTCTAGGGTCTGGGAAACACTTCAGGCAGTTCGGCGCTCGAAACCGCTCCGGACGGATTTTCGTGCGCATCTACGGCACCTGTGCACGAAAATGTTCAGATGCGCGTTTTAGGACATTTCGAGATGCTTTTTGGTTAAAAACGGTTTTGGGGAGTTTCTTGGGTCTGGGAAACACTTCAGGCAGTTCGGCGCTCGAAACGGCTCCGGACGGATTTTCGTGCGCATCTACTGCACCTGTGCACGAAAATGTTGAGATGCGCGTTTTAGGACATTTCGAGATGCTTTTCTGTTAAAAACGGTTTTGGGGAGTTTCTAGGGTCTGGGAAACACTTCAGGCAGTTCGGCGCTCGAAACGGCTCCGGACGGATTTTCGTGCGCATCTACGGCACCTGTGCACGAAAATGTTGAGATGCGCGTTTTTGGACATTTCGAGATGCTTTTCTGTTAAAAACGGTTTTGGGGAGTTTCTAGGGTCTGGGAAACACTTCAGGCAGTTCGGCGCTCGAAACGGCTCCGGACGGATTTTCGTGCGCATCTACTGCACCTGTGCACGAAAATGTTCAGATGCGCGTTTTAGGACATTTCGAGATGCTTTTCTGTTAAAAACGGTTTTGGGGAGTTTCTAGGGTCTGGAAAACACTTCAGGCAGTTCGGCGCTCGAAACGGCTCCGGACGGATTTTCGTGCGCATCTACGGCACCTGTGCACGAAAATGTTCAGATGCACGTTTTAGGACATTTCGAGATGCTTTTCTGTTAAAAACGGTTTTGGGGAGTTTCTAGGGTCTGGGAAACACTTCAGGCAGTTCGGCGCTCGAAACCGCTCCGGACGGATTTTTGTGCGCATCTACGGCACCTGTGCACGAAAATGTTCAGATGCGCGTTTTAGGACATTTCGAGATGCTTTTCTGTTAAAAACGGTTTTGGGGAGTTTCTAGGGTCTGGGAAACACTTCAGGCAGTTCGGCGCTCGAAACGGCTCCGGACGGATTTTCGTGCGCATCTACTGCACCTGTGCACGAAAATGTTCAGATGCGCGTTTTAAGACATTTCGAGATGCTTTTCTGTTAAAAACGGTTTTGGGGAGTTTCTAGGGTCTGGAAAACACTTCAGGCAGTTCGGCGCTCGAAACGGCTCCGGACGGATTTTCGTGCGCATCTACGGCACCTGTGCAGGAAAATGTTGAGATGCGCGTTTTAGGACATTTCGAGATGCTTTTCGGTTAAAAACGGTTTTGGGGAGTTTCTAGGGTCTGGAAAACACTTCAGGCAGTTCGGCGCTCGAAACGGCTCCGGACGGATTTTCGTGCGCATCTACGGCACCTGTGCACGAAAATGTTCAGATGCGCGTTTTAGGAGATTTCGAGATGCTTTTCTGTTAAAAACGGTTTTGGGGAGTTTCTAGGGTCTGGGAAACACTTCAGGCAGTTCGGCGCTCGAAACGGCTCCGGACGGATTTTCGTGCGCATCTACGGCACCTGTGCACGAAAATGTTCAGATGCGCGTTTTAGGACATTTCGAGATGCTTTTTGGTTAAAAACGGTTTTGGGGAGTTTCTTGGGTCTGGGAAACACTTCAGGCAGTTCGGCGCTCGAAACGGCTCCGGACGGATTTTCGTGCGCATCTACTGCACCTGTGCACGAAAATGTTGAGATGCGCGTTTTAGGACATTTCGAGATGCTTTTCTGTTAAAAACGGTTTTGGGGAGTTTCTAGGGTCTGGGAAACACTTCAGGCAGTTCGGCGCTCGAAACGGCTCCGGACGGATTTTCGTGCGCATCTACGGCACCTGTGCACGAAAATGTTCAGATGCGCGTTTTAGGACATTTCGAGATGCTTTTTGGTTAAAAACGGTTTTGGGGAGTTTCTTGGGTCTGGGAAACACTTCAGGCAGTTCGGCGCTCGAAACGGCTCCGGACGGATTTTCGTGCGCATCTACTGCACCTGTGCACGAAAATGTTGAGATGCGCGTTTTAGGACATTTCGAGATGCTTTTCTGTTAAAAACGGTTTTGGGGAGTTTCTAGGGTCTGGGAAACACTTCAGGCAGTTCGGCGCTCGAAACGGCTCCGGACGGATTTTCGTGCGCATCTACTGCACCTGTGCACGAAAATGTTCAGATGCGCGTTTTAGGACATTTCGAGATGCTTTTCTGTTAAAAACGGTTTTGGGGAGTTTCTAGGGTCTGGAAAACACTTCAGGCAGTTCGGCGCTCGAAACGGCTCCGGACGGATTTTCGTGCGCATCTACGGCACCTGTGCACGAAAATGTTCAGATGCGCGTTTTAGGACATTTCGAGATGCTTTTCTGTTAAAAACGGTTTTGGAGAGTTTCTAGGGTCTGGGCAACACTTCAGGCAGTTCGGCGCTCGAAACGGCTCCGGACGGATTTTCGTGCGCATCTACTGCACCTGTGCACGAAAATGTTCAGATGCGCGTTTTAAGACATTTCGAGATGCTTTTCTGTTAAAAACGGTTTTGGGGAGTTTCTAGGGTCTGGAAAACACTTCAGGCAGTTCGGCGCTCGAAACGGCTCCGGACGGATTTTCGTGCGCATCTACTGCACCTGTGCACGAAAATGTTGAGATGCGCGTTTTAGGACATTTCGAGATGCTTTTCTGTTAAAAACGGTTTTGGGGAGTTTCTAGGGTCTGGGAAACACTTCAGGCAGTTCGGCGCTCGAAACGGCTCCGGACGGATTTTCGTGCGCATCTACGGCACCTGTGCACGAAAATGTTCAGATGCGCGTTTTAGGAAATTTCGAGATACTTTTCGGTTAAAAACGGTTTTGGGGAGATTCTTGGGTCTGGAAAACACTTCAGGCAGTTCGGCGCTCGAAACGGCTCCGGACGGATTTTCGTACGCATCTACGGCACCTGTGCACGAAAATGTTCAGATGCGCGTTTTAGGAGATTTCGAGATGCTTTTCTGTTAAAAACGGTTTTGGGGAGTTTCTAGGGTCTGGGAAACACTTCAGACAGTTCGGCACTCGAAATGGCTCCGGACGGATTTTCGTGCGCATCTACTACACCTGTGCACGAAAATGTTCAGATGCGCGTTTTAGGACATTTCGAGATGCTTTTCTGTTAAAAACGGTTTTGGGGAGTTTCTAGGGTCTGGGAAACACTTCAGGCAGTTCGGCGCTCGAAACGGCTTCGGACGGATTTTCGTGCGCATCTACGGCACCTGTGCATGAAAATGTTCAGATGCGCGTTTTAGGACATTTCGAGATGCTTTTCGGTTAAAAACGGTTTTGTGGAGTTTCTAGGGTCTGGAAAACACTTCAGGCAGTTCGGCGCTCGAAACGGCTCCGGACGGATTTTCGTGCGCCTCTACTGCACCTGTGCACGAAAATGTTCAGATGCGCGTTTTAGGACATTTCGAGATGCTTTTCTGTTAAAAACGGTTTTGGGGAGTTTCTAGGGTCTGGGAAACACTTCAGGCAGTTCGGCGCTCGAAACGGCTCCGGACGGATTTTCGTGCGCATCTACGGCACCTGTGCTCGAAAATGTCGAGATGCGCGTTTTAGGACATTTCGAGATGCTTTTCTGTTAAAAACGGTTTTGGGGAGTTTCTAGGGTCTGGGAAACACTTCAGGCAGTTCGGCGCTCGAAACGGCTCCGGACGGATTTTCGTGCGCATCTACTGCACCTATGCACGAAAATGTTCAGATGCGCGTTTTAGGACATTTCGAGATGCTTTTCGGTTAAAAACGGTTTTTGGGAGATTCTAGGGTCTGGAAAACACTTCAGGCAGTTCGGCGCTCGAAACGGCTCCGGACGGATTTTCGTGCGCATCTACGGCACCTGTGCACGAAAATGTTCAGATGCGCGTTTTAGGACATTTCGAGATGCTTTTCTGTTAAAAACGGCTTTGGGGAGTTTCTAGGGTCTGGGAAACACTTCAGGCAGTTCGGCGCTCGAAACGGCTCCGGACGGATTTTCGTGCGCATCTACTGCACCTGTGCACGAAAATGTTCAGATGCGCGTTTTAGGACATTTCGAGATGCTTTTCTGTTAAAAACGGTTTTGGGGAGTTTCTAGGGTCTGGGAAACACTTCAGGCAGTTCGGCGCTCGAAACGGCTCCGGACGGATTTTCGTGCGCATCTACTGCACCTATGCACGAAAATGTTCAGATGCGCGTTTTAGGACATTTCGAGATGCTTTTCGGTTAAAAACGGTTTTGGGGAGTTTCTAGGGTCTGGGAAACACTTCAGGCAGTTCGGCGCTCGAAACGGCTCCGGACGGATTTTCGTGCGCATCAACGGCACCTGTGCACGAAAATGTTCAGATGCGCGTTTTAGGACATTTCGAGATGCTTTTCTGTTAAAAACGGCTTTGGGGAGTTTCTAGGGTCTGGGAAACACTTCAGGCAGTTCGGCGCTCGAAACGGCTCCGGACGGATTTTCGTGCGCATCTACTGCACCTGTGCACGAAAATGTTCAGATGCGCGTTTTAGGACATTTCGAGATGCTTTTCTGTTAAAAACGGTTTTGGGGAGTTTCTAGGGTCTGGGAAACACTTCAGGCAGTTCGGCGCTCGAAACGGCTCCGGACGGATTTTCGTGCGCATCTACGGCACCTGTGCACGAAAATGTTCAGATGCGCGTTTTAGGAGATTTCGAGATGCTTTTCTGTTAAAAACGGTTTTGGGGAGTTTCTAGGGTCTGGGAAACACTTCAGGCAGTTCGGCGCTCGAAACGGCTCCGGACGGATTTTCGTGCGCATCTACTGCACCTGTGCACGAAAATGTTCAGATGCGCGTTTTAGGACATTTCGAGATGCTTTTCTGTTAAAAACGGTTTTGGGGAGTTTCTAGGGTCTGGGAAACACTTCAGGCAGTTCGGCGCTCGAAACGGCTCCGGACGGATTTTCGTGCGCATCAACGGCACCTGTGCACGAAAATGTTGAGATGCGCGTTTTAGGACATTTCGAGATGCTTTTCTGTTAAAAACGGCTTTGGGGAGTTTCTAGGGTCTGGGAAACACTTCAGGCAGTTCGGCGCTCGAAACGGCTCCGGACGGATTTTCGTGCGCATCTACGGCACCTGTGCACGAAAATGTTCAGATGCGCGTTTTAGGAGATTTCGAGATGCTTTTCTGTTAAAAACGGTTTTGGGGAGTTTCTAGGGTC
This sequence comes from Umbellularia californica, assembly GCA_028538565.1. NCBI lineage: Eukaryota > Viridiplantae > Streptophyta > Magnoliopsida > Laurales > Lauraceae > Umbellularia > Umbellularia californica. The sequence goes on from JAPQWN010000007.1 coordinate 47,246,799, forward strand.
TGGGAAACACTTCAGGCAGTTCGGCGCTCGAAACGGCTCCGGACGGATTTTCGTGCGCATCTACTGCACCTGTGCACGAAAATGTTCAGATGCGCGTTTTAGGACATTTCGAGATGCTTTTCTGTTAAAAACGGTTTTGGGGAGTTTCTAGGGTCTGGGAAACACTTCAGGCAGTTCGGCGCTCGAAACGGCTCCGGACGGATTTTCGTGCGCATCTACTGCACCTGTGCACGAAAATGTTCAGATGCGCGTTTTAGGACATTTCGAGATGCTTTTCGGTTAAAAACGGTTTTGGGGAGATTCTAGGGTCTGGAAAACACTTCAGGCAGTTCGGCGCTCGAAACGGCTCCGGACGGATTTTCGTGCGCATCTACGGCACCTGTGCACGAAAATGTTCAGATGCGCGTTTTAGGACATTTCGAGATGCTTTTCTGTTAAAAACGGTTTTGGGGAGTTTCTAGGGTCTGGGAAACACTTCAGGCAGTTCGGCGCTCGAAACGGCTCCGGACGGATTTTCGTGCGCATCTACGGCACCTGTGCACGAAAATGTTCAGATGCGCGTTTTAGGACATTTCGAGATGCTTTTCTGTTAAAAACGGTTTTGGGGAGTTTCTAGGGTCTGGGAAACACTTCAGGCAGTTCGGCGCTCGAAACGGCTCCGGACGGATTTTCGTGCGCATCTACGGCACCTGTGCACGAAAATGTTGAGATGCGCGTTTTAGGACATTTCGAGATGCTTTTCTGTTAAAAACGGTTTTGGGGAGTTTCTAGGGTCTGGGAAACACTTCAGGCAGTTCGGCGCTCGAAACCGCTCCGGACGGATTTTCGTGCGCATCTACGGCACCTGTGCACGAAAATGTTCAGATGCGCGTTTTAGGACAGTTCGAGATGCTTTTCTGTTAAAAACGGTTTTGGGGTGTTTCTAGGGTCTGGGAAACACTTCAGGCAGTTCGGCGCTCGAAACGGCTCCGGACGGATTTTCGTGCGCATCTACTGCACCTGTGCACGAAAATGTTCAGATGCGCGTTTTAAGACATTTCGAGATGCTTTTCTGTTAAAAACGGTTTTGGGGAGTTTCTAGGGTCTGGAAAACACTTCAGGCAGTTCGGCGCTCGAAACGGCTCCGGACGGATTTTCGTGCGCATCAACGGCACCTGTGCACGAAAATGTTTAGATGCGCGTTTTAGGACATTTCGAGATGCTTTTCTGTTAAAAACGGTTTTGGGGAGTTTCTAGGGTCTGGGAAACACTTCAGGCAGTTCGGCGCTCGAAACGGCTTCGGACGGATTTTCGTGCGCATCTACGGCACCTGTGCAGGAAAATGTTGAGATGCGCGTTTTAAGACATTTCGAGATGCTTTTCGGTTAAAAACGGTTTTGGGGAGTTTCTAGGGTCTGGAAAACACTTCAGGCAGTTCGGCGCTCGAAACGGCTCCGGACGGATTTTCGTGCGCATCTACGGCACCTGTGCACGAAAATGTTCAGATGCGCGTTTTAGGACATTTCGAGATGCTTTTCTGTTAAAAACGGTTTTGGAGAGTTTCTAGGGTCTGGGCAACACTTCAGGCAGTTCGGCGCTCGAAACGGCTCCGGACGGATTTTCGTGCGCATCTACTGCACCTGTGCACGAAAATGTTCAGATGCGCGTTTTAAGACATTTCGAGATGCTTTTCTGTTAAAAACGGTTTTGGGGAGTTTCTAGGGTCTGGAAAACACTTCAGGCAGTTCGGCGCTCGAAACGGCTCCGGACGGATTTTCGTGCGCATCTACGGCACCTGTGCACGAAAATGTTGAGATGCGCGTTTTAGGACATTTCGAGATGCTTTTCTGTGAAAAACGGTTTTGGGGAGTTTCTAGGGTCTGGGAAACACTTCAGGCAATTCGGCGCTCGAAACGGCTCCGGACGGATTTTCGTCCGCATCTACGGCACCTGTGCACGAAAATGTTCAGATGCGCGTTTTAGGACATTTCGAGATACTTTTCGGTTAAAAACGGTTTTGGGGAGATTCTTGGGTCTGGAAAACACTTCAGGCAGTTCGGCGCTCGAAACGGCTCCGGACGGATTTTCGTACGCATCTACGGCACCTGTGCACGAAAATGTTCAGATGCGCGTTTTAGGAGATTTCGAGATGCTTTCTGTTAAAAACGGTTTTGGGGAGTTTCTAGGGTCTGGGAAACACTTCAGACAGTTCGGCACTCGAAATGGCTCCGGACGGATTTTCGTGCGCATCTACTGCACCTGTGCACGAAAATGTTCAGATGCGCGTTTTAGGACATTTCGAGATGCTTTTCTGTTAAAAACGGTTTTGGGGAGTTTCTAGGGTCTGGGAAACACTTCAGGCAGTTCGGCGCTCGAAACGGCTTCGGACGGATTTTCGTGCGCATCTACGGCACCTGTGCATGAAAATGTTCAGATGCGCGTTTTAGGACATTTCGAGATGCTTTTCTGTTAAAAACGGTTTTGGGGAGTTTCTAGGGTCTGGGAAACACTTCAGGCAGTTCGGCGCTCGAAACGGCTCCGGACGGATTTTCGTGCGCATCTACTGCACCTGTGCACGAAAATGTTCAGATGCGCGTTTTAGGACATTTCGAGATGCTTTTCGGTTAAAAACGGTTTTGGGGAGTTTCTAGGGTCTGGGAAACACTTCAGGCAGTTCGGCGCTCGAAACGGCTCCGGACGGATTTTCGTGCGCATCTACGGCACCTGTGCACGAAAATGTTCAGATGCGCGTTTTAGGACATTTCGAGATGCCTTTTGGTTAAAAACGGTTTTGGGGAGTTTCTTGGGTCTGGGAAACACTTCAGGCAGTTCGGCGCTCGAAACGGCTCCGGACGGATTTTCGTGCGCATCTACTGCACCTGTGCACGAAAATGTTGAGATGCGCGTTTTAGGACATTTCGAGATGCTTTTCTGTTAAAAACGGTTTTGGGGAGTTTCTAGGGTCTGGGAAACACTTCAGGCAGTTCGGCGCTCGAAACGGCTCCGGACGGATTTTCGTGCGCATCTACTGCACCTGTGCACGAAAATGTTCAGATGCGCGTTTTAGGACATTTCGAGATGCTTTTCTGTTAAAAACGGTTTTGGGGAGTTTCTAGGGTCTGGGAAACACTTGAGGCAGTTCGGCGCTCGAAACGGCTCCGGACGGATTTTCGTGCGCATCAACGGCACCTGTGCACGAAAATGTTGAGATGCGCGTTTTAGGACATTTCGAGATGCTTTTCTGTTAAAAACGGCTTTGGGGAGTTTCTAGGGTCTGGGAAACACTTCAGGCAGTTCGGCGCTCGAAACGGCTCTGGACGGATTTTCGTGCGCATCTACTGCACCTGTGCACGAAAATGTTTAGATGCGCGTTTTAGGACATTTCGAGATGCTTTTCTGTTAAAAACGGTTTTGGGGAGTTTCTAGGGTCTGGGAAACACTTCAGGCAGTTCGGCGCTCGAAACGGCTCCGGACGGATTTTCGTGCGCATCTACGGCACCTGTGCACGAAAATGTTCAGATGCGCGTTTTAGGAGATTTCGAGATGCTTTTCTGTTAAAAACGGTTTTGGGGAGTTTCTAGGGTCTGGGAAACACTTCAGGCAGTTCGGCGCTCGAAACGGCTCCGGACGGATTTTCGTGCGCATCTACTGCACCTGTGCACGAAAATGTTCAGATGCGCGTTTTAGGACATTTCGAGATGCTTTTCTGTTAAAAACGGTTTTGGGGAGTTTCTAGGGTCTGGGAAACACTTCAGGCAGTTCGGCGCTCGAAACGGCTCCGGACGGATTTTCGTGCGCATCTACGGCACCTGTGCACGAAAATGTTCAGATGCGCGTTTTAGGAGATTTCGAGATGCTTTTCTGTTAAAAACGGTTTTGGGGAGTTTCTAGGGTCTGGGAAACACTTCAGGCAGTTCGGCGCTCGAAACGGCTCCGGACGGATTTTCGTGCGCATCTACTGCACCTGTGCACGAAAATGTTCAGATGCGCGTTTTAGGACATTTCGAGATGCTTTTCGGTCAAAAACGGTTTTGGGGAGATTCTAGGGTCTGGAAAACACTTCAGGCAGTTCGGCGCTCGAAACGGCTCCGGACGGATTTTCGTGCGCATCTACGGCACCTGTGCACGAAAATGTTCAGATGCGCGTTTTAGGACATTTCGAGATGCTTTTCTGTTAAAAACGGTTTTGGGGAGTTTCTAGGGTCTGGGAAACACTTCAGGCAGTTCGGCGCTCGAAACCGCTCCGGACGGATTTTCGTGCGCATCTACGGCACCTGTGCACGAAAATGTTCAGATGCGCGTTTTAGGACATTTCGAGATGCTATTCTGTTAAAAACGGTTTTGGGGAGTTTCTAGGGTCTGGGAAACACTTCAGGCAGTTCGGCGCTCGAAACGGCTCCGGACGGATTTTCGTGCGCATCTACTGCACCTGTGCACGAAAATGTTCAGATGCGCGTTTTAAGACATTTCGAGATGCTTTTCTGTTAAAAACGGTTTTGGGGAGTTTCTAGGGTCTGGAAGACACTTCAGGCAGTTCGGCGCTCGAAACGGCTCCGGACGGATTTTCGTGCGCATCTACGGCACCTGTGCACGAAAATGTTGAGATGCGCGTTTTAGGACATTTCGAGATGCTTTTCTGTTAAAAACGGTTTTGGGGAGTTTCTAGGGTCTGGGAAACACTTCAGGCAGTTCGGCGCTCGAAACGGCTCCGGACGGATTTTCGTGCGCATCTACGGCACCTGTGCACGAAAATGTTGAGATGCGCGTTTTAGGACATTTCGAGATGCTTTTCTGTTAAAAACGGTTTTGGGGAGTTTCTAGGGTCTGGGAAACACTTCAGGCAGTTCGGCGCTCGAAACCGCTCCGGACGGATTTTCGTGCGCATCTACGGCACCTGTGCACGAAAATGTTCAGATGCGCGTTTTAGGACATTTCGAGATGCTTTTCTGTTAAAAACGGTTTTGGGGAGTTTCTAGGGTCTGGAAAACACTTCAGGCAGTTCGGCGCTCGAAACGGCTCCGGACGGATTTTCGTGCGCATCTACGGCACCTGTGCACGAAAATGTTGAGATGCGCGTTTTAGGACATTTCGAGATGCTTTTCTGTTAAAAACGGTTTTGGGGAGTTTCTAGGGTCTAGGAAACACTTCAGGCAGTTCGGCGCTCGAAACCGCTCCGGACGGATTTTCGTTCGCATCTACGGCACCTGTGCACGAAAATGTTCAGATGCGCGTTTTAGGACATTTCGAGATGCTTTTCTGTTAAAAACGGTTTTGGGGAGTTTCTAGGGTCTGGGAAACACTTCAGGCAGTTCGGCGCTCGAAACGGCTCCGGACGGATTTTCGTGCGCATCTACTGCACCTGTGCACGAAAATGTTCAGATGCGCGTTTTAAGACATTTCGAGATGCTTTTCTGTTAAAAACGGTTTTGGGGAGTTTCTAGGGTCTGGAAAACACTTCAGGCAGTTCGGCGCTCGAAACGGCTCCGGACGGATTTTCGTGCGCATCAACGGCACCTGTGCACGAAAATGTTCAGATGCGCGTTTTAGGACATTTCGAGATGCTTTTCTGTTAAAAACGGTTTTGGGGAGTTTCTAGGGTCTGGGAAACACTTCAGGCAGTTCGGCGCTCGAAACGGCTGCGGACGGATTTTCGTGCGCATCTACGGCACCTGTGCAAGAAAATGTTGAGATGCGCGTTTTAGGACATTTCGAGATGCTTTTCGGTTAAAAACGGTTTTGGGGAGTTTCTAGGGTCTGGAAAACACTTCAGGCAGTTCGGCGCTCGAAACGGCTCCGGACGGATTTTCGTGCGCATCTACGGCACCTGTGCACGAAAATGTTCAGATGCGCGTTTTAGGAGATTTCGAGATGCTTTTCTGTTAAAAACGGTTTTGGGGAGTTTCTAGGGTCTGGGAAACACTTCAGGCAGTTCGGCGCTCGAAACGGCTCCGGACGGATTTTCGTGCGTATCTACGGCACCTGTGCACGAAAATGTTCAGATGCGCGTTTTAGGACATTTCGAGATGCTTTTTGGTTAAAAACGGTTTTGGGGAGTTTCTTAGGTCTGGGAAACACTTCAGGCAGTTCGGCGCTCGAAACGGCTCCGGACGGATTTTCGTGCGCATCTACTGCACATGTGCACGAAAATGTTGAGATGCGCGTTTTAGGACATTTCGAGATGCTTTTCTGTTAAAAACGGTTTTGGGGAGTTTCTAGGGTCTGGGAAACACTTCAGGCAGTTCGGCGCTCGAAACGGCTCCGGACGGATTTTCGTGCGCATCTACGGCACCTGTGCACGAAAATGTCGAGATGCGCGTTTTAGGACATTTCGAGATGCTTTTCTGTTAAAAACGGTTTTGGGGAGTTTCTAGGGTCTGGGAAACACTTCAGGCAGTTCGGCGCTCGAAACGGCTCCGGACGGATTTTCGTGCGCATCTACTGCACCTGTGCACGAAAATGTTCAGATGCGCGTTTTAGGACATTTCGAGATGCTTTTCTGTTAAAAACGGTTTTGGGGAGTTTCTAGGGTCTGGGAAACACTTCAGGCAGTTCGGCGCTCGAAACGGCTCCGGACGGATTTTCGTGCGCATCTACTGCACCTATGCACGAAAATGTTCAGATGCGCGTTTTAGGACATTTCGAGATGCTTTTCGGTTAAAAACGGTTTTGGGGAGATTCTAGGGTCTGGAAAACACTTCAGGCAGTTCGGCGCTCGAAACGGCTCCGGACGGATTTTCGTGCGCATCTACGGCACCTGTGCACGAAAATGTTCAGATGCGCGTTTTAGGACATTTCGAGATGCTTTTCTGTTAAAAACGGCTTTGGGGAGTTTCTAGGGTCTGGGAAACACTTCAGGCAGTTCGGCGCTCGAAACGGCTCCGGACGGATTTTCGTGCGCATCTACTGCACCTGTGCACGAAAATGTTCAGATGCGCGTTTTAGGACATTTCGAGATGCTTTTCTGTTAAAAACGGTTTTGGGGAGTTTCTAGGGTCTGGGAAACACTTCAGGCAGTTCGGCGCTCGAAACGGCTCCGGACGGATTTTCGTGCGCATCTACTGCACCTATGCACGAAAATGTTCAGATGCGCGTTTTAGGACATTTCGAGATGCTTTTCGGTTAAAAACGGTTTTGGGGAGTTTCTAGGGTCTGGGAAACACTTCAGGCAGTTCGGCGCTCGAAACGGCTCCGGACGGATTTTCGTGCGCATCAACGGCACCTGTGCACGAAAATGTTCAGATGCGCGTTTTAGGACATTTCGAGATGCTTTTCTGTTAAAAACGGCTTTGGGGAGTTTCTAGGGTCTGGGAAACACTTCAGGCAGTTCGGCGCTCGAAACGGCTCCGGACGGATTTTCGTGCGCATCTACTGCACATGTGCACGAAAATGTTGAGATGCGCGTTTTAGGACATTTCGAGATGCTTTTCGGTTAAAAACTGTTTTGGGGAGATTCTAGGGTCTGGAAAACACTTCAGGCAGTTCGGCGCTCGAAACGGCTCCGGACGGATTTTCGTGCGCATCTACGGCACCTGTGCACGAAAATGTTCAGATGCGCGTTTTAGGACATTTCGAGATGCTTTTCTGTTAAAAACGGTTTTGGAGAGTTTCTAGGGTCTGGGCAACACTTCAGGCAGTTCGGCGCTCGAAACGGCTCCGGACGGATTTTCGTGCGCATCTACTGCACCTGTGCACGAAAATGTTCAGATGCGCGTTTTAGGACATTTCGAGATGCTTTTCGGTTAAAAACGGTTTTGGGTAGTTTCTAGGGTCTGGGAAACACTTCAGGCAGTTCGGCGCTCGAAACGGCTCCGGACGGATTTTCGTGCGCATCTACGGCACTTGTGCACGAAAATGTTCAGATGCGCGTTTTAGGACATTTCGAGATGCCTTTTGGTTAAAAACGGTTTTGGGGAGTTTCTTGGGTCTGGGAAACACTTCAGGCAGTTCGGCGCTCGAAACGGCTCCGGACGGATTTTCGTGCGCATCTACTGCACCTGTGCACGAAAATGTTGAGATGCGCGTTTTAGGACATTTCGAGATGCTTTTCTGTTAAAAACGGTTTTGGGGAGTTTCTAGGGTCTGGGAAACACTTCAGGCAGTTCGGCGCTCGAAACGGCTCCGGACGGATTTTCGTGCGCATCTACTGCACCTGTGCACGAAAATGTTCAGATGCGCGTTTTAGGACATTTCGAGATGCTTTTCTGTTAAAAACGGTTTTGGGGAGTTTCTAGGGTCTGGGAAACACTTCAGGCAGTTCGGCGCTCGAAACGGCTTCGGACGGATTTTCGTGCGCATCTACGGCACCTGTGCACGAAAATGTTGAGATGCGCGTTTTAGGACATTTCGAGATGCTTTTCTGTTAAAAACGGTTTTGGGGAGTTTCTAGGGTCTGGGAAACACTTCAGGCAGTTCGGCGCTCGAAACGGCTCCGGACGGATTTTCGTGCGCATCTACTGCACCTGTGCACGAAAATGTTCAGATGCGCGTTTTAGGACATTTCGAGTTGCTTTTCTGTTAAAAACGGTTTTGGGGAGTTTCTAGGGTCTGGAAAACACTTCAGGCAGTTCGGCGCTCGAAACGGCTCCGGACGGATTTTCGTGCGCATCTACGGCACCTGTGCACGAAAATGTTCAGATGCGCGTTTTAGGACATTTCGAGATGCTTTTCTGTTAAAAACGGTTTTGGAGAGTTTCTAGGGTCTGGGCAACACTTCAGGCAGTTCGGCGCTCGAAACGGCTCCGGACGGATTTTCGTGCGCATCTACTGCACCTGTGCACGAAAATGTTCAGATGCGCGTTTTAAGACATTTCGAGATGCTTTTCTGTTAAAAACGGTGTTGGGGAGTTTCTAGGGTCTGGAAAACACTTCAGGCAGTTCGGCGCTCGAAACGGCTCCGGACGGATTTTCGTGCGCATCTACGGCACCTGTGCACGAAAATGTTGAGATGCGCGTTTTAGGACATTTCGAGATGCTTTTCTGTGAAAAACGGTTTTGGGGAGTTTCTAGGGTCTGGGAAACACTTCAGGCAATTCGGCGCTCGAAACGGCTCCGGACGGATTTTCGTGCGCATCTACGGCACCTGTGCACGAAAATGTTCAGATGCGCGTTTTAGGACATTTCGAGATACTTTTCGGTTAAAAACGGTTTTGGGGAGATTCTTGGGTCTGGAAAACACTTCAGGCAGTTCGGCGCTCGAAACGGCTCCGGACGGATTTTCGTACGCATCTACGGCACCTGTGCACGAAAATGTTCAGATGCGCGTTTTAGGAGATTTCGAGATGCTTTTCTGTTAAAAACGGTTTTGGGGAGTTTCTAGGGTCTGGGAAACACTTCAGACAGTTCGGCACTCGAAATGGCTCCGGACGGATTTTCGTGCGCATCTACTGCACCTGTGCACGAAAATGTGGAGATGCGCGTTTTAGGACATTTCGATATGCTTTTCGGTTAAAAACGGTTTTGTGGAGTTTCTAGGGTCTGGAAAACACTTCAGGCAGTTCGGCGCTCGAAACGGCTCCGGACGGATTTTCGTGCGCCTCTACTGCACCTGTGCACGAAAATGTTCAGATGCGCGTTTTAGGACATTTCGAGATGCTTTTCTGTTAAAAACGGTTTTGGGGAGTTTCTAGGGTCTGGGAAACACTTCAGGCAGTTCGGCGCTCGAAACGGCTCCGGACGGATTTTCGTGCGCATCTACTGCACCTGTGCACGAAAATGTTCAGATGCGCGTTTTAGGACATTTCGAGATGCCTTTTGGTTAAAAACGGTTTTGGGGAGTTTCTTGGGTCTGGGAAACACTTCAGGCAGTTCGGCGCTCGAAACGGCTCCGGACGGATTTTCGTACGCATCTACTGCAGCTGTGCACGAAAATGTTGAGATGCGCGTTTTAGGACATTTCGAGATGCTTTTCTGTTAAAAACGGTTTTGGGGAGTTTCTAGGGTCTGGGAAACACTTCAGGCAGTTCGGCGCTCGAAACGGCTCCGGACGGATTTTCGTGCGCATCTACTGCACCTGTGCACGAAAATGTTCAGATGCGCGTTTTAGGACATTTCGAGATGCTTTTCTGTTAAAAACGGTTTTGGGGAGTTTCTAGGGTCTGGGAAACACTTGAGGCAGTTCGGCGCTCGAAACGGCTCCGGACGGATTTTCGTGCGCATCAACGGCACCTGTGCACGAAAATGTTGAGATGCGCGTTTTAGGACATTTCGAGATGCTTTTCTGTTAAAAACGGCTTTGGGGAGTTTCTAGGGTCTGGGAAACACTTCAGGCAGTTCGGCGCTCGAAACGGCTCTGGACGGATTTTCGTGCGCATCACTGCACCTGTGCACGAAAATGTTCAGATGCGCGTTTTAGGACATTTCGAGATGCTTTTCTGTTAAAAACGGTTTTGGGGAGTTTCTAGGGTCTGGGAAACACTTCAGGCAGTTCGGCGCTCGAAACGGCTCCGGACGGATTTTCGTGCGCATCTACGGCACCTGTGCACGAAAATGTTCAGATGCGCGTTTTAGGAGATTTCGAGATGCTTTTCTGTTAAAAACGGTTTTGGGGAGTTTCTAGGGTCTGGGAAACACTTCAGGCAGTTCGGCGCTCGAAACGGCTCCGGACGTATTTTCGTGCGCATCTACTGCACCTGTGCACGAAAATGTTCAGATGCGCGTTTTAGGACATTTCGAGATGCTTTTCTGTTAAAAACGGTTTTGGGGAGTTTCTAGGGTCTGGGAAACACTTCAGGCAGTTCGGCGCTCGAAACGGCTCCGGACGGATTTTCGTGCGCATCTACTGCACCTGTGCACGAAAATGTTGAGATGCGCGTTTTAGGACATTTCGAGATGCTTTTCGGTTAAAAACGGTTTTGGGGAGATTCTAGGGTCTGGAAAACACTTCAGGCAGTTCGGCGCTCGAAACGGCTCCGGACGGATTTTCGTGCGCATCTACGGCACCTGTGCACGAAAATGTTCAGATGCGCGTTTTAGGACATTTCGAGATGCTTTTCTGTTAAAAACGGTTTTGGGGAGTTTCTAGGGTCTGGGAAACACTTCAGGCAGTTCGGCGCTCGAAACCGCTCCGGACGGATTTTCGTGCGCATCTACGGCACCTGTGCACGAAAATGTTCAGATGCGCGTTTTAGGACATTTCGAGATGCTTTTCTGTTAAAAACGGTTTTGGGGAGTTTCTAGGGTCTGGAAAACACTTCAGGCAGTTCGGCGCTCGAAACGGCTCCGGACGGATTTTCGTGCGCATCTACTGCACCTGTGCACGAAAATGTTCAGATGCGCGTTTTAGGACATTTCGAGATGCTTTTCTGTTAAAAACGGTTTTGGGGAGTTTCTAGGGTCTGGGAAACACTTCAGGCAGTTCGGCGCTCGAAACGGCTCCGGACGGATTTTCGTGCGCATCTACGGCACCTGTGCACGAAAATGTTGAGATGCGCGTTTTAGGACATTTCGAGATGCTTTTCTGTTAAAAACGGTTTTGGGGAGTTTCTAGGGTCTGGGAAACACTTCAGGCAGTTCGGCGCTCGAAACCGCTCCGGACGGATTTTCGTTCGCATCTACGGCACCTGTGCACGAAAATGTTCAGATGCGCGTTTTAGGACATTTCGAGATGCTTTTCTGTTAAAAACGGTTTTGGGGAGTTTCTAGGGTCTGGGAAACACTTCAGGCAGTTCGGCGCTCGAAACGGCTCCGGACGGATTTTCGTGCGCATCTACTGCACCTGTGCACGAAAATGTTCAGATGCGCGATTTAAGACATTTCGAGATGCTTTTCTGTTAAAAACGGTTTTGGGGAGTTTCTAGGGTCTGGAAAACACTTCAGGCAGTTCGGCGCTCGAAACGGCTCCGGACGGATTTTCGTGCGCATCAACGGCACCTGTGCACGAAAATGTTCAGATGCGCGTTTTAGGACATTTCGAGATGCTTTTCTGTTAAAAACGGTTTTGGGGAGTTTCTAGGGTCTGGGAAACACTTCAGGCAGTTCGGCGCTCGAAACGGCTGCGGACGGATTTTCGTGCGCATCTACGGCACCTGTGCAAGAAAATGTTGAGATGCGCGTTTTAGGACATTTCGAGATGCTTTTCGGTTAAAAACGGTTTTGGGGAGTTTCTAGGGTCTGGAAAACACTTCAGGCAGTTCGGCGCTCGAAACGGCTCCGGACGGATTTTCGTGCGCATCTACGGCACCTGTGCACGAAAATGTTCAGATGCGCGTTTTAGGAGATTTCGAGATGCTTTTCTGTTAAAAACGGTTTTGGGGAGTTTCTAGGGTCTGGGAAACACTTCAGGCAGTTCGGCGCTCGAAACGGCTCCGGACGGATTTTCGTGCGTATCTACGGCACCTGTGCACGAAAATGTTCAGATGCGCGTTTTAGGACATTTCGAGATGCTTTTTGGTTAAAAACGGTTTTGGGGAGTTTCTTAGGTCTGGGAAACACTTCAGGCAGTTCGGCGCTCGAAACGGCTCCGGACGGATTTTCGTGCGCATCTACTGCACCTGTGCACGAAAATGTGGAGATGCGCGTTTTAGGACATTTCGAGATGCTTTTCTGTTAAAAACGGTTTTGGGGAGTTTCTAGGGTCTGGGAAACACTTCAGGCAGTTCGGCGCTCGAAACGGCTCCGGACGGATTTTCGTGCGCATCTACGGCACCTGTGCACGAAAATGTCGAGATGCGCGTTTTAGGACATTTCGAGATGCTTTTCTGTTAAAAACGGTTTTGGGGAGTTTCTAGGGTCTGGGAAACACTTCAGGCAGTTCGGCGCTCGAAACGGCTCCGGACGGATTTTCGTGCGCATCTACTGCACCTGTGCACGAAAATGTTGAGATGCGCGTTTTAGGACATTTCGAGATGCTTTTCTGTTAAAAACGGTTTTGGGGAGTTTCTAGGGTCTGGGAAACACTTCAGGCAGTTCGGCGCTCGAAACGGCTCCGGACGGATTTTCGTGCGCATCTACTGCACCTGTGCACGAAAATGTCGAGATGCGCGTTTTAGGACATTTCGAGATGCTTTTCTGTTAAAAACGGTTTTGGGGAGTTTCTAGGGTCTGGGAAACACTTCAGGCAGTTCGGCGCTCGAAACGGCTCCGGACGGATTTTCGTGCGCATCTACTGCACCTGTGCACGAAAATGTACAGATGCGCGTTTTAGGACATTTCGAGATGCTTTTCGGTTAAAAACGGTTTTGGGGAGATTCTAGGGTCTGGAAAACACTTCAGGCAGTTCGGCGCTCGAAACGGCTCCGGACGGATTTTCGTGCGCATCTACGGCACCTGTGCACGAAAATGTTCAGATGCGCGTTTTAGGACATTTCGAGATGCTTTTCTGTTAAAAACGGTTTTGGGGAGTTTCTAGGGTCTGGGAAACACTTGAGGCAGTTCGGCGCTCGAAACGGCTCCGGACGGATTTTCGTGCGCATCAACGGCACCTGTGCACGAAAATGTTGAGATGCGCGTTTTAGGACATTTCGAGATGCTTTTCTGTTAAAAACGGCTTTGGGGAGTTTCTAGGGTCTGGGAAACACTTCAGGCAGTTCGGCGCTCGAAACGGCTCTGGACGGATTTTCGTGCGCATCACTGCACCTGTGCACGAAAATGTTCAGATGCGCGTTTTAGGACATTTCGAGATGCTTTTCTGTTAAAAACGGTTTTGGGGAGTTTCTAGGGTCTGGGAAACACTTCAGGCAGTTCGGCGCTCGAAACGGCTCCGGACGGATTTTCGTGCGCATCTACGGCACCTGTGCACGAAAATGTTCAGATGCGCGTTTTAGGAGATTTCGAGATGCTTTTCTGTTAAAAACGGTTTTGGGGAGTTTCTAGGGTCTGGGAAACACTTCAGGCAGTTCGGCGCTCGAAACGGCTCCGGACGGATTTTCGTGCGCATCTACTGCACCTGTGCACGAAAATGTTCAGATGCGCGTTTTAGGACATTTCGAGATGCTTTTCTGTTAAAAACGGTTTTGGGGAGTTTCTAGGGTCTGGGAAACACTTCAGGCAGTTCGGCGCTCGAAACGGCTCCGGACGGATTTTCGTGCGCATCTACTGCACCTGTGCACGAAAATGTTGAGATGCGCGTTTTAGGACATTTCGAGATGCTTTTCGGTTAAAAACGGTTTTGGGGAGATTCTAGGGTCTGGAAAACACTTCAGGCAGTTCGGCGCTCGAAACGGCTCCGGACGGATTTTCGTGCGCATCTACTGCACCTGTGCACGAAAATGTTGAGATGCGCGTTTTAGGACATTTCGAGATGCTTTTCTGTTAAAAACGGTTTTGGGGAGTTTCTAGGGTCTGGGAAACACTTCAGGCAGTTCGGCGCTCGAAACCGCTCCGGACGGATTTTCGTTCGCATCTACGGCACCTGTGCACGAAAATGTTCAGATGCGCGTTTTAGGACATTTCGAGATGCTTTTCTGTTAAAAACGGTTTTGGGGAGTTTCTAGGGTCTGGGAAACACTTCAGGCAGTTCGGCGCTCGAAACGGCTCCGGACGGATTTTCGTGCGCATCTACTGCACCTGTGCACGAAAATGTTGAGATGCGCGTTTTAGGACATTTCGAGATGCTTTTCGGTTAAAAACGGTTTTGGGGAGATTCTAGGGTCTGGAAAACACTTCAGGCAGTTCGGCGCTCGAAACGGCTCCGGACGGATTTTCGTGCGCATCTACGGCACCTGTGCACGAAAATGTTCAGATGCGCGTTTTAGGACATTTCGAGATGCTTTTCTGTTAAAAACGGTTTTGGGGAGTTTCTAGGGTCTGGGAAACACTTCAGGCAGTTCGGCGCTCGAAACGGCTCCGGACGGATTTTCGTGCGCATCTACTGCACCTGTGCACGAAAATGTTGAGATGCGCGTTTTAGGACATTTCGAGATGCTTTTCGGTTAAAAACGGTTTTGGGGAGATTCTAGGGTCTGGAAAACACTTCAGGCAGTTCGGCGCTCGAAACGGCTCCGGACGGATTTTCGTGCGCATCTACGGCACCTGTGCACGAAAATGTTGAGATGCGCGTTTTAGGACATTTCGAGATGCTTTTCTGTTAAAAACGGTTTTGGGGAGTTTCTAGGGTCTGGGAAACACTTCAGGCAGTTCGGCGCTCGAAACGGCTCCGGACGGATTTTCGTGCGCATCTACTGCACCTGTGCACGAAAATGTTCAGATGCGCGTTTTAGGACATTTCGAGTTGCTTTTCTGTTAAAAACGGTTTTGGGGAGTTTCTAGGGTCTGGAAAACACTTCAGGCAGTTCGGCGCTCGAAACGGCTCCGGACGGATTTTCGTGCGCATCTACGGCACCTGTGCACGAAAATGTTCAGATGCGCGTTTTAGGACATTTCGAGATGCTTTTCTGTTAAAAACGGTTTTGGAGAGTTTCTAGGGTCTGGGCAACACTTCAGGCAGTTCGGCGCTCGAAACGGCTCCGGACGGATTTTCGTGCGCATCTACTGCACCTGTGCACGAAAATGTTCAGATGCGCGTTTTAAGACATTTCGAGATGCTTTTCTGTTAAAAACGGTGTTGGGGAGTTTCTAGGGTCTGGAAAACACTTCAGGCAGTTCGGCGCTCGAAACGGCTCCGGACGGATTTTCGTGCGCATCTACGGCACCTGTGCACGAAAATGTTGAGATGCGCGTTTTAGGACATTTCGAGATGCTTTTCTGTGAAAAACGGTTTTGGGGAGTTTCTAGGGTCTGGGAAACACTTCAGGCAATTCGGCGCTCGAAACGGCTCCGGACGGATTTTCGTGCGCATCTACGGCACCTGTGCACGAAAATGTTCAGATGCGCGTTTTAGGACATTTCGAGATACTTTTCGGTTAAAAACGGTTTTGGGGAGATTCTTGGGTCTGGAAAACACTTCAGGCAGTTCGGCGCTCGAAACGGCTCCGGACGGATTTTCGTACGCATCTACGGCACCTGTGCACGAAAATGTTCAGATGCGCGTTTTAGGAGATTTCGAGATGCTTTTCTGTTAAAAACGGTTTTGGGGAGTTTCTAGGGTCTGGGAAACACTTCAGACAGTTCGGCACTCGAAATGGCTCCGGACGGATTTTCGTGCGCATCTACTGCACCTGTGCACGAAAATGTTCAGATGCTCGTTTTAGGACATTTCGAGATGCTTTTCTGTTAAAAACGGTTTTGGGGAGTTTCTAGGGTCTGGGAAACACTTCAGGCAGTTCGGCGCTCGAAACGGCTTCGGACGGATTTTCGTGCGCATCTACGGCACCTGTGCATGAAAATGTTCAGATGCGCGTTTTAGGACATTTCGATATGCTTTTCGGTTAAAAACGGTTTTGTGGAGTTTCTAGGGTCTGGAAAACACTTCAGGCAGTTCGGCGCTCGAAACGGCTCCGGACGGATTTTCGTGCGCCTCTACTGCACCTGTGCACGAAAATGTTCAGATGCGCGTTTTAGGACATTTCGAGATGCTTTTCTGTTAAAAACGGTTTTGGGGAGTTTCTAGGGTCTGGGAAACACTTCAGGCAGTTCGGCGCTCGAAACGGCTCCGGACGGATTTTCGTGCGCATCTACTGCACCTGTGCACGAAAATGTTCAGATGCGCGTTTTAGGACATTTCGAGATGCCTTTTGGTTAAAAACGGTTTTGGGGAGTTTCTTGGGTCTGGGAAACACTTCAGGCAGTTCGGCGCTCGAAACGGCTCCGGACGGATTTTCGTACGCATCTACTGCAGCTGTGCACGAAAATGTTGAGATGCGCGTTTTAGGACATTTCGAGATGCTTTTCTGTTAAAAACGGTTTTGGGGAGTTTCTAGGGTCTGGGAAACACTTCAGGCAGTTCGGCGCTCGAAACGGCTCCGGACGGATTTTCGTGCGCATCTACTGCACCTGTGCACGAAAATGTTCAGATGCGCGTTTTAGGACATTTCGAGATGCTTTTCTGTTAAAAACGGTTTTGGGGAGTTTCTAGGGTCTGGGAAACACTTGAGGCAGTTCGGCGCTCGAAACGGCTCCGGACGGATTTTCGTGCGCATCAACGGCACCTGTGCACGAAAATGTTGAGATGCGCGTTTTAGGACATTTCGAGATGCTTTTCTGTTAAAAACGGCTTTGGGGAGTTTCTAGGGTCTGGGAAACACTTCAGGCAGTTCGGCGCTCGAAACGGCTCTGGACGGATTTTCGTGCGCATCACTGCACCTGTGCACGAAAATGTTCAGATGCGCGTTTTAGGACATTTCGAGATGCTTTTCTGTTAAAAACGGTTTTGGGGAGTTTCTAGGGTCTGGGAAACACTTCAGGCAGTTCGGCGCTCGAAACGGCTCCGGACGGATTTTCGTGCGCATCTACGGCACCTGTGCACGAAAATGTTCAGATGCGCGTTTTAGGAGATTTCGAGATGCTTTTCTGTTAAAAACGGTTTTGGGGAGTTTCTAGGGTCTGGGAAACACTTCAGGCAGTTCGGCGCTCGAAACGGCTCCGGACGTATTTTCGTGCGCATCTACTGCACCTGTGCACGAAAATGTTCAGATGCGCGTTTTAGGACATTTCGAGATGCTTTTCTGTTAAAAACGGTTTTGGGGAGTTTCTAGGGTCTGGGAAACACTTCAGGCAGTTCGGCGCTCGAAACGGCTCCGGACGGATTTTCGTGCGCATCTACTGCACCTGTGCACGAAAATGTTGAGATGCGCGTTTTAGGACATTTCGAGATGCTTTTCGGTTAAAAACGGTTTTGGGGAGATTCTAGGGTCTGGAAAACACTTCAGGCAGTTCGGCGCTCGAAACGGCTCCGGACGGATTTTCGTGCGCATCTACGGCACCTGTGCACGAAAATGTTCAGATGCGCGTTTTAGGACATTTCGAGATGCTTTTCTGTTAAAAACGGTTTTGGGGAGTTTCTAGGGTCTGGGAAACACTTCAGGCAGTTCGGCGCTCGAAACCGCTCCGGACGGATTTTCGTGCGCATCTACGGCACCTGTGCACGAAAATGTTCAGATGCGCGTTTTAGGACATTTCGAGATGCTTTTCTGTTAAAAACGGTTTTGGGGAGTTTCTAGGGTCTGGAAAACACTTCAGGCAGTTCGGCGCTCGAAACGGCTCCGGACGGATTTTCGTGCGCATCTACTGCACCTGTGCACGAAAATGTTCAGATGCGCGTTTTAGGACATTTCGAGATGCTTTTCTGTTAAAAACGGTTTTGGGGAGTTTCTAGGGTCTGGGAAACACTTCAGGCAGTTCGGCGCTCGAAACGGCTCCGGACGGATTTTCGTGCGCATCTACGGCACCTGTGCACGAAAATGTTGAGATGCGCGTTTTAGGACATTTCGAGATGCTTTTCTGTTAAAAACGGTTTTGGGGAGTTTCTAGGGTCTGGGAAACACTTCAGGCAGTTCGGCGCTCGAAACCGCTCCGGACGGATTTTCGTTCGCATCTACGGCACCTGTGCACGAAAATGTTCAGATGCGCGTTTTAGGACATTTCGAGATGCTTTTCTGTTAAAAACGGTTTTGGGGAGTTTCTAGGGTCTGGGAAACACTTCAGGCAGTTCGGCGCTCGAAACGGCTGCGGACGGATTTTCGTGCGCATCTACGGCACCTGTGCAAGAAAATGTTGAGATGCGCGTTTTAGGACATTTCGAGATGCTTTTCGGTTAAAAACGGTTTTGGGGAGTTTCTAGGGTCTGGAAAACACTTCAGGCAGTTCGGCGCTCGAAACGGCTCCGGACGGATTTTCGTGCGCATCTACGGCACCTGTGCACGAAAATGTTCAGATGCGCGTTTTAGGAGATTTCGAGATGCTTTTCTGTTAAAAACGGTTTTGGGGAGTTTCTAGGGTCTGGGAAACACTTCAGGCAGTTCGGCGCTCGAAACGGCTCCGGACGGATTTTCGTGCGTATCTACGGCACCTGTGCACGAAAATGTTCAGATGCGCGTTTTAGGACATTTCGAGATGCTTTTTGGTTAAAAACGGTTTTGGGGAGTTTCTTAGGTCTGGGAAACACTTCAGGCAGTTCGGCGCTCGAAACGGCTCCGGACGGATTTTCGTGCGCATCTACTGCACCTGTGCACGAAAATGTTCAGATGCGCGATTTAAGACATTTCGAGATGCTTTTCTGTTAAAAACGGTTTTGGGGAGTTTCTAGGGTCTGGAAAACACTTCAGGCAGTTCGGCGCTCGAAACGGCTCCGGACGGATTTTCGTGCGCATCAACGGCACCTGTGCACGAAAATGTTCAGATGCGCGTTTTAGGACATTTCGAGATGCTTTTCTGTTAAAAACGGTTTTGGGGAGTTTCTAGGGTCTGGGAAACACTTCAGGCAGTTCGGCGCTCGAAACGGCTGCGGACGGATTTTCGTGCGCATCTACGGCACCTGTGCAAGAAAATGTTGAGATGCGCGTTTTAGGACATTTCGAGATGCTTTTCGGTTAAAAACGGTTTTGGGGAGTTTCTAGGGTCTGGAAAACACTTCAGGCAGTTCGGCGCTCGAAACGGCTCCGGACGGATTTTCGTGCGCATCTACGGCACCTGTGCACGAAAATGTTCAGATGCGCGTTTTAGGAGATTTCGAGATGCTTTTCTGTTAAAAACGGTTTTGGGGAGTTTCTAGGGTCTGGGAAACACTTCAGGCAGTTCGGCGCTCGAAACGGCTCCGGACGGATTTTCGTGCGTATCTACGGCACCTGTGCACGAAAATGTTCAGATGCGCGTTTTAGGACATTTCGAGATGCTTTTTGGTTAAAAACGGTTTTGGGGAGTTTCTTAGGTCTGGGAAACACTTCAGGCAGTTCGGCGCTCGAAACGGCTCCGGACGGATTTTCGTGCGCATCTACTGCACCTGTGCACGAAAATGTGGAGATGCGCGTTTTAGGACATTTCGAGATGCTTTTCTGTTAAAAACGGTTTTGGGGAGTTTCTAGGGTCTGGGAAACACTTCAGGCAGTTCGGCGCTCGAAACGGCTCCGGACGGATTTTCGTGCGCATCTACGGCACCTGTGCACGAAAATGTCGAGATGCGCGTTTTAGGACATTTCGAGATGCTTTTCTGTTAAAAACGGTTTTGGGGAGTTTCTAGGGTCTGGGAAACACTTCAGGCAGTTCGGCGCTCGAAACGGCTCCGGACGGATTTTCGTGCGCATCTACTGCACCTGTGCACGAAAATGTTGAGATGCGCGTTTTAGGACATTTCGAGATGCTTTTCTGTTAAAAACGGTTTTGGGGAGTTTCTAGGGTCTGGGAAACACTTCAGGCAGTTCGGCGCTCGAAACGGCTCCGGACGGATTTTCGTGCGCATCTACTGCACCTGTGCACGAAAATGTCGAGATGCGCGTTTTAGGACATTTCGAGATGCTTTTCTGTTAAAAACGGTTTTGGGGAGTTTCTAGGGTCTGGGAAACACTTCAGGCAGTTCGGCGCTCGAAACGGCTCCGGACGGATTTTCGTGCGCATCTACTGCACCTGTGCACGAAAATGTACAGATGCGCGTTTTAGGACATTTCGAGATGCTTTTCGGTTAAAAACGGTTTTGGGGAGATTCTAGGGTCTGGAAAACACTTCAGGCAGTTCGGCGCTCGAAACGGCTCCGGACGGATTTTCGTGCGCATCTACGGCACCTGTGCACGAAAATGTTCAGATGCGCGTTTTAGGACATTTCGAGATGCTTTTCTGTTAAAAACGGTTTTGGGGAGTTTCTAGGGTCTGGGAAACACTTGAGGCAGTTCGGCGCTCGAAACGGCTCCGGACGGATTTTCGTGCGCATCAACGGCACCTGTGCACGAAAATGTTGAGATGCGCGTTTTAGGACATTTCGAGATGCTTTTCTGTTAAAAACGGCTTTGGGGAGTTTCTAGGGTCTGGGAAACACTTCAGGCAGTTCGGCGCTCGAAACGGCTCTGGACGGATTTTCGTGCGCATCACTGCACCTGTGCACGAAAATGTTCAGATGCGCGTTTTAGGACATTTCGAGATGCTTTTCTGTTAAAAACGGTTTTGGGGAGTTTCTAGGGTCTGGGAAACACTTCAGGCAGTTCGGCGCTCGAAACGGCTCCGGACGGATTTTCGTGCGCATCTACGGCACCTGTGCACGAAAATGTTGAGATGCGCGTTTTAGGACATTTCGAGATGCTTTTCTGTTAAAAACGGTTTTGGGGAGTTTCTAGGGTCTGGGAAACACTTCAGGCAGTTCGGCGCTCGAAACGGCTCCGGACGGATTTTCGTGCGCATCTACTGCACCTGTGCACGAAAATGTTCAGATGCGCGTTTTAGGACATTTCGAGTTGCTTTTCTGTTAAAAACGGTTTTGGGGAGTTTCTAGGGTCTGGAAAACACTTCAGGCAGTTCGGCGCTCGAAACGGCTCCGGACGGATTTTCGTGCGCATCTACGGCACCTGTGCACGAAAATGTTCAGATGCGCGTTTTAGGACATTTCGAGATGCTTTTCTGTTAAAAACGGTTTTGGAGAGTTTCTAGGGTCTGGGCAACACTTCAGGCAGTTCGGCGCTCGAAACGGCTCCGGACGGATTTTCGTGCGCATCTACTGCACCTGTGCACGAAAATGTTCAGATGCGCGTTTTAAGACATTTCGAGATGCTTTTCTGTTAAAAACGGTGTTGGGGAGTTTCTAGGGTCTGGAAAACACTTCAGGCAGTTCGGCGCTCGAAACGGCTCCGGACGGATTTTCGTGCGCATCTACGGCACCTGTGCACGAAAATGTTGAGATGCGCGTTTTAGGACATTTCGAGATGCTTTTCTGTGAAAAACGGTTTTGGGGAGTTTCTAGGGTCTGGGAAACACTTCAGGCAATTCGGCGCTCGAAACGGCTCCGGACGGATTTTCGTGCGCATCTACGGCACCTGTGCACGAAAATGTTCAGATGCGCGTTTTAGGACATTTCGAGATACTTTTCGGTTAAAAACGGTTTTGGGGAGATTCTTGGGTCTGGAAAACACTTCAGACAGTTCGGCACTCGAAATGGCTCCGGACGGATTTTCGTGCGCATCTACTGCACCTGTGCACGAAAATGTTCAGATGCTCGTTTTAGGACATTTCGAGATGCTTTTCTGTTAAAAACGGTTTTGGGGAGTTTCTAGGGTCTGGGAAACACTTCAGGCAGTTCGGCGCTCGAAACGGCTTCGGACGGATTTTCGTGCGCATCTACGGCACCTGTGCATGAAAATGTTCAGATGCGCGTTTTAGGACATTTCGATATGCTTTTCGGTTAAAAACGGTTTTGTGGAGTTTCTAGGGTCTGGAAAACACTTCAGGCAGTTCGGCGCTCGAAACGGCTCCGGACGGATTTTCGTGCGCCTCTACTGCACCTGTGCACGAAAATGTTCAGATGCGCGTTTTAGGACATTTCGAGATGCTTTTCTGTTAAAAACGGTTTTGGGGAGTTTCTAGGGTCTGGGAAACACTTCAGGCAGTTCGGCGCTCGAAACGGCTCCGGACGGATTTTCGTGCGCATCTACTGCACCTGTGCACGAAAATGTTCAGATGCGCGTTTTAGGACATTTCGAGATGCCTTTTGGTTAAAAACGGTTTTGGGGAGTTTCTTGGGTCTGGGAAACACTTCAGGCAGTTCGGCGCTCGAAACGGCTCCGGACGGATTTTCGTACGCATCTACTGCAGCTGTGCACGAAAATGTTGAGATGCGCGTTTTAGGACATTTCGAGATGCTTTTCTGTTAAAAACGGTTTTGGGGAGTTTCTAGGGTCTGGGAAACACTTCAGGCAGTTCGGCGCTCGAAACGGCTCCGGACGGATTTTCGTGCGCATCTACTGCACCTGTGCACGAAAATGTTCAGATGCGCGTTTTAGGACATTTCGAGATGCTTTTCTGTTAAAAACGGTTTTGGGGAGTTTCTAGGGTCTGGGAAACACTTGAGGCAGTTCGGCGCTCGAAACGGCTCCGGACGGATTTTCGTGCGCATCAACGGCACCTGTGCACGAAAATGTTGAGATGCGCGTTTTAGGACATTTCGAGATGCTTTTCTGTTAAAAACGGCTTTGGGGAGTTTCTAGGGTCTGGGAAACACTTCAGGCAGTTCGGCGCTCGAAACGGCTCTGGACGGATTTTCGTGCGCATCACTGCACCTGTGCACGAAAATGTTCAGATGCGCGTTTTAGGACATTTCGAGATGCTTTTCTGTTAAAAACGGTTTTGGGGAGTTTCTAGGGTCTGGGAAACACTTCAGGCAGTTCGGCGCTCGAAACGGCTCCGGACGGATTTTCGTGCGCATCTACGGCACCTGTGCACGAAAATGTTCAGATGCGCGTTTTAGGAGATTTCGAGATGCTTTTCTGTTAAAAACGGTTTTGGGGAGTTTCTAGGGTCTGGGAAACACTTCAGGCAGTTCGGCGCTCGAAACGGCTCCGGACGTATTTTCGTGCGCATCTACTGCACCTGTGCACGAAAATGTTCAGATGCGCGTTTTAGGACATTTCGAGATGCTTTTCTGTTAAAAACGGTTTTGGGGAGTTTCTAGGGTCTGGGAAACACTTCAGGCAGTTCGGCGCTCGAAACGGCTCCGGACGGATTTTCGTGCGCATCTACTGCACCTGTGCACGAAAATGTTGAGATGCGCGTTTTAGGACATTTCGAGATGCTTTTCGGTTAAAAACGGTTTTGGGGAGATTCTAGGGTCTGGAAAACACTTCAGGCAGTTCGGCGCTCGAAACGGCTCCGGACGGATTTTCGTGCGCATCTACGGCACCTGTGCACGAAAATGTTCAGATGCGCGTTTTAGGACATTTCGAGATGCTTTTCTGTTAAAAACGGTTTTGGGGAGTTTCTAGGGTCTGGGAAACACTTGAGGCAGTTCGGCGCTCGAAACCGCTCCGGACGGATTTTCGTGCGCATCTACGGCACCTGTGCACGAAAATGTTCAGATGCGCGTTTTAGGACATTTCGAGATGCTTTTCTGTTAAAAACGGTTTTGGGGAGTTTCTAGGGTCTGGAAAACACTTCAGGCAGTTCGGCGCTCGAAACGGCTCCGGACGGATTTTCGTGCGCATCTACTGCACCTGTGCACGAAAATGTTCAGATGCGCGTTTTAGGACATTTCGAGATGCTTTTCTGTTAAAAACGGTTTTGGGGAGTTTCTAGGGTCTGGGAAACACTTCAGGCAGTTCGGCGCTCGAAACGGCTCCGGACGGATTTTCGTGCGCATCTACGGCACCTGTGCACGAAAATGTTGAGATGCGCGTTTTAGGACATTTCGAGATGCTTTTCTGTTAAAAACGGTTTTGGGGAGTTTCTAGGGTCTGGGAAACACTTCAGGCAGTTCGGCGCTCGAAACCGCTCCGGACGGATTTTCGTTCGCATCTACGGCACCTGTGCACGAAAATGTTCAGATGCGCGTTTTAGGACATTTCGAGATGCTTTTCTGTTAAAAACGGTTTTGGGGAGTTTCTAGGGTCTGGGAAACACTTCAGGCAGTTCGGCGCTCGAAACGGCTCCGGACGGATTTTCGTGCGCATCTACTGCACCTGTGCACGAAAATGTTCAGATGCGCGATTTAAGACATTTCGAGATGCTTTTCTGTTAAAAACGGTTTTGGGGAGTTTCTAGGGTCTGGAAAACACTTCAGGCAGTTCGGCGCTCGAAACGGCTCCGGACGGATTTTCGTGCGCATCAACGGCACCTGTGCACGAAAATGTTCAGATGCGCGTTTTAGGACATTTCGAGATGCTTTTCTGTTAAAAACGGTTTTGGGGAGTTTCTAGGGTCTGGGAAACACTTCAGGCAGTTCGGCGCTCGAAACGGCTGCGGACGGATTTTCGTGCGCATCTACGGCACCTGTGCAAGAAAATGTTGAGATGCGCGTTTTAGGACATTTCGAGATGCTTTTCGGTTAAAAACGGTTTTGGGGAGTTTCTAGGGTCTGGAAAACACTTCAGGCAGTTCGGCGCTCGAAACGGCTCCGGACGGATTTTCGTGCGCATCTACGGCACCTGTGCACGAAAATGTTCAGATGCGCGTTTTAGGAGATTTCGAGATGCTTTTCTGTTAAAAACGGTTTTGGGGAGTTTCTAGGGTCTGGGAAACACTTCAGGCAGTTCGGCGCTCGAAACGGCTCCGGACGGATTTTCGTGCGTATCTACGGCACCTGTGCACGAAAATGTTCAGATGCGCGTTTTAGGACATTTCGAGATGCTTTTTGGTTAAAAACGGTTTTGGGGAGTTTCTTAGGTCTGGGAAACACTTCAGGCAGTTCGGCGCTCGAAACGGCTCCGGACGGATTTTCGTGCGCATCTACTGCACCTGTGCACGAAAATGTGGAGATGCGCGTTTTAGGACATTTCGAGATGCTTTTCTGTTAAAAACGGTTTTGGGGAGTTTCTAGGGTCTGGGAAACACTTCAGGCAGTTCGGCGCTCGAAACGGCTCCGGACGGATTTTCGTGCGCATCTACGGCACCTGTGCACGAAAATGTCGAGATGCGCGTTTTAGGACATTTCGAGATGCTTTTCTGTTAAAAACGGTTTTGGGGAGTTTCTAGGGTCTGGGAAACACTTCAGGCAGTTCGGCGCTCGAAACGGCTCCGGACGGATTTTCGTGCGCATCTACTGCACCTGTGCACGAAAATGTTGAGATGCGCGTTTTAGGACATTTCGAGATGCTTTTCTGTTAAAAACGGTTTTGGGGAGTTTCTAGGGTCTGGGAAACACTTCAGGCAGTTCGGCGCTCGAAACGGCTCCGGACGGATTTTCGTGCGCATCTACTGCACCTGTGCACGAAAATGTCGAGATGCGCGTTTTAGGACATTTCGAGATGCTTTTCTGTTAAAAACGGTTTTGGGGAGTTTCTAGGGTCTGGGAAACACTTCAGGCAGTTCGGCGCTCGAAACGGCTCCGGACGGATTTTCGTGCGCATCTACTGCACCTGTGCACGAAAATGTACAGATGCGCGTTTTAGGACATTTCGAGATGCTTTTCGGTTAAAAACGGTTTTGGGGAGATTCTAGGGTCTGGAAAACACTTCAGGCAGTTCGGCGCTCGAAACGGCTCCGGACGGATTTTCGTGCGCATCTACGGCACCTGTGCACGAAAATGTTCAGATGCGCGTTTTAGGACATTTCGAGATGCTTTTCTGTTAAAAACGGTTTTGGGGAGTTTCTAGGGTCTGGGAAACACTTGAGGCAGTTCGGCGCTCGAAACGGCTCCGGACGGATTTTCGTGCGCATCAACGGCACCTGTGCACGAAAATGTTGAGATGCGCGTTTTAGGACATTTCGAGATGCTTTTCTGTTAAAAACGGCTTTGGGGAGTTTCTAGGGTCTGGGAAACACTTCAGGCAGTTCGGCGCTCGAAACGGCTCTGGACGGATTTTCGTGCGCATCACTGCACCTGTGCACGAAAATGTTCAGATGCGCGTTTTAGGACATTTCGAGATGCTTTTCTGTTAAAAACGGTTTTGGGGAGTTTCTAGGGTCTGGGAAACACTTCAGGCAGTTCGGCGCTCGAAACGGCTCCGGACGGATTTTCGTGCGCATCTACGGCACCTGTGCACGAAAATGTTCAGATGCGCGTTTTAGGAGATTTCGAGATGCTTTTCTGTTAAAAACGGTTTTGGGGAGTTTCTAGGGTCTGGGAAACACTTCAGGCAGTTCGGCGCTCGAAACGGCTCCGGACGGATTTTCGTGCGCATCTACTGCACCTGTGCACGAAAATGTTCAGATGCGCGTTTTAGGACATTTCGAGATGCTTTTCTGTTAAAAACGGTTTTGGGGAGTTTCTAGGGTCTGGGAAACACTTCAGGCAGTTCGGCGCTCGAAACGGCTCCGGACGGATTTTCGTGCGCATCTACTGCACCTGTGCACGAAAATGTTGAGATGCGCGTTTTAGGACATTTCGAGATGCTTTTCGGTTAAAAACGGTTTTGGGGAGATTCTAGGGTCTGGAAAACACTTCAGGCAGTTCGGCGCTCGAAACGGCTCCGGACGGATTTTCGTGCGCATCTACGGCACCTGTGCACGAAAATGTTCAGATGCGCGTTTTAGGACATTTCGAGATGCTTTTCTGTTAAAAACGGTTTTGGGGAGTTTCTAGGGTCTGGGAAACACTTCAGGCAGTTCGGCGCTCGAAACGGCTCCGGACGGATTTTCGTGCGCATCTACTGCACCTGTGCACGAAAATGTTGAGATGCGCGTTTTAGGACATTTCGAGATGCTTTTCGGTTAAAAACGGTTTTGGGGAGATTCTAGGGTCTGGAAAACACTTCAGGCAGTTCGGCGCTCGAAACGGCTCCGGACGGATTTTCGTGCGCATCTACGGCACCTGTGCACGAAAATGTTGAGATGCGCGTTTTAGGACATTTCGAGATGCTTTTCTGTTAAAAACGGTTTTGGGGAGTTTCTAGGGTCTGGGAAACACTTCAGGCAGTTCGGCGCTCGAAACGGCTCCGGACGGATTTTCGTGCGCATCTACTGCACCTGTGCACGAAAATGTTCAGATGCGCGTTTTAGGACATTTCGAGTTGCTTTTCTGTTAAAAACGGTTTTGGGGAGTTTCTAGGGTCTGGAAAACACTTCAGGCAGTTCGGCGCTCGAAACGGCTCCGGACGGATTTTCGTGCGCATCTACGGCACCTGTGCACGAAAATGTTCAGATGCGCGTTTTAGGACATTTCGAGATGCTTTTCTGTTAAAAACGGTTTTGGAGAGTTTCTAGGGTCTGGGCAACACTTCAGGCAGTTCGGCGCTCGAAACGGCTCCGGACGGATTTTCGTGCGCATCTACTGCACCTGTGCACGAAAATGTTCAGATGCGCGTTTTAAGACATTTCGAGATGCTTTTCTGTTAAAAACGGTGTTGGGGAGTTTCTAGGGTCTGGAAAACACTTCAGGCAGTTCGGCGCTCGAAACGGCTCCGGACGGATTTTCGTGCGCATCTACGGCACCTGTGCACGAAAATGTTGAGATGCGCGTTTTAGGACATTTCGAGATGCTTTTCTGTGAAAAACGGTTTTGGGGAGTTTCTAGGGTCTGGGAAACACTTCAGGCAATTCGGCGCTCGAAACGGCTCCGGACGGATTTTCGTGCGCATCTACGGCACCTGTGCACGAAAATGTTCAGATGCGCGTTTTAGGACATTTCGAGATACTTTTCGGTTAAAAACGGTTTTGGGGAGATTCTTGGGTCTGGAAAACACTTCAGGCAGTTCGGCGCTCGAAACGGCTCCGGACGGATTTTCGTACGCATCTACGGCACCTGTGCACGAAAATGTTCAGATGCGCGTTTTAGGAGATTTCGAGATGCTTTTCTGTTAAAAACGGTTTTGGGGAGTTTCTAGGGTCTGGGAAACACTTCAGACAGTTCGGCACTCGAAATGGCTCCGGACGGATTTTCGTGCGCATCTACTGCACCTGTGCACGAAAATGTTCAGATGCTCGTTTTAGGACATTTCGAGATGCTTTTCTGTTAAAAACGGTTTTGGGGAGTTTCTAGGGTCTGGGAAACACTTCAGGCAGTTCGGCGCTCGAAACGGCTTCGGACGGATTTTCGTGCGCATCTACGGCACCTGTGCATGAAAATTTTCAGATGCGCGTTTTAGGACATTTCGATATGCTTTTCGGTTAAAAACGGTTTTGTGGAGTTTCTAGGGTCTGGAAAACACTTCAGGCAGTTCGGCGCTCGAAACGGCTCCGGACGGATTTTCGTGCGCCTCTACTGCACCTGTGCACGAAAATGTTCAGATGCGCGTTTTAGGACATTTCGAGATGCTTTTCTGTTAAAAACGGTTTTGGGGAGTTTCTAGGGTCTGGGAAACACTTCAGGCAGTTCGGCGCTCGAAACGGCTCCGGACGGATTTTCGTGCGCATCTACTGCACCTGTGCACGAAAATGTTCAGATGCGCGTTTTAGGACATTTCGAGATGCCTTTTGGTTAAAAACGGTTTTGGGGAGTTTCTTGGGTCTGGGAAACACTTCAGGCAGTTCGGCGCTCGAAACGGCTCCGGACGGATTTTCGTACGCATCTACTGCAGCTGTGCACGAAAATGTTGAGATGCGCGTTTTAGGACATTTCGAGATGCTTTTCTGTTAAAAACGGTTTTGGGGAGTTTCTAGGGTCTGGGAAACACTTCAGGCAGTTCGGCGCTCGAAACGGCTCCGGACGGATTTTCGTGCGCATCTACTGCACCTGTGCACGAAAATGTTCAGATGCGCGTTTTAGGACATTTCGAGATGCTTTTCTGTTAAAAACGGTTTTGGGGAGTTTCTAGGGTCTGGGAAACACTTGAGGCAGTTCGGCGCTCGAAACGGCTCCGGACGGATTTTCGTGCGCATCAACGGCACCTGTGCACGAAAATGTTGAGATGCGCGTTTTAGGACATTTCGAGATGCTTTTCTGTTAAAAACGGCTTTGGGGAGTTTCTAGGGTCTGGGAAACACTTCAGGCAGTTCGGCGCTCGAAACGGCTCTGGACGGATTTTCGTGCGCATCACTGCACCTGTGCACGAAAATGTTCAGATGCGCGTTTTAGGACATTTCGAGATGCTTTTCTGTTAAAAACGGTTTTGGGGAGTTTCTAGGGTCTGGGAAACACTTCAGGCAGTTCGGCGCTCGAAACGGCTCCGGACGGATTTTCGTGCGCATCTACGGCACCTGTGCACGAAAATGTTCAGATGCGCGTTTTAGGAGATTTCGAGATGCTTTTCTGTTAAAAACGGTTTTGGGGAGTTTCTAGGGTCTGGGAAACACTTCAGGCAGTTCGGCGCTCGAAACGGCTCCGGACGTATTTTCGTGCGCATCTACTGCACCTGTGCACGAAAATGTTCAGATGCGCGTTTTAGGACATTTCGAGATGCTTTTCTGTTAAAAACGGTTTTGGGGAGTTTCTAGGGTCTGGGAAACACTTCAGGCAGTTCGGCGCTCGAAACGGCTCCGGACGGATTTTCGTGCGCATCTACTGCACCTGTGCACGAAAATGTTGAGATGCGCGTTTTAGGACATTTCGAGATGCTTTTCGGTTAAAAACGGTTTTGGGGAGATTCTAGGGTCTGGAAAACACTTCAGGCAGTTCGGCGCTCGAAACGGCTCCGGACGGATTTTCGTGCGCATCTACGGCACCTGTGCACGAAAATGTTCAGATGCGCGTTTTAGGACATTTCGAGATGCTTTTCTGTTAAAAACGGTTTTGGGGAGTTTCTAGGGTCTGGGAAACACTTCAGGCAGTTCGGCGCTCGAAACCGCTCCGGACGGATTTTCGTGCGCATCTACGGCACCTGTGCACGAAAATGTTCAGATGCGCGTTTTAGGACATTTCGAGATGCTTTTCTGTTAAAAACGGTTTTGGGGAGTTTCTAGGGTCTGGAAAACACTTCAGGCAGTTCGGCGCTCGAAACGGCTCCGGACGGATTTTCGTGCGCATCTACTGCACCTGTGCACGAAAATGTTCAGATGCGCGTTTTAGGACATTTCGAGATGCTTTTCTGTTAAAAACGGTTTTGGGGAGTTTCTAGGGTCTGGGAAACACTTCAGGCAGTTCGGCGCTCGAAACGGCTCCGGACGGATTTTCGTGCGCATCTACGGCACCTGTGCACGAAAATGTTGAGATGCGCGTTTTAGGACATTTCGAGATGCTTTTCTGTTAAAAACGGTTTTGGGGAGTTTCTAGGGTCTGGGAAACACTTCAGGCAGTTCGGCGCTCGAAACCGCTCCGGACGGATTTTCGTTCGCATCTACGGCACCTGTGCACGAAAATGTTCAGATGCGCGTTTTAGGACATTTCGAGATGCTTTTCTGTTAAAAACGGTTTTGGGGAGTTTCTAGGGTCTGGGAAACACTTCAGGCAGTTCGGCGCTCGAAACGGCTGCGGACGGATTTTCGTGCGCATCTACGGCACCTGTGCAAGAAAATGTTGAGATGCGCGTTTTAGGACATTTCGAGATGCTTTTCGGTTAAAAACGGTTTTGGGGAGTTTCTAGGGTCTGGAAAACACTTCAGGCAGTTCGGCGCTCGAAACGGCTCCGGACGGATTTTCGTGCGCATCTACGGCACCTGTGCACGAAAATGTTCAGATGCGCGTTTTAGGAGATTTCGAGATGCTTTTCTGTTAAAAACGGTTTTGGGGAGTTTCTAGGGTCTGGGAAACACTTCAGGCAGTTCGGCGCTCGAAACGGCTCCGGACGGATTTTCGTGCGTATCTACGGCACCTGTGCACGAAAATGTTCAGATGCGCGTTTTAGGACATTTCGAGATGCTTTTTGGTTAAAAACGGTTTTGGGGAGTTTCTTAGGTCTGGGAAACACTTCAGGCAGTTCGGCGCTCGAAACGGCTCCGGACGGATTTTCGTGCGCATCTACTGCACCTGTGCACGAAAATGTTCAGATGCGCGATTTAAGACATTTCGAGATGCTTTTCTGTTAAAAACGGTTTTGGGGAGTTTCTAGGGTCTGGAAAACACTTCAGGCAGTTCGGCGCTCGAAACGGCTCCGGACGGATTTTCGTGCGCATCAACGGCACCTGTGCACGAAAATGTTCAGATGCGCGTTTTAGGACATTTCGAGATGCTTTTCTGTTAAAAACGGTTTTGGGGAGTTTCTAGGGTCTGGGAAACACTTCAGGCAGTTCGGCGCTCGAAACGGCTGCGGACGGATTTTCGTGCGCATCTACGGCACCTGTGCAAGAAAATGTTGAGATGCGCGTTTTAGGACATTTCGAGATGCTTTTCGGTTAAAAACGGTTTTGGGGAGTTTCTAGGGTCTGGAAAACACTTCAGGCAGTTCGGCGCTCGAAACGGCTCCGGACGGATTTTCGTGCGCATCTACGGCACCTGTGCACGAAAATGTTCAGATGCGCGTTTTAGGAGATTTCGAGATGCTTTTCTGTTAAAAACGGTTTTGGGGAGTTTCTAGGGTCTGGGAAACACTTCAGGCAGTTCGGCGCTCGAAACGGCTCCGGACGGATTTTCGTGCGTATCTACGGCACCTGTGCACGAAAATGTTCAGATGCGCGTTTTAGGACATTTCGAGATGCTTTTTGGTTAAAAACGGTTTTGGGGAGTTTCTTAGGTCTGGGAAACACTTCAGGCAGTTCGGCGCTCGAAACGGCTCCGGACGGATTTTCGTGCGCATCTACTGCACCTGTGCACGAAAATGTGGAGATGCGCGTTTTAGGACATTTCGAGATGCTTTTCTGTTAAAAACGGTTTTGGGGAGTTTCTAGGGTCTGGGAAACACTTCAGGCAGTTCGGCGCTCGAAACGGCTCCGGACGGATTTTCGTGCGCATCTACGGCACCTGTGCACGAAAATGTCGAGATGCGCGTTTTAGGACATTTCGAGATGCTTTTCTGTTAAAAACGGTTTTGGGGAGTTTCTAGGGTCTGGGAAACACTTCAGGCAGTTCGGCGCTCGAAACGGCTCCGGACGGATTTTCGTGCGCATCTACTGCACCTGTGCACGAAAATGTTGAGATGCGCGTTTTAGGACATTTCGAGATGCTTTTCTGTTAAAAACGGTTTTGGGGAGTTTCTAGGGTCTGGGAAACACTTCAGGCAGTTCGGCGCTCGAAACGGCTCCGGACGGATTTTCGTGCGCATCTACTGCACCTGTGCACGAAAATGTCGAGATGCGCGTTTTAGGACATTTCGAGATGCTTTTCTGTTAAAAACGGTTTTGGGGAGTTTCTAGGGTCTGGGAAACACTTCAGGCAGTTCGGCGCTCGAAACGGCTCCGGACGGATTTTCGTGCGCATCTACTGCACCTGTGCACGAAAATGTACAGATGCGCGTTTTAGGACATTTCGAGATGCTTTTCGGTTAAAAACGGTTTTGGGGAGATTCTAGGGTCTGGAAAACACTTCAGGCAGTTCGGCGCTCGAAACGGCTCCGGACGGATTTTCGTGCGCATCTACGGCACCTGTGCACGAAAATGTTCAGATGCGCGTTTTAGGACATTTCGAGATGCTTTTCTGTTAAAAACGGTTTTGGGGAGTTTCTAGGGTCTGGGAAACACTTGAGGCAGTTCGGCGCTCGAAACGGCTCCGGACGGATTTTCGTGCGCATCAACGGCACCTGTGCACGAAAATGTTGAGATGCGCGTTTTAGGACATTTCGAGATGCTTTTCTGTTAAAAACGGCTTTGGGGAGTTTCTAGGGTCTGGGAAACACTTCAGGCAGTTCGGCGCTCGAAACGGCTCTGGACGGATTTTCGTGCGCATCACTGCACCTGTGCACGAAAATGTTCAGATGCGCGTTTTAGGACATTTCGAGATGCTTTTCTGTTAAAAACGGTTTTGGGGAGTTTCTAGGGTCTGGGAAACACTTCAGGCAGTTCGGCGCTCGAAACGGCTCCGGACGGATTTTCGTGCGCATCTACGGCACCTGTGCACGAAAATGTTCAGATGCGCGTTTTAGGAGATTTCGAGATGCTTTTCTGTTAAAAACGGTTTTGGGGAGTTTCTAGGGTCTGGGAAACACTTCAGGCAGTTCGGCGCTCGAAACGGCTCCGGACGGATTTTCGTGCGCATCTACTGCACCTGTGCACGAAAATGTTCAGATGCGCGTTTTAGGACATTTCGAGATGCTTTTCTGTTAAAAACGGTTTTGGGGAGTTTCTAGGGTCTGGGAAACACTTCAGGCAGTTCGGCGCTCGAAACGGCTCCGGACGGATTTTCGTGCGCATCTACTGCACCTGTGCACGAAAATGTTGAGATGCGCGTTTTAGGACATTTCGAGATGCTTTTCGGTTAAAAACGGTTTTGGGGAGATTCTAGGGTCTGGAAAACACTTCAGGCAGTTCGGCGCTCGAAACGGCTCCGGACGGATTTTCGTGCGCATCTACGGCACCTGTGCACGAAAATGTTCAGATGCGCGTTTTAGGACATTTCGAGATGCTTTTCTGTTAAAAACGGTTTTGGGGAGTTTCTAGGGTCTGGGAAACACTTCAGGCAGTTCGGCGCTCGAAACCGCTCCGGACGGATTTTCGTGCGCATCTACGGCACCTGTGCACGAAAATGTTCAGATGCGCGTTTTAGGACATTTCGAGATGCTTTTCTGTTAAAAACGGTTTTGGGGAGTTTCTAGGGTCTGGAAAACACTTCAGGCAGTTCGGCGCTCGAAACGGCTCCGGACGGATTTTCGTGCGCATCTACTGCACCTGTGCACGAAAATGTTCAGATGCGCGTTTTAGGACATTTCGAGATGCTTTTCTGTTAAAAACGTTTTTTGGGGAGTTTCTAGGGTCTGGGAAACACTTCAGGCAGTTCGGCGCTCGAAACGGCTCCGGACGGATTTTCGTGCGCATCTACTGCACCTGTGCACGAAAATGATCAGATGCGCGTTTTAGGACATTTCGAGATGCTTTTCTGTTAAAAACGGTTTTGGGGAGTTTCTAGGGTCTGGGAAACACTTCAGGCAGTTCGGCGCTCGAAACG
The DNA here is from genome assembly GCA_028538565.1 of Umbellularia californica. Lineage (NCBI taxonomy): Eukaryota > Viridiplantae > Streptophyta > Magnoliopsida > Laurales > Lauraceae > Umbellularia > Umbellularia californica. The sequence continues at coordinate 47,281,081 of JAPQWN010000007.1, forward strand.
GCTCCGGACGGATTTTCGTGCGCATCTACGGCACCTGTGCACGAAAATGTTGAGATGCGCGTTTTAGGACATTTCGAGATGCTTTTCTGTTAAAAACGGTTTTGGGGAGTTTCTAGGGTCTGGGAAACACTTCAGGCAGTTCGGCGCTCGAAACCGCTCCGGACGGATTTTCGTTCGCATCTACGGCACCTGTGCACGAAAATGTTCAGATGCGCGTTTTAGGACATTTCGAGATGCTTTTCTGTTAAAAACGGTTTTGGGGAGTTTCTAGGGTCTGGGAAACACTTCAGGCAGTTCGGCGCTCGAAACGGCTCCGGACGGATTTTCGTGCGCATCTACTGCACCTGTGCACGAAAATGTTCAGATGCGCGTTTTAAGACATTTCGAGATGCTTTTCTGTTAAAAACGGTTTTGGGGAGTTTCTAGGGTCTGGAAAACACTTCAGGCAGTTCGGCGCTCGAAACGGCTCCGGACGGATTTTCGTGCGCATCAACGGCACCTGTGCACGAAAATGTTCAGATGCGCGTTTTAGGACATTTCGAGATGCTTTTCTGTTAAAAACGGTTTTGGGGAGTTTCTAGGGTCTGGGAAACACTTCAGGCAGTTCGGCGCTCGAAACGGCTGCGGACGGATTTTCGTGCGCATCTACGGCACCTGTGCAAGAAAATGTTGAGATGCGCGTTTTAGGACATTTCGAGATGCTTTTCGGTTAAAAACGGTTTTGGGGAGTTTCTAGGGTCTGGAAAACACTTCAGGCAGTTCGGCGCTCGAAACGGCTCCGGACGGATTTTCGTGCGCATCTACGGCACCTGTGCACGAAAATGTTCAGATGCGCGTTTTAGGAGATTTCGAGATGCTTTTCTGTTAAAAACGGTTTTGGGGAGTTTCTAGGGTCTGGGAAACACTTCAGGCAGTTCGGCGCTCGAAACGGCTCCGGACGGATTTTCGTGCGTATCTACGGCACCTGTGCACGAAAATGTTCAGATGCGCGTTTTAGGACATTTCGAGATGCTTTTTGGTTAAAAACGGTTTTGGGGAGTTTCTTAGGTCTGGGAAACACTTCAGGCAGTTCGGCGCTCGAAACGGCTCCGGACGGATTTTCGTGCGCATCTACTGCACCTGTGCACGAAAATGTGGAGATGCGCGTTTTAGGACATTTCGAGATGCTTTTCTGTTAAAAACGGTTTTGGGGAGTTTCTAGGGTCTGGGAAACACTTCAGGCAGTTCGGCGCTCGAAACGGCTCCGGACGGATTTTCGTGCGCATCTACGGCACCTGTGCACGAAAATGTCGAGATGCGCGTTTTAGGACATTTCGAGATGCTTTTCTGTTAAAAACGGTTTTGGGGAGTTTCTAGGGTCTGGGAAACACTTCAGGCAGTTCGGCGCTCGAAACGGCTCCGGACGGATTTTCGTGCGCATCTACTGCACCTGTGCACGAAAATGTTCAGATGCGCGTTTTAGGACATTTCGAGATGCTTTTCTGTTAAAAACGGTTTTGGGGAGTTTCTAGGGTCTGGGAAACACTTCAGGCAGTTCGGCGCTCGAAACGGCTCCGGACGGATTTTCGTGCGCATCTACTGCACCTGTGCACGAAAATGTTCAGATGCGCGTTTTAGGACATTTCGAGATGCTTTTCTGTTAAAAACGGTTTTGGGGAGTTTCTAGGGTCTGGGAAACACTTCAGGCAGTTCGGCGCTCGAAACGGCTCCGGACGGATTTTCGTGCGCATCTACTGCACCTGTGCACGAAAATGTTCAGATGCGCGTTTTAGGACATTTCGAGATGCTTTTCGGTTAAAAACGGTTTTGGGGAGATTCTAGGGTCTGGAAAACACTTCAGGCAGTTCGGCGCTCGAAACGGCTCCGGACGGATTTTCGTGCGCATCTACGGCACCTGTGCACGAAAATGTTCAGATGCGCGTTTTAGGACATTTCGAGATGCTTTTCTGTTAAAAACGGTTTTGGGGAGTTTCTAGGGTCTGGGAAACACTTGAGGCAGTTCGGCGCTCGAAACGGCTCCGGACGGATTTTCGTGCGCATCAACGGCACCTGTGCACGAAAATGTTGAGATGCGCGTTTTAGGACATTTCGAGATGCTTTTCTGTTAAAAACGGCTTTGGGGAGTTTCTAGGGTCTGGGAAACACTTCAGGCAGTTCGGCGCTCGAAACCGCTCCGGACGGATTTTCGTGCGCATCTACGGCACCTGTGCACGAAAATGTTCAGATGCGCGTTTTAGGAGATTTCGAGATGCTTTTCTGTTAAAAACGGTTTTGGGGAGTTTCTAGGGTCTGGGAAACACTTCAGGCAGTTCGGCGCTCGAAACGGCTCCGGACGGATTTTCGTGCGTATCTACGGCACCTGTGCACGAAAATGTTCAGATGCGCGTTTTAGGACATTTCGAGATGCTTTTTGGTTAAAAACGGTTTTGGGGAGTTTCTTAGGTCTGGGAAACACTTCAGGCAGTTCGGCGCTCGAAACGGCTGCGGACGGATTTTCGTGCGCATCTACGGCACCTGTGCAAGAAAATGTTGAGATGCGCGTTTTAGGACATTTCGAGATGCTTTTCGGTTAAAAACGGTTTTGGGGAGTTTCTAGGGTCTGGAAAACACTTCAGGCAGTTCGGCGCTCGAAACGGCTCCGGACGGATTTTCGTGCGCATCTACGGCACCTGTGCACGAAAATGTTGAGATGCGCGTTTTAGGACATTTCGAGATGCTTTTCTGTGAAAAACGGTTTTGGGGAGTTTCTAGGGTCTGGGAAACACTTCAGGCAATTCGGCGCTCGAAACGGCTCCGGACGGATTTTCGTGCGCATCAACGGCACCTGTGCACGAAAATGTTCAGATGCGCGTTTTAGGACATTTCGAGATGCTTTTCTGTTAAAAACGGTTTTGGGGAGTTTCTAGGGTCTGGGAAACACTTCAGGCAGTTCGGCGCTCGAAACGGCTGCGGACGGATTTTCGTGCGCATCTACGGCACCTGTGCAAGAAAATGTTGAGATGCGCGTTTTAGGACATTTCGAGATGCTTTTCGGTTAAAAACGGTTTTGGGGAGTTTCTAGGGTCTGGAAAACACTTCAGGCAGTTCGGCGCTCGAAACGGCTCCGGACGGATTTTCGTGCGCATCTACGGCACCTGTGCACGAAAATGTTCAGATGCGCGTTTTAGGAGATTTCGAGATGCTTTTCTGTTAAAAACGGTTTTGGGGAGTTTCTAGGGTCTGGGAAACACTTCAGGCAGTTCGGCGCTCGAAACGGCTCTGGACGGATTTTCGTGCGCATCACTGCACCTGTGCACGAAAATGTTCAGATGCGCGTTTTAGGACATTTCGAGATGCTTTTCTGTTAAAAACGGTTTTGGGGAGTTTCTAGGGTCTGGGAAACACTTCAGGCAGTTCGGCGCTCGAAACGGCTCCGGACGGATTTTCGTGCGCATCTACGGCACCTGTGCACGAAAATGTTCAGATGCGCGTTTTAGGAGATTTCGAGATGCTTTTCTGTTAAAAACGGTTTTGGGGAGTTTCTAGGGTCTGGGAAACACTTCAGGCAGTTCGGCACTCGAAACGGCTCCGGACGGATTTTCGTGCGCATCTACTGCACCTGTGCACGAAAATGTTCAGATGCGCGTTTTAGGACATTTCGAGATGCTTTTCTGTTAAAAACGGTTTTGGGGAGTTTCTAGGGTCTGGGAAACACTTCAGGCAGTTCGGCGCTCGAAACGGCTCCGGACGGATTTTCGTGCGCATCTACTGCACCTGTGCACGAAAATGTTGAGATGCGCGTTTTAGGACATTTCGAGATGCTTTTCGGTTAAAAACGGTTTTGGGGAGATTCTAGGGTCTGGAAAACACTTCAGGCAGTTCGGCGCTCGAAACGGCTCCGGACGGATTTTCGTGCGCATCTACGGCACCTGTGCACGAAAATGTTCAGATGCGCGTTTTAGGACATTTCGAGATGCTTTTCTGTTAAAAACGGTTTTGGGGAGTTTCTAGGGTCTGGGAAACACTTCAGGCAGTTCGGCGCTCGAAACCGCTCCGGACGGATTTTCGTGCGCATCTACGGCACCTGTGCACGAAAATGTTCAGATGCGCGTTTTAGGACATTTCGAGATGCTTTTCTGTTAAAAACGGTTTTGGGGAGTTTCTAGGGTCTGGGAAACACTTCAGGCAGTTCGGCGCTCGAAACGGCTCCGGACGGATTTTCGTGCGCATCTACTGCACCTGTGCACGAAAATGTTCAGATGCGCGTTTTAAGACATTTCGAGATGCTTTTCTGTTAAAAACGGTTTTGGGGAGTTTCTAGGGTCTGGAAAACACTTCAGGCAGTTCGGCGCTCGAAACGGCTCCGGACGGATTTTCGTGCGCATCTACTGCACCTGTGCACGAAAATGTTCAGATGCGCGTTTTAGGACATTTCGAGATGCTTTTCTGTTAAAAACGGTTTTTGGGGAGTTTCTAGGGTCTGGGAAACACTTCAGGCAGTTCGGCGCTCGAAACGGCTCCGGACGGATTTTCGTGCGCATCTACTGCACCTGTGCACGAAAATGTTCAGATGCGCGTTTTAGGACATTTCGAGATGCTTTTCTGTTAAAAACGGTTTTGGGGAGTTTCTAGGGTCTGGAAAACACTTCAGGCAGTTCGGCGCTCGAAACGGCTCCGGACGGATTTTCGTGCGCATCTACTGCACCTGTGCACGAAAATGTTCAGATGCGCGTTTTAGGACATTTCGAGATGCTTTTCTGTTAAAAACGGTTTTGGGGAGTTTCTAGGGTCTGGGAAACACTTCAGGCAGTTCGGCGCTCGAAACCGCTCCGGACGGATTTTCGTGCGCATCTACGGCACCTGTGCACGAAAATGTTCAGATGCGCGTTTTAGGACATTTCGAGATGCTTTTCTGTTAAAAACGGTTTTTGGGGAGTTTCTAGGGTCTGGGAAACACTTCAGGCAGTTCGGCGCTCGAAACGGCTCCGGACGGATTTTCGTGCGCATCTACTGCACCTGTGCACGAAAATGTTCAGATGCGCGTTTTAGGACATTTCGAGATGCTTTTCTGTTAAAAACGGTTTTGGGGAGTTTCTAGGGTCTGGGAAACACTTCAGGCAGTTCGGCGCTCGAAACGGCTCCGGACGGATTTTCGTGCGCATCTACGGCACCTATGCACGAAAATGTTGAGATGCGCGTTTTAGGACATTTCGAGATGCTTTTCTGTTAAAAACGGTTTTGGGGAGTTTCTAGGGTCTGGGAAACACTTCAGGCAGTTCGGCGCTCGAAACCGCTCCGGACGGATTTTCGTTCGCATCTACGGCACCTGTGCACGAAAATGTTCAGATGCGCGTTTTAGGACATTTCGAGATGCTTTTCTGTTAAAAACGGTTTTGGGGAGTTTCTAGGGTCTGGGAAACACTTCAGGCAGTTCGGCGCTCGAAACGGCTCCGGACGGATTTTCGTGCGCATCTACGGCACCTGTGCACGAAAATGTTCAGATGCGCGTTTTAGGAGATTTCGAGATGCTTTTCTGTTAAAAACGGTTTTGGGGAGTTTCTAGGGTCTGGGAAACACTTCAGGCAGTTCGGCGCTCGAAACGGCTCCGGACGGATTTTCGTGCGTATCTACGGCACCTGTGCACGAAAATGTTCAGATGCGCGTTTTAGGACATTTCGAGATGCTTTTTGGTTAAAAACGGTTTTGGGGAGTTTCTTAGGTCTGGGAAACACTTCAGGCAGTTCGGCGCTCGAAACGGCTCCGGACGGATTTTCGTGCGCATCTACTGCACCTGTGCACGAAAATGTGGAGATGCGCGTTTTAGGACATTTCGAGATGCTTTTCTGTTAAAAACGGTTTTGGGGAGTTTCTAGGGTCTGGGAAACACTTCAGGCAGTTCGGCGCTCGAAACGGCTCCGGACGGATTTTCGTGCGCATCTACGGCACCTGTGCACGAAAATGTCGAGATGCGCGTTTTAGGACATTTCGAGATGCTTTTCTGTTAAAAACGGTTTTGGGGAGTTTCTAGGGTCTGGGAAACACTTCAGGCAGTTCGGCGCTCGAAACGGCTCCGGACGGATTTTCGTGCGCATCTACTGCACCTGTGCACGAAAATGTTGAGATGCGCGTTTTAGGACATTTCGAGATGCTTTTCTGTTAAAAACGGTTTTGGGGAGTTTCTAGGGTCTGGGAAACACTTCAGGCAGTTCGGCGCTCGAAACGGCTCCGGACGGATTTTCGTGCGCATCTACTGCACCTGTGCACGAAAATGTTCAGATGCGCGTTTTAGGACATTTCGAGATGCTTTTCTGTTAAAAACGGTTTTGGGGAGTTTCTAGGGTCTGGGAAACACTTCAGGCAGTTCGGCGCTCGAAACGGCTCCGGACGGATTTTCGTGCGCATCTACTGCACCTGTGCACGAAAATGTTCAGATGCGCGTTTTAGGACATTTCGAGATGTTTTTCGGTTAAAAACGGTTTTGGGGAGATTCTAGGGTCTGGAAAACACTTCAGGCAGTTCGGCGCTCGAAACGGCTCCGGACGGATTTTCGTGCGCATCTACGGCACCTGTGCACGAAAATGTTCAGATGCGCGTTTTAGGACATTTCGAGATGCTTTTCTGTTAAAAACGGTTTTGGGGAGTTTCTAGGGTCTGGGAAACACTTGAGGCAGTTCGGCGCTCGAAACGGCTCCGGACGGATTTTCGTGCGCATCAACGGCACCTGTGCACGAAAATGTTGAGATGCGCGTTTTAGGACATTTCGAGATGCTTTTCTGTTAAAAACGGCTTTGGGGAGTTTCTAGGGTCTGGGAAACACTTCAGGCAGTTCGGCGCTCGAAACGGCTCTGGACGGATTTTCGTGCGCATCACTGCACCTGTGCACGAAAATGTTCAGATGCGCGTTTTAGGACATTTCGAGATGCTTTTCTGTTAAAAACGGTTTTGGGGAGTTTCTAGGGTCTGGGAAACACTTCAGGCAGTTCGGCGCTCGAAACGGCTCCGGACGGATTTTCGTGCGCATCTACGGCACCTGTGCACGAAAATGTTCAGATGCGCGTTTTAGGAGATTTCGAGATGCTTTTCTGTTAAAAACGGTTTTGGGGAGTTTCTAGGGTCTGGGAAACACTTCAGGCAGTTCGGCGCTCGAAACGGCTCCGGACGGATTTTCGTGCGCATCTACTGCACCTGTGCACGAAAATGTTCAGATGCGCGTTTTAGGACATTTCGAGATGCTTTTCTGTTAAAAACGGTTTTGGGGAGTTTCTAGGGTCTGGGAAACACTTCAGGCAGTTCGGCGCTCGAAACGGCTCCGGACGGATTTTCGTGCGCATCTACTGCACCTGTGCACGAAAATGTTGAGATGCGCGTTTTAGGACATTTCGAGATGCTTTTCGGTTAAAAACGGTTTTGGGGAGATTCTAGGGTCTGGAAAACACTTCAGGCAGTTCGGCGCTCGAAACGGCTCCGGACGGATTTTCGTGCGCATCTACGGCACCTGTGCACGAAAATGTTCAGATGCGCGTTTTAGGACATTTCGAGATGCTTTTCTGTTAAAAACGGTTTTGGGGAGTTTCTAGGGTCTGGGAAACACTTCAGGCAGTTCGGCGCTCGAAACCGCTCCGGACGGATTTTCGTGCGCATCTACGGCACCTGTGCACGAAAATGTTCAGATGCGCGTTTTAGGACATTTCGAGATGCTTTTCTGTTAAAAACGGTTTTGGGGAGTTTCTAGGGTCTGGGAAACACTTCAGGCAGTTCGGCGCTCGAAACGGCTCCGGACGGATTTTCGTGCGCATCTACTGCACCTGTGCACGAAAATGTTCAGATGCGCGTTTTAAGACATTTCGAGATGCTTTTCTGTTAAAAACGGTTTTGGGGAGTTTCTAGGGTCTGGAAAACACTTCAGGCAGTTCGGCGCTCGAAACGGCTCCGGACGGATTTTCGTGCGCATCTACTGCACCTGTGCACGAAAATGTTCAGATGCGCGTTTTAGGACATTTCGAGATGCTTTTCTGTTAAAAACGGTTTTTGGGGAGTTTCTAGGGTCTGGGAAACACTTCAGGCAGTTCGGCGCTCGAAACGGCTCCGGACGGATTTTCGTGCGCATCTACTGCACCTGTGCACGAAAATGTTCAGATGCGCGTTTTAGGACATTTCGAGATGCTTTTCTGTTAAAAACGGTTTTGGGGAGTTTCTAGGGTCTGGAAAACACTTCAGGCAGTTCGGCGCTCGAAACGGCTCCGGACGGATTTTCGTGCGCATCTACTGCACCTGTGCACGAAAATGTTCAGATGCGCGTTTTAGGACATTTCGAGATGCTTTTCTGTTAAAAACGGTTTTGGGGAGTTTCTAGGGTCTGGGAAACACTTCAGGCAGTTCGGCGCTCGAAACCGCTCCGGACGGATTTTCGTGCGCATCTACGGCACCTGTGCACGAAAATGTTCAGATGCGCGTTTTAGGACATTTCGAGATGCTTTTCTGTTAAAAACGGTTTTTGGGGAGTTTCTAGGGTCTGGGAAACACTTCAGGCAGTTCGGCGCTCGAAACGGCTCCGGACGGATTTTCGTGCGCATCTACTGCACCTGTGCACGAAAATGTTCAGATGCGCGTTTTAGGACATTTCGAGATGCTTTTCTGTTAAAAACGGTTTTGGGGAGTTTCTAGGGTCTGGGAAACACTTCAGGCAGTTCGGCGCTCGAAACGGCTCCGGACGGATTTTCGTGCGCATCTACGGCACCTGTGCACGAAAATGTTGAGATGCGCGTTTTAGGACATTTCGAGATGCTTTTCTGTTAAAAACGGTTTTGGGGAGTTTCTAGGGTCTGGGAAACACTTCAGGCAGTTCGGCGCTCGAAACCGCTCCGGACGGATTTTCGTTCGCATCTACGGCACCTGTGCACGAAAATGTTCAGATGCGCGTTTTAGGACATTTCGAGATGCTTTTCTGTTAAAAACGGTTTTGGGGAGTTTCTAGGGTCTGGGAAACACTTCAGGCAGTTCGGCGCTCGAAACGGCTCCGGACGGATTTTCGTGCGCATCTACGGCACCTGTGCACGAAAATGTTCAGATGCGCGTTTTAGGAGATTTCGAGATGCTTTTCTGTTAAAAACGGTTTTGAGGAGTTTCTAGGGTCTGGGAAACACTTCAGGCAGTTCGGCGCTCGAAACGGCTCCGGACGGATTTTCGTGCGTATCTACGGCACCTGTGCACGAAAATGTTCAGATGCGCGTTTTAGGACATTTCGAGATGCTTTTTGGTTAAAAACGGTTTTGGGGAGTTTCTTAGGTCTGGGAAACACTTCAGGCAGTTCGGCGCTCGAAACGGCTCCGGACGGATTTTCGTGCGCATCTACTGCACCTGTGCACGAAAATGTGGAGATGCGCGTTTTAGGACATTTCGAGATGCTTTTCTGTTAAAAACGGTTTTGGGGAGTTTCTAGGGTCTGGGAAACACTTCAGGCAGTTCGGCGCTCGAAACGGCTCCGGACGGATTTTCGTGCGCATCTACGGCACCTGTGCACGAAAATGTCGAGATGCGCGTTTTAGGACATTTCGAGATGCTTTTCTGTTAAAAACGGTTTTGGGGAGTTTCTAGGGTCTGGGAAACACTTCAGGCAGTTCGGCGCTCGAAACGGCTCCGGACGGATTTTCGTGCGCATCTACTGCACCTGTGCACGAAAATGTTGAGATGCGCGTTTTAGGACATTTCGAGATGCTTTTCTGTTAAAAACGGTTTTGGGGAGTTTCTAGGGTCTGGGAAACACTTCAGGCAGTTCGGCGCTCGAAACGGCTCCGGACGGATTTTCGTGCGCATCTACTGCACCTGTGCACGAAAATGTTCAGATGCGCGTTTTAGGACATTTCGAGATGCTTTTCTGTTAAAAACGGTTTTGGGGAGTTTCTAGGGTCTGGGAAACACTTCAGGCAGTTCGGCGCTCGAAACGGCTCCGGACGGATTTTCGTGCGCATCTACTGCACCTGTGCACGAAAATGTTCAGATGCGCGTTTTAGGACATTTCGAGATGTTTTTCGGTTAAAAACGGTTTTGGGGAGATTCTAGGGTCTGGAAAACACTTCAGGCAGTTCGGCGCTCGAAACGGCTCCGGACGGATTTTCGTGCGCATCTACGGCACCTGTGCACGAAAATGTTCAGATGCGCGTTTTAGGACATTTCGAGATGCTTTTCTGTTAAAAACGGTTTTGGGGAGTTTCTAGGGTCTGGGAAACACTTGAGGCAGTTCGGCGCTCGAAACGGCTCCGGACGGATTTTCGTGCGCATCAACGGCACCTGTGCACGAAAATGTTGAGATGCGCGTTTTAGGACATTTCGAGATGCTTTTCTGTTAAAAACGGCTTTGGGGAGTTTCTAGGGTCTGGGAAACACTTCAGGCAGTTCGGTGCTCGAAACGGCTCTGGACGGATTTTCGTGCGCATCACTGCACCTGTGCACGAAAATGTTCAGATGCGCGTTTTAGGACATTTCGAGATGCTTTTCTGTTAAAAACGGTTTTGGGGAGTTTCTAGGGTCTGGGAAACACTTCAGGCAGTTCGGCGCTCGAAACGGCTCCGGACGGATTTTCGTGCGCATCTACGGCACCTGTGTACGAAAATGTTCAGATGCGCGTTTTAGGAGATTTCGAGATGCTTTTCTGTTAAAAACGGTTTTGGGGAGTTTCTAGGGTCTGGGAAACACTTCAGGCAGTTCGGCGCTCGAAACGGCTCCGGACGGATTTTCGTGCGCATCTACTGCACCTGTGCACGAAAATGTTCAGATGCGCGTTTTAGGACATTTCGAGATGCTTTTCTGTTAAAAACGGTTTTGGGGAGTTTCTAGGGTCTGGGAAACACTTCAGGCAGTTCGGCGCTCGAAACGGCTCCGGACGGATTTTCGTGCGCATCTACTGCACCTGTGCACGAAAATGTTGAGATGCGCGTTTTAGGACATTTCGAGATGCTTTTCGGTTAAAAACGGTTTTGGGGAGATTCTAGGGTCTGGAAAACACTTCAGGCAGTTCGGCGCTCGAAACGGCTCCGGACGGATTTTCGTGCGCATCTACGGCACCTGTGCACGAAAATGTTCAGATGCGCGTTTTAGGACATTTCGAGATGCTTTTCTGTTAAAAACGGTTTTGGGGAGTTTCTAGGGTCTGGGAAACACTTCAGGCAGTTCGGCGCTCGAAACCGCTCCGGACGGATTTTCGTGCGCATCTACGGCACCTGTGCACGAAAATGTTCAGATGCGCGTTTTAGGACATTTCGAGATGCTTTTCTGTTAAAAACGGTTTTGGGGAGTTTCTAGGGTCTGGAAAACACTTCAGGCAGTTCGGCGCTCGAAACGGCTCCGGACGGATTTTCGTGCGCATCTACTGCACCTGTGCACGAAAATGTTCAGATGCGCGTTTTAGGACATTTCGAGATGCTTTTCTGTTAAAAACGGTTTTTGGGGAGTTTCTAGGGTCTGGGAAACACTTCAGGCAGTTCGGCGCTCGAAACGGCTCCGGACGGATTTTCGTGCGCATCTACTGCACCTGTGCACGAAAATGTTCAGATGCGCGTTTTAGGACATTTCGAGATGCTTTTCTGTTAAAAACGGTTTTGGGGAGTTTCTAGGGTCTGGGAAACACTTCAGGCAGTTCGGCGCTCGAAACGGCTCCGGACGGATTTTCGTGCGCATCTACGGCACCTGTGCACGAAAATGTTGAGATGCGCGTTTTAGGACATTTCGAGATGCTTTTCTGTTAAAAACGGTTTTGGGGAGTTTCTAGGGTCTGGGAAACACTTCAGGCAGTTCGGCGCTCGAAACCGCTCCGGACGGATTTTCGTTCGCATCTACGGCACCTGTGCACGAAAATGTTCAGATGCGCGTTTTAGGACATTTCGAGATGCTTTTCTGTTAAAAACGGTTTTGGGGAGTTTCTAGGGTCTGGGAAACACTTCAGGCAGTTCGGCGCTCGAAACGGCTCCGGACGGATTTTCGTGCGCATCTACTGCACCTGTGCACGAAAATGTTCAGATGCGCGTTTTAAGACATTTCGAGATGCTTTTCTGTTAAAAACGGTTTTGGGGAGTTTCTAGGGTCTGGAAAACACTTCAGGCAGTTCGGCGCTCGAAACGGCTCCGGACGGATTTTCGTGCGCATCAACGGCACCTGTGCACGAAAATGTTCAGATGCGCGTTTTAGGACATTTCGAGATGCTTTTCTGTTAAAAACGGTTTTGGGGAGTTTCTAGGGTCTGGGAAACACTTCAGGCAGTTCGGCGCTCGAAACGGCTGCGGACGGATTTTCGTGCGCATCTACGGCACCTGTGCAAGAAAATGTTGAGATGCGCGTTTTAGGACATTTCGAGATGCTTTTCGGTTAAAAACGGTTTTGGGGAGTTTCTAGGGTCTGGAAAACACTTCAGGCAGTTCGGCGCTCGAAACGGCTCTGGACGGATTTTCGTGCGCATCACTGCACCTGTGCACGAAAATGTTCAGATGCGCGTTTTAGGACATTTCGAGATGCTTTTCTGTTAAAAACGGTTTTGGGGAGTTTCTAGGGTCTGGGAAACACTTCAGGCAGTTCGGCGCTCGAAACGGCTCCGGACGGATTTTCGTGCGCATCTACGGCACCTGTGCACGAAAATGTTCAGATGCGCGTTTTAGGACATTTCGAGATGCTTTTCTGTTAAAAACGGTTTTGGGGAGTTTCTAGGGTCTGGAAAACACTTCAGGCAGTTCGGCGCTCGAAACGGCTCCGGACGGATTTTCGTGCGCATCTACTGCACCTGTGCACGAAAATGTTCAGATGCGCGTTTTAGGACATTTCGAGATGCTTTTCTGTTAAAAACGGTTTTTGGGGAGTTTCTAGGGTCTGGGAAACACTTCAGGCAGTTCGGCGCTCGAAACGGCTCCGGACGGATTTTCGTGCGCATCTACTGCACCTGTGCACGAAAATGTTCAGATGCGCGTTTTAGGACATTTCGAGATGCTTTTCTGTTAAAAACGGTTTTGGGGAGTTTCTAGGGTCTGGGAAACACTTCAGGCAGTTCGGCGCTCGAAACGGCTCCGGACGGATTTTCGTGCGCATCTACGGCACCTGTGCACGAAAATGTTGAGATGCGCGTTTTAGGACATTTCGAGATGCTTTTCTGTTAAAAACGGTTTTGGGGAGTTTCTAGGGTCTGGGAAACACTTCAGGCAGTTCGGCGCTCGAAACCGCTCCGGACGGATTTTCGTTCGCATCTACGGCACCTGTGCACGAAAATGTTCAGATGCGCGTTTTAGGACATTTCGAGATGCTTTTCTGTTAAAAACGGTTTTGGGGAGTTTCTAGGGTCTGGGAAACACTTCAGGCAGTTCGGCGCTCGAAACGGCTCCGGACGGATTTTCGTGCGCATCTACTGCACCTGTGCACGAAAATGTTCAGATGCGCGTTTTAAGACATTTCGAGATGCTTTTCTGTTAAAAACGGTTTTGGGGAGTTTCTAGGGTCTGGAAAACACTTCAGGCAGTTCGGCGCTCGAAACGGCTGCGGACGGATTTTCGTGCGCATCAACGGCACCTGTGCACGAAAATGTTCAGATGCGCGTTTTAGGACATTTCGAGATGCTTTTCTGTTAAAAACGGTTTTGGGGAGTTTCTAGGGTCTGGGAAACACTTCAGGCAGTTCGGCGCTCGAAACGGCTGCGGACGGATTTTCGTGCGCATCTACGGCACCTGTGCAAGAAAATGTTGAGATGCGCGTTTTAGGACATTTCGAGATGCTTTTCGGTTAAAAACGGTTTTGGGGAGTTTCTAGGGTCTGGAAAACACTTCAGGCAGTTCGGCGCTCGAAACGGCTCCGGACGGATTTTCGTGCGCATCTACGGCACCTGTGCACGAAAATGTTCAGATGCGCGTTTTAGGAGATTTCGAGATGCTTTTCTGTTAAAAACGGTTTTGGGGAGTTTCTAGGGTCTGGGAAACACTTCAGGCAGTTCGGCGCTCGAAACGGCTCCGGACGGATTTTCGTGCGTATCTACGGCACCTGTGCACGAAAATGTTGAGATGCGCGTTTTAGGACATTTCGAGATGCTTTTTGGTTAAAAACGGTTTTGGGGAGTTTCTTAGGTCTGGGAAACACTTCAGGCAGTTCGGCGCTCGAAACGGCTCCGGACGGATTTTCGTGCGCATCTACTGCACCTGTGCACGAAAATGTGGAGATGCGCGTTTTAGGACATTTCGAGATGCTTTTCTGTTAAAAACGGTTTTGGGGAGTTTCTAGGGTCTGGGAAACACTTCAGGCAGTTCGGCGCTCGAAACGGCTCCGGACGGATTTTCGTGCGCATCTACTGCACCTGTGCACGAAAATGTCGAGATGCGCGTTTTAGGACATTTCGAGATGCTTTTCTGTTAAAAACGGTTTTGGGGAGTTTCTAGGGTCTGGGAAACACTTCAGGCAGTTCGGCGCTCGAAACGGCTCCGGACGGATTTTCGTGCGCATCTACTGCACCTGTGCACGAAAATGTTCAGATGCGCGTTTTAGGACATTTCGAGATGCTTTTCTGTTAAAAACGGTTTTGGGGAGTTTCTAGGGTCTGGGAAACACTTCAGGCAGTTCGGCGCTCGAAACGGCTCCGGACGGATTTTCGTGCGCATCTACTGCACCTGTGCACGAAAATGTTCAGATGCGCGTTTTAGGACATTTCGAGATGCTTTTCTGTTAAAAACGGTTTTGGGGAGTTTCTAGGGTCTGGGAAACACTTCAGGCAGTTCGGCGCTCGAAACGGCTCCGGACGGATTTTCGTGCGCATCTACTGCACCTGTGCACGAAAATGTTCAGATGCGCGTTTTAGGACATTTCGAGATGCTTTTCGGTTAAAAACGGTTTTGGGGAGATTCTAGGGTCTGGAAAACACTTCAGGCAGTTCGGCGCTCGAAACGGCTCCGGACGGATTTTCGTGCGCATCTACGGCACCTGTGCACGAAAATGTTCAGATGCGCGTTTTAGGACATTTCGAGATGCTTTTCTGTTAAAAACGGTTTTGGGGAGTTTCTAGGGTCTGGGAAACACTTGAGGCAGTTCGGCGCTCGAAACGGCTCCGGACGGATTTTCGTGCGCATCAACGGCACCTGTGCACGAAAATGTTGAGATGCGCGTTTTAGGACATTTCGAGATGCTTTTCTGTTAAAAACGGCTTTGGGGAGTTTCTAGGGTCTGGGAAACACTTCAGGCAGTTCGGCGCTCGAAACGGCTCTGGACGGATTTTCGTGCGCATCACTGCACCTGTGCACGAAAATGTTCAGATGCGCGTTTTAGGACATTTCGAGATGCTTTTCTGTTAAAAACGGTTTTGGGGAGTTTCTAGGGTCTGGGAAACACTTCAGGCAGTTCGGCGCTCGAAACGGCTCCGGACGGATTTTCGTGCGCATCTACGGCACCTGTGCACGAAAATGTTCAGATGCGCGTTTTAGGACATTTCGAGATGCTTTTCTGTTAAAAACGGTTTTGGGGAGTTTCTAGGGTCTGGAAAACACTTCAGGCAGTTCGGCGCTCGAAACGGCTCCGGACGGATTTTCGTGCGCATCTACTGCACCTGTGCACGAAAATGTTCAGATGCGCGTTTTAGGACATTTCGAGATGCTTTTCTGTTAAAAACGGTTTTTGGGGAGTTTCTAGGGTCTGGGAAACACTTCAGGCAGTTCGGCGCTCGAAACGGCTCCGGACGGATTTTCGTGCGCATCTACTGCACCTGTGCACGAAAATGTTCAGATGCGCGTTTTAGGACATTTCGAGATGCTTTTCTGTTAAAAACGGTTTTGGGGAGTTTCTAGGGTCTGGGAAACACTTCAGGCAGTTCGGCGCTCGAAACGGCTCCGGACGGATTTTCGTGCGCATCTACGGCACCTGTGCACGAAAATGTTGAGATGCGCGTTTTAGGACATTTCGAGATGCTTTTCTGTTAAAAACGGTTTTGGGGAGTTTCTAGGGTCTGGGAAACACTTCAGGCAGTTCGGCGCTCGAAACCGCTCCGGACGGATTTTCGTTCGCATCTACGGCACCTGTGCACGAAAATGTTCAGATGCGCGTTTTAGGACATTTCGAGATGCTTTTCTGTTAAAAACGGTTTTGGGGAGTTTCTAGGGTCTGGGAAACACTTCAGGCAGTTCGGCGCTCGAAACGGCTCCGGACGGATTTTCGTGCGCATCTACTGCACCTGTGCACGAAAATGTTCAGATGCGCGTTTTAAGACATTTCGAGATGCTTTTCTGTTAAAAACGGTTTTGGGGAGTTTCTAGGGTCTGGAAAACACTTCAGGCAGTTCGGCGCTCGAAACGGCTCCGGACGGATTTTCGTGCGCATCTACTGCACCTGTGCACGAAAATGTTCAGATGCGCGTTTTAGGACATTTCGAGATGCTTTTCTGTTAAAAACGGTTTTGGGGAGTTTCTAGGGTCTGGGAAACACTTCAGGCAGTTCGGCGCTCGAAACGGCTCCGGACGGATTTTCGTGCGCATCTACTGCACCTGTGCACGAAAATGTTCAGATGCGCGTTTTAGGACATTTCGAGATGCTTTTCGGTTAAAAACGGTTTTGGGGAGATTCTAGGGTCTGGAAAACACTTCAGGCAGTTCGGCGCTCGAAACGGCTCCGGACGGATTTTCGTGCGCATCTACGGCACCTGTGCACGAAAATGTTCAGATGCGCGTTTTAGGACATTTCGAGATGCTTTTCTGTTAAAAACGGTTTTGGGGAGTTTCTAGGGTCTGGGAAACACTTGAGGCAGTTCGGCGCTCGAAACGGCTCCGGACGGATTTTCGTGCGCATCAACGGCACCTGTGCACGAAAATGTTGAGATGCGCGTTTTAGGACATTTCGAGATGCTTTTCTGTTAAAAACGGCTTTGGGGAGTTTCTAGGGTCTGGGAAACACTTCAGGCAGTTCGGCGCTCGAAACGGCTCTGGACGGATTTTCGTGCGCATCACTGCACCTGTGCACGAAAATGTTCAGATGCGCGTTTTAGGACATTTCGAGATGCTTTTCTGTTAAAAACGGTTTTGGGGAGTTTCTAGGGTCTGGGAAACACTTCAGGCAGTTCGGCGCTCGAAACGGCTCCGGACGGATTTTCGTGCGCATCTACGGCACCTGTGCACGAAAATGTTCAGATGCGCGTTTTAGGACATTTCGAGATGCTTTTCTGTTAAAAACGGTTTTGGGGAGTTTCTAGGGTCTGGAAAACACTTCAGGCAGTTCGGCGCTCGAAACGGCTCCGGACGGATTTTCGTGCGCATCTACTGCACCTGTGCACGAAAATGTTCAGATGCGCGTTTTAGGACATTTCGAGATGCTTTTCTGTTAAAAACGGTTTTTGGGGAGTTTCTAGGGTCTGGGAAACACTTCAGGCAGTTCGGCGCTCGAAACGGCTCCGGACGGATTTTCGTGCGCATCTACTGCACCTGTGCACGAAAATGTTCAGATGCGCGTTTTAGGACATTTCGAGATGCTTTTCTGTTAAAAACGGTTTTGGGGAGTTTCTAGGGTCTGGGAAACACTTCAGGCAGTTCGGCGCTCGAAACGGCTCCGGACGGATTTTCGTGCGCATCTACGGCACCTGTGCACGAAAATGTTGAGATGCGCGTTTTAGGACATTTCGAGATGCTTTTCTGTTAAAAACGGTTTTGGGGAGTTTCTAGGGTCTGGGAAACACTTCAGGCAGTTCGGCGCTCGAAACCGCTCCGGACGGATTTTCGTTCGCATCTACGGCACCTGTGCACGAAAATGTTCAGATGCGCGTTTTAGGACATTTCGAGATGCTTTTCTGTTAAAAACGGTTTTGGGGAGTTTCTAGGGTCTGGGAAACACTTCAGGCAGTTCGGCGCTCGAAACGGCTCCGGACGGATTTTCGTGCGCATCTACTGCACCTGTGCACGAAAATGTTCAGATGCGCGTTTTAAGACATTTCGAGATGCTTTTCTGTTAAAAACGGTTTTGGGGAGTTTCTAGGGTCTGGAAAACACTTCAGGCAGTTCGGCGCTCGAAACGGCTCCGGACGGATTTTCGTGCGCATCAACGGCACCTGTGCACGAAAATGTTCAGATGCGCGTTTTAGGACATTTCGAGATGCTTTTCTGTTAAAAACGGTTTTGGGGAGTTTCTAGGGTCTGGGAAACACTTCAGGCAGTTCGGCGCTCGAAACGGCTGCGGACGGATTTTCGTGCGCATCTACGGCACCTGTGCAAGAAAATGTTGAGATGCGCGTTTTAGGACATTTCGAGATGCTTTTCGGTTAAAAACGGTTTTGGGGAGTTTCTAGGGTCTGGAAAACACTTCAGGCAGTTCGGCGCTCGAAACGGCTCTGGACGGATTTTCGTGCGCATCACTGCACCTGTGCACGAAAATGTTCAGATGCGCGTTTTAGGACATTTCGAGATGCTTTTCTGTTAAAAACGGTTTTGGGGAGTTTCTAGGGTCTGGGAAACACTTCAGGCAGTTCGGCGCTCGAAACGGCTCCGGACGGATTTTCGTGCGCATCTACGGCACCTGTGCACGAAAATGTTCAGATGCGCGTTTTAGGACATTTCGAGATGCTTTTCTGTTAAAAACGGTTTTGGGGAGTTTCTAGGGTCTGGAAAACACTTCAGGCAGTTCGGCGCTCGAAACGGCTCCGGACGGATTTTCGTGCGCATCTACTGCACCTGTGCACGAAAATGTTCAGATGCGCGTTTTAGGACATTTCGAGATGCTTTTCTGTTAAAAACGGTTTTTGGGGAGTTTCTAGGGTCTGGGAAACACTTCAGGCAGTTCGGCGCTCGAAACGGCTCCGGACGGATTTTCGTGCGCATCTACTGCACCTGTGCACGAAAATGTTCAGATGCGCGTTTTAGGACATTTCGAGATGCTTCTCTGTTAAAAACGGTTTTGGGGAGTTTCTAGGGTCTGGGAAACACTTCAGGCAGTTCGGCGCTCGAAACGGCTCCGGACGGATTTTCGTGCGCATCTACGGCACCTGTGCACGAAAATGTTGAGATGCGCGTTTTAGGACATTTCGAGATGCTTTTCTGTTAAAAACGGTTTTGGGGAGTTTCTAGGGTCTGGGAAACACTTCAGGCAGTTCGGCGCTCGAAACCGCTCCGGACGGATTTTCGTTCGCATCTACGGCACCTGTGCACGAAAATGTTCAGATGCGCGTTTTAGGACATTTCGAGATGCTTTTCTGTTAAAAACGGTTTTGGGGAGTTTCTAGGGTCTGGGAAACACTTCAGGCAGTTCGGCGCTCGAAACGGCTCCGGACGGATTTTCGTGCGCATCTACTGCACCTGTGCACGAAAATGTTCAGATGCGCGTTTTAAGACATTTCGAGATGCTTTTCTGTTAAAAACGGTTTTGGGGAGTTTCTAGGGTCTGGAAAACACTTCAGGCAGTTCGGCGCTCGAAACGGCTGCGGACGGATTTTCGTGCGCATCAACGGCACCTGTGCACGAAAATGTTCAGATGCGCGTTTTAGGACATTTCGAGATGCTTTTCTGTTAAAAACGGTTTTGGGGAGTTTCTAGGGTCTGGGAAACACTTCAGGCAGTTCGGCGCTCGAAACGGCTGCGGACGGATTTTCGTGCGCATCTACGGCACCTGTGCAAGAAAATGTTGAGATGCGCGTTTTAGGACATTTCGAGATGCTTTTCGGTTAAAAACGGTTTTGGGGAGTTTCTAGGGTCTGGAAAACACTTCAGGCAGTTCGGCGCTCGAAACGGCTCCGGACGGATTTTCGTGCGCATCTACGGCACCTGTGCACGAAAATGTTCAGATGCGCGTTTTAGGAGATTTCGAGATGCTTTTCTGTTAAAAACGGTTTTGGGGAGTTTCTAGGGTCTGGGAAACACTTCAGGCAGTTCGGCGCTCGAAACGGCTCCGGACGGATTTTCGTGCGTATCTACGGCACCTGTGCACGAAAATGTTGAGATGCGCGTTTTAGGACATTTCGAGATGCTTTTTGGTTAAAAACGGTTTTGGGGAGTTTCTTAGGTCTGGGAAACACTTCAGGCAGTTCGGCGCTCGAAACGGCTCCGGACGGATTTTCGTGCGCATCTACTGCACCTGTGCACGAAAATGTGGAGATGCGCGTTTTAGGACATTTCGAGATGCTTTTCTGTTAAAAACGGTTTTGGGGAGTTTCTAGGGTCTGGGAAACACTTCAGGCAGTTCGGCGCTCGAAACGGCTCCGGACGGATTTTCGTGCGCATCTACTGCACCTGTGCACGAAAATGTCGAGATGCGCGTTTTAGGACATTTCGAGATGCTTTTCTGTTAAAAACGGTTTTGGGGAGTTTCTAGGGTCTGGGAAACACTTCAGGCAGTTCGGCGCTCGAAACGGCTCCGGACGGATTTTCGTGCGCATCTACTGCACCTGTGCACGAAAATGTTCAGATGCGCGTTTTAGGACATTTCGAGATGCTTTTCTGTTAAAAACGGTTTTGGGGAGTTTCTAGGGTCTGGGAAACACTTCAGGCAGTTCGGCGCTCGAAACGGCTCCGGACGGATTTTCGTGCGCATCTACTGCACCTGTGCACGAAAATGTTCAGATGCGCGTTTTAGGACATTTCGAGATGCTTTTCTGTTAAAAACGGTTTTGGGGAGTTTCTAGGGTCTGGAAAACACTTCAGGCAGTTCGGCGCTCGAAACGGCCCCGGACGGATTTTCGTGCGCATCTACTGCACCCGTGCACGAAAATGTTCAGATGCGCGTTTTAGGACATTTCGAGATGCTTTTCTGTTAAAAACGGTTTTTGGGGAGTTTCTAGGGTCTGGGAAACACTTCAGGCAGTTCGGCGCTCGAAACGGCTCCGGACGGATTTTCGTGCGCATCTACTGCACCTGTGCACGAAAATGTTCAGATGCGCGTTTTAGGACATTTCGAGATGCTTTTCTGTTAAAAACGGTTTTGGGGAGTTTCTAGGGTCTGGGAAACACTTCAGGCAGTTCGGCGCTCGAAACGGCTCCGGACGGATTTTCGTGCGCATCTACGGCACCTGTGCACGAAAATGTTGAGATGCGCGTTTTAGGACATTCCGAGATGCTTTTCGGTTAAAAACGGTTTTGGGGAGTTTCTAGGGTCTGGGAAACACTTCAGGCAGTTCGGCGCTCGAAACCGCTCCGGACGGATTTTCGTTCGCATCTACGGCACCTGTGCACGAAAATGTTCAGATGCGCGTTTTAGGACATTTCGAGATGCTTTTATGTTAAAAACGGTTTTGGGGAGTTTCTAGGGTCTGGGAAACACTTCAGGCAGTTCGGCGCTCGAAACGGCTCCGGACGGATTTTCGTGCGCATCTACTGCACCTGTGCACGAAAATGTTCAGATGCGCGTTTTAAGACATTTCGAGATGCTTTTCTGTTAAAAACGGTTTTGGTGAGTTTCTAGGGTCTGGAAAACACTTCAGGCAGTTCGGCGCTCGAAACGGCTCCGGACGGATTTTCGTGCGTATCAACGGCACCTGTGCACGAAAATGTTCAGATGCGCGTTTTAGGACATTTCGAGATGCTTTTCTGTTAAAAACGGTTTTGGGGAGTTTCTAGGGTCTGGGAAACACTTCAGGCAGTTCGGCGCTCGAAACGGCTGCGGACGGATTTTCGTGCGCATCTACGGCACCTGTGCAGGAAAATGTTGAGATGCGCGTTTTAGGACATTTCGAGATGCTTTTCGGTTAAAAACGGTTTTGGGGAGTTTCTAGGGTCTGGAAAACACTTCAGGCAGTTCGGCGCTCGAAACGGCTCCGGACGGATTTTCGTGCGCATCTACGGCACCTGTGCACGAAAATGTCGAGATGCGCGTTTTAGGACATTTCGAGATGCTTTTCTGTTAAAAACGGTTTTGGGGAGTTTCTAGGGTCTGGGAAACACTTCAGGCAGTTCGGCGCTCGAAACGGCTCCGGACGGATTTTCGTGCGCATCTACTGCACCTGTGCACGAAAATGTTCAGATGCGCGTTTTAGGACATTTCGAGATGCTTTTCTGTTAAAAACGGTTTTGGGGAGTTTCTAGGGTCTGGGAAACACTTCAGGCAGTTCGGCGCTCGAAACGGCTCCGGACGGATTTTCGTGCGCATCTACTGCACCTATGCACGAAAATGTTCAGATGCGCGTTTTAGGACATTTCGAGATGCTTTTCGGTTAAAAACGGTTTTGGGGAGATTCTAGGGTCTGGAAAACACTTCAGGCAGTTCGGCGCTCGAAACGGCTCCGGACGGATTTTCGTGCGCATCTACGGCACCTGTGCACGAAAATGTTCAGATGCGCGTTTTAGGACATTTCGAGATGCTTTTCTGTTAAAAACGGTTTTGGGGAGTTTCTAGGGTCTGGGAAACACTTCAGGTAGTTCGGCGCTCGAAACGGCTCCGGACGGATTTTCGTGCGCATCTACGGCACCTGTGCACGAAAATGTTCAGATGCGCGTTTTAGGACATTTCGAGATGCTTTTCGGTTAAAAACGGTTTTGGGGAGATTCTAGGGTCTGGAAAACACTTCAGGCAGTTCGGCGCTCGAAACGGCTCCGGACAGATTTTCGTGCGCATCTACGGCACCTGTGCACGAAAATGTTCAGATGCGCGTTTTAGGACATTTCGAGATGCTTTTCTGTTAAAAACGGTTTTGGGGAGTTTCTAGGGTCTGGGAAACACTTCAGGCAGTTCGGCGCTCGAAACGGCTCCGGACGGATTTTCGTGCGCATCTACTGCACCTGTGCACGAAAATGTTCAGATGCGCGTTTTAGGACATTTCGAGATGCTTTTCTGTTAAAAACGGTTTTTGGGGAGTTTCTAGGGTCTGGGAAACACTTCAGGCAGTTCGGCGCTCGAAACGGCTCCGGACGGATTTTCGTGCGCATCTGCTGCACCTGTGCACGAAAATGTTCAGATGCGCGTTTTAGGACATTTCGAGATGCTTTTCTGTTAAAAACGGTTTTGGGGAGTTTCTAGGGTCTGGGAAACACTTCAGGCAGTTCGGCGCTCGAAACGGCTCCGGACGGATTTTCGTGCGCATCTGCTGCACCTGTGCACGAAAATGTTCAGATGCGCGTTTTAGGACATTTCGAGATGCTTTTCTGTTAAAAACGGTTTTGGGGAGTTTCTAGGGTCTGGGAAACACTTCAGGCAGTTCGGCGCTCGAAACGGCTCCGGACGGATTTTCGTGCGCATCTACGGCACCTGTGCACGAAAATGTTGAGATGCGCGTTTTAGGACATTTCGAGATGCTTTTCGGTTAAAAACGGTTTTGGGGAGATTCTAGGGTCTGGAAAACACTTCAGGCAGTTCGGCGCTCGAAACGGCTCCGGACGGATTTTCGTGCGCATCTACTGCACCTGTGCACGAAAATGTTCAGATGCGCGTTTTAGGACATTTCGAGATGCTTTTCTGTTAAAAACGGTTTTTGGGGAGTTTCTAGGGTCTGGGAAACACTTCAGGCAGTTCGGCGCTCGAAACGGCTCCGGACGGATTTTCGTGCGCATCTGCTGCACCTGTGCACGAAAATGTTCAGATGCGCGTTTTAGGACATTTCGAGATGCTTTTCTGTTAAAAACGGTTTTGGGGAGTTTCTAGGGTCTGGGAAACACTTCAGGCAGTTCGGCGCTCGAAACAGCTCCGGACGGATTTTCGTGCGCATCTACTGCACCTGTGCACGAAAATGTTCAGATGCGCGTTTTAAGACATTTCGAGATGCTTTTCTGTTAAAAACGGTTTTGGGGAGTTTCTAGGGTCTGGAAAACACTTTAGGCAGTTCGGCGCTCGAAACGGCTCCGGACGGATTTTCGTGCGCATCTACTGCACCTGTGCACGAAAATGTTCAGATGCGCGTTTTAGGACATTTCGAGATGCTTTTCGGTTAAAAACGGTTTTGGGGAGATTCTAGGGTCTGGAAAACACTTCAGGCAGTTCGGCGCTTGAAACGGCTCCGGACGGATTTTCGTGCGCATCTACGGCACCTGTGCACGAAAATGTTCAGATGCGCGTTTTAGGACATTTCGAGATGCTTTTCTGTTAAAAACGGTTTTGGGGAGTTTCTAGGGTCTGGGAAACACTTCAGGCAGTTCGGCGCTCGAAACCGCTCCGGACGGATTTTCGTGCGCATCTACGGCACCTGTGCACGAAAATGTTCAGATGCGCGTTTTAGGACATTTCGAGATGCTTTTCTGTTAAAAACGGTTTTGGGGAGTTTCTAGGGTCTGGGAAACACTTCAGGCAGTTCGGCGCTCGAAACGGCTCCGGACGGATTTTCGTGCGCATCTACGGCACCTGTGCACGAAAATGTTCAGATGCGCGTTTTAGGACATTTCGAGATGCTTTTCTGTTAAAAACGGTTTTGGGGAGTTTCTAGGGTCTGGGAAACACTTCAGGCAGTTCGGCGCTCGAAACGGCTCCGGACGGATTTTCGTGCGCATCTACTGCACCTATGCACGAAAATGTTCAGATGCGCGTTTTAGGACATTTCGAGATGCTTTTCGGTTAAAAACGGTTTTGGGGAGATTCTAGGGTCTGGAAAACACTTCAGGCAGTTCGGCGCTCGAAACGGCTCCGGACGGATTTTCGTGCGCATCTACGGCACCTGTGCACGAAAATGTTCAGATGCGCGTTTTAGGACATTTCGGGATGCTTTTCTGTTAAAAACGGTTTTGGGGAGTTTCTAGGGTCTGGGAAACACTTCAGGTAGTTCGGCGCTCGAAACGGCTCCGGACGGATTTTCGTGCGCATCTACGGCACCTGTGCACGAAAATGTTCAGATGCGCGTTTTAGGACATTTCGAGATGCTTTTCGGTTAAAAACGGTTTTGGGGAGATTCTAGGGTCTGGAAAACACTTCAGGCTGTTCGGCGCTCGAAACGGCTCCGGACGGATTTTCGTGCGCATCTACGGCACCTGTGCACGAAAATGTTCAGATGCGCGTTTTAGGACATTTCGAGATGCTTTTCTGTTAAAAACGGTTTTGGGGAGTTTCTAGGGTCTGGGAAACACTTCAGGTAGTTCGGCGCTCGAAACGGCTCCGGACGGATTTTCGTGCGCATCTACGGCACCTGTGCACGAAAATGTTCAGATGCGCGTTTTAGGACATTTCGAGATGCTTTTCGGTTAAAAACGGTTTTGGGGAGATTCTAGGGTCTGGAAAACACTTCAGGCAGTTCGGCGCTCGAAACGGCTCCGGACAGATTTTCGTGCGCATCTACGGCACCTGTGCACGAAAATGTTCAGATGCGCGTTTTAGGACATTTCGAGATGCTTTTCTGTTAAAAACGGTTTTGGGGAGTTTCTAGGGTCTGGGAAACACTTCAGGCAGTTCGGCGCTCGAAACGGCTCCGGACGGATTTTCGTGCGCATCTACTGCACCTGTGCACGAAAATGTTCAGATGCGCGTTTTAAGACATTTCGAGATGCTTTTCTGTTAAAAACGGTTTTGGGGAGTTTCTAGGGTCTGGAAAACACTTCAGGCAGTTCGGCGCTCGAAACGGCTCCGGACGGATTTTCGTGCGCATCTACTGCACCTGTGCACGAAAATGTTCAGATGCGCGTTTTAGGACATTTCGAGATGCTTTTCTGTTAAAAACGGTTTTTGGGGAGTTTCTAGGGTCTGGGAAACACTTCAGGCAGTTCGGCGCTCGAAACGGCTCCGGACGGATTTTCGTGCGCATCTACTGCACCTGTGCACGAAAATGTTCAGATGCGCGTTTTAGGACATTTCGAGATGCTTTTCTGTTAAAAACGGTTTTGGGGAGTTTCTAGGGTCTGGGAAACACTTCAGGCAGTTCGGCGCTCGAAACGGCTCCGGACGGATTTTCGTGCGCATCTACGGCACCTGTGCACGAAAATGTTGAGATGCGCGTTTTAGGACATTCCGAGATGCTTTTCGGTTAAAAACGGTTTTGGGGAGTTTCTAGGGTCTGGGAAACACTTCAGGCAGTTCGGCGCTCGAAACCGCTCCGGACGGATTTTCGTTCGCATCTACGGCACCTGTGCACGAAAATGTTCAGATGCGCGTTTTAGGACATTTCGAGATGCTTTTATGTTAAAAACGGTTTTGGGGAGTTTCTAGGGTCTGGGAAACACTTCAGGCAGTTCGGCGCTCGAAACGGCTCCGGACGGATTTTCGTGCGCATCTACTGCACCTGTGCACGAAAATGTTCAGATGCGCGTTTTAGGACATTTCGAGATGCTTTTCTGTTAAAAACGGTTTTGGGGAGTTTCTAGGGTCTAGGAAACACTTCAGGCAGTTCGGCGCTCGAAACGGCTCCGGACGGATTTTCGTGCGCATCTACTGCACCTGTGCACGAAAATGTTCAGATGCGCGTTTTAGGACATTTCGAGATCCTTTTCGGTTAAAAACGGTTTTGGGGAGATTCTAGGGTCTGGAAAACACTTCAGGCAGTTCGGCGCTCGAAACGGCTCCGGACGGATTTTCGTGCGCATCTACGGCACCTGTGCACGAAAATGTTCAGATGCGCGTTTTAGGACATTTCGAGATGCTTTTCTGTTAAAAACGGTTTTGGGGAGTTTCTAGGGTCTGGGAAACACTTCAGGCAGTTCGGCGCTCGAAACCGCTCCGGACGGATTTTCGTGCGCATCTACGGCACCTGTGCACGAAAATGTTCAGATGCGCGTTTTAGGACATTTCGAGATGCTTTTCTGTTAAAAACGGTTTTGGGGAGTTTCTAGGGTCTGGGAAACACTTCAGGCAGTTCGGCGCTCGAAACGGCTCCGGACGGATTTTCGTGCGCATCTACTGCAACTGTGCACGAAAATGTTCAGATGCGCGTTTTAGGACATTTCGAGATGCTTTTCTGTTAAAAACGGTTTTGGGGAGTTTCTAGGGTCTGGGAAACACTTCAGGCAGTTCGGCGCTCGAAACGGCTCCGGACGGATTTTCGTGCGCATCTACGGCACCTGTGCACGAAAATGTTCAGATGCGCGTTTTAGGACATTTCGAGATGCTTTTCTGTTAAAAACGGTTTTGGGGAGTTTCTAGGGTCTGGGAAACACTTCAGGCAGTTCGGCGCTCGAAACGGCTCCGGACGGATTTTCGTGCGCATCTACTGCACCTGTGCACGAAAATGTTCAGATGCGCGTTTTAGGACATTTCGAGATGCTTTTCTGTTAAAAACGGTTTTGGGGAGTTTCTAGGGTCTGGGAAACACTTCAGGCAGTTCGGCGCTCGAAACGGCTGCGGACGGATTTTCGTGCGCATCTACGGCACCTGTGCAGGAAAATGTTGAGATGCGCGTTTTAGGACATTTCGAGATGCTTTTCGGTTAAAAACGGTTTTGGGGAGTTTCTAGGGTCTGGAAAACACTTCAGGCAGTTCGGCGCTCGAAACGGCTCCGGACGGATTTTCGTGCGCATCTACGGCACCTGTGCACGAAAATGTTCAGATGCGCGTTTTAGGAGATTTCGAGATGCTTTTCTGTTAAAAACGGTTTTGGGGAGTTTCTAGGGTCTGGGAAACACTTCAGGCAGTTCGGCGCTAGAAACGGCTCCGGACGTATTTTCGTGCGCATCTACGGCACCTGTGCACGAAAATGTTCAGATGCGCGTTTTAGGACATTTCGAGATGCTTTTTGGTTAAAAACGGTTTTGGGGAGTTTCTTGGGTCTGGGAAACACTTCAGGCAGTTCGGCGCTCGAAACGGCTCCGGACGGATTTTCGTGCGCATCTACTGCACCTGTGCACGAAAATGTTGAGATGCGCGTTTTAGGACATTTCGAGATGCTTTTCTGTTAAAAACGGTTTTGGGGAGTTTCTAGGGTCTGGGAAACACTTCAGGCAGTTCGGCGCTCGAAACGGCTCCGGACGGATTTTCGTGCGCATCTACGGCACCTGTGCACGAAAATGTCGAGATGCGCGTTTTAGGACATTTCGAGATGCTTTTCTGTTAAAAACGGTTTTGGGGAGTTTCTAGGGTCTGGGAAACACTTCAGGCAGTTCGGCGCTCGAAACGGCTCCGGACGGATTTTCGTGCGCATCTACTGCACCTGTGCACGAAAATGTTCAGATGCGCGTTTTAGGACATTTCGAGATGCTTTTCTGTTAAAAACGGTTTTGGGGAGTTTCTAGGGTCTAGGAAACACTTCAGGCAGTTCGGCGCTCGAAACGGCTCCGGACGGATTTTCGTGCGCATCTACTGCACCTGTGCACGAAAATGTTCAGATGCGCGTTTTAGGACATTTCGAGATCCTTTTCGGTTAAAAACGGTTTTGGGGAGATTCTAGGGTCTGGAAAACACTTCAGGCAGTTCGGCGCTCGAAACGGCTCCGAACGGATTTTCGTGCGCATCTACGGCACCTGTGCACGAAAATGTTCAGATGCGCGTTTTAGGACATTTCGAGATGCTTTTCTGTTAAAAACGGTTTTGGGGAGTTTCTAGGGTCTGGGAAACACTTCAGGCAGTTCGGCGCTCGAAACCGCTCCGGACGGATTTTCGTGCGCATCTACGGCACCTGTGCACGAAAATGTTCAGATGCGCGTTTTAGGACATTTCGAGATGCTTTTCTGTTAAAAACGGTTTTGGGGAGTTTCTAGGGTCTGGGAAACACTTCAGGCAGTTCGGCGCTCGAAACGGCTCCGGACGGATTTTCGTGCGCATCTACTGCAACTGTGCACGAAAATGTTCAGATGCGCGTTTTAGGACATTTCGAGATGCTTTTCTGTTAAAAACGGTTTTGGGGAGTTTCTAGGGTCTGGGAAACACTTCAGGCAGTTCGGCGCTCGAAACGGCTCCGGACGGATTTTCGTGCGCATCTACTGCACCTGTGCACGAAAATGTTCAGATGCGCGTTTTAGGACATTTCGAGATGCTTTTCTGTTAAAAACGGTTTTGGGGAGTTTCTAGGGTCTGGGAAACACTTCAGGCAGTTCGGCGCTCGAAACGGCTGCGGACGGATTTTCGTGCGCATCTACGGCACCTGTGCAGGAAAATGTTGAGATGCGCGTTTTAGGACATTTCGAGATGCTTTTCGGTTAAAAACGGTTTTGGGGAGTTTCTAGGGTCTGGAAAACACTTCAGGCAGTTCGGCGCTCGAAACGGCTCCGGACGGATTTTCGTGCGCATCTACGGCACCTGTGCACGAAAATGTTCAGATGCGCGTTTTAGGAGATTTCGAGATGCTTTTCTGTTAAAAACGGTTTTGGGGAGTTTCTAGGGTCTGGGAAACACTTCAGGCAGTTCGGCGCTAGAAACGGCTCCGGACGTATTTTCGTGCGCATCTACGGCACCTGTGCACGAAAATGTTCAGATGCGCGTTTTAGGACATTTCGAGATGCTTTTTGGTTAAAAACGGTTTTGGGGAGTTTCTTGGGTCTGGGAAACACTTCAGGCAGTTCGGCGCTCGAAACGGCTCCGGACGGATTTTCGTGCGCATCTACTGCACCTGTGCACGAAAATGTTGAGATGCGCGTTTTAGGACATTTCGAGATGCTTTTCTGTTAAAAACGGTTTTGGGGAGTTTCTAGGGTCTGGGAAACACTTCAGGCAGTTCGGCGCTCGAAACGGCTCCGGACGGATTTTCGTGCGCATCTACGGCACCTGTGCACGAAAATGTCGAGATGCGCGTTTTAGGACATTTCGAGATGCTTTTCTGTTAAAAACGGTTTTGGGGAGTTTCTAGGGTCTGGGAAACACTTCAGGCAGTTCGGTGCTCGAAACGGCTCCGGACGGATTTTCGTGCGCATCTACTGCACCTGTGCACGAAAATGTTCAGATGCGCGTTTTAGGACATTTCGAGATGCTTTTCTGTTAAAAACGGTTTTGGGGAGTTTCTAGGGTCTGGGAAACACTTCAGGCAGTTCGGCGCTCGAAACGGCTCCGGACGGATTTTCGTGCGCATCTACTGCACCTATGCACGAAAATGTTCAGATGCGCGTTTTAGGACATTTCGAGATGCTTTTCGGTTAAAAACGGTTTTGGGGAGATTCTAGGGTCTGGAAAACACTTCAGGCAGTTCGGCGCTCGAAACGGCTCCGGACGGATTTTCGTGCGCATCTACGGCACCTGTGCACGAAAATGTTCAGATGCGCGTTTTAGGACATTTCGAGATGCTTTTCGGTTAAAAACGGTTTTGGGGAGATTCTAGGGTCTGGAAAACACTTCAGGCAGTTCGGCGCTCGAAACGGCTCCGGACAGATTTTCGTGCGCATCTACGGCACCTGTGCACGAAAATGTTCAGATGCGCGTTTTAGGACATTTCGAGATGCTTTTCTGTTAAAAACGGTTTTGGGGAGTTTCTAGGGTCTGGGAAACACTTCAGGCAGTTCAGCGCTCGAAACGGCTCCGGACGGATTTTCGTGCGCATCTACTGCACCTGTGCACGAAAATGTTCAGATGCGCGTTTTAGGACATTTCGAGATGCTTTTCTGTTAAAAACGGTTTTGGAGAGTTTCTAGGGTCTGGGCAACACTTCAGGCAGTTCGGCGCTCGAAACGGCTCCGGACGGATTTTCGTGCGCATCTACTGCACCTGTGCACGAAAATGTTCAGATGCGCGTTTTAAGACATTTCGAGATGCTTTTCTGTTAAAAACGGTTTTGGGGAGTTTCTAGGGTCTGGAAAACACTTCAGGCAGTTCGGCGCTCGAAACGGCTCCGGACGGATTTTCGTGCGCATCTACGGCACCTGTGCACGAAAATGTTGAGATGCGCGTTTTAGGACATTTCGAGATGCTTTTCTGTGAAAAACGGTTTTGGGGAGTTTCTAGGGTCTGGGAAACACTTCAGGCAGTTCGGCGCTCGAAACGGCTCCGGACGGATTTTCGTGCGCATCTACTGCACCTGTGCACGAAAATGTTCAGATGCGCGTTTTAGGACATTTCGAGATGCTTTTCTGTTAAAAACGGTTTTGGGGAGTTTCTAGGGTCTGGGAAACACTTCAGGCAGTTCGGCGCTCGAAACGGCTCCGGACGGATTTTCGTGCGCATCTACTGCACCTGTGCACGAAAATGTTCAGATGCGCGTTTTAGGACATTTCGAGATCCTTTTCGGTTAAAAACGGTTTTGGGGAGATTCTAGGGTCTGGAAAACACTTCAGGCAGTTCGGCGCTCGAAACGGCTCCGGACGGATTTTCGTGCGCATCTACGGCACCTGTGCACGAAAATGTTCAGATGCGCGTTTTAGGACATTTCGAGATGCTTTTCTGTTAAAAACGGTTTTGGGGAGTTTCTAGGGTCTGGGAAACACTTCAGGCAGTTCGATGCTCGAAACGGCTCCGGACGGATTTTCGTGCGCATCTACTGCACCTGTGCACGAAAATGTTCAGATGCGCGTTTTAGGACATTTCGAGATGCTTTTCTGTTAAAAACGGTTTTTGGGGAGTTTCTAGGGTCTGGGAAACACTTCAGGCAGTTCGGCGCTCGAAACGGCTCCGGACGGATTTTCGTGCGCATCTACTGCACCTGTGCACGAAAATGTTCAGATGCGCGTTTTACGACATTTCGAGATGCTTTTCTGTTAAAAACGGTTTTGGGGAGTTTCTAGGGTCTGGGAAACACTTCAGGCAGTTCGGCGCTCGAAACGGCTCCGGACGGATTTTCGTGCGCATCTACGGCACCTGTGCACGAAAATGTTGAGATGCGCGTTTTAGGACATTCCGAGATGCTTTTCTGTTAAAAACGGTTTTGGGGAGTTTCTAGGGTCTGGGAAACACTTCAGGCAGTTCGGCGCTCGAAACCGCTCCGGACGGATTTTCGTTCGCATCTACGGCACCTGTGCACGAAAATGTTCAGATGCGCGTTTTAGGACATTTCGAGATGCTTTTCTGTTAAAAACGGTTTTGGGGAGTTTCTAGGGTCTGGGAAACACTTCAGGCAGTTCGGTGCTCGAAACGGCTCCGGACGGATTTTCGTGCGCATCTACTGCACCTGTGCACGAAAATGTTCAGATGCGCGTTTTAAGACATTTCGAGATGCTTTTCTGTTAAAAACGGTTTTGGGGAGTTTCTAGGGTCTGGAAAACACTTCAGGCAGTTCGGCGCTCGAAACGGCTCCGGACGGATTTTCGTGCGCATCAACGGCACCTGTGCACGAAAATGTTCAGATGCGCGTTTTAGGACATTTCGAGATGCTTTTCTGTTAAAAACGGTTTTGGGGAGTTTCTAGGGTCTGGGAAACACTTCAGGCAGTTCGGCGCTCGAAACGGCTGCGGACGGATTTTCGTGCGCATCTACGGCACCTGTGCAGGAAAATGTTGAGATGCGCGTTTTAGGACATTTCGAGATGCTTTTCTGTTAAAAACGGTTTTGGGGAGTTTCTAGGGTCTGGGAAACACTTCAGGCAGTTCGGCGCTCGAAACGGCTGCGGACGGATTTTCGTGCGCATCTACGGCACCTGTGCAGGAAAATGTTGAGATGCGCGTTTTAGGACATTTCGAGATGCTTTTCGGTTAAAAACGGTTTTGGGGAGTTTCTAGGGTCTGGAAAACACTTCAGGCAGTTCGGCGCTCGAAACGGCTCCGGACGGATTTTCGTGCGCATCTACGGCACCTGTGCACGAAAATGTTCAGATGCGCGTTTTAGGAGATTTCGAGATGCTTTTCTGTTAAAAACGGTTTTGGGGAGTTTCTAGGGTCTGGGAAACACTTCAGGCAGTTCGGCGCTCGAAACGGCTCCGGACGGATTTTCGTGCGCATCTACGGCACCTGTGCACGAAAATGTTCAGATGCGCGTTTTAGGACATTTCGAGATGCTTTTTGGTTAAAAACGGTTTTGGGGAGTTTCTTGGGTCTGGGAAACACTTCAGGCAGTTCGGCGCTCGAAACGGCTCCGGACGGATTTTCGTGCGCATCTACTGCACCTGTGCACAAAAATGTTGAGATGCGCGTTTTAGGACATTTCGAGATGCTTTTCTGTTAAAAACGGTTTTGGGGAGTTTCTAGGGTCTGGGAAACACTTCAGGCAGTTCGGCGCTCGAAACGGCTCCGGACGGATTTTCGTGCGCATCTACGGCACCTGTGCACGAAAATGTCGAGATGCGCGTTTTAGGACATTTCGAGATGCTTTTCTGTTAAAAACGGTTTTGGGGAGTTTCTAGGGTCTGGGAAACACTTCAGGCAGTTCGGCGCTCGAAACGGCTCCGGACGGATTTTCGTGCGCATCTACGGCACCTGTGCACGAAAATGTTCAGATGCGCGTTTTAGGACATTTCGAGATGCTTTTCTGTTAAAAACGGTTTTGGGGAGTTTCTAGGGTCTGGGAAACACTTCAGGCAGTTCGGCGCTCGAAACGGCTCCGGACGGATTTTCGTGCGCATCTACGGCACCTGTGCACGAAAATGTTCAGATGCGCGTTTTAGGAGATTTCGAGATGCTTTTCTGTTAAAAACGGTTTTGGGGAGTTTCTAGGGTCTGGGAAACACTTCAGGCAGTTCGGCGCTCGAAACGGCTCCGGACGGATTTTCGTGCGCATCTACTGCACCTGTGCACGAAAATGTTCAGATGCGCGTTTTAGGACATTTCGAGATGCTTTTCTGTTAAAAACGGTTTTGGGGAGTTTCTAGGGTCTGGGAAACACTTCAGGCAGTTCGGCGCTCGAAACGGCTCCGGACGGATTTTCGTGCGCATCTACTGCACCTGTGCACGAAAATGTTCAGATGCGCGTTTTAGGACATTTCGAGATGCTTTTCGGTTAAAAACGGTTTTGGGGAGATTCTAGGGTCTGGAAAACACTTCAGGCAGTTCGGCGCTCGAAACGGCTCCGGACGGATTTTCGTGCGCATCTACGGCACCTGTGCACGAAAATGTTCAGATTCGCGTTTTAGGACATTTCGAGATGCTTTTCTGTTAAAAACGATTTTGGGGAGTTTCTAGGGTCTGGGAAACACTTCAGGCAGTTCGGCGCTCGAAACGGCTCCGGACGGATTTTCGTGCGCATCTACGGCACCTGTGCACGAAAATGTTCAGATGCGCGTTTTAGGACATTTCGAGATGCTTTTCTGTTAAAAACGATTTTGGGGAGTTTCTAGGGTCTGGGAAACACTTCAGGCAGTTCGGCGCTCGAAACCGCTCCGGACGGATTTTCGTGCGCATCTACGGCACCTGTGCACGAAAATGTTCAGATGCGCGTTTTAGGACATTTCGAGATGCTTTTCTGTTAAAAACGGTTTTGGGGAGTTTCTAGGGTCTGGGAAACACTTCAGGCAGTTCGGCGCTCGAAACGGCTCCGGACGGATTTTCGTGCGCATCTACTGCACCTGTGCACGAAAATGTTCAGATGCGCGTTTTAAGACATTTCGAGATGCTTTTCTGTTAAAAACGGTTTTGGGGAGTTTCTAGGGTCTGGAAAACACTTCAGGCAGTTCGGCGCTCGAAACGGCTCCGGACGGATTTTCGTGCGCATCAACGGCACCTGTGCACGAAAATGTTGAGATGCGCGTTTTAGGACATTTCGAGATGCTTTTCTGTTAAAAACGGTTTTGGGGAGTTTCTAGGGTCTGGGAAACACTTCAGGCAGTTCGGCGCTCGAAACGGCTCCGGACGGATTTTCGTGCGCATCTACTGCACCTGTGCACGAAAATGTTCAGATGCGCGTTTTAGGACATTTCGAGATGCTTTTCTGTTAAAAACGGTTTTGGGGAGTTTCTAGGGTCTGGGAAACACTTCAGGCAGTTCGGCGCTCGAAACGGCTCCGGACGGATTTTCGTGCGCATCTACTGCACCTGTGCACGAAAATGTTCAGATGCGCGTTTTAGGACATTTCGAGATGCTTTTCTGTTAAAAACGGTTTTGGGGAGTTTCTAGGGTCTGGGAAACACTTCAGGCAGTTCGGCGCTCGAAACGGCTCCGGACGGATTTTCGTGCGCATCTACGGCACCTGTGCACGAAAATGTTCAGATGCGCGTTTTAGGACATTTCGAGATGCTTTTCTGTTAAAAACGGTTTTGGGGAGTTTCTAGGGTCTGGGAAACACTTCAGGCAGTTCGGCGCTCGAAACGGCTCCGGACGGATTTTCGTGCGCATCTACTGCACCTGTGCACGAAAATGTTCAGATGCGCGTTTTAGGACATTTCGAGATCCTTTTCGGTTAAAAACGGTTTTGGGGAGATTCTAGGGTCTGGAAAACACTTCAGGCAGTTCGGCGCTCGAAACGGCTCCGGACGGATTTTCGTGCGCATCTACGGCACCTGTGCACGAAAATGTTCAGATGCGCGTTTTTGGACATTTCGAGATGCTTTTCTGTTAAAAACGGTTTTGGGAAGTTTCTAGGGTCTGGGAAACACTTCAGGCAGTTCGGCGCTCGAAACCGCTCCGGACGGATTTTCGTGCGCATCTACGGCACCTGTGCACGAAAATGTTCAGATGCGCGTTTTAGGACATTTCGAGATGCTTTTCTGTTAAAAACGGTTTTGGGGAGTTTCTAGGGTCTGGGAAACACTTCAGGCAGTTCGGCGCTCGAAACGGCTCCGGACGGATTTTCGTGCGCATCTACTGCACCTGTGCACGAAAATGTTCAGATGCGCGTTTTAAGACATTTCGAGATGCTTTTCTGTTAAAAACGGTTTTGGGGAGTTTCTAGGGTCTGGAAAACACTTCAGGCAGTTCGGCGCTCGAAACAGCTCCGGACGGATTTTCGTGCGCATCTACTGCACCTGTGCACGAAAATGTTCAGATGCGCGTTTTAGGACATTTCGAGATGCTTTTCTGTTAAAAACGGTTTTTGGGGAGTTTCTAGGGTCTGGGAAACACTTCAGGCAGTTCGGCGCTCGAAACGGCTCCGGACGGATTTTCGTGCGCATCTACTGCACCTGTGCACGAAAATGTTCAGATGCGCGTTTTAGGACATTTCGAGATGCTTTTCTGTTAAAAACGGTTTTGGGGAGTTTCTAGGGTCTGGGAAACACTTCAGGCAGTTCGGCGCTCGAAACCGCTCCGGACGGATTTTCGTTCGCATCTACGGCACCTGTGCACGAAAATGTTCAGATGCGCGTTTTAGGACATTTCGAGATGCTTTTATGTTAAAAACGGTTTTGGGGAGTTTCTAGGGTCTGGGAAACACTTCAGGCAGTTCGGCGCTCGAAACGGCTCCGGACGGATTTTCGTGCGCATCTACTGCACCTGTGCACGAAAATGTTCAGATGCGCGTTTTAAGACATTTCGAGATGCTTTTCTGTTAAAAACGGTTTTGGTGAGTTTCTAGGGTCTGGAAAACACTTCAGGCAGTTCGGCGCTCGAAACGGCTCCGGACGGATTTTCGTGCGCATCAACGGCACCTGTGCACGAAAATGTTCAGATGCGCGTTTTAGGACATTTCGAGATGCTTTTCTGTTAAAAACGGTTTTGGGGAGTTTCTAGGGTCTGGGAAACACTTCAGGCAGTTCGGCGCTCGAAACGGCTGCGGACGGATTTTCGTGCGCATCTACGGCACCTGTGCAGGAAAATGTTGAGATGCGCGTTTTAGGACATTTCGAGATGCTTTTCGGTTAAAAACGGTTTTGGGGAGTTTCTAGGGTCTGGAAAACACTTCAGGCAGTTCGGCGCTCGAAACGGCTCCGGACGGATTTTCGTGCGCATCTACGGCACCTGTGCACGAAAATGTTCAGATGCGCGTTTTAGGAGATTTCGAGATGCTTTTCTGTTAAAAACGGTTTTGGGGAGTTTCTAGGGTCTGGGAAACACTTCAGGCAGTTCGGCGCTCGAAACGGCTCCGGACGGATTTTCGTGCGCATCTACGGCACCTGTGCACGAAAATGTTCAGATGCGCGTTTTAGGACATTTCGAGATGCTTTTTGGTTAAAAACGGTTTTGGGGAGTTTCTTGGGTCTGGGAAACACTTCAGGCAGTTCGGCGCTCGAAACGGCTCCGGACGGATTTTCGTGCGCATCTACTGCACCTGTGCACGAAAATGTTGAGATGCGCGTTTTAGGACATTTCGAGATGCTTTTCTGTTAAAAACGGTTTTGGGGAGTTTCTAGGGTCTGGGAAACACTTCAGGCAGTTCGGCGCTCGAAACGGCTCCGGACGGATTTTCGTGCGCATCTACTGCACCTGTGCACGAAAATGTTCAGATGCGCGTTTTAGGACATTTCGAGATGCTTTTCTGTTAAAAACGGTTTTTGGGGAGTTTCTAGGGTCTGGGAAACACTTCAGGCAGTTCGGCGCTCGAAACGGCTCCGGACGGATTTTCGTGCGCATCTGCTGCACCTGTGCACGAAAATGTTCAGATGCGCGTTTTAGGACATTTCGAGATGCTTTTCTGTTAAAAACGGTTTTGGGGAGTTTCTAGGGTCTGGGAAACACTTCAGGCAGTTCGGCGCTCGAAACGGCTCCGGACGGATTTTCGTGCGCATCTACGGCACCTGTGCACGAAAATGTTGAGATGCGCGTTTTAGGACATTTCGAGATGCTTTTCTGTTAAGAACGGTTTTGGGGAGTTTCTAGGGTCTGGGAAACACTTCAGGCAGTTCGGCGCTCGAAACCGCTCCGGACGGATTTTCGTGCGCATCTACGGCACCTGTGCACGAAAATGTTCAGATGCGCGTTTTAGGACATTTCGAGATGCTTTTCTGTTAAAAACGGTTTTGGGGAGTTTATAGGGTCTGGGAAACACTTCAGGCAGTTCGGCGCTCGAAACAGCTCCGGACGGATTTTCGTGCGCATCTACTGCACCTGTGCACGAAAATGTTCAGATGCGCGTTTTAAGACATTTCGAGATGCTTTTCTGTTAAAAACGGTTTTGGGGAGTTTCTAGGGTCTGGAAAACACTTCAGGCAGTTCGGCGCTCGAAACGGCTCCGGACGGATTTTCGTGCGCATCTACTGCACCTGTGCACGAAAATGTTCAGATGCGCGTTTTAGGACATTTCGAGATGCTTTTCGGTTAAAAACGGTTTTGGGGAGATTCTAGGGTCTGGAAAACACTTCAGGCAGTTCGGCGCTCGAAACGGCTCCGGACGGATTTTCGTGCGCATCTACTGCACCTGTGCACGAAAATGTTCAGATGCGCGTTTTAGGACATTTCGAGATGCTTTTCTGTTAAAAACGGTTTTGGGGAGTTTCTAGGGTCTGGGAAACACTTCAGGCAGTTCGGCGCTCGAAACCGCTCCGGACGGATTTTCGTGCGCATCTACGGCACCTGTGCACGAAAATGTTCAGATGCGCGTTTTAGGACATTTCGAGATGCTTTTCTGTTAAAAACGGTTTTGGGGAGTTTCTAGGGTCTGGGAAACACTTCAGGCAGTTCGGCGCTCGAAACGGCTCCGGACGGATTTTCGTGCGCATCTACGGCACCTGTGCACGAAAATGTTCAGATGCGCGTTTTAGGACATTTCGAGATGCTTTTCTGTTAAAAACGGTTTTGGGGAGTTTCTAGGGTCTGGGAAACACTTCAGGCAGTTCGGCGCTCGAAACGGCTCCGGACGGATTTTCGTGCGCATCTACTGCACCTATGCACGAAAATGTTCAGATGCGCGTTTTAGGACATTTCGAGATGCTTTTCGGTTAAAAACGGTTTTGGGGAGATTCTAGGGTCTGGAAAACACTTCAGGCAGTTCGGCGCTCGGAACGGCTCCGGACGGATTTTCGTGCGCATCTACGGCACCTGTGCACGAAAATGTTCAGATGCGCGTTTTAGGACATTTCGAGATGCTTTTCTGTTAAAAACGGTTTTGGGGAGTTTCTAGGGTCTGGGAAACACTTCAGGTAGTTCGGCGCTCGAAACGGCTCCGGACGGATTTTCGTGCGCATCTACGGCACCTGTGCACGAAAATGTTCAGATGCGCGTTTTAGGACATTTCGAGATGCTTTTCGGTTAAAAACGGTTTTGGGGAGATTCTAGGGTCTGGAAAACACTTCAGGCAGTTCGGCGCTCGAAACGGCTCCGGACGGATTTTCGTGCGCATCTACGGCACCTGTGCACGAAAATGTTCAGATGCGCGTTTTAGGACATTTCGAGATGCTTTTCGGTTAAAAACGGTTTTGGGGAGATTCTAGGGTCTGGACAACACTTCAGGCAGTTCGGCGCTCGGAACGGCTCCGGACGGATTTTCGTGCGCATCTACGGCACCTGTGCACGAAAATGTTCAGATGCGCGTTTTAGGACATTTCGAGATGCTTTTCGGTTAAAAACGGTTTTGGGGAGATTCTAGGGTCTGGAAAACACTTCAGGCAGTTCGGCGCTCGAAACGGCTCCGGACGGATTTTCGTGCGCATCTACTGCACCTGTGCACGAAAATGTTCAGATGCGCGTTTTAGGACATTTCGAGATGCTTTTCTGTTAAAAACGGTTTTTGGGGAGTTTCTAGGGTCTGGGAAACACTTCAGGCAGTTCGGCGCTCGAAACGGCTCCGGACGGATTTTCGTGCGCATCTACGGCACCTGTGCACGAAAATGTTGAGATGCGCGTTTTAGGACATTTCGAGATGCTTTTCTGTTAAGAACGGTTTTGGGGAGTTTCTAGGGTCTGGGAAACACTTCAGGCAGTTCGGCGCTCGAAACCGCTCCGGACGGATTTTCGTGCGCATCTACGGCACCTGTGCACGAAAATGTTCAGATGCGCGTTTTAGGACATTTCGAGATGCTTTTCTGTTAAGAACGGTTTTGGGGAGTTTCTAGGGTCTGGGAAACACTTCAGGCAGTTCGGCGCTCGAAACCGCTCCGGACGGATTTTCGTGCGCATCTACGGCACCTGTGCACGAAAATGTTCAGATGCGCGTTTTAGGACATTTCGAGATGCTTTTCTGTTAAAAACGGTTTTGGGGAGTTTCTAGGGTCTGGGAAACACTTCAGGCAGTTCGGCGCTCGAAACGGCTCCGGACGGATTTTCGTGCGCATCTACTGCACCTGTGCACGAAAATGTTCAGATGCGCGTTTTAAGACATTTCGAGATGCTTTTCTGTTAAAAACGGTTTTGGGGAGTTTCTAGGGTCTGGAAAACACTTCAGGCAGTTCGGCGCTCGAAACGGCTCCGGACGGATTTTCGTGCGCATCTACTGCACCTGTGCACGAAAATGTTCAGATGCGCGTTTTAGGACATTTCGAGATGCTTTTCGGTTAAAAACGGTTTTGGGGAGATTCTAGGGTCTGGAAAACACTTCACGCAGTTCGGCGCTCGAAACGGCTCCGGACGGATTTTCGTGCGCATCTACGGCACCTGTGCACGAAAATGTTCAGATGCGCGTTTTAGGACATTTCGAGATGCTTTTCTGTTAAAAACGGTTTTGGGGAGTTTCTAGGGTCTGGGAAACACTTCAGGCAGTTCGGCGCTCGAAACCGCTCCGGACGGATTTTCGTGCGCATCTACGGCACCTGTGCACGAAAATGTTCAGATGCGCGTTTTAGGACATTTCGAGATGCTTTTCTGTTAAAAACGGTTTTGGGGAGTTTCTAGGGTCTGGGAAACACTTCAGGCAGTTCGGCGCTCGAAACGGCTCCGGACGGATTTTCGTGCGCATCTACTGCACCTGTGCACGAAAATGTTCAGATGCGCGTTTTAAGACATTTCGAGATGCTTTTCTGTTAAAAACGGTTTTGGGGAGTTTCTAGGGTCTGGAAAACACTTCAGGCAGTTCGGCGCTCGAAACGGCTCCGGACGGATTTTCGTGCGCATCTACTGCACCTGTGCACGAAAATGTTCAGATGCGCGTTTTAGGACATTTCGAGATGCTTTTCTGTTAAAAACGGTTTTTGGGGAGTTTCTAGGGTCTGGGAAACACTTCAGGCAGTTCGGCGCTCGAAACGGCTCCGGACGGATTTTCGTGCGCATCTACTGCACCTGTGCACGAAAATGTTCAGATGCGCGTTTTAGGACATTTCGAGATGCTTTTCTGTTAAAAACGGTTTTGGGGAGTTTCTAGGGTCTGGGAAACACTTCAGGCAGTTCGGCGCTCGAAACGGCTCCGGACGGATTTTCGTGCGCATCTACGGCACCTGTGCACGAAAATGTTGAGATGCGCGTTTTAGGACATTTCGAGATGCTTTTCTGTTAAAAACGGTTTTGGGGAGTTTCTAGGGTCTGGGAAACACTTCAGGCAGTTCGGCGCTCGAAACCGCTCCGGACGGATTTTCGTTCGCATCTACGGCACCTGTGCACGAAAATGTTCAGATGCGCGTTTTAGGACATTTCGAGATGCTTTTCTGTTAAAAACGGTTTTGGGGAGTTTCTAGGGTCTGGGAAACACTTCAGGCAGTTCGGCGCTCGAAACGGCTCCGGACGGATTTTCGTGCGCATCTACTGCACCTGTGCACGAAAATGTTCAGATGCGCGTTTTAAGACATTTCGAGATGCTTTTCTGTTAAAAACGGTTTTGGGGAGTTTCTAGGGTCTGGAAAACACTTCAGGCAGTTCGGCGCTCGAAACGGCTCCGGACGGATTTTCGTGCGCATCAACGGCACCTGTGCACGAAAATGTTCAGATGCGCGTTTTAGGACATTTCGAGATGCTTTTCTGTTAAAAACGGTTTTGGGGAGTTTCTAGGGTCTGGGAAACACTTCAGGCAGTTCGGCGCTCGAAACGGCTGCGGACGGATTTTCGTGCGCATCTACGGCACCTGTGCAGGAAAATGTTGAGATGCGCGTTTTAGGACATTTCGAGATGCTTTTCGGTTAAAAACGGTTTTGGGGAGTTTCTAGGGTCTGGAAAATACTTCAGGCAGTTCGGCGCTCGAAACGGCTCCGGACGGATTTTCGTGCGCCTCTACGGCACCTGTGCACGAAAATGTTCAGATGCGCGTTTTAGGAGATTTCGAGATGCTTTTCTGTTAAAAACGGTTTTGGGGAGTTTCTAGGGTCTGGGAAACACTTCAGGCAGTTCGGCGCTCGAAACGGCTCCGGACGGATTTTCGTGCGCATCTACGGCACCTGTGCACGAAAATGTTCAGATGCGCGTTTTAGGACATTTCGAGATGCTTTTCTGTTAAAAACGGTTTTGGGGAGTTTCTAGGATCTGGGAAACACTTCAGGCAGTTCGGCGCTCGAAACGGCTCCGGACGGATTTTCGTGCGCATCTACTGCACCTGTGCACGAAAATGTTCAGATGCGCGTTTTAGGACATTTCGAGATGCTTTTCTGTTAAAAACGATTTTGGGGAGTTTCTAGGGTCTGGGAAACACTTCAGGCAGTTCGGCGCTCGAAACGGCTCCGGACGGATTTTCGTGCGCATCTACTGCACCTATGCACGAAAATGTTGAGATGCGCGTTTTAGGACATTTCGAGATGCTTTTCTGTTAAAAACGGTTTTGGGGAGTTTCTAGGGTCTGGGAAACACTTCAGGCAGTTCGGCGCTCGAAACGGCTCCGGACGGATTTTCGTGCGCATCTACTGCACCTGTGCACGAAAATATTCAGATGCGCGTTTTAGGACATTTCGAGATGCTTTTCTGTTAAAAACGGTTTTGGGGAGTTTCTAGGGTCTGGGAAACACTTCAGGCAGTTCGGCGCTCGAAACGGCTCCGGACGGATTTTCGTGCGCATCTACTGCACCTGTGCACGAAAATGTTCAGATGCGCGTTTTAGGACATTTCGAGATGCTTTTCTGTTAAAAACGGTTTTGGGGAGTTTCTAGGGTCTGGGAAACACTTCAGGCAGTTCGGCGCTCGAAACGGCTCCGGACGGATTTTCGTGCGCATCTACTGCACCTGTGCACGAAAATATTCAGATGCGCAATTTAGGACATTTCGAGATGCTTTTCTGTTAAAAACGGTTTTGGGGAGTTTCTAGGGTCTGGGAAACACTTCAGGCAGTTCGGCGCTCGAAACGGCTCCGGACGGATTTTCGTGCGCATCTACGGCACCTGTGCACGAAAATGTTGAGATGCGCGTTTTAGGACATTTCGAGATGCTTTTCTGTTAAAAACGGTTTTGGGGAGTTTCTAGGGTCTGGGAAACACTTCAGGCAGTTCGGCGCTCGAAACGGCTCCGGACGGATTTTCCTTCGCATCTACTGCACCTGTGCACGAAAATGTTCAGATGCGCGTTTTAGGACATTTCGAGATGCTTTTCGGTTAAAAACGGTTTTGGGGAGATTCTAGGGTCTGGAAAACACTTCAGGCAGTTCGGCGCTCGAAACGGCTCCGGACGGATTTTCGTGCGCATCTACGGCACCTGTGCACGAAAATGTTCAGATGCGCGTTTTAGGACATTTCGAGATGCTTTTCTGTTAAAAACGGTTTTGGGGAGTTTCTAGGGTCTGGGAAACACTTCAGGCAGTTCGGCGCTCGAAACGGCTCCGGACGGATTTTCGTGCGCATCTACTGCACCTGTGCACGAAAATGTTCAGATGCGCGTTTTAGGACATTTCGAGATGCTTTTCTGTTAAAAACGGTTTTGGGGAGTTTCTAGGGTCTGGGAAACACTTCAGGCAGTTCGGCGCTCGAAACGGCTCCGGACGGATTTTCGTGCGCATCTACTGCACCTGTGCACGAAAATGTTCAGATGCGCGTTTTAAGACATTTCGAGATGCTTTTCTGTTAAAAACGGTTTTGGGGAGTTTCTAGGGTCTGGAAAACACTTCAGGCAGTTCGGCGCTCGAAACGGCTCCGGACGGATTTTCGTGCGCATCAACGGCACCTGTGCACGAAAATGTTCAGATGCGCGTTTTAGGACATTTCGAGATGCTTTTCTGTTAAAAACGGTTTTGGGGAGTTTCTAGGGTCTGGGAAACACTTCAGGCAGTTCGGCGCTCGAAACGGCTCCGGACGGATTTTCGTGCGCATCTACTGCACCTGTGCACGAAAATGTTCAGATGCGCGTTTTAAGACATTTCGAGATGCTTTTCTGTTAAAAACGGTTTTGGGGAGTTTCTAGGGTCTGGAAAACACTTCAGGCAGTTCGGCGCTCGAAACGGCTCCGGACGGATTTTCGTGCGCATCTACTGCACCTGTGCACGAAAATGTTCAGATGCGCGTTTTAGGACATTTCGAGATGCTTTTCGGTTAAAAACGGTTTTGGGGAGATTCTAGGGTCTGGAAAACACTTCACGCAGTTCGGCGCTCGAAACGGCTCCGGACGGATTTTCGTGCGCATCTACGGCACCTGTGCACGAAAATGTTCAGATGCGCGTTTTAGGACATTTCGAGATGCTTTTCTGTTAAAAACGGTTTTGGGGAGTTTCTAGGGTCTGGGAAACACTTCAGGCAGTTCGGCGCTCGAAACCGCTCCGGACGGATTTTCGTGCGCATCTACGGCACCTGTGCACGAAAATGTTCAGATGCGCGTTTTAGGACATTTCGAGATGCTTTTCTGTTAAAAACGGTTTTGGGGAGTTTCTAGGGTCTGGGAAACACTTCAGGCAGTTCGGCGCTCGAAACGGCTCCGGACGGATTTTCGTGCGCATCTACTGCACCTGTGCACGAAAATGTTCAGATGCGCGTTTTAAGACATTTCGAGATGCTTTTCTGTTAAAAACGGTTTTGGGGAGTTTCTAGGGTCTGGAAAACACTTCAGGCAGTTCGGCGCTCGAAACGGCTCCGGACGGATTTTCGTGCGCATCTACTGCACCTGTGCACGAAAATGTTCAGATGCGCGTTTTAGGACATTTCGAGATGCTTTTCTGTTAAAAACGGTTTTTGGGGAGTTTCTAGGGTCTGGGAAACACTTCAGGCAGTTCGGCGCTCGAAACGGCT
The DNA here is from genome assembly GCA_028538565.1 of Umbellularia californica. Lineage (NCBI taxonomy): Eukaryota > Viridiplantae > Streptophyta > Magnoliopsida > Laurales > Lauraceae > Umbellularia > Umbellularia californica. The sequence continues at coordinate 47,325,581 of JAPQWN010000007.1, forward strand.
CCGGACGGATTTTCGTGCGCATCTACTGCACCTGTGCACGAAAATGTTCAGATGCGCGTTTTAGGACATTTCGAGATGCTTTTCTGTTAAAAACGGTTTTGGGGAGTTTCTAGGGTCTGGGAAACACTTCAGGCAGTTCGGCGCTCGAAACGGCTCCGGACGGATTTTCGTGCGCATCTACGGCACCTGTGCACGAAAATGTTGAGATCCGCGTTTTAGGACATTTCGAGATGCTTTTCTGTTAAAAACGGTTTTGGGGAGTTTCTAGGGTCTGGGAAACACTTCAGGCAGTTCGGCGCTCGAAACCGCTCCGGACGGATTTTCGTTCGCATCTACGGCACCTGTGCACGAAAATGTTCAGATGCGCGTTTTAGGACATTTCGAGATGCTTTTCTGTTAAAAACGGTTTTGGGGAGTTTCTAGGGTCTGGGAAACACTTCAGGCAGTTCGGCGCTCGAAACGGCTCCGGACGGATTTTCGTGCGCATCTACTGCACCTGTGCACGAAAATGTTCAGATGCGCGTTTTAAGACATTTCGAGATGCTTTTCTGTTAAAAACGGTTTTGGGGAGTTTCTAGGGTCTGGAAAACACTTCAGGCAGTTCGGCGCTCGAAACGGCTCCGGACGGATTTTCGTGCGCATCAACGGCACCTGTGCACGAAAATGTTCAGATGCGCGTTTTAGGACATTTCGAGATGCTTTTCTGTTAAAAACGGTTTTGGGGAGTTTCTAGGGTCTGGGAAACACTTCAGGCAGTTCGGCGCTCGAAACGGCTGCGGACGGATTTTCGTGCGCATCTACGGCACCTGTGCAGGAAAATGTTGAGATGCGCGTTTTAGGACATTTCGAGATGCTTTTCGGTTAAAAACGGTTTTGGGGAGTTTCTAGGGTCTGGAAAATACTTCAGGCAGTTCGGCGCTCGAAACGGCTCCGGACGGATTTTCGTGCGCCTCTACGGCACCTGTGCACGAAAATGTTCAGATGCGCGTTTTAGGAGATTTCGAGATGCTTTTCTGTTAAAAACGGTTTTGGGGAGTTTCTAGGGTCTGGGAAACACTTCAGGCAGTTCGGCGCTCGAAACGGCTCCGGACGGATTTTCGTGCGCATCTACGGCACCTGTGCACGAAAATGTTCAGATGCGCGTTTTAGGACATTTCGAGATGCTTTTCTGTTAAAAACGGTTTTGGGGAGTTTCTAGGATCTGGGAAACACTTCAGGCAGTTCGGCGCTCGAAACGGCTCCGGACGGATTTTCGTGCGCATCTACTGCACCTGTGCACGAAAATGTTCAGATGCGCGTTTTAGGACATTTCGAGATGCTTTTCTGTTAAAAACGATTTTGGGGAGTTTCTAGGGTCTGGGAAACACTTCAGGCAGTTCGGCGCTCGAAACGGCTCCGGACGGATTTTCGTGCGCATCTACTGCACCTATGCACGAAAATGTTGAGATGCGCGTTTTAGGACATTTCGAGATGCTTTTCTGTTAAAAACGGTTTTGGGGAGTTTCTAGGGTCTGGGAAACACTTCAGGCAGTTCGGCGCTCGAAACGGCTCCGGACGGATTTTCGTGCGCATCTACTGCACCTGTGCACGAAAATATTCAGATGCGCGTTTTAGGACATTTCGAGATGCTTTTCTGTTAAAAACGGTTTTGGGGAGTTTCTAGGGTCTGGGAAACACTTCAGGCAGTTCGGCGCTCGAAACGGCTCCGGACGGATTTTCGTGCGCATCTACTGCACCTGTGCACGAAAATGTTCAGATGCGCGTTTTAGGACATTTCGAGATGCTTTTCTGTTAAAAACGGTTTTGGGGAGTTTCTAGGGTCTGGGAAACACTTCAGGCAGTTCGGCGCTCGAAACGGCTCCGGACGGATTTTCGTGCGCATCTACTGCACCTGTGCACGAAAATATTCAGATGCGCAATTTAGGACATTTCGAGATGCTTTTCTGTTAAAAACGGTTTTGGGGAGTTTCTAGGGTCTGGGAAACACTTCAGGCAGTTCGGCGCTCGAAACGGCTCCGGACGGATTTTCGTGCGCATCTACGGCACCTGTGCACGAAAATGTTGAGATGCGCGTTTTAGGACATTTCGAGATGCTTTTCTGTTAAAAACGGTTTTGGGGAGTTTCTAGGGTCTGGGAAACACTTCAGGCAGTTCGGCGCTCGAAACGGCTCCGGACGGATTTTCCTTCGCATCTACTGCACCTGTGCACGAAAATGTTCAGATGCGCGTTTTAGGACATTTCGAGATGCTTTTCGGTTAAAAACGGTTTTGGGGAGATTCTAGGGTCTGGAAAACACTTCAGGCAGTTCGGCGCTCGAAACGGCTCCGGACGGATTTTCGTGCGCATCTACGGCACCTGTGCACGAAAATGTTCAGATGCGCGTTTTAGGACATTTCGAGATGCTTTTCTGTTAAAAACGGTTTTGGGGAGTTTCTAGGGTCTGGGAAACACTTCAGGCAGTTCGGCGCTCGAAACGGCTCCGGACGGATTTTCGTGCGCATCTACTGCACCTGTGCACGAAAATGTTCAGATGCGCGTTTTAGGACATTTCGAGATGCTTTTCTGTTAAAAACGGTTTTGGGGAGTTTCTAGGGTCTGGGAAACACTTCAGGCAGTTCGGCGCTCGAAACGGCTCCGGACGGATTTTCGTGCGCATCTACTGCACCTGTGCACGAAAATATTCAGATGCGCGTTTTAGGACATTTCGAGATGCTTTTCTGTTAAAAACGGTTTTGGGGAGTTTCTAGGGTCTGGGAAATACTTCAGGCAGTTCGGCGCTCGAAACGGCTCCGGACGGATTTTCGTGCGCATCTACGGCACCTGTGCACGAAAATGTTGAGATGCGCGTTTTAGGACATTTCGAGATGCTTTTCTGTTAAAAACGGTTTTGGGGTCTTCTAGGGTCTGGGAAACACTTCAGGCAGTTCGGCGCTCGAAACCGCTCCGGACGGATTTTCGTGCGCATCTACGGCACCTGTGCACGAAAATGTTGAGATGCGCGTTTTAGGACATTTCGAGATGCTTTTCTGTTAAAAACGGTTTTGTGGAGTTTCTAGGGTCTGGGAAACACTTCAGGCAGTTCGGCGCTCGAAACGGCTCCGGACGGATTTTCGTGCGCATCTACTGCACCTGTGCACGAAAATGTTCAGATGCGCGTTTTAGGACATTTCGAGATGCTTTTCTGTTAAAAACGGTTTTGGGGAGTTTCTAGGGTCTGGGAAACACTTCAGGCAGTTCGGCGCTCGAAACGGCTCCGGATGGATTTTCGTGCGCATCTACGGCACCTGTGCACGAAAATGTTCAGATGCGCGTTTTAGGACATTTCGAGATGCTTTTCGGTTAAAAACGGTTTTGGGGAGATTCTAGGGTCTGGAAAACACTTCAGGCAGTTCGGCGCTCGAAACGGCTCCGGACGGATTTTCGTGCGCATCTACGGCACCTGTGCACGAAAATGTTCAGATGCGCGTTTTAGGACATTTCGAGATGCTTTTCTTTTAAAAACGGTTTTGGGGAGTTTCTAGGGTCTGGGAAACACATCAGGTAGTTCGGCGCTCGAAACGGCTCCGGACGGATTTTCGTGCGCATCTACTGCACCTGTGCACGAAAATGTTCAGATGCGCGTTTTAGGACATTTCGAGATGCTTTTCTGTTAAAAACGGTTTTGGGGAGTTTCTAGGGTCTGGGAAACACTTCAGGCAGTTCGACGCTCGAAACGGCTCCGGACGGATTTTCGTGCGCATCTACGGCACCTGTGCACGAAAATGTTGAGATGCGCGTTTTAGGACATTTCGAGATGCTTTTCTGTTAAAAACGGTTTTGGGGAGTTTCTAGGGTCTGGGAAACACTTCAGGCAGTTCGGCGCTCGAAACCGCTCCGGACGGATTTTCGTGCGCATCAACGGCACCTGTGCACGAAAATGTTCAGATGCGCGTTTTAGGACATTTCGAGATGCTTTTCTGTTAAAAACGGTTTTGGGGAGTTTCTAGGGTCTGGGAAACACTTCAGGCGGTTCGGCGCTCGAAACGGCTCCGGACGGATTTTCGTGCGCATCTACTGCACCTGTGCACGAAAATGTTCAGATGCGCGTTTTAGGACATTTCGAGATGCTTTTCGGTTAAAAACGGTTTTGGGGAGATTCTAGGGTCTGGAAAACACTTCAGGCAGTTCGGCGCTCGAAACGGCTCCGGACGGATTTTCGTGCGCATCTACGGCACCTGTGCACGAAAATGTTCAAATGCGCGTTTTAGGACATTTCGAGATGCTTTTCTGTTAAAAAGGGTTTTGGGGAGTTTCTAGGGTCTGGGAAACACTTCAGGCAGTTCGGCGCTCGAAACGGCTCCGGACGGATTTTCGTGCGCATCTACTGCACCTGTGCACGAAAATGTTCAGATGCGCGTTTTAGGACATTTCGAGATGCTTTTCTGTTAAAAACGGTTTTGGGGAGTTTCTAGGGTCTGGGAAACACTTCAGGCAGTTCGGCGCTCGAAACGGCTCCGGATGGATTTTCGTGCGCATCTACGGCACCTGTGCACGAAAATGTTCAGATGCGCGTTTTAGGACATTTCGAGATGCTTTTCGGTTAAAAACGGTTTTGGGGAGATTCTAGGGTCTGGAAAACACTTCAGGCAGTTCGGCGCTCGAAACGGCTCCGGACGGATTTTCGTGCGCATCTACGGCACCTGTGCACGAAAATGTTCAGATGCGCGTTTTAGGACATTTCGAGATGCTTTTCTGTTAAAAACGGTTTTGGGGAGTTTCTAGGGTCTGGGAAACACTTCAGGCAGTTCGGCGCTCGAAACGGCTCCGGACGGATTTTCGTGCGCATCTACTGCACCTGTGCACGAAAATGTTCAGATGCGCGTTTTAGGACATATCGAGATTCTTTTCTGTTAAAAACGGTTTTGGGGAGTTTCTAGGGTCTGGGAAACACTTCAGGCAGTTCGGCGCTCGAAACGGCTCCGGACGGATTTTCGTGCGCATCTACTGCACCTGTGCACGAAAATATTCAGATGCGCGTTTTAGGACATTTCGAGATGCTTTTCTGTTAAAAACGGTTTTGGGGAGTTTCTAGGGTCTGGGAAACACTTCAGGCAGTTCGGCGCTCGAAACGGCTCCGGACGGATTTTCGTGCGCATCTACGGCACCTGTGCACGAAAATGTTGAGATGCGCGTTTTAGGACATTTCGAGATGCTTTTCTGTTAAAAACGGTTTTGGGGAGTTTCTAGGGTCTGGGAAACACTTCAGGCAGTTCGGCGCTCGAAACGGCTCCGGACGGATTTTCGTGCGCATCTACTGCACCTGTGCACGAAAATATTCAGATGCGCGTTTTAGGACATTTCGAGATGCTTTTCTGTTAAAAACGATTTTGGGGAGTTTCTAGGGTCTGGGAAACACTTCAGGCAGTTCGGCGCTCGAAACGGCTCCGGACGGATTTTCGTGCGCATCTACTGCACCTATGCACGAAAATGTTGAGATGCGCGTTTTAGGACATTTCGAGATGCTTTTCTGTTAAAAACGGTTTTGGGGAGTTTCTAGGGTCTGGGAAACACTTCAGGCAGTTCGGCGCTCGAAACGGCTCCGGACGGATTTTCGTGCGCATCTACTGCACCTGTGCACGAAAATATTCAGATGCGCGTTTTAGGACATTTCGAGATGCTTTTCTGTTAAAAACGGTTTTGGGGAGTTTCTAGGGTCTGGGAAACACTTCAGGCAGTTCGGCGCTCGAAACGGCTCCGGACGGATTTTCGTGCGCATCTACTGCACCTGTGCACGAAAATGTTCAGATGCGCGTTTTAGGACATTTCGAGATGCTTTTCTGTTAAAAACGGTTTTGGGGAGTTTCTAGGGTCTGGGAAACACTTCAGGCAGTTCGGCGCTCGAAACGGCTCCGGACGGATTTTCGTGCGCATCTACTGCACCTGTGCACGAAAATATTCAGATGCGCAATTTAGGACATTTCGAGATGCTTTTCTGTTAAAAACGGTTTTGGGGAGTTTCTAGGGTCTGGGAAACACTTCAGGCAGTTCGGCGCTCGAAACGGCTCCGGACGGATTTTCGTGCGCATCTACGGCACCTGTGCACGAAAATGTTGAGATGCGCGTTTTAGGACATTTCGAGATGCTTTTCTGTTAAAAACGGTTTTGGGGAGTTTCTAGGGTCTGGGAAACACTTCAGGCAGTTCGGCGCTCGAAACGGCTCCGGACGGATTTTCCTTCGCATCTACTGCACCTGTGCACGAAAATGTTCAGATGCGCGTTTTAGGACATTTCGAGATGCTTTTCGGTTAAAAACGGTTTTGGGGAGATTCTAGGGTCTGGAAAACACTTCAGGCAGTTCGGCGCTCGAAACGGCTCCGGACGGATTTTCGTGCGCATCTACGGCACCTGTGCACGAAAATGTTCAGATGCGCGTTTTAGGACATTTCGAGATGCTTTTCTGTTAAAAACGGTTTTGGGGAGTTTCTAGGGTCTGGGAAACACTTCAGGCAGTTCGGCGCTCGAAACGGCTCCGGACGGATTTTCGTGCGCATCTACTGCACCTGTGCACGAAAATGTTCAGATGCGCGTTTTAGGACATTTCGAGATGCTTTTCTGTTAAAAACGGTTTTGGGGAGTTTCTAGGGTCTGGGAAACACTTCAGGCAGTTCGGCGCTCGAAACGGCTCCGGACGGATTTTCGTGCGCATCTACTGCACCTGTGCACGAAAATATTCAGATGCGCGTTTTAGGACATTTCGAGATGCTTTTCTGTTAAAAACGGTTTTGGGGAGTTTCTAGGGTCTGGGAAATACTTCAGGCAGTTCGGCGCTCGAAACGGCTCCGGACGGATTTTCGTGCGCATCTACGGCACCTGTGCACGAAAATGTTGAGATGCGCGTTTTAGGACATTTCGAGATGCTTTTCTGTTAAAAACGGTTTTGGGGAGTTTCTAGGGTCTGGGAAACACTTCAGGCAGTTCGGCGCTCGAAACCGCTCCGGACGGATTTTCGTGCGCATCTACGGCACCTGTGCACGAAAATGTTGAGATGCGCGTTTTAGGACATTTCGAGATGCTTTTCTGTTAAAAACGGTTTTGTGGAGTTTCTAGGGTCTGGGAAACACTTCAGGCAGTTCGGCGCTCGAAACGGCTCCGGACGGATTTTCGTGCGCATCTACTGCACCTGTGCACGAAAATGTTCAGATGCGCGTTTTAGGACATTTCGAGATGCTTTTCTGTTAAAAACGGTTTTGGGGAGTTTCTAGGGTCTGGGAAACACTTCAGGCAGTTCGGCGCTCGAAACGGCTCCGGATGGATTTTCGTGCGCATCTACGGCACCTGTGCACGAAAATGTTCAGATGCGCGTTTTAGGACATTTCGAGATGCTTTTCGGTTAAAAACGGTTTTGGGGAGATTCTAGGGTCTGGAAAACACTTCAGGCAGTTCGGCGCTCGAAACGGCTCCGGACGGATTTTCGTGCGCATCTACGGCACCTGTGCACGAAAATGTTCAGATGCGCGTTTTAGGACATTTCGAGATGCTTTTCTTTTAAAAACGGTTTTGGGGAGTTTCTAGGGTCTGGGAAACACATCAGGTAGTTCGGCGCTCGAAACGGCTCCGGACGGATTTTCGTGCGCATCTACTGCACCTGTGCACGAAAATGTTCAGATGCGCGTTTTAGGACATTTCGAGATGCTTTTCTGTTAAAAACGGTTTTGGGGAGTTTCTAGGGTCTGGGAAACACTTCAGGCAGTTCGACGCTCGAAACGGCTCCGGACGGATTTTCGTGCGCATCTACGGCACCTGTGCACGAAAATGTTGAGATGCGCGTTTTAGGACATTTCGAGATGCTTTTCTGTTAAAAACGGTTTTGGGGAGTTTCTAGGGTCTGGGAAACACTTCAGGCAGTTCGGCGCTCGAAACCGCTCCGGACGGATTTTCGTGCGCATCAACGGCACCTGTGCACGAAAATGTTCAGATGCGCGTTTTAGGACATTTCGAGATGCTTTTCTGTTAAAAACGGTTTTGGGGAGTTTCTAGGGTCTGGGAAACACTTCAGGCGGTTCGGCGCTCGAAACGGCTCCGGACGGATTTTCGTGCGCATCTACTGCACCTGTGCACGAAAATGTTCAGATGCGCGTTTTAGGACATTTCGAGATGCTTTTCGGTTAAAAACGGTTTTGGGGAGATTCTAGGGTCTGGAAAACACTTCAGGCAGTTCGGCGCTCGAAACGGCTCCGGACGGATTTTCGTGCGCATCTACGGCACCTGTGCACGAAAATGTTCAAATGCGCGTTTTAGGACATTTCGAGATGCTTTTCTGTTAAAAAGGGTTTTGGGGAGTTTCTAGGGTCTGGGAAACACTTCAGGCAGTTCGGCGCTCGAAACGGCTCCGGACGGATTTTCGTGCGCATCTACTGCACCTGTGCACGAAAATGTTCAGATGCGCGTTTTAGGACATTTCGAGATGCTTTTCTGTTAAAAACGGTTTTGGGGAGTTTCTAGGGTCTGGGAAACACTTCAGGCAGTTCGGCGCTCGAAACGGCTCCGGATGGATTTTCGTGCGCATCTACGGCACCTGTGCACGAAAATGTTCAGATGCGCGTTTTAGGACATTTCGAGATGCTTTTCGGTTAAAAACGGTTTTGGGGAGATTCTAGGGTCTGGAAAACACTTCAGGCAGTTCGGCGCTCGAAACGGCTCCGGACGGATTTTCGTGCGCATCTACGGCACCTGTGCACGAAAATGTTCAGATGCGCGTTTTAGGACATTTCGAGATGCTTTTCTGTTAAAAACGGTTTTGGGGAGTTTCTAGGGTCTGGGAAACACTTCAGGCAGTTCGGCGCTCGAAACGGCTCCGGACGGATTTTCGTGCGCATCTACTGCACCTGTGCACGAAAATGTTCAGATGCGCGTTTTAGGACATATCGAGATTCTTTTCTGTTAAAAACGGTTTTGGGGAGTTTCTAGGGTCTGGGAAACACTTCAGGCAGTTCGGCGCTCGAAACGGCTCCGGACGGATTTTCGTGCGCATCTACTGCACCTGTGCACGAAAATATTCAGATGCGCGTTTTAGGACATTTCGAGATGCTTTTCTGTTAAAAACGGTTTTGGGGAGTTTCTAGGGTCTGGGAAACACTTCAGGCAGTTCGGCGCTCGAAACGGCTCCGGACGGATTTTCGTGCGCATCTACGGCACCTGTGCACGAAAATGTTGAGATGCGCGTTTTAGGACATTTCGAGATGCTTTTCTGTTAAAAACGGTTTTGGGGAGTTTCTAGGGTCTGGGAAACACTTCAGGCAGTTCGGCGCTCGAAACGGCTCCGGACGGATTTTCGTGCGCATCTACTGCACCTGTGCACGAAAATATTCAGATGCGCGTTTTAGGACATTTCGAGATGCTTTTCTGTTAAAAACGGTTTTGGGGAGTTTCTAGGGTCTGGGAAACACTTCAGGCAGTTCGGCGCTCGAAACGGCTCCGGACGGATTTTCGTGCGCATCTACTGCACCTGTGCACGAAAATGTTCAGATGCGCGTTTTAGGACATTTCGAGATGCTTTTCTGTTAAAAACGGTTTTGGGGAGATTCTAGGGTCTGGAAAACACTTCAGGCAGTTCGGCGCTCGAAACGGCTCCGGACGGATTTTCGTGCGCATCTACGGCACCTGTGCACGAAAATGTTCAGATGCGCGTTTTAGGACATTTCGAGATGCTTTTCTGTTAAAAACGGTTTTGGGGAGTTTCTAGGGTCTGGGAAACACTTCAGGCAGTTCGGCGCTCGAAACGGCTCCGGACGGATTTTCGTGCGCATCTACTGCACCTGTGCACGAAAATGTTCAGATGCGCGTTTTAGGACATTTCGAGATGCTTTTCTGTTAAAAACGGTTTTGGGGAGTTTCTAGGGTCTGGGAAACACTTCAGGCAGTTCGGCGCTCGAAACGGCTCCGGACGGATTTTCGTGCGCATCTACTGCACCTGTGCACGAAAATATTCAGATGCGCGTTTTAGGACATTTCGAGATGCTTTTCTGTTAAAAACGGTTTTGGGGAGTTTCTAGGGTCTGGGAAACACTTCAGGCAGTTCGGCGCTCGAAACGGCTCCGGACGGATTTTCGTGCGCATCTACTGCACCTGTGCACGAAAATATTCAGATGCGCGTTTTAGGACATTTCGAGATGCTTTTCTGTTAAAAACGGTTTTGGGGAGTTTCTAGGGTCTGGGAAACACTTCAGGCAGTTCGGCGCTCGAAACGGCTCCGGACGGATTTTCGTGCGCATCTACTGCACCTGTGCACGAAAATGTTCAGATGCGCGTTTTAGGACATTTCGAGATGCTTTTCTGTTAAAAACGGTTTTGGGGAGTTTCTAGGGTCTGGGAAACACTTCAGGCAGTTCGGCGCTCGAAACGGCTCCGGACGGATTTTCGTGCGCATCTACTGCACCTGTGCACGAAAATGTTCAGATGCGCGTTTTAAGACATTTCGAGATGCTTTTCTGTTAAAAACGGTTTTGGGGAGTTTCTAGGGTCTGGAAAACACTTCAGGCAGTTCGGCGCTCGAAACGGCTCCGGACGGATTTTCGTGCGCATCTACTGCACCTGTGCACGAAAATGTTCAGATGCGCGTTTTAGGACATTTCGAGATGCTTTTCGGTTAAAAACGGTTTTGGGGAGATTCTAGGGTCTGGAAAACACTTCACGCAGTTCGGCGCTCGAAACGGCACCGGACGGATTTTCGTGCGCATCTACGGCACCTGTGCACGAAAATGTTCAGATGCGCGTTTTAGGACATTTCGAGATGCTTTTCTGTTAAAAACGGTTTTGGGGAGTTTCTAGGGTCTGGGAAACACTTCAGGCAGTTCGGCGCTCGAAACCGCTCCGGACGGATTTTCGTGCGCATCTACGGCACCTGTGCACGAAAATGTTCAGATGCGCGTTTTAGGACATTTCGAGATGCTTTTCTGTTAAAAACAGTTTTGGGGAGTTTCTAGGGTCTGGGAAACACTTCAGGCAGTTCGGCGCTCGAAACGGCTCCGGACGGATTTTCGTGCGCATCTACTGCACCTGTGCACGAAAATGTTCAGATGCGCGTTTTAAGACATTTCGAGATGCTTTTCTGTTAAAAACGGTTTTGGGGAGTTTCTAGGGTCTGGAAAACACTTCAGGCAGTTCGGCGCTCGAAACGGCTCCGGACGGATTTTCGTGCGCATCTACTGCACCTGTGCACGAAAATGTTCAGATGCGCGTTTTAGGACATTTCGAGATGCTTTTCAGTTAAAAACGGTTTTTGGGGAGTTTCTAGGGTCTGGGAAACACTTCAGGCAGTTCGGCGCTCGAAACGGCTCCGGACGGATTTTCGTGCGCATCTACTGCACCTGTGCACGAAAATGTTCAGATGCGCGTTTTAGGACATTTCGAGATGCTTTTCTGTTAAAAACGGTTTTGGGGAGTTTCTAGGGTCTGGGAAACACTTCAGGCAGTTCGGCGCTCGAAACGGCTCCGGACGGATTTTCGTGCGCATCTACGGCACCTGTGCACGAAAATGTTGAGATGCGCGTTTTAGGACATTTCGAGATGCTTTTCTGTTAAAAACGGTTTTGGGGAGTTTCTAGGGTCTGGGAAACACTTCAGGCAGTTCGGCGCTCGAAACCGCTCCGGACGGATTTTCGTTCGCATCTACGGCACCTGTGCACGAAAATGTTCAGATGCGCGTTTTAGGACATTTCGAGATGCTTTTCTGTTAAAAACGGTTTTGGGGAGTTTCTAGGGTCTGGGAAACACTTCAGGCAGTTCGGCGCTCGAAACGGCTCCGGACGGATTTTCGTGCGCATCTACTGCACCTGTGCACGAAAATGTTCAGATGCGCGTTTTAAGACATTTCGAGATGCTTTTCTGTTAAAAACGGTTTTGGGGAGTTTCTAGGGTCTGGAAAACACTTCAGGCAGTTCGGCGCTCGAAACGGCTCCGGACGGATTTTCGTGCGCATCAACGGCACCTGTGCACGAAAATGTTCAGATGCGCGTTTTAGGACATTTCGAGATGCTTTTCTGTTAAAAACGGTTTTGGGGAGTTTCTAGGGTCTGGGAAACACTTCAGGCAGTTCGGCGCTCGAAACGGCTGCGGACGGATTTTCGTGCGCATCTACGGCACCTGTGCAGGAAAATGTTGAGATGCGCGTTTTAGGACATTTCGAGATGCTTTTCGGTTAAAAACGGTTTTGGGGAGTTTCTAGGGTCTGGAAAATACTTCAGGCAGTTCGGCGCTCGAAACGGCTCCGGACGGATTTTCGTGCGCCTCTACGGCACCTGTGCACGAAAATGTTCAGATGCGCGTTTTAGGAGATTTCGAGATGCTTTTCTGTTAAAAACGGTTTTGGGGAGTTTCTAGGGTCTGGGAAACACTTCAGGCAGTTCGGCGCTCGAAACGGCTCCGGACGGATTTTCGTGCGCATCTACGGCACCTGTGCACGAAAATGTTCAGATGCGCGTTTTAGGACATTTCGAGATGCTTTTCTGTTAAAAACGGTTTTGGGGAGTTTCTAGGATCTGGGAAACACTTCAGGCAGTTCGGCGCTCGAAACGGCTCCGGACGGATTTTCGTGCGCATCTACTGCACCTGTGCACGAAAATGTTCAGATGCGCGTTTTAGGACATTTCGAGATGCTTTTCTGTTAAAAACGGTTTTGGGGAGTTTCTAGGGTCTGGGAAACACTTCAGGCAGTTCGGCGCTCGAAACGGCTCCGGACGGATTTTCGTGCGCATCTACTGCACCTATGCACGAAAATGTTGAGATGCGCGTTTTAGGACATTTCGAGATGCTTTTCTGTTAAAAACGGTTTTGGGGAGTTTCTAGGGTCTGGGAAACACTTCAGGCAGTTCGGCGCTCGAAACGGCTCCGGACGGATTTTCGTGCGCATCTACTGCACCTGTGCACGAAAATATTCAGATGCGCGTTTTAGGACATTTCGAGATGCTTTTCTGTTAAAAACGGTTTTGGGGAGTTTCTAGGGTCTGGGAAACACTTCAGGCAGTTCGGCGCTCGAAACGGCTCCGGACGGATTTTCGTGCGCATCTACGGCACCTGTGCACGAAAATGTTGAGATGCGCGTTTTAGGACATTTCGAGATGCTTTTCTGTTAAAAACGGTTTTGGGGAGTTTCTAGGGTCTGGGAAACACTTCAGGCAGTTCGGCGCTCGAAACGGCTCCGGACGGATTTTCGTGCGCATCTACTGCACCTGTGCACGAAAATGTTCAGATGCGCGTTTTAGGACATTTCGAGATGCTTTTCTGTTAAAAACGGTTTTGGGGAGATTCTAGGGTCTGGAAAACACTTCAGGCAGTTCGGCGCTCGAAACGGCTCCGGACGGATTTTCGTGCGCATCTACGGCACCTGTGCACGAAAATGTTCAGATGCGCGTTTTAGGACATTTCGAGATGCTTTTCTGTTAAAAACGGTTTTGGGGAGTTTCTAGGGTCTGGGAAACACTTCAGGCAGTTCGGCGCTCGAAACGGCTCCGGACGGATTTTCGTGCGCATCTACTGCACCTGTGCACGAAAATGTTCAGATGCGCGTTTTAGGACATTTCGAGATGCTTTTCTGTTAAAAACGGTTTTGGGGAGTTTCTAGGGTCTGGGAAACACTTCAGGCAGTTCGGCGCTCGAAACGGCTCCGGACGGATTTTCGTGCGCATCTACTGCACCTGTGCACGAAAATATTCAGATGCGCGTTTTAGGACATTTCGAGATGCTTTTCTGTTAAAAACGGTTTTGGGGAGTTTCTAGGGTCTGGGAAACACTTCAGGCAGTTCGGCGCTCGAAACGGCTCCGGACGGATTTTCGTGCGCATCTACTGCACCTGTGCACGAAAATATTCAGATGCGCGTTTTAGGACATTTCGAGATGCTTTTCTGTTAAAAACGGTTTTGGGGAGTTTCTAGGGTCTGGGAAACACTTCAGGCAGTTCGGCGCTCGAAACGGCTCCGGACGGATTTTCGTGCGCATCTACTGCACCTGTGCACGAAAATGTTCAGATGCGCGTTTTAGGACATTTCGAGATGCTTTTCTGTTAAAAACGGTTTTGGGGAGTTTCTAGGGTCTGGGAAACACTTCAGGCAGTTCGGCGCTCGAAACGGCTCCGGACGGATTTTCGTGCGCATCTACTGCACCTGTGCACGAAAATGTTCAGATGCGCGTTTTAAGACATTTCGAGATGCTTTTCTGTTAAAAACGGTTTTGGGGAGTTTCTAGGGTCTGGAAAACACTTCAGGCAGTTCGGCGCTCGAAACGGCTCCGGACGGATTTTCGTGCGCATCTACTGCACCTGTGCACGAAAATGTTCAGATGCGCGTTTTAGGACATTTCGAGATGCTTTTCGGTTAAAAACGGTTTTGGGGAGATTCTAGGGTCTGGAAAACACTTCACGCAGTTCGGCGCTCGAAACGGCTCCGGACGGATTTTCGTGCGCATCTACGGCACCTGTGCACGAAAATGTTCAGATGCGCGTTTTAGGACATTTCGAGATGCTTTTCTGTTAAAAACGGTTTTGGGGAGTTTCTAGGGTCTGGGAAACACTTCAGGCAGTTCGGCGCTCGAAACCGCTCCGGACGGATTTTCGTGCGCATCTACGGCACCTGTGCACGAAAATGTTCAGATGCGCGTTTTAGGACATTTCGAGATGCTTTTCTGTTAAAAACAGTTTTGGGGAGTTTCTAGGGTCTGGGAAACACTTCAGGCAGTTCGGCGCTCGAAACGGCTCCGGACGGATTTTCGTGCGCATCTACTGCACCTGTGCACGAAAATGTTCAGATGCGCGTTTTAAGACATTTCGAGATGCTTTTCGGTTAAAAACGGTTTTGGGGAGATTCTAGGGTCTGGGAAACACTTCAGGCAGTTCGGCGCTCGAAACGGCTCCGGACGGATTTTCGTGCGCATCTACTGCACCTGTGCACGAAAATGTTCAGATGCGCGTTTTAGGACATTTCGAGATGCTTTTCTGTTAAAAACGGTTTTTGGGGAGTTTCTAGGGTCTGGGAAACACTTCAGGCAGTTCGGCGCTCGAAACGGCTCCGGACGGATTTTCGTGCGCATCTACTGCACCTGTGCACGAAAATATTCAGATGCGCGTTTTAGGACATTTCGAGATGCTTTTCTGTTAAAAACGGTTTTGGGGAGTTTCTAGGGTCTGGGAAACACTTCAGGCAGTTCGGCGCTCGAAACGGCTCCGGACGGATTTTCGTGCGCATCTACGGCACCTGTGCACGAAAATGTTGAGATGCGCGTTTTAGGACATTTCGAGATGCTTTTCTGTTAAAAACGGTTTTGGGGAGTTTCTAGGGTCTGGGAAACACTTCAGGCAGTTCGGCGCTCGAAACGGCTCCGGACGGATTTTCGTGCGCATCTACTGCACCTGTGCACGAAAATGTTCAGATGCGCGTTTTAGGACATTTCGAGATGCTTTTCTGTTAAAAACGGTTTTGGGGAGATTCTAGGGTCTGGAAAACACTTCAGGCAGTTCGGCGCTCGAAACGGCTCCGGACGGATTTTCGTGCGCATCTACGGCACCTGTGCACGAAAATGTTCAGATGCGCGTTTTAGGACATTTCGAGATGCTTTTCTGTTAAAAACGGTTTTGGGGAGTTTCTAGGGTCTGGGAAACACTTCAGGCAGTTCGGCGCTCGAAACGGCTCCGGACGGATTTTCGTGCGCATCTACTGCACCTGTGCACGAAAATGTTCAGATGCGCGTTTTAGGACATTTCGAGATGCTTTTCTGTTAAAAACGGTTTTGGGGAGTTTCTAGGGTCTGGGAAACACTTCAGGCAGTTCGGCGCTCGAAACGGCTCCGGACGGATTTTCGTGCGCATCTACTGCACCTGTGCACGAAAATATTCAGATGCGCGTTTTAGGACATTTCGAGATGCTTTTCTGTTAAAAACGGTTTTGGGGAGTTTCTAGGGTCTGGGAAACACTTCAGGCAGTTCGGCGCTCGAAACGGCTCCGGACGGATTTTCGTGCGCATCTACTGCACCTGTGCACGAAAATATTCAGATGCGCGTTTTAGGACATTTCGAGATGCTTTTCTGTTAAAAACGGTTTTGGGGAGTTTCTAGGGTCTGGGAAACACTTCAGGCAGTTCGGCGCTCGAAACGGCTCCGGACGGATTTTCGTGCGCATCTACTGCACCTGTGCACGAAAATGTTCAGATGCGCGTTTTAGGACATTTCGAGATGCTTTTCTGTTAAAAACGGTTTTGGGGAGTTTCTAGGGTCTGGGAAACACTTCAGGCAGTTCGGCGCTCGAAACGGCTCCGGACGGATTTTCGTGCGCATCTACTGCACCTGTGCACGAAAATGTTCAGATGCGCGTTTTAAGACATTTCGAGATGCTTTTCTGTTAAAAACGGTTTTGGGGAGTTTCTAGGGTCTGGAAAACACTTCAGGCAGTTCGGCGCTCGAAACGGCTCCGGACGGATTTTCGTGCGCATCTACTGCACCTGTGCACGAAAATGTTCAGATGCGCGTTTTAGGACATTTCGAGATGCTTTTCGGTTAAAAACGGTTTTGGGGAGATTCTAGGGTCTGGAAAACACTTCACGCAGTTCGGCGCTCGAAACGGCTCCGGACGGATTTTCGTGCGCATCTACGGCACCTGTGCACGAAAATGTTCAGATGCGCGTTTTAGGACATTTCGAGATGCTTTTCTGTTAAAAACGGTTTTGGGGAGTTTCTAGGGTCTGGGAAACACTTCAGGCAGTTCGGCGCTCGAAACCGCTCCGGACGGATTTTCGTGCGCATCTACGGCACCTGTGCACGAAAATGTTCAGATGCGCGTTTTAGGACATTTCGAGATGCTTTTCTGTTAAAAACAGTTTTGGGGAGTTTCTAGGGTCTGGGAAACACTTCAGGCAGTTCGGCGCTCGAAACGGCTCCGGACGGATTTTCGTGCGCATCTACTGCACCTGTGCACGAAAATGTTCAGATGCGCGTTTTAAGACATTTCGAGATGCTTTTCGGTTAAAAACGGTTTTGGGGAGATTCTAGGGTCTGGGAAACACTTCAGGCAGTTCGGCGCTCGAAACGGCTCCGGACGGATTTTCGTGCGCATCTACTGCACCTGTGCACGAAAATGTTCAGATGCGCGTTTTAGGACATTTCGAGATGCTTTTCTGTTAAAAACGGTTTTTGGGGAGTTTCTAGGGTCTGGGAAACACTTCAGGCAGTTCGGCGCTCGAAACGGCTCCGGACGGCTTTTCGTGCGCATCTACTGCACCTGTGCACGAAAATGTTCAGATGCGCGTTTTAGGACATTTCGAGATGCTTTTCTGTTAAAAACGGTTTTGGGGAGTTTCTAGGGTCTGGGAAACACTTCAGGCAGTTCGGCGCTCGAAACGGCTCCGGACGGATTTTCGTGCGCATCTACGGCACCTGTGCACGAAAATGTTGAGATGCGCGTTTTAGGACATTTCGAGATGCTTTTCTGTTAAAAACGGTTTTGGGGAGTTTCTAGGGTCTGGGAAACACTTCAGGCAGTTCGGCGCTCGAAACCGCTCCGGACGGATTTTCGTTCGCATCTACGGCACCTGTGCACGAAAATGTTCAGATGCGCGTTTTAGGACATTTCGAGATGCTTTTCTGTTAAAAACGGTTTTGGGGAGTTTCTAGGGTCTGGGAAACACTTCAGGCAGTTCGGCGCTCGAAACGGCTCCGGACGGATTTTCGTGCGCATCTACTGCACCTGTGCACGAAAATGTTCAGATGCGCGTTTTAAGACATTTCGAGATGCTTTTCTGTTAAAAACGGTTTTGGGGAGTTTCTAGGGTCTGCAAAACACTTCAGGCAGTTCGGCGCTCGAAACGGCTCCGGACGGATTTTCGTGCGCATCAACGGCACCTGTGCACGAAAATGTTCAGATGCGCGTTTTAGGACATTTCGAGATGCTTTTCTGTTAAAAACGGTTTTGGGGAGTTTCTAGGGTCTGGGAAACACTTCAGGCAGTTCGGCGCTCGAAACGGCTGCGGACGGATTTTCGTGCGCATCTACGGCACCTGTGCAGGAAAATGTTGAGATCTGCGTTTTAGGACATTTCGAGATGCTTTTCGGTTAAAAACGGTTTTGGGGAGTTTCTAGGGTCTGGAAAATACTTCAGGCAGTTCGGCGCTCGAAACGGCTCCGGACGGATTTTCGTGCGCCTCTACGGCACCTGTGCACGAAAATGTTCAGATGCGCGTTTTAGGACATTTCGAGATGCTTTTCTGTTAAAAACGGTTTTGGGGAGTTTCTAGGGTCTGGGAAACACTTCAGGCAGTTCGGCGCTCGAAACGGCTCCGGACGGATTTTCGTGCGCATCTACTGCACCTGTGCACGAAAATATTCAGATGCGCGTTTTAGGACATTTCGAGATGCTTTTCTGTTAAAAACGGTTTTGGGGAGTTTCTAGGGTCTGGGAAACACTTCAGGCAGTTCGGCGCTCGAAACGGCTCCGGACGGATTTTCGTGCGCATCTACTGCACCTGTGCACGAAAATGTTCAGATGCGCGTTTTAGGACATTTCGAGATGCTTTTCTGTTAAAAACGGTTTTGGGGAGTTTCTAGGGTCTGGGAAACACTTCAGGCAGTTCGGCGCTCGAAACGGCTCCGGACGGATTTTCGTGCGCATCTACTGCACCTGTGCACGAAAATGTTCAGATGCGCGTTTTAAGACATTTCGAGATGCTTTTCTGTTAAAAACGGTTTTGGGGAGTTTCTAGGGTCTGGAAAACACTTCAGGCAGTTCGGCGCTCGAAACGGCTCCGGACGGATTTTCGTGCGCATCTACTGCACCTGTGCACGAAAATGTTCAGATGCGCGTTTTAGGACATTTCGAGATGCTTTTCGGTTAAAAACGGTTTTGGGGAGATTCTAGGGTCTGGAAAACACTTCACGCAGTTCGGCGCTCGAAACGGCACCGGACGGATTTTCGTGCGCATCTACGGCACCTGTGCACGAAAATGTTCAGATGCGCGTTTTAGGACATTTCGAGATGCTTTTCTGTTAAAAACGGTTTTGGGGAGTTTCTAGGGTCTGGGAAACACTTCAGGCAGTTCGGCGCTCGAAACCGCTCCGGACGGATTTTCGTGCGCATCTACGGCACCTGTGCACGAAAATGTTCAGATGCGCGTTTTAGGACATTTCGAGATGCTTTTCTGTTAAAAACAGTTTTGGGGAGTTTCTAGGGTCTGGGAAACACTTCAGGCAGTTCGGCGCTCGAAACGGCTCCGGACGGATTTTCGTGCGCATCTACTGCACCTGTGCACGAAAATGTTCAGATGCGCGTTTTAAGACATTTCGAGATGCTTTTCTGTTAAAAACGGTTTTGGGGAGTTTCTAGGGTCTGGAAAACACTTCAGGCAGTTCGGCGCTCGAAACGGCTCCGGACGGATTTTCGTGCGCATCTACTGCACCTGTGCACGAAAATGTTCAGATGCGCGTTTTAGGACATTTCGAGATGCTTTTCAGTTAAAAACGGTTTTTGGGGAGTTTCTAGGGTCTGGGAAACACTTCAGGCAGTTCGGCGCTCGAAACGGCTCCGGACGGATTTTCGTGCGCATCTACTGCACCTGTGCACGAAAATGTTCAGATGCGCGTTTTAGGACATTTCGAGATGCTTTTCTGTTAAAAACGGTTTTGGGGAGTTTCTAGGGTCTGGGAAACACTTCAGGCAGTTCGGCGCTCGAAACGGCTCCGGACGGATTTTCGTGCGCATCTACGGCACCTGTGCACGAAAATGTTGAGATGCGCGTTTTAGGACATTTCGAGATGCTTTTCTGTTAAAAACGGTTTTGGGGAGTTTCTAGGGTCTGGGAAACACTTCAGGCAGTTCGGCGCTCGAAACCGCTCCGGACGGATTTTCGTTCGCATCTACGGCACCTGTGCACGAAAATGTTCAGATGCGCGTTTTAGGACATTTCGAGATGCTTTTCTGTTAAAAACGGTTTTGGGGAGTTTCTAGGGTCTGGGAAACACTTCAGGCAGTTCGGCGCTCGAAACGGCTCCGGACGGATTTTCGTGCGCATCTACTGCACCTGTGCACGAAAATGTTCAGATGCGCGTTTTAAGACATTTCGAGATGCTTTTCTGTTAAAAACGGTTTTGGGGAGTTTCTAGGGTCTGGAAAACACTTCAGGCAGTTCGGCGCTCGAAACGGCTCCGGACGGATTTTCGTGCGCATCAACGGCACCTGTGCACGAAAATGTTCAGATGCGCGTTTTAGGACATTTCGAGATGCTTTTCTGTTAAAAACGGTTTTGGGGAGTTTCTAGGGTCTGGGAAACACTTCAGGCAGTTCGGCGCTCGAAACGGCTGCGGACGGATTTTCGTGCGCATCTACGGCACCTGTGCAGGAAAATGTTGAGATGCGCGTTTTAGGACATTTCGAGATGCTTTTCGGTTAAAAACGGTTTTGGGGAGTTTCTAGGGTCTGGAAAATACTTCAGGCAGTTCGGCGCTCGAAACGGCTCCGGACGGATTTTCGTGCGCCTCTACGGCACCTGTGCACGAAAATGTTCAGATGCGCGTTTTAGGAGATTTCGAGATGCTTTTCTGTTAAAAACGGTTTTGGGGAGTTTCTAGGGTCTGGGAAACACTTCAGGCAGTTCGGCGCTCGAAACGGCTCCGGACGGATTTTCGTGCGCATCTACGGCACCTGTGCACGAAAATGTTCAGATGCGCGTTTTAGGACATTTCGAGATGCTTTTCTGTTAAAAACGGTTTTGGGGAGTTTCTAGGATCTGGGAAACACTTCAGGCAGTTCGGCGCTCGAAACGGCTCCGGACGGATTTTCGTGCGCATCTACTGCACCTGTGCACGAAAATGTTCAGATGCGCGTTTTAGGACATTTCGAGATGCTTTTCTGTTAAAAACGGTTTTGGGGAGTTTCTAGGGTCTGGGAAACACTTCAGGCAGTTCGGCGCTCGAAACGGCTCCGGACGGATTTTCGTGCGCATCTACTGCACCTATGCACGAAAATGTTGAGATGCGCGTTTTAGGACATTTCGAGATGCTTTTCTGTTAAAAACGGTTTTGGGGAGTTTCTAGGGTCTGGGAAACACTTCAGGCAGTTCGGCGCTCGAAACGGCTCCGGACGGATTTTCGTGCGCATCTACTGCACCTGTGCACGAAAATATTCAGATGCGCGTTTTAGGACATTTCGAGATGCTTTTCTGTTAAAAACGGTTTTGGGGAGTTTCTAGGGTCTGGGAAACACTTCAGGCAGTTCGGCGCTCGAAACGGCTCCGGACGGATTTTCGTGCGCATCTACGGCACCTGTGCACGAAAATGTTGAGATGCGCGTTTTAGGACATTTCGAGATGCTTTTCTGTTAAAAACGGTTTTGGGGAGTTTCTAGGGTCTGGGAAACACTTCAGGCAGTTCGGCGCTCGAAACGGCTCCGGACGGATTTTCGTGCGCATCTACTGCACCTGTGCACGAAAATATTCAGATGCGCGTTTTTGACATTTCGAGATGCTTTTCTGTTAAAAACGGTTTTGGGGAGTTTCTAGGGACTGGGAAACACTTCAGGCAGTTCGGCGCTCGAAACGGCTCCGGACGGATTTTCGTGCGCATCTACTGCACCTGTGCACGAAAATGTTCAGATGCGCGTTTTAGGACATTTCGAGATGCTTTTCTGTTAAAAACGGTTTTGGGGAGATTCTAGGGTCTGGAAAACACTTCAGGCAGTTCGGCGCTCGAAACGGCTCCGGACGGATTTTCGTGCGCATCTACGGCACCTGTGCACGAAAATGTTCAGATGCGCGTTTTAGGACATTTCGAGATGCTTTTCTGTTAAAAACGGTTTTGGGGAGTTTCTAGGGTCTGGGAAACACTTCAGGCAGTTCGGCGCTCGAAACGGCTCCGGACGGATTTTCGTGCGCATCTACTGCACCTGTGCACGAAAATGTTCAGATGCGCGTTTTAGGACATTTCGAGATGCTTTTCTGTTAAAAACGGTTTTGGGGAGTTTCTAGGGTCTGGGAAACACTTCAGGCAGTTCGGCGCTCGAAACGGCTCCGGACGGATTTTCGTGCGCATCTACTGCACCTGTGCACGAAAATATTCAGATGCGCGTTTTAGGACATTTCGAGATGCTTTTCTGTTAAAAACGGTTTTGGGGAGTTTCTAGGGTCTGGGAAACACTTCAGGCAGTTCGGCGCTCGAAACGGCTCCGGACGGATTTTCGTGCGCATCTACTGCACCTGTGCACGAAAATATTCAGATGCGCGTTTTAGGACATTTCGAGATGCTTTTCTGTTAAAAACGGTTTTGGGGAGTTTCTAGGGTCTGGGAAACACTTCAGGCAGTTCGGCGCTCGAAACGGCTCCGGACGGATTTTCGTGCGCATCTACTGCACCTGTGCACGAAAATGTTCAGATGCGCGTTTTAGGACATTTCGAGATGCTTTTCTGTTAAAAACGGTTTTGGGGAGTTTCTAGGGTCTGGGAAACACTTCAGGCAGTTCGGCGCTCGAAACGGCTCCGGACGGATTTTCGTGCGCATCTACTGCACCTGTGCACGAAAATGTTCAGATGCGCGTTTTAAGACATTTCGAGATGCTTTTCTGTTAAAAACGGTTTTGGGGAGTTTCTAGGGTCTGGAAAACACTTCAGGCAGTTCGGCGCTCGAAACGGCTCCGGACGGATTTTCGTGCGCATCTACTGCACCTGTGCACGAAAATGTTCAGATGCGCGTTTTAGGACATTTCGAGATGCTTTTCGGTTAAAAACGGTTTTGGGGAGATTCTAGGGTCTGGAAAACACTTCACGCAGTTCGGCGCTCGAAACGGCTCCGGACGGATTTTCGTGCGCATCTACGGCACCTGTGCACGAAAATGTTCAGATGCGCGTTTTAGGACATTTCGAGATGCTTTTCTGTTAAAAACGGTTTTGGGGAGTTTCTAGGGTCTGGGAAACACTTCAGGCAGTTCGGCGCTCGAAACCGCTCCGGACGGATTTTCGTGCGCATCTACGGCACCTGTGCACGAAAATGTTCAGATGCGCGTTTTAGGACATTTCGAGATGCTTTTCTGTTAAAAACAGTTTTGGGGAGTTTCTAGGGTCTGGGAAACACTTCAGGCAGTTCGGCGCTCGAAACGGCTCCGGACGGATTTTCGTGCGCATCTACTGCACCTGTGCACGAAAATGTTCAGATGCGCGTTTTAAGACATTTCGAGATGCTTTTCGGTTAAAAACGGTTTTGGGGAGATTCTAGGGTCTGGGAAACACTTCAGGCAGTTCGGCGCTCGAAACGGCTCCGGACGGATTTTCGTGCGCATCTACTGCACCTGTGCACGAAAATGTTCAGATGCGCGTTTTAGGACATTTCGAGATGCTTTTCTGTTAAAAACGGTTTTTGGGGAGTTTCTAGGGTCTGGGAAACACTTCAGGCAGTTCGGCGCTCGAAACGGCTCCGGACGGCTTTTCGTGCGCATCTACTGCACCTGTGCACGAAAATGTTCAGATGCGCGTTTTAGGACATTTCGAGATGCTTTTCTGTTAAAAACGGTTTTGGGGAGTTTCTAGGGTCTGGGAAACACTTCAGGCAGTTCGGCGCTCGAAACGGCTCCGGACGGATTTTCGTGCGCATCTACGGCACCTGTGCACGAAAATGTTGAGATGCGCGTTTTAGGACATTTCGAGATGCTTTTCTGTTAAAAACGGTTTTGGGGAGTTTCTAGGGTCTGGGAAACACTTCAGGCAGTTCGGCGCTCGAAACCGCTCCGGACGGATTTTCGTTCGCATCTACGGCACCTGTGCACGAAAATGTTCAGATGCGCGTTTTAGGACATTTCGAGATGCTTTTCTGTTAAAAACGGTTTTGGGGAGTTTCTAGGGTCTGGGAAACACTTCAGGCAGTTCGGCGCTCGAAACGGCTCCGGACGGATTTTCGTGCGCATCTACTGCACCTGTGCACGAAAATGTTCAGATGCGCGTTTTAAGACATTTCGAGATGCTTTTCTGTTAAAAACGGTTTTGGGGAGTTTCTAGGGTCTGGAAAACACTTCAGGCAGTTCGGCGCTCGAAACGGCTCCGGACGGATTTTCGTGCGCATCAACGGCACCTGTGCACGAAAATGTTCAGATGCGCGTTTTAGGACATTTCGAGATGCTTTTCTGTTAAAAACGGTTTTGGGGAGTTTCTAGGGTCTGGGAAACACTTCAGGCACTTCGGCGCTCGAAACGGCTGCGGACGGATTTTCGTGCGCATCTACGGCACCTGTGCAGGAAAATGTTGAGATCTGCGTTTTAGGACATTTCGAGATGCTTTTCGGTTAAAAACGGTTTTGGGGAGTTTCTAGGGTCTGGAAAATACTTCAGGCAGTTCGGCGCTCGAAACGGCTCCGGACGGATTTTCGTGCGCCTCTACGGCACCTGTGCACGAAAATGTTCAGATGCGCGTTTTAGGAGATTTCGAGATGCTTTTCTGTTAAAAACGGTTTTGGGGAGTTTCTAGGGTCTGGGAAACACTTCAGGCAGTTCGGCGCTCGAAACGGCTCCGGACGGATTTTCGTGCGCATCTACGGCACCTGTGCACGAAAATGTTCAGATGCGCGTTTTAGGACATTTCGAGATGCTTTTCTGTTAAAAACGGTTTTGGGGAGTTTCTAGGATCTGGGAAACACTTCAGGCAGTTCGGCGCTCGAAACGGCTCCGGACGGATTTTCGTGCGCATCTACTGCACCTGTGCACGAAAATGTTCAGATGCGCGTTTTAGGACATTTCGAGATGCTTTTCTGTTAAAAACGGTTTTGGGGAGTTTCTAGGGTCTGGGAAACACTTCAGGCAGTTCGGCACTCGAAACGGCTCCGGACGGATTTTCGTGCGCATCTACTGCACCTATGCACGAAAATGTTGAGATGCGCGTTTTAGGACATTTCGAGATGCTTTTCTGTTAAAAACGGTTTTGGGGAGTTTCTAGGGTCTGGGAAACACTTCAGGCAGTTCGGCGCTCGAAACGGCTCCGGACGGATTTTCGTGCGCATCTACTGCACCTGTGCACGAAAATATTCAGATGCGCGTTTTAGGACATTTCGAGATGCTTTTCTGTTAAAAACGGTTTTGGGGAGTTTCTAGGGTCTGGGAAACACTTCAGGCAGTTCGGCGCTCGAAACGGCTCCGGACGGATTTTCGTGCGCATCTACTGCACCTGTGCACGAAAATGTTCAGATGCGCGTTTTAGGACATTTCGAGATGCTTTTCTGTTAAAAACGGTTTTGGGGAGTTTCTAGGGTCTGGGAAACACTTCAGGCAGTTCGGCGCTCGAAACGGCTCCGGACGGATTTTCGTGCGCATCTACTGCACCTGTGCACGAAAATATTCAGATGCGCAATTTAGGACATTTCGAGATGCTTTTCTGTTAAAAACGGTTTTGGGGAGTTTCTAGGGTCTGGGAAACACTTCAGGCAGTTCGGCGCTCGAAACGGCTCCGGACGGATTTTCGTGCGCATCTACTGCACCTGTGCACGAAAATGTTGAGATGCGCGTTTTAGGACATTTCGAGATGCTTTTCTGTTAAAAACGGTTTTGGGGAGTTTCTAGGGTCTGGGAAACACTTCAGGCAGTTCGGCGCTCGAAACGGCTCCGGACGGATTTTCCTTCGCATCTACTGCACCTGTGCACGAAAATGTTCAGATGCGCGTTTTAGGACATTTCGAGATGCTTTTCGGTTAAAAACGGTTTTGGGGAGATTCTAGGGTCTGGAAAACACTTCAGGCAGTTCGGCGCTCGAAACGGCTCCGGACGGATTTTCGTGCGCATCTACGGCACCTGTGCACGAAAATGTTCAGATGCGCGTTTTAGGACATTTCGAGATGCTTTTCTGTTAAAAACGGTTTTGGGGAGTTTCTAGGGTCTGGGAAACACTTCAGGCAGTTCGGCGCTCGAAACGGCTCCGGACGGATTTTCGTGCGCATCTACTGCACCTGTGCACGAAAATGTTCAGATGCGCGTTTTAGGACATTTCGAGATGCTTTTCTGTTAAAAACGGTTTTGGGGAGTTTCTAGGGTCTGGGAAACACTTCAGGCAGTTCGGCGCTCGAAACGGCTCCGGACGGATTTTCGTGCGCATCTACTGCACCTGTGCACGAAAATATTCAGATGCGCGTTTTAGGACATTTCGAGATGCTTTTCTGTTAAAAACGGTTTTGGGGAGTTTCTAGGGTCTGGGAAATACTTCAGGCAGTTCGGCGCTCGAAACGGCTCCGGACGGATTTTCGTGCGCATCTACGGCACCTGTGCACGAAAATGTTGAGATGCGCGTTTTAGGACATTTCGAGATGCTTTTCTGTTAAAAACGGTTTTGGGGAGTTTCTAGGGTCTGGGAAACACTTCAGGCAGTTCGGCGCTCGAAACCGCTCCGGACGGATTTTCGTGCGCATCTACGGCACCTGTGCACGAAAATGTTGAGATGCGCGTTTTAGGACATTTCGAGATGCTTTTCTGTTAAAAACGGTTTTGTGGAGTTTCTAGGGTCTGGGAAACACTTCAGGCAGTTCGGCGCTCGAAACGGCTCCGGACGGATTTTCGTGCGCATCTACTGCACCTGTGCACGAAAATGTTCAGATGCGCGTTTTAGGACATTTCGAGATGCTTTTCTGTTAAAAACGGTTTTGGGGAGTTTCTAGGGTCTGGGAAACACTTCAGGCAGTTCGGCGCTCGAAACGGCTCCGGATGGATTTTCGTGCGCATCTACGGCACCTGTGCACGAAAATGTTCAGATGCGCGTTTTAGGACATTTCGAGATGCTTTTCGGTTAAAAACGGTTTTGGGGAGATTCTAGGGTCTGGAAAACACTTCAGGCAGTTCGGCGCTCGAAACGGCTCCGGACGGATTTTCGTGCGCATCTACGGCACCTGTGCACGAAAATGTTCAGATGCGCGTTTTAGGACATTTCGAGATGCTTTTCTTTTAAAAACGGTTTTGGGGAGTTTCTAGGGTCTGGGAAACACATCAGGTAGTTCGGCGCTCGAAACGGCTCCGGACGGATTTTCGTGCGCATCTACTGCACCTGTGCACGAAAATGTTCAGATGCGCGTTTTAGGACATTTCGAGATGCTTTTCTGTTAAAAACGGTTTTGGGGAGTTTCTAGGGTCTGGGAAACACTTCAGGCAGTTCGACGCTCGAAACGGCTCCGGACGGATTTTCGTGCGCATCTACGGCACCTGTGCACGAAAATGTTGAGATGCGCGTTTTAGGACATTTCGAGATGCTTTTCTGTTAAAAACGGTTTTGGGGAGTTTCTAGGGTCTGGGAAACACTTCAGGCAGTTCGGCGCTCGAAACCGCTCCGGACGGATTTTCGTGCGCATCAACGGCACCTGTGCACGAAAATGTTCAGATGCGCGTTTTAGGACATTTCGAGATGCTTTTCTGTTAAAAACGGTTTTGGGGAGTTTCTAGGGTCTGGGAAACACTTCAGGCGGTTCGGCGCTCGAAACGGCTCCGGACGGATTTTCGTGCGCATCTACTGCACCTGTGCACGAAAATGTTCAGATGCGCGTTTTAGGACATTTCGAGATGCTTTTCGGTTAAAAACGGTTTTGGGGAGATTCTAGGGTCTGGAAAACACTTCAGGCAGTTCGGCGCTCGAAACGGCTCCGGACGGATTTTCGTGCGCATCTACGGCACCTGTGCACGAAAATGTTCAAATGCGTGTTTTAGGACATTTCGAGATGCTTTTCTGTTAAAAACGGTTTTGGGGAGTTTCTAGGGTCTGGGAAACACTTCAGGCAGTTCGGCGCTCGAAACGGCTCCGGATGGATTTTCGTGCGCATCTACGGCACCTGTGCACGAAAATGTTCAGATGCGCGTTTTAGGACATTTCGAGATGCTTTTCGGTTAAAAACGGTTTTGGGGAGATTCTAGGGTCTGGAAAACACTTCAGGCAGTTCGGCGCTCGAAACGGCTCCGGACGGATTTTCGTGCGCATCTACGGCACCTGTGCACGAAAATGTTCAGATGCGCGTTTTAGGACATTTCGAGATGCTTTTCTTTTAAAAACGGTTTTGGGGAGTTTCTAGGGTCTGGGAAACACATCAGGTAGTTCGGCGCTCGAAACGGCTCCGGACGGATTTTCGTGCGCATCTACTGCACCTGTGCACGAAAATGTTCAGATGCGCGTTTTAGGACATTTCGAGATGCTTTTCTGTTAAAAACGGTTTTGGGGAGTTTCTAGGGTCTGGGAAACACTTCAGGCAGTTCGACGCTCGAAACGGCTCCGGACGGATTTTCGTGCGCATCTACGGCACCTGTGCACGAAAATGTTGAGATGCGCGTTTTAGGACATTTCGAGATGCTTTTCTGTTAAAAACGGTTTTGGGGAGTTTCTAGGGTCTGGGAAACACTTCAGGCAGTTCGGCGCTCGAAACCGCTCCGGACGGATTTTCGTGCGCATCAACGGCACCTGTGCACGAAAATGTTCAGATGCGCGTTTTAGGACATTTCGAGATGCTTTTCTGTTAAAAACGGTTTTGGGGAGTTTCTAGGGTCTGGGAAACACTTCAGGCGGTTCGGCGCTCGAAACGGCTCCGGACGGATTTTCGTGCGCATCTACTGCACCTGTGCACGAAAATGTTCAGATGCGCGTTTTAGGACATTTCGAGATGCTTTTCGGTTAAAAACGGTTTTGGGGAGATTCTAGGGTCTGGAAAACACTTCAGGCAGTTCGGCGCTCGAAACGGCTCCGGACGGATTTTCGTGCGCATCTACGGCACCTGTGCACGAAAATGTTCAAATGCGTGTTTTAGGACATTTCGAGATGCTTTTCTGTTAAAAACGGTTTTGGGGAGTTTCTAGGGTCTGGGAAACACTTCAGGCAGTTCGGCGCTCGAAACGGCTCCGGACGGATTTTCGTGCGCATCTACTGCACCTGTGCACGAAAATGTTCAGATGCGCGTTTTAGGACATTTCGAGATGCTTTTCTGTTAAAAACGGTTTTGGGGAGTTTCTAGGGTCTGGGAAACACTTCAGGCAGTTCGGCGCTCGAAACGGCTCCGGATGGATTTTCGTGCGCATCTACGGCACCTGTGCACGAAAATGTTCAGATGCGCGTTTTAGGACATTTCGAGATGCTTTTCGGTTAAAAACGGTTTTGGGGAGATTCTAGGGTCTGGAAAACACTTCAGGCAGTTCGGCGCTCGAAACGGCTCCGGACGGATTTTCGTGCGCATCTACGGCACCTGTGCACGAAAATGTTCAGATGCGCGTTTTAGGACATTTCGAGATGCTTTTCTGTTAAAAACGGTTTTGGGGAGTTTCTAGGGTCTGGGAAACACTTCAGGCAGTTCGGCGCTCGAAACGGCTCCGGACGGATTTTCGTGCGCATCTACTGCACCTGTGCACGAAAATGTTCAGATGCGCGTTTTAGGACATTTCGAGATTCTTTTCTGTTAAAAACGGTTTTGGGGAGTTTCTAGGGTCTGGGAAACACTTCAGGCAGTTCGGCGCTCGAAACGGCTCCGGACGGATTTTCGTGCGCATCTACTGCACCTGTGCACGAAAATATTCAGATGCGCGTTTTAGGACATTTCGAGATGCTTTTCTGTTAAAAACGGTTTTGGGGAGTTTCTAGGGTCTGGGAAACACTTCAGGCAGTTCGGCGCTCGAAACGGCTCCGGACGGATTTTCGTGCGCATCTACGGCACCTGTGCACGAAAATGTTGAGATGCGCGTTTTAGGACATTTCGAGATGCTTTTCTGTTAAAAACGGTTTTGGGGAGTTTCTAGGGTCTGGGAAACACTTCAGGCAGTTCGGCGCTCGAAACGGCTCCGGACGGATTTTCGTGCGCATCTACTGCACCTGTGCACGAAAATGTTCAGATGCGCGTTTTAGGACATTTCGAGATGCTTTTCTGTTAAAAACGGTTTTGGGGAGATTCTAGGGTCTGGAAAACACTTCAGGCAGTTCGGCGCTCGAAACGGCTCCGGACGGATTTTCGTGCGCATCTACGGCACCTGTGCACGAAAATGTTCAGATGCGCGTTTTAGGACATTTCGAGATGCTTTTCTGTTAAAAACGGTTTTGGGGAGTTTCTAGGGTCTGGGAAACACTTCAGGCAGTTCGGCGCTCGAAACGGCTCCGGACGGATTTTCGTGCGCATCTACTGCACCTGTGCACGAAAATGTTCAGATGCGCGTTTTAGGACATTTCGAGATGCTTTTCTGTTAAAAACGGTTTTGGGGAGTTTCTAGGGTCTGGGAAACACTTCAGGCAGTTCGGCGCTCGAAACGGCTCCGGACGGATTTTCGTGCGCATCTACTGCACCTGTGCACGAAAATATTCAGATGCGCGTTTTAGGACATTTCGAGATGCTTTTCTGTTAAAAACGGTTTTGGGGAGTTTCTAGGGTCTGGGAAACACTTCAGGCAGTTCGGCGCTCGAAACGGCTCCGGACGGATTTTCGTGCGCATCTACTGCACCTGTGCACGAAAATATTCAGATGCGCGTTTTAGGACATTTCGAGATGCTTTTCTGTTAAAAACGGTTTTGGGGAGTTTCTAGGGTCTGGGAAACACTTCAGGCAGTTCGGCGCTCGAAACGGCTCCGGACGGATTTTCGTGCGCATCTACTGCACCTGTGCACGAAAATGTTCAGATGCGCGTTTTAGGACATTTCGAGATGCTTTTCTGTTAAAAACGGTTTTGGGGAGTTTCTAGGGTCTGGGAAACACTTCAGGCAGTTCGGCGCTCGAAACGGCTCCGGACGGATTTTCGTGCGCATCTACTGCACCTGTGCACGAAAATATTCAGATGCGCAATTTAGGACATTTCGAGATGCTTTTCTGTTAAAAACGGTTTTGGGGAGTTTCTAGGGTCTGGGAAACACTTCAGGCAGTTCGGCGCTCGAAACGGCTCCGGACGGATTTTCGTGCGCATCTACTGCACCTGTGCACGAAAATGTTCAGATGCGCGTTTTAGGACATTTCGAGATGCTTTTCTGTTAAAAACGGTTTTGGGGAGTTTCTAGGGTCTGGGAAACACTTCAGGCAGTTCGGCGCTCGAAACGGCTCCGGACTGATTTTCGTGCGCATCTACGGCACCTGTGCACGAAAATGTTGAGATGCGCGTTTTAGGACATTTCGAGATGCTTTTCTGTTAAAAACGGTTTTGGGGAGTTTCTAGGGTCTGGGAAACACTTCAGGCAGTTCGGCGCTCGAAACCGCTCCGGACGGATTTTCGTGCGCATCAACGGCACCTGTGCACGAAAATGTTCAGATGCGCGTTTTAGGACATTTCGAGATGCTTTTCTGTTAAAAACGGTTTTGGGGAGTTTCTAGGGTCTGGGAAACACTTCAGGCGGTTCGGCGCTCGAAACGGCTCCGGACGGATTTTCGTGCGCATCTACTGCACCTGTGCACGAAAATGTTCAGATGCGCGTTTTAGGACATTTCGAGATGCTTTTCGGTTAAAAACGGTTTTGGGGAGATTCTAGGGTCTGGAAAACACTTCAGGCAGTTCGGCGCTCGAAACGGCTCCGGACGGATTTTCGTGCGCATCTACGTCACCTGTGCACGAAAATGTTCAAATGCGCGTTTTAGGACATTTCGAGATGCTTTTCTGTTAAAAACGGTTTTGGGGAGTTTCTAGGGTCTGGGAAACACTTCAGGCAGTTCGGCGCTCGAAACGGCTTCGGACGGATTTTCGTATGCAGCTTGTTCCAGCGGATGCTATACCCATCACAATCGAGACCGATGCTTCACTGCAACAAATAATTCTTCACCCAGCTCAGTCTCAATGGCAAATGCGATTCCAGGCGAGAAGGCTTCATGATTTGGTTACTCGCTTTGATCAAGTCAGCTTTTCTCGTCCCCATCCTTCTACTGTTCGTTTCAGCCACTTTATCAGCAAGTTATCAGGCCCTCCCACGATGAATATAGATAACATTGATATTTTGTACAATTCTCTCACTGTAAATTTTCGATAACAGCTCTTGGTTGGTTTTGCCTTTATTAGGGAATCCTTTATTATGTAAGAAAGGGGTATGCCCCTTCTGGTAGAGGCTATAATCATTCTGATATTAGCCTTCCATCTTGTAATTATATTGTTTTTTGAGAAAATGAAGAACTAACTTACTCTTCAAAAAAAAAACACTTCAGGCAGTTCGGCGGTCGAAACGGCTCCGGACGGATTTTCGTGCGCATCTACTGCACCTGTGCACGAAAATGTTCAGATGCGCGTTTTAGGACATTTCGAGATGCTTTTCTGTTAAAAACGGTTTTGGGGAGTTTCTAGGGTCTGGGAAACACTTCAGGCAGTTCGGCGCTCGAAACGGCTCCGGACGGATTTTCGTGCGCATCTACTGCACCTGTGCACGAAAATGTTCAGATGCGCGTTTTAGGACATTTCGAGATGCTTTTCTGTTAAAAACGGTTTTGGGGAGTTTCTAGGGTCTGGGAAACACTTCAGGCAGTTCGGCGCTCGAAACGGCTTCGGACGGATTTTCGTGCGCATCTACGGCACCTGTGCACGAAAATGTTGAGATGCGCGTTTTAGGACATTTCGAGATGCTTTTCTGTTAAAAACGGTTTTGGGGAGTTTCTAGGGTCTGGGAAACACTTCAGGCAGTTCGGCGCTCGAAACCGCTCCGGACGGATTTTCGTTCGCATCTACTGCACCTGTGCACGAAAATGTTCAGATGCGCGTTTTAGGACATTTCGAGATGCTTTTCGGTTAAAAACGGTTTTGGGGAGATTCTAGGGTCTGGAAAACACTTCAGCCGGTTCGGCGCTCGAAACGGCTCCGGACGGATTTTCGTGCGCATCTACGGCACCTGTGCACGAAAATGTTCAGATGCGCGTTTTACGACATTTCGAGATGCTTTTCTGTTAAAAACGGTTTTGGGGAGTTTCTAGGGTCTGGGAAACACTTCAGGCAGTTCGGCGCTCGAAACGGCTCCGGACGGATTTTCGTGCGCATCTACTGCACCTGTGCACGAAAATGTTCAGATGCGCGTTTTAGGACATTTCGAGATGCTTTTCTGTTAAAAACGGTTTTGGGGAGTTTCTAGGGTCTGGGAAACACTTCAGGCAGTTCGGCGCTCGAAACGGCTCCGGACGGATTTTCGTGCGCATCTACTGCACCTGTGCACGAAAATATTCAGATGCGCGTTTTAGGACATTTCGAGATGCTTTTCTGTTAAAAACGGTTTTGGGGAGTTTCTAGGGTCTGGGAAACACTTCAGGCAGTTCGGCGCTCGAAACGGCTCCGGACGGATTTTCGTGCGCATCTACGGCACCTGTGCACGAAAATGTTGAGATGCGCGTTTTAGGACAATTCGAGATGCTTTTCTGTTAAAAACGGTTTTGGGGAGTTTCTAGGGTCTGGGAAACACTTCAGGCAGTTCGGCGCTCGAAACGGCTCCGGACGGATTTTCGTGCGCATCTACTGCACCTGTGCACGAAAATATTCAGATGCGCGTTTTAGGACATTTCGAGATGCTTTTCTGTTAAAAACGGTTTTGGGGAGTTTCTAGGGTCTGGGAAACACTTCAGGCAGTTCGGCGCTCGAAACGGCTCCGGACGGATTTTCGTGCGCATCTACTGCACCTGTGCACGAAAATGTTCAGATGCGCGTTTTAGGACATTTCGAGATGCTTTTCTGTTAAAAACGGTTTTGGGGAGTTTCTAGGGTCTGGGAAACACTTCAGGCAGTTCGGCGCTCGAAACGGCTCCGGACGGATTTTCGTGCGCATCTACTGCACCTGTGCACGAAAATATTCAGATGCGCGTTTTAGGACATTTCGAGATGCTTTTCTGTTAAAAACGGTTTTGGGGAGTTTCTAGGGTCTGGGAAACACTTCAGGCAGTTCGGCGCTCGAAACGGCTCCGGACGGATTTTCGTGCGCATCTACTGCACCTGTGCACGAAAATATTCAGATGCGCGTTTTAGGACATTTCGAGATGCTTTTCTGTTAAAAACGGTTTTGGGGAGTTTCTAGGGTCTGGGAAACACTTCAGGCAGTTCGGCGCTCGAAACGGCTCCGGACGGATTTTCGTGCGCATCTACTGCACCTGTGCACGAAAATGTTCAGATGCGCGTTTTAGGACATTTCGAGATGCTTTTCTGTTAAAAACGGTTTTGGGGAGTTTCTAGGGTCTGGGAAACACTTCAGGCAGTTCGGCGCTCGAAACGGCTCCGGACGGATTTTCGTGCGCATCTACTGCACCTGTGCACGAAAATATTCAGATGCGCAATTTAGGACATTTCGAGATGCTTTTCTGTTAAAAACGGTTTTGGGGAGTTTCTAGGGTCTGGGAAACACTTCAGGCAGTTCGGCGCTCGAAACGGCTCCGGACGGATTTTCGTGCGCATCTACTGCACCTGTGCACGAAAATGTTCAGATGCGCGTTTTAGGACATTTCGAGATGCTTTTCTGTTAAAAACGGTTTTGGGGAGTTTCTAGGGTCTGGGAAACACTTCAGGCAGTTCGGCGCTCGAAACGGCTCCGGACTGATTTTCGTGCGCATCTACGGCACCTGTGCACGAAAATGTTGAGATGCGCGTTTTAGGACATTTCGAGATGCTTTTCTGTTAAAAACGGTTTTGGGGAGTTTCTAGGGTCTGGGAAACACTTCAGGCAGTTCGGCGCTCGAAACCGCTCCGGACGGATTTTCGTGCGCATCAACGGCACCTGTGCACGAAAATGTTCAGATGCGCGTTTTAGGACATTTCGAGATGCTTTTCTGTTAAAAACGGTTTTGGGGAGTTTCTAGGGTCTGGGAAACACTTCAGGCGGTTCGGCGCTCGAAACGGCTCCGGACGGATTTTCGTGCGCATCTACTGCACCTGTGCACGAAAATGTTCAGATGCGCGTTTTAGGACATTTCGAGATGCTTTTCGGTTAAAAACGGTTTTGGGGAGATTCTAGGGTCTGGAAAACACTTCAGGCAGTTCGGCGCTCGAAACGGCTCCGGACGGATTTTCGTGCGCATCTACGTCACCTGTGCACGAAAATGTTCAAATGCGCGTTTTAGGACATTTCGAGATGCTTTTCTGTTAAAAACGGTTTTGGGGAGTTTCTAGGGTCTGGGAAACACTTCAGGCAGTTCGGCGCTCGAAACGGCTTCGGACGGATTTTCGTATGCAGCTTGTTCCAGCGGATGCTATACCCATCACAATCGAGACCGATGCTTCACTGCAACAAATAATTCTTCACCCAGCTCAGTCTCAATGGCAAATGCGATTCCAGGCGAGAAGGCTTCATGATTTGGTTACTCGCTTTGATCAAGTCAGCTTTTCTCGTCCCCATCCTTCTACTGTTCGTTTCAGCCACTTTATCAGCAAGTTATCAGGCCCTCCCACGATGAATATAGATAACATTGATATTTTGTACAATTCTCTCACTGTAAATTTTCGATAACAGCTCTTGGTTGGTTTTGCCTTTATTAGGGAATCCTTTATTATGTAAGAAAGGGGTATGCCCCTTCTGGTAGAGGCTATAATCATTCTGATATTAGCCTTCCATCTTGTAATTATATTGTTTTTTGAGAAAATGAAGAACTAACTTACTCTTCAAAAAAAAAACACTTCAGGCAGTTCGGCGGTCGAAACGGCTCCGGACGGATTTTCGTGCGCATCTACTGCACCTGTGCACGAAAATGTTCAGATGCGCGTTTTAGGACATTTCGAGATGCTTTTCTGTTAAAAACGGTTTTGGGGAGTTTCTAGGGTCTGGGAAACACTTCAGGCAGTTCGGCGCTCGAAACGGCTCCGGACGGATTTTCGTGCGCATCTACTGCACCTGTGCACGAAAATGTTCAGATGCGCGTTTTAGGACATTTCGAGATGCTTTTCTGTTAAAAACGGTTTTGGGGAGTTTCTAGGGTCTGGGAAACACTTCAGGCAGTTCGGCGCTCGAAACGGCTTCGGACGGATTTTCGTGCGCATCTACGGCACCTGTGCACGAAAATGTTGAGATGCGCGTTTTAGGACATTTCGAGATGCTTTTCTGTTAAAAACGGTTTTGGGGAGTTTCTAGGGTCTGGGAAACACTTCAGGCAGTTCGGCGCTCGAAACCGCTCCGGACGGATTTTCGTTCGCATCTACTGCACCTGTGCACGAAAATGTTCAGATGCGCGTTTTAGGACATTTCGAGATGCTTTTCGGTTAAAAACGGTTTTGGGGAGATTCTAGGGTCTGGAAAACACTTCAGCCGGTTCGGCGCTCGAAACGGCTCCGGACGGATTTTCGTGCGCATCTACGGCACCTGTGCACGAAAATGTTCAGATGCGCGTTTTACGACATTTCGAGATGCTTTTCTGTTAAAAACGGTTTTGGGGAGTTTCTAGGGTCTGGGAAACACTTCAGGCAGTTCGGCGCTCGAAACGGCTCCGGACGGATTTTCGTGCGCATCTACTGCACCTGTGCACGAAAATGTTCAGATGCGCGTTTTAGGACATTTCGAGATGCTTTTCTGTTAAAAACGGTTTTGGGGAGTTTCTAGGGTCTGGGAAACACTTCAGGCAGTTCGGCGCTCGAAACGGCTCCGGACGGATTTTCGTGCGCATCTACTGCACCTGTGCACGAAAATATTCAGATGCGCGTTTTAGGACATTTCGAGATGCTTTTCTGTTAAAAACGGTTTTGGGGAGTTTCTAGGGTCTGGGAAACACTTCAGGCAGTTCGGCGCTCGAAACGGCTCCGGACGGATTTTCGTGCGCATCTACGGCACCTGTGCACGAAAATGTTGAGATGCGCGTTTTAGGACAATTCGAGATGCTTTTCTGTTAAAAACGGTTTTGGGGAGTTTCTAGGGTCTGGGAAACACTTCAGGCAGTTCGGCGCTCGAAACGGCTCCGGACGGATTTTCGTGCGCATCTACTGCACCTGTGCACGAAAATATTCAGATGCGCGTTTTAGGACATTTCGAGATGCTTTTCTGTTAAAAACGGTTTTGGGGAGTTTCTAGGGTCTGGGAAACACTTCAGGCAGTTCGGCGCTCGAAACGGCTCCGGACGGATTTTCGTGCGCATCTACTGCACCTGTGCACGAAAATGTTCAGATGCGCGTTTTAGGACATTTCGAGATGCTTTTCTGTTAAAAACGGTTTTGGGGAGTTTCTAGGGTCTGGGAAACACTTCAGGCAGTTCGGCGCTCGAAACGGCTCCGGACGGATTTTCGTGCGCATCTACTGCACCTGTGCACGAAAATATTCAGATGCGCAATTTAGGACATTTCGAGATGCTTTTCTGTTAAAAACGGTTTTGGGGAGTTTCTAGGGTCTGGGAAACACTTCAGGCAGTTCGGCGCTCGAAACGGCTCCGGACGGATTTTCGTGCGCATCTACGGCACCTGTGCACGAAAATGTTGAGATGCGCGTTTTAGGACATTTCGAGATGCTTTTCTGTTAAAAACGGTTTTGGGGAGTTTCTAGGGTCTGGGAAACACTTCAGGCAGTTCGGCGCTCGAAACGGCTCCGGACGGATTTTCCTTCGCATCTACTGCACCTGTGCACGAAAATGTTCAGATGCGCGTTTTAGGACATTTCGAGATGCTTTTCGGTTAAAAACGGTTTTGGGGAGATTCTAGGGTCTGGAAAACACTTCAGGCAGTTCGGCGCTCGAAACGGCTCCGGACGGATTTTCGTGCGCATCTACGGCACCTGTGCACGAAAATGTTCAGATGCGCGTTTTAGGACATTTCGAGATGCTTTTCTGTTAAAAACGGTTTTGGGGAGTTTCTAGGGTCTGGGAAACACTTCAGGCAGTTCGGCGCTCGAAACGGCTCCGGACGGATTTTCGTGCGCATCTACTGCACCTGTGCACGAAAATGTTCAGATGCGCGTTTTAGGACATTTCGAGATGCTTTTCTGTTAAAAACGGTTTTGGGGAGTTTCTAGGGTCTGGGAAACACTTCAGGCAGTTCGGCGCTCGAAACGGCTCCGGACGGATTTTCGTGCGCATCTACGGCACCTGTGCACGAAAATGTTGAGATGCGCGTTTTAGGACATTTCGAGATGCTTTTCTGTTAAAAACGGTTTTGGGGAGTTTCTAGGGTCTGGGAAACACTTCAGGCAGTTCGGCGCTCGAAACCGCTCCGGACGGATTTTCGTGCGCATCAACGGCACCTGTGCACGAAAATGTTCAGATGCGCGTTTTAGGACATTTCGAGATGCTTTTCTGTTAAAAACGGTTTTGGGGAGTTTCTAGGGTCTGGGAAACACTTCAGGCGGTTCGGCGCTCGAAACGGCTCCGGACGGATTTTCGTGCGCATCTACTGCACCTGTGCACGAAAATGTTCAGATGCGCGTTTTAGGACATTTCGAGATGCTTTTCGGTTAAAAACGGTTTTGGGGAGATTCTAGGGTCTGGAAAACACTTCAGGCAGTTCGGCGCTCGAAACGGCTCCGGACGGATTTTCGTGCGCATCTACGTCACCTGTGCACGAAAATGTTCAAATGCGCGTTTTAGGACATTTCGAGATGCTTTTCTGTTAAAAACGGTTTTGGGGAGTTTCTAGGGTCTGGGAAACACTTCAGGCAGTTCGGCGCTCGAAACGGCTTCGGACGGATTTTCGTATGCAGCTTGTTCCAGCGGATGCTATACCCATCACAATCGAGACCGATGCTTCACTGCAACAAATAATTCTTCACCCAGCTCAGTCTCAATGGCAAATGCGATTCCAGGCGAGAAGGCTTCATGATTTGGTTACTCGCTTTGATCAAGTCAGCTTTTCTCGTCCCCATCCTTCTACTGTTCGTTTCAGCCACTTTATCAGCAAGTTATCAGGCCCTCCCACGATGAATATAGATAACATTGATATTTTGTACAATTCTCTCACTGTAAATTTTCGATAACAGCTCTTGGTTGGTTTTGCCTTTATTAGGGAATCCTTTATTATGTAAGAAAGGGGTATGCCCCTTCTGGTAGAGGCTATAATCATTCTGATATTAGCCTTCCATCTTGTAATTATATTGTTTTTTGAGAAAATGAAGAACTAACTTACTCTTCAAAAAAAAAACACTTCAGGCAGTTCGGCGGTCGAAACGGCTCCGGACGGATTTTCGTGCGCATCTACTGCACCTGTGCACGAAAATGTTCAGATGCGCGTTTTAGGACATTTCGAGATGCTTTTCTGTTAAAAACGGTTTTGGGGAGTTTCTAGGGTCTGGGAAACACTTCAGGCAGTTCGGCGCTCGAAACGGCTCCGGACGGATTTTCGTGCGCATCTACTGCACCTGTGCACGAAAATGTTCAGATGCGCGTTTTAGGACATTTCGAGATGCTTTTCTGTTAAAAACGGTTTTGGGGAGTTTCTAGGGTCTGGGAAACACTTCAGGCAGTTCGGCGCTCGAAACGGCTCCGGACGGATTTTCGTGCGCATCTACTGCACCTGTGCACGAAAATGTTCAGATGCGCGTTTTAGGACATTTCGAGATGCTTTTCTGTTAAAAACGGTTTTGGGGAGTTTCTAGGGTCTGGGAAACACTTCAGGCAGTTCGGCGCTCGAAACGGCTCCGGACGGATTTTCGTGCGCATCTACTGCACCTGTGCACGAAAATATTCAGATGCGCAATTTAGGACATTTCGAGATGCTTTTCTGTTAAAAACGGTTTTGGGGAGTTTCTAGGGTCTGGGAAACACTTCAGGCAGTTCGGCGCTCGAAACGGCTCCGGACGGATTTTCGTGCGCATCTACGGCACCTGTGCACGAAAATGTTGAGATGCGCGTTTTAGGACATTTCGAGATGCTTTTCTGTTAAAAACGGTTTTGGGGAGTTTCTAGGGTCTGGGAAACACTTCAGGCAGTTCGGCGCTCGAAACGGCTCCGGACGGATTTTCCTTCGCATCTACTGCACCTGTGCACGAAAATGTTCAGATGCGCGTTTTAGGACATTTCGAGATGCTTTTCGGTTAAAAACGGTTTTGGGGAGATTCTAGGGTCTGGAAAACACTTCAGGCAGTTCGGCGCTCGAAACGGCTCCGGACGGATTTTCGT
This sequence comes from Umbellularia californica, assembly GCA_028538565.1. Lineage (NCBI taxonomy): Eukaryota > Viridiplantae > Streptophyta > Magnoliopsida > Laurales > Lauraceae > Umbellularia > Umbellularia californica. The sequence continues at coordinate 47,365,510 of JAPQWN010000007.1, forward strand.
GCGCATCTACGGCACCTGTGCACGAAAATGTTCAGATGCGCGTTTTAGGACATTTCGAGATGCTTTTCTGTTAAAAACGGTTTTGGGGAGTTTCTAGGGTCTGGGAAACACTTCAGGCAGTTCGGCGCTCGAAACGGCTCCGGACGGATTTTCGTGCGCATCTACTGCACCTGTGCACGAAAATGTTCAGATGCGCGTTTTAGGACATTTCGAGATGCTTTTCTGTTAAAAACGGTTTTGGGGAGTTTCTAGGGTCTGGGAAACACTTCAGGCAGTTCGGCGCTCGAAACGGCTCCGGACGGATTTTCGTGCGCATCTACGGCACCTGTGCACGAAAATGTTGAGATGCGCGTTTTAGGACATTTCGAGATGCTTTTCTGTTAAAAACGGTTTTGGGGAGTTTCTAGGGTCTGGGAAACACTTCAGGCAGTTCGGCGCTCGAAACCGCTCCGGACGGATTTTCGTGCGCATCAACGGCACCTATGCACGAAAATGTTCAGATGCGCGTTTTAGGACATTTCGAGATGCTTTTCTGTTAAAAACGGTTTTGGGGAGTTTCTAGGGTCTGGGAAACACTTCAGGCGGTTCGGCGCTCGAAACGGCTCCGGACGGATTTTCGTGCGCATCTACTGCACCTGTGCACGAAAATGTTCAGATGCGCGTTTTAGGACATTTCGAGATGCTTTTCGGTTAAAAACGGTTTTGGGGAGATTCTAGGGTCTGGAAAACACTTCAGGCAGTTCGGCGCTCGAAACGGCTCCGGACGGATTTTCGTGCGCATCTACGTCACCTGTGCACGAAAATGTTCAAATGCGCGTTTTAGGACATTTCGAGATGCTTTTCTGTTAAAAACGGTTTTGGGGAGTTTCTAGGGTCTGGGAAACACTTCAGGCAGTTCGGCGCTCGAAACGGCTTCGGACGGATTTTCGTATGCAGCTTGTTCCAGCGGATGCTATACCCATCACAATCGAGACCGATGCTTCACTGCAACAAATAATTCTTCACCCAGCTCAGTCTCAATGGCAAATGCGATTCCAGGCGAGAAGGCTTCATGATTTGGTTACTCGCTTTGATCAAGTCAGCTTTTCTCGTCCCCATCCTTCTACTGTTCGTTTCAGCCACTTTATCAGCAAGTTATCAGGCCCTCCCACGATGAATATAGATAACATTGATATTTTGTACAATTCTCTCACTGTAAATTTTCGATAACAGCTCTTGGTTGGTTTTGCCTTTATTAGGGAATCCTTTATTATGTAAGAAAGGGGTATGCCCCTTCTGGTAGAGGCTATAATCATTCTGATATTAGCCTTCCATCTTGTAATTATATTGTTTTTTGAGAAAATGAAGAACTAACTTACTCTTCAAAAAAAAAACACTTCAGGCAGTTCGGCGGTCGAAACGGCTCCGGACGGATTTTCGTGCGCATCTACTGCACCTGTGCACGAAAATGTTTAGATGCGCGTTTTAGGACATTTCGAGATGCTTTTCTGTTAAAAACGGTTTTGGGGAGTTTCTAGGGTCTGGGAAACACTTCAGGCAGTTCGGCGCTCGAAACGGCTCCGGACGGATTTTCGTGCGCATCTACTGCACCTGTGCACGAAAATGTTCAGATGCGCGTTTTAGGACATTTCGAGATGCTTTTCTGTTAAAAACGGTTTTGGGGAGTTTCTAGGGTCTGGGAAACACTTCAGGCAGTTCGGCGCTCGAAACGGCTTCGGACGGATTTTCGTGCGCATCTACGGCACCTGTGCACGAAAATGTTCAGATGCGCGTTTTAGGACATTTCGAGATGCTTTTCTGTTAAAAACGGTTTTGGGGAGTTTCTAGGGTCTGGGAAACACTTCAGGCGGTTCGGCGCTCGAAACGGCTTCGGACGGATTTTCGTGCGCAACTACGGCACCTGTGCATGAAAATGTTCAGATGCGCGTTTTAGGACATTTCGAGATGCTTTTCGGTTAAAAACGGTTTTGGGGAGTTTCTAGGGTTTGGAAAACACTTCAGGCAGTTCGGCGCTCGAAACGGCTCCGGACGGATTTTCGTGCGCATCTACGGCACCTGTGCACGAAAATGTTGAGATGCGCGTTTTAGGACATTTCGAGATGCTTTTCTGTTAAAAACGGTTTTGGGGAGTTTCTAGGGTCTGGGAAACACTTCAGGCGGTTCGGCGCTCGAAACGGCTTCGGACGGATTTTCGTGCGCATCTACGGCACCTGTGCATGAAAATGTTCAGATGCGCGTTTTAGGACATTTCGAGATGCTTTTCGGTTAAAAACGGTTTTGGGGAGTTTCTAGGGTTTGGAAAACACTTCAGGCAGTTCGGCGCTCGAAACGGCTCCGGACGGATTTTCGTGCGCATCTACGGCACCTGTGCACGAAAATGTTCAGATGCGCGTTTTAGGACATTTCGAGATGCTTTTTGGTTAAAAACGGTTTTGGAGAGTTTCAAGGGTCTGGGAAACACTTCAGGCAGTTCGGCGCTCGAAACGGCTCCGGACGGATTTTCGTGCGCATCTACTGCACCTGTGCACGAAAATGTTGAGATGCGCGTTTTAGGACATTTCGAGATGCTTTTCTGTTAAAAACGGTTTTGGGGAGTTTCTAGGGTCTGGGAAACACTTCAGGCAGTTCGGCGCTCGAAACGGCTCCGGACGGATTTTCGTGCGCATCTACGGCACCTGTGCACGAAAATGTTGAGATGCGCGTTTTAGGACATTTCGAGATGCTTTTCTGTTAAAAACGGTTTTGGGGAGTTTCTAGGGTCTGGGAAACACTTCAGGCAGTTCAGCAGGAATTTGGTTAGCGCCAGAGTCCAAGGGTGGCGAATTTCACTAACCACAATTCATCAGGTATTAGTTGGCATTTTCTGGCGTGATATTCATCAGCCTTTGAAAGGACTGCGGGTGTCAATGCTGAATCATTTTGATGGTCTCTACCATCTTATGCAGCTTGTTCCAGCGGATGCTATACCCATCACAATCGAGACCGATGCTTCACTGCAACAAATAATTCTTCACCCAGCTCAGTCTCAATGGCAAATGCGATTCCAGGCGAGAAGGCTTCATGATTTGGTTACTCGCTTTGATCAAGTCAGCTTTTCTCGTCCCCATCCTTCTACTGTTCGTTTCAGCCACTTTATCAGCAAGTTATCAGGCCCTCCCACGATGAATATAGATAACATTGATATTTTGTACAATTCTCTCACTGTAAATTTTCGATAACAGCTCTTGGTTGGTTTTGCCTTTATTAGGGAATCCTTTATTATGTAAGAAAGGGGTATGCCCCTTCTGGTAGAGGCTATAATCATTCTGATATTAGCCTTCCATCTTGTAATTATATTGTTTTTTGAGAAAATGAAGAACTAACTTACTCTTCAAAAAAAACACTTCAGGCAGTTCGGCGCTCGAAACGGCTCCGGACGGATTTTCGTTCGCATCTACTGCACCTGTGCACGAAAATGTTCAGATGCGCGTTTTAGGACATTTCGAGATGCTTTTCGGTTAAAAACGGTTTTGGGGAGATTCTAGGGTCTGGAAAACACTTCAGGCAGTTCGGCGCTCGAAACGGCTCCGGACGGATTTTCGTGCGCATCTACGGCACCTGTGCACGAAAATGTTCAGATGCGCGTTTTAGGACATTTCGAGATGCTTTTCTGTTAAAAACGGTTTTGGGGAGTTTCTAGGGTCTGGGAAACACTTCAGGCAGTTCGGCGCTCGAAACGGCTCCGGACGGATTTTCGTGCGCATCTACTGCACCTGTGCACGAAAATGTTCAGATGCGCGTTTTAGGACATTTCGAGATGCTTTTCTGTTAAAAACGGTTTTGGGGAGTTTCTAGGGTCTGGGAAACACTTCAGGCAGTTCGGCGCTCGAAACGGCTCCGGACGGATTTTCGTGCGCATCTACTGCACCTGTGCACGAAAATATTCAGATGCGCGTTTTAGGACATTTCGAGATGCTTTTCTGTTAAAAACGGTTTTGGGGAGTTTCTAGGGTCTGGGAAACACTTCAGGCAGTTCGGCGCTCGAAACGGCTCCGGACGGATTTTCGTGCGCATCTACGGCACCTGTGCACGAAAATGTTGAGATGCGCGTTTTAGGACATTTCGAGATGCTTTTCTGTTAAAAACGGTTTTGGGGAGTTTCTAGGGTCTGGGAAACACTTCAGGCAGTTCGGCGCTCGAAACGGCTCCGGACGGATTTTCGTGCGCATCTACTGCACCTGTGCACGAAAATATTCAGATGCGCGTTTTAGGACATTTCGAGATGCTTTTCTGTTAAAAACGGTTTTGGGGAGTTTCTAGGGTCTGGGAAACACTTCAGGCAGTTCGGCGCTCGAAACGGCTCCGGACGGATTTTCGTGCGCATCTACTGCACCTGTGCACGAAAATGTTCAGATGCGCGTTTTAGGACATTTCGAGATGCTTTTCTGTTAAAAACGGTTTTGGGGAGTTTCTAGGGTCTGGGAAACACTTCAGGCAGTTCGGCGCTCGAAACGGCTCCGGACGGATTTTCGTGCGCATCTACTGCACCTGTGCACGAAAATATTCAGATGCGCAATTTAGGACATTTCGAGATGCTTTTCTGTTAAAAACGGTTTTGGGGAGTTTCTAGGGTCTGGGAAACACTTCAGGCAGTTCGGCGCTCGAAACGGCTCCGGACGGATTTTCGTGCGCATCTACGGCACCTGTGCACGAAAATATTCAGATGCGCAATTTAGGACATTTCGAGATGCTTTTCTGTTAAAAACGGTTTTGGGGAGTTTCTAGGGTCTGGGAAACACTTCAGGCAGTTCGGCGCTCGAAACGGCTCCGGACGGATTTTCGTGCGCATCTACGGCACCTGTGCACGAAAATGTTGAGATGCGCGTTTTAGGACATTTCGAGATGCTTTTCTGTTAAAAACGGTTTTGGGGAGTTTCTAGGGTCTGGGAAACACTTCAGGCAGTTCGGCGCTCGAAACGGCTCCGGACGGATTTTCCTTCGCATCTACTGCACCTGTGCACGAAAATGTTCAGATGCGCGTTTTAGGACATTTCGAGATGCTTTTCGGTTAAAAACGGTTTTGGGGAGATTCTAGGGTCTGGAAAACAATTCAGGCAGTTCGGCGCTCGAAACGGCTCCGGACGGATTTTCGTGCGCATCTACGGCACCTGTGCACGAAAATGTTCAGATGCGCGTTTTAGGACATTTCGAGATGCTTTTCTGTTAAAAACGGTTTTGGGGAGTTTCTAGGGTCTGGGAAACACTTCAGGCAGTTCGGCGCTCGAAACGGCTCCGGACGGATTTTCGTGCGCATCTACTGCACCTGTGCACGAAAATGTTCAGATGCGCGTTTTAGGACATTTCGAGATGCTTTTCTGTTAAAAACGGTTTTGGGGAGTTTCTAGGGTCTGGGAAACACTTCAGGCAGTTCGGCGCTCGAAACGGCTCCGGACGGATTTTCGTGCGCATCTACTGCACCTGTGCACGAAAATATTCAGATGCGCGTTTTAGGACATTTCGAGATGCTTTTCTGTTAAAAACGGTTTTGGGGAGTTTCTAGGGTCTGGGAAATACTTCAGGCAGTTCGGCGCTCGAAACGGCTCCGGACGGATTTTCGTGCGCATCTACGGCACCTGTGCACGAAAATGTTGAGATGCGCGTTTTAGGACATTTCGAGATGCTTTTCTGTTAAAAACGGTTTTGGGGAGTTTCTAGGGTCTGGGAAACACTTCAGGCAGTTCGGCGCTCGAAACCGCTCCGGACGGATTTTCGTGCGCATCTACGGCACCTGTGCACGAAAATGTTGAGATGCGCGTTTTAGGACATTTCGAGATGCTTTTCTGTTAAAAACGGTTTTGTGGAGTTTCTAGGGTCTGGGAAACACTTCAGGCAGTTCGGCGCTCGAAACGGCTCCGGACGGATTTTCGTGCGCATCTACTGCACCTGTGCACGAAAATGTTCAGATGCGCGTTTTAGGACATTTCGAGATGCTTTTCTGTTAAAAACGGTTTTGGGGAGTTTCTAGGGTCTGGGAAACACTTCAGGCAGTTCGGCGCTCGAAACGGCTCCGGATGGATTTTCGTGCGCATCTACGGCACCTGTGCACGAAAATGTTCAGATGCGCGTTTTAGGACATTTCGAGATGCTTTTCGGTTAAAAACGGTTTTGGGGAGATTCTAGGGTCTGGAAAACACTTCAGGCAGTTCGGCGCTCGAAACGGCTCCGGACGGATTTTCGTGCGCATCTACGGCACCTGTGCACGAAAATGTTCAGATGCGCGTTTTAGGACATTTCGAGATGCTTTTCTTTTAAAAACGGTTTTGGGGAGTTTCTAGGGTCTGGGAAACACATCAGGTAGTTCGGCGCTCGAAACGGCTCCGGACGGATTTTCGTGCGCATCTACTGCACCTGTGCACGAAAATGTTCAGATGCGCGTTTTAGGACATTTCGAGATGCTTTTCTGTTAAAAACGGTTTTGGGGAGTTTCTAGGGTCTGGGAAACACTTCAGGCAGTTCGGCGCTCTAAACGGCTCCGGACGGATTTTCGTGCGCATCTACGGCACCTGTGCACGAAAATGTTGAGATGCGCGTTTTAGGACATTTCGAGATGCTTTTCTGTTAAAAACGGTTTTGGGGAGTTTCTAGGGTCTGGGAAACACTTCAGGCAGTTCGGCGCTCGAAACCGCTCCGGACGGATTTTCGTGCGCATCAACGGCACCTGTGCACGAAAATGTTCAGATGCGCGTTTTAGGACATTTCGAGATGCTTTTCTGTTAAAAACGGTTTTGGGGAGTTTCTAGGGTCTGGGAAACACTTCAGGCGGTTCGGCGCTCGAAACGGCTCCGGACGGATTTTCGTGCGCATCTACTGCACCTGTGCACGAAAATGTTCAGATGCGCGTTTTAGGACATTTCGAGATGCTTTTCGGTTAAAAACGGTTTTGGGGAGATTCTAGGGTCTGGAAAACACTTCAGGCAGTTCGGCGCTCGAAACGGCTCCGGACGGATTTTCGTGCGCATCTACGGCACCTGTGCACGAAAATGTTCAAATGCGCGTTTTAGGACATTTCGAGATGCTTTTCTGTTAAAAACGGTTTTGGGGAGTTTCTAGGGTCTGGGAAACACTTCAGGCAGTTCGGTGCTCGAAACGGCTCCGGACGGATTTTCGTATGCAGTTTGTTCCAGCGGATGCTATACCCATCACAATCGAGACCGATGCTTCACTGCAACAAATAATTCTTCACCCAGCTCAGTCTCAATGGCAAATGCGATTCCAGGCGAGAAGGCTTCATGATTTGGTTACTCGCTTTGATCAAGTCAGCTTTTCTCGTCCCCATCCTTCTACTGTTCGTTTTAGCCACTTTATCAGCAAGTTATCAGGCCCTCCCACGATGAATATAGATAACATTGATATTTTGTACAATTCTCTCACTGTAAATTTTCGATAACAGCTCTTGGTTGGTTTTGCCTTTATTAGGGAATCCTTTATTATGTAAGAAAGGGGTATGCCCCTTCTGGTAGAGGCTATAATCATTCTGATATTAGCCTTCCATCTTGTAATTATATTGTTTTTTGAGAAAATGAAGAACTAACTTACTCTTCAAAAAAAAAACACTTCAGGCAGTTCGGCGGTCGAAACGGCTCCGGACGGATTTTCGTGCGCATCTACTGCACCTGTGCACGAAAATGTTCAGATGCGCGTTTTAGGACATTTCGAGATGCTTTTCTGTTAAAAACGGTTTTGGGGAGTTTCTAGGGTCTGGGAAACACTTCAGGCAGTTCGGCGCTCGAAACGGCTCCGGACGGATTTTCGTGCGCATCTACTGCACCTGTGCACGAAAATATTCAGATGCGCAATTTAGGACATTTCGAGATGCTTTTCTGTTAAAAACGGTTTTGGGGAGTTTCTAGGGTCTGGGAAACACTTCAGGCAGTTCGGCGCTCGAAACGGCTCCGGACGGATTTTCGTGCGCATCTACGGCACCTGTGCACGAAAATGTTGAGATGCGCGTTTTAGGACATTTCGAGATGCTTTTCTGTTAAAAACGGTTTTGGGGAGTTTCTAGGGTCTGGGAAACACTTCAGGCAGTTCGGCGCTCGAAACGGCTCCGGACGGATTTTCCTTCGCATCTACTGCACCTGTGCACGAAAATGTTCAGATGCGCGTTTTAGGACATTTCGAGATGCTTTTCGGTTAAAAACGGTTTTGGGGAGATTCTAGGGTCTGGAAAACACTTCAGGCAGTTCGGCGCTCGAAACGGCTCCGGACGGATTTTCGTGCGCATCTACGGCACCTGTGCACGAAAATGTTCAGATGCGCGTTTTAGGACATTTCGAGATGCTTTTCTGTTAAAAACGGTTTTGGGGAGTTTCTAGGGTCTGGGAAACACTTCAGGCAGTTCGGCGCTCGAAACGGCTCCGGACGGATTTTCGTGCGCATCTACTGCACCTGTGCACGAAAATGTTCAGATGCGCGTTTTAGGACATTTCGAGATGCTTTTCTGTTAAAAACGGTTTTGGGGAGTTTCTAGGGTCTGGGAAACACTTCAGGCAGTTCGGCGCTCGAAACGGCTCCGGACGGATTTTCGTGCGCATCTACTGCACCTGTGCACGAAAATATTCAGATGCGCGTTTTAGGACATTTCGAGATGCTTTTCTGTTAAAAACGGTTTTGGGGAGTTTCTAGGGTCTGGGAAATACTTCAGGCAGTTCGGCGCTCGAAACGGCTCCGGACGGATTTTCGTGCGCATCTACGGCACCTGTGCACGAAAATGTTGAGATGCGCGTTTTAGGACATTTCGAGATGCTTTTCTGTTAAAAACGGTTTTGGGGAGTTTCTAGGGTCTGGGAAACACTTCAGGCAGTTCGGCGCTCGAAACCGCTCCGGACGGATTTTCGTGCGCATCTACGGCACCTGTGCACGAAAATGTTGAGATGCGCGTTTTAGGACATTTCGAGATGCTTTTCTGTTAAAAACGGTTTTGTGGAGTTTCTAGGGTCTGGGAAACACTTCAGGCAGTTCGGCGCTCGAAACGGCTCCGGACGGATTTTCGTGCCCATCTACTGCACCTGTGCACGAAAATGTTCAGATGCGCGTTTTAGGACATTTCGAGATGCTTTTCTGTTAAAAACGGTTTTGGGGAGTTTCTAGGGTCTGGGAAACACTTCAGGCAGTTCGGCGCTCGAAACGGCTCCGGATGGATTTTCGTGCGCATCTACGGCACCTGTGCACGAAAATGTTCAGATGCGCGTTTTAGGACATTTCGAGATGCTTTTCGGTTAAAAACGGTTTTGGGGAGATTCTAGGGTCTGGAAAACACTTCAGGCAGTTCGGCGCTCGAAACGGCTCCGGACGGATTTTCGTGCGCATCTACGGCACCTGTGCACGAAAATGTTCAGATGCGCGTTTTAGGACATTTCGAGATGCTTTTCTTTTAAAAACGGTTTTGGGGAGTTTCTAGGGTCTGGGAAACACATCAGGTAGTTCGGCGCTCGAAACGGCTCCGGACGGATTTTCGTGCGCATCTACTGCACCTGTGCACGAAAATGTTCAGATGCGCGTTTTAGGACATTTCGAGATGCTTTTCTGTTAAAAACGGTTTTGGGGAGTTTCTAGGGTCTGGGAAACACTTCAGGCAGTTCGGCGCTCGAAACGGCTCCGGACGGATTTTCGTGCGCATCTACGGCACCTGTGCACGAAAATGTTGAGATGCGCGTTTTAGGACATTTCGAGATGCTTTTCTGTTAAAAACGGTTTTGGGGAGTTTCTAGGGTCTGGGAAACACTTCAGGCAGTTCGGCGCTCGAAACCGCTCCGGACGGATTTTCGTGCGCATCAACGGCACCTGTGCACGAAAATGTTCAGATGCGCGTTTTAGGACATTTCGAGATGCTTTTCTGTTAAAAACGGTTTTGGGGAGTTTCTAGGGTCTGGGAAACACTTCAGGCGGTTCGGCGCTCGAAACGGCTCCGGACGGATTTTCGTGCGCATCTACTGCACCTGTGCACGAAAATGTTCAGATGCGCGTTTTAGGACATTTCGAGATGCTTTTCGGTTAAAAACGGTTTTGGGGAGATTCTAGGGTCTGGAAAACACTTCAGGCAGTTCGGCGCTCGAAACGGCTCCGGACGGATTTTCGTGCGCATCTACGGCACCTGTGCACGAAAATGTTCAAATGCGCGTTTTAGGACATTTCGAGATGCTTTTATGTTAAAAACGGTTTTGGGGAGTTTCTAGGGTCTGGGAAACACTTCAGGCAGTTCGGTGCTCGAAACGGCTCCGGACGGATTTTCGTATGCAGTTTGTTCCAGCGGATGCTATACCCATCACAATCGAGACCGATGCTTCACTGCAACAAATAATTCTTCACCCAGCTCAGTCTCAATGGCAAATGCGATTCCAGGCGAGAAGGCTTCATGATTTGGTTACTCGCTTTGATCAAGTCAGCTTTTCTCGTCCCCATCCTTCTACTGTTCGTTTTAGCCACTTTATCAGCAAGTTATCAGGCCCTCCCACGATGAATATAGATAACATTGATATTTTGTACAATTCTCTCACTGTAAATTTTCGATAACAGCTCTTGGTTGGTTTTGCCTTTATTAGGGAATCCTTTATTATGTAAGAAAGGGGTATGCCCCTTCTGGTAGAGGCTATAATCATTCTGATATTAGCCTTCCATCTTGTAATTATATTGTTTTTTGAGAAAATGAAGAACTAACTTACTCTTCAAAAAAAAAACACTTCAGGCAGTTCGGCGGTCGAAACGGCTCCGGACGGATTTTCGTGCGCATCTACTGCACCTGTGCACGAAAATGTTCAGATGCGCGTTTTAGGACATTTCGAGATGCTTTTCTGTTAAAAACGGTTTTGGGGAGTTTCTAGGGTCTGGGAAACACTTCAGGCAGTTCGGCGCTCGAAACGGCTCCGGACGGATTTTCGTGCGCATCTACTGCACCTGTGCACGAAAATGTTCAGATGCGCGTTTTAGGACATTTCGAGATGCTTTTCTGTTAAAAACGGTTTTGGGGAGTTTCTAGGGTCTGGGAAACACTTCAGGCAGTTCGGCGCTCGAAACGGCTTCGGACGGATTTTCGTGCGCATCTACGGCACCTGTGCACGAAAATGTTGAGATGCGCGTTTTAGGACATTTCGAGATGCTTTTCTGTTAAAAACGGTTTTGGGGAGTTTCTAGGGTCTGGGAAACACTTCAGGCAGTTCGGCGCTCGAAACCGCTCCGGACGGATTTTCGTGCGCATCTACGGCACCTGTGCACGAAAATGTTCAGATGCGCGTTTTAGGACATTTCGAGATGCTTTTCTGTTAAAAACGGTTTTGGGGAGTTTCTAGGGTCTGGGAAACACTTCAGCCGGTTCGGCGCTCGAAACGGCTTCGGACGGATTTTCGTGCGCATCTACGGCACCTGTGCATGAAAATGTTCAGATGCGCGTTTTAGGACATTTCGAGATGCTTTTCGGTAAAAAACGGTTTTGGGGAGTTTCTAGGGTTTGGAAAACACTTCAGGCAGTTCGGCGCTCGAAACGGCTCCGGACGGATTTTCGTGCGCATCTACGGCACCTGTGCACGAAAATGTTCAGATGCGCGTTTTAGGACATTTCGAGATGCTTTTTGGTTAAAAACGGTTTTGGGGAGTTTCAAGGGTCTGGGAAACACTTCAGGCAGTTCGGCGCTCGAAACGGCTCCGGACGGATTTTCGTGCGCATCTACTGCACCTGTGCACGAAAATGTTCAGATGCGCGTTTTAGGACATTTCGAGATGCTTTTCTGTTAAAAACGGTTTTGGGGAGTTTCTAGGGTCTGGGAAACACTTCAGGCAGTTCGGCGCTCGAAACGGCTCCGGACGGATTTTCGTGCGCATCTACGGCACCTGTGCACGAAAATGTTCAGATGCGCGTTTTAGGACATTTCGAGATGCTTTTCTGTTAAAAACGGTTTTGGGGAGTTTCTAGGGTCTGGGAAACACTTCAGGCGGTTCGGCGCTCGAAACGGCTTCGGACGGATTTTCGTGCGCAACTACGGCACCTGTGCATGAAAATGTTCAGATGCGCGTTTTAGGACATTTCGAGATGCTTTTCGGTTAAAAACGGTTTTGGGGAGTTTCTAGGGTTTGGAAAACACTTCAGGCAGTTCGGCGCTCGAAACGGCTCCGGACGGATTTTCGTGCGCATCTACGGCACCTGTGCACGAAAATGTTCAGATGCGCGTTTTAGGACATTTCGAGATGCTTTTCTGTTAAAAACGGTTTTGGGGAGTTTCTAGGGTCTGGGAAACACTTCAGGCGGTTCGGCGCTCGAAACGGCTTCGGACGGATTTTCGTGCGCATCTACGGCACCTGTGCATGAAAATGTTCAGATGCGCGTTTTAGGACATTTCGAGATGCTTTTCGGTTAAAAACGGTTTTGGGGAGTTTCTAGGGTTTGGAAAACACTTCAGGCAGTTCGGCGCTCGAAACGGCTCCGGACGGATTTTCGTGCGCATCTACGGCACCTGTGCACGAAAATGTTCAGATGCGCGTTTTAGGACATTTCGAGATGCTTTTTGGTTAAAAACGGTTTTGGAGAGTTTCAAGGGTCTGGGAAACACTTCAGGCAGTTCGGCGCTCGAAACGGCTCCGGACGGATTTTCGTGCGCATCTACTGCACCTGTGCACGAAAATGTTGAGATGCGCGTTTTAGGACATTTCGAGATGCTTTTCTGTTAAAAACGGTTTTGGGGAGTTTCTAGGGTCTGGGAAACACTTCAGGCAGTTCGGCGCTCGAAACGGCTCCGGACGGATTTTCGTGCGCATCTACGGCACCTGTGCACGAAAATGTTGAGATGCGCGTTTTAGGACATTTCGAGATGCTTTTCTGTTAAAAACGGCTTTGGGGAGTTTCTAGGGTCTGGGAAACACTTCAGGCAGTTCAGCAGGAATTTGGTTAGCGCCAGAGTCCAAGGGTGGCGAATTTCACTAACCACAATTCATCAGGTATTAGTTGGCATTTTCTGGCGTGATATTCATCAGCCTTTGAAAGGACTGCGGGTGTCAATGCTGAATCATTTTGATGGTCTCTACCATCTTATGCAGCTTGTTCCAGCGGATGCTATACCCATCACAATCGAGACCGATGCTTCACTGCAACAAATAATTCTTCACCCAGCTCAGTCTCAATGGCAAATGCGATTCCAGGCGAGAAGGCTTCATGATTTGGTTACTCGCTTTGATCAAGTCAGCTTTTCTCGTCCCCATCCTTCTACTGTTCGTTTCAGCCACTTTATCAGCAAGTTATCAGGCCCTCCCACGATGAATATAGATAACATTGATATTTTGTACAATTCTCTCACTGTAAATTTTCGATAACAGCTCTTGGTTGGTTTTGCCTTTATTAGGGAATCCTTTATTATGTAAGAAAGGGGTATGCCCCTTCTGGTAGAGGCTATAATCATTCTGATATTAGCCTTCCATCTTGTAATTATATTGTTTTTTGAGAAAATGAAGAACTAACTTACTCTTCAAAAAAAACACTTCAGGCAGTTCGGCGCTCGAAACGGCTCCGGACGGATTTTCGTTCGCATCTACTGCACCTGTGCACGAAAATGTTCAGATGCGCGTTTTAGGACATTTCGAGATGCTTTTCGGTTAAAAACGGTTTTGGGGAGATTCTAGGGTCTGGAAAACACTTCAGGCAGTTCGGCGCTCGAAACGGCTCCGGACGGATTTTCGTGCGCATCTACGGCACCTGTGCACGAAAATGTTCAGATGCGCGTTTTAGGACATTTCGAGATGCTTTTCTGTTAAAAACGGTTTTGGGGAGTTTCTAGGGTCTGGGAAACACTTCAGGCAGTTCGGCGCTCGAAACGGCTCCGGACGGATTTTCGTGCGCATCTACTGCACCTGTGCACGAAAATGTTGAGATGCGCGTTTTAGGACATTTCGAGATGCTTTTCTGTTAAAAACGGTTTTGGGGAGTTTCTAGGGTCTGGGAAACACTTCAGGCAGTTCGGCGCTCGAAACGGCTCCGGACGGATTTTCGTGCGCATCTACTGCACCTGTGCACGAAAATATTCAGATGCGCGTTTTAGGACATTTCTAGATGCTTTTCTGTTAAAAACGGTTTTGGGGAGTTTCTAGGGTCTGGGAAACACTTCAGGCAGTTCGGCGCTCGAAACGGCTCCGGACGGATTTTCGTGCGCATCTACGGCACCTGTGCACGAAAATGTTGAGATGCGCGTTTTAGGACATTTCGAGATGCTTTTCTGTTAAAAACGGTTTTGGGGAGTTTCTAGGGTCTGGGAAACACTTCAGGCAGTTCGGCGCTCGAAACGGCTCCGGACGGATTTTCGTGCGCATCTACTGCACCTGTGCACGAAAATATTCAGATGCGCGTTTTAGGACATTTCGAGATGCTTTTCTGTTAAAAACGGTTTTGGGGAGTTTCTAGGGTCTGGGAAACACTTCAGGCAGTTCGGCGCTCGAAACGGCTCCGGACGGATTTTCGTGCGCATCTACTGCACCTGTGCACGAAAATGTTCAGATTCGCGTTTTAGGACATTTCGAGATGCTTTTCTGTTAAAAACGGTTTTGGGGAGTTTCTAGGGTCTGGGAAACACTTCAGGCAGTTCGGCGCTCGAAACGGCTCCGGACGGATTTTCGTGCGCATCTACTGCACCTGTGCACGAAAATATTCAGATGCGCAATTTAGGACATTTCGAGATGCTTTTCTGTTAAAAACGGTTTTGGGGAGTTTCTAGGGTCTGGGAAACACTTCAGGCAGTTCGGCGCTCGAAACGGCTCCGGACGGATTTTCGTGCGCATCTACGGCACCTGTGCACGAAAATGTTGAGATGCGCGTTTTAGGACATTTCGAGATGCTTTTCTGTTAAAAACGGTTTTGGGGAGTTTCTAGGGTCTGGGAAACACTTCAGGCAGTTCGGCGCTCGAAACGGCTCCGGACGGATTTTCCTTCGCATCTACTGCACCTGTGCACGAAAATGTTCAGAAGCGCGTTTTAGGACATTTCGAGATGCTTTTCGGTTAAAAACGGTTTTGGGGAGATTCTAGGGTCTGGAAAACACTTCAGGCAGTTCGGCGCTCGAAACGGCTCCGGACGGATTTTCGTGCGCATCTACGGCACCTGTGCACGAAAATGTTCAGATGCGCGTTTTAGGACATTTCGAGATGCTTTTCTGTTAAAAACGGTTTTGGGGAGTTTCTAGGGTCTGGGAAACACTTCAGGCAGTTCGGCGCTCGAAACGGCTCCGGACGGATTTTCGTGCGCATCTACTGCACCTGTGCACGAAAATGTTCAGATGCGCGTTTTAGGACATTTCGAGATGCTTTTCTGTTAAAAACGGTTTTGGGGAGTTTCTAGGGTCTGGGAAACACTTCAGGCAGTTCGGCGCTCGAAACGGCTCCGGACGGATTTTCGTGCGCATCTACTGCACCTGTGCACGAAAATATTCAGATGCGCGTTTTAGGACATTTCGAGATGCTTTTCTGTTAAAAACGGTTTTGGGGAGTTTCTAGGGTCTGGGAAA
Source organism: Umbellularia californica (assembly GCA_028538565.1). Lineage (NCBI taxonomy): Eukaryota > Viridiplantae > Streptophyta > Magnoliopsida > Laurales > Lauraceae > Umbellularia > Umbellularia californica. The sequence continues at coordinate 47,381,022 of JAPQWN010000007.1, forward strand.
TACTTCAGGCAGTTCGGCGCTCGAAACGGCTCCGGACGGATTTTCGTGCGCATCTACGGCACCTGTGCACGAAAATGTTGAGATGCGCGTTTTAGGACATTTCGAGATGCTTTTCTGTTAAAAACGGTTTTGGGGAGTTTCTAGGGTCTGGGAAACACTTCAGGCAGTTCGGCGCTCGAAACCGCTCCGGACGGATTTTCGTGCGCATCTACGGCACCTGTGCACGAAAATGTTGAGATGCGCGTTTTAGGACATTTCGAGATGCTTTTCTGTTAAAAACGGTTTTGTGGAGTTTCTAGGGTCTGGGAAACACTTCAGGCAGTTCGGCGCTCGAAACGGCTCCGGACGGATTTTCGTGCGCATCTACTGCACCTGTGCACGAAAATGTTCAGATGCGCGTTTTAGGACATTTCGAGATGCTTTTCTGTTAAAAACGGTTTTGGGGAGTTTCTAGGGTCTGGGAAACACTTCAGGCAGTTCGGCGCTCGAAACGGCTCCGGATGGATTTTCGTACGCATCTACGGCACCTGTGCACGAAAATGTTCAGATGCGCGTTTTAGGACATTTCGAGATGCTTTTCGGTTAAAAACGGTTTTGGGGAGATTCTAGGGTCTGGAAAACACTTCAGGCAGTTCGGCGCTCGAAACGGCTCCGGACGGATTTTCGTGCGCATCTACGGCACCTGTGCACGAAAATGTTCAGATGCGCGTTTTAGGACATTTCGAGATGCTTTTCTGTTAAAAACGGTTTTGGGGAGTTTCTAGGGTCTGGGAAACACTTCAGGCAGTTCGGCGCTCGAAACGGCTCCGGACGGATTTTCGTGCGCATCTACTGCACCTGTGCACGAAAATGTTCAGATGCGCGTTTTAGGACATTTCGAGATGCTTTTCTGTTAAAAACGGTTTTGGGGAGTTTCTAGGGTCTGGGAAACACTTCAGGCAGTTCGGCGCTCGAAACGGCTCCGGACGGATTTTCGTGCGCATCTACGGCACCTGTGCACGAAAATGTTGAGATGCGCGTTTTAGGACATTTCGAGATGCTTTTCTGTTAAAAACGGTTTTGGGGAGTTTCTAGGGTCTGGGAAACACTTCAGGCAGTTCGGCGCTCGAAACCGCTCCGGACGGATTTTCGTGCGCATCAACGGCACCTGTGCACGAAAAATGTTCAGATGCGCGTTTTAGGACATTTCGAGATGCTTTTCTGTTAAAAACGGTTTTGGGGAGTTTCTAGGGTCTGGGAAACACTTCAGGCGGTTCGGCGCTCGAAACGGCTCCGGACGGATTTTCGTGCGCATCTACTGCACCTGTGCACGAAAATGTTTAGATGCGCGTTTTAGGACATTTCGAGATGCTTTTCGGTTAAAAACGGTTTTGGGGAGATTCTAGGGTCTGGAAAACACTTCAGGCAGTTCGGCGCTCGAAACGGCTCCGGACGGATTTTCGTGCGCATCTACGGCACCTGTGCACGAAAATGTTCAAATGCGCGTTTTAGGACATTTCGAGATGCTTTTCTGTTAAAAACGGTTTTGGGGAGTTTCTAGGGTCTTGGAAACACTTCAGGCAGTTCGGCGCTCGAAACGGCTCCGGACGGATTTTCGTGCGCATCTACTGCACCTGTGCACGAAAATGTTCAGATGCGCGTTTTAGGACATTTCGAGATGCTTTTCTGTTAAAAACGGTTTTGGGGAGTTTCTAGGGTCTGGGAAACACTTCAGGCAGTTCGGCGCTCGAAACGGCTCCGGATGGATTTTCGTGCGCATCTACGGCACCTGTGCACGAAAATGTTCAGATGCGCGTTTTAGGACATTTCGAGATGCTTTTCGGTTAAAAACGGTTTTGGGGAGATTCTAGGGTCTGGAAAACACTTCAGGCAGTTCGGCGCTCGAAACGGCTCCGGACGGATTTTCGTGCGCATCTACGGCACCTGTGCACGAAAATGTTCAGATGCGCGTTTTAGGACATTTCGAGATGCTTTTCTGTTAAAAACGGTTTTGGGGAGTTTCTAGGGTCTGGGAAACACTTCAGGCAGTTCGGCGCTCGAAACGGCTCCGGACGGATTTTCGTGCGCATCTACTGCACCTGTGCACGAAAATGTTCAGATGCGCGTTTTAGGACATTTCGAGATGCTTTTCTGTTAAAAACGGTTTTGGGGAGTTTCTAGGGTCTGGGAAACACTTCAGGCAGTTCGGCGCTCGAAACGGCTCCGGACGGATTTTCGTGCGCATTTACTGCACCTGTGCACGAAAATATTCAGATGCGCGTTTTAGGACATTTCGAGATGCTTTTCTGTTAAAAACGGTTTTGGGGAGTTTCTAGGGTCTGGGAAACACTTCAGGCAGTTCGGCGCTCGAAACGGCTCCGGACGGATTTTCGTGCGCATCTGCGGCACCTGTGCACGAAAATGTTGAGATGCGCGTTTTAGGACATTTCGAGATGCTTTTCTGTTAAAAACGGTTTTGGGGAGTTTCTAGGGTCTGGGAAACACTTCAGGCAGTTCGGCGCTCGAAACGGCTCCGGACGGATTTTCGTGCGCATCTACTGCACCTGTGCACGAAAATATTCAGATGCGCGTTTTAGGACATTTCGAGATGCTTTTCTGTTAAAAACGGTTTTGGGGAGTTTCTAGGGTCTGGGAAACACTTCAGGCAGTTCGGCGCTCGAAACGGCTCCGGACGGATTTTCGTGCGCATCTACTGCACCTGTGCACGAAAATATTCAGATGCGCGTTTTAGGACATTTCGAGATGCTTTTCTGTTAAAAACGGTTTTGGGGAGTTTCTAGGGTCTGGGAAACACTTCAGGCAGTTCGGCGCTCGAAACGGCTCCGGACGGATTTTCGTGCGCATCTACGGCACCTGTGCACGAAAATGTTGAGATGCGCGTTTTAGGACATTTCGAGATGCTTTTCTGTTAAAAACGGTTTTGGGGAGTTTCTAGGGTCTGGGAAACACTTCAGGCAGTTCGGCGCTCGAAACGGCTCCGGACGGATTTTCGTTCGCATCTACTGCACCTGTGCACGAAAATGTTCAGATGCGCGTTTTAGGACATTTCGAGATGCTTTTCGGTTAAAAACGGTTTTGGGGAGATTCTAGGGTCTGGAAAACACTTCAGGCAGTTCGGCGCTCGAAACGGCTCCGGACGGATTTTCGTGCGCATCTACGGCACCTGTGCACGAAAATGTTCAGATGCGCGTTTTAGGACATTTCGAGATGCTTTTCTGTTAAAAACGGTTTTGGGGAGTTTCTAGGGTCTGGGAAACACTTCAGGCAGTTCGGCGCTCGAAACGGCTCCGGACGGATTTTCGTGCGCATCTACTGCACCTGTGCACGAAAATGTTCAGATGCGCGTTTTAGGACATTTCGAGATGCTTTTCTGTTAAAAACGGTTTTGGGGAGTTTCTAGGGTCTGGGAAACACTTCAGGCAGTTCGGCGCTCGAAACGGCTCCGGACGGATTTTCGTGCGCATCTACTGCACCTGTGCACGAAAATATTCAGATGCGCGTTTTAGGACATTTCGAGATGCTTTTCTGTTAAAAACGGTTTTGGGGAGTTTCTAGGGTCTGGGAAATACTTCAGGCAGTTCGGCGCTCGAAACGGCTCCGGACGGATTTTCGTGCGCATCTACGGCACCCGTGCACGAAAATGTTGAGATGCGCGTTTTAGGACATTTCGAGATGCTTTTCTGTTAAAAACGGTTTTGGGGATTTTCTAGGGTCTGGGAAACACTTCAGGCAGTTCGGCGCTCGAAACGGCTCCGGACGGATTTTCGTGCGCATCTACGGCACCTGTGCACGAAAATGTTGAGATGCGCGTTTTAGGACATTTCGAGATGCTTTTCTGTTAAAAACGGTTTTGTGGAGTTTCTAGGGTCTGGGAAACACTTCAGGCAGTTCGGCGCTCGAAACGGCTCCGGACGGATTTTCGTGCGCATCTACTGCACCTGTGCACGAAAATGTTCAGATGCGCGTTTTAGGACATTTCGAGATGCTTTTCTGTTAAAAACGGTTTTGGGGAGTTTCTAGGGTCTGGGAAACACTTCAGGCAGTTCGGCGCTCGAAACGGCTCCGGACGGATTTTCGTGCGCATCTACGGCACCTGTGCACGAAAATGTTGAGATGCGCGTTTTAGGACATTTCGAGATGCTTTTCTGTTAAAAACGGTTTTGTGGAGTTTCTAGGGTCTGGGAAACACTTCAGGCAGTTCGGCGCTCGAAACGGCTCCGGACGGATTTTCGTGCGCATCTACTGCACCTGTGCACGAAAATGTTCAGATGCGCGTTTTAGGACATTTCGAGATGCTTTTCTGTTAAAAACGGTTTTGGGGAGTTTCTAGGGTCTGGGAAACACTTCAGGCAGTTCGGCGCTCGAAACGGCTCCGGATGGATTTTCGTGCGCATCTACGGCACCTGTGCACGAAAATGTTCAGATGCGCGTTTTAGGACATTTCGAGATGCTTTTCGGTTAAAAACGGTTTTGGGGAGATTCTAGGGTCTGGAAAACACTTCAGGCAGTTCGGCGCTCGAAACGGCTCCGGACGGATTTTCGTGCGCATCTACGGCACCTGTGCACGAAAATGTTCAAATGCGCGTTTTAGGACATTTCGAGATGCTTTTCTGTTAAAAACGGTTTTGGGGAGTTTCTAGGGTCTGGGAAACACTTCAGGCAGTTCGGCGCTCGAAACGGCTCCGGACGGATTTTCGTGCGCATCTACTGCACCTGTGCACGAAAATGTTGAGATGCGTGTTTTAGGACATTTCGAGATGCTTTTCTGTTAAAAACGGTTTTGGGGAGTTTCTAGGGTCTGGGAAACACTTCAGGCAGTTCGGCGCTCGAAACGGCTTCGGACGGATTTTCGTGCGCATCTACGGCACCTGTGCACGAAAATGTTGAGATGAGCGTTTTAGGACATTTCGAGATGCTTTTCTGTTAAAAACGGTTTTGGGGAGTTTCTAGGGTCTGGGAAACACTTCAGGCAGTTCGGCGCTCGAAACCGCTCCGGACGGATTTTCGTGCGCATCTACGGCACCTGTGCACGAAAATGTTCAGATGCGCGTTTTAGGACATTTCGAGATGCTTTTCTGTTAAAAACGGTTTTGGGGAGTTTCTAGGGTCTGGGAAACACTTCAGCCGGTTCGGCGCTCGAAACGGCTTCGGACGGATTTTCGTGCGCATCTACGGCACCTGTGCATGAAAATGTTCAGATGCGCGTTTTAGGACATTTCGAGATGCTTTTCGGTAAAAAACGGTTTTGGGGAGTTTCTAGGGTTTGGAAAACACTTCAGGCAGTTCGGCGCTCGAAACGGCTCCGGACGGATTTTCGTGCGCATCTACGGCACCTGTGCACGAAAATGTTCAGATGCGCGTTTTAGGACATTTCGAGATGCTTTTTGGTTAAAAACGGTTTTGGGGAGTTTCAAGGGTCTGGGAAACACTTCAGGCAGTTCGGCGCTCGAAACGGCTCCGGACGGATTTTCGTGCGCATCTACTGCACCTGTGCACGAAAATGTTCAGATGCGCGTTTTAGGACATTTCGAGATGCTTTTCTGTTAAAAACGGTTTTGGGGAGTTTCTAGGGTCTGGGAAACACTTCAGGCAGTTCGGCGCTCGAAACGGCTCCGGACGGATTTTCGTGCGCATCTACGGCACCTGTGCACGAAAATGTTCAGATGCGCGTTTTAGGACATTTCGAGATGCTTTTCTGTTAAAAACGGTTTTGGGGAGTTTCTAGGGTCTGGGAAACACTTCAGGCGGTTCGGCGCTCGAAACGGCTTCGGACGGATTTTCGTGCGCATCTACGGCACCTGTGCATGAAAATGTTCAGATGCGCGTTTTAGGACATTTCGAGATGCTTTTCGGTTAAAAACGGTTTTGGGGAGTTTCTAGGGTTTGGAAAACGCTTCAGGCAGTTCGGCGCTCGAAACGGCTCCGGACGGATTTTCGTGCGCATCTACGGCACCTGTGCACGAAAATGTTCAGATGCGCGTTTTAGGACATTTCGAGATGCTTTTTGGTTAAAAACGGTTTTGGAGAGTTTCAAGGGTCTGGGAAACACTTCAGGCAGTTCGGCCCTCGAAACGGCTCCGGACGGATTTTCGTGCGCATCTACTGCACCTGTGCACGAAAATGTTCAGATGCGCGTTTTAGGACATTTCGAGATGCTTTTCTGTTAAAAACGGTTTTGGGGAGTTTCTAGGGTCTGGGAAACACTTCAGGCAGTTCGGCGCTCGAAACGGCTCCGGACGGATTTTCGTGCGCATCTACTGCACCTGTGCACGAAAATATTCAGATGCGCGTTTTAGGACATTTCGAGATGCTTTTCTGTTAAAAACGGTTTTGGGGAGTTTCTAGGGTCTGGGAAACACTTCAGGCAGTTCGGCACTCGAAACGGCTCCGGACGGATTTTCGTGCGCATCTACGGCACCTGTGCACGAAAATGTTGAGATGCGCGTTTTAGGACATTTCGAGATGCTTTTCTGTTAAAAACGGTTTTGGGGAGTTTCTAGGGTCTGGGAAACACTTCAGGCAGTTCGGCGCTCGAAACCGCTCCGGACGGATTTTCGTGCGCATCTACGGCACCTGTGCACGAAAATGTTGAGATGCGCGTTTTAGGACATTTCGAGATGCTTTTCTGTTAAAAACGGTTTTGGGGAGTTTCTAGGGTCTGGGAAACACTTCAGGCAGTTCGGCGCTCGAAACGGCTCCGGACGGATTTTCGTGCGCATCTACTGCACCTGTGCACGAAAATGTTGAGATGCGCGTTTTAGGACATTTCGAGATGCTTTTCTGTTAAAAACGGTTTTGGGGAGTTTCTAGGGTCTGGGAAACACTTCAGGCAGTTCGGCGCTCGAAACGGCTCCGGATGGATTTTGGTGCGCATCTACGGCACCTGTGCACGAAAATGTTCAGATGCGCGTTTTAGGACATTTCGAGATGCTTTTCGGTTAAAAACGGTTTTGGGGAGATTCTAGGGTCTGGAAAACACTTCAGGCAGTTCGGCGCTCGAAACGGCTCCGGACGGATTTTCGTGCGCATCTACGGCACCTTTGCACGAAAATGTTCAGATGCGCGTTTTAGGACATTTCGAGATGCTTTTCTGTTAAAAACGGTTTTGGGGAGTTTCTAGGGTCTGGGAAACACTTCAGGCAGTTCGGCGCTCGAAACGGCTCCGGACGGATTTTCGTGCGCATCTACTGCACCTGTGCACGAAAATGTTCAGATGCGCGTTTTAGGACATTTCGAGATGCTTTTCTGTTAAAAACGGTTTTGGGGAGTTTCTAGGGTCTGGGAAACACTTCAGGCAGTTCGGCGCTCGAAACGGCTCCGGACGGATTTTCGTGCGCATCTACGGCACCTGTGCACGAAAATGTTGAGATGCGCGTTTTAGGACATTTCGAGATGCTTTTCTGTTAAAAACGGTTTTGGGGAGTTTCTAGGGTCTGGGAAACACTTCAGGCAGTTCGGCGCTCGAAACCGCTCCGGACGGATTTTCGTGCGCATCAACGGCACCTGTGCACGAAAATGTTCAGATGCGCGTTTTAGGACATTTCGAGATGCTTTTCTGTTAAAAACGGTTTTGGGGAGTTTCTAGGGTCTGGGAAACACTTCAGGCGGTTCGGCGCTCGAAACGGCTCCGGACGGATTTTCGTGCGCATCTACTGCACCTGTGCACGAAAATGTTCAGATGCGCGTTTTAGGACATTTCGAGATGCTTTTCGGTTAAAAACGGTTTTGGGGAGATTCTAGGGTCTGGAAAACACTTCAGGCAGTTCGGCGCTCGAAACGGCTCCGGACGGATTTTCGTGCGCATCTACGGCACCTGTGCACGAAAATGTTCAAATGCGCGTTTTAGGACATTTCGAGATGCTTTTCTGTTAAAAACGGTTTTGGGGAGTTTCTAGGGTCTGGGAAACACTTCAGGCAGTTCGGCGGTCGAAACGGCTCCGGACGGATTTTCGTGCGCATCTACTGCACCTGTGCACGAAAATGTTCAGATGCGCGTTTTAGGACATTTCGAGATGCTTTTCTGTTAAAAATGGTTTTGGGGAGTTTCTAGGGTCTGGGAAACACTTCAGGCAGTTCGGCGCTCGAAACGGCTCCGGACGGATTTTCGTGCGCATCTACTGCACCTGTGCACGAAAATGTTGAGATGCGCGTTTTAGGACATTTCGAGATGCTTTTCTGTTAAAAACGGTTTTGGGGAGTTTCTAGGGTCTGGGAAACACTTCAGGCAGTTCGGCGCTCGAAACGGCTTCGGACGGATTTTCGTGCGCATCTACGGCACCTGTGCACGAAAATGTTGAGATGCGCGTTTTAGGACATTTCGAGATGCTTTTCTGTTAAAAACGGTTTTGGGGAGTTTCTAGGGTCTGGGAAACACTTCAGGCAGTTCGGCGCTCGAAACCGCTCCGGACGGATTTTCGTGCGCATCTACGGCACCTGTGCACGAAAATGTTCAGATGCGCGTTTTAGGACATTTCGAGATGCTTTTTGGTTAAAAACGGTTTTGGAGAGTTTCAAGGGTCTGGGAAACACTTCAGGCAGTTCGGCGCTCGAAACGGCTCCGGACGGATTTTCGTGCGCATCTACTGCACCTGTGCACGAAAATGTTCAGATGCGCGTTTTAGGACATTTCGAGATGCTTTTCTGTTAAAAACGGTTTTGGGGAGTTTCTAGGGTCTGGGAAACACTTCAGGCAGTTCGGCGCTCGAAACGGCTCCGGACGGATTTTCGTGCGCATCTACTGCACCTGTGCACGAAAATATTCAGATGCGCGTTTTAGGACATTTCGAGATGCTTTTCTGTTAAAAACGGTTTTGGGGAGTTTCTAGGGTCTGGGAAACACTTCAGGCAGTTCGGCACTCGAAACGGCTCCGGACGGATTTTCGTGCGCATCTACGGCACCTGTGCACGAAAATGTTGAGATGCGCGTTTTAGGACATTTCGAGATGCTTTTCTGTTAAAAACGGTTTTGGGGAGTTTCTAGGGTCTGGGAAACACTTCAGGCAGTTCGGCGCTCGAAACCGCTCCGGACGGATTTTCGTGCGCATCTACGGCACCTGTGCACGAAAATGTTGAGATGCGCGTTTTAGGACATTTCGAGATGCTTTTCTGTTAAAAACGGTTTTGGGGAGTTTCTAGGGTCTGGGAAACACTTCAGGCAGTTCGGCGCTCGAAACGGCTCCGGACGGATTTTCGTGCGCATCTACTGCACCTGTGCACGAAAATGTTCAGATGCGCGTTTTAGGACATTTCGAGATGCTTTTCTGTTAAAAACGGTTTTGGGGAGTTTCTAGGGTCTGGGAAACACTTCAGGCAGTTCGGCGCTCGAAACGGCTCCGGACGGATTTTCGTGCGCATCTACTGCACCTGTGCACGAAAATATTCAGATGCGCGTTTTAGGACATTTCGAGATGCTTTTCTGTTAAAAACGGTTTTGGGGAGTTTCTAGGGTCTGGGAAATACTTCAGGCAGTTCGGCGCTCGAAACGGCTCCGGACGGATTTTCGTGCGCATCTACGGCACCTGTGCACGAAAATGTTGAGATGCGCGTTTTAGGACATTTCGAGATGCTTTTCTGTTAAAAACGGTTTTGGGGATTTTCTAGGGTCTGGGAAACACTTCAGGCAGTTCGGCGCTCGAAACCGCTCCGGACGGATTTTCGTGCGCATCTACGGCACCTGTGCACGAAAATGTTGAGATGCGCGTTTTAGGACATTTCGAGATGCTTTTCTGTTAAAAACGGTTTTGTGGAGTTTCTAGGGTCTGGGAAACACTTCAGGCAGTTCGGCGCTCGAAACGGCTCCGGACGGATTTTCGTGCGCATCTACTGCACCTGTGCACGAAAATGTTCAGATGCGCGTTTTAGGACATTTCGAGATGCTTTTCTGTTAAAAACGGTTTTGGGGAGTTTCTAGGGTCTGGGAAACACTTCAGGCAGTTCGGCGCTCGAAACGGCTCCGGATGGATTTTCGTGCGCATCTACGGCACCTGTGCACGAAAATGTTCAGATGCGCGTTTTAGGACATTTCGAGATGCTTTTCGGTTAAAAACGGTTTTGGGGAGATTCTAGGGTCTGGAAAACACTTCAGGCAGTTCGGCGCTCGAAACGGCTCCGGACGGATTTTCGTGCGCATCTACGGCACCTGTGCACGAAAATGTTCAGATGCGCGTTTTAGGACATTTCGAGATGCTTTTCTGTTAAAAACGGTTTTGGGGAGTTTCTAGGGTCTGGGAAACACTTCAGGCAGTTCGGCGCTCGAAACGGCTCCGGACGGATTTTCGTGCGCATCTACTGCACCTGTGCACGAAAATGTTCAGATGCGCGTTTTAGGACATTTCGAGATGCTTTTCTGTTAAAAACGGTTTTGGGGAGTTTCTAGGGTCTGGGAAACACTTCAGGCAGTTCGGCGCTCGAAACGGCTCCGGACGGATTTTCGTGCGCATCTACTGCACCTGTGCACGAAAATATTCAGATGCGCGTTTTAGGACATTTCGAGATGCTTTTCTGTTAAAAACGGTTTTGGGGAGTTTCTAGGGTCTGGGAAACACTTCAGGCAGTTCGGCACTCGAAACGGCTCCGGACGGATTTTCGTGCGCATCTACGGCACCTGTGCACGAAAATGTTGAGATGCGCGTTTTAGGACATTTCGAGATGCTTTTCTGTTAAAAACGGTTTTGGGGAGTTTCTAGGGTCTGGGAAACACTTCAGGCAGTTCGGCGCTCGAAACCGCTCCGGACGGATTTTCGTGCGCATCTACGGCACCTGTGCACGAAAATGTTGAGATGCGCGTTTTAGGACATTTCGAGATGCTTTTCTGTTAAAAACGGTTTTGGGGAGTTTCTAGGGTCTGGGAAACACTTCAGGCAGTTCGGCGCTCGAAACGGCTCCGGACGGATTTTCGTGCGCATCTACTGCACCTGTGCACGAAAATGTTCAGATGCGCGTTTTAGGACATTTCGAGATGCTTTTCTGTTAAAAACGGTTTTGGGGAGTTTCTAGGGTCTGGGAAACACTTCAGGCAGTTCGGCGCTCGAAACGGCTCCGGACGGATTTTCGTGCGCATCTACTGCACCTGTGCACGAAAATATTCAGATGCGCGTTTTAGGACATTTCGAGATGCTTTTCTGTTAAAAACGGTTTTGGGGAGTTTCTAGGGTCTGGGAAATACTTCAGGCAGTTCGGCGCTCGAAACGGCTCCGGACGGATTTTCGTGCGCATCTACGGCACCTGTGCACGAAAATGTTGAGATGCGCGTTTTAGGACATTTCGAGATGCTTTTCTGTTAAAAACGGTTTTGGGGATTTTCTAGGGTCTGGGAAACACTTCAGGCAGTTCGGCGCTCGAAACCGCTCCGGACGGATTTTCGTGCGCATCTACGGCACCTGTGCACGAAAATGTTGAGATGCGCGTTTTAGGACATTTCGAGATGCTTTTCTGTTAAAAACGGTTTTGTGGAGTTTCTAGGGTCTGGGAAACACTTCAGGCAGTTCGGCGCTCGAAACGGCTCCGGACGGATTTTCGTGCGCATCTACTGCACCTGTGCACGAAAATGTTCAGATGCGCGTTTTAGGACATTTCGAGATGCTTTTCTGTTAAAAACGGTTTTGGGGAGTTTCTAGGGTCTGGGAAACACTTCAGGCAGTTCGGCGCTCGAAACGGCTCCGGATGGATTTTCGTGCGCATCTACGGCACCTGTGCACGAAAATGTTCAGATGCGCGTTTTAGGACATTTCGAGATGCTTTTCGGTTAAAAACGGTTTTGGGGAGATTCTAGGGTCTGGAAAACACTTCAGGCAGTTCGGCGCTCGAAACGGCTCCGGACGGATTTTCGTGCGCATCTACGGCACCTGTGCACGAAAATGTTCAGATGCGCGTTTTAGGACATTTCGAGATGCTTTTCTGTTAAAAACGGTTTTGGGGAGTTTCTAGGGTCTGGGAAACACTTCAGGCAGTTCGGCGCTCGAAACGGCTCCGGACGGATTTTCGTGCGCATCTACTGCACCTGTGCACGAAAATGTTCAGATGCGCGTTTTAGGACATTTCGAGATGCTTTTCTGTTAAAAACGGTTTTGGGGAGTTTCTAGGGTCTGGGAAACACTTCAGGCAGTTCGGCGCTCGAAACGGCTCCGGACGGATTTTCGTGCGCATCTACGGCACCTGTGCACGAAAATGTTGAGATGCGCGTTTTAGGACATTTCGAGATGCTTTTCTGTTAAAAACGGTTTTGGGGAGTTTCTAGGGTCTGGGAAACACTTCAGGCAGTTCGGCGCTCGAAACCGCTCCGGACGGATTTTCGTGCGCATCAACGGCACCTGTGCACGAAAATGTTCAGATGCGCGTTTTAGGACATTTCGAGATGCTTTTCTGTTAAAAACGGTTTTGGGGAGTTTCTAGGGTCTGGGAAACACTTCAGGCGGTTCGGCGCTCGAAACGGCTCCGGACGGATTTTCGTGCGCATCTACGGCACCTGTGCACGAAAATGTTCAAATGCGCGTTTTAGGACATTTCGAGATGCTTTTCTGTTAAAAACGGTTTTGGGGAGTTTCTCGGGTCTGGGAAACACTTCAGGCAGTTCGGCGGTCGAAACGGCTCCGGACGGATTTTCGTGCGCATCTACTGCACCTGTGCACGAAAATGTTCAGATGCGCGTTTTAGGACATTTCGAGATGCTTTTCTGTTAAAAACGGTTTTGGGGAGTTTCTAGGGTCTGGGAAACACTTCAGGCAGTTCGGCGCTCGAAACGGCTCCGGACGGATTTTCGTGCGCATCTACTGCACCTGTGCACGAAAATGTTGAGATGCGCGTTTTAGGACATTTCGAGATGCTTTTCTGTTAAAAACGGTTTTGGGGAGTTTCTAGGGTCTGGGAAACACTTCAGGCAGTTCGGCGCTCGAAACGGCTTCGGACGGATTTTCGTGCGCATCTACGGCACCTGTGCACGAAAATGTTGAGATGCGCGTTTTAGGACATTTCGAGATGCTTTTCTGTTAAAAACGGTTTTGGGGAGTTTCTAGGGTCTGGGAAACACTTCAGGCAGTTCGGCGCTCGAAACCGCTCCGGACGGATTTTCGTGCGCATCTACGGCACCTGTGCACGAAAATGTTCAGATGCGCGTTTTAGGACATTTCGAGATGCTTTTCTGTTAAAAACGGTTTTGGGGAGTTTCTAGGGTCTGGGAAACACTTCAGCCGGTTCGGCGCTCGAAACGGCTTCGGACGGATTTTCGTGCGCATCTACGGCACCTGTGCATGAAAATGTTCAGATGCGCGTTTTAGGACATTTCGAGATGCTTTTCGGTAAAAAACGGTTTTGGGGAGTTTCTAGGGTTTGGAAAACACTTCAGGCAGTTCGGCGCTCGAAACGGCTCCGGACGGATTTTCGTGCGCATCTACGGCACCTGTGCACGAAAATGTTCAGATGCGCGTTTTAGGACATTTCGAGATGCTTTTTGGTTAAAAACGGTTTTGGGGAGTTTCAAGGGTCTGGGAAACACTTCAGGCAGTTCGGCGCTCGAAACGGCTCCGGACGGATTTTCGTGCGCATCTACTGCACCTGTGCACGAAAATGTTCAGATGCGCGTTTTAGGACATTTCGAGATGCTTTTCTGTTAAAAACGGTTTTGGGGAGTTTCTAGGGTCTGGGAAACACTTCAGGCAGTTCGGCGCTCGAAACGGCTCCGGACGGATTTTCGTGCGCATCTACGGCACCTGTGCACGAAAATGTTCAGATGCGCGTTTTAGGACATTTCGAGATGCTTTTCTGTTAAAAACGGTTTTGGGGAGTTTCTAGGGTCTGGGAAACACTTCAGGCGGTTCGGCGCTCGAAACGGCTTCGGACGGATTTTCGTGCGCATCTACGGCACCTGTGCATGAAAATGTTCAGATGCGCGTTTTAGGACATTTCGAGATGCTTTTCGGTTAAAAACGGTTTTGGGGAGTTTCTAGGGTTTGGAAAACACTTCAGGCAGTTCGGCGCTCGAAACGGCTCCGGACGGATTTTCGTGCGCATCTACGGCACCTGTGCACGAAAATGTTCAGATGCGCGTTTTAGGACATTTCGAGATGCTTTTTGGTTAAAAACGGTTTTGGAGAGTTTCAAGGGTCTGGGAAACACTTCAGGCAGTTCGGCGCTCGAAACGGCTCCGGACGGATTTTCGTGCGCATCTACTGCACCTGTGCACGAAAATGTTCAGATGCGCGTTTTAGGACATTTCGAGATGCTTTTCTGTTAAAAACGGTTTTGGGGAGTTTCTAGGGTCTGGGAAACACTTCAGGCAGTTCGGCGCTCGAAACGGCTCCGGACGGATTTTCGTGCGCATCTACTGCACCTGTGCACGAAAATATTCAGATGCGCGTTTTAGGACATTTCGAGATGCTTTTCTGTTAAAAACGGTTTTGGGGAGTTTCTAGGGTCTGGGAAACACTTCAGGCAGTTCGGCACTCGAAACGGCTCCGGACGGATTTTCGTGCGCATCTACGGCACCTGTGCACGAAAATGTTGAGATGCGCGTTTTAGGACATTTCGAGATGCTTTTCTGTTAAAAACGGTTTTGGGGAGTTTCTAGGGTCTGGGAAACACTTCAGGCGGTTCGGCGCTCGAAACCGCTCCGGACGGATTTTCGTGCGCATCTACGGCACCTGTGCACGAAAATGTTGAGATGCGCGTTTTAGGACATTTCGAGATGCTTTTCTGTTAAAAACGGTTTTGGGGAGTTTCTAGGGTCTGGGAAACACTTCAGGCAGTTCGGCGCTCGAAACGGCTCCGGACGGATTTTCGTGCGCATCTACTGCACCTGTGCACGAAAATGTTGAGATGCGCGTTTTAGGACATTTCGAGATGCTTTTCTGTTAAAAACGGTTTTGGGGAGTTTCTAGGGTCTGGGAAACACTTCAGGCAGTTCGGCGCTCGAAACCGCTCCGGACGGATTTTCGTGCGCATCTACGGCACCTGTGCACGAAAATGTTCAGATGCGCGTTTTAGGACATTTCGAGATGCTTTTCGGTTAAAAACGGTTTTGGGGAGATTCTAGGGTCTGGAAAACACTTCAGGCAGTTCGGCGCTCGAAACGGCTCCGGACGGATTTTCGTGCGCATCTACGGCACCTTTGCACGAAAATGTTCAGATGCGCGTTTTAGGACATTTCGAGATGCTTTTCGGTTAAAAACGGTTTTGTGGAGTTTCTAGGGTCTGGGAAACACTTCAGGCAGTTCGGCGCTCGAAACGGCTCCGGACGGATTTTCGTGCGCATCTACTGCACCTGTGCACGAAAATGTTCAGATGCGCGTTTTAGGACATTTCGAGATGCTTTTCTGTTAAAAACGGTTTTGGGGAGTTTCTAGGGTCTGGGAAACACTTCAGGCAGTTCGGCGCTCGAAACGGCTCCGGACGGATTTTCGTGCGCATCTACGGCACCTGTGCACGAAAATGTTGAGATGCGCGTTTTAGGACATTTCGAGATGCTTTTCTGTTAAAAACGGTTTTGGGGAGTTTCTAGGGTCTGGGAAACACTTCAGGCAGTTCGGCGCTCGAAACCGCTCCGGACGGATTTTCGTGCGCATCTACGGCACCTGTGCACGAAAATGTTCAGATGCGCGTTTTAGGACATTTCGAGATGCTTTTCTGTTAAAAACGGTTTTGGGGAGTTTCTAGGGTCTGGGAAACACTTCAGGCGGTTCGGCGCTCGAAACGGCTCCGGACGGATTTTCGTGCGCATCTACTGCACCTGTGCACGAAAATGTTCAGATGCGCGTTTTAGGACATTTCGAGATGCTTTTCTGTTAAAAACGGTTTTGGGGAGTTTCAAGGGTCTGGGAAACACTTCAGGCAGTTCGGCGCTCGAAACGGCTCCGGACGGATTTTCGTGCGCATCTACTGCACCTGTGCACGAAAATGTTGAGATGCGCGTTTTAGGACATTTCGAGATGCTTTTCTGTTAAAAACGGTTTTGGGGAGTTTCTAGGGTCTGGGAAACACTTCAGGCAGTTCGGCGCTCGAAACCGCTCCGGACGGATTTTCGTGCGCATCTACGGCACCTGTGCACGAAAATGTTCAGATGCGCGTTTTAGGACATTTCGAGATGCTTTTCTGTTAAAAACGGTTTTGGGGAGTTTCTAGGGTCTGGGAAACACTTCAGGCGGTTCGGCGCTCGAAACGGCTTCGGACGGATTTTCGTGCGCATCTACGGCACCTGTGCATGAAAATGTTCAGATGCGCGTTTTAGGACATTTCGAGATGCTTTTCGGTTAAAAACGGTTTTGGGGAGTTTCTAGGGTTTGGAAAACACTTCAGGCAGTTCGGCGCTCGAAACGGCTCCGGACGGATTTTCGTGCGCATCTACGGCACCTGTGCACGAAAATGTTCAGATGCGCGTTTTAGGACATTTCGAGATGCTTTTTGGTTAAAAACGGTTTTGGAGAGTTTCAAGGGTCTGGGAAACACTTCAGGCAGTTCGGCGCTCGAAACGGCTCCGGACGGATTTTCGTGCGCATCTACTGCACCTGTGCACGAAAATGTTGAGATGCGCGTTTTAGGACATTTCGAGATGCTTTTCTGTTAAAAACGGTTTTGGGGAGTTTCTAGGGTCTGGGAAACACTTCAGGCAGTTCGGCGCTCGAAACGGCTCCGGACGGATTTTCGTGCGCATCTACTGCACCTGTGCACGAAAATGTTCAGATGCGCGTTTTAGGACATTTCGAGATGCTTTTCTGTTAAAAACGGTTTTGGGGAGTTTCTAGGGTCTGGGAAACACTTCAGGCAGTTCGGCGCTCGAAACGGCTCCGGACGGATTTTCGTGCGCATCTACTGCACCTGTGCACGAAAATATTCAGATGCGCGTTTTAGGACATTTCGAGATGCTTTTCTGTTAAAAACGGTTTTGGGGAGTTTCTAGGGTCTGGGAAACACTTCAGGCAGTTCGGCGCTCGAAACGGCTCCGGACGGATTTTCGTGCGCATCTACGGCACCTGTGCACGAAAATGTTCAGATGCGCGTTTTAGGACATTTCGAGATGCTTTTCTGTTAAAAACGGTTTTGGGGAGTTTCTAGGGTCTGGGAAACACTTCAGGCAGTTCGGCGCTCGAAACGGCTCCGGATGGATTTTCGTGCGCATCTACGGCACCTGTGCACGAAAATGTTCAGATGCGCGTTTTAGGACATTTCGAGATGCTTTTCGGTTAAAAACGGTTTTGGGGAGATTCTAGGGTCTGGAAAACACTTCAGGCAGTTCGGCGCTCGAAACGGCTCCGGACGGATTTTCGTGCGCATCTACGGCACCTGTGCACGAAAATGTTCAGATGCGCGTTTTAGGACATTTCGAGATGCTTTTCTGTTAAAAACGGTTTTGGGGAGTTTCTAGGGTCTGGGAAACACTTCAGGCAGTTCGGCGCTCGAAACGGCTCCGGACGGATTTTCGTGCGCATCTACTGCACCTGTGCACGAAAATGTTCAGATGCGCGTTTTAGGACATTTCGAGATGCTTTTCTGTTAAAAACGGTTTTGGGGAGTTTCTAGGGTCTGGGAAACACTTCAGGCAGTTCGGCGCTCGAAACGGCTCCGGACGGATTTTCGTGCGCATCTACGGCACCTGTGCACGAAAATGTTGAGATGCGCGTTTTAGGACATTTCGAGATGCTTTTCTGTTAAAAACGGTTTTGGGGAGTTTCTAGGGTCTGGGAAATACTTCAGGCAGTTCGGCGCTCGAAACGGCTCCGGACGGATTTTCGTGCGCATCTACGGCACCTGTGCACGAAAATGTTCAGATGCGCGTTTTAGGACATTTCGAGATGCTTTTCTGTTAAAAACGGTTTTGGGGAGTTTCTAGGGTCTGGGAAACACTTCAGGCGGTTCGGCGCTCGAAACGGCTCCGGACGGATTTTCGTGCGCATCTACTGCACCTGTGCACGAAAATGTTCAGATGCGCGTTTTAGGACATTTCGAGATGCTTTTCGGTTAAAAACGGTTTTGGGGAGATTCTAGGGTCTGGAAAACACTTCAGGCAGTTCGGCGCTCGAAACGGCTCCGGACGGATTTTCGTGCGCATCTACTGCACCTGTGCACGAAAATGTTCAGATGCGCGTTTTAGGACATTTCGAGATGCTTTTCTGTTAAAAACGGTTTTGGGGAGTTTCAAGGGTCTGGGAAACACTTCAGGCAGTTCGGCGCTCGAAACGGCTCCGGACGGATTTCCGTGCGCATCTACTGCACCTGTGCACGAAAATGTTGAGATGCGCGTTTTAGGACATTTCGAGATGCTTTTCTGTTAAAAACGGTTTTGGGGAGTTTCTAGGGTCTGGGAAACACTTCAGGCAGTTCGGCGCTCGAAACCGCTCCGGACGGATTTTCGTGCGCATCTACGGCACCTGTGCACGAAAATGTTCAGATGCGCGTTTTAGGACATTTCGAGATGCTTTTCTGTTAAAAACGGTTTTGGGGAGTTTCTAGGGTCTGGGAAACACTTCAGGCGGTTCGGCGCTCGAAACGGCTCCGGACGGATTTTCGTGCGCATCTACTGCACCTGTGCACGAAAATGTTCAGATGCGCGTTTTAGGACATTTCGAGATGCTTTTCTGTTAAAAACGGTTTTGGGGAGTTTCAAGGGTCTGGGAAACACTTCAGGCAGTTCGGCGCTCGAAACGGCTCCGGACGGATTTTCGTGCGCATCTACTGCACCTGTGCACGAAAATGTTGAGATGCGCGTTTTAGGACATTTCGAGATGCTTTTCTGTTAAAAACGGTTTTGGGGAGTTTCTAGGGTCTGGGAAACACTTCAGGCAGTTCGGCGCTCGAAACCGCTCCGGACGGATTTTCGTGCGCATCTACGGCACCTGTGCACGAAAATGTTCAGATGCGCGTTTTAGGACATTTCGAGATGCTTTTCTGTTAAAAACGGTTTTGGGGAGTTTCTAGGGTCTGGGAAACACTTCAGGCGGTTCGGCGCTCGAAACGGCTTCGGACGGATTTTCGTGCGCATCTACGGCACCTGTGCATGAAAATGTTCAGATGCGCGTTTTAGGACATTTCGAGATGCTTTTCGGTTAAAAACGGTTTTGGGGAGTTTCTAGGGTTTGGAAAACACTTCAGGCAGTTCGGCGCTCGAAACGGCTCCGGACGGATTTTCGTGCGCATCTACGGCACCTGTGCACGAAAATGTTCAGATGCGCGTTTTAGGACATTTCGAGATGCTTTTTGGTTAAAAACGGTTTTGGAGAGTTTCAAGGGTCTGGGAAACACTTCAGGCAGTTCGGCGCTCGAAACGGCTCCGGACGGATTTTCGTGCGCATCTACTGCACCTGTGCACGAAAATGTTGAGATGCGCGTTTTAGGACATTTCGAGATGCTTTTCTGTTAAAAACGGTTTTGGGGAGTTTCTAGGGTCTGGGAAACACTTCAGGCAGTTCGGCGCTCGAAACGGCTCCGGACGGATTTTCGTGCGCATCTACTGCACCTGTGCACGAAAATGTTCAGATGCGCGTTTTAGGACATTTCGAGATGCTTTTCTGTTAAAAACGGTTTTGGGGAGTTTCTAGGGTCTGGGAAACACTTCAGGCAGTTCGGCGCTCGAAACGGCTCCGGACGGATTTTCGTGCGCATCTACTGCACCTGTGCACGAAAATATTCAGATGCGCGTTTTAGGACATTTCGAGATGCTTTTCTGTTAAAAACGGTTTTGGGGAGTTTCTAGGGTCTGGGAAACACTTCAGGCAGTTCGGCGCTCGAAACGGCTCCGGACGGATTTTCGTGCGCATCTACGGCACCTGTGCACGAAAATGTTCAGATGCGCGTTTTAGGACATTTCGAGATGCTTTTCTGTTAAAAACGGTTTTGGGGAGTTTCTAGGGTCTGGGAAACACTTCAGGCAGTTCGGCGCTCGAAACGGCTCCGGATGGATTTTCGTGCGCATCTACGGCACCTGTGCACGAAAATGTTCAGATGCGCGTTTTAGGACATTTCGAGATGCTTTTCGGTTAAAAACGGTTTTGGGGAGATTCTAGGGTCTGGAAAACACTTCAGGCAGTTCGGCGCTCGAAACGGCTCCGGACGGATTTTCGTGCGCATCTACGGCACCTGTGCACGAAAATGTTCAGATGCGCGTTTTAGGACATTTCGAGATGCTTTTCTGTTAAAAACGGTTTTGGGGAGTTTCTAGGGTCTGGGAAACACTTCAGGCAGTTCGGCGCTCGAAACGGCTCCGGACGGATTTTCGTGCGCATCTACTGCACCTGTGCACGAAAATGTTCAGATGCGCGTTTTAGGACATTTCGAGATGCTTTTCTGTTAAAAACGGTTTTGGGGAGTTTCTAGGGTCTGGGAAACACTTCAGGCAGTTCGGCGCTCGAAACGGCTCCGGACGGATTTTCGTGCGCATCTACGGCACCTGTGCACGAAAATGTTGAGATGCGCGTTTTAGGACATTTCGAGATGCTTTTCTGTTAAAAACGGTTTTGGGGAGTTTCTAGGGTCTGGGAAATACTTCAGGCAGTTCGGCGCTCGAAACGGCTCCGGACGGATTTTCGTGCGCATCTACGGCACCTGTGCACGAAAATGTTCAGATGCGCGTTTTAGGACATTTCGAGATGCTTTTCTGTTAAAAACGGTTTTGGGGAGTTTCTAGGGTCTGGGAAACACTTCAGGCGGTTCGGCGCTCGAAACGGCTCCGGACGGATTTTCGTGCGCATCTACTGCACCTGTGCACGAAAATGTTCAGATGCGCGTTTTAGGACATTTCGAGATGCTTTTCGGTTAAAAACGGTTTTGGGGAGATTCTAGGGTCTGGAAAACACTTCAGGCAGTTCGGCGCTCGAAACGGCTCCGGACGGATTTTCGTGCGCATCTACTGCACCTGTGCACGAAAATGTTCAGATGCGCGTTTTAGGACATTTCGAGATGCTTTTCTGTTAAAAACGGTTTTGGGGAGTTTCAAGGGTCTGGGAAACACTTCAGGCAGTTCGGCGCTCGAAACGGCTCCGGACGGATTTTCGTGCGCATCTACTGCACCTGTGCACGAAAATGTTGAGATGCGCGTTTTAGGACATTTCGAGATGCTTTTCTGTTAAAAACGGTTTTGGGGAGTTTCTAGGGTCTGGGAAACACTTCAGGCAGTTCGGCGCTCGAAACCGCTCCGGACGGATTTTCGTGCGCATCTACGGCACCTGTGCACGAAAATGTTCAGATGCGCGTTTTAGGACATTTCGAGATGCTTTTCTGTTAAAAACGGTTTTGGGGAGTTTCTAGGGTCTGGGAAACACTTCAGGCGGTTCGGCGCTCGAAACGGCTTCGGACGGATTTTCGTGCGCATCTACGGCACCTGTGCATGAAAATGTTCAGATGCGCGTTTTAGGACATTTCGAGATGCTTTTCGGTTAAAAACGGTTTTGGGGAGTTTCTAGGGTTTGGAAAACACTTCAGGCAGTTCGGCGCTCGAAACGGCTCCGGACGGATTTTCGTGCGCATCTACGGCACCTGTGCACGAAAATGTTCAGATGCGCGTTTTAGGACATTTCGAGATGCTTTTTGGTTAAAAACGGTTTTGGAGAGTTTCAAGGGTCTGGGAAACACTTCAGGCAGTTCGGCGCTCGAAACGGCTCCGGACGGATTTTCGTGCGCATCTACTGCACCTGTGCACGAAAATGTTGAGATGCGCGTTTTAGGACATTTCGAGATGCTTTTCTGTTAAAAACGGTTTTGGGGAGTTTCTAGGGTCTGGGAAACACTTCAGGCAGTTCGGCGCTCGAAACGGCTCCGGACGGATTTTCGTGCGCATCTACTGCACCTGTGCACGAAAATGTTCAGATGCGCGTTTTAGGACATTTCGAGATGCTTTTCTGTTAAAAACGGTTTTGGGGAGTTTCTAGGGTCTGGGAAACACTTCAGGCAGTTCGGCGCTCGAAACGGCTCCGGACGGATTTTCGTGCGCATCTACTGCACCTGTGCACGAAAATATTCAGATGCGCGTTTTAGGACATTTCGAGATGCTTTTCTGTTAAAAACGGTTTTGGGGAGTTTCTAGGGTCTGGGAAACACTTCAGGCAGTTCGGCGCTCGAAACGGCTCCGGACGGATTTTCGTGCGCATCTACGGCACCTGTGCACGAAAATGTTGAGATGCGCGTTTTAGGACATTTCGAGATGCTTTTCTGTTAAAAACGGTTTTGGGGAGTTTCTAGGGTCTGGGAAACACTTCAGGCAGTTCGGCGCTCGAAACGGCTCCGGACGGATTTTCGTGCGCATCTACTGCACCTGTGCACGAAAATGTTCAGATGCGCGTTTTAGGACATTTCGAGATGCTTTTCGGTTAAAAACGGTTTTGGGGAGATTCTAGGGTCTGGAAAACACTTCAGGCAGTTCGGCGCTCGAAACGGCTCCGGACGGATTTTCGTGCGCATCTACGGCACCTGTGCACGAAAATGTTCAGATGCGCGTTTTAGGACATTTCGAGATGCTTTTCTGTTAAAAACGGTTTTGGGGAGTTTCTAGGGTCTGGGAAACACTTCAGGCAGTTCGGCGCTCGAAACGGCTCCGGACGGATTTTCGTGCGCATCTACTGCACCTGTGCACGAAAATGTTCAGATGCGCGTTTTAGGACATTTCGAGATGCTTTTCTGTTAAAAACGGTTTTGGGGAGTTTCTAGGGTCTGGGAAACACTTCAGGCAGTTCGGCGCTCGAAACGGCTCCGGACGGATTTTCGTGCGCATCTACTGCACCTGTGCACGAAAATATTCAGATGCGCGTTTTAGGACATTTCGAGATGCTTTTCTGTTAAAAACGGTTTTGGGGAGTTTCTAGGGTCTGGGAAATACTTCAGGCAGTTCGGCGCTCGAAACGGCTCCGGACGGATTTTCGTGCGCATCTACGGCACCTGTGCACGAAAATGTTGAGATGCGCGTTTTAGGACATTTCGAGATGCTTTTCTGTTAAAAACGGTTTTGGGGAGTTTCTAGGGTCTGGGAAACACTTCAGGCAGTTCGGCGCTCGAAACCGCTCCGGACGGATTTTCGTGCGCATCTACGGCACCTGTGCACGAAAATGTTGAGATGCGCGTTTTAGGACATTTCGAGATGCTTTTCTGTTAAAAACGGTTTTGTGGAGTTTCTAGGGTCTGGGAAACACTTCAGGCAGTTCGGCGCTCGAAACGGCTCCGGACGGATTTTCGTGCGCATCTACTGCACCTGTGCACGAAAATGTTCAGATGCGCGTTTTAGGACATTTCGAGATGCTTTTCTGTTAAAAACGGTTTTGGGGAGTTTCTAGGGTCTGGGAAACACTTCAGGCAGTTCGGCGCTCGAAACGGCTCCGGATGGATTTTCGTGCGCATCTACGGCACCTGTGCACGAAAATGTTCAGATGCGCGTTTTAGGACATTTCGAGATGCTTTTCGGTTAAAAACGGTTTTGGGGAGATTCTAGGGTCTGGAAAACACTTCAGGCAGTTCGGCGCTCGAAACGGCTCCGGACGGATTTTCGTGCGCATCTACGGCACCTGTGCACGAAAATGTTCAGATGCGCGTTTTAGGACATTTCGAGATGCTTTTCTGTTAAAAACGGTTTTGGGCAGTTTCTAGGGTCTGGGAAACACTTCAGGCAGTTCGGCGCTCGAAACGGCTCCGGACGGATTTTCGTGCGCATCTACTGCACCTGTGCACGAAAATGTTCAGATGCGCGTTTTAGGACATTTCGAGATGCTTTTCTGTTAAAAACGGTTTTGGGGAGTTTCTAGGGTCTGGGAAACACTTCAGGCAGTTCGGCGCTCGAAACGGCTCCGGACGGATTTTCGTGCGCATCTACGGCACCTGTGCACGAAAATGTTGAGATGCGCGTTTTAGGACATTTCGAGATGCTTTTCTGTTAAAAACGGTTTTGGGGAGTTTCTAGGGTCTGGGAAACACTTCAGGCAGTTCGGCGCTCGAAACCGCTCCGGACGGATTTTCGTGCGCATCTACGGCACCTGTGCACGAAAATGTTCAGATGCGCGTTTTAGGACATTTCGAGATGCTTTTCTGTTAAAAACGGTTTTGGGGAGTTTCTAGGGTCTGGGAAACACTTCAGGCGGTTCGGCGCTCGAAACGGCTCCGGACGGATTTTCGTGCGCATCTACTGCACCTGTGCACGAAAATGTTCAGATGCGCGTTTTAGGACATTTCGAGATGCTTTTCGGTTAAAAACGGTTTTGGGGAGATTCTAGGGTCTGGAAAACACTTCAGGCAGTTCGGCGCTCGAAACGGCTCCGGACGGAATTTCGTGCGCATCTACGGCACCTGTGCACGAAAATGTTCAGATGCGCGTTTTAGGACATTTCGAGATGCTTTTCTGTTAAAAACGGTTTTGGGGAGTTTCAAGGGTCTGGGAAACACTTCAGGCAGTTCGGCGCTCGAAACGGCTCCGGACGGATTTTCGTGCGCATCTACTGCACCTGTGCACGAAAATGTTGAGATGCGCGTTTTAGGACATTTCGAGATGCTTTTCTGTTAAAAACGGTTTTGGGGAGTTTCTAGGGTCTGGGAAACACTTCAGGCAGTTCGGCGCTCGAAACCGCTCCGGACGGATTTTCGTGCGCATCTACGGCACCTGTGCACGAAAATGTTCAGATGCGCGTTTTAGGACATTTCGAGATGCTTTTCTGTTAAAAACGGTTTTGGGGAGTTTCTAGGGTCTGGGAAACACTTCAGGCGGTTCGGCGCTCGAAACGGCTTCGGACGGATTTTCGTGCGCATCTACGGCACCTGTGCATGAAAATGTTCAGATGCGCGTTTTAGGACATTTCGAGATGCTTTTCGGTTAAAAACGGTTTTGGGGAGTTTCTAGGGTTTGGAAAACACTTCAGGCAGTTCGGCGCTCGAAACGGCTCCGGACGGATTTTCGTGCGCATCTACGGCACCTGTGCACGAAAATGTTCAGATGCGCGTTTTAGGACATTTCGAGATGCTTTTTGGTTAAAAACGGTTTTGGAGAGTTTCAAGGGTCTGGGAAACACTTCAGGCAGTTCGGCGCTCGAAACGGCTCCGGACGGATTTTCGTGCGCATCTACTGCACCTGTGCACGAAAATGTTGAGATGCGCGTTTTAGGACATTTCGAGATGCTTTTCTGTTAAAAACGGTTTTGGGGAGTTTCTAGGGTCTGGGAAACACTTCAGGCAGTTCGGCGCTCGAAACGGCTCCGGACGGATTTTCGTGCGCATCTACTGCACCTGTGCACGAAAATGTTCAGATGCGCGTTTTAGGACATTTCGAGATGCTTTTCTGTTAAAAACGGTTTTGGGGAGTTTCTAGGGTCTGGGAAACACTTCAGGCAGTTCGGCGCTCGAAACGGCTCCGGACGGATTTTCGTGCGCATCTACGGCACCTGTGCACGAAAATGTTGAGATGCGCGTTTTAGGACATTTCGAGATGCTTTTCTGTTAAAAACGGTTTTGGGGAGTTTCTAGGGTCTGGGAAACACTTCAGGCAGTTCGGCGCTCGAAACCGCTCCGGACGGATTTTCGTGCGCATCTACGGCACCTGTGCACGAAAATGTTCAGATGCGCGTTTTAGGACATTTCGAGATGCTTTTCTGTTAAAAACGGTTTTGGGGAGTTTCTAGGGTCTGGGAAACACTTCAGGCGGTTCGGCGCTCGAAACGGCTCCGGACGGATTTTCGTGCGCATCTACTGCACCTGTGCACGAAAATGTTCAGATGCGCGTTTTAGGACATTTCGAGATGCTTTTCTGTTAAAAACGGTTTTGGGGAGTTTCAAGGGTCTGGGAAACACTTCAGGCAGTTCGGCGCTCGAAACGGCTCCGGACGGATTTTCGTGCGCATCTACTGCACCTGTGCACGAAAATGTTGAGATGCGCGTTTTAGGACATTTCGAGATGCTTTTCTGTTAAAAACGGTTTTGGGGAGTTTCTAGGGTCTGGGAAACACTTCAGGCAGTTCGGCGCTGGAAACCGCTCCGGACGGATTTTCGTGCGCATCTACGGCACCTGTGCACGAAAATGTTCAGATGCGCGTTTTAGGACATTTCGAGATGCTTTTCTGTTAAAAACGGTTTTGGGGAGTTTCTAGGGTCTGGGAAACACTTCAGGCGGTTCGGCGCTCGAAACGGCTTCGGACGGATTTTCGTGCGCATCTACGGCACCTGTGCATGAAAATGTTCAGATGCGCGTTTTAGGACATTTCGAGATGCTTTTCGGTTAAAAACGGTTTTGGGGAGTTTCTAGGGTTTGGAAAACACTTCAGGCAGTTCGGCGCTCGAAACGGCTCCGGACGGATTTTCGTGCGCATCTACGGCACCTGTGCACGAAAATGTTCAGATGCGCGTTTTAGGACATTTCGAGATGCTTTTTGGTTAAAAACGGTTTTGGAGAGTTTCAAGGGTCTGGGAAACACTTCAGGCAGTTCGGCGCTCGAAACGGCTCCGGACGGATTTTCGTGCGCATCTACTGCACCTGTGCACG
Source organism: Umbellularia californica (assembly GCA_028538565.1). Lineage (NCBI taxonomy): Eukaryota > Viridiplantae > Streptophyta > Magnoliopsida > Laurales > Lauraceae > Umbellularia > Umbellularia californica. Next base: position 47,407,444 of record JAPQWN010000007.1, read on the forward strand.
AAAATGTTGAGATGCGCGTTTTAGGACATTTCGAGATGCTTTTCTGTTAAAAACGGTTTTGGGGAGTTTATAGGGTCTGGGAAACACTTCAGGCAGTTCGGCGCTCGAAACGGCTCCGGACGGATTTTCGTGCGCATCTACTGCACCTGTGCACGAAAATGTTCAGATGCGCGTTTTAGGACATTTCGAGATGCTTTTCTGTTAAAAACGGTTTTGGGGAGTTTCTAGGGTCTGGGAAACACTTCAGGCAGTTCGGCGCTCGAAATGGCTCCGGACGGATTTTCGTGCGCATCTACTGCACCTGTGCACGAAAATATTCAGATGCGCGTTTTAGGACATTTCGAGATGCTTTTCTGTTAAAAACGGTTTTGGGGAGTTTCTAGGGTCTGGGAAACACTTCAGGCAGTTCGGCGCTCGAAACGGCTCCGGACGGATTTTCGTGCGCATCTACGGCACCTGTGCACGAAAATGTTGAGATGCGCGTTTTAGGACATTTCGAGATGCTTTTCTGTTAAAAACGGTTTTGGGGAGTTTCTAGGGTCTGGGAAACACTTCAGGCAGTTCGGCGCTCGAAACGGCTCCGGACGGATTTTCGTTCGCATCTACTGCACCTGTGCACGAAAATGTTCAGATGCGCGTTTTAGGACATTTCGAGATGCTTTTCGGTTAAAAACGGTTTTGGGGAGATTCTAGGGTCTGGAAAACACTTCAGGCAGTTCGGCGCTCGAAACGGCTCCGGACGGATTTTCGTGCGCATCTACGGCACCTGTGCACGAAAATGTTCAGATGCGCGTTTTAGGACATTTCGAGATGCTTTTCTGTTAAAAACGGTTTTGGGGAGTTTCTAGGGTCTGGGAAACACTTCAGGCAGTTCGGCGCTCGAAACGGCTCCGGACGGATTTTCGTGCGCATCTACTGCACCTGTGCACGAAAATGTTCAGATGCGCGTTTTAGGACATTTCGAGATGCTTTTCTGTTAAAAACGGTTTTGGGGAGTTTCTAGGGTCTGGGAAACACTTCAGGCAGTTCGGCGCTCGAAACGGCTCCGGACGGATTTTCGTGCGCATCTACTGCACCTGTGCACGAAAATATTCAGATGCGCGTTTTAGGACATTTCGAGATGCTTTTCTGTTAAAAACGGTTTTGGGGAGTTTCTAGGGTCTGGGAAATACTTCAGGCAGTTCGGCGCTCGAAACGGCTCCGGACGGATTTTCGTGCGCATCTACGGCACCTGTGCACGAAAATGTTGAGATGCGCGTTTTAGGACATTTCGAGATGCTTTTCTGTTAAAAACGGTTTTGGGGAGTTTCTAGGGTCTGGGAAACACTTCAGGCAGTTCGGCGCTCGAAACCGCTCCGGACGGATTTTCGTGCGCATCTACGGCACCTGTGCACGAAAATGTTGAGATGCGCGTTTTAGGACATTTCGAGATGCTTTTCTGTTAAAAACGGTTTTGTGGAGTTTCTAGGGTCTGGGAAACACTTCAGGCAGTTCGGCGCTCGAAACGGCTCCGGACGGATTTTCGTGCGCATCTACTGCACCTGTGCACGAAAATGTTCAGATGCGCGTTTTAGGACATTTCGAGATGCTTTTCTGTTAAAAACGGTTTTGGGGAGTTTCTAGGGTCTGGGAAACACTTTAGGCAGTTCGGCGCTCGAAACGGCTCCGGATGGATTTTCGTGCGCATCTACGGCACCTGTGCACGAAAATGTTCAGATGCGCGTTTTAGGACATTTCGAGATGCTTTTCGGTTAAAAACGGTTTTGGGGAGATTCTAGGGTCTGGAAAACACTTCAGGCAGTTCGGCGCTCGAAACGGCTCCGGACGGATTTTCGTGCGCATCTACGGCACCTGTGCACGAAAATGTTCAGATGCGCGTTTTAGGACATTTCGAGATGCTTTTCTGTTAAAAACGGTTTTGGGCAGTTTCTAGGGTCTGGGAAACACTTCAGGCAGTTCGGCGCTCGAAACGGCTCCGGACGGATTTTCGTGCGCATCTACTGCACCTGTGCACGAAAATGTTCAGATGCGCGTTTTAGGACATTTCGAGATGCTTTTCTGTTAAAAACGGTTTTGGGGAGTTTCTAGGGTCTGGGAAACACTTCAGGAAGTTCGGCGCTCGAAACGGCTCCGGACGGATTTTCGTGCGCATCTACGGCACCTGTGCACGAAAATGTTGAGATGCGCGTTTTAGGACATTTCGAGATGCTTTTCTGTTAAAAACGGTTTTGGGGAGTTTCTAGGGTCTGGGAAACACTTCAGGCAGTTCGGCGCTCGAAACCGCTCCGGACGGATTTTCGTGCGCATCAACGGCACCTGTGCACGAAAATGTTCAGATGCGCGTTTTAGGACATTTCGAGATGCTTTTCTGTTAAAAACGGTTTTGGGGAGTTTCTAGGGTCTGGGAAACACTTCAGGCGGTTCGGCGCTCGAAACGGCTCCGGACGGATTTTCGTGCGCATCTACTGCACCTGTGCACGAAAATGTTCAGATGCGCGTTTTAGGACATTTCGAGATGCTTTTCGGTTAAAAACGGTTTTGGGGAGATTCTAGGGTCTGGAAAACACTTCAGGCAGTTCGGCGCTCGAAACGGCTCCGGACGGATTTTCGTGCGCATCTACGGCACCTGTGCACGAAAATGTTCAAATGCGCGTTTTAGGACATTTCGAGATGCTTTTCTGTTAAAAACGGTTTTGGGGAGTTTCTAGGGTCTGGGAAACACTTCAGGCAGTTCGGCGGTCGAAACGGCTCCGGACGGATTTTCGTGCGCATCTACTGCACCTGTGCACGAAAATGTTCAGATGCGCGTTTTAGGACATTTCGAGATGCTTTTCTGTTAAAAACGGTTTTGGGGAGTTTCTAGGGTCTGGGAAACACTTCAGGCAGTTCGGCGCTCGAAACGGCTCCGGACGGATTTTCGTGCGCATCTACTGCACCTGTGCACGAAAATGTTGAGATGCGCGTTTTAGGACATTTCGAGATGCTTTTCTGTTAAAAACGGTTTTGGGGAGTTTCTAGGGTCTGGGAAACACTTCAGGCAGTTCGGCGCTCGAAACGGCTTCGGACGGATTTTCGTGCGCATCTACGGCACCTGTGCACGAAAATGTTGAGATGCGCGTTTTAGGACATTTCGAGATGCTTTTCTGTTAAAAACGGTTTTGGGGAGTTTCTAGGGTCTGGGAAACACTTCAGGCAGTTCGGCGCTCGAAACCGCTCCGGACGGATTTTCGTGCGCATCTACGGCACCTGTGCACGAAAATGTTCAGATGCGCGTTTTAGGACATTTCGAGATGCTTTTCTGTTAAAAACGGTTTTGGGGAGTTTCTAGGGTCTGGGAAACACTTCAGCCGGTTCGGCGCTCGAAACGGCTTCGGACGGATTTTCGTGCGCATCTACGGCACCTGTGCATGAAAATGTTCAGATGCGCGTTTTAGGACATTTCGAGATGCTTTTCGGTAAAAAACGGTTTTGGGGAGTTTCTAGGGTTTGGAAAACACTTCAGGCAGTTCGGCGCTCGAAACGGCTCCGGACGGATTTTCGTGCGCATCTAAGGCACCTGTGCACGAAAATGTTCAGATGCGCGTTTTAGGACATTTCGAGATGCTTTTTGGTTAAAAACGGTTTTGGGGAGTTTCAAGGGTCTGGGAAACACTTCAGGCAGTTCGGCGCTCGAAACGGCTCCGGACGGATTTTCGTGCGCATCTACTGCACCTGTGCACGAAAATGTTCAGATGCGCGTTTTAGGACATTTCGAGATGCTTTTCTGTTAAAAACGGTTTTGGGGAGTTTCTAGGGTCTGGGAAACACTTCAGGCAGTTCGGCGCTCGAAACGGCTCCGGACGGATTTTCGTGCGCATCTACGGCACCTGTGCACGAAAATGTTCAGATGCGCGTTTTAGGACATTTCGAGATGCTTTTCTGTTAAAAACGGTTTTGGGGAGTTTCTAGGGTCTGGGAAACACTTCAGGCGGTTCGGCGCTCGAAACGGCTTCGGACGGATTTTCGTGCGCATCTACGGCACCTGTGCATGAAAATGTTCAGATGCGCGTTTTAGGACATTTCGAGATGCTTTTCGGTTAAAAACGGTTTTGGGGAGTTTCTAGGGTTTGGAAAACACTTCAGGCAGTTCGGCGCTCGAAACGGCTCCGGACGGATTTTCGTGCGCATCTACGGCACCTGTGCACGAAAATGTTCAGATGCGCGTTTTAGGACATTTCGAGATGCTTTTTGGTTAAAAACGGTTTTGGAGAGTTTCAAGGGTCTGGGAAACACTTCAGGCAGTTCGGCGCTCGAAACGGCTCCGGACGGATTTTCGTGCGCATCTACTGCACCTGTGCACGAAAATGTTCAGATGCGCGTTTTAGGACATTTCGAGATGCTTTTCTGTTAAAAACGGTTTTGGGGAGTTTCTAGGGTCTGGGAAACACTTCAGGCAGTTCGGCGCTCGAAACGGCTCCGGACGGATTTTCGTGCGCATCTACTGCACCTGTGCACGAAAATATTCAGATGCGCGTTTTAGGACATTTCGAGATGCTTTTCTGTTAAAAACGGTTTTGGGGAGTTTCTAGGGTCTGGGAAACACTTCAGGCAGTTCGGCACTCGAAACGGCTCCGGACGGATTTTCGTGCGCATCTACGGCACCTGTGCACGAAAATGTTGAGATGCGCGTTTTAGGACATTTCGAGATGCTTTTCTGTTAAAAACGGTTTTGGGGAGTTTCTAGGGTCTGGGAAACACTTCAGGCAGTTCGGCGCTCGAAACCGCTCCGGACGGATTTTCGTGCGCATCTACGGCACCTGTGCACGAAAATGTTGAGATGCGCGTTTTAGGACATTTCGAGATGCTTTTCTGTTAAAAACGGTTTTGGGGAGTTTCTAGGGTCTGGGAAACACTTCAGGCAGTTCGGCGCTCGAAACGGCTCCGGACGGATTTTCGTGCGCATCTACTGCACCTGTGCACGAAAATGTTGAGATGCGCGTTTTAGGACATTTCGAGATGCTTTTCTGTTAAAAACGGTTTTGGGGAGTTTCTAGGGTCTGGGAAACACTTCAGGCAGTTCGGCGCTCGAAACGGCTCCGGATGGATTTTGGTGCGCATCTACGGCACCTGTGCACGAAAATGTTCAGATGCGCGTTTTAGGACATTTCGAGATGCTTTTCGGTTAAAAACGGTTTTGGGGAGTTTCTAGGGTCTGGGAAACACTTCAGGCAGTTCGGCGCTCGAAACGGCTCCGGACGGATTTTCGTGCGCATCTACTGCACCTGTGCACGAAAATGTTCAGATGCGCGTTTTAGGACATTTCGAGATGCTTTTCTGTTAAAAACGGTTTTGGGGAGTTTCTAGGGTCTGGGAAACACTTCAGGCAGTTCGGCGCTCGAAACGGCTCCGGACGGATTTTCGTGCGCATCTACGGCACCTGTGCACGAAAATGTTGAGATGCGCGTTTTAGGACATTTCGAGATGCTTTTCTGTTAAAAACGGTTTTGGGGAGTTTCTAGGGTCTGGGAAACACTTCAGGCAGTTCGGCGCTCGAAACCGCTCCGGACGGATTTTCGTGCGCATCTACGGCACCTGTGCACGAAAATGTTCAGATGCGCGTTTTAGGACATTTCGAGATGCTTTTCTGTTAAAAACGGTTTTGGGGAGTTTCTAGGGTCTGGGAAACACTTCAGGCGGTTCGGCGCTCGAAACGGCTCCGGACGGATTTTCGTGCGCATCTACTGCACCTGTGCACGAAAATGTTCAGATGCGCGTTTTAGGACATTTCGAGATGCTTTTCTGTTAAAAACGGTTTTGGGGAGTTTCAAGGGTCTGGGAAACACTTCAGGCAGTTCGGCGCTCGAAACGGCTCCGGACGGATTTTCGTGCGCATCTACTGCACCTGTGCACGAAAATGTTGAGATGCGCGTTTTAGGACATTTCGAGATGCTTTTCTGTTAAAAACGGTTTTGGGGAGTTTCTAGGGTCTGGGAAACACTTCAGGCGGTTCGGCGCTCGAAACGGCTTCGGACGGATTTTCGTGCGCATCTACGGCACCTGTGCATGAAAATGTTCAGATGCGCGTTTTAGGACATTTCGAGATGCTTTTCGGTTAAAAACGGTTTTGGGGAGTTTCTAGGGTTTGGAAAACACTTCAGGCAGTTCGGCGCTCGAAACGGCTCCGGACGGATTTTCGTGCGCATCTACGGCACCTGTGCACGAAAATGTTCAGATGCGCGTTTTAGGACATTTCGAGATGCTTTTTGGTTAAAAACGGTTTTGGAGAGTTTCAAGGGTCTGGGAAACACTTCAGGCAGTTCGGCGCTCGAAACGGCTCCGGACGGATTTTCGTGCGCATCTACTGCACCTGTGCACGAAAATGTTGAGATGCGCGTTTTAGGACATTTCGAGATGCTTTTCTGTTAAAAACGGTTTTGGGGAGTTTCTAGGGTCTGGGAAACACTTCAGGCAGTTCGGCGCTCGAAACGGCTCCGGACGGATTTTCGTGCGCATCTACTGCACCTGTGCACGAAAATGTTCAGATGCGCGTTTTAGGACATTTCGAGATGCTTTTCTGTTAAAAACGGTTTTGGGGAGTTTCTAGGGTCTGGGAAACACTTCAGGCAGTTCGGCGCTCGAAATGGCTCCGGACGGATTTTCGTGCGCATCTACTGCACCTGTGCACGAAAATATTCAGATGCGCGTTTTAGGACATTTCGAGATGCTTTTCTGTTAAAAACGGTTTTGGGGAGTTTCTAGGGTCTGGGAAACACTTCAGGCAGTTCGGCGCTCGAAACGGCTCCGGACGGATTTTCGTGCGCATCTACGGCACCTGTGCACGAAAATGTTGAGATGCGCGTTTTAGGACATTTCGAGATGCTTTTCTGTTAAAAACGGTTTTGGGGAGTTTCTAGGGTCTGGGAAACACTTCAGGCAGTTCGGCGCTCGAAACGGCTCCGGACGGATTTTCGTTCGCATCTACTGCACCTGTGCACGAAAATGTTCAGATGCGCGTTTTAGGACATTTCGAGATGCTTTTCGGTTAAAAACGGTTTTGGGGAGATTCTAGGGTCTGGAAAACACTTCAGGCAGTTCGGCGCTCGAAACGGCTCCGGACGGATTTTCGTGCGCATCTACGGCACCTGTGCACGAAAATGTTCAGATGCGCGTTTTAGGACATTTCGAGATGCTTTTCTGTTAAAAACGGTTTTGGGGAGTTTCTAGGGTCTGGGAAACACTTCAGGCAGTTCGGCGCTCGAAACGGCTCCGGACGGATTTTCGTGCGCATCTACTGCACCTGTGCACGAAAATGTTCAGATGCGCGTTTTAGGACATTTCGAGATGCTTTTCTGTTAAAAACGGTTTTGGGGAGTTTCTAGGGTCTGGGAAACACTTCAGGCAGTTCGGCGCTCGAAACGGCTCCGGACGGATTTTCGTGCGCATCTACTGCACCTGTGCACGAAAATATTCAGATGCGCGTTTTAGGACATTTCGAGATGCTTTTCTGTTAAAAACGGTTTTGGGGAGTTTCTAGGGTCTGGGAAATACTTCAGGCAGTTCGGCGCTCGAAACGGCTCCGGACGGATTTTCGTGCGCATCTACGGCACCTGTGCACGAAAATGTTGAGATGCGCGTTTTAGGACATTTCGAGATGCTTTTCTGTTAAAAACGGTTTTGGGGAGTTTCTAGGGTCTGGGAAACACTTCAGGCAGTTCGGCGCTCGAAACCGCTCCGGACGGATTTTCGTGCGCATCTACGGCACCTGTGCACGAAAATGTTGAGATGCGCGTTTTAGGACATTTCGAGATGCTTTTCTGTTAAAAACGGTTTTGTGGAGTTTCTAGGGTCTGGGAAACACTTCAGGCAGTTCGGCGCTCGAAACGGCTCCGGACGGATTTTCGTGCGCATCTACTGCACCTGTGCACGAAAATGTTCAGATGCGCGTTTTAGGACATTTCGAGATGCTTTTCTGTTAAAAACGGTTTTGGGGAGTTTCTAGGGTCTGGGAAACACTTTAGGCAGTTCGGCGCTCGAAACGGCTCCGGATGGATTTTCGTGCGCATCTACGGCACCTGTGCACGAAAATGTTCAGATGCGCGTTTTAGGACATTTCGAGATGCTTTTCGGTTAAAAACGGTTTTGGGGAGATTCTAGGGTCTGGAAAACACTTCAGGCAGTTCGGCGCTCGAAACGGCTCCGGACGGATTTTCGTGCGCATCTACGGCACCTGTGCACGAAAATGTTCAGATGCGCGTTTTAGGACATTTCGAGATGCTTTTCTGTTAAAAACGGTTTTGGGCAGTTTCTAGGGTCTGGGAAACACTTCAGGCAGTTCGGCGCTCGAAACGGCTCCGGACGGATTTTCGTGCGCATCTACTGCACCTGTGCACGAAAATGTTCAGATGCGCGTTTTAGGACATTTCGAGATGCTTTTCTGTTAAAAACGGTTTTGGGGAGTTTCTAGGGTCTGGGAAACACTTCAGGAAGTTCGGCGCTCGAAACGGCTCCGGACGGATTTTCGTGCGCATCTACGGCACCTGTGCACGAAAATGTTGAGATGCGCGTTTTAGGACATTTCGAGATGCTTTTCTGTTAAAAACGGTTTTGGGGAGTTTCTAGGGTCTGGGAAACACTTCAGGCAGTTCGGCGCTCGAAACCGCTCCGGACGGATTTTCGTGCGCATCAACGGCACCTGTGCACGAAAATGTTCAGATGCGCGTTTTAGGACATTTCGAGATGCTTTTCTGTTAAAAACGGTTTTGGGGAGTTTCTAGGGTCTGGGAAACACTTCAGGCGGTTCGGCGCTCGAAACGGCTCCGGACGGATTTTCGTGCGCATCTACTGCACCTGTGCACGAAAATGTTCAGATGCGCGTTTTAGGACATTTCGAGATGCTTTTCGGTTAAAAACGGTTTTGGGGAGATTCTAGGGTCTGGAAAACACTTCAGGCAGTTCGGCGCTCGAAACGGCTCCGGACGGATTTTCGTGCGCATCTACGGCACCTGTGCACGAAAATGTTCAAATGCGCGTTTTAGGACATTTCGAGATGCTTTTCTGTTAAAAACGGTTTTGGGGAGTTTCTAGGGTCTGGGAAACACTTCAGGCAGTTCGGCGGTCGAAACGGCTCCGGACGGATTTTCGTGCGCATCTACTGCACCTGTGCACGAAAATGTTCAGATGCGCGTTTTAGGACATTTCGAGATGCTTTTCTGTTAAAAACGGTTTTGGGGAGTTTCTAGGGTCTGGGAAACACTTCAGGCAGTTCGGCGCTCGAAACGGCTCCGGACGGATTTTCGTGCGCATCTACTGCACCTGTGCACGAAAATGTTGAGATGCGCGTTTTAGGACATTTCGAGATGCTTTTCTGTTAAAAACGGTTTTGGGGAGTTTCTAGGGTCTGGGAAACACTTCAGGCAGTTCGGCGCTCGAAACGGCTTCGGACGGATTTTCGTGCGCATCTACGGCACCTGTGCACGAAAATGTTGAGATGCGCGTTTTAGGACATTTCGAGATGCTTTTCTGTTAAAAACGGTTTTGGGGAGTTTCTAGGGTCTGGGAAACACTTCAGGCAGTTCGGCGCTCGAAACCGCTCCGGACGGATTTTCGTGCGCATCTACGGCACCTGTGCACGAAAATGTTCAGATGCGCGTTTTAGGACATTTCGAGATGCTTTTCTGTTAAAAACGGTTTTGGGGAGTTTCTAGGGTCTGGGAAACACTTCAGCCGGTTCGGCGCTCGAAACGGCTTCGGACGGATTTTCGTGCGCATCTACGGCACCTGTGCATGAAAATGTTCAGATGCGCGTTTTAGGACATTTCGAGATGCTTTTCGGTAAAAAACGGTTTTGGGGAGTTTCTAGGGTTTGGAAAACACTTCAGGCAGTTCGGCGCTCGAAACGGCTCCGGACGGATTTTCGTGCGCATCTAAGGCACCTGTGCACGAAAATGTTCAGATGCGCGTTTTAGGACATTTCGAGATGCTTTTTGGTTAAAAACGGTTTTGGGGAGTTTCAAGGGTCTGGGAAACACTTCAGGCAGTTCGGCGCTCGAAACGGCTCCGGACGGATTTTCGTGCGCATCTACTGCACCTGTGCACGAAAATGTTCAGATGCGCGTTTTAGGACATTTCGAGATGCTTTTCTGTTAAAAACGGTTTTGGGGAGTTTCTAGGGTCTGGGAAACACTTCAGGCAGTTCGGCGCTCGAAACGGCTCCGGACGGATTTTCGTGCGCATCTACGGCACCTGTGCACGAAAATGTTCAGATGCGCGTTTTAGGACATTTCGAGATGCTTTTCTGTTAAAAACGGTTTTGGGGAGTTTCTAGGGTCTGGGAAACACTTCAGGCGGTTCGGCGCTCGAAACGGCTTCGGACGGATTTTCGTGCGCATCTACGGCACCTGTGCATGAAAATGTTCAGATGCGCGTTTTAGGACATTTCGAGATGCTTTTCGGTTAAAAACGGTTTTGGGGAGTTTCTAGGGTTTGGAAAACACTTCAGGCAGTTCGGCGCTCGAAACGGCTCCGGACGGATTTTCGTGCGCATCTACGGCACCTGTGCACGAAAATGTTCAGATGCGCGTTTTAGGACATTTCGAGATGCTTTTTGGTTAAAAACGGTTTTGGAGAGTTTCAAGGGTCTGGGAAACACTTCAGGCAGTTCGGCGCTCGAAACGGCTCCGGACGGATTTTCGTGCGCATCTACTGCACCTGTGCACGAAAATGTTCAGATGCGCGTTTTAGGACATTTCGAGATGCTTTTCTGTTAAAAACGGTTTTGGGGAGTTTCTAGGGTCTGGGAAACACTTCAGGCAGTTCGGCGCTCGAAACGGCTCCGGACGGATTTTCGTGCGCATCTACTGCACCTGTGCACGAAAATATTCAGATGCGCGTTTTAGGACATTTCGAGATGCTTTTCTGTTAAAAACGGTTTTGGGGAGTTTCTAGGGTCTGGGAAACACTTCAGGCAGTTCGGCACTCGAAACGGCTCCGGACGGATTTTCGTGCGCATCTACGGCACCTGTGCACGAAAATGTTGAGATGCGCGTTTTAGGACATTTCGAGATGCTTTTCTGTTAAAAACGGTTTTGGGGAGTTTCTAGGGTCTGGGAAACACTTCAGGCAGTTCGGCGCTCGAAACCGCTCCGGACGGATTTTCGTGCGCATCTACGGCACCTGTGCACGAAAATGTTGAGATGCGCGTTTTAGGACATTTCGAGATGCTTTTCTGTTAAAAACGGTTTTGGGGAGTTTCTAGGGTCTGGGAAACACTTCAGGCAGTTCGGCGCTCGAAACGGCTCCGGACGGATTTTCGTGCGCATCTACTGCACCTGTGCACGAAAATGTTGAGATGCGCGTTTTAGGACATTTCGAGATGCTTTTCTGTTAAAAACGGTTTTGGGGAGTTTCTAGGGTCTGGGAAACACTTCAGGCAGTTCGGCGCTCGAAACGGCTCCGGATGGATTTTGGTGCGCATCTACGGCACCTGTGCACGAAAATGTTCAGATGCGCGTTTTAGGACATTTCGAGATGCTTTTCGGTTAAAAACGGTTTTGGGGAGTTTCTAGGGTCTGGGAAACACTTCAGGCAGTTCGGCGCTCGAAACGGCTCCGGACGGATTTTCGTGCGCATCTACTGCACCTGTGCACGAAAATGTTCAGATGCGCGTTTTAGGACATTTCGAGATGCTTTTCTGTTAAAAACGGTTTTGGGGAGTTTCTAGGGTCTGGGAAACACTTCAGGCAGTTCGGCGCTCGAAACGGCTCCGGACGGATTTTCGTGCGCATCTACGGCACCTGTGCACGAAAATGTTGAGATGCGCGTTTTAGGACATTTCGAGATGCTTTTCTGTTAAAAACGGTTTTGGGGAGTTTCTAGGGTCTGGGAAACACTTCAGGCAGTTCGGCGCTCGAAACCGCTCCGGACGGATTTTCGTGCGCATCTACGGCACCTGTGCACGAAAATGTTCAGATGCGCGTTTTAGGACATTTCGAGATGCTTTTCTGTTAAAAACGGTTTTGGGGAGTTTCTAGGGTCTGGGAAACACTTCAGGCGGTTCGGCGCTCGAAACGGCTCCGGACGGATTTTCGTGCGCATCTACTGCACCTGTGCACGAAAATGTTCAGATGCGCGTTTTAGGACATTTCGAGATGCTTTTCTGTTAAAAACGGTTTTGGGGAGTTTCAAGGGTCTGGGAAACACTTCAGGCAGTTCGGCGCTCGAAACGGCTCCGGACGGATTTTCGTGCGCATCTACTGCACCTGTGCACGAAAATGTTGAGATGCGCGTTTTAGGACATTTCGAGATGCTTTTCTGTTAAAAACGGTTTTGGGGAGTTTCTAGGGTCTGGGAAACACTTCAGGCAGTTCGGCGCTGGAAACCGCTCCGGACGGATTTTCGTGCGCATCTACGGCACCTGTGCACGAAAATGTTCAGATGCGCGTTTTAGGACATTTCGAGATGCTTTTCTGTTAAAAACGGTTTTGGGGAGTTTCTAGGGTCTGGGAAACACTTCAGGCGGTTCGGCGCTCGAAACGGCTTCGGACGGATTTTCGTGCGCATCTACGGCACCTGTGCATGAAAATGTTCAGATGCGCGTTTTAGGACATTTCGAGATGCTTTTCGGTTAAAAACGGTTTTGGGGAGTTTCTAGGGTTTGGAAAACACTTCAGGCAGTTCGGCGCTCGAAACGGCTCCGGACGGATTTTCGTGCGCATCTACGGCACCTGTGCACGAAAATGTTCAGATGCGCGTTTTAGGACATTTCGAGATGCTTTTTGGTTAAAAACGGTTTTGGAGAGTTTCAAGGGTCTGGGAAACACTTCAGGCAGTTCGGCGCTCGAAACGGCTCCGGACGGATTTTCGTGCGCATCTACTGCACCTGTGCACGAAAATGTTGAGATGCGCGTTTTAGGACATTTCGAGATGCTTTTCTGTTAAAAACGGTTTTGGGGAGTTTCTAGGGTCTGGGAAACACTTCAGGCAGTTCGGCGCTCGAAACGGCTCCGGACGGATTTTCGTGCGCATCTACTGCACCTGTGCACGAAAATGTTCAGATGCGCGTTTTAGGACATTTCGAGATGCTTTTCTGTTAAAAACGGTTTTGGGGAGTTTCTAGGGTCTGGGAAACACTTCAGGCAGTTCGGCGCTCGAAATGGCTCCGGACGGATTTTCGTGCGCATCTACTGCACCTGTGCACGAAAATATTCAGATGCGCGTTTTAGGACATTTCGAGATGCTTTTCTGTTAAAAACGGTTTTGGGGAGTTTCTAGGGTCTGGGAAACACTTCAGGCAGTTCGGCGCTCGAAACGGCTCCGGACGGATTTTCGTGCGCATCTACGGCACCTGTGCACGAAAATGTTGAGATGCGCGTTTTAGGACATTTCGAGATGCTTTTCTGTTAAAAACGGTTTTGGGGAGTTTCTAGGGTCTGGGAAACACTTCAGGCAGTTCGGCGCTCGAAACGGCTCCGGACGGATTTTCGTTCGCATCTACTGCACCTGTGCACGAAAATGTTCAGATGCGCGTTTTAGGACATTTCGAGATGCTTTTCGGTTAAAAACGGTTTTGGGGAGATTCTAGGGTCTGGAAAACACTTCAGGCAGTTCGGCGCTCGAAACGGCTCCGGACGGATTTTCGTGCGCATCTACGGCACCTGTGCACGAAAATGTTCAGATGCGCGTTTTAGGACATTTCGAGATGCTTTTCTGTTAAAAACGGTTTTGGGGAGTTTCTAGGGTCTGGGAAACACTTCAGGCAGTTCGGCGCTGGAAACCGCTCCGGACGGATTTTCGTGCGCATCTACGGCACCTGTGCACGAAAATGTTCAGATGCGCGTTTTAGGACATTTCGAGATGCTTTTCTGTTAAAAACGGTTTTGGGGAGTTTCTAGGGTCTGGGAAACACTTCAGGCGGTTCGGCGCTCGAAACGGCTTCGGACGGATTTTCGTGCGCATCTACGGCACCTGTGCATGAAAATGTTCAGATGCGCGTTTTAGGACATTTCGAGATGCTTTTCGGTTAAAAACGGTTTTGGGGAGTTTCTAGGGTTTGGAAAACACTTCAGGCAGTTCGGCGCTCGAAACGGCTCCGGACGGATTTTCGTGCGCATCTACGGCACCTGTGCACGAAAATGTTCAGATGCGCGTTTTAGGACATTTCGAGATGCTTTTTGGTTAAAAACGGTTTTGGAGAGTTTCAAGGGTCTGGGAAACACTTCAGGCAGTTCGGCGCTCGAAACGGCTCCGGACGGATTTTCGTGCGCATCTACTGCACCTGTGCACGAAAATGTTGAGATGCGCGTTTTAGGACATTTCGAGATGCTTTTCTGTTAAAAACGGTTTTGGGGAGTTTCTAGGGTCTGGGAAACACTTCAGGCAGTTCGGCGCTCGAAACGGCTCCGGACGGATTTTCGTGCGCATCTACTGCACCTGTGCACGAAAATGTTCAGATGCGCGTTTTAGGACATTTCGAGATGCTTTTCTGTTAAAAACGGTTTTGGGGAGTTTCTAGGGTCTGGGAAACACTTCAGGCAGTTCGGCGCTCGAAATGGCTCCGGACGGATTTTCGTGCGCATCTACTGCACCTGTGCACGAAAATATTCAGATGCGCGTTTTAGGACATTTCGAGATGCTTTTCTGTTAAAAACGGTTTTGGGGAGTTTCTAGGGTCTGGGAAACACTTCAGGCAGTTCGGCGCTCGAAACGGCTCCGGACGGATTTTCGTGCGCATCTACGGCACCTGTGCACGAAAATGTTGAGATGCGCGTTTTAGGACATTTCGAGATGCTTTTCTGTTAAAAACGGTTTTGGGGAGTTTCTAGGGTCTGGGAAACACTTCAGGCAGTTCGGCGCTCGAAACGGCTCCGGACGGATTTTCGTTCGCATCTACTGCACCTGTGCACGAAAATGTTCAGATGCGCGTTTTAGGACATTTCGAGATGCTTTTCGGTTAAAAACGGTTTTGGGGAGATTCTAGGGTCTGGAAAACACTTCAGGCAGTTCGGCGCTCGAAACGGCTCCGGACGGATTTTCGTGCGCATCTACGGCACCTGTGCACGAAAATGTTCAGATGCGCGTTTTAGGACATTTCGAGATGCTTTTCTGTTAAAAACGGTTTTGGGGAGTTTCTAGGGTCTGGGAAACACTTCAGGCAGTTCGGCGCTCGAAACGGCTCCGGACGGATTTTCGTGCGCATCTACTGCACCTGTGCACGAAAATGTTCAGATGCGCGTTTTAGGACATTTCGAGATGCTTTTCTGTTAAAAACGGTTTTGGGGAGTTTCAAGGGTCTGGGAAACACTTCAGGCAGTTCGGCGCTCGAAACGGCTCCGGACGGATTTTCGTGCGCATCTACTGCACCTGTGCACGAAAATGTTGAGATGCGCGTTTTAGGACATTTCGAGATGCTTTTCTGTTAAAAACGGTTTTGGGGAGTTTCTAGGGTCTGGGAAACACTTCAGGCAGTTCGGCGCTGGAAACCGCTCCGGACGGATTTTCGTGCGCATCTACGGCACCTGTGCACGAAAATGTTCAGATGCGCGTTTTAGGACATTTCGAGATGCTTTTCTGTTAAAAACGGTTTTGGGGAGTTTCTAGGGTCTGGGAAACACTTCAGGCGGTTCGGCGCTCGAAACGGCTTCGGACGGATTTTCGTGCGCATCTACGGCACCTGTGCATGAAAATGTTCAGATGCGCGTTTTAGGACATTTCGAGATGCTTTTCGGTTAAAAACGGTTTTGGGGAGTTTCTAGGGTTTGGAAAACACTTCAGGCAGTTCGGCGCTCGAAACGGCTCCGGACGGATTTTCGTGCGCATCTACGGCACCTGTGCACGAAAATGTTCAGATGCGCGTTTTAGGACATTTCGAGATGCTTTTTGGTTAAAAACGGTTTTGGAGAGTTTCAAGGGTCTGGGAAACACTTCAGGCAGTTCGGCGCTCGAAACGGCTCCGGACGGATTTTCGTGCGCATCTACTGCACCTGTGCACGAAAATGTTGAGATGCGCGTTTTAGGACATTTCGAGATGCTTTTCTGTTAAAAACGGTTTTGGGGAGTTTCTAGGGTCTGGGAAACACTTCAGGCAGTTCGGCGCTCGAAACGGCTCCGGACGGATTTTCGTGCGCATCTACTGCACCTGTGCACGAAAATGTTCAGATGCGCGTTTTAGGACATTTCGAGATGCTTTTCTGTTAAAAACGGTTTTGGGGAGTTTCTAGGGTCTGGGAAACACTTCAGGCAGTTCGGCGCTCGAAACGGCTCCGGACGGATTTTCGTGCGCATCTACTGCACCTGTGCACGAAAATATTCAGATGCGCGTTTTAGGACATTTCGAGATGCTTTTCTGTTAAAAACGGTTTTGGGGAGTTTCTAGGGTCTGGGAAACACTTCAGGCAGTTCGGCGCTCGAAACGGCTCCGGACGGATTTTCGTGCGCATCTACGGCACCTGTGCACGAAAATGTTGAGATGCGCGTTTTAGGACATTTCGAGATGCTTTTCTGTTAAAAACGGTTTTGGGGAGTTTCTAGGGTCTGGGAAACACTTCAGGCAGTTCGGCGCTCGAAACGGCTCCGGACGGATTTTCGTTCGCATCTACTGCACCTGTGCACGAAAATGTTCAGATGCGCGTTTTAGGACATTTCGAGATGCTTTTCGGTTAAAAACGGTTTTGGGGAGATTCTAGGGTCTGGAAAACACTTCAGGCAGTTCGGCGCTCGAAACGGCTCCGGACGGATTTTCGTGCGCATCTACGGCACCTGTGCACGAAAATGTTCAGATGCGCGTTTTAGGACATTTCGAGATGCTTTTCTGTTAAAAACGGTTTTGGGGAGTTTCTAGGGTCTGGGAAACACTTCAGGCAGTTCGGCGCTCGAAACGGCTCCGGACGGATTTTCGTGCGCATCTACTGCACCTGTGCACGAAAATGTTCAGATGCGCGTTTTAGGACATTTCGAGATGCTTTTCTGTTAAAAACGGTTTTGGGGAGTTTCTAGGGTCTGGGAAACACTTCAGGCAGTTCGGCGCTCGAAACGGCTCCGGACGGATTTTCGTGCGCATCTACTGCACCTGTGCACGAAAATGTTCAGATGCGCGTTTTAGGACATTTCGAGATGCTTTTCTGTTAAAAACGGTTTTGGGGAGTTTCTAGGGTCTGGGAAACACTTCAGGCAGTTCGGCGCTCGAAACGGCTCCGGACGGATTTTCGTGCGCATCTACTGCACCTGTGCACGAAAATATTCAGATGCGCGTTTTAGGACATTTCGAGATGCTTTTCTGTTAAAAACGGTTTTGGGGAGTTTCTAGGGTCTGGGAAATACTTCAGGCAGTTCGGCGCTCGAAACGGCTCCGGACGGATTTTCGTGCGCATCTACGGCACCTGTGCACGAAAATGTTGAGATGCGCGTTTTAGGACATTTCGAGATGCTTTTCTGTTAAAAACGGTTTTGGGGAGTTTCTAGGGTCTGGGAAACACTTCAGGCAGTTCGGCGCTCGAAACCGCTCCGGACGGATTTTCGTGCGCATCTACGGCACCTGTGCACGAAAATGTTGAGATGCGCGTTTTAGGACATTTCGAGATGCTTTTCTGTTAAAAACGGTTTTGTGGAGTTTCTAGGGTCTGGGAAACACTTCAGGCAGTTCGGCGCTCGAAACGGCTCCGGACGGATTTTCGTGCGCATCTACTGCACCTGTGCACGAAAATGTTCAGATGCGCGTTTTAGGACATTTCGAGATGCTTTTCTGTTAAAAACGGTTTTGGGGAGTTTCTAGGGTCTGGGAAACACTTCAGGCAGTTCGGCGCTCGAAACGGCTCCGGATGGATTTTCGTGCGCATCTACGGCACCTGTGCACGAAATTGTTCAGATGCGCGTTTTAGGACATTTCGAGATGCTTTTCGGTTAAAAACGGTTTTGGGGAGATTCTAGGGTCTGGAAAACACTTCAGGCAGTTCTGCGCTCGAAACGGCTCCGGACGGATTTTCGTGCGCATCTACGGCACCTGTGCACGAAAATGTTCAGATGCGCGTTTTAGGACATTTCGAGATGCTTTTCTGTTAAAAACGGTTTTGGGCAGTTTCTAGGGTCTGGGAAACACTTCAGGCAGTTCGGCGCTCGAAACGGCTCCGGACGGATTTTCGTGCGCATCTACTGCACCTGTGCACGAAAATGTTCAGATGCGCGTTTTAGGACATTTCGAGATGCTTTTCTGTTAAAAACGGTTTTGGGGAGTTTCTAGGGTCTGGGAAACACTTCAGGCAGTTCGGCCCTCGAAACGGCTCCGGACGGATTTTCGTGCGCATCTACGGCACCTGTGCACGAAAATGTTGAGATGCGCGTTTTAGGACATTTCGAGATGCTTTTCTGTTAAAAACGGTTTTGGGGAGTTTCTAGGGTCTGGGAAACACTTCAGGCAGTTCGGCGCTCGAAACCGCTCCGGACGGATTTTCGTGCGCATCTACGGCACCTGTGCACGAAAATGTTCAGATGCGCGTTTTAGGACATTTCGAGATGCTTTTCTGTTAAAAACGGTTTTGGGGAGTTTCTAGGGTCTGGGAAACACTTCAGGCGGTTCGGCGCTCGAAACGGCTCCGGACGGATTTTCGTGCGCATCTACTGCACCTGTGCACGAAAATGTTCAGATGCGCGTTTTAGGACATTTCGAGATGCTTTTCGGTTAAAAACGGTTTTGGGGAGATTCTAGGGTCTGGAAAACACTTCAGGCAGTTCGGCGCTCGAAACGGCTCCGGACGGATTTTCGTGCGCATCTACGGCACCTGTGCACGAAAATGGTCAGATGCGCGTTTTAGGACATTTCGAGATGCTTTTCTGTTAAAAACGGTTTTGGGGAGTTTCAAGGGTCTGGGAAACACTTCAGGCAGTTCGGCGCTCGAAACGGCTCCGGACGGATTTTCGTGCGCATCTACTGCACCTGTGCACGAAAATGTTGAGATGCGCGTTTTAGGACATTTCGAGATGCTTTTCTGTTAAAAACGGTTTTGGGGAGTTTCTAGGGTCTGGGAAACACTTCAGGCAGTTCGGCGCTCGAAACCGCTCCGGACGGATTTTCGTGCGCATCTACGGCACCTGTGCACGAAAATGTTCAGATGCGCGTTTTAGGACATTTCGAGATGCTTTTCTGTTAAAAACGGTTTTGGGGAGTTTCTAGGGTCTGGGAAACACTTCAGGCGGTTCGGCGCTCGAAACGGCTTCGGACGGATTTTCGTGCGCATCTACGGCACCTGTGCATGAAAATGTTCAGATGCGCGTTTTAGGACATTTCGAGATGCTTTTCGGTTAAAAACGGTTTTGGGGAGTTTCTAGGGTTTGGAAAACACTTCAGGCAGTTCGGCGCTCGAAACGGCTCCGGACGGATTTTCGTGCGCATCTACGGCACCTGTGCACGAAAATGTTCAGATGCGCGTTTTAGGACATTTCGAGATGCTTTTTGGTTAAAAACGGTTTTGGAGAGTTTCAAGGGTCTGGGAAACACTTCAGGCAGTTCGGCGCTCGAAACGGCTCCGGACGGATTTTCGTGCGCATCTACTGCACCTGTGCACGAAAATGTTGAGATGCGCGTTTTAGGACATTTCGAGATGCTTTTCTGTTAAAAACGGTTTTGGGGAGTTTCTAGGGTCTGGGAAACACTTCAGGCAGTTCGGCGCTCGAAACGGCTCCGGACGGATTTTCGTGCGCATCTACTGCACCTGTGCACGAAAATGTTCAGATGCGCGTTTTAGGACATTTCGAGATGCTTTTCTGTTAAAAACGGTTTTGGGGAGTTTCTAGGGTCTGGGAAACACTTCAGGCAGTTCGGCGCTCGAAACGGCTCCGGACGGATTTTCGTGCGCATCTACTGCACCTGTGCACGAAAATATTCAGATGCGCGTTTTAGGACATTTCGAGATGCTTTTCTGTTAAAAACGGTTTTGGGGAGTTTCTAGGGTCTGGGAAACACTTCAGGCAGTTCGGCGCTCGAAACGGCTCCGGACGGATTTTCGTGCGCATCTACGGCACCTGTGCACGAAAATGTTGAGATGCGCGTTTTAGGACATTTCGAGATGCTTTTCTGTTAAAAACGGTTTTGGGGAGTTTCTAGGGTCTGGGAAACACTTCAGGCAGTTCGGCGCTCGAAACGGCTCCGGACGGATTTTCGTTCGCATCTACTGCACCTGTGCACGAAAATGTTCAGATGCGCGTTTTAGGACATTTCGAGATGCTTTTCGGTTAAAAACGGTTTTGGGGAGATTCTAGGGTCTGGAAAACACTTCAGGCAGTTCGGCGCTCGAAACGGCTCCGGACGGATTTTCGTGCGCATCTACGGCACCTGTGCACGAAAATGTTCAGATGCGCGTTTTAGGACATTTCGAGATGCTTTTCTGTTAAAAACGGTTTTGGGGAGTTTCTAGGGTCTGGGAAACACTTCAGGCAGTTCGGCGCTCGAAACGGCTCCGGACGGATTTTCGTGCGCATCTACTGCACCTGTGCACGAAAATGTTCAGATGCGCGTTTTAGGACATTTCGAGATGCTTTTCTGTTAAAAACGGTTTTGGGGAGTTTCTAGGGTCTGGGAAACACTTCAGGCAGTTCGGCGCTCGAAACGGCTCCGGACGGATTTTCGTGCGCATCTACTGCACCTGTGCACGAAAATGTTCAGATGCGCGTTTTAGGACATTTCGAGATGCTTTTCTGTTAAAAACGGTTTTGGGGAGTTTCTAGGGTCTGGGAAACACTTCAGGCAGTTCGGCGCTCGAAACGGCTCCGGACGGATTTTCGTGCGCATCTACTGCACCTGTGCACGAAAATATTCAGATGCGCGTTTTAGGACATTTCGAGATGCTTTTCTGTTAAAAACGGTTTTGGGGAGTTTCTAGGGTCTGGGAAACACTTCAGGCAGTTCGGCGCTCGAAACGGCTCCGGACGGATTTTCGTGCGCATCTACGGCACCTGTGCACGAAAATGTTGAGATGCGCGTTTTAGGACATTTCGAGATGCTTTTCTGTTAAAAACGGTTTTGGGGAGTTTCTAGGGTCTGGGAAACACTTCAGGCAGTTCGGCGCTCGAAACGGCTCCGGACGGATTTTCGTTCGCATCTACTGCACCTGTGCACGAAAATGTTCAGATGCGCGTTTTAGGACATTTCGAGATGCTTTTCGGTTAAAAACGGTTTTGGGGAGATTCTAGGGTCTGGAAAACACTTCAGGCAGTTCGGCGCTCGAAACGGCTCCGGACGGATTTTCGTGCGCATCTACGGCACCTGTGCACGAAAATGTTCAGATGCGCGTTTTAGGACATTTCGAGATGCTTTTCTGTTAAAAACGGTTTTGGGGAGTTTCTAGGGTCTGGGAAACACTTCAGGCAGTTCGGCGCTCGAAACGGCTCCGGACGGATTTTCGTGCGCATCTACTGCACCTGTGCACGAAAATGTTCAGATGCGCGTTTTAGGACATTTCGAGATGCTTTTCTGTTAAAAACGGTTTTGGGGAGTTTCTAGGGTCTGGGAAACACTTCAGGCAGTTCGGCGCTCGAAACGGCTCCGGACGGATTTTCGTGCGCATCTACTGCACCTGTGCACGAAAATATTCAGATGCGCGTTTTAGGACATTTCGAGATGCTTTTCTGTTAAAAACGGTTTTGGGGAGTTTCTAGGGTCTGGGAAATACTTCAGGCAGTTCGGCGCTCGAAACGGCTCCGGACGGATTTTCGTGCGCATCTACGGCACCTGTGCACGAAAATGTTGAGATGCGCGTTTTAGGACATTTCGAGATGCTTTTCTGTTAAAAACGGTTTTGGGGAGTTTCTAGGGTCTGGGAAACACTTCAGGCAGTTCGGCGCTCGAAACCGCTCCGGACGGATTTTCGTGCGCATCTACGGCACCTGTGCACGAAAATGTTGAGATGCGCGTTTTAGGACATTTCGAGATGCTTTTCTGTTAAAAACGGTTTTGGGTAGTTTCTAGGGTCTGGGAAACACTTCAGGCAGTTCGGCGCTCGAAACGGCTCCGGACGGATTTTCGTGCGCATCTACTGCACCTGTGCACGAAAATGTTCAGATGCGCGTTTTAGGACATTTCGAGATGCTTTTCTGTTAAAAACGGTTTTGGGGAGTTTCTAGGGTCTGGGAAACACTTCAGGCAGTTCGGCGCTCGAAACGGCTCCGGACGGATTTTCGTGCGCATCTACGGCACCTGTGCACGAAAATGTTGAGATGCGCGTTTTAGGACATTTCGAGATGCTTTTCTGTTAAAAACGGTTTTGGGGAGTTTCTAGGGTCTGGGAAACACTTCAGGCAGTTCGGCGCTCGAAACCGCTCCGGACGGATTTTCGTGCGCATCTACGGCACCTGTGCACGAAAATGTTCAGATGCGCGTTTTAGGACATTTCGAGATGCTTTTCTGTTAAAAACGGTTTTGGGGAGTTTCTAGGGTCTGGGAAACACTTCAGGCGGTTCGGCGCTCGAAACGGCTCCGGACGGATTTTCGTGCGCATCTACGGCACCTGTGCACGAAAATGTTGAGATGCGCGTTTTAGGACATTTCGAGATGCTTTTCTGTTAAAAACGGTTTTGGGGAGTTTCTAGGGTCTGGGAAACACTTCAGGCAGTTCGGCGCTCGAAACCGCTCCGGACGGATTTTCGTGCGCATCTACGGCACCTGTGCACGAAAATGTTGAGATGCGCGTTTTAGGACATTTCGAGATGCTTTTCTGTTAAAAACGGTTTTGGGCAGTTTCTAGGGTCTGGGAAACACTTCAGGCAGTTCGGCGCTCGAAACGGCTCCGGACGGATTTTCGTGCGCATCTACTGCACCTGTGCACGAAAATGTTCAGATGCGCGTTTTAGGACATTTCGAGATGCTTTTCTGTTAAAAACGGTTTTGGGGAGTTTCTAGGGTCTGGGAAACACTTCAGGCAGTTCGGCGCTCGAAACGGCTCCGGACGGATTTTCGTGCGCATCTACGGCACCTGTGCACGAAAATGTTGAGATGCGCGTTTTAGGACATTTCGAGATGCTTTTCTGTTAAAAACGGTTTTGGGGAGTTTCTAGGGTCTGGGAAACACTTCAGGCAGTTCGGCGCTCGAAACCGCTCCGGACGGATTTTCGTGCGCATCTACGGCACCTGTGCACGAAAATGTTCAGATGCGCGTTTTAGGAGATTTCGAGATGCTTTTCTGTTAAAAACGGTTTTGGGGAGTTTCTAGGGTCTGGGAAACACTTCAGGCAGTTCGGCGCTCGAAACGGCTCCGGACGGATTTTCGTGCGCATCTACTGCACCTGTGCACGAAAATGTTGAGATGCGCGTTTTAGGACATTTCGAGATGCTTTTCTGTTAAAAACGGTTTTGGGGAGATTCTAGGGTCTGGAAAACACTTCAGGCAGTTCGGCGCTCGAAACGGCTCCGGACGGATTTTCGTGCGCATCTACGGCACCTGTGCACGAAAATGTTCAGATGCGCGTTTTAGGACATTTCGAGATGCTTTTCTGTTAAAAACGGTTTTGGGGAGTTTCTAGGGTCTGGGAAACACTTCAGGCAGTTCGGCGCTCGAAACGGCTCCGGACGGATTTTCGTGCGCATCTACTGCACCTGTGCACGAAAATATTCAGATGCGCGTTTTAGGACATTTCGAGATGCTTTTCTGTTAAAAACGGTTTTGGGGAGTTTCTAGGGTCTGGGAAATACTTCAGGCAGTTCGGCGCTCGAAACGGCTCCGGACGGATTTTCGTGCGCATCTACGGCACCTGTGCACGAAAATGTTGAGATGCGCGTTTTAGGACATTTCGAGATGCTTTTCTGTTAAAAACGGTTTTGGGGAGTTTCTAGGGTCTGGGAAACACTTCAGGCAGTTCGGCGCTCGAAACCGCTCCGGACGGATTTTCGTGCGCATCTACGGCACCTGTGCACGAAAATGTTGAGATGCGCGTTTTAGGACATTTCGAGATGCTTTTCTGTTAAAAACGGTTTTGGGCAGTTTCTAGGGTCTGGGAAACACTTCAGGCAGTTCGGCGCTCGAAACGGCTCCGGACGGATTTTCGTGCGCATCTACTGCACCTGTGCACGAAAATGTTCAGATGCGCGTTTTAGGACATTTCGAGATGCTTTTCTGTTAAAAACGGTTTTGGGGAGTTTCTAGGGTCTGGGAAACACTTCAGGCAGTTCGGCGCTCGAAACCGCTCCGGACGGATTTTCGTGCGCATCTACGGCACCTGTGCACGAAAATGTTGAGATGCGCGTTTTAGGACATTTCGAGATGCTTTTCTGTTAAAAACGGTTTTGGGGAGTTTCTAGGGTCTGGGAAACACTTCAGGCAGTTCGGCGCTCGAAACCGCTCCGGACGGATTTTCGTGCGCATCTACGGCACCTGTGCACGAAAATGTTCAGATGCGCGTTTTAGGACATTTCGAGATGCTTTTCTGTTAAAAACGGTTTTGGGGAGTTTCTAGGGTCTGGGAAACACTTCAGGCGGTTCGGCGCTCGAAACGGCTCCGGACGGATTTTCGTGCGCATCTACTGCACCTGTGCACGAAAATGTTCAGATGCGCGTTTTAGGACATTTCGAGATGCTTTTCGGTTAAAAACGGTTTTGGGGAGATTCTAGGGTCTGGAAAACACTTCAGGCAGTTCGGCGCTCGAAACGGCTCCGGACGGATTTTCGTGCGCATCTACGGCACCTGTGCACGAAAATGTTCAGATGCGCGTTTTAGGACATTTCGAGATGCTTTTCTGTTAAAAACGGTTTTGGGGAGTTTCAAGGGTCTGGGAAACACTTCAGGCAGTTCGGCGCTCGAAACGGCTCCGGACGGATTTTCGTGCGCATCTACGGCACCTGTGCACGAAAATGTTCAGATGCGCGTTTTAGGACATTTCGAGATGCTTTTTGGTTAAAAACGGTTTTGGAGAGTTTCAAGGGTCTGGGAAACACTTCAGGCAGTTCGGCGCTCGAAACGGCTCCGGACGGATTTTCGTGCGCATCTACTGCACCTGTGCACGAAAATGTTGAGATGCGCGTTTTAGGACATTTCGAGATGCTTTTCTGTTAAAAACGGTTTTGGGGAGTTTCTAGGGTCTGGGAAACACTTCAGGCAGTTCGGCGCTCGAAACGGCTCCGGACGGATTTTCGTGCGCATCTACTGCACCTGTGCACGAAAATGTTCAGATGCGCGTTTTAGGACATTTCGAGATGCTTTTCTGTTAAAAACGGTTTTGGGGAGTTTCTAGGGTCTGGGAAACACTTCAGGCAGTTCGGCGCTCGAAACGGCTCCGGACGGATTTTCGTGCGCATCTACTGCACCTGTGCACGAAAATATTCAGATGCGCGTTTTAGGACATTTCGAGATGCTTTTCTGTTAAAAACGGTTTTGGGGAGTTTCTAGGGTCTGGGAAACACTTCAGGCAGTTCGGCGCTCGAAACGGCTCCGGACGGATTTTCGTGCGCATCTACGGCACCTGTGCACGAAAATGTTGAGATGCGCGTTTTAGGACATTTCGAGATGCTTTTCTGTTAAAAACGGTTTTGGGGAGTTTCTAGGGTCTGGGAAACACTTCAGGCAGTTCGGCGCTCGAAACGGCTCCGGACGGATTTTCGTTCGCATCTACTGCACCTGTGCACGAAAATGTTCAGATGCGCGTTTTAGGACATTTCGAGATGCTTTTCGGTTAAAAACGGTTTTGGGGAGATTCTAGGGTCTGGAAAACACTTCAGGCAGTTCGGCGCTCGAAACGGCTCCGGACGGATTTTCGTGCGCATCTACGGCACCTGTGCACGAAAATGTTCAGATGCGCGTTTTAGGACATTTCGAGATGCTTTTCTGTTAAAAACGGTTTTGGGGAGTTTCTAGGGTCTGGGAAACACTTCAGGCAGTTCGGCGCTCGAAACGGCTCCGGACGGATTTTCGTGCGCATCTACTGCACCTGTGCACGAAAATGTTCAGATGCGCGTTTTAGGACATTTCGAGATGCTTTTCTGTTAAAAACGGTTTTGGGGAGTTTCTAGGGTCTGGGAAACACTTCAGGCAGTTCGGCGCTCGAAACGGCTCCGGACGGATTTTCGTGCGCATCTACTGCACCTGTGCACGAAAATATTCAGATGCGCGTTTTAGGACATTTCGAGATGCTTTTCTGTTAAAAACGGTTTTGGGGAGTTTCTAGGGTCTGGGAAATACTTCAGGCAGTTCGGCGCTCGAAACGGCTCCGGACGGATTTTCGTGCGCATCTACGGCACCTGTGCACGAAAATGTTGAGATGCGCGTTTTAGGACATTTCGAGATGCTTTTCTGTTAAAAACGGTTTTGGGGAGTTTCTAGGGTCTGGGAAACACTTCAGGCAGTTCGGCGCTCGAAACCGCTCCGGACGGATTTTCGTGCGCATCTACGGCACCTGTGCACGAAAATGTTGAGATGCGCGTTTTAGGACATTTCGAGATGCTTTTCTGTTAAAAACGGTTTTGGGTAGTTTCTAGGGTCTGGGAAACACTTCAGGCAGTTCGGCGCTCGAAACGGCTCCGGACGGATTTTCGTGCGCATCTACTGCACCTGTGCACGAAAATGTTCAGATGCGCGTTTTAGGACATTTCGAGATGCTTTTCTGTTAAAAACGGTTTTGGGGAGTTTCTAGGGTCTGGGAAACACTTCAGGCAGTTCGGCGCTCGAAACGGCTCCGGACGGATTTTCGTGCGCATCTACGGCACCTGTGCACGAAAATGTTGAGATGCGCGTTTTAGGACATTTCGAGATGCTTTTCTGTTAAAAACGGTTTTGGGGAGTTTCTAGGGTCTGGGAAACACTTCAGGCAGTTCGGCGCTCGAAACCGCTCCGGACGGATTTTCGTGCGCATCTACGGCACCTGTGCACGAAAATGTTCAGATGCGCGTTTTAGGACATTTCGAGATGCTTTTCTGTTAAAAACGGTTTTGGGGAGTTTCTAGGGTCTGGGAAACACTTCAGGCGGTTCGGCGCTCGAAACGGCTCCGGACGGATTTTCGTGCGCATCTACGGCACCTGTGCACGAAAATGTTGAGATGCGCGTTTTAGGACATTTCGAGATGCTTTTCTGTTAAAAACGGTTTTGGGGAGTTTCTAGGGTCTGGGAAACACTTCAGGCAGTTCGGCGCTCGAAACCGCTCCGGACGGATTTTCGTGCGCATCTACGGCACCTGTGCACGAAAATGTTGAGATGCGCGTTTTAGGACATTTCGAGATGCTTTTCTGTTAAAAACGGTTTTGGGCAGTTTCTAGGGTCTGGGAAACACTTCAGGCAGTTCGGCGCTCGAAACGGCTCCGGACGGATTTTCGTGCGCATCTACTGCACCTGTGCACGAAAATGTTCAGATGCGCGTTTTAGGACATTTCGAGATGCTTTTCTGTTAAAAACGGTTTTGGGGAGTTTCTAGGGTCTGGGAAACACTTCAGGCAGTTCGGCGCTCGAAACGGCTCCGGACGGATTTTCGTGCGCATCTACGGCACCTGTGCACGAAAATGTTGAGATGCGCGTTTTAGGACATTTCGAGATGCTTTTCTGTTAAAAACGGTTTTGGGGAGTTTCTAGGGTCTGGGAAACACTTCAGGCAGTTCGGCGCTCGAAACCGCTCCGGACGGATTTTCGTGCGCATCTACGGCACCTGTGCACGAAAATGTTCAGATGCGCGTTTTAGGAGATTTCGAGATGCTTTTCTGTTAAAAACGGTTTTGGGGAGTTTCTAGGGTCTGGGAAACACTTCAGGCAGTTCGGCGCTCGAAACGGCTCCGGACGGATTTTCGTGCGCATCTACTGCACCTGTGCACGAAAATGTTGAGATGCGCGTTTTAGGACATTTCGAGATGCTTTTCTGTTAAAAACGGTTTTGGGGAGATTCTAGGGTCTGGAAAACACTTCAGGCAGTTCGGCGCTCGAAACGGCTCCGGACGGATTTTCGTGCGCATCTACGGCACCTGTGCACGAAAATGTTCAGATGCGCGTTTTAGGACATTTCGAGATGCTTTTCTGTTAAAAACGGTTTTGGGGAGTTTCTAGGGTCTGGGAAACACTTCAGGCAGTTCGGCGCTCGAAACGGCTCCGGACGGATTTTCGTGCGCATCTACTGCACCTGTGCACGAAAATATTCAGATGCGCGTTTTAGGACATTTCGAGATGCTTTTCTGTTAAAAACGGTTTTGGGGAGTTTCTAGGGTCTGGGAAATACTTCAGGCAGTTCGGCGCTCGAAACGGCTCCGGACGGATTTTCGTGCGCATCTACGGCACCTGTGCACGAAAATGTTGAGATGCGCGTTTTAGGACATTTCGAGATGCTTTTCTGTTAAAAACGGTTTTGGGGAGTTTCTAGGGTCTGGGAAACACTTCAGGCAGTTCGGCGCTCGAAACCGCTCCGGACGGATTTTCGTGCGCATCTACGGCACCTGTGCACGAAAATGTTGAGATGCGCGTTTTAGGACATTTCGAGATGCTTTTCTGTTAAAAACGGTTTTGGGCAGTTTCTAGGGTCTGGGAAACACTTCAGGCAGTTCGGCGCTCGAAACGGCTCCGGACGGATTTTCGTGCGCATCTACTGCACCTGTGCACGAAAATGTTCAGATGCGCGTTTTAGGACATTTCGAGATGCTTTTCTGTTAAAAACGGTTTTGGGGAGTTTCTAGGGTCTGGGAAACACTTCAGGCAGTTCGGCGCTCGAAACGGCTCCGGACGGATTTTCGTGCGCATCTACGGCACCTGTGCACGAAAATGTTGAGATGCGCGTTTTAGGACATTTCGAGATGCTTTTCTGTTAAAAACGGTTTTGGGGAGTTTCTAGGGTCTGGGAAACACTTCAGGCAGTTCGGCGCTCGAAACCGCTCCGGACGGATTTTCGTGCGCATCTACGGCACCTGTGCACGAAAATGTTCAGATGCGCGTTTTAGGACATTTCGAGATGCTTTTCTGTTAAAAACGGTTTTGGGGAGTTTCTAGGGTCTGGGAAACACTTCAGGCGGTTCGGCGCTCGAAACGGCTCCGGACGGATTTTCGTGCGCATCTACTGCACCTGTGCACGAAAATGTTCAGATGCGCGTTTTAGGACATTTCGAGATGCTTTTCGGTTAAAAACGGTTTTGGGGAGATTCTAGGGTCTGGAAAACACTTCAGGCAGTTCGGCGCTCGAAACGGCTCCGGACGGATTTTCGTGCGCATCTACGGCACCTGTGCACGAAAATGTTCAGATGCGCGTTTTAGGACATTTCGAGATGCTTTTCTGTTAAAAACGGTTTTGGGGAGTTTCAAGGGTCTGGGAAACACTTCAGGCAGTTCGGCGCTCGAAACGGCTCCGGACGGATTTTCGTGCGCATCTACGGCACCTGTGCACGAAAATGTTCAGATGCGCGTTTTAGGACATTTCGAGATGCTTTTTGGTTAAAAACGGTTTTGGAGAGTTTCAAGGGTCTGGGAAACACTTCAGGCAGTTCGGCGCTCGAAACGGCTCCGGACGGATTTTCGTGCGCATCTACTGCACCTGTGCACGAAAATGTTGAGATGCGCGTTTTAGGACATTTCGAGATGCTTTTCTGTTAAAAACGGTTTTGGGGAGTTTCTAGGGTCTGGGAAACACTTCAGGCAGTTCGGCGCTCGAAACGGCTCCGGACGGATTTTCGTGCGCATCTACTGCACCTGTGCACGAAAATGTTCAGATGCGCGTTTTAGGACATTTCGAGATGCTTTTCTGTTAAAAACGGTTTTGGGGAGTTTCTAGGGTCTGGGAAACACTTCAGGCAGTTCGGCGCTCGAAACGGCTCCGGACGGATTTTCGTGCGCATCTACTGCACCTGTGCACGAAAATATTCAGATGCGCGTTTTAGGACATTTCGAGATGCTTTTCTGTTAAAAACGGTTTTGGGGAGTTTCTAGGGTCTGGGAAACACTTCAGGCAGTTCGGCGCTCGAAACGGCTCCGGACGGATTTTCGTGCGCATCTACGGCACCTGTGCACGAAAATGTTGAGATGCGCGTTTTAGGACATTTCGAGATGCTTTTCTGTTAAAAACGGTTTTGGGGAGTTTCTAGGGTCTGGGAAACACTTCAGGCAGTTCGGCGCTCGAAACGGCTCCGGACGGATTTTCGTTCGCATCTACTGCACCTGTGCACGAAAATGTTCAGATGCGCGTTTTAGGACATTTCGAGATGCTTTTCGGTTAAAAACGGTTTTGGGGAGATTCTAGGGTCTGGTAAACACTTCAGGCAGTTCGGCGCTCGAAACGGCTCCGGACGGATTTTCGTGCGCATCTACGGCACCTGTGCACGAAAATGTTCAGATGCGCGTTTTAGGACATTTCGAGATGCTTTTCTGTTAAAAACGGTTTTGGGGAGTTTCTAGGGTCTGGGAAACACTTCAGGCAGTTCGGCGCTCGAAACGGCTCCGGACGGATTTTCGTGCGCATCTACTGCACCTGTGCACGAAAATGTTCAGATGCGCGTTTTAGGACATTTCGAGATGCTTTTCTGTTAAAAACGGTTTTGGGGAGTTTCTAGGGTCTGGGAAACACTTCAGGCAGTTCGGCGCTCGAAACGGCTCCGGACGGATTTTCGTGCGCATCTACTGCACCTGTGCACGAAAATATTCAGATGCTCGTTTTAGGACATTTCGAGATGCTTTTCTGTTAAAAACGGTTTTGGGGAGTTTCTAGGGTCTGGGAAATACTTCAGGCAGTTCGGCGCTCGAAACGGCTCCGGACGGATTTTCGTGCGCATCTACGGCACCTGTGCACGAAAATGTTGAGATGCGCGTTTTAGGACATTTCGAGATGCTTTTCTGTTAAAAACGGTTTTGGGGAGTTTCTAGGGTCTGGGAAACACTTCAGGCAGTTCGGCGCTCGAAACCGCTCCGGACGGATTTTCGTGCGCATCTACGGCACCTGTGCACGAAAATGTTGAGATGCGCGTTTTAGGACATTTCGAGATGCTTTTCTGTTAAAAACGGTTTTGGGCAGTTTCTAGGGTCTGGGAAACACTTCAGGCAGTTCGGCGCTCGAAACGGCTCCGGACGGATTTTCGTGCGCATCTACTGCACCTGTGCACGAAAATGTTCAGATGCGCGTTTTAGGACATTTCGAGATGCTTTTCTGTTAAAAACGGTTTTGGGGAGTTTCTAGGGTCTGGGAAACACTTCAGGCAGTTCGGCGCTCGAAACGGCTCCGGACGGATTTTCGTGCGCATCTACGGCACCTGTGCACGAAAATGTTGAGATGCGCGTTTTAGGACATTTCGAGATGCTTTTCTGTTAAAAACGGTTTTGGGGAGTTTCTAGGGTCTGGTAAACACTTCAGGCAGTTCGGCGCTCGAAACCGCTCCGGACGGATTTTCGTGCGCATCTACGGCACCTGTGCACGAAAATGTTCAGATGCGCGTTTTAGGACATTTCGAGATGCTTTTCTGTTAAAAACGGTTTTGGGGAGTTTCTAGGGTCTGGGAAACACTTCAGGCGGTTCGGCGCTCGAAACGGCTCCGGACGGATTTTCGTGCGCATCTACGGCACCTGTGCACGAAAATGTTGAGATGCGCGTTTTAGGACATTTCGAGATGCTTTTCTGTTAAAAACGGTTTTGGGGAGTTTCTAGGGTCTGGGAAACACTTCAGGCAGTTCGGCGCTCGAAACCGCTCCGGACGGATTTTCGTGCGCATCTACGGCACCTGTGCACGAAAATGTTGAGATGCGCGTTTTAGGACATTTCGAGATGCTTTTCTGTTAAAAACGGTTTTGGGCAGTTTCTAGGGTCTGGGAAACACTTCAGGCAGTTCGGCGCTCGAAACGGCTCCGGACGGATTTTCGTGCGCATCTACTGCACCTGTGCACGAAAATGTTCAGATGCGCGTTTTAGGACATTTCGAGATGCTTTTCTGTTAAAAACGGTTTTGGGGAGTTTCTAGGGTCTGGGAAACACTTCAGGCAGTTCGGCGCTCGAAACGGCTCCGGACGGATTTTCGTGCGCATCTACGGCACCTGTGCACGAAAATGTTGAGATGCGCGTTTTAGGACATTTCGAGATGCTTTTCTGTTAAAAACGGTTTTGGGGAGTTTCTAGGGTCTGGGAAACACTTCAGGCAGTTCGGCGCTCGAAACCGCTCCGGACGGATTTTCGTGCGCATCTACGGCACCTGTGCACGAAAATGTTCAGATGCGCGTTTTAGGAGATTTCGAGATGCTTTTCTGTTAAAAACGGTTTTGGGGAGTTTCTAGGGTCTGGGAAACACTTCAGGCAGTTCGGCGCTCGAAACGGCTCCGGACGGATTTTCGTGCGCATCTACTGCACCTGTGCACGAAAATGTTGAGATGCGCGTTTTAGGACATTTCGAGATGCTTTTCTGTTAAAAACGGTTTTGGGGATATTCTAGGGTCTGGAAAACACTTCAGGCAGTTCGGCGCTCGAAACGGCTCCGGACGGATTTTCGTGCGCATCTACGGCACCTGTGCACGAAAATGTTCAGATGCGCGTTTTAGGACATTTCGAGATGCTTTTCTGTTAAAAACGGTTTTGGGGAGTTTCTAGGGTCTGGGAAACACTTCAGGCAGTTCGGCGCTCGAAACGGCTCCGGACGGATTTTCGTGCGCATCTACTGCACCTGTGCACGAAAATATTCAGATGCGCGTTTTAGGACATTTCGAGATGCTTTTCTGTTAAAAACGGTTTTGGGGAGTTTCTAGGGTCTGGGAAATACTTCAGGCAGTTCGGCGCTCGAAACGGCTCCGGACGGATTTTCGTGCGCATCTACGGCACCTGTGCACGAAAATGTTGAGATGCGCGTTTTAGGACATTTCGAGATGCTTTTCTGTTAAAAACGGTTTTGGGGAGTTTCTAGGGTCTGGGAAACACTTCAGGCAGTTCGGCGCTCGAAACCGCTCCGGACGGATTTTCGTGCGCATCTACGGCACCTGTGCACGAAAATGTTGAGATGCGCGTTTTAGGACATTTCGAGATGCTTTTCTGTTAAAAACGGTTTTGGGCAGTTTCTAGGGTCTGGGAAACACTTCAGGCAGTTCGGCGCTCGAAACGGCTCCGGACGGATTTTCGTGCGCATCTACTGCACCTGTGCACGAAAATGTTCAGATGCGCGTTTTAGGACATTTCGAGATGCTTTTCTGTTAAAAACGGTTTTGGGGAGTTTCTAGGGTCTGGGAAACACTTCAGGCAGTTCGGCGCTCGAAACGGCTCCGGACGGATTTTCGTGCGCATCTACGGCACCTGTGCACGAAAATGTTGAGATGCGCGTTTTAGGACATTTCGAGATGCTTTTCTGTTAAAAACGGTTTTGGGGAGTTTCTAGGGTCTGGGAAACACTTCAGGCAGTTCGGCGCTCGAAACCGCTCCGGACGGATTTTCGTGCGCATCTACGGCACCTGTGCACGAAAATGTTCAGATGCGCGTTTTAGGACATTTCGAGATGCTTTTCTGTTAAAAACGGTTTTGGGGAGTTTCTAGGGTCTGGGAAACACTTCAGGCGGTTCGGCGCTCGAAACGGCTCCGGACGGATTTTCGTGCGCATCTACTGCACCTGTGCACGAAAATGTTGAGATGCGCGTTTTAGGACATTTCGAGATGCTTTTCTGTTAAAAACGGTTTTGGGGAGTTTCTAGGGTCTGGGAAATACTTCAGGCAGTTCGGCGCTCGAAACGGCTCCGGACGGATTTTCGTGCACATCTACGGCACCTGTGCACGAAAATGTTGAGATGCGCGTTTTAGGACATTTCGAGATGCTTTTCTGTTAAAAACGGTTTTGGGGAGTTTCTAGGGTCTGGGAAACACTTCAGGCAGTTCGGCGCTCGAAACCGCTCCGGACGGATTTTCGTGCGCATCTACGGCACCTGTGCACGAAAATGTTGAGATGCGCGTTTTAGGACATTTCGAGATGCTTTTCTGTTAAAAACGGTTTTGGGCAGTTTCTAGGGTCTGGGAAACACTTCAGGCAGTTCGGCGCTCGAAACGGCTCCGGACGGATTTTCGTGCGCATCTACTGCACCTGTGCACGAAAATGTTCAGATGCGCGTTTTAGGACATTTCGAGATGCTTTTCGGTTAAAAACGGTTTTGGGGAGATTCTAGGGTCTGGAAAACACTTCAGGCAGTTCGGCGCTCGAAACGGCTCCGGACGGATTTTCGTGCGCATCTACGGCACCTGTGCACGAAAATGTTCAGATGCGCGTTTTAGGACATTTCGAGATGCTTTTCTGTTAAAAACGGTTTTGGGGAGTTTCAAGGGTCTGGGAAACACTTCAGGCAGTTCGGCGCTCGAAACGGCTCCGGACGGATTTTCGTGCGCATCTACGGCACCTGTGCACGAAAATGTTCAGATGCGCGTTTTAGGACATTTCGAGATGCTTTTTGGTTAAAAACGGTTTTGGAGAGTTTCAAGGGTCTGGGAAACACTTCAGGCAGTTCGGCGCTCGAAACGGCTCCGGACGGATTTTCGTGCGCATCTACTGCACCTGTGCACGAAAATGTTGAGATGCGCGTTTTAGGACATTTCGAGATGCTTTTCTGTTAAAAACGGTTTTGGGGAGTTTCTAGGGTCTGGGAAACACTTCAGGCAGTTCGGCGCTCGAAACGGCTCCGGACGGATTTTCGTGCGCATCTACTGCACCTGTGCACGAAAATGTTCAGATGCGCGTTTTAGGACATTTCGAGATGCTTTTCTGTTAAAAACGGTTTTGGGGAGTTTCTAGGGTCTGGGAAACACTTCAGGCAGTTCGGCGCTCGAAACGGCTCCGGACGGATTTTCGTGCGCATCTACTGCACCTGTGCACGAAAATATTCAGATGCGCGTTTTAGGACATTTCGAGATGCTTTTCTGTTAAAAACGGTTTTGGGGAGTTTCTAGGGTCTGGGAAACACTTCAGGCAGTTCGGCGCTCGAAACGGCTCCGGACGGATTTTCGTGCGCATCTACGGCACCTGTGCACGAAAATGTTGAGATGCGCGTTTTAGGACATTTCGAGATGCTTTTCTGTTAAAAACGGTTTTGGGGAGTTTCTAGTGTCTGGGAAACACTTCAGGCAGTTCGGCGCTCGAAACGGCTCCGGACGGATTTTCGTTCGCATCTACTGCACCTGTGCACGAAAATGTTCAGATGCGCGTTTTAGGACATTTCGAGATGCTTTTCGGTTAAAAACGGTTTTGGGGAGATTCTAGGGTCTGGAAAACACTTCAGGCAGTTCGGCGCTCGAAACGGCTCCGGACGGATTTTCGTGCGCATCTACGGCACCTGTGCACGAAAATGTTCAGATGCGCGTTTTAGGACATTTCGAGATGCTTTTCTGTTAAAAACGGTTTTGGGGAGTTTCTAGGGTCTGGGAAACACTTCAGGCAGTTCGGCGCTCGAAACGGCTCCGGACGGATTTTCGTGCGCATCTACTGCACCTGTGCACGAAAATGTTCAGATGCGCGTTTTAGGACATTTCGAGATGCTTTTCTGTTAAAAACGGTTTTGGGGAGTTTCTAGGGTCTGGGAAACACTTCAGGCAGTTCGGCGCTCGAAACGGCTCCGGACGGATTTTCGTGCGCATCTACTGCACCTGTGCACGAAAATATTCAGATGCGCGTTTTAGGACATTTCGAGATGCTTTTCTGTTAAAAACGGTTTTGGGGAGTTTCTAGGGTCTGGGAAATACTTCAGGCAGTTCGGCGCTCGAAACGGCTCCGGACGGATTTTCGTGCGCATCTACGGCACCTGTGCACGAAAATGTTGAGATGCGCGTTTTAGGACATTTCGAGATGCTTTTCTGTTAAAAACGGTTTTGGGGAGTTTCTAGGGTCTGGGAAACACTTCAGGCAGTTCGGCGCTCGAAACCGCTCCGGACGGATTTTCGTGCGCATCTACGGCACCTGTGCACGAAAATGTTGAGATGCGCGTTTTAGGACATTTCGAGATGCTTTTCTGTTAAAAACGGTTTTGGGCAGTTTCTAGGGTCTGGGAAACACTTCAGGCAGTTCGGCGCTCGAAACGGCTCCGGACGGATTTTCGTGCGCATCTACTGCACCTGTGCACGAAAATGTTCAGATGCGCGTTTTAGGACATTTCGAGATGCTTTTCTGTTAAAAACGGTTTTGGGGAGTTTCTAGGGTCTGGGAAACACTTCAGGCAGTTCGGCGCTCGAAACGGCTCCGGACGGATTTTCGTGCGCATCTACGGCACCTGTGCACGAAAATGTTGAGATGCGCGTTTTAGGACATTTCGAGATGCTTTTCTGTTAAAAACGGTTTTGGGGAGTTTCTAGGGTCTGGGAAACACTTCAGGCAGTTCGGCGCTCGAAACCGCTCCGGACGGATTTTCGTGCGCATCTACGGCACCTGTGCTCGAAAATGTTCAGATGCGCGTTTTAGGACATTTCGAGATGCTTTTCTGTTAAAAACGGTTTTGGGGAGTTTCTAGGGTCTGGGAAACACTTCAGGCGGTTCGGCGCTCGAAACGGCTCCGGACGGATTTTCGTGCGCATCTACTGCACCTGTGCACGAAAATGTTCAGATGCGCGTTTTAGGACATTTCGAGATTCTTTTCGGTTAAAAACGGTTTTGGGGAGATTCTAGGGTCTGGAAAACACTTCAGGCAGTTCGGCGCTCGAAACGGCTCCGGACGGATTTTCGTGCGCATCTACGGCACCTGTGCACGAAAATGTTCAGATGCGCGTTTTAGGACATTTCGAGATGCTTTTCTGTTAAAAACGGTTTTGGGGAGTTTCAAGGGTCTGGGAAACACTTCAGGCAGTTCGGCGCTCGAAACGGCTCCGGACGGATTTTCGTGCGCATCTACTGCACCTGTGCACGAAAATGTTGAGATGCGCGTTTTAGGACATTTCGAGATGCTTTTCTGTTAAAAACGGTTTTGGGGAGTTTCTAGGGTCTGGGAAACACTTCAGGCAGTTCGGCGCTCGAAACCGCTCCGGACGGATTTTCGTGCGCATCTACGGCACCTGTGCACGAAAATGTTCAGATGCGCGTTTTAGGACATTTCGAGATGCTTTTCTGTTAAAAACGGTTTTGGGGAGTTTCTAGGGTCTGGGAAACACTTCAGGCGGTTCGGCGCTCGAAACGGCTTCGGACGGATTTTCGTGCGCATCTACGGCACCTGTGCACGAAAATCTTCAGATGCGCGTTTTAGGAGATTTCGAGATGCTTTTCTGTTAAAAACGGTTTTGGGGAGTTTCTAGGGTCTGGGAAACACTTCAGGCAGTTCGGCGCTCGAAACGGCTCCGGACGGATTTTCGTGCGCATCTACTGCACCTGTGCACGAAAATGTTGAGATGCGCGTTTTAGGACATTTCGAGATGCTTTTCTGTTAAAAACGGTTTTGGGGAGTTTCTAGGGTCTGGGAAACACTTCAGGCAGTTCGGCGCTCGAAACGGCTCCGGACGGATTTTCGTGCGCATCTACGGCACCTGTGCACGAAAATGTTGAGATGCGCGTTTTAGGACATTTCGAGATGCTTTTCTGTTAAAAACGGTTTTGGGGAGTTTCTAGGGTCTGGGAAACACTTCAGGCAGTTCGGCGCTCGAAACGGCTCCGGACGGATTTTCGTTCGCATCTACTGCACCTGTGCACGAAAATGTTCAGATGCGCGTTTTAGGACATTTCGAGATGCTTTTCGGTTAAAAACGGTTTTGGGGAGATTCTAGGGTCTGGAAAACACTTCAGGCAGTTCGGCGCTCGAAACGGCTCCGGACGGATTTTCGTGCGCATCTACGGCACCTGTGCACGAAAATGTTCAGATGCGCGTTTTAGGACATTTCGAGATGCTTTTCTGTTAAAAACGGTTTTGGGGAGTTTCTAGGGTCTGGGAAACACTTCAGGCAGTTCGGCGCTCGAAACGGCTCCGGACGGATTTTCGTGCGCATCTACTGCACCTGTGCACGAAAATGTTCAGATGCGCGTTTTAGGACATTTCGAGATGCTTTTCTGTTAAAAACGGTTTTGGGGAGTTTCTAGGGTCTGGGAAACACTTCAGGCAGTTCGGCGCTCGAAACGGCTCCGGACGGATTTTCGTGCGCATCTACTGCACCTGTGCACGAAAATATTCAGATGCGCGTTTTAGGACATTTCGAGATGCTTTTCTGTTAAAAACGGTTTTGGGGAGTTTCTAGGGTCTGGGAAATACTTCAGGCAGTTCGGCGCTCGAAACGGCTCCGGACGGATTTTCGTGCGCATCTACGGCACCTGTGCACGAAAATGTTGAGATGCGCGTTTTAGGACATTTCGAGATGCTTTTCTGTTAAAAACGGTTTTGGGGAGTTTCTAGGGTCTGGGAAACACTTCAGGCAGTTCGGCGCTCGAAACCGCTCCGGACGGATTTTCGTGCGCATCTACGGCACCTGTGCACGAAAATGTTGAGATGCGCGTTTTAGGACATTTCGAGATGCTTTTCTGTTAAAAACGGTTTTGGGCAGTTTCTAGGGTCTGGGAAACACTTCAGGCAGTTCGGCGCTCGAAACGGCTCCGGACGGATTTTCGTGCGCATCTACTGCACCTGTGCACGAAAATGTTCAGATGCGCGTTTTAGGACATTTCGAGATGCTTTTCTGTTAAAAACGGTTTTGGGGAGTTTCTAGGGTCTGGGAAACACTTCAGGCAGTTCGGCGCTCGAAACGGCTCCGGACGGATTTTCGTGCGCATCTACGGCACCTGTGCACGAAAATGTTGAGATGCGCGTTTTAGGACATTTCGAGATGCTTTTCTGTTAAAAACGGTTTTGGGGAGTTTCTAGGGTCTGGGAAACACTTCAGGCAGTTCGGCGCTCGAAACCGCTCCGGACGGATTTTCGTGCGCATCTACGGCACCTGTGCACGAAAATGTTCAGATGCGCGTTTTAGGACATTTCGAGATGCTTTTCTGTTAAAAACGGTTTTGGGGAGTTTCTAGGGTCTGGGAAACACTTCAGGCGGTTCGGCGCTCGAAACGGCTCCGGACGGATTTTCGTGCGCATCTACTGCACCTGTGCACGAAAATGTTCAGATGCGCGTTTTAGGACATTTCGAGATGCTTTTCGGTTAAAAACGGTTTTGGGGAGATTCTAGGGTCTGGAAAACACTTCAGGCAGTTCGGCGCTCGAAACGGCTCCGGACGGATTTTCGTGCGCATCTACGGCACCTGTGCACGAAAATGTTCAGATGCGCGTTTTAGGACATTTCGAGATGCTTTTCTGTTAAAAACGGTTTTGGGGAGTTTCAAGGGTCTGGGAAACACTTCAGGCAGTTCGGCGCTCGAAACGGCTCCGGACGGATTTTCGTGCGCATCTACTGCACCTGTGCACGAAAATGTTGAGATGCGCGTTTTAGGACATTTCGAGATGCTTTTCTGTTAAAAACGGTTTTGGGGAGTTTCTAGGGTCTGGGAAACACTTCAGGCAGTTCGGCGCTCGAAACCGCTCCGGACGGATTTTCGTGCGCATCTACGGCACCTGTGCACGAAAATGTTCAGATGCGCGTTTTAGGACATTTCGAGATGCTTTTCTGTTAAAAACGGTTTTGGGGAGTTTCTAGGGTCTGGGAAACACTTCAGGCGGTTCGGCGCTCGAAACGGCTTCGGACGGATTTTCGTGCGCATCTACGGCACCTGTGCACGAAAATGTTCAGATGCGCGTTTTAGGAGATTTCGAGATGCTTTTCTGTTAAAAACGGTTTTGGGGAGTTTCTAGGGTCTGGGAAACACTTCAGGCAGTTCGGCGCTCGAAACGGCTCCGGACGGATTTTCGTGCGCATCTACTGCACCTGTGCACGAAAATGTTGAGATGCGCGTTTTAGGACATTTCGAGATGCTTTTCTGTTAAAAACGGTTTTGGGGAGTTTCTAGGGTCTGGGAAACACTTCAGGCAGTTCGGCGCTCGAAACGGCTCCGGACGGATTTTCGTGCGCATCTACTGCACCTGTGCACGAAAATGTTCAGATGCGCGTTTTAGGACATTTCGAGATGCTTTTCTGTTAAAAACGGTTTTGGGGAGTTTCTAGGGTCTGGGAAACACTTCAGGCAGTTCGGCGCTCGAAACGGCTCCGGACGGATTTTCGTGCGCATCTACTGCACCTGTGCACGAAAATATTCAGATGCGCGTTTTAGGACATTTCGAGATGCTTTTCTGTTAAAAACGGTTTTGGGGAGTTTCTAGGGTCTGGGAAACACTTCAGGCAGTTCGGCGCTCGAAACGGCTCCGGACGGATTTTCGTGCGCATCTACGGCACCTGTGCACGAAAATGTTGAGATGCGCGTTTTAGGACATTTCGAGATGCTTTTCTGTTAAAAACGGTTTTGGGGAGTTTCTAGGGTCTGGGAAACACTTCAGGCAGTTCGGCGCTCGAAACGGCTCCGGACGGATTTTCGTTCGCATCTACTGCACCTGTGCACGAAAATGTTCAGATGCGCGTTTTAGGACATTTCGAGATGCTTTTCGGTTAAAAACGGTTTTGGGGAGATTCTAGGGTCTGGAAAACACTTCAGGCAGTTCGGCGCTCGAAACGGCTCCGGACGGATTTTCGTGCGCATCTACGGCACCTGTGCACGAAAATGTTCAGATGCGCGTTTTAGGAGATTTCGAGATGCTTTTCTGTTAAAAACGGTTTTGGGGAGTTTCTAGGGTCTGGGAAACACTTCAGGCAGTTCGGCGCTCGAAACGGCTCCGGACGGATTTTCGTGCGCATCTACTGCACCTGTGCACGAAAATGTTCAGATGCGCGTTTTAGGACATTTCGAGATGCTTTTCTGTTAAAAACGGTTTTGGGGAGTTTCTAGGGTCTGGGAAACACTTCAGGCAGTTCGGCGCTCGAAACGGCTCCGGACGGATTTTCGTGCGCATCTACTGCACCTGTGCACGAAAATATTCAGATGCGCGTTTTAGGACATTTCGAGATGCTTTTCTGTTAAAAACGGTTTTGGGGAGTTTCTAGGGTCTGGGAAACACTTCAGGCAGTTCGGCGCTCGAAACGGCTCCGGACGGATTTTCGTGCGCATCTACTGCACCTGTGCACGAAAATATTCAGATGCGCGTTTTAGGACATTTCGAGATGCTTTTCTGTTAAAAACGGTTTTGGGGAGTTTCTAGGGTCTGGGAAACACTTCAGGCAGTTCGGCGCTCGAAACGGCTCCGGACGGATTTTCGTGCGCATCTACGGCACCTGTGCACGAAAATGTTGAGATGCGCGTTTTAGGACATTTCGAGATGCTTTTCTGTTAAAAACGGTTTTGTGGAGTTTCTAGGGTCTGGGAAACACTTCAGGCAGTTCGGCGCTCGAAACGGCTCCGGACGGATTTTCGTGCGCATCTACTGCACCTGTGCACGAAAATGTTCAGATGCGCGTTTTAGGACATTTCGAGATGCTTTTCTGTTAAAAACGGTTTTGGGGAGTTTCTAGGGTCTGGGAAACACTTCAGGCAGTTCGGCGCTCGAAACGGCTCCGGATGGATTTTCGTGCGCATCTACGGCACCTGTGCACGAAAATGTTCAGATGCGCGTTTTAGGACATTTCGAGATGCTTTTCGGTTAAAAACGGTTTTGGGGAGATTCTAGGGTCTGGAAAACACTTCAGGCAGTTCGGCGCTCGAAACGGCTCCGGACGGATTTTCGTGCGCATCTACGGCACCTGTGCACGAAAATGTTCAGATGCGCGTTTTAGGACATTTCGAGATGCTTTTCTGTTAAAAACGGTTTTGGGCAGTTTCTAGGGTCTGGGAAACACTTCAGGCAGTTCGGCGCTCGAAACGGCTCCGGACGGATTTTCGTGCGCATCTACTGCACCTGTGCACGAAAATGTTCAGATGCGCGTTTTAGGACATTTCGAGATGCTTTTCTGTTAAAAACGGTTTTGGGGAGTTTCTAGGGTCTGGGAAACACTTCAGGCAGTTCGGCGCTCGAAACGGCTCCGGACGGATTTTCGTGCGCATCTACGGCACCTGTGCACGAAAATGTTGAGATGCGCGTTTTAGGACATTTCGAGATGCTTTTCTGTTAAAAACGGTTTTGTGGAGTTTCTAGGGTCTGGGAAACACTTCAGGCAGTTCGGCGCTCGAAACGGCTCCGAACGGATTTTCGTGCGCATCTACTGCACCTGTGCACGAAAATGTTCAGATGCGCGTTTTAGGACATTTCGAGATGCTTTTCTGTTAAAAACGGTTTTGGGGAGTTTCTAGGGTCTGGGAAACACTTCAGGCAGTTCGGCGCTCGAAACGGCTCCGGATGGATTTTCGTGCGCATCTACGGCACCTGTGCACGAAAATGTTCAGATGCGCGTTTTAGGACATTTCGAGATTCTTTTCGGTTAAAAACGGTTTTGGGGAGATTCTAGGGTCTGGAAAACACTTCAGGCAGTTCGGCGCTCGAAACGGCTCCGGACGGATTTTCGTGCGCATCTACGGCACCTGTGCACGAAAATGTTCAGATGCGCGTTTTAGGACATTTCGAGATGCTTTTCTGTTAAAAACGGTTTTGGGCAGTTTCTAGGGTCTGGGAAACACTTCAGGCAGTTCGGCGCTCGAAACCGCTCCGGACGGATTTTCGTGCGCATCTACGGCACCTGTGCACGAAAATGTTGAGATGCGCGTTTTAGGACATTTCGAGATGCTTTTCTGTTAAAAACGGTTTTGTGGAGTTTCTAGGGTCTGGGAAACACTTCAGGCAGTTCGGCGCTCGAAACGGCTCCGAACGGATTTTCGTGCGCATCTACTGCACCTGTGCACGAAAATGTTCAGATGCGCGTTTTAGGACATTTCGAGATGCTTTTCTGTTAAAAACGGTTTTGGGGAGTTTCTAGGGTCTGGGAAACACTTCAGGCAGTTCGGCGCTCGAAACGGCTCCGGATGGATTTTCGTGCGCATCTACGGCACCTGTGCACGAAAATGTTCAGATGCGCGTTTTAGGACATTTCGAGATTCTTTTCGGTTAAAAACGGTTTTGGGGAGATTCTAGGGTCTGGAAAACACTTCAGGCAGTTCGGCGCTCGAAACGGCTCCGGACGGATTTTCGTGCGCATCTACGGCACCTGTGCACGAAAATGTTCAGATGCGCGTTTTAGGACATTTCGAGATGCTTTTCTGTTAAAAACGGTTTTGGGCAGTTTCTAGGGTCTGGGAAACACTTCAGGCAGTTCGGCGCTCGAAACGGCTCCGGACGGATTTTCGTGCGCATCTACTGCACCTGTGCACGAAAATGTTCAGATGCGCGTTTTAGGACATTTCGAGATGCTTTTCTGTTAAAAACGGTTTTGGGGAGTTTCTAGGGTCTGGGAAACACTTCAGGCAGTTCGGCGCTCGAAACGGCTCCGGACGGATTTTCGTGCGCATCTACGGCACCTGTGCACGAAAATGTTGAGATGCGCGTTTTAGGACATTTCGAGATGCTTTTCTGTTAAAAACGGTTTTGGGGAGTTTCTAGGGTCTGGGAAACACTTCAGGCAGTTCGGCGCTCGAAACCGCTCCGGACGGATTTTCGTGCGCATCTACGGCACCTGTGCACGAAAATGTTCAGATGCGCGTTTTAGGACATTTCGAGATGCTTTTCTGTTAAAAACGGTTTTGGGGAGTTTCTAGGGTCTGGGAAACACTTCAGGCGGTTCGG
This sequence comes from Umbellularia californica, assembly GCA_028538565.1. NCBI lineage: Eukaryota > Viridiplantae > Streptophyta > Magnoliopsida > Laurales > Lauraceae > Umbellularia > Umbellularia californica. The sequence goes on from JAPQWN010000007.1 coordinate 47,450,945, forward strand.
CGCTCGAAACGGCTCCGGACGGATTTTCGTGCGCATCTACTGCACCTGTGCACGAAAATGTTCAGATGCGCGTTTTAGGACATTTCGAGATGCTTTTCGGTTAAAAACGGTTTTGGGGAGATTCTAGGGTCTGGAAAACACTTCAGGCAGTTCGGCGCTCGAAACGGCTCCGGACGGATTTTCGTGCGCATCTACGGCACCTGTGCACGAAAATGTTCAGATGCGCGTTTTAGGACATTTCGAGATGCTTTTCTGTTAAAAACGGTTTTGGGGAGTTTCAAGGGTCTGGGAAACACTTCAGGCAGTTCGGCGCTCGAAACGGCTCCGGACGGATTTTCGTGCGCATCTACTGCACCTGTGCACGAAAATGTTGAGATGCGCGTTTTAGGACATTTCGAGATGCTTTTCTGTTAAAAACGGTTTTGGGGAGTTTCTAGGGTCTGGGAAACACTTCAGGCAGTTCGGCGCTCGAAACCGCTCCGGACGGATTTTCGTGCGCATCTACGGCACCTGTGCACGAAAATGTTCAGATGCGCGTTTTAGGACATTTCGAGATGCTTTTCTGTTAAAAACGGTTTTGGGGAGTTTCTAGGGTCTGGGAAACACTTCAGGCGGTTCGGCGCTCGAAACGGCTTCGGACGGATTTTCGTGCGCATCTCCGGCACCTGTGCACGAAAATGTTCAGATGCGCGTTTTAGGAGATTTCGAGATGCTTTTCTGTTAAAAACGGTTTTGGGGAGTTTCTAGGGTCTGGGAAACACTTCAGGCAGTTCGGCGCTCGAAACGGCTCCGGACGGATTTTCGTGCGCATCTACTGCACCTGTGCACGAAAATGTTGAGATGCGCGTTTTAGGACATTTCGAGATGCTTTTCTGTTAAAAACGGTTTTGGGGAGTTTCTAGGGTCTGGGAAACACTTCAGGCAGTTCGGCGCTCGAAACGGCTCCGGACGGATTTTCGTGCGCATCTACGGCACCTGTGCACGAAAATGTTGAGATGCGCGTTTTAGGACATTTCGAGATGCTTTTCTGTTAAAAACGGTTTTGGGGAGTTTCTAGGGTCTGGGAAACACTTCAGGCAGTTCGGCGCTCGAAACGGCTCCGGACGGATTTTCGTTCGCATCTACTGCACCTGTGCACGAAAATGTTCAGATGCGCGTTTTAGGACATTTCGAGATGCTTTTCGGTTAAAAACGGTTTTGGGGAGATTCTAGGGTCTGGAAAACACTTCAGGCAGTTCGGCGCTCGAAACGGCTCCGGACGGATTTTCGTGCGCATCTACGGCACCTGTGCACGAAAATGTTCAGATGCGCGTTTTAGGACATTTCGAGATGCTTTTCTGTTAAAAACGGTTTTGGGGAGTTTCTAGGGTCTGGGAAACACTTCAGGCAGTTCGGCGCTCGAAACGGCTCCGGACGGATTTTCGTGCGCATCTACTGCACCTGTGCACGAAAATGTTCAGATGCGCGTTTTAGGACATTTCGAGATGCTTTTCTGTTAAAAACGGTTTTGGGGAGTTTCTAGGGTCTGGGAAACACTTCAGGCAGTTCGGCGCTCGAAACGGCTCCGGACGGATTTTCGTGCGCATCTACTGCACCTGTGCACGAAAATATTCAGATGCGCGTTTTAGGACATTTCGAGATGCTTTTCTGTTAAAAACGGTTTTGGGGAGTTTCTAGGGTCTGGGAAATACTTCAGGCAGTTCGGCGCTCGAAACGGCTCCGGACGGATTTTCGTGCGCATCTACGGCACCTGTGCACGAAAATGTTGAGATGCGCGTTTTAGGACATTTCGAGATGCTTTTCTGTTAAAAACGGTTTTGGGGAGTTTCTAGGGTCTGGGAAACACTTCAGGCAGTTCGGCGCTCGAAACCGCTCCGGACGGATTTTCGTGCGCATCTACGGCACCTGTGCACGAAAATGTTGAGATGCGCGTTTTAGGACATTTCGAGATGCTTTTCTGTTAAAAACGGTTTTGGGCAGTTTCTAGGGTCTGGGAAACACTTCAGGCAGTTCGGCGCTCGAAACGGCTCCGGACGGATTTTCGTGCGCATCTACTGCACCTGTGCACGAAAATGTTCAGATGCGCGTTTTAGGACATTTCGAGATGCTTTTCTGTTAAAAACGGTTTTGGGGAGTTTCTAGGGTCTGGGAAACACTTCAGGCAGTTCGGCGCTCGAAACGGCTCCGGACGGATTTTCGTGCGCATCTACGGCACCTGTGCACGAAAATGTTGAGATGCGCGTTTTAGGACATTTCGAGATGCTTTTCTGTTAAAAACGGTTTTGGGGAGTTTCTAGGGTCTGGGAAACACTTCAGGCAGTTCGGCGCTCGAAACCGCTCCGGACGGATTTTCGTGCGCATCTACGGCACCTGTGCACGAAAATGTTCAGATGCGCGTTTTAGGACATTTCGAGATGCTTTTCTGTTAAAAACGGTTTTGGGGAGTTTCTAGGGTCTGGGAAACACTTCAGGCGGTTCGGCGCTCGAAACGGCTCCGGACGGATTTTCGTGCGCATCTACTGCACCTGTGCACGAAAATGTTCAGATGCGCGTTTTAGGACATTTCGAGATGCTTTTCGGTTAAAAACGGTTTTGGGGAGATTCTAGGGTCTGGAAAACACTTCAGGCAGTTCGGCGCTCGAAACGGCTCCGGACGGATTTTCGTGCGCATCTACTGCACCTGTGCACGAAAATGTTGAGATGCGCGTTTTAGGACATTTCGAGATGCTTTTCTGTTAAAAACGGTTTTGGGGAGTTTCTAGGGTCTGGGAAACACTTCAGGCAGTTCGGCGCTCGAAACCGCTCCGGACGGATTTTCGTGCGCATCTACGGCACCTGTGCACGAAAATGTTCAGATGCGCGTTTTAGGACATTTCGAGATGCTTTTCTGTTAAAAACGGTTTTGGGGAGTTTCTAGGGTCTGGGAAACACTTCAGGCGGTTCGGCGCTCGAAACGGCTTCGGACGGATTTTCGTGCGCATCTACGGCACCTGTGCACGAAAATGTTCAGATGCGCGTTTTAGGAGATTTCGAGATGCTTTTCTGTTAAAAACGGTTTTGGGGAGTTTCTAGGGTCTGGGAAACACTTCAGGCAGTTCGGCGCTCGAAACGGCTCCGGACGGATTTTCGTGCGCATCTACTGCACCTGTGCACGAAAATGTTGAGATGCGCGTTTTAGGACATTTCGAGATGCTTTTCTGTTAAAAACGGTTTTGGGGAGTTTCTAGGGTCTGGGAAACACTTCAGGCAGTTCGGCGCTCGAAACGGCTCCGGACGGATTTTCGTGCGCATCTACTGCACCTGTGCACGAAAATGTTCAGATGCGCGTTTTAGGACATTTCGAGATGCTTTTCTGTTAAAAACGGTTTTGGGGAGTTTCTAGGGTCTGGGAAACACTTCAGGCAGTTCGGCGCTCGAAACGGCTCCGGACGGATTTTCGTGCGCATCTACTGCACCTGTGCACGAAAATATTCAGATGCGCGTTTTAGGACATTTCGAGATGCTTTTCTGTTAAAAACGGTTTTGGGGAGTTTCTAGGGTCTGGGAAACACTTCAGGCAGTTCGGCGCTCGAAACGGCTCCGGACGGATTTTCGTGCGCATCTACGGCACCTGTGCACGAAAATGTTGAGATGCGCGTTTTAGGACATTTCGAGATGCTTTTCTGTTAAAAACGGTTTTGGGGAGTTTCTAGGGTCTGGGAAACACTTCAGGCAGTTCGGCGCTCGAAACGGCTCCGGACGGATTTTCGTTCGCATCTACTGCACCTGTGCACGAAAATGTTCAGATGCGCGTTTTAGGACATTTCGAGATGCTTTTCGGTTAAAAACGGTTTTGGGGAGATTCTAGGGTCTGGAAAACACTTCAGGCAGTTCGGCGCTCGAAACGGCTCCGGACGGATTTTCGTGCGCATCTACGGCACCTGTGCACGAAAATGTTCAGATGCGCGTTTTAGGAGATTTCGAGATGCTTTTCTGTTAAAAACGGTTTTGGGGAGTTTCTAGGGTCTGGGAAACACTTCAGGCAGTTCGGCGCTCGAAACGGCTCCGGACGGATTTTCGTGCGCATCTACTGCACCTGTGCACGAAAATGTTCAGATGCGCGTTTTAGGACATTTCGAGATGCTTTTCTGTTAAAAACGGTTTTGGGGAGTTTCTAGGGTCTGGGAAACACTTCAGGCAGTTCGGCGCTCGAAACGGCTCCGGACGGATTTTCGTGCGCATCTACTGCACCTGTGCACGAAAATATTCAGATGCGCGTTTTAGGACATTTCGAGATGCTTTTCTGTTAAAAACGGTTTTGGGGAGTTTCTAGGGTCTGGGAAACACTTCAGGCAGTTCGGCGCTCGAAACGGCTCCGGACGGATTTTCGTGCGCATCTACTGCACCTGTGCACGAAAATATTCAGATGCGCGTTTTAGGACATTTCGAGATGCTTTTCTGTTAAAAACGGTTTTGGGGAGTTTCTAGGGTCTGGGAAACACTTCAGGCAGTTCGGCGCTCGAAACGGCTCCGGACGGATTTTCGTGCGCATCTACGGCACCTGTGCACGAAAATGTTGAGATGCGCGTTTTAGGACATTTCGAGATGCTTTTCTGTTAAAAACGGTTTTGTGGAGTTTCTAGGGTCTGGGAAACACTTCAGGCAGTTCGGCGCTCGAAACGGCTCCGGATGGATTTTCGTGCGCATCTACGGCACCTGTGCACGAAAATGTTCAGATGCGCGTTTTAGGACATTTCGAGATGCTTTTCGGTTAAAAACGGTTTTGGGGAGATTCTAGGGTCTGGAAAACACTTCAGGCAGTTCGGCGCTCGAAACGGCTCCGGACGGATTTTCGTGCGCATCTACGGCACCTGTGCACGAAAATGTTCAGATGCGCGTTTTAGGACATTTCGAGATGCTTTTCTGTTAAAAACGGTTTTGGGCAGTTTCTAGGGTCTGGGAAACACTTCAGGCAGTTCGGCGCTCGAAACGGCTCCGGACGGATTTTCGTGCGCATCTACTGCACCTGTGCACGAAAATGTTCAGATGCGCGTTTTAGGACATTTCGAGATGCTTTTCTGTTAAAAACGGTTTTGGGGAGTTTCTAGGGTCTGGGAAACACTTCAGGCAGTTCGGCGCTCGAAACGGCTCCGGACGGATTTTCGTGCGCATCTACGGCACCTGTGCACGAAAATGTTGAGATGCGCGTTTTAGGACATTTCGAGATGCTTTTCTGTTAAAAACGGTTTTGGGGAGTTTCTAGGGTCTGGGAAACACTTCAGGCAGTTCGGCGCTCGAAACCGCTCCGGACGGATTTTCGTGCGCATCAACGGCACCTGTGCACGAAAATGTTCAGATGCGCGTTTTAGGACATTTCGAGATGCTTTTCTGTTAAAAACGGTTTTGGGGAGTTTCTAGGGTCTGGGAAACACTTCAGGCAGTTCGGCGCTCGAAACGGCTCCGGACGGATTTTCGTGCGCATCTACGGCACCTGTGCACGAAAATGTTGAGATGCGCGTTTTAGGACATTTCGAGATGCTTTTCTGTTAAAAACGGTTTTGGGGAGTTTCTAGGGTCTGGGAAACACTTCAGGCAGTTCGGCGCTCGAAACCGCTCCGGACGGATTTTCGTGCGCATCTACGGCACCTGTGCACGAAAATGTTGAGATGCGCGTTTTAGGACATTTCGAGATGCTTTTCTGTTAAAAACGGTTTTGTGGAGTTTCTAGGGTCTGGGAAACACTTCAGGCAGTTCGGCGCTCGAAACGGCTCCGAACGGATTTTCGTGCGCATCTACTGCACCTGTGCACGAAAATGTTCAGATGCGCGTTTTAGGACATTTCGAGATGCTTTTCTGTTAAAAACGGTTTTGGGGAGTTTCTAGGGTCTGGGAAACACTTCAGGCAGTTCGACGCTCGAAACGGCTCCGGATGGATTTTCGTGCGCATCTACGGCACCTGTGCACGAAAATGTTCAGATGCGCGTTTTAGGACATTTCGAGATTCTTTTCGGTTAAAAACGGTTTTGGGGAGATTCTAGGGTCTGGAAAACACTTCAGGCAGTTCGGCGCTCGAAACGGCTCCGGACGGATTTTCGTGCGCATCTACGGCACCTGTGCACGAAAATGTTCAGATGCGCGTTTTAGGACATTTCGAGATGCTTTTCTGTTAAAAACGGTTTTGGGCAGTTTCTAGGGTCTGGGAAACACTTCAGGCAGTTCGGCGCTCGAAACGGCTCCGGACGGATTTTCGTGCGCATCTACTGCACCTGTGCACGAAAATGTTCAGATGCGCGTTTTAGGACATTTCGAGATGCTTTTCTGTTAAAAACGGTTTTGGGGAGTTTCTAGGGTCTGGGAAACACTTCAGGCAGTTCGGCGCTCGAAACGGCTCCGGACGGATTTTCGTGCGCATCTACGGCACCTGTGCACGAAAATGTTGAGATGCGCGTTTTAGGACATTTCGAGATGCTTTTCTGTTAAAAACGGTTTTGGGGAGTTTCTAGGGTCTGGGAAACACTTCAGGCAGTTCGGCGCTCGAAACCGCTCCGGACGGATTTTCGTGCGCATCTACGGCACCTGTGCACGAAAATGTTCAGATGCGCGTTTTAGGACATTTCGAGATGCTTTTCTGTTAAAAACGGTTTTGGGGAGTTTCTAGGGTCTGGGAAACACTTCAGGCGGTTCGGCGCTCGAAACGGCTCCGGACGGATTTTCGTGCGCATCTACTGCACCTGTGCACGAAAATGTTCAGATGCGCGTTTTAGGACATTTCGAGATGCTTTTCGGTTAAAAACGGTTTTGGGGAGATTCTAGGGTCTGGAAAACACTTCAGGCAGTTCGGCGCTCGAAACGGCTCCGGACGGATTTTCGTGCGCATCTACGGCACCTGTGCACGAAAATGTTCAGATGCGCGTTTTAGGACATTTCGAGATGCTTTTCTGTTAAAAACGGTTTTGGGGAGTTTCAAGGGTCTGGGAAACACTTCAGGCAGTTCGGCGCTCGAAACGGCTCCGGACGGATTTTCGTGCGCATCTACTGCACCTGTGCACGAAAATGTTGAGATGCGCGTTTTAGGACATTTCGAGATGCTTTTCTGTTAAAAACGGTTTTGGGGAGTTTCTAGGGTCTGGGAAACACTTCAGGCAGTTCGGCGCTCGAAACCGCTCCGGACGGATTTTCGTGCGCATCTACGGCACCTGTGCACGAAAATGTTCAGATGCGCGTTTTAGGACATTTCGAGATGCTTTTCTGTTAAAAACGGTTTTGGGGAGTTTCTAGGGTCTGGGAAACACTTCAGGCGGTTCGGCGCTCGAAACGGCTTCGGACGGATTTTCGTGCGCATCTCCGGCACCTGTGCACGAAAATGTTCAGATGCGCGTTTTAGGAGATTTCGAGATGCTTTTCTGTTAAAAACGGTTTTGGGGAGTTTCTAGGGTCTGGGAAACACTTCAGGCAGTTCGGCGCTCGAAACGGCTCCGGACGGATTTTCGTGCGCATCTACTGCACCTGTGCACGAAAATGTTGAGATGCGCGTTTTAGGACATTTCGAGATGCTTTTCTGTTAAAAACGGTTTTGGGGAGTTTCTAGGGTCTGGGAAACACTTCAGGCAGTTCGGCGCTCGAAACGGCTCCGGACGGATTTTCGTGCGCATCTACGGCACCTGTGCACGAAAATGTTGAGATGCGCGTTTTAGGACATTTCGAGATGCTTTTCTGTTAAAAACGGTTTTGGGGAGTTTCTAGGGTCTGGGAAACACTTCAGGCAGTTCGGCGCTCGAAACGGCTCCGGACGGATTTTCGTTCGCATCTACTGCACCTGTGCACGAAAATGTTCAGATGCGCGTTTTAGGACATTTCGAGATGCTTTTCGGTTAAAAACGGTTTTGGGGAGATTCTAGGGTCTGGAAAACACTTCAGGCAGTTCGGCGCTCGAAACGGCTCCGGACGGATTTTCGTGCGCATCTACGGCACCTGTGCACGAAAATGTTCAGATGCGCGTTTTAGGACATTTCGAGATGCTTTTCTGTTAAAAACGGTTTTGGGGAGTTTCTAGGGTCTGGGAAACACTTCAGGCAGTTCGGCGCTCGAAACGGCTCCGGACGGATTTTCGTGCGCATCTACTGCACCTGTGCACGAAAATGTTCAGATGCGCGTTTTAGGACATTTCGAGATGCTTTTCTGTTAAAAACGGTTTTGGGGAGTTTCTAGGGTCTGGGAAACACTTCAGGCAGTTCGGCGCTCGAAACGGCTCCGGACGGATTTTCGTGCGCATCTACTGCACCTGTGCACGAAAATATTCAGATGCGCGTTTTAGGACATTTCGAGATGCTTTTCTGTTAAAAACGGTTTTGGGGAGTTTCTAGGGTCTGGGAAATACTTCAGGCAGTTCGGCGCTCGAAACGGCTCCGGACGGATTTTCGTGCGCATCTACGGCACCTGTGCACGAAAATGTTGAGATGCGCGTTTTAGGACATTTCGAGATGCTTTTCTGTTAAAAACGGTTTTGGGGAGTTTCTAGGGTCTGGGAAACACTTCAGGCAGTTCGGCGCTCGAAACCGCTCCGGACGGATTTTCGTGCGCATCTACGGCACCTGTGCACGAAAATGTTCAGATGCGCGTTTTAGGACATTTCGAGATGCTTTTCTGTTAAAAACGGTTTTGGGCAGTTTCTAGGGTCTGGGAAACACTTCAGGCAGTTCGGCGCTCGAAACGGCTCCGGACGGATTTTCGTGCGCATCTACTGCACCTGTGCACGAAAATGTTCAGATGCGCGTTTTAGGACATTTCGAGATGCTTTTCTGTTAAAAACGGTTTTGGGGAGTTTCTAGGGTCTGGGAAACACTTCAGGCAGTTCGGCGCTCGAAACGGCTCCGGACGGATTTTCGTGCGCATCTACGGCACCTGTGCACGAAAATGTTGAGATGCGCGTTTTAGGACATTTCGAGATGCTTTTCTGTTAAAAACGGTTTTGGGGAGTTTCTAGGGTCTGGGAAACACTTCAGGCAGTTCGGCGCTCGAAACCGCTCCGGACGGATTTTCGTGCGCATCTACGGCACCTGTGCACGAAAATGTTCAGATGCGCGTTTTAGGACATTTCGAGATGCTTTTCTGTTAAAAACGGTTTTGGGGAGTTTCTAGGGTCTGGGAAACACTTCAGGCGGTTCGGCGCTCGAAACGGCTCCGGACGGATTTTCGTGCGCATCTACTGCACCTGTGCACGAAAATGTTCAGATGCGCGTTTTAGGACATTTCGAGATGCTTTTCGGTTAAAAACGGTTTTGGGGAGATTCTAGGGTCTGGAAAACACTTCAGGCAGTTCGGCGCTCGAAACGGCTCCGGACGGATTTTCGTGCGCATCTACTGCACCTGTGCACGAAAATGTTGAGATGCGCGTTTTAGGACATTTCGAGATGCTTTTCTGTTAAAAACGGTTTTGGGGAGTTTCTAGGGTCTGGGAAACACTTCAGGCAGTTCGGCGCTCGAAACCGCTCCGGACGGATTTTCGTGCGCATCTACGGCACCTGTGCACGAAAATGTTCAGATGCGCGTTTTAGGACATTTCGAGATGCTTTTCTGTTAAAAACGGTTTTGGGGAGTTTCTAGGGTCTGGGAAACACTTCAGGCGGTTCGGCGCTCGAAACGGCTTCGGACGGATTTTCGTGCGCATCTACGGCACCTGTGCACGAAAATGTTCAGATGCGCGTTTTAGGAGATTTCGAGATGCTTTTCTGTTAAAAACGGTTTTGGGGAGTTTCTAGGGTCTGGGAAACACTTCAGGCAGTTCGGCGCTCGAAACGGCTCCGGACGGATTTTCGTGCGCATCTACTGCACCTGTGCACGAAAATGTTGAGATGCGCGTTTTAGGACATTTCGAGATGCTTTTCTGTTAAAAACGGTTTTGGGGAGTTTCTAGGGTCTGGGAAACACTTCAGGCAGTTCGGCGCTCGAAACGGCTCCGGACGGATTTTCGTGCGCATCTACTGCACCTGTGCACGAAAATGTTCAGATGCGCGTTTTAGGACATTTCGAGATGCTTTTCTGTTAAAAACGGTTTTGGGGAGTTTCTAGGGTCTGGGAAACACTTCAGGCAGTTCGGCGCTCGAAACGGCTCCGGACGGATTTTCGTGCGCATCTACTGCACCTGTGCACGAAAATATTCAGATGCGCGTTTTAGGACATTTCGAGATGCTTTTCTGTTAAAAACGGTTTTGGGGAGTTTCTAGGGTCTGGGAAACACTTCAGGCAGTTCGGCGCTCGAAACGGCTCCGGACGGATTTTCGTGCGCATCTACGGCACCTGTGCACGAAAATGTTGAGATGCGCGTTTTAGGACATTTCGAGATGCTTTTCTGTTAAAAACGGTTTTGTGGAGTTTCTAGGGTCTGGGAAACACTTCAGGCAGTTCGGCGCTCGAAACGGCTCCGGATGGATTTTCGTGCGCATCTACGGCACCTGTGCACGAAAATGTTCAGATGCGCGTTTTAGGACATTTCGAGATGCTTTTCGGTTAAAAACGGTTTTGGGGAGATTCTAGGGTCTGGAAAACACTTCAGGCAGTTCGGCGCTCGAAACGGCTCCGGACGGATTTTCGTGCGCATCTACGGCACCTGTGCACGAAAATGTTCAGATGCGCGTTTTAGGACATTTCGAGATGCTTTTCTGTTAAAAACGGTTTTGGGCAGTTTCTAGGGTCTGGGAAACACTTCAGGCAGTTCGGCGCTCGAAACGGCTCCGGACGGATTTTCGTGCGCATCTACTGCACCTGTGCACGAAAATGTTCAGATGCGCGTTTTAGGACATTTCGAGATGCTTTTCTGTTAAAAACGGTTTTGGGGAGTTTCTAGGGTCTGGGAAACACTTCAGGCAGTTCGGCGCTCGAAACGGCTCCGGACGGATTTTCGTGCGCATCTACGGCACCTGTGCACGAAAATGTTGAGATGCGCGTTTTAGGACATTTCGAGATGCTTTTCTGTTAAAAACGGTTTTGGGGAGTTTCTAGGGTCTGGGAAACACTTCAGGCAGTTCGGCGCTCGAAACCGCTCCGGACGGATTTTCGTGCGCATCTACGGCACCTGTGCACGAAAATGTTCAGATGCGCGTTTTAGGACATTTCGAGATGCTTTTCTGTTAAAAACGGTTTTGGGGAGTTTCTAGGGTCTGGGAAACACTTCAGGCGGTTCGGCGCTCGAAACGGCTCCGGACGGATTTTCGTGCGCATCTACTGCACCTGTGCACGAAAATGTTCAGATGCGCGTTTTAGGACATTTCGAGATGCTTTTCGGTTAAAAACGGTTTTGGGGAGATTCTAGGGTCTGGAAAACACTTCAGGCAGTTCGGCGCTCGAAACGGCTCCGGACGGATTTTCGTGCGCATCTACGGCACCTGTGCACGAAAATGTTCAGATGCGCGTTTTAGGACATTTCGAGATGCTTTTCTGTTAAAAACGGTTTTGGGGAGTTTCAAGGGTCTGGGAAACACTTCAGGCAGTTCGGCGCTCGAAACGGCTCCGGACGGATTTTCGTGCGCATCTACTGCACCTGTGCACGAAAATGTTGAGATGCGCGTTTTAGGACATTTCGAGATGCTTTTCTGTTAAAAACGGTTTTGGGGAGTTTCTAGGGTCTGGGAAACACTTCAGGCAGTTCGGCGCTCGAAACCGCTCCGGACGGATTTTCGTGCGCATCTACGGCACCTGTGCACGAAAATGTTCAGATGCGCGTTTTAGGACATTTCGAGATGCTTTTCTGTTAAAAACGGTTTTGGGGAGTTTCTAGGGTCTGGGAAACACTTCAGGCGGTTCGGCGCTCGAAACGGCTTCGGACGGATTTTCGTGCGCATCTACGGCACCTGTGCACGAAAATGTTCAGATGCGCGTTTTAGGAGATTTCGAGATGCTTTTCTGTTAAAAACGGTTTTGGGGAGTTTCTAGGGTCTGGGAAACACTTCAGGCAGTTCGGCGCTCGAAACGGCTCCGGACGGATTTTCGTGCGCATCTACTGCACCTGTGCACGAAAATGTTGAGATGCGCGTTTTAGGACATTTCGAGATGCTTTTCTGTTAAAAACGGTTTTGGGGAGTTTCTAGGGTCTGGGAAACACTTCAGGCAGTTCGGCGCTCGAAACGGCTCCGGACGGATTTTCGTGCGCATCTACTGCACCTGTGCACGAAAATGTTCAGATGCGCGTTTTAGGACATTTCGAGATGCTTTTCTGTTAAAAACGGTTTTGGGGAGTTTCTAGGGTCTGGGAAACACTTCAGGCAGTTCGGCGCTCGAAACGGCTCCGGACGGATTTTCGTGCGCATCTACTGCACCTGTGCACGAAAATATTCAGATGCGCGTTTTAGGACATTTCGAGATGCTTTTCTGTTAAAAACGGTTTTGGGGAGTTTCTAGGGTCTGGGAAACACTTCAGGCAGTTCGGCGCTCGAAACGGCTCCGGACGGATTTTCGTGCGCATCTACGGCACCTGTGCACGAAAATGTTGAGATGCGCGTTTTAGGACATTTCGAGATGCTTTTCTGTTAAAAACGGTTTTGGGGAGTTTCTAGGGTCTGGGAAACACTTCAGGCAGTTCGGCGCTCGAAACGGCTCCGGACGGATTTTCGTTCGCATCTACTGCACCTGTGCACGAAAATGTTCAGATGCGCGTTTTAGGACATTTCGAGATGCTTTTCGGTTAAAAACGGTTTTGGGGAGATTCTAGGGTCTGGAAAACACTTCAGGCAGTTCGGCGCTCGAAACGGCTCCGGACGGATTTTCGTGCGCATCTACGGCACCTGTGCACGAAAATGTTCAGATGCGCGTTTTAGGAGATTTCGAGATGCTTTTCTGTTAAAAACGGTTTTGGGGAGTTTCTAGGGTCTAGGAAACACTTCAGGCAGTTCGGCGCTCGAAACGGCTCCGGACGGATTTTCGTGCGCATCTACTGCACCTGTGCACGAAAATGTTCAGATGCGCGTTTTAGGACATTTCGAGATGCTTTTCTGTTAAAAACGGTTTTGGGGAGTTTCTAGGGTCTGGGAAACACTTCAGGCAGTTCGGCGCTCGAAACGGCTCCGGACGGATTTTCGTGCGCATCTACTGCACCTGTGCACGAAAATATTCAGATGCGCGTTTTAGGACATTTCGAGATGCTTTTCTGTTAAAAACGGTTTTGGGGAGTTTCTAGGGTCTGGGAAACACTTCAGGCAGTTCGGCGCTCGAAACGGCTCCGGACGGATTTTCGTGCGCATCTACTGCACCTGTGCACGAAAATATTCAGATGCGCGTTTTAGGACATTTCGAGATGCTTTTCTGTTAAAAACGGTTTTGGGGAGTTTCTAGGGTCTGGGAAACACTTCAGGCAGTTCGGCGCTCGAAACGGCTCCGGACGGATTTTCGTGCGCATCTACGGCACCTGTGCACGAAAATGTTGAGATGCGCGTTTTAGGACATTTCGAGATGCTTTTCTGTTAAAAACGGTTTTGTGGAGTTTCTAGGGTCTGGGAAACACTTCAGGCAGTTCGGCGCTCGAAACGGCTCCGGATGGATTTTCGTGCGCATCTACGGCACCTGTGCACGAAAATGTTCAGATGCGCGTTTTAGGACATTTCGAGATGCTTTTCGGTTAAAAACGGTTTTGGGGAGATTCTAGGGTCTGGAAAACACTTCAGGCAGTTCGGCGCTCGAAACGGCTCCGGACGGATTTTCGTGCGCATCTACGGCACCTGTGCACGAAAATGTTCAGATGCGCGTTTTAGGACATTTCGAGATGCTTTTCTGTTAAAAACGGTTTTGGGCAGTTTCTAGGGTCTGGGAAACACTTCAGGCAGTTCGGCGCTCGAAACGGCTCCGGACGGATTTTCGTGCGCATCTACTGCACCTGTGCACGAAAATGTTCAGATGCGCGTTTTAGGACATTTCGAGATGCTTTTCTGTTAAAAACGGTTTTGGGGAGTTTCTAGGGTCTGGGAAACACTTCAGGCAGTTCGGCGCTCGAAACGGCTCCGGACGGATTTTCGTGCGCATCTACGGCACCTGTGCACGAAAATGTTGAGATGCGCGTTTTAGGACATTTCGAGATGCTTTTCTGTTAAAAACGGTTTTGGGGAGTTTCTAGGGTCTGGGAAACACTTCAGGCAGTTCGGCGCTCGAAACCGCTCCGGACGGATTTTCGTGCGCATCAACGGCACCTGTGCACGAAAATGTTCAGATGCGCGTTTTAGGACATTTCGAGATGCTTTTCTGTTAAAAACGGTTTTGGGGAGTTTCTAGGGTCTGGGAAACACTTCAGGCAGTTCGGCGCTCGAAACGGCTCCGGACGGATTTTCGTGCGCATCTACGGCACCTGTGCACGAAAATGTTGAGATGCGCGTTTTAGGACATTTCGAGATGCTTTTCTGTTAAAAACGGTTTTGGGGAGTTTCTAGGGTCTGGGAAACACTTCAGGCAGTTCGGCGCTCGAAACCGCTCCGGACGGATTTTCGTGCGCATCTACGGCACCTGTGCACGAAAATGTTGAGATGCGCGTTTTAGGACATTTCGAGATGCTTTTCTGTTAAAAACGGTTTTGTGGAGTTTCTAGGGTCTGGGAAACACTTCAGGCAGTTCGGCGCTCGAAACGGCTCCGAACGGATTTTCGTGCGCATCTACTGCACCTGTGCACGAAAATGTTCAGATGCGCGTTTTAGGACATTTCGAGATGCTTTTCTGTTAAAAACGGTTTTGGGGAGTTTCTAGGGTCTGGGAAACACTTCAGGCAGTTCGGCGCTCGAAACGGCTCCGGATGGATTTTCGTGCGCATCTACGGCACCTGTGCACGAAAATGTTCAGATGCGCGTTTTAGGACATTTCGAGATTCTTTTCGGTTAAAAACGGTTTTGGGGAGATTCTAGGGTCTGGAAAACACTTCAGGCAGTTCGGCGCTCGAAACGGCTCCGGACGGATTTTCGTGCGCATCTACGGCACCTGTGCACGAAAATGTTCAGATGCGCGTTTTAGGACATTTCGAGATGCTTTTCTGTTAAAAACGGTTTTGGGCAGTTTCTAGGGTCTGGGAAACACTTCAGGCAGTTCGGCGCTCGAAACGGCTCCGGACGGATTTTCGTGCGCATCTACTGCACCTGTGCACGAAAATGTTCAGATGCGCGTTTTAGGACATTTCGAGATGCTTTTCTGTTAAAAACGGTTTTGGGGAGTTTCTAGGGTCTGGGAAACACTTCAGGCAGTTCGGCGCTCGAAACGGCTCCGGACGGATTTTCGTGCGCATCTACGGCACCTGTGCACGAAAATGTTGAGATGCGCGTTTTAGGACATTTCGAGATGCTTTTCTGTTAAAAACGGTTTTGGGGAGTTTCTAGGGTCTGGGAAACACTTCAGGCAGTTCGGCGCTCGAAACCGCTCCGGACGGATTTTCGTGCGCATCTACGGCACCTGTGCACGAAAATGTTCAGATGCGCGTTTTAGGACATTTCGAGATGCTTTTCTGTTAAAAACGGTTTTGGGGAGTTTCTAGGGTCTGGGAAACACTTCAGGCGGTTCGGCGCTCGAAACGGCTCCGGACGGATTTTCGTGCGCATCTACTGCACCTGTGCACGAAAATGTTCAGATGCGCGTTTTAGGACATTTCGAGATGCTTTTCGGTTAAAAACGGTTTTGGGGAGATTCTAGGGTCTGGAAAACACTTCAGGCAGTTCGGCGCTCGAAACGGCTCCGGACGGATTTTCGTGCGCATCTACGGCACCTGTGCACGAAAATGTTCAGATGCGCGTTTTAGGACATTTCGAGATGCTTTTCTGTTAAAAACGGTTTTGGGGAGTTTCAAGGGTCTGGGAAACACTTCAGGCAGTTCGGCGCTCGAAACGGCTCCGGACGGATTTTCGTGCGCATCTACTGCACCTGTGCACGAAAATGTTGAGATGCGCGTTTTAGGACATTTCGAGATGCTTTTCTGTTAAAAACGGTTTTGGGGAGTTTCTAGGGTCTGGGAAACACTTCAGGCAGTTCGGCGCTCGAAACCGCTCCGGACGGATTTTCGTGCGCATCTACGGCACCTGTGCACGAAAATGTTCAGATGCGCGTTTTAGGACATTTCGAGATGCTTTTCTGTTAAAAACGGTTTTGGGGAGTTTCTAGGGTCTGGGAAACACTTCAGGCGGTTCGGCGCTCGAAACGGCTTCGGACGGATTTTCGTGCGCATCTACGGCACCTGTGCACGAAAATGTTCAGATGCGCGTTTTAGGAGATTTCGAGATGCTTTTCTGTTAAAAACGGTTTTGGGGAGTTTCTAGGGTCTGGGAAACACTTCAGGCAGTTCGGCGCTCGAAACGGCTCCGGACGGATTTTCGTGCGCATCTACTGCACCTGTGCACGAAAATGTTGAGATGCGCGTTTTAGGACATTTCGAGATGCTTTTCTGTTAAAAACGGTTTTGGGGAGTTTCTAGGGTCTGGGAAACACTTCAGGCAGTTCGGCGCTCGAAACGGCTCCGGACGGATTTTCGTGCGCATCTACTGCACCTGTGCACGAAAATGTTCAGATGCGCGTTTTAGGACATTTCGAGATGCTTTTCTGTTAAAAACGGTTTTGGGGAGTTTCTAGGGTCTGGGAAACACTTCAGGCAGTTCGGCGCTCGAAACGGCTCCGGACGGATTTTCGTGCGCATCTACTGCACCTGTGCACGAAAATATTCAGATGCGCGTTTTAGGACATTTCGAGATGCTTTTCTGTTAAAAACGGTTTTGGGGAGTTTCTAGGGTCTGGGAAACACTTCAGGCAGTTCGGCGCTCGAAACGGCTCCGGACGGATTTTCGTGCGCATCTACGGCACCTGTGCACGAAAATGTTGAGATGCGCGTTTTAGGACATTTCGAGATGCTTTTCTGTTAAAAACGGTTTTGGGGAGTTTCTAGGGTCTGGGAAACACTTCAGGCAGTTCGGCGCTCGAAACGGCTCCGGACGGATTTTCGTTCGCATCTACTGCACCTGTGCACGAAAATGTTCAGATGCGCGTTTTAGGACATTTCGAGATGCTTTTCGGTTAAAAACGGTTTTGGGGAGATTCTAGGGTCTGGAAAACACTTCAGGCAGTTCGGCGCTCGAAACGGCTCCGGACGGATTTTCGTGCGCATCTACGGCACCTGTGCACGAAAATGTTCAGATGCGCGTTTTAGGACATTTCGAGATGCTTTTCTGTTAAAAACGGTTTTGGGGAGTTTCTAGGGTCTGGGAAACACTTCAGGCAGTTCGGCGCTCGAAACGGCTCCGGACGGATTTTCGTGCGCATCTACTGCACCTGTGCACGAAAATGTTCAGATGCGCGTTTTAGGACATTTCGAGATGCTTTTCTGTTAAAAACGGTTTTGGGGAGTTTCTAGGGTCTGGGAAACACTTCAGGCAGTTCGGCGCTCGAAACGGCTCCGGACGGATTTTCGTGCGCATCTACTGCACCTGTGCACGAAAATATTCAGATGCGCGTTTTAGGACATTTCGAGATGCTTTTCTGTTAAAATCGGTTTTGGGGAGTTTCTAGGGTCTGGGAAATACTTCAGGCAGTTCGGCGCTCGAAACGGCTCCGGACGGATTTTCGTGCGCATCTACGGCACCTGTGCACGAAAATGTTGAGATGCGCGTTTTAGGACATTTCGAGATGCTTTTCTGTTAAAAACGGTTTTGGGGAGTTTCTAGGGTCTGGGAAACACTTCAGGCAGTTCGGCGCTCGAAACCGCTCCGGACGGATTTTCGTGCGCATCTACGGCACCTGTGCATGAAAATGTTGAGATGCGCGTTTTAGGACATTTCGAGATGCTTTTCTGTTAAAAACGGTTTTGTGGAGTTTCTAGGGTCTGGGAAACACTTCAGGCAGTTCGGCGCTCGAAACGGCTCCGGACGGATTTTCGTGCGCATCTACTGCACCTGTGCACGAAAATGTTCAGATGCGCGTTTTAGGACATTTCGAGATGCTTTTCTGTTAAAAACGGTTTTGGGGAGTTTCTAGGGTCTGGGAAACACTTCAGGCAGTTCGGCGCTCGAAACGGCTCCGGATGGATTTTCGTGCGCATCTACGGCACCTGTGCACGAAAATGTTCAGATGCGCGTTTTAGGACATTTCGAGATGCTTTTCGGTTAAAAACGGTTTTGGGGAGATTCTAGGGTCTGGAAAACACTTCAGGCAGTTCGGCGCTCGAAACGGCTCCGGACGGATTTTCGTGCGCATCTACGGCACCTGTGCACGAAAATGTTCAGATGCGCGTTTTAGGACATTTCGAGATGCTTTTCTGTTAAAAACGGTTTTGGGCAGTTTCTAGGGTCTGGGAAACACTTCAGGCAGTTCGGCGCTCGAAACGGCTCCGGACGGATTTTCGTGCGCATCTACTGCACCTGTGCACGAAAATGTTCAGATGCGCGTTTTAGGACATTTCGAGATGCTTTTCTGTTAAAAACGGTTTTGGGGAGTTTCTAGGGTCTGGGAAACACTTCAGGCAGTTCGGCGCTCGAAACGGCTCCGGACGGATTTTCGTGCGCATCTACGGCACCTGTGCACGAAAATGTTGAGATGCGCGTTTTAGGACATTTCGAGATGCTTTTCTGTTAAAAACGGTTTTGGGGAGTTTCTAGGGTCTGGGAAACACTTCAGGCAGTTCGGCGCTCGAAACCGCTCCGGACGGATTTTCGTGCGCATCAACGGCACCTGTGCACGAAAATGTTCAGATGCGCGTTTTAGGACATTTCGAGATGCTTTTCTGTTAAAAACGGTTTTGGGGAGTTTCTAGGGTCTGGGAAACACTTCAGGCGGTTCGGCGCTCGAAACGGCTCCGGACGGATTTTCGTGCGCATCTACTGCACCTGTGCACGAAAATGTTCAGATGCGCGTTTTAGGACATTTCGAGATGCTTTTCGGTTAAAAACGGTTTTGGGGAGATTCTAGGGTCTGGAAAACACTTCAGGCAGTTCGGCGCTCGAAACGGCTCCGGACGGATTTTCGTGCGCATCTACGGCACCTGTGCACGAAAATGTTCAAATGCGCGTTTTAGGACATTTCGAGATGCTTTTCTGTTAAAAACGGTTTTGGGGAGTTTCTAGGGTCTGGGAAACACTTCAGGCAGTTCGGCGGTCGAAACGGCTCCGGACGGATTTTCGTGCGCATCTACTGCACCTGTGCACGAAAATGTTCAGATGCGCGTTTTAGGACATTTCGAGATGCTTTTCTGTTAAAAACGGTTTTGGGGAGTTTCTAGGGTCTGGGAAACACTTCAGGCAGTTCGGCGCTCGAAACGGCTTCGGACGGATTTTCGTGCGCATCTACGGCACCTGTGCACGAAAATGTTGAGATGCGCGTTTTAGGACATTTCGAGATGCTTTTCTGTTAAAAACGGTTTTGGGGAGTTTCTAGGGTCTGGGAAACACTTCAGGCAGTTCGGCGCTCGAAACCGCTCCGGACGGATTTTCGTGCGCATCTACGGCACCTGTGCACGAAAATGTTCAGATGCGCGTTTTAGGACATTTCGAGATGCTTTTCTGTTAAAAACGGTTTTGGGGAGTTTCTAGGGTCTGGGAAACACTTCAGCCGGTTCGGCGCTCGAAACGGCTTCGGACGGATTTTCGTGCGCATCTACGGCACCTGTGCATGAAAATGTTCAGATGCGCGTTTTAGGACATTTCGAGATGCTTTTCGGTAAAAAACGGTTTTGGGGAGTTTCTAGGGTTTGGAAAACACTTCAGGCAGTTCGGCGCTCGAAACGGCTCCGGACGGATTTTCGTGCGCATCTACGGCACCTGTGCACGAAAATGTTCAGATGCGCGTTTTAGGACATTTCGAGATGCTTTTTGGTTAAAAACGGTTTTGGGGAGTTTCAAGGGTCTGGGAAACACTTCAGGCAGTTCGGCGCTCGAAACGGCTCCGGACGGATTTTCGTGCGCATCTACTGCACCTGTGCACGAAAATGTTCAGATGCGCGTTTTAGGACATTTCGAGATGCTTTTCTGTTAAAAACGGTTTTGGGGAGTTTCTAGGGTCTGGGAAACACTTCAGGCAGTTCGGCGCTCGAAACGGCTCCGGACGGATTTTCGTGCGCATCTACGGCACCTGTGCACGAAAATGTTCAGATGCGCGTTTTAGGACATTTCGAGATGCTTTTCTGTTAAAAACGGTTTTGGGGAGTTTCTAGGGTCTGGGAAACACTTCAGGCGGTTCGGCGCTCGAAACGGCTTAGGACGGATTTTCGTGCGCATCTACGGCACCTGTGCATGAAAATGTTCAGATGCGCGTTTTAGGACATTTCGAGATGCTTTTCGGTTAAAAACGGTTTTGGGGAGTTTCTAGGGTTTGGAAAACACTTCAGGCAGTTCGGCGCTCGAAACGGCTCCGGACGGATTTTCGTGCGCATCTACGGCACCTGTGCACGAAAATGTTCAGATGCGCGTTTTAGGACATTTCGAGATGCTTTTTGGTTAAAAACGGTTTTGGAGAGTTTCAAGGGTCTGGGAAACACTTCAGGCAGTTCGGCGCTCGAAACGGCTCCGGACGGATTTTCGTGCGCATCTACTGCACCTGTGCACGAAAATGTTGAGATGCGCGTTTTAGGACATTTCGAGATGCTTTTCTGTTAAAAACGGTTTTGGGGAGTTTCTAGGGTCTGGGAAACACTTCAGGCTGTTCGGCGCTCGAAACGGCTCCGGACGGATTTTCGTGCGCATCTACGGCACCTGTGCACGAAAATGTTGAGATGCGCGTTTTAGGACATTTCGAGATGCTTTTCTGTTAAAAACGGTTTTGGGGAGTTTCTAGGGTCTGGGAAACACTTCAGGCAGTTCAGCAGGAATTTGGTTAGCGCCAGAGTCCAAGGGTGGCGAATTTCACTAACCACAATTCATCAGGTATTAGTTGGCATTTTCTGGCGTGATATTCATCAGCCTTTGAAAGGACTGCGGGTGTCAATGCTGAATCATTTTGATGGTCTCTACCATCTTATGCAGCTTGTTCCAGCGGATGCTATACCCATCACAATCGAGACCGATGCTTCACTGCAACAAATAATTCTTCACCCAGCTCAGTCTCAATGGCAAATGCGATTCCAGGCGAGAAGGCTTCATGATTTGGTTACTCGCTTTGATCAAGTCAGCTTTTCTCGTCCCCATCCTTCTACTGTTCGTTTCAGCCACTTTATCAGCAAGTTATCAGGCCCTCCCACGATGAATATAGATAACATTGATATTTTGTACAATTCTCTCACTGTAAATTTTCGATAACAGCTCTTGGTTGGTTTTGCCTTTATTAGGGAATCCTTTATTATGTAAGAAAGGGGTATGCCCCTTCTGGTAGAGGCTATAATCATTCTGATATTAGCCTTCCATCTTGTAATTATATTGTTTTTTGAGAAAATGAAGAACTAACTTACTCTTCAAAAAAAACACTTCAGGCAGTTCGGCGCTCGAAACGGCTCCGGACGGATTTTCGTTCGCATCTACTGCACCTGTGCACGAAAATGTTCAGATGCGCGTTTTAGGACATTTCGAGATGCTTTTCGGTTAAAAACGGTTTTGGGGAGATTCTAGGGTCTGGAAAACACTTCAGGCAGTTCGGCGCTCGAAACGGCTCCGGACGGATTTTCGTGCGCATCTACGGCACCTGTGCACGAAAATGTTCAGATGCGCGTTTTAGGACATTTCGAGATGCTTTTCTGTTAAAAACGGTTTTGGGGAGTTTCTAGGGTCTGGGAAACACTTCAGGCAGTTCGGCGCTCGAAACGGCTCCGGACGGATTTTCGTGCGCATCTACTGCACCTGTGCACGAAAATGTTCAGATGCGCGTTTTAGGACATTTCGAGATGTTTTTCTGTTAAAAACGGTTTTGGGGAGTTTCTAGGGTCTGGGAAACACTTCAGGCAGTTCGGCGCTCGAAACGGCTCCGGACGGATTTTCGTACGCATCTACGGCACCTGTGCACGAAAATGTTGAGATGCGCGTTTTAGGACATTTCGAGATGCTTTTCTGTTAAAAACGGTTTTGGGGAGTTTCTAGGGTCTGGGAAACACTTCAGGCAGTTCGGCGCTCGAAACCGCTCCGGACGGATTTTCGTGCGCATCTACGGCACCTGTGCACGAAAATGTTGAGATGCGCGTTTTAGGACATTTCGAGATGCTTTTCTGTTAAAAATGGTTTTGGGGAGTTTCTAGGGTCTGGGAAACACTTCAGGCGGTTCGGCGCTCGAAACGGCTCCGGACGGATTTTCGTGCGCATCTACTGCACCTGTGCACGAAAATGTTCAGATGCGCGTTTTAGGACATTTCGAGATGCTTTTCGGTTAAAAACGGTTTTGGGGAGATTCTAGGGTCTGGAAAACACTTCAGGCAGTTCGGCGCTCGAAACGGCTCCGGACGGATTTTCGTGCGCATCTACGGCACCTGTGCACGAAAATGTTCAGATGCGCGTTTTAGGACATTTCGAGATGCTTTTCTGTTAAAAACGGTTTTGGGGAGTTTCTAGGGTCTGGGAAACCCTTCAGGCAGTTCGGCGGTCGAAACGGCTCCGGACGGATTTTCGTGCGCATCTACTGCACCTGTGCACGAAAATGTTCAGATGCGCGTTTTAGGACATTTCGAGATGCTTTTCTGTTAAAAACGGTTTTGGGGAGTTTCTATGGTCTGGGAAACACTTCAGGCAGTTCGGCGCTCGAAACGGCTCCGGACGGATTTTCGTGCGCATCTACTGCACCTGTGCACGAAAATGTTCAGATGCGCGTTTTAGGACATTTCGAGATGCTTTTCTGTTAAAAACGGTTTTGGGGAGTTTCTAGGGTCTGGGAAACACTTCAGGCAGTTCGGCGCTCGAAACGGCTTCGGACGGATTTTCGTGCGCATCTACGGCACCTGTGCACGAAAATGTTGAGATGCGCGTTTTAGGACATTTCGAGATGCTTTTCTGTTAAAAACGGTTTTGGGGAGTTTCTAGGGTCTGGGAAACACTTCAGGCAGTTCGGCGCTCGAAACGGCTTCGGACGGATTTTCGTGCGCATCTACGGCACCTGTGCACGAAAATGTTCAGATGCGCGTTTTAGGACATTTCGAGATGCTTTTTGGTTAAAAACGGTTTTGGGGAGTTTCTTGGGTCTGGGAAACACTTCAGGCAGTTCGGCGCTCGAAACGGCTCCGGACGGATTTTCGTGCGCATCTACTGCACCTGTGCACGAAAATATTCAGATGCGCGTTTTAGGACATTTCGAGATGCTTTTCTGTTAAAAACGGTTTTGGGGAGTTTCTAGGGTCTGGGAAATACTTCAGGCAGTTCGGCGCTCGAAACGGCTCCGGACGGATTTTCGTGCGCATCTACGGCACCTGTGCACGAAAATGTTGAGATGCGCGTTTTAGGACATTTCGAGATGCTTTTCTGTTAAAAACGGTTTTGGGGAGTTTCTAGGGTCTGGGAAACACTTCAGGCAGTTCGGCGCTCGAAACCGCTCCGGACGGATTTTCGTGCGCATCTACGGCACCTGTGCATGAAAATGTTGAGATGCGCGTTTTAGGACATTTCGAGATGCTTTTCTGTTAAAAACGGTTTTGTGGAGTTTCTAGGGTCTGGGAAACACTTCAGGCAGTTCGGCGCTCGAAACGGCTCCGGACGGATTTTCGTGCGCATCTACTGCACCTGTGCACGAAAATGTTCAGATGCGCGTTTTAGGACATTTCGAGATGCTTTTCTGTTAAAAACGGTTTTGGGGAGTTTCTAGGGTCTGGGAAACACTTCAGGCAGTTCGGCGCTCGAAACGGCTCCGGATGGATTTTCGTGCGCATCTACGGCACCTGTGCACGAAAATGTTCAGATGCGCGTTTTAGGACATTTCGAGATGCTTTTCGGTTAAAAACGGTTTTGGGGAGATTCTAGGGTCTGGAAAACACTTCAGGCAGTTCGGCGCTCGAAACGGCTCCGGACGGATTTTCGTGCGCATCTACGGCACCTGTGCACGAAAATGTTCAGATGCGCGTTTTAGGACATTTCGAGATGCTTTTCTGTTAAAAACGGTTTTGGGCAGTTTCTAGGGTCTGGGAAACACTTCAGGCAGTTCGGCGCTCGAAACGGCTCCGGACGGATTTTCGTGCGCATCTACTGCACCTGTGCACGAAAATGTTCAGATGCGCGTTTTAGGACATTTCGAGATGCTTTTCTGTTAAAAACGGTTTTGGGGAGTTTCTAGGGTCTGGGAAACACTTCAGGCAGTTCGGCGCTCGAAACGGCTCCGGACGGATTTTCGTGCGCATCTACGGCACCTGTGCACGAAAATGTTGAGATGCGCGTTTTAGGACATTTCGAGATGCTTTTCTGTTAAAAACGGTTTTGGGGAGTTTCTAGGGTCTGGGAAACACTTCAGGCAGTTCGGCGCTCGAAACCGCTCCGGACGGATTTTCGTGCGCATCAACGGCACCTGTGCACGAAAATGTTCAGATGCGCGTTTTAGGACATTTCGAGATGCTTTTCTGTTAAAAACGGTTTTGGGGAGTTTCTAGGGTCTGGGAAACACTTCAGGCGGTTCGGCGCTCGAAACGGCTCCGGACGGATTTTCGTGCGCATCTACTGCACCTGTGCACGAAAATGTTCAGATGCGCGTTTTAGGACATTTCGAGATGCTTTTCGGTTAAAAACGGTTTTGGGGAGATTCTAGGGTCTGGAAAACACTTCAGGCAGTTCGGCGCTCGAAACGGCTCCGGACGGATTTTCGTGCGCATCTACGGCACCTGTGCACGAAAATGTTCAAATGCGCGTTTTAGGACATTTCGAGATGCTTTTCTGTTAAAAACGGTTTTGGGGAGTTTCTAGGGTCTGGGAAACACTTCAGGCAGTTCGGCGGTCGAAACGGCTCCGGACGGATTTTCGTGCGCATCTACTGCACCTGTGCACGAAAATGTTCAGATGCGCGTTTTAGGACATTTCGAGATGCTTTTCTGTTAAAAACGGTTTTGGGGAGTTTCTAGGGTCTGGGAAACACTTCAGGCAGTTCGGCGCTCGAAACGGCTTCGGACGGATTTTCGTGCGCATCTACGGCACCTGTGCACGAAAATGTTGAGATGCGCGTTTTAGGACATTTCGAGATGCTTTTCTGTTAAAAACGGTTTTGGGGAGTTTCTAGGGTCTGGGAAACACTTCAGGCAGTTCGGCGCTCGAAACCGCTCCGGACGGATTTTCGTGCGCATCTACGGCACCTGTGCACGAAAATGTTCAGATGCGCGTTTTAGGACATTTCGAGATGCTTTTCTGTTAAAAACGGTTTTGGGGAGTTTCTAGGGTCTGGGAAACACTTCAGCCGGTTCGGCGCTCGAAACGGCTTCGGACGGATTTTCGTGCGCATCTACGGCACCTGTGCATGAAAATGTTCAGATGCGCGTTTTAGGACATTTCGAGATGCTTTTCGGTAAAAAACGGTTTTGGGGAGTTTCTAGGGTTTGGAAAACACTTCAGGCAGTTCGGCGCTCGAAACGGCTCCGGACGGATTTTCGTGCGCATCTACGGCACCTGTGCACGAAAATGTTCAGATGCGCGTTTTAGGACATTTCGAGATGCTTTTTGGTTAAAAACGGTTTTGGGGAGTTTCAAGGGTCTGGGAAACACTTCAGGCAGTTCGGCGCTCGAAACGGCTCCGGACGGATTTTCGTGCGCATCTACTGCACCTGTGCACGAAAATGTTCAGATGCGCGTTTTAGGACATTTCGAGATGCTTTTCTGTTAAAAACGGTTTTGGGGAGTTTCTAGGGTCTGGGAAACACTTCAGGCAGTTCGGCGCTCGAAACGGCTCCGGACGGATTTTCGTGCGCATCTACGGCACCTGTGCACGAAAATGTTCAGATGCGCGTTTTAGGACATTTCGAGATGCTTTTCTGTTAAAAACGGTTTTGGGGAGTTTCTAGGGTCTGGGAAACACTTCAGGCGGTTCGGCGCTCGAAACGGCTTAGGACGGATTTTCGTGCGCATCTACGGCACCTGTGCATGAAAATGTTCAGATGCGCGTTTTAGGACATTTCGAGATGCTTTTCGGTTAAAAACGGTTTTGGGGAGTTTCTAGGGTTTGGAAAACACTTCAGGCAGTTCGGCGCTCGAAACGGCTCCGGACGGATTTTCGTGCGCATCTACGGCACCTGTGCACGAAAATGTTCAGATGCGCGTTTTAGGACATTTCGAGATGCTTTTTGGTTAAAAACGGTTTTGGAGAGTTTCAAGGGTCTGGGAAACACTTCAGGCAGTTCGGCGCTCGAAACGGCTCCGGACGGATTTTCGTGCGCATCTACTGCACCTGTGCACGAAAATGTTGAGATGCGCGTTTTAGGACATTTCGAGATGCTTTTCTGTTAAAAACGGTTTTGGGGAGTTTCTAGGGTCTGGGAAACACTTCAGGCTGTTCGGCGCTCGAAACGGCTCCGGACGGATTTTCGTGCGCATCTACGGCACCTGTGCACGAAAATGTTGAGATGCGCGTTTTAGGACATTTCGAGATGCTTTTCTGTTAAAAACGGTTTTGGGGAGTTTCTAGGGTCTGGGAAACACTTCAGGCAGTTCAGCAGGAATTTGGTTAGCGCCAGAGTCCAAGGGTGGCGAATTTCACTAACCACAATTCATCAGGTATTAGTTGGCATTTTCTGGCGTGATATTCATCAGCCTTTGAAAGGACTGCGGGTGTCAATGCTGAATCATTTTGATGGTCTCTACCATCTTATGCAGCTTGTTCCAGCGGATGCTATACCCATCACAATCGAGACCGATGCTTCACTGCAACAAATAATTCTTCACCCAGCTCAGTCTCAATGGCAAATGCGATTCCAGGGGAGAAGGCTTCATGATTTGGTTACTCGCTTTGATCAAGTCAGCTTTTCTCGTCCCCATCCTTCTACTGTTCGTTTCAGCCACTTTATCAGCAAGTTATCAGGCCCTCCCACGATGAATATAGATAACATTGATATTTTGTACAATTCTCTCACTGTAAATTTTCGATAACAGCTCTTGGTTGGTTTTGCCTTTATTAGGGAATCCTTTATTATGTAAGAAAGGGGTATGCCCCTTCTGGTAGAGGCTATAATCATTCTGATATTAGCCTTCCATCTTGTAATTATATTGTTTTTTGAGAAAATGAAGAACTAACTTACTCTTCAAAAAAAACACTTCAGGCAGTTCGGCGCTCGAAACGGCTCCGGACGGATTTTCGTTCGCATCTACTGCACCTGTGCACGAAAATGTTCAGATGCGCGTTTTAGGACATTTCGAGATGCTTTTCGGTTAAAAACGGTTTTGGGGAGATTCTAGGGTCTGGAAAACACTTCAGGCAGTTCGGCGCTCGAAACGGCTCCGGACGGATTTTCGTGCGCATCTACGGCACCTGTGCACGAAAATGTTCAGATGCGCGTTTTAGGACATTTCGAGATGCTTTTCTGTTAAAAACGGTTTTGGGGAGTTTCTAGGGTCTGGGAAACACTTCAGGCAGTTCGGCGCTCGAAACGGCTCCGGACGGATTTTCGTGCGCATCTACTGCACCTGTGCACGAAAATGTTCAGATGCGCGTTTTAGGACATTTCGAGATGTTTTTCTGTTAAAAACGGTTTTGGGGAGTTTCTAGGGTCTGGGAAACACTTCAGGCAGTTCGGCGCTCGAAACGGCTCCGGACGGATTTTCGTACGCATCTACGGCACCTGTGCACGAAAATGTTGAGATGCGCGTTTTAGGACATTTCGAGATGCTTTTCTGTTAAAAACGGTTTTGGGGAGTTTCTAGGGTCTGGGAAACACTTCAGGCAGTTCGGCGCTCGAAACCGCTCCGGACGGATTTTCGTGCGCATCTACGGCACCTGTGCACGAAAATGTTGAGATGCGCGTTTTAGGACATTTCGAGATGCTTTTCTGTTAAAAACGGTTTTGGGGAGTTTCTAGGGTCTGGGAAACACTTCAGGCGGTTCGGCGCTCGAAACGGCTCCGGACGGATTTTCGTGCGCATCTACTGCACCTGTGCACGAAAATGTTCAGATGCGCGTTTTAGGACATTTCGAGATGCTTTTCGGTTAAAAACGGTTTTGGGGAGATTCTAGGGTCTGGAAAACACTTCAGGCAGTTCGGCGCTCGAAACGGCTCCGGACGGATTTTCGTGCGCATCTACGGCACCTGTGCACGAAAATGTTCAGATGCGCGTTTTAGGACATTTCGAGATGCTTTTCTGTTAAAAACGGTTTTGGGGAGTTTCTAGGGTCTGGGAAACCCTTCAGGCAGTTCGGCGGTCGAAACGGCTCCGGACGGATTTTCGTGCGCATCTACTGCACCTGTGCACGAAAATGTTCAGATGCGCGTTTTAGGACATTTCGAGATGCTTTTCTGTTAAAAACGGTTTTGGGGAGTTTCTATGGTCTGGGAAACACTTCAGGCAGTTCGGCGCTCGAAACGGCTCCGGACGGATTTTCGTGCGCATCTACTGCACCTGTGCACGAAAATGTTCAGATGCGCGTTTTAGGACATTTCGAGATGCTTTTCTGTTAAAAACGGTTTTGGGGAGTTTCTAGGGTCTGGGAAACACTTCAGGCAGTTCGGCGCTCGAAACGGCTTCGGACGGATTTTCGTGCGCATCTACGGCACCTGTGCACGAAAATGTTGAGATGCGCGTTTTAGGACATTTCGAGATGCTTTTCTGTTAAAAACGGTTTTGGGGAGTTTCTAGGGTCTGGGAAACACTTCAGGCAGTTCGGCGCTCGAAACGGCTTCGGACGGATTTTCGTGCGCATCTACGGCACCTGTGCACGAAAATGTTCAGATGCGCGTTTTAGGACATTTCGAGATGCTTTTTGGTTAAAAACGGTTTTGGGGAGTTTCTTGGGTCTGGGAAACACTTCAGGCAGTTCGGCGCTCGAAACGGCTCCGGACGGATTTTCGTGCGCATCTACTGCACCTGTGCACGAAAATATTCAGATGCGCGTTTTAGGACATTTCGAGATGCTTTTCTGTTAAAAACGGTTTTGGGGAGTTTCTAGGGTCTGGGAAACACTTCAGGCAGTTCGGCGCTCGAAACGGCTCCGGACGGATTTTCGTGCGCATCTACGGCACCTGTGCACGAAAATGTTGAGATGCGCGTTTTAGGACATTTCGAGATGCTTTTCTGTTAAAAACGGTTTTGGGGAGTTTCAAGGGTCTGGGAAACACTTCAGGCAGTTCGGCGCTCGAAACCGCTCCGGACGGATTTTCGTGCGCATCTACGGCACCTGTGCACGAAAATGTTGAGATGCGCGTTTTAGGACATTTCGAGATGCTTTTCTGTTAAAAACGGTTTTGGGGAGTTTCTAGGGTCTGGGAAACACTTCAGGCAGTTCGGCGCTCGAAACGGCTCCGGACGGATTTTCGTGCGCATCTACGGCACCTGTGCACGAAAATGTTCAGATGCGCGTTTTAGGACATTTCGAGATGCTTTTCTGTTAAAAACGGTTTTGGGGAGTTTCTAGGGTCTGGGAAACACTTCAGGCAGTTCGGCGCTCGAAACGGCTCCGGATGGATTTTCGTGCGCATCTACGGCACCTGTGCACGAAAATGTTCAGATGCGCGTTTTAGGACATTTCGAGATGCTTTTCTGTTAAAAACGGTTTTGGGGAGTTTCTAGGGTCTGGGAAACACTTCAGGCAGTTCGGCGCTCGAAACGGCTCCGGACGGATTTTCGTGCGCATCTACTGCACCTGTGCACGAAAATGTTCAGATGCGCGTTTTAGGACATTTCGAGATGCTTTTCTGTTAAAAACGGTTTTGGGGAGTTTCTAGGGTCTGGGAAACACTTCAGGCAGTTCGGCGCTCGAAACGGCTCCGGATGGATTTTCGTGCGCATCTACGGCACCTGTGCACGAAAATGTTCAGATGCGCGTTTTAGGACATTTCGAGATGCTTTTCTGTTAAAAACGGTTTTGGGGAGTTTCTAGGGTCTGGGAAACACTTCAGGCAGTTCGGCGCTCGAAACCGCTCCGGACGGATTTTCGTGCGCATCAACGGCACCTGTGCACGAAAATGTTCAGATGCGCGTTTTAGGACATTTCGAGATGCTTTTCTGTTAAAAACGGTTTTGGGGAGTTTCTAGGGTCTGGGAAACACTTCAGGCAGTTCGGCGCTCGAAACGGCTCCGGACGGATTTTCGTGCGCATCTACGGCACCTGTGCACGAAAATGTTGAGATGCGCGTTTTAGGACATTTCGAGATGCTTTTCTGTTAAAAACGGTTTTGGGGAGTTTCTAGGGTCTGGGAAACACTTCAGGCAGTTCGGCGCTCGAAACCGCTCCGGACGGATTTTCGTGCGCATCTACGGCACCTGTGCACGAAAATGTTCAGATGCGCGTTTTAGGACATTTCGAGATGCTTTTCTGTTAAAAACGGTTTTGGGGAGTTTCTAGGGTCTGGGAAACACTTCAGGCGGTTCGGCGCTCGAAACGGCTCCGGACGGATTTTCGTGCGCATCTACTGCACCTGTGCACGAAAATGTTCAGATGCGCGTTTTAGGACATTTCGAGATGCTTTTCGGTTAAAAACGGTTTTGGGGAGATTCTAGGGTCTGGAAAACACTTCAGGCAGTTCGGCGCTCGAAACGGCTCCGGACGGATTTTCGTGCGCATCTACGGCACCTGTGCACGAAAATGTTCAGATGCGCGTTTTAGGACATTTCGAGATGCTTTTCTGTTAAAAACGGTTTTGGGGAGTTTCTAGGGTCTGGGAAACACTTCAGGCAGTTCGGCGCTCGAAACGGCTCCGGACGGATTTTCGTGCGCATCTACGGCACCTGTGCACGAAAATGTTGAGATGCGCGTTTTAGGACATTTCGAGATGCTTTTCTGTTAAAAACGGTTTTGGGGAGTTTCTAGGGTCTGGGAAACACTTCAGGCAGTTCGGCGCTCGAAACCGCTCCGGACGGATTTTCGTGCGCATCTACGGCACCTGTGCACGAAAATGTTCAGATGCGCGTTTTAGGACATTTCGAGATGCTTTTCTGTTAAAAACGGTTTTGGGGAGTTTCTAGGGTTTGGGAAACACTTCAGCCGGTTCGGCGCTCGAAACGGCTTCGGACGGATTTTCGTGCGCATCTACGGCACCTGTGCATGAAAATGTTCAGATGCGCGTTTTAGGACATTTCGAGATGCTTTTCGGTTAAAAACGGTTTTGGGGAGTTTCTAGGGTTTGGAAAACACTTCAGGCAGTTCGGCGCTCGAAACGGCTCCGGACGGATTTTCGTGCGCATCTACGGCACCTGTGCACGAAAATGTTCAGATGCGCGTTTTAGGACATTTCGAGATGCTTTTTGGTTAAAAACGGTTTTGGGGAGTTTCAAGGGTCTGGGAAACACTTCAGGCAGTTCGGCGCTCGAAACGGCTCCGGACGGATTTTCGTGCGCATCTACTGCACCTGTGCACGAAAATGTTGAGATGCGCGTTTTAGGACATTTCGAGATGCTTTTCTGTTAAAAACGGTTTTGGGGAGTTTCTAGGGTCTGGGAAACACTTCAGGCAGTTCGGCGCTCGAAACGGCTCCGGACGGATTTTCGTGCGCATCTACGGCACCTGTGCACGAAAATGTTGAGATGCGCGTTTTAGGACATTTCGAGATGCTTTTCTGTTAAAAACGGTTTTGGGGAGTTTCTAGGGTCTGGGAAACACTTCAGGCAGTTCGACGCTCGAAACGGCTCCGGACGGATTTTCGTGCGCATCTACTGCTCCTGTGCACGAAAATGTTCAGATGCGCGTTTTAGGACATTTCGAGATGCTTTTCGGTTAAAAACGGTTTTGGGGAGATTCTAGGGTCTGGAAAACACTTCAGGCAGTTCGGCGCTCGAAACGGCTCCGGACGGATTTTCGTGCGCATCTACGGCACCTGTGCACGAAAATGTTCAGATGCGCGTTTTAGGACATTTCGAGATGCTTTTCGGTTAAAAACGGTTTTGGGGAGATTCTAGGGTCTGGAAAACACTTCAGGCAGTTCGGCGCTCGAAACGGCTCCGGACGGATTTTCGTGCGCATCTACGGCACCTGTGCACGAAAATGTTCAGATGCGCGTTTTAGGACATTTCGAGATGCTTTTCTGTTAAAAACGGTTTTGGGGAGTTTCTAGGGTCTGGGAAACACTTCAGGCAGTTCGGCGCCCGAAACGGCTCCGGACGGATTTTCGTGCGCATCTACGGCACCTGTGCACGAAAATGTTGAGATGCGCGTTTTAGGACATTTCGAGATGCTTTTCTGTTAAAAACGGTTTTGGGGAGTTTCTAGGGTCTGGGAAACACTTCAGGCAGTTCGGCGCTCGAAACGGCTCCGGACGGATTTTCGTGCGCATCTACGGCACCTGTGCACGAAAATGTTCAGATGCGCGTTTTAGGACATTTCGAGATGCTTTTCTGTTAAAAACGGTTTTGGGGAGTTTCTAGGGTGTGGGAAACACTTCAGCCGGTTCGGCGCTCGAAACGGCTTCGGACGGATTTTCGTGCGCATCTACGGCACCTGTGCATGAAAATGTTCAGATGCGCGTTTTAGGACATTTCGAGATGCTTTTCGGTTAAAAACGGTTTTGGGGAGTTTCTAGGGTTTGGAAAACACTTCAGGCAGTTCGGCGCTCGAAACGGCTCCGGACGGATTTTCGTGCGCATCTACTGCACCTGTGCACGAAAATGTTCAGATGCGCGTTTTAGGACATTTCGAGATGCTTTTTGGTTAAAAACGGTTTTGGGGAGTTTCAAGGGTCTGGGAAACACTTCAGGCAGTTCGGCGCTCGAAACGGCTCCGGACGGATTTTCGTGCGCATCTACTGCACCTGTGCACGAAAATGTTGAGATGCGCGTTTTAGGACATTTCGAGATGCTTTTCTGTTAAAAACGGTTTTGGGGAGTTTCTGGGGTCTGGGAAACACTTCAGACAGTTCGGCGCTCGAAACGGCTCCGGACGGATTTTCGTGAGCATCTACTGCACCTGTGCACGAAAATGTTGAGATGCGCGTTTTAGGACATTTCGAGATGCTTTTCTGTTAAAAACGGTTTTGGGGAGTTTCTAGGGTCTGGGAAACACTTCAGGCAGTTCGGCGCTCGAAACGGCTCCGGACGGATTTTCGTGCGCATCTACGGCACCTGTGCACGAAAATGTTGAGATGCGCGTTTTAGGACATTTCGAGATGCTTTTCTGTTAAAAACGGTTTTGGGGAGTTTCTAGGGTCTGGGAAACACTTCAGGCAGTTCGACGCTCGAAACGGCTCCGGACGGATTTTCGTGCGCATCTACTGCTCCTGTGCACGAAAATGTTCAGATGCGCGTTTTAGGACATTTCGAGATGCTTTTCGGTTAAAAACGGTTTTGGGGAGATTCTAGGGTCTGGAAAACACTTCAGGCAGTTCGGCGCTCGAAACGGCTCCGGACGGATTTTCGTGCGCATCTACGGCACCTGTGCACGAAAATGTTCAGATGCGCGTTTTAGGACATTTCGAGATGCTTTTCTGTTAAAAACGGTTTTGGGGAGTTTCTAGGGTCTGGGAAACACTTCAGGCAGTTCGGCGCTCGAAACGGCTCCGGACGGATTTTCGTGCGCATCTACGGCACCTGTGCACGAAAATGTTGAGATGCGCGTTTTAGGACATTTCGAGATGCTTTTCTGTTAAAAACGGTTTTGGGGAGTTTCTAGGGTCTGGGAAACACTTCAGGCAGTTCGGCGCTCGAAACCGCTCCGGACGGATTTTCGTGCGCATCTACGGCACCTGTGCACGAAAATGTTCAGATGCGCGTTTTAGGACATTTCGAGATGCTTTTCTGTTAAAAACGGTTTTGGGGAGTTTCTAGGGTCTGGGAAACACTTCAGCCGGTTCGGCGCTCGAAACGGCTTCGGACGGATTTTCGTGCGCATCTACGGCACCTGTGCATGAAAATGTTCAGATGCGCGTTTTAGGACATTTCGAGATGCTTTTCGATTAAAAACGGTTTTGGGGAGTTTCTAGGGTTTGGAAAACACTTCAGGCAGTTCGGCGCTCGAAACGGCTCCGGACGGATTTTCGTGCGCATCTACGGCACCTGTGCACGAAAATGTTCAGATGCGCGTTTTAGGACATTTCGAGATGCTTTTTGGTTAAAAACGGTTTTGGGGAGTTTCAAGGGTCTGGGAAACAGTTCAGGCAGTTCAGCGCTCGAAACGGCTCCGGACGGATTTTCGTGCGCATCTACTGCACCTGTGCACGAAAATGTTGAGATGCGCGTTTTAGGACATTTCGAGATGCTTTTCTGTTAAAAACGGTTTTGGGGAGTTTCTAGGGTCTGGGAAACACTTCAGGCAGTTCGGCGCTCGAAACGGCTCCGGACGGATTTTCGTGCGCATCTACGGCACCTGTGCACGAAAATGTTGAGATGCGCGTTTTAGGACATTTCGAGATGCTTTTCTGTTAAAAACGGTTTTGGGGAGTTTCTAGGGTCTGGGAAACACTTCAGGCAGTTCGGCGCTCGAAACCGCTCCGGACGGATTTTCGTGCGCATCTACGGCACCTGTGCACGAAAATGTTCAGATGCGCGTTTTAGGACATTTCGAGATGCTTTTCTGTTAAAAACGGTTTTGGGGAGTTTCTAGGGTCTGGGAAACACTTCAGGCGGTTCGGCGCTCGAAACGGCTCCGGACGGATTTTCGTGCGCATCTACTGCACCTGTGCACGAAAATGTTCAGATGCGCGTTTTAGGACATTTCGAGATGCTTTTCGGTTAAAAACGGTTTTGGGGAGATTCTAGGGTCTGGAAAACACTTCAGGCAGTTCGGCGCTCGAAACGGCTCCGGACGGATTTTCGTGCGCATCTACGGCACCTGTGCACGAAAATGTTCAGATGCGCGTTTTAGGACATTTCGAGATGCTTTTCTGTTAAAAACGGTTTTGGGGAGTTTCTAGGGTCTGGGAAACACTTCAGGCAGTTCGGCGCTCGAAACGGCTCCGGACGGATTTTCGTGCGCATCTACGGCACCTGTGCACGAAAATGTTGAGATGCGCGTTTTAGGACATTTCGAGATGCTTTTCTGTTAAAAACGGTTTTGGGGAGTTTCTAGGGTCTGGGAAACACTTCAGGCAGTTCGGCGCTCGAAACCGCTCCGGACGGATTTTCGTGCGCATCTACGGCACCTGTGCACGAAAATGTTCAGATGCGCGTTTTAGGACATTTCGAGATGCTTTTCTGTTAAAAACGGTTTTGGGGAGTTTCTAGGGTTTGGGAAACACTTCAGCCGGTTCGGCGCTCGAAACGGCTTCGGACGGATTTTCGTGCGCATCTACGGCACCTGTGCATGAAAATGTTCAGATGCGCGTTTTAGGACATTTCGAGATGCTTTTCGGTTAAAAACGGTTTTGGGGAGTTTCTAGGGTTTGGAAAACACTTCAGGCAGTTCGGCGCTCGAAACGGCTCCGGACGGATTTTCGTGCGCATCTACGGCACCTGTGCACGAAAATGTTGAGATGCGCGTTTTAGGACATTTCGAGATGCTTTTCTGTTAAAAACGGTTTTGGGGAGTTTCTAGGGTCTGGGAAACACTTCAGGCAGTTCGGCGCTCGAAACGGCTCGGGACGGATTTTCGTGCGCATCTACTGCACCTGTGCACGAAAATGTTCAGATGCGCGTTTTAGGACATTTCGAGATGCTTTTCTGTTAAAAACGGTTTTGGGGAGTTTCTAGGGTCTGGGAAACACTTCAGGCAGTTCGGCGCTCGAAACGGCTCCGGATGGATTTTCGTGCGCATCTACGGCACCTGTGCACGAAAATGTTCAGATGCGCGTTTTAGGACATTTCGAGATGCTTTTCTGTTAAAAACGGTTTTGGGGAGTTTCTAGGGTCTGGGAAACACTTCAGGCAGTTCGGCGCTCGAAACGGCTCCGGACGGATTTTCGTGCGCATCTACTGCACCTGTGCACGAAAATGTTCAGATGCGCGTTTTAGGACATTTCGAGATGCTTTTCTGTTAAAAACGGTTTTGGGGAGTTTCTAGGGTCTGGGAAACACTTCAGGCAGTTCGGCGCTCGAAACGGCTCCGGACGGATTTTCGTGCGCATCTACGGCACCTGTGCACGAAAATGTTGAGATGCGCGTTTTAGGACATTTCGAGATGCTTTTCTGTTAAAAACGGTTTTGGGGAGTTTCTAGGGTCTGGGAAACACTTCAGGCAGTTCGGCGCTCGAAACCGCTCCGGACGGATTTTCGTGCGCATCTACGGCACCTGTGCACGAAAATGTTCAGATGCGCGTTTTAGGACATTTCGAGATGCTTTTCTGTTAAAAACGGTTTTGGGGAGTTTCTAGGGTCTGGGAAACACTTCAGGCGGTTCGGCGCTCGAAACGGCTCCGGACGGATTTTCGTGCGCATCTACTGCACCTGTGCACGAAAATGTTCAGATGCGCGTTTTAGGACATTTCGAGATGCTTTTCGGTTAAAAACGGTTTTGGGGAGATTCTAGGGTCTGGAAAACACTTCAGGCAGTTCGGCGCTCGAAACGGCTCCGGACGGATTTTCGTGCGCATCTACGGCACCTGTGCACGAAAATGTTCAGATGCGCGTTTTAGGACATTTCGAGATGCTTTTCTGTTAAAAACGGTTTTGGGGAGTTTCTAGGGTCTGGGAAACACTTCAGGCGGTTCGGCGCTCGAAACGGCTCCGGACGGATTTTCGTGCGCATCTACTGCACCTGTGCACGAAAATGTTCAGATGCGCGTTTTAGGACATTTCGAGATGCTTTTCGGTTAAAAACGGTTTTGGGGAGATTGTAGGGTCTGGAAAACACTTCAGGCAGTTCGGCGCTCGAAACGGCTCCGGACGGATTTTCGTGCGCATCTACGGCACCTGTGCACGAAAATGTTCAGATGCGCGTTTTAGGACATTTCGAGATGCTTTTCTGTTAAAAACGGTTTTGGGGAGTTTCTAGGGTCTGGGAAACACTTCAGGCAGTTCGGCGCCCGAAACGGCTCCGGACGGATTTTCGTGCGCATCTACGGCACCTGTGCACGAAAATGTTGAGATGCGCGTTTTAGGACATTTCGAGATGCTTTTCTGTTAAAAACGGTTTTGGGGAGTTTCTAGGGTCTGGGAAACACTTCAGGCAGTTCGGCGCTCGAAACCGCTCCGGACGGATTTTCGTGCGCATCTACGGCACCTGTGCACGAAAATGTTCAGATGCGCGTTTTAGGACATTTCGAGATGCTTTTCTGTTAAAAACGGTTTTGGGGAGTTTCTAGGGTGTGGGAAACACTTCAGCCGGTTCGGCGCTCGAAACGGCTTCGGACGGATTTTCGTGCGCATCTACGGCACCTGTGCATGAAAATGTTCAGATGCGCGTTTTAGGACATTTCGAGATGCTTTTCGGTTAAAAACGGTTTTGGGGAGTTTCTAGGGTTTGGAAAACACTTCAGGCAGTTCGGCGCTCGAAACGGCTCCGGACGGATTTTCGTGCGCATCTACTGCACCTGTGCACGAAAATGTTCAGATGCGCGTTTTAGGACATTTCGAGATGCTTTTTGGTTAAAAACGGTTTTGGGGAGTTTCAAGGGTCTGGGAAACACTTCAGGCAGTTCGGCGCTCGAAACGGCTCCGGACGGATTTTCGTGCGCATCTACTGCACCTGTGCACGAAAATGTTGAGATGCGCGTTTTAGGACATTTCGAGATGCTTTTCTGTTAAAAACGGTTTTGGGGAGTTTCTGGGGTCTGGGAAACACTTCAGACAGTTCGGCGCTCGAAACGGCTCCGGACGGATTTTCGTGAGCATCTACTGCACCTGTGCACGAAAATGTTGAGATGCGCGTTTTAGGACATTTCGAGATGCTTTTCTGTTAAAAACGGTTTTGGGGAGTTTCTAGGGTCTGGGAAACACTTCAGGCAGTTCGGCGCTCGAAACGGCTCCGGACGGATTTTCGTGCGCATCTACGGCACCTGTGCACGAAAATGTTGAGATGCGCGTTTTAGGACATTTCGAGATGCTTTTCTGTTAAAAACGGTTTTGGGGAGTTTCTAGGGTCTGGGAAACACTTCAGGCAGTTCGACGCTCGAAACGGCTCCGGACGGATTTTCGTGCGCATCTACTGCTCCTGTGCACGAAAATGTTCAGATGCGCGTTTTAGGACATTTCGAGATGCTTTTCGGTTAAAAACGGTTTTGGGGAGATTCTAGGGTCTGGAAAACACTTCAGGCAGTTCGGCGCTCGAAACGGCTCCGGACGGATTTTCGTGCGCATCTACGGCACCTGTGCACGAAAATGTTCAGATGCGCGTTTTAGGACATTTCGAGATGCTTTTCTGTTAAAAACGGTTTTGGGGAGTTTCTAGGGTCTGGGAAACACTTCAGGCAGTTCGGCGCTCGAAACGGCTCCGGACGGATTTTCGTGCGCATCTACTGCACCTGTGCACGAAAATGTTGAGATGCGCGTTTTAGGACATTTCGAGATGCTTTTCTGTTAAAAACGGTTTTGGGGAGTTTCTGGGGTCTGGGAAACACTTCAGACAGTTCGGCGCTCGAAACGGCTCCGGACGGATTTTCGTGCGCATCTACTGCACCTGTGCACGAAAATGTTGAGATGCGCGTTTTAGGACATTTCGAGATGCTTTTCTGTTAAAAACGGTTTTGGGGAGTTTCTAGGGTCTGGGAAACACTTCAGGCAGTTCGGCGCTCGAAACGGCTCCGGACGGATTTTCGTGCGCATCTACGGCACCTGTGCACGAAAATGTTGAGATGCGCGTTTTAGGACATTTCGAGATGCTTTTCTGTTAAAAACGGTTTTGGGGAGTTTCTAGGGTCTGGGAAACACTTCAGGCAGTTCGGCGCTCGAAACGGCTCCGGGCGGATTTTCGTTCGCATCTACTGCACCTGTGCACGAAAATGTTCAGATGCGCGTTTTAGGACATTTCGAGATGCTTTTCGGTTAAAAACGGTTTTGGGGAGATTCTAGGGTCTGGGAAACACTTCAGGCAGTTCGGCGCTCGAAACGGCTCCGGACGGATTTTCGTGCGCATCTACTGCACCTGTGCACGAAAATGTTCAGATGCGCGTTTTAGGACATTTCGAGATGCTTTTCTGTTAAAAACGGTTTTGGGGAGTTTCTAGGGTCTGGGAAACACTTCAGGCAGTTCGGCGCTCGAAACGGCTCCGGACGGATTTTCGTGCGCATCTACTGCACCTGTGCACGAAAATGTTCAGATGCGCGTTTTAGGACATTTCGAGATGCTTTTCTGTTAAAAACGGTTTTGGGGAGTTTCTAGGGTCTGGGAAACACTTCAGGCAGTTCGGCGCTCGAAACGGCTCCGGACGGATTTTCGTGCGCATCTACGGCACCTGTGCACGAAAATGTTGAGATGCGCGTTTTAGGACATTTCGAGATGCTTTTCTGTTAAAAACGGTTTTGGGGAGTTTCTAGGGTCTGGGAAACACTTCAGGCAGTTCGGCGCTCGAAACCGCTCCGGACGGATTTTCGTGCGCATCTACGGCACCTGTGCACGAAAATGTTCAGATGCGCGTTTTAGGACATTTCGAGATGCTTTTCTGTTAAAAACGGTTTTGGGGAGTTTCTAGGGTCTGGGAAACACTTCAGCCGGTTCGGCGCTCGAAACGGCTTCGGACGGATTTTCGTGCGCATCTACGGCACCTGTGCATGAAAATGTTCAGATGCGCGTTTTAGGACATTTCGAGATGCTTTTCGATTAAAAACGGTTTTGGGGAGTTTCTAGGGTTTGGAAAACACTTCAGGCAGTTCGGCGCTCGAAACGGCTCCGGACGGATTTTCGTGCGCATCTACGGCACCTGTGCACGAAAATGTTCAGATGCGCGTTTTAGGACATTTCGAGATGCTTTTTGGTTAAAAACGGTTTTGGGGAGTTTCAAGGGTCTGGGAAACAGTTCAGGCAGTTCAGCGCTCGAAACGGCTCCGGACGGATTTTCGTGCGCATCTACTGCACCTGTGCACGAAAATGTTGAGATGCGCGTTTTAGGACATTTCGAGATGCTTTTCTGTTAAAAATGGTTTTGGGGAGTTTCTAGGGTCTGGGAAACACTTCAGGCAGTTCGGCGCTCGAAACGGCTCCGGACGGATTTTCGTGCGCATCTACGGCACCTGTGCACGAAAATGTTGAGATGCGCGTTTTAGGACATTTCGAGATGCTTTTCTGTTAAAAACGGTTTTGGGGAGTTTCTAGGGTCTGGGAAACACTTCAGGCAGTTCGGCGCTCGAAACGGCTCCGGACGGATTTTCGTGCGCATCTACGGCACCTGTGCACGAAAATGTTGAGATGCGCGTTTTAGGACATTTCGAGATGCTTTTCTGTTAAAAACGGTTTTGGGGAGTTTCTAGGGTCTGGGAAACACTTCAGGCAGTTCGGCGCTCGAAACGGCTCCGGGCGGATTTTCGTTCGCATCTACTGCACCTGTGCACGAAAATGTTCAGATGCGCGTTTTAGGACATTTCGAGATGCTTTTCTGTTAAAAACGGTTTTGGGGAGTTTCTAGGGTCTGGGAAACACTTCAGGCAGTTCGGCGCTCGAAACGGCTCGGGACGGATTTTCGTGCGCATCTACTGCACCTGTGCACGAAAATGTTCAGATGCGCGTTTTAGGACATTTCGAGATGCTTTTCTGTTAAAAACGGTTTTGGGGAGTTTCTAGGGTCTGGGAAACACTTCAGGCAGTTCGGCGCTCGAAACCGCTCCGGACGGATTTTCGTGCGCATCTACGGCACCTGTGCACGAAAATGTTCAGATGAGCGTTTTAGGAGATTTCGAGATGCTTTTCTGTTAAAAACGGTTTTGGGGAGTTTCTAGGGTCTGGGAAACACTTCAGGCAGTTCGGCGCTCGAAACGGCTCCGGACGGATTTTCGTGCGCATCTACTGCACCTGTGCACGAAAATGTTCAGATGCGCGTTTTAGGACATTTCGAGATGCTTTTCTGTTAAAAACGGTTTTGGGGAGTTTCTAGGGTCTGGAAAACACTTCAGGCGGTTCGGCGCTCGAAACGGCTCCGGACGGATTTTCGTGCGCATCTACGGCACCTGTGCACGAAATTGTTCAGATGCGCGTTTTAGGAGATTTCGAGATGCTTTTCTGCTAAAAACGGTTTTGGGGAGTTTCTAGGGTCTGGGAAACACTTCAGGCAGTTCGGCGCTCGAAACCGCTCCGGACGGATTTTCGTGCGCATCTACGGCACCTGTGCACGAAATTGTTCAGATGCGCGTTTTAGGAGATTTCGAGATGCTTTTCTGCTAAAAACGGTTTTGGGGAGTTTCTAGGGTCTGGGAAACACTTCAGGCAGTTCGGCGCTCGAAACGGCTCCGGACGGATTTTCGTGCGCATCTACTGCACCTGTGCACGAAAATGTTCAGATGCGCGTTTTAGGACATTTCGAGATGCTTTTCTGTTAAAAACGGTTTTGGGGAGTTTCTAGGGTCTGGAAAACACTTCAGGCGGTTCGGCGCTCGAAACGGCTCCGGACGGATTTTCGTGCGCATCTACGGCACCTGTGCACGAAATTGTTCAGATGCGCGTTTTAGGAGATTTCGAGATGCTTTTCTGCTAAAAACGGTTTTGGGGAGTTTCTAGGGTCTGGGAAACACTTCAGGCAGTTCGGCGCTCGAAACCGCTCCGGACGGATTTTCGTGCGCATCTACGGCACCTGTGCACGAAATTGTTCAGATGCGCGTTTTAGGAGATTTCGAGATGCTTTTCTGCTAAAAACGGTTTTGGGGAGTTTCTAGGGTCTGAGAAACACTTCAGGCAGTTCGGCGCTCGAAACGGCTCCGGACGGATTTTCGTGCGCATCTACTGCACCTGTGCACGAAAATGTTCAGATGCGCGTTTTAAGACATTTCGAGATGCTTTTCTGTTAAAAACGGTTTTGGGGAGTTTCTAGGGTCTGGAAAACACTTCAGGCAGTTCGGCGCTCGAAACGGCTCCGGACGGATTTTCGTGCGCATCAACGGCACCTGTGCACGAAAATGTTCAGATGCGCGTTTTAGGACATTTCGAGATGCTTTTCTGTTAAAAACGGTTTTGGGGAGTTTCTAGGGTCTGGGAAACACTTCAGGCAGTTCGGCGCTCGAAACGGCTTCGGACGGATTTTCGTGCGCATCTACGGCACCTGTGCAGGAAAATGTTCAGATGCGCGTTTTAGAACATTTCGAGATGCTTTTCGGTTAAAAACGGTTTTGGGGAGTTTCTAGGGTCTGGAAAACACTTCAGGCAGTTCGGCGCTCGAAACGGCTCCGGACGGATTTTCGTGCGCATCTACGGCACCTGTGCACGAAAATGTTGAGATGCGCGTTTTAGGACATTTCGAGATGCTTTTCTGTTAAAAACGGTTTTGGGGAGTTTCTAGGGTCTGGGAAACACTTCAGGCAGTTCGGCGCTCGAAACGGCTCCGGACGGATTTTCGTGCGCATCTACGGCACCTGTGCACGAAAATGTTCAGATGCGCGTTTTAGGACATTTCGAGATGCTTTTCTGTTAAAAACGGTTTTGGGGAGTTTCTAGGGTCTGGGAAACACTTCAGGCAGTTCGGCGCTCGAAACGGCTCCGGGCGGATTTTCGTTCGCATCTACTGCACCTGTGCACGAAAATGTTCAGATGCGCGTTTTAGGACATTTCGAGATGCTTTTCTGTTAAAAACGGTTTTGGGGAGTTTCTAGGGTCTGGGAAACACTTCAGGCAGTTCGGCGCTCGAAACGGCTCCGGGCGGATTTTCGTTCGCATCTACTGCACCTGTGCACGAAAATGTTCAGATGCGCGTTTTAGGACATTTCGAGATGCTTTTCTGTTAAAAACGGTTTTGGGGAGTTTCTAGGGTCTGGAAAACACTTCAGGCAGTTCGGCGCTCGAAACGGCTCCGGACGGATTTTCGTGCGCATCTACGGCACCTGTGCACGAAAATGTTCAGATGCGCGTTTTAGGACATTTCGAGATGCTTTTCTGTTAAAAACGGTTTTGGGGAGTTTCTAGGGTCTGGGAAACACTTCAGGCAGTTCGGCGCTCGAAACGGCTCGGGACGGATTTTCGTGCGCATCTACTGCTCCTGTGCACGAAAATGTTCAGATGCGCGTTTTAGGACATTTCGAGATGCTTTTCGGTTAAAAACGGTTTTGGGGAGATTCTAGGGTCTGGGAAACACTTCAGGCAGTTCGGCGCTCGAAACCGCTCCGGACGGATTTTCGTGCGCATCTACGGCACCTGTGCACGAAAATGTTCAGATGAGCGTTTTAGGACATTTCGAGATGCTTTTCTGTTAAAAACGGTTTTGGGGAGTTTCTAGGGTCTGGGAAACACTTCAGGCAGTTCGGCGCTCGAAACGGCTCCGGACGGATTTTCGTGCGCATCTACTGCACCTGTGCACGAAAATGTTCAGATGCGCGTTTTAGGACATTTCGAGATGCTTTTCTGTTAAAAACGGTTTTGGGGAGTTTCTAGGGTCTGGGAAACACTTCAGGCGGTTCGGCGCTCGAAACGGCTCCGGACGGATTTTCGTGCGCATCTACTGCACCTGTGCACGAAAATGTTCAGATGCGCGTTTTAGGAGATTTCGAGATGCTTTTCTGCTAAAAACGGTTTTGGGGAGTTTCTAGGGTCTCGGAAACACTTCAGGCAGTTCGGCGCTCGAAACCGCTCCGGACGGATTTTCGTGCGCATCTACGGCACCTGTGCACGAAAATGTTCAGATGAGCGTTTTAGGAGATTTCGAGATGCTTTTCTGTTAAAAACGGTTTTGGGGAGTTTCTAGGGTCTGGGAAACACTTCAGGCAGTTCGGCGCTCGAAACGGCTCCGGACGGATTTTCGTGCGCATCTACTGCACCTGTGCACGAAAATGTTCAGATGCGCGTTTTAGGACATTTCGAGATGCTTTTCTGCTAAAAACGGTTTTGGGGAGTTTCTAGGGTCTGGGAAACACTTCAGGCAGTTCGGCGCTCGAAACCGCTCCGGACGGATTTTCGTGCGCATCTACGGCACCTGTGCACGAAAATGTTCAGATGAGCGTTTTAGGAGATTTCGAGATGCTTTTCTGTTAAAAACGGTTTTGGGGAGTTTCTAGGGTCTGGGAAACACTTCAGGCAGTTCGGCGCTCGAAACGGCTCCGGACGGATTTTCGTGCGCATCTACTGCACCTGTGCACGAAAATGTTCAGATGCGCGTTTTAGGACATTTCGAGATGCTTTTCTGCTAAAAACGGTTTTGGGGAGTTTCTAGGGTCTGGGAAACACTTCAGGCAGTTCGGCGCTCGAAACCGCTCCGGACGGATTTTCGTGCGCATCTACGGCACCTGTGCACGAAATTGTTCAGATGCGCGTTTTAGGACATTTCGAGATGCTTTTCTGCTAAAAACGGTTTTGGGGAGTTTCTAGGGTCTGGGAAACACTTCAGGCAGTTCGGCGCTCGAAACGGCTCCGGACGGATTTTCGTGCGCATCTACTGCACCTGTGCACGAAAATGTTCAGATGCGCGTTTTAAGACATTTCGAGATGCTTTTCTGTTAAAAACGGTTTTGGGGAGTTTCTAGGGTCTGGAAAACACTTCAGGCAGTTCGGCGCTCGAAACGGCTCCGGACGGATTTTCGTGCGCATCAACGGCACCTGTGCACGAAAATGTTCAGATGCGCGTTTTAGGACATTTCGAGATGCTTTTCTGTTAAAAACGGTTTTGGGGAGTTTCTAGGGTCTGGGAAACACTTCAGGCAGTTCGGCGCTCGAAACCGCTTCGGACGGATTTTCGTGCGCATCTACGGCACCTGTGCACGAAAATGTTCAGATGCGCGTTTTAGGACATTTCGAGATGCTTTTCTGTTAAAAACGGTTTTGGGGAGTTTCTAGGGTCTGGGAAACACTTCAGCCGGTTCGGCGCTCGAAACGGCTTCGGACGGATTTTCGTGCGCATCTACGGCACCTGTGCATGAAAATGTTCAGATGCGCGTTTTAGGACATTTCAAGATGCTTTTCGATTAAAAACGGTTTTGGGGAGTTTCTAGGGTTTGGAAAACACTTCAGGCAGTTCGGCGCTCGAAACGGCTCCGGACGGATTTTCGTGCGCATCTACGGCACCTGTGCACGAAAAT
The DNA here is from genome assembly GCA_028538565.1 of Umbellularia californica. NCBI lineage: Eukaryota > Viridiplantae > Streptophyta > Magnoliopsida > Laurales > Lauraceae > Umbellularia > Umbellularia californica. The sequence goes on from JAPQWN010000007.1 coordinate 47,495,938, forward strand.
GTTCAGATGCGCGTTTTAGGACATTTCGAGATGCTTTTTGGTTAAAAACGGTTTTGGGGAGTTTCAAGGGTCTGGGAAACAGTTCAGGCAGTTCGGCGCTCGAAACGGCTCCGGACGGATTTTCGTGCGCATCTACTGCACCTGTGCACGAAAATGTTGAGATGCGCGTTTTAGGACATTTCGAGATGCTTTTCTGTTAAAAACGGTTTTGGGGAGTTTCTAGGGTCTGGGAAACACTTCAGGCAGTTCGGCGCTCGAAACGGCTCCGGACGGATTTTCGTGCGCATCTACGGCACCTGTGCACGAAAATGTTGAGATGCGCGTTTTAGGACATTTCGAGATGCTTTTCTGTTAAAAACGGTTTTGGGGAGTTTCTAGGGTCTGGGAAACACTTCAGGCAGTTCGGCGCTCGAAACGGCTCCGGACGGATTTTCGTGCGCATCTACGGCACCTGTGCACGAAAATGTTGAGATGCGCGTTTTAGGACATTTCGAGATGCTTTTCTGTTAAAAACGGTTTTGGGGAGTTTCTAGGGTCTGGGAAACACTTCAGGCAGTTCGACGCTCGAAACGGCTCCGGACGGATTTTCGTGCGCATCTACTGCTCCTGTGCACGAAAATGTTCAGATGCGCGTTTTAGGACATTTCGAGATGCTTTTCGGTTAAAAACGGTTTTGGGGAGATTCTAGGGTCTGGAAAACACTTCAGGCAGTTCGGCGCTCGAAACGGCTCCGGACGGATTTTCGTGCGCATCTACGGCACCTGTGCACGAAAATGTTCAGATGCGCGTTTTAGGACATTTCGAGATGCTTTTCTGTTAAAAACGGTTTTGGGGAGTTTCTAGGGTCTGGGAAACACTTCAGGCAGTTCGGCGCTCGAAACGGCTCCGGGCGGATTTTCGTTCGCATCTACTGCACCTGTGCACGAAAATGTTCAGATGCGCGTTTTAGGACATTTCGAGATGCTTTTCTGTTAAAAACGGTTTTGGGGAGTTTCTAGGGTCTGGGAAACACTTCAGGCAGTTCGGCGCTCGAAACGGCTCGGGACGGATTTTCGTGCGCATCTACTGCACCTGTGCACGAAAATGTTCAGATGCGCGTTTTAGGACATTTCGAGATGCTTTTCTGTTAAAAACGGTTTTGGGGAGTTTCTAGGGTCTGGGAAACACTTCAGGCAGTTCGGCGCTCGAAACCGCTCCGGACGGATTTTCGTGCGCATCTACGGCACCTGTGCACGAAAATGTTCAGATGAGCGTTTTAGGAGATTTCGAGATGCTTTTCTGTTAAAAACGGTTTTGGGGAGTTTCTAGGGTCTGGGAAACACTTCAGGCAGTTCGGCGCTCGAAACGGCTCCGGACGGATTTTCGTGCGCATCTACTGCACCTGTGCACGAAAATGTTCAGATGCGCGTTTTAGGACATTTCGAGATGCTTTTCTGTTAAAAACGGTTTTGGGGAGTTTCTAGGGTCTGGGAAACACTTCAGGCTGTTCGGCGCTCGAAACGGCTCCGGACGGATTTTCGTGCGCATCTACGGCACCTGTGCACGAAATTGTTCAGATGCGCGTTTTAGGAGATTTCGAGATGCTTTTCTGCTAAAAACGGTTTTGGGGAGTTTCTAGGGTCTGGGAAACACTTCAGGCAGTTCGGCGCTCGAAACCGCTCCGGACGGATTTTCGTGCGCATCTACGGCACCTGTGCACGAAATTGTTCAGATGCGCGTTTTAGGAGATTTCGAGATGCTTTTCTGCTAAAAACGGTTTTGGGGAGTTTCTAGGGTCTGGGAAACACTTCAGGCAGTTCGGCGCTCGAAACGGCTCCGGACGGATTTTCGTGCGCATCTACTGCACCTGTGCACGAAAATGTTCAGATGCGCGTTTTAAGACATTTCGAAATGCTTTTCTGTTAAAAACGGTTTTGGGGAGTTTCTAGGGTTTGGAAAACACTTCAGGCAGTTCGGCGCTCGAAACGGCTCCGGACGGATTTTCGTGCGCATCAACGGCACCTGTGCACGAAAATGTTCAGATGCGCGTTTTAGGACATTTCGAGATGCTTTTCTGTTAAAAACGGTTTTGGGGAGTTTCTAGGGTCTGGGAAACACTTCAGGCAGTTCGGCGCTCGAAACGGCTTCGGACGGATTTTCGTGCGCATCTACGGCACCTGTGCAGGAAAATGTTCAGATGCGCGTTTTAGAACATTTCGAGATGCTTTTCGGTTAAAAACGGTTTTGGGGAGTTTCTAGGGTCTGGAAAACACTTCAGGCAGTTCGGCGCTCGAAACGGCTCCGGACGGATTTTCGTGCGCATCTACGGCACCTGTGCACGAAAATGTTGAGATGCGCGTTTTAGGACATTTCGAGATGCTTTTCTGTTAAAAACGGTTTTGGGGAGTTTCTAGGGTCTGGGAAACACTTCAGGCAGTTCGGCGCTCGAAACGGCTCCGGACGGATTTTCGTGCGCATCTACGGCACCTGTGCACGAAAATGTTCAGATGCGCGTTTTAGGACATTTCGAGATGCTTTTCTGTTAAAAACGGTTTTGGGGAGTTTCTAGGGTCTGGGAAACACTTCAGGCAGTTCGGCGCTCGAAACGGCTCCGGGCGGATTTTCGTTCGCATCTACTGCACCTGTGCACGAAAATGTTCAGATGCGCGTTTTAGGATATTTCGAGATGCTTTTCTGTTAAAAACGGTTTTGGGGAGTTTCTAGGGTCTGGGAAACACTTCAGGCAGTTCGGCGCTCGAAACGGCTCCGGGCGGATTTTCGTGCGCATCTACTGCACCTGTGCACGAAAATGTTCAGATGCGCGTTTTAGGACATTTCGAGATGCTTTTCTGTTAAAAACGGTTTTGGGGAGTTTCTAGGGTCTGGAAAACACTTCAGGCAGTTCGGCGCTCGAAACGGCTCCGGACGGATTTTCGTGCGCATCTACGGCACCTGTGCACGAAAATGTTCAGATGCGCGTTTTAGGACATTTCGAGATGCTTTTCTGTTAAAAACGGTTTTGGGGAGTTTCTAGGGTCTGGGAAACACTTCAGGCAGTTCGGCGCTCGAAACGGCTCCGGACGGATTTTCGTGCGCATCTACGGCACCTGTGCACGAAATTGTTCAGATGCGCGTTTTAGGACATTTCGAGATGCTTTTCTGTTAAAAACGGTTTTGGGGAGTTTCTAGGGTCTGGGAAACACTTCAGGCAGTTCGGCGCTCGAAACCGCTCCGGACGGATTTTCGTGCGCATCTACTGCACCTGTGCACGAAAATGTTCAGATGCGCGTTTTAAGACATTTCGAGATGCTTTTCTGTTAAAAACGGTTTTGGGGAGTTTCTAGGGTCTGGAAAACACTTCAGGCAGTTCGGCGCTCGAAACGGCTCCGGACGGATTTTCGTGCGCATCAACGGCACCTGTGCACGAAAATGTTCAGATGCGCGTTTTAGGACATTTCGAGATGCTTTTCTGTTAAAAACGGTTTTGGGGAGTTTCTAGGGTCTGGGAAACACTTCAGGCAGTTCGGCGCTCGAAACGGCTTCGGACGGATTTTCGTGCGCATCTACGGCACCTATGCAGGAAAATGTTCAGATGCGCGTTTTAGAACATTTCGAGATGCTTTTCGGTTAAAAACGGTTTTGGGGAGTTTCTAGGGTCTGGAAAACACTTCAGGCAGTTCGGCGCTCGAAACGGCTCCGGACGGATTTTCGTGCGCATCTACGGCACCTGTGCACGAAAATGTTGAGATGCGCGTTTTAGGACATTTCGAGATGCTTTTCTGTTAAAAACGGTTTTGGGGAGTTTCTAGGGTCTGGGAAACACTTCAGGCAGTTCGGCGCTTGAAACGGCTCCGGACGGATTTTCGTGCGCATCTACTGCACCTGTGCACGAAAATGTTCAGATGCGCGTTTTAGGACATTTCGAGATGCTTTTTGGTTAAAAACGGTTTTGGGGAGTTTCAAGGGTCTGGGAAACAGTTCAGGCAGTTCGGCGCTCGAAACGGCTCCGGACGGATTTTCGTGCGCTTCTACTGCACCTGTGCACGAAAATGTTGAGATGCGCGTTTTAGGACATTTCGAGATGCTTTTCTGTTAAAAACGGTTTTGGGGAGTTTCTAGGGTCTGGGAAACACTTCAGGCAGTTCGGCGCTCGAAACGGCTCCGGACGGATTTTCGTGCGCATCTACGGCACCTGTGCACGAAAATGTTGAGATGCGCGTTTTAGGACATTTCGAGATGCTTTTCTGTTAAAAACGGTTTTGGGGAGTTTCTAGGGTCTGGGAAACACTTCAGGCAGTTCGGCGCTCGAAACGGCTCCGGACGGATTTTCGTGCGCATCTACGGCACCTGTGCACGAAAATGTTCAGATGCGCGTTTTAGGACATTTCGAGATGCTTTTCTGTTAAAAACGGTTTTGGGGAGTTTCTAGGGTCTGGGAAACACTTCAGGCAGTTCGGCGCTCGAAACGGCTCCGGGCGGATTTTCGTGCGCATCTACTGCACCTGTGCACGAAAATGTTCAGATGCGCGTTTTAGGACATTTCGAGATGCTTTTCTGTTAAAAACGGTTTTGGGGAGTTTCTAGGGTCTGGAAAACACTTCAGGCAGTTCGGCGCTCGAAACGGCTCCGGACGGATTTTCGTGCGCATCTACGGCACCTGTGCACGAAAATGTTCAGATGCGCGTTTTAGGACATTTCGAGATGCTTTTCTGTTAAAAACGGTTTTGGGGAGTTTCTAGGGTCTGGGAAACACTTCAGGCAGTTCGGCGCTCGAAACCGCTACGGACGGATTTTCGTGCGCATCTACGGCACCTGTGCACGAAAATGTTCAGATGAGCGTTTTAGGAGATTTCGAGATGCTTTTCTGTTAAAAACGGTTTTGGGGAGTTTCTAGGGTCTGGGAAACACTTCAGGCAGTTCGGCGCTCGAAACGGCTCCGGACGGATTTTCGTGGGCATCTACGGCACCTGTGCACGAAAATGTTCAGATGCGCGTTTTAGGACATTTCGAGATGCTTTTCTGTTAAAAACGGTTTTGGGGAGTTTCTAGGGTCTGGGAAACACTTCAGGCAGTTCGGCGCTCGAAACGGCTCCGGGCGGATTTTCGTGCGCATCTACTGCACCTGTGCACGAAAATGTTCAGATGCGCGTTTTAGGACATTTCGAGATGCTTTTCTGTTAAAAACGGTTTTGGGGAGTTTCTAGGGTCTGGAAAACACTTCAGGCAGTTCGGCGCTCGAAACGGCTCCGGACGGATTTTCGTGCGCTTCTACGGCACCTGTGCACGAAAATGTTCAGATGCGCGTTTTAGGACATTTCGAGATGCTTTTCTGTTAAAAACGGTTTTGGGGAGTTTCTAGGGTCTGGGAAACACTTCAGGCAGTTCGGCGCTCGAAACGGCTCCGGGCGGATTTTTGTGCGCATCTACTGCACCTGTGCACGAAAATGTTCAGATGCGCGTTTTAGGACATTTCGAGATGCTTTTCTGTTAAAAACGGTTTTGGGGAGTTTCTAGGGTCTGGAAAACACTTCAGGCAGTCCGGCGCTCGAAACGGCTCCGGACGGATTTTCGTGCGCATCTACGGCACCTGTGCACGAAAATGTTCAGATGCGCGTTTTAGGACATTTCGAGATGCTTTTCTGTTAAAAACGGTTTTGGGGAGTTTCTAGGGTCTGGAAAACACTTCAGGCAGTTCGGCGCTCGAAACGGCTCCGGACGGATTTTCGTGCGCATCTACGGCACCTGTGCACGAAAATGTTCAGATGCGCGTTTTAGGACATTTCGAGATGCTTTTCTGTTAAAAACGGTTTTGGGGAGTTTCTAGGGTCTGGGAAACACTTCAGGCAGTTCGGCGCTCGAAACGGCTCCGGGCGGATTTTCGTGCGCATCTACTGCACCTGTGCACGAAAATGTTCAAATGCGCGTTTTAGGACATTTCGAGATGCTTTTCTGTTAAAAACGGTTTTGGGGAGTTTCTAGGGTCTGGAAAACACTTCAGGCAGTTCGGCGCTCGAAACGGCTCCGGACGGATTTTCGTGCGCATCTACGGCACCTGTGCACGAAAATGTTGAGATGCGCGTTTTAGGACATTTCGAGATGCTTTTTGGTTAAAAACGGTTTTGGGGAGTTTCTTGGGTCTGGGAAACACTTCAGGCAGTTCGGCGCTCGAAACGGCTCCGGACGGATTTTCGTGCGCATCTACGGCACCTGTGCACGAAAATGTTGAGATGCGCGTTTTAGGACATTTCGAGATGCTTTTCTGTTAAAAACGGTTTTGGGGAGTTTCTAGGGTCTGGGAAACACTTCAGGCAGTTCGGCGCTCGAAACGGCTCCGGACGGATTTTCGTGCGCATCTACGGCACCTGTGCACGAAAATGTTCAGATGCGCGTTTTAGGACATTTCGAGATGCTTTTCTGTTAAAAACGATTTTGGGGAGTTTCTAGGGTCTGGGAAACACTTCAGGCAGTTCGGCGCTCGAAACGGCTCCGGGCGGATTTTCGTGCGCATCTACTGCACCTGTGCACGAAAATGTTCAGATGCGCGTTTTAGGACATTTCGAGATGCTTTTCTGTTAAAAACGGTTTTGGGGAGTTTCTAGGGTCTGGAAAACACTTCAGGCAGTTCGGCGCTCGAAACGGCTCCGGACGGATTTTCGTGCGCATCTACGGCACCTGTGCACGAAAATGTTCAGATGCGCGTTTTAGGACATTTCGAGATGCTTTTCTGTTAAAAACGGTTTTGGGGAGTTTCTAGGGTCTGGGAAACACTTCAGGCAGTTCGGCGCTCGAAACCGCTACGGACGGATTTTCGTGCGCATCTACGGCACCTGTGCACGAAAATGTTCAGATGAGCGTTTTAGGAGATTTCGAGATGCTTTTCTGTTAAAAACGGTTTTGGGGAGTTTCTAGGGTCTGGGAAACACTTCAGGCAGTTCGGCGCTCGAAACGGCTCCGGACGGATTTTCGTGCGCATCTACGGCACCTGTGCACGAAAATGTTCAGATGCGCGTTTTAGGACATTTCGAGATGCTTTTCTGTTAAAAACGGTTTTGGGGAGTTTCTAGGGTCTGGGAAACACTTCAGGCAGTTCGGCGCTCGAAACGGCTCCGGGCGGATTTTCGTGCGCATCTACTGCACCTGTGCACGAAAATGTTCAGATGCGCGTTTTAGGACATTTCGAGATGCTTTTCTGTTAAAAACGGTTTTGGGGAGTTTCTAGGGTCTGGAAAACACTTCAGGCAGTTCGGCGCTCGAAACGGCTCCGGACGGATTTTCGTGCGCATCTACGGCACCTGTGCACGAAAATGTTCAGATGCGCGTTTTAGGACATTTCGAGATGCTTTTCTGTTAGAAACGGTTTTGGGGAGTTTCTAGGGTCTGGGAAACACTTCAGGCAGTTCGGCGCTCGAAACGGCTCCGGGCGGATTTTCGTGCGCATCTACTGCACCTGTGCACGAAAATGTTCAGATGCGCGTTTTAGGACATTTCGAGATGCTTTTCTGTTAAAAACGGTTTTGGGGAGTTTCTAGGGTCTGGAAAACACTTCAGGCAGTCCGGCGCTCGAAACGGCTCCGGACGGATTTTCGTGCGCATCTACGGCACCTGTGCACGAAAATGTTCAGATGCGCGTTTTAGGACATTTCGAGATGCTTTTCTGTTAAAAACGGTTTTGGGGAGTTTCTAGGGTCTGGAAAACACTTCAGGCAGTTCGGCGCTCGAAACGGCTCCGGACGGATTTTCGTGCGCATCTACGGCACCTGTGCACGAAAATGTTCAGATGCGCGTTTTAGGACATTTCGAGATGCTTTTCTGTTAAAAACGGTTTTGGGGAGTTTCTAGGGTCTGGGAAACACTTCAGGCAGTTCGGCGCTCGAAACGGCTTCGGACGGATTTTCGTGCGCATCTACGGCACCTGTGCAGGAAAATGTTCAGATGCGCGTTTTAGAACATTTCGAGATGCTTTTCGGTTAAAAACGGTTTTGGGGAGTTTCTAGGGTCTGGAAAACACTTCAGGCAGTTCGGCGCTCGAAACGGCTCCGGACGGATTTTCGTGCGCATCTACGGCACCTGTGCACGAAAATGTTGAGATGCGCGTTTTAGGACATTTCGAGATGCTTTTCTGTTAAAAACGGTTTTGGGGAGTTTCTAGGGTCTGGGAAACACTTCAGGCAGTTCGGCGCTCGAAACGGCTCCGGACGGATTTTCGTGCGCATCTACGGCACCTGTGCACGAAAATGTTCAGATGCGCGTTTTAGGACATTTCGAGATGCTTTTCTGTTAAAAACGGTTTTGGGGAGTTTCTAGGGTCTGGGAAACACTTCAGGCAGTTCGGCGCTCGAAACGGCTTCGGACGGATTTTCGTGCGCATCTACGGCACCTGTGCAGGAAAATGTTCAGATGCGCGTTTTAGAACATTTCGAGATGCTTTTCGGTTAAAAACGGTTTTGGGGAGTTTCTAGGGTCTGGAAAACACTTCAGGCAGTTCGGCGCTCGAAACGGCTCCGGACGGATTTTCGTGCGCATCTACGGCACCTGTGCACGAAAATGTTGAGATGCGCGTTTTAGGACATTTCGAGATGCTTTTCTGTTAAAAACGGTTTTGGGGAGTTTCTAGGGTCTGGGAAACACTTCAGGCAGTTCGGCGCTCGAAACGGCTCCGGGCGGATTTTCGTTCGCATCTACTGCACCTGTGCACGAAAATGTTCAGATGCGCGTTTTAGGATATTTCGAGATGCTTTTCTGTTAAAAACGGTTTTGGGGAGTTTCTAGGGTCTGGGAAACACTTCAGGCAGTTCGGCGCTCGAAACGGCTCCGGGCGGATTTTCGTGCGCATCTACTGCACCTGTGCACGAAAATGTTCAGATGCGCGTTTTAGGACATTTCGAGATGCTTTTCTGTTAAAAACGGTTTTGGGGAGTTTCTAGGGTCTGGAAAACACTTCAGGCAGTTCGGCGCTCGAAACGGCTCCGGACGGATTTTCGTGCTCATCTACGGCACCTGTGCACGAAAATGTTCAGATGCGCGTTTTAGGACATTTCGAGATGCTTTTCTGTTAAAAACGGTTTTGGGGAGTTTCTAGGGTCTGGGAAACACTTCAGGCAGTTCGGCGCTCGAAACGGCTCCGGACGGATTTTCGTGCGCATCTACGGCACCTGTGCACGAAATTGTTCAGATGCGCGTTTTAGGACATTTCGAGATGCTTTTCTGTTAAAAACGGTTTTGGGGAGTTTCTAGGGTCTGGGAAACACTTCAGGCAGTTCGGCGCTCGAAACCGCTCCGGACGGATTTTCGTGCGCATCTACTGCACCTGTGCACGAAAATGTTCAGATGCGCGTTTTAAGACATTTCGAGATGCTTTTCTGTTAAAAACGGTTTTGGGGAGTTTCTAGGGTCTGGAAAACACTTCAGGCAGTTCGGCGCTCGAAACGGCTCCGGACGGATTTTCGTGCGCATCAACGGCACCTGTGCACGAAAATGTTCAGATGCGCGTTTTAGGACATTTCGAGATGCTTTTCTGTTAAAAACGGTTTTGGGGAGTTTCTAGGGTCTGGGAAACACTTCAGGCAGTTCGGCGCTCGAAACGGCTTCGGACGGATTTTCGTGCGCATCTACGGCACCTATGCAGGAAAATGTTCAGATGCGCGTTTTAGAACATTTCGAGATGCTTTTCGGTTAAAAACGGTTTTGGGGAGTTTCTAGGGTCTGGAAAACACTTCAGGCAGTTCGGCGCTCGAAACGGCTCCGGACGGATTTTCGTGCGCATCTACGGCACCTGTGCACGAAAATGTTGAGATGCGCGTTTTAGGACATTTCGAGATGCTTTTCTGTTAAAAACGGTTTTGGGGAGTTTCTAGGGTCTGGGAAACACTTCAGGCAGTTCGGCGCTTGAAACGGCTCCGGACGGATTTTCGTGCGCATCTACTGCACCTGTGCACGAAAATGTTCAGATGCGCGTTTTAGGACATTTCGAGATGCTTTTTGGTTAAAAACGGTTTTGGGGAGTTTCAAGGGTCTGGGAAACAGTTCAGGCAGTTCGGCGCTCGAAACGGCTCCGGACGGATTTTCGTGCGCTTCTACTGCACCTGTGCACGAAAATGTTGAGATGCGCGTTTTAGGACATTTCGAGATGCTTTTCTGTTAAAAACGGTTTTGGGGAGTTTCTAGGGTCTGGGAAACACTTCAGGCAGTTCGGCGCTCGAAACGGCTCCGGACGGATTTTCGTGCGCATCTACGGCACCTGTGCACGAAAATGTTGAGATGCGCGTTTTAGGACATTTCGAGATGCTTTTCTGTTAAAAACGGTTTTGGGGAGTTTCTAGGGTCTGGGAAACACTTCAGGCAGTTCGGCGCTCGAAACGGCTCCGGACGGATTTTCGTGCGCATCTACGGCACCTGTGTACGAAAATGTTCAGATGCGCGTTTTAGGACATTTCGAGATGCTTTTCTGTTAAAAACGGTTTTGGGGAGTTTCTAGGGTCTGGGAAACACTTCAGGCAGTTCGGCGCTCGAAACGGCTCCGGACGGATTTTCGTGCGCATCTACGGCACCTGTGCACGAAAATGTTCAGATGCGCGTTTTAGGACATTTCGAGATGCTTTTCTGTTAAAAACGGTTTTGGGGAGTTTCTAGGGTCTGGGAAACACTTCAGGCAGTTCGGCGCTCGAAACGGCTTCGGACGGATTTTCGTGCGCATCTACGGCACCTGTGCAGGAAAATGTTCAGATGCGCGTTTTAGAACATTTCGAGATGCTTTTCGGTTAAAAACGGTTTTGGGGAGTTTCTAGGGTCTGGAAAACACTTCAGGCAGTTCGGCGCTCGAAACGGCTCCGGACGGATTTTCGTGCGCATCTACGGCACCTGTGCACGAAAATGTTGAGATGCGCGTTTTAGGACATTTCGAGATGCTTTTCTGTTAAAAACGGTTTTGGGGAGTTTCTAGGGTCTGGGAAACACTTCAGGCAGTTCGGCGCTCGAAACGGCTCCGGGCGGATTTTCGTTCGCATCTACTGCACCTGTGCACGAAAATGTTCAGATGCGCGTTTTAGGATATTTCGAGATGCTTTTCTGTTAAAAACGGTTTTGGGGAGTTTCTAGGGTCTGGGAAACACTTCAGGCAGTTCGGCGCTCGAAACGGCTCCGGGCGGATTTTCGTGCGCATCTACTGCACCTGTGCACGAAAATGTTCAGATGCGCGTTTTAGGACATTTCGAGATGCTTTTCTGTTAAAAACGGTTTTGGGGAGTTTCTAGGGTCTGGAAAACACTTCAGGCAGTTCGGCGCTCGAAACGGCTCCGGACGGATTTTCGTGCTCATCTACGGCACCTGTGCACGAAAATGTTCAGATGCGCGTTTTAGGACATTTCGAGATGCTTTTCTGTTAAAAACGGTTTTGGGGAGTTTCTAGGGTCTGGGAAACACTTCAGGCAGTTCGGCGCTCGAAACGGCTCCGGACGGATTTTCGTGCGCATCTACGGCACCTGTGCACGAAATTGTTCAGATGCGCGTTTTAGGACATTTCGAGATGCTTTTCTGTTAAAAACGGTTTTGGGGAGTTTCTAGGGTCTGGGAAACACTTCAGGCAGTTCGGCGCTCGAAACCGCTCCGGACGGATTTTCGTGCGCATCTACTGCACCTGTGCACGAAAATGTTCAGATGCGCGTTTTAAGACATTTCGAGATGCTTTTCTGTTAAAAACGGTTTTGGGGAGTTTCTAGGGTCTGGAAAACACTTCAGGCAGTTCGGCGCTCGAAACGGCTCCGGACGGATTTTCGTGCGCATCAACGGCACCTGTGCACGAAAATGTTCAGATGCGCGTTTTAGGACATTTCGAGATGCTTTTCTGTTAAAAACGGTTTTGGGGAGTTTCTAGGGTCTGGGAAACACTTCAGGCAGTTCGGCGCTCGAAACGGCTTCGGACGGATTTTCGTGCGCATCTACGGCACCTATGCAGGAAAATGTTCAGATGCGCGTTTTAGAACATTTCGAGATGCTTTTCGGTTAAAAACGGTTTTGGGGAGTTTCTAGGGTCTGGAAAACACTTCAGGCAGTTCGGCGCTCGAAACGGCTCCGGACGGATTTTCGTGCGCATCTACGGCACCTGTGCACGAAAATGTTGAGATGCGCGTTTTAGGACATTTCGAGATGCTTTTCTGTTAAAAACGGTTTTGGGGAGTTTCTAGGGTCTGGGAAACACTTCAGGCAGTTCGGCGCTTGAAACGGCTCCGGACGGATTTTCGTGCGCATCTACTGCACCTGTGCACGAAAATGTTCAGATGCGCGTTTTAGGACATTTCGAGATGCTTTTTGGTTAAAAACGGTTTTGGGGAGTTTCAAGGGTCTGGGAAACAGTTCAGGCAGTTCGGCGCTCGAAACGGCTCCGGACGGATTTTCGTGCGCTTCTACTGCACCTGTGCACGAAAATGTTGAGATGCGCGTTTTAGGACATTTCGAGATGCTTTTCTGTTAAAAACGGTTTTGGGGAGTTTCTAGGGTCTGGGAAACACTTCAGGCAGTTCGGCGCTCGAAACGGCTCCGGACGGATTTTCGTGCGCATCTACGGCACCTGTGCACGAAAATGTTGAGATGCGCGTTTTAGGACATTTCGAGATGCTTTTCTGTTAAAAACGGTTTTGGGGAGTTTCTAGGGTCTGGGAAACACTTCAGGCAGTTCGGCGCTCGAAACAGCTCCGGACGGATTTTCGTGCGCATCTACGGCACCTGTGTACGAAAATGTTCAGATGCGCGTTTTAGGACATTTCGAGATGCTTTTCTGTTAAAAACGGTTTTGGGGAGTTTCTAGGGTCTGGGAAACACTTCAGGCAGTTCGGCGCTCGAAACGGCTCCGGGCGGATTTTCGTGCGCATCTACTGCACCTGTGCACGAAAATGTTCAGATGCGCGTTTTAGGACATTTCGAGATGCTTTTCTGTTAAAAACGGTTTTGGGGAGTTTCTAGGGTCTGGAAAACACTTCAGGCAGTTCGGCGCTCGAAACGGCTCCGGACGGATTTTCGTGCGCATCTACGGCACCTGTGCACGAAAATGTTCAGATGCGCGTTTTAGGACATTTCGAGATGCTTTTCTGTTAAAAACGGTTTTGGGGAGTTTCTAGGGTCTGGGAAACACTTCAGGCAGTTCGGCGCTCGAAACCGCTACGGACGGATTTTCGTGGGCATCTACGGCACCTGTGCACGAAAATGTTCAGATGCGCGTTTTAGGACATTTCGAGATGCTTTTCTGTTAAAAACGGTTTTGGGGAGTTTCTAGGGTCTGGGAAACACTTCAGGCAGTTCGGCGCTCGAAACGGCTCCGGGCGGATTTTCGTGCGCATCTAATGCACCTGTGCACGAAAATGTTCAGATGCGCGTTTTAGGACATTTCGAGATGCTTTTCTGTTAAAAACGGTTTTGGGGAGTTTCTAGGGTCTGGAAAACACTTCAGGCAGTTCGGCGCTCGAAACGGCTCCGGACGGATTTTCGTGCGCTTCTACGGCACCTGTGCACGAAAATGTTCAGATGCGCGTTTTAGGACATTTCGAGATGCTTTTCTGTTAAAAACGGTTTTGGGGAGTTTCTAGGGTCTGGGAAACACTTCAGGCAGTTCGGCGCTCGAAACGGCTCCGGGCGGATTTTTGTGCGCATCTACTGCACCTGTGCACGAAAATGTTCAGATGCGCGTTTTAGGACATTTCGAGATGCTTTTCTGTTAAAAACGGTTTTGGGGAGTTTCTAGGGTCTGGAAAACACTTCAGGCAGTCCGGCGCTCGAAACGGCTCCGGACGGATTTTCGTGCGCATCTACGGCACCTGTGCACGAAAATGTTCAGATGCGCGTTTTAGGACATTTCGAGATGCTTTTCTGTTAAAAACGGTTTTGGGGAGTTTCTAGGGTCTGGAAAACACTTCAGGCAGTTCGGCGCTCGAAACGGCTCCGGACGGATTTTCGTGCGCATCTACGGCACCTGTGCACGAAAATGTTCAGATGCGCGTTTTAGGACATTTCGAGATGCTTTTCTGTTAAAAACGGTTTTGGGGAGTTTCTAGGGTCTGGGAAACACTTCAGGCAGTTCGGCGCTCGAAACGGCTCCGGGCGGATTTTCGTGCGCATCTACTGCACCTGTGCACGAAAATGTTCAAATGCGCGTTTTAGGACATTTCGAGATGCTTTTCTGTTAAAAACGGTTTTGGGGAGTTTCTAGGGTCTGGAAAACACTTCAGGCAGTTCGGCGCTCGAAACGGCTCCGGACGGATTTTCGTGCGCATCTACGGCACCTGTGCACGAAAATGTTGAGATGCGCGTTTTAGGACATTTCGAGATGCTTTTTGGTTAAAAACGGTTTTGGGGAGTTTCTTGGGTCTGGGAAACACTTCAGGCAGTTCGGCGCTCGAAACGGCTCCGGACGGATTTTCGTGCGCATCTACGGCACCTGTGCACGAAAATGTTGAGATGCGCGTTTTAGGACATTTCGAGATGCTTTTCTGTTAAAAACGGTTTTGGGGAGTTTCTAGGGTCTGGGAAACACTTCAGGCAGTTCGGCGCTCGAAACGGCTCCGGACGGATTTTCGTGCGCATCTACGGCACCTGTGCACGAAAATGTTCAGATGCGCGTTTTAGGACATTTCGAGATGCTTTTCTGTTAAAAACGATTTTGGGGAGTTTCTAGGGTCTGGGAAACACTTCAGGCAGTTCGGCGCTCGAAACGGCTCCGGGCGGATTTTCGTGCGCATCTACTGCACCTGTGCACGAAAATGTTCAGATGCGCGTTTTAGGACATTTCGAGATGCTTTTCTGTTAAAAACGGTTTTGGGGAGTTTCTAGGGTCTGGAAAACACTTCAGGCAGTTCGGCGCTCGAAACGGCTCCGGACGGATTTTCGTGCGCATCTACGGCACCTGTGCACGAAAATGTTCAGATGCGCGTTTTAGGACATTTCGAGATGCTTTTCTGTTAAAAACGGTTTTGGGGAGTTTCTAGGGTCTGGGAAACACTTCAGGCAGTTCGGCGCTCGAAACCGCTACGGACGGATTTTCGTGCGCATCTACGGCACCTGTGCACGAAAATGTTCAGATGAGCGTTTTAGGAGATTTCGAGATGCTTTTCTGTTAAAAACGGTTTTGGGGAGTTTCTAGGGTCTGGGAAACACTTCAGGCAGTTCGGCGCTCGAAACGGCTCCGGACGGATTTTCGTGCGCATCTACGGCACCTGTGCACGAAAATGTTCAGATGCGCGTTTTAGGACATTTCGAGATGCTTTTCTGTTAAAAACGGTTTTGGGGAGTTTCTAGGGTCTGGGAAACACTTCAGGCAGTTCGGCGCTCGAAACGGCTCCGGGCGGATTTTCGTGCGCATCTACTGCACCTGTGCACGAAAATGTTCAGATGCGCGTTTTAGGACATTTCGAGATGCTTTTCTGTTAAAAACGGTTTTGGGGAGTTTCTAGGGTCTGGAAAACACTTCAGGCAGTTCGGCGCTCGAAACGGCTCCGGACGGATTTTCGTGCGCATCTACGGCACCTGTGCACGAAAATGTTCAGATGCGCGTTTTAGGACATTTCGAGATGCTTTTCTGTTAGAAACGGTTTTGGGGAGTTTCTAGGGTCTGGGAAACACTTCAGGCAGTTCGGCGCTCGAAACGGCTCCGGGCGGATTTTCGTGCGCATCTACTGCACCTGTGCACGAAAATGTTCAGATGCGCGTTTTAGGACATTTCGAGATGCTTTTCTGTTAAAAACGGTTTTGGGGAGTTTCTAGGGTCTGGAAAACACTTCAGGCAGTCCGGCGCTCGAAACGGCTCCGGACGGATTTTCGTGCGCATCTACGGCACCTGTGCACGAAAATGTTCAGATGCGCGTTTTAGGACATTTCGAGATGCTTTTCTGTTAAAAACGGTTTTGGGGAGTTTCTAGGGTCTGGAAAACACTTCAGGCAGTTCGGCGCTCGAAACGGCTCCGGACGGATTTTCGTGCGCATCTACGGCACCTGTGCACGAAAATGTTCAGATGCGCGTTTTAGGACATTTCGAGATGCTTTTCTGTTAAAAACGGTTTTGGGGAGTTTCTAGGGTCTGGGAAACACTTCAGGCAGTTCGGCGCTCGAAACGGCTCCGGGCGGATTTTCGTGCGCATCTACTGCACCTGTGCACGAAAATGTTCAAATGCGCGTTTTAGGACATTTCGAGATGCTTTTCTGTTAAAAACGGTTTTGGGGAGTTTCTAGGGTCTGGAAAACACTTCAGGCAGTTCGGCGCTCGAAACGGCTCCGGACGGATTTTCGTGCGCATCTACGGCACCTGTGCACGAAAATGTTGAGATGCGCGTTTTAGGACATTTCGAGATGCTTTTCTGTTAAAAACGGTTTTGGGGAGTTTCTAGGGTCTGGAAAACACTTCAGGCAGTTCGGCGCTCGAAACGGCTCCGGACGGATTTTCGTGCGCATCTACGGCACCGGTGCACGAAAATGTTCAGATGCGCGTTTTAGGACATTTCGAGATGCTTTTTGGTTAAAAACGGTTTTGGAGAGTTTCTTGGGTCTGGGAAACACTTCAGGCAGTTCGGCGCTCGAAACGGCTCCGGACGGATTTTCGTGCGCATCTACGGCACCTGTGCACGAAAATGTTGAGATGCGCGTTTTAGGACATTTCGAGATGCTTTTCCGTTAAAAACGGTTTTGGGGAGTTTCTAGGGTCTGGGAAACACTTCAGGCAGTTCGGCGCTCGAAACGGCTCCGGACGGATTTTCGTGCGCATCTACTGCACCTGTGCACGAAAATGTTCAAATGCGCGTTTTAGGACATTTCGAGATGCTTTTCTGTTAAAAACGGTTTTGGGGAGTTTCTAGGGTCTGGAAAACACTTCAGGCAGTTCGGCGCTCGAAACGGCTCCGGACGGATTTTCGTTCGCATCTACGGCACCTGTGCACGAAAATGTTCAGATGCGCGTTTTAGGACATTTCGAGATGCTTTTCTGTTAAAAACGGTTTTGGGGAGTTTCTAGGGTCTGGGAAACACTTCAGGCAGTTCGGCGCTCGAAACGGCTCCGGACGGATTTTCGTGCGCATCTACTGCACCTGTGCACGAAAATGTTCAGATGCGCGTTTTAGGACATTTCGAGATGCTTTTCTGTTAAAAACGGTTTTGGGGAGTTTCTAGGGTCTGGAAAACACTTCAGGCAGTTCGGCGCTCGAAACGGCTCCGGACGGATTTTCGTGCGCATCTACGGCACCGGTGCACGAAAATGTTCAGATGCGCGTTTTAGGACATTTCGAGATGCTTTTTGGTTAAAAACGGTTTTGGAGAGTTTCTTGGGTCTGGGAAACACTTCAGGCAGTTCGGCGCTCGAAACGGCTCCGGACGGATTTTCGTGCGCATCTACTGCACCTGTGCACGAAAATGTTGAGATGCGCGTTTTAGGACATTTCGAGATGCTTTTCTGTTAAAAACGGTTTTGGGGAGTTTCTAGGGTCTGGGAAACACTTCAGGCAGTTCGGCGCTCGAAACGGCTCCGGACGGATTTTCGTGCGCATCTACGGCACCTGTGCACGAAAATGTTGAGATGCGCGTTTTAGGACATTTCGAGATGCTTTTCCGTTAAAAACGGTTTTGGGGAGTTTCTAGGGTCTGGGAAACACTTCAGGCAGTTCGGCGCTCGAAACCGCTCCGGACGGATTTTCGTGCGCATCTACGGCACCTGTGCACGAAAATGTTCAGATGCGCGTTTTAGGACATTTCGAGATGCTTTTCTGTTAAAAACGGTTTTGGGGAGTTTCTAGGGCCTGGGAAACACTTCAGGCAGTTCGGCGCTCGAAACGGCTCCGGACGGATTTTCGTGCGCATCTACTGCACCTATGCACGAAAATGTTCAGATGCGCGTTTTAGGACATTTCGAGATGCTTTTCTGTTAAAAACGGTTTTGGGGAGTTTCTAGGGTCTGGGAAACACTTCAGGCAGTTCGGCGCTCGAAACGGCTCCGGACGGATTTTCGTGCGCATCTACGGCACCTGTGCACGAAAATGTTGAGATGCGCGTTTTAGGACATTTCGAGATGCTTTTCTGTTAAAAACGGTTTTGGGGAGTTTCTAGGGTCTGGGAAACACTTCAGGCAGTTCGGCGCTCGAAACGGCTCCGGGCGGATTTTCGTGCGCATCTACGGCACCTGTGCACGAAAATGTTCAGATGAGCGTTTTAGGACATTTCGAGATGCTTTTCTGTTAAAAACGGTTTTGGGGAGTTTCTAGGGTCTGGGAAACACTTCAGGCAGTTCGGCGCTCGAAACGGCTCCGGACGGATTTTCGTGCGCATCTACTGCACCTGTGCACGAAAATGTTCAGATGCGCGTTTTAGGACATTTCGAGATGCTTTTCTGTTAAAAACGGTTTTGGGGAGTTTCTAGGGTCTGGGAAACACTTCAGGCGGTTCGGCGCTCGAAACGGCTCCGGACGGATTTTCGTGCGCATCTACTGCACCTGTGCACGAAAATGTTCAGATGCGCGTTTTAGGAGATTTCGAGATGCTTTTCTGCTAAAAACGGTTTTGGGGAGTTTCTAGGGTCTGGGAAACACTTCAGGCAGTTCGGCGCTCGAAACCGCTCCGGACGGATTTTCGTGCGCATCTACGGCACCTGTGCACGAAAATGTTCAGATGAGCGTTTTAGGAGATTTCGAGATGCTTTTCTGTTAAAAACGGTTTTGGGGAGTTTCTAGGGTCTGGGAAACACTTCAGGCAGTTCGGCGCTCGAAACGGCTCCGGACGGATTTTCGTGCGCATCTACTGCACCTGTGCACGAAAATGTTCAGATGCGCGTTTTAGGACATTTCGAGATGCTTTTCTGCTAAAAACGGTTTTGGGGAGTTTCTAGGGTCTGGGAAACACTTCAGGCAGTTCGGCGCTCGAAACCGCTCCGGACGGATTTTCGTGCGCATCTACGGCACCTGTGCACGAAAATGTTCAGATGAGCGTTTTAGGAGATTTCGAGATGCTTTTCTGTTAAAAACGGTTTTGGGGAGTTTCTAGGGTCTGGGAAACACTTCAGGCAGTTCGGCGCTCGAAACGGCTCCGGACGGATTTTCGTGCGCATCTACTGCACCTGTGCACGAAAATGTTCAGATGCGCGTTTTAGGACATTTCGAGATGCTTTTCTGCTAAAAACGGTTTTGGGGAGTTTCTAGGGTCTGGGAAACACTTCAGGCAGTTCGGCGCTCGAAACCGCTCCGGACGGATTTTCGTGCGCATCTACGGCACCTGTGCACGAAATTGTTCAGATGCGCGTTTTAGGACATTTCGAGATGCTTTTCTGCTAAAAACGGTTTTGGGGAGTTTCTAGGGTCTGGGAAACACTTCAGGCAGTTCGGCGCTCGAAACGGCTCCGGACGGATTTTCGTGCGCATCTACTGCACCTGTGCACGAAAATGTTCAGATGCGCGTTTTAAGACATTTCGAGATGCTTTTCTGTTAAAAACGGTTTTGGGGAGTTTCTAGGGTCTGGAAAACACTTCAGGCAGTTCGGCGCTCGAAACGGCTCCGGACGGATTTTCGTGCGCATCAACGGCACCTGTGCACGAAAATGTTCAGATGCGCGTTTTAGGACATTTCGAGATGCTTTTCTGTTAAAAACGGTTTTGGGGAGTTTCTAGGGTCTGGGAAACACTTCAGGCAGTTCGGCGCTCGAAACCGCTTCGGACGGATTTTCGTGCGCATCTACGGCACCTGTGCACGAAAATGTTCAGATGCGCGTTTTAGGACATTTCGAGATGCTTTTCTGTTAAAAACGGTTTTGGGGAGTTTCTAGGGTCTGGGAAACACTTCAGCCGGTTCGGCGCTCGAAACGGCTTCGGACGGATTTTCGTGCGCATCTACGGCACCTGTGCATGAAAATGTTCAGATGCGCGTTTTAGGACATTGCAAGATGCTTTTCGATTAAAAACGGTTTTGGGGAGTTTCTAGGGTTTGGAAAACACTTCAGGCAGTTCGGCGCTCGAAACGGCTCCGGACGGATTTTCGTGCGCATCTACGGCACCTGTGCACGAAAATGTTCAGATGCGCGTTTTAGGACATTTCGAGATGCTTTTTGGTTAAAAACGGTTTTGGGGAGTTTCAAGGGTCTGGGAAACAGTTCAGGCAGTTCGGCGCTCGAAACGGCTCCGGACGGATTTTCGTGCGCATCTACTGCACCTGTGCACGAAAATGTTGAGATGCGCGTTTTAGGACATTTCGAGATGCTTTTCTGTTAAAAACGGTTTTGGGGAGTTTCTAGGGTCTGGGAAACACTTCAGGCAGTTCGGCGCTCGAAACGGCTCCGGACGGATTTTCGTGCGCATCTACGGCACCTGTGCACGAAAATGTTGAGATGCGCGTTTTAGGACATTTCGAGATGCTTTTCTGTTAAAAACGGTTTTGGGGAGTTTCTAGGGTCTGGGAAACACTTCAGGCAGTTCGGCGCTCGAAACGGCTCCGGACGGATTTTCGTGCGCATCTACGGCACCTGTGCACGAAAATGTTGAGATGCGCGTTTTAGGACATTTCGAGATGCTTTTCTGTTAAAAACGGTTTTGGGGAGTTTCTAGGGTCTGGGAAACACTTCAGGCAGTTCGACGCTCGAAACGGCTCCGGACGGATTTTCGTGCGCATCTACTGCTCCTGTGCACGAAAATGTTCAGATGCGCGTTTTAGGACATTTCGAGATGCTTTTCGGTTAAAAACGGTTTTGGGGAGATTCTAGGGTCTGGAAAACACTTCAGGCAGTTCGGCGCTCGAAACGGCTCCGGACGGATTTTCGTGCGCATCTACGGCACCTGTGCACGAAAATGTTCAGATGCGCGTTTTAGGACATTTCGAGATGCTTTTCTGTTAAAAACGGTTTTGGGGAGTTTCTAGGGTCTGGGAAACACTTCAGGCAGTTCGGCGCTCGAAACGGCTCCGGGCGGATTTTCGTTCGCATCTACTGCACCTGTGCACGAAAATGTTCAGATGCGCGTTTTAGGACATTTCGAGATGCTTTTCTGTTAAAAACGGTTTTGGGGAGTTTCTAGGGTCTGGGAAACACTTCAGGCAGTTCGGCGCTCGAAACGGCTCGGGACGGATTTTCGTGCGCATCTACTGCACCTGTGCACGAAAATGTTCAGATGCGCGTTTTAGGACATTTCGAGATGCTTTTCTGTTAAAAACGGTTTTGGGGAGTTTCTAGGGTCTGGGAAACACTTCAGGCAGTTCGGCGCTCGAAACCGCTCCGGACGGATTTTCGTGCGCATCTACGGCACCTGTGCACGAAAATGTTGAGATGCGCGTTTTAGGACATTTCGAGATGCTTTTCTGTTAAAAACGGTTTTGGGGAGTTTCTAGGGTCTGGGAAACACTTCAGGCAGTTCGGCGCTCGAAACGGCTCCGGACGGATTTTCGTGCGCATCTACGGCACCTGTGCACGAAAATGTTGAGATGCGCGTTTTAGGACATTTCGAGATGCTTTTCTGTTAAAAACGGTTTTGGGGAGTTTCTAGGGTCTGGGAAACACTTCAGGCAGTTCGACGCTCGAAACGGCTCCGGACGGATTTTCGTGCGCATCTACTGCTCCTGTGCACGAAAATGTTCAGATGCGCGTTTTAGGACATTTCGAGATGCTTTTCGGTTAAAAACGGTTTTGGGGAGATTCTAGGGTCTGGAAAACACTTCAGGCAGTTCGGCGCTCGAAACGGCTCCGGACGGATTTTCGTGCGCATCTACGGCACCTGTGCACGAAAATGTTCAGATGCGCGTTTTAGGACATTTCGAGATGCTTTTCTGTTAAAAACGGTTTTGGGGAGTTTCTAGGGTCTGGGAAACACTTCAGGCAGTTCGGCGCTCGAAACGGCTCCGGGCGGATTTTCGTTCGCATCTACTGCACCTGTGCACGAAAATGTTCAGATGCGCGTTTTAGGACATTTCGAGATGCTTTTCTGTTAAAAACGGTTTTGGGGAGTTTCTAGGGTCTGGGAAACACTTCAGGCAGTTCGGCGCTCGAAACGGCTCGGGACGGATTTTCGTGCGCATCTACTGCACCTGTGCACGAAAATGTTCAGATGCGCGTTTTAGGACATTTCGAGATGCTTTTCTGTTAAAAACGGTTTTGGGGAGTTTCTAGGGTCTGGGAAACACTTCAGGCAGTTCGGCGCTCGAAACCGCTCCGGACGGATTTTCGTGCGCATCTACGGCACCTGTGCACGAAAATGTTCAGATGAGCGTTTTAGGAGATTTCGAGATGCTTTTCTGTTAAAAACGGTTTTGGGGAGTTTCTAGGGTCTGGGAAACACTTCAGGCAGTTCGGCGCTCGAAACGGCTCCGGACGGATTTTCGTGCGCATCTACGGCACCTGTGCACGAAAATGTTGAGATGCGCGTTTTAGGACATTTCGAGATGCTTTTCTGTTAAAAACGGTTTTGGGGAGTTTCTAGGGTCTGGGAAACACTTCAGGCAGTTCGGCGCTCGAAACGGCTCCGGACGGATTTTCGTGCGCATCTACGGCACCTGTGCACGAAAATGTTCAGATGCGCGTTTTAGGACATTTCGAGATGCTTTTCTGTTAAAAACGGTTTTGGGGAGTTTCTAGGGTCTGGTAAACACTTCAGGCAGTTCGGCGCTCGAAACGGCTCCGGGCGGATTTTCGTTCGCATCTACTGCACCTGTGCACGAAAATGTTCAGATGCGCGTTTTAGGATATTTCGAGATGCTTTTCTGTTAAAAACGGTTTTGGGGAGTTTCTAGGGTCTGGGAAACACTTCAGGCAGTTCGGCGCTCGAAACGGCTCCGGGCGGATTTTCGTGCGCATCTACTGCACCTGTGCACGAAAATGTTCAGATGCGCGTTTTAGGACATTTCGAGATGCTTTTCTGTTAAAAACGGTTTTGGGGAGTTTCTAGGGTCTGGAAAACACTTCAGGCAGTTCGGCGCTCGAAACGGCTCCGGACGGATTTTCGTGCGCATCTACGGCACCTGTGCACGAAAATGTTCAGATGCGCGTTTTAGGACATTTCGAGATGCTTTTCTGTTAAAAACGGTTTTGGGGAGTTTCTAGGGTCTGGGAAACACTTCAGGCAGTTCGGCGCTCGAAACGGCTCCGGACGGATTTTCGTGCGCATCTACGGCACCTGTGCACGAAATTGTTCAGATGCGCGTTTTAGGACATTTCGAGATGCTTTTCTGTTAAAAACGGTTTTGGGGAGTTTCTAGGGTCTGGGAAACACTTCAGGCAGTTCGGCGCTCGAAACCGCTCCGGACGGATTTTCGTGCGCATCTACTGCACCTGTGCACGAAAATGTTCAGATGCGCGTTTTAAGACATTTCGAGATGCTTTTCTGTTAAAAACGGTTTTGGGGAGTTTCTAGGGTCTGGAAAACACTTCAGGCAGTTCGGCGCTCGAAACGGCTCCGGACGGATTTTCGTGCGCATCAACGGCACCTGTGCACGAAAATGTTCAGATGCGCGTTTTAGGACATTTCGAGATGCTTTTCTGTTAAAAACGGTTTTGGGGAGTTTCTAGGGTCTGGGAAACACTTCAGGCAGTTCGGCGCTCGAAACGGCTTCGGACGGATTTTCGTGCGCATCTACGGCACCTATGCAGGAAAATGTTCAGATGCGCGTTTTAGAACATTTCGAGATGCTTTTCGGTTAAAAACGGTTTTGGGGAGTTTCTAGGGTCTGGAAAACACTTCAGGCAGTTCGGCGCTCGAAACGGCTCCGGACGGATTTTCGTGCGCATCTACGGCACCTGTGCACGAAAATGTTGAGATGCGCGTTTTAGGACATTTCGAGATGCTTTTCTGTTAAAAACGGTTTTGGGGAGTTTCTAGGGTCTGGGAAACACTTCAGGCAGTTCGGCGCTTGAAACGGCTCCGGACGGATTTTCGTGCGCATCTACTGCACCTGTGCACGAAAATGTTCAGATGCGCGTTTTAGGACATTTCGAGATGCTTTTTGGTTAAAAACGGTTTTGGGGAGTTTCAAGGGTCTGGGAAACAGTTCAGGCAGTTCGGCGCTCGAAACGGCTCCGGACGGATTTTCGTGCGCTTCTACTGCACCTGTGCACGAAAATGTTGAGATGCGCGTTTTAGGACATTTCGAGATGCTTTTCTGTTAAAAACGGTTTTGGGGAGTTTCTAGGGTCTGGGAAACACTTCAGGCAGTTCGGCGCTCGAAACGGCTCCGGACGGATTTTCGTGCGCATCTACGGCACCTGTGCACGAAAATGTTGAGATGCGCGTTTTAGGACATTTCGAGATGCTTTTCTGTTAAAAACGGTTTTGGGGAGTTTCTAGGGTCTGGGAAACACTTCAGGCAGTTCGGCGCTCGAAACGGCTCCGGACGGATTTTCGTGCGCATCTACGGCACCTGTGCACGAAAATGTTCAGATGCGCGTTTTAGGACATTTCGAGATGCTTTTCTGTTAAAAACGGTTTTGGGGAGTTTCTAGGGTCTGGGAAACACTTCAGGCAGTTCGGCGCTCGAAACGGCTCCGGGCGGATTTTCGTGCGCATCTACTGCACCTGTGCACGAAAATGTTCAGATGCGCGTTTTAGGACATTTCGAGATGCTTTTCTGTTAAAAACGGTTTTGGGGAGTTTCTAGGGTCTGGAAAACACTTCAGGCAGTTCGGCGCTCGAAACGGCTCCGGACGGATTTTCGTGCGCATCTACGGCACCTGTGCACGAAAATGTTCAGATGCGCGTTTTAGGACATTTCGAGATGCTTTTCTGTTAAAAACGGTTTTGGGGAGTTTCTAGGGTCTGGGAAACACTTCAGGCAGTTCGGCGCTCGAAACCGCTACGGACGGATTTTCGTGCGCATCTACGGCACCTGTGCACGAAAATGTTCAGATGAGCGTTTTAGGAGATTTCGAGATGCTTTTCTGTTAAAAACGGTTTTGGGGAGTTTCTAGGGTCTGGGAAACACTTCAGGCAGTTCGGCGCTCGAAACGGCTCCGGACGGATTTTCGTGGGCATCTACGGCACCTGTGCACGAAAATGTTCAGATGCGCGTTTTAGGACATTTCGAGATGCTTTTCTGTTAAAAACGGTTTTGGGGAGTTTCTAGGGTCTGGGAAACACTTCAGGCAGTTCGGCGCTCGAAACGGCTCCGGGCGGATTTTCGTGCGCATCTACTGCACCTGTGCACGAAAATGTTCAGATGCGCGTTTTAGGACATTTCGAGATGCTTTTCTGTTAAAAACGGTTTTGGGGAGTTTCTAGGGTCTGGAAAACACTTCAGGCAGTTCGGCGCTCGAAACGGCTCCGGACGGATTTTCGTGCGCTTCTACGGCACCTGTGCACGAAAATGTTCAGATGCGCGTTTTAGGACATTTCGAGATGCTTTTCTGTTAAAAACGGTTTTGGGGAGTTTCTAGGGTCTGGGAAACACTTCAGGCAGTTCGGCGCTCGAAACGGCTCCGGGCGGATTTTTGTGCGCATCTACTGCACCTGTGCACGAAAATGTTCAGATGCGCGTTTTAGGACATTTCGAGATGCTTTTCTGTTAAAAACGGTTTTGGGGAGTTTCTAGGGTCTGGAAAACACTTCAGGCAGTCCGGCGCTCGAAACGGCTCCGGACGGATTTTCGTGCGCATCTACGGCACCTGTGCACGAAAATGTTCAGATGCGCGTTTTAGGACATTTCGAGATGCTTTTCTGTTAAAAACGGTTTTGGGGAGTTTCTAGGGTCTGGAAAACACTTCAGGCAGTTCGGCGCTCGAAACGGCTCCGGACGGATTTTCGTGCGCATCTACGGCACCTGTGCACGAAAATGTTCAGATGCGCGTTTTAGGACATTTCGAGATGCTTTTCTGTTAAAAACGGTTTTGGGGAGTTTCTAGGGTCTGGGAAACACTTCAGGCAGTTCGGCGCTCGAAACGGCTCCGGGCGGATTTTCGTGCGCATCTACTGCACCTGTGCACGAAAATGTTCAAATGCGCGTTTTAGGACATTTCGAGATGCTTTTCTGTTAAAAACGGTTTTGGGGAGTTTCTAGGGTCTGGAAAACACTTCAGGCAGTTCGGCGCTCGAAACGGCTCCGGACGGATTTTCGTGCGCATCTACGGCACCTGTGCACGAAAATGTTGAGATGCGCGTTTTAGGACATTTCGAGATGCTTTTTGGTTAAAAACGGTTTTGGGGAGTTTCTTGGGTCTGGGAAACACTTCAGGCAGTTCGGCGCTCGAAACGGCTCCGGACGGATTTTCGTGCGCATCTACGGCACCTGTGCACGAAAATGTTGAGATGCGCGTTTTAGGACATTTCGAGATGCTTTTCTGTTAAAAACGGTTTTGGGGAGTTTCTAGGGTCTGGGAAACACTTCAGGCAGTTCGGCGCTCGAAACGGCTCCGGACGGATTTTCGTGCGCATCTACGGCACCTGTGCACGAAAATGTTCAGATGCGCGTTTTAGGACATTTCGAGATGCTTTTCTGTTAAAAACGATTTTGGGGAGTTTCTAGGGTCTGGGAAACACTTCAGGCAGTTCGGCGCTCGAAACGGCTCCGGGCGGATTTTCGTGCGCATCTACTGCACCTGTGCACGAAAATGTTCAGATGCGCGTTTTAGGACATTTCGAGATGCTTTTCTGTTAAAAACGGTTTTGGGGAGTTTCTAGGGTCTGGAAAACACTTCAGGCAGTTCGGCGCTCGAAACGGCTCCGGACGGATTTTCGTGCGCATCTACGGCACCTGTGCACGAAAATGTTCAGATGCGCGTTTTAGGACATTTCGAGATGCTTTTCTGTTAAAAACGGTTTTGGGGAGTTTCTAGGGTCTGGGAAACACTTCAGGCAGTTCGGCGCTCGAAACCGCTACGGACGGATTTTCGTGCGCATCTACGGCACCTGTGCACGAAAATGTTCAGATGAGCGTTTTAGGAGATTTCGAGATGCTTTTCTGTTAAAAACGGTTTTGGGGAGTTTCTAGGGTCTGGGAAACACTTCAGGCAGTTCGGCGCTCGAAACGGCTCCGGACGGATTTTCGTGCGCATCTACGGCACCTGTGCACGAAAATGTTCAGATGCGCGTTTTAGGACATTTCGAGATGCTTTTCTGTTAAAAACGGTTTTGGGGAGTTTCTAGGGTCTGGGAAACACTTCAGGCAGTTCGGCGCTCGAAACGGCTCCGGGCGGATTTTCGTGCGCATCTACTGCACCTGTGCACGAAAATGTTCAGATGCGCGTTTTAGGACATTTCGAGATGCTTTTCTGTTAAAAACGGTTTTGGGGAGTTTCTAGGGTCTGGAAAACACTTCAGGCAGTTCGGCGCTCGAAACGGCTCCGGACGGATTTTCGTGCGCATCTACGGCACCTGTGCACGAAAATGTTCAGATGCGCGTTTTAGGACATTTCGAGATGCTTTTCTGTTAGAAACGGTTTTGGGGAGTTTCTAGGGTCTGGGAAACACTTCAGGCAGTTCGGCGCTCGAAACGGCTCCGGGCGGATTTTCGTGCGCATCTACTGCACCTGTGCACGAAAATGTTCAGATGCGCGTTTTAGGACATTTCGAGATGCTTTTCTGTTAAAAACGGTTTTGGGGAGTTTCTAGGGTCTGGAAAACACTTCAGGCAGTTCGGCGCTCGAAACGGCTCCGGACGGATTTTCGTGCGCATCTACGGCACCTGTGCACGAAAATGTTGAGATGCGCGTTTTAGGACATTTCGAGATGCTTTTCTGTTAAAAACGGTTTTGGGGAGTTTCTAGGGTCTGGGAAACACTTCAGGCAGTTCGGCGCTCGAAACGGCTCCGGACGGATTTTCGTGCGCATCTACGGCACCGGTGCACGAAAATGTTCAGATGCGCGTTTTAGGACATTTCGAGATGCTTTTTGGTTAAAAACGGTTTTGGAGAGTTTCTTGGGTCTGGGAAACACTTCAGGCAGTTCGGCGCTCGAAACGGCTCCGGACGGATTTTCGTGCGCATCTACTGCACCTGTGCACGAAAATGTTGAGATGCGCGTTTTAGGACATTTCGAGATGCTTTTCTGTTAAAAACGGTTTTGGGGAGTTTCTAGGGTCTGGGAAACACTTCAGGCAGTTCGGCGCTCGAAACGGCTCCGGACGGATTTTCGTGCGCATCTACGGCACCTGTGCACGAAAATGTTGAGATGCGCGTTTTAGGACATTTCGAGATGCTTTTCCGTTAAAAACGGTTTTGGGGAGTTTCTAGGGTCTGGGAAACACTTCAGGCAGTTCGGCGCTCGAAACCGCTCCGGACGGATTTTCGTGCGCATCTACGGCACCTGTGCACGAAAATGTTCAGATGCGCGTTTTAGGACATTTCGAGATGCTTTTCTGTTAAAAACGGTTTTGGGGAGTTTCTAGGGCCTGGGAAACACTTCAGGCAGTTCGGCGCTCGAAACGGCTCCGGACGGATTTTCGTGCGCATCTACTGCACCTATGCACGAAAATGTTCAGATGCGCGTTTTAGGACATTTCGAGATGCTTTTCTGTTAAAAACGGTTTTGGGGAGTTTCTAGGGTCTGGGAAACACTTCAGGCAGTTCGGCGCTCGAAACGGCTCCGGACGGATTTTCGTGCGCATCTACGGCACCTGTGCACGAAAATGTTGAGATGCGCGTTTTAGGACATTTCGAGATGCTTTTCTGTTAAAAACGGTTTTGGGGAGTTTCTAGGGTCTGGGAAACACTTCAGGCAGTTCGACGCTCGAAACGGCTCCGGGCGGATTTTCGTGCGCATCTACGGCACCTGTGCACGAAAATGTTCAGATGCGCGTTTTAGGACATTTCGAGATGCTTTTCTGTTAAAAACGGTTTTGGAGAGTTTCTAGGGTCTGGGCAACACTTCAGGCAGTTCGGCGCTCGAAACGGCTCCGGACGGATTTTCGTGCGCATCTACTGCACCTGTGCACGAAAATGTTCAGGTGCGCGTTTTAAGACATTTCGAGTTGCTTTTCTGTTAAAAACGGTTTTGGGGAGTTTCTAGGGTCTGGGAAACACTTCAGGCAGTTCGGCGCTCGAAACGGCTCCGGACGGATTTTCGTGCGCATCTACGGCACCTGTGCACGAAAATGTTAAGATGCGCGTTTTAGGACATTTCGAGATGCTTTTTGGTTAAAAACGGTTTTGGGGAGTTTCTTGGGTCTGGGAAACACTTCAGGCAGTTCGGCGCTCGAAACGGCTCCGGACGGATTTTCGTGCGCATCTACGGCACCTGTGCACGAAAATGTTCAGATGCGCGTTTTAGGAGATTTCGAGATACTTTTCGGTTAAAAACGGTTTTGGGGAGATTCTTGGGTCTGGAAAACACTTCAGGCAGTTCGGCGCTCGAAACGGCTCCGGACGGATTTTCGTGCGCATCTACGGCACCTGTGCACGAAAATGTTCAGATGCGCGTTTTAGGAGATTTCGAGATGCTTTTCTGTTAAAAACGGTTTTGGGGAGTTTCTGGGGTCTGGGAAACACTTCAGACAGTTCGGCGCTCGAAACGGCTCCGGACGGATTTTCGTGCGCATCTACTGCACCTGTGCACGAAAATGTTCAGATGCGCGTTTTAGGACATTTCGAGATGCTTTTCCGTTAAAAACGGTTTTGGGGAGTTTCTAGGGTCTGGGAAACACTTCAGGCAGTTCGGTGCTCGAAACGGCTCCGGACGGATTTTCGTGCGCATCTACGGCACCTGTGCACGAAAATGTTCAGATGCGCGTTTTAGGACATTTCGAGATGCTTTTCTGTTAAAAACGGTTTTGGAGAGTTTCTAGGGTCTGGGCAACACTTCAGGCAGTTCGGCGCTCGAAACGGCTCCGGACGGATTTTCGTGCGCATCTACTGCACCTGTGCACGAAAATGTTCAGATGCGCGTTTTAAGACATTTCGAGTTGCTTTTCTGTTAAAAACGGTTTTGGGGAGTTTCTAGGGTCTGGGAAACACTTCAGGCAGTTCGGCGCTCGAAACGGCTCCGGACGGATTTTCGTGCGCATCTACGGCACCTGTGCACGAAAATGTTAAGATGCGCGTTTTAGGACATTTCGAGATGCTTTTTGGTTAAAAACGGTTTTGGGGAGTTTCTTGGGTCTGGGAAACACTTCAGGCAGTTCGGCGCTCGAAACGGCTCCGGACGGATTTTCGTGCGCATCTACGGCACCTGTGCACGAAAATGTTCAGATGCGCGTTTTAGGACATTTCGAGATGCTTTTCTGTTAAAAACGGTTTTGGGGAGTTTCTAGGGTCTGGGAAACACTTCAGGCAGTTCGGCGCTCGAAACGGCTCCGGACGGATTTTCGTGCGCATCAACTGCACCTGTGCACGAAAATGTTCAGATGCGCGTTTTAGGACATTTCGAGATGCTTTTCTGTTAAAAACGGTTTTGAAGAGTTTCTAGGGTCTGGGCAACACTTCAGGCAGTTCGGCGCTCGAAACGGCTCCGGACGGATTTTCGTGCGCATCAACTGCACCTGTGCACGAAAATGTTCAGATGCGCGTTTTAAGACATTTCGAGATGCTTTTCTG
This sequence comes from Umbellularia californica, assembly GCA_028538565.1. Classification (NCBI taxonomy): domain Eukaryota; kingdom Viridiplantae; phylum Streptophyta; class Magnoliopsida; order Laurales; family Lauraceae; genus Umbellularia; species Umbellularia californica. Next base: position 47,526,359 of record JAPQWN010000007.1, read on the forward strand.
TTAAAAACGGTTTTGGGGAGTTTCTAGGGTCTGGGAAACACTTCAGGCAGTTCGGCGCTCGAAACGGCTCCGGACGGATTTTCGTGCGCATCGACGGCACCTGTGCACGAAAATGTTCAGATGCGCGTTTTAGGACATTTCGAGATGCGTTTTGGTTAAAAACGGTTTTGGGGAGTTTCTTGGGTCTGGGAAACACTTCAGGCAGTTCGGCGCTCGAAACGGCTCCGGACGGATTTTCGTGCGCATCTACGGCACCTGTGCACGAAAATGTTCAGATGCGCGTTTTAGGAGATTTCGAGATGCTTTTCTGTTAAAAACGGTTTTGGGGAGTTTCTGAGGTCTGGGAAACACTTCAGACAGTTCGGCGCTCGAAACGGCTCCGGACGGATTTTCGTGCGCATCTACTGCACCTGTGCACGAAAATGTTCAGATGCGCGTTTTAGGACATTTCGAGATGCTTTTCTGTTAAAAACGGTTTTGGGGAGTTTCTAGGGTCTGGGAAACACTTCAGGCAGTTCGGCGCTCGAAACGGCTCCGGACGGATTTTCGTGCGCATCTACGGCACCTGTGCACGAAAATGTTGAGATGCGCGTTTTAGGACATTTCGAGATGCTTTTCTGTTAAAAACGGTTTTGGGGAGTTTCTAGGGTCTGGGAAACACTTCAGGCAGTTCGGCGCTCGAAACGGCTCCGGACGGATTTTCGTGCGCATCTACGGCACCTGTGCACGAAAATGTTGAGATGCGCGTTTTAGGACATTTCGAGATGCTTTTCTGTTAAAAACGGTTTTGAAGAGTTTCTAGGGTCTGGGCAACACTTCAGGCAGTTCGGCGCTCGAAACGGCTCCGGACGGATTTTCGTGCGCATCTACTGCACCTGTGCACGAAAATGTTCAGATGCGCGTTTTAGGACATTTCGAGATGCTTTTCTGTTAAAAACGGTTTTGGGGAGTTTCTAGGGTCTGGGAAACACTTCAGGCAGTTCGGCGCTCGAAACGGCTCCAGACGGATTTTCGTGCGCATCTACGGCACCTGTGCACGAAAATGTTCAGATGCGCGTTTTAGGACATTTCGAGATGCTTTTCTGTTAAAAACGGTTTTGGAGAGTTTCTAGGGTCTGGGCAACACTTCAGGCAGTTCGGCGCTCGAAACGGCTCCGGACGGATTTTCGTGCGCATCTACGGCACCTGTGCACGAAAATGTTGAGATGCGCGTTTTAGGACATTTCGAGATGCTTTTCTGTTAAAAACGGTTTTGGGGAGTTTCTAGGGTCTGGGAAACACTTCAGGCAGTTCGGCGCTCGAAACGGCTCCGGACGGATTTTCGTGCGCATCTACGGCACCGGTGCACGAAAATGTTCAGATGCGCGTTTTAGGACATTTCGAGATGCTTTTTGGTTAAAAACGGTTTTGGAGAGTTTCTTGGGTCTGGGAAACACTTCAGGCAGTTCGGCGCTCGAAACGGCTCCGGACGGATTTTCGTGCGCATCTACTGCACCTGTGCACGAAAATGTTGAGATGCGCGTTTTAGGACATTTCGAGATGCTTTTCTGTTAAAAACGGTTTTGGGGAGTTTCTAGGGTCTGGGAAACACTTCAGGCAGTTCGGCGCTCGAAACGGCTCCGGACGGATTTTCGTGCGCATCTACGGCACCTGTGCACGAAAATGTTCAGATGCGCGTTTTAGGACATTTCGAGATGCTTTTCTGTTAAAAACGGTTTTGGGGAGTTTCTAGGGCCTGGGAAACACTTCAGGCAGTTCGGCGCTCGAAACGGCTCCGGACGGATTTTCGTGCGCATCTACTGCACCTATGCACGAAAATGTTCAGATGCGCGTTTTAGGACATTTCGAGATGCTTTTCTGTTAAAAACGGTTTTGGGGAGTTTCTAGGGTCTGGGAAACACTTCAGGCAGTTCGGCGCTCGAAACGGCTCCGGACGGATTTTCGTGCGCATCTACGGCACCTGTGCACGAAAATGTTGAGATGCGCGTTTTAGGACATTTCGAGATGCTTTTCTGTTAAAAACGGTTTTGGGGAGTTTCTAGGGTCTGGGAAACACTTCAGGCAGTTCGGCGCTCGAAACGGCTCCGGGCGGATTTTCGTGCGCATCTACGGCACCTGTGCACGAAAATGTTCAGATGCGCGTTTTAGGACATTTCGAGATGCTTTTCTGTTAAAAACGGTTTTGGAGAGTTTCTAGGGTCTGGGCAACACTTCAGGCAGTTCGGCGCTCGAAACGGCTCCGGACGGATTTTCGTGCGCATCTACTGCACCTGTGCACGAAAATGTTCAGATGCGCGTTTTAAGACATTTCGAGTTGCTTTTCTGTTAAAAACGGTTTTGGGGAGTTTCTAGGGTCTGGGAAACACTTCAGGCAGTTCGGCGCTCGAAACGGCTCCGGACGGATTTTCGTGCGCATCTACGGCACCTGTGCACGAAAATGTTAAGATGCGCGTTTTAGGACATTTCGAGATGCTTTTTGGTTAAAAACGGTTTTGGGGAGTTTCTTGGGTCTGGGAAACACTTCAGGCAGTTCGGCGCTCGAAACGGCTCCGGACGGATTTTCGTGCGCATCTACGGCACCTGTGCACGAAAATGTTCAGATGCGCGTTTTAGGACATTTCGAGATGCTTTTCTGTTAAAAACGGTTTTGGGGAGTTTCTAGGGTCTGGGAAACACTTCAGGCAGTTCGGCGCTCGAAACGGCTCCGGACGGATTTTCGTGCGCATCTACGGCACCTGTGCACGAAAATGTTTAGATGCGCGTTTTAGGAGATTTCGAGATGCTTTTCTGTTAAAAACGGTTTTGGGGAGTTTCTGGGGTCTGGGAAACACTTCAGACAGTTCGGCGCTCGAAACGGCTTCGGACGGATTTTCGTGCGCATCTACTGCACCTGTGCACGAAAATGTTCAGATGCGCGTTTTAGGACATTTCGAGATGCTTTTCTGTTAAAAACGGTTTTGGGGAGTTTCTAGGGTCTGGGAAACACTTCAGGCAGTTCGGCGCTCGAAACGGCTCCGGACGGATTTTCGTGCGCATCTACGGCACCTGTGCACGAAAATGTTGAGATGCGCGTTTTAGGACATTTCGAGATGCTTTTCTGTTAAAAACGGTTTTGGGGAGTTTCTAGGGTCTGGGAAACACTTCAGGCAGTTCGGCGCTCGAAACGGCTCCGGACGGATTTTCGTGCGCATCTACGGCACCTGTGCACGAAAATGTTCAGATGCGCGTTTTAGGACATTTCGAGATGCTTTTCTGTTAAAAACGGTTTTGAAGAGTTTCTAGGGTCTGGGCAACACTTCAGGCAGTTCGGCGCTCGAAACGGCTCCGGACGGATTTTCGTGCGCATCAACTGCACCTGTGCACGAAAATGTTCAAATGCGCGTTTTAAGACATTTCGAGATGCTTTTCTGTTAAAAACGGTTTTGGGGAGTTTCTAGGGTCTGGGAAACACTTCAGGCAGTTCGGCGCTCGAAACGGCTCCGGGCGGATTTTCGTGCGCATCTACTGCACCTGTGCACGAAAATGTTCAGATGCGCGTTTTAGGACATTTCGAGATGCGTTTCTGTTAAAAACGGTTTTGGGGAGTTTCTAGGGTCTGGAAAACACTTCAGGCAGTTCGGCGCTCGAAACGGCTCCGGACGGATTTTCGTGCGCATCTACGGCACCTGTGCACGAAAATGTTCAGATGCGCGTTTTAGGACATTTCGAGATGCTTTTCTGTTAAAAACGGTTTTGGGGAGTTTCTAGGGTCTGGGAAACACTTCAGGCAGTTCGGCGCTCGAAACGGCTCCGGGCGGATTTTCGTGCGCATCTACTGCACCTGTGCACGAAAATGTTCAGATGCGCGTTTTAGGACATTTCGAGATGCTTTTCTGTTAAAAACGGTTTTGGGGAGTTTCTAGGGTCTGGAAAACACTTCAGGCAGTCCGGCGCTCGAAACGGCTCCGGACGGATTTTCGTGCGCATCTACGGCACCTGTGCACGAAAATGTTCAGATGCGCGTTTTAGGACATTTCGAGATGCTTTTCTGTTAAAAACGGTTTTGGGGAGTTTCTAGGGTCTGGAAAACACTTCAGGCAGTTCGGCGCTCGAAACGGCTCCGGACGGATTTTCGTGCGCATCTACGGCACCTGTGCACGAAAATGTTCAGATGCGCGTTTTAGGACATTTCGAGATGCTTTTCTGTTAAAAACGGTTTTGGGGAGTTTCTAGGGTCTGGGAAACACTTCAGGCAGTTCGGCGCTCGAAACGGCTCCGGGCGGATTTTCGTGCGCATCTACTGCACCTGTGCACGAAAATGTTCAAATGCGCGTTTTAGGACATTTCGAGATGCTTTTCTGTTAAAAACGGTTTTGGGGAGTTTCTAGGGTCTGGAAAACACTTCAGGCAGTTCGGCGCTCGAAACGGCTCCGGACGGATTTTCGTGCGCATCTACGGCACCTGTGCACGAAAATGTTCAGATGCGCGTTTTAGGACATTTCGAGATGCTTTTCTGTTAAAAACGGTTTTGGGGAGTTTCTAGGGTCTGGGAAACACTTCAGGCAGTTCGGCGCTCGAAACGGCTCCGGACGGATTTTCGTGCGCATCTACGGCACCTGTGCACGAAAATGTTGAGATGCGCGTTTTAGGACATTTCGAGATGCTTTTCTGTTAAAAACGGTTTTGGGGAGTTTCTAGGGTCTGGGAAACACTTCAGGCAGTTCGGCGCTCGAAACGGCTCCGGACGGATTTTCGTGCGCATCTACGGCACCGGTGCACGAAAATGTTCAGATGCGCGTTTTAGGACATTTCGAGATGCTTTTTGGTTAAAAACGGTTTTGGAGAGTTTCTTGGGTCTGGGAAACACTTCAGGCAGTTCGGCGCTCGAAACGGCTCCAGACGGATTTTCGTGCGCATCTACTGCACCTGTGCACGAAAATGTTGAGATGCGCGTTTTAGGACATTTCGAGATGCTTTTCTGTTAAAAACGGTTTTGGGGAGTTTCTAGGGTCTGGGAAACACTTCAGGCAGTTCGGCGCTCGAAACGGCTCCGGACGGATTTTCGTGCGCATCTACGGCACCTGTGCACGAAAATGTTGAGATGCGCGTTTTAGGACATTTCGAGATGCTTTTCCGTTAAAAACGGTTTTGGGGAGTTTCTAGGGTCTGGGAAACACTTCAGGCAGTTCGACGCTCGAAACCGCTCCGGACGGATTTTCGTGCGCATCTACGGCACCTGTGCACGAAAATGTTCAGATGCGCGTTTTAGGACATTTCGAGATGCTTTTCTGTTAAAAACGGTTTTGGGGAGTTTCTAGGGCCTGGGAAACACTTCAGGCAGTTCGGCGCTCGAAACGGCTCCGGACGGATTTTCGTGCGCATCTACTGCACCTATGCACGAAAATGTTCAGATGCGCGTTTTAGGACATTTCGAGATGCTTTTCTGTTAAAAACGGTTTTGGGGAGTTTCTAGGGTCTGGGAAACACTTCAGGCAGTTCGGCGCTCGAAACGGCTCCGGACGGATTTTCGTGCGCATCTACGGCACCTGTGCACGAAAATGTTGAGATGCGCGTTTTAGGACATTTCGAGATGCTTTTCTGTTAAAAACGGTTTTGGGGAGTTTCTAGGGTCTGGGAAACACTTCAGGCAGTTCGACGCTCGAAACGGCTCCGGGCGGATTTTCGTGCGCATCTACGGCACCTGTGCACGAAAATGTTCAGATGCGCGTTTTAGGACATTTCGAGATGCTTTTCTGTTAAAAACGGTTTTGGAGAGTTTCTAGGGTCTGCGCAACACTTCAGGCAGTTCGGCGCTCGAAACGGCTCCGGACGGATTTTCGTGCGCATCTACTGCACCTGTGCACGAAAATGTTCAGGTGCGCGTTTTAAGACATTTCGAGTTGCTTTTCTGTTAAAAACGGTTTTGGGGAGTTTCTAGGGTCTGGGAAACACTTCAGGCAGTTCGGCGCTCGAAACGGCTCCGGACGGATTTTCGTGCGCATCTACGGCACCTGTGCACGAAAATGTTAAGATGCGCGTTTTAGGACATTTCGAGATGCTTTTTGGTTAAAAACGGTTTTGGGGAGTTTCTTGGGTCTGGGAAACACTTCAGGCAGTTCGGCGCTCGAAACGGCTCCGGACGGATTTTCGTGCGCATCTACGGCACCTGTGCACGAAAATGTTCAGATGCGCGTTTTAGGAGATTTCGAGATACTTTTCGGTTAAAAACGGTTTTGGGGAGAGTCTTGGGTCTGGAAAACACTTCAGGCAGTTCGGCGCTCGAAACGGCTCCGGACGGATTTTCGTGCGCATCTACGGCACCTGTGCACGAAAATGTTAAGATGCGCGTTTTAGGACATTTCGAGATGCTTTTCTGTTAAAAACGGTTTTGGGGAGTTTCTAGGGTCTGGGAAACACTTCAGGCAGTTCGGCGCTCGAAACGGCTCCGGACGGATTTTCGTGCGCATCTACGGCACCTGTGCACGAAAATGTTCAGATGCGCGTTTTAGGACATTTCGAGATGCTTTTCTGTTAAAAACGGTTTTGAAGAGTTTCTAGGGTCTGGGCAACACTTCAGGCAGTTCGGCGCTCGAAACGGCTCCGGACGGATTTTCGTGCGCATCAACTGCACCTGTGCACGAAAATGTTCAAATGCGCGTTTTAAGACATTTCGAGATGCTTTTCTGTTAAAAACGGTTTTGGGGAGTTTCTAGGGTCTGGGAAACACTTCAGGCAGTTCGGCGCTCGAAACGGCTCCGGGCGGATTTTCGTGCGCATCTACTGCACCTGTGCACGAAAATGTTCAGATGCGCGTTTTAGGACATTTCGAGATGCGTTTCTGTTAAAAACGGTTTTGGGGAGTTTCTAGGGTCTGGAAAACACTTCAGGCAGTTCGGCGCTCGAAACGGCTCCGGACGGATTTTCGTGCGCATCTACGGCACCTGTGCACGAAAATGTTCAGATGCGCGTTTTAGGACATTTCGAGATGCTTTTCTGTTAAAAACGGTTTTGGGGAGTTTCTAGGGTCTGGGAAACACTTCAGGCAGTTCGGCGCTCGAAACGGCTCCGGGCGGATTTTCGTGCGCATCTACTGCACCTGTGCACGAAAATGTTCAGATGCGCGTTTTAGGACATTTCGAGATGCTTTTCTGTTAAAAACGGTTTTGGGGAGTTTCTAGGGTCTGGAAAACACTTCAGGCAGTCCGGCGCTCGAAACGGCTCCGGACGGATTTTCGTGCGCATCTACGGCACCTGTGCACGAAAATGTTCAGATGCGCGTTTTAGGACATTTCTAGATGCTTTTCTGTTAAAAACGGTTTTGGGGAGTTTCTAGGGTCTGGAAAACACTTCAGGCAGTTCGGCGCTCGAAACGGCTCCGGACGGATTTTCGTGCGCATCTACGGCACCTGTGCACGAAAATGTTCAGATGCGCGTTTTAGGACATTTCGAGATGCTTTTCTGTTAAAAACGGTTTTGGGGAGTTTCTAGGGTCTGGGAAACACTTCAGGCAGTTCGGCGCTCGAAACGGCTCCGGGCGGATTTTCGTGCGCATCTACTGCACCTGTGCACGAAAATGTTCAAATGCGCGTTTTAGGACATTTCGAGATGCTTTTCTGTTAAAAACGGTTTTGGGGAGTTTCTAGGGTCTGGAAAACACTTCAGGCAGTTCGGCGCTCGAAACGGCTCCGGACGGATTTTCGTGCGCATCTACGGCACCTGTGCACGAAAATGTTCAGATGCGCGTTTTAGGACATTTCGAGATGCTTTTCTGTTAAAAACGGTTTTGGGGAGTTTCTAGGGTCTGGGAAACACTTCAGGCAGTTCGGCGCTCGAAACGGCTCCGGACGGATTTTCGTGCGCATCTACGGCACCTGTGCACGAAAATGTTGAGATGCGCGTTTTAGGACATTTCGAGATGCTTTTCTGTTAAAAACGGTTTTGGGGAGTTTCTAGGGTCTGGGAAACACTTCAGGCAGTTCGGCGCTCGAAACGGCTCCGGACGGATTTTCGTGCGCATCTACGGCACCGGTGCACGAAAATGTTCAGATGCGCGTTTTAGGACATTTCGAGATGCTTTTTGGTTAAAAACGGTTTTGGAGAGTTTCTTGGGTCTGGGAAACACTTCAGGCAGTTCGGCGCTCGAAACGGCTCCAGACGGATTTTCGTGCGCATCTACTGCACCTGTGCACGAAAATGTTGAGATGCGCGTTTTAGGACATTTCGAGATGCTTTTCTGTTAAAAACGGTTTTGGGGAGTTTCTAGGGTCTGGGAAACACTTCAGGCAGTTCGGCGCTCGAAACGGCTCCGGACGGATTTTCGTGCGCATCTACGGCACCTGTGCACGAAAATGTTGAGATGCGCGTTTTAGGACATTTCGAGATGCTTTTCCGTTAAAAACGGTTTTGGGGAGTTTCTAGGGTCTGGGAAACACTTCAGGCAGTTCGACGCTCGAAACCGCTCCGGACGGATTTTCGTGCGCATCTACGGCACCTGTGCACGAAAATGTTCAGATGCGCGTTTTAGGACATTTCGAGATGCTTTTCTGTTAAAAACGGTTTTGGGGAGTTTCTAGGGCCTGGGAAACACTTCAGGCAGTTCGGCGCTCGAAACGGCTCCGGACGGATTTTCGTGCGCATCTACTGCACCTATGCACGAAAATGTTCAGATGCGCGTTTTAGGACATTTCGAGATGCTTTTCTGTTAAAAACGGTTTTGGGGAGTTTCTAGGGTCTGGGAAACACTTCAGGCAGTTCGGCGCTCGAAACGGCTCCGGACGGATTTTCGTGCGCATCTACGGCACCTGTGCACGAAAATGTTGAGATGCGCGTTTTAGGACATTTCGAGATGCTTTTCTGTTAAAAACGGTTTTGGGGAGTTTCTAGGGTCTGGGAAACACTTCAGGCAGTTCGACGCTCGAAACGGCTCCGGGCGGATTTTCGTGCGCATCTACGGCACCTGTGCACGAAAATGTTCAGATGCGCGTTTTAGGACATTTCGAGATGCTTTTCTGTTAAAAACGGTTTTGGAGAGTTTCTAGGGTCTGCGCAACACTTCAGGCAGTTCGGCGCTCGAAACGGCTCCGGACGGATTTTCGTGCGCATCTACTGCACCTGTGCACGAAAATGTTCAGGTGCGCGTTTTAAGACATTTCGAGTTGCTTTTCTGTTAAAAACGGTTTTGGGGAGTTTCTAGGGTCTGGGAAACACTTCAGGCAGTTCGGCGCTCGAAACGGCTCCGGACGGATTTTCGTGCGCATCTACGGCACCTGTGCACGAAAATGTTAAGATGCGCGTTTTAGGACATTTCGAGATGCTTTTTGGTTAAAAACGGTTTTGGGGAGTTTCTTGGGTCTGGGAAACACTTCAGGCAGTTCGGCGCTCGAAACGGCTCCGGACGGATTTTCGTGCGCATCTACGGCACCTGTGCACGAAAATGTTCAGATGCGCGTTTTAGGAGATTTCGAGATACTTTTCGGTTAAAAACGGTTTTGGGGAGAGTCTTGGGTCTGGAAAACACTTCAGGCAGTTCGGCGCTCGAAACGGCTCCGGACGGATTTTCGTGCGCATCTACGGCACCTGTGCACGAAAATGTTAAGATGCGCGTTTTAGGACATTTCGAGATGCTTTTTGGTTAAAAACGGTTTTGGGGAGTTTCTTGGGTCTGGGAAACACTTCAGGCAGTTCGGCGCTCGAAACGGCTCCGGACGGATTTTCGTGCGCATCTACGGCACCTGTGCACGAAAATGTTCAGATGCGCGTTTTAGGAGATTTCGAGATACTTTTCGGTTAAAAACGGTTTTGGGGAGAGTCTTGGGTCTGGAAAACACTTCAGGCAGTTCGGCGCTCGAAACGGCTCCGGACGGATTTTCGTGCGCATCTACGGCACCTGTGCACGAAAATGTTCAGATGCGCGTTTTAGGACATTTCGAGATGCTTTTCTGTTAAAAACGGTTTTGGAGAGTTTCTAGGGTCTGGGCAACACTTCAGGCAGTTCGGCGCTCGAAACGGCTCCGGACGGATTTTCGTGCGCATCTACTGCACCTGTGCACGAAAATGTTGAGATGCGCGTTTTAAGACATTTCGAGTTGCTTTTCTGTTAAAAACGGTTTTGGGGAGTTTCTAGGGTCTGGGAAACACTTCAGGCAGTTCGGCGCTCGAAACGGCTCCGGACGGATTTTCGTGCGCATCTACGGCACCTGTGCACGAAAATGTTCAGATGCGCGTTTTAGGACATTTCGAGATGCTTTTCTGTTAAAAACGGTTTTGAAGAGTTTCTAGGGTCTGGGCAACACTTCAGGCAGTTCGGCGCTCGAAACGGCTCCGGACGGATTTTCGTGCGCATCAACTGCACCTGTGCACGAAAATGTTCAGATGCGCGTTTTAAGACATTTCGAGATGCTTTTCTGTTAAAAACGGTTTTGGGGAGTTTCTAGGGTCTGGGAAACACTTCAGGCAGTTCGGCGCTCGAAACGGCTCCGGACGGATTTTCGTGCGCATCGACGGCACCTGTGCACGAAAATGTTCAGATGCGCGTTTTAGGACATTTCGAGATGCGTTTTGGTTAAAAACGGTTTTGGGGAGTTTCTTGGGTCTGGGAAACACTTCAGGCAGTTCGGCGCTCGAAACGGCTCCGGACGGATTTTCGTGCGCATCTACGGCACCTGTGCACGAAAATGTTCAGATGCGCGTTTTAGGAGATTTCGAGATGCTTTTCTGTTAAAAACGGTTTTGGGGAGTTTCTGAGGTCTGGGAAACACTTCAGACAGTTCGGCGCTCGAAACGGCTCCGGACGGATTTTCGTGCGCATCTACTGCACCTGTGCACGAAAATGTTCAGATGCGCGTTTTAGGACATTTCGAGATGCTTTTCTGTTAAAAACGGTTTTGGGGAGTTTCTAGGGTCTGGGAAACACTTCAGGCAGTTCGGCGCTCGAAACGGCTCCGGACGGATTTTCGTGCGCATCTACGGCACCTGTGCACGAAAATGTTGAGATGCGCGTTTTAGGACATTTCGAGATGCTTTTCTGTTAAAAACGGTTTTGGGGAGTTTCTAGGGTCTGGGAAACACTTCAGGCAGTTCGGCGCTCGAAACGGCTCCGGACGGATTTTCGTGCGCATCTACGGCACCTGTGCACGAAAATGTTGAGATGCGCGTTTTAGGACATTTCGAGATGCTTTTCTGTTAAAAACGGTTTTGAAGAGTTTCTAGGGTCTGGGCAACACTTCAGGCAGTTCGGCGCTCGAAACGGCTCCGGACGGATTTTCGTGCGCATCTACTGCACCTGTGCACGAAAATGTTCAGATGCGCGTTTTAGGACATTTCGAGATGCTTTTCTGTTAAAAACGGTTTTGGGGAGTTTCTAGGGTCTGGGAAACACTTCAGGCAGTTCGGCGCTCGAAACGGCTCCAGACGGATTTTCGTGCGCATCTACGGCACCTGTGCACGAAAATGTTCAGATGCGCGTTTTAGGACATTTCGAGATGCTTTTCTGTTAAAAACGGTTTTGGAGAGTTTCTAGGGTCTGGGCAACACTTCAGGCAGTTCGGCGCTCGAAACGGCTCCGGACGGATTTTCGTGCGCATCTACTGCACCTGTGCACGAAAATGTTCAGATGCGCGTTTTAGGACATTTCGAGATGCTTTTCTGTTAAAAACGGTTTTGGGGAGTTTCTAGGGTCCGGAAAACACTTCTGGCAGTTCGGCGCTCGAAACGGCTCCGGACGGATTTTCGTGCGCATCAACGGCACCTGTGCACGAAAATGTTCAGATGCGCGTTTTAGGACATTTGGAGATGCTTTTCGGTTAAAAACGGTTTTGGGGAGTTTCTAGGGTCTGGAAAACACTTCAGGCAGTTCGGCGCTCGAAACGGCTCCGGACGGATTTTCGTGCGCATCAACGGCACCTGTGCACGAAAATGTTCAGATGCGCGTTTTAGGACATTTCGAGATGCTTTTCTGTTAAAAACGGTTTTGGGGAGTTTCTAGGGTCTGGAAAACACTTCAGGCTGTTCGGCGCTCGAAACGGCTCCGGACGGATTTTCGTGCGCATCTACTGCACCTGTGCACGAAAATGTTCAGATGCGCCTTTTAGGACAATTCGATATGCTTTTCGGTTAAAAACGGTTTTGGGGAGTTTCTTGGGTCTGGGAAACACTTCAGGCAGTTCGGCGCTCGAAACGGCTCCGGACGGATTTTCGTGCGCATCTACGGCACCTGTGCACGAAAATGTTCAGATGCGCGTTTTAGGAGATTTCGAGATACTTTTCGGTTAAAAACGGTTTTGGGGAGATTCTTGGGTCTGGAAAACACTTCAGGCAGTTCGGCGCTCGAAACGGCTCCGGACGGATTTTCGTGCGCATCTGCGGCACCTGTGCACGAAAATGTTCAGATGCGCGTTTTAGGAGATTTCGAGATGCTTTTCTGTTAAAAACGGTTTTGGGGAGTTTCTGGGGTCTGGGAAACACTTCAGACAGTTCGGCGCTCGAAACGGCTCCGGACGGATTTTCGTGCGCATCTACTGCACCTGTGCACGAAAATGTTCAGATGCGCGTTTTAAGACATTTCGAGATGCTTTTCTGTTAAAAACGGTTTTGGGGAGTTTCTAGGGTCTGGGAAACACTTCAGGCAGTTCGGCGCTCGAAACGGCTCCGGACGGATTTTCGTGCGCATCTACGGCACCTGTGCACGAAAATGTTGAGATGCGCGTTTTAGGACATTTCGAGATGCTTTTCTGTTAAAAACGGTTTTGGGGAGTTTCTAGGGTCTGGGAAACACTTCAGGCAGTTCGGCGCTCGAAACGGCTCCGGACGGATTTTCGTGCGCATCTACGGCACCTGTGCACGAAAATGTTGAGATGCGCGTTTTAGGACATTTCGAGATGCTTTTCTGTTAAAAACGGTTTTGAAGAGTTTCTAGGGTCTGGGCAACACTTCAGGCAGTTCGGCGCTCGAAACGGCTCCGGACGGATTTTCGTGCGCATCTACTGCACCTGTGCACGAAAATGTTCAGATGCGCGTTTTAGGACATTTCGAGATGCTTTTCTGTTAAAAACGGTTTTGGGGAGTTTCTAGGGTCTGGGAAACACTTCAGGCAGTTCGGCGCTCGAAACGGCTCCGGACGGATTTTCGTGCGCATCTACGGCACCTGTGCACGAAAATGTTCAGATGCGCGTTTTAGGACATTTCGAGATGCTTTTTGGTTAAAAACGGTTTTGGGGAGTTTCTTGGGTCTGGGAAACACTTCAGGCAGTTCGGCGCTCGAAACGGCTCCGGACGGATTTTCGTGCGCATCTACGGCACCTGTGCACGAAAATGTTCAGATGCGCGTTTTAGGAGATTTCGAGATACTTTTCGGTTAAAAACGGTTTTGGGGAGATTCTTGGGTCTGGAAAACACTTCAGGCAGTTCGGCGCTCGAAACGGCTCCGGACGGATTTTCGTGCGCATCTACGACACCTGTGCACGAAAATGTTCAGATGCGCGTTTTAGGAGATTTCGAGATGCTTTTCTGCTAAAAACGGTTTTGGGGAGTTTCTGGGGTCTGGGAAACACTTCAGACAGTTCGGCAGTCGAAACGGCTCCGGACGGATTTTCGTGCGCATCTACTGCACCTGTGCACGAAAATGTTCAGATGCGCGTTTTAGGACATTTCGAGATGCTTTTCTGTTAAAAACGGTTTTGGGGAGTTTCTAGGGTCTGGAAAACACTTCAGGCAGTTCGGCGCTCGAAACGGCTCCGGACGGATTTTCGTGCGCATCTACGGCACCTGTGCACGAAAATGTTCAGATGCGCGTTTTAGGACATTTCGAGATGCTTTTCTGTTAAAAACGGTTTTGGGGAGTTTCTAGGGTCTGGAAAACACTTCAGGCAGTTCGGCGCTCGAAACGGCTCCGGACGGATTTTCGTGCGCATCTACGGCACCTGTGCACGAAAATGTTCAGATGCGCGTTTTAGGACATTTCGAGATGCTTTTCTGTTAAAAACGGTTTTGGGGAGTTTCTAGGGTCTGGGAAACCCTTCAGGCAGTTCGGCGCTCGAAACGGCTCCGGGCGGATTTTCGTGCGCATCTACTGCACCTGTGCACGAAAATGTTCAAATGCGCGTTTTAGGACATTTCGAGATGCTTTTCTGTTAAAAACGGTTTTGGGGAGTTTCTAGGGTCTGGAAAACACTTCAGGCAGTTCGGCGCTCGAAACGGCTCCGGACGGATTTTCGTGCGCATCTACGGCACCTGTGCACGAAAATGTTCAGATGCGCGTTTTAGGACATTTCGAGATGCTTTTCTGTTAAAAACGGTTTTGGGGAGTTTCTAGGGTCTGGGAAACACTTCAGGCAGTTCGGCGCTCGAAACGGCTCCGGACGGATTTTCGTGCGCATCTACGGCACATGTGCACGAAAATGTTAAGATGCGCGTTTTAGGACATTTCGAGATGCTTTTTGGTTAAAAACGGTTTTGGGGAGTTTCTTGGGTCTGGGAAACACTTCAGGCAGTTCGGCGCTCGAAACGGCTCCGGACGGATTTTCGTGCGCATCTACGGCACCTGTGCACGAAAATGTTCAGATGCGCGTTTTAGGACATTTCGAGATGCTTTTCTGTTAAAAACGGTTTTGGGGAGTTTCTAGGGTCTGGGAAACACTTCAGGCAGTTCGGCGCTCGAAACGGCTCCGGACGGATTTTCGTGCGCATCTACGGCACCTGTGCACGAAAATGTTTAGATGCGCGTTTTAGGAGATTTCGAGATGCTTTTCTGTTAAAAACGGTTTTGGGGAGTTTCTGGGGTCTGGGAAACACTTCAGACAGTTCGGCGCTCGAAACGGCTTCGGACGGATTTTCGTGCGCATCTACTGCACCTGTGCACGAAAATGTTCAGATGCGCGTTTTAGGACATTTCGAGATGCTTTTCTGTTAAAAACGGTTTTGGGGAGTTTCTAGGGTCTGGGAAACACTTCAGGCAGTTCGGCGCTCGAAACGGCTCCGGACGGATTTTCGTGCGCATCTACGGCACCTGTGCACGAAAATGTTGAGATGCGCGTTTTAGGACATTTCGAGATGCTTTTCTGTTAAAAACGGTTTTGGGGAGTTTCTAGGGTCTGGGAAACACTTCAGGCAGTTCGGCGCTCGAAACGGCTCCGGACGGATTTTCGTGCGCATCTACGGCACCTGTGCACGAAAATGTTCAGATGCGCGTTTTAGGACATTTCGAGATGCTTTTCTGTTAAAAACGGTTTTGAAGAGTTTCTAGGGTCTGGGCAACACTTCAGGCAGTTCGGCGCTCGAAACGGCTCCGGACGGATTTTCGTGCGCATCAACTGCACCTGTGCACGAAAATGTTCAGATGCGCGTTTTAAGACATTTCGAGATGCTTTTCTGTTAAAAACGGTTTTGGGGAGTTTCTAGGGTCTGGGAAACACTTCAGGCAGTTCGGCGCTCGAAACGGCTCCGGACGGATTTTCGTGCGCATCGACGGCACCTGTGCACGAAAATGTTCAGATGCGCGTTTTAGGACATTTCGAGATGCGTTTTGGTTAAAAACGGTTTTGGGGAGTTTCTTGGGTCTGGGAAACACTTCAGGCAGTTCGGCGCTCGAAACGGCTCCGGACGGATTTTCGTGCGCATCTACGGCACCTGTGCACGAAAATGTTCAGATGCGCGTTTTAGGAGATTTCGAGATGCTTTTCTGTTAAAAACGGTTTTGGGGAGTTTCTGAGGTCTGGGAAACACTTCAGACAGTTCGGCGCTCGAAACGGCTCCGGACGGATTTTCGTGCGCATCTACTGCACCTGTGCACGAAAATGTTCAGATGCGCGTTTTAGGACATTTCGAGATGCTTTTCTGTTAAAAACGGTTTTGGGGAGTTTCTAGGGTCTGGGAAACACTTCAGGCAGTTCGGCGCTCGAAACCGCTCCGGACGGATTTTCGTGCGCATCTACGGCACCTGTGCACGAAAATGTTCAGATGCGCGTTTTAGGACATTTCGAGATGCTTTTCTGTTAAAAACGGTTTTGGGGAGTTTCTAGGGCCTGGGAAACACTTCAGGCAGTTCGGCGCTCGAAACGGCTCCGGACGGATTTTCGTGCGCATCTACTGCACCTATGCACGAAAATGTTCAGATGCGCGTTTTAGGACATTTCGAGATGCTTTTCTGTTAAAAACGGTTTTGGGGAGTTTCTAGGGTCTGGGAAACACTTCAGGCAGTTCGGCGCTCGAAACGGCTCCGGACGGATTTTCGTGCGCATCTACGGCACCTGTGCACGAAAATGTTGAGATGCGCGTTTTAGGACATTTCGAGATGCTTTTCTGTTAAAAACGGTTTTGGGGAGTTTCTAGGGTCTGGGAAACACTTCAGGCAGTTCGACGCTCGAAACGGCTCCGGGCGGATTTTCGTGCGCATCTACGGCACCTGTGCACGAAAATGTTCAGATGCGCGTTTTAGGACATTTCGAGATGCTTTTCTGTTAAAAACGGTTTTGGAGAGTTTCTAGGGTCTGGGCAACACTTCAGGCAGTTCGGCGCTCGAAACGGCTCCGGACGGATTTTCGTGCGCATCTACTGCACCTGTGCACGAAAATGTTCAGGTGCGCGTTTTAAGACATTTCGAGTTGCTTTTCTGTTAAAAACGGTTTTGGGGAGTTTCTAGGGTCTGGGAAACACTTCAGGCAGTTCGGCGCTCGAAACGGCTCCGGACGGATTTTCGTGCGCATCTACGGCACCTGTGCACGAAAATGTTAAGATGCGCGTTTTAGGACATTTCGAGATGCTTTTTGGTTAAAAACGGTTTTGGGGAGTTTCTTGGGTCTGGGAAACACTTCAGGCAGTTCGGCGCTCGAAACGGCTCCGGACGGATTTTCGTGCGCATCTACGGCACCTGTGCACGAAAATGTTCAGATGCGCGTTTTAGGAGATTTCGAGATACTTTTCGGTTAAAAACGGTTTTGGGGAGATTCTTGGGTCTGGAAAACACTTCAGGCAGTTCGGCGCTCGAAACGGCTCCGGACGGATTTTCGTGCGCATCTACGGCACCTGTGCACGAAAATGTTCAGATGCGCGTTTTAGGAGATTTCGAGATGCTTTTCTGTTAAAAACGGTTTTGGGGAGTTTCTGGGGTCTGGGAAACACTTCAGACAGTTCGGCGCTCGAAACGGCTCCGGACGGATTTTCGTGCGCATCTACTGCACCTGTGCACGAAAATGTTCAGATGCGCGTTTTAGGACATTTCGAGATGCTTTTCCGTTAAAAACGGTTTTGGGGAGTTTCTAGGGTCTGGGAAACACTTCAGGCAGTTCGGTGCTCGAAACGGCTCCGGACGGATTTTCGTGCGCATCTACGGCACCTGTGCACGAAAATGTTCAGATGCGCGTTTTAGGACATTTCGAGATGCTTTTCTGTTAAAAACGGTTTTGGAGAGTTTCTAGGGTCTGGGCAACACTTCAGGCAGTTCGGCGCTCGAAACGGCTCCGGACGGATTTTCGTGCGCATCTACTGCACCTGTGCACGAAAATGTTCAGATGCGCGTTTTAAGACATTTCGAGTTGCTTTTCTGTTAAAAACGGTTTTGGGGAGTTTCTAGGGTCTGGGAAACACTTCAGGCAGTTCGGCGCTCGAAACGGCTCCGGACGGATTTTCGTGCGCATCTACGGCACCTGTGCACGAAAATGTTAAGATGCGCGTTTTAGGACATTTCGAGATGCTTTTTGGTTAAAAACGGTTTTGGGGAGTTTCTTGGGTCTGGGAAACACTTCAGGCAGTTCGGCGCTCGAAACGGCTCCGGACGGATTTTCGTGCGCATCTACGGCACCTGTGCACGAAAATGTTCAGATGCGCGTTTTAGGACATTTCGAGATGCTTTTCTGTTAAAAACGGTTTTGGGGAGTTTCTAGGGTCTGGGAAACACTTCAGGCAGTTCGGCGCTCGAAACGGCTCCGGACGGATTTTCGTGCGCATCAACTGCACCTGTGCACGAAAATGTTCAGATGCGCGTTTTAGGACATTTCGAGATGCTTTTCTGTTAAAAACGGTTTTGAAGAGTTTCTAGGGTCTGGGCAACACTTCAGGCAGTTCGGCGCTCGAAACGGCTCCGGACGGATTTTCGTGCGCATCAACTGCACCTGTGCACGAAAATGTTCAGATGCGCGTTTTAAGACATTTCGAGATGCTTTTCTGTTAAAAACGGTTTTGGGGAGTTTCTAGGGTCTGGGAAACACTTCAGGCAGTTCGGCGCTCGAAACGGCTCCGGACGGATTTTCGTGCGCATCGACGGCACCTGTGCACGAAAATGTTCAGATGCGCGTTTTAGGACATTTCGAGATGCGTTTTGGTTAAAAACGGTTTTGGGGAGTTTCTTGGGTCTGGGAAACACTTCAGGCAGTTCGGCGCTCGAAACGGCTCCGGACGGATTTTCGTGCGCATCTACGGCACCTGTGCACGAAAATGTTCAGATGCGCGTTTTAGGAGATTTCGAGATGCTTTTCTGTTAAAAACGGTTTTGGGGAGTTTCTGAGGTCTGGGAAACACTTCAGACAGTTCGGCGCTCGAAACGGCTCCGGACGGATTTTCGTGCGCATCTACTGCACCTGTGCACGAAAATGTTCAGATGCGCGTTTTAGGACATTTCGAGATGCTTTTCTGTTAAAAACGGTTTTGGGGAGTTTCTAGGGTCTGGGAAACACTTCAGGCAGTTCGGCGCTCGAAACGGCTCCGGACGGATTTTCGTGCGCATCTACGGCACCTGTGCACGAAAATGTTGAGATGCGCGTTTTAGGACATTTCGAGATGCTTTTCTGTTAAAAACGGTTTTGGGGAGTTTCTAGGGTCTGGGAAACACTTCAGGCAGTTCGGCGCTCGAAACGGCTCCGGACGGATTTTCGTGCGCATCTACGGCACCTGTGCACGAAAATGTTGAGATGCGCGTTTTAGGACATTTCGAGATGCTTTTCTGTTAAAAACGGTTTTGAAGAGTTTCTAGGGTCTGGGCAACACTTCAGGCAGTTCGGCGCTCGAAACGGCTCCGGACGGATTTTCGTGCGCATCTACTGCACCTGTGCACGAAAATGTTCAGATGCGCGTTTTAGGACATTTCGAGATGCTTTTCTGTTAAAAACGGTTTTGGGGAGTTTCTAGGGTCTGGGAAACACTTCAGGCAGTTCGGCGCTCGAAACGGCTCCAGACGGATTTTCGTGCGCATCTACGGCACCTGTGCACGAAAATGTTCAGATGCGCGTTTTAGGACATTTCGAGATGCTTTTCTGTTAAAAACGGTTTTGGAGAGTTTCTAGGGTCTGGGCAACACTTCAGGCAGTTCGGCGCTCGAAACGGCTCCGGACGGATTTTCGTGCGCATCTACGGCACCTGTGCACGAAAATGTTGAGATGCGCGTTTTAGGACATTTCGAGATGCTTTTCTGTTAAAAACGGTTTTGGGGAGTTTCTAGGGTCTGGGAAACACTTCAGGCAGTTCGGCGCTCGAAACGGCTCCGGACGGATTTTCGTGCGCATCTACGGCACCGGTGCACGAAAATGTTCAGATGCGCGTTTTAGGACATTTCGAGATGCTTTTTGGTTAAAAACGGTTTTGGAGAGTTTCTTGGGTCTGGGAAACACTTCAGGCAGTTCGGCGCTCGAAACGGCTCCGGACGGATTTTCGTGCGCATCTACTGCACCTGTGCACGAAAATGTTGAGATGCGCGTTTTAGGACATTTCGAGATGCTTTTCTGTTAAAAACGGTTTTGGGGAGTTTCTAGGGTCTGGGAAACACTTCAGGCAGTTCGGCGCTCGAAACGGCTCCGGACGGATTTTCGTGCGCATCTACGGCACCTGTGCACGAAAATGTTCAGATGCGCGTTTTAGGACATTTCGAGATGCTTTTCTGTTAAAAACGGTTTTGGGGAGTTTCTAGGGCCTGGGAAACACTTCAGGCAGTTCGGCGCTCGAAACGGCTCCGGACGGATTTTCGTGCGCATCTACTGCACCTATGCACGAAAATGTTCAGATGCGCGTTTTAGGACATTTCGAGATGCTTTTCTGTTAAAAACGGTTTTGGGGAGTTTCTAGGGTCTGGGAAACACTTCAGGCAGTTCGGCGCTCGAAACGGCTCCGGACGGATTTTCGTGCGCATCTACGGCACCTGTGCACGAAAATGTTGAGATGCGCGTTTTAGGACATTTCGAGATGCTTTTCTGTTAAAAACGGTTTTGGGGAGTTTCTAGGGTCTGGGAAACACTTCAGGCAGTTCGGCGCTCGAAACGGCTCCGGGCGGATTTTCGTGCGCATCTACGGCACCTGTGCACGAAAATGTTCAGATGCGCGTTTTAGGACATTTCGAGATGCTTTTCTGTTAAAAACGGTTTTGGAGAGTTTCTAGGGTCTGGGCAACACTTCAGGCAGTTCGGCGCTCGAAACGGCTCCGGACGGATTTTCGTGCGCATCTACTGCACCTGTGCACGAAAATGTTCAGATGCGCGTTTTAAGACATTTCGAGTTGCTTTTCTGTTAAAAACGGTTTTGGGGAGTTTCTAGGGTCTGGGAAACACTTCAGGCAGTTCGGCGCTCGAAACGGCTCCGGACGGATTTTCGTGCGCATCTACGGCACCTGTGCACGAAAATGTTAAGATGCGCGTTTTAGGACATTTCGAGATGCTTTTTGGTTAAAAACGGTTTTGGGGAGTTTCTTGGGTCTGGGAAACACTTCAGGCAGTTCGGCGCTCGAAACGGCTCCGGACGGATTTTCGTGCGCATCTACGGCACCTGTGCACGAAAATGTTCAGATGCGCGTTTTAGGACATTTCGAGATGCTTTTCTGTTAAAAACGGTTTTGGGGAGTTTCTAGGGTCTGGGAAACACTTCAGGCAGTTCGGCGCTCGAAACGGCTCCGGACGGATTTTCGTGCGCATCTACGGCACCTGTGCACGAAAATGTTTAGATGCGCGTTTTAGGAGATTTCGAGATGCTTTTCTGTTAAAAACGGTTTTGGGGAGTTTCTGGGGTCTGGGAAACACTTCAGACAGTTCGGCGCTCGAAACGGCTTCGGACGGATTTTCGTGCGCATCTACTGCACCTGTGCACGAAAATGTTCAGATGCGCGTTTTAGGACATTTCGAGATGCTTTTCTGTTAAAAACGGTTTTGGGGAGTTTCTAGGGTCTGGGAAACACTTCAGGCAGTTCGGCGCTCGAAACGGCTCCGGACGGATTTTCGTGCGCATCTACGGCACCTGTGCACGAAAATGTTGAGATGCGCGTTTTAGGACATTTCGAGATGCTTTTCTGTTAAAAACGGTTTTGGGGAGTTTCTAGGGTCTGGGAAACACTTCAGGCAGTTCGGCGCTCGAAACGGCTCCGGACGGATTTTCGTGCGCATCTACGGCACCTGTGCACGAAAATGTTCAGATGCGCGTTTTAGGACATTTCGAGATGCTTTTCTGTTAAAAACGGTTTTGAAGAGTTTCTAGGGTCTGGGCAACACTTCAGGCAGTTCGGCGCTCGAAACGGCTCCGGACGGATTTTCGTGCGCATCAACTGCACCTGTGCACGAAAATGTTCAAATGCGCGTTTTAAGACATTTCGAGATGCTTTTCTGTTAAAAACGGTTTTGGGGAGTTTCTAGGGTCTGGGAAACACTTCAGGCAGTTCGGCGCTCGAAACGGCTCCGGGCGGATTTTCGTGCGCATCTACTGCACCTGTGCACGAAAATGTTCAGATGCGCGTTTTAGGACATTTCGAGATGCGTTTCTGTTAAAAACGGTTTTGGGGAGTTTCTAGGGTCTGGAAAACACTTCAGGCAGTTCGGCGCTCGAAACGGCTCCGGACGGATTTTCGTGCGCATCTACGGCACCTGTGCACGAAAATGTTCAGATGCGCGTTTTAGGACATTTCGAGATGCTTTTCTGTTAAAAACGGTTTTGGGGAGTTTCTAGGGTCTGGGAAACACTTCAGGCAGTTCGGCGCTCGAAACGGCTCCGGGCGGATTTTCGTGCGCATCTACTGCACCTGTGCACGAAAATGTTCAGATGCGCGTTTTAGGACATTTCGAGATGCTTTTCTGTTAAAAACGGTTTTGGGGAGTTTCTAGGGTCTGGAAAACACTTCAGGCAGTCCGGCGCTCGAAACGGCTCCGGACGGATTTTCGTGCGCATCTACGGCACCTGTGCACGAAAATGTTCAGATGCGCGTTTTAGGACATTTCGAGATGCTTTTCTGTTAAAAACGGTTTTGGGGAGTTTCTAGGGTCTGGAAAACACTTCAGGCAGTTCGGCGCTCGAAACGGCTCCGGACGGATTTTCGTGCGCATCTACGGCACCTGTGCACGAAAATGTTCAGATGCGCGTTTTAGGACATTTCGAGATGCTTTTCTGTTAAAAACGGTTTTGGGGAGTTTCTAGGGTCTGGGAAACACTTCAGGCAGTTCGGCGCTCGAAACGGCTCCGGGCGGATTTTCGTGCGCATCTACTGCACCTGTGCACGAAAATGTTCAAATGCGCGTTTTAGGACATTTCGAGATGCTTTTCTGTTAAAAACGGTTTTGGGGAGTTTCTAGGGTCTGGAAAACACTTCAGGCAGTTCGGCGCTCGAAACGGCTCCGGACGGATTTTCGTGCGCATCTACGGCACCTGTGCACGAAAATGTTCAGATGCGCGTTTTAGGACATTTCGAGATGCTTTTCTGTTAAAAACGGTTTTGGGGAGTTTCTAGGGTCTGGGAAACACTTCAGGCAGTTCGGCGCTCGAAACGGCTCCGGACGGATTTTCGTGCGCATCTACGGCACCTGTGCACGAAAATGTTGAGATGCGCGTTTTAGGACATTTCGAGATGCTTTTCTGTTAAAAACGGTTTTGGGGAGTTTCTAGGGTCTGGGAAACACTTCAGGCAGTTCGGCGCTCGAAACGGCTCCGGACGGATTTTCGTGCGCATCTACGGCACCGGTGCACGAAAATGTTCAGATGCGCGTTTTAGGACATTTCGAGATGCTTTTTGGTTAAAAACGGTTTTGGAGAGTTTCTTGGGTCTGGGAAACACTTCAGGCAGTTCGGCGCTCGAAACGGCTCCAGACGGATTTTCGTGCGCATCTACTGCACCTGTGCACGAAAATGTTGAGATGCGCGTTTTAGGACATTTCGAGATGCTTTTCTGTTAAAAACGGTTTTGGGGAGTTTCTAGGGTCTGGGAAACACTTCAGGCAGTTCGGCGCTCGAAACGGCTCCGGACGGATTTTCGTGCGCATCTACGGCACCTGTGCACGAAAATGTTGAGATGCGCGTTTTAGGACATTTCGAGATGCTTTTCCGTTAAAAACGGTTTTGGGGAGTTTCTAGGGTCTGGGAAACACTTCAGGCAGTTCGACGCTCGAAACCGCTCCGGACGGATTTTCGTGCGCATCTACGGCACCTGTGCACGAAAATGTTCAGATGCGCGTTTTAGGACATTTCGAGATGCTTTTCTGTTAAAAACGGTTTTGGGGAGTTTCTAGGGCCTGGGAAACACTTCAGGCAGTTCGGCGCTCGAAACGGCTCCGGACGGATTTTCGTGCGCATCTACTGCACCTATGCACGAAAATGTTCAGATGCGCGTTTTAGGACATTTCGAGATGCTTTTCTGTTAAAAACGGTTTTGGGGAGTTTCTAGGGTCTGGGAAACACTTCAGGCAGTTCGGCGCTCGAAACGGCTCCGGACGGATTTTCGTGCGCATCTACGGCACCTGTGCACGAAAATGTTGAGATGCGCGTTTTAGGACATTTCGAGATGCTTTTCTGTTAAAAACGGTTTTGGGGAGTTTCTAGGGTCTGGGAAACACTTCAGGCAGTTCGACGCTCGAAACGGCTCCGGGCGGATTTTCGTGCGCATCTACGGCACCTGTGCACGAAAATGTTCAGATGCGCGTTTTAGGACATTTCGAGATGCTTTTCTGTTAAAAACGGTTTTGGAGAGTTTCTAGGGTCTGCGCAACACTTCAGGCAGTTCGGCGCTCGAAACGGCTCCGGACGGATTTTCGTGCGCATCTACTGCACCTGTGCACGAAAATGTTCAGGTGCGCGTTTTAAGACATTTCGAGTTGCTTTTCTGTTAAAAACGGTTTTGGGGAGTTTCTAGGGTCTGGGAAACACTTCAGGCAGTTCGGCGCTCGAAACGGCTCCGGACGGATTTTCGTGCGCATCTACGGCACCTGTGCACGAAAATGTTAAGATGCGCGTTTTAGGACATTTCGAGATGCTTTTTGGTTAAAAACGGTTTTGGGGAGTTTCTTGGGTCTGGGAAACACTTCAGGCAGTTCGGCGCTCGAAACGGCTCCGGACGGATTTTCGTGCGCATCTACGGCACCTGTGCACGAAAATGTTCAGATGCGCGTTTTAGGAGATTTCGAGATACTTTTCGGTTAAAAACGGTTTTGGGGAGAGTCTTGGGTCTGGAAAACACTTCAGGCAGTTCGGCGCTCGAAACGGCTCCGGACGGATTTTCGTGCGCATCTACGGCACCTGTGCACGAAAATGTTAAGATGCGCGTTTTAGGACATTTCGAGATGCTTTTTGGTTAAAAACGGTTTTGGGGAGTTTCTTGGGTCTGGGAAACACTTCAGGCAGTTCGGCGCTCGAAACGGCTCCGGACGGATTTTCGTGCGCATCTACGGCACCTGTGCACGAAAATGTTCAGATGCGCGTTTTAGGAGATTTCGAGATACTTTTCGGTTAAAAACGGTTTTGGGGAGAGTCTTGGGTCTGGAAAACACTTCAGGCAGTTCGGCGCTCGAAACGGCTCCGGACGGATTTTCGTGCGCATCTACGGCACCTGTGCACGAAAATGTTCAGATGCGCGTTTTAGGACATTTCGAGATGCTTTTCTGTTAAAAACGGTTTTGGAGAGTTTCTAGGGTCTGGGCAACACTTCAGGCAGTTCGGCGCTCGAAACGGCTCCGGACGGATTTTCGTGCGCATCTACTGCACCTGTGCACGAAAATGTTGAGATGCGCGTTTTAAGACATTTCGAGTTGCTTTTCTGTTAAAAACGGTTTTGGGGAGTTTCTAGGGTCTGGGAAACACTTCAGGCAGTTCGGCGCTCGAAACGGCTCCGGACGGATTTTCGTGCGCATCTACGGCACCTGTGCACGAAAATGTTCAGATGCGCGTTTTAGGACATTTCGAGATGCTTTTCTGTTAAAAACGGTTTTGAAGAGTTTCTAGGGTCTGGGCAACACTTCAGGCAGTTCGGCGCTCGAAACGGCTCCGGACGGATTTTCGTGCGCATCAACTGCACCTGTGCACGAAAATGTTCAGATGCGCGTTTTAAGACATTTCGAGATGCTTTTCTGTTAAAAACGGTTTTGGGGAGTTTCTAGGGTCTGGGAAACACTTCAGGCAGTTCGGCGCTCGAAACGGCTCCGGACGGATTTTCGTGCGCATCGACGGCACCTGTGCACGAAAATGTTCAGATGCGCGTTTTAGGACATTTCGAGATGCGTTTTGGTTAAAAACGGTTTTGGGGAGTTTCTTGGGTCTGGGAAACACTTCAGGCAGTTCGGCGCTCGAAACGGCTCCGGACGGATTTTCGTGCGCATCTACGGCACCTGTGCACGAAAATGTTCAGATGCGCGTTTTAGGAGATTTCGAGATGCTTTTCTGTTAAAAACGGTTTTGGGGAGTTTCTGAGGTCTGGGAAACACTTCAGACAGTTCGGCGCTCGAAACGGCTCCGGACGGATTTTCGTGCGCATCTACTGCACCTGTGCACGAAAATGTTCAGATGCGCGTTTTAGGACATTTCGAGATGCTTTTCTGTTAAAAACGGTTTTGGGGAGTTTCTAGGGTCTGGGAAACACTTCAGGCAGTTCGGCGCTCGAAACGGCTCCGGACGGATTTTCGTGCGCATCTACGGCACCTGTGCACGAAAATGTTGAGATGCGCGTTTTAGGACATTTCGAGATGCTTTTCTGTTAAAAACGGTTTTGGGGAGTTTCTAGGGTCTGGGAAACACTTCAGGCAGTTCGGCGCTCGAAACGGCTCCGGACGGATTTTCGTGCGCATCTACGGCACCTGTGCACGAAAATGTTGAGATGCGCGTTTTAGGACATTTCGAGATGCTTTTCTGTTAAAAACGGTTTTGAAGAGTTTCTAGGGTCTGGGCAACACTTCAGGCAGTTCGGCGCTCGAAACGGCTCCGGACGGATTTTCGTGCGCATCTACTGCACCTGTGCACGAAAATGTTCAGATGCGCGTTTTAGGACATTTCGAGATGCTTTTCTGTTAAAAACGGTTTTGGGGAGTTTCTAGGGTCTGGGAAACACTTCAGGCAGTTCGGCGCTCGAAACGGCTCCAGACGGATTTTCGTGCGCATCTACGGCACCTGTGCACGAAAATGTTCAGATGCGCGTTTTAGGACATTTCGAGATGCTTTTCTGTTAAAAACGGTTTTGGAGAGTTTCTAGGGTCTGGGCAACACTTCAGGCAGTTCGGCGCTCGAAACGGCTCCGGACGGATTTTCGTGCGCATCTACTGCACCTGTGCACGAAAATGTTCAGATGCGCGTTTTAGGACATTTCGAGATGCTTTTCTGTTAAAAACGGTTTTGGGGAGTTTCTAGGGTCCGGAAAACACTTCTGGCAGTTCGGCGCTCGAAACGGCTCCGGACGGATTTTCGTGCGCATCAACGGCACCTGTGCACGAAAATGTTCAGATGCGCGTTTTAGGACATTTGGAGATGCTTTTCGGTTAAAAACGGTTTTGGGGAGTTTCTAGGGTCTGGAAAACACTTCAGGCAGTTCGGCGCTCGAAACGGCTCCGGACGGATTTTCGTGCGCATCAACGGCACCTGTGCACGAAAATGTTCAGATGCGCGTTTTAGGACATTTCGAGATGCTTTTCTGTTAAAAACGGTTTTGGGGAGTTTCTAGGGTCTGGAAAACACTTCAGGCTGTTCGGCGCTCGAAACGGCTCCGGACGGATTTTCGTGCGCATCTACTGCACCTGTGCACGAAAATGTTCAGATGCGCCTTTTAGGACAATTCGATATGCTTTTCGGTTAAAAACGGTTTTGGGGAGTTTCTTGGGTCTGGGAAACACTTCAGGCAGTTCGGCGCTCGAAACGGCTCCGGACGGATTTTCGTGCGCATCTACGGCACCTGTGCACGAAAATGTTCAGATGCGCGTTTTAGGAGATTTCGAGATACTTTTCGGTTAAAAACGGTTTTGGGGAGATTCTTGGGTCTGGAAAACACTTCAGGCAGTTCGGCGCTCGAAACGGCTCCGGACGGATTTTCGTGCGCATCTGCGGCACCTGTGCACGAAAATGTTCAGATGCGCGTTTTAGGAGATTTCGAGATGCTTTTCTGTTAAAAACGGTTTTGGGGAGTTTCTGGGGTCTGGGAAACACTTCAGACAGTTCGGCGCTCGAAACGGCTCCGGACGGATTTTCGTGCGCATCTACTGCACCTGTGCACGAAAATGTTCAGATGCGCGTTTTAAGACATTTCGAGATGCTTTTCTGTTAAAAACGGTTTTGGGGAGTTTCTAGGGTCTGGGAAACACTTCAGGCAGTTCGGCGCTCGAAACGGCTCCGGACGGATTTTCGTGCGCATCTACGGCACCTGTGCACGAAAATGTTGAGATGCGCGTTTTAGGACATTTCGAGATGCTTTTCTGTTAAAAACGGTTTTGGGGAGTTTCTAGGGTCTGGGAAACACTTCAGGCAGTTCGGCGCTCGAAACGGCTCCGGACGGATTTTCGTGCGCATCTACGGCACCTGTGCACGAAAATGTTGAGATGCGCGTTTTAGGACATTTCGAGATGCTTTTCTGTTAAAAACGGTTTTGAAGAGTTTCTAGGGTCTGGGCAACACTTCAGGCAGTTCGGCGCTCGAAACGGCTCCGGACGGATTTTCGTGCGCATCTACTGCACCTGTGCACGAAAATGTTCAGATGCGCGTTTTAGGACATTTCGAGATGCTTTTCTGTTAAAAACGGTTTTGGGGAGTTTCTAGGGTCTGGGAAACACTTCAGGCAGTTCGGCGCTCGAAACGGCTCCGGACGGATTTTCGTGCGCATCTACGGCACCTGTGCACGAAAATGTTCAGATGCGCGTTTTAGGACATTTCGAGATGCTTTTTGGTTAAAAACGGTTTTGGGGAGTTTCTTGGGTCTGGGAAACACTTCAGGCAGTTCGGCGCTCGAAACGGCTCCGGACGGATTTTCGTGCGCATCTACGGCACCTGTGCACGAAAATGTTCAGATGCGCGTTTTAGGAGATTTCGAGATACTTTTCGGTTAAAAACGGTTTTGGGGAGATTCTTGGGTCTGGAAAACACTTCAGGCAGTTCGGCGCTCGAAACGGCTCCGGACGGATTTTCGTGCGCATCTACGACACCTGTGCACGAAAATGTTCAGATGCGCGTTTTAGGAGATTTCGAGATGCTTTTCTGCTAAAAACGGTTTTGGGGAGTTTCTGGGGTCTGGGAAACACTTCAGACAGTTCGGCAGTCGAAACGGCTCCGGACGGATTTTCGTGCGCATCTACTGCACCTGTGCACGAAAATGTTCAGATGCGCGTTTTAGGACATTTCGAGATGCTTTTCTGTTAAAAACGGTTTTGGGGAGTTTCTAGGGTCTGGAAAACACTTCAGGCAGTTCGGCGCTCGAAACGGCTCCGGACGGATTTTCGTGCGCATCTACGGCACCTGTGCACGAAAATGTTCAGATGCGCGTTTTAGGACATTTCGAGATGCTTTTCTGTTAAAAACGGTTTTGGGGAGTTTCTAGGGTCTGGAAAACACTTCAGGCAGTTCGGCGCTCGAAACGGCTCCGGACGGATTTTCGTGCGCATCTACGGCACCTGTGCACGAAAATGTTCAGATGCGCGTTTTAGGACATTTCGAGATGCTTTTCTGTTAAAAACGGTTTTGGGGAGTTTCTAGGGTCTGGGAAACCCTTCAGGCAGTTCGGCGCTCGAAACGGCTCCGGGCGGATTTTCGTGCGCATCTACTGCACCTGTGCACGAAAATGTTCAAATGCGCGTTTTAGGACATTTCGAGATGCTTTTCTGTTAAAAACGGTTTTGGGGAGTTTCTAGGGTCTGGAAAACACTTCAGGCAGTTCGGCGCTCGAAACGGCTCCGGACGGATTTTCGTGCGCATCTACGGCACCTGTGCACGAAAATGTTCAGATGCGCGTTTTAGGACATTTCGAGATGCTTTTCTGTTAAAAACGGTTTTGGGGAGTTTCTAGGGTCTGGGAAACACTTCAGGCAGTTCGGCGCTCGAAACGGCTCCGGACGGATTTTCGTGCGCATCTACGGCACATGTGCACGAAAATGTTAAGATGCGCGTTTTAGGACATTTCGAGATGCTTTTTGGTTAAAAACGGTTTTGGGGAGTTTCTTGGGTCTGGGAAACACTTCAGGCAGTTCGGCGCTCGAAACGGCTCCGGACGGATTTTCGTGCGCATCTACGGCACCTGTGCACGAAAATGTTCAGATGCGCGTTTTAGGACATTTCGAGATGCTTTTCTGTTAAAAACGGTTTTGGGGAGTTTCTAGGGTCTGGGAAACACTTCAGGCAGTTCGGCGCTCGAAACGGCTCCGGACGGATTTTCGTGCGCATCTACGGCACCTGTGCACGAAAATGTTTAGATGCGCGTTTTAGGAGATTTCGAGATGCTTTTCTGTTAAAAACGGTTTTGGGGAGTTTCTGGGGTCTGGGAAACACTTCAGACAGTTCGGCGCTCGAAACGGCTTCGGACGGATTTTCGTGCGCATCTACTGCACCTGTGCACGAAAATGTTCAGATGCGCGTTTTAGGACATTTCGAGATGCTTTTCTGTTAAAAACGGTTTTGGGGAGTTTCTAGGGTCTGGGAAACACTTCAGGCAGTTCGGCGCTCGAAACGGCTCCGGACGGATTTTCGTGCGCATCTACGGCACCTGTGCACGAAAATGTTGAGATGCGCGTTTTAGGACATTTCGAGATGCTTTTCTGTTAAAAACGGTTTTGGGGAGTTTCTAGGGTCTGGGAAACACTTCAGGCAGTTCGGCGCTCGAAACGGCTCCGGACGGATTTTCGTGCGCATCTACGGCACCTGTGCACGAAAATGTTCAGATGCGCGTTTTAGGACATTTCGAGATGCTTTTCTGTTAAAAACGGTTTTGAAGAGTTTCTAGGGTCTAGGCAACACTTCAGGCAGTTCGGCGCTCGAAACGGCTCCGGACGGATTTTCGTGCGCATCAACTGCACCTGTGCACGAAAATGTTCAGATGCGCGTTTTAAGACATTTCGAGATGCTTTTCTGTTAAAAACGGTTTTGGGGAGTTTCTAGGGTCTGGGAAACACTTCAGGCAGTTCGGCGCTCGAAACGGCTCCGGACGGATTTTCGTGCGCATCGACGGCACCTGTGCACGAAAATGTTCAGATGCGCGTTTTAGGACATTTCGAGATGCGTTTTGGTTAAAAACGGTTTTGGGGAGTTTCTTGGGTCTGGGAAACACTTCAGGCAGTTCGGCGCTCGAAACGGCTCCGGACGGATTTTCGTGCGCATCTACGGCACCTGTGCACGAAAATGTTCAGATGCGCGTTTTAGGAGATTTCGAGATGCTTTTCTGTTAAAAACGGTTTTGGGGAGTTTCTGAGGTCTGGGAAACACTTCAGACAGTTCGGCGCTCGAAACGGCTCCGGACGGATTTTCGTGCGCATCTACTGCACCTGTGCACGAAAATGTTCAGATGCGCGTTTTAGGACATTTCGAGATGCTTTTCTGTTAAAAACGGTTTTGGGGAGTTTCTAGGGTCTGGGAAACACTTCAGGCAGTTCGGCGCTCGAAACGGCTCCGGACGGATTTTCGTGCGCATCTACGGCACCTGTGCACGAAAATGTTGAGATGCGCGTTTTAGGACATTTCGAGATGCTTTTCTGTTAAAAACGGTTTTGGGGAGTTTCTAGGGTCTGGGAAACACTTCAGGCAGTTCGGCGCTCGAAACGGCTCCGGACGGATTTTCGTGCGCATCTACGGCACCTGTGCACGAAAATGTTGAGATGCGCGTTTTAGGACATTTCGAGATGCTTTTCTGTTAAAAACGGTTTTGAAGAGTTTCTAGGGTCTGGGCAACACTTCAGGCAGTTCGGCGCTCGAAACGGCTCCGGACGGATTTTCGTGCGCATCTACTGCACCTGTGCACGAAAATGTTCAGATGCGCGTTTTAGGACATTTCGAGATGCTTTTCTGTTAAAAACGGTTTTGGGGAGTTTCTAGGGTCTGGGAAACACTTCAGGCAGTTCGGCGCTCGAAACGGCTCCAGACGGATTTTCGTGCGCATCTACGGCACCTGTGCACGAAAATGTTCAGATGCGCGTTTTAGGACATTTCGAGATGCTTTTCTGTTAAAAACGGTTTTGGAGAGTTTCTAGGGTCTGGGCAACACTTCAGGCAGTTCGGCGCTCGAAACGGCTCCGGACGGATTTTCGTGCGCATCTACTGCACCTGTGCACGAAAATGTTCAGATGCGCGTTTTAGGACATTTCGAGATGCTTTTCTGTTAAAAACGGTTTTGGGGAGTTTCTAGGGTCCGGAAAACACTTCTGGCAGTTCGGCGCTCGAAACGGCTCCGGACGGATTTTCGTGCGCATCAACGGCACCTGTGCACGAAAATGTTCAGATGCGCGTTTTAGGACATTTGGAGATGCTTTTCGGTTAAAAACGGTTTTGGGGAGTTTCTAGGGTCTGGAAAACACTTCAGGCAGTTCGGCGCTCGAAACGGCTCCGGACGGATTTTCGTGCGCATCAACGGCACCTGTGCACGAAAATGTTCAGATGCGCGTTTTAGGACATTTCGAGATGCTTTTCTGTTAAAAACGGTTTTGGGGAGTTTCTAGGGTCTGGAAAACACTTCAGGCTGTTCGGCGCTCGAAACGGCTCCGGACGGATTTTCGTGCGCATCTACTGCACCTGTGCACGAAAATGTTCAGATGCGCCTTTTAGGACAATTCGATATGCTTTTCGGTTAAAAACGGTTTTGGGGAGTTTCTTGGGTCTGGGAAACACTTCAGGCAGTTCGGCGCTCGAAACGGCTCCGGACGGATTTTCGTGCGCATCTACGGCACCTGTGCACGAAAATGTTCAGATGCGCGTTTTAGGAGATTTCGAGATACTTTTCGGTTAAAAACGGTTTTGGGGAGATTCTTGGGTCTGGAAAACACTTCAGGCAGTTCGGCGCTCGAAACGGCTCCGGACGGATTTTCGTGCGCATCTGCGGCACCTGTGCACGAAAATGTTCAGATGCGCGTTTTAGGAGATTTCGAGATGCTTTTCTGTTAAAAACGGTTTTGGGGAGTTTCTGGGGTCTGGGAAACACTTCAGACAGTTCGGCGCTCGAAACGGCTCCGGACGGATTTTCGTGCGCATCTACTGCACCTGTGCACGAAAATGTTCAGATGCGCGTTTTAAGACATTTCGAGATGCTTTTCTGTTAAAAACGGTTTTGGGGAGTTTCTAGGGTCTGGGAAACACTTCAGGCAGTTCGGCGCTCGAAACGGCTCCGGACGGATTTTCGTGCGCATCTACGGCACCTGTGCACGAAAATGTTGAGATGCGCGTTTTAGGACATTTCGAGATGCTTTTCTGTTAAAAACGGTTTTGGGGAGTTTCTAGGGTCTGGGAAACACTTCAGGCAGTTCGGCGCTCGAAACGGCTCCGGACGGATTTTCGTGCGCATCTACGGCACCTGTGCACGAAAATGTTGAGATGCGCGTTTTAGGACATTTCGAGATGCTTTTCTGTTAAAAACGGTTTTGAAGAGTTTCTAGGGTCTGGGCAACACTTCAGGCAGTTCGGCGCTCGAAACGGCTCCGGACGGATTTTCGTGCGCATCTACTGCACCTGTGCACGAAAATGTTCAGATGCGCGTTTTAGGACATTTCGAGATGCTTTTCTGTTAAAAACGGTTTTGGGGAGTTTCTAGGGTCTGGGAAACACTTCAGGCAGTTCGGCGCTCGAAACGGCTCCAGACGGATTTTCGTACGCATCTACGGCACCTGTGCACGAAAATGTTCAGATGCGCGTTTTAGGACATTTCGAGATGCTTTTCTGTTAAAAACGGTTTTGGAGAGTTTCTAGGGTCTGGGCAACACTTCAGGCAGTTCGGCGCTCGAAACGGCTCCGGACGGATTTTCGTGCGCATCTACTGCACATGTGCACGAAAATGTTCAGATGCGCGTTTTAAGACATTTCGAGATGCTTTTCTGTTAAAAACGGTTTTGGGGAGTTTCTAGGGTCTGGGAAACACTTCAGGCAGTTCGGCGCTCGAAACGGCTCCGGACGGATTTTCGTGCGCATCTACGGCACCTGTGCACGAAAATGTTCAGATGCGCGTTTTAGGACATTTCGAGATGCTTTTTGGTTAAAAACGGTTTTGGGGAGTTTCTTGGGTCTGGGAAACACTTCAGGCAGTTCGGCGGTCGAAACGGCTCCGGACGGATTTTCGTGCGCATCTACGGCACCTGTGCACGAAAATGTTCAGATGCGCGTTTTAGGAGATTTCGAGATACTTTTCGGTTAAAAACGGTTTTGGGGAGATTCTTGGGTCTGGAAAACACTTCAGGCAGTTCGGCGCTCGAAACGGCTCCGGACGGATTTTCGTGCGCATCTACGACACCTGTGCACGAAAATGTTCAGATGCGCGTTTTAGGAGATTTCGAGATGCTTTTCTGCTAAAAACGGTTTTGGGGAGTTTCTGGGGTCTGGGAAACACTTCAGACAGTTCGGCGCTCGAAACAGCTCCGGACGGATTTTCGTGCGCATCTACGGCACCTGTGCACGAAAATGTTCAGATGCGCGTTTTAGGACATTTCGATACGCTTTTTGGTTAAAAACGGTTTTGGGGAGTTTCTTGGGTCTGGGAAACACTTCAGGCAGTTCGGCGCTCGAAACGGCTCCGGACGGATTTTCGTGCGCATCTACTGCACCTGTGCACGAAAATGTTGAGATGCGCGTTTTAGGACATTTCGAGATGCTTTTCTGTTAAAAACGGTTTTGGGGAGTTTCTAGGGTCTGGGAAACACTTCAGGCAGTTCGGCGCTCGAAACGGCTCCGGACGGATTTTCGTGCGCCTATAGGCACCTGTGCACGAAAATGTTGAGATGCGCGTTTTAGGACATTTCGAGATGCTTTTCTGTTAAAAACGGTTTTGGGGAGTTTCTAGGGTCTGGGAAACACTTCAGGCAGTTCGGCGCTCGAAACGGCTCCGGACGGATTTTCGTGCGCATCTACTGCACCTGTGCACGAAAATGTTCAGATGCACGTTTTAGGACATTTCGAGGTGCGTTTCTGTTAAAAACGGTTTTGGGGAGTTTCTAGGGTCTGGAAAACACTTCAGGCAGTTCGGCGCTCGAAACGGCTCCGGACGGATTTTCGTGCGCATCTACTGCACCTGTGCACGAAAATGTTCAGATGCGCGTTTTAGGACATTTCGAGATGCTTTTCTGTTAAAAACGGTTTTGGGGAGTTTCTAGGGTCCGGAAAACACTTCTGGCAGTTCGGCGCTCGAAACGGCTCCGGACGGATTTTCGTGCGCATCAACGGCACCTGTGCACGAAAATGTTCAGATGCGCGTTTTAGGACATTTGGAGATGCTTTTCGGTTAAAAACGGTTTTGGGGAGTTTCTAGGGTCTGGAAAACACTTCAGGCAGTTCGGCGCTCGAAACGGCTCCGGACGGATTTTCGTGCGCATCAACGGCACCTGTGCACGAAAATGTTCAGATCCGCGTTTTAGGACATTTCGAGATGCTTTTCTGTTAAAAACGGTTTTGGGGAGTTTCTAGGGTCTGGAAAACACTTCAGGCAGTTCGGCGCTCGAAACGGCTCCGGACGGATTTTCGTGCGCATCTACTGCACCTGTGCACGAAAATGTTCAGATGCGCCTTTTAGGACAATTCGATATGCTTTTCGGTTAAAAACGGTTTTGGGGAGTTTCTTGGGTCTGGGAAACACTTCAGGCAGTTCGGCGCTCGAAACGGCTCCGGACGGATTTTCGTGCGCATCTACGGCACCTGTGCACGAAAATGTTCAGATGCGCGTTTTAGGAGATTTCGAGATACTTTTCGGTTAAAAACGGTTTTGGGGAGATTCTTGGGTCTGGAAAACACTTCAGGCAGTTCGGCGCTCGAAACGGCTCCGGACGGATTTTCGTGCGCATCTACGGCACCTGTGCACGAAAATGTTCAGATGCGCGTTTTAGGAGATTTCGAGATGCTTTTCTGTTAAAAACGGTTTTGGGGAGTTTCTGGGGTCTGGGAAACACTTCAGACAGTTCGGCGCTCGAAACGGCTCCGGACGGATTTTCGTGCGCATCTACTGCACCTGTGCACGAAAATGTTCAGATGCGCGTTTTAGGACATTTCGAGATACTTTTCCGTTAAAAACGGTTTTGGGGAGTTTCTAGGGTCTGGGAAACACTTCAGGCAGTTCGGCGCTCGAAACGGCTCCGGACGGATTTTCGTGCGCATCTACGGCACCTGTGCACGAAAATGTTCAGATGCGCGTTTTAGGACATTTCGAGATGCTTTTCTGTTAAAAACGGTTTTGGAGAGTTTCTAGGGTCTGGGCAACACTTCAGGCAGTTCGGCGCTCGAAACGGCTCCGGACGGATTTTCGTGCGCATCTACTGCACCTGTGCACGAAAATGTTCAGATGCGCGTTTTAAGACATTTCGTGTTGCTTTTCTGTTAAAAACGGTTTTGGGGAGTTTCTAGGGTCCGGGAAACACTTCAGGCAGTTCGGCGCTCGAAACGGCTCCGGACGGATTTTCGTGCGCATCTACGGCACCTGTGCACGAAAATGTTAAGATGCGCGTTTTAGGACATTTCGAGATGCTTTTCTGTTAAAAACGGTTTTGGGGAGTTTCTAGGGTCTGGAAAACACTTCAGGCAGTTCGGCGCTCGAAACGGCTCCGGACGGATTTTCGTGCGCATCAACGGCACCTGTGCACGAAAATGTTCAGATCCGCGTTTTAGGACATTCCGAGATGCTTTTCTGTTAAAAACGGTTTTGGGGAGTTTCTAGGGTCTGGAAAACACTTCAGGCAGTTCGGCGCTCGAAACGGCTCCGGACGGATTTTCGTGCGCATCTACTGCACCTGTGCACGAAAATGTTCAGATGCGCCTTTTAGGACAATTCGATATGCTTTTCGGTTAAAAACGGTTTTGGGGAGTTTCTTGGGTCTGGGAAACACTTCAGGCAGTTCGGCGCTCGAAACGGCTCCGGACGGATTTTCGTGCGCATCTACGGCACCTGTGCACGAAAATGTTCAGATGCGCGTTTTAGGAGATTTCGAGATACTTTTCGGTTAAAAACGGTTTTGGGGAGATTCTTGGGTCTGGAAAACACTTCAGGCAGTTCGGCGCTCGAAACGGCTCCGGACGGATTTTCGTGCGCATCTACGGCACCTGTGCACGAAAATGTTCAGATGCGCGTTTTAGGAGATTTCGAGATGCTTTTCTGTTAAAAACGGTTTTGGGGAGTTTCTGGGGTCTGGGAAACACTTCAGACAGTTCGGCGCTCGAAACGGCTCCGGACGGATTTTCGTGCGCATCTACTGCACCTGTGCACGAAAATGTTCAGATGCGCGTTTTAGGACATTTCGAGATACTTTTCCGTTAAAAACGGTTTTGGGGAGTTTCTAGGGTCTGGGAAACACTTCAGGCAGTTCGGCGCTCGAAACGGCTCCGGACGGATTTTCGTGCGCATCTACGGCACCTGTGCACGAAAATGTTCAGATGCTCGTTTTAGGACATTTCGAGATGCTTTTCTGTTAAAAACGGTTTTGGAGAGTTTCTAGGGTCTGGGCAACACTTCAGGCAGTTCGGCGCTCGAAACGGCTCCGGACGGATTTTCGTGCGCATCTACTGCACCTGTGCACGAAAATGTTCAGATGCGCGTTTTAAGACATTTCGTGTTGCTTTTCTGTTAAAAACGGTTTTGGGGAGTTTCTAGGGTCTGGGAAACACTTCAGGCAGTTCGGCGCTCGAAACGGCTCCGGACGGATTTTCGTGCGCATCTACGGCACCTGTGCACGAAAATGTTAAGATGCGCGTTTTAGGACATTTCGAGATGCTTTTCTGTTAAAAACGGTTTTGGGGAGTTTCTAGGGTCTGGAAAACACTTCAGGCAGTTCGGCGCTCGAAACGGCTCCGGACGGATTTTCGTGCGCATCAACGGCACCTGTGCACGAAAATGTTCAGATCCGCGTTTTAGGACATTCCGAGATGCTTTTCTGTTAAAAACGGTTTTGGGGAGTTTCTAGGGTCTGGAAAACACTTCAGGCAGTTCGGCGCTCGAAACGGCTCCGGACGGATTTTCGTGCGCATCTACTGCACCTGTGCACGAAAATGTTCAGATGCGCCTTTTAGGACAATTCGATATGCTTTTCGGTTAAAAACGGTTTTGGGGAGTTTCTTGGGTCTGGGAAACACTTCAGGCAGTTCGGCGCTCGAAACGGCTCCGGACGGATTTTCGTGCGCATCTACGGCACCTGTGCACGAAAATGTTCAGATGCGCGTTTTAGGAGATTTCGAGATACTTTTCGGTTAAAAACGGTTTTGGGGAGATTCTTGGGTCTGGAAAACACTTCAGGCAGTTCGGCGCTCGAAACGGCTCCGGACGGATTTTCGTGCGCATCTACGGCACCTGTGCACGAAAATGTTCAGATGCGCGTTTTAGGAGATTTCGAGATGCTTTTCTGTTAAAAACGGTTTTGGGGAGTTTCTGGGGTCTGGGAAACACTTCAGACAGTTCGGCGCTGGAAACGGCTCCGGACGGATTTTCGTGCGCATCTACTGCACCTGTGCACGAAAATGTTCAGATGCGCGTTTTAAGACATTTCGAGATGCTTTTCTGTTAAAAACGGTTTTGGGGAGTTTCTAGGGTCTGGGAAACACTTCAGGCAGTTCGGCGCTCGAAACGGCTCCGGACGGATTTTCGTGCGCATCTACGGCACCTGTGCACGAAAATGTTGAGATGCGCGTTTTAGGACATTTCGAGATGCTTTTCTGTTAAAAACGGTTTTGGGGAGTTTCTAGGGTCTGGGAAACACTTCAGGCAGTTCGGCGCTCGAAACGGCTCCGGACGGATTTTCGTGCGCATCTACGGCACCTGTGCACGAAAATGTTGAGATGCGCGTTTTAGGACATTTCGAGATGCTTTTCTGTTAAAAACGGTTTTGAAGAGTTTCTAGGGTCTGGGCAACACTTCAGGCAGTTCGGCGCTCGAAACGGCTCCGGACGGATTTTCGTGCGCATCTACTGCACCTGTGCACGAAAATGTTCAGATGCGCGTTTTAGGACATTTCGAGATGCTTTTCTGTTAAAAACGGTTTTGGGGAGTTTCTAGGGTCTGGGAAACACTTCAGGCAGTTCGGCGCTCGAAACGGCTCCGGACGGATTTTCGTGCGCATCAACGGCACCTGTGCACGAAAATGTTCAGATCCGCGTTTTAGGACATTCCGAGATGCTTTTCTGTTAAAAACGGTTTTGGGGAGTTTCTAGGGTCTGGAAAACACTTCAGGCAGTTCGGCGCTCGAAACGGCTCCGGACGGATTTTCGTGCGCATCTACTGCACCTGCGCACGAAAATGTTCAGATGCGCCTTTTAGGACAATTCGATATGCTTTTCGGTTAAAAACGGTTTTGGGGAGTTTCTTGGGTCTGGGAAACACTTCAGGCAGTTCGGCGCTCGAAACGGCTCCGGACGGATTTTCGTGCGCATCTACGGCACCTGTGCACGAAAATGTTCAGATGCGCGTTTTAGGAGATTTCGAGATACTTTTCGGTTAAAAACGGTTTTGGGGAGATTCTTGGGTCTGGAAAACACTTCAGGCAGTTCGGCGCTCGAAACGGCTCCGGACGGATTTTCGTGCGCATCTACGGCACCTGTGCACGAAAATGTTCAGATGCGCGTTTTAGGACATTTCGAGATGCTTTTCTGTTAAAAACGGTTTTGGGGAGTTTCTATGGTCTGGGAAACACTTCAGGCAGTTCGGCGCTCGAAACGGCTCCGGACGGATTTTCGTGCGCATCAACGGCACCTGTGCACGAAAATGTTCAGATGCGCGTTTTAGGACATTTGGAGATGCTTTTCGGTTAAAAACGGTTTTGGGGAGTTTCTAGGGTCTGGAAAACACTTCAGGCAGTTCGGCGCTCGAAACGGCTCCGGACGGATTTTCGTGCGCATCAACGGCATCTGTGCACGAAAATGTTCAGATCCGCGTTT
Organism: Umbellularia californica; assembly: GCA_028538565.1. Taxonomy (NCBI): domain Eukaryota; kingdom Viridiplantae; phylum Streptophyta; class Magnoliopsida; order Laurales; family Lauraceae; genus Umbellularia; species Umbellularia californica. Next base: position 47,565,548 of record JAPQWN010000007.1, read on the forward strand.
TAGGACATTTCGAGATGCTTTTCTGTTAAAAACGGTTTTGGGGAGTTTCTAGGGTCTGGAAAACACTTCAGGCAGTTCGGCGCTCGAAACGGCTCCGGACGGATTTTCGTGCGCATCTACTGCACCTGTGCACGAAAATGTTCAGATGCGCCTTTTAGGACAATTCGATATGCTTTTCGGTTAAAAACGGTTTTGGGGAGTTTCTTGGGTCTGGGAAACACTTCAGGCAGTTCGGCGCTCGAAACGGCTCCGGACGGATTTTCGTGCGCATCTACGGCACCTGTGCACGAAAATGTTCAGATGCGCGTTTTAGGAGATTTCGAGATACTTTTCGGTTAAAAACGGTTTTGGGGAGATTCTTGGGTCTGGAAAACACTTCAGGCAGTTCGGCGCTCGAAACGGCTCCGGACGGATTTTCGTGCGCATCTACGGCACCTGTGCACGAAAATGTTCAGATGCGCGTTTTAGGAGATTTCGAGATGCTTTTCTGTTAAAAACGGTTTTGGGGAGTTTCTGGGGTCTGGGAAACACTTCAGGCAGTTCGGCGCTCGAAACGGCTCCGGACGGATTTTCGTGCGCATCTACTGCACCTGTGCACGAAAATGTTCAGATGCGCGTTTTAAGACATTTCGTGTTGCTTTTCTGTTAAAAACGGTTTTGGGGAGTTTCTAGGGTCCGGGAAACACTTCAGGCAGTTCGGCGCTCGAAACGGCTCCGGACGGATTTTCGTGCGCATCTACGGCACCTGTGCACGAAAATGTTAAGATGCGCGTTTTAGGACATTTCGAGATGCTTTTCTGTTAAAAACGGTTTTGGGGAGTTTCTAGGGTCTGGAAAACACTTCAGGCAGTTCGGCGCTCGAAACGGCTCCGGACGGATTTTCGTGCGCATCAACGGCACCTGTGCACGAAAATGTTCAGATCCGCGTTTTAGGACATTCCGAGATGCTTTTCTGTTAAAAACGGTTTTGGGGAGTTTCTAGGGTCTGGAAAACACTTCAGGCAGTTCGGCGCTCGAAACGGCTCCGGACGGATTTTCGTGCGCATCTACTGCACCTGTGCACGAAAATGTTCAGATCCGCGTTTTAGGACATTCCGAGATGCTTTTCTGTTAAAAACGGTTTTGGGGAGTTTCTAGGGTCTGGAAAACACTTCAGGCAGTTCGGCGCTCGAAACGGCTCCGGACGGATTTTCGTGCGCATCAACGGCACCTGTGCACGAAAATGTTCAGATCCGCGTTTTAGGACATTCCGAGATGCTTTTCTGTTAAAAACGGTTTTGGGGAGTTTCTAGGGTCTGGAAAACACTTCAGGCAGTTCGGCGCTCGAAACGGCTCCGGACGGATTTTCGTGCGCATCTACTGCACCTGTGCACGAAAATGTTCAGATGCGCCTTTTAGGACAATTCGATATGCTTTTCGGTTAAAAACGGTTTTGGGGAGTTTCTTGGGTCTGGGAAACACTTCAGGCAGTTCGGCGCTCGAAACGGCTCCGGACGGATTTTCGTGCGCATCTACGGCACCTGTGCACGAAAATGTTCAGATGCGCGTTTTAGGAGATTTCGAGATACTTTTCGGTTAAAAACGGTTTTGGGGAGATTCTTGGGTCTGGAAAACACTTCAGGCAGTTCGGCGCTCGAAACGGCTCCGGACGGATTTTCGTGCGCATCTACGGCACCTGTGCACGAAAATGTTCAGATGCGCGTTTTAGGAGATTTCGAGATGCTTTTCTGTTAAAAACGGTTTTGGGGAGTTTCTGGGGTCTGGGAAACACTTCAGACAGTTCGGCGCTGGAAACGGCTCCGGACGGATTTTCGTGCGCATCTACTGCACCTGTGCACGAAAATGTTCAGATGCGCGTTTTAAGACATTTCGAGATGCTTTTCTGTTAAAAACGGTTTTGGGGAGTTTCTAGGGTCTGGGAAACACTTCAGGCAGTTCGGCGCTCGAAACGGCTCCGGACGGATTTTCGTGCGCATCTACGGCACCTGTGCACGAAAATGTTGAGATGCGCGTTTTAGGACATTTCGAGATGCTTTTCTGTTAAAAACGGTTTTGGGGAGTTTCTAGGGTCTGGGAAACACTTCAGGCAGTTCGGCGCTCGAAACGGCTCCGGACGGATTTTCGTGCGCATCTACGGCACCTGTGCACGAAAATGTTGAGATGCGCGTTTTAGGACATTTCGAGATGCTTTTCTGTTAAAAACGGTTTTGAAGAGTTTCTAGGGTCTGGGCAACACTTCAGGCAGTTCGGCGCTCGAAACGGCTCCGGACGGATTTTCGTGCGCATCTACTGCACCTGTGCACGAAAATGTTCAGATGCGCGTTTTAGGACATTTCGAGATGCTTTTCTGTTAAAAACGGTTTTGGGGAGTTTCTAGGGTCTGGAAAACACTTCAGGCAGTTCGGCGCTCGAAACGGCTCCGGACGGATTTTCGTGCGCATCTACTGCACCTGTGCACGAAAATGTTCAGATGCGCGTTTTAGGACATTTCGAGATGCTTTTCTGTTAAAAACGGTTTTGGGGAGTTTCTAGGGTCCGGAAAACACTTCTGGCAGTTCGGCGCTCGAAACGGCTCCGGACGGATTTTCGTGCGCATCAACGGCACCTGTGCACGAAAATGTTCAGATGCGCGTTTTAGGACATTTGGAGATGCTTTTCGGTTAAAAACGGTTTTGGGGAGTTTCTAGGGTCTGGAAAACACTTCAGGCAGTTCGGCGCTCGAAACGGCTCCGGACGGATTTTCGTGCGCATCAACGGCACCTGTGCACGAAAATGTTCAGATCCGCGTTTTAGGACATTTCGAGATGCTTTTCTGTTAAAAACGGTTTTGGGGAGTTTCTAGGGTCTGGAAAACACTTCAGGCAGTTCGGCGCTCGAAACGGCTCCGGACGGATTTTCGTGCGCATCTACTGCACCTGTGCACGAAAATGTTCAGATGCGCCTTTTAGGACAATTCGATATGCTTTTCGGTTAAAAACGGTTTTGGGGAGTTTCTTGGGTCTGGGAAACACTTCAGGCAGTTCGGCGCTCGAAACGGCTCCGGACGGATTTTCGTGCGCATCTACGGCACCTGTGCACGAAAATGTTCAGATGCGCGTTTTAGGAGATTTCGAGATACTTTTCGGTTAAAAACGGTTTTGGGGAGATTCTTGGGTCTGGAAAACACTTCAGGCAGTTCGGCGCTCGAAACGGCTCCGGACGGATTTTCGTGCGCATCTACGGCACCTGTGCACGAAAATGTTCAGATGCGCGTTTTAGGAGATTTCGAGATGCTTTTCTGTTAAAAACGGTTTTGGGGAGTTTCTGGGGTCTGGGAAACACTTCAGACAGTTCGGCGCTCGAAACGGCTCCGGACGGATTTTCGTGCGCATCTACTGCACCTGTGCACGAAAATGTTCAGATGCGCGTTTTAGGACATTTCGAGATACTTTTCCGTTAAAAACGGTTTTGGGGAGTTTCTAGGGTCTGGGAAACACTTCAGGCAGTTCGGCGCTCGAAACGGCTCCGGACGGATTTTCGTGCGCATCTACGGCACCTGTGCACGAAAATGTTCAGATGCGCGTTTTAGGACATTTCGAGATGCTTTTCTGTTAAAAACGGTTTTGGAGAGTTTCTAGGGTCTGGGCAACACTTCAGGCAGTTCGGCGCTCGAAACGGCTCCGGACGGATTTTCGTGCGCATCTACTGCACCTGTGCACGAAAATGTTCAGATGCGCGTTTTAAGACATTTCGTGTTGCTTTTCTGTTAAAAACGGTTTTGGGGAGTTTCTAGGGTCCGGGAAACACTTCAGGCAGTTCGGCGCTCGAAACGGCTCCGGACGGATTTTCGTGCGCATCTACGGCACCTGTGCACGAAAATGTTAAGATGCGCGTTTTAGGACATTTCGAGATGCTTTTCTGTTAAAAACGGTTTTGGGGAGTTTCTAGGGTCTGGAAAACACTTCAGGCAGTTCGGCGCTCGAAACGGCTCCGGACGGATTTTCGTGCGCATCAACGGCACCTGTGCACGAAAATGTTCAGATCCGCGTTTTAGGACATTCCGAGATGCTTTTCTGTTAAAAACGGTTTTGGGGAGTTTCTAGGGTCTGGAAAACACTTCAGGCAGTTCGGCGCTCGAAACGGCTCCGGACGGATTTTCGTGCGCATCTACTGCACCTGTGCACGAAAATGTTCAGATGCGCCTTTTAGGACAATTCGATATGCTTTTCGGTTAAAAACGGTTTTGGGGAGTTTCTTGGGTCTGGGAAACACTTCAGGCAGTTCGGCGCTCGAAACGGCTCCGGACGGATTTTCGTGCGCATCTACGGCACCTGTGCACGAAAATGTTCAGATGCGCGTTTTAGGAGATTTCGAGATACTTTTCGGTTAAAAACGGTTTTGGGGAGATTCTTGGGTCTGGAAAACACTTCAGGCAGTTCGGCGCTCGAAACGGCTCCGGACGGATTTTCGTGCGCATCTACGGCACCTGTGCACGAAAATGTTCAGATGCGCGTTTTAGGAGATTTCGAGATGCTTTTCTGTTAAAAACGGTTTTGGGGAGTTTCTGGGGTCTGGGAAACACTTCAGACAGTTCGGCGCTCGAAACGGCTCCGGACGGATTTTCGTGCGCATCTACTGCACCTGTGCACGAAAATGTTCAGATGCGCGTTTTAGGACATTTCGAGATACTTTTCCGTTAAAAACGGTTTTGGGGAGTTTCTAGGGTCTGGGAAACACTTCAGGCAGTTCGGCGCTCGAAACGGCTCCGGACGGATTTTCGTGCGCATCTACGGCACCTGTGCACGAAAATGTTCAGATGCTCGTTTTAGGACATTTCGAGATGCTTTTCTGTTAAAAACGGTTTTGGAGAGTTTCTAGGGTCTGGGCAACACTTCAGGCAGTTCGGCGCTCGAAACGGCTCCGGACGGATTTTCGTGCGCATCTACTGCACCTGTGCACGAAAATGTTCAGATGCGCGTTTTAAGACATTTCGTGTTGCTTTTCTGTTAAAAACGGTTTTGGGGAGTTTCTAGGGTCTGGGAAACACTTCAGGCAGTTCGGCGCTCGAAACGGCTCCGGACGGATTTTCGTGCGCATCTACGGCACCTGTGCACGAAAATGTTAAGATGCGCGTTTTAGGACATTTCGAGATGCTTTTCTGTTAAAAACGGTTTTGGGGAGTTTCTAGGGTCTGGAAAACACTTCAGGCAGTTCGGCGCTCGAAACGGCTCCGGACGGATTTTCGTGCGCATCAACGGCACCTGTGCACGAAAATGTTCAGATCCGCGTTTTAGGACATTCCGAGATGCTTTTCTGTTAAAAACGGTTTTGGGGAGTTTCTAGGGTCTGGAAAACACTTCAGGCAGTTCGGCGCTCGAAACGGCTCCGGACGGATTTTCGTGCGCATCTACTGCACCTGTGCACGAAAATGTTCAGATGCGCCTTTTAGGACAATTCGATATGCTTTTCGGTTAAAAACGGTTTTGGGGAGTTTCTTGGGTCTGGGAAACACTTCAGGCAGTTCGGCGCTCGAAACGGCTCCGGACGGATTTTCGTGCGCATCTACGGCACCTGTGCACGAAAATGTTCAGATGCGCGTTTTAGGAGATTTCGAGATACTTTTCGGTTAAAAACGGTTTTGGGGAGATTCTTGGGTCTGGAAAACACTTCAGGCAGTTCGGCGCTCGAAACGGCTCCGGACGGATTTTCGTGCGCATCTACGGCACCTGTGCACGAAAATGTTCAGATGCGCGTTTTAGGAGATTTCGAGATGCTTTTCTGTTAAAAACGGTTTTGGGGAGTTTCTGGGGTCTGGGAAACACTTCAGACAGTTCGGCGCTGGAAACGGCTCCGGACGGATTTTCGTGCGCATCTACTGCACCTGTGCACGAAAATGTTCAGATGCGCGTTTTAAGACATTTCGAGATGCTTTTCTGTTAAAAACGGTTTTGGGGAGTTTCTAGGGTCTGGGAAACACTTCAGGCAGTTCGGCGCTCGAAACGGCTCCGGACGGATTTTCGTGCGCATCTACGGCACCTGTGCACGAAAATGTTGAGATGCGCGTTTTAGGACATTTCGAGATGCTTTTCTGTTAAAAACGGTTTTGGGGAGTTTCTAGGGTCTGGGAAACACTTCAGGCAGTTCGGCGCTCGAAACGGCTCCGGACGGATTTTCGTGCGCATCTACGGCACCTGTGCACGAAAATGTTGAGATGCGCGTTTTAGGACATTTCGAGATGCTTTTCTGTTAAAAACGGTTTTGAAGAGTTTCTAGGGTCTGGGCAACACTTCAGGCAGTTCGGCGCTCGAAACGGCTCCGGACGGATTTTCGTGCGCATCTACTGCACCTGTGCACGAAAATGTTCAGATGCGCGTTTTAGGACATTTCGAGATGCTTTTCTGTTAAAAACGGTTTTGGGGAGTTTCTAGGGTCTGGGAAACACTTCAGGCAGTTCGGCGCTCGAAACGGCTCCGGACGGATTTTCGTGCGCATCAACGGCACCTGTGCACGAAAATGTTCAGATCCGCGTTTTAGGACATTCCGAGATGCTTTTCTGTTAAAAACGGTTTTGGGGAGTTTCTAGGGTCTGGAAAACACTTCAGGCAGTTCGGCGCTCGAAACGGCTCCGGACGGATTTTCGTGCGCATCTACTGCACCTGCGCACGAAAATGTTCAGATGCGCCTTTTAGGACAATTCGATATGCTTTTCGGTTAAAAACGGTTTTGGGGAGTTTCTTGGGTCTGGGAAACACTTCAGGCAGTTCGGCGCTCGAAACGGCTCCGGACGGATTTTCGTGCGCATCTACGGCACCTGTGCACGAAAATGTTCAGATGCGCGTTTTAGGAGATTTCGAGATACTTTTCGGTTAAAAACGGTTTTGGGGAGATTCTTGGGTCTGGAAAACACTTCAGGCAGTTCGGCGCTCGAAACGGCTCCGGACGGATTTTCGTGCGCATCTACGGCACCTGTGCACGAAAATGTTCAGATGCGCGTTTTAGGACATTTCGAGATGCTTTTCTGTTAAAAACGGTTTTGGGGAGTTTCTATGGTCTGGGAAACACTTCAGGCAGTTCGGCGCTCGAAACGGCTCCGGACGGATTTTCGTGCGCATCAACGGCACCTGTGCACGAAAATGTTCAGATGCGCGTTTTAGGACATTTGGAGATGCTTTTCGGTTAAAAACGGTTTTGGGGAGTTTCTAGGGTCTGGAAAACACTTCAGGCAGTTCGGCGCTCGAAACGGCTCCGGACGGATTTTCGTGCGCATCAACGGCATCTGTGCACGAAAATGTTCAGATCCGCGTTTTAGGACATTTCGAGATGCTTTTCTGTTAAAAACGGTTTTGGGGAGTTTCTAGGGTCTGGAAAACACTTCAGGCAGTTCGGCGCTCGAAACGGCTCCGGACGGATTTTCGTGCGCATCTACTGCACCTGTGCACGAAAATGTTCAGATGCGCCTTTTAGGACAATTCGATATGCTTTTCGGTTAAAAACGGTTTTGGGGAGTTTCTTGGGTCTGGGAAACACTTCAGGCAGTTCGGCGCTCGAAACGGCTCCGGACGGATTTTCGTGCGCATCTACGGCACCTGTGCACGAAAATGTTCAGATGCGCGTTTTAGGAGATTTCGAGATACTTTTCGGTTAAAAACGGTTTTGGGGAGATTCTTGGGTCTGGAAAACACTTCAGGCAGTTCGGCGCTCGAAACGGCTCCGGACGGATTTTCGTGCGCATCTACGGCACCTGTGCACGAAAATGTTCAGATGCGCGTTTTAGGAGATTTCGAGATGCTTTTCTGTTAAAAACGGTTTTGGGGAGTTTCTGGGGTCTGGGAAACACTTCAGGCAGTTCGGCGCTCGAAACGGCTCCGGACGGATTTTCGTGCGCATCTACTGCACCTGTGCACGAAAATGTTCAGATGCGCGTTTTAAGACATTTCGTGTTGCTTTTCTGTTAAAAACGGTTTTGGGGAGTTTCTAGGGTCCGGGAAACACTTCAGGCAGTTCGGCGCTCGAAACGGCTCCGGACGGATTTTCGTGCGCATCTACGGCACCTGTGCACGAAAATGTTAAGATGCGCGTTTTAGGACATTTCGAGATGCTTTTCTGTTAAAAACGGTTTTGGGGAGTTTCTAGGGTCTGGAAAACACTTCAGGCAGTTCGGCGCTCGAAACGGCTCCGGACGGATTTTCGTGCGCATCAACGGCACCTGTGCACGAAAATGTTCAGATCCGCGTTTTAGGACATTCCGAGATGCTTTTCTGTTAAAAACGGTTTTGGGGAGTTTCTAGGGTCTGGAAAACACTTCAGGCAGTTCGGCGCTCGAAACGGCTCCGGACGGATTTTCGTGCGCATCTACTGCACCTGTGCACGAAAATGTTCAGATCCGCGTTTTAGGACATTCCGAGATGCTTTTCTGTTAAAAACGGTTTTGGGGAGTTTCTAGGGTCTGGAAAACACTTCAGGCAGTTCGGCGCTCGAAACGGCTCCGGACGGATTTTCGTGCGCATCAACGGCACCTGTGCACGAAAATGTTCAGATCCGCGTTTTAGGACATTCCGAGATGCTTTTCTGTTAAAAACGGTTTTGGGGAGTTTCTAGGGTCTGGAAAACACTTCAGGCAGTTCGGCGCTCGAAACGGCTCCGGACGGATTTTCGTGCGCATCTACTGCACCTGTGCACGAAAATGTTCAGATGCGCCTTTTAGGACAATTCGATATGCTTTTCGGTTAAAAACGGTTTTGGGGAGTTTCTTGGGTCTGGGAAACACTTCAGGCAGTTCGGCGCTCGAAACGGCTCCGGACGGATTTTCGTGCGCATCTACGGCACCTGTGCACGAAAATGTTCAGATGCGCGTTTTAGGAGATTTCGAGATACTTTTCGGTTAAAAACGGTTTTGGGGAGATTCTTGGGTCTGGAAAACACTTCAGGCAGTTCGGCGCTCGAAACGGCTCCGGACGGATTTTCGTGCGCATCTACGGCACCTGTGCACGAAAATGTTCAGATGCGCGTTTTAGGAGATTTCGAGATGCTTTTCTGTTAAAAACGGTTTTGGGGAGTTTCTGGGGTCTGGGAAACACTTCAGACAGTTCGGCGCTGGAAACGGCTCCGGACGGATTTTCGTGCGCATCTACTGCACCTGTGCACGAAAATGTTCAGATGCGCGTTTTAAGACATTTCGAGATGCTTTTCTGTTAAAAACGGTTTTGGGGAGTTTCTAGGGTCTGGGAAACACTTCAGGCAGTTCGGCGCTCGAAACGGCTCCGGACGGATTTTCGTGCGCATCTACGGCACCTGTGCACGAAAATGTTGAGATGCGCGTTTTAGGACATTTCGAGATGCTTTTCTGTTAAAAACGGTTTTGGGGAGTTTCTAGGGTCTGGGAAACACTTCAGGCAGTTCGGCGCTCGAAACGGCTCCGGACGGATTTTCGTGCGCATCTACGGCACCTGTGCACGAAAATGTTGAGATGCGCGTTTTAGGACATTTCGAGATGCTTTTCTGTTAAAAACGGTTTTGAAGAGTTTCTAGGGTCTGGGCAACACTTCAGGCAGTTCGGCGCTCGAAACGGCTCCGGACGGATTTTCGTGCGCATCTACTGCACCTGTGCACGAAAATGTTCAGATGCGCGTTTTAGGACATTTCGAGATGCTTTTCTGTTAAAAACGGTTTTGGGGAGTTTCTAGGGTCTGGGAAACACTTCAGGCAGTTCGGCGCTCGAAACGGCTCCAGACGGATTTTCGTGCGCATCTACGGCACCTGTGCACGAAAATGTTCAGATGCGCGTTTTAGGACATTTCGAGATGCTTTTCTGTTAAAAACGGTTTTGGAGAGTTTCTAGGGTCTGGGCAACACTTCAGGCAGTTCGGCGCTCGAAACGGCTCCGGACGGATTTTCGTGCGCATCTACTGCACCTGTGCACGAAAATGTTCAGATGCGCGTTTTAAGACATTTCGAGATGCTTTTCTGTTAAAAACGGTTTTGGGGAGTTTCTAGGGTCTGGGAAACACTTCAGGCAGTTCGGCGCTCGAAACGGCTCCGGACGGATTTTCGTGCGCATCTACGGCACCTGTGCACGAAAATGTTCAGATGCGCGTTTTAGGACATTTCGAGATGCTTTTTGGTTAAAAACGGTTTTGGGGAGTTTCTTGGGTCTGGGAAACACTTCAGGCAGTTCGGCGCTCGAAACGGCTCCGGACGGATTTTCGTGCGCATCTACGGCACCTGTGCACGAAAATGTTCAGATGCGCGTTTTAGGAGATTTCGAGATACTTTTCGGTTAAAAACGGTTTTGGGGAGATTCTTGGGTCTGGAAAACACTTCAGGCAGTTCGGCGCTCGAAACGGCTCCGGACGGATTTTCGTGCGCATCTACGGCACCTGTGCACGAAAATGTTCAGATGCGCGTTTTAGGAGATTTCGAGATGCTTTTCTGCTAAAAACGGTTTTGGGGAGTTTCTGGGGTCTGGGAAACACTTCAAACAGTTCGGCAGTCGAAACGGCTCCGGACGGATTTTCGTGCGCATCTACTGCACCTGTGCACGAAAATGTTCAGATGCGCGTTTTAGGACATTTCGAGATGCTTTTCTGTTAAAAATGGTTTTGGGGAGTTTCTAGGGTCTGGAAAACACTTCAGGCAGTTCGGCGCTCGAAACAGCTCCGGACGGATTTTCGTGCGCATCTACGGCACCTGTGCACGAAAATGTTCAGATGCGCGTTTTAGGACATTTCGATACGCTTTTTGGTTAAAAACGGTTTTGGGGAGTTTCTTGGGTCTGGGAAACACTTCAGGCAGTTCGGCGCTCGAAACGGCTCCGGACGGATTTTCGTGCGCATCTACTGCACCTGTGCACGAAAATGTTGAGATGCGCGTTTTAGGACATTTCGAGATGCTTTTCTGTTAAAAACGGTTTTGGGGAGTTTCTAGGGTCTGGGAAACACTTCAGGCAGTTCGGCGCTCGAAACGGCTCCGGACGGATTTTCGTGCGCCTATACGGCACCTGTGCACGAAAATGTTGAGATGCGCGTTTTAGGACATTTCGAGATGCTTTTCTGTTAAAAACGGTTTTGGGGAGTTTCTAGGGTCTGGGAAACACTTCAGGCAGTTCGGCGCTCGAAACGGCTCCGGACGGATTTTCGTGCGCATCTACGGCACCTGTGCACGAAAATGTTCAGATGCGCGTTTTAGGACATTTCGAGATGCTTTTCTGTTAAAAACGGTTTTGGGGAGTTTCTATGGTCTGGGAAACACTTCAGGCAGTTCGGCGCTCGAAACGGCTCCGGACGGATTTTCGTGCGCATCTACTGCACCTGTGCACGAAAATGTTGAGATGCGCGTTTTAGGACATTTCGAGATGCTTTTCTGTTAAAAACGGTTTTGGGGAGTTTCTAGGGTCTGGGAAACACTTCAGGCAGTTCGGCGCTCGAAACGGCTCCGGACGGATTTTCGTGCGCATCTACTGCACCTGTGCACGAAAATGTTCAGATGCGCGTTTTAAGACATTTCGAGATGCTTTTCTGTTAAAAACGGTTTTGGGGAGTTTCTAGGGTCTGGGAAACACTTCAGGCAGTTCGGCGCTCGAAACGGCTCCGGACGGATTTTCGTGCGCATCTACGGCACCTGTGCACGAAAATGTTCCGATGCGCGTTTTAGGACATTTCGAGATGCTTTTCGGTTAAAAACGGTTTTGGGGAGTTTCCAGGGTCTGGAAAACACTTCAGGCAGTTCGGCGCTCGAAACGGCTCCGGACGGATTTTCGTGCGCATCTACGGCACCTGTGCACGAAAATGTTCAGATGCGCGTTTTAGGACATTTCGAGATGCTTTTCTATTAAAAACGGTTTTGGGGAGTTTCTAGGGTCTGGGAAACACTTCAGGCAGTTCGGCACTCGAAACGGCTCCGGACTGATTTTCGTGCGCATCTACGACACCTGTGCACGAAAATGTTCAGATGCGCGTTTTAGGACATTTCAAGATGCTTTTCTGTTAAAAACGGTTTTGGGGAGTTTCTAGGGTCTGGGAAACACTTCAGGCAGTTCGGCGCTCGAAACGGCTCCGGACGGATTTTCGTGCGCATCTACGGCACCTGTGCACGAAAATGTTCCGATGCGCGTTTTAGGACATTTCGAGATGCTTTTCGGTTAAAAACGGTTTTGGGGAGTTTCCAGGGTCTGGAAAACACTTCAGGCAGTTCGGCGCTCGAAACGGCTCCGGACGGATTTTCGTGCGCATCTACTGCACCTGTGCACGAAAATGTTCAGATGCACGTTTTAGGACATTTCGAGATGCTTTTCCGTTAAAAACGGTTTTGGGGAGTTTCTAGGGTCTGGGAAACACTTCAGGCAGTTCGGCGCTCGAAACGGCTCCGGACGGATTTTCGTGCGCATCTACGGCACCTGTGCACGAAAATGTTCAGATGCGCGTTTTAGGACATTTCGAGATGCTTTTCTGTTAAAAACGGTTTTGGAGAGTTTCTAGGGTCTGGGCAACACTTCAGGCAGTTCGGCGCTCGAAACGGCTCCGGACGGATTTTCGTGCGCATCTACTGCACCTGTGCACGAAAATGTTCAGATGCGCGTTTTAAGACATTTCGAGTTGCTTTTCTGTTAAAAACGGTTTTGGGGAGTTTCTAGGGTCTGGGAAACACTTCAGGCAGTTCGGCGCTCGAAACGGCTCCGGACGGATTTTCGTGCGCATCTACGGCACCTGTGCACGAAAATGTTAAGATGCGCGTTTTAGGACATTTCGAGATGCTTTTTGGTTAAAAACGGTTTTGGGGAGTTTCTTGGGTCTGGGAAACACTTCAGGCAGTTCGGCGCTCGAAACGGCTCCGGACGGATTTTCGTGCGCATCTACGGCACCTGTGCACGAAAATGTTCAGATGCGCGTTTTAGGACATTTCGAGATACTTTTCCGTTAAAAACGGTTTTGGGGAGTTTCTAGGGTCTGGGAAACACTTCAGGCAGTTCGGCGCTCGAAACGGCTCCGGACGGATTTTCGTGCGCATCTACGGCACCTGTGCACGAAAATGTTCAGATGCGCGTTTTAGGACATTTCGAGATGCTTTTCTGTTAAAAACGGTTTTGGAGAGTTTCTAGGGTCTGGGCAACACTTCAGGCAGTTCGGCGCTCGAAACGGCTCCGGACGGATTTTCGTGCGCATCTACTGCACCTGTGCACGAAAATGTTCAGATGCGCGTTTTAAGACATTTCGTGTTGCTTTTCTGTTAAAAACGGTTTTGGGGAGTTTCTAGGGTCCGGGAAACACTTCAGGCAGTTCGGCGCTCGAAACGGCTCCGGACGGATTTTCGTGCGCATCTACGGCACCTGTGCACGAAAATGTTAAGATGCGCGTTTTAGGACATTTCGAGATGCTTTTCTGTTAAAAACGGTTTTGGGGAGTTTCTAGGGTCTGGAAAACACTTCAGGCAGTTCGGCGCTCGAAACGGCTCCGGACGGATTTTCGTGCGCATCAACGGCACCTGTGCACGAAAATGTTCAGATCCGCGTTTTAGGACATTCCGAGATGCTTTTCTGTTAAAAACGGTTTTGGGGAGTTTCTAGGGTCTGGAAAACACTTCAGGCAGTTCGGCGCTCGAAACGGCTCCGGACGGATTTTCGTGCGCATCTACTGCACCTGTGCACGAAAATGTTCAGATGCGCCTTTTAGGACAATTCGATATGCTTTTCGGTTAAAAACGGTTTTGGGGAGTTTCTTGGGTCTGGGAAACACTTCAGGCAGTTCGGCGCTCGAAACGGCTCCGGACGGATTTTCGTGCGCATCTACGGCACCTGTGCACGAAAATGTTCAGATGCGCGTTTTAGGAGATTTCGAGATACTTTTCGGTTAAAAACGGTTTTGGGGAGATTCTTGGGTCTGGAAAACACTTCAGGCAGTTCGGCGCTCGAAACGGCTCCGGACGGATTTTCGTGCGCATCTACGGCACCTGTGCACGAAAATGTTCCGATGCGCGTTTTAGGACATTTCGAGATGCTTTTCGGTTAAAAACGGTTTTGGGGAGTTTCCAGGGTCTGGAAAACACTTCAGGCAGTTCGGCGCTCGAAACGGCTCCGGACGGATTTTCGTGCGCATCTACTGCACCTGTGCACGAAAATGTTCAGATGCACGTTTTAGGACATTTCGAGATGCTTTTCTGTTAAAAACGGTTTTGGGGAGTTTCTAGGGTCTGGAAAACACTTCAGGCAGTTCGGCGCTCGAAACGGCTCCGGACGGATTTTCGTGCGCATCTACTGCACCTGTGCACGAAAATGTTCAGATGCGCGTTTTAGGACATTTCGAGATGCTTTTCTGTTAAAAACGGTTTTGGGGAGTTTCTAGGGTCCGGAAAACACTTCTGGCAGTTCGGCGCTCGAAACGGCTCCGGACGGATTTTCGTGCGCATCAACAGCACCTGTGCACGAAAATGTTCAGATGCGCGTTTTAGGACATTTGGAGATGCTTTTCGGTTAAAAACGGTTTTGGGGAGTTTCTAGGGTCTGGAAAACACTTCAGGCAGTTCGGCGCTCGAAACGGCTCCGGACGGATTTTCGTGCGCATCTACTGCACCTGTGCACGAAAATGTTCAGATGCGCCTTTTAGGACAATTCGATATGCTTTTCGGTTAAAAACGGTTTTGGGGAGTTTCTTGGGTCTGGGAAACACTTCAGGCAGTTCGGCGCTCGAAACGGCTCCGGACGGATTTTCGTGCGCATCTACGGCACCTGTGCACGAAAATGTTCAGATGCGCGTTTTAGGAGATTTCGAGATGCTTTTCTGTTAAAAACGGTTTTGGGGAGTTTCTGGGGTCTGGGAAACACTTCAGACAGTTCGGCGCTCGAAACGGCTCCGGACGGATTTTCGTGCGCATCTACTGCACCTGTGCACGAAAATGTTCAGATGCGCGTTTTAGGACATTTCGAGATGCTTTTCCGTTAAAAACGGTTTTGGGGAGTTTCTAGGGTCTGGGAAACACTTCAGGCAGTTCGGCGCTCGAAACGGCTCCGGACGGATTTTCGTGCGCATCTACGGCACCTGTGCACGAAAATGTTCAGATGCGCGTTTTAGGACATTTCGAGATGCTTTTCTGTTAAAAACGGTTTTGGAGAGTTTCTAGGGTCTGGGCAACACTTCAGGCAGTTCGGCGCTCGAAACGGCTCCGGACGGATTTTCGTGCGCATCTACTGCACCTGTGCACGAAAATGTTCAGATGCGCGTTTTAAGACATTTCGAGTTGCTTTTCTGTTAAAAACGGTTTTGGGGAGTTTCTAGGGTCTGGGAAACACTTCAGGCAGTTCGGCGCTCGAAACGGCTCCGGACGGATTTTCGTGCGCATCTACGGCACCTGTGCACGAAAATGTTAAGATGCGCGTTTTAGGACATTTCGAGATGCTTTTTGGTTAAAAACGGTTTTGGGGAGTTTCTTGGGTCTGGGAAACACTTCAGGCAGTTCGGCGCTCGAAACGGCTCCGGACGGATTTTCGTGCGCATCTACGGCACCTGTGCACGAAAATGTTCAGATGCGCGTTTTAGGACATTTCGAGATGCTTTTCTGTTAAAAACGGTTTTGGGGAGTTTCTAGGGTCTGGGAAACACTTCAGGCAGTTCGGCGCTCGAAACGGCTCCGGACGGATTTTCGTGCGCATCTACGGCACCTGTGCACGAAAATGTTCAGATGCGCGTTTTAGGAGATTTCGAGATGCTTTTCTGTTAAAAACGGTTTTGGGGAGTTTCTGGGGTCTGGGAAACACTTCAGACAGTTCGGCGCTCGAAACGGCTCCGGACGGATTTTCGTGCGCATCTACTGCACCTGTGCACGAAAATGTTCAGATGCGCGTTTTAGGACATTTCGAGATACTTTTCCGTTAAAAACGGTTTTGGGGAGTTTCTAGGGTCTGGGAAACACTTCAGGCAGTTCGGCGCTCGAAACGGCTCCGGACGGATTTTCGTGCGCATCTACGGCACCTGTGCACGAAAATGTTCAGATGCGCGTTTTAGGACATTTCGAGATGCTTTTCTGTTAAAAACGGTTTTGGAGAGTTTCTAGGGTCTGGGCAACACTTCAGGCAGTTCGGCGCTCGAAACGGCTCCGGACGGATTTTCGTGCGCATCTACTGCACCTGTGCACGAAAATGTTCAGATGCGCGTTTTAAGACATTTCGTGTTGCTTTTCTGTTAAAAACGGTTTTGGGGAGTTTCTAGGGTCTGGGAAACACTTCAGGCAGTTCGGCGCTCGAAACGGCTCCGGACGGATTTTCGTGCGCATCTACGGCACCTGTGCACGAAAATGTTAAGATGCGCGTTTTAGGACATTTCGAGATGCTTTTCTGTTAAAAACGGTTTTGGGGAGTTTCTAGGGTCTGGAAAACACTTCAGGCAGTTCGGCGCTCGAAACGGCTCCGGACGGATTTTCGTGCGCATCAACGGCACCTGTGCACGAAAATGTTCAGATCCGCGTTTTAGGACATTCCGAGATGCTTTTCTGTTAAAAACGGTTTTGGGGAGTTTCTAGGGTCTGGAAAACACTTCAGGCAGTTCGGCGCTCGAAACGGCTCCGGACGGATTTTCGTGCGCATCTACTGCACCTGTGCACGAAAATGTTCAGATGCGCCTTTTAGGACAATTCGATATGCTTTTCGGTTAAAAACGGTTTTGGGGAGTTTCTTGGGTCTGGGAAACACTTCAGGCAGTTCGGCGCTCGAAACGGCTCCGGACGGATTTTCGTGCGCATCTACGGCACCTGTGCACGAAAATGTTCAGATGCGCGTTTTAGGAGATTTCGAGATACTTTTCGGTTAAAAACGGTTTTGGGGAGATTCTTGGGTCTGGAAAACACTTCAGGCAGTTCGGCGCTCGAAACGGCTCCGGACGGATTTTCGTGCGCATCTACGGCACCTGTGCACGAAAATGTTCAGATGCGCGTTTTAGGAGATTTCGAGATGCTTTTCTGTTAAAAACGGTTTTGGGGAGTTTCTGGGGTCTGGGAAACACTTCAGACAGTTCGGCGCTGGAAACGGCTCCGGACGGATTTTCGTGCGCATCTACTGCACCTGTGCACGAAAATGTTCAGATGCGCGTTTTAAGACATTTCGAGATGCTTTTCTGTTAAAAACGGTTTTGGGGAGTTTCTAGGGTCTGGGAAACACTTCAGGCAGTTCGGCGCTCGAAACGGCTCCGGACGGATTTTCGTGCGCATCTACGGCACCTGTGCACGAAAATGTTGAGATGCGCGTTTTAGGACATTTCGAGATGCTTTTCTGTTAAAAACGGTTTTGGGGAGTTTCTAGGGTCTGGGAAACACTTCAGGCAGTTCGGCGCTCGAAACGGCTCCGGACGGATTTTCGTGCGCATCTACGGCACCTGTGCACGAAAATGTTGAGATGCGCGTTTTAGGACATTTCGAGATGCTTTTCTGTTAAAAACGGTTTTGAAGAGTTTCTAGGGTCTGGGCAACACTTCAGGCAGTTCGGCGCTCGAAACGGCTCCGGACGGATTTTCGTGCGCATCTACTGCACCTGTGCACGAAAATGTTCAGATGCGCGTTTTAGGACATTTCGAGATGCTTTTCTGTTAAAAACGGTTTTGGGGAGTTTCTAGGGTCTGGGAAACACTTCAGGCAGTTCGGCGCTCGAAACGGCTCCAGACGGATTTTCGTGCGCATCTACGGCACCTGTGCACGAAAATGTTCAGATGCGCGTTTTAGGACATTTCGAGATGCTTTTCTGTTAAAAACGGTTTTGGAGAGTTTCTAGGGTCTGGGCAACACTTCAGGCAGTTCGGCGCTCGAAACGGCTCCGGACGGATTTTCGTGCGCATCTACTGCACCTGTGCACGAAAATGTTCAGATGCGCGTTTTAAGACATTTCGAGATGCTTTTCTGTTAAAAACGGTTTTGGGGAGTTTCTAGGGTCTGGGAAACACTTCAGGCAGTTCGGCGCTCGAAACGGCTCCGGACGGATTTTCGTGCGCATCTACGGCACCTGTGCACGAAAATGTTCAGATGCGCGTTTTAGGACATTTCGAGATGCTTTTTGGTTAAAAACGGTTTTGGGGAGTTTCTTGGGTCTGGGAAACACTTCAGGCAGTTCGGCGCTCGAAACGGCTCCGGACGGATTTTCGTGCGCATCTACGGCACCTGTGCACGAAAATGTTCAGATGCGCGTTTTAGGAGATTTCGAGATACTTTTCGGTTAAAAACGGTTTTGGGGAGATTCTTGGGTCTGGAAAACACTTCAGGCAGTTCGGCGCTCGAAACGGCTCCGGACGGATTTTCGTGCGCATCTACGGCACCTGTGCACGAAAATGTTCAGATGCGCGTTTTAGGAGATTTCGAGATGCTTTTCTGCTAAAAACGGTTTTGGGGAGTTTCTGGGGTCTGGGAAACACTTCAGACAGTTCGGCAGTCGAAACGGCTCCGGACGGATTTTCGTGCGCATCTACTGCACCTGTGCACGAAAATGTTCAGATGCGCGTTTTAGGACATTTCGAGATGCTTTTCTGTTAAAAATGGTTTTGGGGAGTTTCTAGGGTCTGGAAAACACTTCAGGCAGTTCGGCGCTCGAAACAGCTCCGGACGGATTTTCGTGCGCATCTACGGCACCTGTGCACGAAAATGTTCAGATGCGCGTTTTAGGACATTTCGATACGCTTTTTGGTTAAAAACGGTTTTGGGGAGTTTCTTGGGTCTGGGAAACACTTCAGGCAGTTCGGCGCTCGAAACGGCTCCGGACGGATTTTCGTGCGCATCTACTGCACCTGTGCACGAAAATGTTGAGATGCGCGTTTTAGGACATTTCGAGATGCTTTTCTGTTAAAAACGGTTTTGGGGAGTTTCTAGGGTCTGGGAAACACTTCAGGCAGTTCGGCGCTCGAAACGGCTCCGGACGGATTTTCGTGCGCATCTACGGCACCTGTGCACGAAAATGTTCAGATGCGCGTTTTAGGACATTTCGAGATGCTTTTTGGTTAAAAACGGTTTTGGGGAGTTTCTTGGGTCTGGGAAACACTTCAGGCAGTTCGGCGCTCGAAACGGCTCCGGACGGATTTTCGTGCGCATCTACGGCACCTGTGCACGAAAATGTTCAGATGCGCGTTTTAGGAGATTTCGAGATACTTTTCGGTTAAAAACGGTTTTGGGGAGATTCTTGGGTCTGGAAAACACTTCAGGCAGTTCGGCGCTCGAAACGGCTCCGGACGGATTTTCGTGCGCATCTACGGCACCTGTGCACGAAAATGTTCAGATGCGCGTTTTAGGAGATTTCGAGATGCTTTTCTGCTAAAAACGGTTTTGGGGAGTTTCTGGGGTCTGGGAAACACTTCAGACAGTTCGGCAGTCGAAACGGCTCCGGACGGATTTTCGTGCGCATCTACTGCACCTGTGCACGAAAATGTTCAGATGCGCGTTTTAGGACATTTCGAGATGCTTTTCTGTTAAAAATGGTTTTGGGGAGTTTCTAGGGTCTGGAAAACACTTCAGGCAGTTCGGCGCTCGAAACAGCTCCGGACGGATTTTCGTGCGCATCTACGGCACCTGTGCACGAAAATGTTCAGATGCGCGTTTTAGGACATTTCGATACGCTTTTTGGTTAAAAACGGTTTTGGGGAGTTTCTTGGGTCTGGGAAACACTTCAGGCAGTTCGGCGCTCGAAACGGCTCCGGACGGATTTTCGTGCGCATCTACTGCACCTGTGCACGAAAATGTTGAGATGCGCGTTTTAGGACATTTCGAGATGCTTTTCTGTTAAAAACGGTTTTGGGGAGTTTCTAGGGTCTGGAAAACACTTCAGGCAGTTCGGCGCTCGAAACGGCTCCGGACGGATTTTCGTGCGCATCAACGGCACCTGTGCACGAAAATGTTCAGATCCGCGTTTTAGGACATTCCGAGATGCTTTTCTGTTAAAAACGGTTTTGGGGAGTTTCTAGGGTCTGGAAAACACTTCAGGCAGTTCGGCGCTCGAAACGGCTCCGGACGGATTTTCGTGCGCATCTACTGCACCTGTGCACGAAAATGTTCAGATGCGCCTTTTAGGACAATTCGATATGCTTTTCGGTTAAAAACGGTTTTGGGGAGTTTCTTGGGTCTGGGAAACACTTCAGGCAGTTCGGCGCTCGAAACGGCTCCGGACGGATTTTCGTGCGCATCTACGGCACCTGTGCACGAAAATGTTCAGATGCGCGTTTTAGGAGATTTCGAGATACTTTTCGGTTAAAAACGGTTTTGGGGAGATTCTTGGGTCTGGAAAACACTTCAGGCAGTTCGGCGCTCGAAACGGCTCCGGACGGATTTTCGTGCGCATCTACGGCACCTGTGCACGAAAATGTTCCGATGCGCGTTTTAGGACATTTCGAGATGCTTTTCGGTTAAAAACGGTTTTGGGGAGTTTCCAGGGTCTGGAAAACACTTCAGGCAGTTCGGCGCTCGAAACGGCTCCGGACGGATTTTCGTGCGCATCTACTGCACCTGTGCACGAAAATGTTCAGATGCACGTTTTAGGACATTTCGAGATGCTTTTCTGTTAAAAACGGTTTTGGGGAGTTTCTAGGGTCTGGAAAACACTTCAGGCAGTTCGGCGCTCGAAACGGCTCCGGACGGATTTTCGTGCGCATCTACTGCACCTGTGCACGAAAATGTTCAGATGCGCGTTTTAGGACATTTCGAGATGCTTTTCTGTTAAAAACGGTTTTGGGGAGTTTCTAGGGTCCGGAAAACACTTCTGGCAGTTCGGCGCTCGAAACGGCTCCGGACGGATTTTCGTGCGCATCAACAGCACCTGTGCACGAAAATGTTCAGATGCGCGTTTTAGGACATTTGGAGATGCTTTTCGGTTAAAAACGGTTTTGGGGAGTTTCTAGGGTCTGGAAAACACTTCAGGCAGTTCGGCGCTCGAAACGGCTCCGGACGGATTTTCGTGCGCATCTACTGCACCTGTGCACGAAAATGTTCAGATGCGCCTTTTAGGACAATTCGATATGCTTTTCGGTTAAAAACGGTTTTGGGGAGTTTCTTGGGTCTGGGAAACACTTCAGGCAGTTCGGCGCTCGAAACGGCTCCGGACGGATTTTCGTGCGCATCTACGGCACCTGTGCACGAAAATGTTCAGATGCGCGTTTTAGGAGATTTCGAGATGCTTTTCTGTTAAAAACGGTTTTGGGGAGTTTCTGGGGTCTGGGAAACACTTCAGACAGTTCGGCGCTCGAAACGGCTCCGGACGGATTTTCGTGCGCATCTACTGCACCTGTGCACGAAAATGTTCAGATGCGCGTTTTAGGACATTTCGAGATGCTTTTCCGTTAAAAACGGTTTTGGGGAGTTTCTAGGGTCTGGGAAACACTTCAGGCAGTTCGGCGCTCGAAACGGCTCCGGACGGATTTTCGTGCGCATCTACGGCACCTGTGCACGAAAATGTTCAGATGCGCGTTTTAGGACATTTCGAGATGCTTTTCTGTTAAAAACGGTTTTGGAGAGTTTCTAGGGTCTGGGCAACACTTCAGGCAGTTCGGCGCTCGAAACGGCTCCGGACGGATTTTCGTGCGCATCTACTGCACCTGTGCACGAAAATGTTCAGATGCGCGTTTTAAGACATTTCGAGTTGCTTTTCTGTTAAAAACGGTTTTGGGGAGTTTCTAGGGTCTGGGAAACACTTCAGGCAGTTCGGCGCTCGAAACGGCTCCGGACGGATTTTCGTGCGCATCTACGGCACCTGTGCACGAAAATGTTAAGATGCGCGTTTTAGGACATTTCGAGATGCTTTTTGGTTAAAAACGGTTTTGGGGAGTTTCTTGGGTCTGGGAAACACTTCAGGCAGTTCGGCGCTCGAAACGGCTCCGGACGGATTTTCGTGCGCATCTACGGCACCTGTGCACGAAAATGTTCAGATGCGCGTTTTAGGACATTTCGAGATGCTTTTCTGTTAAAAACGGTTTTGGGGAGTTTCTAGGGTCTGGGAAACACTTCAGGCAGTTCGGCGCTCGAAACGGCTCCGGACGGATTTTCGTGCGCATCTACGGCACCTGTGCACGAAAATGTTCAGATGCGCGTTTTAGGAGATTTCGAGATGCTTTTCTGTTAAAAACGGTTTTGGGGAGTTTCTGGGGTCTGGGAAACACTTCAGACAGTTCGGCGCTCGAAACGGCTCCGGACGGATTTTCGTGCGCATCTACTGCACCTGTGCACGAAAATGTTCAGATGCGCGTTTTAGGACATTTCGAGATACTTTTCCGTTAAAAACGGTTTTGGGGAGTTTCTAGGGTCTGGGAAACACTTCAGGCAGTTCGGCGCTCGAAACGGCTCCGGACGGATTTTCGTGCGCATCTACGGCACCTGTGCACGAAAATGTTCAGATGCGCGTTTTAGGACATTTCGAGATGCTTTTCTGTTAAAAACGGTTTTGGAGAGTTTCTAGGGTCTGGGCAACACTTCAGGCAGTTCGGCGCTCGAAACGGCTCCGGACGGATTTTCGTGCGCATCTACTGCACCTGTGCACGAAAATGTTCAGATGCGCGTTTTAAGACATTTCGTGTTGCTTTTCTGTTAAAAACGGTTTTGGGGAGTTTCTAGGGTCTGGGAAACACTTCAGGCAGTTCGGCGCTCGAAACGGCTCCGGACGGATTTTCGTGCGCATCTACGGCACCTGTGCACGAAAATGTTAAGATGCGCGTTTTAGGACATTTCGAGATGCTTTTCTGTTAAAAACGGTTTTGGGGAGTTTCTAGGGTCTGGAAAACACTTCAGGCAGTTCGGCGCTCGAAACGGCTCCGGACGGATTTTCGTGCGCATCAACGGCACCTGTGCACGAAAATGTTCAGATCCGCGTTTTAGGACATTCCGAGATGCTTTTCTGTTAAAAACGGTTTTGGGGAGTTTCTAGGGTCTGGAAAACACTTCAGGCAGTTCGGCGCTCGAAACGGCTCCGGACGGATTTTCGTGCGCATCTACTGCACCTGTGCACGAAAATGTTCAGATGCGCCTTTTAGGACAATTCGATATGCTTTTCGGTTAAAAACGGTTTTGGGGAGTTTCTTGGGTCTGGGAAACACTTCAGGCAGTTCGGCGCTCGAAACGGCTCCGGACGGATTTTCGTGCGCATCTACGGCACCTGTGCACGAAAATGTTCAGATGCGCGTTTTAGGAGATTTCGAGATACTTTTCGGTTAAAAACGGTTTTGGGGAGATTCTTGGGTCTGGAAAACACTTCAGGCAGTTCGGCGCTCGAAACGGCTCCGGACGGATTTTCGTGCGCATCTACGGCACCTGTGCACGAAAATGTTCAGATGCGCGTTTTAGGAGATTTCGAGATGCTTTTCTGTTAAAAACGGTTTTGGGGAGTTTCTGGGGTCTGGGAAACACTTCAGACAGTTCGGCGCTGGAAACGGCTCCGGACGGATTTTCGTGCGCATCTACTGCACCTGTGCACGAAAATGTTCAGATGCGCGTTTTAAGACATTTCGAGATGCTTTTCTGTTAAAAACGGTTTTGGGGAGTTTCTAGGGTCTGGGAAACACTTCAGGCAGTTCGGCGCTCGAAACGGCTCCGGACGGATTTTCGTGCGCATCTACGGCACCTGTGCACGAAAATGTTGAGATGCGCGTTTTAGGACATTTCGAGATGCTTTTCTGTTAAAAACGGTTTTGGGGAGTTTCTAGGGTCTGGGAAACACTTCAGGCAGTTCGGCGCTCGAAACGGCTCCGGACGGATTTTCGTGCGCATCTACGGCACCTGTGCACGAAAATGTTGAGATGCGCGTTTTAGGACATTTCGAGATGCTTTTCTGTTAAAAACGGTTTTGAAGAGTTTCTAGGGTCTGGGCAACACTTCAGGCAGTTCGGCGCTCGAAACGGCTCCGGACGGATTTTCGTGCGCATCTACTGCACCTGTGCACGAAAATGTTCAGATGCGCGTTTTAGGACATTTCGAGATGCTTTTCTGTTAAAAACGGTTTTGGGGAGTTTCTAGGGTCTGGGAAACACTTCAGGCAGTTCGGCGCTCGAAACGGCTCCAGACGGATTTTCGTGCGCATCTACGGCACCTGTGCACGAAAATGTTCAGATGCGCGTTTTAGGACATTTCGAGATGCTTTTCTGTTAAAAACGGTTTTGGAGAGTTTCTAGGGTCTGGGCAACACTTCAGGCAGTTCGGCGCTCGAAACGGCTCCGGACGGATTTTCGTGCGCATCTACTGCACCTGTGCACGAAAATGTTCAGATGCGCGTTTTAAGACATTTCGAGATGCTTTTCTGTTAAAAACGGTTTTGGGGAGTTTCTAGGGTCTGGGAAACACTTCAGGCAGTTCGGCGCTCGAAACGGCTCCGGACGGATTTTCGTGCGCATCTACGGCACCTGTGCACGAAAATGTTCAGATGCGCGTTTTAGGACATTTCGAGATGCTTTTTGGTTAAAAACGGTTTTGGGGAGTTTCTTGGGTCTGGGAAACACTTCAGGCAGTTCGGCGCTCGAAACGGCTCCGGACGGATTTTCGTGCGCATCTACGGCACCTGTGCACGAAAATGTTCAGATGCGCGTTTTAGGAGATTTCGAGATACTTTTCGGTTAAAAACGGTTTTGGGGAGATTCTTGGGTCTGGAAAACACTTCAGGCAGTTCGGCGCTCGAAACGGCTCCGGACGGATTTTCGTGCGCATCTACGGCACCTGTGCACGAAAATGTTCAGATGCGCGTTTTAGGAGATTTCGAGATGCTTTTCTGCTAAAAACGGTTTTGGGGAGTTTCTGGGGTCTGGGAAACACTTCAGACAGTTCGGCAGTCGAAACGGCTCCGGACGGATTTTCGTGCGCATCTACTGCACCTGTGCACGAAAATGTTCAGATGCGCGTTTTAGGACATTTCGAGATGCTTTTCTGTTAAAAATGGTTTTGGGGAGTTTCTAGGGTCTGGAAAACACTTCAGGCAGTTCGGCGCTCGAAACAGCTCCGGACGGATTTTCGTGCGCATCTACGGCACCTGTGCACGAAAATGTTCAGATGCGCGTTTTAGGACATTTCGATACGCTTTTTGGTTAAAAACGGTTTTGGGGAGTTTCTTGGGTCTGGGAAACACTTCAGGCAGTTCGGCGCTCGAAACGGCTCCGGACGGATTTTCGTGCGCATCTACTGCACCTGTGCACGAAAATGTTGAGATGCGCGTTTTAGGACATTTCGAGATGCTTTTCTGTTAAAAACGGTTTTGGGGAGTTTCTAGGGTCTGGGAAACACTTCAGGCAGTTCGGCGCTCGAAACGGCTCCGGACGGATTTTCGTGCGCATCTACGGCACCTGTGCACGAAAATGTTCAGATGCGCGTTTTAGGACATTTCGAGATGCTTTTTGGTTAAAAACGGTTTTGGGGAGTTTCTTGGGTCTGGGAAACACTTCAGGCAGTTCGGCGCTCGAAACGGCTCCGGACGGATTTTCGTGCGCATCTACGGCACCTGTGCACGAAAATGTTCAGATGCGCGTTTTAGGAGATTTCGAGATACTTTTCGGTTAAAAACGGTTTTGGGGAGATTCTTGGGTCTGGAAAACACTTCAGGCAGTTCGGCGCTCGAAACGGCTCCGGACGGATTTTCGTGCGCATCTACGGCACCTGTGCACGAAAATGTTCAGATGCGCGTTTTAGGAGATTTCGAGATGCTTTTCTGCTAAAAACGGTTTTGGGGAGTTTCTGGGGTCTGGGAAACACTTCAGACAGTTCGGCAGTCGAAACGGCTCCGGACGGATTTTCGTGCGCATCTACTGCACCTGTGCACGAAAATGTTCAGATGCGCGTTTTAGGACATTTCGAGATGCTTTTCTGTTAAAAATGGTTTTGGGGAGTTTCTAGGGTCTGGAAAACACTTCAGGCAGTTCGGCGCTCGAAACAGCTCCGGACGGATTTTCGTGCGCATCTACGGCACCTGTGCACGAAAATGTTCAGATGCGCGTTTTAGGACATTTCGATACGCTTTTTGGTTAAAAACGGTTTTGGGGAGTTTCTTGGGTCTGGGAAACACTTCAGGCAGTTCGGCGCTCGAAACGGCTCCGGACGGATTTTCGTGCGCATCTACTGCACCTGTGCACGAAAATGTTGAGATGCGCGTTTTAGGACATTTCGAGATGCTTTTCTGTTAAAAACGGTTTTGGGGAGTTTCTAGGGTCTGGGAAACACTTCAGGCAGTTCGGCGCTCGAAACGGCTCCGGACGGATTTTCGTGCGCCTATACGGCACCTGTGCACGAAAATGTTGAGATGCGCGTTTTAGGACATTTCGAGATGCTTTTCTGTTAAAAACGGTTTTGGGGAGTTTCTAGGGTCTGGGAAACACTTCAGGCAGTTCGGCGCTCGAAACGGCTCCGGACGGATTTTCGTGCGCATCTACGGCACCTGTGCACGAAAATGTTCAGATGCGCGTTTTAGGACATTTCGAGATGCTTTTCTGTTAAAAACGGTTTTGGGGAGTTTCTATGGTCTGGGAAACACTTCAGGCAGTTCGGCGCTCGAAACGGCTCCGGACGGATTTTCGTGCGCATCTGCTGCACCTGTGCACGAAAATGTTGAGATGCGCGTTTTAGGACATTTCGAGATGCTTTTCTGTTAAAAACGGTTTTGGGGAGTTTCTAGGGTCTGGGAAACACTTCAGGCAGTTCGGCGCTCGAAACGGCTCCGGACGGATTTTCGTGCGCATCTACTGCACCTGTGCACGAAAATGTTCAGATGCGCGTTTTAAGACATTTCGAGATGCTTTTCTGTTAAAAACGGTTTTGGGGAGTTTCTAGGGTCTGGGAAACACTTCAGGCAGTTCGGCGCTCGAAACGGCTCCGGACGGATTTTCGTGCGCATCTACGGCACCTGTGCACGAAAATGTTCCGATGCGCGTTTTAGGACATTTCGAGATGCTTTTCGGTTAAAAACGGTTTTGGGGAGTTTCCAGGGTCTGGAAAACACTTCAGGCAGTTCGGCGCTCGAAACGGCTCCGGACGGATTTTCGTGCGCATCTACGGCACCTGTGCACGAAAATGTTCAGATGCGCGTTTTAGGACATTTCGAGATGCTTTTCTATTAAAAACGGTTTTGGGGAGTTTCTAGGGTCTGGGAAACACTTCAGGCAGTTCGGCACTCGAAACGGCTCCGGACGGATTTTCGTGCGCATCTACGGCACCTGTGCACGAAAATGTTCCGATGCGCGTTTTAGGACATTTCGAGATGCTTTTCGGTTAAAAACGGTTTTGGGGAGTTTCCAGGGTCTGGAAAACACTTCAGGCAGTTCGGCGCTCGAAACGGCTCCGGACGGATTTTCGTGCGCATCTACTGCACCTGTGCACGAAAATGTTCAGATGCACGTTTTAGGACATTTCGAGATGCTTTTCTGTTAAAAACGGTTTTGGGGAGTTTCTAGGGTCTGGAAAACACTTCAGGCAGTTCGGCGCTCGAAACGGCTCCGGACGGATTTTCGTGCGCATCTACTGCACCTGTGCACGAAAATGTTCAGATGCGCGTTTTAGGACATTTCGAGATGCTTTTCTGTTAAAAACGGTTTTGGGGAGTTTCTAGGGTCCGGAAAACACTTCTGGCAGTTCGGCGCTCGAAACGGCTCCGGACGGATTTTCGTGCGCATCAACAGCACCTGTGCACGAAAATGTTCAGATGCGCGTTTTAGGACATTTGGAGATGCTTTTCGGTTAAAAACGGTTTTGGGGAGTTTCTAGGGTCTGGAAAACACTTCAGGCAGTTCGGCGCTCGAAACGGCTCCGGACGGATTTTCGTGCGCATCTACTGCACCTGTGCACGAAAATGTTCAGATGCGCCTTTTAGGACAATTCGATATGCTTTTCGGTTAAAAACGGTTTTGGGGAGTTTCTTGGGTCTGGGAAACACTTCAGGCAGTTCGGCGCTCGAAACGGCTCCGGACGGATTTTCGTGCGCATCTACGGCACCTGTGCACGAAAATGTTCAGATGCGCGTTTTAGGAGATTTCGAGATGCTTTTCTGTTAAAAACGGTTTTGGGGAGTTTCTGGGGTCTGGGAAACACTTCAGACAGTTCGGCGCTCGAAACGGCTCCGGACGGATTTTCGTGCGCATCTACTGCACCTGTGCACGAAAATGTTCAGATGCGCGTTTTAGGACATTTCGAGATGCTTTTCCGTTAAAAACGGTTTTGGGGAGTTTCTAGGGTCTGGGAAACACTTCAGGCAGTTCGGCGCTCGAAACGGCTCCGGACGGATTTTCGTGCGCATCTACGGCACCTGTGCACGAAAATGTTCAGATGCGCGTTTTAGGACATTTCGAGATGCTTTTCTGTTAAAAACGGTTTTGGAGAGTTTCTAGGGTCTGGGCAACACTTCAGGCAGTTCGGCGCTCGAAACGGCTCCGGACGGATTTTCGTGCGCATCTACTGCACCTGTGCACGAAAATGTTCAGATGCGCGTTTTAAGACATTTCGAGTTGCTTTTCTGTTAAAAACGGTTTTGGGGAGTTTCTAGGGTCTGGGAAACACTTCAGGCAGTTCGGCGCTCGAAACGGCTCCGGACGGATTTTCGTGCGCATCTACGGCACCTGTGCACGAAAATGTTAAGATGCGCGTTTTAGGACATTTCGAGATGCTTTTTGGTTAAAAACGGTTTTGGGGAGTTTCTTGGGTCTGGGAAACACTTCAGGCAGTTCGGCGCTCGAAACGGCTCCGGACGGATTTTCGTGCGCATCTACGGCACCTGTGCACGAAAATGTTCAGATGCGCGTTTTAGGACATTTCGAGATGCTTTTCTGTTAAAAACGGTTTTGGGGAGTTTCTAGGGTCTGGGAAACACTTCAGGCAGTTCGGCGCTCGAAACGGCTCCGGACGGATTTTCGTGCGCATCTACGGCACCTGTGCACGAAAATGTTCAGATGCGCGTTTTAGGAGATTTCGAGATGCTTTTCTGTTAAAAACGGTTTTGGGGAGTTTCTGGGGTCTGGGAAACACTTCAGACAGTTCGGCGCTCGAAACGGCTCCGGACGGATTTTCGTGCGCATCTACTGCACCTGTGCACGAAAATGTTCAGATGCGCGTTTTAGGACATTTCGAGATACTTTTCCGTTAAAAACGGTTTTGGGGAGTTTCTAGGGTCTGGGAAACACTTCAGGCAGTTCGGCGCTCGAAACGGCTCCGGACGGATTTTCGTGCGCATCTACGGCACCTGTGCACGAAAATGTTCAGATGCGCGTTTTAGGACATTTCGAGATGCTTTTCTGTTAAAAACGGTTTTGGAGAGTTTCTAGGGTCTGGGCAACACTTCAGGCAGTTCGGCGCTCGAAACGGCTCCGGACGGATTTTCGTGCGCATCTACTGCACCTGTGCACGAAAATGTTCAGATGCGCGTTTTAAGACATTTCGTGTTGCTTTTCTGTTAAAAACGGTTTTGGGGAGTTTCTAGGGTCTGGGAAACACTTCAGGCAGTTCGGCGCTCGAAACGGCTCCGGACGGATTTTCGTGCGCATCTACGGCACCTGTGCACGAAAATGTTAAGATGCGCGTTTTAGGACATTTCGAGATGCTTTTCTGTTAAAAACGGTTTTGGGGAGTTTCTAGGGTCTGGAAAACACTTCAGGCAGTTCGGCGCTCGAAACGGCTCCGGACGGATTTTCGTGCGCATCAACGGCACCTGTGCACGAAAATGTTCAGATCCGCGTTTTAGGACATTCCGAGATGCTTTTCTGTTAAAAACGGTTTTGGGGAGTTTCTAGGGTCTGGAAAACACTTCAGGCAGTTCGGCGCTCGAAACGGCTCCGGACGGATTTTCGTGCGCATCTACTGCACCTGTGCACGAAAATGTTCAGATGCGCCTTTTAGGACAATTCGATATGCTTTTCGGTTAAAAACGGTTTTGGGGAGTTTCTTGGGTCTGGGAAACACTTCAGGCAGTTCGGCGCTCGAAACGGCTCCGGACGGATTTTCGTGCGCATCTACGGCACCTGTGCACGAAAATGTTCAGATGCGCGTTTTAGGAGATTTCGAGATACTTTTCGGTTAAAAACGGTTTTGGGGAGATTCTTGGGTCTGGAAAACACTTCAGGCAGTTCGGCGCTCGAAACGGCTCCGGACGGATTTTCGTGCGCATCTACGGCACCTGTGCACGAAAATGTTCAGATGCGCGTTTTAGGAGATTTCGAGATGCTTTTCTGTTAAAAACGGTTTTGGGGAGTTTCTGGGGTCTGGGAAACACTTCAGACAGTTCGGCGCTGGAAACGGCTCCGGACGGATTTTCGTGCGCATCTACTGCACCTGTGCACGAAAATGTTCAGATGCGCGTTTTAAGACATTTCGAGATGCTTTTCTGTTAAAAACGGTTTTGGGGAGTTTCTAGGGTCTGGGAAACACTTCAGGCAGTTCGGCGCTCGAAACGGCTCCGGACGGATTTTCGTGCGCATCTACGGCACCTGTGCACGAAAATGTTGAGATGCGCGTTTTAGGACATTTCGAGATGCTTTTCTGTTAAAAACGGTTTTGGGGAGTTTCTAGGGTCTGGGAAACACTTCAGGCAGTTCGGCGCTCGAAACGGCTCCGGACGGATTTTCGTGCGCATCTACGGCACCTGTGCACGAAAATGTTGAGATGCGCGTTTTAGGACATTTCGAGATGCTTTTCTGTTAAAAACGGTTTTGAAGAGTTTCTAGGGTCTGGGCAACACTTCAGGCAGTTCGGCGCTCGAAACGGCTCCGGACGGATTTTCGTGCGCATCTACTGCACCTGTGCACGAAAATGTTCAGATGCGCGTTTTAGGACATTTCGAGATGCTTTTCTGTTAAAAACGGTTTTGGGGAGTTTCTAGGGTCTGGGAAACACTTCAGGCAGTTCGGCGCTCGAAACGGCTCCAGACGGATTTTCGTGCGCATCTACGGCACCTGTGCACGAAAATGTTCAGATGCGCGTTTTAGGACATTTCGAGATGCTTTTCTGTTAAAAACGGTTTTGGAGAGTTTCTAGGGTCTGGGCAACACTTCAGGCAGTTCGGCGCTCGAAACGGCTCCGGACGGATTTTCGTGCGCATCTACTGCACCTGTGCACGAAAATGTTCAGATGCGCGTTTTAAGACATTTCGAGATGCTTTTCTGTTAAAAACGGTTTTGGGGAGTTTCTAGGGTCTGGGAAACACTTCAGGCAGTTCGGCGCTCGAAACGGCTCCGGACGGATTTTCGTGCGCATCTACGGCACCTGTGCACGAAAATGTTCAGATGCGCGTTTTAGGACATTTCGAGATGCTTTTTGGTTAAAAACGGTTTTGGGGAGTTTCTTGGGTCTGGGAAACACTTCAGGCAGTTCGGCGCTCGAAACGGCTCCGGACGGATTTTCGTGCGCATCTACGGCACCTGTGCACGAAAATGTTCAGATGCGCGTTTTAGGAGATTTCGAGATACTTTTCGGTTAAAAACGGTTTTGGGGAGATTCTTGGGTCTGGAAAACACTTCAGGCAGTTCGGCGCTCGAAACGGCTCCGGACGGATTTTCGTGCGCATCTACGGCACCTGTGCACGAAAATGTTCAGATGCGCGTTTTAGGAGATTTCGAGATGCTTTTCTGCTAAAAACGGTTTTGGGGAGTTTCTGGGGTCTGGGAAACACTTCAGACAGTTCGGCAGTCGAAACGGCTCCGGACGGATTTTCGTGCGCATCTACTGCACCTGTGCACGAAAATGTTCAGATGCGCGTTTTAGGACATTTCGAGATGCTTTTCTGTTAAAAATGGTTTTGGGGAGTTTCTAGGGTCTGGAAAACACTTCAGGCAGTTCGGCGCTCGAAACAGCTCCGGACGGATTTTCGTGCGCATCTACGGCACCTGTGCACGAAAATGTTCAGATGCGCGTTTTAGGACATTTCGATACGCTTTTTGGTTAAAAACGGTTTTGGGGAGTTTCTTGGGTCTGGGAAACACTTCAGGCAGTTCGGCGCTCGAAACGGCTCCGGACGGATTTTCGTGCGCATCTACTGCACCTGTGCACGAAAATGTTGAGATGCGCGTTTTAGGACATTTCGAGATGCTTTTCTGTTAAAAACGGTTTTGGGGAGTTTCTAGGGTCTGGGAAACACTTCAGGCAGTTCGGCGCTCGAAACGGCTCCGGACGGATTTTCGTGCGCCTATACGGCACCTGTGCACGAAAATGTTGAGATGCGCGTTTTAGGACATTTCGAGATGCTTTTCTGTTAAAAACGGTTTTGGGGAGTTTCTAGGGTCTGGGAAACACTTCAGGCAGTTCGGCGCTCGAAACGGCTCCGGACGGATTTTCGTGCGCATCTACGGCACCTGTGCACGAAAATGTTCAGATGCGCGTTTTAGGACATTTCGAGATGCTTTTCTGTTAAAAACGGTTTTGGGGAGTTTCTATGGTCTGGGAAACACTTCAGGCAGTTCGGCGCTCGAAACGGCTCCGGACGGATTTTCGTGCGCATCTGCTGCACCTGTGCACGAAAATGTTGAGATGCGCGTTTTAGGACATTTCGAGATGCTTTTCTGTTAAAAACGGTTTTGGGGAGTTTCTAGGGTCTGGGAAACACTTCAGGCAGTTCGGCGCTCGAAACGGCTCCGGACGGATTTTCGTGCGCATCTACTGCACCTGTGCACGAAAATGTTCAGATGCGCGTTTTAAGACATTTCGAGATGCTTTTCTGTTAAAAACGGTTTTGGGGAGTTTCTAGGGTCTGGGAAACACTTCAGGCAGTTCGGCGCTCGAAACGGCTCCGGACGGATTTTCGTGCGCATCTACGGCACCTGTGCACGAAAATGTTCCGATGCGCGTTTTAGGACATTTCGAGATGCTTTTCGGTTAAAAACGGTTTTGGGGAGTTTCCAGGGTCTGGAAAACACTTCAGGCAGTTCGGCGCTCGAAACGGCTCCGGACGGATTTTCGTGCGCATCTACGGCACCTGTGCACGAAAATGTTCAGATGCGCGTTTTCGGACATTTCGAGATGCTTTTCTATTAAAAACGGTTTTGGGGAGTTTCTAGGGTCTGGGAAACACTTCAGGCAGTTCGGCACTCGAAACGGCTCCGGACGGATTTTCGTGCGCATCTACGGCACCTGTGCACGAAAATGTTCCGATGCGCGTTTTAGGACATTTCGAGATGCTTTTCGGTTAAAAACGGTTTTGGGGAGTTTCCAGGGTCTGGAAAACACTTCAGGCAGTTCGGCGCTCGAAACGGCTCCGGACGGATTTTCGTGCGCATCTACTGCACCTGTGCACGAAAATGTTCAGATGCACGTTTTAGGACATTTCGAGATGCTTTTCTGTTAAAAACGGTTTTGGGGAGTTTCTAGGGTCTGGAAAACACTTCAGGCAGTTCGGCGCTCGAAACGGCTCCGGACGGATTTTCGTGCGCATCTACTGCACCTGTGCACGAAAATGTTCAGATGCGCGTTTTAGGACATTTCGAGATGCTTTTCTGTTAAAAACGGTTTTGGGGAGTTTCTAGGGTCCGGAAAACACTTCTGGCAGTTCGGCGCTCGAAACGGCTCCGGACGGATTTTCGTGCGCATCAACAGCACCTGTGCACGAAAATGTTCAGATGCGCGTTTTAGGACATTTGGAGATGCTTTTCGGTTAAAAACGGTTTTGGGGAGTTTCTAGGGTCTGGAAAACACTTCAGGCAGTTCGGCGCTCGAAACGGCTCCGGACGGATTTTCGTGCGCATCTACTGCACCTGTGCACGAAAATGTTCAGATGCGCCTTTTAGGACAATTCGATATGCTTTTCGGTTAAAAACGGTTTTGGGGAGTTTCTTGGGTCTGGGAAACACTTCAGGCAGTTCGGCGCTCGAAACGGCTCCGGACGGATTTTCGTGCGCATCTACGGCACCTGTGCACGAAAATGTTCAGATGCGCGTTTTAGGAGATTTCGAGATGCTTTTCTGTTAAAAACGGTTTTGGGGAGTTTCTGGGGTCTGGGAAACACTTCAGACAGTTCGGCGCTCGAAACGGCTCCGGACGGATTTTCGTGCGCATCTACTGCACCTGTGCACGAAAATGTTCAGATGCGCGTTTTAGGACATTTCGAGATGCTTTTCCGTTAAAAACGGTTTTGGGGAGTTTCTAGGGTCTGGGAAACACTTCAGGCAGTTCGGCGCTCGAAACGGCTCCGGACGGATTTTCGTGCGCATCTACGGCACCTGTGCACGAAAATGTTCAGATGCGCGTTTTAGGACATTTCGAGATGCTTTTCTGTTAAAAACGGTTTTGGAGAGTTTCTAGGGTCTGGGCAACACTTCAGGCAGTTCGGCGCTCGAAACGGCTCCGGACGGATTTTCGTGCGCATCTACTGCACCTGTGCACGAAAATGTTCAGATGCGCGTTTTAAGACATTTCGAGTTGCTTTTCTGTTAAAAACGGTTTTGGGGAGTTTCTAGGGTCTGGGAAACACTTCAGGCAGTTCGGCGCTCGAAACGGCTCCGGACGGATTTTCGTGCGCATCTACGGCACCTGTGCACGAAAATGTTAAGATGCGCGTTTTAGGACATTTCGAGATGCTTTTTGGTTAAAAACGGTTTTGGGGAGTTTCTTGGGTCTGGGAAACACTTCAGGCAGTTCGGCGCTCGAAACGGCTCCGGACGGATTTTCGTGCGCATCTACGGCACCTGTGCACGAAAATGTTCAGATGCGCGTTTTAGGACATTTCGAGATGCTTTTCTGTTAAAAACGGTTTTGGGGAGTTTCTAGGGTCTGGGAAACACTTCAGGCAGTTCGGCGCTCGAAACGGCTCCGGACGGATTTTCGTGCGCATCTACGGCACCTGTGCACGAAAATGTTCAGATGCGCGTTTTAGGAGATTTCGAGATGCTTTTCTGTTAAAAACGGTTTTGGGGAGTTTCTGGGGTCTGGGAAACACTTCAGACAGTTCGGCGCTCGAAACGGCTCCGGACGGATTTTCGTGCGCATCTACTGCACCTGTGCACGAAAATGTTCAGATGCGCGTTTTAGGACATTTCGAGATACTTTTCCGTTAAAAACGGTTTTGGGGAGTTTCTAGGGTCTGGGAAACACTTCAGGCAGTTCGGCGCTCGAAACGGCTCCGGACGGATTTTCGTGCGCATCTACGGCACCTGTGCACGAAAATGTTCAGATGCGCGTTTTAGGACATTTCGAGATGCTTTTCTGTTAAAAACGGTTTTGGAGAGTTTCTAGGGTCTGGGCAACACTTCAGGCAGTTCGGCGCTCGAAACGGCTCCGGACGGATTTTCGTGCGCATCTACTGCACCTGTGCACGAAAATGTTCAGATGCGCGTTTTAAGACATTTCGTGTTGCTTTTCTGTTAAAAACGGTTTTGGGGAGTTTCTAGGGTCTGGGAAACACTTCAGGCAGTTCGGCGCTCGAAACGGCTCCGGACGGATTTTCGTGCGCATCTACGGCACCTGTGCACGAAAATGTTAAGATGCGCGTTTTAGGACATTTCGAGATGCTTTTCTGTTAAAAACGGTTTTGGGGAGTTTCTAGGGTCTGGAAAACACTTCAGGCAGTTCGGCGCTCGAAACGGCTCCGGACGGATTTTCGTGCGCATCAACGGCACCTGTGCACGAAAATGTTCAGATCCGCGTTTTAGGACATTCCGAGATGCTTTTCTGTTAAAAACGGTTTTGGGGAGTTTCTAGGGTCTGGAAAACACTTCAGGCAGTTCGGCGCTCGAAACGGCTCCGGACGGATTTTCGTGCGCATCTACTGCACCTGTGCACGAAAATGTTCAGATGCGCCTTTTAGGACAATTCGATATGCTTTTCGGTTAAAAACGGTTTTGGGGAGTTTCTTGGGTCTGGGAAACACTTCAGGCAGTTCGGCGCTCGAAACGGCTCCGGACGGATTTTCTTGCGCATCTACGGCACCTGTGCACGAAAATGTTCAGATGCGCGTTTTAGGAGATTTCGAGATACTTTTCGGTTAAAAACGGTTTTGGGGAGATTCTTGGGTCTGGAAAACACTTCAGGCAGTTCGGCGCTCGAAACGGCTCCGGACGGATTTTCGTGCGCATCTACGGCACCTGTGCACGAAAATGTTCAGATGCGCGTTTTAGGAGATTTCGAGATGCTTTTCTGTTAAAAACGGTTTTGGGGAGTTTCTGGGGTCTGGGAAACACTTCAGACAGTTCGGCGCTGGAAACGGCTCCGGACGGATTTTCGTGCGCATCTACTGCACCTGTGCACGAAAATGTTCAGATGCGCGTTTTAAGACATTTCGAGATGCTTTTCTGTTAAAAACGGTTTTGGGGAGTTTCTAGGGTCTGGGAAACACTTCAGGCAGTTCGGCGCTCGAAACGGCTCCGGACGGATTTTCGTGCGCATCTACGGCACCTGTGCACGAAAATGTTGAGATGCGCGTTTTAGGACATTTCGAGATGCTTTTCTGTTAAAAACGGTTTTGGGGAGTTTCTAGGGTCTGGGAAACACTTCAGGCAGTTCGGCGCTCGAAACGGCTCCGGACGGATTTTCGTGCGCATCTACGGCACCTGTGCACGAAAATGTTGAGATGCGCGTTTTAGGACATTTCGAGATGCTTTTCTGTTAAAAACGGTTTTGAAGAGTTTCTAGGGTCTGGGCAACACTTCAGGCAGTTCGGCGCTCGAAACGGCTCCGGACGGATTTTCGTGCGCATCTACTGCACCTGTGCACGAAAATGTTCAGATGCGCGTTTTAGGACATTTCGAGATGCTTTTCTGTTAAAAACGGTTTTGGGGAGTTTCTAGGGTCTGGGAAACACTTCAGGCAGTTCGGCGCTCGAAACGGCTCCAGACGGATTTTCGTGCGCATCTACGGCACCTGTGCACGAAAATGTTCAGATGCGCGTTTTAGGACATTTCGAGATGCTTTTCTGTTAAAAACGGTTTTGGAGAGTTTCTAGGGTCTGGGCAACACTTCAGGCAGTTCGGCGCTCGAAACGGCTCCGGACGGATTTTCGTGCGCATCTACTGCACCTGTGCACGAAAATGTTCAGATGCGCGTTTTAAGACATTTCGAGATGCTTTTCTGTTAAAAACGGTTTTGGGGAGTTTCTAGGGTCTGGGAAACACTTCAGGCAGTTCGGCGCTCGAAACGGCTCCGGACGGATTTTCGTGCGCATCTACGGCACCTGTGCACGAAAATGTTCAGATGCGCGTTTTAGGACATTTCGAGATGCTTTTTGGTTAAAAACGGTTTTGGGGAGTTTCTTGGGTCTGGGAAACACTTCAGGCAGTTCGGCGCTCGAAACGGCTCCGGACGGATTTTCGTGCGCATCTACGGCACCTGTGCACGAAAATGTTCAGATGCGCGTTTTAGGAGATTTCGAGATACTTTTCGGTTAAAAACGGTTTTGGGGAGATTCTTGGGTCTGGAAAACACTTCAGGCAGTTCGGCGCTCGAAACGGCTCCGGACGGATTTTCGTGCGCATCTACGGCACCTGTGCACGAAAATGTTCAGATGCGCGTTTTAGGAGATTTCGAGATGCTTTTCTGCTAAAAACGGTTTTGGGGAGTTTCTGGGGTCTGGGAAACACTTCAGACAGTTCGGCAGTCGAAACGGCTCCGGACGGATTTTCGTGCGCATCTACTGCACCTGTGCACGAAAATGTTCAGATGCGCGTTTTAGGACATTTCGAGATGCTTTTCTGTTAAAAATGGTTTTGGGGAGTTTCTAGGGTCTGGAAAACACTTCAGGCAGTTCGGCGCTCGAAACAGCTCCGGACGGATTTTCGTGCGCATCTACGGCACCTGTGCACGAAAATGTTCAGATGCGCGTTTTAGGACATTTCGATACGCTTTTTGGTTAAAAACGGTTTTGGGGAGTTTCTTGGGTCTGGGAAACACTTCAGGCAGTTCGGCGCTCGAAACGGCTCCGGACGGATTTTCGTGCGCATCTACTGCACCTGTGCACGAAAATGTTGAGATGCGCGTTTTAGGACATTTCGAGATGCTTTTCTGTTAAAAACGGTTTTGGGGAGTTTCTAGGGTCTGGGAAACACTTCAGGCAGTTCGGCGCTCGAAACGGCTCCGGACGGATTTTCGTGCGCCTATACGGCACCTGTGCACGAAAATGTTGAGATGCGCGTTTTAGGACATTTCGAGATGCTTTTCTGTTAAAAACGGTTTTGGGGAGTTTCTAGGGTCTGGGAAACACTTCAGGCAGTTCGGCGCTCGAAACGGCTCCGGACGGATTTTCGTGCGCATCTACGGCACCTGTGCACGAAAATGTTCAGATGCGCGTTTTAGGACATTTCGAGATGCTTTTCTGTTAAAAACGGTTTTGGGGAGTTTCTATGGTCTGGGAAACACTTCAGGCAGTTCGGCGCTCGAAACGGCTCCGGACGGATTTTCGTGCGCATCTACTGCACCTGTGCACGAAAATGTTGAGATGCGCGTTTTAGGACATTTCGAGATGCTTTTCTGTTAAAAACGGTTTTGGAGAGTTTCTAGGGTCTGGGCAACACTTCAGGCAGTTCGGCGCTCGAAACGGCTCCGGACGGATTTTCGTGCGCATCTACTGCACCTGTGCACGAAAATGTTCAGATGCGCGTTTTAAGACATTTCGAGTTGCTTTTCTGTTAAAAACGGTTTTGGGGAGTTTCTAGGGTCTGGGAAACACTTCAGGCAGTTCGGCGCTCGAAACGGCTCCGGACGGATTTTCGTGCGCATCTACGGCACCTGTGCACGAAAATGTTAAGATGCGCGTTTTAGGACATTTCGAGATGCTTTTTGGTTAAAAACGGTTTTGGGGAGTTTCTTGGGTCTGGGAAACACTTCAGGCAGTTCGGCGCTCGAAACGGCTCCGGACGGATTTTCGTGCGCATCTACGGCACCTGTGCACGAAAATGTTCAGATGCGCGTTTTAGGACATTTCGAGATGCTTTTCTGTTAAAAACGGTTTTGGGGAGTTTCTAGGGTCTGGGAAACACTTCAGGCAGTTCGGCGCTCGAAACGGCTCCGGACGGATTTTCGTGCGCATCTACGGCACCTGTGCACGAAAATGTTCAGATGCGCGTTTTAGGAGATTTCGAGATGCTTTTCTGTTAAAAACGGTTTTGGGGAGTTTCTGGGGTCTGGGAAACACTTCAGACAGTTCGGCGCTCGAAACGGCTCCGGACGGATTTTCGTGCGCATCTACTGCACCTGTGCACGAAAATGTTCAGATGCGCGTTTTAGGACATTTCGAGATACTTTTCCGTTAAAAACGGTTTTGGGGAGTTTCTAGGGTCTGGGAAACACTTCAGGCAGTTCGGCGCTCGAAACGGCTCCGGACGGATTTTCGTGCGCATCTACGGCACCTGTGCACGAAAATGTTCAGATGCGCGTTTTAGGACATTTCGAGATGCTTTTCTGTTAAAAACGGTTTTGGAGAGTTTCTAGGGTCTGGGCAACACTTCAGGCAGTTCGGCGCTCGAAACGGCTCCGGACGGATTTTCGTGCGCATCTACTGCACCTGTGCACGAAAATGTTCAGATGCGCGTTTTAAGACATTTCGTGTTGCTTTTCTGTTAAAAACGGTTTTGGGGAGTTTCTAGGGTCTGGGAAACACTTCAGGCAGTTCGGCGCTCGAAACGGCTCCGGACGGATTTTCGTGCGCATCTACGGCACCTGTGCACGAAAATGTTAAGATGCGCGTTTTAGGACATTTCGAGATGCTTTTCTGTTAAAAACGGTTTTGGGGAGTTTCTAGGGTCTGGAAAACACTTCAGGCAGTTCGGCGCTCGAAACGGCTCCGGACGGATTTTCGTGCGCATCAACGGCACCTGTGCACGAAAATGTTCAGATCCGCGTTTTAGGACATTCCGAGATGCTTTTCTGTTAAAAACGGTTTTGGGGAGTTTCTAGGGTCTGGAAAACACTTCAGGCAGTTCGGCGCTCGAAACGGCTCCGGACGGATTTTCGTGCGCATCTACTGCACCTGTGCACGAAAATGTTCAGATGCGCCTTTTAGGACAATTCGATATGCTTTTCGGTTAAAAACGGTTTTGGGGAGTTTCTTGGGTCTGGGAAACACTTCAGGCAGTTCGGCGCTCGAAACGGCTCCGGACGGATTTTCGTGCGCATCTACGGCACCTGTGCACGAAAATGTTCAGATGCGCGTTTTAGGAGATTTCGAGATACTTTTCGGTTAAAAACGGTTTTGGGGAGATTCTTGGGTCTGGAAAACACTTCAGGCAGTTCGGCGCTCGAAACGGCTCCGGACGGATTTTCGTGCGCATCTACGGCACCTGTGCACGAAAATGTTCAGATGCGCGTTTTAGGAGATTTCGAGATGCTTTTCTGTTAAAAACGGTTTTGGGGAGTTTCTGGGGTCTGGGAAACACTTCAGACAGTTCGGCGCTGGAAACGGCTCCGGACGGATTTTCGTGCGCATCTACTGCACCTGTGCACGAAAATGTTCAGATGCGCGTTTTAAGACATTTCGAGATGCTTTTCTGTTAAAAACGGTTTTGGGGAGTTTCTAGGGTCTGGGAAACACTTCAGGCAGTTCGGCGCTCGAAACGGCTCCGGACGGATTTTCGTGCGCATCTACGGCACCTGTGCACGAAAATGTTGAGATGCGCGTTTTAGGACATTTCGAGATGCTTTTCTGTTAAAAACGGTTTTGGGGAGTTTCTAGGGTCTGGGAAACACTTCAGGCAGTTCGGCGCTCGAAACGGCTCCGGACGGATTTTCGTGCGCATCTACGGCACCTGTGCACGAAAATGTTGAGATGCGCGTTTTAGGACATTTCGAGATGCTTTTCTGTTAAAAACGGTTTTGAAGAGTTTCTAGGGTCTGGGCAACACTTCAGGCAGTTCGGCGCTCGAAACGGCTCCGGACGGATTTTCGTGCGCATCTACTGCACCTGTGCACGAAAATGTTCAGATGCGCGTTTTAGGACATTTCGAGATGCTTTTCTGTTAAAAACGGTTTTGGGGAGTTTCTAGGGTCTGGGAAACACTTCAGGCAGTTCGGCGCTCGAAACGGCTCCAGACGGATTTTCGTGCGCATCTACGGCACCTGTGCACGAAAATGTTCAGATGCGCGTTTTAGGACATTTCGAGATGCTTTTCTGTTAAAAACGGTTTTGGAGAGTTTCTAGGGTCTGGGCAACACTTCAGGCAGTTCGGCGCTCGAAACGGCTCCGGACGGATTTTCGTGCGCATCTACTGCACCTGTGCACGAAAATGTTCAGATGCGCGTTTTAAGACATTTCGAGATGCTTTTCTGTTAAAAACGGTTTTGGGGAGTTTCTAGGGTCTGGGAAACACTTCAGGCAGTTCGGCGCTCGAAACGGCTCCGGACGGATTTTCGTGCGCATCTACGGCACCTGTGCACGAAAATGTTCAGATGCGCGTTTTAGGACATTTCGAGATGCTTTTTGGTTAAAAACGGTTTTGGGGAGTTTCTTGGGTCTGGGAAACACTTCAGGCAGTTCGGCGCTCGAAACGGCTCCGGACGGATTTTCGTGCGCATCTACGGCACCTGTGCACGAAAATGTTCAGATGCGCGTTTTAGGAGATTTCGAGATACTTTTCGGTTAAAAACGGTTTTGGGGAGATTCTTGGGTCTGGAAAACACTTCAGGCAGTTCGGCGCTCGAAACGGCTCCGGACGGATTTTCGTGCGCATCTACGGCACCTGTGCACGAAAATGTTCAGATGCGCGTTTTAGGAGATTTCGAGATGCTTTTCTGCTAAAAACGGTTTTGGGGAGTTTCTGGGGTCTGGGAAACACTTCAGACAGTTCGGCAGTCGAAACGGCTCCGGACGGATTTTCGTGCGCATCTACTGCACCTGTGCACGAAAATGTTCAGATGCGCGTTTTAGGACATTTCGAGATGCTTTTCTGTTAAAAATGGTTTTGGGGAGTTTCTAGGGTCTGGAAAACACTTCAGGCAGTTCGGCGCTCGAAACAGCTCCGGACGGATTTTCGTGCGCATCTACGGCACCTGTGCACGAAAATGTTCAGATGCGCGTTTTAGGACATTTCGATACGCTTTTTGGTTAAAAACGGTTTTGGGGAGTTTCTTGGGTCTGGGAAACACTTCAGGCAGTTCGGCGCTCGAAACGGCTCCGGACGGATTTTCGTGCGCATCTACTGCACCTGTGCACGAAAATGTTGAGATGCGCGTTTTAGGACATTTCGAGATGCTTTTCTGTTAAAAACGGTTTTGGGGAGTTTCTAGGGTCTGGGAAACACTTCAGGCAGTTCGGCGCTCGAAACGGCTCCGGACGGATTTTCGTGCGCCTATACGGCACCTGTGCACGAAAATGTTGAGATGCGCGTTTTAGGACATTTCGAGATGCTTTTCTGTTAAAAACGGTTTTGGGGAGTTTCTAGGGTCTGGGAAACACTTCAGGCAGTTCGGCGCTCGAAACGGCTCCGGACGGATTTTCGTGCGCATCTACGGCACCTGTGCACGAAAATGTTCAGATGCGCGTTTTAGGACATTTCGAGATGCTTTTCTGTTAAAAACGGTTTTGGGGAGTTTCTATGGTCTGGGAAACACTTCAGGCAGTTCGGCGCTCGAAACGGCTCCGGACGGATTTTCGTGCGCATCTACTGCACCTGTGCACGAAAATGTTGAGATGCGCGTTTTAGGACATTTCGAGATGCTTTTCTGTTAAAAACGGTTTTGGGGAGTTTCTAGGGTCTGGGAAACACTTCAGGCAGTTCGGCGCTCGAAACGGCTCCGGACGGATTTTCGTGCGCATCTACTGCACCTGTGCACGAAAATGTTCAGATGCGCGTTTTAAGACATTTCGAGATGCTTTTCTGTTAAAAACGGTTTTGGGGAGTTTCTAGGGTCTGGGAAACACTTCAGGCAGTTCGGCGCTCGAAACGGCTCCGGACGGATTTTCGTGCGCATCTACGGCACCTGTGCACGAAAATGTTCCGATGCGCGTTTTAGGACATTTCGAGATGCTTTTCGGTTAAAAACGGTTTTGGGGAGTTTCCAGGGTCTGGAAAACACTTCAGGCAGTTCGGCGCTCGAAACGGCTCCGGACGGATTTTCGTGCGCATCTACGGCACCTGTGCACGAAAATGTTCAGATGCGCGTTTTAGGACATTTCGAGATGCTTTTCTATTAAAAACGGTTTTGGGGAGTTTCTAGGGTCTGGGAAACACTTCAGGCAGTTCGGCACTCGAAACGGCTCCGGACTGA
This sequence comes from Umbellularia californica, assembly GCA_028538565.1. Taxonomy (NCBI): domain Eukaryota; kingdom Viridiplantae; phylum Streptophyta; class Magnoliopsida; order Laurales; family Lauraceae; genus Umbellularia; species Umbellularia californica. The sequence continues at coordinate 47,608,586 of JAPQWN010000007.1, forward strand.
TTTTCGTGCGCATCTACGACACCTGTGCACGAAAATGTTCAGATGCGCGTTTTAGGACATTTCAAGATGCTTTTCTGTTAAAAACGGTTTTGGGGAGTTTCTAGGGTCTGGGAAACACTTCAGGCAGTTCGGCGCTCGAAACGGCTCCGGACGGATTTTCGTGCGCATCTACGGCACCTGTGCACGAAAATGTTCCGATGCGCGTTTTAGGACATTTCGAGATGCTTTTCGGTTAAAAACGGTTTTGGGGAGTTTCCAGGGTCTGGAAAACACTTCAGGCAGTTCGGCGCTCGAAACGGCTCCGGACGGATTTTCGTGCGCATCTACTGCACCTGTGCACGAAAATGTTCAGATGCACGTTTTAGGACATTTCGAGATGCTTTTCTGTTAAAAACGGTTTTGGGGAGTTTCTAGGGTCTGGAAAACACTTCAGGCAGTTCGGCGCTCGAAACGGCTCCGGACGGATTTTCGTGCGCATCTACTGCACCTGTGCACGAAAATGTTCAGATGCGCGTTTTAGGACATTTCGAGATGCTTTTCTGTTAAAAACGGTTTTGGGGAGTTTCTAGGGTCCGGAAAACACTTCTGGCAGTTCGGCGCTCGAAACGGCTCCGGACGGATTTTCGTGCGCATCAACAGCACCTGTGCACGAAAATGTTCAGATGCGCGTTTTAGGACATTTGGAGATGCTTTTCGGTTAAAAACGGTTTTGGGGAGTTTCTAGGGTCTGGAAAACACTTCAGGCAGTTCGGCGCTCGAAACGGCTCCGGACGGATTTTCGTGCGCATCTACTGCACCTGTGCACGAAAATGTTCAGATGCGCCTTTTAGGACAATTCGATATGCTTTTCGGTTAAAAACGGTTTTGGGGAGTTTCTTGGGTCTGGGAAACACTTCAGGCAGTTCGGCGCTCGAAACGGCTCCGGACGGATTTTCGTGCGCATCTACGGCACCTGTGCACGAAAATGTTCAGATGCGCGTTTTAGGAGATTTCGAGATGCTTTTCTGTTAAAAACGGTTTTGGGGAGTTTCTGGGGTCTGGGAAACACTTCAGACAGTTCGGCGCTCGAAACGGCTCCGGACGGATTTTCGTGCGCATCTACTGCACCTGTGCACGAAAATGTTCAGATGCGCGTTTTAGGACATTTCGAGATGCTTTTCCGTTAAAAACGGTTTTGGGGAGTTTCTAGGGTCTGGGAAACACTTCAGGCAGTTCGGCGCTCGAAACGGCTCCGGACGGATTTTCGTGCGCATCTACGGCACCTGTGCACGAAAATGTTGAGATGCGCGTTTTAGGACATTTCGAGATGCTTTTCTGTTAAAAACGGTTTTGGAGAGTTTCTAGGGTCTGGGCAACACTTCAGGCAGTTCGGCGCTCGAAACGGCTCCGGACGGATTTTCGTGCGCATCTACTGCACCTGTGCACGAAAATGTTCAGATGCGCGTTTTAAGACATTTCGAGTTGCTTTTCTGTTAAAAACGGTTTTGGGGAGTTTCTAGGGTCTGGGAAACACTTCAGGCAGTTCGGCGCTCGAAACGGCTCCGGACGGATTTTCGTGCGCATCTACGGCACCTGTGCACGAAAATGTTAAGATGCGCGTTTTAGGACATTTCGAGATGCTTTTTGGTTAAAAACGGTTTTGGGGAGTTTCTTGGGTCTGGGAAACACTTCAGACAGTTCGGCGCTCGAAACGGCTCCGGACGGATTTTCGTGCGCATCTACTGCACCTGTGCACGAAAATGTTCAGATGCGCGTTTTAGGACATTTCGAGATGCTTTTCTGTTAAAAACGGTTTTGGGGAGTTTCTAGGGTCTGGGAAACACTTCAGGCAGTTCGGCGCTCGAAACGGCTCCGGACAGATTTTCGTGCGCATCTACGGCACCTGTGCACGAAAATGTTGAGATGCGCGTTTTAGGACATTTCGATATGCTTTTCTGTTAAAAACGGTTTTGGGGAGTTTCTAGGGTCTGGGAAACACTTCAGGCAGTTCGGCGCTCGAAACGGCTCCGGACGGATTTTCGTGCGCATCTACGGCACCTGTGCACGAAAATGTTCAGATGCGCGTTTTAGGACATTTCGAGATGCTTTTCTGTTAAAAACGGTTTTGAAGAGTTTCTAGGGTCTGGGCAACACTTCAGGCAGTTCGGCGCTCGAAACGGCTCCGGACGGATTTTCGTGCGCATCAACTGCACCTGTGCACGAAAATGTTCAGATGCGCGTTTTAAGACATTTCGAGATGCTTTTCTGTTAAAAACGGTTTTGGGGAGTTTCTAGGGTCTGGGAAACACTTCAGGCAGTTCGGCGCTCGAAACGGCTCCGGACGGATTTTCGTGCGCATCTACGGCACCTGTGCACGAAAATGTTCAGATGCGCGTTTTAGGACATTTCGAGATGCGTTTTGGTTAAAAACGGTTTTGGGGAGTTTCTTGGGTCTGGGAAACACTTCAGGCAGTTCGGCGCTCGAAACGGCTCCGGACGGATTTTCGTGCGCATCTACGGCACCTGTGCACGAAAATGTTCAGATGCGCGTTTTAGGAGATTTCGAGATGCTTTTCTGTTAAAAACGGTTTTGGGGAGTTTCTGGGGTCTGGGAAACACTTCAGACAGTTCGGCGCTCGAAACGGCTCCGGACGGATTTTCGTGCGCATCTACTGCACCTGTGCACGAAAATGTTCAGATGCGCGTTTTAGGACATTTCGAGATGCTTTTCTGTTAAAAACGGTTTTGGGGAGTTTCTAGGGTCTGGGAAACACTTCAGGCAGTTCGGCGCTCGAAACGGCTCCGGACGGATTTTCGTGCGCATCTACGGCACCTGTGCACGAAAATGTTGAGATGCGCGTTTTAGGACATTTCGAGATGCTTTTCTGTTAAAAACGGTTTTGGGGAGTTTCTAGGGTCTGGGAAACACTTCAGGCAGTTCGGCGCTCGAAACGGCTCCGGACGGATTTTCGTGCGCATCTACGGCACCTGTGCACGAAAATGTTGAGATGCGCGTTTTAGGACATTTCGAGATGCTTTTCTGTTAAAAACGGTTTTGAAGAGTTTCTAGGGTCTGGGCAACACTTCAGGCAGTTCGGCGCTCGAAACGGGTCCGGACGGATTTTCGTGCGCATCTACTGCACCTGTGCACGAAAATGTTCAGATGCGCGTTTTAAGACATTTCGAGATGCTTTTCTGTTAAAAACGGTTTTGGGGAGTTTCTAGGGTCTGGGAAACACTTCAGGCAGTTCGGCGCTCGAAACGGCTCCAGACGGATTTTCGTGCGCATCTACGGCACCTGTGCACGAAAATGTTCAGATGCGCGTTTTAGGACATTTCGAGATGCTTTTCTGTTAAAAACGGTTTTGGAGAGTTTCTAGGGTCTGGGCAACACTTCAGGCAGTTCGGCGCTCGAAACGGCTCTGGACGGATTTTCGTGCGCATCTACTGCACCTGTGCACGAAAATGTTCAGATGCGCGTTTTAAGACATTTCGAGATGCTTTTCTGTTAAAAACGGTTTTGGGGAGTTTCTAGGGTCTGGGAAACACTTCAGGCAGTTCGGCGCTCGAAACGGCTCCGGACGGATTTTCGTGCGCATCTACTGCACCTGTGCACGAAAATGTTCAGATGCGCGTTTTAGGACATTTCGAGATGCTTTTCTGTTAAAAACGGTTTTGGGGAGTTTCTAGGGTCTGGGAAACACTTCAGGCAGTTCGGCGCTCGAAACGGCTCCGGACGGATTTTCGTGCGCATCTACTGCACCTGTGCACGAAAATGTTCAGATGCGCGTTTTAAGACATTTCGAGATGCTTTTCTGTTAAAAACGGTTTTGGGGAGTTTCTAGGGTCTGGGAAACACTTCAGGCAGTTCGGCGCTCGAAACGGCTCCGGACGGATTTTCGTGCGCATCTACGGCACCTGTGCACGAAAATGTTCCGATGCGCGTTTTAGGACATTTCGAGATGCTTTTCGGTTAAAAACGGTTTTGGGGAGTTTCCAGGGTCTGGAAAACACTTCAGGCAGTTCGGCGCTCGAAACGGCTCCGGACGGATTTTCGTGCGCATCTACGGCACCTGTGCACGAAAATGTTCAGATGCGCGTTTTAGGACATTTCGAGATGCTTTTCTATTAAAAACGGTTTTGGGGAGTTTCTAGGGTCTGGGAAACACTTCAGGCAGTTCGGCACTCGAAACGGCTCCGGACTGATTTTCGTGCGCATCTACGACACCTGTGCACGAAAATGTTCAGATGCGCGTTTTAGGACATTTCAAGATGCTTTTCTGTTAAAAACGGTTTTGGGGAGTTTCTAGGGTCTGGGAAACACTTCAGGCAGTTCGGCGCTCGAAACGGCTCCGGACGGATTTTCGTGCGCATCTACGGCACCTGTGCACGAAAATGTTCCGATGCGCGTTTTAGGACATTTCGAGATGCTTTTCGGTTAAAAACGGTTTTGGGGAGTTTCCAGGGTCTGGAAAACACTTCAGGCAGTTCGGCGCTCGAAACGGCTCCGGACGGATTTTCGTGCGCATCTACTGCACCTGTGCACGAAAATGTTCAGATGCACGTTTTAGGACATTTCGAGATGCTTTTCTGTTAAAAACGGTTTTGGGGAGTTTCTAGGGTCTGGAAAACACTTCAGGCAGTTCGGCGCTCGAAACGGCTCCGGACGGATTTTCGTGCGCATCTACTGCACCTGTGCACGAAAATGTTCAGATGCGCGTTTTAGGACATTTCGAGATGCTTTTCTGTTAAAAACGGTTTTGGGGAGTTTCTAGGGTCCGGAAAACACTTCTGGCAGTTCGGCGCTCGAAACGGCTCCGGACGGATTTTCGTGCGCATCAACAGCACCTGTGCACGAAAATGTTCAGATGCGCGTTTTAGGACATTTGGAGATGCTTTTCGGTTAAAAACGGTTTTGGGGAGTTTCTAGGGTCTGGAAAACACTTCAGGCAGTTCGGCGCTCGAAACGGCTCCGGACGGATTTTCGTGCGCATCTACTGCACCTGTGCACGAAAATGTTCAGATGCGCCTTTTAGGACAATTCGATATGCTTTTCGGTTAAAAACGGTTTTGGGGAGTTTCTTGGGTCTGGGAAACACTTCAGGCAGTTCGGCGCTCGAAACGGCTCCGGACGGATTTTCGTGCGCATCTACGGCACCTGTGCACGAAAATGTTCAGATGCGCGTTTTAGGAGATTTCGAGATGCTTTTCTGTTAAAAACGGTTTTGGGGAGTTTCTGGGGTCTGGGAAACACTTCAGACAGTTCGGCGCTCGAAACGGCTCCGGACGGATTTTCGTGCGCATCTACTGCACCTGTGCACGAAAATGTTCAGATGCGCGTTTTAGGACATTTCGAGATGCTTTTCCGTTAAAAACGGTTTTGGGGAGTTTCTAGGGTCTGGGAAACACTTCAGGCAGTTCGGCGCTCGAAACGGCTCCGGACGGATTTTCGTGCGCATCTACGGCACCTGTGCACGAAAATGTTGAGATGCGCGTTTTAGGACATTTCGAGATGCTTTTCTGTTAAAAACGGTTTTGGAGAGTTTCTAGGGTCTGGGCAACACTTCAGGCAGTTCGGCGCTCGAAACGGCTCCGGACGGATTTTCGTGCGCATCTACTGCACCTGTGCACGAAAATGTTCAGATGCGCGTTTTAAGACATTTCGAGTTGCTTTTCTGTTAAAAACGGTTTTGGGGAGTTTCTAGGGTCTGGGAAACACTTCAGGCAGTTCGGCGCTCGAAACGGCTCCGGACGGATTTTCGTGCGCATCTACGGCACCTGTGCACGAAAATGTTAAGATGCGCGTTTTAGGACATTTCGAGATGCTTTTTGGTTAAAAACGGTTTTGGGGAGTTTCTTGGGTCTGGGAAACACTTCAGACAGTTCGGCGCTCGAAACGGCTCCGGACGGATTTTCGTGCGCATCTACTGCACCTGTGCACGAAAATGTTCAGATGCGCGTTTTAGGACATTTCGAGATGCTTTTCTGTTAAAAACGGTTTTGGGGAGTTTCTAGGGTCTGGGAAACACTTCAGGCAGTTCGGCGCTCGAAACGGCTCCGGACAGATTTTCGTGCGCATCTACGGCACCTGTGCACGAAAATGTTGAGATGCGCGTTTTAGGACATTTCGATATGCTTTTCTGTTAAAAACGGTTTTGGGGAGTTTCTAGGGTCTGGGAAACACTTCAGGCAGTTCGGCGCTCGAAACGGCTCCGGACGGATTTTCGTGCGCATCTACGGCACCTGTGCACGAAAATGTTCAGATGCGCGTTTTAGGACATTTCGAGATGCTTTTCTGTTAAAAACGGTTTTGAAGAGTTTCTAGGGTCTGGGCAACACTTCAGGCAGTTCGGCGCTCGAAACGGCTCCGGACGGATTTTCGTGCGCATCAACTGCACCTGTGCACGAAAATGTTCAGATGCGCGTTTTAAGACATTTCGAGATGCTTTTCTGTTAAAAACGGTTTTGGGGAGTTTCTAGGGTCTGGGAAACACTTCAGGCAGTTCGGCGCTCGAAACGGCTCCGGACGGATTTTCGTGCGCATCTACGGCACCTGTGCACGAAAATGTTCAGATGCGCGTTTTAGGACATTTCGAGATGCGTTTTGGTTAAAAACGGTTTTGGGGAGTTTCTTGGGTCTGGGAAACACTTCAGGCAGTTCGGCGCTCGAAACGGCTCCGGACGGATTTTCGTGCGCATCTACGGCACCTGTGCACGAAAATGTTCAGATGCGCGTTTTAGGAGATTTCGAGATGCTTTTCTGTTAAAAACGGTTTTGGGGAGTTTCTGGGGTCTGGGAAACACTTCAGACAGTTCGGCGCTCGAAACGGCTCCGGACGGATTTTCGTGCGCATCTACTGCACCTGTGCACGAAAATGTTCAGATGCGCGTTTTAGGACATTTCGAGATGCTTTTCTGTTAAAAACGGTTTTGGGGAGTTTCTAGGGTCTGGGAAACACTTCAGGCAGTTCGGCGCTCGAAACGGCTCCGGACGGATTTTCGTGCGCATCTACGGCACCTGTGCACGAAAATGTTGAGATGCGCGTTTTAGGACATTTCGAGATGCTTTTCTGTTAAAAACGGTTTTGGGGAGTTTCTAGGGTCTGGGAAACACTTCAGGCAGTTCGGCGCTCGAAACGGCTCCGGACGGATTTTCGTGCGCATCTACGGCACCTGTGCACGAAAATGTTGAGATGCGCGTTTTAGGACATTTCGAGATGCTTTTCTGTTAAAAACGGTTTTGAAGAGTTTCTAGGGTCTGGGCAACACTTCAGGCAGTTCGGCGCTCGAAACGGGTCCGGACGGATTTTCGTGCGCATCTACTGCACCTGTGCACGAAAATGTTCAGATGCGCGTTTTAAGACATTTCGAGATGCTTTTCTGTTAAAAACGGTTTTGGGGAGTTTCTAGGGTCTGGGAAACACTTCAGGCAGTTCGGCGCTCGAAACGGCTCCAGACGGATTTTCGTGCGCATCTACGGCACCTGTGCACGAAAATGTTCAGATGCGCGTTTTAGGACATTTCGAGATGCTTTTCTGTTAAAAACGGTTTTGGAGAGTTTCTAGGGTCTGGGCAACACTTCAGGCAGTTCGGCGCTCGAAACGGCTCTGGACGGATTTTCGTGCGCATCTACTGCACCTGTGCACGAAAATGTTCAGATGCGCGTTTTAGGACATTTCGAGATGCTTTTTGGTTAAAAACGGTTTTGGGGAGTTTCTTGGGTCTGGGAAACACTTCAGGCAGTTCGGCGCTCGAAACGGCTCCGGACGGATTTTCGTGCGCATCTACGGCACCTGTACACGAAAATGTTCAGATGCGCGTTTTAGGAGATTTCGAGATACTTTTCGGTTAAAAACGGTTTTGGGGAGATTCTTGGGTCTGGAAAACACTTCAGGCAGTTCGGCGCTCGAAACGGTTCCGGACGGATTTTCGTGCGCATCTACGGCACCTGTGCACGAAAATGTTCAGATGCGCGTTTTAGGAGATTTCGAGATGCTTTTCTGCTAAAAACGGTTTTGGGGAGTTTCTGGGGTCTGGGAAACACTTCAGACAGTTCGGCAGTCGAAACGGCTCCGGACGGATTTTCATGCGCATCTACTGCACCTGTGCACGAAAATGTTCAGATGCGCGTTTTAGGACATTTCGAGATGCTTTTCTGTTAAAAACGGTTTTGGGGAGTTTCTAGGGTCTGGAAAACACTTCAGGCAGTTCGGCGCTCGAAACAGCTCCGGACGGATTTTCGTGCGCATCTACGGCACCTGTGCACGAAAATGTTCAGATGCGCGTTTTAGGACATTTCGATACGCTTTTTGTTTAAAAACGGTTTTGGGGAGTTTCTTGGGTCTGGGAAACACTTCAGGCAGTTCGGCGTTCGAAACGGCTCCGGACGGATTTTCGTGCGCATCTACTGCACCTGTGCACGAAAATGTTGAGATGCGCGTTTTAGGACATTTCGAGATGCTTTTCTGTTAAAAACGGTTTTGGGGAGTTTCTAGGGTCTGGGAAACACTTCAGGCAGTTCGGCGCTCGAAACGGCTCCGGACGGATTTTCGTACGCCTATACGGCACCTGTGCACGAAAATGTTGAGATGCGCGTTTTAGGACATTTCGAGATGCTTTTCTGTTAAAAACGGTTTTGGGGAGTTTCTAGGGTCTGGGAAACACTTCAGGCAGTTCGGCGCTCGAAACGGCTCCGGACGGATTTTCGTGCGCATCTACGGCACCTGTGCACGAAAATGTTCAGATGCGCGTTTTAGGACATTTCGAGATGCTTTTCTGTTAAAAACGGTTTTGGGGAGTTTCTAGGGTCTGGGCAACACTTCAGGCAGTTCGGCGCTCGAAACGGCTCCGGACGGATTTTCGTGCGCATCTACTGCACCTGTGCACGAAAATGTTCAGATGCGCGTTTTAAGACATTTCGAGATGCTTTTCTGTTAAAAACGGTTTTGGGGAGTTTCTAGGGTCTGGGAAACACTTCAGGCAGTTCGGCGCTCGAAACGGCTCCGGACGGATTTTCGTGCGCATCTACGGCACCTGTGCACGAAAATGTTCCGATGCGCGTTTTAGGACATTTCGAGATGCTTTTCGGTTAAAAACGGTTTTGGGGAGTTTCCAGGGTCTGGAAAACACTTCAGGCAGTTCGGCGCTCGAAACGGCTCCGGACGGATTTTCGTGCGCATCTACGGCACCTGTGCACGAAAATGTTCAGATGCGCGTTTTAGGACATTTCGAGATGCTTTTCTATTAAAAACGGTTTTGGGGAGTTTCTAGGGTCTGGGAAACACTTCAGGCAGTTCGGCGCTCGAAACGGCTCCGGACGGATTTTCGTGCGCATCTACGGCACCTGTGCACGAAAATGTTCCGATGCGCGTTTTAGGACATTTCGAGATGCTTTTCGGTTAAAAACGGTTTTGGGGAGTTTCCAGGGTCTGGAAAACACTTCAGGCAGTTCGGCGCTCGAAACGGCTCCGGACGGATTTTCGTGCGCATCTACTGCACCTGTGCACGAAAATGTTCAGATGCGCGTTTTAGGACATTTCGAGATGCTTTTCTGTTAAAAACGGTTTTGGGGAGTTTCTAGGGTCTGGAAAACACTTCAGGCAGTTCGGCGCTCTAAACGGCTCCGGACGGATTTTCGTGCGCATCTACTGCACCTGTGCACGAAAATGTTCAGATGCGCGTTTTAGGACATTTCGAGATGCTTTTCTGTTAAAAACGGTTTTGGGGAGTTTCTAGGGTCCGGAAAACACTTCTGGCAGTTCGGCGCTCGAAACGGCTCCGGACGGATTTTCGTGCGCATCAACGGCACCTGTGCACGAAAATGTTCAGATGCGCGTTTTAGGACATTTGGAGATGCTTTTCGGTTAAAAACGGTTTTGGGGAGTTTCTAGGGTCTGGAAAACACTTCAGGCAGTTCGGCGCTCGAAACGGCTCCGGACGGATTTTCGTGCGCATCAACGGCACCTGTGCACGAAAATGTTCAGATGCGCGTTTTAGGACATTTCGAGATGCTTTTCTGTTAAAAACGGTTTTGGGGAGTTTCTAGGGTCTGGAAAACACTTCAGGCAGTTCGGCGCTCGAAACGGCTCCGGACGGATTTTCGTGCGCATCTACTGCACCTGTGCACGAAAATGTTCAGATGCACCTTTTAGGACAATTCGATATGCTTTTCGGTTAAAAACGGTTTTGGGGAGTTTCTAGGGTCTGGAAAACACTTCAGGCAGTTCGGCGCTCGAAACGGCTCCGGACGGATTTTCGTGCGCACCAACGGCACCTGTGCACGAAAATGTTCAGATGCGCGTTTTAGGACATTTCGAGATGCTTTTCTGTTAAAAACGGTTTTGGGGAGTTTCTAGGGTCTGGGAAACACTTCAGGCAGTTCGGCACTCGAAACGGCTCCGGACTGATTTTCGTGCGCATCTACGACACCTGTGCACGAAAATGTTCAGATGCGCGTTTTAGGACATTTCGAGATGCTTTTCTGTTAAAAACGGTTTTGGGGAGTTTCTAGGGTCTGGGAAACACTTCAGGCAGTTCGGCGCTCGAAACGGCTCCGGACGGATTTTCGTGCGCATCTACGGCACCTGTGCACGAAAATGTTCCGATGCGCGTTTTAGGACATTTCGAGATGCTTTTCGGTTAAAAACGGTTTTGGGGAGTTTCCAGGGTCTGGAAAACACTATAGGCAGTTCGGCGCTCGAAGCGGCTCCGGACGGATTTTCGTGCGCATCTACGGCACCTATGCACGAAAATGTTCAGATGCGCGTTTTAGGACATTTCGAGATGCTTTTCTATTAAAAACGGTTTTGGGGAGTTTCTAGGGTCTGGAAAACACTTCAGGCAGTTCGGCGCTCGAAACGGCTCCGCACGGATTTTCGTGCGCATCAACGGCAGCTGTGCACGAAAATGTTCAGATTCGCGTTTTAGGACATTTTGAGATGCTTTTTTGTTAAAAACGGTTTTGGGGAGTTTCTAGGGTCTGGGAAACACTTCAGGCAGGTCGGCGCTCGAAACGGCTCCGGACGGATTTTCGTGCGCATCTACGGCACCTGTGCACGAAAATGTTCAGATGCGCGTTTTAGGACATTTCGAGATGCTTTTCTGTTAAAAACGGTTTTGGGGAGTTTCTAGGGTCTGGGAAACACTTCAGGCAGTTCGGCACTCGAAACGGCTCCGGACTGATTTTCGTGCGCATCTACGACACCTGTGCACGAAAATGTTCAGATGCGCGTTTTAGGACATTTCGAGATGCTTTTCTGTTAAAAACGTTTTTGGGGAGTTTCTAGGGTCTGGGAAACACTTCAGGCAGTTCGGCGCTCGAAACGGCTCCGGACGGATTTTCGTGCGCATCAACGGCACCTGTGCACAAAAATGTTCAGATGCGCGTTTTAGGACATTTCGAGATGCTTTTCTGTTAAAAACGGTTTTGGGGAGTTTCTAGGGTCTGGGAAACACTTCAGGCAGTTCGGCACTCGAAACGGCTCCGGACTGATTTTCGTGCGCATCTACGACACATGTGCACGAAAATGTTCAGATGCGCGTTTTAGGACATTTCGAGATGCTTTTCTGTTAAAAACGGTTTTGGGGAGTTTCTAGGGTCTGGGAAACACTTCAGGCAGTTCGGCGCTCGAAACGGCTCCGGACGGATTTTCGTGCGCATCTACGGCACCTGTGCACGAAAATGTTCAGATGCGCGTTTTTGGAGATTTCGAGATGCTTTTCTGTTAAAAACGGTTTTGGGGAGTTTCTAGGGTCTGGGAAACACTTCAGGCAGTTCGGCACTCGAAACGGCTCCGTACTGATTTTCGTGCGCATCTACGACACCTGTGCACGAAAATGTTCAGATGCGCGTTTTAGGACATTTCGAGATGCTTTTCTGTTAAAAACGGTTTTGGGGAGTTTCTAGGGTCTGGGAAACACTTCAGGCAGTTCGGCGCTCGAAACGGCTCCGGACGGATTTTCGTGCGCATCTACGGCACCTGTGCACGAAAATGTTCAGATGCCCGTTTTAGGACATTTCGAGATGCTTTTCGGTTAAAAACGGTTTTGGGGAGTTTCTAGGGTCTGGAAAACACATCAGGCAGTTCGGCGCTCGAAACGGCTCCGGACGGATTTTCGTGCGCATCAACGACACCTGTGCACGAAAATGTTCAGATGCGCGTTTTAGGACATTTCGAGATGCTTTTCTGTTAAAAACGGTTTTGGGGAGTTTCTAGGGTCTGGAAAACACTTCAGGCAGTTCGGCGCTCGAAACGGCTCCGGACGGATTTTCGTGCGCATCAACGGCACCTGTGCACGAAAATGTTCAGATGCGCGTTTTAGGACATTTCGAGATGCTTTTTTGTGAAAAACGGTTTTGGGGAGTTTCTAGGGTCTGGGAAACACTTCAGGCAGTTCGGCGCTCGAAACGGCTCCGGACGGATTTTCGTGCGCATCTACGGCACCTGTGCACGAAAATGTTGAGATGCGCGTTTTAGGACATTTCGAGATGCTTTTCTGTTAAAAACGGTTTTGAAGAGTTTCTAGGGTCTGGGCAACACTTCAGGCAGTTCGGCGCTCGAAACGGCTCCGGACGGATTTTCGTGCGCATCTACTGCACCTGTGCACGAAAATGTTCAGATGCGCGTTTTAAGACATTTCGAGATGCTTTTCTGTTAAAAACGGTTTTGGGGAGTTTCTAGGGTCTGGGAAACACTTCAGGCAGTTCGGCGCTCGAAACGGCTCCAGACGGATTTTCGTGCGCATCTACGGCACCTGTGCACGAAAATGTTCAGATGCGCGTTTTAGGACATTTCGAGATGCTTTTCTGTTAAAAACGGTTTTGGAGAGTTTCTAGGGTCTGGGCAACACTTCAGGCAGTTCGGCGCTCGAAACGGCTCTGGACGGATTTTCGTGCGCATCTACTGCACCTGTGCACGAAAATGTTCAGATGCGCGTTTTAAGACATTTCGAGATGCTTTTCTGTTAAAAACGGTTTTGGGGAGTTTCTAGGGTCTGGGAAACACTTCAGGCAGTTCGGCGCTCGAAACGGCTCCGGACGGATTTTCGTGCGCATCTACGGCACCTGTGCACGAAAATGTTCAGATGCGCGTTTTAGGACATTTCGAGATGCTTTTTGGTTAAAAACGGTTTTGGGGAGTTTCTTGGGTCTGGGAAACACTTCAGGCAGTTCGGCGCTCGAAACGGCTCCGGACGGATTTTCGTGCGCATCTACGGCACCTGTGCACGAAAATGTTCAGATGCGCGTTTTAGGAGATTTCGAGATACTTTTCGGTTAAAAACGGTTTTGGGGAGATTCTTGGGTCTGGAAAACACTTCAGGCAGTTCGGCGCTCGAAACGGTTCCGGACGGATTTTCGTGCGCATCTACGGCACCTGTGCACGAAAATGTTCAGATGCGCGTTTTAGGAGATTTCGAGATGCTTTTCTGCTAAAAACGGTTTTGGGGAGTTTCTGGGGTCTGGGAAACACTTCAGACAGTTCGGCAGTCGAAACGGCTCCGGACGGATTTTCGTACGCATCTACTGCACCTGTGCACGAAAATGTTCAGATGCGCGTTTTAGGACATTTCGAGATGCTTTTCTGTTAAAAACGGTTTTGGGGAGTTTCTAGGGTCTGGAAAACACTTCAGGCAGTTCGGCGCTCGAAACAGCTCCGGACGGATTTTCGTGCGCATCTACGGCACCTGTGCACGAAAATGTTCAGATGCGCGTTTTAGGACATTTCGATACGCTTTTTGGTTAAAAACGGTTTTGGGGAGTTTCTTGGGTCTGGGAAACACTTCAGGCAGTTCGGCGCTCGAAACGGCTCCGGACGGATTTTCGTGCGCATCTACTGCACCTGTGCACGAAAATGTTGAGATGCGCGTTTTAGGACATTTCGAGATGCTTTTCTGTTAAAAACGGTTTTGGGGAGTTTCTAGGGTCTGGGAAACACTTCAGGCAGTTCGGCGCTCGAAACGGCTCCGGACGGATTTTCGTGCGCCTATACGGCACCTGTGCACGAAAATGTTGAGATGCGCGTTTTAGGACATTTCGAGATGCTTTTCTGTTAAAAACGGTTTTGGGGAGTTTCTAGGGTCTGGGAAACACTTCAGGCAGTTCGGCGCTCGAAACGGCTCCGGACGGATTTTCGTGCGCATCTACGGCACCTGTGCACGAAAATGTTCAGATGCGCGTTTTAGGACATTTCGAGATGCTTTTCTGTTAAAAACGGTTTTGGAGAGTTTCTAGGGTCTGGGCAACACTTCAGGCAGTTCGGCGCTCGAAACGGCTCCGGACGGATTTTCGTGCGCATCTACTGCACCTGTGCACGAAAATGTTCAGATGCGCGTTTTAAGACATTTCGAGATGCTTTTCTGTTAAAAACGGTTTTGGGGAGTTTCTAGGGTCTGGGAAACACTTCAGGCAGTTCGGCGCTCGAAACGGCTCCGGACGGATTTTCGTGCGCATCTACGGCACCTGTGCACGAAAATGTTCCGATGCGCGTTTTAGGACATTTCGAGATGCTTTTCGGTTAAAAACGGTTTTGGGGAGTTTCCAGGGTCTGGAAAACACTTCAGGCAGTTCGGCGCTCGAAACGGCTCCGGACGGATTTTCGTGCGCATCTACGGCACCTGTGCACGAAAATGTTCAGATGCGCGTTTTAGGACATTTCGAGATGCTTTTCTATTAAAAACGGTTTTGGGGAGTTTCTAGGGTCTGGGAAACACTTCAGGCAGTTCGGCGCTCGAAACGGCTCCGGACGGATTTTCGTGCGCATCTACGGCACCTGTGCACGAAAATGTTCCGATGCGCGTTTTAGGACATTTCGAGATGCTTTTCGGTTAAAAACGGTTTTGGGGAGTTTCTAGGGTCTGGAAAACACTTCAGGCAGTTCGGCGCTCGAAACGGCTCCGGACGGATTTTCGTGCGCATCAACGGCACCTGTGCACGAAAATGTTCAGATGCGCGTTTTAGGACATTTCGAGATGCTTTTCTGTTAAAAACGGTTTTGGGGAGTTTCTAGGGTCTGGAAAACACTTCAGGCAGTTCGGCGCTCGAAACGGCTCCGGACGGATTTTCGTGCGCATCTACTGCACCTGTGCACGAAAATGTTCAGATGCGCCTTTTAGGACAATTCGATATGCTTTTCGGTTAAAAACGGTTTTGGGGAGTTTCTAGGGTCTGGAAAACACTTCAGGCAGTTCGGCGCTCGAAACGGCTCCGGACGGATTTTCGTGCGCACCAACGGCACCTGTGCACGAAAATGTTCAGATGCGCGTTTTAGGACATTTCGAGATGCTTTTCTGTTAAAAACGGTTTTGGGGAGTTTCTAGGGTCTGGGAAACACTTCAGGCAGTTCGGCACTCGAAACGGCTCCGGACTGATTTTCGTGCGCATCTACGGCACCTATGCACGAAAATGTTCAGATGCGCGTTTTAGGACATTTCGAGATGCTTTTCTATTAAAAACGGTTTTGGGGAGTTTCTAGGGTCTGGAAAACACTTCAGGCAGTTCGGCGCTCGAAACGGCTCCGCACGGATTTTCGTGCGCATCAACGGCAGCTGTGCACGAAAATGTTCAGATTCGCGTTTTAGGACATTTTGAGATGCTTTTTTGTTAAAAACGGTTTTGGGGAGTTTCTAGGGTCTGGGAAACACCTCAGGCAGGTCGGCGCTCGAAACGGCTCCGGACGGATTTTCGTGCGCATCTACGGCACCTGTGCACGAAAATGTTCAGATGCGCGTTTTAGGACATTTCGAGATGCTTTTCTGTTAAAAACGGTTTTGGGGAGTTTCTAGGGTCTGGGAAACACTTCAGGCAGTTCGGCACTCGAAACGGCTCCGGACTGATTTTCGTGCGCATCTACGACACCTGTGCACGAAAATGTTCAGATGCGCGTTTTAGGACATTTCGAGATGCTTTTCTGTTAAAAACGTTTTTGGGGAGTTTCTAGGGTCTGGGAAACACTTCAGGCAGTTCGGCGCTCGAAACGGCTCCGGACGGATTTTCGTGCGCATCAACGGCACCTGTGCACAAAAATGTTCAGATGCGCGTTTTAGGACATTTCGAGATGCTTTTCTGTTAAAAACGGTTTTGGGGAGTTTCTAGGGTCTGGGAAACACTTCAGGCAGTTCGGCACTCGAAACGGCTCCGGACTGATTTTCGTGCGCATCTACGACACATGTGCACGAAAATGTTCAGATGCGCGTTTTAGGACATTTCGAGATGCTTTTCTGTTAAAAACGGTTTTGGGGAGTTTCTAGGGTCTGGGAAACACTTCAGGCAGTTCGGCGCTCGAAACGGCTCCGGACGGATTTTCGTGCGCATCTACGGCACCTGTGCACGAAAATGTTCAGATGCGCGTTTTTGAAGATTTCGAGATGCTTTTCTGTTAAAAACGGTTTTGGGGAGTTTCTAGGGTCTGGGAAACACTTCAGGCAGTTCGGCACTCGAAACGGCTCCGTACTGATTTTCGTGCGCATCTACGACACCTGTGCACGAAAATGTTCAGATGCGCGTTTTAGGACATTTCGAGATGCTTTTCTGTTAAAAACGGTTTTGGGGAGTTTCTAGGGTCTGGGAAACACTTCAGGCAGTTCGGCGCTCGAAACGGCTCCGGACGGATTTTCGTGCGCATCTACGGCACCTGTGCACGAAAATGTTCAGATGCCCGTTTTAGGACATTTCGAGATGCTTTTCGGTTAAAAACGGTTTTGGGGAGTTTCTAGCGTCTGGAAAACACTTCAGGCAGTTCGGCGCTCGAAACGGCTCCGGACGGATTTTCGTGCGCATCAACGACACCTGTGCACGAAAATGTTCAGATGCGCGTTTTAGGACATTTCGAGATGCTTTTCTGTTAAAAACGGTTTTGGGGAGTTTCTAGGGTCTGGAAAACACTTCAGGCAGTTCGGCGCTCGAAACGGCTCCGGACGGATTTTCGTGCGCATCAACGGCACCTGTGCACGAAAATGTTCAGATGCGCGTTTTAGGACATTTCGAGATGCTTTTTTGTGAAAAACGGTTTTGGGGAGTTTCTAGGGTCTGCGAAACACTTCAGGCAGTTCGGCGCTCGAAACGGCTCCGGACGGATTTTCGTGCGCATCTACTGCACCTGTGCACGAAAATGTTGAGATGCGCGTTTTAGGACATTTCGAGATGCTTTTCTGTTAAAAACGGTTTTGGGGAGTTTCTAGGGTCTGGAAAACACTTCAGGCAGTTCGGCGCTCGAAACGGCTCCGGACGGATTTTCGTGCGCATCTACTGCACCTGTGCACGAAAATGTTCAGATGCGCCTTTTAGGACAATTCGATATGCTTTTCGGTTAAAAACGGTTTTGGGGAGTTTCTTGGGTCTGGGAAACACTTCAGGCAGTTCGGCGCTCGAAACGGCTCCGGACGGATTTTCGTGCGCATCTACGGCACCTGTGCACGAAAATGTTCAGATGCGCGTTTTAGGAGATTTCGAGATACTTTTCGGTTAAAAACGGTTTTGGGGAGATTCTTGGGTCTGGAAAACACTTCAGGCAGTTCGGCGCTCGAAACGGCTCCGGACGGATTTTCGTGCGCATCTACGGCACCTGTGCACGAAAATGTTCAGATGCGCGTTTTAGGAGATTTCGAGATGCTTTTCTGTTAAAAACGGTTTTGGGGAGTTTCTGGGGTCTGGGAAACACTTCAGACAGTTCGGCGCTGGAAACGGCTCCGGACGGATTTTCGTGCGCATCTACTGCACCTGTGCACGAAAATGTTCAGATGCGCGTTTTAAGACATTTCGAGATGCTTTTCTGTTAAAAACGGTTTTGGGGAGTTTCTAGGGTCTGGGAAACACTTCAGGCAGTTCGGCGCTCGAAACGGCTCCGGACGGATTTTCGTGCGCATCTACGGCACCTGTGCACGAAAATGTTGAGATGCGCGTTTTAGGACATTTCGAGATGCTTTTCTGTTAAAAACGGTTTTGGGGAGTTTCTAGGGTCTGGGAAACACTTCAGGCAGTTCGGCGCTCGAAACGGCTCCGGACGGATTTTCGTGCGCATCTACGGCACCTGTGCACGAAAATGTTGAGATGCGCGTTTTAGGACATTTCGAGATGCTTTTCTGTTAAAAACGGTTTTGAAGAGTTTCTAGGGTCTGGGCAACACTTCAGGCAGTTCGGCGCTCGAAACGGCTCCGGACGGATTTTCGTGCGCATCTACTGCACCTGTGCACGAAAATGTTCAGATGCGCGTTTTAGGACATTTCGAGATGCTTTTCTGTTAAAAACGGTTTTGGGGAGTTTCTAGGGTCTGGGAAACACTTCAGGCAGTTCGGCGCTCGAAACGGCTCCAGACGGATTTTCGTGCGCATCTACGGCACCTGTGCACGAAAATGTTCAGATGCGCGTTTTAGGACATTTCGAGATGCTTTTCTGTTAAAAACGGTTTTGGAGAGTTTCTAGGGTCTGGGCAACACTTCAGGCAGTTCGGCGCTCGAAACGGCTCCGGACGGATTTTCGTGCGCATCTACTGCACCTGTGCACGAAAATGTTCAGATGCGCGTTTTAAGACATTTCGAGATGCTTTTCTGTTAAAAACGGTTTTGGGGAGTTTCTAGGGTCTGGGAAACACTTCAGGCAGTTCGGCGCTCGAAACGGCTCCGGACGGATTTTCGTGCGCATCTACGGCACCTGTGCACGAAAATGTTCTGATGCGCGTTTTAGGACATTTCGAGATGCTTTTTGGTTAAAAACGGTTTTGGGGAGTTTCTTGGGTCTGGGAAACACTTCAGGCAGTTCGGCGCTCGAAACGGCTCCGGACGGATTTTCGTGCGCATCTACTGCACCTGTGCACGAAAATGTTCAGATGCGCGTTTTAGGAGATTTCGAGATACTTTTCGGTTAAAAACGGTTTTGGGGAGATTCTTGGGTCTGGAAAACACTTCAGGCAGTTCGGCGCTCGAAACGGCTCCGGACGGATTTTCGTGCGCATCTACGGCACCTGTGCACGAAAATGTTCAGATGCGCGTTTTAGGAGATTTCGAGATGCTTTTCTGCTAAAAACGGTTTTGGGGAGTTTCTGGGGTCTGGGAAACACTTCAAACAGTTCGGCAGTCGAAACGGCTCCGGACGGATTTTCGTGCGCATCTACTGCACCTGTGCACGAAAATGTTCAGATGCGCGTTTTAGGACATTTCGAGATGCTTTTCTGTTAAAAATGGTTTTGGGGAGTTTCTAGGGTCTGGAAAACACTTCAGGCAGTTCGGCGCTCGAAACAGCTCCGGACGGATTTTCGTGCGCATCTACGGCACCTGTGCACGAAAATGTTCAGATGCGCGTTTTAGGACATTTCGATACGCTTTTTGGTTAAAAACGGTTTTGGGGAGTTTCTTGGGTCTGGGAAACACTTCAGGCAGTTCGGCGCTCGAAACGGCTCCGGACGGATTTTCGTGCGCATCTACTGCACCTGTGCACGAAAATGTTGAGATGCGCGTTTTAGGACATTTCGAGATGCTTTTCTGTTAAAAACGGTTTTGGGGAGTTTCTAGGGTCTGGGAAACACTTCAGGCAGTTCGGCGCTCGAAACGGCTCCGGACGGATTTTCGTGCGCCTATACGGCACCTGTGCACGAAAATGTTGAGATGCGCGTTTTAGGACATTTCGAGATGCTTTTCTGTTAAAAACGGTTTTGGGGAGTTTCTAGGGTCTGGGAAACACTTCAGGCAGTTCGGCGCTCGAAACGGCTCCGGACGGATTTTCGTGCGCATCTACGGCACCTGTGCACGAAAATGTTCAGATGCACGTTTTAGGACATTTCGAGATGCTTTTCTGTTAAAAACGGTTTTGGGGAGTTTCTATGGTCTGGGAAACACTTCAGGCAGTTCGGCGCTCGAAACGGCTCCGGACGGATTTTCGTGCGCATCTACTGCACCTGTGCACGAAAATGTTGAGATGCGCGTTTTAGGACATTTCGAGATGCTTTTCTGTTAAAAACGGTTTTGGGGAGTTTCTAGGGTCTGGGAAACACTTCAGGCAGTTCGGCGCTCGAAACGGCTCCGGACGGATTTTCGTGCGCATCTACTGCACCTGTGCACGAAAATGTTGAGATGCGCGTTTTAAGACATTTCGAGATGCTTTTCTGTTAAAAACGGTTTTGGGGAGTTTCTAGGGTCTGGGAAACACTTCAGGCAGTTCGGCGCTCGAAACGGCTCCGGACGGATTTTCGTGCGCATCTACGGCACCTGTGCACGAAAATGTTCCGATGCGCGTTTTAGGACATTTCGAGATGCTTTTCGGTTAAAAACGGTTTTGGGGAGTTTCCAGGGTCTGGAAAACACTTCAGGCAGTTCGGCGCTCGAAACGGCTCCGGACGGATTTTCGTGCGCATCTACGGCACCTGTGCACGAAAATGTTCAGATGCGCGTTTTAGGACATTTCGAGATGCTTTTCTATTAAAAACGGTTTTGGGGAGTTTCTAGGGTCTGGGAAACACTTCAGGCAGTTCGGCACTCGAAACGGCTCCGGACTGATTTTCGTGCGCATCTACGACACCTGTGCACGAAAATGTTCAGATGCGCGTTTTAGGACATTTCAAGATGCTTTTCTGTTAAAAACGGTTTTGGGGAGTTTCTAGGGTCTGGGAAACACTTCAGGCAGTTCGGCGCTCGAAACGGCTCCGGACGGATTTTCGTGCGCATCTACGGCACCTGTGCACGAAAATGTTCCGATGCGCGTTTTAGGACATTTCGAGATGCTTTTCGGTTAAAAACGGTTTTGGGGAGTTTCCAGGGTCTGGAAAACACTTCAGGCAGTTCGGCGCTCGAAACGGCTCCGGACGGATTTTCGTGCGCATCTACTGCACCTGTGCACGAAAATGTTCAGATGCACGTTTTAGGACATTTCGAGATGCTTTTCTGTTAAAAACGGTTTTGGGGAGTTTCTAGGGTCTGGAAAACACTTCAGGCAGTTCGGCGCTCGAAACGGCTCCGGACGGATTTTCGTGCGCATCTACTGCACCTGTGCACGAAAATGTTCAGATGCGCGTTTTAGGACATTTCGAGATGCTTTTCTGTTAAAAACGGTTTTGGGGAGTTTCTAGGGTCCGGAAAACACTTCTGGCAGTTCGGCGCTCGAAACGGCTCCGGACGGATTTTCGTGCGCATCAACAGCACCTGTGCACGAAAATGTTCAGATGCGCGTTTTAGGACATTTGGAGATGCTTTTCGGTTAAAAACGGTTTTGGGGAGTTTCTAGGGTCTGGAAAACACTTCAGGCAGTTCGGCGCTCGAAACGGCTCCGGACGGATTTTCGTGCGCATCTACTGCACCTGTGCACGAAAATGTTCAGATGCGCCTTTTAGGACAATTCGATATGCTTTTCGGTTAAAAACGGTTTTGGGGAGTTTCTTGGGTCTGGGAAACACTTCAGGCAGTTCGGCGCTCGAAACGGCTCCGGACGGATTTTCGTGCGCATCTACGGCACCTGTGCACGAAAATGTTCAGATGCGCGTTTTAGGACATTTCGAGATGCTTTTCTGTTAAAAACGGTTTTGGGGAGTTTCTGGGGTCTGGGAAACACTTCAGACAGTTCGGCGCTCGAAACGGCTCCGGACGGATTTTCGTGCGCATCTACTGCACCTGTGCACGAAAATGTTCAGATGCGCGTTTTAGGACATTTCGAGATGCTTTTCCGTTAAAAACGGTTTTGGGGAGTTTCTAGGGTCTGGGAAACACTTCAGGCAGTTCGGCGCTCGAAACGGCTCCGGACGGATTTTCGTGCGCATCTACGGCACCTGTGCACGAAAATGTTCAGATGCGCGTTTTAGGACATTTCGAGATGCTTTTCTGTTAAAAACGGTTTTGGAGAGTTTCTAGGGTCTGGGCAACACTTCAGGCAGTTCGGCGCTCGAAACGGCTCCGGACGGATTTTCGTGCGCATCTACTGCACCTGTGCACGAAAATGTTCAGATGCGCGTTTTAAGACATTTCGAGTTGCTTTTCTGTTAAAAACGGTTTTGGGGAGTTTCTAGGGTCTGGGAAACACTTCAGGCAGTTCGGCGCTCGAAACGGCTCCGGACGGATTTTCGTGCGCATCTACGGCACCTGTGCACGAAAATGTTAAGATGCGCGTTTTAGGACATTTCGAGATGCTTTTTGGTTAAAAACGGTTTTGGGGAGTTTCTTGGGTCTGGGAAACACTTCAGGCAGTTCGGCGCTCGAAACGGCTCCGGACGGATTTTCGTGCGCATCTACGGCACCTGTGCACGAAAATGTTCAGATGCGCGTTTTAGGACATTTCGAGATGCTTTTCTGTTAAAAACGGTTTTGGGGAGTTTCTAGGGTCTGGGAAACACTTCAGGCAGTTCGGCGCTCGAAACGGCTCCGGACGGATTTTCGTGCGCATCTACGGCACCTGTGCACGAAAATGTTCAGATGCGCGTTTTAGGAGATTTCGAGATGCTTTTCTGTTAAAAACGGTTTTGGGGAGTTTCTGGGGTCTGGGAAACACTTCAGACAGTTCGGCGCTCGAAACGGCTCCGGACGGATTTTCGTGCGCATCTACTGCACCTGTGCACGAAAATGTTCAGATGCGCGTTTTAGGACATTTCGAGATACTTTTCCGTTAAAAACGGTTTTGGGGAGTTTCTAGGGTCTGGGAAACACTTCAGGCAGTTCGGCGCTCGAAACGGCTCCGGACGGATTTTCGTGCGCATCTACGGCACCTGTGCACGAAAATGTTCAGATGCGCGTTTTAGGACATTTCGAGATGCTTTTCTGTTAAAAACGGTTTTGGAGAGTTTCTAGGGTCTGGGCAACACTTCAGGCAGTTCGGCGCTCGAAACGGCTCCGGACGGATTTTCGTGCGCATCTACTGCACCTGTGCACGAAAATGTTCAGATGCGCGTTTTAAGACATTTCGTGTTGCTTTTCTGTTAAAAACGGTTTTGGGGAGTTTCTAGGGTCTGGGAAACACTTCAGGCAGTTCGGCGCTCGAAACGGCTCCGGACGGATTTTCGTGCGCATCTACGGCACCTGTGCACGAAAATGTTAAGATGCGCGTTTTAGGACATTTCGAGATGCTTTTCTGTTAAAAACGGTTTTGGGGAGTTTCTAGGGTCTGGAAAACACTTCAGGCAGTTCGGCGCTCGAAACGGCTCCGGACGGATTTTCGTGCGCATCAACGGCACCTGTGCACGAAAATGTTCAGATCCGCGTTTTAGGACATTCCGAGATGCTTTTCTGTTAAAAACGGTTTTGGGGAGTTTCTAGGGTCTGGAAAACACTTCAGGCAGTTCGGCGCTCGAAACGGCTCCGGACGGATTTTCGTGCGCATCTACTGCACCTGTGCACGAAAATGTTCAGATGCGCCTTTTAGGACAATTCGATATGCTTTTCGGTTAAAAACGGTTTTGGGGAGTTTCTTGGGTCTGGGAAACACTTCAGGCAGTTCGGCGCTCGAAACGGCTCCGGACGGATTTTCGTGCGCATCTACGGCACCTGTGCACGAAAATGTTCAGATGCGCGTTTTAGGAGATTTCGAGATACTTTTCGGTTAAAAACGGTTTTGGGGAGATTCTTGGGTCTGGAAAACACTTCAGGCAGTTCGGCGCTCGAAACGGCTCCGGACGGATTTTCGTGCGCATCTACGGCACCTGTGCACGAAAATGTTCAGATGCGCGTTTTAGGAGATTTCGAGATGCTTTTCTGTTAAAAACGGTTTTGGGGAGTTTCTGGGGTCTGGGAAACACTTCAGACAGTTCGGCGCTGGAAACGGCTCCGGACGGATTTTCGTGCGCATCTACTGCACCTGTGCACGAAAATGTTCAGATGCGCGTTTTAAGACATTTCGAGATGCTTTTCTGTTAAAAACGGTTTTGGGGAGTTTCTAGGGTCTGGGAAACACTTCAGGCAGTTCGGCGCTCGAAACGGCTCCGGACGGATTTTCGTGCGCATCTACGGCACCTGTGCACGAAAATGTTGAGATGCGCGTTTTAGGACATTTCGAGATGCTTTTCTGTTAAAAACGGTTTTGGGGAGTTTCTAGGGTCTGGGAAACACTTCAGGCAGTTCGGCGCTCGAAACGGCTCCGGACGGATTTTCGTGCGCATCTACGGCACCTGTGCACGAAAATGTTGAGATGCGCGTTTTAGGACATTTCGAGATGCTTTTCTGTTAAAAACGGTTTTGAAGAGTTTCTAGGGTCTGGGCAACACTTCAGGCAGTTCGGCGCTCGAAACGGCTCCGGACGGATTTTCGTGCGCATCTACTGCACCTGTGCACGAAAATGTTCAGATGCGCGTTTTAGGACATTTCGAGATGCTTTTCTGTTAAAAACGGTTTTGGGGAGTTTCTAGGGTCTGGGAAACACTTCAGGCAGTTCGGCGCTCGAAACGGCTCCAGACGGATTTTCGTGCGCATCTACGGCACCTGTGCACGAAAATGTTCAGATGCGCGTTTTAGGACATTTCGAGATGCTTTTCTGTTAAAAACGGTTTTGGAGAGTTTCTAGGGTCTGGGCAACACTTCAGGCAGTTCGGCGCTCGAAACGGCTCCGGACGGATTTTCGTGCGCATCTACTGCACCTGTGCACGAAAATGTTCAGATGCGCGTTTTAAGACATTTCGAGATGCTTTTCTGTTAAAAACGGTTTTGGGGAGTTTCTAGGGTCTGGGAAACACTTCAGGCAGTTCGGCGCTCGAAACGGCTCCGGACGGATTTTCGTGCGCATCTACGGCACCTGTGCACGAAAATGTTCAGATGCGCGTTTTAGGACATTTCGAGATGCTTTTTGGTTAAAAACGGTTTTGGGGAGTTTCTTGGGTCTGGGAAACACTTCAGGCAGTTCGGCGCTCGAAACGGCTCCGGACGGATTTTCGTGCGCATCTACGGCACCTGTGCACGAAAATGTTCAGATGCGCGTTTTAGGAGATTTCGAGATACTTTTCGGTTAAAAACGGTTTTGGGGAGATTCTTGGGTCTGGAAAACACTTCAGGCAGTTCGGCGCTCGAAACGGCTCCGGACGGATTTTCGTGCGCATCTACGGCACCTGTGCACGAAAATGTTCAGATGCGCGTTTTAGGAGATTTCGAGATGCTTTTCTGCTAAAAACGGTTTTGGGGAGTTTCTGGGGTCTGGGAAACACTTCAGACAGTTCGGCAGTCGAAACGGCTCCGGACGGATTTTCGTGCGCATCTACTGCACCTGTGCACGAAAATGTTCAGATGCGCGTTTTAGGACATTTCGAGATGCTTTTCTGTTAAAAATGGTTTTGGGGAGTTTCTAGGGTCTGGAAAACACTTCAGGCAGTTCGGCGCTCGAAACAGCTCCGGACGGATTTTCGTGCGCATCTACGGCACCTGTGCACGAAAATGTTCAGATGCGCGTTTTAGGACATTTCGATACGCTTTTTGGTTAAAAACGGTTTTGGGGAGTTTCTTGGGTCTGGGAAACACTTCAGGCAGTTCGGCGCTCGAAACGGCTCCGGACGGATTTTCGTGCGCATCTACTGCACCTGTGCACGAAAATGTTGAGATGCGCGTTTTAGGACATTTCGAGATGCTTTTCTGTTAAAAACGGTTTTGGGGAGTTTCTAGGGTCTGGGAAACACTTCAGGCAGTTCGGCGCTCGAAACGGCTCCGGACGGATTTTCGTGCGCCTATACGGCACCTGTGCACGAAAATGTTGAGATGCGCGTTTTAGGACATTTCGAGATGCTTTTCTGTTAAAAACGGTTTTGGGGAGTTTCTAGGGTCTGGGAAACACTTCAGGCAGTTCGGCGCTCGAAACGGCTCCGGACGGATTTTCGTGCGCATCTACGGCACCTGTGCACGAAAATGTTCAGATGCGCGTTTTAGGACATTTCGAGATGCTTTTCTGTTAAAAACGGTTTTGGGGAGTTTCTATGGTCTGGGAAACACTTCAGGCAGTTCGGCGCTCGAAACGGCTCCGGACGGATTTTCGTGCGCATCTGCTGCACCTGTGCACGAAAATGTTGAGATGCGCGTTTTAGGACATTTCGAGATGCTTTTCTGTTAAAAACGGTTTTGGGGAGTTTCTAGGGTCTGGGAAACACTTCAGGCAGTTCGGCGCTCGAAACGGCTCCGGACGGATTTTCGTGCGCATCTACTGCACCTGTGCACGAAAATGTTCAGATGCGCGTTTTAAGACATTTCGAGATGCTTTTCTGTTAAAAACGGTTTTGGGGAGTTTCTAGGGTCTGGGAAACACTTCAGGCAGTTCGGCGCTCGAAACGGCTCCGGACGGATTTTCGTGCGCATCTACGGCACCTGTGCACGAAAATGTTCCGATGCGCGTTTTAGGACATTTCGAGATGCTTTTCGGTTAAAAACGGTTTTGGGGAGTTTCCAGGGTCTGGAAAACACTTCAGGCAGTTCGGCGCTCGAAACGGCTCCGGACGGATTTTCGTGCGCATCTACGGCACCTGTGCACGAAAATGTTCAGATGCGCGTTTTAGGACATTTCGAGATGCTTTTCTATTAAAAACGGTTTTGGGGAGTTTCTAGGGTCTGGGAAACACTTCAGGCAGTTCGGCACTCGAAACGGCTCCGGACTGATTTTCGTGCGCATCTACGACACCTGTGCACGAAAATGTTCAGATGCGCGTTTTAGGACATTTCAAGATGCTTTTCTGTTAAAAACGGTTTTGGGGAGTTTCTAGGGTCTGGGAAACACTTCAGGCAGTTCGGCGCTCGAAACGGCTCCGGACGGATTTTCGTGCGCATCTACGGCACCTGTGCACGAAAATGTTCCGATGCGCGTTTTAGGACATTTCGAGATGCTTTTCGGTTAAAAACGGTTTTGGGGAGTTTCCAGGGTCTGGAAAACACTTCAGGCAGTTCGGCGCTCGAAACGGCTCCGGACGGATTTTCGTGCGCATCTACTGCACCTGTGCACGAAAATGTTCAGATGCACGTTTTAGGACATTTCGAGATGCTTTTCTGTTAAAAACGGTTTTGGGGAGTTTCTAGGGTCTGGAAAACACTTCAGGCAGTTCGGCGCTCGAAACGGCTCCGGACGGATTTTCGTGCGCATCTACTGCACCTGTGCACGAAAATGTTCAGATGCGCGTTTTAGGACATTTCGAGATGCTTTTCTGTTAAAAACGGTTTTGGGGAGTTTCTAGGGTCCGGAAAACACTTCTGGCAGTTCGGCGCTCGAAACGGCTCCGGACGGATTTTCG
Organism: Umbellularia californica; assembly: GCA_028538565.1. NCBI lineage: Eukaryota > Viridiplantae > Streptophyta > Magnoliopsida > Laurales > Lauraceae > Umbellularia > Umbellularia californica. The sequence continues at coordinate 47,635,717 of JAPQWN010000007.1, forward strand.
TGCGCATCAACAGCACCTGTGCACGAAAATGTTCAGATGCGCGTTTTAGGACATTTGGAGATGCTTTTCGGTTAAAAACGGTTTTGGGGAGTTTCTAGGGTCTGGAAAACACTTCAGGCAGTTCGGCGCTCGAAACGGCTCCGGACGGATTTTCGTGCGCATCTACTGCACCTGTGCACGAAAATGTTCAGATGCGCCTTTTAGGACAATTCGATATGCTTTTCGGTTAAAAACGGTTTTGGGGAGTTTCTTGGGTCTGGGAAACACTTCAGGCAGTTCGGCGCTCGAAACGGCTCCGGACGGATTTTCGTGCGCATCTACGGCACCTGTGCACGAAAATGTTCAGATGCGCGTTTTAGGAGATTTCGAGATGCTTTTCTGTTAAAAACGGTTTTGGGGAGTTTCTGGGGTCTGGGAAACACTACAGACAGTTCGGCGCTCGAAACGGCTCCGGACGGATTTTCGTGCGCATCTACTGCACCTGTGCACGAAAATGTTCAGATGCGCGTTTTAGGACATTTCGAGATGCTTTTCCGTTAAAAACGGTTTTGGGGAGTTTCTAGGGTCTGGGAAACACTTCAGGCAGTTCGGCGCTCGAAACGGCTCCGGACGGATTTTCGTGCGCATCTACGGCACCTGTGCACGAAAATGTTCAGATGCGCGTTTTAGGACATTTCGAGATGCTTTTCTGTTAAAAACGGTTTTGGAGAGTTTCTAGGGTCTGGGCAACACTTCAGGCAGTTCGGCGCTCGAAACGGCTCCGGACGGATTTTCGTGCGCATCTACTGCACCTGTGCACGAAAATGTTCAGATGCGCGTTTTAAGACATTTCGAGTTGCTTTTCTGTTAAAAACGGTTTTGGGGAGTTTCTAGGGTCTGGGAAACACTTCAGGCAGTTCGGCGCTCGAAACGGCTCCGGACGGATTTTCGTGCGCATCTACGGCACCTGTGCACGAAAATGTTAAGATGCGCGTTTTAGGACATTTCGAGATGCTTTTTGGTTAAAAACGGTTTTGGGGAGTTTCTTGGGTCTGGGAAACACTTCAGGCAGTTCGGCGCTCGAAACGGCTCCGGACGGATTTTCGTGCGCATCTACGGCACCTGTGCACGAAAATGTTCAGATGCGCGTTTTAGGACATTTCGAGATGCTTTTCTGTTAAAAACGGTTTTGGGGAGTTTCTAGGGTCTGGGAAACACTTCAGGCAGTTCGGCGCTCGAAACGGCTCCGGACGGATTTTCGTGCGCATCTACGGCACCTGTGCACGAAAATGTTCAGATGCGCGTTTTAGGAGATTTCGAGATGCTTTTCTGTTAAAAACGGTTTTGGGGAGTTTCTGGGGTCTGGGAAACACTTCAGACAGTTCGGCGCTCGAAACGGCTCCGGACGGATTTTCGTGCGCATCTACTGCACCTGTGCACGAAAATGTTCAGATGCGCGTTTTAGGACATTTCGAGATACTTTTCCGTTAAAAACGGTTTTGGGGAGTTTCTAGGGTCTGGGAAACACTTCAGGCAGTTCGGCGCTCGAAACGGCTCCGGACGGATTTTCGTGCGCATCTACGGCACCTGTGCACGAAAATGTTCAGATGCGCGTTTTAGGACATTTCGAGATGCTTTTCTGTTAAAAACGGTTTTGGAGAGTTTCTAGGGTCTGGGCAACACTTCAGGCAGTTCGGCGCTCGAAACGGCTCCGGACGGATTTTCGTGCGCATCTACTGCACCTGTGCACGAAAATGTTCAGATGCGCGTTTTAAGACATTTCGTGTTGCTTTTCTGTTAAAAACGGTTTTGGGGAGTTTCTAGGGTCTGGGAAACACTTCAGGCAGTTCGGCGCTCGAAACGGCTCCGGACGGATTTTCGTGCGCATCTACGGCACCTGTGCACGAAAATGTTAAGATGCGCGTTTTAGGACATTTCGAGATGCTTTTCTGTTAAAAACGGTTTTGGGGAGTTTCTAGGGTCTGGAAAACACTTCAGGCAGTTCGGCGCTCGAAACGGCTCCGGACGGATTTTCGTGCGCATCAACGGCACCTGTGCACGAAAATGTTCAGATCCGCGTTTTAGGACATTCCGAGATGCTTTTCTGTTAAAAACGGTTTTGGGGAGTTTCTAGGGTCTGGAAAACACTTCAGGCAGTTCGGCGCTCGAAACGGCTCCGGACGGATTTTCGTGCGCATCTACTGCACCTGTGCACGAAAATGTTCAGATGCGCCTTTTAGGACAATTCGATATGCTTTTCGGTTAAAAACGGTTTTGGGGAGTTTCTTGGGTCTGGGAAACACTTCAGGCAGTTCGGCGCTCGAAACGGCTCCGGACGGATTTTCGTGCGCATCTACGGCACCTGTGCACGAAAATGTTCAGATGCGCGTTTTAGGAGATTTCGAGATACTTTTCGGTTAAAAACGGTTTTGGGGAGATTCTTGGGTCTGGAAAACACTTCAGGCAGTTCGGCGCTCGAAACGGCTCCGGACGGATTTTCGTGCGCATCTACGGCACCTGTGCACGAAAATGTTCAGATGCGCGTTTTAGGAGATTTCGAGATGCTTTTCTGTTAAAAACGGTTTTGGGGAGTTTCTGGGGTCTGGGAAACACTTCAGACAGTTCGGCGCTGGAAACGGCTCCGGACGGATTTTCGTGCGCATCTACTGCACCTGTGCACGAAAATGTTCAGATGCGCGTTTTAAGACATTTCGAGATGCTTTTCTGTTAAAAACGGTTTTGGGGAGTTTCTAGGGTCTGGGAAACACTTCAGGCAGTTCGGCGCTCGAAACGGCTCCGGACGGATTTTCGTGCGCATCTACGGCACCTGTGCACGAAAATGTTGAGATGCGCGTTTTAGGACATTTCGAGATGCTTTTCTGTTAAAAACGGTTTTGGGGAGTTTCTAGGGTCTGGGAAACACTTCAGGCAGTTCGGCGCTCGAAACGGCTCCGGACGGATTTTCGTGCGCATCTACGGCACCTGTGCACGAAAATGTTGAGATGCGCGTTTTAGGACATTTCGAGATGCTTTTCTGTTAAAAACGGTTTTGAAGAGTTTCTAGGGTCTGGGCAACACTTCAGCCAGTTCGGCGCTCGAAACGGCTCCGGACGGATTTTCGTGCGCATCTACTGCACCTGTGCACGAAAATGTTCAGATGCGCGTTTTAGGACATTTCGAGATGCTTTTCTGTTAAAAACGGTTTTGGGGAGTTTCTAGGGTCTGGGAAACACTTCAGGCAGTTCGGCGCTCGAAACGGCTCCAGACGGATTTTCGTGCGCATCTACGGCACCTGTGCACGAAAATGTTCAGATGCGCGTTTTAGGACATTTCGAGATGCTTTTCTGTTAAAAACGGTTTTGGAGAGTTTCTAGGGTCTGGGCAACACTTCAGGCAGTTCGGCGCTCGAAACGGCTCCGGACGGATTTTCGTGCGCATCTACTGCACCTGTGCACGAAAATGTTCAGATGCGCGTTTTAAGACATTTCGAGATGCTTTTCTGTTAAAAACGGTTTTGGGGAGTTTCTAGGGTCTGGGAAACACTTCAGGCAGTTCGGCGCTCGAAACGGCTCCGGACGGATTTTCGTGCGCATCTACGGCACCTGTGCACGAAAATGTTCAGATGCCCGTTTTAGGACATTTCGAGATGCTTTTCGGTTAAAAACGGTTTTGGGGAGTTTCTAGGGTCTGGAAAACACTTCAGGCAGTTCGGCGCTCGAAACGGCTCCGGACGGATTTTCGTGCGCATCAACGACACCTGTGCACGAAAATGTTCAGATGCGCGTTTTAGGACATTTCGAGATGCTTTTCTGTTAAAAACGGTTTTGGGGAGATTCTTGGGTCTGGAAAACACTTCAGGCAGTTCGGCGCTCGAAACGGCTCCGGACGGATTTTCGTGCGCATCTACGGCACCTGTGCACGAAAATGTTCAGATGCGCGTTTTAGGAGATTTCGAGATGCTTTTCTGCTAAAAACGGTTTTGGGGAGTTTCTGGGGTCTGGGAAACACTTCAGACAGTTCGGCAGTCGAAACGGCTCCGGACGGATTTTCGTGCGCATCTACTGCACCTGTGCACGAAAATGATCAGATGCGCGTTTTAGGACATTTCGAGATGCTTTTCTGTTAAAAATGGTTTTGGGGAGTTTCTAGGGTCTGGAAAACACTTCAGGCAGTTCGGCGCTCGAAACAGCTCCGGACGGATTTTCGTGCGCATCTACGGCACCTGTGCACGAAAATGTTCAGATGCGCGTTTTAGGACATTTCGATACGCTTTTTGGTTAAAAACGGTTTTGGGGAGTTTCTTGGGTCTGGGAAACACTTCAGGCAGTTCGGCGCTCGAAACGGCTCCGGACGGATTTTCGTGCGCATCTACTGCACCTGTGCACGAAAATGTTGAGATGCGCGTTTTAGGACATTTCGAGATGCTTTTCTGTTAAAAACGGTTTTGGGGAGTTTCTAGGGTCTGGGAAACACTTCAGGCAGTTCGGCGCTCGAAACGGCTCCGGACGGATTTTCGTGCGCCTATACGGCACCTGTGCACGAAAATGTTGAGATGCGCGTTTTAGGACATTTCGAGATGCTTTTCTGTTAAAAACGGTTTTGGGGAGTTTCTAGGGTCTGGGAAACACTTCAGGCAGTTCGGCGCTCGAAACGGCTCCGGACGGATTTTCGTGCGCATCTACGGCACCTGTGCACGAAAATGTTCAGATGCGCGTTTTAGGACATTTCGAGATGCTTTTCTATTAAAAACGGTTTTGGGGAGTTTCTATGGTCTGGGAAACACTTCAGGCAGTTCGGCGCTCGAAACGGCTCCGGACGGATTTTCGTGCGCATCTACTGCACCTGTGCACGAAAATGTTGAGATGCGCGTTTTAGGACATTTCGAGATGCTTTTCTGTTAAAAACGGTTTTGGGGAGTTTCTAGGGTCTGGGAAACACTTCAGGCAGTTCGGCGCTCGAAACGGCTCCGGACGGATTTTCGTGCGCATCTACTGCACCTGTGCACGAAAATGTTCAGATGCGCGTTTTAAGACATTTCGAGATGCTTTTCTGTTAAAAACGGTTTTGGGGAGTTTCTAGGGTCTGGGAAACACTTCAGGCAGTTCGGCGCTCGAAACGGCTCCGGACGGATTTTCGTGCGCATCTACGGCACCTGTGCACGAAAATGTTCCGATGCGCGTTTTAGGACATTTCGAGATGCTTTTCGGTTAAAAACGGTTTTGGGGAGTTTCCAGGGTCTGGAAAACACTTCAGGCAGTTCGGCGCTCGAAACGGCTCCGGACGGATTTTCGTGCGCATCTACGGCACCTGTGCACGAAAATGTTCAGATGCGCGTTTTAGGACATTTCGAGATGCTTTTCTATTAAAAACGGTTTTGGGGAGTTTCTAGGGTCTGGGAAACACTTCAGGCAGTTCGGCACTCGAAACGGCTCCGGACTGATTTTCGTGCGCATCTACGACACCTGTGCACGAAAATGTTCAGATGCGCGTTTTAGGACATTTCAAGATGCTTTTCTGTTAAAAACGGTTTTGGGGAGTTTCTAGGGTCTGGGAAACACTTCAGGCAGTTCGGCGCTCGAAACGGCTCCGGACGGATTTTCGTGCGCATCTACGGCACCTGTGCACGAAAATGTTCCGATGCGCGTTTTAGGACATTTCGAGATGCTTTTCGGTTAAAAACGGTTTTGGGGAGTTTCCAGGGTCTGGAAAACACTTCAGGCAGTTCGGCGCTCGAAACGGCTCCGGACGGATTTTCGTGCGCATCTACTGCACCTGTGCACGAAAATGTTCAGATGCACGTTTTAGGACATTTCGAGATGCTTTTCTGTTAAAAACGGTTTTGGGGAGTTTCTAGGGTCTGGAAAACACTTCAGGCAGTTCGGCGCTCGAAACGGCTCCGGACGGATTTTCGTGCGCATCTACTGCACCTGTGCACGAAAATGTTCAGATGCGCGTTTTAGGACATTTCGAGATGCTTTTCTGTTAAAAACGGTTTTGGGGAGTTTCTAGGGTCCGGAAAACACTTCTGGCAGTTCGGCGCTCGAAACGGCTCCGGACGGATTTTCGTGCGCATCAACAGCACCTGTGCACGAAAATGTTCAGATGCGCGTTTTAGGACATTTGGAGATGCTTTTCGGTTAAAAACGGTTTTGGGGAGTTTCTAGGGTCTGGAAAACACTTCAGGCAGTTCGGCGCTCGAAACGGCTCCGGACGGATTTTCGTGCGCATCTACTGCACCTGTGCACGAAAATGTTCAGATGCGCCTTTTAGGACAATTCGATATGCTTTTCGGTTAAAAACGGTTTTGGGGAGTTTCTTGGGTCTGGGAAACACTTCAGGCAGTTCGGCGCTCGAAACGGCTCCGGACGGATTTTCGTGCGCATCTACGGCACCTGTGCACGAAAATGTTCAGATGCGCGTTTTAGGAGATTTCGAGATGCTTTTCTGTTAAAAACGGTTTTGGGGAGTTTCTGGGGTCTGGGAAACACTTCAGACAGTTCGGCGCTCGAAACGGCTCCGGACGGATTTTCGTGCGCATCTACTGCACCTGTGCACGAAAATGTTCAGATGCGCGTTTTAGGACATTTCGAGATGCTTTTCTGTTAAAAACGGTTTTGGGGAGTTTCTTGGGTCTGTAAAACACTTCAGGCAGTTCGGCGCTCGAAACGGCTCCGGACGGATTTTCGTGCGCATCTACGGCACCTGTGCACGAAAATGTTCAGATGCGCGTTTTAGGACATTTCGAGATGCTTTTCTGTTAAAAACGGTTTTGGGGAGTTTCTAGGGTCTGGGAAACACTTCAGGCAGTTCGGCGCTCGAAACGGCTACGGACGGATTTTCGTGCGCATCTACTGCACCTGTGCACGAAAATGTTCAGATGCGCGTTTTAGGACATTTCGAGATGCTTTTCTGTTAAAAACGGTTTTGGGGAGTTTCTAGGGTCTGTAAAACACTTCAGGCAGTTCGGCGCTCGAAACGGCTCCGGACGGATTTTCGTGCGCATCTACGGCACCTGTGCACGAAAATGTTCAGATGCGCGTTTTAGGACATTTCGAGATGCTTTTCTGTTAAAAACGGTTTTGGGGAGTTTCTAGGGTCTGGGAAACACTTCAGGCAGTTCGGCGCTCGAAACGGCTCCAGACGGATTTTCGTGCGCATCTACGGCACCTGTGCACGAAAATGTTCAGATGCGCGTTTTAGGACATTTCGAGATGCTTTTCTGTTAAAAACGGTTTTGGGGAGTTTCTAGGGTCTGGGAAACACTTCAGGCAGTTCGGCGCTCGAAACGGCTCCGGACGGATTTTCGTGCGCATCTACGGCACCTGTGCACGAAAATGTTCAGATGCGCGTTTTAGGACATTTCGAGATGCTTTTCTGTTAAAAACGGTTTTGGAGAGTTTCTAGGGTCTGGGCAACACTTCAGGCAGTTCGGCGCTCGAAACGGCTCCGGACGGATTTTCGTGCGCATCTACTGCACCTGTGCACGAAAATGTTCAGATGCGCGTTTTAAGACATTTCGTGTTGCTTTTCTGTTAAAAACGGTTTTGGGGAGTTTCTAGGGTCTGGGAAACACTTCAGGCAGTTCGGCGCTCGAAACGGCTCCGGACGGATTTTCGTGCGCATCTACGGCACCTGTGCACGAAAATGTTAAGATGCGCGTTTTAGGACATTTCGAGATGCTTTTCTGTTAAAAACGGTTTTGGGGAGTTTCTAGGGTCTGGAAAACACTTCAGGCAGTTCGGCGCTCGAAACGGCTCCGGACGGATTTTCGTGCGCATCAACGGCACCTGTGCACGAAAATGTTCAGATCCGCGTTTTAGGACATTCCGAGATGCTTTTCTGTTAAAAACGGTTTTGGGGAGTTTCTAGGGTCTGGAAAACACTTCAGGCAGTTCGGCGCTCGAAACGGCTCCGGACGGATTTTCGTGCGCATCTACTGCACCTGTGCACGAAAATGTTCAGATGCGCCTTTTAGGACAATTCGATATGCTTTTCGGTTAAAAACGGTTTTGGGGAGTTTCTTGGGTCTGGGAAACACTTCAGGCAGTTCGGCGCTCGAAACGGCTCCGGACGGATTTTCGTGCGCATCTACGGCACCTGTGCACGAAAATGTTCAGATGCGCGTTTTAGGAGATTTCGAGATACTTTTCGGTTAAAAACGGTTTTGGGGAGATTCTTGGGTCTGGAAAACACTTCAGGCAGTTCGGCGCTCGAAACGGCTCCGGACGGATTTTCGTGCGCATCTACGGCACCTGTGCACGAAAATGTTCAGATGCGCGTTTTAGGAGATTTCGAGATGCTTTTCTGTTAAAAACGGTTTTGGGGAGTTTCTGGGGTCTGGGAAACACTTCAGACAGTTCGGCGCTGGAAACGGCTCCGGACGGATTTTCGTGCGCATCTACTGCACCTGTGCACGAAAATGTTCAGATGCGCGTTTTAAGACATTTCGAGATGCTTTTCTGTTAAAAACGGTTTTGGGGAGTTTCTAGGGTCTGGGAAACACTTCAGGCAGTTCGGCGCTCGAAACGGCTCCGGACGGATTTTCGTGCGCATCTACGGCACCTGTGCACGAAAATGTTGAGATGCGCGTTTTAGGACATTTCGAGATGCTTTTCTGTTAAAAACGGTTTTGGGGAGTTTCTAGGGTCTGGGAAACACTTCAGGCAGTTCGGCGCTCGAAACGGCTCCGGACGGATTTTCGTGCGCATCTACGGCACCTGTGCACGAAAATGTTGAGATGCGCGTTTTAGGACATTTCGAGATGCTTTTCTGTTAAAAACGGTTTTGAAGAGTTTCTAGGGTCTGGGCAACACTTCAGGCAGTTCGGCGCTCGAAACGGCTCCGGACGGATTTTCGTGCGCATCTACTGCACCTGTGCACGAAAATGTTCAGATGCGCGTTTTAGGACATTTCGAGATGCTTTTCTGTTAAAAACGGTTTTGGGGAGTTTCTAGGGTCTGGGAAACACTTCAGGCAGTTCGGCGCTCGAAACGGCTCCAGACGGATTTTCGTGCGCATCTACGGCACCTGTGCACGAAAATGTTCAGATGCGCGTTTTAGGACATTTCGAGATGCTTTTCTGTTAAAAACGGTTTTGGAGAGTTTCTAGGGTCTGGGCAACACTTCAGGCAGTTCGGCGCTCGAAACGGCTCCGGACGGATTTTCGTGCGCATCTACTGCACCTGTGCACGAAAATGTTCAGATGCGCGTTTTAAGACATTTCGAGATGCTTTTCTGTTAAAAACGGTTTTGGGGAGTTTCTAGGGTCTGGGAAACACTTCAGGCAGTTCGCCGCTCGAAACGGCTCCGGACGGATTTTCGTGCGCATCTACGGCACCTGTGCACGAAAATGTTCAGATGCCCGTTTTAGGACATTTCGAGATGCTTTTCGGTTAAAAACGGTTTTGGGGAGTTTCTAGGGTCTGGAAAACACTTCAGGCAGTTCGGCGCTCGAAACGGCTCCGGACGGATTTTCGTGCGCATCAACGACACCTGTGCACGAAAATGTTCAGATGCGCGTTTTAGGACATTTCGAGATGCTTTTCTGTTAAAAACGGTTTTGGGGAGATTCTTGGGTCTGGAAAACACTTCAGGCAGTTCGGCGCTCGAAACGGCTCCGGACGGATTTTCGTGCGCATCTACGGCACCTGTGCACGAAAATGTTCAGATGCGCGTTTTAGGAGATTTCGAGATGCTTTTCTGCTAAAAACGGTTTTGGGGAGTTTCTGGGGTCTGGGAAACACTTCAGACAGTTCGGCAGTCGAAACGGCTCCGGACGGATTTTCGTGCGCATCTACTGCACCTGTGCACGAAAATGTTCAGATGCGCGTTTTAGGACATTTCGAGATGCTTTTCTGTTAAAAATGGTTTTGGGGAGTTTCTAGGGTCTGGAAAACACTTCAGGCAGTTCGGCGCTCGAAACAGCTCCGGACGGATTTTCGTGCGCATCTACGGCACCTGTGCACGAAAATGTTCAGATGCGCGTTTTAGGACATTTCGATACGCTTTTTGGTTAAAAACGGTTTTGGGGAGTTTCTTGGGTCTGGGAAACACTTCAGGCAGTTCGGCGCTCGAAACGGCTCCGGACGGATTTTCGTGCGCATCTACTGCACCTGTGCACGAAAATGTTGAGATGCGCGTTTTAGGACATTTCGAGATGCTTTTCTGTTAAAAACGGTTTTGGGGAGTTTCTAGGGTCTGGGAAACACTTCAGGCAGTTCGGCGCTCGAAACGGCTCCGGACGGATTTTCGTGCGCCTATACGGCACCTGTGCACGAAAATGTTGAGATGCGCGTTTTAGGACATTTCGAGATGCTTTTCTGTTAAAAACGGTTTTGGGGAGTTTCTAGGGTCTGGGAAACACTTCAGGCAGTTCGGCGCTCGAAACGGCTCCGGACGGATTTTCGTGCGCATCTACGGCACCTGTGCACGAAAATGTTCAGATGCGCGTTTTAGGACATTTCGAGATGCTTTTCTGTTAAAAACGGTTTTGGGGAGTTTCTATGGTCTGGGAAACACTTCAGGCAGTTCGGCGCTCGAAACGGCTCCGGACGGATTTTCGTGCGCATCTACTGCACCTGTGCACGAAAATGTTGAGATGCGCGTTTTAGGACATTTCGAGATGCTTTTCTGTTAAAAACGGTTTTGGGGAGTTTCTAGGGTCTGGGAAACACTTCAGGCAGTTCGGCGCTCGAAACGGCTCCGGACGGATTTTCGTGCGCATCTACTGCACCTGTGCACGAAAATGTTCAGATGCGCGTTTTAAGACATTTCGAGATGCTTTTCTGTTAAAAACGGTTTTGGGGAGTTTCTAGGGTCTGGGAAACACTTCAGGCAGTTCGGCGCTCGAAACGGCTCCGGACGGATTTTCGTGCGCATCTACGGCACCTGTGCACGAAAATGTTCCGATGCGCGTTTTAGGACATTTCGAGATGCTTTTCGGTTAAAAACGGTTTTGGGGAGTTTCCAGGGTCTGGAAAACACTTCAGGCAGTTCGGCGCTCGAAACGGCTCCGGACGGATTTTCGTGCGCATCTACGGCACCTGTGCACGAAAATGTTCAGATGCGCGTTTTAGGACATTTCGAGATGCTTTTCTATTAAAAACGGTTTTGGGGAGTTTCTAGGGTCTGGGAAACACTTCAGGCAGTTCGGCACTCGAAACGGCTCCGGACTGATTTTCGTGCGCATCTACGACACCTGTGCACGAAAATGTTCAGATGCGCGTTTTAGGACATTTCAAGATGCTTTTCTGTTAAAAACGGTTTTGGGGAGTTTCTAGGGTCTGGGAAACACTTCAGGCAGTTCGGCGCTCGAAACGGCTCCGGACGGATTTTCGTGCGCATCTACGGCACCTGTGCACGAAAATGTTCCGATGCGCGTTTTAGGACATTTCGAGATGCTTTTCGGTTAAAAACGGTTTTGGGGAGTTTCCAGGGTCTGGAAAACACTTCAGGCAGTTCGGCGCTCGAAACGGCTCCGGACGGATTTTCGTGCGCATCTACTGCACCTGTGCACGAAAATGTTCAGATGCACGTTTTAGGACATTTCGAGATGCTTTTCTGTTAAAAACGGTTTTGGGGAGTTTCTAGGGTCTGGAAAACACTTCAGGCAGTTCGGCGCTCGAAACGGCTCCGGACGGATTTTCGTGCGCATCTACTGCACCTGTGCACGAAAATGTTCAGATGCGCGTTTTAGGACATTTCGAGATGCTTTTCTGTTAAAAACGGTTTTGGGGAGTTTCTAGGGTCCGGAAAACACTTCTGGCAGTTCGGCGCTCGAAACGGCTCCGGACGGATTTTCGTGCGCATCAACAGCACCTGTGCACGAAAATGTTCAGATGCGCGTTTTAGGACATTTGGAGATGCTTTTCGGTTAAAAACGGTTTTGGGGAGTTTCTAGGGTCTGGAAAACACTTCAGGCAGTTCGGCGCTCGAAACGGCTCCGGACGGATTTTCGTGCGCATCTACTGCACCTGTGCACGAAAATGTTCAGATGCGCCTTTTAGGACAATTCGATATGCTTTTCGGTTAAAAACGGTTTTGGGGAGTTTCTTGGGTCTGGGAAACACTTCAGGCAGTTCGGCGCTCGAAACGGCTCCGGACGGATTTTCGTGCGCATCTACGGCACCTGTGCACGAAAATGTTCAGATGCGCGTTTTAGGAGATTTCGAGATGCTTTTCTGTTAAAAACGGTTTTGGGGAGTTTCTGGGGTCTGGGAAACACTTCAGACAGTTCGGCGCTCGAAACGGCTCCGGACGGATTTTCGTGCGCATCTACTGCACCTGTGCACGAAAATGTTCAGATGCGCGTTTTAGGACATTTCGAGATGCTTTTCCGTTAAAAACGGTTTTGGGGAGTTTCTAGGGTCTGGGAAACACTTCAGGCAGTTCGGCGCTCGAAACGGCTCCGGACGGATTTTCGTGCGCATCTACGGCACCTGTGCACGAAAATGTTGAGATGCGCGTTTTAGGACATTTCGAGATGCTTTTCTGTTAAAAACGGTTTTGGAGAGTTTCTAGGGTCTGGGCAACACTTCAGGCAGTTCGGCGCTCGAAACGGCTCCGGACGGATTTTCGTGCGCATCTACTGCACCTGTGCACGAAAATGTTCAGATGCGCGTTTTAAGACATTTCGAGTTGCTTTTCTGTTAAAAACGGTTTTGGGGAGTTTCTAGGGTCTGGGAAACACTTCAGGCAGTTCGGCGCTCGAAACGGCTCCGGACGGATTTTCGTGCGCATCTACGGCACCTGTGCACGAAAATGTTAAGATGCGCGTTTTAGGACATTTCGAGATGCTTTTTGGTTAAAAACGGTTTTGGGGAGTTTCTTGGGTCTGGGAAACACTTCAGACAGTTCGGCGCTCGAAACGGCTCCGGACGGATTTTCGTGCGCATCTACTGCACCTGTGCACGAAAATGTTCAGATGCGCGTTTTAGGACATTTCGAGATGCTTTTCTGTTAAAAACGGTTTTGGGGAGTTTCTAGGGTCTGGGAAACACTTCAGGCAGTTCGGCGCTCGAAACGGCTCCGGACAGATTTTCGTGCGCATCTACGGCACCTGTGCACGAAAATGTTGAGATGCGCGTTTTAGGACATTTCGATATGCTTTTCTGTTAAAAACGGTTTTGGGGAGTTTCTAGGGTCTGGGAAACACTTCAGGCAGTTCGGCGCTCGAAACGGCTCCGGACGGATTTTCGTGCGCATCTACGGCACCTGTGCACGAAAATGTTCAGATGCGCGTTTTAGGACATTTCGAGATGCTTTTCTGTTAAAAACGGTTTTGAAGAGTTTCTAGGGTCTGGGCAACACTTCAGGCAGTTCGGCGCTCGAAACGGCTCCGGACGGATTTTCGTGCGCATCAACTGCACCTGTGCACGAAAATGTTCAGATGCGCGTTTTAAGACATTTCGAGATGCTTTTCTGTTAAAAACGGTTTTGGGGAGTTTCTAGGGTCTGGGAAACACTTCAGGCAGTTCGGCGCTCGAAACGGCTCCGGACGGATTTTCGTGCGCATCTACGGCACCTGTGCACGAAAATGTTCAGATGCGCGTTTTAGGACATTTCGAGATGCGTTTTGGTTAAAAACGGTTTTGGGGAGTTTCTTGGGTCTGGGAAACACTTCAGGCAGTTCGGCGCTCGAAACGGCTCCGGACGGATTTTCGTGCGCATCTACGGCACCTGTGCACGAAAATGTTCAGATGCGCGTTTTAGGAGATTTCGAGATGCTTTTCTGTTAAAAACGGTTTTGGGGAGTTTCTGGGGTCTGGGAAACACTTCAGACAGTTCGGCGCTCGAAACGGCTCCGGACGGATTTTCGTGCGCATCTACTGCACCTGTGCACGAAAATGTTCAGATGCGCGTTTTAGGACATTTCGAGATGCTTTTCTGTTAAAAACGGTTTTGGGGAGTTTCTAGGGTCTGGGAAACACTTCAGGCAGTTCGGCGCTCGAAACGGCTCCGGACGGATTTTCGTGCGCATCTACGGCACCTGTGCACGAAAATGTTGAGATGCGCGTTTTAGGACATTTCGAGATGCTTTTCTGTTAAAAACGGTTTTGGGGAGTTTCTAGGGTCTGGGAAACACTTCAGGCAGTTCGGCGCTCGAAACGGCTCCGGACGGATTTTCGTGCGCATCTACGGCACCTGTGCACGAAAATGTTGAGATGCGCGTTTTAGGACATTTCGAGATGCTTTTCTGTTAAAAACGGTTTTGAAGAGTTTCTAGGGTCTGGGCAACACTTCAGGCAGTTCGGCGCTCGAAACGGCTCCGGACGGATTTTCGTGCGCATCTACTGCACCTGTGCACGAAAATGTTCAGATGCGCGTTTTAAGACATTTCGAGATGCTTTTCTGTTAAAAACGGTTTTGGGGAGTTTCTAGGGTCTGGGAAACACTTCAGGCAGTTCGGCGCTCGAAACGGCTCCAGACGGATTTTCGTGCGCATCTACGGCACCTGTGCACGAAAATGTTCAGATGCGCGTTTTAGGACATTTCGAGATGCTTTTCTGTTAAAAACGGTTTTGGAGAGTTTCTAGGGTCTGGGCAACACTTCAGGCAGTTCGGCGCTCGAAACGGCTCTGGACGGATTTTCGTGCGCATCTACTGCACCTGTGCACGAAAATGTTCAGATGCGCGTTTTAAGACATTTCGAGATGCTTTTCTGTTAAAAACGGTTTTGGGGAGTTTCTAGGGTCTGGGAAACACTTCAGGCAGTTCGGCGCTCGAAACGGCTCCGGACGGATTTTCGTGCGCATCTACGGCACCTGTGCACGAAAATGTTCAGATGCGCGTTTTAGGACATTTCGAGATGCTTTTTGGTTAAAAACGGTTTTGGGGAGTTTCTTGGGTCTGGGAAACACTTCAGGCAGTTCGGCGCTCGAAACGGCTCCGGACGGATTTTCGTGCGCATCTACGGCACCTGTACACGAAAATGTTCAGATGCGCGTTTTAGGAGATTTCGAGATACTTTTCGGTTAAAAACGGTTTTGGGGAGATTCTTGGGTCTGGAAAACACTTCAGGCAGTTCGGCGCTCGAAACGGTTCCGGACGGATTTTCGTGCGCATCTACGGCACCTGTGCACGAAAATGTTCAGATGCGCGTTTTAGGAGATTTCGAGATGCTTTTCTGCTAAAAACGGTTTTGGGGAGTTTCTGGGGTCTGGGAAACACTTCAGACAGTTCGGCAGTCGAAACGGCTCCGGACGGATTTTCATGCGCATCTACTGCACCTGTGCACGAAAATGTTCAGATGCGCGTTTTAGGACATTTCGAGATGCTTTTCTGTTAAAAACGGTTTTGGGGAGTTTCTAGGGTCTGGAAAACACTTCAGGCAGTTCGGCGCTCGAAACAGCTCCGGACGGATTTTCGTGCGCATCTACGGCACCTGTGCACGAAAATGTTCAGATGCGCGTTTTAGGACATTTCGATACGCTTTTTGTTTAAAAACGGTTTTGGGGAGTTTCTTGGGTCTGGGAAACACTTCAGGCAGTTCGGCGTTCGAAACGGCTCCGGACGGATTTTCGTGCGCATCTACTGCACCTGTGCACGAAAATGTTGAGATGCGCGTTTTAGGACATTTCGAGATGCTTTTCTGTTAAAAACGGTTTTGGGGAGTTTCTAGGGTCTGGGAAACACTTCAGGCAGTTCGGCGCTCGAAACGGCTCCGGACGGATTTTCGTACGCCTATACGGCACCTGTGCACGAAAATGTTGAGATGCGCGTTTTAGGACATTTCGAGATGCTTTTCTGTTAAAAACGGTTTTGGGGAGTTTCTAGGGTCTGGGAAACACTTCAGGCAGTTCGGCGCTCGAAACGGCTCCGGACGGATTTTCGTGCGCATCTACGGCACCTGTGCACGAAAATGTTCAGATGCGCGTTTTAGGACATTTCGAGATGCTTTTCTGTTAAAAACGGTTTTGGAGAGTTTCTAGGGTCTGGGCAACACTTCAGGCAGTTCGGCGCTCGAAACGGCTCCGGACGGATTTTCGTGCGCATCTACTGCACCTGTGCACGAAAATGTTCAGATGCGCGTTTTAAGACATTTCGAGATGCTTTTCTGTTAAAAACGGTTTTGGGGAGTTTCTAGGGTCTGGGAAACACTTCAGGCAGTTCGGCGCTCGAAACGGCTCCGGACGGATTTTCGTGCGCATCTACGGCACCTGTGCACGAAAATGTTCCGATGCGCGTTTTAGGACATTTCGAGATGCTTTTCGGTTAAAAACGGTTTTGGGGAGTTTCCAGGGTCTGGAAAACACTTCAGGCAGTTCGGCGCTCGAAACGGCTCCGGACGGATTTTCGTGCGCATCTACGGCACCTGTGCACGAAAATGTTCAGATGCGCGTTTTAGGACATTTCGAGATGCTTTTCTATTAAAAACGGTTTTGGGGAGTTTCTAGGGGCTGGGAAACACTTCAGGCAGTTCGGCGCTCGAAACGGCTCCGGACGGATTTTCGTGCGCATCTACGGCACCTGTGCACGAAAATGTTCCGATGCGCGTTTTAGGACATTTCGAGATGCTTTTCGGTTAAAAACGGTTTTGGGGAGTTTCCAGGGTCTGGAAAACACTTCAGGCAGTTCGGCGCTCGAAACGGCTCCGGACGGATTTTCGTGCGCATCTACTGCACCTGTGCACGAAAATGTTCAGATGCGCGTTTTAGGACATTTCGAGATGCTTTTCTGTTAAAAACGGTTTTGGGGAGTTTCTAGGGTCTGGAAAACACTTCAGGCAGTTCGGCGCTCGAAACGGCTCCGGACGGATTTTCGTGCGCATCAACGGCACCTGTGCACGAAAATGTTCAGATGCGCGTTTTAGGACATTTCGAGATGCTTTTCTGTTAAAAACGGTTTTGGGGAGTTTCTAGGGTCTGGGAAACACTTCAGGCAGTTCGGCGCTCGAAACGGCTCCGGACGGATTTTCGTGCGCATCTACGGCACCTGTGCACGAAAATGTTCAGATGCGCGTTTTAGGACATTTCGAGATGCTTTTTGGTTAAAAACGGTTTTGGGGAGTTTCTTGGGTCTGGGAAACACTTCAGGCAGTTCGGCGCTCGAAACGGCTCCGGACGGATTTTCGTGCGCATCTACGGCACCTGTACACGAAAATGTTCAGATGCGCGTTTTAGGAGATTTCGAGATACTTTTCGGTTAAAAACGGTTTTGGGGAGATTCTTGGGTCTGGAAAACACTTCAGGCAGTTCGGCGCTCGAAACGGTTCCGGACGGATTTTCGTGCGCATCTACGGCACCTGTGCACGAAAATGTTCAGATGCGCGTTTTAGGAGATTTCGAGATGCTTTTCTGCTAAAAACGGTTTTGGGGAGTTTCTGGGGTCTGGGAAACACTTCAGACAGTTCGGCAGTCGAAACGGCTCCGGACGGATTTTCATGCGCATCTACTGCACCTGTGCACGAAAATGTTCAGATGCGCGTTTTAGGACATTTCGAGATGCTTTTCTGTTAAAAACGGTTTTGGGGAGTTTCTAGGGTCTGGAAAACACTTCAGGCAGTTCGGCGCTCGAAACAGCTCCGGACGGATTTTCGTGCGCATCTACGGCACCTGTGCACGAAAATGTTCAGATGCGCGTTTTAGGACATTTCGATACGCTTTTTGTTTAAAAACGGTTTTGGGGAGTTTCTTGGGTCTGGGAAACACTTCAGGCAGTTCGGCGTTCGAAACGGCTCCGGACGGATTTTCGTGCGCATCTACTGCACCTGTGCACGAAAATGTTGAGATGCGCGTTTTAGGACATTTCGAGATGCTTTTCTGTTAAAAACGGTTTTGGGGAGTTTCTAGGGTCTGGGAAACACTTCAGGCAGTTCGGCGCTCGAAACGGCTCCGGACGGATTTTCGTACGCCTATACGGCACCTGTGCACGAAAATGTTGAGATGCGCGTTTTAGGACATTTCGAGATGCTTTTCTGTTAAAAACGGTTTTGGGGAGTTTCTAGGGTCTGGGAAACACTTCAGGCAGTTCGGCGCTCGAAACGGCTCCGGACGGATTTTCGTGCGCATCTACGGCACCTGTGCACGAAAATGTTCAGATGCGCGTTTTAGGACATTTCGAGATGCTTTTCTGTTAAAAACGGTTTTGGAGAGTTTCTAGGGTCTGGGCAACACTTCAGGCAGTTCGGCGCTCGAAACGGCTCCGGACGGATTTTCGTGCGCATCTACTGCACCTGTGCACGAAAATGTTCAGATGCGCGTTTTAAGACATTTCGAGATGCTTTTCTGTTAAAAACGGTTTTGGGGAGTTTCTAGGGTCTGGGAAACACTTCAGGCAGTTCGGCGCTCGAAACGGCTCCGGACGGATTTTCGTGCGCATCTACGGCACCTGTGCACGAAAATGTTCCGATGCGCGTTTTAGGACATTTCGAGATGCTTTTCGGTTAAAAACGGTTTTGGGGAGTTTCCAGGGTCTGGAAAACACTTCAGGCAGTTCGGCGCTCGAAACGGCTCCGGACGGATTTTCGTGCGCATCTACGGCACCTGTGCACGAAAATGTTCAGATGCGCGTTTTAGGACATTTCGAGATGCTTTTCTATTAAAAACGGTTTTGGGGAGTTTCTAGGGGCTGGGAAACACTTCAGGCAGTTCGGCGCTCGAAACGGCTCCGGACGGATTTTCGTGCGCATCTACGGCACCTGTGCACGAAAATGTTCCGATGCGCGTTTTAGGACATTTCGAGATGCTTTTCGGTTAAAAACGGTTTTGGGGAGTTTCCAGGGTCTGGAAAACACTTCAGGCAGTTCGGCGCTCGAAACGGCTCCGGACGGATTTTCGTGCGCATCTACTGCACCTGTGCACGAAAATGTTCAGATGCGCGTTTTAGGACATTTCGAGATGCTTTTCTGTTAAAAACGGTTTTGGGGAGTTTCTAGGGTCTGGAAAACACTTCAGGCAGTTCGGCGCTCGAAACGGCTCCGGACGGATTTTCGTGCGCATCAACGGCACCTGTGCACGAAAATGTTCAGATGCGCGTTTTAGGACATTTCGAGATGCTTTTCTGTTAAAAACGGTTTTGGGGAGTTTCTAGGGTCTGGAAAACACTTCAGGCAGTTCGGCGCTCGAAACGGCTCCGGACGGATTTTCGTGCGCATCTACTGCACCTGTGCACGAAAATGTTCAGATGCGCCTTTTAGGACAATTCGATATGCTTTTCGGTTAAAAACGGTTTTGGGGAGTTTCTAGGGTCTGGAAAACACTTCAGGCAGTTCGGCGCTCGAAACGGCTCCGGACGGATTTTCGTGCGCACCAACGGCACCTGTGCACGAAAATGTTCAGATGCGCGTTTTAGGACATTTCGAGATGCTTTTCTGTTAAAAACGGTTTTGGGGAGTTTCTAGGGTCTGGGAAACACTTCAGGCAGTTCGGCACTCGAAACGGCTCCGGACTGATTTTCGTGCGCATCTACGACACCTGTGCACGAAAATGTTCAGATGCGCGTTTTAGGACATTTCGAGATGCTTTTCTGTTAAAAACGGTTTTGGGGAGTTTCTAGGGTCTGGGAAACACTTCAGGCAGTTCGGCGCTCGAAACGGCTCCGGACGGATTTTCGTGCGCATCTACGGCACCTGTGCACGAAAATGTTCCGATGCGCGTTTTAGGACATTTCGAGATGCTTTTCGGTTAAAAACGGTTTTGGGGAGTTTCCAGGGTCTGGAAAACACTATAGGCAGTTCGGCGCTCGAAGCGGCTCCGGACGGATTTTCGTGCGCATCTACGGCACCTATGCACGAAAATGTTCAGATGCGCGTTTTAGGACATTTCGAGATGCTTTTCTATTAAAAACGGTTTTGGGGAGTTTCTAGGGTCTGGAAAACACTTCAGGCAGTTCGGCGCTCGAAACGGCTCCGCACGGATTTTCGTGCGCATCAACGGCAGCTGTGCACGAAAATGTTCAGATTCGCGTTTTAGGACATTTTGAGATGCTTTTTTGTTAAAAACGGTTTTGGGGAGTTTCTAGGGTCTGGGAAACACTTCAGGCAGGTCGGCGCTCGAAACGGCTCCGGACGGATTTTCGTGCGCATCTACGGCACCTGTGCACGAAAATGTTCAGATGCGCGTTTTAGGACATTTCGAGATGCTTTTCTGTTAAAAACGGTTTTGGGGAGTTTCTAGGGTCTGGGAAACACTTCAGGCAGTTCGGCACTCGAAACGGCTCCGGACTGATTTTCGTGCGCATCTACGACACCTGTGCACGAAAATATTCAGATGCGCGTTTTAGGACATTTCGAGATGCTTTTCTGTTAAAAACGTTTTTGGGGAGTTTCTAGGGTCTGGGAAACACTTCAGGCAGTTCGGCGCTCGAAACGGCTCCGGACGGATTTTCGTGCGCATCAACGGCACCTGTGCACAAAAATGTTCAGATGCGCGTTTTAGGACATTTCGAGATGCTTTTCTGTTAAAAACGGTTTTGGGGAGTTTCTAGGGTCTGGGAAACACTTCAGGCAGTTCGGCACTCGAAACGGCTCCGGACTGATTTTCGTGCGCATCTACGACACATGTGCACGAAAATGTTCAGATGCGCGTTTTAGGACATTTCGAGATGCTTTTCTGTTAAAAACGGTTTTGGGGAGTTTCTAGGGTCTGGGAAACACTTCAGGCAGTTCGGCGCTCGAAACGGCTCCGGACGGATTTTCGTGCGCATCTACGGCACCTGTGCACGAAAATGTTCAGATGCGCGTTTTTGGAGATTTCGAGATGCTTTTCTGTTAAAAACGGTTT
Source organism: Umbellularia californica (assembly GCA_028538565.1). Classification (NCBI taxonomy): domain Eukaryota; kingdom Viridiplantae; phylum Streptophyta; class Magnoliopsida; order Laurales; family Lauraceae; genus Umbellularia; species Umbellularia californica. The sequence continues at coordinate 47,656,416 of JAPQWN010000007.1, forward strand.
TGGGGAGTTTCTAGGGTCTGGGAAACACTTCAGGCAGTTCGGCGCTCGAAACGGCTCCGGACGGATTTTCGTGCGCATCAACGGCACCTGTGCACGAAAATGTTCAGATGCGCGTTTTAGGACATTTCGAGATGCTTTTTTGTGAAAAACGGTTTTGGGGAGTTTCTAGGGTCTGCGAAACACTTCAGGCAGTTCGGCGCTCGAAACGGCTCCGGACGGATTTTCGTGCGCATCTACTGCACCTGTGCACGAAAATGTTCAGATGCGCGTTTTAGGACATTTCAAGATGCTTTTCTGTTAAAAACGGTTTTGGGGAGTTTCTAGGGTCCTGAAAACACTTCAGGCAGTTCGGCGCTCGAAACGGCTCCGGACGGATTTTCGTGCGCATCAACGGCACCTGTGCACGAAAATGTTCAGATGCGCGTTTTAGGACATTTCGAGATGCTTTTCGGTTAAAAACGGTTTTGGGGAGTTTCTAGGGTCTGGAAAACACTTCAGGCAGTTCGGCGCTCGAAACGGCTCCGGACGGATTTTCGTGCGCATCAACGGCACCTGTGCACGAAAATGTTCAGATGCGCGTTTTAGGACATTTCGAGATGCTTTTCTGTTAAAAACGGTTTTGGGGAGTTTCTAGGGTCTGGAAAACACTTCAGGCAGTTCGGCGCTCGAAACGGCTCCGGACGGATTTTCGTGCGCATCAACGGCACCTGTGCACGAAAATGTTCAGATGCGCGTTTTAGGACATTTCGAGATGCTTTTTTGTGAAAAACGGTTTTGGGGAGTTTCTAGGGTCTGCGAAACACTTCAGGCAGTTCGGCGCTCGAAACGGCTCCGGACGGATTTTCGTGCGCATCTACTGCACCTGTGCACGAAAATGTTCAGATGCGCGTTTTAGGACATTTCAGATGCTTTTCTGTTAAAAACGGTTTTGGTGAGTTTCTAGGGTCCTGAAAACACTTCAGGCAGTTCGGCGCTCGAAACGGCTCCGGACGGATTTTCGTGCGCATCAACGGCACCTGTGCACGAAAATGTTCAGATGCGCGTTTTAGGACATTTCGAGATGCTTTTCGGTTAAAAACGGTTTTGGGGAGTTTCTAGGGTCTGGAAAACACTTCAGGCAGTTCGGCGCTCGAAACGGCTCCGGACGGATTTTCGTGCGCATCAACAACACCTGTGCACGAAAATGTTCAGATGCGCGTTTTAGGACATTTCGAGATGCTTTTCTGTTAAAAACGGTTTTGGGGAGTTTCTAGGGTCTGGAAAACACTTCAGGCAGTTCGGCGCACGAAACGGCTCCGGACGGATTTTCGTGCGCATCAACGGCACCTGTGCACGAAAATATTCTGATGCGCGTTTTAGGACATTTTGAGATGCTTTTTTGTTAAAAACGGTTTTGGGGAGTTTCTAGGGTCTGGGAAACACTTCAGGCAGTTCGGCGCTCGAAACGGCTCCGGACGGATTTTCGTGCGCATCTACTGCACCTGTGCACGAATATGTTCACATGCGCGTTTTAGGACATTTCGAGATGCTTTTCTGTTAAAAACGGTTTTGGGGAGTTTCTAGGGTCTGGAAAACACTTCAGGCAGTTCGGCGCTCGAAACGGCTCCGGACGGATTTTCGTGCGCATCAACGGCACCTGTGCACGAAAATGTTCAGATGCGCGTTTTAGGACATTTTGAGATGCTTTTTTGTTAAAAACGGTTTTGGGGAGTTTCTAGGGTCTGCGAAACACTTCAGGCAGTTCGGCGCTCGAAACGGCTCCGGACGGATTTTCGTGCGCATCTACTGCACCTGTGCACGAAAATGTTCAGATGCGCGTTTTAGGACATTTCGAGATGCTTTTCTGTTAAAAACGGTTTTGGGGAGTTTCTAGGGTCCGGAAAACACTTCAGGCAGTTCGGCGCTCGAAACGGCTCCGGACGGATTTTCGTGCGCATCAACGGCACCTGTGCACGAAAATGTTCAGATGCGCGTTTTAGGACATTTCGAGATGCTTTTCTGTTAAAAACGGTTTTGGGGAGTTTCTAGGGTCTGGGAAACACTTCAGGCAGTTCGGCGCTCGAAACGGCTCCGGACGGATTTTCGTGCGCATCTACGGCACCTATGCACGAAAATGTTCAGATGCGCGTTTTAGGAGATTTCGAGATGCTTTTCTGTTAAAAACGGTTTTGGGGAGTTTCTAGGGTCTGGGAAACACTTCAGGCAGTTCGGCACTCGAAACGGCTCCGGACTGATTTTCGTGCGCATCTACGACACCTGTGCACGAAAATGTTCAGATGCGCGTTTTAGGACATTTCGAGATGCTTTTCTGTTAAAAACGTTTTTGGGGAGTTTCTAGGGTCTGGGAAACACTTCAGGCAGTTCGGCGCTCGAAACGGCTCCGGACGGATTTTCGTGCGCATCTACGGCACCTGTGCGCGAAAATGTTCAGATGCGCGTTTTAGGACATTTCGAGATGCTTTTCGGTTAAAAACGGTTTTGGGGAGTTTCTAGGGTCTGGAAAACAATTCAGGCAGTTCGGCGATCGAAACGGCTCCGGACGGATTTTCGTGCGCATCTACTGCACCTGTGCACGAAAATGTTCAGATGTCCGTTTTAGGACATTTCGGGATGCTTTTCTGTTAAAAACGATTTTGGGGAGTTTCTAGGGTCTGGAAAACACTTCAGGCAGTTCGGCGCTCGAAACGGCTCCGGACGGATTTTCGTGCGCATCAACGGCACCTGTGCACGAAAATGTTCAGATGCGCGTTTTAGGACATTTTGAGATGGTTTTTTGTTAAAAACGGTTTTGGGGAGTTTCTAGGGTCTGGGAAACACTTCAGGCAGTTCGGCGCTCGAAACGGCTCCGGACGGATTTTCGTGCGCATCTACTGCACCTGTGCACGAAAATGTTCAGATGCGCGTTTTAGGACATTTCGAGATGCTTTTCTGTTAAAAACGGTTTTGGGGAGTTTCTAGGGTCTGGAAAACACTTCAGGCAGTTCGGCGCTCGAAACGGCTCCGGACGGATTTTCGTGCTCATCAACGGCACCTGTGCACGAAAATGTTCAGATGCGCGTTTTAGGATATTTTGAGATGCTTTTTTGTTAAAAACGGTTTTGGGGAGTTTCTAGGGTCTGCGAAACACTTCAGGCAGTTCGGCGCTCGAAACGGCTCCGGACGGATTTTCGTGCGCATCTACTGCACCTGTGCACGAAAATGTTCAGATGCGCGTTTTAGGACATTTCGAGATGCTTTTCTGTTAAAAACGGTTTTGGGGAGTTTCTAGGGTCCGGAAAACACTTCAGGCAGTTCGGCGCTCGAAACGGCTCCGGACGGATTTTCGTGCGCATCAACGGCACCTGTGCACGAAAATGTTCAGATGCGCGTTTTAGGACATTTCGAGATGCTTTTCGGTTAAAAAATGTTTTGGGGAGTTTGTTGGGACTGGAAAACACTTCAGGCAGTTCGACGCTCGAAACGGCTCCGGACGGATTTTCGTGCGCATCTACGGTACCTGTGCACGAAAATATTGAGATGCCCGTTTTAGGAAATTTTCGAGATGCTTTTCGGTTAAAAACGGTTTTCGGGAGTTTCTGGGGTCTGGAAAACGCTTCAGGCAGTTCGGCGTTCGAAACGGCTCCGGACGGATTTTCGTGCGCATCTACGGCACCGGTGCACGAAAATATTGAGATGCCCGTTCTAGGACATTTCGAGATGCTTTTCGGTTAAAAACTGTTTTGGGGAGTTTGTTGGGTCTGGAAAACACTTCAGGCAGTTCGGCGTTCGAAACGGCTCCGGACGGATTTTCGTGCGCATCTACGGCACCTGTGCACGAAAATATTGAGATGCCCGTTTTAGGACATTTCGAGATGCTTTTCGGTTAAAAACTGTTTTGGGGAGTTTGTTGGGTCTGGAAAACACTTCAGGCAGTTCGGCGCTCGAAACGGCTCCGGACGGATTTTCGTGCTCATCTACGGTACCTGTGCATGAAAATATTGAGATGCCCGTTTTAGGACATTTCGAGATGCTTTTCGGTTAAAAACTGTTTTGGGGAGTTTGTTTGGTCTGGAAAACACTGCAGGCAGTTCGGCGCTCGAAACGGCTCCGGACGGATTTTCGTGCGCATCTACGGCACCGGTGCACGAAAATATTGAGATGCCCGTTCTAGGACATTTCGAGATGCTTTTCGGTTAAAAACGGTTTTGGGGAGTTTCTGGGATCTGGAAAACGCTTCAGGCAGTTCGGCGTTCGAAACGGCTCCCGACGGATTTTCGTGCTCATCTACGGCACCTGTGCATGAAAATATTGAGATGCCCGTTTTAGGACATTTCGAGATACTTTTCGGTTAAAAACTGTTTTGGGGAGTTTTTTGGCTCTGGAAAACACTTCAGGCAGTTCGGCGCTCGAAACGGCTCCGGACGGATTTTCGCGCGCATCTACGGCACCTGTGCACGAAAATATTGAGATGCCCGTTTTAGGACATTTCGAGAGGCATTTCGGTTAAAAACTGTTTTGGGGAGTTTGTTGGGTCTGGAAAACACTTAGGCAGTTCGGCGCTCGAAACGGCTCCGGACGGATTTTCGTGTGCATCTACGGTACCTGTGCACGAAAATATTGAGATGCCCGTTTTAGGACATTTCGAGATGCTTTTCGGTTAAAAACGGTTTTGGGGAGTTTCTGGGGTCTAGAAAACACTTCAGGCAGTTCGGCGCTCGAAACAACTCCGGACGGATTTTCGTGCTCATCTACGGCACCTGTGGAAGAAAATATTGAGATGCCCGTTTTAGGACATTTCGAGATACTTTTCGCTTAAAAACTGTTTTGGGGAGTTTGTTGGGTCTGGAAAACACTTCAGGCAGTTCGGCGCTCGAAACGGCTCCGGACGGATTTTCGCGCGCATCTACGGCACCTGTGCACGAAAATATTGAGATGCCCGTTTTAGGACATTTCGAGATGCTTTTCGGTTAAAAACGGTTTTGGGGAGTTTCTGGGGTCTGGAAAACGCTTCAGGCAGTTCGGCGCTCGAAACGACTCCGGACGGATTTTCGTGCGCATCTACGGCACCTGTGCACGAAAATATTGAGACGCCCGTTTTAGGACATTTCGAGATGCTTTTCGGTTAAAAACTGTTTTGGGGAGTTTGTTGGGTCTGGAAAACACTTCAGGCAATTCGGCGCTCGAAACGGCTCCCGACGGATTTTCGTGCGCATCTACGGCACCTGTGCACGAAAATATTGAGACGCCCGTTTTAGGACATTTCGAGATGCTTTTCGGTTAAAAACTGTTTTGTGGAGTTTGTTGGGTCTGGAAAACACCTTAGGCAGTTCGGCGCTCGAAACAGCTCCGGACGGATTGTCGTGCGCATCAACGGTACCTGTGCACGAAAATATTGAGATGCCCGTTTTAGAACATATCGAGATGCTTTTCGGTTAAAAACTGTTTTGGGGAGTTTGTTGGGTCTGGAAAACACTTCAGGCAGTTTGACGCTCGAAACGGCTCCGGACGGATTTTCGTGCGCATCTACGGCACCTGTGCACGAAAATATTGAGATGCCCGTTTTAGGAAATTTCGAGATGCTTTTCGGTTAAAAACGGTTTTGCGGAGTTTCTTGGGTCTGGAAAACACTTCAGGCAGTTCGGCGTTCGAAACGGCTCCGGACGGATTTTCGTGCGCATCTACGGCACCTGTGCACGAAAATATTGAGATGCCCGTTTTAGGACATTTCGAGATGCTTTTCGGTTAAAAACTGTTTTGGGGAGTTTGTTGGGTCTGGAAAACACTTCAGGCAGTTCGGCGTTCGAAACGGCTCCGGACAGATTTTCGTGCGCATCTACGGCACCTGTGCACGAAAATATTGAGATGCCCGTTTTAGGAAATTTCGAGATACTTTTCGGTTAAAAACTGTTTTGGGGAGTTTGTTGGGTCTGGAAAACACTTCAGGCAGTTCGGCGCTCGAAACGGCTCCGGACGGATTTTCGTGCGCATCTACGGCACCTGTGCACGAAAATATTGAGATGCCCGTTTTAGGACATATCGAGATGCTTTTCGGTTAAAAACTGTTTTGGGGAGTTTGTTGGGTCTGGAAAACACTTCAGGCAGTTCGACGCTTGAAACGGCTCCGGACGGATTTTCGTGCGCATCTACGGCTCCTGTGCACGAAAATATTGAGATGCCCGTTTTAGGAAATTTCGAGATGCTTTTCGGTTAAAAACGGTTTTGGGGAGTTTCTGGGGTCTTGAAAACGCTTCAGGAAGTTCGGCGTTCGAAACGGCTCCGGACGGATTTTCGTGCGCATCTACGGCACCTGTGCACGAAAATATTGAGATGCCCGTTTTAGGACATTTCGAGATGCTTTTAGGTTAAAAACTGTTTTGGGGAGTTTGTTGGGTCTGGAAAGCACTTCAGGAAGTTCGGCGCTCGAAACGGCTCCGGACGGATTTTCGTGCGCATCTACGGCACCTGTGCACGAAAATATTGAGATGCCCGTTTTAGGACATATCGAGATGCTTTTCGGTTAAAAACTGTTTTGGGGAGTTTGTTGGGACTGGAAAACACTTCAGGCAGTTCGACGCTCGAAACGGCTCCGGACGGATTTTCGTGCGCATCTACGGCACCTGTGCACGAAAATATTGAGATGCCCGTTTTAGGAAATTTCGAGATGCTTTTCGGTTAAAAACGGTTTTGGGGAGTTTCTGGGGTCTTGAAAACGCTTCAGGAAGTTCGGCGTTCGAAACGGCTCCGGACGGATTTTCGTGCGCATCTACGGCACCTGTGCACGAAAATATTGAGATGCCCGTTTTAGGACATTTCGAGATGCTTTTCGGTTAAAAACTGTTTTGGGGAGTTTGTTGGGTCTGGAAAGCACTTCAGGCAGTTCGGCGCTCGAAACGGCTCCGGACGGATTTTCGTGCGCATCTACGCACCTGTGCACGAAAATATTGAGATGCCCGTTTTAGGACATTTCGAGATGCTTTTCGGTTAAAAATTGTTTTGGGGAGTTTGTTGGGTCTGGAAAACACTTCAGGCAGTTCGGCGCTCGAAACGGCTCCCGACGGATTTTCGTGCGCATCTACGGCACCTGTGCACGAAAATATCGAGACGCCCGTTTTAGGACATTTCGAGATGCTTTTCGGTTAAAAACTGTTTTGGGGAGTTTGTTGGGTCTGGAAAACACTTCAGGCAGTTCGGCGCTCGAAACGGCTCCGGACGGATTTTCGTGCGCAACTACGGCACCTGTGCACGAAAATATTGAGATGCCAGTTTTAGGAAATTTCGAGATGCTTTTCGGTTAAAAACGGTTTTGCGGAGTTTCTTGGGTCTGGAAAACACTTCAGGCAGTTCGGCGTTCGAAACGGCTCCGGACGGATTTTCGTGCGCATCTACGGCACCTGTGCACGAAAATATTGAGATGCCCGTTTTAGGACATATCGAGATGCTTTTCGGTTAAAAACGGTTTTGGGGAGTTTGTTGGGTCTGGAAAACACTTCAGGCAGTTCGGCGCTCGAAACGGCTCCGGACGGATTTTCGTGCGCATCTACGCACCTGTGCACGAAAATATTGAGATGCCCGTTTTAGGACATTTCGAGATGCTTTTCGGTTAAAAATTGTTTTGGGGAGTTTGTTGGGTCTGGAAAACACTTCAGGCAGTTCGGCGCTCGAAACGGCTCCCGACGGATTTTCGTGCGCATCTACGGCACCTGTGCACGAAAATATCGAGACGCCCGTTTTAGGACATTTCGAGATGCTTTTCGGTTAAAAACTGTTTTGGGGAGTTTGTTGGGTCTGGAAAACACTTCAGGCAGTTCGGCGCTCGAAACGGCTCCGGACGGATTTTCGTGCGCATCTACGGCACCTGTGCACGAAAATATTGAGATGCCCGTTTTAGGACATTTCGAGATGCTTTTCGGTTAAAAATTGTTTTGGGGAGTTTGTTGGGTCTGGAAAACACTTCAGGCAGTTCGGCGCTCGAAACGGCTCCCGACGGATTTTCGTGCGCATCTACGGCACCTGTGCACGAAAATATTGAGACGCCCGTTTTAGGACATTTCGAGATGCTTTTCGGTTAAAAACTGTTTTGGGGAGTTTGTTGGGTCTGGAAAACACTTCAGGCAGTTCGGCATTCGAAACGGCCCTCCGGACGGATTTTCGTGCGCATCTACGGCACCTGTGCACAAAAATATTGAGATGCCCGTTTTAGGACATTTCGAGATACTTTTCGGTTAAAAACTGTTTTGGGGAGTTTGTTGGGTCTGGAAAACACTTCAGGCAGTTCGGCGCTCGAAACGGCTCCGGACGGATTTTCGTGCGCATCTACGGCACCTATGCACGAAAATATTGAGATGCCCGTTTTAGGACATTTCGAGATGCTTTTCGGTTAAAAACTGTTTTGGGGAGTTTGTTGGGTCTGGAAAACACTTCAGGCAGTTCGGCATTCGAAACGGCCCTCCGGACGGATTTTCGTGCGCATCTACGGCACCTGTGCACAAAAATATTGAGATGCCCGTTTTAGGACATTTCGAGATACTTTTCGGTTAAAAACTGTTTTGGGGAGTTTGTTGGGTCTGGAAAACACTTCAGGCAGTGCGGCGCTCGAAACGGCTCCGGACGGATTTTCGTGCGCATCTACGGCACCTGTGCACGAAAATATTGAGATGCCCGTTTTAGGACATATCGAGATGCTTTTCGGTTAAAAACTGTTTTGGGGAGTTTGTTGGGTCTGGAAAACACTTCAGGCAGTTCGGCGCTCGAAACGGCTCCGGACGGATTTTCGTGCGCAACTACGGCACCTGTGCACGAAAATATTGAGATGCCCGTTTTAAGAAATTTCGAGATGCTTTTCGGCTAAAAACGGTTTTGCGGAGTTTCTTGGGTCTGGAAAACGCTTCAGGCAATTCGGCGTTCGAAACGGCTCCGGACGGATTTTCGTGCGCATCAACGGCACCTGTGCACGAAAATATTGAGATGCCCGTTTTAGGACATTTCGAGATGCTTTTCGGTTAAAAACTGTTTTGGGGAGTTTGTTGGGTCTGGAAAACACTTCAGGCAGTTCGGCGCTCGAAACGGCTCCGAACGGATTTTCGTGCGCATCTACGGCACCTGTGCACGAAAATATTGAGATGCCCGTTCTAGGACATTTCGAGATGCTTTTCGTTTAAAAACTGTTTTGGGGAGTTTGTTGGGTCTGGAAAACACTTCAGGCAGTTCGGCGCTCGAAACGGCTCCGGACGGATTTTCGTGCGCATCTACGGCACCTGTGCACGAAAATATTGAGATGCCCGTTTTAGGACATTTCGAGATGCTTTTCGGTTAAAAACTGTTTTGGGGAGTTTATTGGGTCTGGAAAACACTTCAGGCAGTTCGGCGCTCGAAACGGCTCCGGACGGATTTTCGTGCGCATCTACGGCACCTGTGCACGAAAATATTGAGATGCCCGTTTTAGGACATTTCGAGATGCTTTTCGGTTAAAAACGGTTTTGGGGAGTTTCTTGGGTCTGGAAAACACTTCAGGCAGTTCGGCGCTCGAAACGGCTCCGGACGGATTTTCGTGCGCATCTACGGCACCTGTGCACGAAAATATTGAGATGCCCGTTTTAGGAAATTTCGAGATGCTTTTCGGTTAAAAACGGTTTTGGTGAGTTTCTTGGGTCTGGAAAACGCTTCAGGCAGTTCGGCGTTCGAAACGGCTCCGGACGGATTTTCGTGCGCATCTACGGCACCTGTGCACGAAAATATTGAGATGCCCGTTTTAGGACATTTCGAGATGCTTTTCGGTTAAAAACTGTTTTGGGGAGTTTCTTGGGTCTGGAAAACACTTCAGGCAGTTCGGCGCTCGAAACGGCTCCGGACGGATTTTCGTGCGCATCTACGGCACCTGTGCACGAAAATATTGAGATGCCCGTTTTAGGACATTTCGAGATGCTTTTCGGTTAAAAACTGTTTTGGGGAGTTTGTTGGGTCTGGAAAGCACTTCAGGCAGATCGGCGCTCGAAACGGCTCCGGACGGATTTTCGTGCGCATCTACGGCACCTGTGCACGAAAATATTGAGATGCCCGTTTTAGGACATATCGAGATGCTTTTCGGTTAAAAACGGTTTTGGGGAGTTTGTTGGGTCTGGAAAACACTTCAGGCAGTTCGGCGCTCGAAACGGCTCCGGACGGATTTTCGTGCGCATCTACGGCACCTGTGCACGAAAATATTGAGATGCCCGTTTTAGGACATTTCGAGATGCTTTTCGGTTAAAAACTGTTTTGGGGAGTTTCTTGGGTCTGGAAAACACTTCAGGCAGTTCGGCGCTCGAAACGGCTCCGGACGGATTTTCATGCGCATCTACGGCACCTGTGCACGAAAATATTGAGATGCCCGTTTTAGGACATTTCGAGATGCTTTTCGGTTAAAAACGGTTTTGGGGAGTTTCTTGGGTCTGGAAAACACTTCAGGTAGTTCGGCGCTCGAAACGGCTCCGGACGGATTTTCGTGCGCATCTACGGCACCTGTGCACGAAAATATTGAGATGCCCGTTTTAGGAAATTTCGAGATGCTTTTCGGTTAAAAACTGTTTTGGGGAGTTTATTGGGTCTGGAAAACACTTCAGGCAGTTCGGGGCTCGAAACGGCTCCGGACGGATTTTCGTGCGCATCTACGGCACCTGTGCACGAAAATATTGAGATGCCCGTTTTAGGACATATCGAGATGCTTTTCGGTTAAAAACTGTTTTGGGGAGTTTGTTGGGTCTGGAAAACACTTCAGGCAGTTCGACGCTCGAAACGGCTCCGGACGGATTTTCGTGCGCATCTACGGCACCTGTGCACGAAAATATTGAGATTCCCGTTTTAGGACTTTTCGAGATGCATTTCGGTTAAAAACGGTTTTGGGGAGTTTCTGGGGTCTGGAAAACGCTTCAGGCAGTTCGGCGTTCGAAACGGCTCCGGACGGATTTTCGTGCGCATCTACGGCACCGGTGCACGAAAATATTGAGATGCCCGTTCTAGGACATTTCGAGATGCTTTTCGGTTAAAAACGTTTTTGGGGAGTTTTGTTGGGTCTGGAAAACGCTTCAGGCAGTTCGGCGTTCGAAACGGCTCCGGACGGATTTTCGTGCGCATCTACGGCACCTGTGCACGAAAATATTGAGATGCCCGTTTTAGGAAATTTCGAGATGCTTTTCGGTTAAAAACGGTTTTGGGGAGTTTCTGGGGTCTGGAAAACGCTTCAGGCAGTTCGGCGTTCGAAACGGCTCCGGACGGATTTTCGTGCGCATCTACGGCACCGGTGCACGAAAATATTGAGATGCCCGTTCTAGGACATTTCGAGATGCTTTTCCGTTAAAAACTGTTTTGGGGAGTTTGTTGGGTCTGGAAAACACTTCAGGCAGATCGGCGCTCGAAACGGCTCCGGACGGATTTTCGTGCGCATCTACGGCACCTGTGCACGAAAATATTGAGATGCCCGTTTTAGGACATTTCGAGATGCTTTTCGGTTAAAAACGGTTTTGGGGAGTTTCTTGGGTCTGGAAAACACATCAGGCAGTTCGGCGCTCGAAACGGCTCCTGACGGATTTTCGTGCGCATCTACGGCACCTGTGCACGAAAATATTGAGATGCCCGTTTTAGGACATTTCGAGATGCTTTTCGGTTAAAAACTGTTTTGGGGAGTTTGTTGCGTCTGGAAAACACTTCAGGCAGATCGGCGCTCGAAACGGCTACGGACGGATTTTCGTGCGCATCTACGGCACCTGTGCACGAAAATATTGAGATGCCCGTTTTAGGACTTTTCGAGATGCTTTTCGGTTAAAAACGGTTTTGGGGAGTTTCTGGGGTCTGGAAAACGCTTCAGGCAGTTCGGCGTTCGAAACGGCTCCGGACGGATTTTCGTGCGCATCTACGGCACCGGTGCACGAAAATATTGAGATGCCCGTTCTAGGACATTTCGAGATGCTTTTCGGTTAAAAACTGTTTTGGGGAGTTTGTTGGGTCTGGAAAACACTTCAGGCAGTTCGGCGCTCGAAACGGCTCCGGACGGATTTTCGTGCGCATCTACGGCACCTGTGCACGAAAATATTGAGATGCCCGTTTTAGGACATTTCGAGATGCTTTTCGGTTAAAAACTGTTTTGGGGAGTTTGTTGGGTTTGGAAAACACTTCAGGCAGTTCGGCGCTCGAAACGGCTCCGGACGGATTTTCGTGCGCATCTACGGCACCTGTGCACGAAAATATTGAGATGCCCGTTTTAGCACATTTCGAGATGCTTTTCGGTTAAAAACGGTTTTGGGGAGTTTCTTGGGTCTGGAAAACACTTCAGGCAGTTCGGCGCTCGAAACGGCTCCTGACGGATTTTCGTGCGCATCTACGGCACCTGTGCACGAAAATATTGAGATGCCCGTTTTAGGACATTTCGAGATGCTTTTCGGTTAAAAACTGTTTTGGGGAGTTTGTTGGGTCTGGAAAACACTTCAGGCAGATCGGCGCTCGAAACGGCTCCGGACGGATTTTCGTGCGCATCTACGGCACCTGTGCACGAAAATATTGAGATGCCCGTTTTAGGACATTTCGAGATGCTTTTCGGTTAAAAACTGTTTTGGGGAGTTTGTTGGGTCTGTGAAACACTTCAGGCGGTTCGGCGCTCGAAACGGCTCCGGACGGATTTTCGTGCGCATCTACGGCACCTGTGCACGAAAATATTGAGATGCCCGTTTTAGGACATATCGAGATGCTTTTCGGTTAAAAACTGTTTTGGGGAGTTTGTTGGGTCTGGAAAACACTTCAGGCAGTTCGGCGCTCGAAACGGCTCCCGACGGATTTTCGTGCGCATCTACGGCACCTGTGCACGAAAATATTGAGATGCCCGTTTTAAGAAATTTCGAGATGCTTTTCGGTTAAAAACGGTTTTTTGGAGTTTCTTGGGTCTGGAAAACGCTTCAGGCAGTTCGGCGTTCGAAACGGCTCCGGACGGATTTTCGTGCGCATCTACGGCACCTGTGCACGAAAATATTGAGATGCCCGTTTTAGGAAATTTCGAGATGCTTTTCGGTTAAAAACGGTTTTGGGGAGTTTCTGGGGTCTGGAAAACGCTTCAGGCAGTTCGGCGTTCGAAACGGCTCCGGACGGATTTTCGTGCGCATCTACGGCACCGGTGCACGAAAATATTGAGATGCCCGTTCTAGGACATTTCGAGATGCTTTTCCGTTAAAAACTGTTTTGGGGAGTTTGTTGGGTCTGGAAAACACTTCAGGCAGATCGGCGCTCGAAACGGCTCCGGACGGATTTTCGTGCGCATCTACGGCACCTGTGCACGAAAATATTGAGATGCCCGTTTTAGGACATTTCGAGATGCTTTTCGGTTAAAAACGGTTTTGGGGAGTTTCTTGGGTCTGGAAAACACATCAGGCAGTTCGGCGCTCGAAACGGCTCCTGACGGATTTTCGTGCGCATCTACGGCACCTGTGCACGAAAATATTGAGATGCCCGTTTTAGGACATTTCGAGATGCTTTTCGGTTAAAAACTGTTTTGGGGAGTTTGTTGCGTCTGGAAAACACTTCAGGCAGATCGGCGCTCGAAACGGCTACGGACGGATTTTCGTGCGCATCTACGGCACCTGTGCACGAAAATATTGAGATGCCCGTTTTAGGACTTTTCGAGATGCTTTTCGGTTAAAAACGGTTTTGGGGAGTTTCTGGGGTCTGGAAAACGCTTCAGGCAGTTCGGCGTTCGAAACGGCTACGGACGGATTTTCGTGCGCATCTACGGCACCGGTGCACGAAAATATTGAGATGCCCGTTCTAGGACATTTCGAGATGCTTTTCGGTTAAAAACTGTTTTGGGGAGTTTGTTGTGTCTGGAAAACACTTCAGGCAGTTCGGCGCTCGAAACGGCTCCGGACGGATTTTCGTGCGCATCTACGGCACCTGTGCACGAAAATATTGAGATGCCCGTTTTAGGACATTTCGAGATGCTTTTCGGTTAAAAACTGTTTTGGGGAGTTTGTTGGGTTTGGAAAACACTTCAGGCAGTTCGGCGCTCGAAACGGCTCCGGACGGATTTTCGTGCGCATCTACGGCACCTGTGCACGAAAATATTGAGATGCCCGTTTTAGCACATTTCGAGATGCTTTTCGGTTAAAAACGGTTTTGGGGAGTTTCTTGGGTCTGGAAAACACTTCAGGCAGTTCGGCGCTCGAAACGGCTCCTGACGGATTTTCGTGCGCATCTACGGCACCTGTGCACGAAAATATTGAGATGCCCGTTTTAGGACATTTCGAGATGCTTTTCGGTTAAAAACTGTTTTGGGGAGTTTGTTGGGTCTGGAAAACACTTCAGGCAGATCGGCGCTCGAAACGGCTCCGGACGGATTTTCGTGCGCATCTACGGCACCTGTGCACGAAAATATTGAGATGCCCGTTTTAGGACATTTCGAGATGCTTTTCGGTTAAAAACTGTTTTGGGGAGTTTGTTGGGTCTGTGAAACACTTCAGGCGGTTCGGCGCTCGAAACGGCTCCGGACGGATTTTCGTGCGCATCTACGGCACCTGTGCACGAAAATATTGAGATGCCCGTTTTAGGACATATCGAGATGCTTTTCGGTTAAAAACTGTTTTGGGGAGTTTGTTGGGTCTGGAAAACACTTCAGGCAGTTCGGCGCTCGAAACGGCTCCCGACGGATTTTCGTGCAGATCTACGGCACCTGTGCACGAAAATATTGAGATGCCCGTTTTAAGAAATTTCGAGATGCTTTTCGGTTAAAAACGGTTTTTTGGAGTTTCTTGGGTCTGGAAAACGCTTCAGGCAGTTCGGCGTTCGAAACGGCTCCGGACGGATTTTCGTGCGCATCTACGGCACCTGTGCACGAAAATATTGAGATGCCCGTTTTAGGACATTTCGAGATACTTTTCGGTTAAAAACTGTTTTGGGGAGTTTGTTGGGTCTGGAAAACACTTCAGGCAGTTCGGCGCTCGAAACGGCTCCGGACGGATTTTCGCGCGCATCTACGGCACCTGTGCACGAAAATATTGAGATGCCCGTTTTAGGACATTTCGAGATGCTTTTCGGTTAAAAACTGTTTTGGGGAGTTTGTTGGGTCTGGAAAACACTTCAGGCAGTTCGGCGCTCGAAACGGCTCCGGACGGATTTTCGTGCGCATCTACGGCACCTGTGCACGAAAATATTGAGATGCCCGTTTTAGGACATTTCGAGATGCTTTTCGGTTAAAAACTGTTTTGGGGAGTTTGTTGGGTTTGGAAAACACTTCAGGCAGTTCGGCGCTCGAAACGGCTCCGGACGGATTTTCGTGCGCATCTACGGCACCTGTGCACGAAAATATTGAGATGCCCGTTTTAGCACATTTCGAGATGCTTTTCGGTTAAAAACGGTTTTGGGGAGTTTCTTGGGTCTGGAAAACACTTCAGGCAGTTCGGCGCTCGAAACGGCTCCTGACGGATTTTCGTACGCATCTACGGCACCTGTGCACGAAAATATTGAGATGCCCGTTTTAGGACATTTCGAGATGCTTTTCGGTTAAAAACTGTTTTGGGGAGTTTGTTGGGTCTGGAAAACACTTCAGGCAGATCGGCGCTCGAAACGGCTCCGGACGGATTTTCGTGCGCATCTACGGCACCTGTGCACGAAAATATTGAGATGCCCGTTTTAGGACATTTCGAGATGCTTTTCGGTTAAAAACTGTTTTGGGGAGTTTGTTGGGTCTGGAAAACACTTCAGGCAGTTCGGCGCTCGAAACGGCTCCCGACGGATTTTCGTGCGCATCTATGGCACCTGTGCACGAAAATATTGAGATGCCCGTTTTAAGAAATTTCGAGATGCTTTTCGGTTAAAAACGGTTTTTTGGAGTTTCTTGGGTCTGGAAAACGCTTCAGGCAGTTCGGCGTTCGAAACGGCTCCGGACGGATTTTCGTGCGCATCTACGGCACCTGTGCACGAAAATATTGAGATGCCCGTTTTAGGACATTTCGAGATACTTTTCGGTTAAAAACTGTTTTGGGGAGTTTGTTGGGTCTGGAAAACACTTCAGGCAGTTCGGCGCTCGAAACGGCTCCGGACGGATTTTCGCGCGCATCTACGGCACCTGTGCACGAAAATATTGAGATGCCCGTTTTAGGACATTTCGAGATGCTTTTCGGTTAAAAACTGTTTTGGGGAGTTTGTTGGGTCTGGAAAACACTTCAGGCAGTTCGGCGCTCGAAACGGCTCCCGACGGATTTTCGTGCGCATCTACGGCACCTGTGCACGAAAATATTGAGATGCCCGTTTTAGGACATTTCGAGATGCTTTTCGGTTAAAAACTGTTTTGGGGAGTTTGTTGGGTCTGGAAAACACTTCAGGCAGATCGGCGCTCGAAACGGCTCCGGACGGATTTTCGTGCGCATCTACGGCACCTGTGCACGAAAATATTGAGATGCCCGTTTTAGGACATTTCGAGAGGCATTTCGGTTAAAAACGGTTTTGGGGAGTTTCTGGGGTCTGAAAACGCTTCAGGCAGTTCGGCGTTCGAAACGGCTCCGGACGGATTTTCGTGCGCATCTACGGCACCTGTGCACGAAAATATTGAGATGCCCGTTTTAGGACATTTCGAGATGCTTTTCGGTTAAAAACTGTTTTGGGGAGTTTGTTGGGTCTGGAAAGCACTTCAGGCAGTTCGGCGCTCGAAACGGCTCCGGACGGATTTTCGTGCGCATCTACGGCACCTGTGCACGAAAATATTGAGATGCCCGTTTTAGGACATTTCGATATGCTTTTCGGTTAAAAACTGTTTTGGGGAGTTTGTTGGGTCTGGAAAACACTTCAGGCAGTTCGGCGCTCGAAACGGCTCCGGACGGATTTTCGTGCGCATCTACGGCACCTGTGCACGAAAATATTGAAATGCCCGTTTTAGGAAATTTCCATATGCTTTTCGGTTAAAAACTGTTTTGGGGAGTTTGTTGGGTCTGGAAAACACTTCAGGCAGTTCGGCGCTAGAAACGGCTCCGGACGGATTTTCGTGCGCATCTACGGCACCTGTGCACGAAAATATTGAGATGCCCGTTTTAGGACATATCGAGATGCTTTTCGGTTAAAAACTGTTTTGGGGAGTTTGTTGGGTCTGGGAAACACTTCAGGCAGTTCGGCGTTCGAAACGGCTCCCGACGGATTTTCGTGCGCATCTACGGCACCTGTGCACGAAAATATTGAGATGCCCGTTTTAGGACATTTCGAGATGCTTTTCGGTTAAAAACTGTTTTGGGGAGTTTGTTGGGTCTGGAAAACACTTCAGGCAGTTCGGCGCTCGAAACGGCTCCGGACGGATTTTCGCGCGCATCTACGGCACCTGTGCACGAAAATATTGAGATGCCCGTTTTAGGACATTTCGAGATGCTTTTCGGTTAAAAACTGTTTTGGGGAGTTTGTTGGGTCTGGAAAACACTTCAGGCAGTTCGGCGCTCGAAACGGCTCCCGACGGATTTTCGTGCGCATCTACGGCACCAGTGCACGAAAATATTGAGATGCCCGTTTTAGGACATATCGAGATGCTTTTCGGTTAAAAACTGTTTTGGGGAGTTTGTTGGGTCTCGGAAACACTTCAGGCAGTTCGGCGTTCGAAACGGCTCCCGACGGATTTTCGTGCGCATCTACGGCACCTGTGCACGAAAATATTGAGATGCCCGTTTTAGGACATTTCGAGATGCTTTTCGGTTAAAAACTGTTTTGGGGAGTTTGTTGGGTCTGGAAAACACTTCAGGCAGTTCGGCGCTCGAAACGGCTCCGGACGGATTTTCGTGCGCATCTACGGCACCTGTGCACGAAAATATTGAGATGCCCGTTTTAGGACATTTCGAGATGCTTTTCGGTTAAAAACTGTTTTGGGGAGTTTGTTGGGTCTGGAAAACACTTCAGGCAGTTCGGCGCTCGAAACGGCTCCGGACGGATTTTCGTGCGCATCTACGGCACCTGTGCACGAAAATATTGAGATGCCCGTTTTAGGACATTTCGAGATGCTTTTCGGTTAAAAACTGTTTTGGGGAGTTTGTTGGGTCTGGAAAACACTTCAGGCAGTTCGGCGCTCGAAACGGCTCCGGACGGATTTTCGTGCGCATCTACGGCACCTGTGCACGAAAATATTGAGATGCCCGTTTTAGCACATTTCGAGATGCTTTTCGGTTAAAAACGGTTTTGGGGAGTTTCTTGGGTCTGGAAAACACTTCAGGCAGTTCGGCGCTCGAAACGGCTCCTGACGGATTTTCGTGCGCATCTACGGCACCTGTGCACGAAAATATTGAGATGCCCGTTTTAGGACATTTCGAGATGCTTTTCGGTTAAAAACTGTTTTGGGGAGTTTGTTGGGTCTGGAAAACACTTCAGGCAGATCGGCGCTCGAAACGGCTCCGGACGGATTTTCGTGCGCATCTACGGCACCTGTGCACGAAAATATTGAGATGCCCGTTTTAGGACATTTCGAGATGCTTTTCGGTTAAAAACTGTTTTGGGGAGTTTGTTGGGTCTGGAAAACACTTCAGGCAGTTCGGCGCTCGAAACGGCTCCCGACGGATTTTCGTGCGCATCTACGGCACCTGTGCACGAAAATATTGAGACGCCCGTTTTAGGACATTTCGAGATGCTTTTCGGTTAAAAACTGTTTTGGGGAGTTTGTTGGGTCTGGAAAACACTTCAGGCAGTTTGGCGCTCGAAACGGCTCCGGACGGATTTTCGTGCGCATCTACGGCACCTGTGCACGAAAATATTGAGATGCCCGTTTTAGGACATTTCGAGAGGCATTTCGGTTAAAAACGGTTTTGGGGAGTTTCTGGGGTCTGAAAACGCTTCAGGCAGTTCGGCGTTCGAAACTGCTCCGGACGGATTTTCGTGCACATCTACGGCACCTGTGCACGAAAATATTGAGATGCCCGTTTTAGGACATTTCGAGATGCTTTTCGGTTAAAAACTGTTTTGGGGAGTTTGTTGGGTCTGGAAAGCACTTCAGGCAGTTCGGCGCTCGAAACGGCTCCGGACGGATTTTCGTGCGCATCTACGGCACCTGTGCACGAAAATATTGAGATGCCCGTTTTAGGACATTTCGATATGCTTTTCGGTTAAAAACTGTTTTGGGGAGTTTGTTGGGTCTGGAAAACACTTCAGGCAGTTCGGCGCTCGAAACGGCTCCGGACGGATTTTCGTGCGCATCTACGGCACCTGTGCACGAAAATATTGAAATGCCCGTTTTAGGAAATTTCCATATGCTTTTCGGTTAAAAACTGTTTTGGGGAGTTTGTTGGGTCTGGAAAACACTTCAGGCAGTTCGGCGCTAGAAACGGCTCCGGACGGATTTTCGTGCGCATCTACGGCACCTGTGCACGAAAATATTGAGATGCCCGTTTTAGGACATATCGAGATGCTTTTCGGTTAAAAACTGTTTTGGGGAGTTTGTTGGGTCTGGGAAACACTTCAGGCAGTTCGGCGTTCGAAACGGCTCCCGACGGATTTTCGTGCGCATCTACGGCACCTGTGCACGAAAATATTGAGATGCCCGTTTTAGGACATTTCGAGATGCTTTTCGGTTAAAAACTGTTTTGGGGAGTTTGTTGGGTCTGGAAAACACTTCAGGCAGTTCGGCGCTCGAAACGGCTCCGGACGGATTTTCGCGCGCATCTACGGCACCTGTGCACGAAAATATTGAGATGCCCGTTTTAGGACATTTCGAGATGCTTTTCGGTTAAAAACTGTTTTGGGGAGTTTGTTGGGTCTGGAAAACACTTCAGGCAGTTCGGCGCTCGAAACGGCTCCCGACGGATTTTCGTGCGCATCTACGGCACCTGTGCACGAAAATATTGAGATGCCCGTTTTAGGACATATCGAGATGCTTTTCGGTTAAAAACTGTTTTGGGGAGTTTGTTGGGTCTGGGAAACACTTCAGGCAGTTCGGCGTTCGAAACGGCTCCCGACGGATTTTCGTGCGCATCTACGGCACCTGTGCACGAAAATATTGAGATGCCCGTTTTAGGACATTTCGAGATGCTTTTCGGTTAAAAACTGTTTTGGGGAGTTTGTTGGGTCTGGAAAACACTTCAGGCAGTTCGGCGCTCGAAACGGCTCCGGACGGATTTTCGTGCGCATCTACGGCACCTGTGCACGAAAATATTGAGATGCCCGTTTTAGGACATTTCGAGATGCTTTTCGGTTAAAAACTGTTTTGGGGAGTTTGTTGGGTCTGGAAAACACTTCAGGCAGTTCGGCGCTCGAAACGGCTCCGGACGGATTTTCGTGCGCATCTACGGCACCTGTGCACGAAAATATTGAGATGCCCGTTTTAGCACATTTCGAGATGCTTTTCGGTTAAAAACGGTTTTGGGGAGTTTCTTGGGTCTGGAAAACACTTCAGGCAGTTCGGCGCTCGAAACGGCTCCTGACGGATTTTCGTGCGCATCTACGGCACCTGTGCACGAAAATATTGAGATGCCCGTTTTAGGACATTTCGAGATGCTTTTCGGTTAAAAACTGTTTTGGGGAGTTTGTTGGGTCTGGAAAACACTTCAGGCAGTTCGGCGCTCGAAACGGCTCCCGACGGATTTTCGTGCGCATCTACGGCACCTGTGCACGAAAATATTGAGATGCCCGTTTTAGGACATTTCGAGATGCTTTTCGGTTAAAAACTGTTTTGGGGAGTTTGTTGGGTCTGGAAAACACTTCAGGCAGATCGGCGCTCGAAACGGCTCCGGACGGATTTTCGTGCGCATCTACGGCACCTGTGCACGAAAATATTGAGATGCCCGTTTTAGGACTTTTCGAGATGCATTTCGGTTAAAAACGGTTTTGGGGAGTTTCTTGGGTCTTGAAAACACTTCAGGCAGCTCGGCGCTCGAAACGGCTCCAGACGGATTTTCGTGCGCAACTACGGCACCTGTGTACGAAAATATTGAGATGCCCGTTTTAGGACATTTCGAGATGCTTTTCGGTTAAAAACTGTTTTGGGGAGTTTGTTGGGTCTGTGAAACACTTCAGGCGGTTCGGCGCTCGAAACGGCTCCGGACGGATTTTCGTGCGCATCTACGGCACCTGTGCACGAAAATATTGAGATGCCCGTTTTAGGACATATCGAGATGCTTTTCGGTTAAAAACTGTTTTGGGGAGTTTGTTGGGTCTGGAAAACACTTCAGGCAGTTCGGCGCTCGAAACGGCTCCCGACGGATTTTCGTGCGCATCTACGGCACCTGTGCACGAAAATATTGAGATGCCCGTTTTAAGAAATTTCGAGATGCTTTTCGGTTAAAAACGGTTTTTTGGAGTTTCTTGGGTCTGGAAAACGCTTCAGGCAGTTCGGCGTTCGAAACGGCTCCGGACGGATTTTCGTGCGCATCTACGGCACCTGTGCACGAAAATATTGAGATGCCCGTTTTAGGACATTTCGAGATACTTTTCGGTTAAAAACTGTTTTGGGGAGTTTGTTGGGTCTGGAAAACACTTCAGGCAGTTCGGCGCTCGAAACGGCTCCGGACGGATTTTCGCGCGCATCTACGGCACCTGTGCACGAAAATATTGAGATGCCCGTTTTAGGACATTTCGAGATGCTTTTCGGTTAAAAACTGTTTTGGGGAGTTTGTTGGGTCTGGAAAACACTTCAGGCAGTTCGGCGCTCGAAACGGCTCCCGACGGATTTTCGTGCGCATCTACGGCACCTGTGCACGAAAATATTGAGACGCCCGTTTTAGGACATTTCGAGATGCTTTTCGGTTAAAAATTGTTTTGGGGAGTTTGTTGGGTCTGTAAAACACTTCAGGCAGTTTGGCGCTCGAAACGGCTCCGGACGGATTTTCGTGCGCATCTACGGCACCTGTGCACGAAAATATTGAGATGCCCGTTTTAGGACATTTCGAGAGGCATTTCGGTTAAAAACGGTTTTGGGGAGTTTCTGGGGTCTGAAAACGCTTCAGGCAGTTCGGCGTTCGAAACGGCTCCGGACGGATTTTCGTGCGCATGTACGGCACCTGTGCACGAAAATATTGAGATGCCCGTTTTAGGAAATTTCGAGATGCTTTTCGGTTAAAAACGGTTTTGCGGAGTTTCTTGGGTCTGGAAAACACTTCAGGCAGTTCGGCGTTCGAAACGGCTCCGGACGGATTTTCGTGCGCATCTACGGCACCTGTGCACGAAAATTTTGAGACGCCCGTTTTAGGACATTTCGAGATGCTTTTCGGTTAAAAACTGTTTTGGGGAGTTTGTTGGGTCTGGAAAACACTTCAGGCAGTTCGGCGCTCGAAACGGCTACGGACGGATTTTCGTGCGCATCTACGGCACCTGTGTACGAAAATATTGAGATGCCCGTTTTAGGACATTTCGAGATACTTTTCGGTTAAAAACTGTTTTGGGGAGTTTGTTGGGTCTGGAAAGCACTTCAGGCAGTTCGGCGCTCGAAACGGCTCCGGACGGATTTTCGTGCGCATCTACGGCACCTGTGCACGAAAATATTGAGATGCCCGTTTTAGGACATTTCGAGATACTTTTCGGTTAAAAACTGTTTTGGGGAGTTTGTTGGGTCTGGAAAACACTTCAGGCAGTTCGGCGCTCGAAACGGCTCCAGACGGATTTTCGTGCGCATCTACGGCACCTGTGCACGAAAATATTGAGACGCCCGTTTTAGGACATTTCGAGATGCTTTTCGGTTAAAAACTGTTTTGGGGAGTTTGTTGGGTCTGGAAAACAATTCAGGCAGTTCGGCGCTCGAAACGGATCCGGACGGATTTTCGTGCGCATCTACGGCACCTGTGCACGAAAATATTGAGATGCCCGTTTTAGGACATTTCGAGATGCTTTTCGGTTAAAAACTGTTTTGGGGAGTTTGTTGGGTCTGGAAAACACTTCAGGCAGTTCGGCGCTCGAAACGGCTCCGGACGGATTTTCGTGCGCATCTACGGCACCTGTGCACGAAAATATTGAGATGCCCGTTTCAGGACATTTCGAGATGCTTTTCGGTTAAAAACGGTATTGGGGAGTTTGTTGGGTCTGGAAAACACTTCAGGCAGTTCAGCGCTCGAAACGGCTCCGGACGGATTTTCGTGCGCATCTACGGCACCTGTGCACGAAAATATTGAGATGCCCGTTTTAGGACATTTCGAGATGCTTTTCGGTTAAAAACTGTTTTGGGGAGTTTCTTGGGTTTGGAAAACGCTTCAAGCAGTTCGGCGCTCGAAACGGCTCCGGACGGACTTTCGTGCGCATCTACGGCACCTGTGCATGAAAATATTGAGATGCCCGTTTTAGGACATTTCGAGATGCTTTTCTGTTAAAAACTGTTTTGGGGAGTTTGTTGGGTCTGGAAAACCCTTCGGGCAGTTCGGCGCTCGAAACGGCTCCGGACGGATTTTCGTGCGCATCTACGGCACCTGTGCACGAAAATATTGAGATGCCCGTTTTAGGACATTTCGAGATGCTTTTCGGTTAAAAACTGTTTTGGGGAGTTTGTTGGGTCTGGAAAACACTTCAGGCAGTTCGGCGCTCGAAACGGCTCCGGACGGATTTTCGTGCGCATCTACGGCACCTGTGCACGAAAATATTGAGATGCCCGTTTCAGGACATTTCGAGATGCTTTTCGGTTAAAAACGGTATTGGGGAGTTTGTTGGGTCTGGAAAACACTTCAGGCAGTTCAGCGCTCGAAACGGCTCCGGACGGATTTTCTTGCGCATCTACGGCACCTGTGCACGAAAATATTGAGATGCCCGTTTTAGGACATTTCGAGATGCTTTTCGGTTAAAAACTGTTTTGGGGAGTTTCTTGGGTTTGGAAAACGCTTCAAGCAGTTCGGCGCTCGAAACGGCTCCGGACGGACTTTCGTGCGCATCTACGGCACCTGTGCACGAAAATATTGAGATGCCCGTTTTAGGACATTTCGAGATGCTTTTCTGTTAAAAACTGTTTTGGGGAGTTTGTTGGGTCTGGAAAACCCTTCGGGCAGTTCGGCGCTCGAAACGGCTCCGGACGGACTTTCGTGCGCATCTACGGCACCTGTGCACGAAAATATTGAGATGCCCGTTTTAGGACATTTCGAGATGCTTTTCGGTTAAAAACGGTTTTGGGGAGTTTCTTGGGTCTGGAAAACGCTTCAGGCAGTTCGGCGCTCGAAACGGCTCCGGACGGATTTTCGTGCGCATCTACGGGACCTGTGCACGAAAATATTGAAATGCCCGTTTTAGGACATTTCGAGATGCTTTTCGGTTAAAAACTGTTTTGGGGAGTTTCTGGGGTCCGGAAAACGCTTCAGGCAGTTTGGCGTTCGAAACGGCTCCGGACGGATTTTCGTGCGCATCTACGGGACCTGTGCACGAAAATATTGAAATGCCCGTTTTAGGACATTTCGAGATGCTTTTCGGTTAAAAACGGTTTTGGGGAGTTTCTGGGGTCTGGAAAACGCTTCAGGCAGTTCGGCGTTCGAAACGGCTCCAGACGGATTTTCGTGCGCATCTCTGGCACCTGTGCACGAAAATAATGAGATGCCCGTTTTAGGACATTTCGAGATGCTTTTCGGTTAAAAACGGTTTTGGGGAGTTTCATGGGTCTGGAAAACACTTCAGGCAGTTCGGCGCTCGAAACGGCTCCGGACGGATTTTCGTGCGCATCTACGGCACCTGTGCACGAAAATATTGAGATGCCCGTTTTAGGACATTTCGAGATGCTTTTCGGTTAAAAACGGTTTTGGGGAGTTTCATGGGTCTGGAAAACACTTCAGGCAGTTCGGCGCTCGAAACGGCTCCCGACGGATTTTCGTGCGCATCTACGGCACCTGTGCACGAAAATATTGAGATGCCCGTTTTAGGACATTTCGAGATGCTATTCGGTTAAAAACTGTTTTGGGGAGTTTGTTGGGTCTGGAAAACACTTCAGGCAGTTCGGCGCTCGAAACGGCTCCGGACGGATTTTCGTGCGCATCTACGGCACCTGTGCACGAAAATATTGAGATGCTCGTTTCAGGACATTTCGAGATGCTTTTCGGTTAAAAACGGTATTGGGGAGTTTGTTGGGTCTGGAAAACCCTTCAGGCAGTTCGGCGCTCGAAACGGCTCCGGACGGATTTTCGTGCGCATCTACGGCACATGTGCGCGAAAATATTGAGATGCCCGTTTTAGGACATTTCGAGATGCTTTTCGGTTAAAAACTGTTTTGGGGAGTTTCTTGGGTTTGGAAAACGCTTCAAGCAGTTCGGCGCTCGAAACGGCTCCGGACGGACTTTCGTGCGCATCTACGGCACCTGTGCACGAAAATATTGAGATGCCCGTTTTAGGACATTTCGAGATGCTTTTCTGTTAAAAACTGTTTTGGGGAGTTTGTTGGGTCTGGAAAACCCTTCGGGCAGTTCGGCGCTCGAAACGGCTCCGGACGGATTTTCGTGCGCATCTACGGCACCTGTGCACGAAAATATTGAGATGCCCGTTTTAGGACATGTCGTGATGCTTTTCGGTTAAAAACTGTTTTGGGGAGTTTCTTAGGTCTGGAAAACGCTTCAGGCAGTTCGGCGCTCGAAACGGCTCCGGACGGATTTTCTTGCGCATCTACGGCACCTGTGCACGAAAATATTGAGATGCCCGTTTTAGGACATTTCGAGATGCTTTTCGGTTAAAAACGGTTTTGGGGAGTTTCTTTGGTCTGGAAAACGCTTCAGGCAGTTCGGCGTTCGAAACGGCTCCGG
Source organism: Umbellularia californica (assembly GCA_028538565.1). NCBI lineage: Eukaryota > Viridiplantae > Streptophyta > Magnoliopsida > Laurales > Lauraceae > Umbellularia > Umbellularia californica. Next base: position 47,682,050 of record JAPQWN010000007.1, read on the forward strand.
ACGGATTTTCGTGCGCATCTATGGCACCTGTGCACGAAAATAATGAGATGCCCGTTTTAGGACATTTCGAGATGCTTTTCGGTTAGAAACGGTTTTGGGGAGTTTCATGGGTCTGGAAAACACTTCAGGCAGTTCGGCGCTCGAAACGGCTCCGGACGGATTTTCGTGCGCATCTACGGCACCTGTGCACGAAAATATTGAGATGCCCGTTTTAGGACATTTCGGGATGCTTTTCGGTTAAAAACGGTTTTGGGGAGTTTCTGGGGTCTGGAAAACACTTCAGGCAGTTCGGCGCTCGAAACGGCTCCGGACGGATTTTCGTGCGCATCTACGGCACCTGTGCACGAAAATATTGAGATTCCCGTTTTAGGACATTTCGAGATGCTTTTCGGTTAAAAACTGTTTTGGAGAGTTTGTTGGGTCTGGAAAACACTTCAGGCAGTTCGGCGCTCGAAACGGCTACGGACGGATTTTCGTGCGCATCTACGGCACCTGTGTACGAAAATATTGAGATGCCCGTTTTAGGACATTTCGAGATACTTTTCGGTTAAAAACTGTTTTGGGGAGTTTGTTGGGTCTGGAAAGCACTTCAGGCAGTTCGGCGCTCGAAACGGCTCCGGACGGATTTTCGTGCGCATCTACGGCACCTGTGCACGAAAATATTGAGATGCCCGTTTTAGGACATTTCGATATGCTTTTCGGTTAAAAACTGTTTTGGGGAGTTTGTTGGGTCTGGGAAACACTTCAGGCAGTTCGGCGCTCGAAACGGCTCCGGACGGATTTTCGTGCGCATCTACGGCACCTGTGCACGAAAATATTGAGATGCCCGTTTTAGGAAATTTCGATATGCTTTTCGGTTAAAAACTGTTTTGGGGAGTTTGTTGGGTCTGGAAAACACTTCAGGCAGTTCGGCGCTCGAAACGGCTCCGGACGGATTTTCGTGCGCATCTACGGCACCTGTGCACGAAAATATTGAGATGCCCGTTTTAGGACATATCGAGATGCTTTTCGGTTAAAAACTGTTTTGGGGAGTTTGTTGGGTCTGGAAAACACTTCAGGCAGTTCGGCGCTCGAAACGGCTCCCGACGGATTTTCGTCCGCATCTACGGCACCTGCGCACGAAAATATTGAGATGCCCGTTTTAAGAAATTTCGAGATGCTTTTCGGTTAAAAACGGTTTTGCGGAGTTTCTTGGGTCTGGAAAACGCTTCAGGCAGTTCGGCGTTCGAAACGGCTCCGGACGGATTTTCGTGCGCATCTACGGCACCTGTGCACGAAAATATTGAGATGCCCGTTTTAGGACATTTCGAGATACTTTTCGGTTAAAAACTGTTTTGGGGAGTTTGTTGGGTCTGGAAAACACTTCAGGCAGTTCGGCGCTCGAAACGGCTCCGGACGGATTTTCGTGCGCATCTACGGCACCTGTGCACGAAAATATTGAGATGCCCGTTTTAGGACATTTCGAGATGCTTTTCGGTTAAAAACTGTTTTGGGGAGTTTGTTGGGTATGGAAAACACTTCAGGCAGTTCGGCGTTCGAAACGGCTCCGGACGGATTTTCGTGCGCATCTACGGCACCTGTGCACGAAAATATTGAGATGCCCGTTTTAGGAAATTTCGAGATGCTTTTCGGTTAAAAACTGTTTTGGGGAGTTTATTGGGTCTGGAAAACACTTCAGGCAGTTCGGCGCTCGAAACGGCTACGGACGGATTTTCGTGCGCATCTACGGCACCTGTGTACGAAAATATTGAGATGCCCGTTTTAGGACATTTCGAGATACTTTTCGGTTAAAAACTGTTTTGGGGAGTTTGTTGGGTCTGGAAAGCACTTCAGGCAGTTCGGCGCTCGAAACGGCTCCGGACGGATTTTCGTGCGCATCTACGGCACCTGTGCACGAAAATATTGAGATGCCCGTTTTAGGACATTTCGAGATACTTTTCGGTTAAAAACTGTTTTGGGGAGTTTGTTGGGTCTGGAAAACACTTCAGGCAGTTCGGCGCTCGAAACGGCTCCGGACGGATTTTCGCGCGCATCTACGGCACCTGTGCACGAAAATATTGAGATGCCCGTTTTAGGACATTTCGAGATGCTTTTCGGTTAAAAACTGTTTTGGGGAGTTTGTTGGGTCTGGAAAACACTTCAGGCAGTTCGGCGCTCGAAACGGCTCCCGACGGATTTTCGTGCGCATCTACGGCACCTGTGCACGAAAATATTGAGACGCCCGTTTTACGACATTTCGAGATGCTTTTCGGTTAAAAACTGTTTTGGGGAGTTTGTTGGGTCTGGAAAACACTTCAGGCAGTTCGGCGCTCGAAACGGCTCCGGACGGATTTTCGTGCGCATCTACGGCACCTGTGCACGAAAATTTTGAGACCCCCGTTTTAGGACATTTCGAGATGCTTTTCGGTTAAAAACTGTTTTGGGGAGTTTGTTGGGTCTGGAAAACACTTCAGGCAGTTCGGCGCTCGAAACGGCTACGGACGGATTTTCGTGCGCATCTACGGCACCTGTGTACGAAAATATTGAGATGCCCGTTTTAGGACATTTCGAGATACTTTTCGGTTAAAAACTGTTTTGGGGAGTTTGTTGGGTCTGGAAAGCACTTCAGGCAGTTCGGCGCTCGAAACGGCTCCGGACGGATTTTCGTGCGCATCTACGGCACCTGTGCACGAAAATATTGAGATGCCCGTTTTAGGACATTTCGAGATACTTTTCGGTTAAAAACTGTTTTGGGGAGTTTGTTGGGTCTGGAAAACACTTCAGGCAGTTCGGCGCTCGAAACGGCTCCCGACGGATTTTCGTGCGCATCTACGGCACCTGTGCACGAAAATATTGAGATGCCCGTTTTAGGACATTTCGAGATGCTTTTCGGTTAAAAACTGTTTTGGGGAGTTTGTTGGGTATGGAAAACACTTCAGGCAGTTCGGCGTTCGAAACGGCTCCGGACGGATTTTCGTGCGCATCTACGGCACCTGTGCACGAAAATATTGAGATGCCCGTTTTAGGAAATTTCGAGATGCTTTTCGGTTAAAAACGGTTTTGCGGAGTTTCTTGGGTCTGGAAAACCCTTCGGGCAGTTCGGCGCTCGAAACGGCTCCGGACGGATTTTCGTGCGCATCTACGGCACCTGTGCACGAAAATATTGAGATGCCCGTTTTAGGACATTTCGAGATGCTTTTCGGTTAAAAACTGTTTTGGGGAGTTTGTTGGGTCTGGAAAACACTTCAGGCAGTTCGGCGCTCGAAACGGCTCCGGACGGATTTTCGTGCGCATCTACGGCACCTGTGCACGAAAATATTGAGATGCCCGTTTTAGGACATTTCGAGATGCTTTTCGGTTAAAAACGGTATTGGGGAGTTTGTTGGGTCTGGAAAACCCTTCAGGCAGTTCGGCGCTCGAAACGGCTCCAGACGGATTTTCGTGCGCATCTACGGCCTGTGCACGAAAATATTGAGATGCCCGTTTTAGGACATTTCGAGATGCTTTTCGGTTAAAAACTGTTTTGGGGAGTTTCTTGGGTTTGGAAAACGCTTCAGGCAGTTCGGCGCTCGAAACGGCTCCGGACGGATTTTCGTGCGCATCTACGGCACCTGTGCACGAAAATATTGAGATGCCCGTTTTAGGACATTTCGAGATGCTTTTCTGTTAAAAACTGTTTTGGGGAGTTTGTTGGGTCTGGAAAACCCTTCGGGCAGTTCGGCGCTCGAAACGGCTCCGGACGGATTTTCGTGCGCATCTACGGCACCTGTGCACGAAAATATTGAGATGCCCGTTTTAGGACATTTCGGGATGCTTTTCGGTTAAAAACTGTTTTGGGGAGTTTGTTGGGTCTGGAAAACACTTCAGGCAGTTCGGCGCTCGAAACGGCTCCGGACGGATTTTCGCGCGCATCTACGGCACCTGTGCACGAAAATATTGAGATGCCCGTTTTAGGACATTTCGAGATGCTTTTCGGTTAAAAACTGTTTTGGGGAGTTTGTTGGGTCTGGAAAACACTTCAGGCAGTTCGGCGCTCGAAACGGCTCCCGACGGATTTTCGTGCGCATCTACGGCACCTGTGCACGAAAATATTGAGACGCCCGTTTTAGGACATTTCGAGATGCTTTTCGGTTAAAAACTGTTTTGGGGAGTTTGTTGGGTCTGGAAAACACTTCAGGCAGTTTGGCGCTCAAAACGGCTCCGGACGGATTTTCGTGTGCATCTACGGCACCTGTGCACGAAAATATTGAGATGCCCGTTTTAGGACATTTCGAGAGGCATTTCGGTTAAAAACGGTTTTGGGGAGTTTCTGGGGTCTGAAAACGCTTCAGGCAGTTCGGCGTTCGAAACGGCTCCGGACGGATTTTCGTGCGCATCTACGGCACCTGTGCACGAAAATATTGAGATGCCCGTTTTAGGACATTTCGAGATGCTTTTCGGTTAAAAACTGTTTTGGGGAGTTTGTTGGGTCTGGAAAACACTTCAGGCAGTTCGGCGCTCGAAACGGTTCCCGACGGATTTTCGTGCGCATCTACGGCACCTGTGCACGAAAATATTGAGACGCCCGTTTTAGGACATTTCGAGATGCTTTTCGGTTAAAAACTGTTTTGGGGAGTTTGTTGGGTCTGGAAAACACTTCAGGCAGTTCGGCGCTCGAAACGGCTCCGGACGGATTTTCGTGCGCATCTACGGCACCTGTGCACGAAAATATTGAGATGCCCGTTTTAGGACATTTCGAGATGCTTTTCGGTTAAAAACTGTTTTGGGGAGTTTGTTGGGTATGGAAAACACTTCAGGCAGTTCGGCGTTCGAAACGGCTCCGGACGGATTTTCGTGCGCATCTACGGCACCTGTGCACGAAAATATTGAGATGCCCGTTTTAGGAAATTTCGAGATGCTTTTCGGTTAAAAACTGTTTTGGGGAGTTTATTGGGTCTGGAAAACACTTCAGGCAGTTCGGCGCTCGAAACGGCTACGGACGGATTTTCGTGCGCATCTACGGCACCTGTGTACGAAAATATTGAGATGCCCGTTTTAGGACATTTCGAGATACTTTTCGGTTAAAAACTGTTTTGGGGAGTTTGTTGGGTCTGGAAAGCACTTCAGGCAGTTCGGCGCTCGAAACGGCTCCGGACGGATTTTCGCGCGCATCTACGGCACCTGTGCACGAAAATATTGAGATGCCCGTTTTAGGACATTTCGAGATGCTTTTCGGTTAAAAACTGTTTTGGGGAGTTTGTTGGGTCTGGAAAACACTTCAGGCAGTTCGGCGCTCGAAACGGCTCCCGACGGATTTTCGTGCGCATCTACGGCACCTGTGCACGAAAATATTGAGACGCCCGTTTTACGACATTTCGAGATGCTTTTCGGTTAAAAACTGTTTTGGGGAGTTTGTTGGGTCTGGAAAACACTTCAGGCAGTTCGGCGCTCGAAACGGCTCCGGACGGATTTTCGTGCGCATCTACGGCACCTGTGCACGAAAATATTGAGATGCCCGTTTTAGGAAATTTCGAGATGCTTTTCGGTTAAAAACTGTTTTGGGGAGTTTATTGGGTCTGGAAAACACTTCAGGCAGTTCGGCGCTCGAAACGGCTACGGACGGATTTTCGTGCGCATCTACGGCACCTGTGTACGAAAATATTGAGATGCCCGTTTTAGGACATTTCGAGATACTTTTCGGTTAAAAACTGTTTTGGGGAGTTTGTTGGGTCTGGAAAACACTTCAGGCAGTTCGGCGCTCGAAACGGCTCCGGACGGATTTTCGCGCGCATCTACGGCACCTGTGCACGAAAATATTGAGATGCCCGTTTTAGGACATTTCGAGATGCTTTTCGGTTAAAAACTGTTTTGGGGAGTTTGTTGGGTCTGGAAAACACTTCAGGCAGTTCGGCGCTCGAAACGGCTCCCGACGGATTTTCGTGCGCATCTACGGCACCTGTGCACGAAAATATTGAGACGCCCGTTTTACGACATTTCGAGATGCTTTTCGGTTAAAAACTGTTTTGGGGAGTTTGTTGGGTCTGGAAAACACTTCAGGCAGTTCGGCGCTCGAAACGGCTCCGGACGGATTTTCGTGCGCATCTACGGCACCTGTGCACGAAAATATTGAGATGCCCGTTTTAGGACATTTCGAGATGCTTTTCGGTTAAAAACTGTTTTGGGGAGTTTGTTGGGTATGGAAAACACTTCAGGCAGTTCGGCGCTCGAAACGGCTCCGGACGGATTTTCGTGCGCATCTACGGCACCTGTGCACGAAAATTTTGAGACGCCCGTTTTAGGACATTTCGAGATGCTTTTCGGTTAAAAACTGTTTTGGGGAGTTTGTTGGGTCTGGAAAACACTTCAGGCAGTTCGGCGCTCGAAACGGCTACGGACGGATTTTCGTGCGCATCTACGGCACCTGTGTACGAAAATATTGAGATGCCCGTTTTAGGACATTTCGAGATACTTTTCGGTTAAAAACTGTTTTGGGGAGTTTGTTGGGTCTGGAAAGCACTTCAGGCAGTTCGGCGCACGAAACGGCTCCGGACGGATTTTCGTGCGCATCTACGGCACCTGTGCACGAAAATATTGAGATGCCCGTTTTAGGACATTTCGAGATACTTTTCGGTTAAAAACTGTTTTGGGGAGTTTGTTGGGTCTGGAAAACACTTCAGGCAGTTCGGCGCTCGAAACGGCTCCCGACGGATTTTCGTGCGCATCTACGGCACCTGTGCACGAAAATATTGAGATGCCCGTTTTAGGACATTTCGAGATGCTTTTCGGTTAAAAACTGTTTTGGGGAGTTTGTTGCGTATGGAAAACACTTCAGGCAGTTCGGCGTTCGAAACGGCTCCGGGCGGATTTTCGTGCGCATCTACGGCACCTGTGCACGAAAATATTGAGATGCCCGTTTTAGGAAATTTCGAGATGCTTTTCGGTTAAAAACGGTTTTGCGGAGTTTCTTGGGTCTGGAAAACCCTTCGGGCAGTTCGGCGCTCGAAACGGCTCCGGACGGATTTTCGTGCGCATCTACGGCACCTGTGCACGAAAATATTGAGATGCCCGTTTTAGGACATTTCGAGATGCTTTTCGGTTAAAAACTGTTTTGGGGAGTTTGTTGGGTCTGGAAAACACTTCAGGCAGTTCGGCGCTCGAAACGGCTCCGGACGGATTTTCGTGCGCATCTACGGCACCTGTGCACGAAAATATTGAGATGCCCGTTTTAGGACATTTCGAGATGCTTTTCGGTTAAAAACGGTATTGGGGAGTTTGTTGGGTCTGGAAAACCCTTCAGGCAGTTCGGCGCTCGAAACGGCTCCAGACGGATTTTCGTGCGCATCTACGGCCTGTGCACGAAAATATTGAGATGCCCGTTTTAGGACATTTCGAGATGCTTTTCGGTTAAAAACTGTTTTGGGGAGTTTCTTGGGTTTGGAAAACGCTTCAGGCAGTTCGGCGCTCGAAACGGCTCCGGACGGATTTTCGTGCGCATCTACGGCACCTGTGCACGAAAATATTGAGATGCCCGTTTTAGGACATTTCGAGATGCTTTTCTGTTAAAAACTGTTTTGGGGAGTTTGTTGGGTCTGGAAAACCCTTCGGGCAGTTCGGCGCTCGAAACGGCTCCGGACGGATTTTCGTGCGCATCTACGGCACCTGTGCACGAAAATATTGAGATGCCCGTTTTAGGACATTTCGGGATGCTTTTCGGTTAAAAACTGTTTTGGGGAGTTTGTTGGGTCTGGAAAACACTTCAGGCAGTTCGGCGCTCGAAACGGCTCCGGACGGATTTTCGTGCGCATCTACGGCACCTGTGCACGAAAATATTGAGATGCCCGTTTCAGGACATTTCGAGATGCTTTTCGGTTAAAAACGGTATTGGGGAGTTTGTTGGGTCTGGAAAACACTTCAGGCAGTTCAGCGCTCGAAACGGCTCCGGACGGATTTTCGTGCGCATCTACGGCACCTGTGCACGAAAATATTGAGATGCCCGTTTTAGGACATTTCGAGATGCTTTTCGGTTAAAAACTGTTTTGGGGAGTTTCTTGGGTTTGGAAAACGCTTCAAGCAGTTCGGCGCTCGAAACGGCTCCGGACGGACTTTCGTGCGCATCTACGGCACCTGTGCACGAAAATATTGAGATGCCCGTTTTAGGACATTTCGAGATGCTTTTCTGTTAAAAACTGTTTTGGGGAGTTTGTTGGGTCTGGAAAACCCATCAGGCAATTCGGCGCTCGAAACGGCTCCGGACGGATTTTCGTGCGCATCTACGGCACCTGTGCACGAAAATATTGAGATGCCCGTTTTAGGACATTTCGAGATGCTTTTCGGTTAAAAACTGTTTTGGGGAGTTTGTTGGGTCTGGAAAACACTTCAGGCAGTTCGGCGCTCGAAACGGCTCCGGACGGATTTTCGTGCGCATCTACGGCACCTGTGCACGAAAATATTGAGATGCCCGTTTTAGGACATTTCGAGATGCTTTTCGGTTAAAAACGGTATTGGGGAGTTTGTTGGGTCTGGAAAACCCTTCAGGCAGTTCGGCGCTCGAAACGGCTCCGGACGGATTTTCGTGCGCATCTACGGCCTGTGCACGAAAATATTGAGATGCCCGTTTTAGGACATTTCGAGATGCTTTTCGGTTAAAAACTGTTTTGGGGAGTTTGTTGGGTCTGGAAAACACTTCAGGCAGTTCGGCGCTCGAAACGGCTCCGGACGGATTTTCGTGCGCATCTACGGCACCTGTGCACGAAAATATTGAGATGCCCGTTTTAGGACATTTCGAGATGCTTTTCGGTTAAAAACTGTTTTGGGGAGTTTGTTGGGTCTGGAAAACACTTCAGGCAGTTCGGCGCTCGAAACGGCTCCGGACGGATTTTCGTGCGCATCTACGGCACCTGTGCACGAAAATATTGAGATGCCCGTTTCAGGACATTTCGAGATGCTTTTCGGTTAAAAACGGTATTGGGGAGTTTGTTGTGTCTGGAAAACACTTCAGGCAGTTCAGCGCTCGAAACGGCTCCGGACGGATTTTCGTGCGCATCTACGGCACCTGTGCACGAAAATATTGAGATGCCCGTTTTAGGACATTTCGAGATGCTTTTCGGTTAAAAACTGTTTTGGGGAGTTTCTTGGGTTTGGAAAACGCTTCAAGCAGTTCGGCGCTCGAAACGGCTCCGGACGGACTTTCGTGCGCATCTACGGCACCTGTGCATGAAAATATTGAGATGCCCGTTTTAGGACATTTCGAGATGCTTTTCTGTTAAAAACTGTTTTGGGGAGTTTGTTGGGTCTGGAAAACCCTTCGGGCAGTTCGGCGCACGAAACGGCTCCGGACGGATTTTCGTGCGCATCTACGGCACCTGTGCACGAAAATATTGAGATGCCCGTTTTAGGACATTTCGAGATGCTTTTCGGTTAAAAACTGTTTTGGGGAGTTTGTTGGGTCTGGAAAACACTTCAGGCAGTTCGGCGCTCGAAACGGCTCCGGACGGATTTTCGTGCGCATCTACGGCACCTGTGCACGAAAATATTGAGATGCCCGTTTCAGGACATTTCGAGATGCTTTTCGGTTAAAAACGGTATTGGGGAGTTTGTTGGGTCTGGAAAACACTTCAGGCAGTTCAGCGCTCGAAACGGCTCCGGACGGATTTTCGTGCGCATCTACGGCACCTGTGCACGAAAATATTGAGATGCCCGTTTTAGGACATTTCGAGATGCTTTTCGGTTAAAAACTGTTTTGGGGAGTTTCTTGGGTTTGGAAAACGCTTCAAGCAGTTCGGCGCTCGAAACGGCTCCGGACGGACTTTCGTGCGCATCTACGGCACCTGTGCACGAAAATATTGAGATGCCCGTTTTAGGACATTTCGAGATGCTTTTCTGTTAAAAACTGTTTTGGGGAGTTTGTTGGGTCTGGAAAACCCTTCGGGCAGTTCGGCGCTCGAAACGGCTCCGGACGGACTTTCGTGCGCATCTACGGCACCTGTGCACGAAAATATTGAGATGCCCGTTTTAGGACATTTCGAGATGCTTTTCGGTTAAAAACGGTTTTGGGGAGTTTCTTGGGTCTGGAAAACGCTTCAGGCAGTTCGGCGCTCGAAACGGCTCCGGACGGATTTTCGTGCGCATCTACGGCACCTGTGCACGAAAATATTGAGATGCCCCTTTTAGGACATTTCGAGATGCTTTTCGGTTAAAAACGGTTTTGGGGAGTTTGTTGGGTCTGGAAAACACTTCAGGCAGTTCAGCGCTCGAAACGGCTCCGGACGGATTTTCGTGCGCATCTACGGCACCTGTGCATGAAAATATTGAGATGTCCGTTTTAGGAAATTTCGAGATGCTTTTCGGTTAAAAACTGTTTTGGGGAGTTTCTGGGGTCCGGAAAACGCTTCAGGCAGTTTGGCGTTCGAAACGGCTCCGGACGGATTTTCGTGCGCATCTACGAGACATGTGCACGAAAATATTGAAATGCCCGTTTTAGGACATTTCGAGATGCTTTTCGGTTAAAAACGGTTTTGGGGAGTTTCTGGGGTCTGGAAAACGCTTCAGGCAGTTCGGCGTTCGAAACGGCTCCAGACGGATTTTCGTGCGCATCTCTGGCACCTGTGCACGAAAATAATGAGATGCCCGTTTTAGGACATTTCGAGATGCTTTTCGGTTAAAAACGGTTTTGGGGAGTTTCATGGGTCTGGAAAACACTTCAGGCAGTTCGGCGCTCGAAACGGCTCCGGACGGATTTTCGTGCGCATCTACGGCACCTGTGCACGAAAATATTGAGATGCCCGTTTTAGGACATTTCGAGATGCTTTTCGGTTAAAAACGGTTTTGGGGAGTTTCATGGGTCTGGAAAACACTTCAGGCAGTTCGGCGCTCGAAACGGCTCCGGACGGATTTTCGTGCGCATCTACGGCACCTGTGCACGAAAATATTGAGATGCCCGTTTTAGGACATTTCGAGATGCTTTTCGGTTAAAAACTGTTTTGGGGAGTTTGTTGGGTCTGGAAAACACTTCAGGCAGTTCGGCGCTCGAAACGGCTCCGGACGGATTTTCGTGCGCATCTACGGCACCTGTGCACGAAAATATTGAGATGCCCGTTTCAGGACATTTCGAGATGCTTTTCGGTTAAAAACGGTATTGGGGAGTTTGTTGGGTCTGGAAAACCCTTCAGGCAGTTCGGCGCTCGAAACGGCTCCGGACGGATTTTCGTGCGCATCTACGGCACATGTGCGCAAAAATATTGAGATGCCCGTTTTAGGACATTTCGAGATGCTTTTCGGTTAAAAACTGTTTTGGGGAGTTTCTTGGGTTTGGAAAACGCTTCAAGCAGTTCGGCGCTCGAAACGGCTCCGGACGGATTTTCGTGCGCATCTACGGCACCTGTGCACGAAAATATTGAGATGCCCGTTTTAGGACATTTCGAGATGCTTTTCTGTTAAAAACTGTTTTGGGGAGTTTGTTGGGTCTGGAAAACCCTTCGGGCAGTTCGGCGCTCGAAACGGCTCCGGACGGATTTTCGTGCGCATCTACGGCACCTGTGCACGAAAATATTGAGATGCCCGTTTTAGGACATGTCGTGATGCTTTTCGGTTAAAAACTGTTTTGGGGAGTTTCTTAGGTCTGGAAAACGCTTCAGGCAGTTCGGCGCTCGAAACGGCTCCGGACGGATTTTCTTGCGCATCTACGGCACCTGTGCACGAAAATATTGAGATGCCCGTTTTAGGACATTTCGAGATGCTTTTCGGTTAAAAACGGTTTTGGGGAGTTTCTTTGGTCTGGAAAACGCTTCAGGCAGTTCGGCGTTCGAAACGGCTCCGGACGGATTTTCGTGCGCATCTATGGCACCTGTGCACGAAAATAATGAGATGCCCGTTTTAGGACATTTCGAGATGCTTTTCGGTTAGAAACGGTTTTGGGGAGTTTCATGGGTCTGGAAAACACTTCAGGCAGTTCGGCGCTCGAAACGGCTCCGGACGGATTTTCGTGCGCATCTACGGCACCTGTGCACGAAAATATTGAGATGCCCGTTTTAGGACATTTCGGGATGCTTTTCGGTTAAAAACGGTTTTGGGGAGTTTCTGGAGTCTGGAAAACACTTCAGGCAGTTCGGCGCTCGAAACGGCTCCGGACGGATTTTCGTGCGCATCTACGGCACCTGTGCACGAAAATATTGAGATTCCCGTTTTAGGACATTTCGAGATGCTTTTCGGTTAAAAACTGTTTTGGGGAGTTTGTTGGGTCTGGAAAACACTTCAGGCAGTTCGGCGCTCGAAACGGCTCCCGACGGATTTTCGTGCGCATCTACGGCACCTGTGCACGAAAATATTGAGATGCCCGTTTTAGGACATTTCGAGATGCTTTTCGGTTAAAAACTGTTTTGGGGAGTTTGTTGGGTCTGGAAATCACTTCAGGCAGTTCGGCGCTCGAAACGGCTCCGGACGGATTTTCGTCCGCATCTACGGCACCTGTGCACGAAAATATTGAGACGCCCGTTTTAGGACATTTCGAGATGCTTTTCGGTTAAAAACTGTTTTGGGGAGTTTGTTGGGTCTGGAAAACCCTTCGGGCAGTTCGGCGCTCGAAACGGCTCCGGACGGATTTTCTTGCGCATCTACGGCACCTGTGCACGAAAATATTGAGATGCCCGTTTTAGGACATTTCGAGATGCTTTTCGGTTAAAAACGGTTTTGGGGAGTTTCTTGGGTCTGGAAAACGCTTCAGGCAGTTCGGCGCTCGAAACAGCTCCGGACGGATTTTCGTGCGCATCTACGGCACCTGTGCACGAAAATATTGAGATGCCCCTTTTAGGACATTTCGAGATGCTTTTCGGTTTAAAACGGTTTTGGGGAGTTTGTTGGGTCTGGAAAACACTTCAGGCAGTTCCGCGCTCGAAACGGCTCCGGACGGATTTTCGTGCGCATCTACGGCACCTGTGCATGAAAATATTGAGATGTCCGTTTTAGGAAATTTCGAGATGCTTTTCGGTTAAAAACTGTTTTGGGGAGTTTCTGGGGTCTGGAAAACGCTTCAGGCAGTTTGGCGTTCGAAACGGCTCCGGACGGATTTTCGTGCGCATCTACGGGACCTGTGCACGAAAATATTGAAATGCCCGTTTTAGGACATTTCGAGATGCTTTTCGGTTAAAAACGGTTTTGGGGAGTTTCTGGGGTCTGGAAAACACTTCAGGCAGTTCGGCGCTCGAAACGGCTCCCGACGGATTTTCGTGCGCATCTACGGCACCTGTGCACGAAAATATTGAGATGCCCGTTTTAGGACATTTCGAGATGCTTTTCGGTTAAAAACGGTATTGGGGAGTTTTGTTGGGTCTGGAAAACCCTTCAGGCAGTTCGGCGCTCGAAACGGCTCCGGACGGATTTTCGTGCGCATCTACGGCACCTGTGCACGAAAATATTGAGATGCCCGTTTTAGGACATGTCGTGATGCTTTTCGGTTAAAAACTGTTTTGGGGAGTTTCTTGGGTCTGGAAAACGCTTCAGGCAGTTCGGCGCTCGAAACGGCTCCGGACGGATTTTCTTGCGCATCTACGGCACCTGTGCACGAAAATATTGAGATGCCCGTTTTAGGACATTTCGAGATGCTTTTCGGTTAAAAACGGTTTTGGGGAGTTTCTTTGGTCTGGAAAACGCTTCAGGCAGTTCGGCGTTCGAAACGGCTCCGGACGGATTTTCGTGCGCATCTATGGCACCTGTGCACGAAAATAATGAGATGCCCGTTTTAGGACATTTCGAGATGCTTTTCGGTTAGAAACGGTTTTGGGGAGTTTCATGGGTCTGGAAAACACTTCAGGCAGTTCGGCGCTCGAAACGGCTCCGGACGGATTTTCGTGCGCATCTACGGCACCTGTGCACGAAAATATTGAGATGCCCGTTTTAGGACATTTCGGGATGCTTTTCGGTTAAAAACGGTTTTGGGGAGTTTCTGGGGTCTGGAAAACACTTCAGGCAGTTCGGCGCTCGAAACGGCTCCGGACGGATTTTCGTGCGCATCTACGGCACCTGTGCACGAAAATATTGAGATGCCCGTTTCAGGACATTTCGAGATGCTTTTCGGTTAAAAACGGTATTGGGGAGTTTTGTTGGGTCTGGAAAACCCTTCAGGCAGTTCGGCGCTCGAAACGGCTCCGGACGGATTTTCGTGCGCATCTACGGCACCTGTGCACGAAAATATTGAGATGCCCGTTTTAGGACATGTCGTGATGCTTTTCGGTTAAAAACTGTTTTGGGGAGTTTCTTGGGTCTGGAAAACGCTTCAGGCAGTTCGGCGCTCGAAACGGCTCCGGACGGATTTTCTTGCGCATCTACGGCACCTGTGCACGAAAATATTGAGATGCCCGTTTTAGGACATTTCGAGATGCTTTTCGGTTAAAAACGGTTTTGGGGAGTTTCTTTGGTCTGGAAAACGCTTCAGGCAGTTCGGCGTTCGAAACGGCTCCGGACGGATTTTCGTGCGCATCTATGGCACCTGTGCACGAAAATAATGAGATGCCCGTTTTAGGACATTTCGAGATGCTTTTCGGTTAGAAACGGTTTTGGGGAGTTTCATGGGTCTGGAAAACACTTCAGGCAGTTCGGCGCTCGAAACGGCTCCGGACGGATTTTCGTGCGCATCTACGGCACCTGTGCACGAAAATATTGAGATGCCCGTTTTAGGACATTTCGGGATGCTTTTCGGTTAAAAACGGTTTTGGGGAGTTTCTGGGGTCTGGAAAACACTTCAGGCAGTTCGGCGCTCGAAACGGCTCCGGACGGATTTTCGTGCGCATCTACGGCACCTGTGCACGAAAATATTGAGATTCCCGTTTTAGGACATTTCGAGATGCTTTTCGGTTAAAAACTGTTTTGGGGAGTTTGTTGGGTCTGGAAAACACTTCAGGCAGTTCGGCGCTCGAAACGGCTCCCGACGGATTTTCGTGCGCATCTACGGCACCTGTGCACGAAAATATTGAGATGCCTGTTTTAGGACATTTCGAGATGCTTTTCGGTTAAAAACTGTTTTGGGGAGTTTGTTGGGTCTGGAAAACACTTCAGGCAGTTCGGCGCTCGAAACGGCTCCGGACGGATTTTCGTCCGCATCTACGGCACCTGTGCACGAAAATATTGAGACGCCCGTTTTAGGACATTTCGAGATGCTTTTCGGTTAAAAACTGTTTTGGGGAGTTTGTTGGGTCTGGAAAACCCTTCGGGCAGTTCGGCGCTCGAAACGGCTCCGGACGGATTTTCTTGCGCATCTACGGCACCTGTGCACGAAAATATTGAGATGCCCGTTTTAGGACATTTCGAGATGCTTTTCGGTTAAAAACGGTTTTGGGGAGTTTCTTTGGTCTGGAAAACGCTTCAGGCAGTTCGGCGTTCGAAACGGCTCCGGACGGATTTTCGTGCGCATCTATGGCACCTGTGCACGAAAATAATGAGATGCCCGTTTTAGGACATTTCGAGATGCTTTTCGGTTAGAAACGGTTTTGGGGAGTTTCATGGGTCTGGAAAACACTTCAGGCAGTTCGGCGCTCGAAACGGCTCCGGACGGATTTTCGTGCGCATCTACGGCACCTGTGCACGAAAATATTGAGATGCCCGTTTTAGGACATTTCGGGATGCTTTTCGGTTAAAAACGGTTTTGGGGAGTTTCTGGGGTCTGGAAAACACTTCAGGCAGTTCGGCGCTCGAAACGGCTCCGGACGGATTTTCGTGCGCATCTACGGCACCTGTGCACGAAAATATTGAGATTCCCGTTTTAGGACATTTCGAGATGCTTTTCCGTTAAAAACTGTTTTGGGGAGTTTGTTGGGTCTGGAAAACACTTCAGGCAGTTCGGCGCTCGAAACGGCTCCCGACGGATTTTCGTGCGCATCTACGGCACCTGTGCACGAAAATATTGAGATGCCCGTTTTAGGACATTTCGAGATGCTTTTCGGTTAAAAACTGTTTTGGGGAGTTTGTTGGGTCTGGAAATCACTTCAGGCAGTTCGGCGCTCGAAACGGCTCCGGACGGATTTTCGTCCGCATCTACGGCACCTGTGCACGAAAATATTGAGACGCCCGTTTTAGGACATTTCGAGATGCTTTTCGGTTAAAAACTGTTTTGGGGAGTTTGTTGGGTCTGGAAAACCCTTCGGGCAGTTCGGCGCTCGAAACGGCTCCGGACGGATTTTCTTGCGCATCTACGGCACCTGTGCACGAAAATATTGAGATGCCCGTTTTAGGACATTTCGAGATGCTTTTCGGTTAAAAACGGTTTTGGGGAGTTTCTTGGGTCTGGAAAACGCTTCAGGCAGTTCGGCGCTCGAAACGGCTCCGGACGGATTTTCGTGCGCATCTACGGCACCTGTGCACGAAAATATTGAGATGCCCCTTTTAGGACATTTCGAGATGCTTTTCGGTTAAAAACGGTTTTGGGGAGTTTGTTGGGTCTGGAAAACACTTCAGGCAGTTCCGCGCTCGAAACGGCTCCGGACGGATTTTCGTGCGCATCTACGGCACCTGTGCATGAAAATATTGAGATGTCCGTTTTAGGAAATTTCGAGATGCTTTTCGGTTAAAAACTGTTTTGGGGAGTTTCTGGGGTCTGGAAAACGCTTCAGGCAGTTTGGCGTTCGAAACGGCTCCGGACGGATTTTCGTGCGCATCTACGGGACCTGTGCACGAAAATATTGAAATGCCCGTTTTAGGACATTTCGAGATGCTTTTCGGTTAAAAACGGTTTTGGGGAGTTTCTGGGGTCTGGAAAACACTTCAGGCAGTTCGGCGCTCGAAACGGCTCCCGACGGATTTTCGTGCGCATCTACGGCACCTGTGCACGAAAATATTGAGATGCCCGTTTTAGGACATTTCGAGATGCTTTTCGGTTAAAAACTGTTTTGGGGAGTTTGTTGGGTCTGGAAAACACTTCAGGCAGTTCGGCGCTCGAAACGGCTCCGGACGGATTTTCGTGCGCATCTACGGCACCTGTGCACGAAAATATTGAGATGCCCGTTTCAGGACATTTCGAGATGCTTTTCGGTTAAAAACGGTATTGGGGAGTTTGTTGGGTCTGGAAAACCCTTCAGGCAGTTCGGCGCTCGAAACGGCTCCGGACGGATTTTCGTGCGCATCTACGGCACCTGTGCACGAAAATATTGAGATGCCCGTTTTAGGACATGTCGTGATGCTTTTCGGTTAAAAACTGTTTTGGGGAGTTTCTTGGGTCTGGAAAACGCTTCAGGCAGTTCGGCGCTCGAAACGGCTCCGGACGGATTTTCTTGCGCATCTACGGCACCTGTGCACGAAAATATTGAGATGCCCGTTTTAGGACATTTCGAGATGCTTTTCGGTTAAAAACGGTTTTGGGGAGTTTCTTTGGTCTGGAAAACGCTTCAGGCAGTTCGGCGTTCGAAACGGCTCCGGACGGATTTTCGTGCGCATCTATGGCACCTGTGCACGAAAATAATGAGATGCCCGTTTTAGGACATTTCGAGATGCTTTTCGGTTAGAAACGGTTTTGGGGAGTTTCATGGGTCTGGAAAACACTTCAGGCAGTTCGGCGCTCGAAACGGCTCCGGACGGATTTTCGTGCGCATCTACGGCACCTGTGCACGAAAATATTGAGATGCCCGTTTTAGGACATTTCGGGATGCTTTTCGGTTAAAAACGGTTTTGGGGAGTTTCTGGGGTCTGGAAAACACTTCAGGCAGTTCGGCGCTCGAAACGGCTCCGGACGGATTTTCGTGCGCATCTACGGCACCTGTGCACGAAAATATTGAGATTCCCGTTTTAGGACATTTCGAGATGCTTTTCGGTTAAAAACTGTTTTGGGGAGTTTGTTGGGTCTGGAAAACACTTCAGGCAGTTCGGCGCTCGAAACGGCTCCCGACGGATTTTCGTGCGCATCTACGGCACCTGTGCACGAAAATATTGAGATGCCCGTTTTAGGACATTTTGAGATGCTTTTCGGTTAAAAACTGTTTTGGGGAGTTTGTTGGGTCTGGAAAACACTTCAGGCAGTTCGGCGCTCGAAACGGCTCCGGACGGATTTTCGTCCGCATCTACGGCACCTGTGCACGAAAATATTGAGACGCCCGTTTTAGGACATTTCGAGATGCTTTTCGGTTAAAAACTGTTTTGGGGAGTTTGTTGGGTCTGGAAAACCCTTCGGGCAGTTCGGCGCTCGAAACGGCTCCGGACGGATTTTCTTGCGCATCTACGGCACCTGTGCACGAAAATATTGAGATGCCCGTTTTAGGACATTTCGAGATGCTTTTCGGTTAAAAACGGTTTTGGGGAGTTTCTTGGGTCTGGAAAACGCTTCAGGCAGTTCGGCGCTCGAAACGGCTACGGACGGATTTTCGTGCGCATCTACGGCACCTGTGCACGAAAATATTGAGATGCCCCTTTTAGGACATTTCGAGATGCTTTTCGGTTAAAAACGGTTTTGGGGAGTTTGTTGTGTCTGGAAAACACTTCAGGCAGTTCCGCGCTCGAAACGGCTCCGGACGGATTTTCGTGCGCATCTACGGCACCTGTGCATGAAAATATTGAGATGTCCGTTTTAGGAAATTTCGAGATGCTTTTCGGTTAAAAACTGTTTTGGGGAGTTTCTGGGGTCTGGAAAACGCTTCAGGCAGTTTGGCGTTCGAAACGGCTCCGGACGGATTTTCGTGCGCATCTACGGGACCTGTGCACGAAAATATTGAAATGCCCGTTTTAGGACATTTCGAGATGCTTTTCGGTTAAAAACGGTTTTGGGGAGTTTCTGGGGTCTGGAAAACACTTCAGGCAGTTCGGCGCTCGAAACGGCTCCGGACGGATTTTCGTGCGCATCTACGGCACCTGTGCACGAAAATATTGAGACGCCCGTTTTAGGACATTTCGAGATGCTTTTCGGTTAAAAACTGTTTTGGGGAGTTTCTTGGGTCTGGAAAAGGCTTCAGGCAGTTCGGCGCTCGAAACGGCTTCGGACGGATTTTCGTGCGCATCTACGGCACCTGTGCACGAAAATATTGAGATGCCCGTTTTAGGACATTTCGAGATGCTTTTCTGTTAAAAACTGTTTTGGGGAGTTTGTTGGGTCTGGAAAACCCTTCAGGCAGTTCGGCACTCGAAACGGCTCCGGACGGATTTTCGTGCGCATCTACGGCACCTGTGCACGAAAATATTGAGATGCCCGTTTTAGGACATTTCGAGATGCTTTTCGGTTAAAAACTGTTTTGGGGAGTTTGTTGGGTCTGGAAAACACTTCAGGCAGTTCGGCGCTCGAAACGGCTCCGGACGGATTTTCGTGCGCATCTACGGCACCTGTGCACGAAAATATTGAGATGCCCGTTTCAGGACATTTCGAGATGCTTTTCGGTTAAAAACGGTATTGGGGAGTTTGTTGGGTCTGGAAAACACTTCAGGCAGTTCAGCGCTCGAAACGGCTCCGGACGGATTTTCGTGCGCATCTACGGCACCTGTGCACGAAAATATTGAGATGCCCGTTTTAGGACATTTCGAGATGCTTTTCGGTTAAAAACTGTTTTGGGGAGTTTCTTGGGTTTGGAAAACGCTTCAAGCAGTTCGGCGCTCGAAACGGCTCCGGACGGACTTTCGTGCGCATCTACGGCACCTGTGCACGAAAATATTGAGATGCCCGTTTTAGGACATTTCGAGATGCTTTTCTGTTAAAAACTGTTTTGGGGAGTTTGTTGGGTCTGGAAAACCCTTCGGGCAGTTCGGCGCTCGAAACGGCTCCGGACGGACTTTCGTGCGCATCTACGGCACCTGTGCACGAAAATATTGAGATGCCCGTTTTAGGACATGTCGAGATGCTTTTCGGTTAAAAACTGTTTTGGGGAGTTTCTTGGGTTTGGAAAACGCTTCAAGCAGTTCGGCGCTCGAAACGGCTCCGGACGGACTTTCGTGCGCATCTACGGCACCTGTGCACGAAAATATTGAGATGCCCGTTTTAGGACATTTCGAGATGCTTTTCTGTTAAAAACTGTTTTGGGGAGTTTGTTGGGTCTGGAAAACCCTTCGGGCAGTTCGGCGCTCGAAACGGCTCCGGACGGATTTTCGTGCGCATCTACGGCACCTGTGCACGAAAATATTGAGATGCCCGTTTTAGGACATGTCGAGATGCTTTTCGGTTAAAAACTGTTTTGGGGAGTTTCTTGGGTCTGGAAAACGCTTCAGGCAGTTCAGCGCTCGAAACGGCTCCGGACGGATTTTCGTGCGCATCTACGGCACCTGTGCATGAAAATATTGAGATGTCCGTTTTAGGAAATTTCGAAATGCTTTTCGGTTAAAAACTGTTTTGGGGAGTTTCTGGGGTCCGGAAAACGCTTCAGGCAGTTTGGCGTTCGAAACGGCTCCGGACGGATTTTCGTGCGCATCTACGGGACCTGTGCACGAAAATATTGAAATGCCCGTTTTAGGACATTTCGAGATGCTTTTCGGTTAAAAACGGTTTTGGGGAGTTTCTGGGGTCTGGAAAACACTTCAGGCAGTTCGGCGCTCGAAACGGCTCCGGACGGATTTTCGTGCGCATCTACGGCACCTGTGCACGAAAATATTGAGACGCCCGTTTTAGGACATTTCGAGATGCTTTTCGGTTAAAAACTGTTTTGGGGAGTTTCTTGGGTCTGGAAAAGGCTTCAGGCAGTTCGGCGCTCGAAACGGCTTCGGACGGATTTTCGTGCGCATCTACGGCACCTGTGCACGAAAATATTGAGATGCCCGTTTCAGGACATTTCGAGATGCTTTTCGGTTAAAAACGGTATTGGGGAGTTTGTTGGGTCTGGAAAACACTTCAGGCAGTTCGGCGCTCGAAACGGCTCCGGACGGATTTTCGTGCGCATCTACGGCACCTGTGCACGAAAATATTGAGATGCCCGTTTTAGGACATTTCGAGATGCTTTTCGGTTAAAAACTGTTTTGGGGAGTTTCTTGGGTTTGGAAAACGCTTCAAGCAGTTCGGCGCTCGAAACGGCTCCGGACGGACTTTCGTGCGCATCTACGGCACCTGTGCACGAAAATATTGAGATGCCCGTTTTAGGACATTTCGAGATGCTTTTCTGTTAAAAACTGTTTTGGGGAGTTTGTTGGGTTTGGAAAACCCTTCGGGCAGTTCGGCGCTCGAAACGGCTCCGGACGGATTTTCGTGCGCATCTACGGCACCTGTGCACGAAAATATTGAGATGCCCGTTTTAGGACATGTCGAGATGCTTTTCGGTTAAAAACTGTTTTGGGGAGTTTCTTGGGTCTGGAAAACGCTTCAGGCAGTTCGGCGCTTGAAACGGCTCCGGACGGATTTTCTTGTGCATCTACGGCACCTGTGCACGAAAATATTGAGATGCCCGTTTTAGGACATTTCGAGATGCTTTTCGGTTAAAAACGGTTTTGGGGAGTTTCTTGGGTCTGGAAAACGCTTCAGGTAGTTCGGCGCTCGAAACGGCTCCGGACGGATTTTCGTGCGCATCTACGGCACCTGTGCACGAAAATATTGAGATGCCCGTTTTAGGACATTTCGAGATGCTTTTCGGTTAAAAACGGTTTTGGGGAGTTTCTGGGGTCTGGAAAACACTTCAGGCAGTTCGGCGCTCGAAACGGCTCCGGACGCACTTTCGTGCGCATCTACGGCACGTGTGCACGAAAATATTGAGATGCCCGTTTTAGGACATTTCGAGATGCTTTTCGGTTAAAAACGGTTTTGGGGAGTTTCTTGGGTCTGGAAAACACTTCAGGCAGTTCGGCGCTCGAAACGGCTCCGGACGGATTTTCGTGCGCATCTACGGCACCTGTGCACGAAAATATTGAGACGCCCGTTTTAGGACATTTCGAGATGCTTTTCGGTTAAAAACTGTTTTGGGGAGTTTGTTGGGTCTGGAAAACACTTCAGGCAGTTCGGCGCTCGAAACGGCTTCGGACGGATTTTCGTGCGCATCTACGGCACCTGTGCACGAAAATATTGAGATGCCCGTTTTAGGACATTTCGAGATGTTTTTCGGTTAAAAACGGTTTTAGGGAGTTTCTGGGGTCTGGAAAACGCTTCAGGCAGTTCGGCGTTCGAAACGGCTCCGGACGGATTTTCGTGCGCATCTACGGCACCTGTGCAAGAAAATATTGAGATGCCCGTTTTAGGACATTTCGAGATGCTTTTCGGTTAAAAACGGTTTTGGGGAGTTTCTGGGGTCTGGAAAACACTTCAGGCAGTTCGGCGCTCGAAACGGCTCCGGACGGATTTTTTTTTTTTTTTTTTAAGAGTAAGTTAGTGCTTTATTTCTTCTAAAAGAATTATATACAAAAGAATGGAATTCTAAAAGCCAACAATGGCACTAGAAATTCCTAATGGGGCATACCCCATTAATACAAATAATAAATTAGCAAAGAATTATGACCAATGCCCACAACCTGGGCTCAAGGAAAACAATTTCTCCATAACATTGTTATTTCAACATTGGAGATATGAGTAGGAGACACTCTGTTTCTACTCAATAGTTTGCTAAACTTAACCGTCGGAGTTTGAAGGCCCACATAGGTGACATGATACTTCTGAAGTACAGCAACTATACTTCTTACTTGAAACCGTACCGTCCATTGATGGACTCAATCCTCCTACGTGTGGATCAGCAGCATAACGGGATCCAAACAGTGGCTAAACTCATTTTTTGTGCTTATGTTTGGCATATATGGGCTGAGAGAAATGGGCGCATCTTCCGGGCTCAATTTCAGCCAGCTTGGTCAGTACTTCATCTTATCATTCAGACTCTTCAAAGTAGGCTGCTGTACCTTGGCATTTCTCTTCCGGATAGTGTTTCTTGTCATTGGAACCTTCCCCCTACTTCATTCACACCTGTACGTCTCACTCATATTGCTTATCAAGGTTGGAGACTATCTTTATACACTTCTACTCATACAAGTATCGGTATCCTCTGGGGCGATAGTGACCAGCCACTTGAAGGGGCAATACAACCAGCTATGGATTTATATAAGGGTCTTCTACATCTGGTGGCTCTTATTCCCTCTCATTTGTCATGCATTTTACTTGAAACGGAACATTCATTAGGTCACCTGCTACGGTGCCCTCATCTATCTCCATGGACGGTACGGTTTCAAGTAAGAAGTATAGTTGCTGTACTTCAGAAGTATCATGTCACCTATGTGGGCCTTCAAACTCCGACGGTTCAGTTTAGCAAACTATTGAGTAGAAACAGAGTGTCTCCTACTCATATCTCCAATGTTGAAATAGCAATGTTATGGAGAAATTGTTTTCCTTGAGCCCAGGTTGTGGGCATTGGTCTTAATTCTTTGCTAATTTATTATTTGTATTAATGGGGTATGCCCCATTAGGAATTTCTAGTGCCATTGTTGGCTTTTAGAATTCCATTCTTTTGTATATAATTCTTTTAGAAGAAATAAAGCACTAACTTACTCTTCAAAAAAAAAAAAAAATGTCCTAAACTGCGCATCTCGACCCAAAATTTCTTAGAATGCGTTTTTAAGCACAGGATGCGCACGAAGTTCGGGCCGGAGCCTTTTGTAGCGCCGGACAGCCTGAACAGTTTTCCAGACCCGAGATTAGCACCAGAACCCGTTTTAGAACGAAAAGCAACTCGAAGTGTCCTAAAATACGCATCTCGACCAAAAATTCCTTAGAATGCGTTTTCGTGCACAGGATGCACACGAAGTTCGGGCCGGAGCCTTTTCGAGCGCCCAACTGCCTGAAGTGTTTTCCAGACCCAAGATTCGCCCCAGAACACGTTTTAGAGAGAAAAGCGTCTCGAAATGTCTTAAAAAGCGCATCTCGACCCATAATCATTAGATTTCGTTTTCGTGCACAGGATGCGCACGAAGCTCGGGCCGGAGCATTTTCGAGTGCCGAACTGCCTGAAGTGATTTCCAGACCCGAGATTCGCCCCAGAACCAGTTTTAGACGGAAAAGCAACTCGAAATGTCCTAAAATGCGCATCCCGGCCCAAAATTCCTTAGAATGCGTTTTCGTGCACAGGATGCGCACGAAGTTTGGGCCGGAGCCTTTTCGAGCGCCAAACTGCCTGAAGTGTTTTCCAGACCCAAGATTCGCCCCAGAACACGTTTTAGATAGAAAAGCATCTCGATATGTCCTACATATGATATTGGCCAAACTATTCTTGATGATGGACCCTGGTTTGTATATGGCCGACCATTAATTTTGAGGCGATGGTCAGAAGCTATCACAATGCATAGGGAAAACCTTGAAACCATCCCAGTGTGGCTTCGCCTTCCAAATCTGAACTTTTGTTTCCGTACAAACTCTGCACTTAGTAAAATTGGAAGTGTTATTGGCAATCCAATCTGTATGGATCATGCTACTGCGGCTGGTACTAGATATGCTTTTTCGAGAATTTGTGTGGAAGTTGATGTTGATGCTGAATTTCCCAATGAATTACGTATGAAATATAAAGATCAAACTATTATTCAGAAAATTGATTATGCATGGAAGCCAAACCCTTGTAAAGCTTGCAGAACTTTTAACCATGGGGAGATATCATGTCCGTTCAAGATTGTTAAACAAAGCCCGAAGCAAGTATGGGTACCAAAGCAACAATCAGTAAAAGCAACACATGATGCTGCTAATGAAGAAAGGAGGAATACTCTGCTTGATGTACATGAGGAGAAAAATCAACAACCTGTAGTGGAGGAATGGAATGTTGTTAAAGGTAAGAAGATGGATAAATCTTCTACAAAGGAGAGTAGTCCAACACAGAAAGCAATTCCAAGTCTATCATCAAATGTCGATTCAAACCGGTTCTTAAGCCTCTCAAACCTTGATGGGGACTCTAATGTGCCTGAAACTGAACTCTTAGCAACTACAGCCTTAGTCATTCAAGGTACTGCATCAAGCTCTTCTCAAATAAATTCAGATGACCAGCACCAATGCTTGTTTTCAATTCACCAATTGGATAAAAGTAAGCTTCCTAAAGTGCCTAGTTCCAGCTCCAGTGCAAGACACAAACCGAAACCTACAGGGATCACCATTAAAGAGAAGCCGAGTCCAAGGAATCGCGCCACCTGACTATCATCATATGGAACGTGAGTGCTTTGAAGCTGATGCTCGGAATAAAATCCGGATTTGAATATATCTTAGAAATTGTATCATTTGCTTTTATTGTTATGGGGTATGCCCCATTGGGAGTGTCTAGTAACCATGTTGGTTTTTAGACCTCCTCTCCTGTACTTTATTTTCAAGAAATGAAGAACTAACTTACTCTTCAAAAAAAAAAAAAAAAAAAAAGCATCTCGATATGTCCTAAAAAACGCATCTCGATCCATAATCCCTTACATTTCGTTTTCGTGCCCAGGATGCGCACGAAGTTCGGGCCGGAGCCTTTTGTAGCGCCGGACAGCCTGAACAGTTTTCCAGACCCGAGATTAGCACCAGAACCCGTTTTAGAACGAAAAGCAACTCGAAGTGTCCTAAAATACGCATCTCGACCAAAAATTCCTAAGAATGCGTTTTCGTGCACAGGATGCGCATGAAGTTCGGGCCGGAGCCTTTTCTAGCGCCGAACTGCCTGAAGTGTTTTCCAGACCCAAGATTCGCCCCAAAACACGTTTTAGATAGAAAAGCGTCTCGAAATGTCCTAAGAAGCGCATCTGGACCCATAATCCCTTAGATTTCGTTTTCGTGCACAGGATGCGCACGAAGCTCGGGCCGTAGCATTTTCGAGTGCCGAACAGCCTGAAGTGATTTCCAGACCCGAGATTCGCCCCAGAACCCATTTTAGACTGACAAGCAACTCGAAGTGTCCTAAAATGCGCATCTCGACCCAAAATGACTTAGAATGCGTTTTCACGCACAGGATGCGCACGAAGTTCGGGCCGGAGCCTTCTCTAGCGCCGGACAGCCTGAAGTGTTTTCCAGACTAGAGAATCGCCCCATAACACGTTTCAAACCGAAAAGCGTCTCGAAATATCCTAAAAAGCGAATCTCGACCCACAATCCCTTCGATTGTGTTTTCGTGCACGGGATGCGCGCGATGTTCGGGCCGGAGCCGTTTCGAGTGTCGAACTGCATGAAGTGTTTTCCAGACCCGAGATTCGCCCTAGAACCCGTTTTAGACCGAAAAGCATCTCGACATGTCCTAAAATACGCATCTCGACCCATAATCGCTTAGATTGCGTTTTCGTGCACAGGATGCGCACGAAGTTCGGGCCGGAGCCTTTTCGAGCGCCGAACTTCCTGAAGTGATTTACAGACCCGACATTCGCCCAAGAACACGTTTTAGATAGAAAAGCGTCTCGAAATGTCCTAAAAAGCGCATCTCAACCCATAATCCCTTAGATTTCGTTTTCGTGCACAGGATGCGCACGAAGCTCGGGTCGGAGCATTTTCAAGCGCCGAACTGCCTGAAGTGTTTTCCAGACCCAAGATTCGCCCCAGAACACGTTTTAGATAGAGAAGCGTCTCGAAATGTCTTAAAAATTGCATCTCGACCCATAATCACTTAGATTTCGTTTTCGCGCACAGGATGCGCACGAAGCTCGGGCCGGAGCATTTTCGACTGCCGAACTGCCTGAAGTGATTTCCAGACCCGAGATTCGCCCCAGAACCAGTTTTAGACTGAAAAGCAACTCGAAATGTCCTAAAAAGCGCATCCCGGCCCAAAATACCTTAGAATGCGTTTTCGCGCACAGGATGCGCACGAAATTTGGGCCGGATCCTTTTCTAGAGCCGGACAGCCTGAAGTGTTTTCTAGACCCAAGAATCGCCCCATAACACGTTTTAAACCGAAAAGCGTCTCGAAATATCCTAAAAAGCGAATCTCGACCCATAATCCCTTCGATTGCGTTTTCGCGCACAGGATGCGCACGAAGTTCGGGCCGAAGCTGTTTCGAGTGCCCAACTGCCTGAACTGTTTTCCAGACCCGAGATTCGCCCCAGAACCCGTTTTAGACCGAAAAGCATCTCGACATGTCCTAAAATACGCATCTCGACCCATAATCGCTTAGATTGCGTTTTCGTGCACAGGATGCGCAAGATGTTCGGGCCGGAGCCTTTTCGAGCGCCGAACTTCCTGAAGTGATTTACAGACCCGACATTCGCCCAAGAACACGTTTTAGATAGAAAAGCGTCTCGAAATGTCCTAAAAATTGCATCTCGACCCATAATCCCTTAGATTTCGTTTTCGTGCACAAGCGCACGAAGCTCGGGCCGGAGCATTTTCGAGTGCCGAACTGACTGAAGTGATTTCCAGACCCGAGATTCGCCCCAGAACCAGTTTTAGACTGAAAAGCAACTCGAAATGTCCTAAAATGCGCATCCCGGCCCAAAATACCTTAGAATGCGTTTTCGCGAACAGGATTCGCACGAAGTTTGGGCCGGATCCTTTTCTAGAGCCGGACAGCCTGAAGTGTTTTCCAGACCCAAGAATCGCCCCATACACGTTTCAAACCGAAAAGCGTCTCGAAATATCCTAAAAAGCGAGTCTCGACCCATAATCCCTTCGATTGCGTTTTCGCGCACAGGATGCGCGCGATGTTCGGGCCGGAGCCGTTTCTTGTTCCCAACTGCCTGAAGTGTTTTCCAGACCCGAGATTCACCCTAGAACCCGTTTTAGACTGAAAAGCATCTCGACATGTCCTAAAATACGCATCTCGACCCAAAATCGCTTAGATTGCGTTTTCGTGCACAGGATGCGCACGAAGTTCGGGCCGGAGCCTTTTCGAGCGCCGAACTTCCTGAAGTGATTTACAGACCCGACATTCGCCCAAGAACACGTTTTAGATAGAAAAGCGTATCTCGACCCACAATCCCTTAGATTTCGTTTTCGCGCACAGGATGCGCACGCAGCTCGGGCCGGAGCATTTTCAAGCGCCGAACTGCCTGAAGTGATTTCCAGACCCGATAGTCGCCCCATAACCCATTTTTGACTAAAAAGCAACTAGAAATGTCCTAAAATACGCATCTCGACCCAAAATTCCTTAGAATGCGTTTTCATGCGCAGGATCCGCACGAAGTTCGGGCCGGAGCCTCTTCGAGCGCCCAACTGCCTGAAGTGTTTTCCAGACACAAGATTCGCCCCAGAACACGTTTTAGATAGAAAAGCGTCTCGAAATGTCTTAAAAAGCGCATCTCGACCCATAATCACTTAGATTTCGTTTTCGTGCACAGGATGCGCACGAAGCTCGGGCCGGAGCATTTTCGAGTGCCGAACTGCCTGAAGTGATTTCCAGACCCGAGATTCGCCCCAGAACCAGTTTTAGATGGAAAAGCAACTCGAAATGTCCTAAAATGCGTATCCCGGCCCAAAATTCCTTAGAATGCGTTTTCGTGCACAGGATGCGCACGAAGTTTGGGCCGGAGCCTTTTCGAGCGCCAAACTGCCTGAAGTGTTTTCCAGACCCAAGATTCGCCCCAGAACACGTTTTAGATAGAAAAGCGTCTCGAAATGTCCTAAAAAACGCATCTCGATCCATAATCCCTTAGATTTCGTTTTCGTGCCCAGGATGCGCACGAAGCTCGGGCCGGAGCATTTTCAAGCGCCGAACTGCCTGAAGTGATTTCCAGACCCGAGATTCGCCCAAGAACCTGTTTAAGACTAAACAGCAACTCAAAATGTCCTAAACTGCGCATCTCGACCCAAAATTTCTTAGAATGCGTTTTTAAGCACAGGATGCGCACGAAGTTCGGGCCGGAGCCTTTTGTAGCGCCGGACAGCCTGAACAGTTTTCCAGACCCGAGATTAGCCCCAGAACCCGTTTTAGAACGAAAAGCAACTCGAAGTGTCCTAAAATACGCATCTCGACCAAAAATTCCTTAGAATGCGTTTTCGTGCACAGGAAGAATGCGCACGAAGTTCGGGCCGGAGCCTTTTTGAGCGCCGAACTGCCTGAAGTGTTTTCCAGACCCAAGATTCGCCCCAGAACACGTTTCAGATAGAAAAGCGTCTCGAAATGTAGTAAAAAGCACATCTGGACCCATAATCCCTTAGATTTCGTTTTCATGCACAGGATGTGCACGAAGCTCGGGCCGAAGCATTTTCAAGCGCTGAACAGCCTGAAGTGATTTCTACACCCGAGATTCGCCCCTGAACCCGTTTTAGACTGAAAACCAACACGAAATGTCCTAAAATGCACATCTCGACCCAAAATCCCTTAGCCTGCGTTTTCATGAACATCCGCGCACGAAGCTCGAGCCGGAGCATTTTCAAGTGCCGAACTGCCTGAAGTGATTTCCAGACCCGAGATTCGCCCCAGAACCCGTTTTAGACTGAAAAGCAACACAAAATGTCCTAAAATGCGCATCTCGACCCAAAATCCGTTGGCTTGCGTTTTCATGCACAGGATGCGCACGAAGCTCAAGCCGGAGCCTTTTCGAGCGCCGAACTCCCTGAAGTGTTTTCCAGACCCGAGAATCGCCCAAGAACACGTTTCAGATAGAAAAGCGTCTCGTAATGTCCTAAAAAGCACATCTCGACCCATTATCCCTTAGATTTCGTTTCGTGCACAGGATGCGCACGAAGCTTGGGCCGGAGCATTTTCAAGGGCCGAACTGCCTGAAGTGATTTCCAGACCCAAGTTTCGCCCTAGAACCCATTTTACATTGAAATGCAACAGGAAAGTTCCTAAAATACGCATCTCGACCCAAAATTCCTTAGATTACGTTTTCATGCACTGGATGCGCACGAAGTTCGTGCCGGAGCCGTTTCGAGTGTCGAACTACCTGAAGTGTTTTCCAGACCCGAGATTCGCCCCAGAACCCGTTTTAGACCGAAAAGCAACTCGAAATGTCCTAAAATGCGCATATCGTCCCAAAATCCCTTAAAATGCGTTTTCATGCACAGGATGCGCACGAAGTTCGGGCCGGAGCCTTTTCGAGCGCCGAACTGCCTGAAGTGTTTTCCAGACCCGATAATCGCCCAAGAACACGTTTCAGATAGAAAAGCGTCTCGTAATGTCCTAAAAAGCACATCTCGACCCATTATCCCTTAGATTTCGTTTTCGTGCACAGGATGCGCACGAAGCTTGGGCCGGAGCATTTTCAAGGGCCGAACTGCCTGAAGTGAATTCCAGACCCAAGTTTCGCCCTAGAACCCATTTTACATTGAAATGCAACAGGAAAGTTCCTAAAATACGCATCTCGACCCAAAATTCCTTAGATTACGTTTTCATGCACTGGATGCGCACGAAGTTCGTGCCGGAGCCGTTTCGAGTGTCGAACTACCTGAAGTGTTTTCCAGACCCGAGATTCGCCCCAGAACCCGTTTTAGACCGAAAAGCAACTCGAAATGTCCTAAAATGCGCATATCGTCCCAAAATCCCTTAAAATGCGTTTTCATGCACAGGATGCGCACGAAGTTCGGGCCGGAGCCTTTTCGAGCGCCGAACTGCCTGAAGTGTTTTCCAGACCCGATAATCGCCCAAGAACACATTTCAGATAGAAAAGCCTCTCGAAATTTCCTAAAAAGCACATCTCGACCCATAATCCATTAGATTTCGTTTTCGTGCACAGGATGCGCACGAACCTCGGGCCAGAGCATTTTCAAGCGCCGAACTGCCTGAAGTGATTTCCAGACCCGAGATTCGCCCCAGAATCCGTTTTAGACGGAAAAGCAACTACAAATGTCCTAAAATGCGCATCTCGACCCAAAATCCCTTGGCTTGCGTTTTCATGCACACTATGCGCACGAAGCTCAAGCTGGAGCCTTTTCGAGCGCCGAACTGCCTGAAGTGTTTTCCAGACTCGATAATCGCCCAAGAACACGTTTCAGATAGAAAAGCCTCTCGAAATGTCCTAAAAAGCACATCTCGACCCATAATCCATTAGCTTGCGTTTTCATGCACAAGATGCGCACGAAGTTCAAGCCGGAGCCTCTTCGAGCGCCGAACTGCCTGAAGTGTTTTCCAGACCCGAGATTCGCCCAAGAACACATTTCAGATAGAAAAGCGTCTCGAAATGTCCTAAAAAGCACATCTCGACCCATAATCCCTTAGATTTCGTTTTCGTGCACAGGATGCGCACGAAGCTCGGGCCGAAGCATTTTCAAGCGCCGAACTGCCTGAAGTGATTTCTACACCCGAGATTCGCCCCTGAACCCGTTTTAGACTGAAAAGCAACACGAAATGTCCTAAAATGCACATCTCGACCCAAAATCCCTTAGCCTGCGTTTTCATGAACAGGATGCGCACGAAGCTCGGGCCGGAGCATTTTCAAGCGCTGAACTGCCTGAAGAGTTTTCCAGACCCGAGATTCGCCCTAGAACAAGTTTTAGACTGAAAAGCAACACGAAATGTCCTGAAATGCGCATCTCGACCCAAAATCCCTTAGCGTGCGTTTTCATGCACAAGATGCGGACGAAGTTCAAACCGGAGCCATTTCGAGCGCCGAACAGCCTGAAGTGTTTTCCAGACCCGATAATCGCCCAAGAACACATTTCAGATAGAAAATCGTCTCGAAATGTCCTAAAAAGCACATCTCAACCCATTATCCCTTAGATTTCGTTTTCGTGCCCAGGATGCGCACGAAGCTCGGGCCGGAGCATTTTCAAGCGCCGAACTGCCTGAAGTCATTTCCAGACCCGAGTTTCGCCCCAAAACCCATTTTACACTGAAAAGCAACACGAAAGTTCCTAAAATACGCATCTGGACCCAAAATTCCTTAGATTACGTTTTCATGCACAGGATGCGCACGAAGTTCCGGCCGGAGCATTTTCGAGCGCCGAACTGCCTGAAGTGTTTTCCAGACCCGAGAATCGCTCCAGAACACGTCTTAGATAGAAAAGCGTCTCGAAATATCCTAAAAAGCACATCTCGACCCATAATACCATAGATTTCGTTTTCGTGCACAGGATTAGCATGAAGCTCGGGCCGGAGCATTTTCAAGCGCCGAACTGCCTAAAGTAATTTCCAGACCCGAGAATTTCCTCGGAACCCGTTTTAGACTGAAAAGCAACTCCAAATGTCCTAAAATGAGCATCTCGATCCAAAATACCTTAGAATGCGTTTTCACGCACAGGATGTCCACAAAGCTCGCACCGGAGCCTTTTCTAGCGCCGGAAAGCCTGAAGGGTTTTCCAGACTCGATAATCGCCCAAGAACACGTTTCAGATACAAAAGCCTCTCGAAATTTCCTAAAAAGCACATCTCGACCCATAATCCATTAGCTTGCGTTTTCATGCACAAGATGCGCACGAAGTTCAAGCCGGAGCCTCTTCGAGCGCCGAACTGCCTAAAGTGTTTTCCAGACCCGAGATTCGCCCAAGAACACGTTTCAGATAGAAAAGCGTCTCGAAATGTCCTAAAAAGCACATCTCGACCCATAATCCCTTAGATTTCGTTTTCGTGCATAGGATGCGCACGAAGCTCGGGCCGAAGCATTTTCAAGTGCCGAACTGCCTGAAGTGATTTCTAGACCCGAGATTCGCCCCTGAACCCGTTTTAGACTAAAAAGCAGAACGAAA
This sequence comes from Umbellularia californica, assembly GCA_028538565.1. Taxonomy (NCBI): domain Eukaryota; kingdom Viridiplantae; phylum Streptophyta; class Magnoliopsida; order Laurales; family Lauraceae; genus Umbellularia; species Umbellularia californica. The sequence continues at coordinate 47,714,416 of JAPQWN010000007.1, forward strand.
TGTCCCAAAATGCGCATCTCGACCCAAAATCCCTTAGCTTGTGTTTTCATGCACAGGATGCGCACGAAGCTCGGTCCGGAGCATTTTCAAGCGCCGAACTGCCTGAAGTGATTTCCAGACCCGAGATTCGCCCCAGAACCCGTTTTAGACTGAAAAGCAACACGAAATGTCCTAAAATGCGCATCTCGACCCAAAATCCCTTGGCTTGCGTTTTCATGCACAAGATGCGCACGAAGCTCAAGCTAGAGCCTTTTCGAGCGCCGAACTGCCTGAAGTGTTTTCCAGACTCGATAATCGCCCAAGAACACGTTTCAGATAGAAAACCCTCTCGAAATGTCCTAAAAAGCACATCTCGACCCATAATCCATTAGCTTGCGTTTTCATGCACGGGATGCGCACGAAGTTCAAGCCGGAGCCTTTTCGAGCGCGGAACTCCCTGAAGTGTTTTTGAGACCCGAGATTCGCCCACGAACACGTTTCAGATACAAAAGCGTCTCGAAATGTCCTAAAAAGCACATCTCGACCCATAATCCCTTAGATTTCATTTTCGTGCACAGGATGCGCATGAAGCTCGGGCCGAAGCATTTTCAAGCGCTGAACAGCCTGAAGTGACTTCTACACCCGAGATTCGCCCCTGAACCCGTTTTAGACTGAAAAGCAACACGAAATGTCCTAAAATGCGCATCTCGTCCCAAAATCCCTTAGCGTGCGTTTTCATGAACAGGATGCGCACGAAGCTCGGGCCGGAGCATTTTCAAGCACAGAACTGCCTGAAGTGATTTCCAGACCCGAGATTCGCCCCAGAACACGTTTTAGATTGAAAAGCAACACGAAATGTCCTAAAATGCGCATCTCGACCCAAAATCCCTTGGCTTGCGTTTTCATGCACAGGATGCGCACGAAGCTCAAGCCGGAGCCTTTTCGAGCGCCGAACTCCCTGAAGTGTTTTCTAGACCCGAGAATCGCCCAAGAACACGTTTCAGATAGAAAAGCGTCTCGAAATGTCCTAAAAAGCACATCTCGACCCATTATCCCTTAGATTTCGTTTTCGTGCACAGGATGCGCACGTAGCTTGGGCCGGAGCATTTTCAAGCGCCGAACTGCCTGAAGTGATTTCCAGACCCAAGTTTCGCCCTAGAAACCATTTTACATTGAAATGCAACAGGAATGTTCCTAAAATACGCATCTCGACCCAAAATCCCTTAGATTGCGTTTTCATGCATAGGATGCGCACGAAGTTCGTGCCGGAGCCGTTTCAAGTGTCGAACTGCCTGAAGTGTTTTCCAGACCCGAGATTCGCCCCAGAATCCGTTTTAGACCGAAAAGCAACTTGAAATGTCCTAAAATGCGCATATCGACCCAAAATCCCTTAAAATGCGTTTTCATGCACAGGATGCGCACGAAGTTCGGGCCGGAGCCTTTTCGAGCGCCGAACTGCCTGAAGTGTTTTCCAGACCCGATAATCGCCCATGAACACATTTCAGAAAGAAAAGCCTCTCGAAATTTCCTAAAAAGCACATCTCGACCCATAATCCATTAGATTTCGTTTTCGTGCACAGGATGCGCACGAAGCTCGGGCCGGAGCATTTTCAAGCGCCGAACCGCTTGATGTGATTTCCAGACCCGAGATTCGCCCCAGAACCCGTTTTAGACGGAAAAGCAACTCCAAATGTCCTAAAATGCGCATCTCGACCCAAAATACCTAAGAATGCGTTTTCGCGCACAGGATGTACACGAAGCACGGGCCGGAGCATTTTCAAGCGCCGAACTGCCTGATGTGATTTCTAGACCCGACATTCGCCCCTGAACCCGTTTTAGACTGAAAAGCAACACGAAATGTCCTAAAATGCGCATCTCGACCCACAATCCCTTAGATTACGTTTTCATGCATAGGATGCGCACGAAGTTCAAGCCGGAGCCTTTTCGAGCGCCGAACTGCCTGAAGTGTTTTCCAGACCCTAGATTCGCGCAAGAACACGTTTCAGATAGAAAAGCGTCTTGAAATGTCCTAAAAAGCAAATCTCGAACCATAATCCTTTAGATTTCGTTTTCGTGCACAGGATGCGCACGAAGCTCGGGCCAAAGCATTTTCAAGCGCTGAACTGCCTGAAGAGTTTTCCAGACCCGAGATTCGCCCTAGAACAAGTTTTAGACGGAAAACCAACACGAAATGTCTTAAAATGCGCATCTCGACCCAAAATCCCTTAGCGTGCGTTTTCATGCACAGGATGCGCACGAAGTTCAAACCGGAGTCATTTCGAGCGCCGAACAGCCTGAAGTGTTTTCCAGACCCGATAATCGCCCAAGAACACATTTCAAATAGAAAAGCGTCTCGAAATGTCCTAAAAAGCACATCTCAACCCAATATCCCTTAGATTTCGTTTTCGTGCACAGGATGCGCACGAAGCTTGGGCCGGAGCATTTTCAAGCGCCAAGCTGCCTGAAGTGATTTCCAGACCCAAGTTTCGCCCTAGAACCCATTTTACATTGAAATGCAACAGGAATGTTCCTAAAATACGCATCTCGACCCACAATCCCTTAGATTGCGTTTTCATGCACAGGATGCGCACGAAGTTCGTGCCGGAGCCGTTTCGAGTGTCGAACTGCCTGAAGTGTTTTCCAGACCCGAGATTCGCCCCAGAATCCGGTTTAGACCGGAAAGCAACTCGAAATGTCCTAAAATGCGCATATCGACCCAAAATCCCTTAAAATGCGTTTTCATGCACAGGATGCGCACGAAGTTCGGGCCGGAGCCTTTTCGAGCGCCGAACTGCCTGAAGTGTTTTCCAGACCCGATAATCGCCCAAGAACACATTTCAGATAGAAAAGCCCCTCGAAATTTCCTAAAAAGCACATCTCGACCCATAATCCATTAGATTTCGTTTTCGTGCACAGGATGCGCACGAAGCTCGGGCCGGAGCATTTTCAAGCGCCAAACTGCCTGAAGTGATTTCCAGACCCGAGATTCGCCCCAGAACCCGTTTTAGACGGAAAAGCAACTCCAAATGTCCTAAAATGAGCATCTCGATCCAAAATACCTTAGAATGCGTTTTCACGCACAGGATGTCCACGAAGCTCGCACCGGAGCCTTTTCTAGCTCTGGAAAGCTTGAAGGGTTTTCCAGACTCGAAAATCGCCCAAGAACACGTTTCAGATAGAAAAGCCTCTCGAAATGTCCTAAAAAGCACATCTCGACCCATAATCCATTAGCTTGCGTTTTCATGCACAGGATGCGCACGAAGTTCAAGCCGAAGCCTTTTCGAGCGCGGAACTGCCTGAAGTGTTTTCCAGACCCGAGATTCGCCCAAGAACACGTTTCAGAGAGAGAGTCTCGAAATGTAGTAAAAAGCACATCTCGACCCATAATCCCTTAGATTTCGTTTTCGTGCACAGGATGCGCACGAAGCTCGGGCCGAAGCATTTTCAAGCGCTGAAGAGCCTGAAGTGATTTCTACACCCGAGATTCGCCCCTGAACCCGTTTTAGACTTAAAAGCAACACGAAATGTCCTAAAATGCACATCTCGACCCAAAATCCCTTAGCCTGCGTTTTCATGAACAGGATGCGCACGAAGCTCGGGCCGGAGCATTTTCAAGCGCTGAACTGCCTGAAGAGTTTTCCAGACCCGAGATTCGCCCTAGAACAAGTTTTAGACTGAAAAGCAACACGAAATGTCCTAAAATGCGCATCTCGACCCAAAATCCCTTAGCGTGCGTTTTCATGCACAGGATGCGGACGAAGTTCAAACCGGAGCCATTTCGAGCGCCGAACAGCCTGAAGTGTTTTCCAGACCCGATAATCGCCCAAGAACACATTTCAGATAGAAAAGCGTCTCGAAATGTCCTAAAAAGCACATCTCAACCCATTATCCCTTAGATTTCGTTTTCGTGCCCAGGATACGCACGAAGCTCGGGCCGGAGCATTTTCAAGCGCCGAACTGCCTGAAGTCATTTCCAGACCCGAGTTTCGCCCCAAAACCCATTTTACACTGAAAAGCAACACGAAAGTTCCTAAAATACGCATCTGGACCCAAAATCCCTTAGATTACATTTTCATGCACAGGATGCGCACGAAGTTCCGGCCGGAGCATTTTCGAGCGCCGAACTGCCTGAAGTGTTTTCCAGACCCGAGAATCGCTCCAGAACACGTCTTAGATAGAAAAGCGTCTCGAAATATCCTAAAAAGCACATCTCGACCCATAATCCCTTAGATTTCGTTTTCGTGCACAGGATTAGCACGAAGCTCGGGCTGGAGCATTTTCAAGCGCCGAACTGCTTGAAGTAATTTCCAGACCCGAGAATTGCCTCGGAACCCGTTTTAGACTGAAAAGCAACTCCAAATGTCCTAAAATGAGCATCTCGATCCAAAATACCTTAGAATGCGTTTTCACGCACAGGATGTCCACAAAGCTCGCACCGGAGCCTTTTCTAGCGCCGGAAAGCCTGAAGGGTTTTCCAGACTCGATAATCGCCCAAGAACACGTTTCAGATAGAAAAGCCTCTCGAAATTTCCTAAAAAGCACATCTCGACCCATAATCCATTAGCTTGCGTTTTCATGCACAAGATGCGCACGAAGTTCAAGCCGGAGCCTCTTCGAGCGCCGAACTGCCTGAAGTGTTTTCCAGACCCGAGATTCGCCCAAGAACACGTTTCAGATAGAAAAGCGTCTCGAAATGTCCTAAAAAAGCACATCTCGACCCATAATCCCTTAGATTTCGTTTTCGTGCACAGGATGCGCACGAAGCTCGGGCCGAAGCATTTTCAAGCGCCGAACTGCCTGAAGTGATTTCTAGACCCGAGATTCGCCCCTGAACCCGTTTTAGACTGAAAAGCAGAACGAAATGTCCCAAAATGCGCATCTCGACCCAAAATCCCTTAGCTTGCGTTTTCATGCACAGGATGCGCACGAAGCTCGGGCCGGAGCATTTTCAAGCGCCGAACTGCCTGAAGTGATTTCCAGACCCGAGATTCGCCCCAGAACCCGTTTTAGACTGAAAAGCAACACGAAATGTCCTAAAATGCGCATCTCGACCCAAAATCCCTTGGCTTGCGTTTTCATGCACAGGATGCGCACGAAGCTCAAGCCGGAGCCTTTTCGAGCGCCGAACTCCCTGAAGTGTTTTCCAGACCCGATAATCGCCCAAGAACACGTTTCAGATAGAAAAGCCTCTCGAAATTTCCTAAAAAGCACATCTCGACCCATAATCCCTTAGATTTCATTTTCGTGCACAGGATGCGCACGAAGCTCGGGCCGAAGCATTTTCAAGCACCGAACTGCCTGAAGTGATTTCTAGACCCGAGATTCGCCCCTGAACCTGTTTTAGACTGAAAAGCAGAACGAAATGTCCTAAAATGCGCATCTCGACCCTAAATCCCTTAGCTTGCGTTTTCATGCACAGGATGCGCACGAAGCTCGGGCCGGAGCATTTTCAAGCGCCGAACTGCCTGAAGTGCTTTTTCTTATGCTTTATTTTTTCTTACTGCTTTATTTTTTCTCTCTGGCGATTTCTTCCTCCCTTCCGATTGGCTTTCCCGATCATGCAAGGAGGGGTCTCTCCTCCTCTCCCAATCCCTCCTATTCCTCCTCGTTCTAACCCTGATGCCCAACTTCAACACCAGATCCGTTTAATGTTTACTTATGCGGAAGATCGATCAGCTAGGGTATCCCTTATTCAGTCTATTCTCAGGAAAAACCAGGAGCATGCTCTTCCATCTGATCTGCCGAAGGATCTGATTTTAGAGGCAAAAGTTCGCACAGGTAAGAAATCCAAGGCGTCTGGCGTTTCAAACCAGAGCTCTTCTTCTGCGAATGCTGGTCCTCTGCTTGTGAGCGATCTTTCACATGGTGGGTTTTCCTCTGCTATGCATCCTGAAATCTTAAGGGCGGAGACAGATTCTGTCACAACCCATTCTGCAAATGACGTCCAGGTGCTGGAGAAGCACGATTCCGGCCCCAAAGCTGGACTGGGGCTTCCAAATGGCAGCCAGCGGATTGCAGATCTGGATTCTTCTACTCGATGGTCTTCTCTGTTCAAGACATCTATCTCCAGTTCTAGGGAATTGGAGCTTTGCATGCAACCTTCTGCTGATCCAGACGTTCATGTGGAAATTGATGATCAGGATACCTCGGCTGCAACATTGAATTGGGGAAATGCATTGGTTGGGTACTTTATTGGTAATACTCCTCCTTTCTTTGCAATTAAATCCTCTTTACAGAAAGCCTGGCGGGTTGCAGATCTGGAGATCATCACAATGTCCGACGGGTTCTACTTATTTAAACTAAATACCTTTGATGCTGGTCAGCTTGTCCTTGATGGTGGTCCCTGGTTTGTACATGGCCATCCACTTGTGGTCCCTCGATGGGCTGAGGATGTTGAAATGTCCAGACAATCCCTTCAGACAATTCCTGTTTGGGTTCGTTTCCCTAATCTCAATTTTTGTTTCCGGACAAGTAATGCTTTGAGCAAGATTGCTAGTGTTATTGGGAAACCTCTCTGTATGGACCATGCAACTGCGGCTGGAACAAGATTTGCTTTTGCTAGAGTCTGTATCGAGGTGGGGATTGAGGCTGATTTCCCTGCCGAAATTCGTATGAAATATAAAGGGAAAACTATTATGCAAAAAGTTGAATATGCATGGAAACCAAATCCTTGTAAAGTGTGTAATACTTTTGATCATGGAGATAAATCTTGTCCGTTGAAGACTTCTACTTCCACACCGAAACAAATTTGGGTTCCCAAAAAGTTTCCATCCCAAGCTATGTTACATGCTACTCCAAATGACCCAGTGCAGGGTACAGCTACTGATACCCATGATGGGTGGACTACTGTCAACGACAGAACTTCACATGGTAAGTCCAGCTCTCCTACACTGCAATCGAACCGTCCACCCAGCCCCAAGAAGGACAGCTCTGGTTCTACACCTAATCCGACTCAAATTAATCGGTTTTCAAGCCTATCCAATTTAGATGGAGATTCTAATGCTTCTATGGAAGAACTGGTAGCAACTACATCCTTGATTCGGGATAATATTGCTACTGATGGTGCTCCTCAAACTACAGGTGGGATAGCAATGCCTAAATCTTTATCGTCCATTCATCATCTCGATAAATCACTCCTTCCAAAGGTGGCTACTTCAAGTTCGAGTGCACATCCTAAATCAGGCTCTACTGGTATCATTATCAAGGAGAAAGGAAATAAAAATTGTTCTTCATGACAATTCTCATTTGGAATGTTAGGGGTCTTAATAGACCCTCTATGCAGGTGGAAGTTCGACATAAACTGTTTTCTGTGCATGCATCTTTGGTTGTTCTTTTGGAAACGAGAATCAGACCAACCTCCTTTCATTGTATAAAAAATTCTATTCTACCAAATGGTTGGATGGAGATGTCTAATGTTGCTGTTTGTTCCTCTATTCAAATTTGGATCCTTTGGAACCCTCGGGGTGTTTCTCTTCAGGTGCTTAATGTGGAGGCACAACTCATTCACTGTATGTTCAGTTTGGTCCTGTTCACTTCTCTTTCTCAGCATGCTATGGGGCTAACAGTTATATCACTAGACGGGGCTTATGGCACTCTCTTGTCTCTAAAGCTCCATCCTCCTTGCCGTGGGTCATTGCTGGAGATTTTAACACCATCCGATGGACTCATGAAAAACTTGGCGGTGCAGCCCCAAGGCCTGTAGGTCTTATTGAATTTAATGATTGCATTAATGAGATGGGGTTGTTTGACTTGAAGTTATCTGGATCTCCTTTCACCTGGTCTAATTCTAGCATGGGTGCTTCCAGGATTGAATGTAAGCTGGATAGGGCTCTTGTCAATGCTCCTTGTATGAATTCAAATCTGTTACAGGGTGAAGTGTTGCCTCCTGGTCTTTCAGACCACTCACCTCTTCTCTTGAAGCTAAATGATAGTTTTCTTATCAGATCTCCCTTCCGGTATTTTAATTATTGGGTTAAAATGCCAGGGTTCAGCTCGGTTGTCCAGCAGGCTTGGGCGGCAGAGGTCCATGGTACTCCTTTGTTTAGGGTGGTTACGAAGCTGAAGCGAGTGAAAGCGAAAATTATTGAATGGAAAAAGCGTCAAGTTCTGTTATCTACAAAACTGCAAGATGCCAGAACTACACTTGATGAGCTTCAAAGGAACATGTCTCAGGATCCACATAATTTATCCTTTCAGGCACAAGAACGCATGGCTAGAATACATCTTGGGTCTTTATGTCTTGCAGAAGAAAGCATGTACAAGCAGCGCTCTCGGGATCTGGCTGTGAATCTTGGTGATGGGAATTCTAAATATTTTTATCGTTTGATGCGAATGAGACATGCTCAGTCCTTCATCTCTCAAATAGTTGATATGGACGGTACCACTCTTTCTGATCCTCAAGGTATTGCAGCAGCTTTTGTTTCTCATTTTTCTGGTATTCTTGGGCCGCCTATTGATATGCAACAGCCAGACCTTTCTTCTATTCCTCCGTATGCTTATGTTTCTGAGGAGGATGCTGTAAGCCTCACTCTGCCAGTGCAAATTTCAGAAATTGAGGAGGTCATTAAATCTGCAAATCCAAACAAGGCTCCTGGGCCAGATGGATTTAATGCTCATTTCTTCAAAGTTTTTTGGCCTATCATTGGGAATGATGTTTGTGCAGCCATTACTGATTTTTTTCAGCATGGCTTGCTGTTAAACCAGATTAAGTCCACTTTTATCGTGCTTGTTCCAAAGAGGGAGTCTGCTAATTCTCCAGATCAGTTCAGGCCTATCTCCTTGACAAATGAGCTTTATAAACTTATCAGTCGGCTTTTGGTGCATCGACTAAAGCCGATTATTGGCAAACTTCTGAGCCCCATGCAATCAGCTTTCATTCCTTGGAGAAGCATTACTGACAATATCCTTCTGGCACAAGATTTGATTCATAACTTTCATTTATCCAGAGGCCCTTCGCGTATGTGTGTCAAGATTGATCTTGCTAAAGCATATGATAGTGTCCGGTTGGATTTTCTTGCAGCAGCACTCCAATGCTTGTGCTTTCCTGCCCATTTCATTAAGCTCATCATGGCATGTGTTACTGATGTTCATTATTCGGTTTTGGTGAATGGTAGTTCTGAAGGCTACTTTAAAGGCACAAGAGGATTACGACAGGGCTGTCCATTGTCTCCATTTCTTTTTGCTATTGTGATGGAATTCTTCTCTACTTTGATGTCTCACTATGCTTCCTCACATCTGATCCCAACTCCTTTTCAAAAGGGTCAAGTGGCTATTTCTCACCTTATGTTTGCTGATGATTTATTTGTTTTCTGCACCGCTTCTGATGTTACTACAGTTAACCTGAGGCATTTCCTGGAACAGTTTCGGCAATTTTCAGGTTTGGGTGTTAATTGGGGGAAAAGTGCAGTCTATTTTGCTAATTGCTCTCATTCGGTTCAGCACACTATCTCTGAAATTCTTAATGTTCAAAGAGGCAGCTTTCCTGTTAAATATCTGGGTGTTCCATTATCTTCAAGGAGGCTGACTTTTCCTGATTGCCAAGTGCTTCTTGGGAAACTTCAACAGCGTTTGGCTGGGTGGAAATCTAAGGTTTTATCATATGCAGGCCGAGTGGAGCTGATTCGGTCTACTTTGTCTACAATTCATCTTTATTGGGCTGCAGTGTTTCTTATCCCTACAGCTGTACTTTATGCTATGGATAGGCAGGTCAGAGATTTCTTTTGGAACAAATGGTCTTCTCATTATCTTCATCCGATTGCTTGGGACTCTATTTGTCAGCCTCTTTCTTCTGGAGGGTTGGGTATTCGCTCCTTTGCAGGGACTGCTCGGGCAGCTTTGATGAGACAAGTGTCGAATGTGCTTCAAAACAAGCCTACTTGTTGGAATTTGTGGGTTCATGCTAAATATTTAAAGGGTGTGTCTCTATGGGATGTATCTGTGCCAAAAAATGCCTCTTCAGGTTGGAAAGGAATTCTTGGTCTTCGGGTGCTAATGCTTCCCCACATCAAATTCCTTGTTGGGAATGGGCATCTAATTAAATTCTGGACTGATCCGTGGTTAAATGGAGGACGGTTACAAGATAGGTATGGTGAAAGAGCAATTTATGATCTTGGACTTGGGACTGACATCAGGTTGCATTCCTTTATAGTTGATCATGCGTGGGTGTTTCCACCTCCTACTTCTAATGCTCTTATGGATATTTTCCATGAGATTCCTTTAGAAGTCCAGCCTTCTTATGATTTTGATGATGAGCTTGTTTGGACTTTGGAAGATACTGGTTCCTTTACCCTCAAATCTGCCTACAGGTTACTCACTTTTAGCCACGATCAGAATTTACGTTGGCCTTCCTTAATATGGTTTCCGGGCTGTCTTAAAAAACACTCCATCTGTGCATGGATGTTTTTCAGAGGCAAATTGAAGACAAAGGATTTCCTACTCCAACGAAATGTGGATTGTGACTCTTGTTGTATGTTTTGTGATTGTACCTGGGAATCTGGATTCCATCTTCTTCTTCACTGTCCTTATTCTCAAACGGTTTGGTCATCATTATTAGCAAGTCTCAACTTGACTTATATCTCTTGTGATTCGCCTGTTGCATTGATGGACTCAATCCTCCTACGTGTGGATCAGCAGCATAAAGGGATCCAAACAGTGGCTAAACTCATTTTTTGTGCTTATGTTTAGCATATATGGGCTGAGAGAAATGGGCGCATCTTCCGGGCTCAATTTCAGCCAGCTTGGTCAGTCCTTCATCTTATCATTCAGACTCTTCAAAGTAGGCTACTGTACCTTGGCATTTCTCTTCCGGATAGTGTTTCTTGTCATTGGAACCTTCCCCCTACTTCATTCACACCTGTACGTCTCACTCCTATTGCTTATCAAGGTTGGAGACTATCTTTATACACTTCTACTAATACAAGTATCGGTATCCTCTGGGGTGATAGTGACCAGCCACTTGAAGGGGCAATACAACCAGCTATGGATTTATATAAGGGTCTTCTACATCTAGTGGCTCTTATTCCATCTCATTTGTCATGCATTTTACTTGAAACGGAACATTCATTAGTTCACCTGCTACGGTCCCCTCATCTATCTCCATGGACTGTACGGTTTCAAGTAAGAAATATAGTTGCTGTACTTCGGAAGTATCATGTCACCTATGTGGGCCTTCAAACTCCGACGGTTCAGTTTAGCAAACTATTGAGTAGAAACAGATTGTCTCCTTCTCATATCTCCAATGTTGAAATAGCAATGTTATGGAGAAATTGTTTTCATTGAGGCCAGGTTGTGGGCATTGGTTTTAATTCTTTGCTGATTTATTATTTGTATTAATGGGGTATGCCCCATTAGGAATTTCTAGTGCCATTGTTGGCTTTTAGAATTCCATTCTTTTGTATATAATTCTTTTAGAAGAAATAAAGCACTAACTTACACTTCAAAAAAAAAAAAAAAAGATAGAAAAGCCTCTCGAAATGTCCTAAAAAGCACATCTCGACCCATAATCCATTAGCTTGCGTTTTCATGCACAGGATGCGCACGAAGTTCAAGTCGGAGCCTTTTCGAGCGCGGAACTGCCTGAAGTGTTTTCCAGACCCGAGATTCGCCCAGGAACACGTTTCAGATAGAAAAGCGTCTCGAAATGTCCTAAAAAGCACATCTCGACCCATAATCCCTCAGATTTCATTTTCGTGCACAGGATGCGCACGAAGCTCGGGCCGAAGCATTTTCAAGCGCTGAACAGCCTGAAGTGATTTCTACACCCGAGATTCGACCCTGAACCCGTTTTAGATTGAAAAGCAACACGAAATGTCCTAAAATGCGCATCTCGACCCAAAATCCCTTAGCTTGCGTTTTCATGAACAGGATGCGCACGAAGCTCGGGCCGGAGCATTTTCAAGCGCCGAACTGCCTGAAGTGATTTCCAGACCCAAGTTTCGCCCTAGAACCCATTTTACATTGAAATGCAACAGGAAAGTTCCTAAAATACGCATCTCGACCCAAAATCCCTTAGATTGCGTTTTCATGCACAGGATGCGCACGAAGTTCGTGCCGGAACCGTTTCGAGTGTCGAACTGCCTGAAGTGTTTTCCAGACCCGAGATTCGCCCCAGAACCCGTTTTAGACCGAAAAGCAACTCGAAATGTCCTAAAATGCGCATATCGACCCAAAATCCCTTAAAATGCGTTTTCATGCACAGGATGCGCACGAAGTTCGGGCCGGAGCCTTTTCGAGTGCCGATCTGCCTGAAGTGTTTTCCAGACCCGATAATCGCCCAAGAACACATTTCAGATAGAAAAGCCTCTCGAAATTTCCTAAAAAGCGCATCTCGACCCATAATCCATTAGATTTCGTTTTCGTGCACAGGATGCGCACGAAGCTCGAGCCGGAGCATTTTCAAGCGCCGAACTGCCGGAAGTGATTTCCAGACCCGAGATTCGCCCCAGAACCCGTTTTAGACGGAAAAGCAACTCCAAATGTCCTAAAATGCGCATCTCGACCCAAAATACCTTAGAATGCGTTTTCGCGCACAGGATGTACACGAAGTTCGGGCCGGAGCATTTTCAAGCGCCGAACTGCCTGAAGTGATTTCGAGACCCGACATTCGCCCCGGAACCCGTTTTAGACTGAAAAGCAACACGAAATGTCCCAAAATGCGCATCTCGACCCACAATCCCTTAGATTGCGTTTTCATGGACAGGATGCGCACGAAGTTCAAGCCGGAGCCTTTTCGAGCGCCGAACTGCCTGAAGTGTTTTCCAAACCCGAGATTCGCGCAAAACACGTTTCAGATAGAAAAGCGTCTCGAAATGTCCTAAAAAGCACATCTCGACCCATAATCTCTTAGATTTCGTTTTCGTGCAGAGGATGCGCACGAAGCACGGGTCGGAGCATTTTCAAGCGCCGAACTGCCTGAAGTGATTTTAACTTACTCTTCAAAAATAACTTACTCTTCAAAAATAACTTACTCTTCAAAAATTAACTTACTCTTCAAAAATAACTTACTCTTCAAAAATAACTTACTCTTAAAAAAATAACTTACTCTTCAAAAAAAAAAAAAAAAAAAAAAACTGCCTGAAGTGATTTCGAGACCCGACATTCGCCCCGGAACCCGTTTTAGACTGAAAAGCAACACGAAATGTCCCAAAATGCGCATCTCGACCCACAATCCCTTAGATTGCGTTTTCATGGACAGGATGCGCACGAAGTTCAAGCCGGAGCCTTTTCGAGCGCCGAACTGCCTGAAGTGTTTTCAAAACCCGAGATTCGCGCAAGAACACGTTTCAGATAGAAAAGCGTCTCGAAATGTCCTAAAAAGCAAATCTCGAACCATAATCCATTACATTTCGTTTTCGTGCACAGGATGCGCACGAAGCTCGGGCCGGAGCATTTTCAAGCGCTGAACTGCCTGAAGAGTTTTCCAGACCCGAGATTCGCCCCAGAACAAGTTTTAGACTGAAAACCAACACGAAATGTCCTAAAATGCGCATCTCGACCCAAAATCCCTTAGCGTGCGTTTTCATGCACAGGACGCGGACGAAGTTCAACCCGGAGCCATTTCGAGCGCCGAACAGCCTGAAGTTTATTCCAGACCCGATAATCGCCCAAGAACACATTTCAGATAGAAAACCGTCTCGAAATGTCCTAAAAAGCACATCTCAACCCATTATCCCTTAGATTTCGTTTTCGTGCACAGGCTGCGCACGAACCTCGGGCCGGAGCATTTTCAAGCGCCGAACTGCTTGAAGTGATTTCCAGACCCGAGATTCGCCCCAGAACACGTTTTAGACTGAAAACCAACACGAAATGCCCTAAAATGCGCATCTCGACCCAAAATCCCTTGGCTTGCGTTTTCATGCACAGGATGCGCACGAAGTTCCGGCCGGAGCATTTTCGAGCGCCGAACTGCCTGAAGTGTTTTCCAGACCCGAGAATCGCTCCAGAACACGTCTTAGATAGAAAAGCGTCTCGAAATATCATAAAAAGCACATCTCGACCCATAATCCCTTAGATTTCGTTTTCGTGCACAGGATTAGCACGAAGCTCGAGCCGGAGGATTTTCAAGCGCCGAACTGCCTGAAGTAATTTCCAGACTCGAGAATTGCCTCGTAACCTGTTTTAGACTGAAAAACAACTCCAAATGTCCTAAAATGAGCATCTCGATCCAAAATACCTTAGAATGCGTTTTCGCGCACAGGATGTCCACGAAGCTTGCACCGGAGCCTTTTCTAGCACCGGAAAGCCTTAAGGGTTTTCCAGACTCGATAATTGCCCAAGAACACGTTTCAGATAGAAAAGCCTCTCGAAATGTCCTAAAAAGCACATCTCGACCCATAATCCATTAGCTTGCGTTTTCATGCACAAGATGCGCACGAAGTTCAAGCCGGGGCCTCTTCGAGCGCCGAACTGCCTGAAGTGTTTTCCAGACCCGAGATTCGCCCAAGAACACGTTTCAGATAGAAAAGAGTCTCGAAATGTTCTAAAAAGCACATCTCGACCCATAATCCCTTAGATTTCGTTTTCGTGCACAGGTTGCGCACGAAGCTCGGGCCGAAGCATTTTCAAGCGCCGAACTGCCTGAAGTGATGTCGAGACCCGAGATTCACCCCTGAACCCGTTTTAGACTGAAAAGCAACACGAAATGTCCTAAAATGCGCATCTCGACCCAAAATCCCTTAGCTTACGTTTTCATGAACAGGATGCGCACGAAGCTCGAGCCGGAGCATTTTCATGCGCCGAACTGCCTGAAGTGATTTCCAGACCCGATAATCGCCCCAGAACCCGTTTTAGACTGAAAAGCAACACGAAATAGCCTAAAATGCGCATCTCGACCCAAAATCCCTTGGCTTGCGTTTTCATGCACAGGATGCGCACGAAGCTCAAGCCGGAGCCTTTTCGAGCGCCGAACTCCCTGAAGTGTTTTCCAGACCCGAGATTCGCCCCAGAACCCGTTTTAGACGGAAAAGCAACTCCGAATGTCCTAAAATGCGCATCTTGACCCAAAATACCTAAGAATGCGTTTTCGCGCACAAGATGCACACGAAGCACGGGCCGGAGCATTTTCAAGCGCCGAACTGCCTGAAGTGATTTCTAGACCCAACATTCGCCCCTGAACCCGTTTTAGACTGAAAAGCAACACAAAATGTCCTAAAATGCGCATCTCGACCCAAAATCCCTTAGCTTGCGTTTTCATGCACAGGATGCGCACGAAGTTCAAGGCGGAGCCTTTTCGAGCGCCGAACTTCTTGAAGTGATTTCCAAATCCAACATTCGCCCCAGAACCCGTTTTAGAATGGAAAGCATCTCGAAATATCCTAAAAAGCGAATCTCGACCCATAATCCCTTCGATTGCGTTTTCGTGCACCGGATCCGCACGAAGTTCGGGCCGGAGCCTTTTAGAGCGCCGTGCCTCCTGTAGTGTTTTCCAGACCCGAGATTCGCCCCAGAACCCGTTTTAGACCGAAAAGCAACTCGAAATGTACTAAATGCACATCTCGACCCATAATCCTTCAGATTGCGTTTTCGTGCACAGAATACGTACGAAGTTCGTACCGAAGCCTTTTCGAGCGCCGAATTGCCTGAAGTGTTTTCCAGACCCGAGATTCGCCCCAGAACCCGTTTTAGACTGAAAAGCGTCTCGAAATGTCCTAAAAAGCGCATCTCGACACATAATCCCATAGATTGCATTTTCGTGCACAGGTTGCGCAAGAAGTTTGGGCCGGAGCCTCTTCTAGCGCCGAATAACCAGAAGTGTTTTCCGGACCTGAGAATCGCCCCAGAACACGTTTTAAACCGAAAAGCATCTCGAAATGTCCTAAAAAGCGCATCTCCACCCATAATCCCTTAGATTACGTTTTCATGCGCAGGATGCGCACGAAGCTCCGGCCCGAGCACTTTCAAGCGCCGAACTGCCTGAAGTGATTTCCAGACCTTAGATTAGCCCCAGAACCCGTTTCAGACTGAAAAGCAACATGAAATTTCCTAAAATGCGCATCTCGACCCAAAATCCCTTAGCTTGCGTTTTCATGCACAGGATGCGCACGAAGTTCAAGGCGGAGTCTTTTCGTGCGCCTAAATGCCTGAAGTGTTTTCCAGACCCGAGAATCGCCCAAGAACACGTTTCAGATAGAAAAGCGCCTCGAATTGTCCTAAAAAGCACATCTCGACCCATAATCCCTTAGATTTCGTTTTCATGCACAGGATGCGAACGAAATCGGGCCGGAGCATTTTCAAGCGTCGAACTGCCTGAAGTGATTTCCAGACCCGAGATTCGCCCCAGAACCCGTTTTAGACGGAAAAGCAACTCCAAATGTCCTAAAATGCGCATCTCGACCCAAAATACCTTAGAATGTTTTTCGCACACAGGATGTACACAAAGTTCGGGCCGGAACCTTTTCGAGCGCCGAACTACCTGAACTGTTTTCCAGACCCGAGATTCGCCCCAGAACACGTTTTAGATAGAAAAAGCGTCTCGAAATGTCCTAAAAAGATTATCTCGACCCATAATCCCTTAGATTTCGGTTTCGTGCACAGGATGCGCATGAAGCTCGGGCCGGAGCATTTTCAAGCGCCGAACTGCCTGAATTGATTTCCAGACCCGAGATTCGCCCCTGAACCCATTTTAGACTGAAAAGCAACACGAAATGTCCTAAAAAGCGAATCTCGACCCATAATCCCTTCGATTGCGTTTTCGTGCACAAGATGCGTACGGAGTTCGGGCCAGAGCCTTTTCGAGCGCCGAACTTCCTGAAGTGTTTTCCAGACCCGAGATTCTCCCCAGAACCTGTATTAGACCGAAAAGCCTCTCGAAATGTCCTAAAATCAGCATCTCAACCCATAATCCCTTAGATTGCATCGTGCACAGGATGCGCACGAAGTTCGGGCCGGAGACTTTTCAAGCGCCGAACTGCATGAAGTGTTTTCCAGACCCGAGATTCGCCCCAGAACCCGTTTTAGACCGAAAAGCATCTCGAAATGTACTAAAATGCGCATCTCGACCCATTATCCCTTAGATTTCGTTTTCGTACACACGCACGAAGTTCGGGCCGGAGCCCTTTCGAATGCCGAACTGCCTAAAGTGTTTTCCAGACCCGAGATTCGCCCCAGAACCCGTTCTAGACCGAAAAGCAACTCGAAATGTCCTAAAATGCGCATCTCGACCCAAAATTCCTTAGAATGCGTTTTCGTGCACAGGATGCGCACGAAGTTCGGGCCGGAGCCTTTTCGAGCGCCGAACTGCCTGAAGTGCTTTCCAGACCCGAGATTGGCCCCATAACCCGTTTTAGACCGAAAAGCAACTCGAAATGTCCTAAAATGCGGATCTCGACCCAAAATTCCTTAGAATTCGTTTTCGTGCACAGGATGCACACGAAGTTCGGGCCGGAGCCTTTTCGACCGCCGAACTGCCTGAAGTGCTTTCTAGACCCGAGATTCACCCCAGAACCCGTTTTAGACTGAAAAGCAACTCGAAATGTCCTAAAATGCGCATCTCGACCCAAAATTTCTAAGAATGCGTTTTCGTGCACAGGATGCGCACGAAGTTCTGGCCGGAGTCTTTTCGAGCGCCGAACTGCTTAAAGTGTTTTCCAGACCCGAGATTCGCCCCAGAACCAGTTTTAGACCGAAAAGCATCTTGAGATGTACTAAAATGCGCATCTCGACCCATAATCCCTTAGATTGCTTTTTCTTGCACAAGATGCGCATGAAGTTCGTGCCGGAGACTTTTCGAGCGCGGAATTGCATGAAGTATTTTCCAAACCCGAGATTCGCCCCAGAACCCGTTTTAGACCGAAAAGCATTTCGAAATGTACTAAAATACGCATCTCGACCCATTATCCCTTAGATTGCGTTTTCGTGCACAGGATGCGCACAAAGTTCGGGCCGGAGCCTTTTCGAACGCTGAACTGCCTAAAGTGTTTTCCAGACCCGTGATTCACCAAAGAACCCGTTTTAGACCGGAAAGCAACTCGAAATGTCCTAAAATGCGCATCTCGACCCAAAATCCCTTAGATTGCGTTTTCATGCACAGGATGCGCACAAAGTTCAGGCCGGAGCCTTTTCGAGCGTCCAATTGCCTGAAGTGTTTTCCAGACCCGGGAATCGCCCCAGAACACGTTTTAGATAGAAAAGCGTCTTGAAATGTCCTAAAAAGCAATTGGATATCTGCAATATGGTTTACAGGGTGCATTAAAAAGCATTCTATTTGTGCTTGGATGTTATTTCATGGTCGCCCAAAGGACTTTCTATTGCAACGAAATGTTGATTGTGATACTTGTTGTGTCCTTTGTGACTGCACGTGGGAATCATCTACACATCTCATGCTTCACTGTCCATATACTCAAGAGGTCTGGAAGGTACTGCTTCCTAAATATAATCTGCTTCCGGTTCATTGTTCTACTGTTCAGGAGCTGTTAGACTCTGTTCTCTCTCGTCTTCCTCTGCAATGTACTGGTATAGAAACTCTTGGGAAACTACTTTTTACTGCTTATGTGTGGCATGTGTGGGCTGAACGCAATGCAAGAATTTTCAGGGCAACATCTAGATCCAGTGGGACATTAGTGCAACTCATTGTTCAGGTTGTTCAGGTTGTCACAATTCGAATTCAGGTTCCAAAATGCGCTTCTCAACCCAAAATACCTTAGAATGCGTTTTCGTGCACAGGATGCGCACAAAGTTCGGGCCGGAGCCTTTTCAAGGGCCGAACTGCCGAAGTGTTTTCCAGACCCGAGATTTGCCCCAGAACCTGTTTTAGACTGAAAAGCATCACGAAATGTCATAAAATGCGCATCGCGACCCACAATCCCATAGATTACGTTTTCATGCACAGGACGCGCACGAAGTTCGGGACGGAGCCTTTTCGAGCACCGAACTTCTTGAAGTGATTTCCAAACCCGACATTCGCCCCAAAACCATTTTTAGAATAGAAAGCATCTCGAAATGTCCTAAAAAGCTAATCTCGACCCATAATCCCTTCGATTGAGTTTTCGTGCACCGGATGCGCACAAAGTTCGGGCCGGAGCCTTTTCGAGCGCCGTACTTCCTGTAGTGTTTTCCAGACCCGAGATTCGCCCCAGAACCCGTTTTAGACCGAAAAGCATCGCGAAATGTACTAAAATGCGCATCTCGACCCATAATCCTTCAGATTGCGTTTTCGTGCACAGAATGCATACGAAGTTCGGGCCGGAGCCTTTTCGAGCGTCGAACTGCCTGAACTGTTTCCCAGACCCGAGATTCGCCCCATAACCAGTATTTGACTGAAAAGCAACTCCAAATGTCCTAAAATGTGCATCTCGACCCAAAATTCCTTAGAATGCGTTTTCGGGCATAGAATGCGTACGAAGTTCGGGCCGGAGCCTTTTCGAGCGCCGAACTGCCTGAAGTGTTTTTCAGACCCGAGATTCGCCCCAGAACACGTTTTAGATAAAAAAAAAGCGTCTCGAAATGTCCTAAAAAGCACATCTCGACCCATAATCCCTTAGATTTCGTTTTCGTGCACAGGATGCGCACGAAGCTCGAGCCGGATCATTTTAACGCGCCGAACTGCTTGAAGTGATTTCCAAACCCGATAGTCACCCCAAAACCCGTTTTAGACTGAAAAGCAACACGAAATGTCCTAAAATGAGCATCTCGACCCAAAATTCCGCAGAATGCGTTTTCGGGCATAGAATGCGTACGAAGTTCGGGCCGGAGCCTTTTCGAGCGCCGAACTGCCTGAAGTGTTTTCCAGACCCGAGATTCGCCCCAGAACACGTTTTAGATAAAAAAAAAAAGCGTCTCGAAATGTCCTAAAAAGCACATCTCGACCCATAATCCCTTAGATTTCGTTTTCGTGCACAGGATGCGCACGAAGCTCGAGCCGGATCATTTTAACGCGCCGAACTGCCTGAAGTGATTTCCAAACCCGATATTCACCCCAAAACCTGTTTTAGACTGAAAAGCAACACGAAATGTACTAAAGTGAGCATCTCAACCCAAAATACCTTAGAATGCGTTTTCATGCACAGGATGCGCACGAAGTTCGGGCCGAAGCCTTTTCGAGCGCCGAACTGCCTGAAGTGTTTTCCAGACCCGAGATTCGCCCAAGAACACGTTTCAGATAGAAAAGCCTCTCAAAATGTCCTAAAAAGCGCATCTCGATCCATAATCCATTAGATTTCGTTTTCATGCACAGGATGCGCACGAAGCTCGGGCCGGAGCCTTTTCAAGCGCCGGACAGCCTGAAGTGTTTTCCGGACCCGAGAATCGCCCCAGAACCTGTTTTAGACGGAAAAGCAACACGAAATGTCATGAAATGCGCATCTCGACCCATAATCCTTCAGATTGCGTTTTCGTGCACAGCATGCGTACGAAGTTTGGGCCGGAGCCTTTTCGAGCGCCGAACTGCCTGAAGTGTTTTCCAGACCCGAGATTCGCCTCAGAACCCGTTTTAGACTGAAAAGCGTCTCGAAATGTCCTAAAAAGTGCATCTCGACACATAATACCATAGATTGTGTTTTCGTGCACAGGTTGCGCACGAAGTTCGGGCCGGAGCCTCTTCTAGCGCCTGACAGCTTGAAGTGTTTTCCGGACCTGAGAATCGTCCCAGAACACGTTTTAAACCGAAAAGCGTCTCGAAATGTCCTAAAAACGCATCTCCACCCATAATCCCTTAGATTACGTTTTCATGCACAGGAATCGCACGAAGCTCGGGCCGGAGCATTTTCAAGACCAAACTGCCTGAAGTGATTTCCAGACCCGAGATTCGCCCCAGAACCCGTTTTAGACTGAAAAGCAACACGAAATGTCCTAAAATGCGCATCTCGACCCAAAATCCCTTAGCTTGCGTTTTCATGCACAGGATACGCACGAAGTTCAAGGCGGAGCCTTTTCGATCGCCGAACTTCTTGAAGTGATTTCCAAATCCGACATTCGCCCCAGAACCCGTTTTAGAATGGAAAGCATCTCGAAATGTCCTAAAAAGCGAATCTCGACCCATAATCCCTTCGATTGCGTTTTCGTGCACCGGATGCACACGAAGTTCGGGCCAGAGCCTTTTCGAGTGCCGTACTTCCGGTAGTGTTTTCCAGACCCGAGATTCGCCCCAGAACCCGTTTTAGACCGAAAAGCATCTCGAAATGTACTAAAATGCGCATCTCGACCCATAATCCTTCAGATTGCATTTTCGTGCATAGAATGTGTACGAAGTTCGGGCCGGAGCCTTTTCGAGCACCGAACTGCCTGAAGTGTTTCCCAGACCCGAGATTCGCCCCAGAACCCGTTTTAGACTGAAAAGCGTCTCGAAATGTCCTAAAAAGCGCATCTCGACACATAATCCCATAGATCGCGTTTTCGTGCACAGGTTGCGCACGAAGTTCGGGCCGGAGCCTCTTCTGGCGCCAGACAACCTGAAGTGTTTTCCGGACCTAAGAATCGCCGCAGAACACGTTTTAAACCGAAAAGCATCTCGAAATGTCCTAAAAAGCGCATCTGCACCCATAATCCCTTAGATTACGTTTTCATGCACAGGATGCGCACGAAGCTCAGGCCGGAGCCTTTTCGAGTGCCGAACTTCCTGAAGTGATTTCCAGGCCCGAGATTCACCCCAGAACCTGTTTCAGAATGGAAAGCATCTCGAAATGTCCTAAAAAGCGAATCTCGACCCATAATCCCTTCGATTGCGTTTTCGTGCACTGGAAGCGCACGAAGTTCTGGCCGAAGCCTTTTCGAGCGCCGTACTTCCAGTAGTGTTTTCCAGACCCGAGGTTAGCCCCAGAACCCGTTTTAGACCGAGAAGCATCTCGAAATGTACTAAAATGCACATCTCGACCCATAATCCTTCAGATTGCATTTTCGTGCACAGAATACGTACGAAGTTCGGGCCGAACCCTTTTCGAGCGCCGAATTGCCTGAAGTGTTTTTCAAACCGAGATTTGCCCCAGAACCCATTTTAGACTGAAAAGCGTCTCGAAATGTCCTAAAAAGCGCATCTCGACACATAATCCCATAGATTGCGTTTCGTGCACAGGTTGCGCACGAAGTTCGGGCCGGAGCCTCTTCTAGCGCCGGACAGCCTGAAGTGTTTTCCGGACCTGAGAATCGCCCCAGAACACGTTTTAAACCGAAAAGCGTCTCGAAATGTCCTAAAAAGCGCATCTCCACCCATAATCCCTTAGATTACGTTTTCATGCACAGGATGCCCACAAAGCTCGGGCCCGAGCATTTTCAAGCGCCGAACTGCCTGAAGTGATTTCCAGACCCGAGATTCGCCCCAGAACCCGTTTTAGACTGAAAAGCAACACGAAATGTCCTAAAATGTGCATCTCGACCCAAAATCCCTTAGCTTGCGTTTTCGTGCACAGGATGCGCACGATACTCGGGCCGGAGCATTTTCAAGCGCCGAACTGCCTGAAGTGATTTCCAGACACGAGATTCGCCCCAGAACCCGTTTTAGACGGAAAAGCAACTCCAAATGTCCTAAAATGCGCATCTCGACCCAAAATACCTTAGAATTCTTTTTCGCACACAGGATGTACATGAAGTTCGGGCCTGAGCCTTTTCGAGCGCCGAACTGCCTGAACTGTTTTCCAGACCCGAGATTCGCCCCAGAACACGTTTTAAATAGAAAAGCATCTCGAAATGTCCTAAAAAGCGAATCTCGACCCATAATCCCTTCGATTGCGTTTTCGTGCACAGGATGCGTACGAAGTTCGGGCCGGAGCCTTTTCGAGTGCCGAACTGCCTGAAGTGTTTTCCAGACCCGAGATTCTCCCTAGAACGAGTATTAGACCGAAAAGCCTTCGAAATGTCCTAAAATCAGCATCTCAACCCATAATCCCTTAGACTGCGTTTTCGTGCACAGGATGCGCACGAAGCTCGGGCCGTAGCCTTTTCGAGCGCCGAACTGCTTCAAGTGTTTTCCAAACCCGAGAATCGCCCCAGAACCTATTTTAGACCGAAAAGCATCTCGAAATGTACTAAATTGCGCATCTCGACCCATAATCCCTTAGATTGCATTTTCGTGCACAGGATGCGCACGAAGTTCAGGCCGGAGACTTTTCAAGCGCCGAACTGCATGAAGTGTTTTCCAGACCCGAGATTCGTCCCAGAACCCGTTTTAGACAGAAAAGCATCTCAAAATGTACTAAAATGCGCATATCGACCCATAATCCCTTAGATTGCGTTTTCGTGCCCAAGATGCGCACGAAGTTCGGGCCGGAGCCTTTTCGAGCGCCGAACTGCCTGAAGTGTTTTCCAGACCCGAGTTTCGCCCCAGAACCCTTTTTAGACCGAAAAGCAACTCGAAATGTCCTAAAATGCGCTTCTCGACCCAAAATACCTTAGAATGCGTTTTCGTGCACAGGATGCGCACAAAGTTCGGGCCGGAGCCTTTTCAAGGGCCGAACTGCCTGAAGTGTTTTCCAGACCCGAGATTCGCCCCAGAACCTGTTTTAGACTGAAAAGCATCACGAAATGTCATAAAATGCGCATCGCGACCCATAATCCCATAGATTACGTTTTCGTGCACAGGATGCGCACGAAGTTCGGGACGGAGCCTTTTCGAGTGCCGAACTTCTTGAAGTGATTTCCAAACCCGACATTCGCCCCAGAACCCATTTTAGAATGGAAAGCATCTCGAAATGTCCTAAAAAGTGAATCTCGACCCATAATCCCTTCGATTGCGTTTTCGTGCACCGGATGCGCACGAAGTTCGGGCCGGAGCCTTTTCGAGCGCTGTACTTCCTGTAGTGTTTTCCAGACCCGAGATTCGCCCCAGAACCCGTTTTAGACCGAAAAGCATCTTGAAATGTAC
This sequence comes from Umbellularia californica, assembly GCA_028538565.1. Classification (NCBI taxonomy): domain Eukaryota; kingdom Viridiplantae; phylum Streptophyta; class Magnoliopsida; order Laurales; family Lauraceae; genus Umbellularia; species Umbellularia californica. The sequence goes on from JAPQWN010000007.1 coordinate 47,738,180, forward strand.
TAAAATGCGCATCTCGACCCATAATCCTTCAGATTGCGTTTTCGTGCACAGAATGCGTACGAAGTTCGGGCCGGAGCCTTTTCGAGTGCCGAACTTCCTGAAGTGATTTCCAGACTCGAGATTCGCCCCAGAACCCGTTTTAGAATAGAAACCACACCTAAGATTCACCCCAAAACCCGTTCTAGATAGAAAAGCATTTAGAAATGTCCTAAAATGCGCATCTAACCCATAATCCCTTAGATTGTGTTTTCGTACACAGGATGCGCACGAAGTTCAGGCCGGAGTCTTTTCGAGCGCCGAACTGCCTGAAGTGTTTTCCAAACCCAAGATTCTCCCCAAAACCCGTTTTAAACCTAAAAGCATCCTGAAATGTCCTAAAATGCACATCTCAACCCATAGTCCCTTAGATTGTGTTTTCGTACATAGGTGTCGTACGATGCGCACGAAGATCGGGCTGGAGCCTTTTCGAGCGCTGAACTGTGCGAAGTGTTTTCCAAACCCATAATTCGCCCTAAAACCCGTTTTAAACAAAAAAAGCATCTTGAAATGTCCTAAAATGCGATCTCAACCCATAATCCCTTAGATTGTGTTTTCGTACACAGGATGCGCATGAAGTTCGGGCCGGAACCTTTTCGAGTGCCGAACTGCCTAAAGTGTTTTCCAAACCCGAGATTCGCCCCAAAACCCGTTTTAGATCGAAAAGCATCTCGAAATGTCCTAAAATGCGCATCTCAACCCATAATCCCTTAGATTGTGTTTACGTACACAAGTGCCATACGATGCGCATGAAGTTCGAGCCGGAGTCTTTTCGAGCGCCGAACTGCCTGAAGTGTTTTTTTTTTTTTTTTTTTTTGAAGAGTAAGTTAGATCTTCATTGATACAAAATAATAAATTACAGAAAGGGCCTCTACACACCAAATTTTGGTCTTAGAGGCTCCCAATGGGGCATACCCCATTATTACACAGAAAGAAACAAAATGTATCCATCAAAAATAACAAAGAAAGTTGCTGAAAAACTTGCAATCAAAGACGCCATAACATCTCTATCTTGACATTAGATATGTAAGACGGAACCAATCTGTTACGACACAACTTCCGACTAAATCGTATCGTTGAAGGCAGAAGATCCACACAGGTTATATGAAATTGTTGAAGAGCATCAACAGGACGTCTCACTTGAAAACGCATCTGCCATGGAGATTTCTGAGGAACCCGTAATAGGTTAGCCAAAGAGGAATCCACTTCAAGTAAAATAGAAGGAATATGGCCAGGAATAAGCTCAAATAATCGACGAAGACCCGGATAATAGGGAATGGCAGGTTGAGTTGCACCTGTAATCGGATGGTCGGCCCCATCCCAAAGGACACCAATGCTTACCTGCTGAGTAGAATAAACAGAGAATCTCCATCCTGGGTACACTATAGTGGTGGACTGTAGAGGAATGGATGATGCAGGAGGAATATTCCAATGACAAGATATATTGTCCGGTAATGAAATTCCAAGAAATAGCACTCTACTCTGAATAGTTTGGACAATATTATTAACCACAGTTAATGCTGATGTGCTTTGAGCTTTGAAGATTCGTCTATTTCTTTCAATCCAAATATGCCAAACATAAGCTCAAAAGAGTAATGTAGCCACCGTGTGGAGACCATTATGATGCTGAGCAACACGCATTGTTACGGACTCCACCAACTCTAATGGAGTACCACAGGAAACATAAGTAAGATTTAATTTTGCTAAAAGAGAAGTCCATACCATTTGAGAGTAGGGGCAATGAAGCATAAGGTGTGAGCCAGATTCCCAGGTACAAGGACATAATACACAACATGAATCACAGTCCACATTCCGTTGAAGGAGGAGATCTTTGGTCTTCTTTCCTAGGAAGAACATCCAAGCACATAGAGTGCTTCTTAATACAGCCCGAAAACCAAAGGAGAGAAGGCCAATCAAGGTTTTGAGAGTGGCTGATAGTGACCAGACGATATGCAGATTTTAGAGTGAACTGGCCATCATCTTCTAAAGTCCACACAAGTTCATCATCAAACTCAGAATTAGGCTGAATTTCCAAAGGAATCTCATGAAAAATATCCATAAGAGCATTAGATGTAGGAGCTGGAAACAACCAGGTATGATTTGCAATAAATCGATGTACCTTAATGTCATCACCTAACCCAAGATCATAAATTGCTCGTTCACCATATCTATCCTTTAATCTCCCTCCATTTAACCACGGATCTGTCCAAAAGTGAACTAGATGACCATTCCGCACAAGGAATTTTATATGAGGCAGCATTAGCATTCGAAGTTGCAGAATACCTTTCCACCCCCAAGAAGCAGCTTTAAGGATAGGCACATCCCAAATAGAAGATCCTTTCAAATATTTAGCATTAATCCACATATTCCAACAAGTTTCCTTATTTTGGATCACATTCCAAAGCTGGCGCATCAAAGCAGCTCGAGCCGTTCCTGCAAATGAACGAATACCCAACCCTCCACAAGAAATTGGCTGACAAATAGTATCCCAAGCAATAGGATGTATATAATGAGGAGTCCCTTTATTCCAGAAAAAATCTCGAACCTGGCGATCCAAAGCAGTAATTACTGCTTTAGGAATAAGAAAGACTGCTGCCCAATAAAGATGAATGGTGGATAAGGTAGACCTGATCAATTCCAGTCTCCTTGCATAAGATAAAGCTTTAGACTTCCAACCAGAGAGACGTTTTTGAACTTTGGCAAGTAGAGCTTGACAATCATTAAAATTCAGTCTCTTTGAAGTTAAGGGAACGCCAAGGCATTTCATAGGAAAACTCCCCCTTTGAACAGAGAGAATATCAGAGATGATGCACTGAACCGGATCTGAGCAATTTGCAAGATATAGTGCACTCTTAGCCCAATTAACTCCCAAAACGGAAAACAGCTTGAAATTTTCCAGGAAATGCTTAAGGTTTACAGCAGCAAAATCTGTGGCTTTACAGAAAATAAATAAGTCATCAGAAAACATAAGATGAGAGATAGCCACCTAATTCTTTTTAAAAGGAGTCGAATCAACTGTGATGAAGCATATTTTGTCATCACCATAGAAAAGAATTCCATACCTGTTTTAAACCGAAAAGAATCTCGAAATGTCCTAAAATGCGCGTCTCAACCCATAATCCCTTAGATTGTGTTTTCGTACACAGGATGCACACGAAGTTCTGGCCGGAGCCTTTTCGAGCGCCGAACTGCCTGAAGTGTTTCCAAACCTAAGATTCGCCTCTAAATCCGTTTTAAACCGAAAAGCATCTCGAAATGTCCTAAAATGCGCATCTCAACCCATAATCCCTTAGATTGTGTTTTCGTACACAGGTGCCTTACGATGCGCACGAAGTTCGACCCAGAGCCTTTTCTAGCGCCAAACTGCCTGAAGTGTTTTCCAAACCCAAGATTCGCCCCAAAACCCGTTTTAAACCGAAAAGCATCTTGAAATGTCCAAAAATACGCATCTCAACCCATAATCCCTTAGATTGTGTTTTCATACACAGGTGTCGTACGATGCGCACGAAGTTCAGGCCGGAGCCTTTTCGAGCGCCGTACTGCCTGAAGTGTTTTTTTTTTTTTCCCAAACCCAAGATTTGCCCCAAAACCCGTTTTAAACTGAAAAGCATCTCGAAATGTCCTAAAATGCTCATCTCAACCCATAATACCTCCAAATGGATTTCGAGGAGTAAGACTAGACTCGGACACCCGAAACCCCCATTAGCGAAAAACGCGACCCCGGAGGCTCAGAATGACAGTAAACTTAATGGTCCCCACTAAGGAGAGCACATCAAATTATGAGATGATAGATCATCACAACACAACTTTATTGGCCATGAACCAATTAAAGAAGGGAGCAGAGAGGTGGGCATATTATATATCCTAACCTATATATGTTGGTGGCCTCATCTTCTAGTCTCTAAATAATAAGGATATATCCCTAATATTTATAAAGGTGTCTCCTATTATAATGTTACTAATTAACAAGTTTAGCACAACAAATTCTTTATAGAAGAGTTCAACATAATATTGCCAAACAAGTTTTGCACAGCATAGTTTCGGCTCAACTCGATCTCATCACAAAATCGGGAACAACATGGAATAATGACAAATAGGACCTAAAAGGCCATTTCGTTGGAAATCTGGCCGTCACCATCAAACGTCATCCATGTTCGGATCCGAGGCCTCCATGAAGATAGTGGAATCTAGAGATCCATGAAAACAATAGATAAATGCATCAGGTGTATTATTTTAGAGGGATTTGAATGGGTGGAGGGAAGCATGTTAGATTTGTAGAGGGTTTGGAATGAGAGGTTTTAAACCCATCGAGGCTTGGAGTCTTTGGTTTGAGGAGAGTAATAGTAGTAGAAAAAATGGTTATTTGAGTTCTATATGTATAGCTAGGAAGAAGAGAGGAAGGGGGAGCAACGGTCGCTCCACCCATGTGCGTGCTCATGAAATTCTACAAAGAGAGGAGAGGGTTCAAAAAGAGAGGAAATGCGATCTTTGTTGGGGCTTTCTCTACAAGGAATTGTGAGATGAGTCCTTTAAATATGGGGCAAAGTTGTCATATGCTAAAAATCTATGAGCAAACTTGTCCAAAAATAATAATTGAACCTCTACCCGCTTAAGGCATAAGACGTCTATTCGAGATCTCTACCATTTGTTCCTCTTTGAAACAGAGGAAAAACCTCTTAAATATGATCCAAGCAAACATTCAATTAGATATTTACCAAAGGGTCTAAATTACTCAAGAATCTATTTGTATAAATTTTAAGACAAATAGACCCATAAAATAGAATTGTCAAATGCCACTTTAGTCTTGTGCAAGGTAATTGAAGACCTATGGGGTTGCTATCAAGGTTAGTTTACTGTATGGTTTAGGATCTTCCCTATTCACATTGATCTTTGTAGTATTTTTGGGGAGAACTATGTCGGAATGTCACCGAATTACCCATATCCCACATAAAATTTCAAAATACAAGTCCTCATAAAAAACCGAGTATCATAAGGCCGTAAAAAGACATTAGAGGAGCCAAAAGTATCTAGAATCAAAGACTTGCATCTGTCAGCCTGAACACTTATCCCCACAAAACTTGAAAAGTATGTAATTTGTTTATGTTATTTGTATAGGGAAGAAAGAAAGAAATCGATGTTTATTGTCCTCTAATGTTGTAAATTATCTTTAATGGCACAAACTTTCTTTTAATGGCTCATTTAAGTTTTCTTCTTTTCCGATACATATACAAAAATCTTTGTTTTTTTTGCTATGAGCTAGGAATGTTCACCACAACAATATTTCTCATAAGTTGACGTCATACATATGATTTGTCACGTCCCCAGAATTACAACTAGGGAAAGACGTGAAAAATAAGAATAAACTTTCATTTTCCCATGTTTAATGCAACACTAGATCCCAAATATGGACCCACAAAATTCCAAAACATGGTGAGTCATAATAAAATTTTTGCGGAAGCATTAAATCAATTGGTATCACTAATCAAAAACCAAACCAACACATAACTAACTGAACATTTAAGGTTAAAGTTGTTGGATGTAGGTGGGCCTCGTCGATAGATTTTCAAAACTTTTGACCCACTTGACTTAGGGATCAAGTACCCATAAGGCCATAAACCATATCCAGGATGCATAACCCTCAATCTCATGATCATGTACAGTAAATAAAACTATCTAAAAGATAGAAACAACCAGCCAATAAGCATCCATAAAAAATTTACAACATGCAATGAAGTAGATTATACATTTGGAGCTCGGTTGTGCTCTAATGGAGAAGTTGCGTCTTTATTTGATGATGAAACTCTTTCACTTATCAAATAAGAATCTCCAAGACCTTTTGATCTTCCATGCTATTGCCTGTATCAGATTCTCTTTTCTCAAGAAGATGGGTGGGATCTCCAAGAGAAAACTCTCAAGAAAACTAGAAGAGAACTAGAAGAGGGAAGAGAGGAGAATGAACATGTGCAACTCTTGCACAAAAGGGCTTGGGCGTGAATCCCTAGGTGAGGATCTCCAATGGACTGCACACTAATCTCCTATATTTATTGCTTGAAGGCAAGTTCCTCTTCTTTGTTATCTAATTGAAATAGAAGTCTCACTTCTCTATCAATTAGTAACTCTTCAAAAAAAAAAAAAAACTCTTCAAAAAAAAAAAACTCTCTTCTTTCTAATTAAAATAGAAGTCTCACTTCCATTATAATTAGTAACTTACTATTACCACTATTAGAAGTCTCACTTCTAATAGAAATAGTAACTTTCTATTTCCTTTTAGAGTTCTACTATAATTAGTAGCTATCTAATAACTTGGACTAGCGTGGGGACCACTAGGGATTCCTTAGAAACCTGGCTCCAAGTAGGACACCGCGACCCCACATCTCATGTGCAATCCGGGCCCACAGTTAATTGCAAATAACACCACTATATAAATGCAATTGCACTCCAATCTTAGAAATAAATTACATAGAAGACTCTAAACTTCCCGATTACCACAAGTAGGCCCCTCTATCAATATCCATGGATCAATTGGAATAAATTTGTCTCTTCCAATCTTAGTTCCACATCTTATTATCCTTGAGCTCCAATTAATCACAGTGATCATCAGTACCATCCAATTAACTCTTAATCGAGATGGGTGCACACTTACTAATGACAAATCCATTAATTGGCACAAGGGGATAATAGAGATAGATTCCATCTTGATCATTCAATGTTTCTACAGTCCTATTACCACATACCCAAGGCACCGAGGTGTTGACCTATAGTTAGCCTCACTCATTGGTGACTCAAAGTAAATGAATAGATAGAAACTTGGGTTCATTAATGTCTCAAGATTGAGAGCCTATTGCTAGGGAATTATGAGAGCATACCTTATTATTGAGACGGAATTCCATAAGGTGCTTCTCATGGTCCTTCAATACATCCAATGTACCAACACCATGATCCAGAATCTTATATTCTGATGATCAAGATAAATCACACTATCTCATAGTGATCAAAGTACTGCAACCTTATCAGATGAGATATACAGTCTCATCACTGGTTGTGAAGATATTTAAGTATAAGATTTGTGACATATATCTCCCGTGTGTGGATCTCATTCATACACATATATCATATCTAATATACTAATGGGACCCGGTTCAACTCATGAACCATTATGTTAAGTGTACTGGTCATGTGCATGAAGTAATAAAACAACATTTTTCTCATGAAAGTAAAGCATGATTTTATTGATAAATAAAGAAATTTATCAATTTATCACATCAACTGATAGATTGAGACCATATAAACTAACAAAAGTTTCCAAAATAATCTAAACAAAACAACTAAATAAAATTAGGTTCATTATGAATAATTTGCTACTAAAATAGTTTCTACGTTTCTTTATTTTTCTAGGTTTCTTTATTTTTCTGGAGGTTTCTTTATTTTTTCTCTAGGTTTCTTTATTTTTCTCTCCTTTCTTCGTCTCTGGCGATTTTTTCCATCTTCTTCTTCTTCGTCTACAGTTGTGGCTTCGAGCATGGCGGGAGGAGTCTCTCCTCCTCCATCTCCTGATGATCTCCTTAAACAGCAAATCCGTGTAATGTTCTCATATGCAGAAGATCGTTCTGTACGGATCTCCATCATTCGTTCCATCTTGAAGAAGAACCAGGAATATGCCCTTCCATCTGATCTTCCCAAAGATCTCCTCCTTGAAGCAAAGGTGTGCTCAGGCAAGAGATTTGAACTCCAGAAGAAAGGAATCCAGATTTCGTCTACACCTGCTGGTCCTGAGGGTCATCAATCAGCTCCATCTCTAGAATAATACCACGTGTGGAGAAGGCGACAGATGTCATCCAATCTGATGGTGATCGTCCATCTGTGGAATCCCTCCATGCAGCGGTGGCTAATACACAACCTTTTGATTCAGAGGCGCTTCCAAAGGCAACGGAAAGTTCTTGGTCGTCCCTTTTCCAAGGTTCTACCACTCAGTCTCGTCTTCTGGAACATTGTCAGCAACCTTCTTCCGATCCAGCCTTCCAGGTTGAATTCGATGATGAGGATACTGCTGCTGCATGTTTGCATTAGGGACATTCTTTGGTTGGGTATTTTATTGGTAAGAGCCCTCCTTTTTTTACTGTTAAGAACTCTCTTGAGAAAGCCTGGCGTCTAAAAGATCTTGAAATCATCTCTATGGCTGATGGGTTTTACCTGTTTAAGTTTCATCACCATGACGCTGGCCAATCTATTTTGGATGAGGGGCCGTGGTTTGTTCATGGACATCCACTAATCCTAAGACAATGGTCTGAAGATATTGCCATGCATAGGCAACAACTTGACACGATCCCCATCTGGGTTCGATTTCCCAACTTAAATTTTTGCTTCAGGTCTTGCTCTACACTTAGCAAGATTGCTAGCGTCATTGGAAGGCCAATCTGCATGGATCATGCCACAGCCTCTGGCACTCGGTTTGCTTTTGCTCGTGTATATATTGAAGTTGGGATAGATGCAAACTTTCCTACTGAAATCAAAATGAAATATCAAGGGAAGACTATCCTACAAAAGGTTGAATATGCATGGAAACCCACTCCTTGTCAATCTTGCGCTACTTTTGATCATGGTGATAATAGCTGTCCTCTTAAGGACCCAGCAATCACACCTAGGCAAATTTGGGTTAAGAAGGTTCAAACTGATCCTATCCTGCCTTTGTCCACTATATCTAAGGAGAATGCAGCAGTGAATGATGATGCTGGCCATGGCACCTGGACTTTAGTCTCAGGGAAGGGTTCTGGTGGGAAATCAAGCCCTCCAAAGGATAAAAATGGTAGACCAGCTAGCCCACCAGTCAATGCTTCCAGGCCCACTGCTGGCCAAGGGACAGCTAATCATTTCTTGAGTCTCTCTAATTTAGAAGGCGATTCAACTGTCTCCCAGGATGATTTTCTTCGGACTACAACCTTGATCTTGCATAAGGGTGAGCCTGCTACTCCTTTTTCAGGTATTATTGCTCCTCTACAATCTCTTCCTACTGCCGTCAGCTAGAAAGCCGTCTGCCTTCCTCCACTGTTCATCAGTTACCAGCTCATTCTGGCGTGGTCATTAAGGAGAAGGGTCCTAAACATCTTTCTTCATGACGATTCTCATTTGGAATGTCAGAGGTCTAAACAGACCATCTATGCAGGTAGAGGTTCGACAAAAGCTTCATAGTGTTAATGCTTCTCTTGTTGCTTTGTTGGAAACACGAATAAAGCCTTCTTTCTTTTACTGTATAAAGAATTCTTTAGTACCAGCTGGCTGGTTGGAAACTTCTAATATTGATGTTTGCACCTCCTGTCGAATTTGGTTGTTCTGGAACCCACGTTTGGTTCATCTTCAAGTGCTTCATTTGGAACCGCAGATCATTCATTGTGTTGTCCAGTTTGGCACTATCCCATTTTATTCTCTGCTTGCTATGGTAATAACAGCTATAATGTGCGTAGAGAGTTATGGCAGTCCATTGTTTCAAAAGCTACAACTTCTCAGCCTTGGGTTCTTGCTGGTGATTTTAATACTCTCCATTGGAGTCATGAAAAACTAGGTGGCGTAGCTCCTAAACCTGCTGGACTTATTGAATTTAACGATTGCATCCAGGAGGTGGGTTTGATTGAACTACAGTTGAGTGGCTCCCCTTTCACTTGGAACAATTCTAGTGTGGGTGAGTCAAGAGTTGAATGTAAGTTGGACCGGGTTCTTCTAAATTCTCCCTGTATGAGCTCTAATCTTTTTAAGGGCGATGTCTTAAATCCTAGCCTCTCTGACCATTCTCCATTACTCTTGATGTTGACTGTGCATGTGAAATTTCCATTTTGGTATTTTAATTTTTGGGTTAAAATACCAGCCTTCAGCTCCATTGTGTAGCAAGCCTGGGCGGTTGAGATTGTAGGTACACCTATGTATAGGGTGGTCAAAAAGCTGAGGAAAGTTAAGGAGAAAATCATTGAGTGGAAAAAACATCAGCTGCCAATCTCCACAAAAATTCAAGAGTCCAAGTACCTTTTAGATGATATTCAGCTGAAACTGGTTGAGGAGCCACATAATGCTTTCCTTTAGGCGGATGAGCGTACTGCCAGGGTTCGTCTTGACTCCTTATGTCATGCTGAGGAAAGAATGTATAAGTAGCGGTCTCGGGATCTTGCTGTCAATCTTGGAGATGGGAACTCTAAATATTTTTACAGGTTGATGAGCAAGAGACATGTTCAATCATTTATTCCAAAAATTGTTAATGTGGAAGGTACTTTCTCTGATCAACAAGGTATTGCAGCAGCATTTGTTTCTCACTTTATGCTCTTCTTGGGCCTCATATTAAGAAGCAACAACCCGACCTTTCATATATCCCTCCATTTGCATATCTCTCTAATGATGATGCCGTGAGCCTCACTCTTCCGATGCAACTTTCAGAAATTGAGGAGGTCATTAAGTATGCAAATCCAAACAAGGCTCCTGGACCGGATGGATTTAATGCTCATTTCTTCAAAGTTTTCTGGCCAATAATTGGTAATGATGTCTGTGCAGCCATTATTGATTTTTTCCAACATGGCTTGATGCTAAATCAGCTAAAAGCTACTTTCATAGTGCTTGTTCCAAAGAGTGCAAATGCAAACTCACCTGATCAATTCAGGCCTATTTCTTTGACCAATGAGCAATATAAAATTATTAGCCGGATCTTGGTGCAGCGCCTAAAGCCAATTATTGGGTAGCTTTTGAGTCCGATGCAGTCTGCTTTCATTCCTGGGAGAAGCATTGCTGACAATATTTTACTGGCCCAAGATTTGATTCATAATTTCCATTTAATGAGAGGGACTCCTCGTATGTGTCTTAAGCTTGTTTTAGCCAAAGCTTATGATAGTGTCATATTGGATTTCCTTGAGGCTGCTCTCCATAGTTTGCGGTTTCCAGCTCATTTCATTAAACTCATTATGGCCTTTGTCTCTGATGTTCATTATTCAGTCTTGGTTAATGGTAGCTTTGAAGGGTACTTTAAAGGAACGCGAGGTTTAAGGCAGGGCTGCCCCTTGTTTCCATTCCTTTTTGCCATTGTGATGGAATTTTTCTCCACTATGATGTCTCATTATGCAGCTTCACATCTGATTCCTACACCATTTCGGAAGAATGAGGTGGCTATCTCGCATCTTATGTTTGCTGATGATTTGGTTGTTTTTTGTAAAGCTACAGATATTGCTGCTGTTAATCTCAAATATTTCCTCGAACAGTTTAAGCAGTTCTCTGGTTTGGGGGTTAATTGGGGAAAAAGTGCAGTTTACTTTGCTAATTGCTCCAATATGGTTAGACACATTGTCTCTGATATTCTTACAGTTCAGCAAGGAACGTTTCCTGTCAGATATATGGGTGTTCTATTGTCTTCAAAGCGGTTATCTTTTTCAGACTGTCAACCCCTTCTTGCCAGAATTCAACAGCGGCTAGCTGGATGGAAGTCTAAGGCTTTATCATATGCCGGGCGATTGGAGCTGATTCGATCTACGTTATCTACCATTCATCTTTATTGGGCTTCAACTTTTTTTCTTCCTGCAGCTGTGCTTCATGCTCTGGATAGACAGGTTCGTGATTTTTTCTGGAATAAGTAGTCTCCTCATTATCTTGATCCTTTAGCTTGGGACTCTATTTGTCAGCCTATCTCTTGTGGCGGTCTGGGGATCCAGTCATTTGTAGGGACTGCTAAAGTTGCTTTGATGCGTCAGTTGTGGAATGTGGTGCAAAATAAATCGACATGTTGGAATCTGTGGGTTAATGCTAAATACCTGAAAGGTGTTTCTATTTGGGATGTCCCAGTTCCACAGATTGCATCAGCGGGATGGAAAGGAATTCTTGGCCTTCGCTCTTTAATGCTACCTCATATCAAATTCCTAGTTGGGAATGGGCACTTGATACATTTTTGGATTGATCCATGGTTACATGGTTGCAGACTGAAAGATAGATATGGTGCAAGGGCAATTTATGAACTGGGATTTGGCACTGACATCAAGTTACATTGTTTTATTGTGAATCACGAGTGGCTACTCCCTTCTCCTACTTCTCATGCTCTTATGGATATATTCACTGAGATTCCATTGGAACTACAGCCCTGTTATGATTTTGATGACGAACTTGTGTGGACTTTGGCAGACGATGGTGCTTTCTCACTCAAATCTGCATACAGGATGTTAACTTCTCGCTCGGACCAGCCTTTGCGATGGCCTTCTTTAGTCTGGTTTAAGGGTTGTCTTAAGAAACATTCCCTCTGATCATGGATGTTTTGTCAGGGACAGCTGAAGACTAAGGCTTTTTTGCTAGAGTGCCATGTGGACTGTGATTCTTGCTGTGTGCTTTGTGATTGTACCTGGGAATCTGGTTCACACCTTATGCTCCAATGCCCTTACTCTCAATTGGTTTGGACTTCTCTTTTAACAACTTTAAACCTTGATTATGTCCCTTGTAACTCTCCTCTAGAGTTGCTAGACTCCCTTTTGGTGAGAATTGATCAACATCATCCAGGGGTCCAAACGGTGGCTCAATTGATTTTTTGTGCTTATGTTTGGTACATTTGGGCTGAACGGAATCACCGCATTTTCAAGGATAAATCTACTCCAGCCTCTTCTGTTGTACACTCCATCAAACAGACTCTTCGCAGTAGATTGGTGTACCTTGGTATTTCCCTCCCAGGGGGTATTGCTTGCCATTGGGATATTATGCCGGAGTTCTACATTCTTTCTCCGTTAGTTCATCTTGCTTACCAGGGATGGAGACTGTCTCTCTATTCTACTTCTCATTCTAGCATTGGTATCCTATGGAAAGATGATGACCAGCCACTTGTAGGTGCACTTCAGTCAGTTGTGGATTATTATCAGGGTATTCTTCAATTGATAATTTCCATCCCATTTACCCTCCATACTAATTGAAACAGATACCTCATTGGCACAAGTGTTGTGGTTTCCTCATAAATCTTCATGGTCTATGCGGTTTCAAGTGAGACGTATTTCAGCTAAACTTCAGCATCTCCATGTCAACTTTGTGGATCTTCAACCTGATACAATTAAGTTTAGCAAAAAATTGAGTAGGAATAGATTGGTTCCTTCTCATATCTCCAATTTAGAAATAGGCTTATTATGGCGTACTTGATTGGCTTGTTGCCCGGGCTGTGGGTGTAGTATTTTGGTTTCTGTTTACTTTCTAGTTTGTATTAATGGGGTATGCCCCATTTGGATTCTTTAGGGCCAGGTCTGGCTTTAGGATTCCATTTTTGTGTATACTATTCTTTTATTGAAAATGAAGCCCTAACTTATTCTTAAAAAAAAAAAAGTTTCTATGATGAAAGTCAGCCTTGCGCAGACTCAGACGGCTCCGTAGCCATTTCTGGCTCTCCACTCGGGTTCATTAATGGGCTCAAACGCTTGAAACGTTTGACACTCCTCTGTCTCTATGGTAGGGTAGGAGTCAGTACCTATGCACCAATAAATAAGGTAAACAGCAAGCACTAAAGCATAATTTATAAATAAAACACAAGATCTATGTGAGTAATGACAGGTAATGATCATAAGAGAATAACACTATGACAATGACGAAAAGAACATATAACCTAAATCCAATCTACACAATAGAGCAATACAATAATCACACAGAAGCAATGCCACTGTTTTGGGTGGTCAGCTCTAGTAAAGAGGGAAAACTTATTTGAAGGTTGTTGCTCATAAACCGGTGTGTAATTGTAAGCTGAATAATCCGGTTCGAAATCAATTCGGATATTACAGTGTCCGCACACATCGGTGATCAGCTGTCCAATTACAACTACAGTCGTTCGAATATGACCCAATTGACGTACATATATATACACATCATAGTAGAATAAACTTAATGATCTGTAAAGCTCTGACACAGAAACCTAAGTCAAAAGTGAGGTGCTGGCTGCACAACAATCAACTATTGAATACCAATCAAATCATTCGAATAAACATCTATAATATTTCAATCAATTGCCAAGCCACATCACGGTCCATATCTAAACAACATAGGATATGCAACTAATAACCAACATCAATCTCAACCATGTATGCGAACCCGAAGGTCAAAGAATAATCACAAGCCAATCCTAAGGTGAAATATAAGATCTCGTACACAACAACCACAGGAATCTCTAATAGTTAAAAAGATCAACGCACCCCTTCTCAATCAATGGTGCATAGACCCAATTAAGGGTTTTCTAATAGAAATAGGCTGAGCCCTAATCCACTAGGATTTTCCCAAGGTCATACCAGGTACTAAACCCTATGCTGGTAAGATACCTTGTGCCCAGACTGTATTTACTCAGGTCCAATGATCCAATTAATAAGGTACAAAAATATAATTTTAACACGTTAAAAATCAAAGATACCATTCAAAATTAATTTGCAAATAATAATGATAAATAACAATCTTAGCTTATAATTTTAAAAAACCCAAGGACTCCATCCAAAATATTTTCCACATTCAAAATAAGCTAAGAATCTAATTTGAGTTTATAAAACAACCAAGGTCCTTTTCCTAATTTCCAGAAACTAAAAGGGGCAAGGTACACAATTTAACAAAACTCCAAGTTCTGCAACATATATAAGTGATGGCCACACTTTCCCCTACACCCCCAGACCACCGAATTCCTCCTTCTCTTCTTCCCCATTAGCACACGTTTTGTACTGAACGTCTCTAGAACCACGAGCTTCTTGCCTGAGGTAGTAAGGTTGCTAAAATATTGGGCTCCACTGATCAAGGCCCAGATCAGACCCACCAACAAGGTCGCCCAAGCCCCCTCTAATAGATCTATGGTCCAGATCGATCATTAGGTCACATCCCTTGGCCCCACTACAAGATTAAATAAAGAAATAACTTCAGAAGTGACTCACGCCCCAACTGTGTAACCCTTAGATGGTGGGCCAAACGGGGTCCACCTCGTTGCCCGTGGGTCCTCCTTCGGATCCACGAACTAGATTTGCCATTGGATGGCCCACTTGGGCCCTACAATCCAACAAACAGGTACAAGTCCTCACGACTCCAAGTTCGGGAGCATGTTACAAGATCCGGCCCTCCCTGGTTTTCAATGGGTAACCCATATACCTTCATACACAAGTCTACAAAATCATAAATCGAAAGAAAAGTGCTGTGGGCAATAGCAGTTTAAAACAAGGGACAATTACTGTACGGATGGTCTTAAAGATGACAATAGCCTCAGAATGGCCGAAAAGTATATATTTACCGCAAAGCTATTCGATCTGTAAGATATCGCAATCTTAAGAATATAGGATATCCAATAATCAGAAGCGGGAAGACTTAAACAGTCTATTTTTTTTCCTTGGATAGCTATATGAGTGTAAAAACTAACATCCCACCAAATTTGAACCTTTGATCAATCATGGTTATCGAGAAATCTGCAAAAAAAATGTGGCTTATAATTTGCAAAACGTGACTTTTTTGCAAATTTCTCTATAACCGTGATTGATCAACGGTTCAAATTTGGTGCGATACAGCTATCCAACGATTTGGATGGTAGTTTGGTGGTCCCACTGTCAAGGGAAAAAATAAAATAAAAAAAAACGGATTGTTCAAGTCTTCCCATTTCTGATTATGTGATATCCTACACGGCTACAACCCTAGGATATCGCAAGCGGATCGAATAGCTCTGCGGTAAATATAGATTTTCTGGCTGTTCCGGGGCTATTGTCAATTTTAAGACCTTCTGTACGGTAATTGTCCCTTAAAACAATGCAACAATAATTTCAATACGAGAAAATCGATCGAGTCATCACTAAATCTTCGATCTCATTGCAAAACAAAATCGTATAACCACATTATCTTATGAAAAAGGGCATCAAAGGGTTTCTACATGCATCCACACACGAATCAACGAGGAACACCAGTATTAAATCTACAAATTACGGTTAGGTATTTGCCTGAGGTCTGCGGTTGAGAGAGACGATATAGAATTCCTATTGCCAAAGCCCAAGGTGGTATCCAGGGAAAAGTTGGAAGAAAGAGAGAGAGAGTTGTGTGAAAATAAAAGAGTGTGGTGGTGGTGTATATAAATAGAGAATATGAATAAGAGTTGTAATCTGACTTTAATTCTAAAAAAAATAGACTTTGGGTTCTAAAAAAAATAAGAGTTTGGATTAGAGAAGAATTGTACTCAGGCCCGAGTTAACTATGGGTCAAGATATCTATCTAACAAGCTTAACTCACCAAACCTAAGCCTAATGTGGTCCCCACTTGGACTAATCACGTATTTAACTAAAATACAATCAATTACATAATAATAATAAAATAAATAATATATATATATTAAATAATCAAAACGTTACATGATCAGGCTGAAGAACCAGTTAACAACGATTCGCATCTCTCCCTCGGGCTTATATGATAGAGTTGAATAGACAATTGCATAGTCTTCATAAAGTTAGCCTTTCCATCATCAATTTTATGCTCAATAATGAAATGGTTGTTGATGAATTATGTATTGTAGATTGCTTTTGTTGACACAATTTGATAAAGTTATATTCCCGATTGTCCATTAAATTTTTTGTCTTTTTAAGGAAAAAAAAGAAAGGCACTCATTTTGCAGGCATTTGAGGGTCAAGCAAAGCACAGTCATCACAAGAGAGCTCGATTCACAGCCTTAATAGTGAGGGAGTGTTCTCTCTAGTTTTAATTGAGAAAAATAAGACTCACACACGTTTGTGGAGCCCACTACCCTCACTTGATATTAGAAGTTTTGTTTTTTGTTTTCTTTTTATTAGCTAATACTAACCAACTAACATTGATTTTTATTGATGGGATTTTACTTTTCATTGATGTAATGCCACTTGGTGGATGGTCGGTAGATAAATATGAAGTTTTAATTGCATAGCTGTAGCTCAGCTAGTTAGGGGCGTGAGTATGTGAGTTTGAATCCTTAGTTAGCAAACTCATATATTATAGTATTTTACCAATATTCAAATCCATTGATCGTGCGTGATTTTGAATCCTTACTGTAGCAAAAATGAAAAAAAAAAAAAAAAGAATCACACACACAATCAAAGAATTTGAATATTGATAGATTTTTTTTATTATAGAATAAAATATTGTCATATGTTGTAGTATTTTATTAATTATGTCATGTGATACCATTTTATTTTAATTTTCTTTTATTACATACTCACAAACTCCCACAACTACCGCTACCCAAGTCCCTGTAGAACACACCCAATGATAGATCCCTGGTTGTATCTATAGTTATAATGGAGGTGCCCTCACTCACGATTGGTAGAGAAGTTAATGGGCCAAGTCGGATTAGGCTGAGGCATATGGAGTCCCTGCCTGACTTTTGAAACACATCCTTGCAGTTGGCCCAAGCTCGATATCACTAAAATTGTTTTGGCTCAAGCATGCTAATTTGGCCAATTGGGTTGGCCTGGGCTTACCAGGGATTTTAGAAGTTGCACAAGCCTTTTGCCATTATTTCGACATATCATCAAGCACTCCTCATTTGGGTGGGCTTTTGTCCATTTAATGACTTAATCCAAGCCCAACCCATATATTTATGGGGCATAGTTTATATGCCCAAGCCAAGCCAAAAAGCGGGCCGGCCAGATTGGGCTCGGGCTGGCGCTCCGAATGAGCACCGGGCCATATTGTGGCCCCAGACACCAGTCAATTGGGTTGGGCCTTTATATAAGCGGTTAGAAATGATTTAATTAAATGGAAATTTTGATTTGGGTCAACATCCCCCATTCCCATCTAACTATGGCTCATTAACACGCACGTGATAATAGAAATTTGTCACGTGATGCTGATCTTCTTCAAGGCGCAGCTGAGAGATGCTGATCTTCTTCAAGGCGCAGCTGAGAGAGAGAGAGAGAGAGAGAGAGAGAGAATATGCCTTACTCCATGAATCTCTCGTTTCCGACATTTGCTTCGAAAGGAAGAAGAATCCATCGGACCACAAGACAGTCGAAGATGAATCTCAGCCCTACGATCTGCAACTGCTCCTCCTCATCCGATGGCCCAGATGAAGACAAACGCCTCAACCAGAGCAGGTAATCCAATTCCTACTCAGCCACAATCATTGCTTAAATTAATTACAACGCAACCATCATGCAATTCACATCACACGAAAGCGCTAATGTTGTTAGTGTAAAATGGTATAAACCCTATATAGACTCGTGTGATTTTGTTGATAGATGTGAGAACTAATATGGTTTTGAGCTTCTATCAACCTTTCAATCACGGGGTATGGATTGCACTCACGCGTGATCTGATTATTCGATGTTGATTACCTGATTTGCAGTTTGGCAATATTTTTTTTTTTTTTGCATTATAATCCATAGGAATTGAATACATAGGTTTCATACCATAATTAGTTAAAAATGAAGATCAGCATCAAATAACCTTTCCTCTTAGGGAAATAGAATCAAGACAAGATGGGAAATGAATAAACCAGCCATTTGATTTTATTTCCCATCTTGTTTTGATTCTATTTTGCTTGATGCTCATTTTTGAAAATTAACCTTTAATCTTCATTTTTTTTTTTTTTTTTGGAATACAACAGAAGAATAGAGAGTTTTTACAAACAAGTTCGGAAACAACTCAAACAAAAAAAATGACCTGCCCACAAGCAGGGCCAGAAAAGAATAAACAGCTCAGATGCGTGGCCAGCAACTAAACTTGAGAGGAAAAACAATCCACAGCCCAGCCCAGACCAATAAAAAAGATTGCAAATATGAATTCCTGAATTGTGGTGCAGCCTTTGATAGAATAAGAAGGTCAGAGCAGCAACAGGATCTGCAGAACCATTAACTTGTGCTTGTGCGCATGCCAGAAGCCATCCCTGAGAAACGATTATTCTTTCCCCTTTGAGAGAAAGTGGCAGAGGTACCAAATGCCATCTTTAACTTCTTTAATCTTCATTTTTAACTACTAATATATGAATCCTTTAAATTCAATTTTTATTTATTTTAATGCAAATAAACAGGCCCTAAGTGACTCACAAGCTTCATTATTAGAGCCTTATCCCATCAATCTGGGGTTGACTAAACCGCCCACAAACTTCTCTTTTGAATTCCTCAATGCCTCCCTAATTTCCAAAATCTATCCCTCATTAGATTCTTTTATTTTCCATGCTACATTGAAATAAATCAAAATTTCCCCGCTTCTTTTTTCAATACTCCATCCCGACTAGTCCTTGATTCCCTCGTCCCGACATTAACTTCAAATATCCAGAATGGAGACACCATTTTTGTTTGACTATTTTCTGGTTACCTTCATTTATCATTTAGGCTCTACGTTTCCCAGTGGGGCCCACAGGCAGTTTTGTTGGGTGTCTGGGGGGACTTCTAGAAAACAGGAAAGTCAGCATGTTTCCTAATTTTTGTTAGCAATTAGAATCTTTATTGGAGTAATTATCTTGTTAGAAACTATGATAGTGGTAGGAGTCCTTAAGAAAATATTCTTTAGGGTTGAATAGTGTTGTGAAGCATTAGAAAAGGGTTGACAGTACAGCGGACACATATAGATGATCGTGCATTGTTATAATAATAAAATCTCAGTAATTGCTTTGCTGCCCTCTCCTTTCTCTCCTGGTTGTGAGGCACTATGGAGAAGAGAAAACTCTCCAAGGTCCCTTTTTTCGGTTAATTAAATTGATTCTTTGCTTTATTTAAGTTTCTGAATTTCCTGTAATTTTTCTGAAAACATTTCTTCTTGCTGGAAGATTTCTGGTTTGGTTTAAATTGGGTCCTTGACTGTCTGATTTCACCAGTTGGGACTGTGTCAGTATACCTACAAGACTAACACTGGAAAATGGTTATTGTAATTTTTGCTAGAAATGGTGATATATATATCTGAACAGGAGAGAAGTACACGCATAGAAGAGACAGTAGGCACACGTTACATGCTTGCAGGGCCTAAGGCATAACTACAACTAGACAGAATGATTTGTATCATACTTGCGGACTCCACTACTGTAAGATTAGTTACATATTAAGTCCAGTAATTGGCATTAAGCAATTGATGTACGTAGAAAAATTCAATGCCAATGACTTATGACTTATTTTTTTTTGTTGACTGGTAACAAAACAAATTTATTAGAACAAAAGGAAAACCATTACAAAGGGGGACCACAACAAGAAAGGGGTATAAGAGCATTAGACCCTACAAACAACAATTACATAATTTGTACCACCCAAGGAGACCATCAGCCCCTTGTTTAGCTAGAGCATCTGCTAAAGAGTTAGCTGATCTAATCACATGGCAAAAAGACACATCCAACAAAGATGATGACTCTTTGATCTCATTGAAAAGAAACTGAAACCTCTGAGGCTTAGTATTGGAATGAGATACTCACTTCACTGCATTTGCCGATTCACTATCAACAACCAGCTTAGCATGGTAATAGCATGAAACAAATGAAGGGCTTCCAACATCGCTAACACCTTGGTCTCATTGGACTCCTTAGCACCCACATTCTTAGAAAAAAAGAAGCAAAATCTCTCCCTTAGAGTTCCTTAGCCCACCTCAAACAACTGTAGGACCTGGCTTTCCCCTAGCCGCTGCATCCACATTGAAATTTATAACATTAACCAGTGGAGGAGCCCAATGAGCCTCTCTCCTAACCTTCCTCCTCCCATAGACCAAAACAGCTTCCTAATTGTATAGTATATCATTCACATTAAAGAGCTCAAATTCCTTGCTTGCCAAATCCCATTTTGCAATTGTAATACCAACCTTTGATAGGAGCGATTCAAGTATTCAATAGAAGACGACGTGTTTTTGAAAATCCTCTCATTCCGCTCCCTCCATAAAGACCAAAGGTTCGCAAAAGGAATGATCCTTCAAAGAAGTAACCCACACCCATGAAACAGACCCCGCGTCCAATGTTAATTACTCATTAGATTAGTAAAGACATATATGTAATATACCATGTACCAACCCCAAAAGCTTAAGTTTATAGGTAGAAGGCCCAAACAGGTATATGAAGCACTATCAAACCCATTACTTAGGCGATGTGGGATGTGGGACTTCCCAACACTCCCTCCTCATCACGTGCAAGCCCAATAGATTTCATGGACGGGCCTCCCATGTGGGCTACACAAGAACGATAGGAACCCGCTCTGATACCATATAAGATACAATGTACCAACCCAAAAGCTAAAGCTTATAGGTGGAAGGCCCAAACAGGTATATGAAGCCCTATCATACCCATTACTTAGGCGATGTGGGATGTGGGACTTCCCAACAATATATATATATATATTTATATGATATAATATCATATAAATTATAAAATAACTAAATTGATTAACTTTTTGGTGATTATATATTTATATATATTTTTACTGATAAGATTATTTACCTTGTCAATTAAATATATTAGCTTAAATGTCATATCTTGAGTTACCTGAGCCCCATGAATAGTTTGGCACAGGTAGGGCCTTAGTTGATTATTTATTATTGAATTCGAAGGTGTCTCACATGAATGGTTTTTAGAAAGGGAAGGAGTTGTATAACAACTCTAATTAGGGAGTATAGGAGAAGGACTAGGACTCTATCTCATTTTTGTATATTTAAGCAACCATCGACCCTAGTAGGAGCAGTCAATAGTCTCCTTCTTTCCTTTGAAAGGAAATTTGAGAGAGTGTCTTGTGGTTGAAATTCAGGGGAAAAAGAAGAAGGCAATCAGTGATGGATGTCCTATTCGTGCTCGCATATTGCAAACGCAACGATCACGTACCAGGGGTAATCACGTTGCGGGTGGGACAGAGCATAACGATGTTCAGCACGTAGATTTCATCATGCGTGGCTGACAGGAGAGAGCGAGAAAAGTTCAATTGGTTGATAAGAGGATTGGCCCTTGTTTAGGTTAACTTTATTAAATGCCTGATTCCTTGTGAAAATTATTCGATGAATGCGTGGCGGATATTGCTAGATAATCACCATCCGAAATCTGACAGGGCCCCTGGAATTTGGGACGTGATATTAAAACTAATATTATCTATTCCCATGACAAACTAATTGGTTTAGTAAAACGTCCCATTTTGTCTAATGGCGAAAAATTGTTTAACATTGAGGCCTAAATAACGTCAATGGTGATTGGTGATGTTTGTATGGGCGCAAGTTTTGGGTCATCATTGACATTCCACTCTTTGTCCTCATGAATTTCACCAATTAATATTAGTCCTAAAATTTTCAAGCAAAATTGTATCATATCTAAATGCACATATGACAAGATTTTTAACTCATTATGAAATGTTCCTATTGAACTCCACCAAATTGATGCAAGCTAGACAATAGGTTGGCCAACCCATTGGGTCTAGTCCATTGGCCCAAGAGGACATCCATTTAATTAGGAAATATTATTTAGTAATTTAGTTTGTTTATGATTAATATTAGTTAGTTTCTTTTTTTATTTTAGATATGCTTCATATATTAGGAAATATAGTTGCTTAGGGATCAAGCCAACTCCTTTATAAAAGGATGTTAGGCCTCATTGTAATAAATATCCTTATTATCAATTAATATTTTGAGTTATTAGAGTTTCTCTTCAATTATGGTGTTTTCTCCTCTTGTGAGGTTGCCCTAGTGGCTGGAATCCATATTTGGATTCAATCAATCCTTCAGGAGATTGATCTATTGTTCGATTGCGGATCTTGGTTGCGTCAATTGATATCAATTGGTATCGGAGCTGAAGAGCGATCATCGGGGAGACATCTATCCTTCCCGAATTTCCCTTTCATCCCCCCCTCTACATCCTCCATCCATCATCATCCTGTCCACCAACCCACCATCCCTATTCCCATCACCGACTTCATGTAACCAAATCCCATGCCAACCAGAGACCTCTGCAGCCCCTACCCAACTCCCGAACCACTCCCAGAACCCAACTCCCTATTCCCAGCCCCCACACTTCGTCAAAATGCCTAACGGCAGAACCCCAGCCCCATCCCTAATCCACCTATTGAAACCCCAAGGCCCAAATCCCCAAACTAGACAGATTCTAACTTCCCTACACTTAATAGCCACCCACCATCCCTAATAGAACCCCGACCAGATCAAGCCCATCCCTTTTTCCAAACTTTCGAAAACCCTAACCCCTCCCCCATCTCCCCACTCCCGTCTCAAACCCCAAACTCAAACCGCCCCACCCTCTACCTTCGCCCACCCATCAACCACTTCCAATTCCCGTACCCAAGAAAAAAAAGAAAAGAAAAAAGGAAAGAACATAGAGAGTAGAAGAAAAGAAGAAAGAAAGCAGCAAAAAAGAAAAAAGAAAAAAAAGAAAACAGTAATAGAGAGAAAAAGTAGGAGCATAAACAAGTAGCAACAATAGAAAGAGCAAAAAAAAAAAAAAAAGAACAGAAAGAGAAGAAAAAGACTAGCAGAGAACTAGAAAAAAAAACAGAGAGCAGAAGAAGAGAGAAACCAACAAAGAAAAAAAAAGTAGTAGCAGGAAAAAAAAGCGATAAGCAGAAAGGAGAAGAAGCAGAGAGAAGAAAGAAAGAAAAAGAAGTAGCAGCAGAAGAAGAGAAAGAGAGTTGAGTTAAGAAGAGTACCTAGCACCATTTGACCGTCCACAACTCCATCACCTCCAGCACCATCACTGCGCCAGCATCCAGCATCGTCTCACTCCTTCTCGAGCAACCGCACCTTCGTCGTTCTCCTCCCTCTTCCTTCATTTTGTTGCATATTAGGCCCAAGTAAGAAGTTCAACTCCTTAGTTTCCTTTTCTTCGATATCCTGCACGAGACCCGAGAGAGAGCAAAAAGAAAAGAAGCTTTCTTCCTCCTCCCACGTGTGTAACACTTGCCTGACTTAGGCAGTTTTGGTCCTAACCTGAGTTCGGGCTTGATTTGAGTCCAAATCCAAGCCCAGCCCAGCCCACTAAAAAAAATTAGTGCAAAAATTTTCACTCTAAGTCAAGTGGGCCCAATTCCAATCCGATTCATTCATAGTTCCATTAGCCCAAGCAATAATATTTGAATAATCCAGATTCCAAAAAGTGACCCGCGTGTACCTGCGATCTCCAAAACCAGGTTAGGCCATTCAAAGAAAACTATCATCTCTTCGTGTTTCCTCTTGATTCAAGTCAATATGAAAATTTTTGGGAGCTCAATTGCAGTTCAAAGGATTTGGTATAAATTTACATATG
Organism: Umbellularia californica; assembly: GCA_028538565.1. Classification (NCBI taxonomy): domain Eukaryota; kingdom Viridiplantae; phylum Streptophyta; class Magnoliopsida; order Laurales; family Lauraceae; genus Umbellularia; species Umbellularia californica. The sequence continues at coordinate 47,762,370 of JAPQWN010000007.1, forward strand.
GAAATTGGTATTTTGCGAATGAGTTCTATTAGCAATTTCTCAATTTGAAGCAAGGACATCTGACCATTGATGAATATACTTGCCAATTTCGGGAGTTGTAAGACATGCAAATCAGAGGAAGATGAGATACATGATTTAGCTCGTTATGTCCAAGGCTTGAGACCCGATATCTTGGAAAATATGAATTATTGCAAAACCTATCAAGAGGCATACTTAGAAGCCATCTGTGTTGAGCGCATGCTTAGAAGGTGTTGCAGGCAACAATGTCGACAAAGAGCTCATATTGTGGTAAGACTTTTTTCAGGAGAAGATAATCCCACTATTGTCATTCGCCGACTCCTCAATATAAATGAAAAGGAAGAAGACTGGAGATAGGCTCAGAAATTCCACACACGAGTAAGAGTCGAAGACAATTCCGCTAATTTGATTATTGACAATAGTAGTGCAATGAATTTTGTCGCGCTGAGGTCATTGACAAACTTCATTGGCTAATTGAGAAGCTTCCTAAGCCCTACCAAGTCACATGGTCTAATGGTCATGTTATCCCCGTGACTCATAGATGTTTGGTATCATTCAAAATGGGCCATTATGAAGACAAAATTTGGTGTGATGTGATCCATATGAATATTGCTCACATTGTTTTCGGACGTCCATGGCTTTTTGATCGGAAAGTTCACCATGATAAAGAGGCAAATATATATATATATATATATATATACCATTTTGTGGAATGGAAATTCAACAGCCCCATCTTTGTCTACATTATCACCTTCAAGTGAAGAGCCATAGAAAGAGCAAAAAGTTAAAAAAGAAGTCATGATTGCACCAAAAGTGCAGACAAAAGACATCAATGATGACATTGAAGAGAAAGTTCTTGGCAAAGATGATTTAGTGACTACAGACAATATTGATCAAAGTAATGTTAGTCAAGAATTGCAAAAGGCCGCGGATGAGCAAAGACAAGTATATATTGAAGACTCTGATCAGTTTAGTAAGAAGATTGAACATCCGGTGGATCCAATTGTCATGTCACTTTCAGAAAATCCAATTGGGTCATCAGATATCAAGTCCATTGTTCCAGTCGTTTTACAAGAAAATCAAGTTATTGAAGTTCTGACATTGACTTCATTTTAGGCGATCGCCGATGGATAGTCAATGTTCATGCTTCGTCGGTACAAAGACAACAACTGAAACTTCTATTGGTCAAATCACACATTCGAACTCAATATAGACATCAGCAGAAGCAAAACCTCCCATCTACTTCTCAATGGAGTAAAAGACTTCAAGCTTCCAAGCCATGTCATGAGAATGTAGATCAAAAGAAGAAACAGATGTTTGTGCGATTGATTTTCGACCCAGGCCGACATTTTTTAGAATTTGTGGTCGAATTCTCTCCCTTTTTATTAGGCCATCAACTCGCCGGAGTCGAGTTTTTTTTCAAGAGGGGGAGAATTGATGTAGGCCAGACAATAGGTCGGCCAACCCATTGGGTCCAGTCCATAGGCCCAAGGAGACATCCATTTAATTAGGAAATATTATTTAGTAGTTTAGTTTGTTTATGATTAATATTAGTCTGTTTCCATTTTTAATTTAGATATGCTTCATATATTAGGAAATATAGTTGCTTAGGGATCAAGCCAACTCCTTTATAAAAGGATGTTAGGCCTCATTATAATAGACATGCTTATTATCAATTAATCTTTGAGTTATGAGAGTTTCTCTTCAATTATGATGTTTTCTCCTCTTGTGAGGTTGCCCTAGTGGCTGGAATCCATCTTTGGATTCGATCAATCCTTCGGGAAATTGATCTATTGTTTGATCGCGGATCTTGGCTGCATCACAAATTGTGATATATTGTTAATTTTTTGCTCCTTGAGTGATTAAAAATTGGTTACATGAGGCCACGAACATTGTGTCTGCTACTCAGCACTTAACAAAACTATACATCACTATATTTGAGATAGGAATATACTACTTAAAAGCTTAATTTTTACATTTTTACTATTTTTCTATTATTTCTCGATCTTCTAAATTTTTTGACACTTTCTAGGACCGGCGTAGTGGTACCAATCTAGCACGAATGGCACGGACCCTCACGAGTGGTATCGACTCATCCCTGTCTTGACCGGCATGAAGACTGGCAGCGATAGGGATGTAAATGGGCTGGTTCTGGGCCAGATTCATATTGCAACCGGAATTGTTAAGGGACAGGTAGTTTTGGTCCTGGAACCGGTTTTGAGTTAGAATTGGGAGTTATGTTCCAGCACCGGTTTCCGTAGAGAACCGGGTCCCGGTTCTGGAACCGCTTTTTGTTAGAGGAAAGAGAGGGAGAGGGAGAGGCTGAGAGAAAGGGAGAGAATCCAAAACCTTAAAACCGTAAAAGCCTCAATCTCCAAAATCTTGAAACCCTGAACCCAAATCCCCAAAATTCCAAAACTCTAATATGCTATAAAGAAAAAAAATCCCAAATTACTAAAACCCTATTCCATTTTCTGCTCCCATCCTTAAACCCAGTTTCAAGTTGCAACCCTAATTGAAAGTCTTATCCAGTCATTCCATATCGAAAACTCTAAACCATAGCTTAACAAAAACTTGTCCCTCAAATCCCCTATCCACAACCCCACCTCCATAAAAAACGTTAATCTCAAACCTACCTTAATCCAACCCACACCCCCATCCACATCCCATTCTCTCTTTTAGAACCCAGAAACGAAAAGAAAAAAGAAAAACAAAAGACAGAGAGGTGGAGAGGAGGAGAACAAAGGAGGTGGAAGCAAAGAAAATGAAAAGAGAGAGAAGTATCTCCTACTATCAATTGCATGACACATTTCTGTGCTTCCATCTCCGTGTTTATGCATCTCCTCTCCCATCCTTTATTCTCCCCATGGAACCAAAATGAATGATTGATTGGTTTTTAGGGAGCCTTAAAAAGTCGATTATATTAGTAAACTGCATATGGGCAGGGTCCACAAGTCGGAACTGAAGTGGCTCTAGAACTGGACCAGTTTAGGTCCCGGGTACCCCACACCGCCCCCCACCAAAAAAAAAAAAAAAAAGAAGAAAAAGAAAAAGAAAAGAAAAGAAAAAATTACGGAACCAGACCCATTTACTTATTGGTACATAAATGAGGTTCCAAACCCAGTTTTTCACAGGTCGGATCCTCTGGATAGTTGGAGAGTCAGGTCACTCGGGTGCCTATTTACATCCCTCGGCATTGAGATTTAAAACCTTTCTTAGAAGTCTACCTAGCTCCCTTCCACCTTCATATTTACTCCAACCACCATCATCCACAAGACTCCTCTCTTTAGCTCCACCATTACTAAGTAAAGCCAATTTCTTTCTTTAATTCAATCTATCGAAACTCCCATCTCTTTTGGATCCTGTGGGACTTACCTCATTTCAAGAGGTGACGAGTTCACGACTTCCTCTTGCTTTCATTTCCTCATGGACACATGTTTCCTTCTATTGGTTAAGAACATTTTCTCTTTATCCAATAAAGAAAATATCTTTCCTAATGAGTTGAATTAGTTTGATTTAATTTGTGAACTTGACCAAATCAACATTGAACATCTGAGTGAATCAAATTGCAGATTATTTGAAAGAACTAGTTTGCATTTGGGGCCTTGGGCCCTAGTCACTAGTCAGTATGAATAAGGTAATATGCGCCTATGAAATTTGATTAATCAATCTTGTTTTGTTTTAGCTACCTGTTGGGACTCTTGTTACTTTAAGTTATTGGCAAGGCTAAAAGGATCGTGATGAACCTGTCCCGGTTTTTTTTATTGCTGATCACATTATTTTTGAACAGACTTGGGAGGCTGCCATACACTTTATTGGTGGAAAGATATGACAATGGAACAATGAAGAGGTGCATACTAGTCTTCTCTACTTTTTTCTTGTTTACTGAGTTGAGATTTGAGATTACATTGTACTTCTCCACATTGAAAATCCTGCTTTTATTTGCAAGCCCATGCCATGTGAAGAATTACCTCTATGCAACAATGGGAGCACCAGATAGTTTTGGAAATGTATGATTGAATTTTCCATCCTATTTGGGCCTTTTTTCTCAACAATTCACTCATATAGCATGCTTTTATACCAATACTTTTTTGGGGGAAATTCCCGAACACATGAATTTGTGTGCACCATCCAGGCCATACATGGGGATGGTTTATATCTTGAATAGAATGCCAATAATCCTAACCTCACATGTTCCAATTAGTGACTTTCAAGTGGATGATGGTTAAGGAATATAAAAGGATCAAAACTCTGAATTAAATCAGAAAAACCAGGTTATGATATTCCCGCCATTGGTCCATACTCTACCCACAGTGGGGGCCATGGTGGTTGGAAACTGCCTCTGTATATGGCAGGCTTGAAGGGAATGTATTGCTACAAAGTTCTTTTTTTTTTTAGAAGTATTGCTTTGAAGTTAAAACTTCATGAGGCTGCACTTTGCTTATATGCAGTCCAGCTCGTGGGGTGGGATGAATGTCCGTCAATGGGAGGAGGGCAGATGGAAATGTGTCCTTATGCATAGGAGGGAGCCAAAAAATCAGCCCTACCAGATTATCCTAGCCTTTGATTTGACAGCCTCAAATGTTTAATGGTGTCCCTTAATCGTAATTTTCTTTATAGATTCAATCCAACAATGAGTGAAGACTTGACTGACTCTTTTGCCAAACAATGGGTCGATAGAACTGGCTCTTTGTTTCATGGCTCAAAACATAGTGGCCGTATTATCGGTTGTAGCAGTCAAAGCCAATATGCTATTTTAAAAATAGCGGCGCTATGGTCTAAAGCCTAGTAGAGCCAAGCAGTTTTAATTTTAAACATTGTTTTTCCTATTTCTTCTCCTTAATAGCCTTTCTTAAAGTTGTCTTTACCCATATATGGTTTCAAATCATTAAAAAACACAAACAAAAGATTGGCTGCTGTACAAGATTCAATTTTTTTTTTTACCACTTAAAAAATTCATACCACTACACCACTATGTATTACCACAACCGCTATGTAGCATTTCGGCCACTAGTTTTGAAGCCTGCTTCAACCACTATTTTGATCCTTGCTTTGTTGTTTTTCTCTTATAAATTTTTCTTTTAGTATCGGTATAGGGCTTGTGTACCAATGGCCTATATTTTTTTCTTAGTTATTTTTCTTGTATGTTCTTTTTTTTTTATTAAATAAATTTACAGTTACTGATTAAAAAAACAGTGAGTGAAGGTTCAATGAGTGTAAAATTAGGGCTAATGCCATATAATGAGATGATAAGACTATCAAAGTGGTTGGCCCAAGTGGGCCCCATAGATCTGGATTGCACATGCAGTCCCATCTTAAGGGTCATTTGCCTTTTACACATGTGATATGGAAATGTATTTTTACATATGTAACACTTAAATATGTAAATGTTGCATATGCAAGTGTTATGCATGTGAAACCCATTACCCTGTTTGTCAAATTCACCATTTTCACATGTGTAGAGTATATCCAATAGTGTTACATGGTTTGTTTTTTCAAAAATTTCTCAAAATCCATGAAGAATGAAGATGAGAAATTTTATCTCCTAGTCATTTTGAATTATATAAAGAAGATGAACGGCTTGGATCATGAATTGAAGGCCCCTTGCTCCAAGCATAAAAGTTTCATAACCATTACTCATGCGCAACATTTACATATGTAAATGACAGTAAACAAACAACCCCTCGCAACATTTTCCCACTGATTCTTGCTTCTTAGTTTCCTTATGTTTTGCATCACAGTTCACATGAATCTAAGTTTGGATCATGGCTATTTTCTTGTTGGTTGCTTCTTATTAAGTTCTCATAGTAGCAGGTACATATTAGATGATGAGTCACAAATACGAACTGTTTTGGAGGAACAGAGACCCTTAATGAATGGATTACAAGAAGAAAACCATGATACAGAACTATCATGGCTTCCAAAGATCTTGAAGGAATTCATCTTACCTGCTGGATTTCCGGGTGATTACTATCTTCCCCTTTCTAGTTTCTTCGTTCAATTTCTGCTCTTACTCCATTTCCTAATATATCTTTCTCCACTACATATGGACAGCTAAATTAGTGTTTTTTTTTTTTTTTTTTCAAAAAATTTGCTTCACACAGCTATGATTACAAAGAACTGTGTAAATGGGGCGTCCTTATGTCTACACTTTTTGTCTTTCATTGAAAGAAGTTCTGTAAGTTAAAATGGAGGGATGATGGATTTCGTTAAGGAAGAAAGGGGGACAAAAGGAAAAATAAGAAGAAAAGGAGAGGTTGAACCTTGTGTGTCTCTCTCTCACAGTCACATGTTCTCCCCCATGTAACTTTCTTGAAATTTCAATGAAAGATCACATTTTTGCATTAACCTCATTTCCACCAACATACAGAAAAAACTCCTAAATGAGAAAATACAAGGAACAACTTGTAAGATATTACTTTTCCGCACCCTCCTTTAAGTGGGAGCATGGATATCAACTATGCCCAACTTGTCACATGTTCCAATAAAGCTGACACCTACTTATTCCTTTAGTAAAAATATCTTCCAGCTGGTTATATGATTTCTGATAAAACATTGTAACTTCATTGTTTGCAAGTTTCTTTCTCTAATCACATGACACTCAACCTTTATGTGTTTAGTGTGCTCATGATGCACTGGATTGAATGAAATGTGGATTACTGCCATATTGTCGCAATGAAGCTTCATTGGGAAAATACTGAAGATCTTGAGTCTATCAGCAGATCTTTTTAAGTCACAAGGGTTCAGAAATTCCACGTGCCATGGGATGATACTCAACTTTGACACTTGATTTGTCTATATCACATGTGGATTCTTACTTTTCCATGTGACAAGATTTCCACCTACCAATAAATAATACCCAGCGGTAAATCTCCCTTATTGTATGATCCTTCACATAGGAGCTGTGTGAGTCTCAATGTTAAGATGATCATATTTAGTATACAGTAGATCATGCCCTGAAGACTTCTTCAAGTATCATAGTATGTGTAGACTGTTTCTTCCACATGCATGCTGGCTATATTGGATTGATGTGGTCTATGTATACTTGGACAACATCATTTTGATGTGAGACAATCCATATTACCTTAATTGGTTAACAGTTAGGTCAGTAACTTGCTGTGAAGGGCCTAGGGTAACTCCGCTATTTTCTTGGTATCAAGGTGTAACGTTTCTCTAGGGTTCTCTTTCACACAATTCAAGTAGCCCATGAGCTAATTAACAGGACCCAGATGAAAGGTTGTCTCCCTATTCCTATTCCATTGTTGACAAGGTTTCAACCATCATCAAATGGTGGTGCTGCATTTGATTATCAACAGTTTTACCTGGGTGTAGTTGGGGGCTGCAATATCTAGCATTCACCAGGCCTGACATCACTTATAGTGGTGAAGCATAATTTCTAGTTCATGGAGCACCTTACCAATTTTCATCTTCAATTAGTTAAATGCCTTTTGCGATATGTCCAATCATGGCTTTGTCTACTCTTGATTCTCGAAGAAACCAAGAGCTGTATGCATTCTCTGATGCTGATGGAGCTGGGTGCTATCTCACATATTGCTCTACAACGAGAATTTGCAACTCCACCAAGAGTAATTGTATATCATGGAGTGCTATGAAATACGCCACTGCTAGTGTGAAGGTTGAATATAGGGCACTTGCGTCCACTGTGGTAGAACGAACTTGGTTGTCATTCATCTTGATAGAGATTGACCTTTGCTTATATTAATAGCCAAATCTCTTTTGTGACAACATCTCTGCCTTGCATGCCACAGTCAATCCTGTGTGTCACAGGAAAAAAACGCATTTGAGTTGATTACTGCTTTATCAGAGAAAAGTGCGCTCTTGATGCTTTGCTCAATTGGTTTGTCTCATCTAATGACTAGGTTGCACATTTATTTATAAAGGCACTCTCTTATTGCCCATTCAAAATATCATGTGTCAAATTAGATGTTGGTCTGCTTCCTGACCCAGTTTGAGAAAGAGTATATGTGATACATAAAGGCCCATAGTGGCCCACACAACAATCATGCATCCAATATGGACCAATGTCAACATGCATGTAAAAGACTCATAAAGTTATTCGGTGCATGTTCAAATAACATACAAATGAAGGCCATGTGGTGGACCACAGCCAACATGCATCCAGTATATAGCCAATATAGCCAACATTCTTTGGATGACTCAAAAAGTTCCTCCATGCATTCATGTGGAAGACTCACCTGGTAATCCATTTATAAATATTAATTTCATGGCTACTGATGGAATGTTCCTCTCCTATAATTCCTCTACAAGATTAATGTATTGCCCTACAAGAGTAACATTGGAAGGAGCTGCCTATGGAGATATCATAACATTAAAAAAAAATAAAAAATCAAAGGAGCTCACTTGTACACGTCAACTGTCAACTAACAAGTGTTTGCTATCCTAACCTTCCTCTACAAGATTATTGCTGAAGAAGGCAACCTATGCTTGTACAGTAGCTAGTGCCATTTTGGGCAGTTTCAAAGGAAACCAGCCCATTACTGTTGCAGTAGATGTATATCTTTTGAGAGAATAAGCTCTATTGACTCAGGTATTGAAGATAGAGCATTTTGCAGAAAAACTCTCTTTACAAAGAATCCATGGGTCCCAACCAGATAAATGATTTGCTTTATTGAAATGTTGCCCTCACTTAAATGTAGCTCTCACATTTACGGAGTCGTTGCCTGGAACAGGCTTTAGATTCTCAGGCCAAGGAATTTATTTTTCAAGATACAAAATGAAGCATGCAAACATAGTGAATTGGGTCCTGGAAAGCTAGCTTAGTTGGTAAGGGACAACAAAACAAAGTCTTCCATGGGGAGCTGGGTAGCCAGGTTTGAGTCTTGGTTGGAAAGGGATATCATGCAATAGTGCTTTAAGAAAAATAGCTTAGATAGTGTTGCCATGAAAAATGCCACTTGTTTCTTAAGTATGGATCACTTGCCACTTATTTTGGCTTCCATCCTGTTTAATTTAGTTTTCATGCCATTTTGTTTTGTTTTTATGCCATTCAATTCAGCTCTCATGCCTTTCAGCTTTTGTGACATTTGATTTTGCTTTCATGCCACCTGTTTTAATGCCATTGTGGCACCCATCTCATTTTGGCTTGCATGGCATTCTGGTTTTAGGACTTTTAGTCTCGATTCTAAAATTTCTTACCTTTTGTGCCTTTACCCTTGACTTCAGTCAAAGCCTGACTCCATTTTATATCATGACCCTTTTGGCTTAGGTAACCCGTCATCCAGATATCTAACCCTGGTACTTAGTCTAAAAATCCTTAATAGTAGCTTTAATGGCCTATGAAGTGCATCGTATGTTGTCGTACATCCTTTCATTTGTTCAAACCCCAAATATTGTTGGTTTTGAGGCACACTAACTGTCACGACCCAAATTCCGAGCCCCTGTCGGATATCCGGATCGTGATCATATAGCAATATTTACCATGCATACATCAAATAATATCCACAAGGAATCGGGCATTTAATTCAAAATATAGGACTCATGTACAAGGATCAAATTAGCAGTTGTGGCGGGCGTAGTAATTGGTGGCCGAAATGCGACATGGCGGCTTAGTGGTGTGAATTGTGAAAGTGCTCAATTTTTTTTGAAAACTTTCTAAACAACCTAGAATATTAGAAAATGTTAGAGTTTAATGTTTGTTTTCAATTTTAACTAATATGGTGGCGTACCGGTCCCCTCATTGCATGACAGTCTGTGTTTCTATATAATTATAAATAACAGTATTGATCTATTTTTTGTTCACATCTATTCATGTTGGTTATTTATACTAACATAGAAACTAATAAAATGCTTATAATCAAATAATGTCATGAAAATATCATCACTATTATGCATTTCTATATTCAACACAGCTGTAGATAAACATACGTTGGCTTTATCTGTGGAAAACATTGATCTATGTGCTAGGATGCATTTCCTAGTGAGTAGTGATTCATCGAGAAAAGGAGAAATAAACACAAAAAACATGAAGAAATTGCAGAAAAAACCCCTAGAGAAAAGCTCTTGAGTGAAACACTCCTTATCGGCTTCAATTTGCTCTTCTCGTTTTTTTTTTTTTTTTTTTTTCAACCATAGAAGGGCAGCATATATCTCCAGGAAAGCCTCTTGGGAAGCAGCAGTAAAAAGTGAAAGAGATTATGTAAATGTAATGACAGCTACGGCCTTGTAGCGGCCGATACGGGCTGCCATGGTTGCTAGCTGCCAATATGGGCTGCCATTGATGCTAGCGGGCTAAATTGCCGCTGCTACACCCGATATTATTGGTCACTATGCTATGTAGCAGCTGATCTTTTATTCCATGCTCATGTAGTCTGCTAGGCTTTATTGGATGGTCCACTGGTGATTTTGAATATTTTTGGAGCCATGGGAGGCTCCAGGGTCATAGAAAACCATCACTTTAGAACCCAAAACTCATTGTTCATGGCCCATTTGACACATGGTTCATTCTTTTTTGCTTATTAGAGGACTCTCCTCTGATACCAAGCGATTTTGAAGCTATTTTGGGCCCTCTTCATTCCAAGGTTGCTGGAAAAACCTGGGAGTGAGCATGAGCTTTTTGGGCCCAAAGCCTATTAATTGTGGTCAGTTTTACCCATGATTAGCCTTTTTACTCCTACTGGAAGGTTCTCCTCTGATTCCGGGCCATTTGGAAGTCTTTTAGGGTACTTTCAGCTCTATGGTTGCTGGAAAGCCCTAAAAGCTGATGTAGGCCAATCGGGATTGGCCCCCAAAACCTGTTGATGTTGGTCTATCTAAGACATGATTAACAACCTATTTAGTCTTATTAGAGGAATTCCAACTTTTCAAAGCCTTGAAGCCTTTCTAGTTCTAAGCATAGTTATATATATCATTTCGTTTGGGACGAAATGGCCAAAAAATACCGTTTTGGCCATGGCACCGAAATGAAATCCGTGCTATAGCTTTTCGGTCCGGATTTTGGACCATTCGGTTGAAACACATGAATTTGGCTGAAAATCATGGATTTCGACTGAAATGGTCAAAATCTGAAATTTCATTTTTTCCCAAAAAAATCTACCATATCAGTAAAGAACAAGAAGAAAAAAGAGAAATCTACCAAATGAGTGGCACTTTGCCAAAAAGGGCCTATAGCAGAGTGGGAAGGTGCTTGTTGCAAGCATGTGGTAGTGTGTAATATTCTGAGTCATCTGGGCCCAGGTATAGTTTGGCCTAGGTAGGGCCTTAATTGTTTAAACCATTATGCATGTAGAAGTGCCCCACATGAATGGATTTTTAGAAAGGGGAGTAGTTGTATAGTAAGTAGAATTAGGATTAGAATTAGAAAGTATAAGAGAAGGATTGGATTAAGACTCTACCCTCTCCTTGTATATTTAAGTAACCATCGACCCTTCTTGGGTATTCGAATCTACTAACTTTTGAGAGAAAAATCTAAGGAGAACTTGTGGCTGAATCCAGGAAAAGAAGAAGAAGCCAATCGAAGGGGAGACGGTCATCGGTTGTCCTATTCGCACCCACACAGTGCAAACGCAACGATCACGTACTAGAGGTGAGTGGATCTTCCTAATTATCTAGATGGTTTAATTCAGATGATTTTTAATGGAGTATAATTCAATTACTCTATGTTGATAAGTATGCAGTGATCCTCTTGAACTATAGAGTAGAATCTTGTTTTCGGTCAAGGAATTATATAGGAGAGTCTGTGTGAATGATACAAATCTATAGGAGTGTAGAATCATGAGAATCTATCATGCAGGTATGGAAATTACATGAAACAGAAGTTGGCGTCAATGGCAGGAATTGACGTTAGAGGGTTGTGGGACCACATGGCCCACTGTATGGATGATCAGGACAATAGATCCCAAGGAGGATCCATGGTTGACCAAGGAGAACCTGGACCCATGTGAAGTGGACCCCGTTTGGGCCACCATCCACTGGATTTACATGGTACAGGCGTGAGTTTGAGGCAAATAGACGTCAGGGGTTGCGGGACCCATCAGTGAACCTAATTGGAAATCGGGACCCACATCTTGAAGGGGATCCCTGACCGACCTTTTTTTTGGGGGGGGGGGGGGGGGGACCTTTTTTTTGGTGGGGGGGGGGGTGGTGGTGCGGGCATATGAGATTTGGACCAGTGGGACCCACTGTCCAATAGACTCAAAGAGTCCTAGGCGTGGATGTGATGGAAACAGAGCTGGATGACGACATGGATTGAGGGACCCATCAGTATAACTGATCAGAAATCAGGACTCTTGGGCGACCTTAGTTGTGATGTACCCATGAGGAGTGGGCCCCATATGCCCTAGCATCCAGATTTCAATTTTGGGAATCGTGAGGCTCTTTTGTGAACTGTTTGTAATTGCTAGTCTGCGGGGCTTCATGATGCTGAATCTGAGCAGTGGGAATTATTGTTGGACACTGGGCGACCCAGAGAACAGGTCTGAGCATGTATCAGATCAGCGGGTCCCATTGTTTGGGTATAACAGTAGTTTTGGATGGTTGTTACTTTAAATTGGAAGAGTTCTGTGTATTAGGTGTTGCTTAATTTTGAGCATAAATTTACACTAATATCCTGCTAACTCTTGGAACTCTTATTTGAACTTTATAATTGCTTTTGAATTGTTTGTGGACCAAATTGTTGTATATAAGAGATTTGGAATCCTGTATACTTTGAGCACAAATTTTGTAACTTTATGGAATGGTTAATGATGGAAAGGGTGGGCCATCCTTACAATTGTAGTCAACTGTTATGATTAGAAGTGGTGGCAGTGACAAGAAAATTGTGTAAGGAGGTTTGGGCCCACACTACTGATTATGTACATTATTAATTGTTAAACAGGCCCAGGCCCAAGGCCCATGAATAGATCATGTCCAGAATATCATATCTCACGTGCATGTTGATTGGTTCAACTTGTAACAGCTGTACATATTCTTTTAATTAGATTTTCTCTTGTAAATTAGTTAGTTTCCTAAAGTTAGAATAGCAATTGATGTAATTAGCTAGTTTTCTAACTTAGAAGCCTTGATTGAGGCATGTAATATTCTATATATTGGGTCTCGATCTCCAAAGGAGACACATAGAAATAATACAAACTAAGAACAAGTTTCTTCCAAGTTTTGTGATCATCAATTTGTCATGGAATCAGAGCAATCTTGATCTTAGACATCTTCCAAGTCTCTCTCATGCAGTAAATAGATCCAGGATTTATTTTCAAGAATTTTTTTAGTGACGTTTTCTTCCTGCAAAGTTCCAGCGTCATATTTTTCCTGCGACAGTGCCATCATCTTGGTGGCCCACCCTTGATCATCAGATCAACCTCCGAAACCCATAGAGACTTGGTCGCCTGGTATTTCTGAGAATATAGGTGATTTTTTCCAGGTTTTTCAGCACATCCCGGTTGGTGTTTTGCTCCTTCTCAAGTCTTTTTCAGAAAATTAGATTGTTTTCATCAAGACCGTCCAGAATCTTGGATCTTCAGAAGATTCAGACAAATCTTGTTTCCTTAGAAGACAGAATAGAAGGCCAACTCAGATCAGTCCTTTGATCTTTGCCCAGGAACATCAGTGGGGTCCACGTAGTGGATTTTCAGCCACTGACAGGGTCGTCTGGGCTCTGGTTTGCTTTTCTGTGCTGTGTTGAGTTTGTTCCTCCCTATTTGGTTGGATTGAGTTGTCTACAGACGGGAAAGGCATCCTGCATATCTGTTGTTAGTTTTTTTTTCACTGTTTAATCAATTTTTGACCGGTATCACTTTGAAATGGAAAAATCTGAAGTTACCTTGGTCCATTTTACTGGAAAGAATTACCCTGCTTGGTCGTTTCAGTTCCAAATATACCTTGAGGCTAAGGAACTGTGGGGATATATTTCTGGATCTGACCCTAAACCCACTGAAGATGAGAAGAAGATCTCCTCTTGGCTTACTAAAGATGCGAAGATAAAATCATGGATCCTTGGCTTCGTCGAGCCACATCTAATCATGAATGTCAAACCTTACCCCACTTTAAAAGATATGTGGGGGTATCTGAAGAAAGTATACCATCAAGATAATTCAGCACGTCAATTTCATCTTGAATGTGCGATTGTTGAATATACACAGGGAACCTTGTCCATACAAGATTACTATTCGGGATTTCGTACACTGTGGTCGGAATACGATGGGATAAAGTATGCTGATGTGGATGCGGATGTTTTGCTCGTTATTCAAGATCTTCAGGCCTCTAGTCAAAGGGATCAGTTTTTGATGAAACTGTACAGTGAATATGAAAATGTCCGATCTGCCTTGATGAATCGGACGCCATTACCTTTCTTGGATGTATGCTTAAATGAACTCCTACGGGAAGAACAGCGCATTGCAACCTCGGCTCATATAGCGCAACAAACGACTGAGACCTATTCAGTCGCGTTCTTAGCTAATAAAACTTCTCAGCCTCCGCCGCGCGACTTGAGCAAAACGCAATCTTACAGTTGTCAAAAATTGGGCCACATTGCAACTCAATGCAAACAGAAGGTCTGCAGTTACTGTAAAAAGTCGGGACATATCATCTCTGAATGTCGCCACCGCCCACAACGTCCATCACCTCAGCCTCAGACTCCCCAGTATCAGCCTCCGCATGCGTATTTGCATCTTCGGTTATGCCTGCTCCTACATCTGCACCCTCACAGCCTGGGCCCTCATCCTCTCTCACTCTTGAATTGGTTCAACAGATGATTGTCAATGCCCTCTCTGCTTTTGGTCTCTCAGGTACATCCCCTTCATCTTCTACTTGGTTCCTTGATTTCGGGGCGTCTAATCATATGACGTCTTCCTGCGCACCACTCTCCAATGTGCAAAGATACATTGGCCCTCTTCAAATACAAACTGCTAATGGGGGCCATGTTCCCATTACTGCTGTCGGTGACATCCCTGGTCCCATTCCTTTGAATAATGTTTATCTGTGTCCAAATTTAACTTCAAACCTTTTGTCCGTCGGGCAACTTGTTGAAAATAATTGTAACATCTCTTTTTCTTCTGGTTGTGTTGTGCAGGACCAGATGTCCGGGAAGGAGATCGCGAGGGGGTCTAAGTGTAGACGCTTGTTTCCGCTGGATTTTTCTAAGACTTCTAGGAATAAATTTGACAATGATGTGTTTTTTTTTTTCCATTAGAGCTAACTGCCAATTGTGGCATAAAAGACTTGGACACCCGAATTCAAAAGCTTTGTCCCTTCTGTTCAATTCTGATTTATTAAATAAGACTACTGGTTTATCTTCTTATGTGCCTTTTGATTGTGCTACTTGCAAAATGGGAAAGAGCAAAACTCTTCCTTTTCCTATTTCCACTTCACACAGTACTCAGTGTTTTGATTTGGTTCATAGCGATGTATGGGGAATTGCTCCAGCTCTTTCTCATGCTCACTATAAATACTTTGTGACTTTTATTGATGATTTCAGTCGGTTCACATGGGTTTACTTTCTGCATTCCAAATCTGATGTTTTTCATGTTTTTAAAATATTTCTGGCTTATGTTGAAAATCAATTTTCCACTTGCATTAAAATACTGCGATCTAATTCAGGCGGGGAATATATGTCCTCTGATTTTCAACAGTTTTTGCAAAACAAAGGTATTATTTCATAAAGAACTTGTCCTTATACTCTACAGCAAAATAGAGTTGCTGAAAGGAAAAATAGACATCTCCTTGATGTCACTCGTTCTCTTCTCCTTGAATCATCAGTTCCCTCCCGTTTTTGGGTTGAGTCATTGGCTACTACAGTTCATCTTATTAATCATATGCCATCCCCTTCGATTGAAAATCAGAGCCCATATTACCGACTATACAAGACATCTCCATCCTATGATGATCTCCATGTTTTTGGCTCAGTTTTCTTTGTGCATTTGCTTCCTTCTGGACGGACCAAACTTACAACTCAATCCGCTCAGTGTGTTTTTTTAGGATATGCACCCTTCCAAAAAGGGTTCCTTTGCTATGATCCCCACATTCGTAGCATCCGTACCTCTAGGAATGTCGTGTTTTTTAAAAACAAGTATTTTTTTCAAAAACACCTTGATCCTCCGGACGACTCCACATTAGTTTCCTTACCTGGTTTTTCTGACGACACATCTATTGTTCGATTTAACCCTAACTTTGTGTATCACAGATGGAATAAAGATGCGATTCCAAGCAATCCCTCTCCCGATCTTCCTCCAACATCTGGTCCACCTTTGGCTCTTGGTTCGTCTGGACCTCCTTCATTGCGCCGCTCCACTCGTACTTCGGTTCCCCCAGACCGCTATGGGTTCTCTCATACTTCCTTAATGGTAACTTTGTCGTCATCTTCCATTCCACAATCCTATTCTCAGGCTGTGCAGCACCAGTGTTGGACCCAGGCTATGCAAGATGAATTGGAGGCTTTAGAACAAAACCATACGTGGGATGTTGTCCCACCTCCTGTGGGTGTCAAACTAATTGGCTGTAAGTGGATTTTTTCTTTCAAGTTAAAATCTGATGGCACATTAGATCGCTATAAGGCGCGCCTTGTTGCTCATGGAAATCGGCAGGAATATGGTATTGATTATGATGAAACTTTTGCTCCTGTTGCCAAGATGACCACCGTTTGCACCATTCTTGCTGTTGCTGCATCTCAGTCTTGGCCTCTATATCAAATAGATGTCAAAAATGCGTTTCTACATGGTGATCTCAAAGAAGACGTTTATATGCATCTGCCTCAGGGGTACTCATCCGGGAAGGGTATGGTTGCTAAGCTTCGTCGCTTCCTCTATGGTCTAAAGCAAGCTCCTCGCGCATGGTTTGAGAAATTTCAATATGCTCTTCTCCGCTTGGATTTTCATCCGAGCCAATATGATCCTTCTATGTTCTTACTGTGAGATGTTCTTGAACCAAAACAGAACCATGCAAGAGATTACAGAATCATATACGAGAGAGAGACAGTTGCAAGAGAATTTTGTGTATATCATTGTATTGACGAAGGGTACATATATAACATCGATAGCCTAAATTAGTGGATCTGATTAAGATCTGATTACAAGATTACAGGCACAGTTAAGGTAACTAACATCTATCTAATATCTATTGACAACTCATACAATGTTGACTGGGGGGCTGACCCAATATACATTGATTTGTGGGCTGACCCAATTCATGGGTCGTGGGCTGACTTGTTAGGTCAAGCTGACTTGTATCTTTACACCCCCTCTCAAGCTTTGGATGGGAGAATGTGACCATCGAAAGCTTAGAAACTAGCTCCGAAAACCGAGAAGTGGAGTGGCTTTTGGTGAAAAAATCTGCAATTTGAGCAGCTGATGAAATCTGGATGAGCTTAATAGTACCACTCCAAACATGTTGACGAATAAAATGACAGTCAACTTCAAAATGTTTGGATCATTCATGGAAGACATCATTTGTGGCTAGTTTCTGTGCACTTTTACTGTCTGTAAAGAGAGGTGGATTTAGGAACTAGAACTCCTAAATCTTGAAGTAACCAGCGAAGCCAAACAATTTCAGTAGTAGTGTGAGACACAGTACGATATTCAGCTTCAGTAGATGATCGTGAGACAACTTCCTGTTTCTTGCTCTTCTAAGAGATGAGAGAAGAGCCAAGAAAAATGGAAAAACTGGTTGTAGATTGCCGATCATTGACATCTCCTGCCCAGTCGGAATCAGAGTAACCATGGAGAGTAAGATTCTGACTGGAGGAAAGAAGGAGGGTGCGGTTTGAACTCCCTTGTAAGTATCTCAATATGCGCAGGACAGCACCCCAGTGAAGATGGGTGGGTTGTGCAACAAATTGACTTACCACATGTACTGCATAGGCAATATCTGGTCTGGTAATAGTAAGATATACCAAGCTGTCGACCACCTCACGATAACGAGTTGGATCAGAATGGAGTTCTCCATCAGTAGTCCGAAGCTTTAGATTGTGTTCAATTGGAGTAGAGACAGGTTTACGATCTGTGAGTCCAGCTCGTTGGAGAACTTCATTGCAGTATTTTGTTTGCGATAAAAGATATCCGTTAGGAGAGTAGGCAACCTCAATGCCTAGAAAATACCGAAGATGGCCCAAATCTTTCATCTCAAACTGTCGATGAAGAAAATGCTTAAAGGATAGAATACCAGGAGCATCACTGCCAGTGATAATCATATCATCGACGTAGAGTAACAAGAAAACACATCCAGATCGCGAATAGCGAGTGAGGAGAGCGGAGTCATGAGCACTCTGAGAAAACCAATGCTGATAATGCTGGTACTAAACCGTTCAAACCAAGCACGAGGGGCTTGTTTGAGGCCATACAGGGCACGTTTGAGATGACAAATATAATGAGGAGGTCTCGTGACACCTGGGGGAGGATGCATATATATTTCTTCCTGAAGAAATCCATTCAAAAATGCATTCTTGACATCAAGCTAGTAGAGTGGCCAACGTCTAACAGCGGCAACGGAGATAAAGGTCCGGACAGTTGTCATCTTAGCAACTGGAGCAAAGGTCTCCTCATAATCTACCCCATATTCTTGTGTGTAGCCTTTGGCAACCAAGCGGGCCTTATAACGATCAACAGTTCCATCAGATTTGGTCTTGATCTTGAATATCCATTTGCAGCCAATAGCCCGTTTCCCTGAGGGAAGAGGAACAAGATCCCATGTTTGAGTTTTCTGCAGAGCCGTAAGTTCTTCTGCTATGGCGGATCTCCAGTTCTGGTGAGTAATGGCCTCCTTATAGGATTGTGGTTCTGCTATTTTATGAATTGCTGCAACGAAGGACTTATATGATGGAGAAAAATGATCATTACAAACAAAGCCAAAACGGGAGGGAGGGATTCTGGTGCGCAAGGGATACCTTCAAGGTTGAGGAGGATCCTGCACATCTGGAGCAGAGGAGATAGGCCCATGGTCAGAAGTAGGATGTGGGGATGCAGATTCTGAGTGAGCAGACGGAGGTTTGGGCCGACGATGATATACCTGCAGGGGTGGAGGAGTAGTATCGGAGGGAAATAGATCTGGAAAGGGGTCAAGGGGATAGATCGGAGGTTGCTCAGGAGAAGAGGATGCAATGGGTAATGTATAGAAAGGTATGTGTTCCAGGAAGGTGACATTACGAGAGACTTGTAACTTATTGGTTTTAGGATCATAGCACCGATATCCTTTTTGTTCAATGCCATACCCTAAAAAAACACAGACAGTGGATTTGGGTGCAAGTTTGGTTCTCTCATTATCATGCAATAGAACAAAGCAGGTGCAGCCAAATACTTTAAGATGTGACAAATCAGGTTTACATGAGAACAATTTTTCATATGGAGATATGCCAGATAAGACAGTGGATGGTGTTCTGTTAATCAGATAGATGGTAGTGAGGACTGCTTCCCCCCAGAATTGCAGAGGAACATCCGAGGAATGAATTAAGGATCTAGCAGTCTCGAGGATATGTCTGTGCTTCCGTTCTGCCACTCCATTCTGTTGTGGTGTGGCAGGACAGGATAATTGAGCTAGAGTTCCTTGACTAGTCAGGTAAGAACGAAATTTGTGGGACATGTATTCTCCCCCAGAGTCAGACCTGAATATTTTCATTCTTGTGTCAAATTGAGTGGAAACCATGTTAGAGAAAGCAGTGTAGATGGCAAATAACTCAGAACGATTTTTCATCAAATACAACCATGTATATCTTGTGAAATCATCAATAAACAACACATAATAAATGGAACCGCCTTTTGTTGGCTGAGAGGTGGGTCCCCAAACATTAGAATGTACCAAAGCAAAGGGTGCAGTAGTAAAAGAAGTGCTTTTATTATAAGGAAATACATGTTGTTTACCAAAGTAGCAACCAAAACAAGTAGAAATGTCTGATACAGAAATGTTTCCAAGAACACCACTATTAAATAAAAGCTTCATTTTATTTAAAGATAAATGGCCTAAACGAGAGTGCCAAAGAGCAAAAGGAGATATAGAGGAAACATGGGCGACAGGGGAGAAGCTTGAAGATGGAAAGGTGCAGCGATTGAAGATAGTAAAGTCCTCCTGACCTAAGGCCGGTCCCAATCTGTCTCCCGGTGCGCAGATCCTGAACAGAACAACTAGTGGAAGAAAATGAGACAAGAAATCCAGAAGAGGTCAGTTGACTAATAGAGATTAAATTGATGGAGAGGTGGGGAACACACAAAACACTAGTGAGAGAGAGCAACTTATTTGAAACGGAGCCAATAAGTGAGACTGGAAGAGGAGTGGCATCTGCTGTATGGATGGTGATAGAGCTAGCAGGAGTATGACAATTATGAAGTGTGGAAACATCATTTGTCATATGATAGGAAGCACCTGTATAAAAAATCCATGTAGCATCATGTGTACCTGAATGACCAGAAATGGTCATGGCAGAACCAGAGGTTGAGGGGGTGGTGGCCATCTGAGAAGCAGAACCAGTGGAGGAAGCCAAAAACAACTGTTGCATACGCTCATCAACCATAGCCTAGATTTGAGATGTAAGATCCGGTTGCGGATGCATAAAAGTATCATCTTCAGTGACATTGGCAGCATAGGATTGCTGGGAATATGAATGCATGGGACCACGATTGGGCTGATGACCAGATTGTTTATTCTTATTGTTTGGCCTTTGAGGTCTGGTTGAGTAGTCCCGTTTCCAGTGTCCATTCTTCTTACAATAATTGAAAAAGTCATTGGCACCAGGAGGAAAAGAGCGATCATTCTGAGGGGTACTAACATTTGCTGACAGGACATTTGTGGGTTCCACATGTTTCCTCTTTGTAAGAGAAAACTGAGTTTGTTCTTCTGCCAGTAGTTCCGAGAGTGCCATGTCAACAAAAGGCAGTGGGGACCGATGTAATAATAAACCACGAACATATTCAAAATCAGGGCGGAGAGCCATAAGAAACTGAACCAGGCGAGTTTGCTGCCTATATACCTCAAAGGTATGGGCGTCATCAGTTGTTGCAAAAGTGGGTTCCATTAGAGCCAGTTGATCCCATAAAGCAGTCATTTTGATAAAAAAATCATGAATGGATTCATTGCCTCGGTTTGCATTTTTGATTTCCCATTCTAATTGATGCTGGCGAGCAGCATTAGATTGAGTATACAATTTGGCTAAATAATCCCAAGCATCCTTAGGATAATTGAATTTACCTAGTTGATTCCCAATGGATGGCGTGACCGAATTGGCAATCCAAGAATTGATCTTCCCGACCGAAGCTTCCTATTCCTCAAACTTAGCATCCTTACTATCTGGTGTAGGGATCTGCGTAGCAATAAACTTCCAAAGTTTTTGTCTTTTGAGAAAATTTTGCATTAGATGGGACCAATAGGAATAATTTGTTCCATCAAGGATGACAGTAATGCCCGATGTAGTGCGATCAGAAGTCATGAGAATAAATAATGTGTTCACAGACAGAATAGATGAGAAATCCAGTCACAAGTACCAACCAGAGCTGAAAAAAATCCCAGAAAATGACCAGATCTGAAAAATCCCAGAAATTTGTCCAAGTCTACTGAAAGATCAGAGGACAGATGACTTGATCTGAGCACAGAGGAGTGCTATGGGTCCTACTGTATGAACAGATGACAGATTTCAGCCTACAGGGAGCAGGCTGAAAAAAATTCCAAAAATAATGGTCAGGTGACCTTTATACTGGGCACAGATTGTGTTAGTGGACCCCACTGGATGATCAATGGTATGTTCAGATCACACAGTGATCTCTGTATCAAAAATCCGAAGCTCCTCCAAGTGGAATTTTGATAAAAGCTTGAGAGACTAGAAAGTTGGACGGTCGTGATGAAAACTATGTGCTAAAATGGGAGAAGTACAAATCAGAGAGAATGGCCTACCTCAGATGATCAAAAAATTTGGAAAAAATGTGTATAATTCCTAGGAGTGATGGTTGACCAGGATGGGAGTATTTCTCTGGGCAGTGGGTGATCAATTGGTGGGCCACCTTTGATCACAGCCGATACAGTGCTTCTACAGACGATCAGAACTGTCGCAGGTCTTCTCCTATGCTGGAATGGACAGACGATCAGTGCTCTAGGGCTCTGATACCATGTGAGATGTTCTTGAATCAAAACAGAACCATGCAAGAGATTACATAATCATATAGGAGAGAGAGACAGGTGTAAGAGAATTTTCTGTATTTCATTGTATTGACAAAGGGTACATATATAACATCGATAGCCTAAATTAGTGGATCTGATTAAGATCTGATTACAAGATTACAGGCACAGTTAAGGTAACTAACATCTATCTAATATCTATTGACAACTCATACAATGTTGACTGGGGGCTGACCCAATATACATTGATTTGTGGGCTGACCCAATTCATGGGTCGTGGGCTGACCCGTTAGGTCAAGCTGACCTGTATCTTTACATTTACATCATGCTCCGTCCGGGATTTCTGTGCTATTGGTCTACGTTGATGACATTGTCATTACTGGTCCCAATGCACATATGATTCAGGAACTCCAAGCTTCTCTTCATAAGACATTTCACATGAAGGATCTCGGCCCCTTAAACTATTTCCTTGGTCTTGAAGTTCATCAATCGACTAAAGGTATAGTTCTAAATCAGCACAAATACACGGTTGACCTTATTGACTTGGCTGGCCTTATTGCTTCAGCTCCAGTAGATACGCCGGTTGAACTGAATGTCAAACTCAGTAAAGAGGAGGGTGACCTTCTTCTAGATCCTACTGCATATCGCCTGTTAGTTGGTTGCTTGATCTATCTCACGATCACTTGTCCTGATATCTCCTATGCGGTCAACCTAATGAGTCAGTTCATAACTGCTCCTCGTCATCTTCATATAGCTGCTGTTCGCCGCATCATTCGGTACCTTATTCGCACACCGACTCGCAGGTTGCTTTTTCCATTCAACAATTCTCTCTCTCAAAGATTATTCAGATGCTGATTGGGCAGGTTGTCCAGATACTCGCAGGTCGACGACAGGATGGTGCATGTTTTTGGGTGATAGTCTGATTTCCTGGAAATGCAAGAAACATGAAAAAGTTTCCAAATCCTCTACTGAGGCTGAGTATCAAGCCATGTTTGCCGCATGCTTCGAAATTATTTGGCTCCGGGGTCTACTCTTTGACATTGGTTTTCCAGCAAAAGGAGCTACCCCTCTATGCAGATAATACCAGTGCAATTCGGATTACTGAAAATCCGATTTTTCATGAACGCACTAAATATATCGAGGTTGATTGTCACTTCATATGCGATGAGCTTATGCGTGATGTCATCAGCCTTCCGCATGTCTCCACTGAGCTTCAACTTGCTGGTATCCTTACTAAAGTTCTTTCGCGTCCTCGCCATCAATTCTTGGTTGGCAAATTAATGCTTGTTGATTCTCCCACATCAATTTGAGGGGGGGGGGGGGGGGGGGGGTGTTAAACAGGCCCAGGCCCAAGGCCCATGAACAGATCATGTCCAGAATATCATATCTCACGTGCATGTTGATTGGGTCAACTTGTAACAGCTGTACATATTCTTTTAATTAGATTTTCTCTTGTAAATTAGTTAGTTTCCTAAACTTAGAATAGCAATTGATGTAATTAGCTAGTTTCCTAACTTAGAAGCCTTGATTGAGGCATGTAATATTCTATATACTGGGTCTTGATCTCCAAAGGAGACACACAGAAATAATACAAACTAAGAACAAGTTTCTTCCAAGTTCTGTGATCATCAATTTGTCATTAATAACACTGAGTTGTGGTTGTTATGTGATTGTGAGGTCCTAGACATGGGATGTTGGACTTAGTGTCCGGATGATTGATGGCTTCTGGCCATGGTGGCCGTTATAGCGGCTGGTCCTTAGTGGACGTGTCTGATGAGACAGGGTCATGGTGACCGGTATACATGTATATGATAAGCCTTGGAGGCGTAGTAATGTGCATGGGCACGGATATGTATATGGATGTACTTTTAATGGTGATTGATCTATTGATTCAGATTTATTGGTTATGTGATATTATGTTGTATGTTGTTTGTGTAATTAGGAAAATTGATTCACCAGTAAAACTGATGTTGTGTTCTCCTCCAAGTAATTTTATGACGGGTGGGCCAGAGCAGATTGACGTTCAGCACGTAGATTTCGGCATGCATAGCTGAAGGGAGAGAACGAGAAAAGTTCAAATAGTTGATGGAAGGATTAGCCCTTGTTTAGGAAAATTTATTTAATGCTTTAAGCACATTATTGATTTGAGTTAGGACATAAGAAGTTTGATTACTCAGAGATTATTGATATTTATAATTGGAATTATATTTTGAACTAAATGCCTGATTCCTTATAAAAATTATTTGATGAATGCATGGTGAATATTGCTAAATAATCACGATCCGGATATCCGACAAGGCCCTGGAATTTGGGTCGTGACATAGTGTGGTCCTGCTGCCTTTCATAGAAAAAAAAAGGTATTGTCCCGAAAATATTTTGCTCTGAATTATTAGTGCAACTAGAAGCTTTGTAGCCATGGTTTTTTATTTTTATTTTTTTATTTTTTTAATTTTTTCACAATATTGTGGTGGCAATTTGATCCACCTAGATATTGCATGCAAACACACTTACTAAATGATTTATTATCAGGCTTGTATTGTGATTTCTCTAGTGGTTTAAGAATTTTTGTTATATTTTCTTTCTTGAATTTGGTTCAGGATCTGTTTCAGAGGATTACCTGGACTACATGCTATTGCAGTTTCCTACAAATGTGACTGGATGGATCTGTCACACGTTGGTAACGTCAAGTCTCCTGAAGGTACCCTTGTGAAACACTTTGCTCATATGGAAGTGAGGGCCCCCACCCATATATATATATATATATATATATATAGGGGACTGCTCTCCTACACTGCAGTGGAGCTTAAATCAGCTGGGTTCATGTGGTTTCCGGATCGTGTGAACCAACTCAACTTAAAACCAGTGTAGATTTGTAGAAGACCTAAAACCAGTGTAGATTTTTCATCCAAAACATATGCATGATGGCCATTACACGTTTATAATTTGGTACCAAGTGGCGTACGGTCCATGTCATGCATAATCTATCTGCAGACAAGTGTGTAATAAAATGTAACCAATCCATCACAACGGTGCACAAGCTGTGTTAGATTCATAATAGCCAAGTGGTGCAGACTCGAAAATCCAAGAATAACAGTTTCATTGAGACTTTCTTGCTTAACATGGGCTTGTCATGAATTCACGCAGTGACCATGAAGTCACGTAATAACCATGAAGGGAAGCTACTGCTTACAACAAAGCTTGTCATGTACATGTTCACACTAAGTAGTCCCTTTTTTACATGTCTTGCTTGACAGGAATATCTCAATGTAACCATGACATGACACGACTAAACATGAAAGGAGATGGCAATACATAAGGTTGGGACTAAGTCCATTCTACGTTAATTGTAAAATATCAAAAACATGATAATAGGCTGACAATATAATATGCCTAGTGCCACGCCCCCGAGATTAGGTCGGATCCTAACCCGATCCACGGGGCGCGAGGCCAATTAAAAATTTTCCTCTAATTGCATTTGTGGCCCAATTCCGGGTGGATTGAAGTTCGCGGTGAGGTTATGAATGATGATCAGTCACCATAATCAAATCGCGGAAACATCAATTCATACAATCTGTGTAGATCGTCAAGCAAACACAACATATAACAATAGAGCAGGAGCAGTAACCAAAGTGCATAAGTTAAAATATAGTTACGGAATGCCTTAAAGTTAAGCTAAAGGCCATAATACAACCATGACCCAAAATAAACGTATGTGAAATCAAAATGTATAAAGTCCAGGGGTTAGTCAATGACTCTCCGCACCGGCCATGACAGCCTTAGACTACATCGTCGGTGCTCCACTCATAATGTCCGCCATCCGGCAGAGCCTTCAGGACCGTCTCACCCTTTGGCTCAGCTGGGGCATCGGTATGTAAGTGCCAAATGTAGCATTGTGAAATTATGGAAATCTAGTAGGTAAATAAATGTGAATAACAATATACTATGCATCAAGTAGAATAAAGACAGTGATATATCATAAGGGTAACAATGTGCGGAAGCTAGGCATAAAGCATGAATAGATCATAAACAACACGAATCATATGGAGACGGAATCCTAGCTACATAATTTGACTACATGGCACTCCACATAGGCTAAACATAATGAACCCCATTCGAACTTGGTAAACAAATGGCTGCAAACAGCACAGCTGCACATTATCTTACACAATGCACGTTGGCCCGATGGTGTATGACCACCTTCAGATTTGCAGACGGCAACACATGAGCATGCAAATGAACCCTAATCACGGGGAGACGCCCTAAACCTTAAAAGGCTAAATCCAACTAGTGGTGCGTGACTCGAAGGATCAAGGATATCACATCTCATAAATACAGTGTCCCTGCTAGACCCTCATTGGGTATCACCACCAAACAACAAACATAGCAAAGCAAAGAGGAACTACTCCACATGCGTATTTCATCCAACATACCCATAGCCACAATCCAAGTAGCCCTCGATACCCATCCCCTAGCCCAGGATACATCGTAACAGATACACACTACCACACCAACTACATGGTACATAAGGCCAACCATTCCCACATCAAGTCCATTACACATCAAACCAACTTCAAAAGGATGACAAACAGAGTGGATATAAGCACACGTCATGTAATGTACTGATTTACTAACCTATCTGGATCGCATGATTGAAGAATCAAGGGGATAGATACTAAACTGACCTAAGGCTAGGGTTGCCCAACACATGTAGGGCCCATATTGTCTAACACTGTGGTTACACGGGTCTAGGATGCGTTTTGCAACCATTTGGTGCTTCTGAAGTTGTTAGCATCCTGGAGACTTGCTACGCCACTCGCATAGACCAATATGGGTCCCACGTGTAACCGGACAACCCGTAAGAAGATGTCAAGCTCACACATGCTTTTACTAATGGTCCAACTCCTATTCATTAATTAACTAAGCTAAGGGCCATGGATATAGGGGTAAGGGTCCCAAATTCCCAACATTCAAACTCTTGGGAATGTGTCCATTGTTGACCGTGAACTCTTCATGGTCGACTGTGGAGTCTTACGGTCATCGAGGAACAAATCTTGTCGGCCACCTGTCTTTTACAGTAACCTCGAGACTGAGAGGTTTCATGGTTAGCTGTGGCCTTACATGATTAGCTGAGAGCTAACCGGAGTGCAGTTCACCGTCAGCTACCTAAAGCCTCACAGTCGACCCTCCTCCACGATCAACCGCGACCCTTCAGAAACCGAATCTAAGAGGGGGTTTGGGGTGGATTTCTGGGAGCCCTTTCCCTAACTTCCAATGGTGTTTCTAACACAACCTATGGGCAGTCTAAGGCTTCCATTTTGTCCATCATTACATAATTCTAAGGTCCATTACATAATCTACCATTAACCACATTAATACTCCACCTACCATCCATAACCACATAAATGAGCTTAAATGAGGGTAGCTACATCAATAAAAGCATAGAATCAACAATCTAGCATATATATTGTTTTAAACATTTATTCACTTGCCTCAAACGGATTTGTAAAAAATCCCCCTTCTTGGTGCCTAGGGTTTGAATGCCTCTTGCCTAACACAAGCCCGCACTCTACCTAATGCAACAAATCACTTGCCTACATGCCAAATAAGAAGGAAAACACATCTAATTCATGAATGCATGGTCCTAGCATGAAACAAATGAAACTACATGAAGATTGGGGATGAATGGCTTACCTAGAAAGTGAAAATGGGGAAGAAGAAGTTGAGGAAGATGATGGAGCCCCTAGATGGTTGGAGAACCTTGGAAATGCTTGGGGGAGTTGATCTACAAGATGGGAGAGATAGAGAAGAAATAGGGAGTGGGGAGGGAGATGTGTGAAATGAACGGGAAATGGGGTTTAAGCTTGTAGAAAAAGGGGCATAGGTTCTTGTAGGGAGAGTTATGGTATTTACAAATAAGGCCTTTGGTGGGCTATTTTAGAATGGGCTCATAGGTGGGTTTAGGGGCACTGGATCACGACAGGACCAACATGGGAAATGTCATGCATGAAGAGAACTACCCAATGCACCCAACTACACTAATTTTCTCAAATTGCATCTAACCCCTTCTAGTTTGCCTAAATTACGAAACACCCCCAACAACTCTCAAATGTGCCCAGATCACTCCGAATATCCTCAACGCTAACCTCCACACTAAATCTAACATGTTAGGCTACTAAACCCTATTAACTAGCCTTAATCCTAATGATTAACACTAATCCACTTAATCAGGGCCGGGGGCCTTACACCTAGAAGGATACATGCGCGAGTATGTAATTAAGATACTGTAATGCCATATAATGCTTGTTACAATTGTTGACAAGCCAAATAATGAAAATAATTAGTGATGCCTAGGTCGTGGGAATTGGGATTGCATATTCACATGCGACAACAATACCATTCAGCTCTTTGAGATCATGAGATCCTTGATGTCCTTAGATATCATTTCTAGGTGCCTCTGATGGTAATTGACATCATTTTCCCCAAGTTGTCATATCCTTGACTTTGTGTTGCACTACGCATGCTTTCCCAGACAATCCATAAGTAAATATTAGCTCAAACATCACTTATCATCGGCCTCAAAATTCAATCATCACTATGCAAGGCTAATGATTAACACTAATCCACTAATCAAGGCTGGGGGCCTTACACCTAGAAGGATACATGCACGTGTAATATGATGTGAATAAAGGAGAGGAAGAAGAAGAGAAACTGTGGGAGAAGGTCGTGCCTATACAGAGCATCGACAGTTCTATTTATATTGATATGATGCCTTAATCAAGGCTCTAATTAAGTAAAGATTACAAATTAGATACAAATCAGAATAATAAAAGAATGGAAATAATAAATCATATCCTATACATAGGAGGAGAGCAATTAGGGAATAATCCTATCCTTTACAGATTTGAGTATATCCCAGGTGTGGGCTTTGTACGTGGGCTAGGCCTGCTGGGGCTGTTATCTTCTACACTCCCCCTCAAATTTATTTGATAAGATTGAAAACATCAATTTGCGAGTTAGATCATGATGTCGTTGTTTGGGAAGTTCTTTGGTGAAGATATCCGTCAACTTGTTAAAAGAAGAGACATGAGGCAGAGTTATCTTCTCAGTAACGACATGTTGATGGATGAAGTGACACCTAATCTTATTGTGCTTTGTTTTTTCATGGAAGACCGAGTTGTTGGCAATTCTGGTAGCACTGGTGTTGTCCTCATGGAGAGGTGTGGAACTACCAACAAGAACACCCAATTCACACAGAAGGCGGCGGAGCCAGATAATTTCAGCACTGGCAGAGGACATCGCCCGATGTTCTGCCTCAGCAAAGGACTTGGAGACAGTGGTTTGCTTCTTGCATTTCCATGAAATCAGAGATTTTCCAAGAAACATACACCATCCAGTGGTAGACCTCTGAGAGTTTGGACAGCTAGCTCAGTCAGCATCTGCACAAGCTGATAATTGCAGAGAAGTATCAGAAGGGAAGAATAGACCATGATGAAAAGTTCATTTAACATAGCGGAGGATGCGTAATGCAGCAGCTAGGTGCGGTTTGTGGGGATTACTAACAAACTGACTTACTGTATGAACTGCATGAGAAATATCCGGCCGAGTCATAGTAAGTAGAGCAAACTACCAACTATCCTCCGAAAAAGATGGATCATCAAGGGGAGTGCCATCATCATAACTGATTTTGCTGTTCAATTCCAGAGGCGTATCAAAAGTGTGAGCATCATTAATCCTGGTTGACATGATCAAATCTGTCGCATATTTGCGCTGAAGGACCCTAATGCTTGATTTGTTACGCACAAACTCAAGCCCTAGAAAGTAGGTGAGAGGACCAAAATCTTTTATTATGAAGTGGCGAGTAAGGTGGTGTTTGAGATCCGTAATACCGGCAGTATCATTTCCACTTATAATTATATCATCAACATAGACCAAGAGGAATGTGTAGCCCTTCGATGTCCATCTTAGCAAGATGGAACTATCAGAGTGACTGGCGAAATCCGGCTTAAAGGATTGCTGCCCGGAACTTATCACACCAAGCTCGGGGAGCTTGTTTAAGCCCATAAAGAGCTTTCCTCAATTTGCATACATGCTTTGGAGGACAAGCATATCCTGGTGGAGGTTTTAAATAAACAGTCTCGCGCAAGTCCCCATGTAGAAAAGCATTTTTGACGTCCATTTGCCATAGAGGTCAGTTGCGGGCTGTCGCGACACAAAGAAGAGTACGAACGGTGGTTATTTTCGCCACTGGTGCAAATGTTTCCTCATAGTCAATTCCATATTCCTGCTTATATCCCTGTGGAACCAATCTGGCTTTGTAGTGATCAAGACTCCCATCGGAGTGTACTTTGACGGAGTATATCCATTTGCTGCCAATCACAGAGGCTCCATCTGGTGCCGGTACCAATTCCCATGCTTGGTTGGCTTCAAGAGCAACTAATTCCTCAGTCATAGCATCCTGCCAGTAAGCAACCTTTGAGGTCTGTGAATATAAGGTGGGTATAGGAGTACTATCTAAAGAAGTAAGAAGAGCAGGAAATCCATAGTGGTTAGGGGCAACAGAAGGACGACTAGAGCGTCGCAGAGAAATGGTGCTATTAGAAGAAGTATCATTACTTGAAGACTCAGTAGGTGGCGCTGGGAGAGGGTTAGGAGAGGGAGTTGCCAGAGGAGGGACCTTGTTCCGCCGGACGTGGACTTTGGGAAGAGGTGAGGGAGAAGCATACTCCAAGAATTGTGGTAGATAGGATACAGCAATAGGATGACTATTCAAATGTCAAGAAAAAAAGGGAATATGTTCCAAGAAAATAACATTACGAGAGATGCGCACGCGTTTTTCCAATTGATCATAACACAAAAACCCTTTGTGTTCACTACTGTAACCCAAAAAGATGCGTTTAGCAGCCTGTGGAGATAACTTTGTGTGCTTTGTAGGAGGAAGATGAACGAAACACAGGTAACCAAAAAAACGTAAGTGAGAGTATGAAGGGGTTTGACCAAAGAGAACTCCGTAAGGAGTAGTCTTGCCTAGAACAGTGCTAGGAAGATGGTTGATAAGATACATAGCAGTCCGTGTAGCATCACACTAAAATTTGGGAGGGACTAAGGATGCAATAAACAAAGTACGAACAGTTTCAAGAATATGTTTGTTCTTCCGTGCCGCAATCCCATTTTGCTGAGGAGTATGCGGACAAGATTTTTAGTGAAGAATTCCTTTATCAGAAAGGAAGGAAGAGAATTCATGACACATGTGTTCTCTGTCAATCCAAGCCTAGGCCCATTTGGGCCCAATCTTCATATATTACTTAGTCAAAGCCACCTGTACATTCTTAGTTTGTAAAACAGTTTTTAGACTGTAGATAAGATACACTTACATGTAATCAGGGAATTAAGCCCTTTATAATGGGATAACAGTCGACCCTAAATGGGCACTGTGTTTTAAACACTCAAATCAAGATTGCTGTGTTCTACATTCCACCTCTCTAAATGTCATGGTATCAGAGCAAGGTCGATCATCTGTGATCTTCTCCTAAATCATCTTCCAAACATTGGAAGCCAGTCTATGATCATCTGGGATCATTCTCTTCAGTTGGATCATCTCTGATCCTCCCTGATCATCTCAGATCAGACGTGGCCCACTGGAGATCATCATATCAGAAACTGACGGAATCAGTCACCAAGCTCGCCTGTTATTCCTCTTATTTATCACTATTTTTCCAACAATTTTGTCTCATCAGAGGTAGGCCATCTAGCTTATTTTGTGATATTTCAGTTTTCTCAAGAAGTTTTCATCACAGCCGTCAAAGATTGTGGATTTTGATCCGTTTCTAGTGGAACTTCTTCCAATAGTTGCGAAAAACCATGTGTTTTCATCCCTAAACTTTGATAAGATCTTTGATCATCCACTGGGGCTCACGTGGACATCTTTCCACTAACATCCAAGGACGTGTTGCTGTTTTCTGCTTCCTGTTGCTGTTTTTCATCTACTATTTGCTGCTGCCTGTTGCTGTGCTGCTGTGTTGCTGTGTTTCTCCTATTTGCTGTGTTGCTGTCACAGCTAGGATTTGCAATCTTCTTCGTGATCTGAGAGGAATCAATCATCCACTGCTGATTCTAGAACAGTGGCCCACTTGTGATCATCCAGACACAACTGGAAACCTCAACAGTCTTGGTCGCCCACTGCAGGAGGGATTTTTGGTATTTTTTTTCAAATTTTGGCCAATCAGAGGTAGGCCGTTTGCTCAATCTCGTCATTTTCCCATTTCTGGCAATAGTTTTCATCTACACCATCCAAAAGTTTGGATCCTTGGCATCTGCACACCAGATTTCATCTCAAGGAAGACAATTAAGACTGGCAATCAGATCTTACACCTGATCTACATTCCAATCTCTCTGTGGGCCCCACGTGCTCATCCAGACACAAACCAGGAGGTCGCCTGGTTTGTTTTTGGTCCTCTTTGGTCTCTGTGAAAATCTGATTCATATTCTCTACACTTGATCTGTACTGTTACATCTACTAGTTTTTCTTCTGTTCATTACACTGCTGCTGCTGTTGATTTATTGATTTGTTGCACTGCTATATTGCTTTCTGCTGCTACTTTGTGTGCTTCTTACTAGTCTTTCGTAATGGAAAAACATGAGATAGCCCTGGTTCGATTTGATGGAACAAATTATATCTCATGGGCCTTCCAATTTCAAATTTACTTGGAAGGAAAAGAGCTATGGACACACATTGATGGATCTGAACCTCAACCTGAGGGAGATGATAAGAAGATTTTAGCTTGGAAGACAAAGGATTCTAAAATCAAGACCTGGTTGCTGGGCTCTGTTGAGTCACATTTTATTCTCAACCTCAAACCCTGCAAAACTGCCCGTGAAATGTGGGACTATCTTCAGAAAATTTATCAACAAGGCAATGCTGCTCGCCAGTTTCAATTGGAACTTGAAATCTCTCAATTCACTCAAGGCACCCAGTTTATCCAAGAGTATTACAATGGCTTTCGTAGACTGTGGTTCGAATATGATGAGATAAAGTTTGCCACAGTATCTGCAACACTTTTACCGGAATTACTTCCATTACAACAAAGTAGTCATCGGGATCAGCTTCTCATGAAACTTCGTCCGGAGTTTGAGGCAGTTAGATCGAACTTGATGAGCTGGGCTCCTCTTCTCCACTTGGATGCCTGTCTTCAGGAACTTCTGCGGGAAGAACAACGTCTAGCTATTAGAACTACTTTGGAACAACAGAGATCTACTGAGGCTCCATTTGCTTATGTTGCCACAACTAGACAACCTCCTCGGGACATTAGTAAAGTTTAGTGTCATAACTGTAAAAAATATGGTCACTATATAAATCAATGCAAGGCAAAAATTTGCAGATATTGTAAGGCCACTGGTCATGTTATTGAAGAATGTCGGAAGAAGGCTCGCAATTCTACTTCCCGCAATAATGTGCAATCAAGCCCTGGTACTTCCACCGTGTCGTCAACTCCTACTGCTTACACCGTGACCACTCCACCATATGCATCATCTGACTTTAGTGGTTCTCTGCAGTATGATTCATCCTCACAGCCTGGTTCTTCATCCCAATCTGCGTCTCCAGCTCTCACCCTTGAGATGGTTAACCAAATGATCATCAATGCCTTAACATCCATGAACATCGCAGGTACTGAGTCCTCTTTTTCCAATACATGGTACTTAGATTCTGGTGCGAGTAACCATATGACCTCTTCACCCATAACATTACAGAATGTCATCCCTTACACTGGTCCTCTCACTGTTCAAGCTGCCAACGGAGATTATCTCCCCATCACCTCTGTTGGTGATACCCTTGGCCCCTTACCCTAACCAATGTTTTCGTTTCTCCTCATCTTGCTACCAATTTGGTTTCTGTAGGTCAACTTGTGGAAAATAATTACAATGTCTCATTTTCTTCTTCTGGATGTGTTGCGTAGGACCAGGAGTCGGGGGAAGTGATTGCGAGTGGGCCTAAGCATGGCCGACTTTTTTCCTTACCAATGTCTTCCGTTACTGAGAATAAAACTTTACATCAGTTATTTTGTTTTTTAATTCAGAATAATTCTCGATTGTGGCATAATAGACTTGGTCATCCAAATGCCTCTACTTTGTCTACTTTATTTAAATCTGGATTATTGAATAAACCTATTGACTCTGCTTCTTTTGAATGTGATGCTTGGAAATTAGGAAAGAGTAAAACTTTACCTTTTCCACACTCCAATGCACAGAGCACTGCATGTTTTTGACTTGATTCATAGTGATGTTTGGGGCATTGCTCCGACTCTTTCTCATAGTCATTTCAAGTACTTTGTAACATTCATTGATGACTACAGCAGATTTACTTGGATTTATTTATTACAGTCGAAGTCTGATGTTTTTAATGCATTTAAATTTTTTGTCAACTATGCTGGAAACCAATTTTCTAAATGCATTAAAACTTTGCGCTCCGACTCAGGTGGGGAGTATGTTTCCAAGGATTTTCAATCATTTTTAAACAATAAAGGAATCATTTCTCAACGTACCTGTCCATATACTCCACAACAAAATGGAGTCGCGGAATGGAAAAACAGACATCTTCTTGATGTAAGTAGAACTCTTCTGATTGAATCATCCGTTTCCCCTCGTTTTTGGACTGAAGCTCTCACCACGGCTGTATATCTCATCAACCGCCTACCATCCCCTACCATTGCTCATTTAACGCCTCATTTTAAATTGTTTGGTCATCATCCTGTGTTTGATCACCTACATGCCTTTGACTGTGTTTGTTTCGTTTATCTACCTCCCACAGAAAGAACGAAACTAACAGCACAATCTCGTAGGTGTGCCTTTTTGGGTTATGCCATTAATCAAAAAGGTTTTGTTTGTTATGATCCCATTGGTCGTCGTATCAGGGTTTCGCGAAATGTTATTTTTTTTTAAAATCAATATTTCTTCCAAACTCACATGGACTCTCCTCATCCCTCTTCACTAGCACTCTTACCCGGTTTTTCAGATCACCCCTCTGTTACTCGGTTTAATCCTGCTTTTGTATATCACCGACGGGAAAAACCTCCCATTGTAGATGGCCCTCCCCCTGATCCTCCACCGGCAAATGGTTCAACACCTACTCCTGTCTTACGTTGCTCCTCCAGAAATTCTAGACCACCTGAGCGGTATGGATTTACCCATACTTCTTTAATAACCACCCTATCTTCTATTTCTATCCCGAGTTCTTATTTGCAGGCTGTCCAACAC
Organism: Umbellularia californica; assembly: GCA_028538565.1. Lineage (NCBI taxonomy): Eukaryota > Viridiplantae > Streptophyta > Magnoliopsida > Laurales > Lauraceae > Umbellularia > Umbellularia californica. Next base: position 47,797,692 of record JAPQWN010000007.1, read on the forward strand.
GATTACTGGAACTAGGCTATGAAGGAGGAATTAGATGCATTGGATCTGAATCACACATGGGATATTATGGAGTGTCCTTCAGCAGTTAAGTCCATTGGTTGCAAATGGATCTACTCGATCAAACTTAAATCTGATGGGTCCTTGGATCGACACAAAGCTCGACTTGTGGCACTCGGAAACAGATAGGAGTATGGCATTGATTACGAGGAAACGTTTGCACCTGTGGCAAAAATGACCTCTATTAGGTTACTTCTCGCCATTGCTGCATCTAAGTCTTGGCCATTATACCACATGGATGTCAAAAATGCGTTTCTTCATGGAGATTTGCAAGAAGAGGTCTATATGCATATATCGCAAGGCATCCCCTCTCCCTCCAAAAGGTCCATCTGTCAGTTGAAAAAATCGCTTTATGGTCTGAAGCAAGCTCCTCGGGCATGGTTCGAAACCTTCAAGGGTCGCTTCTGAGAAATTGGATTTACTCAGAGTCTTTATGATCCATTTCTCTTTCTCTGCCACACATCTACTGGGGTTACTGTGCTTCTGGTATATGTTGACGATATTATTATCACTGGCACGGATGCTGGTATGATCAAATCTCTCATAGATTCCCTCCGGCATTACTTCCATATGAAGGATTTGGGCCCTTTGCATTATTTCTTGGGCTTAGAGGTACATCAATCTCCCAAAGGTCTCTTTGTTAATCAACACAAATACACATCAGACCTTATCGAGTTGGCTGACCTCCATGATTCTTCGCCTGTTGATACTCCTGTCGAGGTAAATCTCAAGCTGAGTAAAGATGATGGCGATCTTCTTCCTGATCCTCATACATACAGGCGCCTGGTGGGCAGTCTTGTCTATCTCACCATCACTAGACCTGATATATCCTATGCTGTTAATCTTGTGAGCCAGTTCATGACCGCTCCTCGACATCTTCATTTGACAGCTGTAAAGCGCATTATCTGCTACGAATTGTCCCTTGTGGTTTATATTATCCAAAGGATAATCCTCTTCATCTGAGTGCTTATGCGGATGCTGATTGGGCAGGTTGTCAGGATACACGTCGTTCTACTACTGGTTGGTGCATGTACCTCGGAAATTCGCTCCTTTCTTGGAAATGCAAGAAACAAGAACGTGTGTCCAGATCCTCCACAGAAGTTAAATATCGGGCAATGTCTTCTGCTTTTTCTGAGATCTTATGGCTACAGGGCCTTCTTTCGGAACTTGGGTTCACTCAAACTTCTCCTACTCCATTGCATGCCGACAATACTGGGGCTATCCGAATCATTGAAAATCCTGTCTTCCATGAACGTACTAAACATATCAAAGTTGACTGTCACTTTATTCGGGATGAATATAAACGGGATGTCATTTGTCTAACTCATGTTCCTACAGAGTTTCAGTTTGCAGATATCTTCACAAAGGGACTTCCTCGGCCGAGACATCAATTTCTTATTTCCAAATTGCTACTTTATGACTCCCCAGCATCAATTTGAAGAAGGGGGGGGGGGGGGGGGTGGGGTGTCAATCCAAGCCCAGGCCCATTTTGGGCCTAGTCTTCATATATTACTTAGTCAAAGCCACCTGTACATTCTTAGTTTGTAAAATAGTTTTTAGACTGTAGATAAGATATACTTACATGTAATCAGGGAATTAAGCCCTTTATAATGGGATAACAGTCGACCCTAAATGGGCACTGTGTTTTAAACACTCAAATCAAGATTGTTGTGTTCTACATTCCACCTCTTTAAATGTCATTCTCCACCGGAATCTGATCTGAGAATTTTGATTGCTTTCTGAAATTGGTTTTGGACCATGTTATAAATTTTTTGAAAAATGGAGAAGACTTTAGATTTCATGCGCATAAAGTAAATCCGAAGTACGACGAGAATGGTCATCGATAAAGGTCACATAGTATTTAAATCATGTCCTTCTCAAGGTAGGAGCAAACATCCACATGAATAATGTCAAATGATGTCAAGGCACGAGCATTATGAATAGGAAAAGGCAAAATATGACTTTTACTTAAGCAACAAGTTTCACAGTTAGATTGAGATAAAGAAGACATCATTTTATTATCCATAGTAGAATCCAGACAACCAAATTTAAACAAGGAAAGTAAATGTGCATTGTTCACATACCCAAGACGTTTATGCCAAACAGTCCAGAATTTATTGACATCAAAAGAAGAAGCAAAGGAGGAATGATGTTTAATGTCCAGCAAGAACAGGCGCCAGTGTTTACTCCCTGTCACGATCACCTTCCCAGTTTGTCGCCCCTGTATAACACAACCAAAGGAAGAAAAGTGAACAAGATAGCCATCATCATTAAGTTGTCCTATAGAAGAAGATTGGCTGATAGTTTGGGAACAAAGTAAATATTGGGAAGGGTGATGGACTGGCCAGAAACACTAGATAAAGTAATGGCACCAACTCCCGAAATGAGTAGTTGATCACCATTAGCAGTGGTTATTTTCTCTTTTCCAAGGTACAGGAGGGACACTGTAAAGCTGTGTTCTACAGGTGTCATGTGATTGGAGGCTCCTGAATATAAAAACCATGTAGAAGAGGTAGTAGGAGAAGAAAGAGAGGCAGATGAATGAAAAGCATGAGATGCGATATGAGAGTGAGTTGGAAACCGACCGCCAGAGAAGCCTATAGACGCATTTGCAGAGGTAACCGTGCTCTGAATCAGTTTTTGAATCTGAGCAAGAGTCATGGATACAGCACCAGATGAAGTGCTTCCTGCATCAAATGATGGTGCTTGAGCCTGGAATGCGGAAGGCATATTCTGTCGTGGCAGATTGGAGGGAGGCTTTTTAGGCTGCGTCTCATTCCTTCGCTGGAGGCTACAACAGTCATCAATAAGATGACTAAACCTTTTGCAGTAGTGGCAAACCAACTTCTTGCAGCAATTCTTGGCAATATGACCAAAGCCTTTGCATTCATAGCATTGAGTGAGCTTTGGATTGGGAGTTGCTAGAAGAGCAGAGTTAGCCAGAAGGGGTGCAATGAAGGCCTTCGGTTCTTCAAGGATAGCCCGCTGGGATGTGAGACTAAGTTCTTCGCGAAGGACTTCTTGAAAGCAGGTATCAAGATTAGCCGAGAGTTCTCGGTTCACAAGGGTAGACCGAATCGATTCAAAGTCTGGTCGTAGATTCATAAGGAACTGGCTAATGTGAATTTCCTGTTGGAGTTTAAGAGCCTCGGAGAGAAAGCCAGGAGAGACTGTCTGAATCAACATGGAATCCCGTTCTGTCCATAATGTGAGGAAGCCATTAAAGTATTCCTACACAGATCTACCCCCTTGAGTAAATTTAGCAATTTCACTATCCAAGTGAAATTTCTGCGCTTTATTGGTTTGATGGTAGAGTTTCTTGAGGTGAGCCCACATATCTGCAGCAGTAGCATAGGCTTGAAGAGCCACAGCAAGGGAGGAATCAATAGAGTTGAGAATCCATGTAATCACTTTGGCATTTTCCTTGGACCAGGTGGCTATGGCTTTGGAGTCCGTGGTATTTGGAGTAGGAGGTTTAGTAACTATTCCATCCAGATAACCAAATAGTCCCTGTCCTTCAACGAAGTTCTTCAGATGGAAGGACCATGCCATATAATTTTGCCCATTAAACTTAATAGGAATAACATCAGACTTGTCCATGTTCTAGAAAGCAATAGAATGTGTCACAGAGAAGGATTTTCAGCAAATCAGTAGTGCTATGTGTCACTAACCACGCTGAAACAGTAATCCGACAGTAATAGAATCTGAAATCTGGTTTATATTTGGTGCCGGAGTAGTAAGGAGATGTCCAACCAAAAAACAGACCCAATTTATGCAAATAAAAAGGCAGGCGACCCCCTTTGTGGGTGCTGAAGTGGACACATGGGGCCCACAGAGTGATCAAAACTTTGATAAGGGAATACAGGCTTCTGTGTGATACTTCTGAGTTACTTTCAGATCAGGTTGGATACTAATCTAATGAAAATTTGCAAGACAAGACGGATCTGATGAAAACTATCTTGAAAAACTAAGAAATCACAAGGAGTAGATGGCCTACCTCGGATGTGAAAAAAATTCTGAAAAAATAACCAGAATTCCTAGAAAATGTGGTCAACCCTTATGGTGGTGGTTGTCTATGCTATCTGGATGATCTGATGATGGCCCACCTTGATCTCCACGCTGCAGATTGTCGACACAGTGAAGAATGACAAAACAGAGAAATATGCTGTTTCTAGATCCTTGAGAAAGGATTGCAATTGAGAGATGGAGAGATCCCACAGAGCTCTGATACTGTAATTAAGATACTGTAATGCCGTGTAATGCTATGTTACAATTGTTGACAAGCCAAATAATGAAAATAATTAGTGATGCCTAGGTCATGGGAATTGGGATTGCATATTCACATGCGACAACAATACCATTCAGCCCTTTGAGATCATGAGATCCTTGATGTCCTTAGATATCATTTCTAGGTGCCTCTGATGGTAATTGACATCATTTTCCCCAAGTCGTCATACCCTTGACTTTGTGTTGCACTACGCATGCTTTCCCAGACAGTCCGTAAGTAAATATTAGCTCAGACATCACTTATCATTGGCCTCAAAATTCAATCATCACTAATCAAGGCTAAGGGTCCCATTTCATGTTGAAAATATCTGAGGTTCTCTAACCGAGAGGAACTTGAGTTCATTAGCTAGCCGTGGGGTTACTAGTTACGACAACTAGCAGTGGAGTCCCTATGGTTAGCCGACGTTCATAAACCCTTGAAAAGCTTCTCTTGGTTTTTGATAACTGAAGAGTTGTTACGGTTTGCCGTTGGTGAGTCTATGGCTAGCAGAAAATGAGTCTTCGGTTAGTCGAAGCTCCCAGAAAATGCAGCAGGTGGTGTCCGAATTGGTTTGATTCGAAGGGAAAGAGTCGCCCATTCACACCATTTGTACACTAAACATGAATGCCCTCATTAAGCATACACCACTCTAATTGTAAAGGCCTTCAACATTAGGGGTTTCCATAAACATGCATGTGGTCTAAAAATAGAAAATTAGCTTAGATAGGTCATAGGTGTCTAAAACTTGAGTACAATCATGAATCAAATAAGTTAAGCATACATGCATATGCATTACAAATTTACAGTTGTTTGCTTGCCTTGAGTTTTAATTGGGGAAAAATATTTGGAAATGTGCCAACCCAAAGCACAAGCTCTCCTCTAAAATCCAAGACCCAAAATCCTATCAAAACCCAAGCTCCTATAAGCCTTTCTTCAACCTCTAAGCCATATCCAAGCGACCACACAAAAAAAAAAAAAAAAAAAAAAAAAAAAAAAAAACCCATAGGAAAAGAAGGATTTAGGGCTTGCATGCAACCAAAAGAAGAAATTGGGGAACCTATCAAGGAGAAGAGGGAAGCAAGCTTACCTCAGCATGAAAGAGGGAGGAGAAATCCAAGATACCAGGCGGTCGTTGGAGGCCTCGATCGATGGAGCAAAATGGAGAAAATGAGAGGGGAAGAAGAAGGAAGATGAGAGAAGGAGGAGAAAGAGCTGGTGCAACAAGGGATCGACCCTTATATTGGATGGGTTTTGGGAAAGTACAAGTCGGTCCAGTTAAAAGACTTGGCAAGCAAACTACCGGAAAATGGGGTATTTCTGGCTATCGAAAGATCTCGGCCCCTTATTGAGCATTTTTTTCGAAATTATGTCCTCCACCCAATGAACCTAAAATCGAAATTTTCTGAAATTACGGTTAACCCCTCAAAGTTTCCCAAATTTTCAAACTAACCCTCCTAAGCATCTAACTTGGCCCAAAAGCTATCAAAACAATTGAATCACTAATCCAACACCTAAACCCACTTAATTAACATTTGCAGATTAATTGACATATGCACAATTAATTAAGGCTGGGGTCTTACACTTTGTAATCTTGATTGGCCTGTTCTTAGTCATCAGATGAAAATTATGAATCTGTTGATCCACATGATTCTGACAAAACACCACCAATAATATGAAGGATCAAATGAACGAATCCAATCAACAAAATGAACATCCACACGGCCATTATACTCAATCACAAGACTGATATAATCACTTTTGAGTCCCAATCAAAACATCGAACACATCATAAAGATAGCCGTAAATTCTTAACTAAACCTTCCACATCATACTGCATTAACAATTTAACATAATCATTAGAAAAAAAAGAAAGGAAAAAAAATGCTCCAAGGGCGGTATCAATACTATGGGAGAAAATAATGGAAATATCTTCAAATCCTCTCCACTCTTCTTGAGTGTAGGTTTGAAGCAATTCAAAATTCACTCAGCCCTCCAAGAAGTGAAATTTCACCCCTCGATTTAAAAAAAAAAAAGTAAATTCATGTTCTTGCGGTTTTTTTTATTAATCATTATTATTTGTTACCATTGTCAGATGACTACCAGGAATGAAAATATGCACTAATTTTTCTCTAACCACACCAGGCTGTGGGTGTTGGAACTTTCTCAGGAACTACCGCAGCTGCTTCTGCTGCTGCCATCAGGTGATGTTTCCTCTATGATGATTGTAGACCTTTCATTGATCTGATCTAATTTATCTATGAATTTAAGTTACTTTTCACATCATTTATTGTCCATAGAGGTGTTTTGGTGACTTATTTATTCTGTGGACATTTTTAGTTTTTCCCCCTTTCATGCAGAGAAGTAGGTAAAATGGGCTATTCTATTTGTTGGCTCAAATTGTTTGCTACACACATATATTGCAATTATATGTTGTTTGTACAATTTTTATGTTAGTCAAATGATGTTGGATTGTCTAAAAATTGGCATTGTTGATGGCTTACCTAGTTATCTTTCCTATTACTGAAGATTGTGCGTTTTTACAATAAGGGGTGAGTATTAGTTCTCCAGATTAATAATAGCCTGCAGCATGATTGGAAGCTACTCAATGCAGCAATTAACAGACAAAAGTCGCTGGCTCAAGTCACATAACCAGTGCAACAAAAAGGGGGATATCAAAGGGGGCGTTGAGAAGGGGACATTGATAAGGGTCCATCAAAGGAAGGGGCTATCCTTAAGGTAGCAACATAGATAGATAGGGGATACTGAAAGGGCTTGAGAATGGGCCACTTAAGAAGGAGCCATCATTAACCCATTCACGGGCATCACTTATTAGCTTGCATTCCATTTTTACATATTACATAATATTTCAAAATGCATATTCATCAATTTATCTAACCAAGTTTGTTATTTACACGTGAAATGTCTTAGTTTCAACACCTTGTCATTCTCAAACATCATCGTTGGACTGCATGAGTTCTTTTAAAACTGATGCAGGATCAAAGGGCCCGTGTCGACTGCATGGGGCACACCCTTCACACTAAAACCCCAAGGCAGACAGGTGAATCTAATCTAGTTTTATTTACATGGATAGCCACTTTCCCTTTTTGATCAGAACTCTTAATAATATTTTTGACTGATTCGCATGAAGCATGTAGCTAATCGTGAAGTTCTTTTCCACTGGTGTTAAGCCTTGTATCAAGTGTGAGGTCCATAATTCTCCTGTTGCGAGAATTTCGTTTAGAGATTTTTGCGATTTGCATGTAAGGATGTAACTTGTAAGTAAACAAGCCGAACTAAGTGTGTCATATATGCATATAACAATATAAGCGTGTGTATGTGTGTGTGACTATATATGTGTGTGTTATATAACAATATCAGTGTATTTATAGTATGTGGGCCCTTCATGAAAGTAATATTACACAAATGTAAAAATTTAATGAGTATAATTATACAAAACATAATAATACAAAAACTCAAATGAGCCAATCCCAGCTTGAGCTCAAGCTGAACTCTTAAGAAGCCAAGCTTGAGTCGAGCTTAACTTCTGGTCAATCTGAACTCTTAACAAGACAAGCACAAGCCAATCTGAGCTGAGCCGAGCTGAGCTTAACAAACTCTAGCAGGAGCTTGGCTATGTGCTAATTGAGCCAGCTCTAGTTGAGCTCAAAGGCTAGTCAAACTGAGCCAAACTAGCTTAGGTTGCCAGCATCCCTATTCATGTGTCTTTACCTGCATATGCGTTCACAACCTGAAACCTATTTTTGATTGTATTTGTCTTGCGATTCAATTTCATGCTTCTGTTTAATTTGTTATTATTTTTAGCCGTTCAACTTTATTGAACACATCAGGTGTAGAAGATAGTGTGGCTTAGGCCCATTAGGCCCAGCCCATCAAGGGATTGTACACAGTTGTATATAAAATCCCACGTTTGGGATCATCTTAGATTATGTTGCTGATTTATCTCTTATTACTTGTATAGATTAGAAGATTGATTTATTCATTATTCTGATTGTACTGATTAGGATGTTTAGAGCCCTTGATTAGGGTATAATGAAATTATAAATAGACAAATGATCCTCCCATTGAGGTATCAGTTGCTCTCCAAAATCTCGTCTCCTTCTTCCTTCCCTGATTACATATTGTATCATGGTATCAGAGCTTTGGTTATGATCAATCCTTCTTCTCTCATTGATCCAATCATTCTCCCTGGCGTGGATCTTCTTCCTGGCGTGGATTTTCTCTTTGTCAGTGCCTGATTTGCTCACTGATCAACAGTGGCCTACCTCGGATCAACTTCGTGTCTCCAAGGGACCTCCACAGTTGTGATCGCCTATCCTTGAGGGTAATTCTAAAGATTTTTCTGCAATTTTTCTATCACCTTCGAGGTAGGTTCCAGCCACTTCTTCCTCTGTCGGTTTTAATAGAGTTGTGTCAGATTGTTTTAATCAAGACCGTCCAGATTTGTGGATCTGTATCCAAATCTCATCAAATTTGGATTGAAGAAAGTAACTTTGAACTTCTTCCAAACCTGATCTGTAATTAGATCACCCTGTGGGGCCCACGCACAGATCCTATGGGAAAATTCTAGGTTGTCAGGCTCTGTTTATGAAAAAAATTACACTGTTAGTGCTCTCTTCTACTACTCTCTTCTGGTGGATTCTTCCTACTGATAGTCCTGGTTGCCACTGAGGGCTGTTATTACTAATTGTTGCTGTTAAGGGCTAATCAATATTGATCATTGCTGGTTACTGCTGTTCGTGCACTGTTGGCTGCATTGTTAGTGCACTTTTGGGGCTGTTTGCTGCTGTTCATAGCAATCAAACTAATCTTGTTTTCTGCATCTCAAATATTGGTTGGTTATTTTTGCGGACTGATCTCTTGTGTCTACTACTGCTGTCTCTTCACTTCTATTTGTTGCAATGGACGAGTATGATGTTATCCCCGTTAAGTTTATTGGGCAAAACTATATGTCCTGGTCCTTCCATCTGAAGAACTTCGTAGAAGGACATGGGCTATTTGGCTATCTGGATGGTACAGTAACAAAACCTCTTACTCCAAGTACCACGGACTCCAAAGCCTTAGCCACTTGGTCTAAGAAAAATGCCAAAGTGATTACTTGGATTCTGAACTCTATTGATTCCTCCCTTGCCGTGGCTCTTTAAGCCTATGCTACCGCAGCAGATATGTGGGCTCACCTCAAGAAAATCTACCATCAAACCAACAAAGCCCGGAAATTTCACTTAGATAATGAAATTGCTAAATTACTCAAGGGGATAGATCTATGCAGGAATATTTTAATGGCTTTCTCACCTTTTGGACCGAATGGGATTTCATGTTGATTTAGACCGTCTCTCCTGGCGTTCTCTCCGAGGCTCTTAAACTCCAAGAGGAACTCACATTAGCCAGTTCCTTATGAATCTACGACCAGACTTTGAATCGGTTCGATCTGCCCTTATGAATAGAGAACTTTTAGCTAATCTTGACACCTGCTTTCAAGAAGTCCTTTGAACTTCGTCTCACCTCACAGCGTGCCATTCTTGAAGAACCGAATGCCTTCCTCGCACCCCTTCCGGCCGACTCTTCTCTTCTAGCAATCCCAAATCCAAAACTCACTCAATGCTATGAATGCAAATGCTTCAGTCATATTGCCAAGAATTGCCGTAAGAAGTTGGTTTGCCGATATTGCAAGGGATCTAGTCATCGTATTGATGACCGCCGCAACCTCCAGAGAAGGAATGAGACACAGCGTAAGAAGCCTCCCTCCAATTTGCCAATACATAATATTCCGTCCGCATTCCAGGCTCAAGCACCATTATCTGATGTAGGAAGCACTTCATCTGGCGCTGTCTCCATGACTCCTGCTTAGATTCAAGAACTGATCCAGAGCACAGTTACCTCTGCATATGCGTCTATGGGCTTTTCTGGCGGTCGGTATCAAACTCATTCTCATATAGCATCTCTTGCTTTTCATTCCTCTGCATCTCTTTCTTCTCCCATCACCTCTTCCACATGGTTTTTAGATGCAGGAGCCTCAAATCACATGACATCTGTAGAACATAGCTTTACAGATTCCCATCCTTACCTTGGAAAAGAGAAAATAAACACTGCTAATGGTGATCAACTACTCATTTCTGGAATTGGTACCATTACTTTATCTAGTATCTCTGGCCAGTCTATCACCCTTCCCAATGTTTACTTTGTTCCCAAATTATCAACCAATCTACTTTTTGTAGGACAACTTATAGATGATGGCTATCTTGTTCACTTTTCTTCCTCTGGTTGTGTTATACAGGGGCGACAAACTGGGAAGGTGATCGTGACGGGGAGTAAACATGGGCGCCTGTTTTTGCTGGACATTGGACATCATTCCTTCTTTGCTTCTTCTTTTGATAATTTCAGTAAATTGTGGACTGTTTGGCATAAACGTCTTGGTCATGTGAACAATGCCCATTTGATTTCCTTATTTAAGATTGGTTGTTTGGATTCTACTTGTTGCTTAAGTAAGAGTCACATTTTACCTTTTTTTGTTCATAATTCTTGTGCTTTGGCATCATTTGGCATTATCCATTCTAATGTTTGGGGAATTGCTCCTACCTTGAGTAGGACGGGATTTAAGTACTATCTAACTTTTATCGATGACCATTCTCGTTATACATGGATTTACTTTATGCGCTTCAAATCTGAAGGCTTCTCCATTTTTCAAAAATTTTATAACATGGTCCAAACCCAATTTCAGAAAGCCATTAAGGTTCTTAGGTCAGATTCCGGTGGAGAATATGTCTCATGCTATGATATGCACGGATACTTCAAAATGGGTAATGTATCGTGTCATATCGTATTTGATACTTCAATTTTTAAATGTAAATCTATGTCCTTGGCATGTCTATGGCGTGTCCCTACCGTATCCGTGTCGTATTTGGGCATCATAGGTTTCATGAATTCTCTGCCTTCCTTTTTGATAAAGGCATTTTTCACCAAAAATCTTGTCCACACACTCCTCAGCAAAATGGGATTGCGGAAAGAAAGAACATATGTTCTTGAAACTGTTCGCACTCTTTTAATTGCATCCTTAGTCTCTCCCAACTTTTGGTGTGATGCTGCACAGACTGCTGTGTATCTTATCAACCGTTTTCCTAGCACTGTTCTAGGAAAGACTACTCCCTATGGAGTTCTCTTTGGTCATACACCTTGATACTCTCACTTATGTGTCTTTGGTTGCTTGTGTTTTGTTCATCTTCCTCCCACTGAGTGCACTAAGTTATCACCACAGGCTGCCAAATGCATCTTTCTTGGCTACAGTAATGAACAGAAAGGTTTTTTATGTTATGATCAGTTTGAGAAACGCATGCGCATATCTCATAATGTGATCTTCTTGGAACATGTTCCTTTCTTTTCCTTATGCTTGGATCATCATCCTATTGTTGTGTCCTATTTGCCACAATTTCAGGAATCTGCTTCTCCATCATCTCTTCCCAAAGTCTATGTCTGGCGTAATACGGTGCCTCCTTTGGTGGCTCCCTCTCCTAATCCTCTCCCAATGCCGCCTACTGAACCAGCAGGTAATAATGCTCCCACTGATATTATCTCTCTGCGACGCTCTAGTCGCCTTTCCGTTGCCCCTAACCGTTATGTATTTCCTGCTCTCTTTTCCTCTCTAGATAGTGCTCCTATACCCACCTCATATTCACAGGCCTCAAAGATCGCTTACTGGCAGGATACTATGAATGAGGAATTGCTCGCTCTTGAAGCAAACCAAACATGGGACTTGGTACCGACTCCCTATGATTGGCAGTAAATGGATCTACTCTGTAAAAGTTGACTCTGATGGGAGTCTTGATCGTTATAAAGCTAGATTGGTTGCTCAAGGTTACAAGCAAGTGTATGGCATTGACTATGAGGAGACATTTGTACCAGTGGCTAAAATGACCACCGTTTGTACTCTTCTTTGTGTCGCTGCAGCCCGCAACTGGCCTTTATGGCAAATGGATGTCAAAAATGCTTTTCTTCATGGCGATTTGAAAGAGACTGTCTACTTAAAACCTCCTCTGGGATATGCTTGTCCTCCTCAGCGTGTTTGTAAGTTGCGAAAATCTCTTTATGGACTTAAGCAGGCTCCCAAGGTTTGGTTTGATAAATTCAGGGCAGCAATTCTTCAAGTTGGATTTCGTCAGAGTCATTCTAACAGTTCACTATATCTTAGATGGACACCGAAGGGTTACACATTCCTTTTGGTCTATGTTGATGATATGATTATCAGTGGCAATGATATTGCCGGCATTACGGATCTCAAGCACCATCTCATTCGCCACTTCAGAATGAAGGATCTTGGTCCTCTCACCTACTTTCTGGGGCTTGAGTTTTTACGTACCAAATCAGGCATTCGGGTCCATCGTCGTAAATATGCTATCGATTTGATTACCTTGGCAAGACTTGATGTTGCTCACACTTTTGATACGCCTATGGAACTAAACAGCAAACTTAGTACGGAGGATGGCCCTCCCCTGGATGACCCCTTTATTTTCCGCCGGATAGTTGGTAGTTTGCTCTACTTAATTAGGACTCGGCCTGATATTTCTCATGCAGTTCATACGATTAGCTAGTTTGTGAGCAATCGTCACAAACCCCACCTTACTGCTGCTTTGCTCATACTCCGCTATGTTAATGGCACTCTTACTCATGGTCTCTTCTACCCTTCTGGTACTTCTTTGCGATTATCAGCTTATACAAATGCTGACGAGGATGGTTGCCTTGATTCTCGGCGATCTACTACTGGCTAGTGTATGTTTCTTGGAGACTCTCTGATTTCGTGGAAGTGCATGAAGCAAACTACCATGTCTAAGTCTTCTACTGAGGCCGAATATCTGGCAATGTCGTCCGCGAGTGCTGAAATCATTTGGCTCCACCGTCTTCTTTGTGAATTCAGTGTGATTGTCGGTAGTTCTACACCTCTTCATGGGGACAATACCAGTGCTACCAGAATTGCTATCAATCCAGTCTTTCATGAACAGATGAAGCACATTGAGATTGATTGTCACTTCATCCGTCAGCATGTTGTCACTGAGAAGATAACCTTGCCTCATGTCTCTACTCATAACCAGTTGGCGGATATCTTCACCAAAGCACTTTCCAAACCGCGCCATCATGATCTCACTAGCAAATTGTTGTTTTTTGCATTACCACATCAATTTGAGGGGGAGTATAGAAGAGAGTGTGGCTTAGGCTCACTAGGCCTAGCCCATCAAGGGCTTGTGCACAGCTGTATACAAAATCCCACGTTTGGGATCATCTTAGATTATGTTGCTGATTTATTTCTTATTACTTGTATAGATCGGGAGATTGATTTATTCATTATTCTGATTGTACTGATTAGGATGTTTAGAGCCCTTGATTAGGGTATAATGAAATTATAAATAGACAAACGATCCTCCCATTGAGGTATCAGTTTCTCTCCAAACTCTCATCTCCTTCTTCCTTCCCTGATTACATATTGTATCATTAGGGTGCATTTGGCATCGTGCCATTCGGATTGTCCCTTGTTCCCACGAGATGAGATTGCGAAAATAGGTTTGGTAAGTGTGAATCACCGTTCTGAATTTTAATCTCGATGGAAGGAATCCCAAAATCTTAACCTGCCGGCATTAGACAGTTGGAATGAAATTACTTTATTTTTTTTTTAAGAAACAACTTGCTGGCACAGTTGCTTCCTACTTATCTCTTGCCTTCTAAAGAAGTCCATTCAAAGACTACAAATCCCCTCACTTATCCTAAAGGTATGTCCCTTCTCCACAGTCTCAAAGAAGGTGGCCCCACTTTGTAATTTCTAAAGGTGGGTCACATGGTCACAATCACAAAAAGTGGGCCCATATTACAATTCTTATAATGGTAGGACCACATTGTAAATCTTATGAATGTGGGCCCTATGTTCTAATTTCTAAAGTTGGGCATCACGTAATTTCTAAAGGTTAGTCCTGTATCCATGATCATAGAAAAAAGATGGCCCCACTTTGTAATTCCTAAAGGTGGGTCATATGGTCACAATCACAAAAGGTGGACCCACATTTTAAATACGATGAATGTGGGCTCACATTGTGAATCCTATGAATGTGGCCCTGTGTTCTAATTTCCAAAGGTGGTTACCACATTGTAATTTCTAAAGGTGGGTCCTGTGCTCACAATCACAAAAGGGGGCCCCACATTATAATTCCTATAAAGGTGGGTCCACATTGTAAATCCAATGAATGTGCCCCTATGTTCTAATTTCTAAAAGTGGGTCCTATGTCCATAATCACAAACATGGTTCAAAATAGCAGCCGTTAAGTCGGCTGTAGCGGTTGAGGCCGTTACGCTATTTTGAAAATAGCGGCACTATGGTCTAAAACCTAATAGAGCCAAGCAATTTTAATTTATAACACCGTTTTTCCTATTTCTTCTCCTCAAATAGTCTTTCCCATGGTTGTGTCTACCCTTATATGGTTTCAAATCACTAAGAAAACACAAGATTAGTTGCTACACAAGATTCAGAAAATTCTCAACTTAAAAAATTCACACCTCTACGCTACCACGTATGGCCGCAACTGCTACGTATTGCCTGCTGCGTAGCGATTTGGCCATTGGCCACTTGGCCCGCCGCAACCGCTATTTTTATCCTTGATCACAAAAAATGTGTCTCCACTTTGTAATTCCTAAAGGTGGGTCACATGGTCACAATCACAAAAGGTGGACCCAAATTGTAAATCCTATGAATGTGGGCCCCCTGTATTCTAATTTTTAGAGGTGTATGCCATGTTGGAATTTCTAAAGGTGGGACCCATGTTCTAATTTTTAAAGGTGATAGTTTTTAAAGGTGAGTGAGTATCACTTTGTAATTTCTACAAGTGGGTCCCATGTATGACAATGATAGAGTGTTGAAGACAATAAAGGTGTGTCCTACATTGTAAATCGTATGATTATCTTGCTTTTGTTCCTTGGAACAAAACTATTATATTGTTATTAAACAAGTTCTGTACAACATATTCTCAATAGAGTAGTTTAATATAATGTTGCCAACCAAGTTCTGCATAGTATAGACTCGGCACAACTCGATCTCAACACAACCAGATCTAAGCACAAAATTGGGAACAAGTGAACAACACAAGAAGGACGCCATATACGCCCTTAGAATCCAAACAGGAACTGATTCTAGCCATGATAATTTGTGTATTGTCCACAATTGAAATTCACATGGTTAGGAGGATTTATCATCTCCTTGGACTGCTATACACATGTAAACCATTGACTTGTGATTTTCTGTTTAGAAAATTCTATAGGAGGCTTAGGAATGAGAGAGGATACTTTGGTAGCAGGACATTCCTTCTACCATAGAATTAGCGTAAACAAAATAGAAAAAAAAAAAAAGAACTTGTTACAAGAATGAATATAGGAAATGCTATTAGGCCAAATGGCATTTCAATAGAGGCTTGAAAATGCTTGGAGATATTGGATGGGTTTGATTAACTAGGCTCTTCAATAAGATATTCAGGACAGAGAATGCTGGATGAATGAAGTATAAAGGTTGTAGTACCTACATAAAAGAACAAAGAAGATATAAAAAGTTAACAATTATCATGGGAATAAACTTGTGTGATTGTGTCGTGCTATGAAACTATGGGAGAGAGAAATGGAGCAAAGATAGATAAAAGATCAAGAGATTTGAAATCAGTTTGGTTTCATTTAGGGAGTTCAACTATAGAAGCTATCTTCTTGGACGGTTAATGGGAAAACACGGAGAGACAAGAAAAATCTCCATATGGTATTCATCAATCTAGAGAAAGTGTACGGCAAGGTGCCTAGAGATTTGAAATGGTGGGTTTCAAATAAAAAGTGTGTCTCGAGATGATGAAGATCTTATTTTTGGCTTTAGCTGAATGCTACATGGAGGAGTATGAACAGAGGAAGAAGAAGAAGAAGCTGCCATGAGCACAGCAGCCCCCTTCTTCCAGTTTGTCCAGACCTCTTGGGTCAAATCCAGGGATGCTTCCATTTTACACCAGCCATTTATCTATTTTCCTGTCTTTTGAGTTATTGTGAGGTCTATCTTAAGGATATTTCAGTCTTTTATTTATGTTATTTTTTGGCAACCAGGATTAGTTTTGGGGCTGGGTTTCAGTGGCTCAGATGTCAGTGTTAGGGCTGTATTTTGGCTAAGTCATTTAAGCAATGAAACCTAGAAAAGGGCAGGTCTTTTGGGAGATTCGACAGAAAAGGTGTCATTTGGCATTGCCGACTGCTGGAAGAAGAACGTGTTCTTCTCAGGTTTTCCTGCACAACTGCTGGACAGCAGTTGTTCTCTGCACTCCCTCTCATTCATCTTCTTGTTGTTTCTGCAATGTTTGGAGGTGTGGGATTTTCCTGCACAGCTGATGGACAGCAATTGTTCTCTGCACTCCCTCTTGTTCTTCTTCATCTTCTTGTTTCTTCAATGTTTGGAGGTGTGGGATTTACCGTTGGGCATTTGTAGTACCGTTGGACAGCAAGCTGCCTTCTGATTTCTGGGATTGTAACCCAGCTGAACCCAGTTTTCAGCTAATTCAGTTGTCTGCAGTAGGGGTGTAACGGTTTGGTTAACCACTCATTTCAGGAAAACTGTTAACCGAACCGTGTTTCATGTTTTTTGGCCTCTGAAAACCGTAACCGAACCGTGAAAAACTGTTAAAAACTGAACCGCGGTTAACGGTTCAGTTACGGTTAATTGTCACTTAAAAAAATTGTGAAAAATTATCCATTTACCAATCAAACTTATTGTGCAAAAAAAAAAAAAAAAAAAGTTGGAGAATGGCATAATATGTTATTGTAAAAAAAAAGAGTAAATTTCATTAAGGCCCTTAGTTTTTTTTTTTTCTTATTAGCGAAACGGTTTGGTTCACCGTGTGTTTTGGGAACACGGTTAACCGAACCGCAGTTAACGGTTTGGTTCGGTTGATAACCGTGAGTTGAGACAAAAACCATAACCGAACTGTGAAGCACGGTTTTCCAATTTCAATAACCGTAACCGTAATAGAACTGTGAAACATGTGGTTCGGTTCGGTTAGACAGTTTTTCGGTTTTCTTTTGCACCCCTAGTCTGCAGGTTGTCACTGCAACCAGCAGTGCACCAGTTGGTATCACAGTGAATTCATGTCCATGCATGTTGCTGAGGTGGTGAGTGGTGACTGTGACGCGACGTCTGGCCTCGTTTTGTGAAGAAGATAGAAAAGTGAACTGTGTCGGTGCTGCACTTATTTGAACGGAGAGATAGCTCTCGATTCGCTGATTTGAGCAACAAGAAGGGAGAGGATCCAGACTCGTGATACACAGAAATTCATCGTTTCAGAGGGTTTAGTCTCGAGTTTCTGTTTTGGAGGAGTAGAAGGCTTCAGTTTTCTTTGATCTGCAGAAAGAGAAAAGGGGCTTTAGCAGGCGTGCGTTGCAGAGATCTTCTTGGCCCAGATCTGTCACTCTTTGCAGAACGGGAAGTGAAGCAGGTGAGGTTCACCATGAGAGAGGTCTGATACTGAGTGATATCAGGTGGGCTAGTGCTCATCCATCGGACACAAAAAAGAGAAGTGAGAAGCGAGCTCCTTCCCTTTTCTAAAGTGTGAAAGAGTAAAGTCCCTATTTCATCCTTTTTCTCTTGGAATGCAGAAAAAAAAAAAAAAAAGTGTGCCGGAGTTTCGATGCTACTGGAGAAGACCTCCATTGTTACTGATTCTGTTGCAAGAAGGGAGGCTGGGATTTGTCACTGCCAATTGCTAGATCTGACCACTGTTGTTTGCTTGCCGCGGTAGCAGCAGCGGAGGAGAAGGCCAGAGTTGAAGCCACTCTCGGAAGTGACTGACTGTAGTAGTTCCGTCATCAACGACATATCGAAACCAGTTTGCAAGGAAAGAGAAAGGAAACTGAAAAGAAGGTTGTCCATCTTGGAAGAGGCACTCTACAGAGTGCATGTTGCTGCCTTCTTCTCAAGAGAGATTTGGGCCTGGATTGGGACTAGGAAAGGCATAGGTCAGACTTGGGTTAGTGGAACCGTCCAGAAGCCAAGCTGACACACATCAGCACTAGAAGCTCAGGCAGCCAACAGGAGTGTTGGCCAGATTTGACTAATCTAGCGTAGAACTTTTTTATGTGATTTTGGTGTCATACAAGCTTGGATTTCATATCAGTTTTCACTTGTGTGCTCGCGGCGTTAAAATCTGTATAGCAGGCCGGTCCAGTTTTTATTATCGTGTCTTTCCTTTGCATTCATAGTCAATATGAGACACATGGAGTTTGGGTAAATCCGTTCAAATATGGGGATCAACATTATGAAAAAGAATTCTACTTTGAGCAGTTTTTTTATTTAAAGAAAAAGAAATTAATTGCTGATGAATATACCAATCGATTTCAAGAATTGCATACATTGGATGAGAACCCAATGTGTGATTTGCGAGGGAAAAAACTCAGACTTGGACCCGACTTGCTCAGTGCCGAGTCCGAGTCGAGTTGGGTGAGTTGTATGGGAATCGGCCTAGTCGGGCCAAGTCCCAATTTAAAATAAAAATAGCCGGATGAGTCTGATGGTCGAGTCTCATGAGATTCAGCCCAGTCACATGGTCGAGTCTCATAGTTCGAGTTCGACCCAACTCGTACAGGGCCAAATCCAAGTTGACTTGGCCGAGTCAACTCGGACTAGGCCGAGTTTTTAATCCATGGTGATTTACCTCATTATATCAAAGGTTTGAGAGAGGACATTAGAAAGGATGACCCTTCCAAGCCATTCATGAAGCATACCAATATGCTTTCTGTGTTGAGCACATACTTACATGGTCTTACACAAGGCTACTTAAGTCTCAAGATGGAAAATGTCAGCAAAAAGAGTCAAAAGAAGAAATTATAGAAGCCACTGATGATGAGAATGTTGAAGAGGATCTTCTCGATTCACCTCTTATATCTGATGACTATGTAGAAGATGATTGTCAAGAAGTGAATTCAGAATTTCAGATTTTTTACAAATGCCAAGATGAGAAAGCAGTTGTTGCCGAAAATCATGTTGCTCCAGAACTGTAAGTCGCGCTAGGACATGTGCCCGAGCATGAATGCAAACAGCCAGTTATGACTCTTGAAGCTCTTCTTAAGTTTGAATATGTTGATCCATTTGGGAAAGCAGTACAACAGCAAAAAGAAGCATCTATGTGAGTTTGGGAAGTTGCAAAATGAGTTGAAAATGCGCCCCGTTCATCAGAAAATAAATCAATTGTTCCACTGCTTTCCCTAGAAGATTTATTTGTTGAAGTACCTCATATTGACTTCATCTTTGGGGATGAACGACGGATAGACAAAGTTTGCGGTATTGTAATCCCAATCCCACATTTGAAACATCAATTCTCTCGATTGAACACCCAATCAAAATTTGGCAATCAAAGGAAGCAATTTTTAAAGCCGACTTGGAGGAGGAAAATATTGTGTCAAGCTTTAAGGCCATACACAGGGAATGAAGATAAGAAAATCAGAAGTTCGTACGATGAATTTTCAACCCCAAAAGACACTTGCAAAACTTGAGGTCTAGTTCTTCCAAAAGAGGAGACTGATGCAACTCATAGTTCGTCATTTGGCTGTATTGGGGCCTGGCCCATTATTGGGTCTTTTACCTCTTTTGATTTTCATCTTCATTTATATTATGTAGCCCATTTGTTGAGGGCATTTTGGACTTTTCTTTTCTTTTCCTTTTAGTTTTATGGCTTTTTGTGAAACCTATTTAAGGAATGAGAAAGGGGAGAAGATGTGCTTTTGGATATTTGAAGAAAAAAAAACCAGTAAACCTGTAAACAGGTTGTGTTTGTTGCAACAGATTTGCGTTGGGCAATCTGGTTTGCACCACAAGAGGTTATATTGACATAATTAAAGACATGTACGAGGGAGTGATAACTAGTATGAGAACTGTCTAGGAAAAGACAAGTGAGTTTCTAGTGAACATAGGTTTGCATTAGGGTTCAACTTTAAGCCCTTGTCCCTTTGTTCTGTTTATGGACGAGTTAACTACTCATATTCAAGAGGAAGTACCTTGGTGTATGTTATTTGCAAATGATGTTAGTATATCTGGATGAATCGAGAGATGATGTGAATGCGAAACTTGAGGGATGGCTGGATGCTTTAGAATCTAAGGGTTTAAAATAAGTTAAACAAAGAAGGAATATATGATTTGCAACTTCAATGGGAATGTAATTCTTGTGAGAATAGAAGCTTAAGAGATACCATGAAGAGATTATTTCCTATATCCTAGCTTTATAATGAGTAAAAATGGAGAGATTGAGGATGATGTCAAACACTGTATAAGAACTGGATGGTTGAAGTTGAGACTTTTGCTCAGAGTGCTTTGTGATCAGCATGTGCTAACATTATTGAAGGAACAATTACAAGACAATGATTAGACCAGCTATGACCTATGGATTAGAATGTGGGCCAATCAAGAAACTTCACCTGCACAAAATAAGTGGAGTATGGAGATGAGAATATTGGGATGGATGTGTGGTAAAACTAGGATAGATAGAATTAGAAATGAGCGCATTTTGGAACATTAGAGGTAGGGTTAATAGGTGATAGACTAAGGCTCATTTGAGGTGGTTTGGACATGTCCAATGCAAGTTGGCTCCAGTGAGAAAAGGGTTTTCTATGTAGGCTGATGGCCCCTTAAGGAAAAGGAGCAAGCCAGAGAGGACATGGATGGAAGTAGTGAGGCTATATGTAAATAAGTGCAACCCATCTGAGGATTTGGCTCAGGATAGGCTGGAATGGCAAAACAGAATTCATACAGCTAGTTGGGACAAGGCTTTGATGATAATGATGTAATGATTTGATGTTCAGCTATAACTGCTACAGTTGAAGTTTGGATTGTTCTCTTTAAAATGTAATGAATGTGACTACAATGTAACTTGATAACAATGTTTTTTCTTCTTTTCTTATACCAGTTGCATGCTTTATCTGCAATGATGTTGGTTGCATTCTTTTTCTGCAGTTATGTCGGGTTCCCAATTCATCTTGAAGTAGGCTGGAATGCTCTTTATATTTTTTGGTTTGTTGCTACATGTTGTTGAATTTTGCCATTGGTAGAAAAGAAATTTTATAGTCTGCAATATGGTTCTTCTTGAGCCCAATTTAAATCAATTTGGATTTGAAATATTGCTTGAAGTTTTCTTAAGGAGCTGAGTCGGAGTTCTGATAGTTAATGTTGGAGATCATTTTGGGCACAGTCAAATTGGTCCAGGCTGATAAAAGCTTTGCCAGGCCCATTCCTTATTTTCCTCAATAGACAATAGTCAGCATTTGATATTTTCGTGTATCTGCAAGACTGCAGCTGACTTATAATATTGTTTTCTGATAGATGATTAACTATTCTAGATGTTTCCCTGTTACTCTTTTTTTTTTTTTTTTTTAATGGCGATGTATCCCTGTTACTCAACATGTTTGTGTCATATTCCATTAGTGAAACTCAAAAGACCTAAGTTAATCTTAGTATGACTATAACCTATGGTATCTCAGTACTAGAATGATATTGAAGCTATAGAATAGATGGACAGTTAATGTAGGCTTGCTAGGTAAAGGTGCTAAAGGTTTTCTTGACTGCCCTCTTTTCCTCTTTTCATAGATGGGTATCAAAGGATGGCCTTGGAGCTGTTGGACGCCTTTTCATTGGTCTGGCAATCATCAGTGATGCCCTAGAGCAAGAAAAGTTGTGATGCGCATGTCATCTAGCTGAGAAACATTGCTATCTTTTCCAGGTGGACGCTTTGGAAATCTATTCGATGATGACCCCAAGCAATGGCGTCTGTATGCAGACTTCATTGGCAGTGCAGGGAGGTCAGAATTGCATCTCCTAGAAATGAATGAAGTTTAAAAATTGACTTGGAAATATTAAAGAACATTCACTGTTGAACCATATTATGCAGTATTTTCGAGCTAAGTACACCAGCATACCCAGCATATTTTCTCCCTCTCGCATCCTTGGGGAATTTTGCCAAGGTACTTGCATTTTCATTGAACTCATACCCATTAGTGAATAGCCTAACTCCTTACAAAATTTTACTGTCTTTTGTTCATATCCAATGATATTGTTGTGATCCATGTTTTTGGATTTGTTCAACCATTGCTTCTCTGGAAATCTCTTAAGATTCCGGAGTAAAGTTTCTCTTACAGGTTTTTTGAAAATGGTTTATTGGCCTTCAATATTAATTTCATCATCATCAGAGCCTCGTCCCATCAATATAGAGTTGGCTTAAAGACTTTAACTCCTAAACACTATATCTGTATGTGAATAGAACTTTGGCAATATTTTGTTACTGCTGATTGCTGATCTGACAGAGCATCCTTTATCCAGGCTTGGGACATGTAATGATGAAGCATACATGAAGGGGAAAAGGGTGATCTACATTAGGGCATGATTCTGCAGTGCCGTGAAAACTGGTTCTGCAGACAATGCAGAAAACCAACCCTCCCCCCTCCCACTGGAAACAGTTTTCTGCGGAATCAGGGAAAAGTTGGTTCATTTTCCTGCTTTTGTTCATGGAAAGACAGCTGCACCAAACATGGAACTTTGAGTTATGCAGAAAACATTTCCACTTTCCATGATTTTTCCATGGAAAAATCACTACACAAGCGTGCTCTTAATAACATTAATCTCTCTCTCATTATATATATGTATATATATATGTGTGTGTGTGTGTGTGCGTGCGTGTGCGTGTGTGTGTGTATGTATATATAAAACTATGCATTTTCAGCCACTCATTTTATGCCGCTCTTTGGGAGACTTCTTGTTGTACTAAGTGTGAGAACCATGATGGCCATCAAACTGAAAGGCTGAGATCAGGTTACACCTGGTCCTTCTGTGATGCATTTCAGTTAAACCTTATTATTAAAAGATGTCATTAATTTATAGAAAAAAAACTTAAATATGTAACAAATAAATCAGAATAAGTAATATAAGGTATATAGAGAAGTAAAGAAATCATAATCGAACACCTTTTTCTTTTTTCTTAATTTCTTTCAATTTGAATTAAGTTACAAAAAATTGCACTTCAAATATTAATGCTTGTTACTAATAATATTCTACAGTTTCTTTTTTTTTTTTCATGTAACTTCTTTTCTGTGTGTATGCATGTGTCTATGTCTATCAATTATCACTTTCAATCAAAGTTTAAAAAATCGGCTGAGTCCGAGTTGACTTGGACTCGGCACATACCGAGTCTGGTCCTATGGGAGTCGGACTCAAATAATGTGACTCGGCCAAGTCTTATGGACTTGGCCCTCCAACCATTTTATTTGAAATAGGGACTCGGCCGAGTCTCATGCAACTTGGCCGAGTCGGGCCCTGAGTCCGATTTTTGAAACCTTGCTTGCAATCAGTCAGGCAGCTTCAAAAGAAGCTGGTCTGTATGCATGGTCCAAATGTTGAACTGTGCAAGTCACATTGTGCACGTAGGTATTACAATTTTAGTCCTACCAACCTGCAGAAGGTGGTGGTCCTGACTCTCGAGCCCTGATTTAAATCGTCTCAACAGGCTGGTCTGGCCACTATGGTTATATTTGGTGTTCAAACATTGTTTATATTATCAAACCCTTGAAATCTGTTTCTTTTGATTCCTTTAGATTTACGATTGTCCAAGCAATGAAGCTGAACCTGCTATCTTTCTATGCATTCTTTGTACCACTCATAAACACATTTTTAATGGGGTAAATTTGTTCTATAGTCCCTGCATTTTGGCCTAATCATCCAGAAGTGCCTGTAGTATAGGGAGTTATTTTTAGTCCCTCTTTTACAATTTGTTTAAACGATTAGTCGTTTTTGTCAATCAATTTAAAAATGACGTAATGCCCCTCCATTTTATCTTCTACACAGGCATAATGAATTCCAAATATTTATTCAAATGGTGTTTGTCTGCCTCTTTTTCCTTAAACTCTGTGAGAATGAACAAAAAGTATATGATGCCTGTGATCGGACCTACTTCCCTCAGTTCTAGGGCAAATGAAAAAAGCTAGAACTTTTCAGGAAAAATTAGATTTGTGGAGTGAATCATGTCTATCTTCTACATTGCTGGTAGGGTGGCAATAGGTACCCATTTACCCAGGCCTACTATAGAAATAGGGTTTGGTTACTAATTTTTTAGGCTATTTAACTTTTGGGACCTATTGAACTGGACATGAGTATGTCTGGGTTGATGATTGGGTTGAAGTAGTTCCACACCTGTGGACCGTACGTAGACCTGATCTATAAGAACAGGGCTGGGTACTTATTTTGGTCTATTAGTTTTTGGGTTTATGTTTAGGTCCATTGACTTGGACC
The DNA here is from genome assembly GCA_028538565.1 of Umbellularia californica. Taxonomy (NCBI): domain Eukaryota; kingdom Viridiplantae; phylum Streptophyta; class Magnoliopsida; order Laurales; family Lauraceae; genus Umbellularia; species Umbellularia californica. The sequence continues at coordinate 47,822,342 of JAPQWN010000007.1, forward strand.
ATTAATATTCCGGTCTGGTTCTTGGTCCATGTAGTTTTAAACCTGTGGACTCAAACAAGGACTTTACTTTAAAAATCAGGTTTTGTGCACTCATGTTGTACCCATTTAGTGATTAGCTATGGGTCTGGATCAACTGAGTGGGACTAAAAAATATTCAAGTCTAGGTTTGGATCTGTATAGTACCAGACTTGTGGTCCTGGACCTGTGACACAGTCCTGATTTGACACAATCGGATTATTGAGAGGCCCAATCGGTATACATATAACAACCAATGACCAGAAAATTTCCATCCAACAATATGACGTGCAGGATAATAATAGAATATTCAGAAATTAAAATGAAGAAAGGAATGAAGAAAATAACCCAAACACACCTTAAAAGAGTCTTTCTCAATCTCTATACATCATATGAGACTATGAAAGAGGGATAAAAAAAAAAGGCATAACAGAGTGCTTTATTCCTGAAAATAATAAACTGCTTAACATGAGCTGCCTATACAGTCGACCACTGTTGTGTTTCGATAGCACTAAAAACAACAACCGAAAACCCTGACAATCCTACTATAGTTGAATCCTAATACAAATAGAAATCTCAGTCAATGTTTCTAAATCAATTTCTATGAAAACTTAAAGAAATTAATCAAAATGAGCAATTTTCCGAAACTAGAGTTGTCCCAGATGGCTTGCAGGAGATCTGGGGTGGGGCCCACATGGCTTACCTTTTGATCAAAAAATCCATGCAAATTTGAAGCATTCTCTTGGGCGACCCTAGAGGTGGCTTTTTTTCATAGATTGGGCCAGTTTCGACCTATTTATCTCATGTCCAAAAATCTAGCACGTGAGGTCCTGTTCATGTATTCATTTTTCCTGAATGTTGCATATAGCTCCCTGCTCTTTATTGTCTTCTTCAAAACAGTCCATGAAATTCACTGTTATATAATAACAGCCCTGCAAATTTGTTTTCTTCAATATTTGGGACTGTTTGAAGTCCAATTCTTCACCAAGTCTTGTTTGTAAGATACCATGTACCAACCCAAAAGCTTAAGCTGATAGGTGGAAGGTCTAAACAGGTATATGAAGTCGCATCAAATCCATTACTTAGGTGATGTGTGATGTGGGACTTTTCCAACACTCCCTCTCACGTGCAAGCCCAATAGATTTCATGGATGGGCCTCCCGCGTGAACTACACAAGAATGACAGGAACCCGCTCTGATGCCATGTAAGATATCATGTACCAACCCAAAAGCTTAAGGTGATAGGTGGAAGGCCCAAACAGGTATATGAAGCCTTGTCAAGGGTATTACTTAGGCGACATGGGATGCTCCAATTGCCGCAAGTAAGCTTTGGCAACTTCTTGTAAAGTCCTGACCAAATGCTGACAAACCCTAACAACAATCATTTCGCCAAACACACCAAACTCCAAGTGTAAATAAACCTGAGTCTAAATTAACCCATTTCCATTAACTATCCTTTTCATACAAAGCTAACCCCTAGTCATCAACAAAACAACTAATACCCCTTTACATATAGATTAAGAAGAACCATTCAAATTTCAAAGAAACCGAAGTGGAAAAATCATTGCAATGATAAAGGAGCACGACTTGATTTTACAATTTTTTTTTTCAATTGGTTGAGGGAAAGAAGAAAATGAGAAAGTGAGAGAAATGGAGAGAGTTTCATACATTTAAGTGTGCACACTAGTAAACTATAATTGGAAATGCAGTCAGTAAATGGACAGAACGCGATGGGGGGTGATGCAAGAGTAGGATGTCATTAGAAGAGGTGAGAAAGAGGGATTAGTGTATGGGTATTCTTTTGTTCACAAGCGGTATGCAAATATGGTCAAAACCATTTTAACTGTGGTTATTGTTGATATAATATATAATCAAGGAAGAAGAAGGAGACAAGAGCTTGGAGAGAAAAACAGATACTCCACAAGGAGGATCGTCAGTTCTTTTATATTATCATTATACCCTAATCAAGGGCTCTAAACATGCTAATTAATACAATCAGAAAAAGAATGAATCAATCTCCTAATCTATGTAAGGAAGTAGTACAGAGAAATTAGCAACAAAATCTACTCATTGAATCCCACACGTGGGATTTTATATACAACTATGTGGGCTGGGCCTAAGTGGGCCTAAGCCACACTATCTTCTACACTCCCCCTCAAATTGATGTGGTAATGCAGAAAACATCAATTTGTTAATGAGATCCTGATGGCGCGGTTTGGGAAGTGCTTTGGTGAAGATATCTGCCAACTAGTCATGAGTAGAGACATGAGGCAGAGTTATCGTCTCAGTAACAACATGCCGACGGATGAAGTGGCAATCAATCTCAATATGCTTTGTTCTTTCATGAAAGACCGGATTGTTTGCAATTCGGGTAGCACTGGTGTTGTCCCCATGAAGAGGTGTAGAGCTACCAACAGTGACACTGAACTCACAGAGAAGACGGCGTAGCCAGATGATTTCAGCACTCGCAGATGACATGGCCCGATATTCTACCTCAACAGAAGATTTCGAAACTATGGTTTGCTTCTTGCACTTCCATGAAATCAAAGATTCCCCAAGAAACATACACCAACCTGTGGTAAAGCGCCAAGAATCAGGGCAACCAGCCCAGTCAACATCCGTATGAGCAGATAAGTGCAGATAAGCGCCCGAAGAGTAGAAGAGACCATGATTACCCTTGCCTTTGGCATAGCGGGGTATACGCAAGGCAGCAGCAAGGTGAGGTTTGTGAGGATTGCTCACAAACTGGCTAACCGTATGAACGGCATGAGAAATTTCCGGCCTAGTCATAGTTAAGTAGAGCAAACTACCAACTATCCGCCGAAAAACAGAGGGATCATCCAGAGGAGGGCCATCATTTGTACTAATCTTACTGTTCAACTCCATAGGTGTATCAAAAGTGTGAGCATCATCAAGGCGTGCCGAAGTGATCAAATCTGTAGCATATTTCCTCTGATGAACTCGAATGCCAGATTTGCTACGCAAGAACTCCAGCCTTAGAAAGTAAGTGAGAGGACCAAGATCCTTCATTCTGAAGTGGCGAGTGAGATGATGTTTGGGAGCCGTAATGCTGGCACTATCATTGCCACTGATAATCATATCATCAACATAAACTAAAAGGAAGTTGTCCATTTAAGAAATAGTGAGCTATCCGAATGGCTCTGACGAAATCCAGCTTGGAGAATTGCAGTTCGGAATTTATCAAACCAAGCCCTGGGAGCCTGCTTAAGTCCATATAAAGATTTCCGCAACTTACAAACATTTTTAGGAGGACAGGCATATCCTGGAGGGGGCTTTAAGTAAACAGTCTCTTGTAAATCCCCATGAAGAAATGCATTTTTGACATGCATTTGCCAAAGAGGCTAGTTGCGGATTGCAGCGACACAGAGAAGAGTACGAACGGTGGTCATTTTAGCCACTGGTGCAGATGTCTCCTCATAGTCGATTCCATACTCCTGTTTATAACCCTGTGCAACCAATCGAGCTTTGTAGCGATCAAAACTCCCATCAAAGCGGACTTTTATGGAGTAGATCCATTTACAGCTAATCACAGAGGCTCCTTTAGGAGCCGGTACCAAGTCCCATGTCTGATTTGCTTCAAGAGCGAGCAGTTCTTCATTCATACATTCTGCCAGTAAGCAATCTTCGAGGCCTGTGAATATGAGGTGGGTATAGGAGCACTATCTAAGGATGAAAAGAGAGTAGGAAAGCTATAGCGGTTAGGGGCAATCGAAAGACGATTAGATCGTCGCAGAGAAAGGATATTATCAGAAGAAGTATGGTTACCTATAGGAGCAGTAGGCGGCACTGAGAGATGATCAAGAAAGGGAGGCACCATAGGAGGTGTAAAGAAATAGTCCAACAGGTCAGCTCGACCTATTGGGTCAGCAACCCATGTATTGGGTTAGCCCATGCATGAGTTATCAATAGATTAGATAGATATTAATTTCCTTAGTTAAGCCTGTAATCATGTAATCAGATCTCTAATGAGATCCACTAATCTAGGCTACAGTGTATAAATGTATCCTTCGACCATTCAATCAATACAAAAAATCTCTTGCAACTTCTCTCTCTCTCTCTTGTATGCTTCGTATTCTTCTGTAATACTTCTGGCTTGGTTCAAGCAACTTTCACATGGTATCAGAGCTCTGTCCATCTGATCGTTTGTCCATTCAAGTTTGAGAGAAGTTTTGAAACAGCGCTGTTCGTCTGATCAAGCACTGGAACATACTGTGATCAAAGGTGGCCCACCTGTTGATCATCCTGCATCAGAAAAATCTTCACATCTTGGTTGTCCATCTTCCCTGGGAATTCTGCACATTTTTTCCAGATTTTTTGATCATCTGGGGTAGGCAATTCTCCCTGATTTGTACTTATCTAATTTGAGCAAATAGTTTTCATCTAGACCGTTCAAAATTCTGTTTTCACAAGCTTTCATCAAAATTCCACCTAGACGAGTTTCGGAATTTTGAGGCAAAGATCACTATGTGATCTGATCATCCAGTGGGGCCCACAGATCAAATCTGTGCTCAAAATCATGCTCGCCTGGACCTATTTTTGGAATTTTCTGGATTTGTTTGGATCTATTTGCTCTCTGGCTGTGATCATCCTTCTGATCATTTAGTGGGGCCCATAGCACTCATTTGTGCTCCGATTCAAGTCACCTGGACCTTATTGGATTTTTTTCATATCTGGTTAGTTGTTGTGGCTGGAATTCACATCTGAGTTGGCTTCTGGGGCTGGATTTCTCTTACATTCAGTCTGTGAGCAATTAGTTTTGTTCCTTCACTTCTCTTATCACTATAATGTTTTGATTTCCCCAATCAAACAACCCATGAGCAATGGTGGAAGGAGAAAATTATTTTTCTTAAGGGGCCACACAGTGTAAACTTTTATTTTAGGGCCTATTATGCAAAAACAAGAACAAGCCAAAGAAATCCACAACATTGAAAAATGTTGTAAGCTTTTTTTTCCTTTCCACCAAGGCACAATACAAGGGTATGTAGTGGATCCCCATAGTCATATAGGTCTTGTATCATTATCTTGTCTTAAATTGTTGAACCTATCGAAGTTTATGGACTAAATCAATTGTGTTTCAAGGAATTTAGTGTCATTCTAAGCTTCTTTTTTTTTTTTTTTTTTTTTTTTTGTATTTAAAATCCTGGCCTATGAGCAGTTTAGGTAGTTCTTATCATTGATATTTGCTCTCTTTGTGCCTTTTCTTCTATCCATGATGAATCCTTCTGATTCCATGTTGTACTGTAATTGCAGCCAGTCTCAAGTAGGCCCAATATAGTATATGCCACAAAGAATCACATAGTAACCTGTACTATATTACTTTAAGAGCACATTTACCTACTTGGTATCAAATTCCTGGGAACTCATGGTGAAGGAAATTTTATAGGAGTCCTAATGAGGTGAGAAGTAAAAGGGCTAAGTTGTAGATTTAGATGAGACCACCGCTTCTCTAGGATTTAATTTAGGGAATTTTACCAAAAAAGTGTCCTTAAATGTGTATTCTCCACTTTTAGACACAAATACACAAAATTGCCCATACTAGTGTTTGTACGCCACTTTTGGACGATTTTACCCATTCTCTTGCGAACGACATCGTCATCCTACCCTCACCTCTCCCGCGTTTTCTCCATTTCTCCCTCTCCCTGCGTTCTCCCTCTCTGCATGATTTTTTTTTTTCTCTTTTCCTCCATACGCTCTTCCTCTCTGGATGCCTGTTTCTCTCCGTCTCCCTATGCCTTCACTCTGCATGCCTGTTTCTCTCCTTCTCCCTCTTCCTACGCTCTGCCCCTCTGGAAGCCCTTTTCTCCCTTTCTCCCCCCTGCTCTCTCCCTCTCTGCATGTTCACGTCCGATCCCTGCTCTCTCCTCCCCCCTCGCTCTGCACGAACATCTTGTTGCCCTGCGTTCTCTTTCCTTTTTCCCCTCAGGTTTCGCCGAATTAAACCTTTTTATCCGGATCGTCTCATAGCAGCAGCCAGCGATGGTCTTTCGTCGCTGGAGTTGCCGGAGTTGATGTAGAGAATCTGTTTTATGAAAGAGGGCTTCTCTAGCCAGAAAGGTGAGAACTTGCATAAGTAACCATTTTCTTTTTTTTTTTTGGCAAGTGCACGGCAGTGCCCTTCCTTCTTTTCCTTCTGAATTTTTCTATTTAGATTGCCAAAGTTATCCTGTTTGTATACTATGGATTTCTAAAAAAGGGTTGATGACCATTTGAAATACCAGAACATGAGCTTCAGCTATGCTTCGGTTCTCTACCCTGTAGTTGTTATTTACTATCTATTTTGTTGTTTTGATTTATTTAATTGGATATGGGACTTGATTCCATCATGTTGACAGTTTTCAGTTAGTCACCGATTTTCCCATGTTCTTTTTCGTTAATACGATCGCATAGGAATTGTAACGCACCCCTTCCTTTATGTGCGATATTAAAATTTTCCAAATATCGATTGTAACTTTTTCTACTAAATTATGTGATAGCAATTTGCATTGCAGTCCTATTCATTATTCTGAATATGATAAGGATATTGCTACCATTTGAAACCGATTTTTTGTACTTGTTTTTTTTTTTTTTTTTTTTTTGTTTTGCTCTTTCTTGGAAACAGATTGTGTATGAGAAAGAATTACTTTGTTCTGATGGAATGTTTAAGATAGGAAGTTTAGTTTGCATATTTTATTTAAGCTGTTAAAATGACAGTCTATTCATACAATCTCTATGAGATTGAGTGACTTATGATTTTACTTACTTGACATGGGCAGCAGGGACCATAACAAACGGCATTCCAATGGGTTATAGATTTTAGTCGATAAGGTTAAGATTGATTTTAGATACTCGAACAAAATGCTGTAGTCCAAGTCCTGTGACTCAATATAGCTTGGATAGAAAGACTTCGAATGTGTAGATTTCTATCTTAATGAATGAAAAGGGGAAAGAAGCTAATAGTTTTATGGACCGATCGAGCTTTAGAGATTAGATAGCCGAATCGGCAATCTTTAATTTAGGGAATTTTACCAAAAAAGTGTCCTAAAATGTGTATTCTCCACTTTTAGACACAAATACACAAAATTGCCCATACTAGTGTTTGTACGCCACTTTTGGACGATTTTACCCATTCTCTTGCGAACGACATTGTCATCCTACCCTCACCTCTCCCGCCTTTTCTCCATTTCTCCCTCTCCTTGCGTTCTCCCTCTCTGCATGATTTTTTTTTTGCCTAATACCAAATTATACAATACTTTAGGTCAAACGTCTGACTTTAGTTCATTCTCTTTTGCCCACCTTAATCCCCATCGTCATTAAGGCAATTTTATACCCAAAAATTAATCACTCTGGTCATCTACAACATTTACACGGAATGTTCCAATTTAATCTCTTGTACATTATGGATTGTAGAACCTTATAGAAAATGAACTACTCATGTTAGAATTTCATGTGAGATTCCAATGTTTTGGACTAACATGCGATCTAGAGAAATACCATAAGAGTACAGATTCATATGAAGTTTAATACTTGATTGATGATCCAGTTGTCCTTTGAATGATGTTGGAAAAAACAACTTGGTGAACTTTGTCAGTCTTTCCCATTGTTTATGCATCTCATTATATAGCCCTTATCGTTTGCTCGAAGGGTGCAAAAAACTTGGTGAATAAACTACAAACTGCCGAAACGATACTGTTATCAAATAATTTGTCATAAATCAAAATTGAGTTAAACGCTCCTTGTTCTCATATTTTCAGCGTCTCAAAATTTATGGTAACGATATCGTTATCAAATTGCGAATTCTTTCTTCTTGAGACCCCCACAAATGTGAGTCCTTCACATTGGGAGTGCATCTCAATATACACCGAAATACAAATTTCTGAATAGACACCAAATCATAACATATTTGTCAAAGTTTCGCGATAACGACATCGTTGTACTGATTTTCACATCCCTTTTTTTTCATAAGCAACAAATTGGCAATAAGTATGTAATGAGATGCATAAAAGATGTGAAACACTTACGGGAACCTCAAATGGTATTTTTTCAACATATATCTTATGTTTACTGTTTCATTAACGTTACTTATAAATTGTAAGATGATGTATGATCGGTGCCCAAAAATTCCAGTGACCATGCATAAAAAACAAATGGTGTCCCCACATTCTACATCGTCCACTGACCCGTAACAGCATATTTTAAAGGATGCCTAATGCGTTAATTAATTACAACAGTTGCATAAAGTTGTTGGGGAAAACCATGCAAATCAAATAGGAAAACATGTCAGGGGAGAGCAACAGATATTCAAGTCCAACGACGAATAACGGTGACTAACAGTGTGCTATGGAAGGACATGGGCCGTTTGATAACTCTAATTTGATTTTATGCGCTCGTTGGCTTCCTCTCACCATCAAACGGAGGTGGATTTATGACAAATATGCTCCTCTCCAGTGCCATAATGGGCTTGTTTGCTGGTTAGGGATCTGCCCGTATGTACAGGGTGTTCAGTGGAACAGAGTGGAGGAAAGTAACAGGAAAAACCGCATTCATGTTCCCTGCTTCTGTGGTTGCCATCTTCATTGTCTTTAATGCTCTCATCTAGGGAGACAAGTCATCAGGTGCAGTGCCATTTGGAACTATGTTTGTCCTGATTTTCATTTGGATTGGGATGAAAGTCACACTAGTGATTGTGGGTAGCTTTGTTGGGTTCAAGATGCAGGCCATCGAGGAAGCTGTCAAGACGAACAACGTCCCAAGGCAGGATTGGCCAATGGAAGGATTCCTTTAGCAGGTCCTTTTTTCCAATAAAAGCATCTTCAGTTTTGAATATTAAAGTCTTTTGGTTCTGTTACAGAAATTGTTATAATTCGTAATGCAGGATCTTAGAAGTCTTTTTTCTGTTTTTTTATAGTTTTTTGTCATGTTATGAGTGACATTTGATAGAACTTAGATTAGGAGAAGAACTTTGGAAAAACTGGATGCCTTTCAAGGTCGATCCTTCCTCCTCTTTTATAATCTCATTTAGCCTTAATCTAGGCAATTCAAAAACTAATACAATCTATGTATGGAAAAGGGGATCAGTTTACAATGATTTGATTCTATCCTAAAGTATCCCACGTGGTGGGTTGGGTTGTACATTGAATGGGCCTGATGGGCTTTGGGCCAACTGGTGTTAACACCCCCCCTCAAATTGATGATGGTCAAACAACAACAATTTGCGAATCAAGAACTCATGACGTGGCCGAGGCAATCCTTTGGTGAAGATGTCTGCTAGTTGAAGTTCACTGGAGACATGTGGAAGACTAATGACCTTGCGATCATATTCATCTCGAATGAAATGACAATCCACCTCGATATGTTTTGTACGTTCATGAAAAACTGGATTCTCCGTGATACGGATGGAGCTAGTATTGTCCGCATGAAGTGGGGTAGCGGAGACCTGAGGAAACCCAAGATCTGCAAGTAAGCCACGAAGCCAAAGGATCTCGGAACAGGCAGAGGACATGGCACGGTATTCAGATTCAGTGGAAGATCTAGAGACCCTTTCTTGCTTTTTGCATTTCCAAGAGATGAGCGATTCACCCAAATACATACACCATCCTGTAGTGGACCGGCGAGAATCCGGGCATCCGGCCCAGTCGGCATCAGAATAAGCATTTAGTGTAAGTGGTGTGCCAACTGGAAAGACCAAGCCTCGTGTCGGAGAACCAAGAACGTACCGAATGATCCTTTTGACAGCAACGAGATGGTGATGCCGCGGTGCTGTCATGAATTGACTAACCACATTCACAGCATATGAGATGTCGGGCCGAGTGATGGTCAAGTAGACCAGGCTCCCAACTAAGCGTCTGTAGGAGGTGGGGTCGGATAGGAGGTCCCCATCATCTTTCCGGATTTTCACATTAACTTCTAATGGAGTGTCCACAGGTGTTGCATCCTTTTGGCCAGCAAGATCAATGAGATCAGTAGCATATTTATGTTGATGTAAAAACAGGCCCTTCCTAGACTGTTGTACCTCAAGACCCAAGAAATAGGTTAATGGACCCAGGTCTTTCATATGGAATGCTGCTTGAAGGGAGGATTGAAGACTATGAATCATGTTACTGTGAGTGCCTGTGATGATGATATCATCTACATAGACGAGAAGTATGGTTGTAGCTTGAGCAGTTTTATTCAGGAACAATGAAGGATCATAGGGACTTTAAGCAAATCCAAGATGAAGCAGAGTAGAACGAAATTTCTCAAACCAAGCTCTGGGTGCTTGTTTGAGTCCATACAGCGAGCGACGGAGCCGCGCCACCTCGTTTTTAGAAGTAGAATCATATCCTTGAGGAAGACGCATGTACACTTCCTCTTTAAGGTCTCCGTGGAGGAAGGCATTCTTCACATCCATCTGATAAAGAGGCCATGATCGTGATGCTGCAATAGCAAGAATAGTACGCACCGTTGTCATCTTGGCGACCGGAGCAAAGGTTTCATCATAGTCAATACCATACTCCTGACGGTTGCCAAGTGCCACTAACCGAGCCTTATAACGGGCCAGAGTACCATCAGAATGTAGCTTGACAGAGAAAACCCACTTACAGCCAATGGGTTTGATTGACGGAGGACATTGAACAACATCCCATGTGTGATTCACTTTTAGGGCGTCAAGTTCTTCCTGCATGGCCTGTCGCCAACACTCATGTTGCACTGCTTGGGAAAAATGATTAGGAATATGAACAGAGGACAAGGTAGCAAGGATGTATGGGTAAAGCCAAACCGATCAGGGGGGCGGGCAATCCGAGATGATCGACGAAGAGGAACTGACTGGGAGATGTTTGGAGCAGGAGCTGGGTCAAGTGCCGAGGAAGCTGACAAAGCAGGAGGCTCAGGTGGAATCGTATTTTCCCGTCTACGCCTTTCATACACAAGTATAGGCTTGATATTTTCCGTAGGAGGAATAGGAGTATCACCAAAGTCAGGAACAAGTGAAAGCACAGTAGAAGTATCATGATCTAGATGATGTTGGAAAAAATATTGATTTTCAAAAAACACAACATTACGAGAAGTCCGGATACGTTTTACCTTTGGATCATAACAGAAAAATCCTTTTTGGTTATTCGAATAACCTAAAAAAGCACACTTAGAGGATTGAGGAGATAGTTTTGTTCGTTCAACTGGGGGAAGAAGAACAAAACATACACACCCAAAAGTATGGAGATGAGAATAACTAGGATGCTTATGAAATAACCGAAAATAAGGTGTTTCATTTTCTATACGATGGGAAGGTAATCTATTTATAACATGAACTGCTGTGGACAAAGCTTCGGGCTAGAAGTTCGGTGGAACAAAGGATTCTAAGAGGAGTGACCGAACAATGTCCAAAAGGTGTCTGTTTTTTCTCTCAGACACACCATTTTGTTGGGGTGTATAAGGACATGATTTTTGAGAAATTATCCCTTTGGTTTGCAAAAAATTCTGAAACTCATTAGAAACATATTCACCACCAGAATCTGTGCGAAGTGTTTTAATGGACGTGGAGAAGTGATTTTCCACACAAGCTAAGAAAATTTTAAAAGTAGCAAACACCTCAGATTTTGAATGCAAGAAATAAATCCATGTAAAGCGACTATAATCATCGATGAATGTAACAAAATACTTAAAATGAGAATGTGATATGACAGGTGCTATACCCCAGACATCGCTATGAACAAGATCAAAACATTTCAATGATGATGAAGAACTTATTGGAAAAGGAAGAGTCTTGCTCTTGCTCATTTTACAACTAGAACAATTAAAAGAAACATCCTTAAAAGAAATTTTATTATCAGGAAGCAAACCAGATTTAAACAAAGACAACAAAGTGCGAGAATGAGGATGGCCTAATCTATTGTGCCATAATTGGCTCTTATTTGAACGAGAAGCAGAAAACAAGGCAGATGCAACCAAATGCCTATCTTGTGTAGATAGTTGTAGCGGAAAAAGACGACCACACTTAGGCCCCTCCGCTATCACCTTCCCCGATGCTTGATCCTGTATAACACAACCAGAACGAGAAAAGGAGACGGAACAATGATTATCAACTAGTTGGCCAACAGATAATAAATTTGTAGATAACTGAGGAGAAAGAAAAACATGACGCAAAGGTAAGGGATGAGATATCTCACCGATGGCAGTAATGGGTATACTGCCACCATCTGCTGTATTGATTCGGAGGTTTCCATCATAAGGCTTTAAATGAGATAAAGTATGAGAAGAGTGGGTCATATGATTAGAAGCCCCCGAATCCAGATACCAAGTAGAGTTAGAAGATTTGGGTTTACCTGAGAGGCCAAGAGCAGAAAAAGCATTTACGATCATCTGTTGAACCAGTTCAGGGGTGAGAGAGGATGAAGAAGCAGGCTGAGCAAGCATCATTGTATTGGCAGCAGGACTCAATGCAGAGGAAGACGCATCCAGGGTTGCTAGATTGGCCTTCTGAGATGAAGACTGAGCACGGCGACGACATTCAGGAAGAACATGGCCCTTGCGTTTGCAGTAAGTGCAGAATTTTTGATTGCATTGAGTGGCAACATGTCCATACTTCTGGCAGCAATAACATTGTACTTTGGTCATATCTCGGGTCTGCGGTCTGTCTTGAGCAACATATGCAGCAGTTATTGGACCGCCGGTAGAAGCCTGCTGAATAGCAGCCTGGGTTGCGAGACGCTGTTCTTCACGAAGAAGTTCACTTAAGCATGTATCAATGGAAGGGGAAGGCACCCGGCTCATCAAATTAGAACGGACTAGTTCAAATTCAGATCGTAGTTTCATTAAAAATTGATCCCTTCGACTAGTGGAATGAATATCTTGAACTACAGCGATGGAAGCATCCGGTAGACTAGAGTAAATAATCTCAGTATAATCAGTCCATAAACGAACAAACTGAGAATAATACTCCTGAATGGACAGAGTCCCCTGAACAAACTGAGAAAGTTCATGTTCCAAGTGAAATCTGCGAGCCGAGTTATCCTGTTGATAAATTTGTTTCAGGTAGTCCCACATTCCTTTGGCAGTTTTATAGGGTCTAAGATTGAGAATGTATTGTGGATCAACGGACCCCAAGAGCCAAGTCAAAATCTGAGCATCTTTGACCTCCCATTTGATGACAGCTTTAGCGTCAGTGTTGGGTTGGGGATCAGATCCATCCATATGACCCCATAATTCTTTACCTTTAAGGTAAATCTAAAATTGGAAAGCCCACGATGTGTAATTAGTTCCATTAAATTTAACCAGGGAGAGTTCACTCTTTTCCATGACAGCAGTGCAGAACAGTGTAGAAACAGTGCAAAAACAATGTCTTTCTGCACACAAAGATAATCCAGAAGCTTGAGGCTTGATGAAAGCCAGAGAAGATGTGATTTACTTCAAGACAGAACACCAGATCCGTTGATGCAGCAAAAATTCTGAAAAAATCTGCAAAATATTGAGGAGAAACAGGCGACCAGATCTGGGTAGATATCTGATGATGAGTTGATGATCCCAAGTGGGCCACTGTTGATCACAGCAGCCTATACCGAGAGACAAAGATCTTCTGATGATGAGACGAAGAAGATTTTTGGAATCCGCAAATCTGAGATCTCCTAATGATCTCTTGATGATCAAAAAACAGAGGAGAAACTTTGCTTTGAATCCGAACAGAGATATTGTCTAGCTCTGATACCATGACATTTGATAGAACTTAGATTAGGAGAAGAACTTTGGAAAAACTGGATGCCTTTCAAGGTCGATCCTTCCTCCTCTTTTATAATCTCATTTAGCCTTAATCTAGGCAATTCAAAAACTAATACAATCTATGTATGGAAAAGGGGATCAGTTTACAATGATTTGATTCTATCCTAAAGTATCCCACGTGGTGGGTTGGGTTGTACATTGAATGGGCCTGATGGGCTTTGGGCCAACTGGTGTTAACAATGAGGCAATCGGATGTGAAACTATGCCATTACCGTGTGTGTTCTTCAGAACAAGATTCGTAATGGTTTTATGATTTCTAGGGTTCTCTTTTATTTTTTTATTTTATTTTTTTTTTTTTGGGGGGGGGGGGGTGGGGGGGGGGGGGGATTATTTTTTTTTTTTTTTTTGTTCTTGGTTCTGATTGTTGTGTTGATTAGATTTATAGGAAGATCGGGGAGAAATACGGCGTTGAGTATGCCGAATATGAGATCTTGCGTTGGTATTGGTGGGCGTATGAGCAGCCTTGGGGTTGTGGGAGTCTAAGGTTCGTTTCTCACCATCGCCATCATCATCATCATCATATAATTTTTTTTTTGGACTGGTGATGTTTTTAAGCCTGTTTTTGTGATCGAATGAGAATGTTATTTGATTGATTGCGTTTTTATGGAGGAAAATATACAATGCATAGCCCAATTGAATCTAAGGTATTTATCATCCGAGGGAATAGGGAAGTTCCGAGCTTGAGAGTGGTAATCATCTGATAATTGGAATGAAAATGGGTGGTTGGAGGGAAAGCTTAGCCAGTGATCCATACTAATTAGAAAAGTAACTTACTTGCGGGATGATTGGAGTTATTGAATGGGGATTTTTTTTTTTAAATTGTAAATGTCCAGGATGAATGATGCATATTGTTGAAATTTGGTTCACTGGTTCCGGAATGATTTATTTGAGCAAACTGTGAATTGTTTCGATTTGTGTGTCTATGTATTGTGTGTATTTCCTCATTGTCAACTTTGTATGGTATCCATTTGAATTGTTGCCATGCTCATCTCTTGTGCATTTGCCATTTGGTTATTGAGACCGTTTATTTAATGGGTATGGTTGCAGGTGATATCCAAGATATTACACGTGTATCATCCATTCATTCAATGAAAAGGGATGGTAAAAGACTCATGTATGGATGGTGTGACCTGAAATGTCTTAGTGAAACATCAGTAGAAAAATAACATTGGAATTGCAATGTGGGTGTTCTAGAAAAGTATCTTCATTCTCTAATTTTTTACTTTGGCAGGAAAAAAAAAAAAAAAAAAACCACTACAGCAGTTAAAAGATGGAAATAGAGGGGAGATGGAAGATCATTCCAACGGTTATAGAAACTGAAAATGAAAAGAAAAGAACAAAATAGACAATGTGGAAGAGAGAAGAACAGGGAAAATCACCTTTGCTGAATATCTCAAATGGAAGATGACGTTGCAGGAGTCGTGGGAGTTCCGCCTGAGGATCTAGCCAGTTAATGCTTGGACAGCAGCGACTGGAGGGGAAATCTCGTCGCCGGGACTTCGGAGAGAGGCAAATAGAGACCAACAGCTGAGAGGGAGAAAATGCAGCAAGCGGAGAGGGAGAAGGAAAGGGTTCGCAGCATGCAGAGATGGGGAGGGAAAGAGAGAATCGAAGCCATAGGCAGGATGAGGGAATGAGAGAAGAGGGAGGAGAGGAGGATGAAAGAAAGGGCGGGAGAGGAGAAATTTGGGAAGAGGAGGAAGAACGAAATCGTTCGATAGGGTTGGGGGGTATTTAGATTTCATAACGATGTCGTCCACATAAGACGGGGTAAAATCGTCCGAAATCATTGTACGAACACTAATATGGGTATTTTAGTGTATTTGTGTCTAAAATTGGATAATACAAATTTTAGGACACTTTTTTGGTAAAATCCCCTTTAATTTATTGTGGTGATGGATATGTAATTCTTTCATTTCAGATAGAAATAACTTGATGGCCCCTAGTGCATATACACCTTTAATCCTTCATTTTTAGCCCCTTTGATATATAAATAAAATGGGCCCTAAGATAATAAAAAAAAAAAAATCAATTTCGTGGCTGTCACAGCCCCTTTAGCCAATAATGTCGGTTATGGCTATCATAGCTGATATTATTGGCCGATATTGGGGATATGGGACAATACTAACCAATAGTCAAAATTGTGTATTGGTCAGTCTGCTGCGCATTTTGCAGCGGCCGATGTGTAGCATATTAGCTCATATTTTAAGCCATGAAGGAGACACCCATGTGCCAGATCTGAGACGCTGTTGAGGTTGGCCTATGATTTGGAGCCTCTGGCACAAAATTCAGATTACAGCACAAGTGAGCCTTATTTTACAAAATGGATGGAAAGTTGAAGAAGATTGGCCCACAGTCGACACTCAATACTCATGCAGAGCCCGTTCAGAAATACACAGCCAGAGCCAGTCTCTCGGGCCTGGTGAATTACATTGTGTGTGACCTTGATTTGTCCTTATCCGTACCATAATCTCATACGTGCCTGGATAGGAAACAAAGCAAAAGAGCTGCAAGAGGTATGAGCAAACCTTTTTAAGTGCTAATTATTAGTTTATTCTTGCATTTGTGAGATATTCTTTCCCTATTTCGCTATGAGTGGAATGTCCTGTCTCTCTTCAGTTCATTAAATTAAGTCTCATCCACTGCATGCCAGGTATATGTTTCAGTGCTTTCTGGGACCTATCTTGAAATTATTTGCATTACATGTTTCAGGAGGAAGTATGGGAAGTGGCAGCCCAGCTCCTTGGCCTCATTCTTGGGATATTGATAATGGTATATAATTAATGTATCTCTACTGTTCTGACCAGGATTGATCCTTCACTGTCTGGACCATTTCTCTTCTAGTGAGACTTTAAGTAATTCTTGATAGAATATTTCTAATAAATTTTTTGGAACCACGTTGCAGGATACACCTGGACTCCAAAAATCATATCATATGTTAGTATTCACATGGTTGGGCATGCGGCTACTGCACCTTTGGTTACGTTACCAGTCACTTTCGGTCCTTAGATTTACCACGGTAAGTATCTCCAGAGCTTCTTATATTTACACTTTGGATGTCAAGCAATATCAACCGAGCAGGTAAGCACCAATATGGAATATATGGATTCATGTCATGCGTAGGAAAATATCCATGTATAAGTAATTACATGGAGTGGGTTTACATTAAATCTCTTAGATACATTTATCCCCGGACATCTCCCCTATCGGGAGAATGCCTCATTATGCTCGTATCACGGTTGGCTGCTGTCAATGCACATGTGAGCCATGTTTTATAATCATGGTTTAATGGACACATGCAAGTTTCTGCACAAGTGGGTCAAAAAACCCTTACATTACAACTTGCAATTGATATAACAGTCAACAAAGAATGATATAGTGAAAATTGATGTCAAGATCAATGATAAGAGAAAAAGACTTCCTCTATGGCTGGAGACATCAAACCCCTTCCTAGAAGAATCCTAGCACTAAGAGAGAAGTCCGTCTCCCTATTTGTGTCCAATCTCCCTGCCTCCATCGCCTCTCCAGAGTTTGAAGCAATGTTTTGCAAGGCAGGCAGGATCTTAGACTCCTTCATTCCTAAAGATACAGCAAGAAGTAGAGGTAGAGGTTTTGCTTTTGTTAGATTTGGGTCGATGAGAGAAGCGAAGTTGGCCATTGAGCTGGCCAGAGGCAGATCGTGGGGAGGGAGGAGGATGAACGTGCAGTTATCCAACCCAGGAAAAAAGATGGAGTCCTCCCAGCTGGTAGATCAGCTTCCGGCAAAGTCTTTCCTTGGTGATACTGGAAAAACTGTTTCCTCTTTGGATAATCCTTTGTTTAATCCTCTGAGACGAATAACAACATCCTTTAGTAGCGCCCAACAAGAAGGTTGGATTCTTCAGAAAGGAAAGTCCCCTACGGTGAGAGTGGCTCCTTGGGTGATTAACATAGTGAAGAGATCCCTCACCAATAGCCTGGTTGGCTTCATGAAGCACTCAGAGCATTGGCTATCTAGTGTCTATCCTTGGTTGGAATCTTGTCGGGGGAAGCTACCTGCTAAGGTTAGGATGTTGAACTCTTCTGCGGTTTGAATGCAGTTTGTCTCTGAAACAGAGGCAGAAGAGTGCCTCCTATCCATCAGAGGCGAAGAGGGTTCCCCTTTCCAGCATGTGGAAAGGTGGATGGAGATCCTGGGTAGGCCCCCAAGGAAGTTTGTGTCAATACAGCCCATCTGCGCAGGGCTCTTGTTTTATTAAGATAGCTTTATTTTAGGAATTTGAATTGTATTGAGATACTAATTATAGGAACTTGTATTGTAGTAGGATACTAATTGGAGGGTAATCAACCCTTATATAATAAGAGGGACTGAACCATAAGAGGCACACGTTTTTCCTCCAAACTTCTTCCTCTCTCTTCATACATGCATATCTGTCATGGTATCAGAGCTATTGATTCATGCCCTAGTGTTCTAGTTTCCTCAAGTTTCAAGGATCTATAAATCCTCCTTGACATCTTCCACGTTTGGAAGCCCTTGGTGTGTCTCCTATCATCTCCAATCGTCTCAGATTAGGTGTGGCCCACCTGAGATCGTCTTCAATACCTCTGTGGAACCTGCCCAAGTTGGTTGACTAGAATTCTTAGTTATTTTGGTGATTTTTCAGGAATTTTTTTCCTAGTCCCAGGTAGGTCTTCTACTGCATTCAGTGAATAATCAAGTTTATTAATCTGATTTCATCTCAGCCGTCCAAAAAGTTGGATCTGGACTATTTTTGGATTAATCTTCTTCCATAAGTTGCGTAAATCTTTTGTGCTTTCATCCATATCATCTGATTTGCCATCTAATCTTCTGATGGGGCCCACGTTTTGCCCACGTCCAAAACCCAACCCAATTTTTTGGGTCGTCAGTCCTGTTTAGGGCTCATCTCTGTGCCACAGTTGCTGTATCAGCAACTGTTCTATTCTGGGACATTGTTCTGGGAACACCTTCCGTTGCTTCTTGCTGCATAGTCTTTGGCAGTTCTTTTAGTAAGTCTTATTACTACTTACTGCTATTTTCAATGCGTGCACTACTGCTGGTTGTTATCACTTGGCAGGGCCCACATACTGCATCTCTGATCACTTACTAGTCTGCTATTATGGAAAAGTCTAAGATTGCCCTAGTCCGTTTTGATGGAAAAAATTACACATTTACTTAGAAGGAAAGGAACTCTGGGAATATATTGATGGGTCTAAAAGTAAACCGGAGGATGATGACAAAAAGATTTCAGCCTGGAAAACTAAAGATGCTAAAATCAAAACTTGGTTACTAAGCTCTATTGAACAGCATTTTATCCTCAACCTGAAACCTTGCAAAATTGCTCGTGAGATGTGGGACTACCTTAAAAAAATTTATTAGCAAGACAATGCCGCTCACCAATTTCAATTGGAACTTGACATCTCTCAGTTTACCCAAGGCACCCTGTCTATCCAAGAATATTACAACGGGTTTCGAAGACTATGGTCTAAATATGATGAGATCAAGTTTGCCACCGTGTTTGAAGCTATTCTACCCAAACTCCTTCCTCTACAGCAAAATAGCCATCGGGACCAGTTTCTCATGAAACTTCATCCGGAGTTAAGACTGTTAGATCAAACTTGATGAGCCGGTCTTCTCTTCCCAATTTAGATGACTGTCTTCAGGAACTTCTGAGGGAAGAACAATGTCTGGTTACCAAAACTTCTATGGAACAACTGAGATCTGCCGAGTCTCCACTTGCCTATGCTACTATCACCAGACCACCTCCCAGGGATATCAATAAAGTTCAGTGCTATAACTGTAAGAAATATGGTCATTTTGCAAACCAATGCAAAGCAAAGATATGTCGGTATTGTAAAACCATTGGTCATGTTATTGAAGAATGTCAAAAGAAGGGTCGCAATTCTACTTCCCGCGACTATACACAATTAGCTCCTGGTACTTACACAGTACAGTCCGCTCCTAGTGCTTACACAGCGACCTCTCACCACTATGCAACCTCTGACTTCAATGACTCCCTCCAGTATGATTCTTCTTCACAGTCTAGTTCCTCATCACAATCTGCATCCCCAGCTCATCTCACTCCTAAAGGCTCTTGCTTTATTAAGATAGCTTTATTTTAGGAACTTGTATTGTATTAAGACACTAATTATAGGAACTTGTATTGTAGTAGGATACTAATCGGAGGGTAATCAACCCTTATATAATAAGAGGGACTCAACCATAAGAGACACGTGTTTTTCCTCCAAACTTCTTATTCTCTATCCATACGTGCATATCTGTCAGTCTAGTTGCGGTTCATAGGCGTTCCCCTACACCTATGGAGGGAAGGACTCTTTAAGCTTCTGGATGACTATGTCAGCCAGACTCTGGAGGTTGATCATAGGACTATTCAGCAAGAGGATCTTTTGTTCTGCAGAGTTAAGGTGCTGCGGGATGAAACGAGAAGTCTCCCCAAGGAGATCTTTCTTTGGTTGGATGATGTCCTAGTGCCGGTGAAGGTGGAGAAAGAACCGATGGTCCTTCATTAGAAAGGTGACTCAGAACCTGGATGGGAAGGAGGCTAGAGGTTTAGCACAATCCCTCCTTAGCTCTGACGGTGGATGCGAAGAGGGTGATGATACCATTGAAGAGGGTTGCAGCAATAGTGACCCAGAGATGGAGGTTGAAGATGATGATGTCAACTCTCCACATTAGAATTTCAAAACAGATCTTGACGCTCGTGATTTTGCTAGGGTAGGCCGGGTTCGTGACCTTTTTAGATGCCCTAAGCTTGGCGAGTTGGTGGCAATAGAGGCCCAGGATAAATTAAAAGATGGTGGCCCACTTTAGGAGCCCAATTTAAACATCAACTTTAACCCCGATACTTCTGATTACCCAGGGTCAGGACGGAGATGTCTTCGAGAGTCTGCCAAGAGGAAGTTTAGGGCTTACCCTTGAGTCCTCTCTTCAAAGGGTTAGGGCTGCTAGTTTGCTTGGATTGTCAAATAACACAGCCAAGAGGGGGTGGGTTTCCCTTAACAAAAAACCAGTGGGATCTTTCTCCTCTTCTAAGCAATGTCGTGATCTGACCACTCCCCTTCATTGCAGTGAAGATAGGATGTCTTTGTCAACTCCAAGCACTGATGGAGGTGTTGAATCTCAGGTGAATGCTTCCACAGATATTCTGGGGCCTCTTCGGAAGTCTAGCTCCTCTAATTGGCGACCGGAGAAACTGAAGCTATGTGGGGAGGTTGTGGGGCTCTCTGTTACTAATTGTGATAAAGGTTGGGAGAGAGTCTGTTTGAGTTTGCCGAGGGTTGCCAAAAGCAGAATAAAGAATTATCTTTTCTGGATAAATCCAAAAGGAAAGGAGCGAGGGAGTTGCAAGGTCTCCATAGTACCATAAATTATGACAAAGGTGGGACTAAACAAGAGGGGGCTGGTACCATTGCTCAGCGCTCTTAGGTGGCATGCAAAGTTTGCAAATGATTATTCTCTCTTGGAATGTTCGTGGTCTGGGAAGCTCGAATCGGTGGGCTATTGTAAAGAGGGTAATTAGGCAGTCTAAGGCATCTCTGGTTCTAATTCAGGAAACCAAAATAATATCTATGGACGATAGTGTGGCGAGGCAAATTACTGGGTCTATATTCTTCAATAGGGTGGGGTTAAATGCTGCGGGAACTTCTGGGGGTATTTTTTTGATGTGTGACTCCCGGAAATGGGGTGATGTTAGATCAATGGACTGGGCTTTTTTCAATTTCAGCTGTGGTGAGGGCTGGGAGTTAAATAAGGAGTGGATCATCTCCGCTATTTATGGACCATCCGGCAGTGGTAGTAAAGAGTTTTTGGAGGGAATAGAAATAAATGGTGTGGCCCTTGGTGCCTAGGAGGAGATTTCAATATAATCAGCTATCCTGAAGACAGATTGGGAGGATGTCGTGTTTCCGCATAAATGAAGATCTTCTCTGATTGGATTAATTCTCACGCTCTCTAGAATTTGCAGCTCCATGGGGCTATATATACATGGTCAAACCACCAAAAGCACCCAATTTTATCTAGGTTGGACAGATTTCTCCTCTATGGTGATTGGACAGATTTATACCCAGATGTGCTGCAGAAAGCTTTTCCTAAACCAACATCAAACCACTGCCCAATTCTCCTAGACTCTAGGAAAGAGTGGTGGGGGCCACTGCCATTCCGGTTTGAACTCATGTGTTTCAAGGAGAAGTCTTTTCCCCTTTTAATTAGGAATTCGTGGAAGGAAATTTTGGTGGCTAACCCCGAGGGGTAGTTCAGTTGGCTTAGGACCACGGTTTGCTCCCGGAGGTTGAGGGTTTGAAACTACGCTACCACATAGTGGCCACATGGGATTTACCTAGATCCCCTTGGGCTCGTAGGGATTAATCAGGCCCAAAGGGCTTGGACACCCTCCGTTATCCAAAAAAAAAAAAAAAAAATTGGTGGCTAGTTGGGTAGGCTACAGAATAGTGACTAAACTAAAGAAGCTCAAGCTCCTTATTAAAGATTGGGCTGCTCGTCTATATCGAAGCGTGATCACTCTATGGCCGGCCTTCTACAATAATTTCGAGAGATTGACAAAAAAGAGGAATTGGGTGATCTCTCTTCCAGGGAGTTTCTTAACAGACTAAACCTGAAACTTTCCTTTCAGAAAAAGGTTAAGGGGGAGGAGATTAAGTGGAGACAGAGATCTAGAGTTAAATGGCTTATGGATGGAGACAGGAACTCCAAATTCTTGCATAGTTTTGCTTCCTTCAGAAACAGGACCAACAAGATTGTAATATTGATGGATGGGGATAGGCGCCTTGAACACAAAACTAGCATTTTCGATCACATTAACCAATTCTTCAATTGTATTTAAAAGACTCTGGAATAGGCCCTCTTTGGATCGCCTTGATTTCAATTGTATTTAAAAGACTCTGGAATAGGCCCTCTTTGGATCGCCTTGATTTCAATGTTCTTGGATTTGATGTTGTTGCTTCACTAGAGAGTGAATACTTGGAAGAAGAGATTAAAGCAGCTGTGTTTGACTTGGGTGATGATAAGGCTTTCGCGGCCTGATGGTTTTCCATTGGTTTTTTTTCCAAAGGTTCTGAGAAGATATTAAAGAAGACTAAAAAGCTTTTATGAAAGAATTCCATTCTAGAGGTAAGCTCTCTAGGCACTTAGGAGCCTCTTTCATTACACTTATTGCTAAGATGTCTGGAGTTGTTTCTATCGAGGATTTTCGTCCAATTAGTTTGATTGGTTCTATCTCTAAGATCCTTTCAAAGGTGTTGGCTACTCGTCTTTAGAAGGTGTTGCCTAATCTGATATCCCTAACTCAAGGAGTTTTCGTCAAAGGAAGATAGATTTTAGATGGGGTGCTCATCGTAAATGTCATGACCCGAATTCCGGAGTCCTATCGGATTCCGAATCGCAATTCTTTAGCAATATTCACTGAGCATAAATCAAATAATTCCCTCAAGGAATTAGGCATTCAAATCAATAAAATATTCCAATTAGAATTTATGAAAGTCAATAAAACATCAATTGTCTCTAAATAAATAAAATTCCACTAAAAGCGCAAATCCCATTATTAGCTATTT
The DNA here is from genome assembly GCA_028538565.1 of Umbellularia californica. Taxonomy (NCBI): domain Eukaryota; kingdom Viridiplantae; phylum Streptophyta; class Magnoliopsida; order Laurales; family Lauraceae; genus Umbellularia; species Umbellularia californica. Next base: position 47,845,690 of record JAPQWN010000007.1, read on the forward strand.
TTGTAATTTCCAGCTCTCTTGTCAGCCACGCATGCCGAAATCTATAGGCTGAACATCGTTGTGCTCTAGCCCTCTCACGATGTGATTCCCTGAAGGGGGCAACACAATATCAGTAACATTGGTGAATGAATTTTCCTAATTACCAACACCACATGAAACATAGTATCAAATAAATCGCACAAGTGTAAATTAACAAGTAAATAGCAGTTAAAGGTCTGTTCAATTACATTTTTGTGCCATGTGCACATTACCATGCCACCAAGGCTATTATATTCACATGTCTACAAGCCACTCGGGCCTTGTCTCATCACCCATGTCCACCAAAGACCTGCCAACACAACGTCTACCAAGGACCAAACAACACAATGTACACAAAGGACCAAACGACACAACGGCCTCCAAGGACCAAACAACACAACGGCCTCCATGGCCCTCATCCAAATACAACCTAAACCCAAAGGTCTAGAATTTCCATAATCACAAAGGACCTTGTATACAAATCCACCCTCACATGCGTAGCAGTAGTTCATATTGCATCATTAGGCATTCCATTCATACTATATCAAATACTAACCACAATATATGAAGTTAAACGTTCATTAGTGTGGGACCAGTCCCATACATGCCCCCATTAGGTTAGTGCCCCACTTCCGATCATATCTGGTATGGGTTGGTATAGGATTGGCCCACCTTCTTTATAATCAGAACGTTACACATGATTGCAGAATTTCACATTCTGCCAAATTCCAGTAAGCAGTCCATACAATTAATCACTTTACACAGAGACCCTATTTTCCAGAAACCTCAATTCATTCAAGTGATAAGGTTATATTGTAATTTAATAACAAGTCCAGGGGCTGACCCAACTTATAAACTTCTCTCAGGTCCTATCTACACACAGAGTGTCAAAACATGGGATTCATGCCTGAAACATCTTGGTGTATAGTGCAGTGGGTCCCACTGATCTAATCCGAGATCAGACTTTATCTCAATGGTCGCCCAGGGTCCCACAAAAAATCCCATGGCTCAGATTCAACATCAAGTAGCCCACTGGGCCCCGCAGCCTAAACAGTTACAAGCAATTCCATGATTGGGGGGTCTTACGAGTCCCAGATTTGTAGTTTCTGGATGGTTGGGCAGATGGGGCCCACTCCACATGAGACCACCACCAACCAGGTTGCCTCTGGGTCCCCTGTAGGATGAGGGGTCTTGATCTTGGATCAAGTCTACTGGTGGGTCCCACAACTGATGTCGACCCCTGCCCTGTTATTTAATCAAACCATGCCTCTTCTGTTTAAATCAAGTGGATGGTGGCCCAAACGAGGCCCACCTCCCATGGGTCCAGTTCCTCTTAGATCGACCATGGGTCCCCCCTTGGTTCCATGGTCTAGATTCCTCATCTAGTGGGCCATGGGGTCCCACAGCCCTCCACGTCAATATATACTATTGTCGCCATGCTTATGGTCTCACCAACTTCATACCTATTTGATGGATGCTCATGGATTTGCACTCCATATCAGTTGTATCATTCAAACAGGCCTTCTTACATTATTCCCTGGCTCAAAACAGATTTTATGTCTACTCCATAGTTATAGAAAAATCACTGTATACATAGCAATACAGAATAATTGAATCATGCCCTATTATCAGCCATCTTGATTAAATCATATAGGTATTTAGGAAGATCCACTCACCTGCGGCAGACGATTGTTGTGTTTGCAATGTGAAGGCTCGAGTAAGACAGCCGCTAGTCGTCCCTTTGCTGGTTGCTTTCTTCTTGCCCAAAATTTGCAGCCACAAGCTCTCTCTCAGATTTTTCTCTCAAGAATAAGGAGAAGAGAATTGAATACCAAAAAGAATGGTCGATGGTTATTATATACATTAGAGTCATAGTTCATCCCAAGCTACTCTTTGAATCCCATTCAAACTGGACATATAGTCCTACTTACACAAGGCACACGCAAGACTCCCAATTTGAGTTGATATACAACTCCTTCCCTCATCCTAATGGCACTCATGTTTGACCTTCCCATCCAATAATACATTGAAATAACAAACATCTAAGGGTCCCACCTGGGCCCTACTAATAATACTAATCCTAGGGTCCCTGTAGGGCCCATGATATTATAGTAAACAATTGCATTCACTTGAGGAACCTTGGAAAAAAGCCTAGATTGATTTGTATGTTGGACTTCGAAAAGGCTTATGACACGGTGGACTGGGACTTCCTTCAATATCTCATGTCTCTCATGGGTTTTGGGCAGAATGGAGGAGGTGGATTATGGAATGTGTTCAATCAGCTCATTATTCCATTTTAGTAAATGGTTCTCCAAAATCTTTTTTCATGCATCTAGAGGTCTTCACCAAGGGGACCCTCTTTCTCCCTTCTTAATTGTTATTGTGGGCAGAGGCGTTGAGTCGTGTGATTGAAGCGGCAGCTAATGGGAACCTTATCAATGGGTTTAGGACCAGTATCAATGGTCCTACAGTTCGTTGATGACATGCTTGTTTTTTGCGATGCTGATGAGGATGAAATTAAGAATGTTAAGGCAACCCTGCTGTGTTTTGAAGCGGCTTCTGGTCTCAAGATTAACTTCTTCAAAAGCAAATTGATTGGTGTAAGAGTGCCCGAAGATCATCTTCTTGCTTTGGCAGGGCTTATGGGCTGTAAGTCTGGTGTGCTTCCTTCGACTTACTTGGGGTTGCTTCTTTGCATCGGTGCTCCACCTAAATATCTTTGGTCGCCCGTGATGGAAAGGCTAGAAAAGAGACTTGCTCCCTGGAAGGCTAAGTATCTACCCTTTGGAGGTAGAATTACCTAATTAAATCATTTCTCTCCAATACGCCAATATACTTCTTATCACTGTTCAAGTGCCCATTGGAGATAATTAAACACATTGAAAAATTACAGTGGGGCTTTTTGTGGCAAGGGACTAAGGTGAAGAAAAGATTCCACTTGGCGAGATGGCATCTGGTTTGCAAATCTAAAATAGGAGGCCTGGGAATCGGACCAATTAAAACTATGAATCAAACTCTTTTGGCCAAATGGTTATGGCGCCTCGGGGATGAGTTAGTTGGTCTCTGGAAGGAAGTGCTCTCCTCAAAATACGGTGTTGCTAGAGGGGTTGGGAGGTACACGGTGACTCATGTCATCACTGAGGAATTTGGAAAGGCATTTTGTCCGTCTAGGAGCTCTTTTCTAATTTCACCTGTTTACATGTGGGTAAGGGAAATAAAGTTCTTTTTTGGTTAGATACTTGGATTGGGTACTCTCCTTTGGCTTCCCAATTCCCAGATATATTTCGTTGTGCAAAGGATAGAAAAGCTCTTGTGAAGGATTATGTAGAGCAAGTAGAAGAAAAGCCTATATGGGGTCCTACTTTTGGAAGAAACCTCTCTGATGTACAAGAGGGCCAATTCTTCTCGCTATTGGCCCTAATTGATGAGGTATACATCCCGTTGGATGGAAGAGATTTAAGGATATGGCCTTGCTCTACGGATGGGTGTTTCTCCATTGCCTCTCTTGTTTTGCTGCCTTCAGTTGGGAAGATTTTGGTGCTTCTAATATTGCCCAGTTGTGGAAGTTCAAAGCTCCTCCAAGGGTCCTCGCATTTTCTTGGATAGCCTTACTTGGAGGTACTTTGACCATTGATAACCTCCAAAATCAGAAATCGTGCATTGTAAATGCATGCCCCATGTGCTTGGCTATGAGGAAGCAATGGATCACCTTTTCCTAAATTGTAGGGTTGCTCAGTTCCTTTAGAAGTCTGCTTTTAGTTGGTTTGATGTTAGCGGGGTTCTCCCCTTCAGTCTGTTTCATCTCTTTGAAGTATGGAATTTGGGAGTTAGTTCTTGTAGACGCTGCATAATGTTGAGGTCTTCTTTTGTGGCTACATTATGGTTGATCTGGAAGGAGAGAGACAACAGATGTTTTCAAGAGAAAGCTACCAATGAGATCCTTCTCAGGGACAAGATTAAACACCTTGTAGCTTCCTGGGCTTCTCCCCTTGCCTTTTTTCTAGGTTTCACGGTGGATATGATTCAGAGAAATTGGAAAGAACTGTCATGATTCTCTCCAGCAAAGCTCGAAGTTATTCACATATGGACACCCCCACCTACAGGCAACCGAAACTAAACTTTGATGGAACTGCCCGTGGCAACCCTGGCGTGGCTGGGGTGGGAGGCATTATTCAAAACGACATGGGTAAGCCCACTCTTTCTTACTCAGGGCCTGCAGGTTTCACCTTGGCAAATGTTGCAGATTTACTGGCTATCAGGATCGGCCTTAGAGAAGCAAAGCTCTTGAACCTACACAATTTGATAATTGAAGGGGACTCCTTTTGCGCTATTCAGTGGGGAGATGTTAAACACCCTTGGAAGGTGGCTGGTGTGGTTTGGGAGATTTTTAATCTTGGAAGAAGTATTCAAGTATTCTTTTCCCATATTGGTCGAAGTGCTAACACAGAAGCTGATAGCCTGGCCAAGGAGGGTGCTTCTTGGTATGCACCAAATAACCTAGAAATAAGCTACTAGTATGCATGTCAAAGCCAGCAAGAAGAAGGAAAAACTAAAATGGAATTGTGAATTCGATGATCCCTTAAGGGTCACGATCCTTCATTTTATAGATGTATTGTTACCATATAATGTACAGTAATTGTAGCAATTACAATCTGATCATATCTCCTAATATGGTAATGGATAAATTACATAGTTATACAGTCGTGACTTGCTTTGACTCGTAAATTGGGCTTTTTAGTTGTCATGGGCTGTGACCCATTGACCTAGATCCAGTAACTCATTTAACACCCTCCCTCAAATTGATGCGGGTGAATCAACCAACATCAATTTGCCAACTAAGAATTGGTGCCGTGGCCGAGGAAGTCCCTTAGTAAATATATCTGCAATTTGTAGCCTGGTAGGAACATGAGGGAGAGTTCACGCACAAATGCATCACGTATGTAATGACAAGCTACTTCAATATGTTTGGTGCGTTCATGGAAGATAGGATTTTTAGTAATCCTGATGGCACTATTGTTGTCAGCATATAGAGGTGTAGGACCAGATTGAGGAAATCCAAGCTCAAATAGAAGACATCGAAGCCAGACAATTTCAGAGGTGGCGGCAGACATAGCACGATATTCTGCTTCTGTTGATGATTTAGAGACTTTATCTTGTTTTTGACAATTCCAGGATATCAACGAATCACCTAAGAACATGCACCAGCCTGTTGTAGACCGTCGACTATCAGGACAACCAGCCTAGTCAGAATCGGAGTAAGCAATGAGAAACGTCGAATTGCCCACGGGGAAGAAAAGGCCACGAGATGGTGTATGGAGAACATACTAAAGAATGCATTGAACAGCAGCGAGATGGAGATGGCGTGGTTGAGTCATGAACTGACTGACCAGATTCACCGCATAAGAGATATCGGGCCGAGTGATAGTTAAGTAGATCAAGCTGCCGATGAGATGACGATACATTGTGGCATCAGGAAGAAGATCACCCGAATCCAGTGTGAGCTGAAGATTGGCCGCAACAAGTGTATCAACAGGTGTTGATTTTTGAAGACCGGCTATCTCAATAAGGTCCAGAGCATATTTGTGTTGATCGAGAATGAGACCGTTCTGACTGATGAACCTCAAGGCCTAAGAAGTATGTGAGTGGCCCTAAATCTTTCATATGAAAAGATTCATGTAAGGATGCTTGGAGATGTGTGATCCTGCCGGAATCTGTCCCAAATATGATAATATCATCCATGTAAACCAGGAGAACAGTAATCCCATTTGAGGAGCGATGAAGGAACATAGAAGGATCAGAGGCACTTTGAGTAAACTGAAGATGAAGGAGAGCACCCCGAAAATTTTCAAACCAAGTGCGCGGAGCTTGCTTAAGACCATAAAGAGAGCGTCGTAAGCGCTCACAATCTCCATCCGAGGCATCCGGAGTTCCTTGGGGAAGGCGCATATAGACTTCTTCCTTGAGATCACTATGAAGGAAGGCATTCTTGACATCAAATTGGTAAAGAGGCCATGAATGAGAAATGTTAAATAGGCCCAAGGCCCTGCTCATCTAAAGGCCCATACATCTCACGTGGAACACATTGGGTCAATATTTGACAGTTGTACATATACCTTTCTTTAGTTGCTTTCCTAACTTAGATATACCAATTGATGTAATTAGTTTCCTTCTTAACTTAGAATCCTAATTGATGTAATTAGTTACTTTCCTATCTTAGGACCTTGATTAAAGGCATGTAATACCTATTTATTGATGGATAATCTCCATAGAAAGATTCACAAAAATAATACAATCTAAAGAGCATTCCAAAACTCTTTCCCATCCTGAGTTTGTCATGGTATCAGAGCTCAGGTTCAGGGTAATCTGATCTTAGAAATCTTCCATAGCATCAAGGCAATATGAATAGAGAGAACTAAGTCTCTATCGTGCAGAAGATAGATCCAGGATCTATTCAAGAAAATTCCAGCGACATCAACAGATCCATCCTCTACGTGGCCCACCACAGATCATCAGATCATCTTCCAGAAACCATCCCACACTGGTCGACTGGTATTCCTGAGACTATTGGTGATTTTTTCAGAATTTAACTTTGTGTATCACAGACGGAACAGCACAGCGCCTAGCAGGGATCCCCCTCCTGATCTTCCTCCGGCATCCGGTCCAACACCGGCAGTTGATGCATCCGAACATCCTTCACTGCGTCGCTCCACTCGGATTTCGGCACCACCAACCCGTTATGGGTTCTCCCATACTTCCTTAATGGCCACTTTATCTTCCTCTTCCATTCCCCAATCCTATTCTCAGGCTGTGCAGGACCCATGTTGGAACAAGGCTATGCAAGAGGAATTGGATGCGTTAGCGCAAAATCATACGTGGGATATTGTCCCATCTCCTGTGGGTGTCAAACCTATTGGCTGTAAATGGGTATTTTCTCTCAAGTTAAAATCTGATGGATCTTTAGATCGATATAAGGCACGTCTTGTCGCTCTTGGAAATTGGCAGGAATATGGCATTGATTATGATGAGACTTTTGCTCCAGTTGCCAAGATGACCACCGTCCGCACTATTCTAGCTGTTGTTGCATCTCAGTCTTGGCCTCTCTATCAAATGGATGTCAAAAATGTGTTTCTCCTTGGTGATCTCAAAGAAGCTGTTTATATGCGACTACCTCAAGGCTGCTCATCCGGGACCGGTATGGTTGCCAAACTTCGTCGCTCTCTCTATGGTCTGAAACAAGCTCCTCGCGCATGGTCTGAGAAATTTCAGGCTGCTCTTCTCCGCTTGGATTTTCATTCAAGCCCATATGATCCTTCTATGTTTTTACATCACGCTCCATCCGGGATCACTGTACTCCTTGTCTATGTTGATGACATAGTCATTACTGGTCCTAATGCCACCATGATTCAGGAAATCCAAGCGTCTTCGTGAAACATTTCACATGAAGGATCTCGGCCCCCTACATTATTTCCTTGGTCTGGAGGTTCATCAATCACCTCAAGGCATAGTTCTCAATTAGCACAAATACACTATTGATCTCATTGCCTTGGCTGGCCTTACTGCTTCAGCTCCTGTGGATACACTGGTTGAACTGAATGTCAAACTTAGTCGCGAAGAAGGTGATCTTCTCTCTGATCCTACTACTTATCGCCAGTTAGTTGACAGCTTGATCTACCTCACGATCACTCGCCCTGATATCTCGTATGCGGTAAACCTGATGAGTCAGTTCATGACTGCTCCCCGTCACCTTCATCTCGCTGCTGTTCGCCGCCTCATTTGGTACCTTATTCGTACACCGACTCGTGGGTTGTTTTTTCCATCCAACAATCCTCTATCTCTCAAAGCTTATTCCGATGCTGATTGGGCGGGTTGTCCGGATACTCGCAGATCGACGACTGGCTGGTGCATGTTTTTAGGTGATAGTCTCATTTCTTGGAAATGCAAGAAACATGACAAAGTTTCAAAATCCTCTACCGAGGCTGAGTACCGTGCCATGTCTGCTGCCTGCTCCGAAATTCTTTGGCTCCGTGGTTTGCTTTCTGACATTGGTTTTCCAGCAGTAGGAGCTACCCCACTCTATGCAGATAATACAAGTGCAATTCGGATTACTGAAAATCCGATTTTTCATGAACGCACTAAACACATCGAGGTAGATTGTCACTTCATACGTGATGAGTTTAAACGTGATGTCATCAGTCTTCCGCATGTCTCCACTGAACTTCAACTTGCTGATCTTCTCACCAAAGATCTTCCACGACCACGCCATCAGTTCTTTGTTAGCAAATTGATGCTGGTTGATTCTCCCGCATCAATTTGAGGGGGGGTGTTAAACAGGCCCAAGGCCCGCTCATCTAAAGGCCCATACATCTCACGTGGAACACATTGGGTCAATATTTGACAGTTGTACATATACCTTTCTTTAGTTGCTTTCCTAACTTAGATATACTAATTGATGTAATTAGTTTCCTTCTTAACTTAGAATCCTAATTGATGTAATTAGTTGCTTTCCTATCTTAGGACCTTGATTAAAGGCATGTAATACCTATATATTGATGGATAATCTCCATAGAAAGATACACAAAAATAATACAATCTAAAGAGCATTCCAAAACTCTTTCCCATCGTGAGTTTGTCAAGAAACAGCAAGGGCAAGAACAGTACGGATGGTTGTCATTTTGGCAACCGGAGCAATGTTTCTTCATAATCGATGCCATATTCCTGTCGGTTGCCCAATGCTACTAACCGTGCTTTATAAAGATCCAACGAGCCATCAGCCTTGAGTTTGACTTAGAAAACCCATTTGCAACCGATAGGTTTGGCAGATGTGGGACATGGAACAATATCCCAGGTATGATTATTCTGTAGAGCAGCTAATTCTTCTTGCATAACCTTTTGCCAACAGTCATGCTTCACTGCCTGTGAGTAAGAAGTAGGAATAGCAATGAAAGAGAGGGTAGCAAGCAAGGATGTGTGAGTGAATCCATATTTTTCCGGTGGCTTGGAGAGACGAGTAGATCCTCGAAGCTGAACTGGAGATGAAGCAGTACGTGATGTAGTGGGGGCAAGATCAGGTGCCAGCGAGGGATCCAGAGGGGGCGGCAGTAATGGAGCATCCTTTTGACGACGTCGTCCATAGACAATGAGTGGAGATGAGATTGTATCAGAAAAAGCAGGTAGATGAGAAAAGGAAGGTAAAGGCGAGGAATGGGTTAAAAAAACAGTTGATTTTCAAAAGAAAGTGACATTACGGGAGATGCGAAGACGGTTGAGCACATGATCATAGCAGATATATCCTTTTTGGTGAGAAGCATAGCCAAGGAACGCACATTGAACTGATTGAGCAGTTAATTTTGTTCGTTCAGTAGGAGGAAGATGGACAAAACACACATCCAAATATACGCAAGTGGGTATAAGTAAGATCTATATGAAAGAGACGAAAGTATGGTGTTTGATTGGCGAGGCGATGAGATGGCAAGCGATTGATTAAGTGAACCGCAGTGGCTAAAGCTTTGGGCCAAAATTTTGCCAGAACAGAAGATGTTAAGAGAAGGGAACGAACAGTATCGAGGAGATATCTGTTTTTCCGTTCAACCACTCCATTCTGTTGAGGAGTGTAAGGGCAAGATCGCTGCGATAAAATCCTGTGTGTTTGCAAAAAAGTTTGAAACTGATGGGACATATATTCCCCTCCAGAGTTAGATCGGAGAATTTTTATGCGAGTAGAAAACTGATTTTCAACATAAGCCATAATTTTTGGAAAGCATCAAAGACTTCCGATTTGGAATGCAAGAAATAGACCCATGTGAATCGACTATGATCGTCAATAAAAGTGATAAAATATTTGAAATGTGTATGAGAGATTACAGGAGTAATCCCCCAGACATCACTATGAATAATGTCAAAACAATTTAAAGCCATAGTAGAGTTGGAAGGAAAAGGAAGGACTTTGCTTTTTCCAAGTTTGCAAACAGAACACATCAGAAATGTGATGAAAAGAATTTTTATTTTCATTAATAATATCAGAATTTAACATCAAAGATAACAATTTTGAATGAGGATGGCCTAATCTATTATGCCAGAGCCTCCGAACATCTTGAAAAGAAGAACAAGAAAAAGCAGAAATTTGTTTATTTTGAGATGAAGGCAGAACAATAGGAAACAAGCGTCCACACTTAGGCCCCGTCGCGATCACCGTCCCCGACACTCGATCCTGCACAAAACAACCAGAACGAGAAAATGAAACATTACAATTATCATTAATCAGTTGTCCAACAAATAGAAGATTTGTAGTGAGATGAGGGGATAGAAAGACATTGGTGAGAGGTAATGAGTGAATGATATCACCAGTAGCTGTAATAGGAAGCTTTTGACCATCAGCGGTATGGACTTGCAGATTTCCATCATATGGTTGTATGTTAGAGAGAAGAGTGGTGGAAGAGGTCATGTGATTGGAAGCCCCAGAATCAATAAACCATATAGAGGAAGAGGATTGGTGTTTACCTGAAATGCCAAGTGCAGAAAAGGCATTCATGATCATTTGTTGAATAAGCTCAGGAGTGATCTAAGGAGCATTACTTGAGGCAGGAGGGGGTGAAGGCATGACCGGTGCTGAAGGACTATCATTGGAAGTAGGAGCATCTGCAGTGCTGACATGATATGCTCGTGGAGTGCGATTTTGAGGCCGCCTTTTGCATTCATTAATAACATGACCATTTGATTTGCAGTAATTACAAAACTTGGTCTTACACTGCGAGGCATAGTGTCCATAACTTTTGTAGCCAAAGCACTGGATTTTGCTGAGATCTTTGGCAGGAGGTTGCCCTTTAGTAGCAGAAGTAGTATGATGAACGATCCCTCCCTGACCGGGGGTGTGACTTGCAGTGACAGCATATGCAACATCAAGAGAGTTTCCGGAGGATTGTTGCTTCAGAACATACTGAGTGAGTTGACTTTGTTCCTCTCGCAAAAGTTCATTAAGACACTCATTCAGGGATGGAGATGGGACCCTGCTCATTAGATTGGACCGAATAATCTCATATTCCAATCTCAATTTCATGAGGAACTGATCTCTGTGAAAAATTGCCTGCAATTTTTGAATCTCAGAAAGAGCGGCCTCCGATACATTGAGGTGTTTGATTTCATCATATTCTGCCCATAAATTGAGAAAACCCGTATAATAGTCCTGGATGGAAGAAGTGCCTTGGGAATACTGAGCAATCTCCAGCTCAAGTTGGTATTGACGGGCAGAGTTCCCTTGGTGATATACTTGTTTCAGATATTCCCACATCTCCTTGGAGGTCTTGTAGGGTTTGAGGTTCAGGATATATTGTGGTTCAACGGAACCAAGGATTTAGGTTTTTATCTTGGCATCTTTTGTATTCCAAGAGAGTATTTTTTTCTCATCGTCCTTAGGGCGGGGATCCAATCCTGAAACAAGTCCCCACATTTCCTTTCCTTCAAGATAGACTTGAAACTGATAGAACTAGGAAGTGTAATTTTTTCCATTAAATTTGATCAATGCAATATCATGCTTTTCCATTTCAATCAAGAGAATCCAACTGTTCTTAAAACAAAGAGGATGCTAAACAGAGAAGATTTCTGACTTCCAAATGTTCCAACTAAGCAATCAGAATGGACAGCAGTGAAAACAAACTATTTTTCTGCAAAAAATAGTGCCAGGTGTCTAAAAAATTTGAACCAGAATGGAGTGCAGCTGAATAAACTTGAATTGAATGATCAATCAAACATCATAGATTGATGATGAATCAATTTTCGCATCCAATAAACCAGATTTCGTGCTAAACAGAGCCAGATCCAAGAATTAGAAAGTAGTCTTTGAAATCTGAAACAACTTGGATGGGACCCACCATGGCCCTACTTTATGATTCACACCCATCATTCTCTTCTTTTTGCTCCTTTTTACCTTTGCATAAAAAAAACAGAATATGTAAAATCAAATAAAATAATTATGACTAGCATAAGATAAATCAAAATATTATGGCTCTAATTACAAACAATTAACCACTTATCAAATTCCCCCAAACTTACCTATTGCTAGTCCTCGAGCAAAACAATAAAAAAAAAATAACAAGTAAAAAAATTTGAAACACTAAAGTATGAATCCTATCCTTCCACCATTAGTCTCAGAGATGTCTGATCAATACATGATTCAAAGAAACAAGAGTCTCAACCAGTTCTAAAGATTACCCAATTTATAAGTTAGCACACATCCACATGCTCAAGGGTCGTGTGTAAAATAATACCAACATAACTTTCATTTTAGGCTCTCACACAACCAAACAATCATTTGCATATTAGTTTAACTTCAATCCTCACCATAGATACACTCACAATAAAACACGTAATAATTGTCTAAGAATGAATAGACAATGCTCTCATGAAAAATACCACATGCTTAAAGTGAAATCATACACCATAGGCTCCCATTCCATCTCATTTCCACACTGGGACTACACTTCACCTAGGAACAATTAGGACTTTCACACGGGTTATCATGGAGCTAGGGTGAAGGTTTAAGAATGAGAGGAAATGGATAACAAGATCTAAGGAATTTGCATAGAATCACACTTCTGGTTCCTTTATACAATTCTGATTTTAGCGGCTAAGGCTTGCATTTTGAATTTCCACCTTTTTGAGTCACGCATATACCCTCCTTATTGTATTATTCTCTTCTTTTTTTTCTTGTTTTTTTCTTTTTCTTTTTCTTTTTCTTAATCTTTTCTTTTTTTTTTTTCCTTTTTTTCTTTTTTTCTTTTGAAAATATAACTGAAACTATGGAGTGGCAGGGTAACGGCAACCTTTCTTTTATTTTCTTTTTCTCAAGCCTTGCACATATTTTGTAGTGAACCTTGAATTATCTTTATACTTCCTTAGATAAGATAAGGCTATACATATGGTAAGGTAACTCCCCCAAACTTAGGAGTTGGTATGGGTGCAAGAATTAGCTTAATTAAGGCTCAACATGGATAACTAGTGATAAACATTAGAGGAATGGATAGAAAAACACAAACTAGTCAAACATGGCCTAAAATCATATCCTATGGTTTGTGTAGTCGAAATATGCCTTGATCGGATAAAAAATGAGAGTTCTAGCATGTTATTCCATATAAAATTCAGAACATGTGATCAAAGAATGATAATGAATTCACTGCATCAAATAGATCAAGAATGAAATATCAAATCACTCAGCATATAACCCTCTCAAGAATAAGCATTTAGGCTCAAAGCTCACTAGGTTATACAAGTTTCCATCAAAAGCATCTAATCATTCAATTATGCAAGAGCTTTCAACCTCAACCATATCAGCATTGTAATCCACACAGTGATAGCTCAAACATGCTTAAATGAGAATCGCGGCAATTGAATAATATAAAGAACCAGCATAATTAAGTTCAATGAACCTTGCAAAACAAATCATCAATTCTCATCATTGTGGTAGGAAGGAACTATGACTCAAAGAAACAAACAAATATTTTTGTATTTTTTATTTTTTTTAGGAACTAAGACTCTTCCCCCAAACTAAAACTAAACATTGTCCGCAATGTTTTAAAATAAAGTAAGAAAGAAATACTACAAACATAACAGAAAAGTAAATAGAAAGACAAGGAAAAGGGTAAAAGAACTCAGCTGGATATGGAGTACATCGCCTTCTTTGTATCGCCATCCTTAACGTTTCCTTGCAAAGATCTAGGCTACCTCCCAGTAGTGCTTGTTTTATAGTCTTCAGCCAAACTGTGCTTCTCTATCAAGTGGAAAGGGGATCTGTGAATGTAATCACATCCACATCCTTGTCAAAATTCTGCTCCCACTAGGGTTTGAGTCGATGTCCATTGACTTTGAACTTGTTACCATTCTTGGGATTATAGATCTCAATAGCTCCATGCTCAAAAACCTGAGTGACTTCAAAGGGACCACACCATCGGGACTTCAGCTTCCCTGGAAATAAAATTTGAGTCTTAAATCGAAGAGTAATACTTTCTGTCCCACCGCAAATGTCTTCCTCACGAGCTTCTTATCATGGAACACTTTAGTCCTTTCTTTATACAGCTTGGCATTCTCATATGCTTTATATCGTAGCTCCTCAATCTCATTCAGTTGTAAGTTCCTCTTCTTACCTGCTTCTTTCATATCAAAATTAAACTTCTTGATCGCCCAGAATGCCCTGTGCTCTAATTCCACCGGCAGATGACATGTCTATAGGAGTCTTGTAGGTTGTCCTATATGCCCAAAGTGCATCATTCAGCCTTAAATACCAATCCTTCCTGTTGGGCTGCACTGTCTTCTCTAATATCTGCTTGATCTCTCTATTACTCACTTCAACCTGACCACTTGTCTGAGGATGGTACGGAGTTGCTATCTTGTGAGTTATCCCATATTTCTTCATTAATGCTTCAAAGGATCTGTTCTTGAAGTGACTGCCACCATCACTGATGATTGTTCTGGGTGTCCCAAATCTGGCAAATATCATGTTCTTCAAAAATTCCAAAACCACCTTGTGGTCATTTGTCTTACTTGTAATAGCCTCCACCCACTTGGATACATAGTTGACTCCTACCAAAATGTAGAGATAACCATAGGATGATGGGAAAGGTCCCATAAAATCAATCCCCCACACGTCGAATAGCTCCACCTCTTGTATGCCTTTCAATGGCATCTGATTCCTTGAGGAAATGTTCCCCATTCTCTGGCACCTATCACAACTGGCACAAAAAGCATGTGCATCTTTAAATATAGAGGGCCAAAAGAAACCAGATTGAAGTACCTTAGCAGCTGTCTTCTTCCCTCCAAAGTGTCCTCCACACGCCTTGCTGTGGCAATGTGCTAAGATGCTCTAAACTTCTTCTTCTGGTACACATCTTCTGATGATCTAATCTGTGCAGTACTTGAACAAATATGGGTCATCCTAGTAATAGAAACGTGCCATGTGCACCAACCGCTTCTTGTCCTGATTAGTAAAATGCATGGGGAACTCACCACAAACCTTGTAATTCACCGAGTCTGCGAACCACGGAAGCTTTGTAATATGAAATAACTGCTCATCTGGAAAAGATTCATTGAGTGGAATTTCATCCCCCCTGCTTGCTTCCTCATTTAGCAATTTGGATACGTGGTCTGCCAGTACATTCTCACTGCCCTTCTTATCTCTGATCTCAAGGTCAAATTCTTGTAGCAACAATACCCATCTAATTAGCCTTGGCTTTGCATCCTTCTTGCTTAAGAGATACTTCAGTGCTGCATGATCGGTGTAAACGATTACTTTAGACCCAACAAGGTAAGATCTGAATTTTTCTAGTGCAAAAATTACAGTAAGAAGTTCCTTCTCAGTGGTAGAATAGTTCAGTTGTGTATCATTTAGAGTCCTGGATGCGTAGTAAATCACATGTGGAAGCTTCCCTACTCTTTGACCAAGCACAGCCCCTAGCGCATAGTCACTGGCATCACACATGAGCTCAAATGGCAAACTCCAATTAGGTGCCATGATAATAGGGGCTAATGTCAAAAGCTTTTTCAGCAGCTCAAATGCTCGTAAGCAATCCTCATCAAAGACAAATTCCACATCTTTTTGTAACAAAGCACATAGTGGGCGTGCAATCTTGGAGAAGTCCTTAATGAATCTGCGATAAAATCCTGCATGCCCGAGGAAACTCCGTACTCCTTTCATTGATGTAGGTGGGGGAAGCTTGCTGATTAAGTCTACTTAGCTTTGTCCACCTGTATCCCCTTGCTTGTCACCACATGTCCAAGTACAATGCCATGTTTAACCATGAAGTGACATTTTTCCCAATTCAACACCAAATTACACTCCACAATCTCTTTAGCACAAACTCCAGATGATACAAACAATTATCAAATGATGATCCAAAGACAGAGAAGTCGTCCATGAATACCTCAATAAAGCGCTCCACCATATCGGAGAATATACTCATCATGCATCTCTGGAAAGTTGTTGGTGCATTGCATAATCCGAAAGGCATCCTCCTATAGGCAAATGTCCCAAATGGACAAGTAAAAGTGGTCTTCTCTTGGTCCTCTGGAGCAATAGGAATCTGATTGTACCCACTATACCCATCTAGAAAACAATAATGTGAATGCCCAGCCAGCCTCTCTAACATCTGGTCAATGAATGGTAGTGGTAAGTGATCCTTTCTAGTGGCTGTGTTAAGCTTCCGGTAATCTATACATACACTCCATCCAGTGGTAACTCTAGTAGGAATCAGCTCATTATGTTCGTTCTTTACCACTGTCATACCACTCTTCTTGGGAACAACTTGCACTGGGCTAATCCACTTGCTATCTGAGATTGGGTAGATGATCCCAACGTCTAGTAGCTTAAGAATTTCTGCTTTGACAACCTCTTTCATATGAGGGTTGAGTCTCCTCTGTGCTTCCCTTGTAGGTTTAGACTCTTCTTCGAACAAGATTCGGTGCATACACATGGTTGGGCTTATACCTTTGATATCTACAATGCTCCACCCCAATGCCGTTTTGTGAGCCTTTAACACCTTCAACAACTTGTTTTCCTCATCAGAACTCAAATCACTGGCTATGATACATGGCAAGGTCTCATGCTCTCCCAAAAAGGCATACTTGAGATGTGCAGGTAATGGCTTCAATTCTAACTCTGGTGCTTTTATGACAGAAGGAATGGGTTGCTTTGTGGAAGAACCAAGAATTTCATAAGAATTTGAATATTTGCTTGGGATGGAAGGGAGTACTTCTAGTTGATTTACAATCCCCATAAGTGCTGCCTCCAGTTCATCCCTATTTTGCACGATTTCATATTTGATAAGGGCTTGCTGAATGCATGTGTCCAACTCCTCCTTACACCCATGTGCTCTTGGAAACACCTCTCCTATAGCCTACCCAATCACCTCAATCTGAAAGCAATCTTCATCCCTCGGCATTTTCATAGCTTCGAACACTTTGAACTGAATCTGCTGCCCATTGACCTTCATTTCAGTTGTGCCTTTCTGTACATCTATCTTTGAACCCGCATGGCCATGAAAGGTCGGCCAAGTATAATAGAAAGGTGGTGTGGCATTGATACACTCTCCATGTCTAGTACCACAAAGTCAACAGGTAATATGAATTCTCCTACTTTCACTAAAATGTCCTCTAGAATTCCCCGTGGGTGTTTCACACTCCTGTCTGCCAATTGCAATGTAATTGAAGTTGGTTTCAGCTCTCCCAAACCCAGATACTCATAGACTGAAAATGGCAGCAAATTGATACTAGAACCTAAATCCAGTAAGGCTCTCTCAAACATATGATCTCCTATCTTGCAAGGTATAGTAAAGCTCCCAGGATCCTGAAGTTTGGGAGGAAGCTTTCTTGACAGAACGGCATTGACTTCTTCGATTAACTTAACCTCTTCATGATCTCTGAATCTCCTATTGCTTGTACATAATTCCTTGATAAACTTTGCATAAGAGGGTATCTGCTTGATAGCATCAATCAATGGGATGTTAATCTCTACTTTTCTCAGTGTCTCAAAGATGTCCTGTGTGAATTGACTCTTCTTTTCTTGTCTCAGCCTCTGAGGGTAAGGTGGAACTGGTTTATACACTCTCTCTGACTCTCTTTAGAAGTTGTGACCTGACTAGGTGTGCCTGCAGTGTCTGTGCTCTTCTTGTCACTCTTCTGGTTCACATCGGTCTCATTTTGCCTAGCACTATCTTGTGGCTCGATTTCTACAGCTTCCGGATTTTCATGTGGCCCATTCACGCTGGTATCTATGACTGTACCATACTGCCTCATTCTCCTGTAAACCTTTCTGGCTCCTTGGTGAGGGTAGTTATGGCCTTCAAATGCTCATGATTTCTAAGGTTTATTTCAGTCTAACTTGGAAACTTACCGTCCTCTCTCTTGCTCAAGGCATTAGCTATCTGACCCACCTGTGCTTCCAGCTTTGCCAAACTCTGCTGAGTGTTTGTAATTGCTGGACTATGCTGTTGGAAATTAGCTTGAGATGATTGAATAAACTGAGTCACCAAACTTTTAAACTCATCTTCTGGTGGCTTTTGTGCACTATTCTGAGAAAAATTATTCTGGGGGT
The DNA here is from genome assembly GCA_028538565.1 of Umbellularia californica. Lineage (NCBI taxonomy): Eukaryota > Viridiplantae > Streptophyta > Magnoliopsida > Laurales > Lauraceae > Umbellularia > Umbellularia californica. Next base: position 47,863,781 of record JAPQWN010000007.1, read on the forward strand.
GTTGGCAGCCTCTCTGCTGTCCTTGATACTGCTGCTGATTACCTTGATTGCTTCCCCAAGAAAAGTTTGGATGGTTCCTCCATCCAGGATTGTAAGTATTGCTGTAGGGATTGTTTTGCTTAGGGAATGTGTTACCAACATAATTGGCATGCTCCTGAACTGTAAAAGATGACATGGGACAGCATTCAGTAGTATGGTTAGTGTGTGAACATATAGCACATACTTCTTTTGATGGTTGTCCGAACATGCTATTGGAAGCCATTGCTTTGATGATCATGTCTATCTTTTTATTCATGGCTGCCATCTGAGCAGTTACATTTCCTTGAGACTGGACCTCATATACTCCTTGCTTCTTACCCATCTGTCTGGTCCTACAGGAGAATTGTTATGAATTTTCACTGAGAGTTTCAAAAGTTCATAAGCTTCTTCACCATTTTTCTCCATCAGGGCTCCTCCACATGCAAAGTCTATTATTCCCTTATTTAGCTCATTCAGTCCGTCATAGAAAGCTTGAACCTTATCATCTTTGGAAAGGTTGTGATGCGGGCACTTTAATAATAAATCTTAAAATGCTCCCATGCTTCCCAGAACTGATCCCCCCATCTTTTTGCTGAAATGTTTGGATCTCTCTTCTCAACTGCCTTGTCTTTTGAGTAGGGAAAAATTTTCTTTAGGAACTTACTAGCTAGTTGCTGCCATAAGGTGATAGAACCAGCATCTAAGGAGTTTAATCATATTTTAGCTTTATCCTTAAGAGAAAAAGGAAATAGACGTAGCCCGATGCCCTCTGGGGTAACTCCTTGTATTTGTTGTGTCGCACACAGCTCAAAAAATTCCTTAATATGAAGATAAGGATCTTCATTGGGTAACCCATGATAGTGTGGCACCATGTTCAGCAGTTGTGCAGTGAGGGTGAAATTGCTAGCCGTATTAGGCGGATAAAGAATGGTGGACGGCTGTTCGGTGTGCAAGGGAATGAAAGACTCCTTCATTGGTCTCTTTTGGTCGTCTTCTCCATCAGCCATCTTGCTTTTAGGACTTTGATCTCCGTTAACACTTATTTATTCAAGTTCGGAGTTAGATGAGGGCTGAGTATTGGATCTTGCCCTCTGAGCTTGCCTTCGCTGTCGTCTAAAGGTTTGTTCGATTTCTGGATCGTAGACAATGATTGCTAAGTCCTGAGATCGCCTACCTTGCATATATAGGCTTTATGGCTGCAAGAAAACACCTACTAAATAAGCAATGTGCTAAAAGTAAGAAAAGATAGAAAACTGAAAATAAAATAGTTGAACTAAAAGAATACTATGATTAAAACAATAAATAACAGCACTTTCAAGCAACTGAACTAAGGACTAATCTAGACTATGACACTATACTAAACTCAAGATTTGACACTATTCTATGCAAACAAGTCCCCGGCAACGGCGCCAAAAACTTGGTATGCACCAAGTAACCTAGAAATTGTAGAAGATAGTGTGGGCTTCGGATCACTTAGGCCCACGGGCCCAGCCCACATAGGTGTATATATATACAAATCCCACGTGTGGGATCATTGATTAGATTTTGTTGCTAGTTTATTGCTGCTAATTTCCCTGTACAACTTCCTTACATAGATTAGGAGATTGATTCATTCTTTATTATGATTGTATTAATTAGCATGTTTAAAGCCCTTGATGAGGGCATAATGATAATATAAAACCACTGACGATCCTCTTTGTGGATATCAGTTTCGCTCCAACTCTCGTCTCTTTCTTCTTCATGTTATTACATAAAATTACATGGTATCAGAGCGAGGTTATGATCAATTATCATTGATCTTCTTCTTCTCTCATTTATCCAATCATTATTCCTGGCTTGGATCTTCTTCCTGGAGTGAAAATCTTCTTTATAATAGTGCCTGGATCATCTCAGATCAAAAGTGGCCCACTAGCGATCATCATCATCATAGCAGCGGAAGCAGCCCATATTGATCGTCTGGTTCTCCTCTTATTTATGAATATTTTTTCAAGATTTTTGGGTCATCAGAGGTAGGATATCCACCTGATTTTGTGATATTTCAGTTTTGTGCAACAATTTTCATCACAGCCGTTCCAATTTGTGGATTTTGATCCGTTTTGAGTAAGACTTTGGCCTAGAGTTGCGGAAATACTGTGTCCTTCCATCCCCAACCTCAGATCTGGTCACTGATCCTCTAATGGACCTCACGTGTTGATCGATCCATTGACGACTTGTCGTCTGACGTCGCTGCTCATCGTTTGCGACTGTGGACTTCTGACGATCGTGAAGAAGCCTCCATCCCTACATACAGGAATGGTCGACTGGGTTTTCTGGGAATTCTGGTGATTTTTCTGGATTTTTTTCATCACCTTTGAAGTAGTTTCCAACCTCTTCATCATCTGACGGTTTTTCTCAAAAGGATTTCATCACCACCGTCCAGATTTGTGGATCCTTTTCCAAATCTCATCAAATTTGGACTGAAGGAAGTCAATTTGATCCACTTTACAGAGATCAAACCTGATCTGTGATTAGACAACCCTGTGGGGCCCACGCACAAATCCAGGTCCAAATTTCATGGTCGCCTGGCTCTGTCTGGGACACTTCTACACTGTGTTGTGATTTTTGTGGCTGGATTCTTCATCAGAAACTACTGCGACCTCTATTGCTAGTTTTTAAAACTTCTTGTGCTGCTACTGGCTGTTCTCCTCCTTTCCCATTGTTGATTGGTTGTGCTGCTGCTCTTTGTTGACCTTCTTCCTTCATATTCTACAATGGATAAATACGATGTTATCCCAATCAAATTTAACGGGCAGAATTATATTTCCTGGTCTTTCCACTTGAGGAACTTTGTCGAAGGACAGGGACTTTTTGGTTATCTTGACGGATCCATAACGAAGCCTCAGATTACAAGTACTGCTGACTCAAAAGGTCTCGCCAACTGGTCGAAAGAAAATGCGAAAGTAGTCACTTGGATCCTTAACTCTATTAATCCCTCTCTTACTGTGGCTCTTCAAGCATACACCACGGCAGCTGATATGTGGGCTCATCTGAAGAAAATCTACCATCAAACCAATAAAGCCCGGAAATTTCATCTCGATAGTGAAATTGCCAAATATAGTCAAGGGGATAAAACTGTGCAGGAATACTTTAATGGTTTCCTCACCCTGTGGACTGAAAGGGATTCCATGCTAATCCAAACAGTCTCTTCTGGATTTCTATCTGAGGCACTCCAATTACAAGAAGAAACTCACATCAGCCAGTTTCTTATGCATCTACGACCTGAATTTGAATCTATTCGGTCTGCGCTCATAAACAGGGAGAATATTGCCAATCTTGATACTTGCTTCCAAGAAGTCCTTCGCGAAGAACTTCGTCTCACTTCACAGCGCACTATTCTGGAAGCACTCGAAGCTCCCAAAGCCTTCCTTGCTCCTCTTCCTGCTGACTCGGCTCTTTTGGCAACTCCAAAGCTTACTCAATGTTATGAATGCAAAGGCTTCGGACATATTGCCAAAAATTGTCGCAAGAAACTGGTTTGCAAATATTGCAAAAGGACCGGTCATGTGATTGATGATTGTCGCAGCCTACAGCGACGGAATGAGACACAGCCTAAGAAGCCTCCCTCCAATATGCCAAGACAAAATGTTCCTTCCGCATTTCAGGCTCAAGCCCCCGTATCAGATACAGGCAGCACTTCTTCCGGGGCTATATGCATGACTCCTGCTCAGATTCAAGAACTGATCCAGAGCACAGTCACCTCTGCATATGCGTCTATGGGCTTCTCTGGTGGTCGGTATCAACCTTATTCTCATATAGCATCTCCTGCTTTTCATTCTTCTGCATCTTTGTCTTCTTCTATCACCTCTTCCACATGGTTTTTAGATTCAGGAGCCTCAAATCATATGACATCTGTAGAACATAGCTTTACAGATTTCCACCCTTACCTTGGCAAAGAAAAAATTACCACTGCCAATGGTGATCAACTACCCATTTTTGGAGTTGGTACTATTACTTTATCTAGTGTCACTGGCCAATCCATCACCCTTTCCAATGTCTACTTTATTCCAAAATTATCCGCCAATTTACTTTCTGTAGGACAACTTATTGATGATGGCTATCTTGTTCACTTTTCTTCCTCTGGTTGTGTCATACAGGGGCGACAAACTGGGAATGTGATCGCGACGGGGAGTAAACATGGACGCCTGTTTTTGCTGGACATTGGACATCATTCCTTCTTTGCTTCTTCTTCTAATAATTTCAAAAACTTGTGGACAGTTTGGCATAAACGTCTTGGTCATGTGAACAATGCCTATTTAATTTCTTTGTTTAAACTTGGTTGTTTGGACTCTACTATTGATAATAAAATGATGTCTTCTCTAGCTCAATCCAAATGTGAAGCTTGTTGTTTAAGTAAGAGTCATATTTTGCCTTTTTCTGTTCATAATTCTCGTGCATTAGAATCTTTTGACATAATTCACACTGATGTTTGGGGCATTGCTCCTACCTTGAGTAGGGCAGGACTCAAGTACTATGTGACATTTATTGATGATCATTCGCGTTATACTTGGATTTATTTTATGCGTTTCAAATCTGAAGTGTTTTCTATTTTTCAAAGATTCTATAACATGGTCCACACCCAATTTAAGAAAGCTATCAAGATCCTTAGATCCGATTCTGGCGGAGAATATCTATCTCATGAATTCTCTGCTTTCCTTTCTGATAAAGGAATTCTTCATCAAAAATCTTGTCCGCACACTCCGCAACAGAATGGAATTGCGGAAAGAAAGAACCGACATATTCTTGAAACTGTTCGTACCCTTTTACTTGCATCCTTAGTTCCTCCTGAATTTTGGTGTGATGCTGCATAGACTGCGGTGTATCTGATCTATCATCTTCCAAGTACTGTTCTAGGCAAGACTACTCCTTACGGAGTTCTCTTTGAACATCCTCTTTCATACTCTCACTTACGTGTATTTGGTTGTTTATGTTTTGTTCATCTTCCACCGACTGAGCGCACTAAGCTATCTCCACAGGCTGCCAAATACATCTTTCTTGGCTACAGTTCTGAACACAAAGGGTTTTTGTGTTATGACCGGTTTGAGAAACGCATGCGAATCTCTTGAAACGTGATCTTCCTGGAACAAATTCCTTTTTTTTCATTGCGTTTAGATCATCACCCTATTGCTGTGTCCTATTTGCCCCAATTCTCGGAGTCTGCTTCTATCTCCCCAGCTTCAGCCTCTCCGGCTCTCAAGGTCTATGTCCGGCGTAACAAGGTTCCTCCTATGGTGCCTCCCTCTCCTGATCATCTCACAGTGCCGCCTATTGCTCCTACAGGTAACCAAGCATTTTCTGATAATATCCTCTCTTTGCGACGATCTAATCGTCTTTCGAGTGCCCCTAACCGTTATGGCTTTCCTGCTCTCTTTTCATCCTTAGATAGTGCTCCTATACCCACCTCATATTCACAGGCCTCGAAGATTGTTTACTGGCAGGATGCTATGAATGAGGAATTGCTTGCTCTCGAAGCAAATCAGACATGGGACTTGGTACCGGCTCCTGAAGGAGCCTCTGTGATTGGCAGTAAATGGATCTACTCCATAATAGTTCACTCCGATGGAAGTCTTGATCGCTACAAAGCCCGATTAGTTGCACAGGGTTATAAACAAGAGTATGGAATCGACTATGAGGAGACATTTGCACCAGTGGCTAAAATGACCACCGTTCGTACTCTCCTCTGTGTCGCTGCAGCCCGCCACTGGCCTTTGTGGCAAATGGATGTAAAAAATGCATTTCTTCATGGGGATTTACAGGAGACTGTCTACTTAAAGCCACCTCCAGGATATGCTTGTCCTCCTAAACATGTTTGCAAGTTGCGGAAATCTTTGTATGGACTTAAGCAGGCTCCCAGGGCTTGGTTTGATAAATTCCGGACTGCAATTCTTCAAGCTGGATTTCGTCAGAGCCATTCGGATAGCTCACTATTTCTTAAATGGACATCGAGGGGATACACCTTCCTTTTAGTCTATGTTGATGATATGATCATCAGTGGCAATGATAGTGCTAGCATTATGGATCGCAAACATCATCTCACTCGCCACTTCAGAATGAAGGATCTTGGTCCTCTCACCTACTTTCTAGGGTTGGAGTTCTTGCGTAGCAAATCTGGCATTCAAGTTCATCAGAAGAAATATGCTACAGATTTGATCACTTCGGCACGCCTTGATGATGCTCACACTTTTGATACACCTATGGAGTTGAACAGTAAGATTAGTACAGATGATGGCCCTCCTCTGGATGATCCCTCTGTTTTTCAGCGGATAGTTGGTAGTTTGCTATACTTAACTATGATTAGGCCGGATATTTCTCATGCCGTTCATACGGTTAGCCAGTTTGTGAGCAATCCTCACAAACCTCACCTTGCTGCTGCCTTGCGCATACTCCGCTATGTCAAAGGCACCCTTAATCATGGTCTCTTCTACTCTTCGGGCGCTTCTCTGCACTTATCTGCTTATGCGGATGCTGACTGGGCTGGTTGCCCCGACTCTCGGCGCTCTACCACTGGTTGGTGTATGTTTCTTGGGGACTCTTTGATTTCATGGAAGTGCAAGAAGCAAACCACAGTTTCAAAATCATCTGCTGAGGCAGAATATCGGGCCATGTCATCTGCGAGTGCTGAAATCATTTGGCTACGCCATCTTCTCTGTGAGTTCGGTGTCACTGTTGGTAGCTCTACACCTCTTCATGGGGACAACACCAGTGCTACACGCATTGCAAACAATCCGGTCTTTCATGAAAGAACAAAGCATATCGAGATTGATTGCCACTTCATCCGTCAGCATGTTGTTACTGAGAAGATAACTCTGCCTCATGTCTCTACTCATGACCAATTGGCAGATATCTTCACAAAAGCACTTCCCAAACCACGTCATCATGATCTCACTAACAAATTGATGTTTTCTGCATTACCACATCAATTTGAGGGGGAGTGTAGAAGATAGTGTGGGCTTCGGATCACTTAGGCCCACGGGCCCAGCCCACATAGGTGTATATATATACAAATCCCACATGTGGGATCATTGATTAGATTTTGTTGCTAGTTTATTGTTGCTAATTTCCCTGTACAACTTCCTTACATAGATTAGGAGATTGATTCATTCTTTATTATGATTGTATTAATTAGCATGTTTAAAGCCCTTGATGAGGGCATAATGATAATATAAAACCACTGACGATCCTCTTTGTGGATATCAGTTTCTCTCCAACTCTCGTCTCTTTCTTCTTCATGTTATTACATAAAATTACAGAAATAAGCTACTAGTATGCACACAATTAAACTCGCAAACGCACAAGATCACTATGTAGTGTAGTGAATTGTAAGTACGAGCTCGATCCCACGAAGACTTGTGATAAAATAATGTCAAAAGCAACTACAAATCAGAATATTAAGAAATAATTGAATGATAAAAGTTTGAAGTAAACTACTAAAAACAATAATTTAAACTATCAAAAGCTAAGTAGAAATTAATCTAAAACACACAAACTAATATTAGAATTGAAAACAATGATAGTAAATGAATTAGGGTTTCATCTACTCCCCTAACCAATCCTATGCATGCCCTTTATTATCTGTTAATCACAAATCAGATTTTATTAGTGACATCTATCAACCTAGGCCATGGCATATGTATCTAGATTATTATTCCCCTAAACCTAATTCATGAGTGGCATATTACATGAATTGTTCATTATGATGCAAAAACTAAGTATGGCATATGTCCTAGTCAAAACACACATAATGCATAAAAACAATGGGAATGATAAATGCATGAGTCTAAGCATGGCATATACTTAGATTATTCATGGTTCTAAACCCTAGATGCTTAACATCAAGATCAATCAAAATTAAGTTAATTACTCTTAAATTTAATTGAACATGGCATGGTTGGCATGGCATATACACAACTCATCAATTAAAAACATGGTTTAGAAACTCAACCAATAAAACTAAATTCTTAATTAAAAGACGCCAAAAGAAACTACATAGAACTATGCTAGGGTTTCAATTACACCCTAGCCCTAAAAAGTTTAGCCACTCATGTCTTTAATGAAAAATAAACTAGAGAATAGAGTCATTAGAAGAAAACTAGAAGATTGAAGAAGAAGAAGATGTCTTCCAGCAGCTTGTTCCCCTTTATTCTTGCTCCAAAAGCCCTCCAAGATGCTCCAAAGAATGCTCTAAAGGTGGTTGTATGGAAAATAGGGTTTATGGGATGATAATAACTGATTTTTATGCTTTTTTGGTGGCTGAATGATGGCTCAATTGTGGCTGGACGTGCACTGTTCATAGCCCCTCTTTAAGTCTTGCAACAACCCTCTTTTATGAAGAATCTCCTTCTTTTTAGGCTTCCCTCCTTGTATGATTAGATCTCCATCATTCTTTATAAGTATGCTTCCTAATTAGAATAGAATAGGAGTCTTCTTTCTTGTTTAGCAAGACTTTCTAATCTGGTCCCACTTATATCTTCTTGACAATTCCTCACATGGACCCACAAATCTGGGTTTTAATTGTAAAGACTCAAATCTGAAACTTTAGACATAAAAGTGGGCCCATATGGTGCGTGTACAATGATTGTGGGACCCTCTTTTAGACTTCTAATTTGACTTGAATTCTTGCTATAAACTTTCCTTATTTTTCTCCTTTTTCTTCTCCATTCTTGGGCTCCACTTGGACTTGAATAAGACTTCCTAATTTTTGAATTCAACTTTTGCAATGACTGTGGGGCCCCCTTTGGGCATGTGGTATGCTTGGAATTCTTCTTTCCTTCTTTGTTTCATCTTCCTTACTTGATTATGCTTTCTTGATATCCAATTCTTTCCTTCTAATTTGAATTGCAAGTTGCCAAAGAATTAGAAAGTAGTCTTTGAAATCTGAAACAACTTGGATGGGACCCACCATGGCCCTACTTTATGATTCACACCCATCATTCTCTTCTTTTTGCTCCTTTTTACCTTTGCATAAAAAACACAAAGAATATGTAAAATCAAATAAAATAATTATGACTAGCATAAGATAAATCAAAATATTATGACTCTAATTACAAACAATTAACCACTTATCACTTCTCGTCATGTTTTGCGGGTTATTTTGTATCCCTTGTAGGGTTGGTTTTTTTTTTTTTTTCCTTCCTTTTGGGCTGGGTATTCCATAGCTTTTTGTTGGGTCTAGGCTTCATGCTTCCTTTTGGTACAGTATACCTCTCCTATACTGTATGGCTTTCTTTTAATACAGTACTTTTTTCAAAAAAAAGAAGAAAATCAATGTTAAGAGCCTGGAATTTCAAAGTTACTTTTAAGCCTTCACTTCCTAGATTCAAGACGATGTCTGTGCAATATGGTTTCCACTGGGATTTGAAACTTTGCAGTGCTAGACATATGAATGCTATATGATGCATTGTTTGGAATCAAATTGATCCAATTTGGCTAAAGAAATGCCTTTCATTTTATTCTTCTCGTGTCAAAGGGTATCTAGCTATGGTTGAAATTGTCTTGGATTCTATAACTCTTGGGTGATTTGATGGGGCTGATTTTATTTGGCAATGCCAATGAGACCTTTCCATCCCCCCATCCCATGATTTCCGTGAAACCTGGTGGACACACACACACATGCATATAGCCTTGTTTCTATTATCTTTTAATGGATTTGCTATAAAACTAGCACAGTTGGAAGGTGCTTATTATCACAATCACAAGGTTGTGAGTTGGAGTTATATTATGTGTCTGTAGTAATAAACTAATAATGACAACAAGAAAGACGGCAACATCAATAGCTACAACTACAATGATAATATAACCGTTTAGTTTACTAACATGGATTCTTCCTTTTGAGCATTGCTCACTTTTTTCATGATCGAAATTTAATTATTTTAGCATTCTTTAACCTTCTTCTTACATATAGCCTTTTCTTTCTTTCTTTAATAAATGCTTCATTTCTGTTTGCTTTTATTTACAATTGGATTCCTTATTTGGCAGATAAATCTCAAGCGTGCCCGAGTGCTTGTGAAATCACATGTTTTACACTCTACGGTTCCTGGTGCGTTTCATACTATATTATGTCCTTGTGTCATTTCTATTAAAATTGTATGCCTATCAGATCACTGAAGCAATGATTATGGATACAGGATATGCTGATTGCAACAAAGAAGAAAATATTTTATCTTGGGAAAGATTTTTAAAACCACGAATTTATTTTGGTGTATCCTTGGATAAAATGATTGTTGGAGAGAGTTCTGGTCAAACGGTAATGTTTCTCACCATTTAGTAAAGTTACTCTTAATATTTAATCATCATTACTCATTGCATTGTACGGAAACTATGGTGGGAGGTTGACTGTGATGGAGTTGGAATAATATATATATATATATATATATATATATATTAGGATTAGTTGGAAAGTTAAAGCTAAACTATTGGAAAAATATAGAAATCAGATAAAAAGATGACGAGGATAAATTTGTTTGAGCCGAAGAAACTTCTAACAACACTTTCTCCATGCTGTTTCGCCCCGGCTATCAGTGCAAATGTTTGATGGACAATGTCCCAGGATACAATGACCGCCAAATCCGCTTGGGTTATGAATCATTAAACCAAGAACACTTTTCTGATGGTTTCTGAGGGAAATGACACTTCGAGATCTTCTTTGAAAAAAGTAGAAGGGGACAGAATGAAGACCTGTGCTCTTGTGGAGAACCATAACAGTTGAAGAACCACCTTCGTAAGTGTAAATTAAAGACACTGTAAAGTTATTGTAGAACGACAGTTTATGGACCAATTAGCAGGAAATCATAAATCATTGTACACTAATTGATGCGATGTGATTTAGTCCCTTGATTACAACCTATACAGATTATAAAAGAGTTGAACAGTTGACCCAATGCTGAGCATATGGTGTGTTCGCATCATGTGATGATTTTAAAGATGGATTGAGGGTAGCAGCCTATGATGGTGATGAAGATGTGACTCGATTTATGATTAAAACTCGGACAATGATGGTGATGATGAGATGTTCTGTGATGGGGTCGATCATCAACATTAAAAGAAGACGATTGGTCTAAGCCTCCAATATTTGATGAGTACTTAGGTAATTTTCGTGTTGATGATATGCTTACCTTTGATGCATATCAAGTCAATGATGTCATTGATCAGGCGATCTTTGGTGCATGTCAAGATGTTGGTATTGAGGACGTGCCAACCTATGACGTGTATTTTGTTGTGTACTTCGATTCCATATTCCACTGCAACAATCTTGAAGCAAAAACTCTCGGCATCATAAAGCATTTCGATTCTTCATTCAACAAAGATGTATTTTTGGAGCTTCCGTATTTTGAAGATCCATTTAATGAAGTCTATTTAAGCAAATCTGACCTTATAGTTGTTCATGATTTGATCATGTGCCATTGAATCAAAGCACATTGGGCGGATTGGATGGATGTGACGTTGTGAAGTCCCACACCCCCCATCACCCAAATCCTAGGTTGGACATGGCTTCATATACCTGCTTGGGCCTTCCACCTATCAGCTTAAGCTTTTAGGTTGGTACATGGTTTCTTACATGGAATTCAGAGCTCGTTCTGGTTTCTGTCGTTCTTGGGATGCGGGACTTCCATCTAACAGCTTAGGCTTTTGGGTTGGTACATGGTTTCTTACATATGACACATAGATTGTGTAAGTATACCATCCAGCGGCAACTTTAAGTTTAGAGATCTCTCACAAGATTCGTGAAATTACAAATGGTTCTTCTCTAGGATTGATGTGGCATCCTAATTCGAGGACGAATTCTTTTCAAGTGGGGGAGAATGATGTGGATCAATTTGTATCAATTGATGAAGATAAGAAACTAAATTATTTGAGTTTTTGGAAGCTTGTGAATAGCCTACTGGACCAAGACTCACTTATAGGTGGGCCAAAGGATCAAATGGGCCTCAAACAATACTCAAATATTCAATAAAATATGGTGTCAAGGGCTGGTTTGAAGAAACCGAGGCCGCGGGGTTTATTTACCAGGGGCCAAAATAAAAAGGGAAAAAGAAAGGTTAAAAGAAAAAAAAAGGCACAAATGGTCTTTTTTTGCGGAAACCATGTAACTGAGCCACTAGTTGTACTTCATACAACCCTTAGAAATTTGTGAACCAACAACAAAGTTAGCATGTGTTTCCCATTCCTTGAGATTTATCTCATTTTCTGTGAAACATGATTGTATACAAAACTGAACTACAGAAGATGTCACAGTTGTGAGTAAAACAAACTCTTGATAAGATTAGGTACATGCAAACCATTACCCAAATGAGAAGATTTATTGGTTTTCATTCTTAATTTGCTAGTTTATATCAGGTGAAGACACTTCTGACATTATATGCGAAGGAACGATACATTCTTGTTGTGAACAAATGCAACCAACTGAAGGAAATGGAAGTCCTTGTTTCGTTCAAGGTTTGTCATTGAGTATAAACCTGTTCACTTCTAAAGATTTTCTCATATGCATTTGTGTTTAAGGTTTGTCATCTAGTACAAACCTGTTCACTTATAAACATTTTCTTATATTCATGTGTGTTTATGAACTAAACTTGATATGACAATATGCTTTCTATCACATAGAGAATTGATATCACTTGAGAAACACTTTGCGGGTCCCCACCTATGCCCCCACTGATTACACTGATGGAGGATAAAATGTTTATGCATTGGTAAGGATGCCCAAAATTAGCTTGATCAAAATTACAATTGGATTTTAAGGCCCCATATTTTAACTATAAGGGAAGTGATTGTTTTGACCCAAACCTCGAGCTTAACTTTGATTGGGATTAAAGTTGGGAAAATACTAGGTGGCAGGGGGCATCAGTGGAAGCTGCCAATAATGAGGACCCCTAAAGGCGTAGCTCATATGAGCATTGTCATTTTTTATCGAGGATTTTGTGTGCTTTTCAGTGTTTGACTTATTGGAAATTCACTTGATCGTTATCTTCAAAAACATGTCTCAACTATGTTGGGGTCAGTTATTTGAAACTCACCTACAAATGGAAATTCCCTTGTGTGAGAACATAAACCCACCAAACTGAATTTTGCAGACGAAAGCTGACCTGGATTGCTGCTATAATGTAGTGGAAAAAGGAGGCCTTTTAGGGTTGATGTTAGACCATATTGAAAAATGAACCGCCGGAGAGAATCTCTAGTTTTTCAAGCTGTTGGTCCTATCTTTTAGTGATCCAAATCTTTCATCTGATGATTACCCAGTTCCAGCAAGGAATGCATTAAAAGGCTCTCTCATTGATCAACCATAGCCATTAGATAATTGACTTGCAAATGGGCAGTTAAAGTGTAAAAACATTTATACATATATTTAGGAGATTCCTGCTTTTTTTTTGTATCAGTGGAAGGCCCCACAAAATGAATGATCTGGATCAATAAAGATAGGTTGTACAGAATGCCCAAGCTAATTGTAGATTCTCCCTTCCTGTGGATCTTATGATAGTCCCTGGATTGCTGCTCTTAACTTTCTCTGTACTATTTTTTCCTCCCTGAATCTTTGAGCAGTAGACTTATTCATCAATTTGATTAATTTGTCTGTAGTCGGGAGCCACAAGTCTGACAGCCCTGCGGAGTGTATGGCAAGCCTATTGGCTCAATGAACACGGGGGAGAATCAGATCATGTCTTTGTACGTCTCAAAGAAAGCCTCTTGGAACTTGAAGACAGATTCGATGATTTCCTTAATCAGTTGGAGGGAACTGGATGGGATACCCGCAATATTAATATCAAAGTTCCAAAGCAACCTTTTATTGAATAATTTTCAAATTCCTAGAGACAGCTAATGGAGCTATCCTTTCCCTTGCCCGATGCAGCCTATAAATGCTACCGCCGGCACTGATCACCCATGTTAAACAGGAGGACAAACTGTTGAGTTTTATTAAAATCTCTTGTTATTATACTCAGTCTATAGAGCACTGAAACTTTTCTTTATTGTTGAATTAATTGAATTCATTTCCTTTTTGGATTTATTGATCTGTAGTCCATTTTTCATTTCTGTACCATGAAAGGGAGTTTTCTTTTTAATACAGGAATGGTCCAGTGTGAGAAATACACAGTTAAAATGTTTAATTGGTTATCTTGTCATTGAAAGCATGATTATCCCTTTCCAACCAAGAGAGGTTAGTAACAAAATTAATGCAACTACCATGTTTCATTATGAATCTGTTTGTCCCATGATATTCATTCATCCATGACCTGATCCTGGTAACATCCTCTACAAAAAAAGTGTTTTATTTTTATTTTATAACAGTGTTGGAAAGAAAACAGTGTGTGGGGGAATGTAATGAATGAAAGAATAAGAAAACTGATGAGAATCTGGGACCTTCCCAAACTCTGTTTATGCTTACGAGATGATTTGGAGAAGCAATTTGAGCCAAGGGAAATGCAGTTTAGTTAGGGTTTTGCTGTATCAACGTGCTTAACAGTTTGTAGGAGGAAGAAGAGAAGATGCTTAACAATTGTATAGGTAGAAGAAGAAATGTAGAACACCAAAATTGTTGCAGAAGGCGAGGGTGAAACCACTGCTTTGTAAAATAAATCATTGTGTTCTAGGTCTTCCTGTATTAAGCCGGGGATCATACTTCGGACCCAACCTAGATCTAACTCAAACGTCTTTATGGTCATGAATCTAGCTTTCAGTACCTGATTATGACTCGGACTGAAAACTAATGGCTTGAAATCCAGGTCGGACCTGAGGTTGACCCTTTACATAGCCTTACCTAACAGGCCCCTCACCCTTAAACAAGCTCTCTGTATTTTCCTTTCTTGTTCTTTATTTTTCCTCTTTTTTGTTTGAGCCTGCATTTACACCCTAGATATTTTACCTATTCTAGGGGAACATTCATGTGCATCCATCCCTCACCATAGGGTAAGGGCACTTTTTCTTTTTTGCACATGAATTCCCCTTTTGTACTTCATCATGTACTTGAAAATCTCCATTTATAGAAGCATCCCTCACCCTATGGTGAGGGATAGATGCACTTGAATATTTCCCTTCTATAAATGCCTAAATAAATGCTGAACGTTGGTCTTTTAAATAGATGGTCATGATCATTGGACCATTCCATATTGTATTTGCCCATAATCCACATTTGGAGCTCTTTTTGTTTTTTGGTTGGTAAAAACACATTGGGAGCTCTTGATCTGATTCAAATCCCTATTTGGCATGACTCAAGGTAGGCCCCATGAAATGGCTTGGAAATTACCCCTTTTTATGATGCGGGTACCCCTGATGTCTTTAACCCAACGGGATTATTTCCCTGGGTGGTGTCCGCAAAACCCATACAAACACACATCAAGCAAATTTGAGGTAGGTTTTAAACACGGGGAGCAAACCCAGGCCTTATGTGACAAGGGTTTAGAATTCCTGATTGCGGGCAACCAAGAGTTACCAACATTTTGAGTTCCCATCAGAAATTCCTGGAGCAAATAGTCAGTCCACCGGAATGAATGGCATCTATGGATACCTGAATTTTCATGACAATGTTTTCTGTTTCTAAAAGAGAAGGTACATTGCCTTTTAAATATAAAGTATAATTAAGAAAGCGAGAAAGGGTAGTTAGGTTCAACCCTAGATTAAATAGCAAAGATATAAAGTAAATTTATTAAAGTTTGAACAATTGGCATATATTCAAATTCACAGTTTCTCATTGAAAATATTAAGCGTATGCCAGATTCTCTCCTACCAAAAAAATTGACAAAGAACAAAAGAAAAATACCATTGCTTCATAAAAAAAAAAAATTAAAGCAAAATTTCAGCATATAAAATACTACAACAAGAAAGTAGAAAGGAGAATTATGAAGAGAAGGAAAAGAAGGAGATCCATTGATTTGAAGAAAGATAAAAAAAATTAGAGTTAAGTCGGTCCCTAGCTGTAGCTAAGCCGGTTAGGAAAATGGGTTGAGCGCATGAGTTAGTTCCATTACTGCATGTATCTTGCATGTATCTGGGGAAAAAGATGGACTAACAAAGAACAACAGTATAAATTAAAAGATACGAATAAGATATCCATGATAAAATAAATACAAGAAATAACCAGAGAAAGAAGAGAATGTTATCACTAGAGCAAGACAAGAAACAAATATCTATTACTAAACAATTAAAATCCGATAATCAAATTGGAAAGAATTAATAAAGAAAAAATAGCAAGTTCATAGAATTCCTATTATCAAATCCTAAACATTAAGTAGAGCAGATGAAGGTGATCACTATTGCATCGTTGACCAGAGGTTTCACATTACCGATCAATATAATTCCCCGGCTGATGCTCAGCTGGATAGGTACATGAGTGTGTGAGTTCCAAATGTAGCAAATAAATAAATAAGTAAATAAATAAAAGAAAAGAAGAGAAGAAACCGATTACTATGCAGATATTTATTAACATAGAAATGCTTAATCAAACAAATTTAATTAGAACAAGATGTCCCAAATTTCTTTTAAATTTATCTCATAAACATTACATGCTGCCAATTAACGAAGAACAACCTCTTACCATCATTATGCATCTTTAGAAGCCAACAAATGACTAATTTACTAATGCTGTCATTGCTATACTTTGTAATGAAAAGTGATCGTACTTCCCTGTGATTAATATAGTCTCTCAAGTAAGAGAAAAAGGATTCATTGATTACATAAGAAAAGAAAAACAAATCAGTCAGAGCCCATTTCTCCAACACAAACAGAACTTGTAGCTCTTAATATTCCAAGCAAGAAAGTGGCAAGAATAAGATCCAAAGGTAACCTTTCTTCCAACTTGGTTTCGGTGGAGTTTAGGCAGGGGGTAGTACATGTGGCATCCATCAACACGACCCACCTTTGAAGCCCAAATCTCTCAAATTACTTTCCTCTTTGTTATATGATTAAGATTAATTTTACTCCAATCATAATTATGCCCACCATAAGATTGATCACATTGAAAAAAAAATGTGATTTCTTATTCTAATTACATGTTATACAAACTGACCATGGGCAAAACTCTGATAGCAGTAGAAGTTTTCGTTAATGATAGAGTAAGGTCAGACGGGTCTTGAGTGGTTTGAATTTCAAAAGCGAGTTCCATTGATGGAAAGTGATGGGCAAACAGATATATATGACCCTCCCTCTTAGAAAATCCTCTGGAAAGTGATGGGCACACAGATATATGATACTTGCATTTGTCGGATGAGAGGATTACATGACAGGAATTTTTCTTCTGATTCTTTATGCAGCATATTGTTTCATTGTTTGGTGGGACACATTTTCATTGCGAATAAAAAAAAAGGAGAACAATGAATTAATTTTCTTCAATAGAAATGAATTATATTTCCTATGGGAGGGGTGGTAATGCAGATTCTTGTATCCCATAACAATAGAAATCTATGGAGCACGGCATCCTCTCTTTGCACAAATAAATTCGGGGTTAGGCCAACAAATTTTAGTGGTTTTAATTGTGAAAGTCGGGTTCGCAGATGGGTTTTTGGGTTTGGGAATTATGGGTTCCAATTTTTCAATCCCATGACCCAACCCCCGAAAATCTAATATTTGATTCTCTAATCCCCCCTGATCATAGATTGTTTTGTAAATGACTCTAAAATCATTGGCCCTATCCAAAATATAAGAAATACATGCTGAGCTGCATTGTAGGCTCTTCCCCCAACTTGGTTTAATGTCTTAACTCTAAGAATTTATTGAGGGAGTGATGGAATGAGTGGAGGACGATTCCCTTTAAAATGTTTTAGTTTGTCAAGATGTACTAGATTATCAACTGAACAAATAAAACTGCCTTGTTACTGTTGTAGAGCTCGTCGCTAATCTATCTATTATTGTTGTTATATTTACATAACAAGTGGAGGACGATTCCCTCTAAAATGTTTTAGTTTGTCAAGATGTACTAGATTATCAACTGAACAAATAAAACTGCCTTGTTACTGTTATAGAGCTCGTCGCTAATCTATCTATTATTGTTGTTATATTTTTACATAACAAAATAATAGATGGACTAACGCAATCTATACATAAATGCAATGCAAGGAATTTTCTTGCTCAATCGATTAACGTTGTACTTCCAGCCAAACCTAATAATTGTTGTTGGGGAATTTTCACCATCACTTGGTTGGAAATGTGATTTTCCAACACCAATCACCAACTAAATGCTATGGTAATACAACTAAAGCAAACATACATCAAACCACAATCATGTAGAGAAATAAAAAAAAAAAAAAAAAAAAAAAAAAAAGAAAAAAAAAAAAAAAACAACCTAAGAAACACATAAGACCCAAAATTTACGCGATTCGGTCACAATTTGTGACCTACATCAATGGGAGAATATTAATGCAAATTAAAGCTTTCTCCTTTCCTTTAAGGCACGTTTGACAATGGTCCATGCTAGGGAGAGAAATACTCCATCTGTAGTTCGGACCCTTAGAGGGCAAGGGACTCATAAAAAAGCATCCAGGCCCACCATCAAAATCTAAAACTCTCTCGATCACCTCTCACCTTTCATCATTGAAAGATATTGGGCTCCAGTCAAAGGTGGGAAAGCATCAAATTGATCTTATCTACCTCTTAAAAAAACTATTAGAGAACCGACATGCAAGACCGCCAAGGTAGTCTTGTTTTCTCTTATAACATGCGAAAGTAGATATTTTGTGTATGGGATGAAATTTAATGGTTCCGATTAGGACTGCACAGAAACTTCGGTATCACCGCTAAATCGGATCGAATCGGGCGGTTCGGATTGGTTTTATAGTAAATTGGTTCAATCTACTGTTTGAAAATTGTAGAAACCGCTTAGATCGGTCGGTTATCAGTTTGAACCCCCGGTTCATCACCTAAACCGAACTAACCGGTATATTATGTAATTTGAGTATTTGACTATTTAGAGTTTAGAGTTTCATTTGGATGGCATCCAACACATAGTTATTAATTTCGTTTCTTTTCGGTTGAAATGGCCGAAATTTTTCGTTTCGGTTAAGTGGCCAAAACGAAGTTTCAGCACAAACTTTTCGATTTGAATTTCGGTCAACCTCGGCCACAATTCGGGATTTCGGTCGATTTCAGCAGAAATGAAATTTTACATAATTAATTTTTTTTACTTTTTTTACACATATATTTTGTATTTCTTATATTTTCACAAAACATAATTCCAAAAAAATCACTATAATGGATTAAATCTATATTTATTAATTTTTCTATTTTTTTACTTATATATGTATATATATTATGTTATATTTTCCCCGAGATGTAATTTCGAAAAGTTTCGCCGAAATCCCGAATCAACCGAAACTTTCCATTTTGCAGGCCAGAGCGAAATGAGGTCTAAAACGATATTAACAACTATGATCCGACAACTCATGCGCCTCTTTTGAGGGTGTCATCATTTTGAAAATTTCAATTTATGATTTTAAAAAGTAAAAATAAAAAAAAATAAACGGTTTAACGGACTGAACTGAACCGAATACTTTGGTTCGGTTTGGTCTTAGCCCTCTCCATCGGTCAGATCGAATTGGTTAATTAAAAAACCGATAGGTTCGGTTTGATGGTTGGTTTAGTGTTAAGCCGATCTGAACCGCCCATGTGCAGCCCTAATTCCGATGGAATGTTCTGTAGATAACAAGTGATGTCCCCTCAGCTCAGAATTATCTTTGGGTTATTGTCTGTAACGCTTGACATCCCTGAGCAGTCAAAGTTTAAGTATATTTTCTACCAAGTTGTTCATCAGATATCTTAGAGTTGTGCGATATTGCACGCATTGTACTGTGCGATATTCTAGGGTCATAAAATATTACACCATTATTGTACGAACAATTCTATGAAAAATATTTAAACTTCGACTGCTTTACGGCAAATGTTAAGTCTAAGGGCAATCGTACAGTGAAAATCTCATTATCTTTTATATGTGAATGCTCCAGTTCGGATGTCTTGTGCAGTATGAGATAATCAATAAGAACCACCTAGGCCTCCCTATGATCCATCCAACCCCTAATGTTGTCACGTAACCCATTGAGATCAATTTTTGCCACCATCATTTTTTGTAACCCATCGAGATCATGAGTCTCTTAATAGCATCAAAATAACCCAAATCCAAGTAAAAACCCTCTTTTAAGCCTAGATAGGATAATTACGAGCCAAATAGGTAATTTCGAGTGAATTTGGAATCCAATTAGCCAACATCATTAGGTTTTGGCAACCTTAGAATTCGAAGGGCTAAAAATGGCACCAGAAGGCCTTAAAATCAGACGAGGGGCCTGCAATAAGCCTACTTGTGATGAATGGGCCTTGAGCAATGATTTTCGGGCCCAATTCATTGTGTTCAATTTTCAAGGTTATTGGGGACAATGGGAGTTTTGAGAGTTTCAAACCACTTTTGAGTTATATTCGGCTGGATGGACTTCATAATTAAAGAATGAATAAACAATTTAAGGACACCAATCATAAAATACTGGGTGAATCAACCTGTGGACACTTCTAGGGCTTTTGGCAACCTTGGGGCCCTGCATGAGAAGAAGAGTGTTTTTTTCATTCCTAAACGGTCTTAGTTTGTATGCATGGGGAGAGTATTGGCATCTAGAACTCTTCAAGATATAGTGTACTTGCTTCATAAAGATTGTGTAGATATAGTATCCAATTTCGTATATTGGAATGGTTGATAGCAAAAAAGATTTAAGGATAATAGGTGTGGATTACAATGAGATAATCTTTCTAGGCGTAAGAATTCCAATGGCAATGGGTGTTTATTATGATCTATGGTACACTGTATGAACCTAAGTAATCCTTGAGATAGTGTTATAAGAATTTCATGTTGCCATACATAAATTTCTTCTTGTTCCCGAACAGTAATGACAATACTTTTATGTTAAGGTAATAGGATTAGTTATATCCTTATCACTGTGTGACATTTTGATTACTAGTGATGAATCGGAAGAAAATCTTTGTTAGTCGTTTTTGGATTGTGTTAAAACAATAAGGTGTGGAGATGTGCAAGTCGATCAATAATACCTTTTTAGTAATAATAAATTTGTGAACCTGCACAACAGTACCTTAACTCTACCACAAGCTAACATTCGGATCTATAAATCTAAGGTCAGAGGAAGTTACCAACAAATTAAATGTGTTTGTAATAGATCAGAGGAAGCTCGTCATTGTGTAGATCTTAGGAGTAGACAAAGCCAACTGCGGGCGTAGATGATTTTTTAACAAATGAGTTTTTCCTCTCTATCAAATTTGAGATAAGAAAAAAGGAGTTGCATTACAACATTTTTACTGGAAAGTTCAAGATTTCTTTTTCACATATCTCTTGAAAGGTTAGTTTTCTTTTTAACCAAATTTCTTAATTTTTTGTTCACCCAACCCACTGTGGTATATATAATATATATTTCAAGTTCCTACTAATTTAATATAAAGGCATGGCTCAGAAAGAACAGGTTCCAAAACCACTATCCCTTTCCATTCTTACCCAATTTAACACAACATCATTCACCATTGAATTCATCGCAACAAGATAAACCCCACATTAATCCAAACGTTATTCACAAAACTACTGTAATCTAAAAAGAACTGCATTATTTTAGAGGCTTTAAATCAGAGGCTAAGATTATTTCATGCAGCAGTCAATGTCCATATCTAGTGCACTGCTAATATCAAATTAGTCCCTCATGAGGATTGCTTGCAAGAGAATGTAAAAGAAACGGTCCATTTTCCTAACAGATTCTTAGTCTAACAAAAATCTCTTAAAATCTGTTGAAATCTGAAACAGTTTTTCTTTCTTTGCAGGCAGAAAGCCCTTTATATCAAATTATGATTATGCAGACTGTGGCAAGCTATCGTGAAAATCTAACTTGCCACATCAAGAAATGCAAGTCTTGAGCGCCCAGTGGAACTACCATAAAAACCCGACATCATCTATGAATTATTAATCACCACATTAGAACGTCAAAATTAAAGGTCAAACCAGATAATAGATGATTAGAGATGCCACATATAAATTATTGCTCTTACATGGCTTAATCCAGAATCATTTGATGAGTTTCGTGAGCTCAGCGAGTTCCACCACCATGCACAATATACATAGCAATTACGACTAGAGCCATAACTTGGCTAAATCATGCAAACGTATTTGAGGAAAAAGAATAAAAGAGAGGAGCAAAAAAATGGAAACAGATATAATAAAAAAGCGAAAAAAATCGAAGGCAAAAAAATAAGGCTTGCTGGGAGAACTTTGACACAATAACCTTTTTCTATTTTCAATTGTATAGTTACTAGTTCAAAGATGGAATGATAAAGCATATAAAAAGCATTCTACACAATTGAAACTATCATCGCTTCTGAAAATTGAGGACCTTGATGGAGGCAGCATAGACACCAAAGAAGAGGAGGCTGAAGCCCACAAGAACTGCGGCAGAAACACCTATCATTCCTGGACCATAACCAAGTCTCACTTCTAAGTACTCCTTCACAGACCCTTCGAACCCGGGCCCAACTATTTGAGTCTCCACGTCGCCAAGTTGGGAGGATATGATGCCACGTAGGGTCCAGGCCAACGGGCAAATATAGTAGAACCAGATCCACCAACCAGGAATACTCTGGAAATATATAAATATATATATGTTAACCATGATTATCAAAACAAATACTATTATTGTCCTATTATCTTATTATGTGCCTGTTTTGGTTTTACTTTCAGTCTAATGGAGTAAAGATTTGCTCTGATTTTTGTGTCATCACTGTCATATTGATTAATGGATAATGACTAAAACATATATGTTTGAATAACTGTACAACTCACACTGCAAACAAGATAATCACTTATTTCACAATATTTGATCTTTCTACTATTGATGGAAAGATCTTTCTATTGCAAGAGGAACAATTTAACAAAAAGACCATTTAAACCAAGTAGACCTTAAAGCATTGCTATAAATAAGGTCGTGTAACGAAGCCCCCTTCACATGGATAGGAAAAGGCTTCAGTGATAATGATGATGACAACGACGACGACAATGAGAGACATTTTGTTTCAACTCTTGCATTGTTTGGACGTGAGTGGATTGATCTTCTGGGGTGCATGGGCATTTGTGACTGTCTCTCTGCATGTGCGCGCGCTTGTATTTGTGTGTGTGTGAGAGAGAGAGAGAGAGAGAGAGAGAGAGAGAGAGATGTCTTCATGTGGATTGAGAGTGGACAAAAGGTCTTATTGTTGATGGCCAAAATATATTCCCATTTGTATCATCTATCCTTGAATTAAGGGGCTCAAAACTTAATGTTTGCTAACTGTTAGTTAAACAGGTGTTTGTGCTGGTCCTAGCATTTTCATGGGAATGTAGGACCGATCAGAGGGGCCTCGACCATGAGTTATACCATATAGGAATGAAAGTAGGGGCCTGAAAGAGGGGTGCTAACTATATATTCTGCAAAAGGAACCCACTAGAAAGTTTCACCATTTGGAGATATCACAACTATGATTTCCTATGACCTAAAAAAAAAACAAAAAAGGTTGAAAGTACTACAATAAAGCAAATTTCTTCTAACATTTTTCAGTTAGTCAACAAAATGTACATAAACAAGAAAGGCAAACTGGAACCTGGTTTAGAAAAATTATGGTGTCAGACCATTTCAATAAAGAAAAATGTGGCTTCATCAGCTTTAATTAGTGAGTAATAAGTTCCAATAAATGTAGTAAAGTTCTTGTGAGGCTCAAATCAGTTGACCCATGAAATGCACAAGGAATGAGGTACTTCGCTTGGGAAAATTAATATGGTATTGATCAGTTTTTAGGCTCAGCAGCTTGTGGTGTCTGTGTCAGATCATTATAATAAAAAAGAGAAAGAAAAACACAGAACATAAAAACAGTGTTGTCAACCATATATAAGTTGCAAGTCACCATCTCATATAAATGTAGTATATATAACTTACCTCCATCATAACCAAAGCCTTATCCCATTCATCTAGTTAGCAATTTCAGTAAAGATTCTAGAAGATTAAATAAGTAGGACCATAAATTGAACAAAAAGCCAAGGATGACTAGGTACATTGGTTAAGAGAAGAAATAGTGTTGTTGGTCACTTTTAAGTCTCTTCGACAATTCTATTAATTTTAGACATCTAAATGCATACAAGATCTTTTAAGACAAAAAAGTTAAAAATTAGATGTGCTGGACAACCCCAGCCCACCAACACATTTTATTTCTAGTGTGTAATTCTGGTGGCGGTGTTTGACCGGTAAGTTGGGTGGTGAGAATTTGAAATCTTACTAGTCTTTTCTACTACCATCAATTGTTGAAAGAATGATATGCACTCATGCACACAGGAAGCAAGGTGAAAACATAATACTTACAGGCTTAGCAACTAGAAAACCTGATAGAAGATTCCATAATGAGTAAAATGCAGATGAAACCACAGCTGCCAAGTGCTGAGAAGGTGTCAGACCAACCGCCATCATCCCGTAAAATGTAAAATAACTGAATGTGAGGAACATGAATACAAGGTAAAGAAAGAACTTCCCTGCACAGCATTTCATGCTTGTTAGAGTTCTCACTAGTGTAAAAATCAGAACTACAGAGTATCAGGGCTCGTGAGGCAAATATGATACATTTAATAAAATAGAGTTGATTCAGTTAGATCTATTTGAAATAGAGCTTTTCAATTAGACCTTTTACAAATTGACTTTTCGGCATGTCTGATTCAATTGAAAAAGGCAATTATATAGTAATAGAAGTACAAGTAACGTGTTATATATTTCTAGTATAAGCAAACTTGCCATATAGCAAAAGTTAAACACCCAACTTGTCAAAGGAAAAAAAAAAGAAGAAAATCTAAAAGTTGTCTGATTGCTCGACAGTGATAGCTGATTGAAAAGGTCGCCTTTAGTTACATTTTGGAAAGAGACAGATTGAATCAGATTCACATAACTTTCCCAAATAGTAGAAAGCACTCAAAAGTCTGTTTTAAACAGTGTAGATCAAGGGCCCTCCCGCTTTTTTCTCTTTTTTTTGCATTTCCAACCTGTTTCTATATAATGAGGAAGATGAGACATCAATGAAGAGGTTTGGTAAGGATTCAGTTATGGAGCGGATTGTCAGTTTTCCGGAGAAAATAGACCTCTTCTCTCTCCCTATTAAAATCAAATCAGACATTGGTAGAGCGATTGCCTTCAACCTTTCTCCGGATTCGAAAAGGCCTTTCTCACTCTTTCCATGGAAAACCAATCGGAAATGTACGAGCATGTCCTTAGAATTTACATGTGTATTTGTCCTAAGATGAAGACTCTATTCATGTAAGCTCGGGATAAGAACAATATTTGTAAAATAATGAGAATATATGCCTTAGAATTTTCAGTTTCAAATCAACTTCCAAGAAGAAAACTAACTCCGGTTTTATAATCATTTGGCCAGAACTTGGATAAATTTCTAGAAAACAACTGTTTGTGTATGCCAATGCAAATGTACCAATGAGAAGGGGTGTTCATAGGCCAGTCTAGACAGGCTGAGGCATATCCCGTTCCAGACGATTTTGGAATAACAGGCCACTACACACGGCCCAAGCCCACCAGGGCCATAAATGTTTGGTCCATGCCTGCCCATTTAGTTAATCGGGCTGGGTCAAGCCAGGCTTTTTATCAATTGTATGGGCCTTCTCTAGCAGGTTTTTGGACAAATTATCACTTCCATACTGAGCTGGGCTTTGGGCTTTCTATCATTTAATTGAAGCCTGTCTGGGCCCAGGCTGGCCCTGCCCATGAGCACCTACGAATGAGACACTTGCATAAGATCTGGCCATTCACAAGGCAATGGACAATGTGAACATGCCTGACACATAACAAATAGACATGTAGGGACTCAATGAGTGAACCATCCTAATCTATGGGATCAGAAATATTCACATTAGGCCCTATCAGATGAACGGTGTCAATCATCAATGTGTTCCATGTTGGCATGACTAATGTGAAGAGCCATTTCAATGTTTATAAGAATATACATGATCAGTCATATTCATCTCTGAAGAATTATTGGTTGGATTTGAAACAAAGAGCCTCTTTGTTCACACAGAAATCATAAGAATTCATGCCCTAAGTGTTTAAAAATGAAAAGAAAAGGTGAATATTAAAAAATGACCATCAAATGATCTCCTCTTAAATGGAAATTGAATCAAAGATGGGAAATGAACACCCAGCCATCGCCATAGTAATTCAAATCCTAGAAAAGTCAAGGTGCCACCAACACCATCACCTCATATGCTTCACCCTTACCTCTTTAACAATCCCCCAGTGGAGCTCATTTGACCATAAATCCATATGGAGAAATTATCTCTTGCAGTTGTCAGCAGGAGATATCTTGCATGAAAATCAATCTGCCATGTTAATAGGGAGGACCTCAGTCATTGAGGGTGAAGGATGATTTTCATGCAGGATTTCCCCATGGACATCTGCAGGTGGAAATTTCCTATGCATTTTATGCAAAGAAACAGGCCCTACCCAAAAAAAAGTGACACAAAATGTTCTTTAATTAAAGAATCAAGCAAAAGGCAATTTTGTGTATAGCTTCAATAAACAAGGACTGCAGGTTATGTTTTCAACTTTCAAATAAGCAATTTAGTAAAGGATGTCACAATCACCTGCTGATCTTTCAAAGTTGACCATGAAGTATGTGATTACGCCATATAAAACTGTTTGGAAGACGATGTATGGAATCTCTATAAGTCCCTATTAACGAGAACACAATGACGTGCAATGTCAATTATTGCAACAAGAATGGTTAAAGATTAGCTGTTTTTGCTTAAATATTACAGCCAAAACCTCTTACCTGAGCTGCTGCATATGGAAATGGAGAGTACATTCCAGCGGCTTTCTCTCTATAAAAAACAGTCCTCTCAATAGAAACTACAGGCTGAATTGAAGAAGAATTGTTCACACCCAGAAATAAAGCAGCAGCATAAAGAGCACCCATAACAGTGATTAAGTCCTTCGTCGTATTCCTGCAGAACATTGAAACAAGTTAATCGACCAGCAGGATTATATGTTCAAAGCCAAGAAAATCTCTACTCATAGCTGAGGCATATGTAATCATTCATTCATTCCCATATCTCCATCCGTTGATTCCCTTTCTTTACTAATGAAAATTAACTTTGACCAGTCAGAAATACTAGGGGAAAAAACCGCACTGACTCATGCAAAATATTATAAAGCGGGAATGACCTCCTATCTAGAAAATTCAGAAAGCCACTGTTAACAAAAATGAAAATGTATGGTTTCACAAAACAAATTGCATCCTTTACATCAGGTGTAACTTTATTGTGCAGGTGAGAAGAAGGAAAAAAGAGCACACTTACGAAAAAAATCCATCAAAAAGAAAAAAAATACCGAATCCAAGGAAATCAACCCTTTCCCTTCATAAGGAGCAGCCAACAACTTGGGAAACTAAGGTACTTGGACGGTCATTTTCTGAGAGTTGGTATGAAAACCTGTAGTCATGGGCGTAGTGGAAAAAGGAAAACCCTATCCTAGAAATATTTGCCCAGGCAAACATGCATTGCCGGTTGACAGTGCTCTCCAACACACCATTTTATCTCTCCAAACATATGAAAGGACCACAATATTTTCGGCAACCCTCAACCATAGCACTGCAAATTGATCAAGTCAGACAACAGGCAACCTAAGCC
The DNA here is from genome assembly GCA_028538565.1 of Umbellularia californica. NCBI lineage: Eukaryota > Viridiplantae > Streptophyta > Magnoliopsida > Laurales > Lauraceae > Umbellularia > Umbellularia californica. The sequence goes on from JAPQWN010000007.1 coordinate 47,891,490, forward strand.
TCATAGTCATTAAAGTGTATTTGGGCAGTTTTGAATGCCATCAGCCAGACGTAGGCCTGATTCCCAGCCTAATAACTAAACATGGAGTTCCTTGCTAGTGATGGAAAAGGCCAATGCTTGGATGGTCTTTAGAGTAAGTAATACATGGAGGTGGGCAAGGCCAATGCTTGTCCTTGCTAGGGATGGAAAAATCTGACTTGACCCGCTAATCCAACCATACATTATGGAATACAAAGACACAACTATAATTTAGTTTTTGCAAATATACATAAAAGCTTATCATACATTCACCTGTATCAAAGGAAAACAAAAACGAAAGAAAATAAATACATACAGACCCAAAAATAAAATTAAGAATTACCTTTTAGAACCAAGGTCCCAGAATACTGAGCCAAAAATCAATGCACTGAATACAGTGAAGAACAACCGCACAGCGTTGTATTGAGGGCTTCTCCAGTAAACAAGATTTTGTTTCCAAAGACAAGCCTTGAATTGAGTTATCCCATTTCGAGGATATTTAGTTGGAAACTTCAGGGGTTCTGAACCAGCAGCAGGAACACTCTGACTTTGAATCAAAGCTTCCACTTCCCTAAAATCAGTAAATAATTACTTGTGCTAAACCAAAGTGGCATGCCAAAACAGTTAAATGCAGTAAAACAACAACTTCGCAAAAACGTCAGTGATGCTTATGACTTTTAAAGAAAATAATGTCAGCACCTGTACTGGTCTGAGTTCCTATATAAGGCCGCAAAGTCTTGACCAATTTTCTCTTCGCATGCTTGTGTACTGATTTCAAGCATCCAGGTTGCTGGATTACAACCATCAGGAATGGGAGGAACTCCTTCAACTTCCTGTAAAATTAAAAAAATAAACCAGAAAAGATATTCATCATGCAGATATGAGACGCAACAAAAACAGTGAATAAAATAAATTTATATTAAATGAAGGATAATGTCATGGTTAAAAAACTTAGTGTGACATAATTAATTGATGGCTACATAAAATTGTGAAGAAACTATATGTCATTGATTTCTTATAGAAAGTACATGGAATTATGGAATTAGAACAAACACTGGATTCGTAGTGGTTTCTGTTTGATTATGATGATGGTCATAATCAGTCACCATCATTTATGACTAAGGATCGACGTAGAGCTAATTAGAAAAATTACCCAATGAAGGCCAAACATAAAAATCTCGATTGATTCATCATCATCATCATCATTTATGGTTAAGGACATACGTATAGCTAATTACCAAAAATGGACTCTCCGATGAAAGTCAAACATATAAATATCAATTGAATTAGAAAACCCTAAATCAAATATCAACTCTACCCAGATCAAAAATCAAATAAGAAAAAACGAGGAGCAAAACAGAAGATAGCTTGTAAACCACCACTTGATTGGTGTTGGATCCTTTGGGAGAACCCAACGAAGAAGAGAGAGGAAGATAAAAACGCAACTTTCATTAAGAAAAACAACAAAGCCAACATAGGGTCGGACGTCCCATGCGATGGCATACACAGTGCTTTCCAACAAAAACAAACTTAGCTAATGGCTTAAAAGGAATGAAAGAAATTAGAAAGTCTGTAAACAATTCAAACATCTCTGATCAGTTCAATCATGAATTACACGCTCCCTTTGGAGACGTTCTCTCCTGCCTTTTTGAATTGCTCCCTGATTTTAGGAAGCCTTCCATCTTGGATTCTTCATTGGAAAGGTTCCACTATTAAATTTTCTTGCAATAGCGGCTATTGGCCTTCCCACTTTATGTGGGCTATGGGTCCCACCCTTTGAGCATGTAGAGCCAGGTAGAGAGGTGCAAATATGGACTGACCCTACATGTCCATTGTGGGCTCAGTTAGGACTCAATTGGGTTTGCTTTAGGTCCACATAAAATTCAGCAATTTTGTCTTCTAATTTGAAACCAAAGCTAAGCCCATTCCATTTTATATTTGACCACTCATGCTTGACTGGGCTCCAGATGAGATGGGTCAAGAGGCCATTTGACAGATCAAAATGACCCAAATAATTGACGGCCTAATCAACCAGGATCCACAAAGTTCGGACCAGCTGCTCCTGTGTCAAGAACAGACCCCAAAACAAGAAGCAATGATAAGATAAAGGTCTAAAGCCCAGGACTCATTCCACAAGTGCCTCAAGCACGAATTACCTAAGGTGAAAGGGAAGAATGAAGACTGCTTAAACAACCAAAAGCACCAATACATTCTCAAAACTAAGGTGGCCAAACACTCGCATCATATTAATTTGATCCTGGCAAACTAAGGAGCTAAAGTTCTCTCCTAACCATCGATTTATAGGCAATTAAATCATGACAGTAAATTAGGAATCCTGAGTGAAGAAATAAACTTTTCTTCATATGTCTGACACAGGTTATGTTAAATGGGTAATGTTTCTGCCATGTTGTTGATACCATTATTACCATCATAAAAACTTAAAATGATGAAAATCAAAAGAAATGCACTTCTTACTTTATAATCCATTTTTTTTTTTAATTAAGGAACCATGCAGTTCAATTTAGTTAAAAATGAACAAAGACAGTAGCTGGAGCTCAGCTGCTGCAAATAATGTCATTTGTGAATAAGATGAGAAGAATAATAAAGCTAATATAATTTATCAGATAGTGAGCCATAGTAAATAATTCCAACCGCTACATTTTTTTAAAGTATAAATTAAAATATTTGAAAAGATCCAAAAACAAAAGAATGATAATATGAAGAACAAATGCTCACCTGAAAATAGTTTATCATAATTTGTGAGTTCATGCCAAGCTTGCCCCCATATATAACACGCCCCCCTCTCTTCATGAGAAGAAGCTGCACCAAAGATGGAAGATCATCAAATAAAAAGTGAAAATTATATGTTCTTTCACGTGCCAAAATCAAAGATCAATGAAAATAAACTGTGCCAACCTCATCAAATGCTTCAAATATATCAATACTAGGTTGATGTATGGTGCACACCACAGTTCTTCCTGTATCAACAGTATTACGAACAGTACGCATCACAATAGCTGCCGCCCGTGCATCTAGTCCAGAAGTAGGTTCATCCATAAAAATAATAGATGGATTCGCAACAAGCTCCACAGCAATCGTAAGGCGTTTTCTTTGTTCTGTTGATAATCCAGTACTTCCAGGCAAACCAACTAATGCATGGCGGAGAGAATCAAGCTCCACTAATTCCATTATTTGTTGAACAAATTCCTGCAGTGTAGACATCACAATGAGGCTCTTTTTTCTTTTTTTTTTTAATCAGTGAACATCACAATAAGTTGAAAGAAAAAGAAAAGAGCAAGAATGGTCAAATAAATAAATAACATCAATTACTAACAAGTCTTTTCTCTTTGCTGACGTCTTTTGGAAGGCGTAAAGATGCTGAAAAAAGCAGTGATTCTTCAACCGTTACTTGAGGAGAATGGATATCATTTTGTTCAACATATCCAGAAATCCTCGCAAAAGTACTCTGCTCTTTTGGATATCCAGATATCCTAATATCGCCTTCTATATATCCACCAGACTTCCTACCCGCAAGCACGTCCATTAATGTAGTTTTCCCTGCTCCGCTAGCACCAACCAATGCAGTAAGGACGCCTGGTGAGAACACCCCACTAACATTTGATAAAAGCTGCAACTTCATTTCCGGAACACCCTTCTGCTTCATTGCCTGTGATAGAAAAAGGGAAACCACATTAAACAATGCAATGACAAAGTGGAAAATTTCTCTAATTGAAACTTTTACCATTGGCATATCAACGTAGTAATTGACATTATGGAACGTCATCAATAATGGTTGGAATGGAAGAATCATTCCCTTCTTTGAGCTATGTGTTTGACTACTACTAGCTGCACCAACAAAGAAATTACTGCATTTGAAAATCAAAGACAAAAACACTCTTCACAAAGATATATAACTCGAAAGAGCAGGTGGAGATTGAATGTGCTGCATGTTTGTTTTTCTCTCTCTTGAGAGAGAGAGAGAGATAAGGCCTTTACCAGGTTCATCAACAGTATTCTCCTGTGCAGAATCAAGAGCTACCGTCTGGGCTTTCCCAAGAGCTGTAACATTGTATAAAGAACATTTGTTAGAAATTTAGTTTGAAGTGAAAAATGAATATATGTAAATTGAACCCTTTTTTCTTATTTTCAAAGTGAGTAATTTATCTGGCAAACAGAAAAATTCCCCCCAAAAGTAATGGCTACTGCAAAAGAAAATTACAACAAAAACAATACAAAGAAAGAATAGCATGAATTACGTTGAAGGTAGGCCAAGGCAAGTGTCACCAAAACATTGAAAAAGACAGCGTATGCCACTAGAACACCAACGCCAATCCAATACCAATAATCACTGCTAGGAAGACCGTGTGCATGGAGAACATTGTATCCAATTGTACCAGTACTATAGGCAGAACTCTGACATGGGACAGAGTACAAAACCAAAAGATTCACATTGGTTATCAGCTGAAGTTTAGAAAAAATGATGATATATATAGAACATATAGATAAAAAGGTGTAAGAAGTAAGAATTTAAATAAATTAATATATAAGTTCTAAATGACCAACCTCCATCCATCTTGTTGCAGAAAACTCATTAACAGAAATCGCGCGTTGGCCGTATTGTAATGGTGATACCCAGGAAGCCCATACCCACCATGGGTGGATAGTTTCTACATAAAGGAAAAAGAAGAAAAAAGGCACAATCGTTAGAAGAAAGAAATGAATGGGACAGGATTTTCAATGAAGAAATTAGATGTGCAATTTAGAATACAAAACCATATCCTAAAAAACCATGGATTCCACTTCCAAAAAATAATATTACTTAGAATTTTGTCAGATCCAAGAAAATGATGTTTACGTTTTGGAAGAATATATCCACCCAACAAGAATATCACCATAAGTGCAGCAGATCCAAATGTATTGGCAATAATCATATCACGTGCCACAGCACCCAACATCCGGAAGAGACCCAATGCCATTTGATGTAATGTGAAGAGTATAAACATGAACCGGAAAAACCTATGCCATCACAAAATAGACAGTATAAACAAAATAAGCAAGGAGTAGCGTAATATGGAAATGGTATAATTGATAAAGAAAAACACCTTCCAGCACTAGGAGCGAATCCAACAGTATAATAGACAACACAAGACCATACAACAGCTTCTATAATGGAGTAAGGCACACGCAGAAGCCAACTTGGAATTGAATAAACCCAAGCAGGATGAAAAGAGTTATCTCTCTGCTTATAAAAGACTGGAAGTCGACCGATCATGATGGGTAACTCGGATAATCCATTGAACATTATATGCACTAGCCCAAAAAATAAGCAAGAAAGATAAAGGTTTCCATTCATCTCATCAACAGGATGTAACCTCGTCCTTAGAAACATTGTGCACGCAACAAATCCAACAAAAGCAACCTGTCAAAAGGATTAAAAAAATAAAATTGTGAATCAAAAAATGCATCAAAAATTAGCAAAATAAAGCAGGCAACAAAAGGTATGTTGTACTTCCAAATAAAATATGAAAGCAGAAACTATGATCTTCAAATGCCTTGGAGAAACAAGCACAGCTTCTTATTCTAACAAAATCAACTAAATTAGACAAACAAATTGAAGAAATAAATTTTCAGGTCTTTCCATGATAAACTGATCCTTGGTTGAAAAAATAATTAGCTGAGGTAGAGTGCTCGGCCATGGAAAGAAATAATGGATAAAAGTTGAAATCTTTAGTTGATCATTTATTTCTCAATAATATATATTTTCAAAAGAAGGCAATATAATTCATGAGGCCAGGTGATAGGATCAACCCACTCTAACATTAAAAAAAAAGGATGGGTAATTGTCCTGATTATCACTCTAATCAGACTCAGAGCCAAGCAATGATCCGGATAACATTAATAATGCTAGTGGCTATTTTTTTCTTTTCTTTATGTAGAGAAAACTAACATGGCAGCGATGTTTAGGAATTTCAAGATTAATAAGGGAACAAAAAATGGAAAGAAGAACATACATGGGCAATGAGAGAGAGAAGGGGGACAGAAGGTAAGAAAAAAGAGCACACCTGGCACGTTTTGAAAATATAGAGGAAACGATGACGAGAAAGTAACAGTAATTCTCGTGAAAAGCAAGCTTTAAGAAGCTCCTTTTTTGACACAGCATACTTCGTCTTCGCAAGAGACGAAGTTAGAGCTTTCTCTTTATTATAAGGAACAGAGAGAGTGGTGTTTATTTCCCTTCCATATTGAGACTGTTTGAATGCATCTGCAATTTCAGAAACAGGCAAGAACACATATGGTTTTGAATGATCAAACCAGTATTGGCCCTGATCTTTTTTCGATGTAACCTGAAATATAACAAGTACAGCTAGTCAATGAAAACCCAAGACTATGAGTTAATCCAACAGAAAAGAAAAGATTACCTCTTGGAGAAAATCAGCAACTCCTTTGCGAGGAGGTAATTTGAAGCCTAATGATTTGAAGAAATCTAACACATGTTCTCGACCTCCTTGATAAATGATATGACCTTCTGACAACAATATTATATCGTCAAACAGATCAAATGTCTCAGGCGAAGGCTGCAAAAGCGCCATCAGCACAGTACCCTCCATTTTATGAGCAAAATTTCGAATACACTTCACTACTTGATATGTAGTGGAGCTGTCAAGTCCTGTAGATATTTCATCCATGAAGAGTGTTTTTCTTGGCCCAACAACCATCTCTCCTAAAATCAGAATATAAATGCATGTCACGCACTTCCCCTTTAATATAATAACTTTATACATGTACGCATGTAACGTATGTATTTAAGAAAACGCATTTGTTCATACAGCAGATGAACAGGGTAATTGGTCACCAACTTCTTCAAGCACTAAGTTTCGTATGTAAAGTGTGAGCTATGTCAACATAGAGGGCCACAAGACAACTGATTTCATGATGTTATATTTCATTAAAAGTGTGAGCATTTTCACTACTTCCACTGTTCCACTTGAAAAGAAAGCAGTTTCATTTTCTAAATCTAATGTCATCTGATGTCAAAATTCATAGAAGAGACTGGCTTCTGCCTGTAGTCTCATTGAATGTGCCTTCCACAGAAGACAATACAAATGACACTAACAATGACAACCATATGATAAGTTTTCACCATCAACCAAGAAGTTTTTACTACAGTTTTAGTAAAATAAATTTGGTTTTACCAAGAAATGTTTACAGATTGGAAAGTGGACTTTTCTTTACCTTTTATTACAAATATTAAGTTCTGATTTTATATTTTAAATATGATTCTCATTTAATATATAGATTTAAACTTTTACGAAGGGGAGCATTTTCTTTTTACTACATATTTTCTCCTTCATTTTTTTTCCTAAGGATAATATTTTATTATTCAAGAAGTACTTATGCTGACCAAGATGTTCCACTGCGTCATTACTTTCCAATTGTACTAGTCTATAGTGAATATGTAAAAAGTACTTTCATTTCAACTATGTACCTTCTTTTATTGAAGATGTACCTTATTTAAAAGCAATGTAGAAGAAACATTTCCATGAGAATCCATGTAGCCAAAGATGGCTGAATTTCATCCATTCCTTCCTGTTTCTTGTGCAATTAAGTAGGCATGAGAGGTATTCAGGGCAAAAGGCATAGGAAATGTTCTCTTTATATTAAGTAATATGTACGTAAAACCATCCAAAATCCTTTTTTTTAATTATAAAGTACATTTCTATAAAAATTTATGTGGCCAAATGCAGCCCACATTCAGTTTTCACACACACTAGAAAAATGATACCTGTAACTTGCTAGATCTTCATGATCAGGTTTAAATTGTCCACAAAAAGGAGACAAACATGCACATTCCAATTATGGATAGATGTTCAAGATCATAAAAATAAAAGTGGAGAAACTTCAAAGATTAGCTAAATTAGAAACCTGTAGTCACACGTTTTCTTTGGCCACCCGAAACACCTCTGACCATATCACTGCCAATTAGGGTCTCAGCACAAACATCAAGGCCAAGCACCCTCAAGATGTAATCTGTTGCAAGGCTTTGCTTTTTTCCTTGTACTGATGAAGCCTGTGCAAGGGAATTCTGTTTCAGCTAAAGCAATTTGTTCGGGGAAAAGCTAAACTGAACAAGGCTAATATAATGGGAAAGATCCTATATTTACTACATAGAAAACATGATAGGCATCAAGGAAGCAGTTATTAGGATGATGACCTTCATAAATGCATCAATTACTGGACTTGGTCGAATGTTCTTTTGCTTCTCAAGTTTGGCCAGCTCTTTCAAGTATCCTGCTTGCAAGAAAATATGAGAGACTTCGATGGAACAATGAAAATATGATGTAGGCCAGACTAATGGACCCCTTTTGAAGGTTTATTCAAAAAGGCCCAAAGTCCAAGCCCATGTGTAAAGAAATTGAACAGGCAGTTTCCTATTTTAATAGAATTCTAGAATCAGTAGATTTCTTTATATACTTTGATAAAGAAGTTTCTAAATTCAAAAATTCTTAGAATTAAAAGTTCTTAGTAGAGATGATTATTAAAATTATAATTGACACTCATTATATATAGGATGTTTTCCCTTCTCTGGGGATATACAGAAATTTGAATGAAATCGAGATTTCACAAACGTGTGATTCTCAGTGTGAGACCTAGACACCCTACCCTACACCGTTGCCGTTGGTTTTCCGTTCCCTGTGCTGCTTCCATTGGTATCAGAGTAAAGATCCTTCTCCGATCGCCAGTTCGGATTGCCGGTTCGAGGTAATCTAATACCCTCTCTTTTCATTTACTTTCGTCCCATTATCATTATCGTCCCCACCAACCATCACCACAACACCCGATCCCTCTCCTTCGGCCTACCGAAGTGATCCCAAAGTCTCTGTCACACCATTTAGCCCATCCACATCCCAGACAAAACCCTAATCGAACCCAAATCCCCAATTTCTTAAATCCCGACCATCCACATACCAGAGAAAACCCTAATCGCCGAACCGATCCCGAAACCAGCTAGCGCACCATCTTCCGCCAAGCAGAACCCTGCCTGGCCGCACCCATCATCTCCATCAACCCACTGACAATGTTCCCAAAACCAGAATCCCGGCCTCCATTACCCAAACCCATATTAAAAAAAAAAAAAAAAAAAAACAAGAGAGAGAAGAGAGAGAACAGGAAATCACATACCTGGACCTCCAGCCAGCTCCGCAACACTTTCACCATCTTCGTCTGCATCTTCGTCGCCAGCCAGCATCGGCCGCAAGTCGCCTGCGCACCTTCGACTTCCATCTCCCCTTCATCTTCAAGCAACAACGAAAAGGAGCACAGCCATTTTCTCTTCTTCTGCGCACGGACCACGAGGCCGGCTTCTCTTCAAGTCAGCTAACGGCCCACAGGCCCTCTTCTCCTTTCGGGCCTTAGTTCGGGTCGAGTCCGGCCCGCCAGCAACAAAAAGTAGCAAAAAAAAAAAAAAAAAGAGGCAGCAAGTTAGCATGTCTACCAACACCGGAGCCACATTCAAAGGTAAATTCACAGACCGCCGGTATGATAGCTGCATCATGAAATTAATAGATAGAATGGACAAGGTTGAAGAACGCCTTCGGAACACGCCCACTCCGGGCAACCAGAACAATGGCAACCCAGGACCTTCCATCAACAAAGATGGAGTAAGGCAACAGGGGAAAGCAACCAATAGGCAGATGTAGAGATTTCTGTCAATAATGAACCATAGGAAACTTTGTCGGCAATTTATGGAGCGTATTACGGAGGAAACTGAGTATGAAGACCGTCATGGCCGACGAGATGACATCATCAAGAAGGTACGTGTTGATGTTCTTGATTTCTTTGGACGCATGGATGTGAAAGTCTTCACCGACTGGATTACAGCCCTTGAAGATTATTTTTAATGGTACAATATTGATGAAGACAAACGCATTTCCTTTGTTAAGATGAAGATGAAGGGTGCAGCACATGTTTGGTGGCGGAGTATTGATGATAGGAACACTAATTATGAGAGACGTCCTATCAGCACATGGGAGGAGATGAAACAGAAATTTGAGGATAAATATCTACCGATTGACTATCTTGATTCCCTCTATGATCAACTTGTTGATTGTAGACAAGGGTCCTCCACCGTAGATGATTTCACAAAAAAGTTTCATGACCTCATGGTGCGATGCAAGGTGCCTGAAACTGATCTACAGGCTATCACCAGATATAAGAAAGGACTGCGTCAAGAGATCTAAAGGGAATTGACTACTCACACCTTTTACAGCATTGAAGAAGTTCATCGCTTGGCACTCCGCATCGAAGAACAATTGTGCTATCCATATTCAAGGCCTTTTGGTGAGCCTCTACAAAGGAGGACCTCTGATTCAACTTCTCAGCGGGTTGCTCCAGCACAACACTCAATCCGACAACCTCCTACACAAAATTCTAACAGGCAAGCACCTCCTCATGCTCAATCAAGACCTGCAGATTTTGCCAACAAAGGGAAGAATGTTGTCAATTCTTCACGTTCAAAGAAGGACATCGATTGCTTTCGATGCAAAGGCAAAGGACACTATGTTTCTAAATGTCTAGGATCAAAGAATTTTCACTATGCACATAATGAAGAAGATGCCTATGATTCAGAGCTTGTTGATGAAGAAATTGAAGTTGAAACACCTTATGAAGAGTAGGAACCTCCACCCGAATAAGAAGATCATTCCTTCTATCAAGCTGAAACCAAAGGATAGACATTGTTTATCCGTTGTCTCTTCATTACCACCAAAGAAGAAGCTGAAGATTGGAGGCGAACTACCATATTTCGCTCTATGGCAAAATGTCGTGACAGATTGTGCAATCTAGTCATAAATGGGGGAAACGAGATGAATGTAACCTCCCAAGAAGTAATTGACAAGTTGAAGCTTCCAACAGAAAAACACCCGAAGCCTTACAAGGTCTCTTGGGTAAATGATTCAGCCATTCCAGTAACCAAGTGGTGCCAGGTAACATTCTGAATTGGTGGTTATGTAGATTCTATTTGGTGTGATATTATTCCCATGAATGTTGCTCATATTCTATTGGGAAGGCCTTGGCTCTTTGATAACAAAGTCCAAAGTGATGGAGAGAAAAGAACACCCATGCTTTTAAGTATAAAGGTCGCAAGGTTACTCACTTTCCACTTAAGCCTCCTACTGCCCTGGCAAAGCAATCACCATCAGTTCAGGCAAAACAAACTGCTTCACAGTTAAGTTCTCGCATCCTTTCAATCCGGAAATTTGAAGAAGAAAGTACAGAGTAAGAAGTTGTTTATGCCCTTATCCCATGAGAATTCAAAGAGGTCGACGATGAAAAGGCAATTTCTACACCACCATAAATCAAGTCATTGTTGCATGATTTTAAAGACTTGATTCCAGTGGATCTTCTAAAAAAGTTACCGCCTATGAGAAACATCCAGCATGAAATTAATCTGGTCTCCAGGTCATCGTTTCCCAATTTACCTGCTTATCGCATGAGCCCTATAGAACACACAAAATTGGAAAGGCAAGTTGAAGAGCTACTCCAGAAAGGCTACATTCGCGAAAGCATGAGTCCTTGTGCGGTACCAACCCCCTTGACACCCAAGAAAGATGGTTCTTAGAGAATGTGTGTCGACAGCCGGGTGATCAACAAAATTTCCATTAAGTATCGATTTCCGATACCACGGGTGGATGATATGCTTGATATGATGGCCGGATCTTCCGTCTTCTCCAAAATTGATCGTAGGAGAGGATATCATCAAATCCGTGTTCGCGCAGAAGATGAATGGAAAACAACTTTCAAAACTAAAGATGGATTATACGAATGGTTAGTCACGCCGTTCACTTTATCCAATGCTCCCAGCACTTTCATGAGAGTTATGACACAGCTTCTACAGCCCTTCCTCGGTAAATTCGTCATTATGTATTTCGATGACATCTTGATCTTCAGTAAGACCAAGGATGCATATCTTGATCACCTCATGATGACCCTAGGTATGTGATGCGTGCACTTCAAAAAGATAAGTTTTACATTAATTTGAAGAAGCGTACATTCTTAAAGCCCAAAGTTCAACTCTTGGGATTTGTCGTCTCGGCCCAAGGAGTAGAAGCTGATCCAGTAAAGATCAAGGCAATCGTTGATTGGCCCCTTCCCAAAACTATCAATGAAATAAGGAGTTTTCATGGATTGGCCACTTTTTATAAGAGATTCATTTACGATTTCAGCACCATTATGACTCCTATAACTGATTGCATGAAGAAAAGTGAATTCACTTGGACTAAGGCAGCCACTCGTGCTTTTGAACAAATCAAGCAGAAAATGACAGAGGCACCAGTTTTGAAACTTTCAAATTTTGACAAGGTCTTTGAAGTCAGTTGTGATGCATGAAGAAAAGTGAATTCACTTGGACTAAGGCAGCCACTCGTGCTTTTGAACAAATCAAGCAGAAAATGACAGAGGCACCAGTTTTGAAACTTTCAAATTTTGACAAGGTCTTTGAAGTCAGTTGTGATGCTTCACAAGTTGGTGTTGGCGGAGTCTTAAGTCAATATGGTCACCCAGTTGCTTACTTTAGCGAGAAATTGAATGACTCTCGCAAGAAATATTCGCCGTATGACTTGGAATATTATGCAATTGTCCAAGCTCTTCGTCATTGGCATCATTATTTGATCGGGAAAGAATTTGTGTTGTACTTCAATGATGAAGCGTTACAGCATCTGAACTCACAGAAAAAGATGAGCACTAATCGTGTCAAATGGAGCGCCTATCTACAGGAATTTCCATTTGTATTGCGTCATAAGTCAGGAGCGGAAAACAAAGTTGCAGATGCTTTAAGCCGTCATTCTCACCTGCTCACGACGATTTCCATCACAGTCCCAGGCTTCGAAGAAATTCACAGAGAATATCCTAATGATCATGACTTTGGCCGCATCTATAAAGATCTTCTTAATGGTGAGTTCTCTAACCATCCTAAGTTTTCTATCATTGATGGTTATTTGTTTTGTGGAAATCAATTGTATTTACCAGTTACTTCCATCCACGAGTTTGTCCTCCGAGAGTTGCAAGGAGGTGGATGTAGTGGACATTTAGGGCAAGATAAGAATTTGGCACTTGTGGAAGACCACTTCTTTTGGCCCCGCCTGAAGACAGATGTTGCTAGAATTTGTGAACTATGCCGGGTATGCCAGCTCGCCAAGGGACAAAAGAAGAATACGGGATTATATCAGCCCCTTCCTATTCCGCATGGGCCTTAGCAAGATATGATCATGGATTTTGTCTTGGGTTTACCAAAAACTGCAAGAAGGGTCGATTCTATTTTTGTTGTGGTGGACAGGTTCTCCAAAATGGCACACTTTATTCCTTGTACAACCACAGTAAATGCAAGAAAAGTTGCCACACTTTTCTTCAAAGAGATTGTTCGTCTTCATGGCCTACCCAAAACTATAGTGTCCGACATAGATACTAAGTTCATGAGCTTCTTCTGGAAAACTTTATGGTATATGATGAAAATAAAGTTACAGTACTTCAGTGCCTACCATCCTCAGATTGATGGCCAGACTAAGGTCGTCAATCGCAACTTGGGTAATCTTCTTCGATATCTCGTCGGAGAACACATTGCCTTATGGGATCTTATTTTACCCATGGTGGAGTTTGCCTATCATAACTCCGTAAAAAGATCAACTGGAAGACCACCATTTGAAGTTGTCATGGGCATTCAGCCACGTCTTCCAATTGACCTAAGTCCTTTATCAGCTGAAGCCAAGCCTAGCCAAGAAGTTGAACAATTTTCCCAACACATGAAGCACGTTCATTATGAGGTTCGTTAGCAGATTGCCAAAAACAATGACACTTACAAATAGCACGCGATCACTCGAAGGCGCAATGTTGGATTTAATGAAGGGGACATGGTCATGCTTCGAATCACACCTGAACGATTTCCCACAAGCACTTGCAAAAAACTTTATCTTAGAAGTGCAGGTCCATTCAAGATTTTGAAGAAAATCAACTCCAATGCTTATGTGCTCGATCTTCCATCGGAAATGAATAACAGATCTACATTCAATGTCGAAGATCTCACAATTTATCATGGGCATTGTCAAGATGACTCGTTTGAAGTGCAAGTTATTCGGCTTCCCATAGTTCCGGCTCCTCGCGAAGAAATTGAAGATGTCTATGATGATCAGTTAGTATCTACAAAGACTGGCGGATATCACAAGTTTTTGGTCAAGTGGAAAGGAAAGTCATTTTTTGAAGCTACATGGATCGCCGCCACAAATTTTCAGCAACTCAACCCGGATTTGTACGGGAGGTACCAAGCAGATAACTCACCGGAGTTGAGTTTCTCCAAGCCGGGGAGAGCTGATGTGGGCCAGACTAATGGACCCCGTTTGAAGGTTTATTCAAAAAGACCCAAAGTCCAACCCCATAAGTAAAGAAATTGAATCGACAGTTTCTTATTTTAATAGAATTCTAGAATTAGTAAATTTCTTTATATACTTTGATTAGGAAGTTTCTAAATTCAAAGATTCTTAGAATTAGAAGTTCTTAGTAGAGATTGATAACTAAAATTATGATTTACACTCTATTATATATAGGATGTAATCCCTTCTCTTGGGATATACAGAAATTTGAATGAAATTGAGATTTCTCAAACGTGTGATTCTCTTTGTCTTTGGTGTGAGACCTAGACAACCTACCCTAAGCCGTTTGGCTTGGAGAATAGCCCGTTGGCTACCTCCTTCGTTCCCTGCACTGCTTCAAAATACATTAAAATAATTATTCACCAAGAAGAAGCCTCATCATGCCAAAATCATATTTGAGACTTGGGATTGGAAAACAATTGCGCCATCACATCATCATCTTAGTTCATCAGTAAACAACCCTCAAAGTTTAATGTTCAGTAAGGTATTATTTTTAGGATTTTTAAGCCAATTGTGAGAAATTTCAAAAAAAAAAAAAAAGTAAAGAAAATAGTTCCTATTCTGAGCAAGGGACAGTTGAAGTGGGGTGGATGCCAATTAGTGGGTCTCACATGAATGAAACGGTCATCCTAGGCAGGTCAGCCAAAATCCCCTCCAACTTAGCTTGGGTTGGAATTCATAAACCACACCCAATCCAAGCCCATCACCAAAACTAGTAGGACCAGCGGCTGGTTACGTGTTTAAAACTTAAGTCTACCAATCATTATTCCTTTTCATGCTCTCGGTACATAACATCCCAAAGTCTGACATTATCTTAGATGACTGGATTGTCTTTTGTTGGAGGATTAATTTATCTGTTGTTTTAGGTTGACCAATTTGTGGTATATTATTGTAACTACTGCCAATTGGGATGGGAATAGAATGACTTGTTCTTGTTTGGTACTTTAGTTATCTGCATCAACTATGTGATTTTGATTCATTGTAAGGACATCGTCGCAGCGTTGAAGACACCCTAAGACATTACCTTTTCAAGGTAAAGAAAATCAGGCAACCAAATATCCACGTTTATGGCCTCTTTCTTTAGCAGAATTCTTGTTGACAATTCTGTCATGTTGGGAATCTCTGACATTGATAGTTCAGATGTCCCCTTGGCATTTATAAATGCTATATTTCATTGCTAGAGCTATTAATTCCAACCACATTAAAGATCACATATATCTTTTTGAATTATCTAAATTATAACCTCCTTGGCATTTACAATTGCTTCTCTGGCCACGAAGATTTTGTAAATTCTCCCGACAAGAATTCATAGAATTGGAATAGGCCTTGATCATGAGAAAATATATCTTAGTTCTTCAGACAAAATCGTGATGGTCTAAAAATTGAGTTTAATTATTTTCAGCTCTGATTTTTCTTTTTTGTCTAATTTTATCTACTTATTTGTCTTCCATCCCTATTACAGGTAGGATAGTTTAACTTTTTTTTTTTCTCTTTTCAACAAAATTTTAAAAATCTAAGTGATCACATTTTTATTTTATAACTCTATTTTCAATTATTTTCATAGAAATTTTTTTTTTACTCCATATTCATCCTTTCCTAATTAATCACCGTGGACAAGCCTTTAAGAATTCGATAATGTAAATAAAATGATAAGTTAATCTTACCTGCAAATCCGTCACTAGCACCTTGACATCTGGCAGCAAAGTCTAAAGTTTCACGAACAGTTAACTCCCCAATATGATTATCTGTCTGACTTATGTATGCTGCAGTCCTTTGAGGACAGAATTCATCAAGATTGTGTCCATTGTATGTAATTTTTCCACTTACCTGCAAACAACGATCAAGTTAATAAAAGAAACCGATTCTGACAGATGAGGGAAAGAACGGAAGAAAGAAAAACATTTTTTTTTCAAATTATATATACATAGTTGGGACAAGGCATTAAGATGATGATGATGATATACATTAATTAGAACCACCAGGCATACAGAATTTAACATTGGAGTTTATGTTGATGAAATGCAATTTATCAATAAATGGTGTCTATAGCAGAATTACAAGAGTGGTGAGAATGGCTAGCATTAAAAAAAAGGCTAGTTGCATAAATAACTCTGTCAATGAATGCAAATCCAGACTAGGCTTGCATGTGTATAGGCCTGAGTCCATTTACAATGTGTGAGGAATCACCTTCCAGGTCTTTACACAGTGCTCAGATCTGAGTCTGTCCAATTAAGAAATGAGCAAAGCCCAAGTACACCCATTTTAAAGCATGTTAGTTAGTACATTGGATTTGAATCCCGGCTTTAGGACAAGCATGAATTTGTAAAAACATATAATAATAATAATAACAACAACTTAACAAAACCATGATGTGGGTAAGGCTTGTCGAAACCGGATGCAAGTCAAGTTCACCAAAAGAGACATGGTTTTGGTTGGGTTAGGCCCATTCATAGCCTTATGCGCACACATGAAAACGCATCCCCATCTATAGACAAGGAAATGACAAGAGCAAGCACAGTTGAAAAGTGTTAGTTATGGAACCACAATGTTGCAGTTTCTAGTCATATTAAAATCATGTATTGAAGGTAGGGGGTTCTATTGTTATTTTATGATCTCCTAATGATTTTTAAGACATGAAAGCTAACCAATATGGCCCACAACCGTAAATAAAGGAAAAGGAAAATAAAAATGGAAGAAAAATAACATTTTACACAAAGCTATAGTAAATTGTAACAGTACCATGCAACATCCTAGCAAGGGAGTGATATTGGAATTTTTATGAAAACATCACTCATTGACATACTCTGGCATTTGAAGGATGGAGAAAGGACCGGAAAACATCCACATTGGACGTATCTATGAAATATAAAATAAGGCAGTTTTAAAATTCCTATAACAAAATTTTCTAAAAGCATTTATATTGAAGATAGGAGTAACTATGATATTTAAAATGCTTACAGAAGAAGCCAGTGTAACTAATAAAAAAGATAGCATCTCACTAGAACAAACAGATAAAAAGGAGAGAAAATTGAAGAAAAGAAAAATAAAAAGATTGCGTTGCCTATTTCTAATTCTGCATGGACAAAATATATGACTCTCATACTTGAGTTTTGCATTTCAAGTACGAAATTTCTAATGAAAGGAATCATGGAAATCCAATGGCCGAGTGCATAAGTCCATTAGGGAGGCCTGGTTATAAAAACCGAAGTCCAAGGTGATCAAAGTAAATGTCAGCCTATAGACACATGTCGATCAGGAGGCTCAAATGGTGGTCACCAGAACACAAGTGCATGGTGAGACCAAAATGTATTAACATTTTCATTGTGATCCCCTAGAGTTATGAGAAAGTGTATATGGAGGGCCCCCCAATCGAGACAAGTAAATCCCCATTCATGACAAGTGCATATTGGGGCCCACCTGTGGTGATGTGTGGTTATCCACAAATGAAAACATTTTGGATGGTTGGAACTACTAAGGTGATCACATGCAAATGCAACCCATAATAGTAGAGGAAAAATTATTCTGATTTTCCATGAATATCCTATTTTTTTATATTCCGGTGCAATGGCATTTTCTTTGGGGAAAGATAAAAAAAAAAAAAAATTGATTTTCTTCGATATGGTGGATTTCAATTTCTCTCTGTTGCAAAAATTGAAATCTAGAGAAAATAGAATTCTTTCGCTGCACAAACTCACCCAAAATTTACTCTTGTTTTGAATGAATTGGAGATTCTACCTCATGCTCTAAAATCACACACTCATGTTGTAACTGGTGTATTTATTCAATAGTAGGAAGGGAATCCCTCGTCAATTTTTACGAAGCAAAGTCATGTAAAGAAGCATTACACCTTCGAAGAAGATAATGAGCAATGGCTCTGAATCATTGACAACAATTTCCTTAATAATTCAAAATGAAAAACAGGCTTACTTACCCTTAAGTTGTGATCTAGTTTCCCCGCCAGAGCTTTGAGTAACGTGGTTTTTCCAGCAGCAGGAGGTCCCAAAAGTAATGTCATTCTGCCAAAAATTAAAGCTAATACATCATAAATCTATAAAGTCTCTTCTTTTTTTCTTTTTAAAGGTAATGTGGTTGATGCCAATAAAATTGAGTTTGCATGACTCCTTTGAAATTTTAATTGCTAACGTAAAAATGACAATAACAATGTTCAATATTTTTTTATCTTTACTTATAATACTTTTTATTATTAACTTGGACTATTTCATAGATTTTTGGGGTTTTCTTCTTCAATACTAGATATATATTGTACTGCCAATCTTGATAGGGTAAAAAAAATAAAGTGCAGCGTGGATGCAGTTAAATAAGGTGTAACAACCCAATAAAAGAAAAATGAGTATAGCCCCACCACAAAATTGCTACCACCCAAGAGTGTAACCGTACTGACTTCAGTAACAGTGGGGTCCACCAATAAACTGATCATATTTTATTACATTCTAGTTATCCATTTTGGTTTTCCGAAACAAGTGAACAATACATGGAGTTTATCTTCTTAAATCATGCAATCAATCGAACAGTGAGCCATATGCAGGTTGCAGTGGATGCAGTGAAATTGCAGTGTCTACAAATACAAGGGGTTTTTAGATTGTGAGCTGTCTGGATATTAGGAAGGTAGGTCTCACTCATGGGCCTGTACATGGAATGTATAAGCTACAGGGTGCTTCACTGCAGTCCACCCTTACCACAGATTTTTATTTTTTTCTGCTAAAAGTTACAACAGATTCTTTATTATAGTACCTATTTGCATAATTATAAGGTCCTAGAACTTTATTGATTCCCCAAATAGGATAATCTAATAGAAAAGAACTATGCACGTGATCAAGACAGGAAGTACGGATGGCCGATGGTTTGAAATGCATCTACATGCACTAAAATCAGCACATTTACTCATTTATTAAAGTTATCAATAGAAAATGCTAAAATAAATAAGTCTGTTTTCTTAAAAGGAAATCTAAACTACAAACTAGCTAAAAGATTGAATAGCAGAAATTGTTTTTTCAATTTAAATACCATTTTCTCTTCAGTTCAAATTTTTATATACTGCTGATAGGATAAACATCAGCACAATGTTTCTAGAATGTGGAAAAAAAAAAAATGGCTTATTGGCATCTTCATAAATGATTTCCTCCTGTAAGGTTTTGCTTTCACCAGTATCATATTGACGGCAGAATTAAGATCATTTTTTTTTCTGATTGAACAGGTGATAAAAGGATTAATCATAAAGAGGGCTATGGGTTTTTAATCTCTTTTTATCCATAGTTGTTAGTAATAACAATGATGACAACGACCATGATATGATGGCCAGATAAGCCTCTACCTTCCAGGTTTCACATGTCCACTAACGCCGTTCAAGATGGTAAGTGAGTGCCTCTTTGGACGAAATATCCTCGATGATGTAAGGCAGCTCTGTATTGAGAAAATAAACGGATCAGATGATTAAGACCATCACATGTATATTTTAATGAATGATGGATGTAAAAAAATAAAAAAATGATAATAAGTAATTTAAATAAAAAGATAACTTAGAAGTTTAAGTACAAAAATGAGTGAATGGTTTTTAATAGGCAGGGTAGATCCAAGTGTTAGCATGCGGGTCGAGAAACCCCTTAGATGAGTTTTTAAAAGAATTGAAATTTTTTTCCATTTAACCTTTTCACCACCCAAACCTGAATCTGTCATTGATAATAGGTAAAGTATAAGAATTAGTGTAGGTAACATGTGTACAGAGGATTCTCAAAATGAAAGAGACACATATATTAATAGTTAAAATTAGATAATATAGATGGTAACAATGATTGTGAATGTGAGAAAATAAAATATAATCCGTACATCTCATAACACTCTATATTGTTCAAATTTAAATTTGTCCACATAAGAAAAGATGGAAAATCCAAATGTCAAGTACCATATGGGGGATTGTAGGACACTTTTTGTCATTTTGAAAAGGGAAAAGGAATTTTGGTCTTCAGAGTGTTGGGGACCCAATTCTAGTTAAAGTCATAAGAAAAGGTATGCCAGTAGTAATCAAAGAAGGCATTTGAAAATGATCTAACAAACAATTTAGGGGAATCTATTTTTTCAATAAATTTTGATATCACAGGGGTTTTTATAAATAGGGGAAAGATGAAGGGGAAATTCTCAAACTTTAACTGAAAGAACTTGAGCCACTCTCTCGTGCCATTTAATAAACTCCTATTGTTTTAGTATATATAATAAAAAAAATGACAATGTTCTCAATTGAAGAGAAAAACTGTTAGGCAATGGTAAAAGAATCAGTAAATCCATTTAAATCACCGATCACGAGGTCTATTTTAGAATATCAGAAAAATTGAGGTACGTATTTGTTATTGGAAAAATTCATTAGTGTCACTTAAGGACTAAGAAGAAAAAGAAGGCTCTTAATATAAAGAAAGAGAAAAACGCAAAAAGAAAAAAATTGTCAAATTTTTTTCTACCTCAAGAGTGTCACGAGTGTAATTAATGAGAGTAGGCAAAGCTCTATGGCCAATTTGAACATCTGCAGATATGTTTAAGCCCTCAAATCTCACTTCAACTGTCGGAACCTTCAAGCCCACTCTGTTCAACAAGTAAACAAACAAAATAGAGAGAGAGAGAAGAAATTTATTATTACGAAATAAATTATATGTTACGACACACAAGTCCAGGGAGTCCTTAAACTGAAAAAGAGAAAATGGCAGGTGACTAAATCTGCAAATCTGTAATGGGCCCCAAAAGAAGTCTGGCATGAACCATAACTTAATCCATAACCAAATAATAGTTTATGAGAACACAAAGTATATATTTATAAAAGAAAAGTTCAAATGTTCTCTAAGTACGATGATGTCAATTAATAACTGGTTTGTCTTGTGTGAAGACATCGATTTTTTTTTTTTTTTTTGAAATATGATGTGTATGTGAAGCCTCCTCATGTGATCAAATCTGATTTTATTAAGGTAAGTACTCACATATACTCACACAAGTCCAACTTAAAAACATAGCCTATATTCAGCCCAAGCCCAACCGTAAGTGCCTGCCCAATCTTACACATGCTAAGCCCGAGCCAGTGCATTTAGTCAATTAGGCCACCTAGTATCAAGCTTTCTACATGTGTTTCGCCTGTCTAATCACTTGTTTGAATAAATCAGCCACTAAACAACATACAATACATATTCGGGCTAGCCTAGATCAGACATTAGGATTTCTTTCACTTAATCCAAGCCTAACCAATATGTTAAAATGGCTCGAAATTTAGATCCAAGCCCTACCTGGGTAATAAAATCAATGGACGAATCCAGCCCAAATCATGAGGAGCCCATTTTGAGCGATTCAAAATGGGCATCATCCAACGTTCTCATGGGAGAGAAATTATTCAATCCCTCGACCTCTAGCCTTGAATTAAACATAGGGACCACCAATTACTTGGTACAAACCATTGATCTGGTGGGGCCTAACTTTTTTTCTCTCATCTTTCCTTAACTGCTTTAGAATAGGGAATCTGCTATAAATTCATCGGCGAGGCCCACCTCTAAAAATAGATTCCAATTATTCTCTCATAAAAGAGAACCAAGTTGGAATTCCCACCACAAAACCATCACCACATCTAAAAACGCCGTTAATTAGTTAACATTCTTACCCATAGTTGGGTCCTTGGGTGTATTCAAAAGACAAAAAAGACTTCGATCCTAAAAAGGGTTTCTTCCATCAAGTAAGTAGGTCCCACCACGGTTAAAAATGGACGGAAAAACCCTAATCTCAAAACCATCCTCCCAAAAGGCCGCTGATCAGAAAAAAAAAATGCCATTATTAGTAATCAATGCAATGCAAATGAAACCCTTCTTCAGGGAACCGAGAACACGGAAACGTCGATGATTCAGAAGAACGATCAAATCATATGGAACCCTAATTATAAAAAAAAAAAAATTTCCCTGCTCCAGGCTGCATTCGAGTGGGGCCCACAGATCTCACTCTGATCAGTGATCATCACTCTGATCGAATGATCAACTTTTAGCCATTGGATTTCAATGACTGAAACCATTACCGATGAATTTAGAACAAGTAGTGATTCTCAGATCACAATTTCCTTGAACACACGACCGATCAAACTCGAAATTACACTTCCGATGACTATCCGAGAATTCTGGATGAAAAGCGAAAACTCTCACGGGAAAGCCGGGAAGAACCTTGTCATCATCACCATCAGCTCTCACCAAATCAAGATTTTCAGATCCTCTCCTAACAGACCACGCATCATCACAGAAACAATTGAACTCATCAAAACATCAAAAAATCGAACTACGCGTTCTGAAATCCGACTCGATTGAGATTAATCGCATGGATGAAACTCATCGAGATAGTGAAATTGAACGGTTCGAATCTCATAGATCTGATTCGTACCTGTTGAGTCGCTCTTTGACGCCCGAGAGGAGATTGTAGTTATCCTGCTCGTTCGTCGCCATGGCTTTCATGAGAAGGAGCTCTCTGCCGGTCTGATCGAGCTTCCGAACGTCGACAGCCTCCGTCATCGGCGCTCCATTGCCTACGGAGAGGCTCCGCCTTATGATGGCGTAGTTGGAGCGCTTCTGCGACGGCAACCGCTCGATCGCCGCCCAGACCAGCTCGTCCTCGTCCTGCGCCACCGACTCCGCGTTCGACGGCCGAGAGAAATGCTCGTTCTGGCCGTCTGCTTCGATCTCGAAGAACTCGCTCCCATTTGAAGCCGCCATTGATTACAACAACAGCTCGTCCTCCTCCTTCTTCTTTTCTATCTTTCGATCGATGTTATAGTTTTCTAAATGAGAAGAGAGAGAAGTAGTCGTGTTGGTTTTAACAGAAGAAGAAGAAGGTGGGTCGGTACTTATAGCCGTCCCGGGAGTTTTGAAGGGACAGATGGATTTCCCAAAACTGCCCTCAAGCCTTCTAGAAAACTTCTAAACTCAGTAACTCAATCCAAGAGGGCCCACACGTTCAAAATAAATGTCATGGAAAAAGGGTTTCCGCTTTTGATTGAAGAAATGTGATTATTATGTCAGCACTAATGTCAGCGCTGACGAAATGTGATGGTGGGACCCACTTTCATTGGAGGGGAATGGGATTCATTTTCAATGATTTAGATTATCTCTATGTATGCACGCATGTGTTACGTAGGGTTGTAAACATGTCGGTTCTAATTCGGGTCCTTGATGGACCCGGAACCGGAACCCTTAAGGAGAAGGTGGAACCGGATCCGAAGCTGGACCCGGACCCGGAATGGTTTTCTTGACTTCGGAATTGAAACAAAAACCATGAGCAATTTACTTATCAGGGCCTAAATAAGGACCTATACCTGGGTTTTAACGGGTCAGAACCTCCGAATAATTGGAAAATCGAGTACACATTTACATTCCTAGTGTTACACGTGTAATGGGTGATACAGAATGGGTGGGACTCATCAACTCTCAAAAGATGTAAAAAGACGAGTCCAGGTTTTCTCACTCGTGAGTCTGGCGCGACAAGAATTGCTAAGTTGGGAGTGGAACCTTCCCGACATGCCCACATGTGCTAAATCTGAGCTTCCAAGAATGGAACTCATCATAGTGCAAACGAATTCTCAAAAATTTGACTCTAATAATAAATTGCCCCAATCATAAGATGTATTGTTATTATTATGTGGCCAATAATATGATTTTTCAATATATGGTCAAATCTTACATTGTTCAATATTTGGAGCGTTCGCTTTGAGGGTTCGAGGAGTTTTACTAGATGAGCCCCACTGTAGAGTTTCACTTCTTCAACTCAAGAACTTCAAAGAGGATCTAGACTATCGAGTTTATAAAAAAGTCTCAAATTATTCGTAAATTTGATGTAGGCCTGAATGGTTCCTGATACTAGTAGAGTAAAATTTGAGGAAATCACATATAAGGGATGGTAATTTATGCTTGAATTATTCAAACCATTTAGGTTCTTTTTATAAGTGAGCACTACGACATATTTCTTTGACTCCTGTTCTACAGTAATCCTATTGTTAGAAAAAGATTTAAGCCCAATAAGAGTAGATTCAATCCTCTAAATTGATTAAGACACAAATTTGAAAAAAATAAAATAAAAGGGAATGCTTTTTGATGATTAAAATGAGAACTTGAGTCGAGCACTCAAGAGAGACTTTTATAGTAGTGTGTGTCTCTCGTGTGCAATGACGTAAAACCCTTCCCCATATAACCAATAAATCCATGCCTTGTATTAATCCTCATTAGCTATAAATGCATGCATGTCTCTAGTCCCCACCATATATGCATACACCTGATTTTAGAGCGCTTTGACAAGGATTTCTGATCCCATTTAAGGCCACTAAATGTGCAGCAACGAAGACCATTGTGAAGAAGACGTTGAATTGGGCATTGGAAAGATTCATTGCACGCATCTATGGAGGCTCTAACAAAGCTTCTATTTTGGCCATTCATACAAAATCAGAAGATGTACTAGTCTACAAGCTTTGTCCAGGGCTTATGTCTTGGCTTTACATATAAATAAATGCTTGTGGTTTTGCAATAGATCCTCTCAAGCCTTTCCCATCTAGCCATCTAGAAAGAGGGATTTGTAGATTGCAAGCGACACTTGATATAGGGCTGATCGATCACTTGTGCGGCCTTAACCAGCGCTCATGGCCCTGTGAGGCCTGGACTGCCAGTACACCCGTGTGCACTTTGTTGGTCCTGAGGGGCAGACCCACATGTTGGGTTTTGGGGGGAGTCGCCCCTGTCAGACTTGGAAATAGCCCAAAAGGGTCAATGGGCTACACAGAGCGTGCCCCATCAAAAGTAAGCCCTCGCCCGTCTCAAACGACAAAATAATGAAGTCCACCCCTCGAACCAAAATTCTGAGTCCGGCACTGGTGCGGCCCACACCTAGAGCCCCACTTGCGGGTGGAAAAATGGGGAATCAAAAGATCTGCATGGGTTATACCTTTGTGTAAAATTCTAGGCCCATTAGGTCATCCTAACCACTTAATTAAAGGCATACAAGTTAAATGAGTTTATATCTTAAAAAACTGTTTGTCGATCCAATGGTCTATAATCAATTTGGATTAGTGTTGAACCATGGGATCAGTGACATTCAAGGGTGGTGGTTTGTGCGTGGTCCAATCATATCGATGATCGGGGGCTCCACTAGGAGAGAACATTTACCACACTTGATAAGTCTAAACACTAGTGTGAATTAGAGGTAAGAATCGATTCAAATGGATGTTTAAGTGCTTTAGACAAGACCATCTCAAAAAGCCTATTCCATTAAGATCATTTTCGTTTTCTAAAAGGTAACAAAAGTCCCATATCAGAGTGCCTTCATTGAGGGAACTGCAATGTGTCTTCGAAGACACATTGCAGATAATTACATTATAGCCCATGCGATTCTTCACTCATTTAGGAAGAAGAATAGGAGGAAACTAATGAGATTAAAACTTGATATGTCCAAAGCCTATGACTGGATGGATTGGGACTTTGTTGAGAGACCTTAGATGCTTTTGGATTTTAGAATGAATTTATTCAAATTATTAGAGAATTGATGACCTCGGTCTATTACTCCATTCTCCTGAATGAGTCACCCTTTGGTAACATTATTCTTTCAAGAGTTTGAGATAGGGGGACCCCCTCTTTCTTTTGACCTTTTAATTATAGGCTTTAAGGTCTTATCAAGGATGCTATTAAAGACTGAAAATGAAGGGTTTATTCATGGTGCTAAAATCACTAAGAGAGCCCCTAGTATATCTCACCTATTATTTGCTCAAGATAGCTTTATTTTTACTAGAGCTTCCTTGACGGAGGCTAGGAAAATTAAGGACGTGTACCTTTTCATGATAGTCTCTAAGGTCTTATCAAGGATGCTATTAAAGACTCAAAATGAAGGGTTTATTCATGGTGCTAAAATCACTAAGAGAGCCCCTAGTATATCTCACCTATTATTTGCTCATGATAGCTTTATTTTTACTAGAGCTTCCTTGACGGAGGCTAGGAAAATTAAGGACGTGTTGGAAGATTGCTTTTGATAAGTCCTTAAAAATGAACATTTTTGTGCCTATTTTTGGTAAGTTTAAGGACTTATCAAGCCAAGAGAGCCTCATTTAGTATCATATCATGATTTTATGTATTTTTGATCCATTGTAGTGTATTCATGCATAATTTGCTAAAAAACCAGTATTTTTGCATCAAATCATTAAAAACCTGCCATTTTATTTTTCAAATTTGTTTTTTCATTCATCTTTTTATGAGAGATGGGCCTACAGTCATGGATTCATGAATTAAGGTTAAATTTGTCTTTTCACATAAAATTCATATTTTTTTGGCTTGCAAGAAATGAGAAAAAGGGTCCCACACATGCACATGTGTAGGTCACACATGTGGGGCGTCCAAGAGGGGGGTCCACTTTCTTTGCACAAAATCCCAATTTCATTTTTTGAAGATAATTCAAGATAATCAAAGAAAATCCATGAAGGGCCGAATCAACAAAGAAGATTTCCAAAGAGACAAAAGTGGAAAGAATCTACACACATTGGGCATTCAATTTTCTCTTGATTCCAACTTAGAGTTTTCCACCTCATGTATCTCTCATAAATGTCAAGTCAAAGGAAGATTTGCTAAAGAAAGGAATATGACGAGTGCATGAAGATAGAATGGAGAAAAGAAAGGAGAAGACTTATCAAGTGAAGAAAATTATTGCAATAAAGTAGGGACTAAAGAGAAAGAATAGGGAAGCCCATACCCTATTTAAAGAAACATTGGACGTCCACTCCCTTTCATGAAAGAAAAGTCTCCCTCACTAGTGTAATTCCTCCATCATTCTACACATCTCCTTTCTCTACTATAGCTCATCTTTCTTCAAGAAGGCTTATCCTAACTTGAAGTTTCAACTAGAGAGGTTCCTTTCATCCTAGTATGTAGTTGTTTATTGGAATTTTATTTCTCCATCTTTAATGTAAAAAACATTGCATTTTAGTAAAAAGTGTGATTTTTTATTCTTTTTCTTAGGTGATTAATGATTGAATTGTGTTTTCCTTGTTGTTCTTGGATTGACAACCCTAGATCCTAAGGGCATGAAATAAGTAATTATGAACCTGATTTGAGAATAAAAAAACAAGAGCACACTTATCACACATTTATTTATTGCAATTCCCACACATTTACCTTTGTTTGAAAAATCCATTCATTTAATTTCTTGTAAATGCCACACATTTAGTTTTATGCAATCCACACATTTATTTTCTTTTACACTACACATTTAAATTCAAGCACATGTTGTTTTCTTTTCTTCTTATGCTTCTTATATGCTTATGTGAATTTTTATGCATAGTTTATGGTTGGAACTAACTAACATTGCATGCAAATTCATATTGGTGGATTTTAGACATGTTTAAATTGCTCGAATCGGAGTTTTAAATTGAATAAGCAAGAAAAATCAGAGATTTTAGTCAATAATTTCGGCCAAATAATTTTTGGAAATTCGGATCCCAATATAAAGTGCACAATTCAGAACATTGTTGCAGGAATTTCAGGACAGATTTTGTGTAGAAAGTTTGCGATTAGAAACCTGATCAAAACACATTATTTTTAAATGAAATTTGGGGAAATTAAAGTTTAATCAGTGTATTTTCAAACCCTAGAATTTCAAGAAAAAATAATTTTGGAAAGATGGTGAATCAGTGGCTCTAACATGGAGGGTCGGACTCACCAGTGTGCAGAATTTCTGCACAGTTTTTTTTTTAATCACGTTTATACACACATATCTCCATGTAGACAGATGCAACGTCGGCACAATCCTACCATGCGGGAAGTGGTAAGGGTTGAGGTGCTTAAAGTCTTGGACGTGGTATCATCTATCCAATCTCGGATAGTCGATGGGTTAGCCCCACCCAGGTTGTCCCGAAAAAAGTCGGCGTTACTATAGTCAATAATGCTTAAGATGAATTTCTCCCCACCCGAGTACCCACGGGGTGGAGGGTTTGCATAGACTACAGAAAATTAAATGCAGTCACATGTAAGGATCACTTCCCTCTACCCTTCATGGATCAGATTTGGGAAATGGTAGCTGGCCACCATTATTATTGTTTTCTAGATGGGTATTCAAGGTATAACCAGATCGAAATCGCCCCAAAAGACTGTGAGAAGACCACATTTACATGTCCTTTCGATACTTTTGCCTACCGGCAAATGCCTTTCGGGTTATGCAATGCTTCTGCAACATTTTAGAGATGTATGCCGAGTATTTTCAGTGATATGGTGGAACGAATTCTGGAGGTCTTCGTGGACGATTCCTCTCTGTTTGGTAATTCATTTGAGGACTGTTTGAGCAACCTAGAAAAGGTCCTCACTAGATGCGAAGAAAAGAACTTTGCGCTGAATTGTGAAAAGTTCCATTTCATGGTTTGCCAGGGAATTGTCCTTCGTCACATTGTGTCGGAAAGAGGATTAGAAGTTGACAAGTCCAAAATAGATTTGATTGCCGACTTGCCCATGCCCAAAACCGTACGAGATGTCAGATCATTTTTAGGGCATGCAGGCTTTTATAGGAGGTTTATCAAAAACTTTAGTTCCATGTCCAAACCTCTCTATAACCTGCTTTCCAAAGAGGCAGAATTTAATTGGATTGAGACATGCAAAGAAGCATTTGAAAAGTTAAAAAGCATGCTGACGTCCGCACCGATTATGCAGACTCCAAATTGGACTTTACCCTTTGAGATTATGTGTGATGCCAGCAATAATGCGGTTCGGGCTGTGTTGGGGCAATGTAAGGACAAGAAACCTTTCATAATTTCTTGTGCAAGCAGGAGCTTAAATAGTGCACAGATCAACTATTCAACCACTGAGAAAGAATTGCTGGTAGTGGTCTTTGCACTTGACAAGTTTCGGTCCTATTTGATTGGATCCAAGATTATTGTCTTCACTGATCACTCTGCTCTAAAGTACATTCTCTCAAAGAAGGATGCTAAGCCCAGACTAATTAGATGGATCCTCTTACTCCAAGAATTTAACTTATAAATTAAGGATAAGAAGGGAGTAGAGAATGTCGTGGCTGATCATCTATCTAGGCTGGTCCTTTCCGACACCATTGAACCGACACCAATCCGGGACAGTTTCCCAGATTAACATCTTTTTGTGATACATCAATCCCCCTTGGTACGCTGATATCACAAACTATCTTACTACAAGCAACACTCCTGACCATTGGACCAAGCAAGATAGGAATTCTTTCTTTTCTCAGGTTTGATATTTTTACTAGGATGATCCATATCTGTTTAAATACTGCCCAGACCAAATAATTAGGAGATGCGTGCCGAATAATGAGATACACAGTGTCATCTCCTTTTCTCATACACAGGCATGTGGGGGGGGGGGGGGGGGGGGGGGGGGGGGGGGGGGCACTTTACAAGTAAAAAGATAATTCATAAAATTCTTCAAAGTGGTTTCTATTGGCCCACATTGTATAAGGATGTTTACAATTTTTGCAAAGCCTATGATCGCTGCTAGAAGTTAGGCACAATTTCCAAAAGAAACATGATGGCCACTAAATCCCATTCTGGTAGTTGAGCTTTTTTATGTATGGGGCATTGATGTCATGGGTCCATTTCCTCCGAGTTTTGGTTATATCTATATCTTAGTGGCTGTGGACTATGTGTCTAAGTGGATAGAGGCTATTCCCTGCCGGGAGAATGATTGTAAAACAGTCTAGAAATGTCTGAAAGAAAATATATTTTCTCGTTTTGGTACTCTACGAGCCTTCATCAGTAATGGGGGTTTGCACTTTTGCAACCAGGCATTTGAAGCCCTGATGAAACAGTATGGGATCACCCATAAAGTGTCTACCCTCTATTACCCACAGACCAGTGGGCAAGTGGAAGTGTTGAATCGAGAAATTAAAAGAATATTGGAGGCTACAGTAAGCCCTAATAGGAAAGATTGGTCAATGAGATTGAAAGATGCTTTATGGGCTTACCAGACTACTTTCAAGACTCCAATCGGAATGTCTCCTTACTGGCTCATCTATGGGGAAGCATGCTACCTCCCGGTGGAACTGGAACACAAAGCTTACTGGGCCATTAAGCAATTTAACTTTGATATGGATAAAGCCGAGAACAAAAGGAAACTACAATTAAATGAATTGGATGAGTTGCGCAGGGAAGCCTATGCAAACTCAAGAATTTATAAAGAGAGGACCAAGATCTTTCATGATAAAAACATTCTGCGAAAATCCTATTACCCTGAGCAGAAGGTCCTCCTTTATAATTTAAGGCTTCATTTATTTCTTGGTAAACTTAGCTCTTGTTGGACTGTACCATTCATTGTAAAAGAAGTGTTTCCATACGGTGTTGTTACAATTTATGATCCCAAGGATGGCCAGACGTTCAAAGTCAATGATCGAAGATTGAAGCCATTCTTGGAAATTGCACCAGTCTATGAGGAAGAAAATCCTCTTGATGATCTTGTCTACCAGGATTAGTTGGCCCCGGATCTGACAGTGGCCCATTGTTGTGTATATTATGTTTACTTAGTAGTTTAGGTTTTATCCCGTTATTTTTGTCGTTTTGTCTAACTTTGGACAGGGAACAACTAGAACATATCCTAGGTGCTTTTTATACTTTACCCTCCATTACTTTTTATGTTCCTCATGTTTCATGTCTATTGCATCTCATTCCTTCACACATTGAGGACAATGTTCATGCTAAGTTGGGGGGTGGGAACAAGTACACTTGTTCATCTTTGGACAAAAGTTTTACATTCTTTTTGGTTTTTTTTTTTGAAGAAAATAAAAAAAAGAAGAAAAAAATTGATATTTCTGTTTTTTTAGGGTTTTTTTTTAAAAAAAAAGGGAATTTCGAGAGAAATTTTATGAAAAAAAGATAACTTGAACCTTAGAATTTTTGGTGCTTTGGGCAAAGAGAGAACAATGGTTTACTTTTTTTGTTTAAGGAAAGAGTTTTTGGAAAAGTGCTGAAGTTTGATCCCTCACTTTTACACAGTTCATATACTTTTTCAAGGTTTTGAATGTGAAGGAATGGTTCCGTTTTCTTTAATTGACGATTGGATTGAAAATATGATGAAAAACTGACCCTTAGGTTTACAGTTTCCTGGTTCATATGGGTAGTTTGATCAGCCACAAAACGTTGAATAAATTCGGACACATGGAAAGGGCTGCCTATTGATGGGGACAATAAAAAAATAATAAAAAAATAGAAAAAAAAGTGTTTAGTTATAAGTCTTGAAATGAACAAAAAGTTGTGTGACTAGTTTGGGTTCGTAGCCTTTTTAACCTGAGCCAGTAAGCTCGTGGGGGTATTTATTTACCTAATTCCCTAAAGACATCTGTTTTGGGTGTCATTGGCTTAATGCTCGTTATATGGGTTAATTAGAAAGCTTAAGGGACCTAGGCATTGCACAGTCACATGTGTGTATTTAAAAAAAAAATTGCGGCCTTTGAAAAAAATAGTAGTGCGAAATCTGTCATGGTCGCCTTGAGAGGAAGGCTGTTTTTCTTTGCTAAGGTTAGGTGGCCCAAAATTTTGGATAAAAAATCGTTTTCACGAAAACTTTTGGTGGATCATTACCTATGTTTTTTTTCGCATACGCACTTATCACCATGCGCAATCAATTCAGCATAATTTCGAGAATTTCTTACCAAAAGATGAGATTTGTGAACCTAATTTAAGATTTGCCTTTGAAAAATTCCAAGAATCGAGAATATCCAGTGTTTGAAAATTTTCTTTTGGAAAAGTTTCCATGGCTTTGTTAAGTTTCTATTTTGATTAAAAAAAAAAAAAAAGAAGAGGACTGTTGTGGGTACATTTACTGCAAACCCTCACGAGGCACAACTCGTCTACTAGGGGGAACCTAGGGGTTTAAGGGCTTACGGCATATGCTAAATGCAGTCGAGAGTGCCAGCGAAAGTGGCAGTGCATTCATTTTCATTTTCATTTCATTTCATTAGTTTTAGGATAGATTATGTCATTGTGGATTCCTCATTTTATATGCAGTTTTGGCTAGGGACTAGCAAAACGATAGTTGGGGGGTGTGATAAGTCCTTAAAAATACACATTTTTGTGACTTTTTTTGGTAAGTTTAAGGACTTATCAAGCCAAGAGAGCCTCATTTAGTATCATATCAGGATTTTATGCATTTTTGATCTATTGTAGTGTATTCATGCATAATTTGCTCAAAAACCAGCATTTTTGCATCAAAACATGAAACCTGCCATTTTATTTTGCAAATGTGTTTTCATTCATCTTTTCATGAGAGATGGGCCCACAGTCATGGATTCATGAATTAAGGGTAAATTTGTCTTTTCACATAAAATTCATATTTTTTTTTGCTTGCAGCAAATGAGTAAAAGGGTCCCACACATGCACCCGTGTAAGTCACACATGTGGGGCATCCAAGAGGGGGGTCCACTTTCTTTGCACAAAATCCCAATTTCATTTTTTGAAGATAATTCAAGATAATCAAGAAAATCCATGAAGAGCCAAATCAAGAAAGAAGATTTCCAAAGAGACAAAAGCGGAAAGAATCTACACACATTGGGCATTCAATTTTCTTTTGATTCCAACTTAGAGTTTGCCACCTCATGTATCTCTCATAAATGTCAAGTCAAAGGAAGATTTTCTAAAGAAAGGAATATGACAAGTGCACGAAGATAGAATGTAGAAAAGAAAGGAGAAGACTTACCAAGTGAAGAAGATTCTTGCAACAAAGTAGGGACTAAGGAGAAAGAATAGGGCAGTTCATACCCTATTTAAAGAAGCATTGGACGTCCACTCTCTTTCATGAAAGAAAAGACCCCCTCACTAGTGTAATTCCCCCACCATTTTACCCATCTCCTTTCTCTACTATAGCTCATCTCTCTTCAAGAAGGCTTATCCCAACTTGAAGCTTCAACTAGAGAGGTTTCTTTCATCCTAGTATGTAGTTGTTTTTTGGAATTTTATTTCTCCATCTTTTATGTAAAAAAACATTGCATATTAGTAAAAGTGTGATTTTTTTATTCTTTTTCTTAGGTGATTAATGCTTAAATTGTGTTTTCCTTCTTGTTGTTTTTGGATTGACAACCCAATTTGAGAATTAAAAAAAAAAAAAAGAGCACACTCATCCCACATTTATTTATTGCAATTCCCACACATTTACTTTTGTTTGAAAAATCCATACATTTAATTTCTTGTTAATGCCATACATTTAATTTTATGCAATCCAAACAATTATTTTCTTTTACACTACACATTTAAATTCAAGCACTTGTTGTTTTCTTTTTTTCTTATGCTTCTTATATGCTTATGTGAATATTTATGTATAGTTTATGGTTGGAACTAATTAGCATTGCATGCATATTCATATTGGTGGAGTTTAGACATGTTTAAGTTGTTGGAATCAGAGTTTCAATTTGAATAAGCAAGAAAAATCAGAGATTTTAGTCAATAATTTCGGCCAAATAATTTTTGAAAATTCGGATCCCAATATAAAGTGCACAATTCAGCACATTGTTGTAGGAATTTCAGGATAGATGTTGTGTAGAAAGTTTCTGATTAGAAACCTGATCAAAACACATTATTTTTCAATTAAATTTGGGGAAATCAAAGTTTGATCAGTGTATTTTCAAACCCTAGAATTTCAAGCAAAAATAATTTTGGAAAGATGGTGAACCAGTGGCTCAAACATGGAAGGCCGGACCCACCTGTGTGCAGAATTCCTGCACAGTTTTTTTTTAGTCATGTTTATACACACATATCTCCTTTGTTTTAAATTGTTTTTCACTTCCGTTCTTTTCATTTGATTCATGCATCATTGTAGTTCAAAACCCAGCCATTAAACTTAGTTTTAGGTTGCATTAGATTAGGAAAAACCATGCATAAAAACAGCCATGCATACTAGTTTTCTAGACTTAAAACTTTCTAATATCTCATGGCATACATTGCATTACTAACTTTCTAACTTTAGGATTAGTTTCTATTTTTTTTGTTTTAGATTATTTAGATAATTTCCATAAACAAAAGATCTTTCTAATTTTTGATAATTGAAGATTTTAAGTTAGGAAGTTTCTTAAGATTTGGAAATTCTAACATAAGGTAAGATTGACTTTAATGTTTTCTAAATTTGTTATGATTTGAAAATCTTTATTTATTTGGAAAGTCCTTAACTTTAGGGAGTTGATTAACTCAATTCACTAACTTAGGAAATATATCAACCCTAATTGACTAACCTAGTTTCTAATGTAGGAAACTAATTTAGTAAGGTTTTCATGCCAATTTTAGAAAGTAGGTTGTTTTCTTTTTGAGTGATTTGATTTGTTACTAATCTTTGTTAAGCATGTTTTGATTGATTTGGTTTCTAACTTAGGTTTATATATAAAAATATTTTCTAATTTAGCTTCTTAGTTTTATTTTTGGATTGTTTGTAATTTGATGTTCTAATTTGTGTGTTCTTTTGTGGTAACTTGTGATTCATTTTAGATTAGGTTTTTAGATTTAGAAGATTTTTATTTTTGGAAATGTATTTAATTTTAATTTAAAGTAGGAATGATGAATGTACTTTTCTAGATTTTAGGCTAAAATTATATTTTATTTAGGGCAGGTGACAAAGTTGGAAAGCCTTATTTCTAAAGCTCCCTGTGGATTGACATGGTCTTACCATTTATTACTGCAATCGAAGCTTTGCACTTGGAGCCGCGATCAGCTTTGATATGTCGGGACAAATGGTAAACTTTGAAAAACCGGCAATTACATTTAGCAAAGGAGCTTGTAAAAAGAGATGCAGGTCTATTGCGGCAATCCTAGGAGTTGGGTTTTTAACTGATAATGAAAAATACCTGGAAAATCATTTCATTGTTGGCATAATCAAATGTAAGACCTTTGAACCCTTGATTAATAAGGTCAAGAGTTAAATTAAGAGTTGGCAATCCCTGCTCCCTATCACAAGCTAGGAGGAGTACTTTGATCAAATCGGTAGCCTCGGCCTTACCCGTCTACTCTATGTCAATTTTGAGGATGCCTAAGAAGATAGAGGATGGTGTTGACAGCACTTACCGCATATTTTGGTGGGGTGATACTAAGAACAAGAAAAATCAGCACACGATTAGATGGAAAGAAATTTGCAAATCAATTCATAGTGGGGGTTTGGGGATTAAGAACTCTGATTGCAATAATAAAGCCTTATTGGCAAAAACAAGTTGGAAATATCTCTCTAATCCAAAACTCCCATGCACAAAGATCCTTAAAGCTAATTATTGCCCTAATAACACACTATGGGAAGCTTCCGGCATAAATGGAAACTCTTGGTTTTGGAAAGGGTTTGTTGAAACTCTCAATTTTATTAACGATAATATTGGTTGGATAATTGGAAATGGAGAAAAGATATCCGTATGGAATTGTAATTGGATTCCCTGTTTGGATGGGCTTAGGAAACCATTTTCATCCATGTCCAACCCAAACATTAGGGTTAAGGATTTTATGGATTCTAATAAGGCTTGGGACCTTCAGAAACTTAAAGACATTTTTAGAGACCCAAGGGATCGAAGATATATCACAAATTTTCATACCTCGGTCTCCAACTGATAATAGGAGAATATGGCCTATTACTAAAAATGGGAACCTAACCACAAAGTCAATTTACAAATGTATCATTAAAGAGGAACTGGATTCCAAGGTTTCATCCATTAGATGGAAAACCTTTTGGAAAATCCCCCTTCCACAAAGAATCCTATTGTTTGGATTGAAGTGTCTAAGAAGAACAATCCCGGTAAGACCTCTTTTAAAATAAAAAAAATAGGTAATAGTAGTTTCCCCTCTGTATGCCCTCTATGTGAAAAGGAGGAGGAAACCATTGAGCACACTATGTTCCAATGCAAC
The DNA here is from genome assembly GCA_028538565.1 of Umbellularia californica. Taxonomy (NCBI): domain Eukaryota; kingdom Viridiplantae; phylum Streptophyta; class Magnoliopsida; order Laurales; family Lauraceae; genus Umbellularia; species Umbellularia californica. The sequence continues at coordinate 47,927,790 of JAPQWN010000007.1, forward strand.
TTTGCTCGTGTCTTTTGGTTTGGCTCACAATTTGGTATTTTGACTCAAAGTATCATGTAATAATATTTTAGATTGGTTGAGGCATTGGACCAATGGACCAAAAGTGACTCTCCGAGTCACGATCGACTTTTAGATCCCGGTTCCCAGGCCCTTTTCTTTGCAATATGGTGGACAATTTGGTAGGTGAGAAATGAATTTTTTTTAAAGGAAAAACTGCAAACCCCATGTGGGCTTTAACCCTAGCTAATAGAATGAGAACCCATTCTACTGCTTATGCATTACAACCAAAGTCCTATTCCCCCACTAAACTCGCATGGGATGGGAATTGGGATCTAGACCACACTCTTATCCTAGTTAGTGATGTAGCGTATAATGCATCAAATGGCCAGACGGATTTTGGTTTCGCCTTATTCTTAAGGGGATTGCTTGTTTTTTCAGGTGTCGCAAAAGGACCCAGAACAATATCCGTTAAAGAGATCGAAGCAAGGGCGGCTCTCTTTGCATTAAATTGTATCACTAGCAGTGGCCAGTCATCAATAATTTTGTGTTTGGATGCTTTAGATGTTGTTAAAGCAATCAATGGTGATCATGAGTGGGTCATTCATCCTATCATTAGAGACACTCAAGCAAGAGGAAGAGATTTTGGGTATTTTGAAGCTATCCACATTCCTAGGAATCTTAACATGGTGGTTCACTGCCTTGCAAAGTGGGGACAGGATGGAGTAAACTTCATTTGGGCTTGGGATAGGTAGTTTTGCTTCATGTCTTTTTTATTTTGGATTGTTGGGTTGTGGTATTATCTGTAGTTTTATTTATGTTTTCTGTATTCCTCTTTTAATAATTCTCGCCTTACATAAAAAAAAAAAATGTAACAAAAGAGGAGAATGCAAAAATGTATAAACTAATTAGACAACTTGTTTTTTTCTTTGGACATGAAACTTTTATTACATGATAAATGTAAAGTGTACCACTTCTACTACATGACAGGTTTGGCCATATAACTTTTATTAAATGACAAACTTGTTTTTCAATTTGAGTTAGAGATACTTTGTGTTTTATCAAATAGTCTATTTGTAAAATACTCTAATTAAAATAACTCCACTTTGAATAGATCTAATCGAATTAGCTCTGTTTCAAACAAAGAAGAGTTCCCAACTTGTTTATTGTCTTACTAAGGTCAACTTGATGTTTCCATATGTGCAATCTAATACCACAAAATAAAGAGTCAAGATAAAATTTTATTTTACTGTTAAAAAATCTAGTAATCTTGGTTTTAAAAGTTATGAACACTAGGGGGTACATTTGTGTAAAATGTTTTTTGTGGAAGAAAAATTCTTATTTTCGTAATATTTTATTTTTGGTTGTTCAATGTAACAAGAGTGCAAGACTCTCTATGGAAAAACCCTATTTTTGTGGGATTTTTTGTGTAAGAGAGGAAACCCATGTCCGACCCTTTCCCCTATAACATCCATTTCTACAAATTAAAGAGTGGCATTACATCAACAATCCCTAGATGATGCCTATTTTTAGAAAACAACTAAACACTATCAATTATTCCTTAATGTGAGAAGATAGAATTGGCATTCTGACTTTTGAGCATGTTTCTTTTAAAGAATTCATGTCTAGAGAACTTTTAAATTATCCAAAAGTTGTCCCTTTTGTGAAAATTCTTAATCATCCTCTTAGTTGGAGAATGTAGAAATGCTTTGGGGTTTTTTCTTTTCTTTTCTTTTTTTTTTTTTTTTTGGCTAACGGAGGGTTCCCAACCCTTTGGACTGGACTATTTCCTCCGGGCCTAGAGAGAAGCTAGGTAAAACCCCTGTGGCCCTTAGGTGGTAACACAAGTGGACTAAACCTTCGGTTCCTGAAGAGTGGGGAACCAAGGGTCGATACCAAGACCTCTAACTCTTGAAGAGGGAGGAACCGTGGTCCTCACCACTCGGTTGAGAATTCTAAAGGATAAAAGTGACATGTGATATGGTTGAAATTTAGCATTTTCTCAAAGAAACATAGGAATTGGAAATCTCAAGGTGACAACCATCACATCATTGTCCGAAAAACACTAGGATTACAAATTCCTATTAAAAATTCTCCTAAAAACACAAGCCCTTAGAATGACTAAAATAGAACCCAGCTTTTTAATGCAGCAAATACTTGTTGAGCCCACTAGAAACCAAATGAAGGTGAAGTTTTGTGATGCCTGTTTATTGAAAATTTAGCTCGATCTAGTGTCATAGCCCTTGATTTAAGTTAATGATTTTCATTGGACCATTTATTTAAAGCTCTTCGGTGTAATGAATCCCAATTTCCAGAATAATAATAATAGTACAACTTGTTTTTGAAAAATTAGAACTTTATAAAGCCTTCTTATAATTCATGGAACATGTAATGTTATAGTGTCCTAGGAGACTCCGAAAAAAAAAAAAAAAAAATCCTTAAGGCTCCTCAATAGGGCCCAACTATTAAAAATATGAATCTCTCAAAACAAATCCCCTCATCTTCTATGGCCTCCTTTTGAAAGTTTCACTCCAACAGGAGGCAGGCCTACCATCAAATAAATTGTGTACAGAACACATTAACTTTTTGTAATATTCATACTTTTAATCAATCTTACGGTGATTTGAGCAAAATTCAACCAAACCTCATACTTTATGGGATCCTCTATTTAAGCGATCTAGATTTTTAATAAGCTATTGCATAAGTCCAAATCGGAATCTAACGGTAGGACCCACTCATTAGAGAATTATGTTGAACTCCACAGTGAGGGTCGGCTATTAAAAATCAAATTAACCCTGCATTTGTCTTGAGTGGTTTTTTTTTTTTTTTTTTTTTTGGTGTGTGGTGAAGTTTCATTTCAGTCCCTGATGCATCTTCTGAGTTTGATCCAAAATGCATAGACTCGTAGAACTTGCAAGTTACACCTTTTCAATCATAGAAGTTAACCATCCAAGAATTGGCACGTAGTTTCTTCTATCAGATCTCTCCCAATTTTCTACATTTTTCAATTTTCTTATAGAGAACATTTGTGGAGAATGATTTTGCAAAAATCCTACAAGATAGATTTCTCTACTGACGATAAAACGTAACATAAAGCAACTATTTTTTTTAAGTATCACGAAAAATAATTTTCTATGATATTAACTTTTGGTAACGTGTAAGGAATCCTTTATTCCGATGAATCTTTGGTGCCATGGTTTAGAGTTTCTAAAGAGAGGCCCACATGAAATGATTTCTAAAGTGTTTTCCATATTGCAATTCCAAGGGCGGGTTTCAAGTTGTGTTTTTAAAGGTGGACCCCACGTACCAAGATTTCCTAACAAGGTAGGTTCAAAAGTAGTAATTTTAAAAGGTAGATCCCACCTTATGATGTCTAAAATTGGCCCCATGTACACAATAATTACAAATGTGGCCTCCATGTTCTAATTCCAAAAAAGGCCGATCTCATGATGTAATTTCTAAAGATGGGCTGTTATTTCTAAAGGTGGTCACGTGCTTCCTACTAGTGGGTCCCATATTCACAATCACAAAGGTCGGCTCATGTTATAGTACCTGAAACGTGGGTCCCATAATGTAATTCCTAAAGATGGATCCCGCATATGACATGATTCCTAGGCCATATTTTCTAATTCATAACACTGAACCCATGTTGCAATTTCTAAATGTAAGCCTCATACAACAATTTCTAAAGGCTCACATGTAATACCTATCAACGCAGGTCCCATGTTAGAAATCCTAAATGTGGGCCACATATTGTAATCTCTAAAGATGTGCCCCATTGTAATCTCTAAAGCTGGATCCATGTTGTAATTCATAAAGATGGTCCCAAGTTGTAATTCCTATAAGGAAGAGTCCCATCTTCACAATCATGATTAAGGTGGGTCCTAACTACCTCAATACATAAAAAGTGTAATTCCATGTAGGAATTTTTGTAGCTATGAAGCATGAAATTCATGAAATTTAGGATGCATAAAATACTTAGGAAGGAATTGTGGTAGGAATGAAACATGGGATTTAGAAATGAAAAATTCAGCCGTATTACAAAATTCTAGCATTTGAAATTTTGAGACAACAACCATATATGATTTTAAAATTTCCAATAAAGAAACAGGCCTTTAGTGATGAAAACAGATTCCTTGATTAGGGTGTTCATGGGTTAGGGTAGGACGGGCCAAGGAACATCCAAGCCTGGCCCGGCTTCTAAACTGTAGGCCCGAGCCTAATCTAGGCATGAATCAGGCCATAACTAGTGGGCCCAAGCCCAGCCCGCCAGAATAACATGTCGCCCTAGCCTAGCCGTTGTTAGGCTTATAATTTAAACATTGAAGAAATCACATTTTCTCAATGGTAGCTTGGCTGGGTTGGTCATTTATTTTTGTGACAGAAGCAGTGTTCGAATCCCGCCATAGTTACCAATTTTGTTTCATTTCAGCGCAAATGACCGAAAAGAAAAGCATAGTGTAACTTTTCAGTTTGACTTTCGATTAAATTCGGCCGAAGTTGACCAAAATTTCTGAAAAAGAGAATGTGTCCAAACTTCAATCTTAAAGGTTATTAACTTTTATTGTTATGAAAATTCTTTTTAAGATTTAGGGATTTTTACCAAATAAGTAAGCTTATAGTGCCTTTAATAAATTTTGTGAAGAATAACAAGAAAATGATAATTTAGTGGTCCGTACCTTTTTATTTATTTATTTATTCACCATTTTGCCCTTATTGATGATATCATCAATTGATGAGCAAGCATGTCAAATGGGCCGGCCAAGGTTATTTCCTGGCATAGCATGGCCCGCCACCAGCTGGGCTGGAGCGTGCCTCTTTAATTTTTTTCCCGATTAATTTTTTTCGACTTTTTGGTATTAAAATTAAAAATTACAACACAATCACGGAAAGTGACAAAGATATTTAAGTGGTTCAATCAAACTAGACCTACTCCACTGAGAAGAGAACCATTTGGATTTTAACTTCTTGAAGGTTTCTAAATAGGATTACTTTCAAAACCTTACAATCTTTTTAGAAAATAAAAATAAAAAAAGAATGAAAAACTTGTATATTTACAAATTATAATGAAGGAAAAAGTAAAAAATCAGATGTATAGTCCACTAATGTATTCTCCTGGATCATAATCTTCCATTGCTGTCAACTCTTGCTTCCTCTTATTTGTTAAATATTAGTCTTGTAGGCAAACACAACACTCCATCGTTTGTTCAATTAGATTTGTTCTTTTGTCATCCACCACACGTCCACTTGCACTAAAAGCATGTTATGATGCTACAGAAGACATTCGAATAGTCAATAGATCACGAGCCATGGCGGCCAACACCGGATAAATGCTCTCTTGTTGCTTCCACCTAGCTATAAGGTCAAAACTAGATGGATCTTGCTCCCTGTTGACACAAAAAAAAGTCACTATGTCTCATCAACATCAAGAAGCCTCGTGAAGCTGCATCCTGCTACAAAACAGGCAAAGCTACTTCAAACATCAGATCTTTTCAGAATCAGACAAAAACTGAAAGATCCTTCAAGACATCCAAAAGAGGGGTACACCTGAGGTTTCGGGCAATTCCGACATCGTTTAGCCTAACTTCACTGCTCTGATAGCTAAACAAGCGCTCCCGGCGGCGACATCATCGAAGACACCAAAACTTCGATCAGAACCTACGGATGACTCCATAATGTCTTCAAAGGGTTCCATGCCAAATTTCAAGTCAAACCGACAATGTTTGACCCTCCATCAACGCTCGAGCAGCAAAATCAAGCCTCCTGGCGGCGGGAACCACCGAAGCCATCACTCACCAAACAAAGTACATGAGTGGCTTCAACATGCTTCCAAAAGGCTGCACGTCGAATTTCAGGTCATTCCAACAACGTTTGACCAGGTTTCGATGCTCCGAAAGAAAATCAAGCTTACCGGCGGCGGAGCAACCCGGGACCATGACATCCAAAACGGAGCTCATGGAACGTCTCAAAATGACTCCAATAGGCTCTCCGTCAAATTTCAGGTCAATCGGACATCTTTTGACCACATATCAAAGCTCGACATTTTCCCCACAGCAAAATCAAGTCAAGCATCGATGGGACCCCAAATGGCTTCAAAACTCAAATAAAAGCCCATGGTTGGTCCTATCCACTGCTCAAGAAGGTTCACCTCAATTTTCAGGTCATTCCGACATCGTTTGACCTAGTTTCGACTCTTGGCGGAAAATCGGCTACAAAGTCTTCGACTTTCCCGAAAAATAGGAAATTTTGTATTCCGGTTTTGCGCGGGCTCTCGTCAAGTTTTCTCCAAGAAAATGAAGTCAGTAATTGAGGAAAAATGTCAAGAAAAATACAGAAGAAAGAAGGAGCAAAAAAGACGTAAAAACGGCCGAAAACGAAGCTCGGCTACCGAAAAGGGCAAAACCCTAAGGTCGCCGGCGACCCTGCAAATCCAGGTCGCCGGATTTTGCACCAAAATGCCCGTTTTTCGATTTTTTTCACGTTTCGAGCATTCCTGCCTCTGTGATTTTCTGAAAACCCAATGTTTGATGCTTGAAAATGACTGATCTTCACCGACATCTCGGATCCGCTGTCAAAAGCATGAAAACATCACCGATCGCTCCAAGATCACCAACCGGCTGACCAAGAAAGTATACTTTTTGTCCAGCCGATCGTGAAATCGACAAGACAGATTTCACCGGCCCACCAACATCAATCAATGTCTGAAATTGCATTGCAATATGACATAAAAAAATGCGTGGATTCACCTGTGATGATCGCAAGAACAATCTCAAAAGGCGCAGCGTGGCCCGCGACTCTTCAATGCCTTGGCAACCACTTAATGACATTAATTGACCCGTTTATGACAGCTTAATGCGGTCATTAACTCATTATTTTAGACGGCCCAATCAGATTCAAGCATTTGGGAGTTACAAATCCAAGTAATCATGGCATTTAACCCATGAAACTCCCATCATCATGAAACTTAAAGAGAATTAAATGCCCAATACCTTCATCGGCCAATCACAAGCTATGAAAAAGGAGTTACAAAATCAACTTATAACTCCCCATCAATTCTCTCATCATGGCCATCAATGCCAATAAACACCTTATGGCTACTAAAAGCCTATAAAAAGAGGTGAGTTCCAAGAAGAAAAAAAGAAAGAGAAATCAAAAGTGCAATCCCAAGCTCTGAAAATCCAGAAAATTCAAGAGAGAGACGAAGCCCTGCTGCTTTGCTCCTGGAAGCACCACAAGGTGATCAACGACCCTGGAGGGGCCACCCCCCCAAGGTCCCCTCTTCTCCAATTGGCCTAAACGCGGCTTTTCAGCCCGTTTACTTGGTTTTTTTATTGGATATAGGACCTCCTCTTGGTCATTGTCCTTTAAAAAACTGAGGTTAGGAGCCAAGCCGAAGAATCAAAGCATCAACCGTTCTCATTTGAAGGACGATGGCGAAGTCCATACATGACTTGCGACAGCTCCGCAAGCTCAAACAGCAGCAGAAGTCTCAACCAAAACAAGAAGTCCTTGAAAAAGCAGAAACTTCTTCCACTGCTTCACTAGGGACAACGGAAGAATCTCTTCCCAAAACTTCAAAGGCGGTAAGAAAATTCACCCTTGATGATTTGATGCCACTTCTATACAAAAATGAAACTATGCAGGGGGCATCATACTCTTGCAACTCGGTAGTTGGATTCTCTATGAATGGATACGAGTCCAGTGATACTGCCAGTGATATCAATGAGTGGGAAGAATCCCTTGAAACAGGAGAATACCTCTCCGACGAGGAATGGATTCCCGAATCTCATCTTATGCCAGTAATCTGGTATAACCCATTACAGCCACAAGGATCCTGGTCCGATGATGAAGAAGACCAAGTCCCTATTCAAGAAAATGCTGTCGATCCAGCACCAACCAATGCTCCGGTGGAACCCAACATTGGTGAACCACTGTTGACACCAAAAATGTCACTTTGCCTCTTCAACATCAAGAAAGCTACATGAAGTCGCAACCTGCCATAAATAGGCAATGCAACTTCTCCAAAAAATCAAATCTTGTCAGAATCAAACAAAAACTGCAAGATCCTTCAAGATAGCCAAGAGAAGAGTGCACATGAAGTTTCGGGCCATTTCAGAATCATTTGGCCTAACTTCGCTTCTCCGACAGCTAAAATGGCGCTCCCGGCGGCGACATCATCGGAGACGTCAAAACTTCGATCAGAGCCTACAGATGACTCCAGCATGTCCTAAAAGGGCTCCATGCCAAATTTCAAGTCAAACCGACAACGTTTGACCCTCCATCAATGCTCGAGCAGCAAAATCAAGCCTCCCAGCGGCGGGAACCACCGAAGCCTTCGCTCATCAAACCAAGTGCATGAGTGGCTTCAACATGCTTCCAAAAGGCTGCACGTCGAATTTCAGGTCATTCCGACAACGTTTGACCAGGTTTCGATGCTCAGAGAGAAAATCAAGCCTACCGGCGGCGGAGCAACCCGGGACCATGACATCCAAAACAGAGCCCATGGAACGTCTCAAAATGACTCCAATAGGCTCCCCGTCAAATTTCAGGTCAATCGGACATCGTTTGACCACATATCAAAGCTCGGCATTTTCCCCGCAGCAAAATCAAGTGAAGCATCGACGGGACCCCAAACGGCTTCAAAACTCAAACAAAAGCCTATGGTTGGTCTTATTTATTGCTCAGGAGGCTTCACCTCAAATTTCAGGTCATTCCGACATCGTTTGACCAAGTTTCAACTTCTGGCGGAAAATCAGCAGCTCTACGCGACAAAGTCTTCGGCTTTCCCGGAAAATTGGAAACTTTGCACTCTAAAAATGCAAGGATTCTCATCAGGTTTTCTATAGGGAAATCAAGCCAATAAATGAGAAGAAATGTCAGGAAAAATACAGAAGAAAACGGCGACGAAAAAGACCTCAAAACGACCGCAAAACGGGCTCCGAAGGGGAAAATTCCCCCAGGGTCGCAGGCCCCTGCGACCATGGCCCATGGTCGCCGGCCCATGGTCGCCGGCGACCATGGAAGTCCGGGTCACCGGATTTTCCGCCGGTGACCCGTTTTTCCGTCTTTTTTCGCGTTTCGCGCACTTTGGCCCCTGTGGTTTCCTGAAAATGTGATTTTTAGTGCTTGAAATTGACTCATATCCTCCGACATTCGTCAAAATCACGGGTCAACCTCCAAAAGCACAAAATCATCATTGATCGCTCCAAGATCGCCAACCGGTCGACCAAAAAAAATGCTCTTTCTGTCCGACCGATCGAGAAATCGACAAGACAGATGTCACCGGCCCGCTCTTAGCTATCAATGTCTGAAGTTACATGTTCATCCGATGTCGATCAGCATGAAGATCCATCGATGATCATCGCCAGAAGAATTCCAGAAGACACGGCACGGCCCGCGACTCTTCGACTGCTCGGCGACCAATTAATGTGGTTAATTGACTAGCTTTATTATAGTCATTAATTCATTTCTTTGGACGGCCCAATCAGAAGCAAGCATTTGGGAGTTACAAGTCAATTGATTCATGGCATTTAAACCATGAAACTCCTCCCATTATGGTAATTAAGGTGATTAAAAGCCCTTAATCTCCATCGGCCAATCAGATTCAAGGAAAAAGGAGTTACAAAATCAAGAAATAAATCTTGTAACTCCTCCCATTAAAGCCATTAAGGCTCATAAACCCTCCTAAATGGCTACCAAAAGCCTATAAATAGGAGAGCATTCCATTGAAAAAGAAATCAGAAAATCGGGAGGAGAAAATCGAGATCAGAAAATCGAGATCGATCGATCGGAAAGAATCCAGAGCTCGTATCCAGAGAAAGAAAAAAGAGAGAAAAAACTCTGCTGAAGTTCTGCACCGGCCACCACTACAAGGTGACAAAAGTCCCTTGGGGGGCACCCCCCCCAAGGTCCTTGCCTTCTCCTGCTGCCTCCAATGGCTTAGACGTGGCTTTTCAGCCCGTCTACTTAGCTTTTTATTGGACATATGACCTTCTCTTGGTCTTTGTCCTCTAAAAATCTGAGGTTATAGCCAAGCCAAGCGAATCAAGAGCATCCTCTGTTCTCATCTGCATGGATGACGGCGAAGCCCACACATGGCTTGCGACCGTCAATCTGAACGAGTCCCCCACAATCTCCTGAAAAGTTAGATCTTCCTTTTCTTGCTTTTCATTGTAGTTTGTATTTTTCTAAAAGAGACAAAAATCACAACTCTTGTCTTTCATTATTGATAAGAATTGTAAATCGGCTATAAACGCCAAAATCGGCTATAAACGCCAAAATCGGCTATAAATGCCAAACAAAATCGCCTTTCACGGCAAACTAAGAAAATGTCTCTTTTCTTAAATATATGCGCAATGGAAAACTTGAAAGAAGTTGATTTCCTTTTTACTTGCGAAGGTTGATCTCCGGATTACCACTTGCAATTCCAAGTAAAATAGAAAATCTGGCACACCCACCCACAAAAAAATGTTGATGCACGCTTCAGGCCCGCCAGGGCGCGAAAGGGCCGGACCCGACGGACTCCCACGTTCCGCCGACCCCGGTAGCCGCCCCACGGCGCCTCGGAGCGCGTTCCATCAAGCTGGCACGCCCGGTGGGACTCGTTCATTTGAGAACACGGTGCTTGGAAATGAAATATTTGTATATCATATGTTTTGCTCTATGCTTATACTTCTTTTCCGGATTCCTTGGCTACTTTCTAGCTGGTAGCCTATGTTGGATTTTGCATCCTAAAAAACATGAGATGGGATTTTTTGGAAATTTCTATTTCTTTGAGTTTGTTTCCATTCTTTCTCTTTTCAAAAAAAAAAAAAATCAGTTTTCTTAGTTTGAATTCAAAATTGAGAAACTTTGATCCTATCCTATCGTTCTTTGGTGCTTGCAGAAATGTTGAGCCCGTTCGACTAAGGTTTTGGACCATCGTTTCTCTTCGATGAGTTCATTAGAGATTTCAAAAAAAAAAAATCAGTTTTCTTAGTTTGGATTCAAAATTGAGAAACTTTGATCCTATCCTATCGTTCTTTGGTGCTTGCAGAAATGTTGAGCCCGTTCGACTAAGGTTTTGGACCATCGTTTCTCTTCGATGAGTTCATTAGAGATTTCAAAAAAAAAATTATTAAAAAAAAAAATAAAAAAAAAATCAGTTTTCTTAGTTTGAATTCAAATTGAGAAACTTTGATCCTATCCTATCGTTCTTTGGTGCTTGCAGAAATGTTGAGCCCGTTCGACTAAGGTTTTGGGCCATCGTTTCTCTTCGATGAGTTCATTAGAGATTTCAAAAAAAAAAAAATAAAAAAAAATCAGTTTTCTTAGTTTGGATTCAAAATTGAGAAACTTTGATCCTATCCTATCGTTCTTTGGTGCTTGCAGAAATGTTGAACCCGTTCGACTAAGGTTTTGGGCCATCGTTTCTCTTCGATGAGTCTATTTGGGATTTTTTTATAAAGAAGGACATAGACCACTAAGGTTAAACCAATTGCGTTCTTTGATCACGATTGATTCAAGAAAAGCCTTGTCCAGAGTGTGGAGACAACTTGACTGTTCTAGGCAAGGGTCCTCCAAACGGGTTCATTAAGTAATCCTACCCTTACCTGGGGGCAATTCTATCAATTGAGGTTTCATAAGACCGGGTTAGGAGGCCTATGTGTACTCTCTCGTCTTTAAATCTTAAAAAAATTAAAATCAAAATAAAAAAAATAAAAAAAAAGATTTTCAAAAAAAAAATCTTAAAAAAAAAAAAACAAAAATTTTCAAAAATAAAATAAAATAAAAAAAATAAATAAAAAAATATTTTTTTTAAAAAAATAAAAAAATAAAAAAATAAAAAAAATAAAATAAAAAAAAAATCATTTCAAAAAAAAAATCTCCAAAAACTCGTCACTTTTGATTTCAGATCTGAGAAATTTTGGTTTCTTCTTTTCTGAGCACTGGCGCTCGCGGAAATCGCCGAGACCGTGTTCAGATCAGAATACCATTTGCTCTCCTTGATGGAACCAATCTTGACATTTCAAAAAAAAAACTCGTCACTTTTGGATTCAGATTCGAGAAATTGTGGTCTCTTCCCTTCTGAGTACTGGCGCTCGCGGAAATCGTTGAGCCCGTATTTGAATCGGAATGCCACCTGCTCTCTTTGACGAATCCATTTCTGACATTTCAAAACAAAGAATCCCATCTCATGGATGCGATCTCCAACATTTGTGCCTAGCAATACTGGTACGCCCTTTCAGGGTCTGCTGTATCTGTGACCGGCACATTTGTAACTCCTACCTTATATTCTTCTTATCTCGAGCAAGCTCCGCTTCTCGATAAGTCGAATTTAGGTTTACAATTGCTTCTAACAGTCACCGGAACGCTCATTCTGGGCTCACCATACTTGCTGTCAGAACAATTGTACCATCTATGGCTTTTTGCCTTCTTCATGTCGCTTGGGTCATATCCCTTGAGCGATTTGAAAAGACAACCATAGAAATTCCCATTTATGATCATTATATTCTTGTGATTACTAATGGATGTGGTCTTGTTTCAGAACTTTTTCGAAACTAACAATGGCAGCCTTAACCATTATCTTCGATGAGAACAAGCACCAACTCATGCTTCAACAGAAGCAAAGCGCGCGCACTCATAAGCGCCCTGTCAGCTGCCGAAGCGTTAACTCCCTCGGCAACTCTCTGAACTCCGGGTAGACCTCGACTCCCCGGACTATCTTCTTTGGGACGTTGGGACCATTCCCACTTCCCGAAGAACAAGCTGCGCCTGCTAAAAAGCAGAAGATCGCCTCTCAACGTGTCACTCCCATGACACCAAAGGCGAGCGCCCAAAAGCCCGAAGCCCGCGGCACCCCCGCGAAGCCTCGACCCACAAACAACCAGGTCTATCCCAAGACTTGGTCTCCAAGACCTTCCCCAAAACAAAGGAGGTCTCAAACCTCCACCAAGCCAGCATACCTGGCCCCACTCAAGGAGAACCAGTTCTACCCTCTTGCCTACATGAAAGAGGAGAGACCCATCTCCAACCTGACTCCCAAGTCAACCCAGCATGAGCCGGCTTGTTCCTACAGGCCCAAAATCAGATCATGCATCACCAGGCCTCTACAAGCACCTGCCAAGGCCTACACTCCTTCAGTTCGACCCTTCATCTCTACAGGGGCCGAACTCGAAAGGTTTAAAGCTTCGCTGCAACAGGCAAAGGACCGGGTCCGGATCCTGTCCTTGCCTAGCTACAAAGAAGACAGGCTCGGCTGCTGTGCCCGAGGGAGCACATCCTTCATCGTCAGAGCCCAGCCAGAGCTGACTGAAGCTCAAATCGCTCGTCGAGCACGCCGCCGCGCTTCATATCGACAAAAGAGACTAGAGAAACAACGAACCCAGCCTCCTACACTTCAAGTCTCCCACAAATGGGTCGAAAAAGAAAGACCCGACCAAGTTGCTGCCGTCCATATGGTTGGAAAAACCAGAAGACGCCAAAGGTCAGCATAAAAAATCCATGTCCGACGTCCGGTGACCCGTAGCGTCACCAGGACACAAAGACATCCCGAAGAATCTCCTGCCCCTTCAAGTCAAGGACGGGAGAGTAATCCTTCATCAAGCTCTTCATCAAAAAGAATGAGCCCCAGCTCGGTCACCAGGACGATTTCTTCGTTCGAATCCCGAGGGATGAACGTCTTGGCTACAAGTTCTGAGCCGCCACCTCAGAATCCACCTCGAGATGATGCGCTCACACGCATCCAGCAGTTGGAACAAGCCCAGCAGAGGATTGAAACTCTGATGGAAAACCTTCTCTTTGTCGTCCAAAATCAGGTGAACAATGAGCCTCCTCCAAATCATAGCAATAACGAGGGAAATGGAGAAGAAAATGAGTCACGCGCCCTCACCAAAAAGGACGTAGACAGTATCCTCGCCAAAGCTAAAGAAGAGGATATACTCAAAGAGCATGGGATCAAGCCACCATATCCTTTATGGATGGACTCGGTCCCGTTCCCCACAAAATTCAAGCATCCTACTCTCCAAACATATACGGGGAAAGGATCAGCCAGACAGCACGTCATCCACTTCAAGATCTTGACGGGAGCTATCGCAGATCAAGATGCACTCAAGATTCGCCTCTTTGCAAGTACCCTAAAAGGTACGGCCTTCGATTGGTACTCTACTCTTCCGGAGAACTCCATTCAGAACTGGGCTATGCTGGAGACACGCTTCCTGACCCACTTCCAAGGTGAGGATCATCCTGTTACTATGGCTCAGCTCTGCAGCCTAAAACAGGGAGAGAATGAGTCAACTTATGACTTCATTCACAAGTGGAAAGCAATGGCGTACAAATGCTCAGATGTACTGCCACAAGCGTCGCTAGTCGACATCTGCCGAAACAACATGAGAGCTAAAATCCGCTCCATGATCATCGGCAATAAATCAAAGAACCTGGGGGAACTCCTCGAAGCTTCCATGGAAGCTGAAATGGTGATCAAAGACCTCAACAGTCAGAAGTCATCAAGAAAAGAGCCAACTGCCATTGCAACCTCTAAACCAAAGAAGAAAGAGGTCCTTAATGTGCAAACCAAGTCAGCTCCTCAGCAACCAAAGAAAGCTGAAAATAGGGCTGCAGGTAAAAGGCCTGAACTCTCTGATGCCTTCAAAGAGCGAGTAGAAAAGAAATATCCGTTCGATGAAGATGTTGACGAAATCTTCGAGGCTCTCGTGGCAAACGGCAAGCTCACCTTGCCTGAACCCAAAAGACCGGGCGATGTTGGCAAAACCAACGATCCTCGGTACTGTCCATACCACCAGATGGTCTCGCATCCTCTCAATCAATGCTTTGTTGTGAGAGAGAAGATAAACGAGATGTGGAAAAACGGAGTCATCACCTTTGACAAAAATTATGGGACTGCCTCCGTCAACATGGTGTCATGTGGACAAATACCAAAATCACCGAAGAAGAAGATCACTACTTCCTTCAAGGTGATAAAAAGAATTCAAACGTCCGAAGTGTTGGTTCCTTGCCCGACACCAGACGGACAACCCATATGGGTACATCCCGATCTCCTGGAAGATGAAAATTGGGAGATCGTCAAAACAAAGCCGACCGCTCAGCAGCGAAGGCAAGCCAAGAAACATCTCCTCAAGCTCAAACGGCAAGAGAAGACCCAGCCAAAACAAGAAGTCCATGAAAAGGCAGAGGCCTCCTCTACCACTTCACTCGGGGCAACAGAAACGTCCCTTCCAGAGACTTCAAAGGCGGTAAGAAACTTCACTCTCAGTGATTTCATGCCACCTCAATTCAAAAAAGAAGCCATGCAGGGGGTATCATACTCTTGCAACTCGGTAGTTGGATTCTCCATTGATGGATACGAGTCCAGCGACACCGACGATGGATTCGAGCCCAACTACACCGATGAGTGGGAGGAATCTCTTGAAACAGGAGAATATCTCTCCGATGAAGAATGGGTTCCTGAAACTCACCTTATGCCAGTAATCTGGTATAACCCCTTGCAACCACAAGGATCCTGGTCTGATGATGAAGAAGACCAAGAGGCTGCACAAGAAGATGCTGTTAACCCAGCACCTGTCATTGCTCCAGTGGAAATCAACTATGTTGAGCCACACGGAGAAGACGAAGAAGAGGATCTGGCTCCCATGCCTGATCTTGAAGAATACGCAAGGATCTTGCAGCGTCTCGCTCTAGAATAAGAGCAAGATCGTGTTGACGAGCCTCCTCGCAACCCAGAGCCTGAAGTCCCTGAAGATAATCAGGTACATCCACCCTTAACTCCTGAAAATGGAGAACATTGCTGGATTGACGATCCTCTTACATCCGAGGATGAGTCTGACTCCGAGCAGGCAACATCTCCTATCAGAGCTTCCTGTAATGTAATATATCAGGACTATAGCTCTTCTGAAGCGTCGTCTGATGAGATTACCTATACTCCGACGACGCCTAGCAATGTATCCTCTGGAGCTACCTCGTCTCACGTGACTTTCACAGAGATGACACCCTCTCAGGTTTCTTCTCCTGAGACTGTGACTTCAGGATACACATTCTTCCCGACTCATCATCATGAAGAAAACCCAACTTGGGGTGATGGATGGGTCAACGAAGAAGAAAAGCTGCTGGATGCTGTTCAGGACTTGCTCCCGGAAAATGCTCCGTGCAACATAATCACTGAGGATGGCAACTCTGCTGCAGATACATCCCCAGTAGATGAAAAACGACAGCCTCTTGATCCTGAAGACAATCTTCCAAACGAAGATCCTTCTCAAGAAGCTCTCGAAGTTGGTAGAGGCACCCGTTCGGGCCGGGACTACCACAAAAATTACAACGAATCTTCCTTTACTTATGTAAATCCTTCGGGAAAAGATGTTGTAAGCGCCCCCAGTGGCAACAATGATGAACATGCAGGCCCTAAGGAGGCTTTCAAGTATGACTTGGTTGAGCACTTCAAACACATACCTGCACGTCTTCACATCCTGGATTTATTACGAATGTCTCCATGCACTCGTGATAATCTCATCTCAGAATTACAAAAACTTAATGAGGATGTCGACAAACATGCCCCGCAAGTCCTCCAAATTGAAATGGACTACCGGGTCAAAAACTCTGAAACTTCCTCAAAGGGAGAAAAGAAAACTGAGGGATCATGCATCCAATGCCTCTCGGTTCAAAAGGCAGCCAGTGCAACCATCGCCTTCACTAAGGAAGACCTCCTACTTGGCGAAGCAAGGCACAACCGACCCCTGTACTTCACAGGGTACATCAAAGAAATGCCGATACATAGAGTTCAGATCGACCCAGGTTCTGCACTCAACCTTATCTCCACTTCGGCTTTTGAAGAGTTGGGCATCCCACCCAGCAAGCTAAGCCACACATCTGTATCTATCTTTGGATACGATGGGAGCACTCAAAGGCCTATCGGCAAAATCAGGTTCAAATTGCAAATCGGTGATCTTATCTCTGAGGTCACTGTGTATGCAATAAAAACCCCCTCATGCTACAACATCCTTCTCGGACGTCCTTGGATACACGAGAATGGTGTTGTTCCTTCAACTCTACATCAATGCATCAAGTTTGTCGGCGACGACGGCATGGTACATCGAGTCTTTGCGGACAGGAAACCCTTCAAAGGTAAAGAAGTCCACTTCGCAGACTCCCAGATGTATGAAGGAGAAAAAGAAGAAGAGGAAATAGCACCCCCTGCTGAAAATCTCCAGAAAGATAAAGGCAAGGCTCCTCAAAAATCACCGGAAGAAAACAAACCCTCCGGCAAATTAGAAGAGAGTAGTCAATCTCCCTTCGTTATCTCCCTCAAGAATTCAAGACCTTTGGTCATCACGACTAAAGTGAAGAAGACGAAACAAAAGTCTGGGGGCAAATTTGTTGTTTCTCTCGTGTCTATCATGCAAGACACAGACTCGGACTCAGAGCCAGAAGACGATGCATCGTCAAGCCAAGCTGACACTCAGCAAGTTCAGCCTGCTCTCACTCCGATGGAGACACCTGCTGATGTAGAAGAGCCTACGTCTGCTACCTTTGTTGTTCCGGCAACATCACCAAAGCAAAGGCCGATCTTCTTCCATAGATCGGACGCTTCTTCATCAAACTCCATGCTGGAACCTTTCCAAAATGAAGGTATGCCTCAGCTATCTCTATATAGTCCTGTGCCACAAGCAATTATGAAGAAAATGGGCTATGACGCTCAAAACCCAGTCGGTTTGGGAGAAAGACACGGTATTCTCATGCCATTGGAGCCCGCCTTGACCAAAAGCCAGCTGGAAGATTGGAGACTCTACGGTCATGTAGAAAAGTCTTCATATGGGTTAGGATATGATCCTGATACTCCTCTGAGACAATTGACACAAAAGCTTAAAAGTCATTTTACCGACCAAGCCTCAACATCTCAAGTCCACGAAGACATCGATCTCCCTGGAAATCTCTTTAAAGAGTTACCTGACAAAGATCCAGGAAGCTCATCCAATTGGTATGATTTCTCTGATGATAAAGAGGAATCGTCCGATAATACAGACTTGTGCTATTCTGACCTAGAAGAACCCTCGTCTCCAAAAGAAATACCAGACTCAACAGGCGATTGGGACTATCTCATAGCAAGCCTTGAGGAGATCACCAATCAAGAAAATCCATGGAAAGGAACAGAGCCTTGGTCTGTTAATGCAGTTGAAACTCCAGAAGGTTTCGTTGAGTTGGAAGCCTCCGAAAATATTGTGGAGGAACCACCTTCGAACCTTCCGACAGAAGATCCTGTTGAAAAGATAGACTTGGGAACACCAGATAACCCACGTCCTGTATTCATAAGCAAGAATATAAAGGATGATGAGTTACCCGAGTATATCGCTTTTCTTCGTGAGTTCGTTGATTGCTTTGCATGGTCCTACGCTGAAATGCCTGGTTTAGACCCCAAAGTAGCAGTCCACAAACTCAATCTTCAAGAAGACATCAAGCCTGTCAAACAAGGCCAAAGAAGATTCCGTCCAGATGTGATGGATAAAATTGAACAAGAAGTTCAAAAGCTCAAAAGTGTCGACTTCATCCGTGAGGAACAACATCCAGAATGGTTGGCCAACATTGTCCCCATGACAAAGAAAAATGGGCAGATCAGGGTCTGTATTGACTATAGAGACCTGAATGGCGCTTGCCCTAAAGATGAATTCCCGCTCCCCATACCGGAGGTGATGATTGACAATACCTGCGGATTCGAGCGAATGACATTCATGGATGGCTTCTCTGGTTACAATCAGATAAAGATGCATCCCGAGGATGAAAAACACACTTCATTTCGGACTCCATTTGGCGTGTATTGCTACACTGTCATGCCATTTGGTCTGAAAAATGCTGGTGCCACATATCAGAGGGCTATGATGAAAATATTCCAAGATATGCAGCACAAGACGGTCGAATGTTACGTTGATGACCTCGCCGTCAAAAGTAGAAGAAAAGAAGACCATCTCAAAGATCTTCGGGAAGTCTTCCTCCGACTCCGCAAACACAAACTGCGGATGAATCCTCTAAAATGCTTCTTCGGCGTCTCGTCGGGTAAGTTTCTCGGATTCCTTGTTCGGAAAGCTGGAATAGAACTTGACCCCATAAAAGTCAAGGCTATTCTAGAAATGCCCTCTCCAAGAACCTTGAGAGAACTAAAAGGGCTCCAAGGGAGATTGGCCTACATCAGACGGTTCATCTCCAATCTTTCGGGGAAATGCCGTCCATTCTCTCGATTGATGAAAAAGGGTGTAGACTTTGTCTGGGATGCCGACTGTGAAGCCGCATTTCAAGATATCAAGTCATACCTGACCAAACCTCCAGTGTTAGCTGCTCCTGCCACTGGAAAACCATTCATCTTGTACACAAGAGCTCTTGATCATTCTGTAGGCGCTCTGCTTGCACAAGAGAATGGTGAGGGAAAAGAAGCTGCTCTATACTACCTCAGCCGCATGCTAGTAGGTGCAGAGCATTGCTACTCTCCAGTCGAAAAAGAATGCCTTGCAGTGATGTTCGCCGTACAAAAGCTACGTCACTACTTGCTTTCCAACACAGTCTACCTGGTCTCGAGGATCAACCTCTTGAAGGTCCTTGTCACGAAGGCCGGTTCTCTCAATGCTCGACTGGCAAAATGGTCCATCCTCTTGTCACAATTTGATATTAGGTATGTTCCACAAAAAGCAATCAAAGGCCAAGCTCTAGCAGATTTCCTCGCAGAGCATCCATTGCCTAAAGATTCACCACTCAGAGATGATCTCCCAGACGAACCTGTCTACAACGTGGAGACTTCCTCACCAAATGCCTCCTGGGACATGTACTTTGACGGTGCAACCAGGACAAATGAAAACAGAAAGCTGATCTCGGGAGTTGGCATCCTCTTTGTTAGCCCCGACAAATGCATGATTCCACACGCTTTCTCGCTACTGGAACCATGCACAAACAATGCAGCTGAATACCAAGCTCTGATCCTAGGATTGGAACTCGCCATCGAATCCGGTATCACTATGCTGGAAGTCTTTGGAGACTCTCAACTGATCGTCAACCAGATGAATCAGAAATATGAAGTCAGGAAGCCCGATCTGCTGCCTTATTACAACAAGGCACAATCGCTTCTGCAAAAGTTTGACATCTGCAACATCACCCACATTCGTAGAGGTGAAAATATCCGTGCAGATGCCCTGGCTGGACTTGCCGCATCAATGGCGATCCAGGAAGGGGAAAACATGCAAATTACAGTGTGCGAGAGAAGGATCCTCCCTCCTCTTAACACACACCAAGCAGTTGCTGAATGCCACCGAGTGGTTGGAAGTCGGATCTCTATCCTTCAACCTTCAATCGGCGACTGGAGGGATCCGTTCATTGATTACACTATGTTCGGAATCCTACCTGAAGATCCAAAAGAACGGGTAAGCATTCAAAGGCGAGCCCCAAACTTTCATTTGGATATCCCTTCAAAGATCCTTTACAGGAAATCCTTCAACGGAGTACTTCTACGCTGCTTGTCACAACAAGAGGCCGAAGAAACACTTAAAGAAGTTCATGCTGGTCTTTGTGGAGCCCATCAGGTAGGTCCTAAGCTCTATGATCAGATAAAAAGGTTAGGTTACTATTGGCCTACCATGGTTGCTGATGCAATGCAATTTGCTAAGCGCTGCCAACAATGCCAAGTTCATGGAGACTACATTCACATGCCTCCAGAATGGCTGCATCCTACAGCAATCTCATGGCCTTTTGAAGCATGGGGCATGGACATCATAGGTCCTATCTCTCCCCCTTCAAGCAAAGGTCATCGCTTCATCTTCGCCGCTACGGATTATTTCTCCAAGTGGTCAGAAGCATTTGCGTTCAACGAAATGAAGACCTCATCAGTTCTTCAATTCCTACGCACCAACATCATTTGTCGTTTCGGCATACCCAAGAGATTCGTCCATGATAACGGACCACAATTCTGGGATCATCGATTCTACAGGTTTTGCGACAAATACAAAATCCAAAGCTGTCCTTCGACTCCATACAATCCGGCAGCAAACGGATTAGCAGAAGCCTTCAACAAGACACTCTGCAAAATCCTCAAGAAAATGGTCTCTAGTCACAAAAGAGACTGGAGCGATAAACTGTCTGAAGCTTTGTGGGCCTATCGAACCACCGTTCGAGGACCAACCCATAGCACACCATTCTCCTTGGTCTATGGATGCGAAGCTGTCGTGCCCCTAGAGGTACAAATTCCTTCTCTGAGGGTATCTCTACAAAATGACATGACTCAAGAAAGCAATGTCAAATTGCGACTCCATGAGCTGGACAATCTCGACGAGAGACGGCTCGAAGCTCGACAAAGCATTGAACTTTACCAAGCACGCATGGCAGGATCTTTTGACAAAAGGGTCCGGCAACGCGCCTACAAAAAGGGTGATTTGGTTCTTGCGGTAAAAAGACCAATGGTCTTCGCACACAAATCCAAAGGCAAATTTGAACCAAAATGGGAGGGACCCTACGTCATCGACAAAGTCTTCTCCAACGGCGCATATGCCCTCCTAAACATGGAAGGCGACAGATGTATGCTGCCTATCAACGGCAAGTTCTTGAAGCGGTACTACCCTTGAAGACTTACCCAACTGGGTAAGAGCAATGCCTGTATGGCCAAAACCTGTTCTCAGGTACTCGCTCGTCAAACCCACTCTCTTTAGAATTTTCATATCAAATGTCAAAATTTCTAGAGATTCAAAAACAATGCTTACTTTCATCGTTTCATTGTTCAAAAACAAAAAAAATCCAAGTTTAGGAGCCTCTCCCTGACTTGACCAAAACTTTCGATCCTTGAACCAAAATTCATGGTTTGAAACAAAAATCCGGATTCAGGGATTTCCACCCTAGTCCACCTTACCTTTTACCGCCAAATGGTTCTAGGTCAAAATTTACGACCCTCGTGTCTTTAAACAAAAAAAAATGGTTTTTCAAAAATCGTGGGGAAACGACATCAAAGTCAGTACCCGCAAAACAAAAAATTTTGAAAAAAAGCAAGGATGCGACATTCCATCGATACTTGCACCCAAAATCGCAGGGAAGCGACATTTCGTCGATGCTTGCAAAATCCAAAAACCGTGGAGAAGCAACAAACCAGTTGATATCCACAACCCAATTTCAAAAATCGTGGAGACACAACATTTCAGTTGATATCCACAACCCAAATTTCAAAGGTTCGAGAAAACCTAAAATCGTGGAGAAGCAACAAACCAGTTGATATCCACAACCCAATTTCAAAAATAATGGAGATGTAACATACTAGTTGCTATCCACAACCAAAATTACAAATGGTTCGAGAAAACCTCAAATTTCAAAAATCGCGGAGAAACGACATCGAGTCAGTACCCGCAAAACCAAAAGTCTTGGGAAAAGCAGGGAAGCGACGCTAAGTCGATATTTGCACCCCAATTCGCGAGGAAGCGACATTCCATCGATACTTGCAAAACCTAACCCGCGAGGAAGTGACATTCCATCAATACTCGCAAAACCGAATGAGCAAGGAAGCGACATTCCATCGATACTTGCAAGACCATTCAGCGGGGAGGCGACATTTAGTCGATACCTGCATTTTGAAAACCAAAACTCGGCTATAAATGCCAAAATCCGGCTATAAATGCCAAAACAAAAAATTTCCGGCTATAAACGCCAAAATCGGCTTTCATGCCAATAAAACAAAACTTGGTTTTCAAAAAACTCGGCTACAAATGCCACAAAAAAAAAACCTGACTCTCATGTCAAAACCGGCTATAAATGCCACAAATTGGCTATCAATGCCACCAAACCGGCTATAAATGCCACAAATTGGCTATCAATGCCACCAAACCGGCTATAAATGCCACCAATTGGCTATCAATGCCACCAAACTGGCTGTAAATGCCACAAAAATCCGGCTTTCATGCCAAATTCGTTTCCCCTACCAAAACAACCATTTGACAAAAGATTTTCACAAAATGACAAAGCTTTTGATCAAATCCCATTTAGCAATTGCTTTCATCACAAAAAGATTTGAGTGAGCGTAGGGAACACAAAAAAAAAAAGGTACCAAAAAAAATACATGTGGTACCAAAGCAAAAAAAAAAAAAAAAATAGAAAGTGTTCACAAGCACTACAAAAAAAAAAAGAAAAGTACCAAAAAAAATACATGTGGTACCAAAAAAAAAAAAGAAAGTGTTCACAAGCACTGCAAAAAAAGAGTACCAAAAAATACATGTGGTACCAAAAAAAAGAAGAATAGTTTCTGCTACAAAAAATCAGGAGCTCAGCTAAAAATGGTCTCCAGCCAAAGCTTCAGCTCCTCAAGCAAACTTTTGGCCTCAGCCGTCAGAGTTTCCAAGGCACGCTTCTTCAGGAACTTGCCATGAGATGCTGGCGAATGCCGTAACCCTTCTTTTACACCGGGAAGCTCTTCCCCAGCAGTTTGCCATCGTTCTTTTTCTAGAGTCCTCCTCTCGAGAACTTGACCGGCATCTGCAACCCTGCGAATCAGAGTACTCTCCCTGTCATGAGCCTCTGTTATAGCAGCCCACTTCGCATCGACTTGTGCCTTCAAATGCTCAAGACGTTTCCTGGCCTCCTCAACTTCCCTATCAAGGACGTTAAGGTCATGCCTCAATCCGATGATGGCTAGCTCTTCCTTGTTCTTCTCCCGAACTAGCTGCTTCTTGCTTTGTGTAGCCTCATTCAGGTCAGACTTAGCCTTATCAGCAGGGTCCAAGAACATCTCCTTGAAGAATTGGTCGTCAGGGAAACCCATGGTCTCAAACCACTTGTCACCCAGTGCAATGATCCTATCAACGATCGCCCTGGCACCTGTGACATCCAGACCAACCTCTTCGGTGTCGGTCAGAATCTCCTGTACATGTGGGATCATGCCAAATCCTGCCTCCAAGTGTCCAGAAAGGAGAGTCTTGACCCAAGAACTCAAAACCCGAGCCAGCACCTTCTTCGCAAATTGAAGAGACGAACTGGATGAAGATTCACCCTTCTCCGCTGATCGGCTGCTCATGTCATGTCCCATTGGAAGAGTAACAAAAGAACTCTTTTCACTTGGAGCCACTGGAGAGGGAATCTCAACACGAGGCATCTCCTCAATCATGTCAGAACTGGTCTCTACCTCCGGATCGACCTCTGGCATCCCTTGCTCTGGTTTTGAAGAAAGCGATGGACTCTCTTCTGTCACTTCAAAACCTGCAAATGAAACACAAAAAGGTATGAATATGATCCTGTTCAAAAAAAAAAATCATCAGGGTCATCACTACAAAGTACCTTCTTCGACGACTGGCGGAACACTCTCTTCCTCCATGAACTCATCAGAAGCATCATCGACATTTGCGTCCATTGATGGTTCAAAGTCATCGGAATCCTGTGGCAAGTCAGCTGACAAGAAAAAAATGTTAGCAAATCAAGTCGCAGGCAAAAAAAAAAAAAGAGAAAGCGAAAGAAGTTATACCAATTGGAGATTCCGGAGTCATTCCAGAGTCCCTCGGTTCTTCTTCAGATGCCATAACCGGCTCCATCACCGCCTCATCGGTTGGAACCTCAAGCATCGGCAAGTCTTCATCCTCTGCTAAAAGAAAAGCAGCAGCAGGGTGAGAAAACAAATCAGAACATGGAAAGCCCCATGAAAGAAGTAGAAAAGGAAAAGGAGGAATCATACCTTCACCGATGGTCTCTTCTTCCCGAATCCTCTTTCCGGAGGTTCGTCAGCTTCCCCTGGCACCTCCTCATTGACAGTGAGAGGGACTTCCACATTAGGAGAGTCTTCGTCCCGCCCCATGTGACACTGACTCCTCCTCCTCTTCTTACCTCTACGGGTTCGCTTCCTAGAAGAACCCGCCCCACTATCAGAGTCAGGTTTCTCACTTGACTCCTCACTGGATGGTCTGCTCCCGCCAGTAGACTCCACGGAAGCTCGTCTCTGTGCCGCTTGCATCCAAGCGTCGAGCTCAGCTTCCTCCTGTTCTAGCTGCTCCAAAGCCTCATCAGGTACTTCCCGAACAGCTTCAGAACCAATGACGCCCTGGTCACCGAGAAAGCCTATCTTGTGCTTCTCTCCAGAAAGGAAGGCCCAAACTTCCTCTCGCCGGACGCCATCCGACTTCCCAATGCCTTTTCCAGAAGACAGCTTTACATCAAGCTCCTTCTTGGAAAGCCCCCGATATGCCAAAAAGCTCTCCGCGAACCACTTCGTGAAGCCGGCAGTTCGGAAAGTCGACAGCTCAGGATAAGAAATCGTGGCAGTAGTGTCTTCAGCACTATAGAAAGCCCATGCATTTCTGCCATCCTGCAAACCTCCAAAACGCTTCACCATACTCGAAGGCGCCCCAACAACGCCTTGAGAGAAGCCCAACTGAAGCGCAAAGCGAGAAGGTACATACGGCTGGATGTCGACGAAAAGATGTCTACGGTACACCATCGTGCCGACTCGTATGCTGAAAAGCCACTCCTTCTCTGCATTGGTCAAAGAGTAATGCCTTCCCGACCCTGCTCTGGTAGAGTCTCGGGAGGCACCAAAATCAAAAGCCTTCTTCCGCAACTCCGGAGAAAGCTTAACTGAAGACTGCCCCATCTCGACGTCCCTGAACCGTCGGATCCTCATGCGGGCAAACAAAAGTGATTCAGATACGGCTTTCCCCTTAGCCAATCGAATCATCAGAGGATCATCATCCTGTACAGCACCCAGCTGGTGGAAGCCAGGACAGTGGTATACAAACCACGAATAAAAGATATGGGCTGAAAATACCCTATTCATAGGGAGCCCAAGCCGAACCAAGAAAGCAGCAGCCTGCAGTTCGGTACACAGGTAGGAGTAAAGAGCGGGCACCAAAGCAAGCCGCTCTCCAAACGCCATCTGACAAGCCGGAAAAATACAATGCGGCCTGATGTGCGTCCCATCTCCACCAGCAAAAATAGCCTCACCCAGCCAAAAAGTGAGGTAAACAGCAAGATCTCTCCGCAGTGTAATGTCAGAACAAATGGCATCTGTGCTCGCGAAGAAACCCTTCAACTCTTCCTGCATGGCCGAAGTCTTCTTCCTGTCTTCCCGGGTCATGCTATCAGAAGGTTCTCTACCGTCGAAGAAGTTAGGGAACGAAGAGCCACAACTCTTCCAACTGCTGGATCTTACTTTCGAGCCCTCCTTAAAAAAATCATAGAAGGCGACGAGCTGAAAGTATAGGAGCCTGAACTCCTCTGACTGCTCCTCGAGGACGCTGTCAATCGGCATGAACTCCTCGTAGAGTTTGCCAAGGATGGGCAATCCAGTAATAGCACTTAACTCCTTCAGAGAAAAACCAATCTCACCGTTCGTGACAACGAAGGTATTGGTCTGAGGGAGGAAAGACTCCAACATAGCCATGAAGGCATCATCGGAAAAAGTCACGGTCTCCCTAAAAGCGCTGACCGTGTCAAAAATCCCGGCTTCCTTCAAAACGGCGCCCTCAATCAGCAAGGTGTGGTCAGTCCATGACTTCCAATCGGAGTCAACATTGAAACGGCCACGAAGTCGAAAAGGCTTCACCCAAGTACTGCCGTCACCACTGAAAACGCCAAGGCCCACCGGTCTCAAATCGACCGACGGATAATCAGAGCCCTGGTAGCCGCTGGCTGGCATCAACATGTCCATACGGACAGGTGGCTTCTCCGCATATCCGGAGGGTCCACCAACAAAAACCCCGGTCTTGATCACACTGGTCCTCTTCACCCAGCTCGGAGGATCTTCCCTCTTAGGGCACGTGGGAGAAAGGCTCAGGATCGAGATGGTCCGATCAAAAGACGACCGGGTAGAAATAGTTCTCTCCTCACCATTTGCTGTGTAAGAGAACTGAAAACATCTCCTTTGGTATGTCAAGTCGTCAGGGACTGCATCTCCAAAGAAGAAGGTAGGCTTGGGTAAAACCCTCAGATCGTCCATAACTCAAGGACGGTTGCTTACCATGATCTTATAGAACTCCTCATCCTTGAGAGCGATCAATCGCTGTCTCATCTCATCGCGATTGAGGGAATCGCACTCTTCCAAGTTCTTCTCAACAAACTGGACCTTCTCCCAGGCTTGCTGAACGGCCACATTGGAAGATCTAGCAGATCGACGAGGTACGCTTGTAGCAGGCTCTTTACCCTTGTTCGCTCTGGAGGAACCACCTGCAAAGGTTGGAAAAGAAAAAGATCGTCATCAAAATGACAGGATTTCGCTAAAAAAAAAAAAAAAAAAAAGGGGGTCACTTTGTCCCACCAAAAATCTGGCGAAATCTTGGCATGACTCCGGGGCAATTCCAAAGAAAAAGGAAATACCCCGACGGAAATAGAAAGTTTGAAGATGGGCTCAACATTGCTGCGGGCTCCGAAACTCCAAACTTTCGAAACCTCAAAATCTCCGCAAAATCAAGAAGGGCTCAACATCACTGCAAGCTCCAAATTCCCAAATTTGCAAAGATTTTCAGGTATGTTATCATGCTCTCAAATTCAATTTACAAAAAGTACATGCATGAACATCTAGATTTGCATAAAAACGCATTATCATGATGAGCAAAAAGAGAAAAAAAAAAAGAAGAAACTTTCTCAAAAAAAAAAAAAGAGGGAGAAAGAAAAGAAAAAAAAAAGAAACTTTCTCAAAAAAAAAAAAAAAAAAAAAAAAAAAAAGAAGAAGAAAGAAAAAGAAAAGAGAAGAGAAACTTTCTTTTTTTTACCATCCTATTCTCTACATAGAGTTTTCTTGAAAGAAAAAGAAAGAAAACTTACTTGAAGCCATTGATGGAGAAGAAGAAGGAAAAAGCTTGAAGATCCTTGAAGAAGAAAAACTCTTGGTCTTGGAGCTCTCTTGAGATTGTTGCAAAAGAAAGCAATAAGAGCAAGAGATCCTACCTTCCTTTGCTTTTATAGGAGAGAGCAAATCAAAGAAGGAAACAAAGAAGAAAGGTAAGTGTTACTAATTAGTAACCTTACCAAAAGAGAAGGAATTAGAAAGATTCTTTCCCAAAAAGAAAGATGTCTTTGAGAGATTTTCTCCCAAAATCAATCAATGAGAGATTCTCTCCAACAAAATAGGATATTGAAGATTCTTTCCCAAAAAGAAAGATACCTTGAGATATTCTCTCCCAAATTAAGGGAATATGAGAGATTCTCTCCCATAAAGCTATTTTTAGATATTCTTTATCCAAATGAGATATCTTTAGATATTCTTTACAAAAATGGCCCCACATGTGATCTAAGCCATCCTAAAAAGCTTAAGGTCCCATGGGCTAGCCCATATGAGCCAGGTTTGACCACCTAAGCACTATAAAAAAAAAAAAAATGGGCTTTTAGTCAGGAAAAAAATCCCTCTTACCAAGAGCATACAAAAATGGTTCCATGCCTCTTTTGAGTTGATTGAACCATACAAAAAATTCCAAGCCCCATGAGCTTCCAAAAATCAAACCATCCAGCCTCATAAACCAAATTGAGCCAAAATCTTGAAATTGACATTTCACAAAAATCCAAACCACTCCAATGGACCCACACAGTCCCAAAGAGTGACCAAAAACCAAATCCTGGTCCCCTAACTTGCCACATACAGCTTGTTAGGTCACAAGACCAAAACCAAAAACCAAATCATGATCCCCCAACTTGCCACATACAGCTTGTTGGGTCACAAGGTCAAAACCAAAACCCGACCCCCTAACCTGCCACATACAGCTTGTTAGGTCACAAGGTCAAAAACAAAAGCCCAAATCCACATCCATGATGTCATCTTCAAAACTTTGCCTCGAGATGGTATTTGATTCCTTTCATTACCATAAAATTCCCCTGGAAGCTCAAAGGCTACTCTACCAAAGGAAGGATTGCTCAAAGACTCTTGGTCAAGACACAAGCTCTCCTTCAAAAATCTCTTCGAGGCACATCGACTACAAAAGTCAAGCAACTAGTCGCTGTACCTCGAGGGGGCATTTGTTGACACCAAAAATGTCACTTTGCCTCTTCAACATCAAGAAAGCTACATGAAGTCGCAACCTGCCATAAATAGGCAATGCAACTTCTCCAAAAAATCAAATCTTATCAGAATCAAACAAAAACTGCAAGATCCTTCAAGATAGCCAAGAGAAGAGTACACATGAAGTTTCGGGCCATTTCAGAATCATTTGGCCTAACTTCGCTTCTCCGACAGCTAAAATGGCGCTCCCGGCGGCGACATCATCGGAGACGTCAAAACTTCGATCAGAGCCTACAGATGACTCCAGCATGTCCCAAAAGGGCTCCATGCCAAATTTCAAGTCAAACCGACAACGTTTGACCCTCCATCAATGCTCGAGCAGCAAAATCAAGCCTCCCGGCGGCGGGAACCACCGAAGCCTTCGCTCATCAAACCAAGTGCATGAGTGGCTTCAACATGCTTCCAAAAGGCTGCACGTCGAATTTCAGGTCATTCCGACAACGTTTGACCAGGTTTCGATGCTCCGAGAGAAAATCAAGCCTACCGGCGGCGGAGCAACCCGGGACCATGACATCCAAAACGGAGCCCATGGAACGTCTCAAAATGACTCCAATAGGCTCCCCGTCAAATTTCAGGTCAATCGGACATCGTTTGACCACATATCAAAGCTCGGCATTTTCCCCGCAGCAAAATCAAGTGAAGCATCGACGGGACCCCAAACGGCTTCAAAACTCAAACAAAAGCCTATGGTTGGTCTTATTTATTGCTCAGGAGGCTTCACCTCAAATTTCAGGTCATTCCGACATCGTTTGACCAAGTTTCAACTTCTGGCGGAAAATCAGCAGGTCTACGCGACAAAGTCTTCGGCTTTCCCGGAAAATTGGAAACTTTGCACTCTAAAAATGCAAGGATTCTCATCAGGTTTTCTACAGGGAAATCAAGCCAATAAATGAGAAGAAATGTCAGGAAAAATACAGAAGAAAACGGCGACGAAAAAGACCTCAAAACGACCGCAAAACGGGCTCCGAAGGGGAAAATTCCCCCAGGGTCGCAGGCCCCTGCGACCATGGCCCATGGTCGCCGGCCCATGGTCGCCGGCGACCATGGAAGTCCGGGTCACCGGATTTTCCGCCGGTGACCCGTTTTTCCGTCTTTTTTCGCGTTTCGCGCACTTTGGCCCCTGTGGTTTCCTGAAAATGTGATTTTTAGTGCTTGAAATTGACTCATATCCTCCGACATCCGTCAAAATCACGGGTCAACCTCCAAAAGCACAAAATCATCATTGATCGCTCCAAGATCGCCAACCGGTCGACGAAAAAAAGTGCTCTTTCTGTCCGACCGATCGAGAAATCGACAAGACAGATGTCACCGGCCCGCTCTTAGCTATCAATGTCTGAAGTTACATGTTCATCCGATGTCGATCAGCATGAAGATCCATCGATGATCATCGCCAGAAGAATTCCAGAAGACACGGCACGGCCCGCGACTCTTCGACTGCTCGGCGACCAATTAATGTGGTTAATTGACTAACTTTATTATAGTCATTAATTCATTTCTTTGGACGGCCCAATCAGAAGCAAGCATTTGGGAGTTACAAGTCAATTGATTCATGGCATTTAAACCATGAAACTCCTCCCATTATGGTAATTAAGGTGATTAAAAGCCCTTAATCTCCATCGGCCAATCAGATTCAAGGAAAAAGGAGTTACAAAATCAAGAAATAAATCTTGTAACTCCTCCCATTAAAGCCATTAAGGCTCATAAACCCTCCTAAATGGCTACCAAAAACCTATAAATAGGAGAGCATTCCATTGAAAAAGAAATCAGAAAATCGGGAGGAGAAAATCGAGATCAGAAAATCGAGATCGATCGATCGGAAAGAATCCAGAGCTCGTATCCAGAGAAAGAAAAAAGAGAGAAAAAACTCTGCTGAAGTTCTGCACCGGCCACCACTACAAGGTGACAAAAGTCCCTTGGGGGGCACCCCCCCCAAGGTCCTTGCTTTCTCCTGCTGCCTCCAATGGCTTAGACGTGGCTTTTCAGCCCGTCTACTTAGCTTTTTATTGGACATATGACCTTTTCTTGGTCTTTGTCCTCTAAAAATCTGAGGTTATAGCCAAGCCAAGCGAATCAAGAGCATCCTCTGTTCTCATCTGCATGGATGACGGCGAAGCCCACACATGGCTTGCGACCGTCAATCTGAACGAGTCCCCCACAATCTCCTGAAAAGTTAGATCTTCCTTTTCTTGCTTTTCATTGTAGTTTGTATTTTTCTAAAAGAGACAAAAATCACAACTCTTGTCTTTCATTATTGATAAGAATTGTAAATCGGCTATAAACGCCAAAATCGGCTATAAACGCCAAAATCGGCTATAAATGCCAAACAAAATCGCCTTTCACGGCAAACTAAGAAAATGTCTCTTTTCTTAAATATATGCGCAATGGAAAACTTGAAAGAAGTTGATTTCCTTTTTACTTGCGAAGGTTGATCTCCGGATTACCACTTGCAATTCCAAGTAAAATAGAAAATCTGGCACACCCACCCACAAAAAAATGTTGATGCACGCTTCAGGCCCGCCAGGGCGCGAAAGGGCCGGACCCGACGGACTCCCACGTTCCGCCGACCCCGGTAGCCGCCCCACGGCGCCTCGGAGCGCGTTCCATCAAGCTGGCACGCCCGGTGGGACTCGTTCATTTGAGAACACGGTGCTTGGAAATGAAATATTTGCATATCATACGTTTTGCTCTATGCTTATACTTCTTTTCCGGATTCCTTGGCTACTTTCTAGCTGGTAGCCTATGTTGGATTTTGCATCCTAAAAAACATGAGATGGGATTTTTTGGAAATTTCTATTTCTTTGAGTTTGTTTCCATTCTTTCTCTTTTCAAAAAAAAAAAAATCAGTTTTCTTAGTTTGAATTCAAAATTGAGAAACTTTGATCCTATCCTATCGTTCTTTGGTGCTTGCAGAAATGTTGAGCCCGTTCGACTAAGGTTTTGGACCATCGTTTCTCTTCGATGAGTTCATTAGAGATTTCAAAAAAAAAAAATCAGTTTTCTTAGTTTGGATTCAAAATTGAGAAACTTTGATCCTATCCTATCGTTCTTTGGTGCTTGCAGAAATGTTGAGCCCGTTCGACTAAGGTTTTGGACCATCGTTTCTCTTCGATGAGTTCATTAGAGATTTCAAAAAAAAAATTATTAAAAAAAAAAATAAAAAAAAAAAATCAGTTTTCTTAGTTTGAATTCAAAATTGAGAAACTTTGATCCTATCCTATCGTTCTTTGGTGCTTGCAGAAATGTTGAGCCCGTTCGACTAAGGTTTTGGGCCATCGTTTCTCTTCGATGAGTTCATTAGAGATTTCAAAAAAAAAAAATAAAAAAAAATCAGTTTTCTTAGTTTGGATTCAAAATTGAGAAACTTTGATCCTATCCTATCGTTCTTTGGTGCTTGCAGAAATGTTGAACCCGTTCGACTAAGGTTTTGGGCCATCGTTTCTCTTCGATGAGTCTATTTGGGATTTTTTGTAAAGAAGGACATAGACCACTAAGGTTAAACCAATTGCGTTCTTTGATCACGATTGATTCAAGAAAAGCCTTGTCCAGAGTGTGGAGACAGCTTGACTGTTCTAGGCAAGGGTCCTCCAAACGGGTTCATTAAGTAATCCTACCCTTACCTGGGGGCAATTCTATCAATTGAGGTTTCATAAGACCGGGTTAGGAGGCCTATGTGTACTCTCTCGTCTTTAAATCTTAAAAAAATTAAAATCAAAATAAAAAAAATAAAAAAAAAGATTTTCAAAAAAAAAAATCTTAAAAAAAAAAAAAACAAAAATTTTCAAAAAAAAAATAGAATAAAAAAAATAAATAAAAAAATATTTTTTTAAAAAAATAAAAAAATAAAAAAATAAAAAAAAATAAAATAAAAAAAATCATTTCAAAAAAAAATCTCCAAAAACTCGTCACTTTTGATTTCAGATCTGAGAAATTTTGGTTTCTTCTTTTCTGAGCACTGGCGCTCGCGGAAATCGCCGAGACCGTGTTCAGATCATAATACCATTTGCTCTCCTTGATGGAACCAATCTTGACATTTCAAAAAAAAAAACTCGTCACTTTTGGATTCAGATTCGAGAAATTGTGGTCTCTTCCCTTCTGAGTACTGGCGCTCGCGGAAATCGTTGAGCCCGTATTTGAATCGGAATGCCACCTGCTCTCTTTGACGAATCCATTTCTGACATTTCAAAACAAAGAATCCCATCTCATGGATGCGATCTCCAACATTTGTGCCTAGCAACATTTCAACCAGTTCTACCCTCTTGCCTACATGAAAGAGGAGAGACCCATCTCCAACCTGACTCCCAAGTCAACCCAGCATGAGCCGGCTTGTTCCTACAGGCCCAAAATCAGATCATGCATCACCAGGCCTCTACAAGCACCTGCCAAGGCCTACACTCCTTCAGTTCGACCCTTCATCTCTACAGGGGCCGAACTCGAAAGGTTTAAAGCTTCGCTGCAACAGGCAAAGGACCGGGTCCGGATCCTGTCCTTGCCTAGCTACAAAGAAGACAGGCTCGGCTGCTGTGCCCGAGGGAGCACATCCTTCATCGTCAGAGCCCAGCCAGAGCTGACTGAAGCTCAAATCGCTCGTCGAGCACGCCGCCGCGCTTCATATCGACAAAAGAGACTAGAGAAACAACGAACCCAGCCTCCTACACTTCAAGTCTCCCACAAATGGGTCGAAAAAGAAAGACCCGACCAAGTTGCTGCCGTCCATATGGTTGGAAAAACCAGAAGACGCCAAAGGTCAGCATAAAAAATCCATGTCCGACGTCCGGTGACCCGTAGCGTCACCAGGACACAAAGACATCCCGAAGAATCTCCTGCCCCTTCAAGCCAAGGACGGGAGAGTAATCCTTCATCAAGCTCTTCATCAAAAAGAATGAGCCCCAGCTCGGTCACCAGGACGATTTCTTCGTTCGAATCCCGAGGGATGAACGTCTTGGCTACAAGTTCTGAGCCGCCACCTCAGAATCCACCTCGAGATGATGCGCTCACACGCATCCAGCAGTTGGAACAAGCCCAGCAGAGGATTGAAACTCTGATGGAAAACCTTCTCCTTGTCGTCCAAAATCAGGTGAACAATGAGCCTCCTCCAAATCATAGCAATAACGAGGGAAATGGAGAAGAAAATGAGTCACGCGCCCTCACCAAAAAGGACGTAGACAGTATCCTCGCCAAAGCTAAAGAAGAGGATATACTCAAAGAGCATGGGATCAAGCCACCATATCCTTTATGGATGGACTCGGTCCCGTTCCCCACAAAATTCAAGCATCCTACTCTCCAAACATATACGGGGAAAGGATCAGCCAGACAGCACGTCATCCACTTCAAGATCTTGACGGGAGCTATCGCGGATCAAGATGCACTCAAGATTCGCCTCTTTGCAAGTACCCTAAAAGGTACGGCCTTCGATTGGTACTCCACTCTTCCGGAGAACTCCATTCAGAACTGGGCTATGCTGGGGACACGCTTCCTGACCCACTTCCAAGGTGAGGATCATCCTGTTACTATGGCTCAGCTCTGCAGCCTAAAACAGGGAGAGAATGAGTCAACTTATGACTTCATTCACAAGTGGAAAGCAATGGCGTACAAATGCTCAGATGTACTGCCACAAGCGTCGCTAGTCGACATCTGCCGAAACAACATGAGAGCTAAAATCCGCTCCATGATCATCGGCAATAAATCAAAGAACCTGGGGGAACTCCTCGAAGCTTCCATGGAAGCTGAAATGGTGATCAAAGACCTCAACAGTCAGAAGTCATCAAGAAAAGAGCCAACTGCCATTGCAACCTCTAAACCAAAGAAGAAAGAGGTCCTTAATGTGCAAACCAAGTCAGCTCCTCAGCAACCAAAGAAAGCTGAAAATAGGGCTGCAGGTAAAAGGCCTGAACTCTCTGATGCCTTCAAAGAGCGAGTAGAAAAGAAATATCCGTTCGATGAAGATGTTGACGAAATCTTCGAGGCTCTCGTGGCAAACGGCAAGCTCACCTTGCCTGAACCCAAAAGACCGGGCGATGTTGGCAAAACCAACGATCCTCGGTACTGTCCATACCACCAGATGGTCTCGCATCCTCTCAATCAATGCTTTGTTGTGAGAGAGAAGATAAACGAGATGTGGAAAAACGGAGTCATCACCTTTGACAAAAATTATGGGACTGCCTCCGTCAACATGGTGTCATGTGGACAAATACCAAAATCACCGAAGAAGAAGATCACTACTTCCTTCAAGGTGATAAAAAGAATTCAAACGTCCGAAGTGTTGGTTCCTTGCCCGACACCAGACGGACAACCCATATGGGTACATCCCGATCTCCTGGAAGATGAAAATTGGGATATCATCAAAACAAAGCCGACCGCTCAGCAGCGAAGGCAAGCCAAGAAACATCTCCTCAAGCTCAAACGGCAAGAGAAGACCCAGCCAAAACAAGAAGTCCATGAAAAGGCAGAGGCCTCCTCTACCACTTCACTCGGGGCAACAGAAACGTCCCTTCCAGAGACTTCAAAGGCGGTAAGAAACTTCACTCTCAGTGATTTCATGCCACCTCAATTCAAAAAAGAAGCCATGCAGGGGGTATCATACTCTTGCAACTCGGTAGTTGGATTCTCCATTGATGGATACGAGTCCAGCGACACCGACGATGGATTCGAGCCCAACTACACCGATGAGTGGGAGGAATCTCTTGAAACAGGAGAATATCTCTCCGATGAAGAATGGGTTCCTGAAACTCACCTTATGCCAGTAATCTGGTATAACCCCTTGCAACCACAAGGATCCTGGTCTGATGATGAAGAAGACCAAGAGGCTGCACAAGAAGATGCTGTTAACCCAGCACCTGTCATTGCTCCAGTGGAAATCAACTATGTTGAGCCACACGGAGAAGACGAAGAAGAGGATCTGGCTCCCATGCCTGATCTTGAAGAATACGCAAGGATCTTGCAGCGTCTCGCTCTAGAATAAGAGCAAGATCGTGTTGACGAGCCTCCTCGCAACCCAGAGCCTGAAGTCCCTGAAGATAATCAGGTACATCCACCCTTAACTCCTGAAAATGGAGAACATTGCTGGATTGACGATCCTCTTACATCCGAGGATGAGTCTGACTCCGAGCAGGCAACATCTCCTATCAGAGCTTCCTGTAATGTAATATATCAGGACTATAGCTCTTCTGAAGCGTCGTCTGATGAGATTACCTATACTCCGACGACGCCTAGCAATGTATCCTCTGGAGCTACCTCGTCTCACGTGACTTTCACAGAGATGACACCCTCTCAGGTTTCTTCTCCTGAGACTGTGACTTCAGGATACACATTCTTCCCGACTCATCATCATGAAGAAAACCCAACTTGGGGTGATGGATGGGTCAACGAAGAAGAAAAGCTGCTGGATGCTGTTCAGGACTTGCTCCCGGAAAATGCTCCGTGCAACACAATCACTGAGGATGGCAACTCTGCTGCAGATACATCCGCAGTAGATGAAAAACGACAGCCTCTTGATCCTGAAGACAATCTTCCAAACGAAGATCCTTCTCAAGAAGCTCTCGAAGTTGGTAGAGGCACCCGTTCGGGCCGGGACTACCACAAAAATTACAACCAATCTTCCTTTACTTATGTAAATCCTTCGGGAAAAGATGTTGTAAGCGCCCCCAGTGGCAACAATGATGAACATGCAGGCCCTAAGGAGGCTTTCAAGTATGACTTGGTTGAGCACTTCAAACACATACCTGCACGTCTTCACATCCTGGATTTATTCCGAATGTCTCCATGCACTCGTGATAATCTCATCTCAGAATTACAAAAACTTAATGAGGATGTCGACAAACATGCCCCGCAAGTCCTCCAAATTGAAATGGACTACCGGGTCAAAAACTCTGAAACTTCCTCAAAGGGAGAAAAGAAAACTGAGGGATCATGCATCCAATGCCTCTCGGTTCAAAAGGCAGCCAGTGCAACCATCGCCTTCACTAAGGAAGACCTCCTACTTGGCGAAGCAAGGCACAACCGACCCCTGTACTTCACAGGGTACATCAAAGAAATGCCGATACATAGAGTTCAGATCGACCCAGGTTCTGCACTCAACCTTATCTCCACTTCGGCTCTTGAAGAGTTGGGCATCCCACCCAGCAAGCTAAACCACACATCTGTATCTATCTTTGGATACGATGGGAGCACTCAAAGGCCTATCGGCAAAATCAGGTTCATTTTGCAAGGATGTCCATTTTGCAGATGCTCAGATGTATAAAGATGGAAAAGAAGAACAGGAGGAAGAAACAATTCATTTTGCCGACAATCTCCAGAAAGATAAAGGCAAGGCTCTTCAGCAATCATTGGAGGTAAACAAACCCTCCGCCAAACTCGAAGTAAGCAGTTAAGCTCCCTTCGTCGTCTTCTTCAAATCTCCAAAGCCTTTGGTAATCACTACCAAAGTAAAGAAGACAAAACAAAAGGCTGGGGGCAAGTTCACTGTCTCCTTTGTGTCTATTATACATGACACAGACTCGGAGTCAGAGTCAGAAGATGACACAGCATCAAGCCAAGTGATGGAACGCGCTCCGAGGCGCCGTGGGGCGGCTACCGGGGTCGGCGGAACGTGGGAGTCCGTCGGGTCCGGCCCTTTCGCGCCCTGGCGGGCCTGAAGCGTGCATCAACATTTTTTTGTGGGTGGGTGTGCCAGATTTTCTATTTTACTTGGAATTGCAAGTGGTAATCCGGAGATCAACCTTCGCAAGTAAAAAGGAAATCAACTTCTTTCAAGTTTTCCATTGCGCATATATTTAAGAAAAGAGACATTTTCTTAGTTTGCCGTGAAAGGCGATTTTGTTTGGCATTTATAGCCGATTTTGGCGTTTATAGCCGATTTACAATTCTCATCAATAATGAAAGACAAGAGTTGTGATTTTTGTCTCTTTTAGAAAAATACAAACTACAATGAAAAGCAAGAAAAGGAGGATCTAACTTCTCAGGAGATTGTGGGGGACTCGTTCAGATTGACGGTTGCAAGTCATGTATGGGCTTCACCATCATCCATGCAGATGAGAACAGAGGATGCTTTTGATTCGCTTGGCTTGGCTATTGATGGAACGCGCTCCGAGGCACCGTGGGGCGGCTACCGGGGTCGGCGGAACGTGGGAGTCCGTCGGGTCCGGCCCTTTCGCGCCCTGGCGGGCCTGAAGCGTGCATCAACATTTCTTTATATGGGTGTGCTAGATTTTCTATTTTACTTGGAATTGCAAGTGGTAATCCGGAGATCAACCTTCGCAAGTAAAAAGGAAATCAACTTCTTTCAAGTTTTCCATTGCACAAATATTTAAGAAAAGAGACATTTTCTTGGTTTGCCGTGAAAGGCGATTTTGTTTGGCATTTATAGCCGATTTTGGCGTTTATAGCCGATTTACAATTCTCATCAATAATGAAAGACAAGAGTTGTGATTTTTGTCTCTTTTAGAAAAATACAAACTACAATGAAAAGCAAGAAAAGGAGGATCTAACTTCTCAGGAGATTGTGGGGGACTCGTTCAGATTGACGGTCGCAAGTCATGTATGGGCTTCGCCATCATCCATGCAGATGAGAACAGAGGATGCTCTTGATTCGCTTGGCTTGGCTATAACCTCAGGTTTTTAGAGGACAAAGACCAAGAGAAGGTCCTATGTCCAATAAAAAGCTAAGTAGACGGGCTGAAAAGCCACGTCTAAGCCATTGGAGGCAGCGGGAGAAGGCAAGGACCTTGGGGGGGGTGCCCCCCAAGGGACTTTTGTCACCTTGTAGTGGTGGCCGGTGCAGAACTTAGCAGAGTTTTTCTCTCTTTTTCTTTCTCTGGATTCTTTCCGCTCTCTTCCGATCCGATCTCTTTTTTTTCTGATCCGATCTCTTTTTTTCTGATCCTGATCTCTTTTTTTCTGATCCTGATTTCAATGGAATGCTCTCCTATTTATAGGCTTTTGGTAGCCATTTAGGAGAGTTTATGGGCTTTAATGGCTTTAATGGGAGGAGTTACAAGATTTATTTCTTTGATTTTGTAACTCCTTTTTCCTTGAATCTGATTGGCCGATGGAGATTAAGGGCTTTTAATCACCTTAATTACCATAATGGGAGGAGTTTCATGGGTTAAATGCCATGAATCAATTGACTTGTAACTCCCAAATGCTTGCTTCTGATTGGGCCGTCCAAAGAAATGAATTAATGACTGCAATAAAGCTAGTCAATTAACCACATTAATTGGTCGCCGAGCAGTCGAAGAGTCGCGGGCCGTGCCGTGTCTTCTGGAATTCTTCTGGCGATGATCATCGATGGATCTTCATGCTGATCGACATCGGATGAACATGTAACTTCAGACAGTGATAGCTAAGAGCGGGCCGGTGACATCTGTCCTGTCGATTTTTCGATCGATCGGGCGGAAAGTACACTTTTTTGGTCGACCGGTTGGCGATCAATGTTGATTTTGATACTTTTGGAGGTTGACCCGTGATTTTGACGGATGTCGGCGGACATGAGTCAATTTCAAGCACTAAAAATCACATTTTCAGGAAACCACAGGGGCCAAAGTGCGCGAAACGAGAAAAAGGACGGAAAAACGGGTCACCGGCGAAAAATCCGGTGACCCGGACTTCCATGGTCGCAGGGGCCTGCGACCCTGGGGGAATTTTCCCCTTCGGAGCCCGTTTTGCGGTCGTTTTGAGGTCTTTTTCGTCGCCGTTTTCTTCTGTATTTTTCCTGACATTTCTTCTCATTTATTGGCTTGATTTCCCTGTAGAAAACTTGATGAGAATCCTTGCATTTTTAGAGTGCAAAGTTTCTAATTTTTCGGGAAAGCCGAAGACTTTGTCGCGTAGAGCTGCTGATTTTCCGCCAGAAGCTGAAACTTGGTCAAACGATGTCGGAATGACCTGAAATTTGAGGTGAAGCCTCCTGAGCAATAAATAAGACCAACCATAGGCTTTTGTTTGAGTTTTGAAGCCGTTTGGGGTCCCGTCGATGCTTCACTTGATTTTGCTGCGGGGAAAATGCCGAGCTTTGATATGTGGCCAAACGATGTCCGATTGACCTGAAATTTGACGGGGAGCCTA
Source organism: Umbellularia californica (assembly GCA_028538565.1). Classification (NCBI taxonomy): domain Eukaryota; kingdom Viridiplantae; phylum Streptophyta; class Magnoliopsida; order Laurales; family Lauraceae; genus Umbellularia; species Umbellularia californica. Next base: position 47,967,811 of record JAPQWN010000007.1, read on the forward strand.
TTGGAGTCATTTTGAGACGTTCCATGGGCTCCGTTTTGGATGTCATGGTCCCGGGTTGCTCCGCCGCCGGTAGGCTTGATTTTCTCTCGGAGCATCGAAACCTGGTCAAACGTTGTCAGAATGACCTGAAATTTGACGTGCAGCCTTTTGGAAGCATGTTGAAGCCACTCATGCACTTGGTTTGATGAGCGAAGGCTTCGGTGGTTCCCGCCACCGGGAGGCTTGATTTTGCTGCTCGAGCATTGATGGAGGGTCAAACGTTGTCGGTTTGACTTGAAATTTGGCATGGAGCCCTTTTGAGACATGCTGGAGTCATCTGTAGGCTCTGATCGAAGTTTTGACATCTCCGATGATGTCGCCGCCTGAGAGCTCCCGTTTAGCTGTCGGAGAAGTGAAGTTAGGCCAAATGTTGTCGAAATGGCCCGAAACTTCATGTGTACTCTTCTCTTGGCTATCTTGAAGGATCTTGCAGTTTTTGTTTGATTCTGACAAGATTTGATTTTTTGGAGAAATTGCATTGCCTATTTATGGCAGGTTGCGACTTCGTGCAGCTTTCTTGATGTTGAAGAGGCAAAGTGACATTTTTGGTGTCAACAAATGCCCCCTCGAGGTACAGCGACGAGTTGCTTGACTTTTGTAGTCGATGTGCCTCGAAGAGATTTTTGAAGGAGAGCTTGTGTCTTGACCAAGAGTCTTTGAGCAATCTTTCCTTTGGTAGAGTAGCCTTTGAGCTTCCAGGGGAATTTTATGGTAAATGAAAGGAATCAAGTACCATCTCGAGGCAAAGTTTTGAAGATGACATCAGGGATGTGGATTTGGGTTTTTGTTTTTGACCTTGTGACCTAACAAGCTCTATGTGGCAGGTTAGGGGATCGGTTTTTGGTTTTGACCTTGTGACCCAACAAGCTGTATGTGGCAAGTTGGGGGATCATGATTTGGTTTTTGGTTTTGGTCTTGTGACCTAACAAGCTGTATGTGGCAAGTTAGGGGACCAGGATTTGGTTTTTGGTCACTCTTTGGGACTGTGTGGGTCCATTGGAGTGGTTTGGATTTTTTGTGGAATGTTAATTTCAAGATTTTGGCTCAATTTGGTTTATGAGGCTGGATGATTTGATTTTTGGAAGCTCATGGGGCTTGGAATTTTTTTGTATGGTTCAATCAACTCAAAAGAGGCATGGAACCATTATTGTATGCTCTTGGTAAGAGGGATTTTTTCCTGACTAAAAGCCCATTTTTTTTTTTTTTTTTAGTGCCTAGGTGGTCAAACCTGGCTCATATGGGCTAGCCCATGGGACCTTAAGCTTTTTAGGATGGCTTAGATCTCATGTGGGGCCATTTTTGTAAAGAATATCTAAAGATATCTCATTTGGATAGAGAATATCTAAAAATATCTTTATGGGAGAGAATCTCTGATATTCCCTTATTTTGGGAGAGAATATCTCAAGGTATCTTTCTTTTTGGGAAAGAATCTCCAATCTCCTATTTTGTTGGAGAGAATCTCTCATTGATTGATTTTGGGAGAAAATCTCTCAAAGACATCTTTCTTTTTGGGAAATAATCTTTCTAATTCCTTCTCTTTTGGTAAGGTTACTAATTAGTAACACTTACCTTTCTTCTTTGTTTCCTTCTTTGATTTGCTCTCTCCTATAAAAGCAAAGGAAGGTAGGATCTCTTGCTCTTATTGCTTTCTTTTGCAACAATCTCAAGAGAGCTCCAAGACCAAGAGTTCTTCTTCAAGGATCTTCAAGCTTTTTCCTTCTTCTTCTCCATCAATGGCTTCAAGTAAGTTTTCTCTCTTTTTCTTTCAAGAAAACTTTATGTAGAGAATAGGATGGTAAAAAAAGAAAGTTTCTCTTCTTTTTTTTTTTTTTTTTTTCTTTCTTTTCTTTCTATTCTTCTTCTCTTTTTTTTTTCTTTTCTTTTCCACGTGATTTCTGGTTTTTTTTTTTTTTTTTTTCACGTGTGTCTCTTTTCTCTTTTTTGTTTTTTTTTTGGGCCGTACGGACAGATCCGTACGGATCTGGTCCGTACGGCCACGTGGCCTGTGGGCCACGGCCTGCTGGGCCTGATATTTTTTTTTTTTTTGCTGTTTTCTTTCTTCTTTTTTTTTTTGAGAAAGTTTCTTCCTTTTTTTTTTGTTCTTTTCTTTCTCCCCCCCCCCTTTTTTTTTTTTTTTTTTTTTGCTCATCATGATAATGCGTTTTTTATGCAAATCTAGATGTTCATGCATGTACTTTTTGTAGATTGAGCATGATAGCATACCTGAAAATCTTTGCAAATTTGGGAATTTGGAGCTCGCAGCGATGTTGAGCCCTTCTTGATTTTGCGGAGATTTTGAGGTTTCGAAAGTTTGTAGTTTCGGAGCTCGCAGCGATGTTGAGCCCATCTTCAAAACTTTCTGTTTCTTTCGGGGTATTTCCCTTTTCTTCGGAATTGCCCCGGAACCATGCCAAAATTTCGCCAGATTTGCTTTTAGCAAAATTCTGTCATTTTGATGATGATCTTTTTTTTTTCTTTTCCAACCTTTGTAGGTGGTTCCTCCAGAACGAACAAGGGTAAAGAGCCTGCTACAAGCGTACCTCGTCGATCCGCCAGATCTTCTAATGTGGCCGTTCAGCAGGCCTGGGAGAAGGTCCAGTATGTTGAGAGAAACGTCACACTGGGCGGGACGAAGACTCTCCTGATGTGGAAGTCCCTCTCACTGTCAATGAGGAGGTGCCAAGGGAAGCTGACGAACCTCCGGAGAAGAGGATTCGGGAAGAAGAGACCATCGGTGAAGGTATGATTCTTCCTTTTTCTTTTTCTGCTTCTTTCATGGGGCTTTCCATGTTCTGATTTGTTTTCTCACCCTGTTGCTGCTTTTTTTTTAGCAGAGGATGAAGACTTGGCGATGCCTGAGGTTCCGACCGATGAGGCGGTGATGGAGCCGGTTATGGCATCTGAAGAAGAACCGAGGGACTCTGGAATGATTCCAGAATCTCCAATTGGTATAACTTCTTTCGCTTTCTCTTTTTTTTTTTTACCTGCGACTTGATTTGCTAACATTTCTCTTGTCAGCTGACTTGCCACAGGATTCCGATGACTTTGAACCATCAATGGACGCAAATGTTGATGATGCTTCCGATGAGTTCGTGGAGGAAGAGAGTGTTCCGCCAGTCGTCGAAGAAGGTACTTTGTAGTGATGACCTTGATGATTTTTTTTAACAGGATCATATTCATACCTTTTTGTGTTTCATTTGCAGGTTTTGAAGTGACAGAAGAGAGTCCATCGCTTCCTTCAGAACCAGAGCAAGGGATGCCAGAGGTCGATCCGGAGGTAGAGACTCCTACAACCAGTTCTGACGCGATAGAGGAGATACCTCATGCTGAGATTCCTTCTCCAGTGGCTCCAAGTGGAAAGAGTTCCTTTGTTACTCTTCCAATGGGACATGACATGAGCAGCCGATCAGCGGAGAAGGGTGAATCTTCATCCAGTTCGTCTCTTCAATTTGCGAAGAAGGTGCTGGCTCGGGTTTTGAGTTCTTGGGTCAAGACTCTCCTTTCTGGACACTTGGAGGCAGGATTTGGCATGATCCCACATGTACAGGAGATTCTGACCGACACCGAAGAGGTTGGTCTGGATGTCACAGGTGCCAGGGCGATCGTTGATAGGATCATTGCACTGGGTGACAAGTGGTTTGAGACCATGGATTTCCCTGACGACCAATTCTTCAAGGAGATGTTCTTGGACCCTGCTGATAAGGCTAAGTCTGACCTGAATGAGGCTACACAAAGCAGGAAGCAGGTAGTCCGAGAGAAGAATAAGGAAGAGCTAGTCATCCTTGGATTAAAGCGCGACCTTGACATCCTTGATGGAGAGGTCGAAATGGCCAGGAAGCATCTCGAGCATTTGAAGGCACAAGTTGATGCTAAGTGGACTGCTATAACAGAGGCTCGTGACAGGGAGAGTACTCTGATTCGCAGGGTTGCAGATGCCGGTCAAGTTCTCAAGAGGAGGACTCTAGAAAACGAAAAATGGCAAACTGCTGGGGAAGAGCTTCCTGGTGTTAAAGAAGGGTTACAGCATTCGCCAGCATCTCATGGCAAGTTTTTGAAGAAGCGTGCCTTGGAAACTCTGACCGCTGATGCCAAAAGTTTGCTTGAGGAGCTGAAGCTTTGGCTGGAGACCATTTTTGGCTAAGCTCCTGATTTTTTGTAGCAGAAACTATTCTTCTTTTTTTTGGTACCACATGTATATTTTTGGTACTCTTTTTCTTTTGTGCAGTGCTTGTGAACACTTTTCTTTTTTTTTTTGGTACCACATGTATTTTTTGGTACTTTTCTTTTGTTTTTTTTTGTTTTCCCTACGCTCGCTCAAATCTTTTTGTGATGAAAGCAATTGCTAAATGGGATTTGATCAAAAGCTTTGTCATTTTGTGAAAATCTTTTGTCAAATGGTTGTTTTGGTAGGGGAAACTAATTTCGCATGAAAGCCGGATTTTTGTGGCATTTACAGCCAGTTTGGTGGCATTGATAGCCAATTGGTGGCATTTATAGCCGGTTTGGTGGCATTGATAGCCAATTTGTGGCATTTATAGCCGGTTTGGTGGCATTGATAGCCAATTTGTGGCATTTATAGCTGGTTTTGACATGAGAGTCAGGTTTTTTTTTTTGTGTGGCATTTGTAGCCGAGTTTTTTGAAAATCAAGTTTTGTTTTATTGGCATGAAAGCCGATTTTGGCGTTTATAGCCGGAAATTTTTGTTTTGGCGTTTATAGCCAGATTTTGGCATTTATAGCCGAGTTTTGGTTTTCAAAATGCAGGTATGGACTAAATGTCGCCTCCCCGCTGAATGGTCTTGCAAGTATCGATGGAATGTCGCTTCCTTGCTCATTCGGTTTTGCGAGTATTGATGGAATGTCACTTCCTCGCGGGTTAGGTTTTGCAAGTATCGATGGAATGTCGCTTCCTCGCGAATTGGGGTGCAAATATCGACTAAGCGTCGCTTCCCTGCTTTTCCCAAAACTTTTGGTTTTGCGGGTACTGACTTGATGTCGTTTCTCCGCGATTTTTGAAATTTGAGGTTTTCTCGAACCATTTGTAATTTTGGGTTGTGGATAGCAACTGGTATGTTACATCTCCACGATTTTTGAAATTGGGTTGTGGATATCAACTGGTTTGTTGCTTCTCCACGGTTTTTGGATTTTGCAAGTATCGACGAAATGTCGCTTCCCTGCGATTTTGGGTGCAAGTATAGATGGAATGTCGCATTCTTGCTTTTTTTCAAAATTTTTGTTTTGCGGGTATTGACTTTGATGTCGTTTCCCCACGATTTTTGAAAAACCATTTTTTTTTGTTTAAAGACACGAGGGTCGTAAATTTTGACCTAGAACCATTTGGCGGTAAAAGGTAAGGTGGACTAGGGTGGAAATCCCTGAATCCGGATTTTTGTTTCAAACCATGAATTTTGGTTCAAGGATCGAAAGTTTTGGTCAAGTCAGGGAGAGGCTCCTAAACTTGGATTTTTTTTTGTTTTTTGAACAATGAAACGATGAAAGTAAGCATTGTTTTGGAATCTCTAGAAATTTTGACATTTGATATGAAAATTCTAAAGAGAGTGGGTTTGACGAGCGAGTACCTGAGAACAGGTTTTGGCCATACAGGCATTGCTCTTACCCAGTTGGGTAAGTCTTCAAGGGTAGTACCGCTTCAAGAACTTGCCGTTGATAGGCAGCATACATCTGTCGCCTTCCATGTTTAGGAGGGCATATGCGCCGTTGGAGAAGACCTTGTCGATGACGTAGGGTCCCTCCCATTTTGGTTCAAACTTGCTTTTGGACTTGTGAGCGAAGACCATTGGTCTTTTTACCGCAAGAACCAAGTCACCCTTTTTGTAGGCGCGTTGCCTGACCTTTTTGTCAAAAGATCCTGCCATGCGTGCTTGGTAAAGTTCAATGCTTTGTCGAGCTTCGAGCCGTCTCTCGTCGAGATTGTCCAGCTCATGGAGTCGCAATTTGACATTGCTTTCTTGAGTCATGTCATTTTGTAGAGATACCCTCAGAGAAGGAATTTGTACCTCTAGGGGCACGACAGCTTCGCATCCATAGACCAAGGAGAATGGTGTGCTATGGGTTGGTCCTCGAACGGTGGTTCGATAGGCCCACAAAGCTTCAGATAGTTTATCGCTCCAATCTCTTTTGTGACTAGAGACCATTTTCTTGAGGATTTTGCAGAGTGTCTTGTTGAAGGCTTCTGCTAATCCGTTTACTGCCGGATTGTATGGAGTCGAAGGACAGCTTTGGATTTTGTATTTGTCGCAGAACCTATAGAATCGATGATCCCGGAATTGTGGTCCGTTATCATGGACGAATCTTTTGGGTATGCCGAAACGACAAATGATGTTGGTGCGTAGGAATTGAAGAACTGATGAGGTCTTCATTTCGTTGAACGCAAATGCTTCTGACCACTTGGAGAAATAATCCGTAGCGGCGAAGATGAAGCGATGACCTTTGCTTGAAGGGGGAGAGATAGGACCTATGATGTCCATGCCCCATGCTTCAAAAGGCCATGAGATTGCTGTAGGATGCAGCCATTCCGGAGGCATGTGAATGTAATCTCCGTGAACTTGGCATAGCTGGCAGCGCTTCGCAAATTGCATTGCGTCAGCAACCATGGTAGGCCAATAGTAACCTAACCTTTTTATCTGATCATAGAGCTTAGGACCTGCCTGATGGGCTCCACAAAGACAAGCATGAACTTCTTTAAGTGTTTCTTCGGCCTCTTGTTATGACAAGCAGCGTAGAAGTACTCCGTTGAATGATTTCCTATAGAGGATTTTTGAAGGAATATCCAAATGAAAGTTTGGGGCTCGCCTTTGTATGCTTACCCGTTCTTTTGGATCTTCAGGTAGGATTCCGAACATAGTGTAATCAATGAACGGATCCCTCCAGTCGCCGATTGAAGGTTGAAGGATAGAGATCCGACTTCCAACCACTCGGTGGCATTCAGCAACTGCTGGGTGTGTGTTAAGAGGAGGGAGGATCCTTCTCTCGCACACTGTAATTTGCATGTTTTCCCCTTCCTGGATCGCCATTGATGCGGCAAGTCCGGCCAGGGCATCTGCACGGATGTTTTCACCTCTACGAATGTGGGTGATGTTGCAAATGTCAAACTTTTGCAGAAGCGATTGTGCCTTGTTGTAATAAGGCAGCAGATCGGGCTTCCTGACTTCATATTTCTGATTCATCTGGTTGACGATCAGTTGAGTGTCTCCAAAGACTTCCAGCATGGTGATACCGGATTCGATGGCGAGTTCCAATCCTAGGATCAGAGCTTGGTATTCAGCTGCATTGTTTGTGCATGGTTCCAGTAGCGAGAAAGCGTGTGGAATCATGTATTTGTCAGGGCTAACAAAGAGGATGCCAACTCCTGAGATCAGCTTTCTTTTTTCATTTGTCCTGGTTGCACCGTCAAAGTACATGTCCCAGGAGGCATTTGGTGAGGAAGTCTCCACGTTGTAGATAGGTTCGTCTGGGAGATCATCTCTGAGTGGTGAATCTTTAGGCAATGGATGCTCTGCGAGGAAATCTGCTAGAGCTTGGCCTTTGATTGCTTTTTGTGGCACATACCTAATATCAAATTGTGATAGAAGGATGGACCATTTTGCCAGTCGGGCATTGAGAGAACCTGCCTTTGTGACAAGGACCTTCAAGAGGTTGATCCTTGAGACGAGGTAGACCATGTTGGAAAGCAAGTAGTGACGTAGCTTTTGTACGGCAAACATCAGTGCAAGGCATTCCTTTTCGACTGGGGAGTAGCGATGCTCTGCACCTACTAGCATGCGGCTGAGGTAGTATAGAGCAGCTTCTTTTCTTTCATCATTTTCTTGTGCAAGCAGAGCGCCTACAGAATGATCAAGAGCTCTTGTGTACAAGATGAATGGTTTTCCAGTGGCAGGGGCAGCTAACACTGGAGGTTTGGTCAGGTATGACTTGATATCTTGAAATACGGCTTCACAGTCGGCATCCCAGACAAAGTCTACACCCTTTTTCATCAATCGAGAGAATGGACGGCATTTCCCCGAAAGATTGGAGATGAACCGTCTGATGTAGGCCAATCTCCCTTGGAGCCCTTTTAGTTCTCTCAAGGTTCTTGGAGAGGGCATTTCTAGAATAGCCTTGACTTTTATGGGGTCAAGTTCTATTCCAGCTTTCCGAACAAGGAATCCGAGAAACTTACCCGACGAGACGCCGAAGAAGCATTTTAGAGGATTCATCCGCAGTTTGTGTTTGCGGAGTCGGAGGAAGACTTCCCGAAGATCTTTGAGATGGTCTTCTTTTCTTCTGCTTTTGACGGCGAGGTCATCAACGTAACATTCGACCGTCTTGTGCTGCATATCTTGGAATATTTTCATCATAGCCCTCTGATATGTGGCACCAGCATTTTTCAGACCAAATGGCATGACAGTGTAGCAATACACACCAAATGGAGTCCGAAATGAAGAGTGTTTTTCATCCTCGGGATGCATCTTTATCTGATTGTAGCCAGAGAAGCCATCCATGAATGTCATTCGCTCGAATCCGCAGGTATTGTCAATCATCACCTCCGGTATGGGGAGCGGGAATTCATCTTTAGGGCAAGCGCCATTCAAGTCTCTATAGTCAATACAGACTCTGATCTGCCCATTTTTCTTTGTCACGGGGACAATGTTGGCTAACCATTCTGGATGTTGTTTCTCACGGATGAAGCCGACGCTTTTGAGCTTTTGAACTTCTTGTTCGATTTTATCCATCACATCTGCACGGAATCTTCTTTGGCCTTGTTTGACAGGCTTGATTTCTTCTTGAAGATTGAGTTTGTGGACTGCTACTTTGGGGTCTAAACCAGGCATTTCAGCGTAGGACCATGCAAAGCAATCAACAAACTTACGAAGAAAAGCGATATACTCGGGTAACTCATCATCCTTTATATTCTTGCTTATGAATACAGGACGTGGGTTATCAGGTGTTCCCAAGTTTATCTTTTGAACAGGATCTTCTGTCGGAAGGTTCGAAGGTGGTTCCTCCACAATATTTTCGGAGGCTTCCAACTCAACGAAATCTTCTGGAGTTTCAACTGCATTACCAGACCAAGGCTCTGTTCCTTTCCATGGATTTTCTTGATTGGTGATCTCCTCAAGGCTTGCTATGAGATAGTCCCAATCGCCTGTTGAGTCTGGTATTTCTTTTGGAGACGAGGGTTCTTTTGGGTCAGAATAGCACAAGTCTGTATTATCGGACGATTCCTCTATATCATCAGAGAAATCGTACAAATTGGATGAGCTTCTTGGATCTTTGTCAGGTAACTCTTTAAAGAGATATCCAGGGAGATCGATGTCTTTATGGACTTGAGATGTTGAGGCTTGGTCTGTAAAACGACTTTTAAGCTTTTGTGTCAACTGTCTCAGAGGAGTGTCGGGATCATACCCTAACCCATATGAAGACTTTTCTACATGACCGTAGAGTCTCCAATCTTCCAGCTGGCTTTTGGTCAAGGCGGGCCCCAATGGCGTGAGAATACCGCGGCCTTCTCCCAAACCGACTGGGTTCTGAGCGTCAAAGCCCATTTTCTTCATGATAGCTTGTGCCACAGGACTATATAGAGATAGTTGAGGCATACCTTCATTTTGGAAGGGTTCAAGCAAGGAATTTGATGAAGAAGCATCCGATCTATGGAAGAAGATCGGCTTTTGCTTTGGTGATGTTGTCGGAACAACAAAGGTAGCAGACGTAGGATCTTCTACATCAGCAGGTGTCTCCGTCGGAGTGAGAGCAAGCTGAACATGCTGAGCGTCAGCTTGGCTTGACGATGCATCGTCTTCTGGCTCTGAGTCCGAGTCTGTGTCTTGCGTGATAGACAAGAGAGAAACAACAAATTTGCCCCCAGGCTTTTGCTTTGCCTTCTTCACTCTGGTTGTGATGACCAAAGGTTTTGAAGATTTGAGGGAGATGACGAAGGGAGATTGACTACTCTCTTCTAATTTGCCGGAGGGTTTGTTTTCTTCCGGTGATTTTCGAGGAGCCTTGCCTTTATCTTTCTGGAGATTTTCAGCAGGGGGTGCTATTTCCTCTTTTTCTTCTTTTTCGCCTTCATACATTTGGGAGTCTGCGAAGTGGACTTCTTTACCTTTGAAGGGTTTTCTGTCCGCAAAGACACGATGTACCATGCCGTCGTCGCCGACGAACTTGATGCATTGATGTAGAGTTGAAGGGACAACACCGTTCTCGTGTATCCAAGGACGTCCGAGAAGGATGTTGTAGCATGAGGGGGTTTTTATTGCATACACAGTGACCTCAGAGATAAGATCACCGATTTGCAATTTGAACCTGATTTTGCCGATAGGCCTTTGAGCGCTCCCATCGTATCCAAAGATAGATACAGATGTGTGGCTTAGCTTGCTGGGTGGGATGCCCAACTCTTCGAGAGCCGAAGTGGAGATGAGGTTGAGTGCAGAACCTGGGTCGACCTGAACTCTGTGTATAGGCATTTCCTTGATGTACCCTGTGAAGTACAGGGGTCGGTTGTGCCTTGCTTCGCCAAGTAGGAGGTCGTCCTTTGTGAAGGCGATGGTTGCACTGGCTGCTTTTTGCACCGAGAGGCATTCAATGCATGATCCCTCAGTTTTCTTTTCTCCCTTTGAGGAAGTTTCAGAATTTTTGACCCGGTAGTCCATTTCAATTTGGAGGACTTGCGGGGCATGTTTGTCGTCATCCTCATTCAGTTTTTGTAATTCTGAGATGAGATTATCACGAGTGCGTGGAGACATTCGTAATAAATCCAGGATGTGCAGTCGTGCAGGTATGTGTTTGAAGTGCTCAACCAAGTCATACTTGAAAGCCTCCTTAGGGCCCGCATGTTCATCATTGTTGCCACTGGGTGCGCTTACAATATCTTTTCCCGAAGGATTTACATAAGTAAAGGAAGATTGGTTGTAATTCTTGTGGTAGTCCCGGCCAGAGCGGGTGCCTCTACCAACTTTGAGAGCTTCTTGAGAAGGATCTTCGTTTGGAAGATTGTCTTCAGGATCAAGAGGCTGTCGTTTTTCATCCATTGAGGCTGTATCTGCAGCAGAGTTGCCATCCTCAGTGATTGTGTTACACGGAGCATTTTCCGGGAGCAAGTCCAGAACAACATCCAGCAGCTTTTCTTCTGTGTTGACTATTTCATCATCCCAAGCATCATTATCTGGGTTTTCTTCATGATGATCAGTCGGGAAGAATGTGTATCCTGAAGTCACAGTCTCAGGAGAAGAAACCTGAGAGGGTGTCATCTCTGTGAAAGTCACGTGAGACGAGATAGCTCCAGAGAATACATTGCTAGGCGTTGTCGGAGTATAGGTAATCTCATCAGACGACACTTCAGAAGAGCTATAGTCCTGATATATTACATTACAGGAAGCTCTGATAGGAGATGTTGCCTGCTCGGAGTCAGACTCATCCTCGGATGTAAGAGGATCGTCAATCCAGCAATGTTCTCCATTTTCAGGAGTTAAGGGTGGATGTACCTGATTATCTTCAGGGACTTCAGGCTCTGGGTTGCGAGGAGGCTCGTTAACACGATCTTGCTCTTGTTCTAGAGCGAGACGCTGCAAGATCCTTGCATATTCTTCAAGATCAGGCATGGGAGCCAGATCCTCTTCTTCGTCTTCTCCGTGTGGCTCAACATAGTTGATTTCCACTGGAGCAATGACAGGTGCTGGGTTAACAGCATCTTCTTGTGCAGCCACTTGATCTTCTTCATCATCAGACCAGGATCCTTGTGGTTGCAAGGGGTTATACCAGATTACTGGCATAAGGTGAGTTTCAGGAACCCATTCTTCGTCGGAGAGATACTCTCCTGTTTCAAGAGATTCCTCCCACTCGCCGGTGTAGTTGGGCTCGAATCCATCGTCGGTGTCGCTGGACTCGTATCCATCAATGGAGAATCCAACTACCGAGTTGCAAGAGTATAATGCCCCCTGTATGGCTTCTTTTTTGAATTGAGGTGGCATGAAATCACTGAGAGTGAAGTTTCTTACCGCCTTTGAAGTCTCTGGAAGGGACGTTTTTGTTGCCCCGAGTGAAGTGGTAGAGGAGGCCTCTGCCTTTTCATGGACTTCTTGTTTTGGCTGGGTCTTCTCTTGCCGTTTGAGCCTGAGGAGATGTTTCCTAGCCTGCCTTCGCTGTTGAGCTGTCGGCTTTGTTTTTACGTTCTCCCAGTTTTCATCTTCCAGGAGATCGGGATGTACCCATATGGGTTGTCCGTCTGGTGTCGGGCAAGGAACCAACACTTCGGACGTTTGAATTCTTTTTATCACCTTGAAGGAAGTAGTGATCTTCTTCTTCGGTGATTTTGGTGTTTGTCCACATGACACCATGTTGACGGAGGCAGTCCCATAGTTTTTGTCAAAGGTGATGACTCCGTTTTTCCACATCTCGTTTATCTTCTCTCTCACAACAAAGCATTGATTGAGAGGATGCGAGACTATCTGGTGGTATGGACAGTAGCGAGGATCATTGGTTTTGCCAACGTCTCCAGGTCTTTTGGGCTCTGGGAAAATGAATTTGCCATTTGCTAGGAGAGCCTCAAAGATTTCTTCAACGTCTTCATCGAACGGATATTTCTTTTCTACTCGCTCTTTGAAGGCATCAGAGAGTTCAGGTCTCTTACCTGCAGCTCTATTTTCAGCTTTCTTTGGTTGCTGAGGAGCTGACTTGGTTTGCACATTAAGGACCTCTTTCTTCTTTGGTTTAGAGGTTGCAATGGCGGTTGGCTCTTTTCTTGATGACTTCTGACTGTTGAGGTCTTTAATCACCGTTTCAGCTTCCATAGAAGCTTCCAGGAGTTCTCCCAGGTTTTTTGATTTGTTGCCGATGATCATGGAGCGTATTTTGGCTCTCATGTTGTTTCGGCAGATGTCGACTAGCGACGCCTGTGGCAATACATCTAAACATTTGTATGCCATTGCTTTCCACTTGTGAATGAAGTCATAAGTTGACTCATTCTCTCCCTGTTTTAGGCTGCAGAGCTGAGCCATAGTAACAGGATGATCCTCACCTTGGAAGTGGGTCAGGAAGCGTGTCTCCAGCATAGCCCAGTTCTGAATGGAGTTCTCCGGAAGAGTGGAGTACCAATCGAAGGCCGTACCTTTTAGGGTACTTGCAAGAGGCGGATCTTGAGTGCATCTTGATCCGCGATAGCTCCCGTCAAAATCTTGAAGTGGATGACGTGCTGTCTGGCTGATCCTTTCCCCGTATATGTTTGGAGAGTAGGATGCTTGAATTTTGTGGGGAACGGGACCGAGTCCATCCATAAAGGATATGGTGGCTTGATCCCATGCTCCTTGAGTATATCCTCTTCTTTGCTTTGGCGAGGATACTGTCTACGTCCTTTTTGGTAAGGGCGCGTGACTCGTTTTCTTCACAATTTTCCTCGTTATTGCGATGATTCGGAGGAGGCTCATTGTTCACCTGATTTTGGACGACAAGGAGAAGGTTTTCCATCAGAGTTTCAATCCTCTGCTGGCCTTGTTCCAACTGCTGGATGCGTGTGAGCGCATCATCTCGAGGTGGATTCTGAGGTGGTGGCTCAGAACTTGTAGCCAAGATGTTCATCCCTCGGGATTCGAACGAAGAAATCGTCCTGGTGACCGAGCTGGGGCTCATTCTTTTTGATGAAGAGCTTGATGAAGGATTACTCTCCCGTCCTTGGCTTGAAGGGGCAGGAGATTCTTCGGGATGTCTTTGTGTCCTGGTGACGCTACGGGTCACCGGACGTCGGACATGGATTTTTGATGCTGACCTTTGGCGTCTTCTGGTTTTTCCAACCATATGGACGGCAGCAACTTGGTCGGGTCTTTCTTTTTCGACCCATTTGTGGGAGACTTGAAGTGTAGGAGGCTGGATCCGTTGCTTCTCTAGTCTCTTTTGTCGATATGACGCACGGCGGCGTGCTCGACGAGCGATTTGAGCTTCAGTCAGCTCTGGCTGGGCTCTGACGATGAAGGATGTGCTCCCTCGGGCGCAGCAGCCGAGCCTGTCTTCTTTGTAGCTAGGCAAGGACAGGATCCGGACCCGGTCCTTTGCCTGTTGCAGCGAAGCTTTGAACCTTTCGAGTTCGGCCCCTGTAGAGATGAAGGGTCGAACTGAAGGAGTGTAGGCCTTGGCAGGTGCTTGTAGAGGCCTGGTGATGCATGATCTAATTTTGGGCCTGTAGGAACAAGCCGGCTCATGCTGGGTTGACTTGGGAGTCAGGTTGGAGATGGGTCTCTCCTCTTTCATGTAGGCAAGAGGGTAGAACTGGTTCTCTTTGAGTGGGGCCAGGTATGCTGGCTTGGTGGAAGTTTGAGACCTTCTTTGTTTTGGGGAAGGTCTTGGAGACCAAGTCTTAGGGTAGACCTGGTTGGTTGTTGGTCGAGGCTTCGCGGGGGTGCCGCGGGCTTCGGGCTTTTGGGCGCTCGCCTTTGGTGTCACGGGAGTGACACGTTGAGAGGCGATCTTCTGCTTTTTAGCAGGCGCAGCTTGTTCTTCGGGAAGTGGGAATGGTCCCAGCGTCCCAAAGAAGATAGTCTGGGGAGTCGAGGTCGACCCGGAGTTCAGAGAGTTGCCGAGGGAGTTGACGCTTCGGCAGCTGACAGGGCGCTTGTAAGTACGCTCGGTTTGCTTCTGTTGAAGCATGAGTTGGTGCTTGTTCTCATCGAAGATAATGGTTAAGGCTGCCATTGTTAATTTCGAAAAAAGTTTTCTGAAACAAGACCACATCCATTAGTAATCACAAGAATATAATGATCATAAATGGGAATTTCTATGGTTGTCTTTTCAAATCGCTCAAGGGATATGACCCAAGCGACATGAAGAAGGTAAAAAGCCATAGATGGTACAATTGTTCTGACAGCAAGTATGGTGAGCCCAGAATGAGCGTTCCAGTGACTGCTAGAAGCAATTGTAAACCTAAATTCGACTTATCGAGAAGCAGGGCTTGCTCGAGATAAGAAGAATATAAGGTAGGAGTTACAAATGTGCCGGTCACAGATACAGTAGACCCTGAAAGGGCGTACCACTATTGCTAGGCACAAATGTTGGAGATCGCATCCATGAGATGGGATTCTTTGTTTTGAAAGGTCAGAAATGGATTCGTCAAAGAGAGCAGGTGGCATTCCGATTCAAATACGGGCTCAACGATTTCTGCGAGCGCCAGTACTCAGAAGGGAAGAGACCACAATTTCTCGAATCTGAATCCAAAAGTGACGAGTTTTTTTTTTGAAATGTCAAGATTGGTTCCATCAAGGAGAGCAAATGGTATTCTGATCTGAACACGGTCTCGGCGATTTCTGCGAGCGCCAGTGCTCAGAAAAGAAGAAACCAAAATTTCTCAGATCTGAAATCAAAAGTGATGAGTTTTTGGAGATTTTTTTTTGAAATGATTTTTTTTATTTTATTATTTTTTTTATTTTTATTTTTTTTAAATATATTTTTATTTATTTTTATTTTTTTTTGAAAATTTTTTTTTAAGATTTTTTTTGAAAATCTTTTTTTTTATTTTTTTTTATTATTATTTTTAGATTTTTTTTATGAAAATCTTTTTTTTATTTTTTTTTATTTTGATTTTAATTTTTTAAGATTTAAAGCGAGAGAGTACACATAGGCCTCCTAACCCGGTCTTATGAAACCTCAATTGATAGAATTGCTCCCAGGTAAGGGTAGGATTACTTAATGAACCCGTTTGGAGGACCCTTGCCTAGAACAGTCAAGCTGTCTCCACACTCTGGACAAGGCTTTTCTTGAATCAATCGTGATCAAAGAACGCAATTGGTTTAACTTAATGGTCTATGTCCTTTTTTTTTTAGAAAAATCCCAAATAGACTCATCAAAGAGAAACGATGGCCCAAAACCTTAGTTGAACGGGCTCAACATTTCTGCAAGCACCAAAGAACGATAGGATAGGATCAAAGTTTCTCAATTTTGAATCCAAACTAAGAAAGCTGATTTTTTATTTATTTATTTTTTTTTGAAATCTCTAATGAACTCATCGAAGAGAAACGATGGTCCAAAACCTTAGTCGAACGGGCTCAACATTTCTGCAAGCACCAAAGAACGATAGGATAGGATCAAAGTTTCTCAATTTTGAATTCAAACCAAGAAAACTGATTTTTTTTTTGAAAAGAGAAAGAATGGAAACAAACTCAAAGAAATAGAAATTTCCAAAAAATCCCATCTCATTTTTTTTAGGATGCAAAATCCAACATAGGCTACCAGCTAGAAAGTAGCCAAGGAATCCGGAAAAGAAGTATAAGCATAGAGCAAAAAGTATGATATGCAAATATTTCATTTCCAAGCACCGTGTTCTCAAATGAACGAGTCCCACCGGGTGTGCCAGCTTGATGGAACGCGCTCCGAGGCGCCGTGGGGCGGCTACCGAGGTCGGCGGAACGTGGGAGTCCGTCGGGTCCGGCCCTTTCGCGCCCTGGCGGGCCTGAAGCGTGCATCAACATTTCTTTGTGTGGGTGTGCTAGATTTTCTATTTTACTTGGAATTGCAAGTGGTAATCCGGAGATCAACCTTCGCAAGTAAAAAGGAAATCAACTTCTTTCAAGTTTTCCATTGCACAAATATTTAAGAAAAGAGACATTTTCTTGGTTTGCCGTGAAAGGCGATTTTGTTTGGCATTTATAGCCGATTTTGGCATTTATAGCCGATTTATAATTCTCATCAATAATGAAAGACAAGAGTTGTGATTTTTGTCTCTTTTAGAAAAATACAAACTACAATGAAAAGCAAGAAAAGGAGGATCTAACTTCTCAGGAGATTGTGGGGGACTCGTTCAGATTGACGGTCGCAAGTCATGTATGGGCTTCGCCATCATCCATGCAGATGAGAACAGAGGATGCTCTTGATTCGCTTGGCTTGGCTATAACCTCAGTTTTTTAGAGGACAAAGACCAAGAGAAGGTCCTATGTCCAATAAAAAGCTAAGTAGACGGGCTGAAAAGCCACATCTAAGCCATTGGAGGCAGCGGGAGAAGGCAAGGACCTTGGGGGGGGGGGTGCCCCCCAAGGGACTTTTGTCACCTTGTAGTGGTGGCCGGTGCAGAACTTCAGCAGAGTTTTTCTCTCTTTTTCTTTCTCTGGATTATTTCCGCTCTCTTCCGATCCGATCTCTTTTTTTTCTGATCCGATCTCTTTTTTTCTGATCCTGATTTCAATGGAATGCTCTCCTATTTATAGGCTTTTGGTAGCCATTTAGGAGAGTTTATGGGCTTTAATGGCTTTAATGGGAGGAGTTACAAGATTTATTTCTTTGATTTTGTAACTCCTTTTTCCTTGAATCTGATTGGCCGATGGAGATTAAGGGCTTTTAATCACCTTAATTACCATAATGGGAGGAGTTTCATGGGTTAAATGCCATGAATCAATTGACTTGTAACTCCCAAATGCTTGCTTCTGATTGGGCCGTCCAAAGAAATGAATTAATGACTGCAATAAAGCTAGTCAATTAACCACATTAATTGGTCGCCGAGCAGTCGAAGAGTCGCGGGCCGTGCCGTGTCTTCTGGAATTCTTCTGGCGATGATCATCGATGGATCTTCATGCTGATCGACATCGGATGAACATGTAACTTCAGACAGTGATAGCTAAGAGCGGGCCGGTGACATCTGTCCTGTCGATTTTTCGATCGATCGGGCGGAAAGTACACTTTTTTGGTCGACCGGTTGGCGATCAATGTTGATTTTGATACTTTTGGAGGTTGACCCGTGATTTTGACGGATGTCGGCGGACATGAGTCAATTTCAAGCACTAAAAATCACATTTTCAGGAAACCACAGGGGCCAAAGTGCGCGAAACGCGAAAAAGGACGGAAAAACGGGTCACCGGCGAAAAATCCGGTGACCCGGACTTCCATGGTCGCAGGCGACCATGGGCCGGCGACCATGGGCCATGGTCGCAGGGGCCTGCGACCTTGGCCCAGGGTCGCAGGGGCCTGCGACCCTGGGGGAATTTTCCCCTTCGGAGCCCGTTTTGCGGTCTTTTTGAGGTCTTTTTCGTCGCCGTTTTCTTCTGTATTTTTCCTGACATTTCTTCTCATTTATTGGCTTGATTTCCCTGTAGAAAACTTGATGAGAATCCTTGCATTTTTAGAGTGCAAAGTTTCTAATTTTCCGGGAAAGCCGAAGACTTTGTCGCGTAGAGCTGCTGATTTTCCGCCAGAAGCTGAAACTTGGTCAAACGATGTTGGAATGACCTAAAATTTGAGGTGAAGCCTCCTGAGCAATAAATAAGACCAACCATAGGCTTTTGTTTGAGTTTTGAAGCCGTTTGGGGTCCCGTCGATGCTTCACTTGATTTTGCTGCGGGGAAAATGCCGAGCTTTGATATGTGGCCAAACGATGTCCGATTGACCTGAAATTTGACGGGGAGCCTATTGGAGTCATTTTGAGACGTTCCATGGGCTCCGTTTTGGATGTCATGGTCCCGGGTTGCTCCGCCGCCGGTAGGCTTGATTTTCTCTCGGAGCATCGAAACCTGGTCAAACGTTGTCAGAATGACCTGAAATTTGACGTGCTGCCTTTTGGAAGCATGTTGAAGCCACTCATGTACTTGGTTTGATGAGCGAAGGCTTCGGTGGTTCCCGCCACCGGGAGGCTTGATTTTGCTGCTCGAGCATTGATGGAGGGTCAAACGTTGTCGGTTTGACTTGAAATTTGGCATGGAGCCCTTTTGAGACATGCTGGAGTCATCTGTAGGCTCTTATCGAAGTTTTGACGTCTCCGATGATGTCGCCGCCAAGAGCTCCCGTTTAGCTGTCGGAGAAGTGAAGTTAGGCCAAATGTTGTCGAAATGGCCCGAAACTTCATGTGTACTCTTCTCTTGGCTATCTTGAAGGATCTTGCAGTTTTTGTTTGATTCTGACAAGATTTGATTTTTTGGAGAAATTGCATTGCCTATTTATGGCAGGTTGCGACTTCATGCAGCTTTCTTGATGTTGAAGAGGCAAAGTGACATTTTTGGTGTCAACACCAAGCATCAACTCAGTAAGATTAGCCCGCTCTCACTCCATTGGAGACACTTGCTGACATAGAAGACCCTACGTCTGCTTCCTTTGTTATTCCGGCAACTTCGCCAGAAGAAAAAGCAATCTTCTTCCACAGATCAGGAGCATCTCCACTAAACTCTCTACTTGAACCTTTCCAAAACGAAGGTATGCCTCAGCTATCCCTGTATAGTCCGATGGCACAAGCTATCATGAAGAAAATGGGCTACGATGCTCAAAATCCGACTGGTTTGGGAGGTGGCCGTGGTATTCTCAAACCATTGGAACCCACCCTGACCAAAAGTCAACCAGAAGATTGAAAAATCCACCTTCATAAAGGCAAGTCTTCATATGGGTTGGGGTATGATCCTACCGCTCCTATGAGACAGTTGACACCATGGCTGCAAAGTCGCTTTACCGACCAAGCCTCAACATCTCATGAAGACATTGATATCCCTGGATATCTCTTTGAGGAATCGCTCGTCAGAGATCCAGAAAGCTCCTCCAATTGGTATAATTTCTTTGATGATAAAGAAGAATTTTCCGATGACATAGACGCGCGGTTCTCTGACCCAAAAGAACTATTGTCTCCAAAAGAAGTACCCTACTTCAACCCAGTTCCAGCAAATGATCGGGACCATCTCATTGCAAGTCTTGAGAAGGATACTGATCAAGAAGATCCATGGACAGAAACAGAGCCTCAGTCTGAAAATGCCTCTGGCACTCCAAAAGGTCTTGTTGAGTTGGAAGCCTCCGAAAATATTGTGGAGGAACCACCTTCAAACCTTCCGACAGAAGATCCTGTTCAAAATATAGAGTTAGGAACACCTGATCACCCACATCCTCAGAGGTGAAAATGTCCGTGTAGATGCCCTGGTTGAACTTGCTGCATCCATGGCAATCCAAGAAGGGGAAAACATGTAAGTCACAGTGTGTCAAAGAAGGATTCTCCCTCCTCTCAACACACACCAAGCAGTTGCTGAATGCCACCAAGTGGTTGGAAGTCGGATGTCCATCCTCAAACCTCCGATCGGCGACTGGAGAGATCCGTTCATTGATTACATCATGTTCGGAGTCTTACCTGAAGATCTAAAAGATCGAGTAAGTATCCAAAGACGAGCCCCGAACTTTCATTTAGATATACCTTCAAAAGCACTTTACAAAAAATCCTTCAACGGAGTACTTCTACACTGCCTGTCACAACAAGAGGCTGAGGAAACTCTTAAAGAAGTACATGCTGGTCTTTGTGGAGCCCATCAGGCTGGCCCTAAGCTCTACAACCAGATAAAAAAGCTAGGTTATTATTGGCCAACCATGGTAGCTGATGCAATGCAATTTGCCAAGCGCTGCAAAAAATGCCAGATTCACGGAGATTATGTCCACATGCCTCCAGAATGGCTACATCCAACAGCAATTTCATGGCCTTTCGAAGCCTGGGGTATGGACATCATAGGTCCTATTTCTCCCCCATCAAGCAAAGGTCATCGCTTCATCTTCGCCACTACGGATTATTTCTCCAAGTGGTCAGAAGCATTTGCGCTCAGCGAAATGAAGACCTCATCAGTCCCGCAATTCTTGCGCACCAACATTATTTGTCGCTTCGGCATACCTAAAAGATTCGTCCATAATAACGGACCACAATTCCGGGATCACAGATTCTACAGGTTCTGTAACAAGTAGAAAATCCAAAGTTGTCCTTCGACTTCATATAATCCAGCAGCGAACGGACTAGCAGAAGCCTTCAACAAGATACTCTGCAAAATTCTCATGAAAATGGTCTCTAGTCACAAAAGAGACTGGGGCGACAAACTACCAGAAGCTTTGTGGGCCTATCGAACCACCGTTCGAGGACCAACCCATAGTACACCATTCTCTTTGGTCTAAGGATGCGAAGCTGTTGTCCCTTTGGAAGTACAAATCCCTTCCTTAAGGGTATCTTTGCAAAATGATATGACGCAAGAAAGCAATGTCAAATTGAGACTCCAAGAGCTGGATAATCTTGATGAAAGACGACTCGAAGCTCTACAAAGCATTGAGTTGTACCAAGCACGCATGGAAGGATCTTTCGACAAGAAGGACAGGCAACGCGTCTACAAAAAGGGTGACTTGGTTTTTGCAGTAAAAAGACCCATAGTCTTTGCCCATAATTCCAAAGGCAAATTTGAACCAAAATGGAGGGACCTTTCGTCATTGACAAGGTCTTCTCCAACGGTGCATACGCTTTTCTAAACATGGAAGGAGACAGATGTATGCTGCCCATCAACGGCAAGTTCTTGAAGCGGTATTACCCTTGAAGACTTTCTCAAATGGGTCAGAACGATATCTACACGGCCAAAGCCTATTTCCAGGTAATTGCTCGTCAAACCCACCCCTTTTGAAATTTTCATCTTAACGTTGAAGTTTCTAAAAACTCTTTCAAAACAATGCTTACTTTCATCATTTCATTGTTCAAAAAAAAATCAAAATAAAAAAAATCCAAGTTTAGGAGCCCCTTCCCAGACTTGACCAAACTTTTCAATCCTTGAACCCAAAAATTCATGGTTTGAAACAAAAACCAGGACTCAGGAATTTTCACCCTAGTTCGCCCCGACTTTTACAACCAAAATGGTTTTAAGTCAAAATTTATGACTCTTGTGTCTTTAAACAAAAAAATGGTTTTTTAGAAACCGCGGGGAAGCGACATTCAGTCGATACTCGCAAAACTCAAAAAAAAAAAAAAAAAAAAAACCGGAAGGATGCGAACCCCATTCGATACTTCCAAAACCCAAAAACCGGAAGAATGCGAACCCAATTCGATACTTCCAAAAATCCAAAAACCGGAAGGATGCGAACCCATTCGATACTTCCAAAACCCAAAAATCGCAAGGAAGAGAACCCCATTCGATACTTCTAAAAACCAAAAAATCGCAAGGAAGCGAACCCCATTCGATACTTGCAAAACCTCAAATTTCAAAATCGTGGAGACACAATATTCCAACTGATATCCACAACCCAAATTTCAAATGGTTTGAAAAAACCTCAAATTTCAAAAATCACGGGGAAACGACATCAAGTCAGTACCCGCAAAACCAAAAGTTTTGGGAAAAGTAGGGAAGCGACGCTTAGTCGATATTTGCACCCCAATCCGCGAGGAAGCGACATTCCATCGATACTCGCAAAACTCAGCCCGCGAGGAAGTGATATTCCATCAATACTCTCAAACTGAATGAGCAAGGAAGCGACATTCCATTGATACTTGCAAGACCATTCAGCTGGGAGGCGACATTTAGTCGATACCTGCATTTTGAAAACCAAAAATCGGCTATAAACGCCAAAATCCGGCTATAAACGCCAAATTCGGCTATAAATGCCAAATTCGGCTATAAACGCCAAAATCGGCTTTCATGCCAACAAAACAAAACTTGGTATTCAAAAAATCTGGCTTCCATGCCAAAACAAAACAAACAACAAACAAAACAAAACTAGGCTCCTATGCCATTAAAAAAAATTCGGCTTTCATGCCATCTTAAAATTCGGCTCCTATGCCATTCCAAAAATCGGCTTTCATGCCATCCAAAACTCGGCTCCTATGCCATCTCAAAATTTTGGCTCTAACGCCATCCAAAAACTTTGGCTCTCATGCCACAAACAAAAAACTTTGGCTCTCATGCCACAAACAAAAAAATTATGGCTCTCATGCTACAAACAAAAAAACTTTGGCTCTCATGCCACAAACAAAAAAACTTTGGCTCACATGCCACAAACAAATTTGGCTTCCATGCCACAAAAGAAAATTAGGCTTCCATGCCATCTAAAATTTTGTTTTCGAACCATCAAAACCCAGGCTTTTTGCCACAAAAATTGGCTTTCATGCCCAAAAACAACCCTTTAACAAAAGATTTTCACAAAATGACAACCTTTTGATCAAATTCTCAAAAAAAAAAAAAACAAACATTCCCATCAACTTTTACTCAAATGTGTTTCCTTCAAAAAATGATTTAAGTGAAAAGAAGGGGATACAAAAATGTAGTACCAAAATTATTTATACACGGAGGTACCAAAAAAAAGGAGAAGAAGAAAAGAGTTTATTACAACTCAGGAGTTCAATCCAACATGGTCTTCAACCAAAGGTTCAACTCCTCAAGCAGACCCTTGGCCTTAGCTTCCAAAGTCTTCAGGCCACGCTTCTTCAAAATGTTCCCCATAAAATGCGGCCGAATGCCGTGACCCATCGGCAGCACGAGGAAGTTCTTCCCAGAGGACCTGCCACTGCTCATGCTCCTAAGTCTTCCTCCGGACATTACCTTCAGCTTTGTTGACACCAAAAATGTCACTTTGCCTCTTCAACATCAAGAAAGCTACATGAAGTCGCAACCTGCATAAATAGGCAATGCAACTTCTCCAAAAAATCAAATCTTGTCAGAATCAAACAAAAACTGCAAGATCCTTCAAGACAGCCAAGGGAGGAGTACACAAGGAGTTTCAGGCCATTTCAGAATCATTTGGCCTAACTTCGCTTCTCCGACAGCTAAATTGGCGCTCCCGGCAGCGACATCATCGAAGACGTCAAAAATTCGATCAGAGCCTACGGATGACTCCAGCATGTCTCAAAAGGGCTCCATGCCAAATTTCAAGTCAAACCGACAACGTTTGACCCTCCATCAATGCTCGAGCAGCAAAATCAAGCCTCCCGGCGGTGGGAACCACCGAAGCCTTCGCTCATCAAACCAAGTCCATGAGTGGCTTCAACATGTTTCCAAAAGGCTGCACGTCGAATTTCAGGTCATTCCGACAACGTTTGACCAGGTTTCGACGCTCCGAAAGAAAATCAAGCCTACCGGCGGCGGAGCTCCCCGGGACCATGGTTTCCAAGACAGAGCCTATGGATCATCTCAAAATGACTCCAATAGGTTCCCTGTAAAATGTCAGGTCAATCGGACATCGTTTGACAGCACATTAACGCGTGGCATCTCCCTCGCGGCAAAATCAAGTCTACTGGCGACGGGACCCCAAACGGCTTCAAAACTCAAACAAAAGCCTATAGTTGGTCTTATTTATTGCTCAGGAGGCTTCACCTCAAATTTCAGGTCATTCCGACATCGTTTGACCAAGTTTCAGCTTCTGGCGGAAAATCAGCAGCTCTACGCGACAAAGTCTTCGGCTTTCCCGGAAAATTGGAAACTTTGCACTCTAAAAATGCAAGGATTCTCATCAGGTTTTCTACAGGGAAATCAAGCCAATAAATGAGAAGAAATGTCAGGAAAAATACAGAAGAAAACGGCGACGAAAAAGACCGCAAAACGGACCAAAAAGGGGAGAAAAACCCCCAGGGTCGCTGGCGACCATGGAAGTCCGGGTCACCGGATTTTTCGCCGGTGACCCGTTTTTCCGTCCCTTTTCGCGTTTCGCGCACTTTGGCCCCTGTGGTTTCCTGAAAATGTGATTTTTAGTGCTTGAAATTGACTCATATCCGACGACATCTCAGATCAGCCGTCAAAAGCATAAAATCATCATTGATCGCTCCAAGATCGCCGACCGGTTGACCTAAAAAGTGTTCTTTCTGTCCGACCGATCGAGAAATCGACAAGACAGATGTCACCGGCCCGTTGCTAGCTATCAATGTCTGAAATTACACGGTCATCCGATGTCGATCAGCATGTAGATCCATCGGTGATCATCTTCAAAAGAATCCCAAAAGACGCGGCGCGGCCCGCGACTCTTCAACTGCTCGGCGACCATTTAATGCAGTTAATTGACTAGCTTTATTGCAGTCACTAATTCATTTCTTTGGACGGCCCAATCAGAAGCAAGCATCCAGGAGTTACAAATCAATTAAGTCATGGCATTCAAGCCATGAAACTCCTCCCATTATGGTAATTAAGGTGATTAAAAGCCCTTAATCTCCATCGGCCAATCAGATTCAAGGAAAAAGGAGTTACAAAATCAAGAAATAAATCTTGTAACTCCTCCCATTAAAGCCATTAAAGCCCATAAACTCTCCTAATGGCTACCAAGAGCCTATAAATAGGAGAGCTTTCCAAGAAGAAAGGGATCGGAAAAGGACGAACGGAAAACCGAAGATCGAAAATCAAAAGGTGCAGAGAATCCCGAATTCCAGACAGACAGAGTCTAGAGAAAGAGAGAAAATTCTGCAGAAATTCTACATCAAGCACCACTACAAGGTGACAAAAAGTCCCTTGGGGGGTACTCCCCCCCAAGGTCCTTGCCTTCTCTCGCTGCCTCCAATGGCTTAGACGTGGCTTTTCAGCCCGTCTACTTAGCTTTTTATTGGACATAGGACCTTCTCTTGGTCTTTGTCCTCTAAAAACCTGAGGTTATAGCCAAGCCAAGCGAATCAAGATCATCCTCTGTTCTCATCTGCATGGATGATGGCGAAGCCCATACATGGCTTGCGACCGTCAATCTGAACGAGTCCCCCACAATCTCCTGAAAAGTTAGATCCTCCTTTTCTTGCTTTTCATTGTAGTTTGTATTTTTCTAAAAGAGACAAAAATCACAACTCTTGTCTTTCATTATTGATGAGAATTGTAAATCGGCTATAAACGCCAAAATCGGCTATAAATGCCAAACAAAATCGCCTTTCACGGCAAACCAAGAAAATGTCTCTTTTCTTAAATATTTGTGCAATGGAAAGCTTGAAAGAAGTTGATTTCCTTTTTATTTGCGAAGGTTGATCTCCGGATTACCACTTGCAATTCCAAGTAAAATAGAAAATCTGGCACACCCACATAAAGAAATGTTGATGCACGCTTCAGCCCCCCGGGTGCGAAAGGGCCAGACCCGACGGACTCCCACGTCCGCCGACCCTGGTAGCACCCTCGGCAGGAGCGCGTTCCATCAAGCTGGCACACTCGGTGGGACTCGTTCATTTGAGAACACGGTGCTCGGAAATGAAATATTTGCATATCATACGTTTTGCTCTATGCTTATACTTCTTTTCCGGATTCCTTGGCTACTTTCTAGCTGGTAGCCTATGTTGGATTTTGCATCTAAAAAAAAAAATGAGATGGGATTTTTTGGAAATTTCTATTTCTTTGAGTTTGTTTCCACTCTTTCTCTTTTCAAAAAAAAAAAATATATATAAAAAAAAAATCAGTTTTCTTAGTTTGAATTCAAAATTGAGAAACTTTGATCCTATCCTATCGTTCTTTGGTGCTTGCAGAAATGTTGAGCCTGTTCGACTAAGGTTTTGGGCCATCGTTTCTCTTCGATGAGTTCATTAGAGATTTAAAAATATATATATAAAAAAAAATAAAAAATCAAAAAATCAGTTTTCTTAGTTCTGATTCAAAATTGAGAAGCTTTGATCCTATCCTATCGTTCGTCGTGCTTGCAGAAATATTGAGCCCGTTTGACTAAGGTTTTGGGCCATCGTTTCTCTTCGATGAGTCTATTTGGGATTTGGAAAAAAAGACATAGACCACTAAGGTTAAACCAATTGCGTTCTTTGATCATGATTGACTCAAGAAAAGCCTTGTCCAAAGTGTGGAGACAGCTTGACTGTTCTAGGCAAGGGTCCTCCAAACGGGTTCATTAAGTAATCCTACCCTTACCTGGGGGCAATTCTATCAATTGAGGTTTCATAAGACCGGGTTAGGAGGCCTATGTGTACTCTCTCGTCATTAAAAACCTTCAAAAAAAAAATATATAAAATTAAAAAAAATCTTCAAAAAAATAAAAATAAATAATCTTAAAAAAATATATATTTAAAAAAAAATCATTTCAAAAAAAAAATCTTCAAAAACTCGTCACTTTTGATTTCAGATCTGAGAAATTTTGGTTTCTTCTTTTCTGAGCACTGGCGCTCGCGGAAATCGCCGAGACCATGTTCAGATTGGAATACCATTTGCTCTCCTTGATGGAACCAATCTTGACATTTCAAAAAAAAAAAAAAAAACTCGTCACTTTTGGATTCAGATTCGAGAAATTGTGGTCTCTTTCCTTCTGAGTACTGGCGCTCGCGGAAATCGTTGAGCCCGTATTTGAATCGGAATGCCACCTACTCTCTTTGACGAATCCATTTCTGACCTTTCAAAACAGAGAATCCCATCTCATGGATGCGATCTCCAACATTTGTGCATAGCGGTACTAGTACGCCCTTTCAGGGTCTACTGTATCTGTGACCGGCACATTTGTAACTCCTACCTTATATTCTTCTTATCTCGAGCAAGCTCCGCTTCTCGATAAGTCGAATTTAGGTATACAATTGCTTCTAGCAGTCATTAGAACGCTCATTTCGAGCCTACCATGCTTGCAACCAGAACAATTGCACCCTCTATGGCTTTTTGCCTTCTTCATATTGCTTGGGTCATGTCCCTTGAGCGATTTGAAAAGACAAAATCATAGAATTCCCCATTTATGATCATCATATTCTTGTGATTACTAATGGATGTGGTCTTGTTTCAGAAATTTTGAAACTAACAATGGCAGCTTCACTGATCATCACCTTCGATGAAAACAAGCACCAGCTCATGCTTCAACAGAAGCAAACCGAGCGCACTTATAAGCGCCCTGCTAGCTGCCGAAGCACCAACTCCCTCAGCAACTCTCTGAACTCCGGGTCGACCTCGACTCCCCGGACCATCGTCTTCGGGACACTGGGACCATTCCCACTTCCCGAAGAAGAAACTGCACCTGCCCAAAGGCAAAAGGTCGCCTCGCAACGTGTCACTACTGTGACACCAAAGGCAACTGCCGAGAAGCAGAAGATCGCCCCTCAACGTGTCACTTCTGTGACACCAAGGGCAAACCCCAAGAATACTAAAACCCGCGGCATCCCCGCGAAACCTCAACCAACAACCAACCAGGTCTACCCTAAGACTTGGTCTCCAAGACCTTCCCCAAAATAAAGAAGGTCTCAAACCTCCACCAAGCCAGCATACCTGGCCCCACTCAAAGAGAACCAGTTCTATCCTCTTGCCTACATGAAAGAGGAGAGACCCATCTCCAACTTGACTCCCAAGTCAACCCAGCATGAACCGGCTTGCTCCCACAAGCCCAAAATCAGATCATGCATCACTAGGCCTCTACAAGCACCTGTCAAGGCCTACACTCCTTCAGTTCGACCCTTCATCTCTACAGGGGCCGAACTCGAAAGGTTCAAAGCTTCACTGCAACAGGCAAAGGACCGGGTCCGCATCCTGTCCTTGCCCAATTACAAAGAAGACAAGCTCGGCTGCTGCGCCCGAAGGAGTACATCCTTCATTGTTAAAGCCCAGCCAGAGCTGACTGAAGCTCAAATAGCTCGTCGAGCACTCCGCCGTGCCTCATATCGACAAAAGAGACTAGAGAAGCAACGGACCCAGCCTCCTACACTTCAAGTCTCCCACAAATGGGTCGAAAAAGAAAGACCCGACCAAGTTGCTGCCGTCCATATGGTTGGAAAAACCAGAAGACGCCAAAAGTCAGCATAAAAAATCCATGTCCGACGTCCGGTGACCCGTAGCGTCACTAGGACATGAAGACATCCCGAAGAATCTCCTGCCCCTTCAAGCCAAGGACGGGAGAGTAATCCTTCATCAAGCTCTTCATCAAAAAGAATGAGCCCCAGCTCAGTCACCAGGACGGTTTCTTCGTTTGAATCCCGAGGAATGAACGTCCTGGTTACAAATTCTGAGCCACCACCTCAGAATCCACCTCAAGATGATGCGCTCACACGCATCCAGCAGTTGGAACAAGGCCAGCAGAGGATTGAAACTCTGGTGGAAAACCTTCTCCTTGTTGTCCAAAATCAGGTGAACAATGAGCCTCCTCCGAATCATCGCAATAACGAGGAAGATTGTGAAGAAAATGAGTCACGCGCCCTTACCAAAAAGGACGTAGACAGTATCATCGCCAAAGCTAAAGAAGAGGATATACTCAAAGAGCATGGGATCAAGCCACCATATCCCTTATGGATGGACTCAGTCTCATTCCCAACAAAATTCAAACATCCTACTCTCCAAACATATACGGGGAAAGGATCAGCCAGACAGCATGTCATCCATTTCAAGATCCTGACGGGAGCTATTGCGGATCAAGATGCCCTCAAGATTCGCCTTTTCGTAAGTACCCTAAAAGGTACAGCCTTTGATTGGTACTCCACTCTGCCGGAGAACTCCATTCAGAACTGGGCTGTGCTCGAACACGCTTCCTGACCCACTTCCAAGGTGAGGATCATCCTGTTACTATGGCTCAACTCTGCAGCCTAAAACAGGGAGAGAATGAGTCAACATACGACTTCATTCACAAATGGAAGGCAATGGCGTACAAATGCTCAGATGTGTTGCCATAAGCGTCGCTGGCCGACATCTGCCGTAACAATATGAGAGCAAAAATCCGCTCCATGATCATCGGCAACAAATCAAAAAACCTGGGGGAACTCCTCGAAGCTTCCATGGAAGCTGAAATGGTGATCAAAGACCTCAACAGTCAGAAATCATCAAAGAAAGAGCCGACTGCTGTTACAACCTCAAAACCTAAGAAAAATGAGGTTCTCAATGTGCAGACTAAGTCAGCTCTTCAGCAGCCAAAGAAACCTGAAAACAAAACTGCAGGTAAAAGGCCTGAACTCTCTGATGCCTTCAAAGAACGCGTAGAAAAGAAATATCCGTTCGATGAAGACGTTGAAGAAATCTTTGAGGCTCTCCTAGCAAATGGCAAACTCATTTTGCCAGAGCCCAAAAGACCGGGAGATGTTGGCAAAACCAATGATCCCCGATACTGTCCATACCATCAGATGATCTCACATCCTCTCAATCAATGTTTCGTTGTGAGAGAGAAGATCAATGAGATGTGGAAAAACGGAGTCATAACCTTTGATAAAAACTATGGCCCCGCCTCTGTCAACATGGTGTCATGTCGGCAAACTTCAAAGTCACCGAAGGAGAAGATCACTACTTCATTCAAGGTGATAAAAATGGCTCAAGCATCCCAAGAATTGGTTCCCTATCCAACACCAGATTGACAACCTATATGGGTGCATCCCAATCTCCTAGCTGATGAAAATTGGGAGATCGTCAAAACAAAACCGACCGCTCAGCAGCGAAGGCAAGCCAAGAGACAGCTCCGTAAGCTCAAACGGCAGCAAAAGTCTCAACTAAAACAAGAAGTCCTTGAAAAAGCAGAAACCTCTTCCACTGCTTCACTAAGGACGACGGAAGAATCTCTTCCCAAAACCTCCAAGGCGGTAAGAAAATTCACTCTTGATGATTTCATGCCACCTCTATACAAAATTGAAAATGTGCAGGGGGCATCATACTCTTGCAACTCGGTAGTTGGATTCTCCATGAATGGATATGAGTCCAGTGACACTGCCAGTGATATCGATGAGTGGGAAGAATCCCTTGAAACAGGAGAATACCTCTCCGATGAGGAATGGATTCCCGACTCTCATCTTATGCCAGTAATCTGGTATAACCCTTTGCAACCACAAGGATCCTAGTCTGATGATGAAAAAGATCAAGTGGCTGCACAAGAAGATGCTGTTAACCCAGCACCTGTCATTGCTCCAGTGGAAATCAACTATGTTGAGCCACACGGAGAAGACGAAGAAGAGGATCTGGCTCCCATGCCTGATCTTGAAGAATATGCAAGGATCTTGCAGCGTCTCGCTCTAGAACAAGAGCAAGATCGCGTTAACGAGCCTCCTCGCAACCCAGAGCCTGAAGTCCCTGAAGATAATCAGGTACATCCACCCTTAACTCTTGAAAATGGAGAACATTGCTGGATAGACGATCCTCTTACATCCGAGGATGAGTCTGACTCCGAGCAGGCAACATCTCCTATCAAAGCTTCCTGTAATGTAATATATCAGGACTATAGCTCTTCTGAAGCGTCGTTTGATGAGATTACCTATACTTCGACGACGCCTAGCAATGTATCCTCTGGAGCTACCTCGTCTCACGTGACTTTCACAGAGATGACACCCCCTCAGGTTTCTTCTCCTGAGACTGTGACTTCAGGATACACATTCTTCCCGACTGATCATCATGAACAAAACCCAGATAATGATGCTTGGGATGATGAAATAGTCAACACAGAAGAAAAGCTGCTGGATGTTGTTCAGGACTTGCTCCCGGAAAATGCTCCGTGCAACACAATCACTGAGGATGGCAACTCTGCTGCAGATACATCCCCAGTAGATGAAAAACGACAGCCTCTTGATCCTGAAGACAATCTTCCAAATGAAGATCCTTCTCAATAAGCTCTCGAAGTTGGTAGAGGCACCCGCTCTGGCCGGGACTACCACAAGAATTACAACCAATCTTCCTTTACTTATGTAAATCCTTCGGGAAAAGATGTTGTAAGCGCCCCCAGTGGCAAAAACAATGAACATGCAGGCCCCAAGGAGGCTTTCAAGTATGACTTGGT
Source organism: Umbellularia californica (assembly GCA_028538565.1). Classification (NCBI taxonomy): domain Eukaryota; kingdom Viridiplantae; phylum Streptophyta; class Magnoliopsida; order Laurales; family Lauraceae; genus Umbellularia; species Umbellularia californica. The sequence goes on from JAPQWN010000007.1 coordinate 47,999,184, forward strand.
TGAGTACTTCAAACACATACCTGTACGTCTTCACATCCTAGACTTATTGCGAATGTCTCCACGCACTAGTGATAATCTCATCTCAGAATTACAAAAACTGAATGAGGATATCGACAAACATGCCCCATAAGTCCTCCAAATTGAAATGGACTACCGGGTCAAAAACTCAGAAACCTCCTTAAAAGGAGAAAAAGAGAAAAGCGAGGGATCATGCATCCAATGCCTCTCGGTTCAAAAGGCAGCTAGTGCAACCATCGCCTTCACTAAGGAAGACCTCTTACTTGGCGAAGCAAGGCACAACCGACCCTTGTACTTCACAGGGTACATCAAAGAAATGCCGATACATAGAGTTCAGATCGACCCAGGTTCTGCACTCAACCTTATCTCCACTTCAGCTCTTGAAGAGTTGGGCATCCCACCCAACAAGCTGAGCCACACATCCGTATCTATCTTTGAATACGATGGGAGTACTCAAAGGCCTATCGGCAAAATCAAGTTCAAATTGCAAATCGGTGATCTTATCTCTGAGGTCACTGTGTATGCAATAAAAACCCCCTCATGCTACAACATCCTTCTCGGACGTCCTTGGATACACGAGAACGGTGTTGTCCCTTCAACTCTACATCAATGCATCAAGTTCGTCGGTGACGACGGCATGGTACATCGTGTCTTTGCAGACAGAAAATCCTTCAAAGGTAAAGAAGTCCACTTCGCAGACTCCCAAATGTATGAAGGAGAAAAAGAAGAAGAAGAAATAGCACCCCCTGCTGAAAATCTCCAGAAAGACAAAGGCAAGGCTCCTCAAAAATCACCGGAAGAAAACAAACCCTCCGGCAAATTAGAAGAGAGTAGTCAATCTCCCTTCGTCATCTCCCTCAAGAATTCAAAACCTTTGGTCATCACGACTAAAGTGAAGAAGGCGAAACAAAAGTCTGGGGGCAAATTTGTTATTTCTCTCGTGTCTATCATGCAAGACACAGACTCGGACTCAGAGCCAGAAGACGATGCATCGTCAAGCCAAGCTGATACTCAGCAAGTTCAGCCTGCTCTCACTCCGATGGAGACACCTGCTGATGTAGAAGATCCTACGTCTGCTACCTTTGTTGTTCCGGCAACATCACCAAAGCAAAGACCGATCTTCTTTCATAGATCGGATGCTTCTTCATCAAGTTCCTTGCTTGAACCTTTCCAAAACGAAGGTATGCCTCAACTATCTCTATATAGTCCTGTGGCACAAGCTATCATGAAGAAAATGGGCTTTGACGCTCAGAACCCAGTCGGTTTGGGAGAAGGCCGCGGTATTCTCACGCCATTGGGGTCCGCCTTGACCAAAAGCCAGCTGGAAGATTGGAGACTCTACGGATATATAGAAAAGTCTTCACATGGGTTAGGGTATGATCCTGATACCCCCCTGAGACAGTTGACACAAAGGCTTAAAAGTCGATTTACCGACCAAGCCTCAACATCTCAAGTCCATAAAGACATCGATCTCCCTGGATATCTCTTTGAAGAGTCGTTTGACAAAGATCCAGGAAGCTCCTCCAATTGGTACGATTTCTCTGATGATGAAGAGGAATCGCCCGATGACACAGACGGGTGGCATCCTGACCCAGAAGAACCCTCGTCTCCAAAAGAAATACCAGACTCAACAGGCGATTGGGACTATCTCATAGCAAGCCTTGAGGAGATCACCAATCAAGAAAATCCATGGAAAGGAACAGAGCCTTGGTCTGGTAATGCAGTTGAAACTCCAGAAGGTTTCGTTGAGTTAGAAGCCTCCGAAAATATTGTGGAGGAACCACCTTCGAACCTTCCGACAGAAGATCCTGTTCAAAAGATAAACTTGGGAACACCTGATAACCCACGTCCTGTATTCATAAGCAAGAATATAAAGGATGATGAGTTACCCGAGTATATCTCTTTTCTTCGTGAGTTCGTTGATTGTTTTGCTTGGTCTTACGCTGAAATGCCTGGTTTAGACCCCAAAGTAGCAGTCCACAAACTCAATCTTCAAGAAGACATCAAGCCTGTCAAACAAGGCCAAAGAAGATTCCGTCCGGATGTGATGGATAAAATTGAACAAGAAGTTCAAAAACTCAAAAGCGTTGGCTTCATCTGTTAGGAACAACATCCTGAATGGTTGGCCAACATTGTCCCCATGACAAAGAAAAATGGGCAGATCAGAGTCTGTATTGACTATAGAGACTTGAATGGCGCTTGCCCTAAAGATGAATTCCCGCTCCCCATACCAGAGGTAATGATTGACAATACCTGTGGATTCGAGCGAATGACATTCATGGATGGCTTCTCTGGCTACAATCAGATAAAGATGCATCCTAAAGATGAAAAGCACACTTCATTTCGGACTCCATTTGGCGTGTATTGCTACACTGTCATGCCATTTGGTCTGAAAAATGCTGGTGCCACATATCAGAGGGCTATGATGAAAATATTCCAAGATATGTAGCGCAAGACGGTCGAATGTTACGTTGATGACCTCGCCGTCAAAAGCAAAAGAAAAGAAGACCATCTCAAAGATCTTCAGGAAGTCTTCCTACGACTCCGCAAACACAAACTGCGGATGAATCCTCTAAAATGCTTCTTCGGCGTCTCGTCGGGTAAGTTTCTCGGATTCCTTGTTCGGAAAGCTGGAATAGAACTTGACCCCATAAAAGTCAAGGCTATTCTAGAAATGCCCTCTCCAAGAACCTTGAGAGAAGTAAAAGGGCTCCAAGGGAGATTGGCCTACATCAGACGGTTCATCTCCAATCTTTCGGGGAAATGCCGTCCATTCTCTCGATTGATGAAAAAGGGCGTAGACTTTGTTTGGGATGCCGACTGTGAAGCCGCATTTCAAGATATCAAGTCATACCTGACCAAACCTCCAGTGTTAGCTGCCCCTGCCACTGGAAAACCATTCATCTTGTACACAAGAGCTCTTGATCATTCTGTAGGCGCTCTGCTTGCACAAGAGAATGGTGAGGGAAAGGAAGCTGCTCTATATTACCTCAGCCGCATGCTAGTAGGTGCAAAGCATCGTTACTCTCCAGTCGAAAACGAATGCCTTGCAGTGATGTTTGCCGTACAAAAGCTACGTCACTACTTGCTTTCCAACACAGTCTACCTCGTCTCAAGGATCAACCTCTTGAAGGTCCTTGTTACAAAAGCAGGTTCTCTCAATGCACGACTGGCAAAATGGTCCATCCTTCTATCACAATTTGATATTAGGTATGTGCCACAAAAAGCAATCAAAGGCCAAGCTCTAGCAGATTTCCTCGCAGAGCATCCATTGCCTAAAGATTCACCACTCAGAGATGATCTCCCAGACAAACCCGTCTACAACGTAGAGACCTTCTCGCCAAATGCCTCCTGGGACATGTACTTTGACGGTGCAACCAGGACGAATGAAAAAAGACAGCTGATCTCGGGAGTTGGCATCCTCTTTGTTAGCCCTAACAGATACATGATTCCACATGCTTTCTCGCTATTGGAACCATGCACAAACAATGCAGCTGAATACCAAGCTCTGATCCTAGGATTGGAACTCGCCATGGAATCCGGTATCACCATGCTGGAAGTCTTTGGAGACTCTCAACTGATCGTCAACCAGATGAATCAGAAATATGAAGTCAAGAAGCCCGATCTGCTGCCTTACTACAACAAGGCACAATCGCTTCTGCAAAAGTTTGACATCTGCAACATCACCCACATTCGTAGAGGTGAAAACATCCGTGCAGATGCCCTGGCTGGACTTGCTGCATCTATGGAAATTCAAGAAGGGGAAAACATGCAAATTACAGTGTGTGAGAGAAGGATCCTCCCTCCTCTTAACACACACCAAGCAGTTGCTGAATGCCACCGAGTGGTTGAAAGTCGGATCTCTATCCTTCAAACTTCAATCGGCGACTGGAGGGATCCGTTCATTGATTACACTATGTTCGGAATCCTACCTGAAGATCCAAAAGAACGGGTAAGCATCCAAAGGCGAGCCCCAAACTTTCATTTGGATATCCCTTCAAAGATCCTTTACAGGAAATCCTTCAATGGAGTACTCCTACGCTGCTTGTCACAACAAGAAGCGGAAGAAACACTCAAAGAAGTTCACGCTGGTCTTTGTGGAGCTCATCAGGCTGGTCCCAAGCTCTACGACCAAATCAAAGGTTGGGTTACTACTGGCCTACCATGGTACCCGACGCAATGCAATTTGCTAAGCGCTGCCAACAATGCCAAGTTCATGGAGACTACATTCACATGCCTCCAGAATGGCTGCATCCTACAGTAATCTCATGGCCTTTTGAAGCATGGGGCATGGACATCATAGGTCTTATCTCTCCCCCTTCAAGCAAAGGTCATCGCTTCATCTTCGCTGCTACGGATTATTTCTCCAAGTGGTCAGAAGCATTTGCGTTCAACGAAATGAAGACTTCATCAGTTCTTCAGTTCCTGCGCACCAACATCATTTGTCGTTTCGGCATACCCAAAAGATTTGTCCATGATAACGGACTACAATTCCGGGATCATCGATTCTACAGGTTTTGCAACAAATACAAAATCCAAAGCTGTCCTTCGACTCCATACAATCCGGCAGCAAACGGATTAGCAGAAGCCTTCAACAAGACACTCTGCAAAATCCTCAAGAAAATGGTCTCTAGTCACAAAAGAGACTGGAACGACAAACTGTCTGAAGCTTTGTGGGCCTATCGAACCACCGTTCGAGGACCAACCCATAGCACACCATTCTCCTTGGTCTATGGATGTGAAGCTGTCGTGCCATTAGAAGTCCAAATTCCTTCTCTGAGGGTATCTCTATAAAATGACATGACTCAAGAAAGCAATGTGAAATTACGACTTCATGAGCTGGACAATCTCGATGAGAGACGGCTCGAAGCTCGACAAAGCATTGAACTTTACCAAGCACGCATGGCAGGATCTTTTGACAAAAGGGTCCGGCAACGAGCCTACAAAAGGGGTGACTTGGTTCTTGCGGTAAAAAGACCAATGGTCTTCGCACACAAATCCAAAGGCAAATTTGAACCAAAATGGGAGGGACCCTACGTCATCGACAAGGTCTTCTCCAATGGCACATATGCCCTCCTAAACATAGAAGGCGACAGATGTATGCTGCCTATCAACGGCAAGTTCTTGAAGCGGTACTACCCTTGAAGACTTACCCAACTGGGTAATAGCAATGCCTGTATGGCCAATCGCTCGTCAAACCCACTCTCTTTAGAATTTTCATATCAAATGTCAAAATTTCTAGAGATTCAAAAAGAATGCTTACCTTTATCGTTTCATTGTTCAAAAACAAAAAAATCCAAGTTTAGGAGCCTCTCCCTGACTTGACCAAAACTTTCGATCCTTGAACCAAAATTCATGGTTTGAAACAAAAATCCGGATTCAGGGATTTCCACCCTAGTCCACCTTACCTTTTACCGCCAAATGGTTTTAGGTCAAAATTTACGACCCTCGTGTCTTTAAACAAAAAAAAAATGGTTTTTCAAAAACCGCGGGGAAGTGACACTTAGTTGATACTCGCAAAACTCAAAAAATCGGAAGGATGCGAACCCCATTCGATACTTCCAAAACCTCTAAAATCGTGGAGACACAACATTTCAGTTGATATCCACAACCCAAATTTCAAAGGTTCGAGAAAACCTAAAATCGTGGAGACACAACATTTCAGTTGATATCCACAACCCAAATTTCTAAGGTTCGAGAAAACCTAAAATCGTGGAGATGCAACATTTCAGTTGATATCCACAACCCAAATTTCAAAGGTTCGAGAAAACCACAAATTTCAAAAAATCGTGGGGAAACGACATCAAGTCAGTACCCGCAAAACCAAATTTTGAAAAAAACAAGGAAGCGACGCTTAGTCGATACTTGCACCCAGACCCGCGAGGAAGCGACATTCCATCGATACTCACAACCGAATGAGCAAGGATGCTACATTCCATCGATACTTGCAAGACCATTCAGCAGGGAGGCGACTTTTTAGTCGATACTTGCATTTTTGAAAACCAAAACCGGCTATAAATGCCACCAAACCGGCTATAAATGCCACAAACCGGCTATAGATGCCACAAAACAAAAACCCTGGCTTTCATGCCAACAAACCAAAACTTGGCTTTCAAAAAAAAATCGGCTATCAATGCCACCAAAATTGGCTATCAATGCCACCCAAACCGGCTATAGATGCCACAAAACAAACACCGGCTTCCATGCCAACCCAAATTTTGGCTTTTACGCCATAAAATTTCGGCTTCCATGCCATCTAAAAATCGGCTTTCACGCTACAACCAAAATCAGGATCCCATGCCAAAACAATTATTTAACAAAAGATTTTCACAAAAAGACAACCTTTTGATCAAATTTTCAAACAAACACCCCATTTAGCAATTGCTTTCATCACAAAAAGATTTGAGTGAGCGTAGGGAAAACAAAAAAAAAAAGAAAAGTACGAAAAAAAAATACATGTGGTACCAAAAAAAAAAAAGGGAAAGTGTTCACAAGCACTACAAAAAAAAAAAAGAAGTACCAAAAAAATACATGTGGTACCAAAAAAAAACAGGGGAGATAAGAGAGAGAGAGATGATAGTTTTTGATACTAAAATCAGGAGCTTAGCCAAAAATGGCCTCTAGCCAAAGTCTTAGCTCCTCGAGCAAACTCTTAGACTCGGCTGTCAGAGTTTCCAAGGCGCGTTTCTTCAGAAACTTGCCATGAGACGCTGGAGTAAGGTTCAATCCTTCTTTTACACCGGGAAGATTACTCCAAACAGTCTGCCATCCTTTAGCTTCTTTAGTCTTCCCCTGAAGAACTTGATCGGCATCTGCAACCCGGCGGATCAGAGCACTCTCCCTGTCACGAGCCTCTGCTATAGCAGCCCACTTAGCATCAACTTGTGCCTTCAATTGCTCGAGATGCTTCCTGGCCATTTCGACCTCTCCATCAAGGATGTCAAGGTCGCACTTTAATCCAAGGATGATTAGCTCTTCCTTATTCTTCTCTCAGACTACCTGCTTCCTGCTCTGTGTAGCCTCATTCAGGTCAGATTCAGCCTTGCTAAAAGGGTCCAGGAGTACCTCCTTGAAGAACCGGTCATCAGGAAAGTTCATGGTCTCAAACCATTTGTCGCCCAGTGCAATGATCCTATCAACGATCGCCCTGGCACCTGTGACATCTAGACCGACTTCTTCAATATCGGTGAGAATCTCCTTCACGTCCGGGATCATGCCAAATCCTGCCTCCAAGTGTCCAGAAAGGAGAGTCTTGATCCAAGAATTCAAAACTCGCACCAGCATCTTCTTTGTAAATTGAAGAGATGGACTGGAAGAAGATTCACCTTTTTCCGTTGGCCGGCTGCTCATATCATGACCCGTTGGAAGAAAAACAAAAGAACTCTGTCCAATTGGAGCTGCCAAAGAGGGAATCTCAACACGAGGTATCTCCTCAATCATGTCAGAACTGGTCCCTACCTCTGGGTCGACCTCTGACATCCCTTGCTCTGATTCTGAGGGAAGCGATGGACTCTCTTCTGTCCCTTCAAAATCTGCCAAGGAAACACAAGAGGGTATGAATATGATCCTGTTAATAAAAAGCATTATCAGGATTGTTATTATAAAGTACCTTCCCCGAAGAATGGCGGAACACTTTCTTCCTCCATGAACTCATCGGAATCATCGCTAACATTGGCGTCCAACGATGGTTCAAAATTGTCAGAATCCTCTAGCAAGTCAGCTGACAAGAAAGCAAAAGCTACGGGTTGGCAAATGACAAGCACAAAAAGAAAAAAGAGAAAAGAGCAAAAAAAAAAAGTCATACCAGTCGGAGATTCCGGAGTCACTCCAGAGTCCCTCGGTTCTTCTTCAGATGCCACAACCGGATCCGTCACTGCCTCATCAGCCGGAATCTCAGGCATCATCAAGTCTTTTTCTTCTGCTAAAAAAAAAAAAAAAAGGAAAAGCAGAAGCGGAAAGCAGACAGCAAATCAGAACATGGGAGAATCCATGAAAAGAAGCAAAGAGAGAAAGCAGAAGAATTATACCTTCATCAATGGTCTCTTCTCCACGGCTCCTCTTCTCTGGAGGCTCGTCGACAGCCTCTGGCACCTCCTCGTTGATGGTAAGAGGGATTTCCATGTCAGGAGAGTCCTCATGTGGCCCCTCGCTGCGATGATTACTCCTCCTCTTCTTACCTCTACGGGTTCGCTTCCTAGAAGAACCCGCCCCACTATCAGAGTCAGGTTTCTCACTTGACTCCTCACTGGATGATCTACGTCTGCCAGTAGACTCCGCGGAAGCTCGCCTCTGTGCCGTTTGCATCCAAGCATCAAACTCAGCTTCCTCCTGTTCTAGTTGCTCTAACGCCTCATCAGGCACTTCTCAAACAGCTTCAGAACCGATGACGCCTTAGTCACCGAGAAAGCCAATCTTGTGCTTCTCTCTAGAAAGGAAGGCCCAAACTTCCTCTCGCCGGACGCCATCCGACTTTCCAATGCCTTTTCCAGAAGACAGCTTTACATCAAGCTCCTTCTTGGAAAGCCCCCAATATGCCAAAAAGCTCTCCGCGAACCATTTCGTGAAGCCGGCAGTCCGGAAAGTCGACAACGCAGGATAAGAAATCATGGAAGTAGTGTCTTCAGCACTGTAGAAAGCCCATACATTTCTGCCATCCTGCAAACCGCCAAAGCGCTTTACCATGCTTGAAGGTGCTCCAACAACACCTTGTGAGAAGCCCAATTGCAGCGCAAAGCGAGAAGGTATATACGGTTGGATATCGACGAAAAGATGTCTACGGTACACCATCGTGCCGACGCGTTTGCTGAAAAGCCACTCCTTCTCTGCATTTGTCAAGGCATAATGTCTCCCTGACCCTGCCCTGGTAGAGTCACGGGGGGCACCAAAGTCAAAAGCCTTCTTCCGCAACTCCGGAGAAAGCTTCACTGAAGACTGCCACATCTCGACGTCCCTGAACCGTCGGATCCTCATGCGGGCAAATAAAAGAGATTCGATTACGGCTTTTCCCTTAGCCAATCGAATCATCAGAGGATCATCATCCTGCGCAGCACCAAGCCGATGGAAGCCAGGACAGTGGTATACATACCACGAATAAAAGATATGGGCTGAAAATACCCTATTCATAGGGAGCCCAAGCCGAACCAAGAAAGCAGCCGCTTGCAGTTCGGTACATAGATAGGAGTAGAGAGCCGGTACCAAAGCAAGCCACTCTCCAAACGCCATCTGACAAGCCGGAAAAATATAATGCGGCCTGATGTACGACCCATCTCCACCAGCAAACATAGCCTCACCTAGCCAATAAGTGAGGTAAACTGCAATTTCTCTCCGCAGTGCAATGTCAGAACAAATTACATCTGTACCTGCGAAGAAGTCTTTCAACTCTTCTTGCATGGCGGAAGCCTTCTTCCGGTCCTCCAGGGTCATGCTGTCAGAAGACTCTTTGCTGTCAAAGAAGTTGAAGAATGAAGAGCCATAACTCTTCCAACTGCTGGATCTTACTTTTGAGCCCTCCTTCTCCTTCAAAAAATCATAGAAGGCGACGAGCTGAAAGTATAGGAGCCTGAACTCCTGTGACTGCTCCTCAAGGACGCTGTCAATCGGCATGAACTCCTCGTAGAGTTTGCCAAGGATGGGCAATCCAGTAATGGCGCTCAACTCCTTCAAGGAAAAACCAATCTCACCATTCGTTACAACGAAGGTATTGGTTTGTGGGAGAAATGATTCCAACATGGCCATGACGGCCTCGTCGGAAAAAGCCACGGTATCTCTGAAGGCACGGACCGTGTCAAAAATCCCGGCTTCCTTCAAAATGGCGCCCCCAATCAGCAAGGTGTGGTCAGTCCATGACTTCCAATCGGAGTCAGCATTAAAATGACCACGAAGTCGAAAAGGCTTCACCCAATTACTGCCGTCACCGCTGAAAACGCCAAGGCTCACCGGTCTCAAATCGACCGACGGATAATCAGAGCCTTGGTAGCCACTAGCCGGCATCAATATGTCCATATCGGCAGGCGACTTCTCCGCATATCCGGAAGGACCGCCAACAAAAACCCCGGTCTTGATTACATTTGTCCTTTTCACCCAGCTTGGAGGATCTTCCCTCTTAGAGCACGTGGGAGCAAGGCTGGTGATCGAGACGGTACGATCAAACGTCGACCGGGTAACAACAGTCTTCTCTTCACCATCAGCTGTGTAAGAGAACTGAAAACATCTCCTCTGGTATGTCACGTCGTCAGGGACTGCATCACCAAAGAAGAAGGTAGGCTTGGGCAACACCCTCTGATCGTCCATAACCCACGGCCGACTGCTTACCATGATCTTATAAAATTCCTCTCCCTTGAGAGTGATCAGTCGCTGTCTCATCTCATCTCTGTTGAGAGAGTCGCACTCTTCAAGATTTCTTTCCACAAACTGGACTTTCTCCCGGGCCTGCTGAACGGCCACATTGGAAGATCTAGCAGATCAACGAGGTACGCTTGTAGCAGGCTCTTTACCCTTGTTCGCTCTGGAGGAACCACCTGCAAAGGTTGGAAAAGAAAAATATCGTCATCAAAATGATAGGATTTCGCTAAAAAGAAAAAAGGGTCACTTTGTCCCATCAAAAATCTGGCGAAATTTTGGCATGACTCCGGGGCAATTCCAAAGAAAAAGGAAATACCCCGACGGAAATAGAAAGTTTGAAGATGGGCTCAACATTGATGCGGGCTCCGAAACTCCAAACTTTTGAAACCTCAAAATCTCCGCAAAATCAGGAAGGGCTCAACATCACTGCAAGCTCCAAGTTCCCAAATTTGTAAAGATTTTCAGGTATGCTATCACATCATGCTACTCAATTCAATTTACAAAAAATGCATGCATGGGCAACAAAAAGAAAAAGAAGGAAACTTTTCTCAAAAAAAAAAAAAAAAAAGCAAAAGGGGCTGGCCCATGGGCCGTGGCCCACATGCCATGTGGCCGTACGGACAGATCCGTACAAAAAAAAAAAAAAGAAAACGTGCAAAAAGAAAAAGAGAAAGAAAGAAGCACGAGAAAAAAAAAACAGAAATCACGTGGAAAAAGAAAAAAAAAGAGAAGAAGAATAGAAAGAAAAGAGAAAGAAAAGAAAAAAAAAAAGAGAGAAACTTTCTTTTTTTTTACCATCCTATTCTCTACATGGAGTTTTCTTGAAAGAAAAAGAGAGAAAACTTACTTGAAGCCATTGATGGAGAAGAAGAAGGAAAAAGCTTGAAGATCCTTGAAGAAGAAAAACTCTTGGTCTTGGAGCTCTCTTGAGATTGTTGCAAAAGAAAGCAATAAGGGCAAGAGATCTAGCCTCCTCCTTGCTTTTATAGAAGAGAGCAAATCAAAGAAGAAAACAAAAAAAAGAAAGGTAAGTGCTACTAATTAGTAACCTTACCAAAAGAGAAGGAATTAGAAAGATTCTTTCCCAAAAAGAAAGATGTCTTTGAGAGATTTTCTCCCAAAATCAATCAATGAGAGATTCTCTCCAAAAAAATAGGAGATTGGAGATTCTTTCCCAAAAAGAAAGATACCTTGAGATATTCTCTCCCAAAGTAAGGGAATATGAGAGATTCTCTCCCATAAAGATATTTTTAGATATTCTCTATCCAAATGAGATATCTTTAGATATTCTTTACAAAAATGGCCCCACATGAGATCTAAGCCATCCTAAAAAGCTTAAGGTCCCATGGGTTAGCCCATATGAGCCAGGTTTGACCACCTGGGCACTAAAAAAAAAAATGGGCTTTTAGTCAGGAAAAAAAAATCCCTCTTACCAAGAGCATACAAAAATGGTTCCATGCCTCTTTCGAGTTGATTGAACCATACAAAAAAAATTCCAAGCCCCATGAGCTTCCAAAGAATCAAACCATCCAGCCTCATATACCAAATTGAGCCAAAATCTTGAAATTGACATTCCACAAAAATCCAAACCACTCCAATGGACCTACACAGTCCCAAAGAGTGACCAAAAACCAAATCCTCGCCCCCTAACTTGCCACATACAGCTTGTTAGGTCACAAGACCAAAGCCAAAAACCAAATCCTGATCCCCTAACTTGCCACATACAGCCTGTTAGGTCTACAAGATCAAAACCAAACCGATCCCCTAACCTGCCATATATAGCTGGTTAGGTCACAAGATCAAAAACAGAAACCCAAATCCACATCCCTGATGTCATCTTCAAAACTTTGCCTCGAGATGGTACTTGATTCCTTTCATTACCATAAAATTCCCCTGGAAGCTCAAAGGCTACTCTACCAAAGGAAAGATTGCTCAAAGACTCTTGGTCAAGACATAAGCTCTCCTTAAAAAATCTCTTCGAGGCACATCGACTACAAAAGTCAAGCAACTCGTCGCTGTACCTCGAGGGGGCATTCGTTGACACCAAAAATGTCACTTTCCCTCTTCAACATCAAGAAAGCTGCATGAAGTCGCAACCTGCCATAAATAGGCAATGCAACTTCTCCAAAAAATCAAATCTTGTCAGAATCAAACAAAAACTGCAAGATCCTTCAAGACAACCAAGGGAGGAGTACACAAGGAGTTTCGGGCCATTTCAGAATCATTTGGCCTAACTTCGCTTCTCCGACAGCTAAATTGGCGCTCCCGGCGGCGACATCATCGAAGACGTCAAAACTTCGATCAGAGTCTACGGATGACTCCATCATGTCTCAAAAGGGCTCCATGCCAAATTTCAAGTCAAACCGACAACGTTTGACCCTCCATCAATGCTCGAGCAGCAAAATCAAGCCTCCTGGCGGCGGGAACCACCGAAGCCTTCGCTCATCAAACCAAGTGCATGAGTGGCTTCAACATGCTTCCAAAAGGCTGCACGTCGAATTTCAACTCATTCCGACAACGTTTGACCAGGTTTCGACGCTCCGAAAGTAAATCAAGCCTACCGACGGCGGAGCTCCCCGGGACCATGGTTTCCAAGACAGAGCCTGTGGATCATCTCAAAATGACTCCAATAGGTTCCCTGTCAAATTTCAGGTCAATCGGACATCGTTTGACCGCACATCAACGCGCGGCATCTCCCTCGCGGCAAAATCAAGTCTACTGGCGACGGGACCCCAAACGGCTTCAAAACTCAAACAAAAGCCATGGTTGGTCTTATTTATTGCTCAGGAGACTTCACCTCAAATTTCAGGTCATTCCGACATCGTTTGACCAAGTTTCAGCTTCTGGCGGAAAATCAGTAGCTCTACACGACAAAGTCTTCGGCTTTCCCGGAAAATTGGAAACTTTGCACTCTAAAAATGCAAGGATTCTCATTAGGTTTTCTACAGGGAAATCAAGCCAATAAATGAGAAGAAATGTCAGGAAAAATACAGAAGAAAACGGCGACGAAAAAGACCGCAAAACGGACCAAAAAGGGGAGAAAAACCCCCAGGGTCGCCGGCGACCATGGCCCATGGTCGCCGGCGACCATGGAAGTCCGGGTCACCGGATTTTTCGCCGGTGACCCGTTTTTCCGTCCCTTTTCGCGTTTCGCGCACTTTGGCCCCTGTGGTTTCCTGAAAATGTGATTTTTAGTGCTTGAAATTGACTCATATCCGACGACATCTCAGATCCGCCGTCAAAAGCATAAAATCATCATTGATCGCTCCAAGATCGCCAACCAGTTGACCTAAAAAGTGCTCTTTCTGTCCGACCGATCAAGAAATCGAGAAGACAGATGTCACCGGCCCGCTGCTAGCTATCAATGTCTGAAATTACACGGTCATCCGATGTCGATCAGCATGTAGATCCATCGGTGATCATCTCCAAAAGAATCCCAAAAGACGCGGCGCGGCCCGCGACTCTTCAACTGCTCGGCGACCATTTAATGCAGTTAATTGACTAGCTTTATTGCAGTCATTAATTCATTTCTTTGGACGGCCCAATCAGAAGCAAGCATCCAGGAGTTACAAATCAATTAAGTCATGGCATTCAACCCATGAAACTCCTCCCATTATGGTAATTAAGGTGATTAAAAGCCCTTAATCTCCATCGGCCAATCAGATTCAAGGAAAAAGGAGTTACAAAATCAAGAAATAAATCTTGTAACTCCTCCCATTAAAGCCATTAAAGCCCATAAACTCTCCTAATGGCTACCAAGAGCCTATAAATAGGAGAGCTTTCCAAGAAGAAAGGGATCGGAAAAGGACGAACGGAAAACCGAAGATCGAAAATCAGAAGGTGCAGAGAATCCTGAATTCCAGACAGACAGAGTCTAGAGAAAGAGAGAAAATTCTGCAGAAATTCTACATCAAGCACCACTACAAGGTGACAAAAAGTCCCTTGGGGGGTACTCCCCCCCAAGGTCCTTGCCTTCTCCCGCTGCCTCCAATGGCTTAGACGTGGCTTTTCAGCCCGTCTACTTAGCTTTTTATTGGAAATAGGACCTTCTCTTGGTCTTTGTCCTCTAAAAACCTGAGGTTATAGCCAAGCCAAGCGAATCAAGAGCATCCTCTGTTCTCATCTGCATGGATGATGGCGAAGCCCATACATGGCTTGCGACCGTCAATCTGAACGAGTCCCCCACAATCTCCTTAAAAGTTAGATCCTCCTTTTCTTGCTTTTCATTGTAGTTTGTATTTTTCTAAAAGAGACAAAAATCACAACTCTTGTCTTTCATTATTGATGAGAATTGTAAAGCGGCTATAAACGCCAAAATCGGCTATAAATGCCAAACAAAATCGCCTTTCACGGCAAACCAAGAAAATGTCTCTTTTCTTAAATATTTGTGCAATGGAAAACTTGAAAGAAGTTGATTTCCTTTTTACTTGCGAAGGTTGATCTCCGGATTACCACTTGCAATTCCAAGTAAAATAGAAAATCTGGCACACCCACACAAAGAAATGTTGATGACGCTTCAGCCCCCCGGGCGCGAAAGGGCCGGACCCGACGGACTCCTACGTCCGCCAACCCCGGTAGCACCCTCGGCAGGAGTGCGTTCCATCAAGCTTCCTCAACCTGGCGAATGAGGGTCCCCTCCTTGTCACAAGCCTCCATAATGGCGGTCCATTTGGTAGTAGCTTCTTCCTCCAAAAGCTCAAGACGCTGCCTAGCCTCGACAACCTCCTTATCAAGGCGGTCCAAGTCTTGCTTCAGCCCCATGATGGATAACTTGGTAACGGTCTTCTCCCGAACGATCTGCCTCCGAGTCTTCGTGACCTCAGTTAGCTCAACTTTGATTTTGCTGGATGGTTTTATAAACATCTCATCTAAGAAGTCACTATCTGGGAAACCCTTGGTCTCAGTCCATTTGTTCCCCAAGGCGATGATTTTCTCAACAAAATCTTTGGCGCTTGCGATGTCCAGACCGACTTCTTTGCTATCAGCAAGAATGTCCTGTACATGCTTGATCATGCTAAAGCCAGCTTCCAAGTGACCTGAAGAGAGAGTCTCAACCCACGAGCTCAAGACAGTCTTCAACACCTTCCTTGCATACTGAAGGTGTGGTGGAGATGAGTATTCGCCATGCTCTGGTGCCCGACTGCCCATGTCATGCTCCATTGGAAGAGTAATCAATAAACTCTTTCCAACTGAAGAAGCTGACTCATTGAAGGAAGGAGAAGCCCCTACTCCTGGATCAGCAGCAGGTACCCCCTGTTCTGGCTCTGAGGAAGATGAAGGAACCTCTCCTATTGCTCCACAATCTGCCGAGGAAAGGACAAAAGGTATGAGTATAATCTTGTCAAAAAAAAAAAATGTTTCAAGATTATTATTGCAAAAATACCTACTTCAACGATCGGCGGAGTACTCTGCCTTTCTGAGCTCATCCGAAGCATCGTCAAAAGTTGCGTCCATGGATGGCTCGAAATCGTCAGAATCCTCTGGCAAATCAGCTAACAAGAAAACAAAAGCTACATGTTGGCAAATGACAGCACAAACAGAAAAAAATAAGAAGCCAAAGCAATCATACCAGGTGAAGGTTCTGGAACCATTCCAGAGTCCCTGGGCTCTTCCTCAGATGCCATGACTGGATCCATCATCGCCTCATTGGCAGAAACCTTAGGCATCACCAGGTCATCATCCTTTGCTAAAAGAAAGAAAGCAGCGGATCAAAACAAAAAATCTCTTACAAGAGAAAGGAAGAAACAAAAGAAAGAAAGAAGATCATACCAGCTGTCTCTTTTTCTTTGTTCCTCTTCTCCGGAGGCTCGTCAGCATCCTCAGACACCTCCTCAACAATGGTGAGAGGAACTTCAATATCAGAAGGACTATCGTGCCGTTTCATGTTACGACGCTGTCCTCTCTTCCTCTTGCTTCGGCGGGTCAATCTACTCGACGATCCTGCCCCACCATCAACATCAGGCCTCTCACTAGAGTCCTCACTGGATGGTTTACTTTTCTCAGTAGACTCCATGGAAGCCTTCGTACGCTCTGCCTGTATCATAGCATCGATCTCGGCCACCTCCTCTTTCAGCTGTCTTAAGACCTCACCAGCAATCCCTTGTGCAGCTCCTGATCTGATGATGTCCTGCTCATGAAGAAAGCCTATCTTATGCTTCTCACCAGAAAGGAAGGCCAAAACTTCCTCCCGACGGACACCATCTGATTTGCCAAGACCTTTCCCAGGAGACTGCTTGACATCGAGCTCCTTCTTGGAAAGCCCCCGGTACACTGAAAAGCTCTCTACGAACCACTTCGTGAAGCCAGCAGTCCGGAAGGTGGCAGCTCAGGATAGGAAATCAGGCCGTAGTGTCCTCAGCGCTATAAAAAGCCCATGCATTTCTCCCATTCTGCAAACCTCCAAAACGCTTCACCATGCTCGAAGGCGCTCCAACAACGCCTTGAGAGAAGCCAAGCTGCAATGCAAAACGCGAAGGGACATACGGCTAGATATCGACGAAAAGATGTCTGCGGTACACCATCGTACCAACCCGTATGTTGAAGAGCCATCTCTTCTCCACGTCTGTCAAAGCATAGTGTCTTCCCAACCTTGCCCTGGTCCAATCACGGGAGACACCAAAGTCAAAAGCCTTCTTCCGCAAACCCGGAGAAAGCTTCACTAAAGACTGCCCAATCTCGACGTCCCTAAATCGTCGGATCCTCAAACGGGCAAACAAAAGTGATTCGGGAACGGCTGTCCCTCTAGCTAAATGAATCATAAAGGGATATTCGTCCTGTGCAACTCCCAAACGATGGAAGCTAGGACAGTGGTATACATACCACGAATAGAAGATGTGGGCAGAAAATACCCTGTTCATGGGAAGCCCAAGCTGAACCAGGAAAGCAGCAGCCTGTAGTTCGGTACACAAATAGGAGTAAAGAGCAGGTACCAAAGCCAGCCGCTCTCCAAACGCCATCTGACAAGCCGGAAAAATACAGTGCCGCCTGATGTGCGTTCTATCTCCTCCAGTAAAAACAGCATCACCCAGCCAATAAGTGAGGTAAACAGCGAGATCTCTCCGCAACGCAATATTAGGACAAATGGCATCTGTGCTTGCGAAAAACTTCTTCAAATCTTCTCGCATAGCAGCGATCTTCTTCAAACTTGATGCTTTAGCCCTAGCATCCTGGGCCATGCCATCAGAAGAATCCCCGCTGTCAAAAAAGTTGGAGCTACAACTTCTCCAACTGCTGCATCTAACTTTCGAGCCCTTCTTCTCCTTAAAAAAATCATAGAAGGCGATGAGCTGAAAGTACACAAGCCTGAACTCCTCAGACTGCTCCTTAAGGACGCTGTCAATAGGCATAAACTCCTCATAGAGTTTGCCGAGGATAGGCAACCCGGTGATGGCGCTCAGTTCCTTCAAAGAAAAACCAATCTCACCATTCGTCACAATGAAGGTGTTGGTTTGTGGAAGGAATGACTTCAAAAATCTCGGCCTCCCGAAGAACGGCCTCGCCAATCTTTAGGGTGTGATCAGTCCATGATTCCCAGCTCGAGTCAGCACTGAAACGGCCACGGAGTCGAAAAGGCTTCACCCAATTGCTGCCGACACCCCAAAAAAGCCAAGGCCCACCAGTCTCAAATCAACCGATGGATGATCAGAACCTTGGTAGCCACTGGCTGGCATCAACATGGCCATACGGATAGGCGACTTCTCTGCAAAACCAGAAGAGCCGCCAACAAAAATCCCGGTCTTGATCACACTGGTCCTCTTCACCCAGCTCGGAGGATCTTCCCTCTTAGGGCACGTGGGAGGAAGGCTCAGGATCGAGATGGTCCGATCAAAAGTCGACCGGGTAGAAATAGTTCTTTCCTCACCATCTGCTGTGTAAGAGAACTGAAAACATCTCCTTTGGCATGTCAAGTCGTCGGGGACTGCATCACCGAAGAAGAAGGTAGGCTTAAGCACAACGCTCTGATCATCCGTAACCTAAGGACAACTGCTTACCACAATCTTGTAGAATTCCTCATCTTTGAGAGCGATCAGTCGCTATCTCATCTCATCACGATTGAGGGAATCACACTCTTCCAAATTCTTCTCGACAAACTGGACCTTCTCCCAAGCTTGCTGAACGGCTGCATTGGAAGATCTGGCAGACCGACGAGGTGCATCAGTAACAGGACCCTTACCCTTGATCGTTCTGGAAGAACTACCTGCAAAAAATGGAAGAGAAAAAATCAATCATCATCAAAATGACAGAATTTTGCTACAAAAAAAATTCTAGCAAAATTTTGACATGGTTCCGGGGCAATTCCGAAGAAAAGGAAAATACTCCGAAAAAGACAGGAAGCCTGTAGATGAACTCAACATCGCCGCGAGCTCATAGTCAGTGCAAAATTCTCAAAGAAGGTTCAACTCAACATCGCTGCGAGAACGAGCCAATCTCATCAAATTTCTGCAAAATCTGGAAAAGAGCTCAACATTACTGCGAGCTTCAGTATCCAAAAATTGCAAAGTTCCTCAAAATCCAGCAAGACCAAGAAAGAGCTCAACATCACTGCGAGCTCAAAATCCTAATACTTGCAAAAGATTTTCAGGTATGCATCATCATGCTTCCAAATCCATTTACCAAAACTCATGCATAAAAAAAAAATATCATCATGCATTAGATGCTAGGAAAACCTTGACCAAAGTTTGACCAATTCCAACCCAGTTTGGTCAAAATCAATCAAACTTTGTCCAAGTCAAATCACGTTGGCTTGACCTAGAGACTCTAGCCTTCTATCTTGATGCATCTAAAAAAAAAAATGCATAAACATATTGAAATTGCATGATCCTCATTATCATAGTGAGCAAACAAAAAAAAAAAAAAAAAAAAGAGAAAGAAAGAGAGAAAAAAAAATCTCTCAAAAAAAAAAAAAATGTTGCTGGCCCATAGGCCGTGGCCACTGCCACGTGGCATGCTGCCCGTGCAGCCAAAAAAAAAAAAAAATAGAAAAAAAACAGCAGAAAAAAAAAGAAGGAAAAACGCTGAAAAAAAAAAAACAGAAATCAGCATGCAGAAAAAAAAAAAAACAAAAAACAACAGAAAAACTGAAAAAAAAAATCGTTGAAAAAAAAAGGGGGAAAACTCAGCGTGTGAAAAAAAAAAAAAAAAAAAAGGAAGTGCACGGTATAAAAAAAAAAAGGGGAGAAAACTGTGAAAAGAAAAAAAAAAAGAAAAAAAAAGAGAAAAAGAAAAAGAAGAAGAGAAAAAGAAAAAAAGAAAGAGAAGAAGCTACTTCTACAATGGAGATTCTTGTGGAGGAAGAAAACTTACTTGAAGCCATTGATGGAGAAGAAGAAGAAAAGCTTGGAGCAACACTTCTTATCTTGGAGAGCACTCTTGAAGATTTCTTGCAAATAAAGAAAGCAATGGAGCAAAAGACCCAACCCCTCTTTCTTTTATAGAAGAGAGCAAGCCAAAAGAGGAAACAAGGAGAAAGAAAAGAGGTAAGTGCTAAAATTTAGTTACTTTCCCAAAAGAAAGATATTTTGAGAAAATCTTTCCACAAAAAGGAAACTTGAGAAATTCTCTCCAAGTAAGGATATTTTTAGATATTCTCTACACAAAAGAGATATTTTTAGATATTCTCTACAAATATGACACCATGTGTGACCGAGGCCATCTTCAAAGCCTAAGGTCCCATGGGTTAGCCCATATGAGCCAGGTTTGACCACCTAGGCATTAAAAGTGGCTTTTGGTCAAAATATTCCTCTAACCAAGAGCCAAAAAAAAAAAAAAAAAGAAGAAAAAGAGCAAAAAAGTCCCATGCCTCTTTTGAGTTGATGGGACCATTCAAAAAAACAAAGAAGAGAAAAGAAAGCCTCATGAGTTTCCAAAATTCAAACCATCCAACCTCATGAACCAAATTGAGCCAAAATCTTGAAATTGACATTTCACAAAACCAAATTCCAGTCCCCTAGCTCGCCACATACAACTTGTTAGGTCACAAGACCAAAACCAAAATCAAAATCCAAACCAAACCAAAACCAAAAACCAAATCTGACCCCCCAACTTGCCACATACAGCTTGTTCGGTCACAAGGTCAAAATCAAAATCAAACCCCGACCCCCTAACCTGCCACATACAGCTTGTTAGGTCACAAGGTCAAAATACAAAATACAAAATCCAAAAACCCAAAATCCCCATGTCATTTTCAAAACTTTGCCTTGAGATGGTACATGATTCCTCTCACTACCATAAAATTCCCCCGAAAACTCAGAAGGCTATTCAAAAAAAAGGAAAAAAAAATGCTCAAGACTCTTGGTCAAGTTGGAAACTCTCCCTCAAGTTTCTCTTCGAGGCACATAAACTCTAGAAAGCTACTCGTCGTTGTACCTCGAGGGGGCATTTGTTGACACCAAAAAAGTCACTATGTCTCCTCAACATCAAGAAGCCTCGTGAAGCTGCATCCTACTACAAAACAGGCAAAGCTACTTCAAACATCAAATCTTTTCAGAATCAGACAAAAACTGAAAGATCATTCAAGACAACCAAAAGAGGGGTAAACCTGAGGTTTCGGGCCATTCCGACATCGTTTGGCCTAACTTCACTGCTCCGATAGCTAAACAAGCACTCCCGGCGGCGACATCATCGAAGACACCAAAACTTCGATTAGAGCCTACGGATGACTCCAGAATGTCTTCAAAGGGCTCCATGCCAAATTTCAAGTCAAACCGACAATGTTTGACCCTCCATCAACGCTCGAGCAGCAAAATCAAGCCTCCCGGCGGCGGAAACCACCGAAGCCATCACTCATCAAACAAAGTATATGAGTGGCTTCAACATACTTCCAAAAGGCTACACGTTGAATTTCAGGTCATTCCAACAACGTTTGACCAAGTTTCGATGCTCCAAAAGAAAATCAAGCCTACCGGCGGCGGAGCAACCCGGGACCATGACATCCAAAACGGAGCTCATGGAACGTCTCAAAATGACTCCAATAGGCTCTCCGTCAAATTTCAGGTTAATCGGACATCTTTTGACCACATATCAAAGCTCGACATTTTCCCCGCAGCAAAATCAAGTCAAGCATCGATGGGACCCCAAACGGCTTCAAAACTCAAATAAAAGCCCATGGTTGGTCCTATCCACTACTCAAGAAGGTTCACCTCAATTTTTAGGTCATTCAGACATCGTTTGACCTAGTTTCGACTCTTGGCGGAAAATCGGCTACAAAGTCTTCGACTTTCCCGAAAAATGGGAAACTTTGTATTCCGGTTTTGTGCGGGCTCTCATCAAGTTTTCTCCTAGAAAACCAAGTCAATAATTGAGGAAAAATGTCAAGAAAAATACAGAAGAAAGAAGGAGCAAAAAAGACGAAAAAAGGGCCGAAAACGAAGCTTGGCGACCGAAAAGGGCAAAACCCTAAGGTCACCGGCGACCCTGGGTGCATGGTTGCCTGCGACCCTGCAAATCCGGGTCGCCGGATTTTGCACTAAAATGCCCGTTTTTCGATCTTTTTCGCGTTTCGAGCATTCCTGCCTCTGTGATTTTCTGAAAATCCAATGTTTGATGCTTGAAAACGACTGATCTTCACCGAGATCTCGGATCCGCCGTCAAAAGCATTAAATCATCACCGATCGCTCCAAGATCGCCAACCGACTGACCAAGAAAGTATACTTTCTGTCCGACCGATCGTGAAATCGACAAGACAGATGTCACCGGCCCACCAACATCAATCAATGTCTGAAATTGCACTGCAATCCGACATCCAAAAATGCGTGGATCCACTTGTGATGATCGCAAGAAGAATCTCAAATGGCGCAGCGCGGCCCGTGACTCTTCACATGCCTTGGCGACCACTTAATGACGTTAATTGACCCGTTTATGATAACTTAATGCTGTCATTAACTCATTATTTTGGACGGCCCAATAAAGATTCAAGCATTTGGGAGTTACAAATCCAAGTAATCATAGCATTTAACCCATGAAACTCCCATCATCATGAAGCTTAAAGAAAATTAAATGCACACTACCTTCATCGGCCAATCACAAGCCATGAAAAAGGAGTTACAAAATCAACTTGTAACTCCCCATCAATTCTCTCATCATGGCCTTCAATGCCAATAAACACCTCATGGCTACCAAAAGCCTATAAAAAGAGGTGAGTTCCAAGAAGAAAAAAGAAAGAGAAATCAAAAGTGCAATCCCAAGCTCTAAAAATCCAGAAAATTCAAGAGAGAGACGAAGCCCTGCTGCTTTGCTCCCGGAAGCACCACAAGGTGATCAACGACCCTTGGGGGGGCCAGCCCCCCCAAGGTCCCCTCCTTCTCCAACATGGCCTAAATGCGGCTTTCAGCCCGTTTACTTGGTTTTTTTATTGGATATAGGACCTCCTCTTGGTTCTTGTCCTTTAAAAAACTGAGGTTAGGAGCCAAGCCGAAGAATCAAAGCATCAACCGTTCTCATTTGAAGGACGATGGCGAAGTCCATACATGACTTGCGACCGTCGATCTCAACGTGTCCCCACAATCTCCTGAGAAGTTAGATCCCTTTTCTTACTTTTCTATTGTAGTTTGTATTTCTTAAAGAGACAAAAAGAAATCACAATTCTTGTCTTTCATATTTGACGAGTTTTGTAAAATCGCCTTTCACGACAAAATCGCCTTTCACGGCAAACAAACAAAAACGCCTCCTACGGCATTCTAAAAAAAAAAAAACAAACTTCTCTCTTTGCTTAATATTTATGCAATTTGAAAAGTTAGAAAAAAGGATTGATTTCCTTTCCACTTGTGAAGGTGAATCTCCGGATCATTACCATTCCAAATTCCAAGTAGAAAGTAAATCTGGCATACCCGTACAAAAATGTTGATACCCGCGATTTTCCCTCCTCCGCCGAGACCCAGGTCAGCCCCCGGGGTGCGGAAGGAGAGGACGGAAGATTCCGAGGGTCCATCACTCCCATATTACACCAACGTCAAGATACGATGATAACTCTGTGTTGGGATTGGTGTATGCCCTAAAGCCCACTAACTTCACTTTCATCTTCTGTTACTGGATATTTATTGGTTTATTAATGGAATGACTATTTTCTCTTTAAAACATGTATATATGTATGGTTGTATAAGGCCCATTGTTTCTAGTAAATAAATTAGGTGTGTAGCGGCTACACACAGATAGGTCTAATTCATTGACACCGGAAACAACAAATTTGTTCATAACTGAGAGATGGAGTTGGGCACTTCATCTTCGTATAAGTTATAGTGAGATATTCTCCTGAATTCAGGGTGACTTACCTAAGTCATGGGAGGTCTTTTCCGGATCTATCTCATTAGTGCATATGTCATGCATTGAACAGGACCATTGTAGGTGTGATCTATAAAATAGTACTATCACTGAGAGAGATCAAGTCACCTCGTGCTACTGAGTGACCAGTGTTCTTAATCTTGAACATTTGTGGATGAACTGACGAAGTCAAGTTCTTGTGCTTTAATTCACTATGGGTGAGATCCTTCACACGGGTCAACAACTCTGTGTTTTAGGTACTTGGGCTTGATCAATTAGGACGTGCAAATGTAATATAGAATCTATGCCGTCTAGTGATGGATTGATCGTCCTCTTAGAATTATCCGATTGATCATCAAAATCTAAAATCTTAGTATATGGATGTTCCATATGGATATTAAACTTGTAGGTCGCTCCCTGGACCAAGAGAATGATATCTGCATGATGATCAAGTCTAGGATATGAAGTTCTAAGGTTGAGATGTAATCGAGAAGGTTGATAGTACATCAGATAACCTGACTTGATCATGGATGTTACATAGAGGGGCACTTAGGTCATTTCACTTAGTAAGTCAAAGACAACAGTCATTTCCTGACGAGCTTATTATTAAATATTTGTCCCTGGAGTGCAACCTTAATTCTCTAGTGGAATGAGTTAAGGTTAAAATGGGCTTAATGTTCCTATGAGTTTAGCAAGGACATTTTGGTCATTTTGGGAGCCAAGGGCAAATATGCCTTTTGGTCCCTTCTCTAGTCACTTTCCTATATTGGCATGGTTTACTAATTTGTTTAGTTGAAATGTGGTTGAATTATTTTTATGGAAAAATAATTTTGAGTTTAAATTCAAATAGGCCTTTGATGGCATGCATGAATTTAATTCTAGACAAATTATTAAAATGTGGGCCATGGTGTGGTTACAAAGGTGTGGGACGTCCAACATACGAATTTCTAAGTGTGGGGTCTCCAACTTTGAGTAGGTCTCTCTACTTGGAAGGTTAGACTCCTCCTTGGATAAGTATTCCTATAATTTAGTTTCCTTTTCTAATTAGGAATGTATCTAAGAGGAAATTAATCTCAGGATTGAGGTTTCCTTTTAGGACTTCTAAGAGAATTAGTAGGAGAAACTTATTGGAAAAGGATTCTTTGTGATTTACATAAAAGGAGGAAGTACTCCTTTGGGCGAAAATTACAAGGAAAAAGCCCCACACGTCTAGCCCCTTCTCTCTTCTTTCTTGAGGAGATTTCCATCACATATTATTCAGAAAACCCTTCTACAAAACTAGATTAAGATCCCACAATCTTAGCCAATCAGATTTGGAAGTGAAATAGAGAAGAAGATCAAAGGCAACACTACTGCAGAAAATTCCAGCAACCTATTGCAGAATTGCTAGTCTGAGTTCAGCCCTTTGCATCTATTTTTCCAGAGATTTGAAGCTTCAATATCATCAAGGTATTAGTCTTCTACAATCTCCTTTAATTATACACATGTTGATCATGATTCGTTGGAGTTTTACATGCGATTTTCATGCCTGTATTTCTGCTGCACATTGCTGAAATCAGATTTGTAAAAAAAAAATCTGTCATGTTTCATTAAGCCATGGACGTCCCTTGCATGGGATGTATCAGATCTGAATCGCAAGTTCTTTCAGTGGTATCAGAGCCACTCCATGTGTAATCATGATCCCATGTGGTGATTAATTAATCCTAGATTGGTTAAGGGTATGGTGGCACCCTGCTTGTATTTATTTTTAGATTAGTATAGTGCTGTAATCTTGTGTGCAGGAATTATTCAGATTGCTGGAATTTATTTTTCCAGATCTGAATAGGTTTGTAAATTATGCACTAACGTCTTTGTTTGCAGCCATATTTGCATCCTTGATGATTCGCATGTTTGTTATGTGGATATGGATGTGTTTTTATTAGTTGGAAAGTGTACGATTGCGCGTTTAGCAATCATAGGAAGTTGTATAATTTCTTTACTTTTATTCCAACTAGTCTTGATGTAAGCTTTCTTGAAAAGCATAGGTATCTCCAATGTAATTTGTGGTTTTGTTTTTCTTGGGTTTGCTTGTATATATTTAACAAGCAAGAAGAAGGAAGCTTCTAGCAAGAAAGGTTGCAAGTAACCGGATTCCTTAATGGTGGAGGAGACAATGCTTCTTGGTGCAAGATGAGATCTATTTTTGATGTTCTAGTTCGATAAGGATTTGAAGTCCGAAGAGCAGGGAATCATCAAGGATTGCATTCTTTTATATATGGAATGCTTGGTTGCATGTTATATATAATTGCTATAATTGTCACCTAAAAACATGGCCACCATTAGGTTCTAAAATTGGCATCTTTCTATATTAGATTGTTTTAACTTGGCTAATTGTTTTTAAATGGAACTTAGACCAGCACCTTCTTTTTGTCTAAGTTTTAAAAATAGTAAGGGTATAGTTTATCCTAGTACCCTTGGTTTGCATTATAAGCTAAACTAAAATCTAATTAGATGCTACCTAAGGGTTTTTATAACCCAAGTTAGGTTTTTTGACTCTTTAAAGGGATTTTCTCAAATATTTTAAAGCAAAGGTTATTTATTTTTAAGATGACTTAAATCATTAAGTCATAAATTTAATTAACTAAGTTTGCTAGATTTAAAAGAACTTTTGAGTAAACAATGTAAAGATCAAAAGTATGTTTTCTAAAACCCTAGTGATAAATAATCAAATGGGAGAGGGGTTCTTGGAAAAACCCCACGGCCTTCTATTTTCGGTTCATGTTATCTCATTGAGGTGTTAGTGGGAGCGACCACCCTTCGGTGGAGTTCTTTACTAAAGATCACTTTTTTTGAAGAGTTTTTTTTTTTTTTTTTTTGAAGAGTATTTTTTTTAAGAGTTTTTTTTTTTTTTTTGAAGAGTTTTTTTTTTTTGAAGAGTTTTTTTTTTTTTTTTTAGGGCTAATAGGTGAACTAATGTGAATATTCGTAATGAGGTGTTAGTGGGAGTGGCCATCCTTTCGGTGGAGTTCTTTACTAAAGATCACTTCTATAGAATGTCAATGAAGTGTTGGTGGGAGTGGCCATCCTTTCGGTGGAACTCTTTACTAAAGCTCACTTCTAGAATGGATTAAAGTCATTTCCCTTCGGAGGACTTAAGTCATTATGGGAAAATCCATAAGAGATGGTAAGACATTTGACATAAGATGATAATAACCCCTCCTTACGAGTTAAGGTTATTAGTCATATGAGGCCAAAAACAATCAGTGATTGGACTGTCATTGAATATGTGTATCTAGCTAGTGATAATCCAAATAAAACAGAGTTTAATTCAACGTGACTATAGGCTCGGCCATCCTTTCGATGGAGGGTCTATGAGTAGGTTGAAACACTGATACATTATATTTAGGGTTAATATAATGTAAAAAGGCTTTGTGCTTGTTTTTCCTTTTATAATAAGCACCATATGCATGTTTCATATATACTGCCTGTCTAATTATAAACTGTTTCATATCCAGAGAAAGATGGGTAAAGACTCGTTTAGCCCATTGATGAGTATTCTTCGTGAGAACAAACTGACTGGCCCTAATTACGTAGACTGGAAGAGAAATCTTGATATAGTACTCACTGCCGAGGAGTACAAGTATGTCTTGACAGAAAATTGCCCTGATATTGATGCTGATTCTACTGAAGACCAGTTAGAAGCTGAGAGGAAATGGAAGAAAGCGAATAACATGGCTAAATGTTACATGCTTGCTTCCATGTCCAACGTGTTGCAAACACAACACGAGCAAATGGACACAGCTTATGATATCATGATGTCATTGTCTGAGATGTTTGCAGACAAAAGCAGACCAGCTAGGCAAACTGCCATCAGGACAATCATGAATACTAGGATGGCTGAAGTAACACCTGTCAGAGAGCATATGCTCAAGATGATGGATTGTTTCAATATTGATGAGATTCTAGGGGCTGAGATTGATGCAGAAAGTCAAACTGACATGATTCTCGAAACTCTTCCGGAATCTTTCAATCAGTTCAAGCTCCATTTCAATATGAGCAAGATGAACATGACTCTATCTGAGTTAATGAAAGAACTCCAGGCGGCAGAGGCTATCATGAAGCCCAAAGCCCAAGCTCACTTTTTCCAGTCTTCCTCTAAACTAAACCCGAAAGGGAAGAAGTTCAAAAAGAAGCAGAATAAGGGAAAAGGACAGAAAAAGGGCAATACTGGTAATAAGAAGGAAAAAGGTACAGATGAAAAGCCCAAAGGGAAATTCTTCAAGTGTGGCCTCAAAGGTCATTGGAAGAAAGATTGTCCTAAGCTCCTAGCCTCAGCTAAGAAAGGTACATCTTTTGCTTACTACATTGAAACTTGTCTAGTGGTTGATTCTACTGATTCATGGATAGTAGACTCTGGAGCCACTAATCATATCTGCAATTCATTGCAGGGGTTTCAGAAAATGCGGAAACTTGAGAAAGGAGAGTTAGCCTTTAGAGTTGGAGCTGGAGCTAAAGTTTGGGCAGATGCAGTAGGAGTTGTTTCTTTATAGTTTTCATGTGATAGGATATTAGTTTTAAATAATGTTTTCTATGTTCCGGACATGAGGAAGAATTTAATTTCAGTTTCCAGACTTATTGAATTTAATTATTCAGTTTCTTTCCATTCTAGTGTTGATAACAGTAGAGAGGGAAATATTATATGTTCCGGTAGAATGCATGATAACTTATTTTATATATATCCCATTGCTCCCACACTGCATAATGTACAACAAGAAAGCTCAACTTCCCTTAAAAGGAAGGTATCTTCAATCAATGAAACTTATCTTTGGCACTTACGTTTGGGTCACATTAACCTAAAACAGATTCAGAGGCTGGTAGAAGATGGGCCCTTGAGCTCATTAGATTTCGAACCTTTTCCTCAGTGCGAATCTTGTCTCAAGGGAAAGATGACCAAAAGGTCATTCTCTGGAAAAGGACTAAGGTCAAAAGAGTTGTTAGAATTGGTTCACACTGATGTATGTGGTCCTATGAACAAACTGGCTCGAGGAGGTTATGAGTATTACATCACCTTCACAGATGATTACTCTAGGTATGGATATGTATACTTGATGCGACGCAAGACTGAGGCGTTTGATAAGTTCAAACAATTCAAGGCTGAGGCGGAGTTACAACTAGGGAAACATATCAAAGCCCTTCGATCTGATCGAGGTGGCGAATACCTCCTGGGTGAGTTCAAGGAGTACCTCACACAACAAGGGATTGTGTCTCAGTTGTCTGCACCGGGCACACCCCAGCAAAATGGTGTAGCAGAGAGAAGAAACCGTACACTTCTTGATATGGTAAGGTCCATGATGAGTCATGCAACCCTACCTATATCTTTTTGGGGTTATGCCCTTGAAGCAGCAGCATACATTTTAAATCTGGTACCTTCTAAATAAGTACCTAGGACACCGCAAGAAATGTGGACAGGTCGAAAACCTAGTTTGAAACACGTCCACATTTGGGGTTGTCCAGCCTATGTACTGAATGATAAAGCTACCAAGTTAGAACCCAGATCTGAAATGTGTTACTTCATTGGGATCCTAAGGGAACAAGAGGAGGCATTTTTTATTATCCAAAGGAGCAAAAGGTGCTTATCAGCACTCATGCTAGGTACTTGGAGGATGATTGTATGATGCACCAAGAGCTTAGTTGTAAAGAAACCCTTGAGGAGATTCTTCCAGGATCTCCTATAACATCTGTACCAGATCCTGAGGTGGTAGAAGAACAGGATATTCCTTCTAACACTCCAAAGCCTCGTCGTGGTGGAAGAATTTCTAGACAGCCAGAAAGATATCTAGGAATCTCTGGTACCACAGATTTTGAAGATCTGGTTGAGGATCCTGCTAGTTACGATGAAGCAGTGACGGATATAGATGCTGACATGTGGCAACAAGCGATGAAATCTGAATTGGATTCTTTGTATTCCAATCAAGTCTGGGAACTTGTGAATGCACCTGAAGGGGTTAAACCCATAGGGTGCAAATGGATTTACAAGAGAAAGAGAGGAGTGGATGGGAAGGTGGAAACCTTCAAAGCAAGACTAGTGGCGAAAGGATATACTTAGAAAGAGGGTATCGATTATGAGGAAACCTTTTCACCAGTGGCTATGCTTAAGTCCATAAGGATTCTCTTGGCCATCGCATGTCATTATGACTACGAGATATGGCAGATGGATGTCAAGACAGCTTTTCTTATTGGAAGTCTTGACGAATGTATCTATATGATGCAACCAGAGGGTTTTATTGCTAGTGGCCAAGATAACATGGTTTGTAAACTTAAGAAGTCCATTTA
Organism: Umbellularia californica; assembly: GCA_028538565.1. Lineage (NCBI taxonomy): Eukaryota > Viridiplantae > Streptophyta > Magnoliopsida > Laurales > Lauraceae > Umbellularia > Umbellularia californica. Next base: position 48,029,109 of record JAPQWN010000007.1, read on the forward strand.
TGGACTTAAGCAAGCATCTAGAGCATGGAACATCAAGTTTGATCAGGCAGTCAAATCTTTTGGCTTTGATCAAAACATTGATGAACCATGTGTGTATAAGAAAGGAAGTGGAAAAGCAGTTGCATTTTTGGTTCTGTACGTAGATGACATATTGCTCATTGGAAATGATGTAGGTATATTGTCATCCACAAAGGTTTGGTTATCCTCTCAATTTCAGATGAAGGATTTGGGTGATGCCAGCTATATCTTAGGGATCAAGCTTTTGCGTGATCGCAAGAATAAGATGTTAGCCTTATCCCAATCTTCGTATATTGAGAAGATACTGGTCAAGTTTAACATGCATGACTCCAAGAAGGGCTTGCTACCTTCAAGACATGGAGTACCACTATCTCGAGATCAAAGTCCTAAGACACCTGAAGAGATAGAGAGCATGAAGAGGGTTCCATATGCATCCGCTGTTGAAAGCCTCATGTATGCAGTGTTATGTACTAGACCCGATATTTGTTTTGCCGTTGGCATGGTTAGCAGATATCAGTCAAACCCTGGACCTATGCATTGGACAGCTGTTAAGCATATATTCAAGTATCTACAGAGAACAAAAGATTATATGCTAACCTATCAGGCAGATGATTTAACAGGTTTGGGATATACAGATTCTGATTTCCAATCTGATAGAGATGCCAGTAAGTCTACTTCAGGATACGTCTTTACTCTGTCAGGTGGGGCTATATCATGGAGAAGTATCAAGCAATCTTGCATTGCTGATTCTACCATGGAAGCAGAGTACGTGGCGGCATCGGAAGCTGCGAAAGAAGCTGTATGGCTCAGAAAATTCCTATTGGAATTGGAAGTTGTTCCTGCAGTTCAAAAGCCGATTGTCATGTACTGCGATAACACTGGTGCTGTAGCACAGTGCAAAGAGCCCAGGAATCACAAGAAAGGCAAGCACATTAAGAGAAAGTACCATTTGATCCGGGAGTTCATCCAGGAAAGGGAAATAGTGGTGGAGCAGATTGCCTCAGCAGATAACTTAGCTGATCCTTTCACTAAGACTCTTACAGAGAAAGTGTTTTCCTCTCATGTTGAATCTATGGGTGTTAGGTTAGGTAATAGTGATCTTTAGTGCAAGTGGGAGTTTGTTGGGATTGGTGTATGCCCTAAAGCCCACTAACTTCACTTTCATCTTCTGTTACTGGATATTTATTGGTTTATTAATGGAATGACTATTTTCTCTTTAAAACATGTATATATGTATGGTTGTATAAGGCCCATTGTTTCTAGTAAATAAATTAGGTGTGTAGCGGCTACACACAGATAGGTCTAATTCATTGACACCGGAAAGAACAAATTTGTTCATAACTGAGAGATGGAGTTGGGCACTTCATCTTGGTATAAGTTATAGTGAGATACTCTCCTAAATTCAGGGTGACTTACCTAAGTCATGGGAGGTCTTTTCCGGATCTATCTCATTAGTGCATATGTCATGCATTGAACAGGACCATTGTAGGTGTGATCTATAAAATAGTACTATCACTGAGAGAGATCAAGTCACCTCGTGCTACTGAGTGACCAGTGCTCTTAATCTTGAACATTTGTGGATGAACTGACGAAGTCAAGTTCTTGTGCTTTAATTCACTATGGGTGAGATCCTTCACATGGGTCAACAGCTCTGTGTTTTAGGTACTTGGGCTTGATCAATTAGGACGTGCAAATGTAATATAGAATCTATGCCATCTAGTGATGGATTGATCGTCCTCTTAGAATTATCCGATTGATCATCAAAATCTAAGATCTTAGTATATGGATGTTCCATATGGATATTAAACTTGTGGGTCGCTCCCTGGACCAAGAGAATGATATCTGCATGATAATCAAGGCTAGGATATGAAGTTCTAAGGTTGAGATGTAATCGAGAAGGTTGATAGTACATCAGATAACCTGACTTGATTATGGATGTTACATAGAGGGGCACTTAGGTCATTTCACTTAGTAGGTCAAAGACAACAGTCATTTCCTGACGAGCTTATTATTAAATATTTGTCCCTGGAGTGCAACCTTAATTCTCTAGTGAAATGAGTTAAGGTTAAAATGGGCTTAATGTTGCTATGAGTTTAGCAAGGACATTTTGGTCATTTTGGGAGCCAAGGGCAAATATGTCTTTTGGTCCCTTCTCTAGTCACTTTCCTATATTGGCATGGTTTACTAATTTGTTTAGTTGAAATGTGGTTGAATTATTTTTATGGAAAAATAATTTTGAGTTTAAATTCAAATAGGCCTTTGATGGCATGCATGAATTTAATTCTAGACAAATTATTAAAATGTGGGCCATGGTGTGGTTACAAAGGTGTGGGACGTCCAACATACGAATTTCTAAGTGTGGGGTCTCCAACTTTGAGTAGGTCTCTCTACTTGGAAGGTTAGACTCCTCCTTGGATAAGTATTCCTATAATTTAGTTTCCTTTTCTAATTAGGAATGTATCTAAGAGGAAATTAATCTTAGGATTGAGGTTTCCTTTTAGGACTTCTAAGAGAATTAGTAGGTGAAACTTATTGGAAAATGATTCTTTGTGATTTACATAAAGGGAGGAAGTACTCCTTTGGGCATATAAAAAAAAAAACAAGGAAAAAGCCCCACACGTCCAGCCCCTTCTCTCTTCTTTCTTGAGGAGATTTCCATCACATATTATTCAGAAAACCCTTCTACAAAACTAGATTAAGATCCCACAATCTTAGCCAATCAGATTTGGAAGTGAAATAGAGAAGAAGATCAAAGGCAACACTACTGCAGAAAATTCCAGCAACCTGTTGCAGAATTGCTAGTCTGAGTTCAACCCTTTGCATCTATTTTTCCAGAGATTTGAAGCTTCAATATCATCAAGGTATTAGTCTTCTACAATCTCCTTTAATTATACACATGTTGATCATGATTCGTTGGAGTTTTACATGCGATTTTCATGGCTGTATTTCTGCTGCACATTGCTGAAATCAGATTTGTAAAAAAAAAATTTGTCATGTTTCATTAAGCCATGGACGTCCCTTGCATGGGATGTATCAGATCTGAATCGCAAGTTCTTTCAGTATGAGGCCTTTTGATGGGTTGAGGCCCATCAAAAGCAAAACCGTGAGGCCGTGGGCCAAAGCAGACAATATCATGATGCGTGTAGGGGTGGGGCATTACAATTGCTTTTCCACTTCCTTTCTTATACACACATGGTTCATCAATGTTTTGATCAAAGCCAAAAGATTTGACTGCCTGATCAAACTTGATGTTCCATGCTCTAGATGCTTGCTTAAGTCCATAAATGGACTTCTTAAGTTTACAAACCATGTTATCTTGGCCACTAGCAATAAAACCCTCTGGATGCATCATATAGATGCATTCGTCAAGACTTCCATTAAGAAAAGCTGTCTTGACATCTATCTGCAATATCTCGTAGTCATAATGACATGCGATGGCCAAGAGAATCCTTATGGACTTAAGCATAGCCACTGGTAAAAAGATTTCCTCATAATCGATACCCTCTTTCTGAGTATATCCTTTCGCCACCAGTCTTGCTTTGAAGGTTTCCACCTTCCCATCCACTCCTCTCTTTCTCTTGTAAATCCATTTGCACCCTATGGGTTTAACCCCTTCAGGTGCATTCACAAGTTCCCAGACTTGATTGGAATACAAAGAATCCAATTCAGATTTCATGGCTTGTTGCCACATGTCAGCATCTATATCCGTCACTGCTTCATCGTAACTAGCAGGATCCTCAACCAGATCTTCAGAATCTGTGTTACCAGAGATTCCTAGATATCTTTCTGGCTGTCTAGAAATTCTCCCACCACGACGAGGCTTTGGAGTGTTAGAAGGAATATCCTGTTCTTCTACCACCTCAGGATCTGGTACAGATGTTATAGGAGATCCTGGAAGAATCTCCTCAAGGGTTTCTTTACAACTAAGCTCTTGGTGCATCATACAATCATCCTCCAAGTACCTAGCATGAGTGCTGATAAGCACCTTTTGCTCCTTTGGATGATAAAAGATGCCTCCTCTTGATCCCTTAGGATGCCCAATGAAGTAACACATTTCAGATCTGGGTTCTAGCTTGGTAGCTTTATCATTCAGTACATAGGCTGGACAACCCCAAATGTGGACGTGTTTCAAACTAGGTTTTCGACCTGTCCACATTTCTTGCGGTGTCCTAGGTACTGATTTAGAAGGTACCAGATTTAAAATGTATGCTGCTGCTTCAAGGGCATAACCCCAAAAAGATATAGGTAGGGTTGCATGACTCATCATGGACCTTACCATATCAAGAAGTGTACGGTTTCTTCTCTCTGCTACACCATTTTGCTGGGGTGTGCCCGGTGCAGACAACTGAGACACAATTCCTTGTTGTGTGAGGTACTCCTTGAACTCACCCAGGAGGTATTCGCCACCTCGATCAGATCGAAGGGCTTTGATATGTTTCCCTAGTTGTAACTCCGCCTCAGCCTTGAATTGTTTGAACTTATCAAACGCCTCAGTCTTACGTCGCATCAAGTATACATATCCATACCTAGAGTAATCATCTGTGAAGGTGATGTAATACTCATAACCTCCTCGAGCCAGTTTGTTCATAGGACCACATACATCAGTGTGAACCAATTCTAACAACTCTTTTGACCTTAGTCCTTTTCCAGAGAATGACCTTTTGGTCATCTTTCCCTTGAGACAAGATTCGCACTGAGGAAAAGGTTCGAAATCTAATGAGCTCAAGGGCCCATCTTCTACCAGCCTCTGAATCCGTTTTAGGTTAATGTGACCCAAACGTAAGTGCCAAAGATAAGTTTCATTGATTGAAGATACCTTCCTTTTAAGGGAAGTTGAGCTTTCTTGTTGTACATTATGCAGTGTGGGAGCAATGGGATATATATAAAATAAGTTATCATGCATTCTACCGGAACATATAATATTTCCATCTCTACTGATATCAACACCAGAATGGAAAGAAACTGAATAATTAAATTCAATAAGTCTGGAAACTGAAATTAAATTCTTCCTCATGTCCGGAACATAGAAAACATTATTTAAAACTAATATCCTATCACATGAAAACTGTAAAGAAATAACTCCTACTGCATCTGCCCAACCCATCAAAAGGCCTCATTCTGAAAGAACTTGCGATTCAGATCTGATACATCCCATGCAAGGGACGTCCATGGCTTAATGAAACATGACTCTGTCACTATGTTATTTGAGCTTGAGCTAGATGCATGCCCGTGGACAGGGAAGAATACCACACATCCCACTCACCTTCACCTATTTGCTCGACTTATGAAGGGGCCACACTAACCCTAGTTGTACGCATTTGCTCACAATAAAATCGAAAGAGTGCTTGTAAATTTTCCCATATATCTGAAACAAATATTTAAATCTTGATAAATCATATTTTTATGTATTCCATCAATAAAAAAACTGTACACCACTTAACCTATGATCAAATACAGCAGCTAAAGAAAATGTCATTGAAGTCTCTTTCTAATATTTATTAAAAAGTTTCTTCCATGTTTCTAATAGTGTTATCAGTAAAAAAATGACTTCTAAATTTATTGAGTTGTAAAGTAATTTTAAAAAGTTTCATTAGATGTGGGTTAATATATCCTGGAAAAAAATAATGTTCAGTTATAAAAAGCTTCTAATAAAACTCTTATATGGCCACATAACTCCCAATGTTCATCACTCATCAACAAATCTTGTGCATGTAATAAGTCCTTAAAAGTGCATAATTTCCTCATCATTTTAGAGTAATTAAGGACTTATCTTCAAATTATGCACCATTTTAGTAAAATATCATGATTTTATGTTTGTGCGCATCAAAGTTTGAATTCGAGTCAAAATTCATAGAAAAACTGCGTTTTCGCAAAAAAAATCATGAATTTCTCTATTTCTTGGCATTGAAAGTCACGAATTTCTCAAAGCTTTTTATGATAAACTTTCTCTGCACCATTGATTTAACTAAAGAAAATCTGATAAAATGGTCACATTTTATGCATCTATTCAGTGTGAATTAGGGCTTGCATCTTGCATCATTCCTTTCTTACAAAAATAAATCATTCTTTGATCATTGAATATATTATTTGTGTTTTTGTAGGGAAGTTCAATTTCTTGAGGCCCACAGAAGAAATAAATCAATTAAAGAATTCAAGATGGATTGCCAAGATTCAAAATAATGCAAAAGAAAATCCAGCCATATGAAGGACGTCCAAGGCAAGGGAAATTGAAGCATTGCACACAGAAGTGGGGCCCATCATGTGTTCCAATTGATAATACAAATCTAAATTTCAGATTTGGAATTATTTAAGCCAAGATGGAGAACGTCCAAGCATATGAATTTTTTTTTAAAGATTTATACACCCCTTGTGGGTCTACCAAGCATTCAAGTATGAGAAGAAAATCTAATTTTTAGATTTGAGGAATTTCTTAAGAGAGGATGTGGGCCCAGATTTGGATAGATTCAAGCAAATTTCAGAGTCCTAAATATGGAGGGTAATAACCAATAACCAAGAAGTTGCAAGGTAAATCCCAAGAATCTAGCATCCAGTCTCCAAGAATTCCCTACCATTTGAATTTCAAATCAAGAAGGCTTTAAAGTTTTGAAATGTTGCAAGCCAACGATTATCCCCAAGTTGCTGCACGTCCAACTTTGTGTTACTCAAGGAAGCACACGTCCACATTGCAGCAAGTTTGAATTTCTGTTTTGGGAAATCTTATTCAAAAAGAAAGTGGGACCCTTATTTTAAGAGAAGGAAGCCAAAAAAGAGATAAATATTTCCAAAAATCTTGCACACCATGCCATTTCAAGAAGGAAATAATTCCAAGAATCCTAAGATTTTTGCACTAAAAACCCTCATAATCCTAATCCAAATTGGACTCCACACTACTAATCCTTACCCAAATCAAAACCTTGGACCACAAGCCATCAAAGCAAGATAAAAAGAGCCACAAAGTGCAGCACGTCAATACCAATCTCCCCCCACACCTTGGACGACCAGCAACATTAAAGCCCCTTTTTTCCATTTATTTTTCTCCATTTCTCCTCCTTCCATCACAATTTCATCCAAGGCCTTCCCTAAGGCATACCACCACTTGGATTTCTACACCACCGTCACGCTGCCTCCGTTGCTACCGTCACTCCACCATTGGACCATCCATTCATCATCTTCCCTAGCTTGGATTTCAGATTGCAAAACGAGAGCCGGTTGGATCGCCGTTCGAGACCGCGAGTTCTTCTCCTCCGTTTAGTGTTTCATGTGTCTAACGTAAGGTTGGATGCACTTTATTTTGATTCAAAATTTTTTTGTCATGGTTATTTGCTTGTAATGGGTCTTTCATTAATAAATCAAGTTTATGGGGTCTTGGTCTTCACCAATGGGTCAACATTGAATTTTTGTACGTAGTGACAGTGCGCATTTGGTGTGGTGGTCTTAATTTTTTTTTATGGCATTTAGCAAAGTAACCGTTGCAAAGTTTGAGAATTAAAATTCATTTTTTTATTCTCTGATTTTATTTTATTTTATTTTCATTTTTATGCATCTTCACAATTATTGTAATTGTTTGGACTGACAAATCTTATGGTGAATACAGTAGTTAGATTAGGTGTCTAGATTAGGATTCTCTTTTTCTTTGGTTGTAATTAATTTTTCAGACTTGTAATAATTTTTTTTATTAAAGTAGGATTTGTGATTTTTTATAGACTTTTGATAGGCTAGATTAGTTTTTCAATAGGACAGGTTTTACGCAATTAATTACTCCCTGTGGATCGACCTCAAACTTCACCGAGTTATTACTACATCGCGGCCTTGCACTTAGGGCTGACGATCAAACTTTTGGTGCCGTTGCCGGGGAGTTTTTCTTCGCTTGAGGTAATTTTTCCAACCTATCTTTTTAACCACTTTGTGGTGTAGACACCTCATTTGGCCTCCTACGATAGCCTTAAACACCTGTCATATATAACGGTGCCCCCATTTCACCCATAATTGAATGGTTAATGGCATAATTTAGATTAATTAATGACAATGAAGATGCTTGTTGATAATTTTCGACTTAGTTTAATGATCTCTAGAAATTTGTGAGAGGAAAGACCGAATCATGTCGAGATCTCGAGTTCAACCCACTTCTCATACAAGGAATGGACTACAACACTATCCAACTCCCTTTCAGACTACATAGAACACACTTAGGATGATCCTAGAGAGATTACACTTAGTTTGCCTAAGTACGATATGACTAGCATGAATTAAGAGGCTAGGATCGTTGATCCAGATATCCCTATATTTTCTTGACCTGTAATCATTATAATGTGCAGACTAAACGATTCTACGTTCTGAGAGCTTTCCGACGATATGTGGAACGTCCAATTCTGACAAACGGATCAAAGATAGGGCTGTTGGAAGGTTACCCTGTCGACCCCCACCAGAAACACACCTGGGCGCCCCTGTAGGTGCGCCCATGTCCCAAGGATGCACTTGGGCACACACACAGGTGCGCCCAGGTCCCGGGTTACCTTAGAAACACACTTGGGTGCGTACTCGGGTGTGTCCCGCTCCACCTTTCGTAGTTCTGACCCGATCTCAGCCCAAAAAAAGACCGAAACCAAACACTAAACACATTTGACCCAAAAGATGACATGGGCGCACACAGTCCTAAAATCCACTTGGACACACTCCTAGTTACGCCCAGGTCCCCAGTCACCTTGAAAATGCACATGGGCACCCTCACAGGTGTGCCCAAGCCCAGTTTCCACTGTTCTAGTCCGAATTTGATCTGAAAACAACCCAAACCGGACCCTAAGCTCACTTAACCCCAAAAGAAGACCTAGGCGCACTTGTATGTGCACCCAAGTCACGAGACCCACTCGGTGCACCTGTGTGTGCGCCCAAGTCCAGAAAAACCCTAAATTTACCTTGGTTTACGTGAAGCCTCTAAAAACTCGTGCAAGTGCAACCCTAACCCCTTTTGCACGCCAAAACCTCTATATAAAGATCTCTTATACCATTCTGCAAAAGAGAGGCTACCAGAAAGAGAGAAAAAAAATAGAAGAAAAGAAAGAGAAAGAGAGTAGCCACTATAAGAGAGAGCCTTAGATCTAGAAGAAAGAAGAAAAGGGAGTGTTCTGATTTTCAAGATCAGCAATGGAGAAAGCCTCCCAAAGCTATGGATTTGCGCAAGAGCTTTGATTTAGGACTTGAAGAACACGAATCCAAATCGGTATTTCTACATTTAGTTTTCTTTTTAGTTAACTATCAATCACCATTCGTAGTTAGAAATATGCTTAGGATCATGCATACATTGTAGATCTGCATTGATAGTGATATTTTCCTAAGTAGATCTGATATCTAATATTCATTCATTAGTAACATGCTTAGGATCATTCCTAGTTTGTAGATCTGCATCATTTTCATCATTATGAACTCGTGATTAGAATAGATCATGCATCTATATTGATTTTATTAGGAAAATTTGAATTTTGAGAAAGAAAGGTGCAACAAGGCAATTGGGTGCCACTATGGGTGCGCCCAAGTCCAAGGGCAAGGTTTCAGCCCCGATTTTCGTTTCTCCTGCACTTCGTTTCTCATATCCAAATTTATTCTCAAACTGGTTGATATCAGGACCACGGATTTGTGTCTTTGTGTTTAAAATCACGTGAAAAGCATCGAAAAAAAAGAAGTAAAAGAGCAAGAAAGCACAGGAAAGTACTTGGGCGCCCACACAGGTGCGCCCAAGTCCAAAGTTGGGGTTTTGACTTCGATTTTTCCGTTTCGGTGCATTTTGCTTCGTAGATCCGAGTCCATCCTCATATAAGTTGATATCAAAGCTCTTGGATCTGTAAAAGGCATCGAAAGAATCAGAAAAGGACCAAACATATTGTTAAAAAGGAGAGAAAAGTGCATAAAAGCACTTGGGGGCCACTGTGGGTGCGCCGAAGTCTTTGAAGTAGTCTCTTGGTCCCGAGTTCCCGTTTTATGTGCATTTTGCTTCTTGGATTCGAGCCAATCCTAATACACATTGATGTCAAAGCCTTCAGATTTGTAAAGAGCAATAAAAGGATCGAAAGAGGAGTAAATATCATTGCTAGAAAAGAAGGAAAAGAAAAGAAAGAAAAACAGAGGTACTTGGGTGCCATTATGGGTGCGCCCAAGTCCCTACAAAAGGATTCATCCCCCGAATCTTAGTCCTTGCATTATTATTTTCAAATCCGGAAGTTTTGATATTAATAATTCATAGTAGGACCCTGCACTTAGTCGTTTATTGTTAGAAATCATGATGGCATATCGCTAGGAAACTGAAATACATCACAACCTGTAGAGATAATACTTGGGCGCCACTGTGTGTGCGTCCAAGTCCTGCAGAGACATTTGGGTGCCCCTCAAGTCCTTGGTTAGTTTTTCAACATGCATTTGTTGCATTTTGCATATCATTCAACTTGCTGTTCTATGTTTGTGATGACTTTGGTTGATAGCGGAACTTCTAGACTCCGAACTATCAAATCATCAAGACTTTAGGTTAGGTTACATTGCATAAAAATACCAAAAAAATCATAAAACCATAAAAATTTTCCCTTCCTCCCATCTTACTCTTTAGTAATTAGAGAAGAGAACCCAAAAAAAAAAAAAAAAAAAATTAAAAGATTAAAAGAAATATAAACTTCCATAAATAAAAAAAACAAAAAAAGAAAGAGTAGATACTAAGTAAATGAGCCTAGGTTATTGCTTTGTGCCTAAGCAAGTCAGTACACTTAAAAAAAAATACTTAGTTAAAACACCTAATCCAACCTGAATCAAAATCACCTAATTAGAACATCTAATTTAGCCTTAATTAAATCCATTGACCTGAGTCCTAATTTCCAGACCCTAATTACAACTATAATTTGGACCTTAATTCAAACCTTAATTAAAATCCCTAATTCCAATCCTTAATTAAAAAACCCTTAAGCAAACCCTAATTAACAAACCTTTAATTTAAAACCCTAATTAACGAAACTTTAATCCTAATTAATAAACCCAAATAAATCAAAACCCCTAATTAATTTGAATCCTAATTAATAAGCTTGCTCAACAAACCTTTAATTGAAACCTTAATCAAACTTTAGTAACCTTAATTACCAATCCCTAATTAAGGCCTTAGTCGAAACTTAATTAAAGCAATAGACAAGTCATAATCAAAAGATTAATAGCACCCCTCAACCAAGAAACGATTTAGAATATTCGAATCCGACTTAGGGATACCTTAGAATCGGACGAACTCGAAACTACCAATAGACGGACACTTGGGCGCCATCACAGGTGCGCCCAAGTCACCCAATATACTTGGGCGCCCATACAGGTGCACCCAACTCCCTGGTCCAATCCCGGGACGCGTTTCGGTTATGTTTCGACTACCAAGCTCAAACCTAAGTCGAATTTAAAGTCCAAAGACTCAAAGCTAATTCCAGATTCGGAACTTATTAACATAGACCACCTGAAGCTTCCAAATTCAAGTGGGAAAATCCTAGAAATAACCAAAACCTGCCAATCCACCACTTGGGCACCACCACAGGTGAGCCCAAGTCATCCCAGACACTTGGGCGCCCACACAGGTGCGCCCAACCCCTCTAATCCAACCCTGGAACAAGCTTGGGTCACGTTTCGTCTTACGAACTCCAATTACAATCACCTTTAAGGTCTAGAGACTCAAATTAGTTCCGGATTATGAATTTATTAAAATAGATCACCTAAAACTCCAAATTCAAGTGAACGAATCCCAGGAATAAACGAAACACACGAACCGAGCACTTGGGAGCAACCACAGGTGCGCCCAAGTCACCTTGGAAACATAGGCTCCCACATAGGTGCGCCCAAGTCTATTGCCATTCCCTAGGATGACCGAACCCCTACTCACTTTCAATCTTGATTCAAATCACTATCCTAGAACCATCACAGAACTAATAACAGCCTTGAAATCAAAATCTTAATCGACTTAGACCCATCCGGAACCTCAAATCAAGCCAGAAAACTAAAAGAACAAAAAATCACCACTTGGGCGCCACTGCTGGTGCGCCCAAGTGCACAGAATCACTTGGGCGCCCACACAGGTGCCCCCAAGTCCCTTGTTTGGCCCAAGTTGTGAACTTCGGTCATGTTTCGAATTTCGGATTTAAAATTATTAAAATAAAATCAACCTAGAATCTAAAACAACATTAGGACAAATACTTACATTAACCAAAACCCCACGAAACTCCAAAATCAAGCCGATACCATCGCCACCAACCGAACCACATAGAACTTGGTACTTGGGAGCCACTGCCTGTGCGCCCGAGTCACCAGAGTGACCTAGGCGCTACCACAGGTGCGCCCAAGTCCTCTTCCACCCCTTTTCTGCTGATTTCGATATCTTTTCGTTATTTGAAGTAAAACCCGAAACTCCAGAACCTTCAACAACTAAAACAAAACCTTAAGGCACACCTAATCCATCCCTAAATAACTCTTAACCAAACTATGACTCAAAACGAGTCAAATCAACCAAACCAATTAAAACCTTATTCAACAAACTGCTTAGGCGCATGAATTATCGAACTTAGGTTATCCACACCCTAGGATTAGGTCGGATTTCTCCATTAGATAGATTAGAGCATTAGGACCGGGAAAGCTGATGTGGGTGGTCTAGGACCTTAGGTTAGGGTTAATCCGATAATTAATAATAAAGCATTAGTCACGTAAATCCAAGTAAAATCCCCTAGTTAGGCCCTTCTAGCCCAATATAAAAAATCCATAAAAACTATAAAACGAACAAAATAAACCCAAAAAGATTTTTCCTTTATTTCTTCCTCTACCTCAGGTGTCAGATATTTAATTGAACTTAATGATAAAAGGGAATGAATAACTGACTTTTAAAATTGAATAAATGAGAATGACGAGATGAGATGAGTGATTTCGTACATACTTTTAAACAATCACAACCCATCGGCCTCCCTAAAACAAACATCGGCCCATCCGCCACCTCCAATCAATTACGGCCTATCAATCTTTCACCTTTATCACTCGTGTATCGCACACGAAAAAAAAAATCACAAGTCAAAGTCTCATTTGCATCATTATTTTGGTTTGCAAAGTCAGCCTTTAAACCCTATTTTGCCAAGGGATTTGAAGCGGGTACCCGGGAATGGGGCCGATCCTCTTCTTAAATATTTGGCACCTCCCCCCCTTTTATTTTCTTTATTTTAATTATTTTATTTTACTGGGATACACTATGATTTTGCTATATCAGGATTAACCTTATTTGGACTTTAACTTATAACCCTGAATTGACCCTATATTAAAGAGGCCCAAATCAATGTGATAAGACAACCTTCGTGTGTTGCCGGCAGCACATTAGACGAGAGGAAGATCCCACCCATTTAATTTCTCCCATTTTTCTTCGGCTTTCATCGAAGAACGGTGTTACGATTGTTATTGTAGCTAGCAATTGTGATCCGTCGATTTTGAGGGTAGTCGGAATCCTTATTTTCAATGTAAAATTTAAATAACATATATAGATGAATGGAGATTTCCCAAGCAATGGGACACGGGGGGTCGAAATTCACATCCGACATGTGGGTGTGCCTTTACTATTCCGCAGTCATTCTAGATCTATGGGTAGCATGCATGGAATGTTTGGACCAGCCCTATTGCATTAAAAAGTGGATTTTTAATATCTAGTTTTTTATAAAATTGGAACTATTTCAGATCTGAAAAATTATTTTTTCTGATTTTTTCAAAAATCACATCAATTTCGGAAAATTGCCTAGTTTACTTGTTCTAATTTGGACTAGTTTAGGTCGGTTTTTTTAGTTGCTGGTTAGGTTTAATTAAGGTGAGTTAAAATCAGTTATTTCTTCATGCTTTTAGGTTTTTAAAGTTTCCAAAAAAACTCTAGAACTTTCCCTCACAAAGGCAAGTCTTAGATCGTGCAAGTTCGGCTTTTTGGCCACCAAACTTGCCAAAATCTGAAAATTTCAGAACTTTCATTGGAAATTCAGTTGTTTTAGTTGTTTTTAAATTTAAAAGAACTCTTAAAAACTTGCTGGAATTTTTTCTAAGAAGGTTAGTTATTTCTTTGGAAAGCCGAAAAAACTGTCTTTCTTGGTTGGTTCTATGTCTAGGCAAGTCTTGTCCCATTTGATTAGGGAGACAAGTCTCTTGTTCTAGAAGGTGGTTTTTAAGCGGCACCCTTGCAACGCATCGTGACCCCACCATTGATCTAGGGGCTTACTTGGTCAGGGGAATTTCATAGACTTGAGTTTGATAAATTTCCTTAGAGATATCAAACTCTCTAAGATTAAGACTTTGCAAGAATTTGGGAATATTCTTTTAAATCTAAAAATGGACCTTAGGTAGTTTTTCTTTCTAGGTTTCTTTAAGAATTTTTTTTTTCAAAATTCCAAAAAAGAAAGAAAGACCCTCACCTTCTTGGTAGAGGGACACCTCAAATTGGTTAGAAAGGAAGGAATCACCTGTCAAGAGCTTGATTAAATTCTATGAATCTAGATCTCCTGGTTCTCTCAGGATTTTCAATATGGCTAATGAGCATAGTGATAATGATGAAATTAGGAATGAGAGCGGTAATGGGAATGGACCCAATAATAATGGGGAGGTGAATCAACCACTTAGAAGCCTACGTGATTACCTTCGCCCTACACGACAAGCAACACCATCGTGCATGGTTATACCTGTAGGTGCGGGTCAATTTGATATCAAACCGGGAGTAATCCAACTTCTCCCCAAATTTCATGGACTTGATTCGGAAAGTGCATATTTGCACATAAAAGAGTTTAAAGAAGTGTGTACAACACTACATTTCAATAATGTGAGGGAAGACCTTATCAAAATTCGTTTATTTCCATTTCCCCTCAAGATAAGGCTAAGGCATGGCTTCATTCCCTACAGCCCAATTCAATTGCTCTATAGTCCGACATGGTCCTGGAATTTATGAAGAAAATTTTCCCATTACATAAGACTTACACCTTACGGAGAAATATTATGAATTTTAAACAAAAAGACAAGGAGTCATATTATAGGTGTTGGGAACGCTGTAATGAACTGCTCCTTGCATGTCCCCACCACGGATTTGAATTGCCCAATACAATTGGTCACTTCTATGATGGACTTAGTCAAGAAACACGTCAATTCGTGGAGATGATGTGCAATGGAGAGTTCATGGTGAAGAACCCAAATCAAGCATGGACCTACCTTTAGTTTTTGGCAGATAGTGCACAAAATTGGGACACATCTGAAGGTATACACCCTGTAAAGCAATCGAATTAGGCTAAGGGAGGGGGGGTTATATGTATTAAAAGAAAATGATGATCTTCAAGCAAAAATTGCTTATCTTACAAGAGAAGTTGAGTCCTTGAAATTTGTTGACACCAAAAAAAGTCACTATGTCTCCTCAACATCAAGAAGCCTTGTGAAGCTGCATCCTGCTACAAAATAGGCAAAGCTACTTCAAGTCTCAGATCTTTTCAGAATCAGACAGAAACTGAAAGATCCTTTAAGGCAGTCAAAAGAGGGGTACACCTGAGGTTTCGGGCCATTCCGACATCGTTTGGCCCAACTTCGGTTCTCCGACAGCTAAACAAGCGCTCCTGGCGGCGACATCATCAAAGACACCAAAACTTCGATCAGAGCCTATGGATGACTTCAGGATACTTCCAAAGGGCTCCATGCCAAATTTCAAGTTAAACCGACAACGTTTGACCCTCCATCAATGCTCGAGCAGAAAAATCAAACCTCCCGGCGGCGGGAACCACCGAGGCCATCACTCATCAAACAAAGTACATGAGTGGCTTCAACATGCCTCCAAAGGGCTGCGCGTCGAATTTCAGGTCATTCCGACAACGTTTGACCAGGTTTCGATGCTCCGAAAGAAAATCAAGCCTACCGGCGACGGAGCACCCAGGGACCATGACATCCAAAATGGAGCTAATGGGTTGTCTCAAAATGATTCCAATAGGCTCCTTGTCAAATTTCAGGTCAATCGGACATCGTTTGACCACATATCAAAGCTCGGCATTTTCCCCGCAGCAAAATCAAGTCAAGCATCGATGGGACCCCAAACGGCTTCAAAACTCAAATAAAAGCTCATGGTTGGTCCTATCCAGTGCTCCAAAAGCTTCACTTCAATTTTCAGGTCATTCCGACATCGTTTGACCTAGTTTCGATTCTTGACGGAAAATCAGTTACAAAGTCTTCGGCTTTCCCGAAAAATGGGAAACTTTGTGCTCCGGTTTTGTGCGGGTTCTCGTCAAGTTTTCTATGAGAAAATCAAGTCAATAATTGAGGAAAAATGTCAAGAAAAATACAGAAGAAAGAAGGAAAAAAAAAGATGGAAAAACGGCCGAAAACGATGCTCGGCGACCAGACGGGCCAAAGAACTATGGTCGCTGGCGACCTTGGCCCAAGGTCGCAGGCGACCCTGGCCCAAGGTCGCCGGCGACCCTGGGTGCATGGTCGTCGGCGACCCTGCAAATCCGGGTCGCCGGATTTTGCACCAAATGCCCCGTTTTTCGATCCTTTTCGCGTTTCGGGTGTTCCTGCCTCTGTGATTATCTGAAAATCCAATGTTTGATGCTTGAAAACGACTGATCTTCACTGACATCTCGGATCCGCCATCAAAATCATGAAAACATCACCGATCGCTCCAAGATCGCCAACCGGCTGACCAAGAAAGTACACTTTCTGTCCGACCGATCGTGAAATCGACAAGACAGATGTCACCGGCTCACCAACATCAACCAATGTCTGAAATTGCATCGCGATCCAGCATCAAACAATGCATGGATCCACCTGTGATGATCACAAGAAGAATCTCAAAAGACGCGGCGCGGCCCTGCTACACTGTTATGCCGTTTGGTCTGAAAAATGCAGGTGCAACATATCAGAGGGCTATGATGAAAATATTCCAAGATATGCAGCACAAGACGGTCGAATGCTATGTTGACGACCTCGCCATCAAAAGCAGAAGAAAAGAAGACCATCTCGATGATCTTCGAGAAGTCTTCCTCCGACTTCGCAAACACAAATTGCGGATGAATCCACTAAAGTGCTTATTCGGTGTCTCATCAGGTAAGTTTCTCGGATTCATAGTACGGAAAGCTGGAATAGAACTTGACCCTACCAAAGTCAAGGCTATCCTGGAAATGCCATCTCCCAGAACCCTAAGAGAATTAAAAGGGCTTCAAGGAAGGCTGGCCTACATTCGACGGTTCATCTCCAATCTATCAGGGAAATGCCGTCCATTTTCTCGCTTAATGAAGAAAGGCATGGACTTTGTCTGGGATGCTGAATGTGAAAATGCATTTCAAGACATAAAAGCATACCTCACCAAACCTCCAGTACTGGCTGCCCCTATAGCTGGAAAACCATTTATCTTGTACACAAGAGCTCTCGACCACTCTTTGGGTGCTCTGCTCGCACAAGAAAACGACGACGGAAAAGAAGCTGCTCTATATTACCTTAGACGCATGATGGTAGGTGCAGAGCATCGCTACTCCCCAGTCGAAAAAGAATACCTTGCAGTAATGTTCGCCGTACAAAAGCTGCGTCACTATCTGCTGTCGAACACAGTCTACCTGATTTCGAGGATCAACCTCCTAAAGGTCCTTGTCACAAAAGCAGGTTCTCTTAATGCCCGACTGGCAAAATGGTCCATCATTCTATCACAGTTTGATATTAGGTATGTACCACAAAAAGCAATCAAAGGCCAAGCTCTTGTAGACTTCCTCGTAGAGCATCCATTGCCTAAAGATTCTCCACTCAGGGATGATCTCCCAGACGAATTTGTCTACAATGTGGAAACTTCCTTGTCAAACGCTTCCTGGGACATGTACTTTGACGGTGCAACCAGGATAAATGAAAAGGGAAAGCAAATATCGGGAATTGGCATCCTCTTTGTCAGTCCCGACAAAAACATGATTCCACACGCCTTCTCGCTACTGGAACCATGTTCAAACAACGCAGCTGAGTACCAAGCCCTGATTGTAGGATTGGAACTCACCCTCAAATCCAGCATCACCATGTTGGGAACTTTTGGGGACTCTCAACTGATCGTCAACCAGATGAATCAGAAATATGAAGTCAGGAAGCCTGATTTGCTACCTTACTACAATAAGGCGCAGTCGATTCGACAAAAATTCAACATCTGCCATATCACCACATCCTCAGAGGTGAAAACATCCGTGCAGATGCCCTGGCCGGACTCGCCGCATCCATGGCAATCCAAGAAGGGGAAAAGATGCAAGTCACAGTGTGTTAAAAAAGGATTCTCCCTCCTCTCAACACACACCAAACAGTTGCTGAATGCCACCAAGTGGTTGGAAGTCGGATGTCCATCCTCAAACCTCCGATTGGCGACTGGAGAGATCCGTTCATTGATTATATCATGTTCGGAATCCTACATGAAGATCCAAAAGAGCGGGTAAGCATCCAAAGACGAGCCCCGAACTTTCATTTGGATATACCTTCAAAAGCACTTTACAGAAAATCCTTCAACGGAGTACTCCTACGCTGCTTGTCACAACAAGAGGCTGAGGAAACTCTCCAAGAAGTTCATGCTGGTCTTTGTGGAGCCCATCAGGCTAGCCCTAAGCTCTACCACCAGATAAAAAGGATAGGTTATTATTGGCCTACCATGGTAGCTGATGCAATGCAATTTGCCAAGCGCTGCCAAAAATGCCAGATTCACGGAGATTATGTCCACATGCCTCCAGAATGGCTACATCCAACAGCAATCTCATGGCCTTTCGAAGCCTAGGGTATGGACATCATAGGTCCTATTTCTCCCCCATCAAGCAAAGGTCATCGCTTCATCTTTGCCGCTACGGATTATTTCTCCAAGTGGTCAGAAGCATTTGCGCTCAGCGAAATGAAGACCTCATCAGTCCTTAAGTTCTTGCGCACCAACATTATTTGTCGCTTCCGCATACCTAAAAGATTCGTCCATGATAACGGACCACAATCCCGGGATCACAGATTCTACAGGTTCTGCGACAAGTACAAAATCCAAAGTTGTCCTTCGACTCCATATAATCCAACAGCGAATGGACTAGCAGAAGCCTTCAATAAGACACTCTGCAAAATTCTCAAGAAAATGGTCTCTAGTCACAAAAGAGACTGGGGCGACAAACTACTAGAAGCTTTGTGGGCCTATCGAATCACCGTTCGAGGACCAACCCATAGTACACCATTCTCTTTGGTCTATGGATGCGAAGCTATTGTCCCTTTCGAAGTACAAATTCCTTCCTTAAGGGTATCTTTACAAAATAACATGACGCAAGAAAGCAATGTCAAATTGAGACTCCAAGAGCTGGATAATCTCGATGAAAGACGACTCAAAGCTCTACAAAGCATTGAGTTGTACCAAGCACGCATGGCAGGATCTTTCGACAAGAAGGTCAGGCAACGCGCCTATAAAAAGGGTGACTTGGTTCTTACAGTAAAAAGACTCATAGTATTTGCCCACAAATCCAAAGGCAAATTCGAACCAAAATGGGAGGGACCCTTCGTCATCGACAAAGTCTTCTCCAACGGTGCATACACTCTTCTAAACATGGAAGGAGACAGATGTATGCTACCCATCAATGGCAAGTTCTTGAAGCGGTACTACCCTTGAAGACTTCCTCAAACGGGTCAGAGCGATATCCACACGGCCAAAGCTAATTTCCAAGGTACTTTCTCGTCAAACTCACCTCTTTTGAAATTTTCATCTTTATGTTGAAGTTTCAAAAAAAAAAAAAAAAACTTTCAAAACAATGCTTACTTTCATCGTTTCATTGTTCAAAAGAAAAATCAAATCCAAAATCCAAGTTTAGGAGCCTCTTCCCAGACTTAACCAAAATTTTCGATCCTTGAACCAAAAATTCATGGTTTGAAACAAAAACAAGGACTCAGGAATTTTCACCCTAGTCTACCTTGGCTTTTACAACCGAAATGATTTTAAGCCAAAATTTATGACCCTCGTGTCTCTGAACAAAAAATGGTTTTTTAGAAACCGCGGGGAAGCAACACTTAGTCGATATTCGCAAAACCCAAAAAAAAAAAAACCCGGAAGCATGCGAACCCCAATCGATACTTCCAAAAACCCAAAAAAAACTGGAAGGATGCGAACCCCATTCGATACTTCCAAAATCCAAAAATCGCAACGAAGCGAACCCCATTCGATACTTGCAAAATTTCAAAAATCGTGGAGAAGCAACAAACCAGTTGATATCCATAACCCAAATTTCAAAAAATCGTGGAGACGCAACATACCAGTTGCTATCCACAACCCAAATTTCAAATGGTTCGAGAAAACCTCAAATTTCAAAAATCACGGGGAAACGACACCAAGTCAGTACCCGCAAAACCAAAAGTTTTGGGAAAAGCAGGGAAGCGACGCTTAGTCGATATTTGCACCCCAATTCGCGAGGAAGCGACATTCCATCGATACTCGTAAAACCTAGCCCGCGAGGAAGTGACATTCCATCAATACTCGCAAAACCGAATGAGCAAGGAAGCGACATTCCATCGATACTTGCAAGACCATTCAGCGGAGAGGTGACATTTAGTCGATACCTGCATTTTGAAATCCAAAATTCGGCTATAAACGCCAAAATCTGGCTATAAACGCCAAAATCCGGCTATAAATGCCAAAATTCGGCTATAAATGCCAAAAAAAAAATTCTCGGCTATAAACGCCAAAATCGGCTTTCATGCCAACAAAACAAAACTCCAAAATTCGGCTATAAACTCCAAAATTCGGCTATAAACGCCAAAACTCGGCTATAAAACGCCAAAATCTGGCTATAAATGCCAAAAGTCGGCTATAAATGCCAAAACAAATTTTTTTTTTTTGGCTATAAACGCCAAAATCGGCTTTCACACCATCCAAAAACTTTGGCTCTCATGCCACAAACAAAATTTGGCTCCCATGCCACAAAATGAAATTCGGCTTCTATGCCATTCCAAAAATTGGCTCTCATGCCACAAACAAAAAACCTTGGCTCTCATGCCACAAACAAAAATTTTGGCTCTCATGCCACAAACAAATTTTGGATTCCATGCCGCAAAACAAATTTTGACTCTTACACCACAAAATTGGCCTTCATGCCCAAAACAACCCTTTGACAAAAGATTTTCACAAAATGACAACCTTTTGATCAAATTCTTAAAAAAAAAAAAGGAAGAAGGAAAAAGAGTTTGTTACAACTCGGGAGCTCAATCCTACATGGTCTTCAACCAAAGGTTCAACTGCTCAAGCAGACCCTTGGCCTTAACTTCCAATGTTTTTAGGCCACGCTTCTTCAAAATGTTTCCATAAAATTCGGCCGAGCACCGCGACCCATCTGCAGCACGAGGAAGTTCTTCCCAGAGGACTTACCGCTGCTCATGCTCCTGAGTCTTCCTCCGGACATTACCTTCAGCTTCCTCAACCTGGAGAATGAGGGTCCCCTCCTTCTCCCAAGCCTGCTGAACGACCGCATTAGAAGACCTGGCAGATCGACGAGGTGCATCAGAAATAGGACCTTTACCCTTGTTCGTTCTAGAAGAACTACCTGCAAAAGATGGAAGAGAAAAGATCAATCAACATCAAAATGACAGAATTCTGCTACAAAAATTCTAGCAAAATTTTGACATGGTTCCGGGGCAATACCAACGAAAAGGAAAATACTCCGAAAAAGATAGGAAGCCTGAAGATGAGCTCAACATCGCTGCAAGCTCATAGTCAGTGGAGAATTCTCAAAGAAGGCTTGAACTCAACATCGCTGCGAGAACGAGCCAATCCCATCAAACTTCCGCAAAATCTGGAAAAGAGCTCAACATTGCTGCGAGCTTCAAAATCCAAAAATTGCAAAACTTCCTCAAAATCCAGCAAGACCGAGAAAGAGCTCAACATCGCTGCGAGCTCAAAATCCCGATACTTGCAAAAGATTTTCAGGTATGCATTATCATACTTCCAAATCCATTTACAAAAATCATGCATCAAAGAATATCATCATGCATTATATGCTAGGAAAACCTTGACCAAAGTTTGACCAATTCCAACCCAATTTGGTCAAAACCAATCAAACTTTGTCCAAGTAAAAAATCATGTTGGCTTGACCTAGAGACTCTAGTCTTCTATCTTGATGTATCAAACAAAAAAAAAATGCATACATATTGAAATTGCATAGCCTCATTATCATAGTGAGCAAACAAGGAAAAAGAAAAAGAAAGAGAGAGAAAAAAACTCAGCAAAAAAAAAAAAAAAAATTTGGCCCACTGCCACGTGGCAGTACGGTCAGGTCCGTACGGACCTGTCCGTACAGCCAGAAGAAAAAAAAAAAAAAACGCAGCAAAAAAAAAAAAAAGAAAAGAAGAAAAAAACGCTGAAAAAAAAAAACAAGAATCAGCGTGGAAAAGGAAAACAGAAAGAAAAAAAAAAGAAAAGAGAGAAAATCGTGAAAAGAAAAAAAAAGAGAAAAAAAGAAAGAAAGAAAAAAAAAGAGAAGCACGAAAAAAAAAGAAGGAAAACGTGCATGAAAAGAAAAAAAAAAGGAAAAAAAAAAAGAAGAAGAAAGAAAAGAAGAGAAAAAGAAGAAGAAAAGAAAAGAAAAAAAATGAAGAAGCTACTTCTACAATGGAGATTCTTGAGGAGGAAGAAAACTTACTTGAAGCCATTGATGGAGAAGAAGAAGAAAAGCTTGGAGATCCTTGAAGAAGAGAAAGCACTTCTTATCTTGGAGAGCACTCTTGAAGATTTCTTACAAAAAGAAAGCAAAGGAGCAAAAGCACCAACCCTCTTGCTTTTATAGAAGAGAGCAAGCCAAAAGAGGAAACAAGGAGAAAGAAATGAGGTAAGTGCTAAAATTTAACTACTTTCCCAAAAAGAAAGATATTTTGAGAGAATCTTTCCACAAAAAGAAAAAACTTGAGAAATTCTCTCCAAGTAAGATATTTTTAGATATTCTCTACACAAAAGAGATATTTTTAGATATTCTTTACAAATATGACACTATATGAGATCTAGGCCATCTCCAAAGCCTAAGGTACCATGGGTTAGCCCATATGAGCCAGGTTTGACTACCTAGGCACTAAAAGTGGCTTTTAGTCAAAATATTCCTCTTACCAAGAGCAAAAAAAAAAAAAAAAAAGTCCCATGCCTCTTTTGAGTTGATGGAACCATCCAAAAAAGAGAAAAGAAAGTCTCATGAGTTTCCAAAAAACCAAACCATCCAACCTCATGAACCAAATTGAGCCAAAATCTTGAAATTGACATTTCACAAAACCAAATTCCGGTCCCCTAGCTCGCCACATACAGCTTGTTAGGTCACAAGACCAAAACCAAAATCAAAATCCAAAACCAACAAACCAAATCTGACCCCCCAACCTGCCACATACACCTTGTTGGGTCACAAGGTCAAAACCAAAATCAAACCCCGACCCCCTAACCTGCCACATACAGCTTGTTAGGTCACAAGGTCAAAACCCAAAATCCAAACACCCCATGTCATTTTCAAAACTTTGCCTTGAGATGGTACGTGATCCCTCTCACTACCATAAAATTCCCCTGGAAACTCAGAAGGCAATTCAAAAAAAAAAAAATTTGCTCAAGACTCTTGGTCAAGTTGGAATCTCTCCTCCAAGTTTCTCTTCGAGGCACATCGACTCCAAAAAGCTACTCATCGCTGGGGGCATTTGTTGACACCAAAAAAGTCACTATGTCTCCTCAACATCAAGAACCCTCGTGAAGCTGCATCCTGCTACAAAACAGGCAAGGCTACTTCAAGCATTAGATCTTTTCAGAATTAGACAAAAACTGAGAGATCCTTCAAGACAGCTAAAAGAGGGGTACACCTGAGGTTTCGGGCCATTCCGACAACGTTTGGCCTAACTTCACTGCTCCGACAGCTAAACAAGTGCCCCCGGCGGCGACATCATCAAAGACACCAAAACTTTGATCAGAGCCTACGGATGACTCCAGAATGTCTCCAAAGGGCTCCATGCCATATTTCAAGTCAAACCGACAACGTTTGACCCTCCATCAATGCTCGAACAGCAAAATCAAGCCTCCCGGCGGCGGGAACCACAGAAGTCATCACTCATGAAAAAAAGTACATGAGTGGCTTCAACATGCCTTCAAAGGGCTGCACGTCGAATCTCAGGTCATTCCGACAACGTTTGACCAGGTTTCGATGCTCTGAGAAAAAATCAAGCCTACCGGCGGCGGAGCAACCCAGGACCATGACATCCAAAACGGAGCCCATGGAACGTCTCAAAATGACTCCAATAGGCTCTCCGTCAAATTTCAGGTCAATCGGACATCGTTTGACCACATATCAAAGCTCGGCATTTTCCCCGCAGAAAAATCAAGTGAAGCATAGATGGGACCCCAAACGGCTTCAAAACTCAAATAAAATCCCATGGTTGGTCCTATGCACTGCTCAAGAAGCTTCACCTCAATTTTCAGGTCATTCCGACATCGTTTGACCTAGTTTCGACTCTTGACGGAAAATCGACTACAAAGTCTTCGTCTTTCCCGAAAAATGGGAAACTTTGGTTCCAATTTCGTGCGGGTTCTAGAAAATGAAGTCAATAATTGAGGAAAAATGTCAAGAAAAATACAGAAAAAAAAAGGAACGAAAAAGACGTAAAATTGGCCGAAAACGGAACTCGGCGACCAAAGGGCAAAAAACCCTAAGGTCGCCGACGACCCTGGCCCATGGTCGCCCGGTGACCCTGCAAATCCAGGTCGCCGGATTTCGCACCAAAACGTCCGTTTTTTGATGGTTTCGCGTTTCGGGTGTTCCGGCCTCTGTGATTTTCTAAAAATCCAATGTTTGGTGCTTGAAAACCACTGATCTTCGTCGACATCTCGGATCCGCCGTCAAAAGCATGAAATCATCACCGATCGCCTCAAGATCGCCAACCGGCTGACCAAGAAAGTGCACTTTCTGTCCGACCGATCGTGAAATCGACAAGACAGATGTCACCGGCCCACCAACATCAACTAATGTCTGAAATTGCATCACAATCCGACATCAAACAATACGTGGATCCACCTGTGATGATCGCAAGAAGAATCTCAAAAGGCGCAGCGCGGCCTGCGACTCTTCACATGCCTGGGCGACCACTTAATGACGTTAATTGACCCGTTTATAACAACTTAATGCGGTCATTAACTCATTATTTTGGACGGCCCAATCAGATTCAAGCATTTGGGAGTTACAAATCCAAGCAATCATGGCATTAAACCCATGAAACTCCCATCATCATGGAGCATAAAGGTGATTAAATGCCCACTACCTTCATCAGCCAATCACAAGCCTTGAAAAAGGAGTTACAAAATCAACTTGTAACTCCTCATCAATTCTTTCATAATGGCCATCAATGCCAATAAACACCTCATGGCTACCAAAAGCCTATAAATGGAGGTCCATTCCAAGAAGAAAGCATGATGAAAATAGATCCCAAGTGCAAGCTTTGAAAATTCAGAAAATCCAAGAGAAAGACGAAGTTCTGCTACTTTGCTCCCGGAAGCACCACAAGGTGATCAACGTCCCTTAGGGGGCCACCCCCCCCCCCCCCCCCCCCCCCCCCCAAGGTCTCCTCCTTCTCCAACATGGCCTAAATGCGGCTTTTCAGCCCGTTTACTTGGTTTTTCATTGGATATAGGACCTCCTCTTGGTCCTGGTCCTTTAAAAAACCGGGGTTAGGAGCCAAGCCAAAGAATCAAAGCATCACATGTTCTCATTTGAAGGACGATAGCGAAGCCCATACATGACTTGCGACCATCGATCTCAACGTGTCCCCACAATCTCCTGAGAAGTTAGATCCCTTTTCTTACTTTTCTATTGTAGTTTGTATTTCCTAAAGAAACAAAAAGAAATCACAATTCTTGTCTTTCACATTTGATGAGTTCTGTAAAATCGCCTTTAGCGGCAAAATCGCCTTTTACGGCAAACCAACAAAAACGCCTCTTACGGCATTCTAAAAAAAAAAACAAACTTGTCTCTCTTCTTAATATTAATGCAATTTGAAAAGTTAGAAAAAAGGATTGATTTCCTTTCCACTTGTGAAGGTGAATCCCCGGATTATCACCATTCCAAATTCCAAGTAGAAAGTAAAGCTGGCATACTCGTACAAAAAATGTTGATGCCCAAGATCTTCCCTCATCCGCCGAGACCCAGGTCAGCCCCCGGGGTGCGGAGGGAGAGGACGGAAGATTCCCCTTTTCGGGTCCATCATTTGGTGGGGTCAAGTTCTATACCAGCTTTCCGTACTATGAATCCAAGAAACTTACCCGATGATACACCGAAAAGGCATTTTAGTGGATTCATCCGCTATTTGTGTTTGCGAAGTCGGAGGAAGACTTCTTGAAGATCGTCGAGATGGTCTTCTTTTCTTCTGCTTTTGATGGCGAGGTTGTCAACATAGCATTCGACCGTCTTGTGCCGCATATCTTGGAATATTTTCATCATAACCCTCTGATATATCGTACCTGCATTTTCAGACCAAATGGCAAGACAGTGTAGCAATACACGCCAAATGGAGTCCGAAATGATGTATGCCTTTCATCTTCAGGATGCATCTTTATCTGATTGTAGCCAGATAATCCATCCATGAATGTCATTCGCTCGAACCCATAGGTGTTGTCAATCATCACCTCTGGTATGGGGAGCGGGAATTCATCTTTAGGACATGCATTATTCAGGTCTCTGTAGTCGATACAGACCCTTATCTGCCCATTTTTCTTTGTCACGGGGACGATGTTGGCCAACCATTCAGGATGCTGTTCCTCGCGGATGAAGCCAGCGTTTTTGAGTTTCTGAACTTCTTGTTCAATTTTGTCCATCACGTCGGGACGGAATCTTCTTTGGCCTTGTTTGATAGGCTTGATTTCTTTTTGCAAGTTGAGCTTGTGGACTGCTACTTCGGGATCCAAGCCAGGCATTTCGGCATAAGACCATGCAAAGCAATCAACGAACTCATGAAGAAAAGAGATATACTCGGGTAACTCATCATCCTTTATATTCTTGCTTATGAATACAGGAAGTAGGTTATCAGGTGTTCCCAAATTTATCTTTTGAACAGGGTCTTCTGTCGGAAGGTTTGAAGGTGGTTCCTCCATGTTGACACCAAAAAAGTCACTATGTCTCCTCAACATAAGAAGCCTCGTGAAGCTGCATCCTGCTACAAAACAGGCAAGGCTACTTCAAGAATCAGATTTTGTTAGAATCAGACAGAAACTAAGAGATCCTTTAAGACAGCTAAAAGAGGTGTACACCTGAGGTTTCGGGCCATTCCGACATCGTTTGGCCCAACTACACTGCTCCGATAGCTAAACAAGCACTCCCGGCGACATCATCGAAGACACCAAAACTTCGATCAGAGCCTACGGATGACTCCAGAATGTCTTCAAAGGGATCCACGCCAAATTTCAAGTCAAACCGACAACGTTTGACCCTCCATCAATGCTCGAGCAGCAAATTCAAGCCTCCCGGCGGCGGTAACCACCGAAGCCATCACTCATCAAACAAAGTACACGAGTGGCTTCAACATGCCTCCAAAAGGCTGCACGTCAAATTTCAGGTCATTCCGACAACGTTTGACCAGGTTTCGATGCTCCGAGAGAAATCAAGTCTATCGGCGGCGGAGCAACCTGGGACCATGACATCCAAAACGGAGCCCATGGAACGTCTCAAAAAGACTCCAATAGGCTCCCTGTCAAATTTCAGGTCAATCGGACATCGTTTGACCACATATCAAAGCTCAGCATTTTCCCCGCAGCAAAATCAAGTCAAGCATCGATGGGACCCCAAACGGCTTCAAAACTCAAATAAAAGCCCATGGTTAGTCCTATCCACTACTCAAGAAGCTTCACCTCAATTTTCAGGTCATTCCGACATCGTTTGACCTAGTTTCGACTCTTGACGAAAAATCGGCTACAAAGTCTTCGGCTTCCCCGAAAAATGGGAAACTTTGTACTCCGATTTCATGCGGGTTCTCGTCAAGTTTTCTCCAAGAAAATGAAGTCAATAATTGAGGAAAAATATCAAGAAAAATACAGAAGAAAAAAGGAAAAAGACGCAAAATCGGCCGAAAACGAAGCACGGCGACCAAAGGGCAAAAAACCCTAAGGTCGTTGGCGACCCTGGGTACATGGTCGCCCGGCGACCCTGCAAATCCGGGTCGCCGGATTTTGCACCAAAAGCTCCGTTTTTCGATCCTTTTCGCGTTTTGGGTGTTCCTGTCTCTGTGATTTTCTGAAAATCCAATGTTTGATGCTTGAAAACAACTGATCTTCGTCGACATCTTGGATCCGCCGTCAAAAGCATGAAATCATCACCGATCGCCTCAAGATCGCCAACCGGCTGACCAAGAAAGTGCACTTTTTGTCCGACCGATCGTGAAATCGACATGACAGATGTCACCGGCCCACCAACGTCAATCAATGTCTGAAATTGCACTGCAATCCGACATCAAACAATGCGTGGATCAACCTGTGATGATCGCAAGAAGAACCTCAAAAGGCGCAGCGTGGTCCGCAACTCTTCACATGCCTTAGCGACCACTTAATGACGTTAATTGACCCGTTTATAACAACTTAATGCGGTCATTAACTCATTATTTTGGACGGCCCAATCAGATTCAAGCATTTGGGAGTTACAAATCCAAGCAATCATGGCATTAAACCCATGAAACTCCCATCATCATGAAGCATAAAGGTGATTAAATGCCCACTACCTTCATCGGCCAATCACAAGCCTTGAAAAAGAGTTACAAAATCAACTTGTAACTCCTCATCAATTCTTTCATCACGGCCATCAATGCCAATAAACACCTCATGGCTACCAAAAGCCTATAAAAGGAGGTCCATTCCAAGAAGAAAGAAGGATGAAAATAGATCCCAAGTGCAAGCTCTGAAAATCCAGAAAATCCAAGAGAGAGACGAAGTTTTGCTACTTTGCTCCCGAAAGCACCACAAGGTGATCAACGTCCCTTGGGGGGCACCCCCCCAAGGTTTCCTCCTTCTCCAACATGGCCTAAACGCGGCTTTTCAGCCCGTTTACTTGGTTTTTCATTGGATATAGGACCTTCTCTTGGTCCTTGTCCTTTAGGAGCCAAGCCAAAGAATCAAAGCATCACATGTTCTCATTTGAAGGACGATGGCGAAGCCCACACATGACTTGCGACCGTCGATCTCAACGTGTCCCCACAATCTCCTGAGAAGTTAGATCCCTTTTCTTACTTCTCTATTGTAGTTTGTATTTCCTAAAGAGACAAAAAGAAATCACAACTCTTGTCTTTCACATTTGATGAGTTTTGTAAAATCGCCTTTCACGGCAAAATCGCCTTTTACGGCAAACAAACTAAAACGCCTCCTATGGCATTTTAAAAAAAACAAACTTGTCTCTTTTCTTAATATTAATGCAATTTGAAAAGTTAGAAAAAAGGATTGATTTCCTTTCCACTTGTGAAGGTGAATCTCCGGATTATCACCATTCCAAATTCCAAGTAGAAAGTAAATCTGGCATACCCGTACAAAAATGTTGATGCCTGAGATTTTCCCTCCTCCGTCGAGACCCAGGTCAGCCCCCGAGGTGCGGAGGTAGAGGACGGAAGATTCCCTTTTCGGGTCCATCACTCCACAGTATTTTCGGAGGCTTCCAACTCAACAAGACCTTCTGGAGTGTCAGAGACATTTTCAGACTGAGGCTCTGTTTCTGTCCATGGATTTTCTTGATCAGTGTCCTTCTCAAGGCTTGCAATGAGATGGTCCCAATCATTTGCTAGAACTGGGTTGAAGTAGGGTACTTCTTTTGGAGACGATGGTTCTTCTGGGTCAGAGAACTGTACGTGTATGTCATCGGGCAATTCCTCTTTATTATCAGAGAAATCATACCAATTGGAGGAGCTTTCTGGATCCTTGATGAGTGACTCCTCAAAGAGATATTCAGGGATATCGATGTCTTCATGAGACGTTGAGGCTTGGTCGGTAAAGCGACTTTGTAGCCATGGTGTCAACTGTCTCATAGGAGCGGTAGGATCATACCCCAACCCATATGAAGACTTGCCTTTATGAAGGTGGATTTTCCAATCTTCTGGTTGACTTTTGATCAGGGTGGGTTCCAATGGTGTGAGAATACCACAGCCACCTCCCAAACCAGTCGGATTCTGAGCATCGTAGCCCATTTTCTTCATGATAGCTTGTGCCATCAGACTATACAGGAATAACTGAGGCATACCTTCGTTTTGGAAAGGTTCAAGCAGAGAGTTCAGTGGAGATGCTCCCGATTTTTGGAAGAAGATTGCTTTTTCTTCTGGCGAAGTTGCCGGAATAACAAAGGAAGCAGACGTAGGGTCTTCTATGTCTGCAGGTGTCTCCAATGGAGTGAGAGCGGGCTGATCTTGCTGAGTATCAGCTTGGCTTGACGCTGTGTCATCTTCTGGCTCTGACTCCGAGTCTGTGTCATGCATAATAGACACAAAGGAGACAGTGAACTTGCCCCCAGCCTTTTGTTTTGTCTTCTTTGCTTTGGTAGTGATTACCAAATGTTTTGGAGATTTGAAGGAGACGACGAAGGGAGCTTGTCCGCTTACTTCGAGTTTGGTGGAAGGTTTGTTTACCTCCGGTGATTGCTGAAGAGCCTTGCCTTTATCTTTCTGGAGACTGTCGGTAAAGTGAATTGTTTCTTCCTCCTGTTCTTCTTTTCCATCTTTATACATTTGAGCATCTGCAAAATGGACATCTCTGCCTTTGAAGGGTTTTTTGTCTGCAAACACTCGATGTATCAAGCTGTCGTTGGCAACGAACTTGATGCACTGATGTAGGGTGGAAGGGACGACACCGTTGTCATGTATCCAGGGGCGTCCAAGGAGTATATTGTAGCATGAAGGGGTCCTTATTGCATACACGATTACTTCATAAATAAGATCACCGATTTACAGTTTGAACCTAATTTTGCCGATAGGCCTTTGAGCGCTCCCGTCATATCCAAAGATGGATACAGACGTATGGCTCAGCTTGCTAGGTGGGATGCCCAGCTCTTCGAGTGCCGAAGTAGAAATGAGGTTGAGTGCAGAACCTGGATCGATCTGAACTCTGTGTACTGGCATTTCTTTAAAGTACCCCATAAAGTACAAGGGTCGGTTGTGCTTTGTCTCGCCTAGCAAGAGGTCATCCTTGTCGAAGGCAATTGTTGCACTTGCTGCTTTTTGTACCGAGAGGCATTCATTGCTTGATCCCTCAGTTTTCTTCTTTTCTCCCTTTGGGGGACTATTTGATTTTCTGACCCTATATTCCATTTCAATTTGTAGGACTTATGGGGCGTGTTTGTCGACATCAGCATTCAGCCTTTGTAATTCTGAAATGAGACTATCACGAGTTTGTGGAGACATTCGTAATAAGTTAAGGATGTACAGATGTGCAGGTATGTGTTTGAAGTGCTCGATCAAGTCGTACTTGAAAGCCTCCTTCGAGCCTGCATTTTCATTATTATTGCCACTTGGGGCGCTTACAACTTGCTTTCCCGAAGGATTTACATAAGAAGAAGAAGGTTGATTGTAATTTTTTGCGGTAATCCCAGCCAGAACGGGTACCTCTACCAACTTCAAGAGCCTCTAGAGACTGGTCTTCTTTTGGAAGATCACTCTCAGGATCAAGGGGTTGATCATTTGCTGAAGAAGTCTCTGTAACAGCATTGGCGTCTTTAGTAATTGTGTTGCACGGAGCAATTTCCGGGAACAAGTCCTGAACAGCATCCGACAACCTTTCTGTATTAGTCCAGACATCGTCTGTGAGATCGGGTATCTGGGACCATTCAACTGGGTTTTCGTTGAAGAAAATTTCATTGGCAGGAGTATGATCAACCTGGAGAGGCTTGAGCTCTGATGTCACAGCTTCAGGAGACGAGGGCTGAGAGGATGATATCTCAGTGGAAGTCACCTGAGAAGATGTAGCTCCAGATGATACATTACCAGTTGGGGAGTATGTGTCTTTAGAAGCTTCAGAGGCACTATCGTCCTGAGCTATCGCATTGCAGGTCATCCGGACAGGAGATGCCCCCAGTGCAGACTGTTGGGAATCAGACTCATCCTCAGATGTAAGAGGATCATCGATCCAACTGTTTTCTCCATTTTCAGGAGTTAAGGGAGAAAGTTCCCGTTGATTTTCAGGGACTTCCGGTTCTGGATCATGATGAAGATCATTGATGCGATCCTGCTCCTACTCTATGGCAAGATGTTGTAAGATTCTTGCATATTCTTCAAGATCAGGCATAGGAGCCAAATCTTCTTCGTCATCTGTTCCTTGTGGTTCACCAATGTTGGGTTCCACTGGAGCATTGGTTGGTGCTGGATCGACAACATTTTCTTGAACAGCATCCTGGTCTTCTTCATCATCAGACCAAGAACTTTGTGGCTGCAATGGGTTATACCAGATTACTGGCATAAGATGAGACTCGAGAACCTCGTCGGAGAGGTATTCTCCTGTTTCAAGGGATTCTTCCCACTCATCAATATCACTGGCAGTGTCATTGGACTTGTATCCATCCATGGAGAATCCAACTACCGAATTGCAAGAGTATGATGCCCCCTGCGCAATTTCATTTTTATATAGAGGTAGCATGAAATCATCAAGGGTGAATTTTCTTACCGCCTTTGAAGTTTTGGGAAGAGATTCTTCCGTCGCCCCTAGTGAAGCAGTGGAAGAAGTTTCTGCTTTTTCAAGGACTTCTTGTTTTGGTTGAGACTTCTGCTGCTGTTTGAGCTTGCGAAGTTGTCTCTTGACTTGCCTTTGCTGCTGAGTGGTCGGCTTTGTTTTGAAGATCTCCCAATTTTCATCGTCTAGGAGATCGGGATGCACCCATATAGGTTGTCTATCTGATGTTGGATAGGGAACCAACTCTCGGGACGCTTGAGCCATTTTAATCACCTTGAATGAAGTAGTGGTCTTCTTCTTCGATGATTTTGAAACTTGCCCACATGACACCATGTTGACAAAAGTGGAGCCGTAGTTTTTGTCAAAAGTTATGACTCCGCTTTTCCACATCTCATTGATCTTCTCTCTCACAACGAAGCATTGATTGAGAGGATGTGAGATCATCTAACGGTATGGACAGTATCGGGGATCATTGGTTTTGCCAACATCTCCCGGTCTTTTGGGCTCCGGTAAAGTTAGTTTGCCATTTACTAGGAGAGCCTCAAAGATTTCTTCAACATCTTCATCGAACGGATATTTCTTTTCTACACGTTCTTTGAAGGCATCGGAGAGTTCAGGCCTTTTACCTGTAGTTTTGTTTTCAGCTTTCTTTGGCTGCTGAGGAGCTGACTTAGTCTGCACATTGAGAACCTCCTTTTTCTTTGGTTTTGAGGTCGTAACAGTAATCGGCTCTTTCTTTGAAGATTTCTGACTGTTGAGGTCTTTAATCACCATTTCAGCTTCCATGGAAGCTTCAAGAAGTTCTCCTAGATTCTTTGATTTGTTGCCGATGATCATGGAGCAAATTTTTGCTCTCATATTGTTACGGCAGATGTCGACTAGCGACGCTTGTGGCAGTACATCTGAGCATTTGTACGCCATTGCCTTCCACTTGTGAATGAAGTCATATGTTGACTCATTCTCTCCTTGTTTTAGGCTGCAGAGCTGAGCCATAGTAACAGGATGATCCTCACATTGGAAATGGGTCAGGAAGCGTGTCTCCAGCATAACCCAGTTCTGGATGGAGTTCTCCAGCAGAGTGGAGTACCAATCAAAGGCTGTACCTTTTAGGGTACTTGCAAAGAGGCGAATCTTGAGGGCATCTTGATCCGCAATAGCTCCTATTAGGATTTTGAAGTGGATGACATGCTGTCTGGCTGAACCTTTCCCCGTATATGTCTGGAGAGTAGGTTGTTTGAATTTTGCAGAGAACGGAACCGAGTCCATCCATAGAGGGTAGGGTGGCTTGATCTCATGCTCCTTCAATGTATCCTCTTCTTTTGCTTTTGCGAGGATATCGTCCACGTCCTTTTTGGTAAGGGCGCGTAACTCATTGTTTTCTGCATTGCCCTCGTCATCTTCATGATTTGGAGGGGTTTCGTTGTTCGGGGGCGGACGTTGTAAAGTGAGAATAAGGTTTTCCATCAGAGCCTTAATTCTCTGTTGTCCTTGCTCCAACTGTTGGATGCGTGCAGTTACATCATCATGCTGTGGAGGCTGCTCAGAACTCGTAGCCAAAACGTTCATCCCTCGGGATTTGAACGAAGAAATCGTCCTAGTGACTGAGCTGGGGCTCATTCTTTTGGATGAAGAATCGGAAGATTGGTTACTCCGGTATCCTTGGCTTAGAGGGTGGAGGATTCTTCCAGATGTGTTCTTGTCCGAGAGACAATGCGAGTCACTGGACGTCTAACACTGATTTTGGTTGCTGACTTCTGGCGTTTTCTGGTTTTGCCAACCATATGGACAGCAACGAATTGGTCGGGTCTTTCTTTTTCGACCCATTTGTTTGAGACATGGAGAGTAGAACGCTGGGTTCTTTGCTTCTTAAGTCTCTTTTGTCGATATACTGCACGGCAACGCATACGACGAGCAATTTGAGCTTCAGTCAGCTCTGGCTGGGCTCTGGCGATGAAGGATGTAGTCCCTCGTGCGCAGCAGTAGAGCTTATCTTCTTTGAAGCTAGGCAAGGATAGAATCTGGACGCTGTCCTTTGTCTGTCGCAGTGAAGATTTGAATTTTCCGAGCTCGGCCCCTGTTGAGATGAAGGGTCGATTCGCAGGAGTGCAGGCTTCAACATGTTTTTGCGGAGGCCTAACGATGCAGGATTTGATTTTGGGCTTGTAGGAGCAAGCCGACTCATGATGATTTTGTTTATTTTTTGGGTGGAGGGTAGGTTTCTCCTCTTTCATGTAAGAGAGAGGGTAAAACCGATTCTCCTTGAGAGGGGCCAGGTATGCTGGCTTTGCAGATGTTCGAGACCTCCGTTGCTTTGGTGGAACCAGGTTTTGGGGTAAACCTGGTTTCTTGTAGGTTGAGGCTTCGTAGGAACGCCACGGGCTTTAGGCTTCTTGTTGTTCGCCCTTGGTACCATGTTAGTGACACGTTGCGGGACGGTTTTCTGCTTCTTGGCAGGTACAGTGTCTTCTGCGGGGAGTGGGAATGGTCCCAGCGACCCGAAGACGATGGTCCAGGAGTTGAAGTTGACCCGGTGTTTGGAGAGTTGTCGAGGGAGATGACGCTTCGGCAACTGGCAAGGCGCTTATGCTTATTTTGCCTGTCTTGAAGCATAAGCTGGTACTTGTTCTCATCGAAAGTGATGGTTAATGAAGCTGCCATTGTTAGTTTTGAAAAACTTCTGAAACAAGACCAAATCCATTAGTAATCACAAGAATATGGTGATCATAAATGGAGAACAACTATGGTTTTGTCTTTTCAAATCACTTGAGGGGACATGGCCCAGCCCTAAGACGATGAAGAAGGCAAAAAGCCATAGAGGATATAATTGTTCTAAAATGCAAGTATGGTAGGCTTAGAGTGAGCGTTCCAGTGACTGCTAGAAGCAATTGTAGACCTTAATTCAAATTACCGAGAAGCAAGGCTCACTCGAGGTAAAATGATATAAGGTTGAAGAAACAAATGTGTCGATCGCGAATACAGTAGACCCGAAGGGGCGTACTAGTACCGCTAGGCACAAATGTTGCAAATCGCATCCTTGGAAAGGACACGAGATGAGATTTTTTTGAAAGGTCAAATTTGGATTCATAAAGGAGAGCAAATGGTATTCCAATCCGAACAACAACTCAACATTTCTGCGAGCGTTAAATTCGAAAAGGAAGGAACCAAGATTTCTCGGATGTGAATCCAGACTGACGGAAGTTTTTTTTGAAAGGTCAAAATTGAATTCATCAAAGAGAGCAAATGGTGTTCCAATCCGAACCACAACTCAACATTTCTGCGAGCGTTAAATCCGAAAAGGAAGGAACCAAGATTTCTCGGATGTGAATCCAGACGTGACGGAAGTTTTTTTTGAAAGGTCAAATTGAATTCATCAAAGAGAGCAAATGGTGTTCCAATCCGAACCACAATTCAACATTTCTGCGAGCGTTAAATCCGAAAGGGAAAGAACCAAGATTTCTCGATTCTGAACTCGAAAATGACGGAATTTTTTTTTCTTTTTTTCTTTTTTTTTGAGAAAAGCACATAGGTTTCCAATTCGATCCTATGAAACCTTAGTAGATAGATCAGCCCCCAGGTAAGGGTAGGATTACTTAATGAACCCGTTTGAAGGACCCTTGCCTCGAACAGTCTAGCTGTCTCCACACTCTGGACAAGGCCTTTCTTAAACCCACTTTGGTCAAAGATTGCAACTGGTGGAACCTTAGTGTTTCTTTTTTTTTCTTTTTTTTTTTCGAGAAGTTTCTAATGAACTCGTCAAAGAGAACAAGTGGTGTTCCAATCCAAACCACAACTCAACATTTCTGCGAGCGTTAAATCCGAAAGGGAATAACCAAAGTTTCTTTAAATTTGAATTCAAAAGAGAGAAGACTTTTTTTTTTGAAATTATATGTTTTTTTTTTTTTTAAATCTCAATTGGACTCATCAAAGAGAAAAGACGGCCCAATCCCTGATATGAACGATAGCTGCAAACATTTCTGTGAGCTATCAAGTTCGAAGATGAAATGATCAAAGTTTTTCAAAGTTGAATCTTAAGAAAAGGAGACCATTTTTTTTCTTTGAAAGAATTTGAAATGAAGGGTTTTTTTTTTTTTTTTGAAATCCCAATTGGACTCATTAAAGAGAAAAGATGGCCCAATCCCTGATATGAACGATAGTTGCAAACATTTCTATGAGCTATCAAGTTCGGAGAGGAGAGGATCAAAATTTCTCAAAGTTGAGTTTTTAAGAAAAAGAGATCAGATTTGTTTTTTTTTTTTTTTTGAAATGAGAGAGAACAATTGAAATCCCATCTCATGTTTTTTTTTTTTTTTTAGATGCAAGATGCAACATAGGCCACCAACTAGAAAGGAGCCAAGGGATCAAAGCATCACGTTCTCAAGTCAACGTGTCCCACCGGGTGTGCCAACTTGATGGACCCTCAGGATCTTCCGTCCTCTCCTTCCGCACCCCGGGGGCTGACCTAGGTCTCGGCGGAGGAGGGAAAATCGCGGGTATCAACATT
This sequence comes from Umbellularia californica, assembly GCA_028538565.1. Lineage (NCBI taxonomy): Eukaryota > Viridiplantae > Streptophyta > Magnoliopsida > Laurales > Lauraceae > Umbellularia > Umbellularia californica. The sequence continues at coordinate 48,066,269 of JAPQWN010000007.1, forward strand.
TTTTGTACGGGTATGCCAGATTTACTTCTACTTAGAATTTGGAATGGTGATGATCCGGAGATTCACCTTCACAAGTGGAAAGGAAATCAATCCTTTTTCCTAACTTTTCAGATTGCATAAATATTAAGAAAAAAGACAAGTTTGTTTTTGAGAATGCCGTAGGAGGCGTTTTTGTTTGTTTGCCGTGAAAGGCGATTTTACAAAACTCATCAAATATGAAAGACAAGAATTGTGATTTCTTTTTGTCTCTTTAAGAAATACAAACTACAATAGAAAAGGAAGAAAATGGATCTAACTTCTCAGAAGATTGTGGGGTCATGTTGAGATCGACGGTCGCAAGTCATGTATGGACTTCGCCATCGTCCTTCAAATGAGAACGGTTGATGCTTTGATTCTTTGGCTTGGCTCCTAACTCCGGTTTTTTAAAGGACAAGGACTAAGAGAATGTCCTATATCCAATGAAAAACCAAGTAAACGGGATGAAAAGCCACGTTTAGGCCATGTTGGAGAAGGAGGGGACCTTGGGGGGGTGGCCCCCCAAGGGTCGTTGATCACCTTGTGGTGCTTCCAGGAGCAAAGCAACAGGGCTTCGTCTCTCTCTTGAATTTTCTGGATTTTCAAAGCTTGGGATTGCACTTTTTTTTATTTCTCCTTTCCTTTTTTTTTCTTTGGAAGCCACCTCCTTTTATAGGCTTTTGGTAGCCATGAGGTGATTATGGGCATTAATAGCCATGATGAGAGAATTGATGAGGAGTTACAAGTTGATTTTGTAACTCCTTTTTCATGGCTTGTGATTGGCCGATGAAGGTAGTGGGCATTTAATTTCTCTTTAAGCTTCATGATGATGGGAGTTTCATCGGTTAAATGCCATGATTGCTTGGATTTGTAACTCCCAAATGCTTGAATCTGATTGGGCCGTCCAAAATAATGAGTTAATGACCGCATTAAGTTGTCATAAACGGGTCAATTAACGACATTAAGTGGTCGCCAAGGCATGTGAAGAGTCGCGGGCCGCGCTGCGCCTTTTGAGATTCTTCTTGCGATGATCACAGGTGGATCCACGCATTGTTTGATGTCGGATTACAGTGCAATTTCAAACATTGATTGATGTTGGTGGGCCGGTGACATCTGTCTTGTCGATTTCACGATCAGTCGGACAGAAAGTGCACTTTCTTGGTCAGCCGGTTGGCAATCTTGGAGCGATCGGTGATGATTTCATACTTTTGACAGCGGATCCGAGATGTTGGTGAAGATCAGTCGTTTTTAAGCATCAAACATTGGATTTTCAGAAAATCACAGAGGTAGGAATGCTCGAAACACGAAAAAGATCGAAAAACGGGCATTTTGGTGCAAAATCCGGCGACCCGGATTTGCAGGGTCGTCGGCGACCTTGGGCCAGGGTCGCCGGCGACCTTAGGGTTTTGCCCTTTTCGGTCGCCGAGCTTCGTTTTCGGCCGTTTTTCCGTCTTTTTTGTTCCTTCTTTCTTCTGTATTTTTCTTGACATTTTTCCTCAATTATTGACTTGGTTTTCTTTGAGAAAACTTGACGAGAGCCCTCACAAAACCGGAATACAAAGTTTCCCATTTTTCGGGAAAGCCGAAGACTTTGTAGCCAATTTTCCGTCAAGAGTCGAAACTAAGTCAAACGATGTCGAAATGACCTGAAAATTGAGGTGAGGATTCTTGAGCAGTGGATAGGACCAACCATGGGCTTTTATTTGAGTTTTGAAGTCGTTTGGGGTCCCATCGATGCTTGACTTAATTTTACTGCGGGAAAAATGCCGAGCTTTGATATGCGGTCAAAAGATGTCTGATTGACCTGAAATTTGACGGAGAGCCTATTGGAGTCATTTTGAGACGTTCCATCAACTCCATTTTGGATGTCATGGTCCCGGGTTGCTCCGCCGCCGGTAGGCTTGATTTTCTGTCGGAGCATCGAAACCTAGTCAAACGTTGTCGGAATGACCTGAAATTCGACGTGCAGCCTTTTGGAAGCATGTTGAAGCCACTCATGTACTTTGTTTGATGAGTGATGAGTTCGGTGGTTCCCGCCGCCGGGAGGCTTGATTTTGCTGTTCGAGCATTGATGGAGAGTCAAATGTTGTCAGTTTGACTTGAAATTTGGCAAGGAGCCTTTTGGAGACATTCTGGAGTCATCCGTAGGCTTTGATTGAAGTTTTAGTGTCTTCGATGATGTCGCCGCTGGGAGCGCTTGTTTAGCTATCGGAGCAGCGAAGTTAGGCCAAACGATGTCGGAATGGCCCGAAACCTCATGTGTACCCCTCTTTTGGTTGCCTTGAAGGATCTTTCAGTTTCTGTCTGATTCTGACAAAATCCGATGCTTGAAGTAGCCTTGCCTATTTTGTAGCAGGATGCAGCTTTACGAGGCTTCTTGATGTTGAGGAGACATAGTGACTTTTTTGGTGTCAACAATGTGATCATGAGAACAGCTTAATCTTATTTTCTTGAATTACGTGAATTTTGAGATGTTGGTGTGTGATTGACTATGGAGCTTTTAATGGTGTAGTTTCTTTTTGGTCATGTGTTGGAGGTCATTCATGATCATTTGCATTGCATGTTCACTGGCTTATCTTTGGTTTCGACACAACTTGAATGAGACAAATTGGTGGACATGATCACTGATCTTCAGCAATGAATCTGCTGGTAATGTCTGGATCGGCCATGGTGAAATAATTGAACTGGTTGCAATATCCCCAATGTCCATTTAGTTGCATACTGTTCGATGCATTTTGCAATTTAGTTGTGAATAATACTGCATTATTATTTTTTCTATAATCAATAAATTGATTACATTCTTTCTTTGATATAGATTGCTGAAATGATGGCAGCCTGCAGATGCTATAAGATGATAAATTGCATTTATTGGATGTTCCTAGCCATAGTTTGATGAACTTGGGTTAGATTTTTGCTAGAACTTAGTTGTGTTTCTAACTTGAGTTGCTGATGTGCAGGTTACTGGCTGTCTTTGTATTTGGATGTCTGCATTGGACGATTGAGCTATTGTGATGTAGGATATGGAACAACTGAATTACAGTGGATGCTGTACCATTGTTGGCCAAATATATTTAGCAACATTCATCATCATTGCCGTCATCAAAGCTATATTTGAGGTTATTGTTGTTGGTACACTTTCACTCAAAATCTACAATGTAAAAGCTTAAAGTTGAAGATTTACGTTGTCATTTATTTTTTTAATTCTAATTGATCTCTTTGCCAGCTGAACAAAGGCTTTTCCAAACTTGTGCATTCTAGTACTATTATTCCTGCCCAAATTCTTGAAGTTTCTGAAGTTGGATTTGGTGAATGGAGAATAGATTGGTATACCGATTACAGGTAAATTAGATTTACATGTAATCTAAATTTAGGCTTTTGCCTGGATGATACTATTTATTTGTGATTTACAAGTTACATGATGGAACGTCGAAGCACAATTGGCCCCAATAGGATGGCAATGTGCCGAGTTTAAATAAGACTCCACATGACCTGCTCCTATGGGGATGTTTGGTAGTGTACCTGTTGGTGTAGGGCTGGTATATATGGGTTGTTACACTTCAACCTGAGTCGGATTCAAGTTTTGGTTGAAGCCACCAGATCTTGCCCTATGTATATTTAGCTTATATATTTCTTATGAATGAAAGTTCTGTAGCACAAGTGGCAGGGAACTTTATCTCAAGAGCATAAAGGCTGTTTGATCCAGCCACACCTCAAGTACTTGGCCAGGTTTGAAAAGGTACTAGTTCATATCAGCCAAAATGATCTACTTGCATGGCTCGGTGATGCATTAGATTCAGTTGAATTTCCCTCTTGAATCAAAACAAGTTTTTAAAGCTATGGTCCATACTTGCCCTCCTTGAGTGTGCAGGTGCAGCAACAGAGATCCCCATCAAACTCCCCTTAAAATTAATGGGCTTCTCTCCATCAAACTCCCCTTAAAATTCTGGAATTTTGCCAAAACTTTTCCCTATTCCAAATGATTTGAAATATGATCGTCCTTTCTCAGAGATGCCTAAGGATCAATCCCTGATTCATTAGATAGTAGTCTATATCAAAGAATCTTACAGAGACAACAACCACACATCATATAAACTGAATAAGAAAGTAAAATGAAGTTTGAGTATTCATTCAAATGATAGTCTCAACCTCAGCCAATTGCAAAGGTATACTGTTCCAGATGACTAGCTTTTTTTAATTTGTTTATTTTATGATTTTTTTTTTTGCATTTTCTTTGATTTTCCGATTTTGATTGGGAATTGATAACTGTTTGGATTGTTGTAAAAATGGAGGAGTTGGAGTGAATAGAGAGAAACACCTGCTTGAATTTATCTCTTCTGATATGAAAACAAAGTTGTAAACAAACTCCAACAGCGTCAGATTGATCAAATTTGGAAGCAATCATTCATCTGGGTGCATCCCCTGCTAGAAATATAACTTGGGGTATTGAGCTGAAGAATAATCTCTGTTTACATATCCTTTAGTTTTCAAGACTGATAATTGAGTTCAGGTTCAAGTTTTAATTTCACAATCCATTCATCAAAAAGCTAAAAGAAACTAAGTCATTTTTGTAACTGAGAATGGTTCTAGCCTTAAACAAAAGGGCAAAAACTACAGAAGGCAATGGGGTGATTCAAAGATCCAAAGGACCCCATCTCCTGCCAGCAAAAATGGGTATGTGCTCTTTTTCATTTATTCTTTTTTTTTTCCACAGCTAACAAGTGGGCCGAAGCTGGCCCACATTTATGGACCCAGTGGTATAGGACACAAGTTCAAGTCCACCATGGCCCCATCCTGATCCTTTTGCCTGGATCCCTCCACCATGGACCCACCTGATTTACATCCTTAATTTCACACCTATGGCTGTAAGCAGAATGGCACACTATATACTCACACGATCCCACCCCAAATGTTCAAACCACCAAACTTATGAGATAGAGACATCATCAGTAAACATGAAGCAAATGAAACAATAGAAATGCAATAGTTGTCCAGTCAGCAGTAGAATTATGACGAGCCCTACGAAGAGTTTACAATTTTTTTTATAAAAAGAGTTTTTAGTGGCGGATTTAAATGTTCGCCGCTATTGGTTAGTGACACTTCTTAAAATATGTTGCTATAGGCATCAGCAATGCTGTACTTTAGCAACGGACACAGTGGAGGACAATTTTTTGCCACAATTACTTTTAGCAACGGTTTTGTCACAAGCATTTTTCCTTGTAATGCCAGCATGGTGATGCCGGACTTGAGGGCGAGTTCCAATTCTAAGATCAGAGCTTGGTGATGCTTGATATGTATGGGTTACTTCTTATGACTTTTTTTTCTATCTGTTATGAAACAAGACCTTTTATAGTAAAAAAGATTCCTCCTTTAAAATGTTCATGTAAAAATGATGGTAGTTGTGATGGGTCTGTGGGATTCCATTTTCACTCGAAATCTTAGTGGTCCTTTGAGGCTTTCTTAGTTAGAAAGGTTTCGGTCTTTGAAAAAAAAAAATTATCTATAAAATCATTTTAATTTCCATGTGACAGTGCTCAACATTCTGCTTCTTCATTGGATGTTGCCGTAACTTTTTCCTACCTTTTATCTGGCCAGATTATCACCAACCAGATTATAGTATGTGTGACGCCCCGGAGTCCCACATCGACTATAGAGAGGAAAGTGCATGGGGTTATATGTAGAGCTTACACCCTTACCTTGCATGAGGCCTTTTGATGGGTTGAGGCCCATTGTGAGAACTTGGTCCGGGCGGCACCCTTAACCACGGGGCGGAGCGTGTCAACCACGGGCTTCAAACGGTGAGTCTCCGTTAGCCCGCATTAGAAATATCCAAGTCCTAACCCTGGGCTTATAAGTCAAACCCCGTATTAACTTAGCATGAGGCCTTTTAAAACCTTGCAACCCTGGAAACCGTAAGAACTTCGTAGTTAAGCGTGTTCGGGCGGGAGCAGTACTAGGATGGGTGACCTCCTGGGAAGTCCCCGCGCGTGCACGTGGGCCAAAGCGGATAATTTCATGCTGAGTTAGGCGGGCCTGTGACACCCATCAAAAGCAAAACCGTGAGGCAAGATTGGATGCGCTTGGGCTAGGTCCTCTGGTCGAGTAGCCTATGAGCTAAAGCGGACAATATCATGCATGTGTGAAATGTGGGGCGTTACAAATGGTATCAGAGCCGACTTTCAACTAGTTCGAGTGTGGGTCCCCTGCCGTGGTCTGGTGCAAGTGGGCGGGTCTCCATGTGGGCGGGCCAAGAGGGCTGGCAGGCTACAGGGACTGGCAGGCTACTGCACAGGGACTGATGGAACGCGCTCCGAGGCGCCGTGGGGCGGCTACCGGGGTCGGCGGAACGTGGGAGTCCGTCGGGTTCGACCCTTTCGCGCCCTGGCGGGCCTGAAGCGTGCATCAACATTTCTTTTATGTGGGTGTGCCAGATTTTTTATTTTACTTGGAATTGCAAGTGGTAATCCGGAGATCAACCTTCGCAAGTAAAAGGGAAATCAACTTCTTTCAAGTTTTCCATTGCACAAATATTTAAGAAAAGAGACATTTTCTTAATTTGCCGTGAAAGGCGATTTGTTTGGCATTTATAACCGATTTTGGCGTTTATAGCCGATTTACAATTCTTATCAATAATGAAAGACAAGAGTTGTGATTTTTGTCTCTTTAGAAAAATACAAACTACAATGAAAAGCAAGAAAAGGAAGATCTAACTTTTCAGGAGATTGTGGGGGACTCGTTCAGATTGACGGTCGCAAGCCATGTATGGGCTTCGCCATCATCCATGCAGATGAGAACAGAAGATGCTCTTGATTCGCTTGGCTTGGCTATAACCTCAGGTTTTTAGAGGACAAAGACCAAGAGAAGGTCCTATGTCCAATAAAAAGCTAAGTAGACGGGCTGAAAAGCCACGTCTAAACCATTGGAGGCAGCGGGAGAAGGCAAGGACCTTGGGGGGGGGGGGGGGTGTGCCCCCCAAGGGACTTTTGTCACCTTGTAGTGGTGGCCGGTGCAGAACTTCAGCAGAGTTTTTCTCTCTTTTTCTTTCTCTCAGATCTCTTTCTGATCCTTTTTTTTTCTGATCCTGATTTCAATGGAATACTCTCCTATTTATAGGCTTTTGGTAGCCATTTAGGAGAGTTTATGGGCTTTAATGGCTTTAATGGGAGGAGTTACAAGATTTATTTCTTTGATTTTGTAACTCCTTTTTCCTTGAATCTGATTGGCCGATGGAGATTAAGGGCTTTTAATCACCTTAATTACCATAATGGGAGGAGTTTCATGGGTTAAATGCCATGAATCAATTGACTTGTAACTCCCAAATGCTTGCTTCTGATTGGGCCGTCCAAAGAAATGAATTAATGACTGCAATAAAGCTAGTCAATTAACCACATTAATTGGTCGCCGAGCAGTCGAAGAGTCGCGGGCCGTGCCGTGTCTTCTGGAATTCTTCTGGCGATGATCATCGATGGATCTTCATGCTGATCGACATCGGATGAACATGTAACTTCAGACAGTGATAGCTAAGAGCGGGCCGGTGACATCTGTCTTGTCGATTTCACGATCGGTCGGACAGAAAGTGCACTTTCTTGGTCAGCCGGTTGACGATCTTGGAGCGATCAATGATGATTTTATGCTTTTGGAGGTTGACCCGTGATTTTGACGGATGTCGTCGGATATGAGTCAATTTCAAGCACTAAAAATCACATTTTCAGGAAACCACAGGGGCCAAAGTGCGCGAAACGCGAAAAAAGACGGAAAAACGGGTCACCGGCGGAAAATCCGGTGACCCGGACTTCCATGGTCGCCGGCGACCATGGGCCGGTGACCATGGGCCATGGTCGCAGGGGCCTGCGACCCTGGGGGAATTTTCCCCTTCGGAGCCCGTTTTGCGGTCGTTTTGAGGTCTTTTTCGTCGCCGTTTTCTTCTGTATTTTTCCTGACATTTCTTCTCATTTATTGGCTTGATTTCCCTGTAGAAAACCTGATGAGAATCCTTACATTTTTAGAGTGCAAAGTTTCCAATTTTCCGGGAAAGCCGAAGACTTTGTCGCGAAAAGCTGCTGATTTTCCGCCAGAAGCTGAAACTTGGTCAAACGATGTCGGAATGACCTGAAATTTGAGGTGAAGCCTCCTGAGCAATAAATAAGACCAACCATAGGCTTTTGTTTGAGTTTTGAAGCCGTTTGGGGTCCCGTCGATGCTTCACTTGATTTTGCTGCGGGGAAAATGCCGAGCTTTGATATGTGGCCAAACGATGTCCGATTGACCTGAAATTTGACGGGGAGCCTATTGGAGTCATTTTGAGACGTTCCATGGGCTCCGTTTTGGATTTCATGGTCCCGGGTTGCTCCGCCGCCGGTAGGCTTGATTTTCTCTCGGAGCATCAAAACCTGGTCAAACGTTGTCGGAATGACCTGAAATTTGACGTGCAGCCTTTTGGAAGCATGTTGAAGCCACTCATGCACTTGGTTTGATGAGCGAAGGCTTCGGTGGTTCCCGCCGCCAGGAGGCTTGATTTTGCTGCTCGAGCATTGATGGAGGGTCAAACGTTGTCGGTTTGACTTGAAATTTGGCATGGATCCCTTTTGAGACATGCTAGAGTCATCCGTAGGCTCTGATCGAAGTTTTGACGTCTCCGATGATGTCGCCGCCGGGAGCGCCATTTTAGCTATCGGAGAAGCGAAGTTAGGCCAAATGATTCTGAAATGGCCCGAAACTTCATATGTACTCTTCTCTTGGCTATCTTGAAGGATCTTGCAGTTTTTGTTTGATTCTAACAAGATTTGAATTTTTGGAGAAGTTGCATTGCCTATTTATGGCAGGTTGCGACTTCATGTAGCTTTTCTTGATGTTGAAGAGGCAAAGTGACATTTTTGGTGTCAACAGGGACATGCAGCCTTAAGGGGGGTGGATTGTGATGCCCCGGAGTCCCACATCGACTATAGAGAGGAAAGTGAATGGGGTTATATGTAAAGCTTACACCCTTACCTTGCATGAGGCCTTTTGATGGGTTGAGGCCCATCAGAAGCAAAACCGTGAGGCCAGTGGGCCAAAGCGGACAATATTATGTATGGGTATAAGGTGGGGCGTGACAAAATGGTATCAGAACAATGGATGGTTTCTCAGGGTAAAAATTTTAGAAACCATAGGACGCGTGTGAGGATTTCGTTAGTTAATAGGTTAGCTTAGTTGTCCTTTCCTAGCATGGTGTTATTAGATTGAGGCAAGATTGGATGCGCTTGGGCCAGGTCCTTTGGTCGAGTAGCCTATGAGCTAAAGCGGACAATATCATGCATGTGTGAAATGTGGGGCGTTACAAATGGTATCAGAGCCGACTTTCGACTAGTTCGAATGTGGGTCCCCTGCCGTGGTCTGGTGCAAGTGGGTGGGTCTCCATGTGGGCGGGCCAAGACGGCTGGCAGGCTACAGGGACTGGCAGGCTACTGCACAGAGATGTGCAGCCCTAAGGGGGGTGGATTGTGATGCCCCGGAGTCCCACATCGACTATAGAGAGGAAAGTGAATGGGGTTATATGTAAAGCTTACACCCTTACCTTGCATGAGGCCTTTTGATGGGTTGAGGCCCATCAAAAGCAAAACCATGAGACCAGTGGGCCAAAGCGGACAATATTATGTATGGGTATAGGGTGGGGCATTATAGTATGTATAAGTGGTTTGACCATTTCATTCATTACCTGCCCAACCCTCTTCATGTGAACATGTTTGGTATATAGAATCCCTTATGTTATCGGAGCATGGATTAGGTAACAACTCTTACTGCATAGTATCTGCTTTGCCAAGTGAGTGGGAACTACACCAAGTCATTTTGTGTCATCTGCATATTGGTTGGCATTATTTTTATTGTTCTTGAGATGGATTTTCTTCCTTGACAATTTCTTGTTTTGCTTTTCATTATTATTATATGCAAGAGGGCTCATTGTCTTGATAATTTCCAAAGTTATTTATATTATCTCTTGTCAAGGGCTTGGTGGAGATCGGAATTTACTTGATTTTTTTGTTGTTCCTTTTAATGTTCAATTGAAATGTCCGATAAAAATATTTTATAGCCATGTTACGAAAAAAAAGAGTGCTATAGCTTAATGGGTTGATCTTACTTATATTTTTCTTCTTGTTTTTATTTTTTATATAAAAGGCATATGTTTTGCATGGCATCTTAGGGTGCAATTGTTGTGGGCCAGTTCCACCAAGCAGTTTGGTGGTAGTCAACGGATGTGGTCTTAACCATGTGATAAACTTGAACATAGATCTTATGATGTTCTATATTTAAAAAAATTCATTTTATTAAATATATGTCGTTTACAAACACATCAATACACAAGTAATTTGAGATCTCCTTCCACTCAATTCATATCGATCCTTGGGTTTTGACATTTGTGGCTAAGAGCATGGATTAAAAAATCGACACTGTGCTAAATGAGTCGGGTCCTATGGAACTCAGACTCGAATTTTGGGACTTGGCCACCTATTTATATTTTAAATTAGGACACAGCCCAACTCGGTTGAGTCCCATGCAAATGGCCGAGTCAACTCGAACCCGCCCTGACTGAATTGGGTCTCTGAGTCCGAGTCTTTTTCCTTAGCTTAGAGGCACATCACTAGTGATTTTGAGGACTAGCCTCCTTTATTTTATATAGATTTGAACTTGATAAACTTTATTTTATTTCAGCTGGACTTGTTTAATTTTATATAATGTTTTTACTTGTGAACTTGATAAGTTTTCCTTTACTTGTGACAACAATAATGGCCATATTTATTTCAAATAAAATGCATGGAATGATTCTTATGTCATGAATTTAACTTATGTTAGTTTATGATGCTGATTAGGCATGGTCCGGAATCTGAATGGGCCATGGTTTTGGTACATGGCAAAGGTGAGTGGAGATCTTGAAGTAATTGTCTTGGTGGTAATTATCATTTTCTATAACCTGTAAGTGTATAGATCTATCAGCTTCATACTGGAATCCATATTTTGATGTATTGTTTATGAAATATATGTTATGGAATACCCATATGGAGACTAACCTAAAATTTTGTTTTTATGGGTTTGCTGAACCCTAAATATTGGTTTTTTGATCGATCGAAACCCGTATCAAGGCAATTATTGTAAACAAAACCATAGGAATGGTTTTGCGCCAGTTGGCCGAACCTAAATCTATGTGTGTAGGTTAGCCGAATCAATGGCTTTAGTTTTCAGTTGCATATGCTTGAATATCCCCTCTCATTTGGTCACTAGTTTCTAAAGTATATATATGGCTCCAATAAGTTACCACCATATCCATCCATCATGGCCCATCAATTACTAAAATAAAGTGAGAAAACAATGGCAATTTGAGGCAAAATTTTGGAAGAACACTTTTGAGGCTCTCCATTGGATAATTCGCACTAGAAGATTTGCACCACTGCACTTTAGAATTCATATGAATACACTGCGTTCATCGATTTTTTGCGTAGAATGCAATGATGCAAAAAAAATAAAAAAAACTACATGAGTATAATTGTGAATTTTTGAGAAAATTAATGCGATAATAAGATAATGCAAAAGAACAATTTCATGAAAATCATGCAGTTTAATGAATTTTGACCAATTATGAATTGAATTCCAACATTGAATGCTCGAATGAATGAATTTATAAAATTCAATGAAATCAATGCAAGTTATCCTAAATAGGTCCATAAATCTACATGAAATCATGACAATATGATACAATTTCATGGACTCATCACACCCTCCAACCAACATTTTACTAGTCCCTAGCAAAAGCTGTGAAAAAGTGAAGTTAACTAACCTAACCTAATCTAATATAAAAATACAAAAGACTAATGCAGAAAACAAAAGCCACTTTCGCCGACACTCTTGAATGCATTTAGCGTATGCAATAAGCCCTTATACCCCTAGGTTACCCTAGTGGACGAATTGTGCCTCATGAGGTTTTGCTGTGAATATACCCATAAAAATCAAAAAGAAATTAAAAAACTAAAGATATCAAAAGAAAATTTATAAACATTGGATACTCTCGATTTTCCAAATAGTCAAAGTAAAGAAAAATTCAAAATACGGTTCATTAATCCCATTGTTGGAAATAAATTTTCAAAATCATGCTTAAATATGATAGTGCACGATGAGAAAATACGTATACATAAAAAAAATAAGTGTTAAATGCTCCATCATTAGAACCCCCGTGAAAACGACTAAATCAAATAATCCAGTCCACCTAGGCTTAGCAAAAAGAAAAAAAAAAAAAAAGGTTTCCTCTCAAGGCAACCATGATGACTTTTGCACTACTGTTTTTCAAAAGGTTGTAAAATTTCAGCGACAAGTTTCTCTTTCTCCTTTTTTTTTTTTGAGATAATATACATGACATGGGGAGCAAACCCACATCTCATGTGTTTTCACCAACTTTGAAAGTAATGCATCCTTTTGTTTTTCTTCTCTCTTGATTTTTTTTTCCCTTTCAACGGTTCCTAACAATATGCTGCCCTTTTCATGTACCTAAATTAAAGCAACCACGATGGCTTTCACACTATTGTTTTTCAAAAGGCTGTAAGATTTCAGCGACAAGCTTCTTTCTTTTGTCTTTTCTCTTGATTTTTTTCCTTTTTAACGGTCCCAAATACTAGGCAACCCTTTTCATGTACCCGAATTAAGGCAACAATGATGGCTTTCGCACTATTATTTTACAAAAGGTCGTAAAATTTCAGCGACATGCTTCTCTCTTTCTTTCTTTTTTCTTTTATCATTTTTTTTCCTTTTTAACAGTCCCTAATAATAGGCAACCCTTTTCATGTACCCCCATTCAGCCAACCATGATGGCTTTCGTACTATTATTTTTCAAAAGGCCGTAAAATTTAAGCGACGAGCTTCTCTCTTTCTTCTTTTTTTCTCTTCTCTTGATTTTTTTTCCTTTTCAACGGTCCCTAACAATACGTAACCCTTTTCATGTACCCAAATTAAGGCAATAATGATGGCTTTTGCATTATTATTTTTCAAAAGGCTGTAAAATTTCAGCAACAAGCTTATCTCTTCCCTGTTTTTATGAGATAATATACACGACATGGGGAGCAAACCCACATCTCATGTATTTTCACCAACTTTCAAAGTAATGCATCCTTTTTCGTTTCTTTTCTATTGACTTTTTCCCTTTTCAACGGTCCCAACAATAGGTAACCCTTTTGATGTACCCAAATTAATTCACTAATTTGTGGAAAAATCCACCAAGATGAACCAGGAAACCTATAAAACTAAGGTTTGGTTGTCCTCCATATTTTCAATTTGGTTTTCCTTTATATATTCAATCAAATCGTAAAAAGAATGGAAATCATAGTTTCACATTTAAAGATTTTGAAAATATATACTAACTGTGTATTGTGAAAGGATCAAAAGTTAGCACTTTTTCAAAAAGATTTCCACACACAAAAACTCTCCTTTGTTTGAATTTTGAGAATACTAAAATTCAAGCTATCTTCCCTTGATTGAAAATCCTCTGAAAGATTTTCTCTCTTCAAAAAAATCTAAAATGCTAAAGAGAAACAACAAAAACTCTGAAAAGAAATTCAAAAAGCTTCCTAAGTCTAGAAAATAAAGCAAAAGGTGTGTGGGAATTTTGTTTAAAAATAGACAAGTTTGCTTGTCCCCACCCCCCAACCTATGATAAACATCTTCCTCATGTTATGCATGCAATGCAAAAGAATATAAAACATGAGGAATAAAAGTACAGGAGGGGTAAAGTGAAGACATCGGATAATGTGAAGCTTTTTCGAACCTTGTGCACGAACTCATGTGCTTTTGTTTGATATAAAAAAATTCATGTGTTTTTATTCGATATAAAAAACGATCAAATATTTGTAACTTCAAAATCAATACAAATATCAAAACCACGAATGACTAAATGAACTAAAAAACCCCAAAACTCAACACGAATTCTTATTGCTGGTGTGTATTGATTATTATGGACAAATTTCATATCACGGATGACTAATGTACATTGACAATTTATTGCATTATGTTTTTCTGCCTTGTATTGATTCATTCTTTATATAGAGATTCATTTATTGTCAATCAGCTAATTATTGATGATATATACCTTTCAAATTGTTAGATTAGGAGTGCTTTTTTAGCTATCTAATTCTATATGCATGCTCATTTTTAATATGCATATTTTTTAAACTTTGTCCAAGATTATTCAGTCAGAAATATAAAATACAGTCTTCAAATCTACAAGATAAATCTCTAATAAACATCTATCTAAGGTCCAAATATCAAAATACTGATATAAAAAGAATATTGAATCTCTTATAAGAGATGTAATTACAATAAACAATATACAATGAGGTATCATATATGTCAATAGGTGGCCACAGATTTTATAAAGCAATATACAGTGATACAGAGGTATCAAGAAGTATCATACTTTTATTGGATAAGACCATGCCGCAGCTAGTATCTGGACAGAACAGTCCAACTTTACCACGTCTAGTTTCAGAAGGACCAAGCTAAGTGATGCCAATTGGTGTGTACTCATGTACATATATCAGTGTGGAACAAAATACTAACTTGTTTTGCAAAACAAAATCATATACTTGGAATATACGGGAAATCATACAATAATATGATAATCAAGACATCAATCCATATCCCCACATCAATCCATATACGGACAGAACAGCTTGAGATTCTTAGCTAGTGGGTCTTGGTTGGGATAAAATTGGATACATCTAATAAATTAACTAAAAAGTCCATCAATTAGTCTAAATATATTGTATATCTTCATTAAACACTAACGTGTACTATAGGTTGGTGTTTCGGAGGTTAATTCAATAAACAGAACCTCTTTGGTATCACAATGGTATTTAATGGTGGTATTTCCGGATAAATGGCAATCTAACAGAATTGTAGGTCAATGTCAGTCATATACATCATTCAGGGTCATTGGACTATCATAGGGTATATCTCCGGGCTATAAAACTAATTAGTTTGGAAACAAATTGGGAAAATATAGTCACTACAACAAATTGCACTTTTGCCGGAGCTAAATAAATGCCGTCAAAAGTTTATAAAACGCCGGTGAAAGACTTTCCCGGTGATTTTCCTTGTGCAGGGAAAAGTGTGCTAGCAATACCATTTGCCGGCGAAAAAAGGTTTGCGCCGGTAAAAATATAAACATTAACGGCGTTCTTCTTCGCTGGGAAAGGAGGTATAAAACGCCGCGAAAAGTCCTTTATTTTTCAATAATAAATTAATTAAGAAAACTTTTCTCGGCACTTTTTTGCGCCGGCAAAACATTTATGTTTTATGTAAATTATTTTCTCAAAACTTTTGCTGGCGTTTTTTTTTGCGCCGGCAAAACATTTATATTTTATGTAATTTATTTTTTCAAAACTTTTACCGGCGTTTTTTTTGCACCGGCAAAACATTTCTATTTTACAAAATTATTTTTTTCAAAATTTGTTACCGGTGTTTTTGTTGCGCCGGCAAAACATTAATATTGCACTAGCAATCAATATTTATTTATTGTATTTATTTGATTTTTTAATTTTTTTGCTATATATACATTCTTGCATCATTACAACTTGCAACCTGTATTGAATGAAACTACTATTCCATTATCTAAGACCAAATCAACTACACACCCAACATCTATTTCAATTCCAAATATTCATTCCACTTCATATTAATATTCAAATATCTTTACAATATTAAAAGCACTTTACCATTACCATTACAAAATAAAAATTCATGCTAGCATTCTACTCTTTGCCAACATTGTTAAAGAAAACTTCATACATCCTATTTTAACATATAGCAATCTGCTAGTCTGCATCGATTTTTCCTTCATGGTCGCTGTAAGACCCTGACCCGAGTGACCTCGATTAGTGCTAACTACGTTGCGTGTTAATGCTAAGCTCGATTAGTGATTTTTGACTAAGCTTGGACTAGAATAACTCCTCTTATTTTTTTATTGTTTTGGAAGAGTTTTAGTGCTTTGTGTGTTGGTGGGACCCTTTGAGGGTTCCCTTTTTGGATAGTTTTACTAGTGTTGGGGGATTTTTCGTATTCCGGTGATTTGCATTTCTATCCCGTTTTACTCGTCTTGTTAATCCCTACAACTTTCATATTGATCCCGTAACCGTCCGGAACCCCGAAACCTGATTTTTCTTGTATTGAGGGCAAAACAGTCTTTTTACATGAAATCTGTACCAAAAACTAGATATCCCCGAAACCCGCGAAACATATATTTTTTAGAAACTAGATATTTCGACGATCACTTTTCCCTTCTTCGTCGATTTCGTCCGAGGTCCCGATATTAGTGATTTCAGCCCAAAGAATTTATAAGTGGTGGAGCCCACTTCAAATTGCTTTATATAGAGACCCATCTTCCTCTTTCACTCTTTTTCCAGCACAGGAGTCTCAACCTAGGGTTTCTTTGCTTCCTTCTATTCTTCTTCTTGCTTCTCCACCATCAAGCACCACCCACCTTGCTCCAATCAAGAATAGAAGTCATCTTCTTCTTCCTCACTACTAGAGCTATTCATTGATACCATTTTTGGAGGAATCCATTCACCTCAAGACCCTCATTGAATTAGTTTGGTGATTTTGAAGAGCTTCCTAGTAAGTCTTCCTTCCAACCTCTTTATTTTGTGTTTTCCTATCTTTAGAGGAGCTCCATTTCCATTATTGAGAGCTCTCTCTTCTTGTTTCATGGTTTGACCCATTTTAGGGTTTGGATTTGGGGGTTTTGTGTAGATTGCATCCTTGGCTTGGAGGAAGAGAGTAATAGCTTGATTTTCTTGCATAGAAACCTTGAGGCAAGTGGATTGAATGGATGTTTTGGTTTTAATGATTTCCATGACATGTATACTTGATTTGTATCTCATTAATGGCTTGTTTCCTTGGCATTCAATGATGTTAAATACTTTTGAAAAGGGTTGGTAAACCTCTTTATTGTCTTGAACATGATTTCTAGCTTTTGTTTCATTTGTTGTCTTTAAATCTTGAATTGTAGCTTTTGGTTCATCTTTTGTACAATGCCTAAGTGGATCTTTGTGATGATGGATGTCTTCCTTCTCTTGGTGATTGTATGAATGTAAAATGGAGAATGAAAGGAATTGGTTGGGAGAAGGGAAGACCTGAATCTGAACCCAGAGAGGAAATTTCTGTGACCGGCGGTCAGCTAGCGGTCGCCCAGCGGCTAGCCGCCTGGTGACTAGCGGCTAACCGAAGCAATTTCGGTTACATTTCAAGAGAGCTGTAATCTCATGGTCAGCTCCGCGGTCATTCGCGGCTAACCGCCGAATCCATCGGCGGCTAACCATCAGCCAAACGCGTAGTTACGGTCACTTTTCCAGAGAGCTGTAACCTCGCGGTCAGCTAGCGGCTAACCGCCGAATCCATTGGCAGCTAACCGCCAACCAACCGAATTGAGGCGGTCACAATTCCAGAGAGCTGAAATCCCATGGTCAGCCTCACGGTTAGCCAGCGGTTAACCGCCGGATTTGCTGGCGGCTAACTGCCATCTGACCGCAAGGTGACCGAAATTCCCTAAATTCTATGAATAAAAGAGGATTGAAGGGAGCTTCCATCCCATTGTTTGTAAATCTTTCTGAGAGCAATGGGCACCGCTCACTTGGGATTGTGTTCGAAGCATAGATGAAATGTTTGTTGGGAGTACGTTAGAGAGAGAAACCACATCATCGAGATTCATTTAAGCATTGAGGCTACTATAGTGTATAAGGAACCCGACATGTCTTCCAAATTCAAAGAGTACCAAGTTTTCTTTATTATACAGACATACGGGATCCCTATTCACCTTTAATTAGTTTTAAACCCCGATATTTTGAAAGTCTATTTCAACTGTTTATTCCAAAAATTGATGAATTATGATTTATCGATTCCGAAAGCATTGTATTTGTACTTGCACTCTTGTTATAGTCCCGAAATGCATGCCCGATATGATGTGACCCGATATTGAAATAATTTTGTGCCTTGAGCACCCCGTTTTGCTCGTCTATACGATTTCATCGTAAGTGTTTTATACATACCCGATTTCTTGCATATGACCTATGAGTCGACACCACTAAGCTTGGATAACCTTGTAAGTCTGATTCACTGACTTGGAGATCCCTTCCCGTCTCGCCAGCTGCAGCATGGATCCCGATGCCCGGTTTATTAACTGTGGTCCCGTCCCGATTTCCGGCTCGCTCCCGTGGTTTCCGATATCCGGTTCGCTACCGTGACTCCCGATACCCGGTTTGCTACCGCGGTCCCGTCCCGTATTATTATATATGTATATGTAACTTGGTTGCACCTCCTCACTTCGGTGACTGAGGCCAATACCCGATACTCTTGTCACTTCGGTGATAGAGGATTTAGCTTCTTGTGGATGCCATCTTGATTGTTTCCCGATTTCCTTGGTTACCTTACATGTTTTATTACTGCATATGTGTTTTCAATGAAATGATTCATTTACTTCTCAAAAGTCATTGTTTAAACAGGTTTACATGTTTTCGAAGGTAAAGGTTTTTATTATTAAATGTTTATATCTTTTCACCCACCTGCCAGACCGTCGTGTCTGATCCTTTACTTTGATACTCAGGTCTCGTTGTTGGTTTCCCCGAGGAGGAGCCAGAGGAGGCTGTCGGAGAACCGCAACTGCTAGTTGAGTGGCGTGCTGACGATGTTATGTAAACATCGGGTTGTCGAGATGCGAAATATTTTGGGGGTGGTTGGATTTATATTTTTGGTGGATATTGTTTTGTCTATATTGGCCTTTGTTGGCCTCTACTTTTGGGAAAAATCATCTTTGATTAAACTTTAATATGTACTTTTGGGTTACGCTATTGAACATTGCTCATTCTGATACTTGTTACTCAAATGTAATTAGTCTTGTCATGTTGGAAATGAAATACATGCTTGATTTGCCATACGCTTCCGTAATTGTACTATATATGGTTACGTGTGTTGGAAAATCCTCACCGCGGATACCTGTGGGAAATCACGTGCACGGGTAATGTGTGTTCTTTTATTAACCCATGTACGCTTGATCATAAACATGTCTTTATTTATTATCATCACTCTATATGATCGCATGTCCATTATTTACTTCACAATTAGTCCCGATCCCGGATTGGTCCCCAAACCCGGTCCGGGGTCGCGACAGACTGGTAAAAGAGCGAGACATGTTTCAGGCAATTAAAAGAAACTAGAATTCCTAAGGACGTGGCGAGGATTCGTTAGATCTTCCGTTAGTTAGAATCGCGTGAGTAATGTGTGACCCTATTCTTGATTATTATGTGCTAACAACTTGTTTTGCAGCATCATGCCACCTCGTAAGCGACCTGTAAATGGCAATCCCACAGCGAATAACAGTGATTTTACGGAACCGATTGAAGAAGATAGAGTTGAGAATACAAAAGCTGAAAATCTAGTACCAAACCAGTTCCAACAGATGTTGCAGGCTATGCTTGACCAGCAGCGTCTAGCCAATGAGAACCAAACCAAATTGCAAGAACAAATGCTGAAGAAAGATGAAGATCATGCCAGAGAATTGGCAGAAATGCAGAGATAGTTATTGGAGGTGTTACAGAGAAGGCCAGAACCAGTCCAACCTCAACCTGCTATTGTCATCAACCAGAGGGAGCATGACCCCAACGCTTTGTTTGAGCGATTCAGGAAGAGGACACCCAAAGATTTTATTGGCTCAGAAGATCCCTTAACCGCTGATGATTGGTTAGACCATACAGAAAACATCTTTGAAGTCTTCAGATGCACAGGGGGAGAGAGAGTAAAGCTGGCAACATCTCTATTCACCAGGTTGGCAGACATCTGTTGGAAAACAGTAAGGGAAGGGTATAGAACAATGGCTGACGCAGTGGAATGGCGAAACTTCAAGATACAGTTTCGTGACAAGTATATACCCACGCACATCAGGAGGCAGAAGGCAGTAGAGTTTCAACAGCTTTTCCAAGGCAATACGAACGTTCAAGAATACCTCACTAAGTTTGAGAGGTTGTCAAGATATGCACCCGAATTAGTGGACACGATGGAGAAAAAGATAACCAAGTTCCTTGAAGGACTTCACCCCATCATCGAGAGAGATGCTACAGGAGTTATACCACCGGTCACTTTTGAAGAGGCGATCAAGAGGGCCTACAAGTTCGAGAACTTCCACCACAAGGTCCTTAGATCTCAAGACAAAGGACAAGAGCAACCCTAGCAGCAGAATCACCAGCAAAGGAATCAACAGAACAAGAGACAGAGGCAAGACAATGTGCAGCACGTTTGTATCCACTGTGGCAAAAACCATAAGTGCCCAATGTCGTACCATCACCGGAGCATGTTTTAGATGCGGCTCCATGGATCATCAGATGAGGAATTGCCCAAGACCGAATAGACAGAATCAGCAGCCTCAAGGAGCACCACGTCCAGCACCGCCACATAATGCACTAGTAGTGCAGAATCGGGCAAGGCCACTTCAGCAGCAGCCACCACCGCAGCAGTATAGACCCTAACAACAACAGCAGCCGCAGGCCCGTCACCAAGGACAGCAGCAGAATCAGCGTCCCCCACAGCAGAACAGAAATGCCCCTCAAGGCAGGCAGCAGCAAGCACCTATCAGGCCACAGCAATGAGGACAAGTATATGCAGTTAACAGAGCGGATGCAGAAGCAGCAAGTAATGTTGTGGAAGGTACACTTCTTGTTAGTGGAATAGAAGCTAAGATATTGTTTGACCCTGGCTCTACACATTCATTCATATCCCATGCATTTTCTAGATTGATTGATGTGCATGGTAGAGATCTTGAGTACATTTTGATTGTACCTACACCAGTAGGAAAACAAGTTGTGTGTACTGTCTATTACCCTAGTTGTACAGTCCGGATAGGAGAAGTTGTGTTACCCGCAGATCTTATTCTGTTGGAGATGAAGGATTTTGATGTCATCCTAGGGATGGATTGGCTGGCAGGGTACCATGCCACGATGGATTGTTTCCATAAGACCTTCACATTCAAGTTGGATGAGACACCAGCAGGGGTGTTATTCCAGGGAGAGAGGAGAAATCCTCGTGCAGGGTTTGTCTCAGCGTTGAAGGCTGATAGACTTTTGAGAAGTGGATGTGAAGCCTATTTGGCGTTTATCACGGAGGATAAACGGTCCCAAGGGGTGGAGGAGATCCCTATTGTTTGGGAGTTCCCGAATGTATT
Source organism: Umbellularia californica (assembly GCA_028538565.1). Taxonomy (NCBI): domain Eukaryota; kingdom Viridiplantae; phylum Streptophyta; class Magnoliopsida; order Laurales; family Lauraceae; genus Umbellularia; species Umbellularia californica. The sequence continues at coordinate 48,087,498 of JAPQWN010000007.1, forward strand.
TCCGGAGGAGATTCCAGGTTTACCACCCATGAGAGAAATTGATTTCACTATTGAGTTGTTACCAGGGACCGCTCCAATATCTATTGCACCATATAGAATGGCTCCGGCGGAATTGGGAGAGTTGGAAGATACAATTGCAAGAATTGTTGGATAAAGGTTTTGTGAGACCTAGTATTTCGCCATGGGGAGCTCCAGTTTTGTTTGTTAATAAGAAGGATGGTTCGATGAGAATGTATATTGATTACCGAAGATTGAATCAAGTGACCATCAAGAACAAGTATCCATTGCCAAGGATAGATGAACTGTTTGATCAATTACAAGGTGCCTCGTACTTTTCAGAAATTGATTTGAGATCCGGTTATCATCAGCTGAGAGTTAGAGAATTAGATGTGTTGAAAATAGCTTTTCGGACAAGATATGGCCACTATGAGTTTCTAGTGATGCCATTTGGGTTGACCAATGCACCGGCAGTGTTCATGGCTTTGATGAACAAGATCTTTGCACAATATCTGGATCAGTTTGTAGTGGTGTTCATAGACGATATTTTGGTGTACTCCAAGACCAGAGAAGAGCATGAAGAGCATCTGAGGATTGCATTGCAGCTTTTGAGGGAGAATCAGTTGTATCCGAAACTCAACAAGTGTGAATTTTGGTTAGAGCAAGTCGCATTTTTGGGGCATATTATCTCCAAGGAAGGATTATCAGTGGACTCGTCAAAAATTGAGGCAGTGGTGAAGTGGGAAAGACCAAAGAATGTGTCAAAAATTAGGAGTTTTCTTGGATTGGCAGGGTATTACCAGAGGTTTGTACAAGGTTTTTCGTCGATTGCAGCACCATTGACGAAGTTGACAAGGAAGAATGTACCCTATGTGTGGACAGATCAGTGTGAAACTAGTTTCCAAGAGCTGAAGAAGAGATTAACCGCCGCACCAGTCCTTATTTTGCCATCCGGAAGCGGCGGTTTCACCATTTTTACCGATGCTTCGAACATTGGACTTGGTTGTGTGTTGATGCAAGAAGGAAAAGTGGTTGCATATGGGTCCCGGCAGTTGAAAGAGCATGAGAAGAATTATGCGACCCATGATCTTGAGTTGGCAGCGGTTGTCTTTGCATTGAAGATGTGGAGGCATTACCTTTATGGAGAGAAGTTTGAGGTTCATTCTGATCACCGCAGCCTACAGTACCTATTTTCACAGAAGGAATTAAACATGAGGCAGAGGAGATGGATGGAATATATCAAGGACTATGATTTTCCGATCAAGTATCACCCGGGGAAGGCGAATGTAGTTGCCGATGCTTTGAGCAGAAAATCAGTGGGCATAGCAAATCTAAGTGGTACTTGCATTTTTGATCAATTTGAGGAGTTGAAGATAGACCTACAGCCACTGAGGAAAGGTGTTATATGCGCCAATATGTCAGTGTCAGAGCCTTCGTTCATTCAGAAGATCAAGAGTAGTCAGTTGCAGGATCCAAAGTTGGCCAAGATTGCAGAACATATAGCGGAACGTCCTGACTTTCGTATCGTTAACGGAGTTCTTTACTATCGAGATCATCTATGCATGCCTAACATAGAAGATTTGAGGAATGACATTATGGCAGAAGCTCACAGTGCGAAGTATTCTATGCACCCAGGCAGCACCAAGATGTATCAGAATTTGAAGGGTAGATTTTGGTGGAACAATATGAAGAGAGAGATTGCAGCGTTTGTATCCCGATGTATGACGTGTCAGTTGATAAAGGCAGAACATCAGAAGCCTCCAGAATTGTTGTAGCCATTATAGATCCCAGAGTGGAAGTGGAAGCACATTAACATGGACTTTATTTCGGGACTACCAAGGACTAGTAGAGGCAATGATGCGATATGGGTTATAGTGGACAGACTCACCAAGTCAGCCCATTCTATCCCCATGAGGACAGGGAAGAAGATGCACATGTTACCCCTAGCGGAGTTGTTTGTCAACGAGATCGTCAGTAGACATGGACAGCTAGTTTCCATTACTTCCGATAGAGACAGCAGATTCATCTCGAGGTTTTGGAAGACCCTACATGAGTCTATGGGTACGAAGTTACAGTTTAGTACAGCTTATCACCCTCGGACAGATGGCCAATCAGAGAGAACAATTCAGACACTCGAGGACATGCTACGTGCTTGTGTATTGGACTTCAAGACTCAGTGGGATGAAACTCTACCATTGTGTGAGTTTGCTTACAACAACAGCTACCACTCTAGCATTGGGATGGCGCCTTTTGAGGCTTTGTATGGCAGAAGGTGTAGGACACCTGTATGTTGGGAAGAAGTTGGCACCCGCAGTTTCCATGGACCAACCATTGTGAGTGATACCAGTGACAAAGTGAGACAGATCCAAGAATGTTTGAAAGTAGCCCGGAGTAGACAGAAAAGCTATGCAGACTCTCACAGAAGGGATCTACAGTTCAAAGAAGGAGATAAGGTTTTCTTGAAAGTGTCACCCACCAGAGGAACATTGAGGTTTGGGCAGAAGGGCAAGTTATCCAAGAGATACATCGGACCGTATGACATTGTGAGTAAGATTGGTGATGTGGCTTACAGATTAGCCTTACCACCCAAGTTATCTGGTGTACACAACGTCTTCCATGTGTTGATGTTGAAGAAGTACGTCCCCGATCCTTCACATGTACTCCTATATGAGCCGCTGGAAATCAGAGAAGATGCTACCTATGTTGAGAAGCCCATTCAGATCATAGACTCGAAAGAACAGTAATTGAGGAATCGGACTATTCAGTGGGTGAAAGTACTTTGGGAGAATCACGGGCCGGAAGAGGCGACATGGGAATTGCGAGATCAAGTTCATAAGAAGTATCCACATCTCCTACCCGAGGTGAGTTTTGTATTTCATTTGGAGGACCAAATGCCCTAAGGGGTGGAGGATGTAAGACCCAGTCCCGAGTGACCTCGATTAGTGCTAACTACGTTGCGTATTAGTGCTAAGCTCGATTAGTGATTTTTGACTTAGCTTGGACTAGAATAACTCCTCTTTTTTTTATTGTTTTGGGAGAGTTTTAGTGCTTTGTGTTGGTGGGACCCTTTGAGGGTTCCCTTTTTGGATAGTTTTACTAGTGTTGGGGGATTATTCGTATTCCGGTGATTTGCATTTCTATCCCGTTTTACTCGTCTTGTTAATCCCTACAACTTTCATGTTGATCCCGTAACCATCTAGAACCCCGAAACCTGATTTTTCTTGTATTGAGGGCAAAACAGTCTTTTTACATGAAATCTGTACCCAAAACTTGATATCCCCGAAACCCGCGAAACATATACTTTTTAGAAACTAGATATTTCGACGATCACTTTTCCCTTCTTCGTCGATTTCGTCAGAGGTCCCGAGATTAGTGATTTCAGCCCAAAGAGTTTATAAGTGGTGGAGCCCACTTCAAATTGCTTTATATAGAGACCCATCTTCCTCTTTCACTCTTTTTCCAGCACAGGAGTCTCAACCTAGGGTTTCTTTGCTTCCTTCTATTCTTCTTCTTGCTTCTCCACCATCAAGCACCACCCACCTTGCTCCAATCAAGAATAGAAGTCATCTTCTTCTTCCTCACCACTAGAGCTATTCATTGATACCATTTTTGGAGGAATCCATTCACCTCAAGACCCTCATTGAACTAGTTTGGTGATTTTGAAGAACTTCCTAGTAAGTCTTCCTTCCAACCTCTTTTTTTCTCTCTTCTTGTTTCATGGTTTGACCTATTTTAGGGTTTGGATTTGGGGGTTTTGTGTAGATTGCATCCTTGGCTTGGAGGAAGAGAGTAATAGCTTGATTTTCTTGCATAGAGACCTTGAGGCAAGTGGATTGAATGGATGTTTTGGTTTTAATGATTTCCATGACATGTATACTTGATTTGTATCTCATTAATGGCTTGTTTCCTTGGCATTCAATGATGTTAAATACTTTTGAAAAGGGTTGGTAAACCTCTTTATTGTCTTGAACATGATTTCTAGCTTTTGTTTCATTTGTTGTCTTTAAATCTTGAATTGTAGCTTTTGGTTCATCTTTTGTACAATGCCTAAGTGGATCTTTGTGATGATGGATGTCTTCCTTCTCTTGGTGATTGTATGAATGTAAAATAGAGAATGAAAGGAATTGGTTGGGAGAAGGGAAGACCTGAATCTGAACCCAGAGAGGAAATTTCCGTGACTGGCGGTCAGCTGGCGGTCGCCCAGCGGCTAACCGCCTGATGATTAGCGGCTAACCGAAGCAATTTCGGTTACATTTCAAGAGAGCTGTAATCTCACGGTCAGCTCCGCGGTCACTCGCGGCTAACCGCCGAATCCATCGGCGGCTAACCGTCAGCCAAGCGCGTAGTTACGGTCACTTTTCCAGAGAGCTGTAACCTCATGGTAAGCTCTGCGGTCAGCTAGCGGCTAACCGCCGAATCCATCGGCGGCTAACCGCCAACCAACCGAATTGAGGCGGTCACAATTCTAGAGAGTTGAAATCCCACGGTCAGCCTCACGGTCAGCCAGCGGTTAACCGCCGGATTCGCTAGCGGCTAACCGCCATCTGACCGCAAGGTGACCGAAATTCCCTGAATTCTAGGAATAAAAGAGGATTGAAGGGAGCTTCCATCCCATTGTTTGTGAACCTTTTTGAGAGCAATGGGCACCGCTCACTTGGGATTGTGTTCGAAGCATAGATGAAATGTTTGTTGGGAGTACGTTAGAGAGAGAAACCACATCATCGAGATTCATTTAAGCATTGAGGCTACTATAGTGTATAAGGAACCCGACATGTCTTCCAAATTCAAAGAGTACCAAGTTTTCTTTATTATACAGACATACGGGATCCCTATTCACCTTTAATTAGTTTTAAACCCTGATATTTTGAAAGTCTATTTCAACTGTTTATTCCAGAAATTGATGAATTGTGATTTATCGATTTCGAAAGCATTGTATTTGTACTTGCACTCTTGTTATAGTCCCGAAATGCATGCCCGATATGATGTGACCCGATATTGAAATAATGTTGTGCCTTGAGCACCCCGTTTTGCTCGTCTATACGATTTCATCGTAAGTGTTTTATACATACCCGATTTCTTGCATATGACCTATGAGTCGGCACCACTAAGCTTGGATAACTTTGTCAGTCTGATCCATTGACTTGGAGATCCCTTCCCGTCCCACCAGCTGCAGCATGGATCCCGATGCCCGATTTATTAACCGTGGTCCCGTCCCGATTCCCGGCTCGCTCCCGATATCCGATTCGCTACCGTGATTCCCGATACCCGGTTTGCTATCGCGGTCCCGTCCCGTATTATTGTATATGTATATGTAACTTGATTGCACCTCCTCACTTCGGTGACTGAAGCCAACACCCGATACTCTCGTCACTTCGGCGAAAGAGGATTTAGCTTCTTGTGGATGCCATCTTGATTGTTTCCCGATTTCCTTGGTTACCTTACATGTTTTATTACTGCATATGTGTTTTCAATGAAATGATTCATTTACTTCTCGAAAGTCATTGTTAAAACAGGTTTACATGTTTTCCAAGGTAAAGGTTTTTATTATTAAATGTTTATATCTTTTCACCCACCTGCCAGATCGTCGTGTCTGATCCTTTGCTTTGGTACTCAGGTCCCGTTGTTGGTTTCCCCGAGGAGGAGCCAGATGAGGCGGTCGGAGAACCGCAACCGCTAGTTGAGTGGCGTGCTGACGATGTTATATAAACATCGGGTTGTCGAGATGCGAAATATTTTGGGGGTGGTTGGATTTATATTTTTGGTGGATATTGTTTTGTCTATATTGGCCTTTGTTGGCCTCTATTTTTGGGAAATGTAATTAAATCATCTTTTGATTAAACTTTAATGTATACTTTTGGGTTACGCTATCAAACATTGCTCATTCTGATACTTGTTACTCAAATGTAATTACTCTTGTCATGTTAGAAATGAAATACATGCTTGATTTGCCATACGCTTCCGCAATTATACTATATGGTTACGTGTGTTGGACAATCCTCACCGCGGACACCTGTGGGAAATCACGTGCACGGGTAATGTGTGTTCTTTTATTAACCCGTGTACGCTTGATCATAAACATGTCTTTATTTATTATCATCACTCTATATGATCGCATGTCCATTATTTACTTCACAATTAGTCCCGATCCCGGATTGGTCCCGGGTCACGACAGTCGCTGCATCTTAGTTGCATGAATCTTTCAACAAAAAACTTTCTTCAATTTTCATTTGATCCTACATAAAAAAAAAAGAGCAAGATGTTCTACAATTAAAAGATATTATGATCAACAAGCAATAAAAAGACACCTTTGTAATTGCATCATGGTCTAAATCACCCTGCGCCACCGAGCTGTCAGATTCGTATGCAGTAATAACATCATCCTGCAATAACAAAAAAGGATATATAAGAAGCATAAACACATTTTGGCAAACATTAACGTAAACTTCATAAAAATGTTCCTAAGAAAAATTTCAAATGTAAAAGATTTCTCGAAATTTCGGCAGAGTCTATTTTTTTTACAACTTGTTAAGTACCTGTATATAACAAAAAAGAAAAAACACTTCATATAAACAACCCAATGCCCCAACACACCCCAAAGTCATTCACCACTACGTCATTAGTCATTCACCATTCAACCATAGCACTTCAATAATTTACTTCACACTTACACCATGAATATTAAATAGGTTTTCTTTTACAATCTGTTAGGAGCCTGTGCCTAACAAAAAAACCTGTATATAAACACCCCACTAGTGAATCAAGTCAGAGTACAAGTAATGACCTATGCATAACAAAAAATTATTAGCAATATTAGTTTTGATGCTGATGAGAACACTGAAATAGGGTGTCCAAGAAGTACAAGAGGCCTTGTTCAAAAATATATATATTTATATTGTCTATATATAATTGTTTAAACGAAGAATATGAATGTGTGTGCATATAGGGGAGTGATAATAAAAAGTTGACTCTATCGATAAGGTCAAGAAACTCAATGTAAATCCATGCATGTGGGATCCCCTTTCAAAGATCTATACTGTAAATATATATGAGCATCATAAAGATGGAGAAAGTATAAATGATAAGATTGTAAGCATAGGTGGTAGCTTTATACTAACCAGATTTATTAATAGAATACCGAATGTTATATGCATAATAACTTCGAGAAAACAGCAAGGTTTTGTTAATGCTTAAGGTGAAACTTAAAGCTTAAGTTTGCTGCAAAACGGTTAAGGTGAAAACAACTATAAAGAGTTTGGAGTTTGGACAGTTCACCAGATAACCACATGAGAAGACGACTTAGCTGACAGTAACACTCATTTGGTAGGCCCACAACTGGTTTTTGATAGGTTGAACATGGTGGGGAGGTGTCCTTGCAACGATGATATATGCTTGTGGGGATGCAACACTCATACTTCAAAAGCTATGATTGCAAAATTGTAAGATTGTAAGAAGAAATCACAGACGCACACTATTGCTTGAAATATATGACTGCGAGACAAAGGAAAACAAACGCCGCTCATACTTTGAAACCTAATTTACCACAGTGCCTCAAGAAAAACAAAAAATCATGTTCTCTTGCAGGAAATAGGAAGGAGGCACAAAGCCCTAATCCTTAAAATCCCCAAATTAAAGAAACCTTAAATCCCTTACATCCCCAAAATCTAGCCCTAGTCCACATATCTATTCATATATTGAGAACCTTCAAAAGCAATAAAATAGAAAAGTAGTCAGGATTGTGATGTTTTACCTTGAGATTTTTGCAGAGAAAAGTATAGAGCAGTTTGAGAGAACAGTGAGCAGAGAGAGACCTAGGTTGGTCTACACCAGATGAAGTGAATATCCTCTGTCTCCAACCTTTGTTTTTACAAACCACAAAAACCCAATTTCAAACAAAAAAAAAAAAAAAAAAATGAACATCACACAAAGCATAAAAAAGAAGCCAAAACAAACCACATAATTTAATCGTTCTTATCAAAAAAATTTTAAAGACAGTGTAACAGGCTATTTCCTATGATCATTTTAATGCAGGAGCATGTTCTTTCGGGTGGTCATGAACTGATGGTACAAGGTTACCATCCTGTCATAAAAGCTCTTGCTAAAGACATTGACATACGTTTGAACCATACGTATAATGCTTGTATGAAAAAACTGAGGTTCCCCTATCTATATATTTTGCCATTCCTATTGATTTTTTTCATCTAACAAATATATATAGTTCTTCTTTCTGCCACTTCCATGCCTAATGGAAAAAGTTACCATGATTATCTGGCTGAGTTTTTTTAATCCATTTTGCATGTCAATAACCAGAGTCACGAAAATTACTCAGTGGAGTAACGGAGTAATGGTCACTGTTGAGGATGGCAGAAGTTTCATGGCAGATGCTGCAATTATAACGGTTACCCTTGGGGTTCTTAAAGCCAATCTAATTGAGTTTGAACCAAAGCTACCTGAGTGGAAGGATTCTGCGATTTCTGATCTGGGTGTTGGCAATGAGAACAAGATTGCTTTACGCTTTGACACCATTTTCTGGCCGAATATGGAGCTGCTTGGAATGGCTGCACCTACATCTGATGACTGCATGCTGTTATTTCCTTAATCTTCACAAGGTGACAGGCCATCCAGTCCTCATATGTATGGCTACTGGAAGGTTTGCCTATGACATAGAGAAATTATCTGACGAAGCGGCTGCAAATTTTGCAATGTTGCAGCTCAAGAAGATACTCCCTGATGCCAAAGATCCTGTAAGACTTTTAATTTTTCCTTTCCTATTCTTGTAGTTTAAGATCTAAATCACTTGACTTGATCCAAAGGCCCAGTGGGAGAATTTGGTCAAGTCTTGGGCTGTCATAGAAATGAATTACCAATATGTAATAATTATTTAATGGAGGAAATAATAAAAATAAACTCAATGTGAGATGGCTGATTTTTTTAATATTAATGGAATTTAATACTATTTAATGGATAGAATTGCTGTTCAAGTTGTAAAAGGGGTTAAGAGCCGCGCCCCCACCCCCCCCCACTATCTTCTTTAAAATTTAAATAAAAGGGAACAAATGCAAAAAAGACAAAAAACAAAAAGGAATTTTTTGTTCAAGTTAACCAATCTTGACTGGTATTGTCCAAGTGTTAGTAATGTTGACTTGAAATATGAGAAAAGTTTTGTTGACACTTGACTCAACGTGGTCAATAATTTTTCTTACTTTCTATTTTTTGAAGATTTTTGAATTGGGGTTACAACATCATTCTGTGCATGTCATGTATGACTCTTGGTTGATTGACTCATGCAGATTCAATATCTGGTTTCCCGTTGGGGGACAGACCCAGAATGGCTTGGTGCTTATTCATATGACTTGGTTGGTAAGCCTCTGGATTTATATGAGAAACTTCAGGCTCCTGTTGATGATCTTTTCTTTGGTGGGGAGGCTGTGAGCGTAGATCATCCAGGGGCTGTACATGGAGCTTATTCAGCATGAATTATGGCTGCCGAAGACTGTCAAAGGTGGTGCTTGTTTAAAAAGCATGGCAATTTGGATCTAATTAAGCTTGTTTCAAGCGAAGTAAAAGCAGAAGTTGAAACTGCACTTCAAATCTCAAGGATGTGATTGATTCTTTTTTATGTGTTATATCAAATTCAATAGCTATAGAAATCTGATTTTTAGTCCTTATGTTCTCCATTAATTTTGCGGGGCACATAAAACTTCAAGCTCCTCATTAGAATGACAAGAAATTGTATTGTTTGCATGGATAAATACTGATATCATATATGTAAGGTGATAAATGTTTTTGAATCTTTAATAAAGTCTTCTACTTTCGATTAATGATGTTTGTTGATGCTTATATACAATTAATGCATTTTATTGCAGTTCATTTTGTATGTTCTCATGTATGTTGTCTACAATTTTGCTCGTCTTCAAGCACGCTCAATTTTAGTGTATTCATTTGATTTTTCCACGCACGTTTACCTGATTTCAAGTTGGGGCTGCTGTGCATCTCTTCCAAATGTGGTTAAACTGATTATATTAGTTGCTCTGGAGCTTTAATTAGGATGCTTCAAACCATTCCACTATGCATTCTATGATAGGGATGGGAAAAGAGTTCTCATGATCCACTCAAAAGGGATTTGTTTGGATGTGGAGAAAGTAGGGGTGGGAAAAGAGTTCTCCCTGCCCCAGGGAGGTTGCATTTCTTGCTGGGCCACTAGTTGGGAGTTTTCTACCTTGTGGAAACGGAATTCTCCAATAATGGCATAGGGGAAGGCTCAATTTTCTCATGCTTGTTAGAAAGACGAGATTTTCTCAATTTTCACAATTTTCTCACGCTTCGTGTTATTAAGCAATCCACTCTGCTGGAGGATGCAGGTTTTGCAATTTTTAAAATTTACTTGCAGCTAGAGACATCAGAAAATGGTGATTGATGCAAGTGCCTTCCTGTGATGAGTTCATTGAAGAACAATTTCATCTCATGAGGCTAGTGTGAGAACACCACATGTACATTTTTCATGTTGGATGATCCTAGCCCATACCTTCAGTTTCCAACAGAGAGACATCATCCAGAGGATCTCCTTAATTTGCTACAGGACACAGTTTCAATACCTTCGTGTGGTAAAAACTTCAATGAGGATGTTGCAAAGAAATGTAACTCATTTGAGAATTAAAGCTTCACAGATGCCAAAAAAAAAGGTTCTTTTGATACCTAGGCTCTATTATTCGTAATGATGAGGAGATAGGAGGATGCCAAACATAGGATATGAGCTAGATGATTGAAGTGGATATTTTCTTATGAAATGCTTCGTGTACGGCACATGCCAATAAAATTGAAGAAAAACAAGACTATAATCAGACTAACTATGACTCATAGAGTAGAATGTCAACCTATTAAGAAACAACACGTGAAAAAATGAGTGTACCAAATATGACAATATTGAGATGGATATATGGTAAAACTAAAAGAGATAAAATTACAAATGAAAGCACTTAGGAGCATTCAAGGGTAGCATAAATAGATGATAAATTAAGATACACTCAGTTTAAGATAATTTGAATTTTGAACACATCCCATACAGGTAGGTAAACAATGGGGTTGATGATACAACCTATATGAAAATGTGGCACTGGACAAGGCTATAAGAAAGCAGGCAATACTCATCTAATAGAAAACAAATAATGACAATCAGTTTTAATACACATCACCCCCTGTTCAGAAACCACATTAGATCAATACTCAATCCCTCGCAGTGGTGCATGGTTTTTTTTTTTTTTTTTTTTTTTGCTGTAAGGTGAAAATTGTATTAGAAAAGAAACAGAGAAGAGGGAACATGGAAATGCATTCTTATCTTGTTAACTTGAATGCGCTCCTCAAAACCTTCCTAATATGGATAAATGAAGGGCTGTGGAGAGTTCTCTCCAACTTTTCATTTCCAAATAGCCCCAGGTGAAAAATCAGGAAAGTAGATTTAGCTAGGGGAGTGAAAATGCAAACATAACAGGCATACAAAAAATATATGGAAATCTCGAAAAGATAATAATCTGCCTTAAAAACTAGAGAAGCCCCTTAAATCAGCAAAAGGAAGTCATGCAAGCAAGATAGTCTCATCAAATCAAAACTAAGAAATTCCCAAAACTAAACCAACGTTAACCAAACAAGAAAACCCATAACAGGAAATCCCAAAACAGTGTTCTTTCCAACTTGATATCACCAAAAACACCAAAATCAATCCAGAGATCCCAAAGAAAAACCCAACATAGAAAAATCCATTATAAGTGCACACCTGCATCAAAACCTCCGAAACAAAATACCCTTGGAAAATAGATTAGAAAGTCCATATGGAAATCCCAGAAAATAGCTTCAAACCCAACCTAAGACCCCAAAAGAGGGACAGCTTGAAAAGGGCAAACCAGAAATGGAAATCTCAGAAACCCTTCCAAGCCCACCAAAGACAGAGAAGAGGAAGAACTCAGAGAAACAAGAAATGAAAATCTCAATAACCATTTAGAACCCAAAGAGAAACCCAAAATTGGAAGAGCTTAAAAGAAAAAAACAGAAATGAGAATCTCAGAACCAACATCAAAGCCTGACAAAGACCCAAAAGGAAGAGATTAGAAAACCCAAAAATAAAAAATCTCAAAAGCCCATCAAACACAACAAACACCCGGAAATGAAAACCTCACAAACCCAACACACACAAAAGAGAGCTTTAAAAGCCCAGATGGAAATCTTAGAAACCCATCAATCTCTCAATAGACAAAGAATCAGACGAACAAGAAGAAGAAGGAGAAATAAGGTTTTTATCCCATCTCACTCTCAATCCAAAAATACCCAAAACCAGATTCGCATCTAAAAAATTAAAATAAAAGGCACACCAACAGAAGTAGAGCAGTAATAACAGAAAAAAATTCTGTAAATCAAACCTCTCAAAAAAAAAAATGTAAATCGATTGTGATCTAAAGGGCATTTGAATACATACCTTCTGCTTCAAGGAGAAAAGATCCCACTCTGAAATCGAACCGTCGACAGACCCGGGAGAGACGAGCCAGATCTCAAGGGCCCATCTTCTCGAGCGACGGTGGGCCGGGACGCGTCGACGCTGGTGGAAGAAATCAAACGCACCAGAACGAGATGATGGAAATCAAACGTGTCGACGTTGGTGGAAGAAATCAAACCCCAAACACTAATGCAAAAGAGAAAGAGGTGGGACTTCGGCTGGGTAATTGGGAGAGTAAGGAGGTGGGAAAGCACAACTGAGGCTAAAAAAATCGTTGAGACGCTTACGAGTCTCAGGCACCCATTGTTTTCTATCACAACGTTGTAATCAACCCAAAAACCCTATAAATCATTCCCATTTAGCAGATAACATCCCATCAAAACCACAACCGAAATAAAAACTCAAAGAAGAGATTTTCTTCCCGTACGTCTCCTCAAAGAGTCTGCAAAAGAGAAATCTCAGGAGAAATTGGGGTTTTTGAGTCAAGAAAAACAAAGGGTTTTTGAATCGATTGAAGCTTTCAGTGAAATTGAGCACAGAAGTGTTGATTAAGAAGAAGAAGAAGAATATAATGATGATGATGATTACCTTAAAACCCTAGAATGCAAACTCCCATCCAATATGAATCTTGGGTCGCAGAAGAGGACGAACAAAAAGGCTGATTAAAAAGAGAGAAGATCGAAAACGAGATCATTTGAAGTCGGCAGATATCTGTAACATGCAGGAATTGCTGTCAAAGATTTCGAGCAAGGGTTGTAAGAAGGCAATGCAGTTGAGTTGATGATGAAGAAAGAGAGAGATGCACGATTTAGAGAAAGAGGCAGGGACGCTGGAAATGGAAAGGGGGCAGCTTCAAACACGATTTAGAGAAAGAGGCGGGGATGCAGGCAGGCGCGGGCGCGGGAAATAGGAAAATAGATTTTTGGGGCTCCACTTATTTTTTATTCCTCCCAAAAATAAATGCCATTTACAGAGGACTTTCCCGGTGAAATTTATGCGCTAGCAAAAGTTAAATTAACATTTCCCTACAGGCGGGTGAACTTTGTCGGTGATCTAGGTATTTCACCGGCAATAAATATAGCCTTTCCCGGTAACAGAATTTTTGTGCCGGTAAAACACTCCCTTTGCCGACGAAAATAATAATTCGCGGCGAACATTTGAACCTTTGCCGACGAAAATTTTGTCGCCAGGAAAACATTATCATTTCTCGGCGAAATACCCTTTTTCGCTTGGGAAAGTATAACTTTCCCTGGCATTTATTGATTACGCCGGTAATACTGCAAATTGTTGTAGTGAGTGTATCCGGTTGACATCATAGTCAACCTTTAGTGTGTCTGGTCAACCTGGTTATTGTTCGGTCGACTTGGTACAAAAGAAGTTCGATACAGAAGGGTTATAGTTGCAGAAATTGCAACTGACTGTGAATCATGTGTGGCCGGCCGATCAGGTACACTGAGATTTCAAGAATCCCAATTTCGAGATTTCTCTGTTTGAGGTTTGTTCCAGTTCATCCTTCTCTGAATCACGGAGATACATATTCTAGTTTTCAAAACAACTTCTAAATCATCATTTGATATAAGAAAAACATATAATTTCTAACTAAATTTACTAAATCATCATTTCAGTTAAAATCTGGAAATTAATTGAAATAATATGAAATTCAGTATAAATTTTTTAATTCAAAACATATATTCATGTTTAACATATCAAAAACCTGCCTCAAAACTGAGTTAAGCTGGTCACTACTGATTTCTCTAAGAATTTCCTCAAACCCACTTGACAAAGCCTTCCAAAAGCTCCAACAAGAAAGAAGAACAAGGAAGAAGATGAAGAAGAAGATGGTGATGATGGTGGATTAATGGTGATAGATGATGAGAGGAAGAGAGCTAGAGAGGGAGAGGCTGGCTTGGTCGATCGTCTGAGAGAGAGCCAGAGAGAGATGGGAGAGATAGAGAAAGGGAGAATCTACTGGAACTTCACTTAAGAGGTGAAGTTTATCCAAAATTTGCACAAAGCCCCATATGGATTATTCAAAATACAAGCAAGTCCCCTGAAAACCGGAAATCACAAAAGGGGTCATTCAGAATAAAAAAGATCTCAAATCAAATGACTAATCAAGACTAATTAGGCTAAACAGGACAATTATGACTAATGACCCTAATTAAAAATCAGGATCTCGCATCGAGCATGAATCCCAAGGCAAGGGCAGCCATGGTGGGTCCCTTTTTTTCAAAAATTCGAATTTCCTTCGTTATTTTTAGATTTTTGAAATCTCAAAACTTGAATTGAAGATAAAGAAGGAAAGGAATCTAACATACTTGAGAAGCAAGGAAAGTTAGAGAAGGAAAGAGAGGAGAAAGAAAAGAAAGCAAGTAAGAAATAACTCCAAGATGGAAGGGACGTCCAACATGGGTTCTCCCATGGTCCTAGCTTCATTGTAATGTTTGAAATTTCAGATTTTGGGATTTTTTCAAGAAATCAAGAGGGCCCAAGTGTGGAGATTTGCAAGCAAGGAAGAGTCCTAAAATTAGAAGGAGCTAGTCAAAGAACCAAAGGTAGAAGCAAATTCAAAATCTTAAAGACATATTTCCTTAAAACAATAAAACTTAGAATAAAAGAAATGAACCTTCCCAATTCAAATTCTTGCTAAACAAGAAATTTAAGACATAATAAAAAGGAGTAGCAAGCTGTGTGCTTGGTCGATCGACCTGCAGGGAGGTCGACCGGCGACACTGCTATTGGGGAAAAACCAAGTCCCAATTATTTTTCTACAGGGCTCTCAGACCTCTATACTCATTTGACCGAACCCGTGTTCGGTCGACCGAGGACACTGGATTTGCTGAGGATTAACTGAGAGATGGCCTTTCTCTCAGGACTCAAGAAAATAGTGTGCACGGTCGACAGGCCCCTGTGCCAGGTCGACCGCACACACCGAAAAATATAAGGTTTGGGAAATGACCTGTGTTTTGTTTTGATTCAGGTGGACCTATGTACTAGGTCAACCGGGTACACTGGAAATTTTCAGAATACTGGCCAGGTCCCAGTCATGATTTCTGTGTAGCAGGTCGACCCGACCTTAGCTAGGTCGACCTGCCACACTGCAGACAGTGAGTCCTGGGTTCAGCCTATGTTTGGTGTTGTGATCGATTGTAAGGCCCATTGAGTATCCAAATAGACTTCCATTGATGTGACAAGCTCGAGTCAATGGTATGGCTCAACCTTGACTCGTGGGGACCACCAACTAGGGTCTAGGGTTTGGATTTGATGTCAATTCGATCCTTAAACGTTGTCAAAGATGTCCGTAACTTCTGAAGCACCAAACACAGTATCCATTGGCATTTGAGACTTCATTTAGAGATCAAATTGATTGAGATGGACCTGGACCTGAAAGGGAACCATTACTTAGAATGGACTTTCGTTATTTCCAGTCGATTCTCTTATCTTGGAAGTCTATTTCACTTAATACATTATTGTCACTCTTATGTCCTTACTATTGCTTGTAACGTTAATTAAATGAAAAATGGATGATCGAACCTGGGATTACTTTGAGGTGACCTGGTGATGTGATTGGGTGAACATTGACCCAGCTGTGGCTAGGCGGGCCCTTTTATGGCCTAAGTATGGGTGTGTGATACCGTAGGATGAAGAGGTTGATTGTTATGGACTTATAACTCATTATGGATGAGAATGGACTGTTTATTACTGGAAATGGACTTGTGACCTCATTTGGACCGTTTTAAACCAAGCCATGTATTTGGTGGGCCTTGGCATGGATCCAATGATTGGACTTGGACCTGGACTGTGTTCCATGGATTGAACTAGTATTTGGACCTCTTAGAGACTTGTTAGGACATTGTTCAGACAAGACAAAGCTTAGATAGACACAGACCTACATTGTTTGCTTGAGTCAGCATTAGCATTCACTCAGTTGTTCTTAAGCTCAGCTTTTTGACTGATCATCACTGGTAGGAGCTATTTATGAGTGCTGAGTGAGCTATCGTGATGAGCTATGTTTTAGACAGACAGTGTGATACCGGGTCCAGTCTTTTGAGTGATGAGTGATGAGAGGTATGAGTGTTATTTGCGGGGCTCGTCATTCCCCAGCACTGGTGAGTTTTCCCCGCTGCAACTGTGTTCAGTATGGGTGGGCCACTGCATAATATCACGCGGTATTCAGCTTGTGTGAATGTGCCACTTTGATGTCTGTTAGGATAGATTACTTAATTAGCCTGATTCTAATAATTTTTGTTTTTTTTTTTAAGAATGAGTTAGGTCTTCATTTCAACAAAGGGAATAATAAATTACAAATGCGGATTTCTAAAGCCATCACTAGCCTTAGAGAATCCAAAGGGGCATACCCCAATATACAATTAAAAAGCCGTGAAATCTGCTAAAGTATTTAAATTAAACCCACAACCCGGGATTCAAGCAAAAGAATGACGCCAAAGCATTTCAATGTCAAGATTTGAGATATGAGAAGGCACCAAACTGTTCCTACTCAATTTTTTGCTGAATCGAACCGTTGTAGTCTGAAGATCCACAAAGGTGACCTGATACTGCTGAAGAGCAGCTGTTATAGTTCTGACTTGAAACCTTACAATCCATGGAGAAGTATGTGGGAATCGTAAGATTTGAGCTAAAGAAGGATCTGCTTCAATGATAATGGAAGATAAGTGGGCTGGAACAAGTGCCACCAATCTAAGAATCCCTTGATAATAATCCAGAGTTGAAAATAACGCCCCTTCAATGGGCTGGTCATTAGATGCCCACATGATTCCAATACTCACTTGAGAAGAAGTATAAATAGAAAGTCGCCAGCCATGGTAAAACAATAGGGATGACACGTGTATGTGTGTATAAGGCAGGCGGGAGGTTCCAATGACAAGAAACATTTCCCGGAAGAGTCAAACCAAGGTATAACAGTCTACTTTGAAGGATCTGAAGAATGCGGTGCACCACTGAAGAGGCTGGAGACCCTTGGTCTTTGAAGATACGCATATTTCTCTCAGCCCAGATGTGCCACACATAGGCACAGAAACATAGTTGAGCCAACGTGTGGAGCCCCTTATGCTGCGGATCAACCCGTGAAAGGATTGAGTCCAATAATTCTATAGGTGTATCACAAGGGACAAAAGTCAGATTTAAATTTGCTAACAGAGAAGTCCAAACTGATTGCGAAAAGGGACAGTGAAGCATAAGATGTGATCCAGATTCCCAAGTACAATCACACAGCACACAGCAGGAGTCACAGTCCACATTTCGTTGAAGGAGAAAATCCTTGGTCTTCAACTTTCCGCTCATAAGCATCCATGCACAAAGGGAATGTTTTTTAATACAGCCCTTAAACCATAGTAAAGAAGGCCACCGCAAATTCTGATTTGGACTAGAAGTTACCATTCTGTAGGCAGATCGAAGCGTGAACCGACCATCATCCTCCAAAGTCCATACAAGTTCATCATCAAAATCATAACAAGGCTGAACTTCTAAAGGAATCTCACAGAAAATATCCATAAAAGCATTGGAAGTAGGACTTGGAAATAGCCATTCATGATTCTCAATAAAACAATGCAACCTGATGTCAGGGCCAAACCCAAGATCATATATAGCTCGGGCACCATATCTATCTTTTAATCTTCCTCCGTTTAACCACGGATCAGTCCAGAACTTAATCATATGCCCATTCCCAACAAGAAATTTCAAATGAGGAAGCATTTGCAAGCGAAGCCCTAGGATACCTTTCCAACCCCAAGAGGCATTCTTAGGCACAGACACATCCCATATAGAAACACCTTTTAGGTATTTAGCAGCAATCCACAAGTTCCAACAAGTGGGCTTATTTTGGATCACATTCCACAACTGGCGCATCAAGGCTGCTCTAGCAGATCCTGCAAAAGATCGAATGCCCAAACCTCCACAAGATATAGGCTGACATATAGAGTCCCAAGCAATAGGATGAATATAATGAGAGGTCCATTTGTTCCAGAAAAAATCCCGAACCTGTCGATCCAA
Source organism: Umbellularia californica (assembly GCA_028538565.1). NCBI lineage: Eukaryota > Viridiplantae > Streptophyta > Magnoliopsida > Laurales > Lauraceae > Umbellularia > Umbellularia californica. The sequence continues at coordinate 48,105,985 of JAPQWN010000007.1, forward strand.
AGCATGAAGCATAGCAGGAGGGATAAGAAAAACTGCTACCCAATAAAGATGAATGGTAGATAAGGTAGACCGAATCAGCTCCACTCTCCCAGCATATGACAATGCCTTAGATTTCCAACCAGCCAGGCGCTTTTGAATTTTCCCAAGCAGGGCTTGACAGTCAGTAAAAGTCAGCCGTCTTGATGTTAAGGGAACACCCAAATATTTAACAGGAAAGGTGCCTTTTTGAACAGTAAGAATATCAGAGATAATATGTTGATCTCGATCAGAGCAATTGGCAAAAAAGACTGCACTTTTTCCCCAGTTAACTCCCAAGCCCGAGAACTGCTTGAAATGTTCTAGAAAATGCCGTAGATTAACAGCAGCAACATCAGTAGCTTTGCAAAAAACAAATAAGTCATCAGCGAACATAAGATGAGAAATAGCAACATGAGCCTTTTGAAAAGGAGTTGGAATCAGCTGTGAAGAAGCATAATGAGACATCAAAGTTGAGAAATATTCCATCACAATAGCAAAAAGGAACGGAGATAAAGGACAACCCTGCCTTAGACCTCTTGTGCCTTTAAAGTAGCCTTCAGAACTACCATTTACTAACACTGAATAGTGAACATCAGAGATGCATGCCATAATAAGCTGAATGAAGTGTACTGGAAATCGTAAACAATGAAGAGCTGCCGCAAGGAAATCCAACCGAACACTATCATATGCTTTAGCTAGATCAATCTTAACACACATACGAGGAGTCCCTTTCATTAAATGAAAGTTGTGAATCAAACCCTGGGCCAAGAGGATATTATCAGCAATACTCCTCCCAGGAATAAAAGCTGACTGCATCGGACTCAAAAGCTTACCAAGAATTGGTTTTAGTCGATTCACCAGGATACGACTAATGATTTTATATAGCTCATTTGTCAAAGAGATAGGTCTGAACTTATCTGGGGAAGGAGCATTTTCAGACTTTGGAACAAGCACAATGAAAGTGGCTTTGAGTTGATTAAGCAGCGCCCCATGCTGAAAAAAATCGGAAATGGCTATACATACATCATTCCCAATTATTGGCCAAAATACTTTGAAAAAATGAGCATTAAATCCATCCGGTTATTATGCTCAATTGCCTAAATTATGTACCATTATTATTCTTTTTAACTATATGACTGTCTCTACTCTTTTGATGCATACATCCTATGTTACTTGTATACTGTGATTCTTGAGATAAATTATTTTGATGATTTAATAGAAATAATAACTACCAATATATATTTTAGAGACGAATATATTTTATGGGAGGTTTTGAATATTAATAAAATAGGGAAAAAATAATAACGATTGATGATCAGCTAAGGCCCATGGCTAGCCCGTGCCCAGTCTAATTGATATTTGGATCAACTGGATCAAAGTAACATGATGATCAAGTGAACAACCTAATAGGACAAAAAAGTCACCTTCTATACAATTGCCCTAGATAGTGTTGATGATTTATGAAATGGACCACATTTATTCTTGTTTGAAGAACTCGGATAGTGGGCTTCATCATGGATTATCCAATTTTGATTTCACTCGTGGATTGTCCATGAGGGATTGTTCATCATGGACGGACCATGTTTTTTTTTTTAATCTTCTGTTACACATCTTCGGATGGATCATATGCAAGTACATCCTATTTTGGTAATTAAAGATATTAGGGATGTTCCGTAGAGATTGATATAAAGCAATTAAGATACCTTTCAAATAAAAGAAAATATATTAAGATATAAAGGGAAACTGGGGATTTGATTTTGAGAGATATAATAGGGATAGATATTGGTTATATTTGATGGAGGTAAGATGGAGATAATTATGGGTAGTTTTTGGAAAAATTTGAATGAATTATGAGTTATGTATAAGGAGAGTATACCACATGTCATCGTGACGAATTATGAGTTTTGTATAAGGAGGGTATACCACACGTCATCATGAAACCCAAAGAGGAAAAGTCATGTGTTGTTCTGTTGCGAAGGGGATGTTGCTTTAATATATAGAACTAGTGAAATAGGGCTAGCGTCCAACGCGGTCCTTGGTAATAAAAGTAATTAAAATTTAAAGACGAGAGATTTATAGATATTGAAATGAGATGTAAATAAATTTTAACATTTAATTCATTACATAGTAATAATTTAATTAGAACATGTAGAATGTATGATATCAGAGAATAAAAAAAAGAGCAGGTTGGGTTTAATTGGGTATATGTATGGGTTAACAACCAATTCCTGTATATGTTTCGATATTCATTACATAGCCATTGTTAAAATAGCAATTTTTAAAGCAGATTTTTTCACAATAAATAAGTAAAATGAGTATATCAATTTCTCTAGTATGTGGCGGTGGAAGAATAAAAAAGAAATAATTAGTTATGAAGAAAACATATAAGAGTACTGTCAAGTTTAATTGTTTATAATAGTAATAGACAATTAATGAATAAATGAAAGTTATATTGGAAGACTTCATCAATGAGTATTTGCATTTGTTTCATCTCCTGGAATTGTTTTTACTGTTGAACTTCATTCATCTCCAACACTTGCTTGATCTCCGCACATTTAGAAATCACCCCGAAGATTTCCAATCAAAGATTAGATAGGGGAGAATGCGCTACGCACATTCAAAAATCACCCCGGGTCTCTAATAGAGATTGTTCTCGATTTCTTTTGGGTTAGAATATTAAAGAGATTATATTGAGAGATTTTAGGGAAGATTTCTTTTAGGATAGAATCTTAAAGAGATTATGTTGCAACTAGAGAGAAATTAGAGAGGATCCCAACCTAAGTTTTAGGTGGAGAATTGGAGTTAGAAGGGAAATTTCGGAATGTAGCATTGTTAGAAGTTTTAGGATGCGCCACGTGTCATTCCCTCGCGAAGAGGGCTGCTGGTTTAATAGATATAATATTGCAATTAGAGAGAAATTAGAGATTATGTTGTAATTAGGATTTCCTTTGGTTTCCAATTTGCAAAATAAAAAACCCTAAAATTTAGGTGGAGTATTGGAGTTAGAATTGTAATTCCGGAACGTAGCATTACAAGAAGTTTCGGGATGCGCCACATGTCATTCCCTCACGAAGAGGGCTGTTGGTTTAATATATATAACTAGCGCTTTAGGGCCGGCGTCCTTTAATTCATGAAGGAAAACCCAATTTAAATTGAAAGTAGACACCTAGTAAATGTACAAACTATATTTAATACAATTATATAGGAAATTTAAGATTGATCACCATCTTTTGGAGAACCCCATATACGTTTATGCCTTCCAATTCATGTGGCGTGGATATTTGATAAAGAGAGAGGTTAGTTGAGAGTAAATTTAAATATAAATAAGAAGTAGTTGTTGGTCAAATGCATATGGGAGGCACGATTTTTTTATAAAGGCAAATATTTTAAAAGAATCTTATATATAAATCTAAATCAATCGTCAAAAGGAAAACATCGAATCATGTTCGAGTCAAACTTACCGTGTTCTTTATGGTATCAGTAGCAATGATACTAGAGTTGTCTATGCTATGTAACATATCATGCGATGCAGTTGGAGCGGAGGCTGATATTGACGCTCCAATCTGTAATGGAATAACTAAAATTTCTATTTCCATATACAATGAATAAATGTTATATGAACCTTATAAGAATGAAATAGAGAAAGCAAAATGATGAGCAGAAATAAGAAAAAAATTATTTAAAAGGAGATATTTTAAAGATTTAGTAAATAAAAAAGCATATAAAGAACTATGATTTGAAGGGCCAATGTATTAAAATAAAACATGAATAATGTTTATAAGTCTCCATTAATCAATTCGTGATTTTTCTTCTGTCCATCAAAACATGAATATTTAAAACAGTAATAAATTCATCACAACAACTATCCATAATAATCAGGGATGCAAACCATAATACCTAGAGGACGAATGAAATAAAATTGCAAGTGGAAAACAATGGGAAAAACAAAAAAATAGTAAAATTTATTTTTTTCAAATACTTTAAGGAAAGGATAGAAATAAAATAAACAATTATATTTTCTAATGGTAGGAGTAAAAAATCTAAAACAGTTTAAATTGAATAATTAAGATTAAAATGGATAATATTAGTTGGCATTTGAATTTATAGTAATAAGGAAACTACATTAACATTGACCCACATTTGGTCCCACATCCAGATGATAGTTTGAAAATTATAAGCAGGTGGATATAAATAGGATAACCAATACCGACATGTAGACAAAATCGTATAGAAAGTGAAAACTAATGGAATGGTATAACACAAATTAGGGGATTTTTGGGTAGATATGGTAGGGATTCAAGTTGTTTGAAAATTGTAACTAACTATCAATAGGACCCACAACCCTAGTACCTCTCATTATCATTATCCATGCATTTCCCAGAACTATTTATAGCAAATGAATACTAATAATCCTATAATTTTGAAAAACTGATTTTACATTTAGCCTTACTTGCAATTTTAATTATCATCTTTAACATGACCTCTTAATTTGAGTTAAGTATCTAAAATGAGGGCAAAAAATCATTAAATATTTAAACGAAGAAATATGTAAATATATACATATATAACACATGCAAACTATGATATCTGAAAGTCAAAAGTTTGCATTTTCAAACTCCACCGTCTATACATGCCCATAAACTGCTAAGGAAAAAAAATGACAACATCATATTCAAAATATAATTAGAAAATAAGCTAATTATCTCATGTGTTTAGACTTCTCTCATGAGCTTCATCCAATATAATGATTGAATATTGTTTTAGCTCTGGATTAGAAAGGCCTTCATACGGTAAACTTCTGTTAGTGAGGTATCTGGGCATTCCTAAATATAAATAAATCTATCAAGGAAAAAGGGAAAAGAAAATCATGCTTCAGTGCTTGATGTATTTACTTGATACAAGTTTTCTCCGGAGTCCGGTCCTCAAATCGAATAACATTACCCTGCACAAGAAATGAATACCGTAAAAGTGGATGGAAATGGGACTGATCACAACTTATAAACAAATTCCAGGATTTTTGGAACCCAAAATTTCTCATTTCGCATTTTTCCTCCGTTTCTTGGTGTAAACCACACTCCATATCTCAAAGAAGGCAGGTGAGAACTCCAATGTAAAAAGAAGCAGTAAGGTGGGAAAAAATGATCTTTCGAGAGGAATTGCCTTGCTACTGAGGCGGTGGCAACTCGGCAGGACTGTGTGATGGCGATGGTCCTGTGCTTGGTGTGTCCATGCCTGTGGAGGATCTGAGAGAGCTGTGTGCTCTTTCCGAAGCCGGTTTATCAGATTATGACGAATGCAGATTCTTATTGACTGTTTCGAGTATTGTACCTCTTCTAATTTGAGGATTGGAAGTCTAGATTCCATTAATGATACTAATGTCTTCGTTAAGAGGAATTGCAATGAAAGAGAGAAATTAGAGAAATTTTCAGTTGAGAGATTAGATAGAGAAGGGATTTACTTTAAGAGATTTTAGGAAAATTCAAACGATTATTAGATGAGGAAGGAATTGCATACTAATCAATCATAGTAAATTTGGGAAAGATATATAGGCGATTATATACTAATCAATCATATTAATTTTGGATAAGATATATGTGCCAAGATTATAGGGACGGATTGCATTGAGAAATTTTAGAAAGATTAAAACGATTGGCAGGAGGATAAAACGTTGAGAATGCCCATGAAATATGAGATTAGATTAGAAGGGTATAAAAATTAACGTTAGAGAATTCAGATTTGATCCTATTATGTAAGATCCTATTTTGTAGGAAAATTAGAGAATAGTAGTTTTGTGAGATTAGGTGAGAAGGGCAATTCCGGAATGTGGCATTGCAAAAAGTCTAAAGATGCGCCACATGTCGCTGCCCCACGAATTCACAAGTTTGAGGTTGCGCCACGTGTTGCTCTCCCACGAATTCCCTTGCCGTCTTAATATATATAATGTGAAAAGCATACATGTTTGTCAAAACCATTATTTTCACATGAATAAATGAGTATATCCAATAACTTTAGCTATATTTGGGTCTTTTACACAAATTTCTCAAAATCCATGAAGAATTAAAATACGAAACTATATCTCTAGATGTTTACCAATTAATGCAAGAATATTTAGTGATTCGAATAATGAATTGGAGCCCATAAAATTCTCGAAAATCAGATTAATGGGCTGTTACTGTTTAACAAATTACTCAAAGTCTATGCAGATTCAACATAATCAGCTTAAATGTCTTATTTCAATAAAAAAATTGAATAGTTTGGATTACAAATATGGGGCCTACAAGATAAAAAATACATAGTTATTTGATGGGGCCCCATAAGAGCAAAAATCACCATGTAGAGACTACATTAGTGTTTTTTTGCAAGATAGGTGTGTAAATAGTTTTACTAGCTATTCAAGTGAGTAAATCTTTTTGTGTAAATGGGCTTGTTTACATAATATTTCCACAACTCATTTATGCATCACATATGTGAATAAGCTCAAACAAACGAAATGATACATATTAATTACGCATATGAATAATTTATATATAAATAAAGCTCTACTTAAAATGGAGACTTGGGTACTCGAATAATGATGTCCAAAACCCTGATCTAGTGATAGGTGGGCAAGAGGTTCTTCCTACATTATTTAATCTCTAACATACCACTACCACAAAGGTAGATTTGTAAATCAAATCTGGACAAATTCAACGCCGACAGTCTGTATTAGCCATTGGATAAAATAAAATAAAAAAATGAGTGCCTCAAATCTACCACTCTATTCCAACCGATGTACCCGGTACCCCTCAATCATCTAATCATGTGTCTAGCTGGAAACTGCATGCATTTTTTTCTTCTTCTTTATGCTTGTTGGATTTCTTTCTGTTCTCTTTCATTATTCCCTGCCAAATAAAAAAGGAGTTTTCTAAGACAATCATCTACAAAGAATCAATTTTAAGAATGATATTGGGCCATATGAAGAATCCATATAGATCTATCAGCTTCATACTGGGCCCTAAAAGGTTGCTTGCCTTTCTTTTTCTTTTGTTTTTAACAGTTGTTCGGTTTTTCTATGGACATAGTGTACGTATATGTATCATTTATGTATATATAATGTAGAAGTCACCAAGAGCTTTGTGACGCCTAGTCTTTTCTTGTCGGGATAATGGAGGCTTTACCTCATCTCAATTCATTGCACCACCCATCCAAACACCCCCTAAGGAAAAGAGGAGATGGTGTGTGAGATTTTCATGGAGAGAAAGACACAAAAGGTGACGGGTGCCAAGGATAGTTGATATATCGACACGTGGTCGAGTTTTGGTTGGGGGAGCAATGCTTATAACAAAACACTGATGTCCCGACCAATACACGACAACCCTATGAGAACTCCATCATGGGCCACACACATATTATCGGGACTAATCAAGATGAATGCCTTCTTATTCACTTATATGTCCTCAATCTTCCGTCAAAAGGGGCAAGACCCACAGAAAGATTGAGCACCATAATAGAAATGTGATTAACACACATCAACAACAATGCCACATTAGTACCCCTCACAGTTTTGTCTTGGTGCTGAATTAGATGGAGGGACCCACTCCTTTTGAACTGAAACTTATTGATATATCATTGGAGCTGATGTGACTCATCTTGAATAGTCCGGGTTTATCTCTATGTGGGCTCCTATAATTTCAGGCATGTGTTAGATGGTCCTGTGGATCCAGACTAAAAAACTGAACCAAAACAACTTGAGGATTGAAATCTAATTTAGAAGGTCGGGCTCGGGTTGGATCGGCAGGTACTAATAGTGTCACGAGTGGATAAGAGTTGCTTGGAATTGAGTTGGATGGGAAAAGAGTAAGAATGGACTCAACCAATTTATAAAGGGAATTGAAAATGTCACTCAAGCATAGTTGTCAATTCTGTTTCGATTGTCATTTTGCTATTGCCTCCAAGATGGAATATTCTGGTATATTAAAATTTTGGCAAAAATTTTTGGAGTTACTTTTCGAAATAATAAAAATCTAAAAATATATAATCATGTATGTAAAAAATAGAAAAATATAAATAAAATATAAATTATGCAAATTTCTTGATATGGATATTGAGAAAAAATAAAAAATAGTGAAAATTGTGCTATGAACCGAAATGAGCCAGAATGGACTGGAATTCACCCTCCTTTTTTTTTTTACCCCCATTCCGTTTCAGCGGAAGGACCGGAGCGAAAAACTCCGGCCATTCCGGCCAAAACTAAACGAAATTGACTACTATGCACTCAAGGCTAGGAGAAAAACATGAAGGATCGAGCTATAAACAGAAGCTTGAACTTCGGAAGAAGGCAATGGACTTCATGGGGGCGCTTGTGGAAAGCATTCCTCTGATGAGGCTATCGTCCAATTGATTTGGATGGCAGAAAAGATAGATGCTACAAGAAGCCCTCTGTGCCTCTCCATGTTCTAATCTTGGCCGTTCATTTAGTCAGGAATAGAAACCAATTGAGGCATGTTAGTTTGGGACTGGATTAGTGTATCAATAGACAAGCCTGGTTTAAATTTATAATTGCATGTTAGGATTTGCACAACAGATTTTGGTGGGCATAGGTGAACATTTCCCTGCAACTAAATAACTTGAGGTTTATTAGTTTAATAGAAAAAGGATGAATGGTTATGAGTTTGTGTGGCCCCATAGGTTAATAAATGAAAGATAGTTGAGAGGTTATGTCACAACCCGGGCCTGAGATCAGACTAATCGGGGCCTAACCCGGATCACGATGTAAACATACTTACTCCCGTAAATCTTGAATTAACCGAAGTTAAGACAAGACTCACAAGGGATCTATCATACCTACCTGTCAAATGTACATTTTTGCGGGAATACATATATACATTGACAATAATTGACTGTACCTTAAAAGTAGAGTTCACATATACAAAATTACAAGTCCAATAAAGTCCACCACTGCATATTCAAAACACAATGCAGGGGATATCTAATCACATCTCAAAATGATTTACAAAAGTATCTATCAAAATAATTCCCAAAATAATTTCAAATTATTCAAATCATTTCAATTTCATTTCCAAAATGTTCTATTCGTTCACCCGCCGAACTATGTCCATTCTGCTAGACCTCTTGGAGGTATCGTATGGGCCTCCTCTGCTGGCAGCGCAGCTGCTGCAAGGCCGAGAGGGGCAACTGGACCTGCAATGCCATCAATAACACTATGAACACGACGGTTCAGCAATATATAAACAAATTTATGACAATTCATGCTAAATCTATAACAGTGTATTATCCTGTACAATATAGCCAATCAATACTCAATGACTAAAGTATAGTTACAATAGTATTATTCTCATTCATTGCAACTTCTTCTCGAGGAAGTAGCTAGTCAGTTTGTTTCATTAATTCCATATCATTCATTGATTACATGAACATTTATTAGATGGCTTATGGGACTCTTTAGTCCATTACATATTACTTTTCATTACATATCTTATCAATTCATTGACTTTGCGGTCTAATATGTGGGATCTACTAGCGTCTTGATCAGAGATCACTGGCATCACCACGGAGCTCCGGAACACCCCAAACATCTGCTGCAGTAGGATTATTCATTAATTCATTGCATTTATTCATTGTTCAATGATTCATTGTATTTAGTCATTTAGTTCCAATTGAATTAGAGGAATCATTAGTTCTTTATGGTTTACCTATTTCTATCTTAAAATTAGACAATTACTAGGTGTAATCCTTGGTTACTAAATGCACGTGTTATTATTGATGGACATCACATTTATATTTAGGGTGTGCATTTAGTTTCCAAAATTTCCTCCCACGATTTCAAAATCAACTGGCCAAATTTTTGCTTATAGTTCATGTTTGGCCAGTATCAGGTTCGCTCGAGCGGATCCAAGTTCGCTCGAGAGGACTCAAACAGACAGGGGATTCGCTCGAGCGGACTCCCAGTTCGCTCGAGCGGACATCTACAAATTTTTGTTCGCATCAAATAGAACATTCATCGCTCGAGCGTACCTAATGTTCGCTCGAGTGGACCCTTTTCGAATTAGACAGTAACTGGTTCGCTCGAGCGAACTCCCAGTTCACTCGAGCGAACTGTCCAGAACCCGGACTCCGGATTCTGAACATTCACTCTATTCTTCTCCATTTCAAACCACAACCTGTAAACACATACAAGGACCTCCTGTCCTCTCCTCATTCATCATTTAAATACAAAATCACACTTCTATTCCATCATTAAAGCATCATAAAGTTCATAGAACTAAATCAAATTCATAAAATCTCCATTCATAAGGAGAGGGTTTGAGAACCCAACTCTTATAACTCCATAAAACTTGTAGGCTAGCATTTGGATCATAAATGAGCATTTATACTTGCCTCTTGAAGTCAATAAGTAATAATCTTCTTTATCTTGCCTTTGAGATGAGAAATCTGCAAATCCAAACCCTAACCTCCATGAAAACACAAAATACTACTCTATAAGCTATTTTGTGCTAAAACTACTCTAAATCATTCAATGGAACTTCAATGCACTAAAAGAGATCCTAATACTTACTTGTGACTCCAAGGAAAGGGCTTTTGAGTTCTCTATGAAGCTTCACTATTCCAAAGAAGAAGACAAGGTGAGGAAGAAGATGAAGATGAAGATGAAGTTGTCCCAATCTCTACCAAAGTCACTAGCAACCCTTGCCACTTGAGAAGAAATGAGAAAGGAAAAGAGGAATGAGGTCTAGGGTTTCTCTACTTCAATGGAGTTGGATGGAGTTCGTTTCTTTTATATAAACCCCTTTTTGCATTTAAACCCACCCCTCTAAGGCTATTTACATTTTAAGTCAAATGGAGGGTCATTTGACCAATTTCTCGTCAAACGACTTCGAGTCTATTATGAAAGTTAACGTATTCGTCGAGATACGTATGTTGGTATCAAGAGTTTCCGTATCCGATAAAATACGTATAAATCCGTATTTACAAAAAAGGTCTTGTTCTATTAGTTTTAGTATAACCCTCATTCAATCTCCTTTATTATCATTTCATTAAGCCTAAATTAATCCTTTGAGACTAATCTCATCCAATTTGATCATGCCATCATTAGTCTAGTTAAACATGATTAATTAGGATTAACTTTAATTAATTAGAGTTAATCTTGATTAACTCGGGACGGGGCCTTACAAGTTATAAGCCTATGGGCTATTCAAAAGGACATGAATAAGGGATTGTATTGCAACTTTTTGCAAGAGGGCGGCGTATGATCGTTTACCACTTTTTGGGGTGCGAAAATGAGAGCTAAAAATGGCCTCATTTATACATAACTTTTTTTAAGCGCAAACAAATATGACAACATAATGCTTACGCATGTGTACCATTTACATAATAGAAAGTATTTCAAAGAGAGAGAAGTGAATACCCAATTATCATCATAGTGATTCAAATCCTAGGAATGTGGAGGTCCCATCTACATCTCTATCTTGTATCATTCACCCCTCACCTTATTAACAATCCAATCCCCTTTGTTGGAGCCAATTGGACCATGAATCTTCTATCTCAAAATTGATTCTAAAGCTTCAGAGGCCATGAATCTAGTTTTAGTTTTGAGAACTTGCAAAAGAATATAGACACGAAGTGTAAGTGCTTTAGTTTTCAGCTGTCGGAATCGATTGTCCCTTAGGCTCAAGCCAAAGTCTCTTGGGCTGAGCTAGGCGTGAGATACCTTGGGTTATCAAAGGAAAAAAAATTATGTAGAAATATTATTTAACTAGTTTTGAGATCTTTTGCCTCTTTTCAAAATGCAATAATTATAAATGTTTTTACGATAGAAATGAATGTCAAAAGAAATTGTACTTTTCTAAAGGTCTTTTTTGTTTTTGTTTTTTGTTTTTTGAGTTTGCCCACGTAAAAACTATGATAAGCTTTACCTTTGCTGACTTTACTATAAAACAACTTTGCCCATGTAATTTTTATATGCTTTACAAATGTTATTTTTAATTCAATCAGTCATTCCTCCAAACAATCTGTTGGAAACAACCTACGAAACAGGCCACGAGGGTATAATTAAGATACCTAGGAAAAAGATGAGGGAGACGAGGGAGCTTCTTTGAAGGATTAAAAGTACAAATAAGGTCTATACGGGAAACTTTTCTCTGTACTGCAGAGCACAGGAGACCTTTTCTTTTGGGTAGGTCTAGAACTTCTTTAATGGAAAAGTGCTAATAAGTATAAATGGACTGTTTAGCTGAAGGATATTTGAGAATTCCCATATATCCAAAACTTCCAAAATGCTGTACCAAACTCCAAGAATTTGGAGAATTCTATTAAGCCAAAAAACCCTTCTATGTGGCGAGTTTAAAAACCAGCCAGAGAATTCCAGAGAGACGGGAAGAGCTGCTGACATTTTAGGGAATTGTTCCAGATCAGTCAGGGAGTAAGAGTAACAACCCGTTGATGCAAACATTGCCTGATCTAGCCCCCGTCAGCTCACATTTGGCCCCAACCTTTAGCATTGTATAATCTGTATTTTTGTGTGCATATCATAACTAGACCCTCCCTCGCAGAGGACTACATGAACATCAAGGTAAACGGGTTATATCAGAAACTGATGACACAGACGTGGAACTATTTTTCACCGAGGTATTTCCCTTGTAAATTCAATCCTTTTTCTCCGACTCAACTTCGAACATTTTTATAACCTGTATCATCAACTGGCTATACATTATTGTTGCCTTGGCTGTGTTAACATATTTTCTTCCTGTGACACCCACTAATAGATCAGGACCCTGCAAAATGATTTAGAATAAAACAAAATCATGATGTTTGTAGCAGTGCAACAAAATCATGATGTTTATGCATCAGTTCTCAGGATCAGCGCAAATGATTGATTGTCCAAATGATTGAAAGGCAATATTCATTAAGATATGACATGAACCCCCGATAAAATCTTTGATAAATCTAGCAAAGACAATCCCATAGCAAAAGATCGAGCAAAACCACACCCACCACTCTTGAAAGATTGAGAAAAAAATATATAATTATCTCTAACAAGGATTGTCAAAAGCAATAATCTATGATAACCATGGCTGAGAGCCTGGGTCGATGATAACATAATTATATAATTATCTCTAACAAGGATTGTCAAAAGCAATAAATAATCTATGCTAACCAAGGCTGAGAGCCTGGGTCGATGATAAAATAATCAACAAGAATCTGGTATATTTATCGATATTGATGCAGTTTTAATAGACAAAACTGTTGCATAGTTATTTCATTAGAATGATTAATGCACGTACATATCTACACAACACGTGATAAGTGCATAAGTTGAGACTGATTCCACCATCCTTCATCGATCTTTGAATGACTGCAACAAAACCAAATAAATAGTGCTTAGCAGTGTGTTTCACATCAAACCCAACATGGGCAGAAATAGGATAGCAAATACAAACCTCAAAGTTCTTGGATAAATCCTTCATCTGCTCAGGTAGTTCTCGTCTCTTCTCTAAAGCTGCAATTGAAAAAGCAGACATCTCAGTAACACCTCAAGAAGGACTGCAATCAGTCCATTGTACTCAAACAAAATTTCATACCCTTGGTTGAAATGTCCTCTACAGTCTTGGATGTCCTCACCGCAAACCTCTGAAAAGAGGGACTGAAACAAAATTTGGGCAGCCATGATTATACAATATACTTAACCACTACCAAACATTTAATTCTTTTTTCGTTTTTTACTCGAATAGATAATGACTTGAAGCTGCAACCTTAGGATTGCAACAATGACCCCCTTCCAACTGTAGTCAGGGCTATTTCAACAAAATTATTGGATTCTTTTTCTAGTATTTACAAAACAATCAATTATAGTAATAGCATGCCAACGAAATGGGAAGGGAAGGAGAAAAGGAAACTTACCAAATTTGAGGTCTAAGGAAAGAAGAAGAAGAGAGGAAGACAATGGTGTAGTTGGATGTCCTTGGAAGGGCCTTTAAGCTCCACATACAAGATGGGAGAGTAAAGGAGGAAAAAGAAGAGAAGGTTGCAACACCGTTGAGTGAAGGGAGGAAGAACGAATGATAGGGCTGGGTTGGGGTTTAAATGAGAGGTGGAGAAGGAAATGTCTGGAATGCCCATCTGAGTCAAATGAGAGGAATGCAATTATTTGAGGGACTTCGGGGCGTCAAATCGTGATGAGTCAAGAACGAAAAGTGACGAGCGCGACGAGATCTTTCCAAGGAACCCAAATTTGGGGAAAACGGAATTTTTGGAAAAATACTCAATTTTCCTATTAATCACAACCTAACCCCCTATTAAGACTAATCGCACTCAGAATCAAACAAAACTTCGGGAACATCTTACTAATGATAAAAGAAACTCTCTTAGCCACTAAACCCGCCTAATTAGCTAGAATCACAATAATTAGGCTAACTGTCAATATTAGGAAATTAAACACCCTATTATGGTCGGGGACCTTACAGAAATGGGGGTCAGAGCCTCTGGCTGCAGTTAGCCGAAGGCACTCTGATGCCTAAGTTAGTGCAGTCACTGAACAAAGGGTGAGTGAGTGGGGAAGAAGGGAGTTCAGACAATGAGGGATATGTATTGTATGTTGCGTACCTTTCATGGATCTTACTATGCATATATATTGACGAGTGTCTGATCAGAAGCTTCCTGAGTGGAGGTAGGTGAGAGCACTGTCCCATCAGCCCCTACCTCGGATCCTCAGTGGGGGTAGGTGAGAGTACTGTCCCATCGGATCTTTCCTCAATCCCACACATAAATGCGGACGTGATTGTCAGATAGGGATAACCCCTTATCGATATTCGGCCACCTTATCAGTCAGTACGTTCTGCAATGTAGCTGTCCCGTCACATAATTGGGACTTGACGTTCAGTGTTCACCTCGGTAGATAGAGCCGAACTGGAGAAGTCACCGAGGTCGTAGTTGTTGGTTCGGACACTGCTGCCGAGACGCGCGAGGCGGAACTCACAGGAGCGTAGTCGGTACTCCTACCGAGGTGGGCTCAAGTTCGGTGTCAACTGGCGCAGTCGTCGAGTCGGACTAGGCCGAGATCAAAGCAAACCTAGTTGGTACTTTTACCCAAAACTAGGGAGTAATTTTAGTATCATGTAAATGCCCCGCACAATTGCCCCTTGCTCCTGATCTTTTGAGACTTCTATAACTCTCTGAGGTCGGGAGCTAAGTGTTAGGGAGTTCTCGTGCCGAGCTCATAGCTCTTTATCCCGATATCGATTGCTGACGTCTGATCCTTATCACGCTATTTGCTGGCCCGAAAGCGTCAATGTCGGTTCGCCTGCCCGAGACAATCAATTACCCTGGCGACATTACTGCGGAAGACGTACCGCCCTTGCCACCATCCGATCGGTTGTACGGCCGTATCGAAGCGACGCGTACGGCTCTCGAAGCGTCAGATTGAACGCGCGTCCTAAAATTTCGAAAGGGCGCCTTTCTGCTCTATATATACAGTACACCCTTCTCTGTTCTTCTACTTTGGCATTCGAAAGAGATAACCTTCTTTGCGAAAGAATCTTCCTGTGACAGCGTCTTCTGGCAGAAAATCCCGGAGCTTTTCGGACCCTTCCTGTCTTTTTGAGTCTTTCTTCCACCTTCCCTTTCTTGCTTTTGCGTTCATGCGTCCTTTCCAGAGCCCTTATTAGGACCCCTGTCTTGTCTTTCTCTATTTTCTGTCTGTCTTCCTTCCGCCCTTAGCCTTAGAAATGGGAGCGTACAGGAATTGGGTAGACACCCCATAGGCCTTAGAAGGGTTTAGAAATATGTATAGGATCCCCGAAGAGGTCCTTGCCAGGATAGACGACCCAGATGATGCCTTTGATGGCAGAATCTGCCGGAATGGCTGGATGCCGTTCCCTTTGGTATCGATCGTAGAATGGGGAGTTAGGTTCCCGATCAAGTCCTCAGAAGTGGAACCTTTGCCCATGTCAGCTCATGCCCAATAGTTTTAAGATAATAATGGGCACTGCCGAGCTGAATAGGATATTAGGGATCAACCTCGGTGTCCATGATATCGAGAATGTATATGACCTGTGCAAAGCCGCGGGGGTCGACGAAAGCCACTACCTTTGCGGGAAGCCGAAGAGGGAGCCGTTAGTCCATGACCTGGAGGACTCGAGCAGGAACGCCGGGGATGATCGCCTGTTCGTCTCCAGGGACTGGGAGTTTGGGGAGTCCGAGCCTGCGGAGGCCAGAATATTCAGGGTCCCCCGTCGTCTCAGGAAAGCCCCAAGTAAGTACCGAGCTCACTGCCTTGTTTCCTTTTATTAATTTTTTTTTTGTCCGAACTCATGGGTCTTGCGTGCCTAGCAGGTCACAGTGAGAGGAAGAAGGAGGCAAGCCATGTCGGGTGGAGGAGGAATGACGAGTGGCTGAAGGAGGTGAAAAAGTACCAGGGCCACCACGGTGGGGCGACTTGGGATCTCCTTGGATACCAGCCCGTATATCGATCCTTCATCCCAAGAAGGGTTGGTGCTCCTCTTCCGATCGAAGAGCTCGAGGACATCAAGCCCGTGCTTGCCCTGGGAGCTGGGACCTCCACTTCGGGAGCCGAACCGGAGTCCGCCGATCCTCAGAAGGCAGTAGACGCATATCCCTCCACCTCCGAAGAAAAAGAGGAGGAATAAATGCTGCTGGAGCGACGCCGTCCTCCTTTGGAGGTTTCGGACTTGGCGTCTCTGTCCCCGCGCTCCGGCGCCGCTGGGTCCTCCGCTGGGCTCGGCGCTTCCGCGAACGGGGCTCAAAAGCGCCCTGCCTAGGTTAGCAAAAAAGGGGCCCAGGCAGAGAAGAGGCACCGGCTAGAAGGGCAGACAGGGAAGGACTCCGGGAAAGGAGGTGCTCCCCTGGAGAAGAGGAGCATCCCTCTGGAAAAGGGGAGCGTCCCTCCAGAGAAGGGTCCCGAGTCCGACCCCACAACTCGGTACATCTGCGCCGAGCCTTTTTAGCTGAACCTAATGCTGGAGCTCGTGAGGCCACTAACAGTGGAGGACAGGCTGGCTGCCGACTCCTCTGTCCTTGCCACACTCACCAAGGCCTGTGCTCTCCCACGCGACATGGAGAGGCACAAGAAGACAGAGGACGCGGCTCTGGTGATGGTAGCGATGCAGGCGTCTATTGCGGTGAGTTCTGCTTCGTTGTGAGTGTTGTAGTTTCTGACCTTGGTACCTTTCTGACTTCAGTTTCTTTTTGCAGAACGTACAAAGACTTGAAGTGGTGCTAGAGAGGGCCCTTTGGGGCTCCTCCAAGGTCTCCCAGTTGGAGGAGGAGAAGAGGAGAATTGCGTCCACCCTGGAGGCAAGTAGTGAGAGGGCGCAGGAGCTGGAGGAGAAAAATGCCAAACTTGCTGCAGAGATGGACTTGGCGGCAACCGAGATCATCAGACTGAGGACCGAGACGCGCGACTTGAGGGGGGCCGTTGAGGAAAAGGCAAAGAGGGCTACCCAGTTCTAGGTCGAGATAATGAAACAAAAGTTCGAGTTGGTAGCCTTAGCAAAATTGAAAGCAGAAGCTGAAGTCCAGCTGCAGTTCGAGAGGGAAGCCATGGCGAAGGAAAAGGCTGAGCTCGAGGAGTCACTGCAGGCAGAGGTGGACGCTGCATATAAGGACGGAGTGGAGGACGCGACAAAAAACTATGAGGCTCAATTATTGGGGCTGAACAAAACGATATTCGAACTTGGGTGTAGGACTGCTTTGAAAGAGGCGAGGGTTACCGAAGATCACCCATTATTCCAGAATCCTCCCCAATTCGTTCCTTATGCGCCCGAGCCTATGTACACTCCTGTTCCTCCCCTCAAGCCTCCCTCCGGTTCCAGCGCTCCGACTCTTTCCTCCTCGGGAGCTCCTCCTTCCACTGCCGAAATAAAGACGCCTGCAAATGACGCTGGCACCGGGGTGGCCAAAAAAGATGTCCGTTGATGTATTTGCTTTCCTTTCTTTCACTGTACTTGGGGAGAAGTCCAAACTTGTATTTTTTTTTGCTCAGATGTAAAGACCTCCAAAAATGAATACAATCTTCTTTCTTCATCTTTGTGTGCAATGTGTTTCTTTTATCTTGGTGAATATTCATTTTTCTCTTATTTCTGCTTCCAAGCTTGGTCTCATAACCAGAATAAGGATGAGTATCAAGGAGAAGGGCAGGTTGTCGAGCTTGGTTCCATAACCAGAATAAGGTAGTGAAGCTAGGTTCCTCAACCAGAGCAAAGTAGTAAGCTAGGTTCTATGACCAAAGCAAACTAGTAAGCTAGGTTCTATAACCAGAGTAAAGTAACAGCTAGGTTCCATAACGAGAGCTGAGCTTGGTTCCATAACCAGAGATAAGGAATTGAGTTCGGTTCCGCAACCAGAACTAAATAAGCTAGGTTCTATAACCAAAGCTAAGGAATTGAGTTCGGTTCCACAACCAGAACTAAATAAGCTAGGTTCCATAATCGGGGCTAAGGAATTGAGTTCGGTTTCACAACCATAACTAAATAAGCTAGTTTCCATAACCAGAGCTAAGGAATTGAGTTCGGTTCCACAACCAAAACTAAATAAGCTAGGTTCCATAACCAGAGCTAAGTCTGGTTCCATAACCAAAGTTAAAATGGCTGGTTCTTTAACCGGGCTAATGTAAGCTGGTTCTTCAAGCGAGCTGAGTGCAGATGTCGAGTTCCGTAACTTGGGCAAAATTTGAAAGCGACAAAACGCATTCTTCTACAAGAGTTAATTTTATTGACTTCAAAGATTGAGTACAGTCTAAAAATAGTACTTTTTGAGGTGCATGGCATTCCATGGGCGTGGTAGCTCCCTACCCTCCATGTCCTTAAGTTTGTAAGCTGACTGCCCAGCTGTCGAGATCACTTTGAATGGCCCGTGCCAATTCGGTGCGAGCTTTCCTTCGCTGGGATTTTTATCTGCTGGAAGTGTCTTCTTCAAGACCAAGTCTCCAGTTGAGAACTTCATTTCTTTGACCCTTTGATTGTATCCTCTGGCCAGTTGCTGCTGGTAGGAAGCTAGGCGAATGGCTGCTGCATCCCTTCGTTCTTCAGCCAGGTCGAGCTCTTTGGCGAGGTTTATTTCGTTTTGGCCTTGGTCGAATAATTCTGACCTGAGTGTGGGGAGGCCGACCTTGAGTGGGATCACAGCCTCCATCCCATAGGCCATGGAGAAAGGTATTGCCGAAGTGGAGCGCCTTGGGGTAGTTCTATACGCCCAAAGGACACTCAGAAGTTCTTCTACCCATCTCCCTTTGGCTCGGTCGAGTCTCTTCTTGAGCCCGTCGAGCACCACTTTGTTTGAGATTTCTGCCTGACCGTTGTTTGTGGGTAGGCCGGGGTGGAATAGTAGTTCCTGATGTCGAGCTCCTGGTAGAAGTTTTTGAAGAAGTTGGAGTCGAATTGAGTTCCGTTATCCGAGATCAGGGCTCGAGGCACTCCAAATCTTGTGACAATGTTCCTCCATACGAAACTTTTGGTGTCGAGCTCGGTGATGGAAGATAGTGCCTCGGCTTCTATCCATTTGGTGAAATAATCGGTGGCTACTGTTAGCCACATCTTGTTCCCTGGAGCTCGGTGAAGTGGTCCCACCAGGTCTAACCCCCACTGGGTGAAAGGCCATGGACTAGAGAGAGGACTTAGGTCCTGCGCTGGCTGATGGGGAGAATGAGAGAGCTTTTGACACTTCTCACATTTTCTGGCATAGAGCCGGGCTTCCTTCTTCATGTAAGGCCACCAATAGCCCTGGCTGATAGCTCGGTATGCCAGTGACCGACCTCCCATGTGGCTGCCGCAGATTCCTTCGTGGATTTCGTAAAGGAAATCTTCGACTTTGCTCGGGTGAACACATTGGAGGTAGGGGCAAGTGTAGGATTTTTTGTAGAGCTTGCCATCTGGAGACAACCAAAATCGAGTTGCCTTCAGCCTGATTTTGTGAGCCTCACTCTTATCTTCAAGAAGTTGGTCATCCTTGAGGTAGGAGATGAATGGGTCCATCCAGCTCGGGCCGAGGTTAACACACAAGACTTGCCGAGGTGGGTGGAGCTCTGTGCTCGGTCTGTCTAGTGCTTCCACTTCGACAGTTATTCTCTTTCGTGCCTCAACAACAGAAGCCAGGTTGGCGAGAGCATTGGCGTAAGAATTGGAGTCTCAGACGATCTGCTTGACTTTGACCCTATCAAACTGAGAGAGAAGTTTTTTTACGTGGCTAAGTAGGCTGCCATCCTTTCGTCGCGGGTCTCATAGTCTTCATTCAGTTGGCTCGTCACCAGTTGAGAATCGCTGAAGACCACTAGTTGCCGTGCCCCCAGGATTTTAGTGCTATCGAGCCTTGCGATTAGCGCTTCATATTCAATTTCGTTATTGGATGCCTTGAAGTCAAGCATCAAGGCTTGCTCAATGACAAGGCCCTCCGGAAATTGGAGGACTATGCCTACGCCAGCCTTTTTCGATGTTGAGGATCCGTCGACGAAGACCTTCCAGGCCGAATCGAGGAACTGCTTCCAAGATCGCTCTTGCTCCATCTCAGTCTCGGTGACTTCTTCACTCTCAATGCCCCCTAGTTCGGTATCGAGTTGTCTTGGTGCTGAATTAGGAGAGGTAAATTCCACAATGAAATCCGCCAGGACCTGGGCTTTGATCGTCGTTCTTGGTTGATACTGAATATCATATTGCCCCAGCTCGACGGCCCATTTAGATATTCTTCTAGAGAAGTCTGCCTTTCTAAAAAGGGACTTGAGCGGATGTTCTGTAACAACCGCTATGGAATAGGTCTGGAAGTAATGGGAGAGTTTGTGAGAAGCACTGACAAGTGCTAGTGCAAGTTTCTCCAATGGTAGGTACCTTGTCTCGGCATCTAGTAGGATTTTTCTCGCATAGTAGATAGGCCTCTGTCACCTTTCTTCTTCTCTGATGAGCACCGAGCTCACTGCGTGATTCGAGACTGCTAGATACAAGTACAGGGTCTCTCCCTGCTTCAGAGTGGATAGCAGGGGAGGTGAAGATAAGTATCCTTTGAGTTCCTGAAGGGCTCTGTCACACTCCGGGGTTCATTGGAACTTCGAGCTTTTCTTTAAAAGCTGAAAGAA
Organism: Umbellularia californica; assembly: GCA_028538565.1. Classification (NCBI taxonomy): domain Eukaryota; kingdom Viridiplantae; phylum Streptophyta; class Magnoliopsida; order Laurales; family Lauraceae; genus Umbellularia; species Umbellularia californica. The sequence continues at coordinate 48,127,076 of JAPQWN010000007.1, forward strand.
GGGACGACACTTATCCGAGGCTCTGCTGATGAAGCGGTTGAGCGCGGCGGCCATCCCTGTTAACCTCTAGACATTTTTTGCCGTGGTCGGACTCCAGATAGCCTGGATCGCCGAGATCTGGTCGGGATTGGCTTCAATTCCACGTCTGGTGATCAGGCTTCCTAGGAACTTGCCGGAACCGACGCCAAATGCGCATTTGGACGCATTCAGCTTGAGCTGGAACTCCTTGAGGACAACAAACGTTTGACTCAGGTCCGCCAAGTGGTCCTGTGACCTTTTAGACTTGCCAACTATGTCGTCAATGTAAACCTCCACTGTTTGCCCGAGTTGGGCCTGAAACATTTTCGTCACTAGCCTCTAGTAAGTTGCCCCCGCGTTCTTTAACCCAAAGGGCATCACTTTATAGTAGTAGATGCCTCTAGGTGTTATAAATACGGTCTTCTCTTCATCAGGCCCATACATCGGGATCTGATGGTAACCTCGATAGGCATCGAGGAAACTCATCCTGTCATGCCCAGCAGTGGCGTCGATCATCTGGTCGATCTTTGGGAGTGGAAAGCTATCCTTCGGACAAGCCTTGTTGAGGTCGGTAAAGTCCACGCAGACCCTCCAGCTCCCATTTTTCTTTTTGACCACTACTGTGTTGGCCAGCCATTCAGGGTAGTTAACTTCCCTAATTACTTCGGCCTCTAACAACTTTTTGACCTCTTCGATCACGGCCTCTGCCTGCTGGACCCCAGTTCTGCGGGCCTTTTGAACTATAGGTTTGTGTCTGGGATCCACGTTTAGTTTGTGGCTCATGATCTCAGGGCTGACGCTGGGCATCTGATAGGGGGTCCAAGCAAAGACTTCCTTGTTCTTAAACAAGAAGTCGAACAGCTCGGACTTTTCAGCCTCCGCGAGTTGACTGCCGAGCAGGAAGTATCTCTTAGGATCGTTGGGATTGATCCTGACCTCGGTGAGGTCCTCGACGCTCTTCTGCTCTGGATCTCGGCCAACAGCCTCAAGCTCTGCTTCCAGCTTAGCAATGTGGACTTGTCGCGGTTCTGCTTTGCCAGGAACCACTGCCATCAGGCACTGCTTGGCCATCTGCTAGTCGCCTTGGACTGTGATCACCTCAACTCTTCCGTTCACGTTCTCCAACGGGAACTTGAGCTTCTGGTGGTGGGTGGAGGGCACCGCTACCATGTTGTGCAGCCAAGTTCTCCCCATTATTGCATTGTATGGGGATGGTGCATCCACCTCTAGGAAGTCGGCTGTCATGGAGGCGCCCCCAACTTGGACTTGGAGGGAGACCTTCCCCTTGGGGTACACTGGTTTGGAGCTGAAGCCTACCAGTGGAGTTCGGGCTTCTAGTAGGTCCTCCTCTTTCAGACCCATCTTTTTGAAGCAGTCGTAATATAGGATTTCCGACGAGCTCCCGGGGTCCACGAGGATCCTCTTGACTTTGAAGTTCTGTAACATTAGGGTTAAGAGCAATGGATCGTTATGGGGAAGCTGGACCCCGTCCAGGTCATCATCAGAGAACCAAATCTTTGGTCACTCTTTCCACGCTTTCTTGGGAGAGGGGCCGAGCTCAGTCGTCATTAGCTGCTTGCCGTGCAGGGCCCTCCTGGCCTCGGTACGAGCCTAGTTGCTTCCCTTGGGAGCGGGAGCTAGGTGGATGGCGTTGATGATACCCTTTGGCTCATCGCTGTCCCAGTCATCATCGGGCTGGCGCTGGTGAGCTAGGTGTATCATGCCCTCCTCTTTGATGAGGTCTTTGAGGTGCCCGTCCTTCATGAGCTTTTCGAGGTGGGCCTTGAAGGCCATGAAGTGTTTGGTTCTGTGCCCGTTTTGTTACTTGTGTAAGCATAGAACTTGCTCTGATCGTGGGTGGTGGGGTCACCCTTCATGGGCTGGGGCCACTTGAAGAAAGGTTGCGTCCTGATTCTGCTAAGGAGCTTGTAAATGGGCTCCTTGAAGATTGTGTTGACGGCCTTGTAGGAGGCACCGGCTGGTTTCGGCTTCGTGCTGCCCCCCAAGGTGGGAGCTGAGCACGTTGCCGAGCTCGCTGGCGCTTTGTTTCAGTCCTCCTCCCTCCTGGATAACTTTTTATCCTTTCTGGAGGGTCTGTCTTCTTGCCAGGTGCCGAAACTCTCCCGAGCTCGGGCCTCATCTTTTTCCTGCTTGATGAACTGGTTCACCCGGGCCATGAATGCTTTCACGGTGGCCACGAGGAACGGTACCAGGTCCTTACGAAGCTTGTCGCCTGGCAGCAGAGCTTGTTTGAAGGATCTGATGGCCACTCTGTCGGTGGCATCTTCCACCTGGCTGTAGATGGTCCAGAACCTTTTGGCGAATTGAGTGATACTTTCCGTCCGCCTCATTCTGATGGCCATTAGATCATTATCTGTCTTCGGGATGACCCTATGCACTTGGAAATTTTCTACGAAGGAGTTCCGGAGCTGCCGCCAGCTCGAAATTGATCCCTCGGAAAGCATGCAGAACCACCGCAGGGGAAGGTCACCCAGACCGGAGGAGAAAACCTTGCAGTTCAGGTTGCCGACGTCGCCCCATACCGACATCCTCTGGGTGAAATGCCGGAGGTGTGCAGCTGGGTCCAAAGTCTCGTCGTACAGATGAATCTCGGGACGATGAACTTTTCAGGGAGCACATACTCTTTGATCTCCTGAGAAAATGGGGATGTGCCATGGTCATCAGTGTCGTAGGCAAGCCGATCTTGGGTGAAACCGACCACCTCCATGTTCTGCTGGACTGTTTGTTTGACCTGTTGATTGAGGCATATTCTCAGGTTGGGGCCGTTTTCCGGCCTCTGGCGCTGCTTCTTAGAGTCAGCACTGAGATGAGTGCTGCTCGAGCCTTCGTCATAAGCTCGGTCATGTCGCTTGTTGGTCAGGACTTATGTCAAGTCTTGTTTGACCTCTGGAGCCTGGAGGGCTCGCTAGCGCGCAGGAGGTATGACCGAGGCCTGACTAGGACCTTCGCCTTCTCTCGGAGCTATCTCTGGAGTTGGCGAATCAGAAGATCCTATTCTTGAATAGCGGTTCTAGGCCCTGATATCCTCGAGGAGCATATCGTCGGCGTCCTCGGAGAACAGGTCGTCGTCGTGGAGGAGCACATGGTCGTCATCATCTAGGAGCACGTGGTCGTCTTCCACATGGTCCTGGTGACGGGACTGGTGCGACTTGGATAGCATTGGTGTATTGTCTCGTCGGGAACGTCCTGGAGGAGGAATATTATGATGGGGTTGTTCCCGTAAGATAATATCCTGATGGGGACGCTATGCCTGAGAGGGACCTTGCCAGAGACGCTCCACAACAGGGTCGTTTCGACGAGGAGGTACTGTCACCCCTTTTGACGACGAGCCCGACTGGGTAACTGGCTCTTCTATGCTCATCACCCCGAATCTTCCCCAGGTCCTCTTCTGGCGAGGGATCAATAGCAACTGCCCTGGCACCTTTCGCTGGTGTGTCGCCGCTGGAGGCGACTGGATGGGTAAAAATGGCGGTGGTGGTAAGGACCTGGATGGCCCAACGCCTTTTCTTTTCTTAGTCATTGGAGGCATGGTTTTTCAAGATGAGGATTTGGTTTTTTCAAACTTCTTCCCCACAGACGGTGCCAATTGTAAGTGCCTAAAAATTACGGACTTGGTTTGGACGAGTGTAAAATTCTTAATGATGTTGTTAGGATGCTTTGAATGAGCTGGATGCCCTAAACCTGAAAGGGAGAAGAGAAACGAAGGTCAGAGCCCCCGGCTGCAGTCAGCCGAAGGCACTCTGATCCCTAAGTTAGTGCAGTCACTGAACAAAGGGAGAGTGACTGGGGAAGAAAGGAGTTCAGACAATGAGGGATATGTATTGTATGTTGCGTACCTTTCATGGATCTTACCATGCATATATATAGACGAGTGTCCCATCAGAAGCTTCCTTTGTGGAGGTAGGTGAAAGCACTGTCCCATCAGCCCCTACCTCGGATCCTCAATGGGGGTAGGTGAGAGTACCGTCCCATCGGATCTTTCCTCAATCCCACACGTAAATGCAGACGTGATCGTCAGATAGGGATAACCCCTTATGATATCCGGTGATCACCTTATCTGTCAGTACGTTCTGCAACGTAGTTGTCCCGTCACATAATTGGGACTCGACGTTCAGTGTTCACCTCGGTTGATAGAGCCGAACTGGAGAAGTCACCGAGGTCGTAGTCGTGGGTTCGAACACTGCTGCCGATACGCGTGAGGCCGAACTCACAGGAGCGTACTCGATACCCTACCGAGGTGGGCTTTAGCTCGGTGTCAGCTAGCGCAGTCGCCGAGCCGGACGAGGCCGAGATCAAAGCAAACCTAGTTGGTATTTTTACCCAAAACTAGGGAGTAATTTCAGTATCATGAAAATGCCCCGCACAGACGTAATAGAGAATTCTATTCATGAAACCCTCGGCCATGATCTCGTTTCTCGTCTCTTTCCTCCTTTATCTGTTTTGATCTCGCTTTGATCTGATGAGAAACTGAAATAGAAGATCTGAGATTCGATTAGTTGTAAAGTAGAAAAAACTGAAATAGAATAAGATATGAAGGAGAAGAAGAAGATGGAAGAAGATGGATACTAAGCTTGAAACCCTAACCTTAATCTCTTTTTCGCTGGTGGGCGTTTGTCCCTGTGAGAAAGAAGAATTAGATCCTAACTTTATAGGCAGATATGAACCAGATCGGACGGTGGGAAAATGGACTTTAAATATCAATGGTTGGGATTGCATGTAGGGGTGAATTTAAAAATATAGCTCCCTTTCATTGGGCTTTCTAGCCATTGTTTGGACATGTTTTCACTTGTCAACCAGCACTACTTATTCAGGGTGGGCTTTGGGCTTTCTATCACCTAATTCAAGCTCGGTCGATAAACTAAATAGGGAGAAATTATATATCTAAGCCCAACCCAAAGTGCGTTGTGCATGGATTAGGCTTAGGTAGTCCCCTACCCATGAACACCTTAATTGGATGGACGACTATGACTATGTTCGGCTTAGAAAGCCTTACCATAAAATGCAATGGGTCAGCTTAGTAACCTCATTATACTGACAGTCGGTGACAATTATTAAATGTCATGGATTTAAACACTTAGGGCCCGTTTCTTTAGCAGAATTCTGGTTGTCTCAGGATATGGAATTCATGTAAAAAAAAAACCCTTATTTCTTTAGTAGAATTTAGAGGTATTTGAAATACCAAGCTTTTGAAAACCTCAAAACCCAAAATTCCAAATACCGTCTAGCAGGAGATGATTCGAAAAATTGGTTCCATCTGGAATTCTAATCAACAGTCCTCTCTTCTGATCATCTCCATCTCCGATCCTCATGCCACGGCAATGAGATTCCAACGTAGTTTTCTTCTTTTTTCACATTCCTCATCTCTCTCCATTTTTTGGGAAAAAAAACTCTCTTCTTTCTATTGATCTATAGAATGATGGGGCTTTTGGCCATCAACATGAACCGAGATTTCCTCTTATTGCACATTCTCACCCCCTCCCTCTCTCTAGAACCAGATAGAGTTTTATAAGGTTCTCCATAAACTCTCTCTACTGGGTTAGGGTTTCTGTATATCATGGAATTGGGGCTTGACTTAAGTAGATATTTGTTATTGTTGGCACATAGTATTGGTAAAATTGTGTTTCTGAGATGTACCAACTTCCTTTCTATAGATATTTTTTCCAATTTCTTGTGTTAGTATTTCAATTATTTTCTTTTGAGATGGTTACATTCTGTGATGAAGTGGGGACCTATATACATACATACATACATACATACATATATATATATATATATATATATATATGTGGGCAATTTACACTTTAGTTTGTACAGTAATAATACATACATTGCTCTAATTTCGGTTAGAAATTCTTTTAGCTATGAAACATGGAATTTGTGGAGACGGGGAATTTAAATTTCTCATACAAGAATTCAGGCTGTGAATGAAACAGGGAATTCAAAATTACAGAATTCAGCAATCTTTCAAATACCAGCATTTGAAATTCTCAGACAAGCACCAGACATGAATTCTATGAATTCTAGTAAAGAAATGGGCCCTTAGAGCATGTTTAGTAACAGCTGAGGAATTCAAATATTTAGGAATTCCTCAATGCCCTTGGTAAAGGAATATCCTCACAAAAGATTTTGTCATTAGGGACTTCTCATGTTCTATGTTTGGTTAGAATTGTAAAATGATAGGAGATTTCCTCAATCTATGTTTGGTTATAACCAGGAAATGACTAAAGATTTCCTCAATCCATGTTTGGTATTAAAAACCAACATACATGGAAAAAAAACATCTCACCTAATATTAGGCCTTTGACAGGGAGCCATGACCAAGACATGTTAGTTAACAAGTGGGGCTCACTTCACGATATTTAACAAAGTAAAGACCCGTTATCCACAAGTGTAAATATGATTGAACTGGCATGACACTTTTTTTCCACTAATTAAGCCACATGCCATGGATGAGATTCAAAAGGCCACCTTTTGTGACTCAATTCAAACTAAAAGTGGGCCCACTTTTTATTTTCCAAATTGACGTAATGGGACCCATGCCCTCTCTTTATTAAGTTGATTGAATTGTTATGTCCCAAATTTAACTAAATTAGCAATCCAATAACTGAGTTGACAATCTCTTGTTAACAAGAAGATGTTATAGATTTTCACCAACCAGTATATAAGTACATGTTACATCCAAATCACTCCATAAATAGCATTTGATTTTTCTCCAAACTATGATATTTAGTTCACAAACAACCAGAACGCTCCAATAATTCAGATTCAATAAGAATATAAAACATATCTCATACAAGTCAATATTAAACCATAAACATTATAACTAAGTATAGGCTTCTTGAATCTGAGGTTATGACATAACAATAACCAAACAATAATTCAAGTTCAGATAAAACATAGAACAAATTTTCACATGAGTCAATATTAAACGTAAAATATAATAACTGAGTGTACATGCTCTAAAAATTGATCATTTCACAATACTAGAGTTAAAGTGTTATCAAGCAAAACCCAAATCAAGAACTACATCTTGCGGCCCACATTTCCTCTACTATGCTTTCTCACAGCTGAGGCATATAATTCCTATTTGCATCAATGGGTCCTACTACACCATTTCCGAGTTGGTTGTCGTTTTGTTCGCCACCCATATTCTCATCTTCTACACTCTCATTCATTGCCTCCCTAAACATCACATATTCTAAGTTTCATTGTCATATAAATTATGTAGAACACAACATGCTACAACTATATTAGCTTGTGCATTGATAGGATAACATGGAGAAATTTGGAGCAAAGCAAAATGTTGCTTCAATACCGCAAATGTTCTCTCTGCTACATTTCGTAGTTTCAAATGTCTCAAGTTGAATAACTCTGGCCCTGTTCGAGGTGCATGTGTAGTGGACCATTCTTATTACGAAAGGGAGCCAAAAAAATCACGTGTATTTGCATAGCCAGCATCAACAAGATAGTATTTTCCTACATACACAAAACAATTAGTTAATATTATTAAAAATAATACTTATGCATTATCAATTAAAAAACTCAATACATTACCAGTTGGAACGTTGACCTTATTATAAAACCGTCTCCAAATTGATTCTTGGAGAGTCTTAGAATCTAATGCTGTCCCTTCCCACCCAGCAAGGACATATTGAAATCACATATCAAATGAAACCATAACCATCACATTATACGCCAATCAACCTTTTCTATTACAATACCTAACTTGATCCTCAGTTCTCACCCATTTAGGAACATGTGTTCCATCTATTGCTCCAACGCAATTCTATAACCAATTCAGACATGGATTAAATTATTCATACATCAACACTTAAGATGTAACTATAAATTATGTGAAATTTCACCTTAAAATACGGGTAGAATGTAGGATCATTCTCAATCTTTGGTGGAACATCCCCCTTTGATGGTTTTATATAATACTTACTCAATTTTAATATTGCATCCAGTGTTCGATTAAAGTGTCTACTAATAGTTTCTCCCGAGTGTTGGAATAGATCCTGCATTACTCGATTTCTTTCACTATGTCCAAGAGTGAATAAAAATATTCCAATTTACTCTTTAACATTTACAACGAGTGAATCTTGTAGATATTAACTTTCATCTCCTTATTTCATTTGCTAAGAGCATAAAGCAGCCGGTGTCCATTCTGAGTAAGTTAAAATAATTTTTGGAATTTCCAACCAAAATCTCCTTAATGTAAATACGACTATTAAGGGAGGACTCATGTACTAGATCTTTAAGGAAGTACAAATAATGGTACAACAACAAACAAACTGTAGTAATTGCAATTTAAAAAATCCTTAAAAGATGTCTTCTATCCATTTTACGTATAAATATATGAAATTTTATTTATACAAAAGAAATGAGTGTGTAACACAATATAACACTCCAAAATTATAATTTAAATGGCAACATACAACATAAATGTGGAATAGATTTATTCATTTAAAAAGAGCATTAAATTAACCAAACTATAAACTCAATAAAAATAATTGATAATGAATCCAATCCACATTATCAACATATGTCCATGTAAATGACTCGCATAAGTAACATAAACGAAAAGAGTTAATCCTCAGAAGTCAAACAACACCACGTTCAATTTGTACTAATATTCATCGTTTGCGGCATTTAATAGGCAATCCTAAAAATGTAGTGGCCTTCATCACCACCTTAAGAATCTCAAGAGCTATATATTTAAAGCTCTCTTCAAGATCTAAATGATCAATTGCCTCCCAACACAATTTCATTCGAGTAGTTGCATATGTATCTTGAGTGTTAGCTAATCTATCTAATGCATTGGCCATGCGGCCTACACTCTCCACCATTGCCTCCCCCACGCTTTGCCTTTTTGTTGTATGACATGATGATATTCCCTTGTCTGAACTACGCCCTTTTCTAGTGGAGATGTGATCTCCGATTTCATCTCGTGTAGAATTGATATCAATGTCATTTTCATCACGCACCCCCCCCCCCCCCCACACACACACACACACGGGTGTCTAGTGGAGGGGAGTGTTGGACAGGATCGTTTGCAGCAAATCCCGCTCTACCATCAACCATAGGCACCAAATAGTTCGGCCAAATGGAAGTAGTCTAGCATGCGTTTCAATCTATATGGGCTAGCATTAGGGTATACCTACAACAAATGCAAATAAAATTAAGAATTAACACCTAAGTTTTATGAAATAATATATATTTTATTTTAAAAAATCTCATCTATATGTAGTCGTCTGAAACTGCAGATTCAGCAGTGACCATCTTCTTATCTTCATCCAACCCTAAACACTTAAGTTAAGCAATGTTTTCATTCCACTATATCATTTTTTGTAACTTTTAAAATGATTCTTTAGCTTACTCTTTTTGAAGTCATTGCCGAAGTGCTTTTTCATTTGTTTTGTTATTTTATTCCATCCCTTAGATGTGAACTCACTGGGAATGGATTTTCCTTATTTACACTGCTCACACATGAAATATATAAACTCTTCATCTTGCCTATTTGTCTACTTCATGTTTCTTGAGATTGACTTGTCCCTACGAGGACCATACGAGTTGCTGGGTGTGCTCATCCTACGAATTGTTAGAAATGATTAGACATATTTTATTGTAGTAAGTTACTAGAAATGATTAAACATAAGTAGTAAGCTCCATCATAAGTTAGTTTCTTCTACCATCTATTTTTTAGGAACGTATCATAAATTGTCAGAGTTTCTTATTTTTTTATTTATGATACATCTTCTGTTTTTTTTATCATGACCTATAAATGTTAATTTTTCTGAGTGTGTTTAATTAGTGGTTTTTTCATTCTCTTTTTTTAATCTTTATAATAATAAAAGTGATTGATGGTTGATTGAGCCATCATCTTGTAGTGAAGTTGGTTGATGTGTAGGCTCAACATTGGTTAATCTTCTTTGTTTTCTTGTGATATAAAAAAATCAGTAAAAAAATGAATGAGATAGACTGATACAATGGTTGGGACAAGAGAAAGGGATCATTATGGGAATACGGCGGGGGTGAAAGAAGAAATAGGGGGTTGACAGTGAAAGCCAACTGAGAGAAAGAAGAGATGTAGAGGAAGATGATGAGAAAAAGAGCATAGATCAGTTGAGATAGTGTGTACCTGGTAGAGGGAGATGATCAATGAGAGAGACAATCGATGAGAAGAGAAGAACACAAGGCAGACTCCTTCATGAGAGACTTTCGTGCGAGAAATGATCGGAGACGAGATTTGCGAAAAGTAAATCCAACCCTTTGGATTTCATCTTTTATACCCAAGTCATCCAATGCTTGGACTTGCAAGATCGGATGGGGGGTTTGGACACCGAAATTTCCTCGAGTGATGATCTTGCAAAACCAATATCTTAGGGGATATAAGTTGCCCAAACGTGGATATGGCTCAATCCTATGGAAATCGGGATTATTCACCTTATTGATTTTCTTCCCAAATGTGTCCTAAGAGTTAAACAGTTCTTGTTAGGGATTTTGTGTTTTGCAATTTGATGGATGCATTATCATTTTAGCATCATCCGAATTTTCACATGAGCATTGATTTTGAAACAATTGAAATCTTGATTTTCACATGCATTGTTTTAAAACTTTTAGAACTTATATATTACATGCATGTTTTAGATTTTAAACTTGGATGTATTAAGTTTTGAAAAGAAGATTCTCGAATCATGCAAGCATTTGGACCTAGATTTTTAAATCATCTTAGGCATTGATAGGTTCATGTTTTGAAAAATACTTCTCGATTGATTTAAACATGAATCTAAGTGTGATTTCCATGGCCCATAACTCCCACTAGCAAAATACTTTGGAGTAGATTTTTGCCTAATCTTTTTAGAAGGCAATTTTTTTTTTTTTTGTGCTACACTACTTTTGCTACAGAAGTTTGCTATAGTAATTTTGGTTGACCGAAAATTGACTGACCCCACTTTGGTTCAAGTTCCAGAATGGTCAAAACTAGCCATTTTTTTTTTTTTTAACCATTGGGAGTTCGGTTAAGTCGGTTAACCGACTAGATAGCTATTGGACAACTTTTTCTATAAAAACATCACATTCCAAGGCCAAAATTGAGAAACCAAGAGGCACTCCTTGAGGTGTTTTGGGTCAAACACAGGGAAATGAGCAAAGGAGAGCTAGAGGATCATAAAGGGAAGCTAAAGCTTGGAATCATGAGTAAATCATCTAAGTAAACTTAGTTTTCCTTATCATATGTTTTCATGCTTTGTTTAAATATTTGGTAAATCTATTTTAACATGCTCACTATGATTTGATGAATCCATTACATGTATCTCACTTTGAATTGCTTTGTTGTTTTGGATTCTTCATTTAGATTCAAACCAAGTTAGTTTTAACTTTCATGTCATAATGGTTCATGCTTTGTTTAAAACTTTGATTTATCTCATAGCATGATTCTATTACTTGGTTGAATCTTTTGTTGTCTTCCATACCTTGAAGCATATAGTTAAATTAGTTTGTTTTGGAAACAACAAGTGCACAAATCACATGCTTTAATTGTTTTTAAATTTCATACAACTTGCATAACAAGATAAGTCATGTCTTTACAAGTTGTTCATTTGAATTACATGTGATTTGTATTTTCACTTCAATCAAAACTTTTGTGACTTAAACTTTTCAAAAGCTTTAAGCTTATATTCATTAAGCTATCATTTTTAAACTTGATTAAAGTTTTCATGCATTCATCTTTGCATTCATAGAGCGTGTGTGAGTTAGATTTTCACTTTCATATATGTCTAATTAAGAGGCATTGTAATTGAGCTTAAATTATATCTCCATCAAGTGTACTCTAGACACTATTGAAAGAGAAAACCTTTTGGTTGCATAGGTTAGTGCTTAACCTTAGAAAAGCATAAGTTTAAAGGTTACGAGTGAACCATAAAACCCAAGAGGTTATTGCTGAGCCTTGAAAAGCATATTGTAGAGGTTATTGCTAAGTATTAAAAAGCATTTTGTAAAAGTTATTGCTTACCCTATTGAAAAACACAAATAATGGAAATTCGGTGGGGTGTAGAATCACACGCTAGTAGTGGATGTAGGCATTGATGCCAAACCACTATAAATCATTGTGTTATGGTGAATGCTTTGTGGTGGTTGTTTTTGTTAGCTTCCCCACTTCAGTTCCATATCATCACTTGTGACTAACTGATTTAAAGAAGTTAAAATTTGGCATAATTAGTCACTAAGTCAAGCTCCCACCCCACACCTAGGGTTCGGATCCTGAACTTTCAGTTTCACCTTAATTTGACTTGATAAGGTGGGCCCACACAAGAGATGAGGACTTAAATAGTAAAATTGTCCCACCGTTTTACTTTAAAATTGTAGTTTGATTAGGTGGGCCCATGGAAAGAATTTAAAAGAAATTGAAGGGAGTATGATTGGGAAGAAGCCTGAAAGAGAAGAGAGATCTAATTGAGAGAGCTATATAGAAAGTGATGGTATCATATTAACTTGAAATAGCCTAAATTATTAAAAACCGACATTTTAGGAAAGAAATTGTAGAAGAAAGAGGGGGTCGTTTGTTTGCAACCATTTATGTATGTTAATGATGCACATGCATGAATGTTACATACCATCACGTTTGTTTGTACTATCTTTACGCATCACGTATGTAAATCTCATGTGAAAATTGTGTGAAAATGTGCTCATTTCCGCACCTAATTTTTCACACCTTCATAGGTGCTAAAAGGAATCTCATATGGAATGGTGTGTAATGAAACCCCATTAAAAAAGGCGCCCGATACAGAGATCTTTCGTTCCACCATAGTTACCTTGGGTTTGAAACGTGCAAACCCCACCTGCTATCCATATTCCCTCTAAAACACATATACCAAAATGTAGCAGATTAAAAAAAAAATGTCTCCTCTTCCTCTCCATTCTAGAACGTCTCCTCTCTTCGGTGCTCCAAACCCTACTCGTGCTCAGGTATGCGTCACCTCTGTCTTGCTCACCCCCATCTCTTTCTCCCCTCTTATGTCTCTCCCCCATTCTCTCTCTCTCTCATTGTCTCTTTCTATGTAATCTCTAATGCATCTCTCTATCTCAATCTCTCTAATATTTTCTTTCTCAAACTTTGTGTTTGTTAGGTTTTAATACAATTTACTGGGTTAGGATGTGCTATTTTGTAGGGGATGCTCCTCCCATTGTATTGGGTCTATTTAGGATAATATTATCTTCATTTCAATTGTCAAATGGATTGCCTAGGTGCCAGTTACTGATTTGGTTAGAATATACTAAATTGCAAATGCTACTTTCAACAAGGTTGTCTTATACTCTCCTTGCACGAGTTTGGAAGCAGAGAGGTTTCCATAGAAGCTTTGCTTAATCTTTCTAAAAAAAAAAGGAAAATGTCTTTCGTTCCAAGAGTGTGTGCAATGGATTGTCAATCTATTTCTTGGTTAAGAAAGACCCAGATGCATTTTTTTGTAAAACTTATTTCCTACCAAAAGGCAAGCTTCTTCCCACGACCATTGTTCTGTGTTGCAGCCATTGCATCTGCCTTCCAACGAGGATGCTGGATGGGTGACAGAAAGTGATTGTGTTCAGTTTTAGCAGTGGCAAATATGGCAATGTGGAATCCATTGATTTAGATTGATGATGCTCATTTGGGACATGATGCGGACACTTTTGGATATAAATAATAAATGTTGCTCTCGTTGAAAATTTAAAAAATAAAAAATAGGATGCATATCATATGAAAAAGCTTGTAATCCTTGTGAACTTTGTTTGTGTTTGTAGATGGGTTTAATGGTGGTCTGTATTTATAGATGCTCTGTTTGTAACTATGTCTGTCCAATGTCTATAAGTCAATGTTCTGTTTGTAGAGTGTATGCTCATGTGATACCTATGTCAAAAAAGTTGTGGGGATGTAATCCTTTAAGAAATTTTTGTTGCTTGAATTGAAGCAGCAAAAAAAGAAACAAAAAACTTTTATACTATGTTTCCATCGTTCATTATTTTTGTTGTTGTTGGTTCCAGTCAATGCACTAAAATGGCTTTGCCACGAGTATTTGAAGAGACCAAACTTCTAGTATCATACAACAACAATGTTTCTTATAATCATACAACAACAATGGTTTGTATAGCTTGGAGAATTCAGTTTATTTTTTCTATAGCTTGAAATGGGCTTAGTTGTTTCTACAGAATTGATGTACATAGAATATTGAAATGTACGAGATTCTATCATATGATCTTTATAGTTAAAATTTTCAATTTTATATTATTAATATCATGGATTTTGAATCTCATCAGCTTTTTTAATAGCTCTTTATGCTATATAGAAATGGATAATGAAACATGCAACGAAGATGTTGAATGCCTTAGTGTCGGTACATCTTCTGGAAAAAAGCGTGGTAGGGGGGAAAGGAAGGATACCACATGGACGGAGTCTGTAGATGAATACTTAGCTGATATATTGATAGAACAAATCAATCTCAAGCGAAAGGATGGAACTGGATGGACAATGGAAGGGTGGAGGGAGATTGAACGAAAGATGAAAGAAAGGTATGGCAGGGAATATGTTAAAGATAAAATCAGAAATCGCCTAAGAACGTTAAAACATCATTACAATCATATCAAGACTCTCATGGGATTACATGGTTTTGGTTTGGATGACGTTACAAAAAAGGTTACTGCAAGTGACCAAGTGTGGGATTGATTATATCATGGTGAGTCATTAGAAATATATCTTAATATTATATTAAACATTGTTAAATTTATAATTGTTACTCTATTTTGATCATATTTGTCTAATTCAGGCACACCTTGACTATGATTACTATCAAGGAAGAAGCATGGTCAACTATGAAAAGTTTGCTATTATATATGAAGATTCAATCGTTGATGGAAGAGATGTGGTGTTGACTAACCAACATCCACAACATCCGATGGAACGCCCCCCAAGCATCCATCCATGATGTGGCAGCAAAATCAAGTAGCTCTGATAAGATGGATGAGGTGTCTCTGAAGCACCACGCATAAAAAAAATGCTCAACTGGTAGTTCTCGACGCAATGTGCAGGGTGAAACTAAAAGCGATTATGAACTTGCACATGCAATTAAGGATATAAACACTACTTTGATCTATCTTGCTGACAAGATGGCTTCATCAGGGCCAAGCCAAGCTGACATTGTTCCTACCATCGAAGAGTTGGATTTAGACCATATTTTAGAAGTAAGGGCTCTTAAGCTATTGAAGGACCCAAAGTGGCTAGTCAATTTCTTGCAATTCAACAAAGGATCAACGCTGTGCATGGCTCATGGTGGAGTTAAGTGGCTCTATTTAGGATCGTTGGTTTGCCGAGTTTACTTTTTAGTGGCTTTGAGTTTGCTTTTTTGTCATGGGACTCAGTTTGCTTTTTTGTCATGCTATAATTTGAAATGACCCTCTATAATTAGTGTCGTTTCCTTTATGATGAATGTTAGAATGTACTCATGTTGCCATTTTTCTTATTGTAATCCATGGATTATGTAGATTAATCATGTTGATATATAGTGTGGATTATTGTGCTATGTTAGTTTTTCTATTCTAATATTTGTTAATCAGTTATCGAGCAATGCAAAAGTAATAGATATAAAGAAGAAGATCGTATTTTTACACGCAGTAGCAATGACAGTGATTACAATTTTACTTTTATGGGACTATCACTGTAAACATAAGAGGATAAAAAAGAGGAAGTGAGTACATGAGTCGTCTATGTCTGACCATGAGTTTACTCAGTACCTCATTAGGAGTAATCCCTGTAATTCCTATGATTTACTACGCATGAGGACTGATGTGTTTTTTTAGAATTATGTGATTTACTAAAGAGAGAAAGGCTACTGCATGTAACTAAAAGAGTTTGTGTAGAAGAACAGGTGGCCATCTTTCTAGCTACTATAGGTCATAGTTAGAGAAATCGAGTAATACAAATTCAATTTCAACATTCGGGCCAAGCAATAAGCAAGTATTTCAATGCTATTCTAGACGCGCTTTTATATATCTGCCCTGATTATGTAAAACTTCCTGGACCAGAAATGTCTACTCCAACTCAGATTACACTCAATCCAGTATTTTACCCTTTTTTCAAGGTACATAAATAATTTATACTGTAATATCTTTTACTCCATATGATGAATGTTTAAATTGTTATTGATGACAAATGTTTTTGCTATATTTGGATAGGACTGTATTGGTGCCATTGATGGCACTTATGTTCCAGCATGGGTATCAATTAAAGATAATCAACGATATCAATGTAAAAAAGGTTTTATTGCACAGAATATTGGCAATAGTAGGTTTTGACATGATGTTCCAGTTTGTATGTGCTCGTTTTGAAGGATCAGCCAATGATCAAAAAATTTTGTCCGATGTTCTACAAAATAGGGGAATGTACAATCTTCAAGTTCCCAAAGCTAAATATTTATTTCGAGATGTAAATTTGAAAGTTATTATAATTTTTCAAAACTAGTTGAGCATGTTGCAATCTTCTGATAATTGTCATATTGAATTTTTATAGGAAAGTATTTTCTTGTTGATGTTGGATATAGTAATAGGCGAGGTTTTATTGGACCATATTGTGGGACCCGATATCATCTAAAGGAATTTGGAGCTCAAGCATTGGCTCCCAGGACAGCTAATTAGCTTTTTAATCTTCGACATGCAAAGGTGAGAAATGTTATTGAAAGGACATTTGGCCTGTGGAATGAACAGTTTCCAATTTTGACACATATACCTTGTAATTATCCTATTAAGACAAAGGTAAGGATTGTAAATGCATGTGCCGTATTGCACAACTTTATCATGAAGAGAAGTCTGTCGCGACCTCAGACCGGGTTTACGGCCTAATCCGAGATCAGGACACATAGGTGATGAAAAGATAAGGGTAATGATATGTTTAGTACCAATGCGTACACAGGTAAATAAAGAACGCATATTACCCGTGCACGTGATTTTCCACAAGTGTCTGCGGTGAGGATATCACAACAACAAGAATATTTCGCATAATTGCGGAAGCGTGTAGTAAATCAACATGTAGTTCACGAATTTCATTCCCATCAAGAAGACTGTCAACACATTTATAGATATAAGGAATCAGAATAAGCAATGATCATTAGCATTTCCCCAAAAGTATAGTTAAAGCTTATACAAAGATCATTTAATTACATTCCCAAAAATAGAGGCCAACAAAGGCCAATGTAAACGAAACAATAACCACCAAAAGAATAGTTAGCTACAACCCAAAATGTAACGTCTTTCGAGGCAACCGGATGTTTAAACAACATCATCGGCGCGCCACTCAACTAACTGCTGCGGTTCTCCGACCGCCTCCTCGAGTCCCTCCTCAGGATAACCAATGACTGGACCTGAGTACCAAAAAGTGGGTCAAACACGACGGTTTGGCAGGTGGGTGAAAAGATACGACAATATAACAATAAATGAATTTACCTTCGAAAGCATTTAAATCTATATAAACAATAATTTTCATGAAATAATAAATCATTTATTCAAAACATATATGCAATGTAAAACAAGTAAAGGTACCAAAGAAACGGGAAACAAACAAGATGGCATCTACACGAAGCTAAATCCTCTATCACTGAAGTGACAAGAGTATATCGGGGCGTTGACCTCAGTCACCGAAGTGAGGAAGTGCAACAAAATTTACATATACATATATAATAATATCGGTCGGGACCACGGTAGCAAACCGGGTATTAGGAATCACATTAGCGAACTGGATATCGGGAACCACGGGAGCGAGTCGGGTATCGGGACGGGACCACTGTTAATAAACCGGGTATCGGGATGCAAACTGCAGTTGGCGGGATGGGAGGGGAACTTCCAACTTGGTGGATCAAACCAACAAGATCGTCCAAGTTTAGTGGTGCCGACTCATAGGTCATTAGCAAGCAATCGGGACATGTATAAAACACATATGAAGAAATTGTATAAACGGGCGAAACGGAGGTGCTCAAGACACAAATATCATTTCAATATCGGGTCATGCACATCGGGGCTAGCAAAATGCTATAAGTACAGTTTCAGTGTTTTCGGGATTAATAAATCATAAATCATAAGTTTTGGGACTGCATGTTGAAATTCGGGAATAAAGGGGGTGCAATAGATTTTTGAAATATCGGGACAAGTATCGGGGTTCAAGACTAATTCAAGGCGAATAGGGATCCCGTATGTCAATTTAATAAAAACTCGGTACACCTTAAGTTTGGAGACATTCCGGGTTCCTTATACACTTTGAAATTTCAAACCTTTGACGAATCTTTGTGACGTGGTTTCCTTCTCAAACGGGCTTTGAACAATGCCTCATAGGTGTCCCCGATGCTAAGGGGTTCCTCTAAAAACCTTTTCTGATCTCCAAAAGTGGTCCAAGCCCAAGAGGGGGTGCGCTCGAGGGGACCAAGGTGCGCTCGAGCGGACCTGGGCTGCGTAGGAAAATGGACAGACAACAAGTCTGCCCGCTCGAGCGGGTAGTCATGCTACCGCCTGAAATGTAGTCAGATTGACTGCGCGCTTGAGCGGCCTAATGCGCGCTCGAGCGGGCAGTCAATCCTACTGCCCAGGAATGGCCTTCATGGCCTTCCTTCCCCTTTTCTCCTACACATTTCACCTGCAATAGAAAAGGCCTCCTTGCCTCCAATAATCACCCTTCAAACCTCTTCAACCACTGCTTAGGACTCCCATCAAAACTCCAATGAATATTTAACCCCAAGCATCACCGTCTCCACATTCAATCACTCAAAGAGAAAAGAGAAAATCCATAATCACAATGATTCATTTAAGTCATAAGCAAGAGGTAAAGCAAGGTGCCATAAACCACATTTTCAAGACAATAAATGAGCTAACCAACCTTTGCATGAGCATTTATTTCATATTGAATGCAAGTTAAACAAAACATCAATGGAGATAACAAGATCAACATATTTGTCATGAAAACTATTTAATATTCTCAATACCCATTCATCCACTTGCCTTAGGGTCCCTAATCATGAAAACAAGCAATAATCAAGCTCTCTCTCAAGAAACCTACAAGCACAACAAAAACCCCCAAAACAAACCCTAAATGGGTCAAACAAGACATGAAGAAGAAGGAACTCTCAATAAGGAAGATGGGGCTTCTCTATAGGTAGGAGAACACAACATCAAAGGATTGGAAGGACTACTTACTTGGAAACTCTTCAAATGGGTAAGACTAGCTCAAGGAAGGTCTTGTAATGGATGTCTTATTCCACAAATGGCATCAAATGAGAGCTCTCAAAGAAATGAAGAAGATGATGGTTTCCATTTGGCTTTTGATGCAAGTTTGGTGGTGATTTGGTGGTGGAAAAGCAAGAGGGAGAAAAGAAGAGAGAAAAAGCCCTAGCTTTTTGTTGGGTTTGTGCTGGAAAAGGAAGAAGGAAGAGATGGGTTCTATATAAATACGAATGGGTGTGGGTTCCACCACTAGAAATCTTAGGAGGCTGAAATCACGACTATCGGGACCTCGAACGAAAACGACGAAGAAGGGAAAAATGATCACCGAAATATCTAGTTTCCAAAAAGTATATTTTTCATGGATTTTGGGGTAACAAATTTTGGGTACATATTTAGTGTAAAAAGACTATTTTGCCCTCAATGTTAGGAAAGTCGGGTTTCGGGGTTCCGGACGGGTACGAGATCAACATGAAAGTTGCTGGGAAGGGGCAAGTAAAACGGAATCGAAATATAAATCACCGGAATCTCGGATAATCCCCCACGTAAGTGCAATACTAACAAAAAGGAACCCCCAAAGGGTTCCACTAAACACAAGGCACTTAAAATTCTCCAAAGCTAAGTCAAAAGCTATTCTAATCCAGACCTAGTAAAATACCACTGAACACACTTAGAACTAATATGCGACTTAATTAGTATTAATCGTGGACACTCGGGTCGGGGTCTTACAAAGTCCTAGTACGGATGAATTATATGAACATCATCGTCATGAAAGAATATTCATTGATGATGAAGATAATGATGATCGTCACAATGAAGCGAACAATGAAGAATCTGACAGTCAATATGCTTATTGCTTACGAGATGCAATGGCATTAGAGATGCGGGATGCTAATGCTAATAGAAGAGCTTGATGAACTGACATGTAGGAATTCTCTCATTCTTTGCACATGGAGGGATATTCATTTTGAAAATGTGACATGTGTTTATTTTGTAAAGCGCACATGGTAAATTCTTTTTTGAAACACCATGACTTCATTGATGGAAAAGATGGGTTACTTTATTTATGAGATTGAAACACCATGAAACTTTATGGTTTGGGCTTTTTTGTTTGTATGTATTTAATTAAAAGTATAGAAATGGTTGAAAAGTTACTATGCTTGGTATAGAGTTGAGATGCATTAGAATATTTTAATTGTATATTTTGTGTAGGCGGTCCCACTTTATCAACTAGTCATGGAGGGATTTAATTGGGGACATTTGTTTTTTGTTTTTGTTTTTTTTCATTTTTCATTATAGCAACACTTCATTTTTGCTTTCCATGTTTTCATGGTTCGACAATCATCCAAACATTACAAGAACAAAAGGTGGTGACCATTTTTAGTGCTCCTAACTATTGCTACTATCAAGATAAAAACACCTAAATATAATTTAAAAAATAAAAATTTTACATTTTCACATGTTCACACGAACGTGGTAAAATGATTCACATGCGTAAATGATGTGAAAATGACAAAAATAGACAAACATTGTAAATTGAAACGCATGCGTAAAGCTTACATATGGAACATTTCCATATGTAAACTGCATTTACGCATCTAATGTGTAAAAGGCAACCTTAGCTTGGTCATCCAAAGTAGATAAGTGATCGAGAGATTTCAATTGTCAAAATCAAAGTCAGAACTAATTACAAAATGAGCCATTCTTGCCGTCAATTACAAAATCTGCCTCAACTTCACCAAATTGAAATTTCATCTTTCATATATAATAATTTGATAAATCATTATTTTGAAACATCATAATACTAAAAATAATTTATACAAATATTGCAGTACAATGATTTTTTGAAATATTGCTAATGTCTTTTATATTAATCTCTAAAGAATCTTTGTAAGACTTTATGAACTATAATTTTTTTCCAAAAAGAGGTAAGGTTTGTTGCACCATTTGTGGCAAGTAATGCCTATAGAAAATATAGCTACAATACTAGTGTTTTAAAATGTTGCTACACGTTTTTTTGAGTTCGGATCCCCTGTTTCTTTGACACAGTGGATCCCTGTTCCAACCAATGACGTGATGACAAATCTCCATAATGCCAACTCAGCGGCCAACTCAATCCACTGATTTAAATGGATTTTTGATATAATAACCAAATGTATAGGGGGTTCTTATAAATAATGAAAACTAAAACCAAAGATTCCCATCTTCTTTTGCACACCCCTTTGTTAGCATCATCAATTGATTATTTAATCTGAAATTGTCTGCATATTCATGCCATCATGCACCCTGATCTGGATTTCTAATGTAGTGTACAAGTTATTTGGAATTTGGAGGTTGAGATGTTGAGTTTTCTCTGGGTTTCAGGTGTTGCATTAGGTTAGGAATATAATTATTTTTTTAGAAACTAGTTTTGTACTATGTTTCCAGCACCGTAGCAACATCATTTCACCAATACAAACATCTAATCAACAAAATTAAGAATACCATTCTTAGTTATTTCATTTTGGTTAGTAACCATACTATGCAGCCCAAGCACATTGATGCCTATCCACCTTAAGAAATGAAAATCAACATTTTAATCAAATAAAGCCCACAGGGCCATAGCTTAAATGGGTAGTTCCAAGGCAAGAAGAGATAAAATAATAATAATAATAATAATAATAAGATCAAGGTTGAATATCTATAGTTGACACTGTTAAAATGAAAGCATCAGATAGTGCCTCCTGAGATGTCTTGCTAAAGAACTCTATGGTGAGCTTCTCCCCTCACTTGCGTCACAAAGTCCTCTCTTTGTAACTTGTACATTCATTTGGCAAAAAGCACACATCCATGGTAGCGTTGATGAAGGAGACGAATGAAACAGGGAGAGCTTCTTTTTTGCTTTTTCTCTAGGGTTTCTGTTTTGAAATAAACTTTTTCTTATTTGTACGAAAGACCTCATCCATTTGTTTTATTCATTCCAGGAATGGGTCATTACTAAAGTCTGCAGCTGAGTTAGCACGATAGAGACGTGTTGCCACGTCATTGGCCGGAACAGGGATTCCCTATTTCAACGAAACATGGGATCCAGACTTTAATGCTCTTATAAGCAATAATATGTGAAAAGTGTCCTTTTACCGTTTGAGGTTCAAACCAGTCATTTTACTCATTCACCATACTTAACCCAGTGCTGTTAAAAATAGTACTGGAGAAAAAGGACAAATGGATAACAAGGCGTTGTTCGATTGGTAACTCCACATGTCATCTGTATGCCACTCTTCCCCCTTGTGTGGGTGATGGACCCGGCCTTCCGTCCTCTCCTTTCGCCCCGGGGGCTGCTGAGGTCCGGCGGAGGAGAAAAAGCGGGTATCAACATTTTTGTACGGGTATGCTAGATTTTATATTCTACTTGGAATTTGGAGTGGTGATGATCCGGAGATTCACCTTCACAAGTAGAAAGGAAATCGATCATTCTTTCTAACTTTTCAAATTGCATATAAATATTTAAGAAAAGAGACAAGTTTTGTTTTTGAATGCCTTTGGAGGCGATTTTTTGTTTTGTTTGCCGTGAAAGGCGATTTTTTACAGTGAAAGGCGATTTACAAATCTCATAAAAATTGAAAGACAAGAATTGTGACTTTTTTTGTCTCTTTAAAAAATACAAAGTACAATAGAAAAGAAAGAAAAGGGATCTAACTTCCCAGGAGATCGTGGGGACACATTCAGATCGACGGTCGCAAGTCATGTATGGACTTCGCCATCGTCCTTCAAATGAGAACGCTTGATGCTTCGATTCTTCGGCTTGGCTCCAACCTCATTTTTTTAGAGGATAAAGACCAAGGGGAGGTCCTATATCCCATAAAAAAAGGGGTAAACAGGCTGAAAAGCCGCGTTTAGGCCATATTGTATAGAAGAAGGGGACCCTGGGGGGGGGGGGGTGGGGGCAAAGGACTTTGTTCGCCGGATGTGTGTATGTGCAAGTGTAAAGTTTGCAAGTGAAAAAAAAAGTTGTTTCTCTTTGGAATGGACCTCCTTTTATAAGCTCTTGGTAGCCATGAGGTGGTTTATGGGCATTGATGGCCATAATGAGAAAATTGATGGCATTGATGCTCCATGATGGGAGGAGTTACAGGTTTTTATTCTTTGAATTTGTAACTCCTTTTTCTTGGCTTGTGATTGGCCGATGGAGAATGATGGGCATTTAATCGCCTTTATTCTCCATGATGAGGGGAGTTTCATGGTTTTAATGCCATGATTGCTTGGACTTGTAACTCTCATTTGCTTGAATCTGATTGGGCCGTCCAAAATAATGGGTTAATGACCGCATTAAGTTATCATGAAACGGGTCAATTAACGACATTAAGTAGTCGCCTGGGGATTTGAAGAGTCGCGGGCCGCGCCGCGTCTTTTGGGATTCTTCTTGTGATGATCACCGATGGATTCACATGTTGTTTGATGTCAGATTGCGATGCAATTTCAGACATTGATTGATGTCGGTGGGCCGGTGACATTTGTCTTGTCGATTTCTCGATCGGTCAGACAGAAAGTGTACTTTCTCGGTCAGCCGGTTGGCGATCTTGGAGCGATCAGTGATGATTTCATGCTCTTGATGGCGGATCCGAGATGTTGGCGAAGATCAGTCATTTCCAAGCATCAAGAATTGGATTTTCGAAAAATCATAGAGGCAGGAACTCTCGAAACGCGAAAAGGACCTGAAAACGGGCCATCCGGCGAAAAGTCCGGCTACCCGGACTTCCAGGGTCACCGGCGACCATGCACCCAGGGTTGCCGGCAACCTTGGGCCAAGGTCGCCGGCGACCATGCCATGGGGGCTTTGTCCCTTTTGGTCGCCGCGTGGTTTTTCGGCCATTTCTTCTTCTTTTTCGTTCCTTTTTTCTTCAGTGTTTTTCTTGACATTTTTTCTCAATTATTGAGTTGATTTTCTTGGAGAAAACTTGATGAGAAGTAGTACAAAACCGGAGCACAAAGTTTCCCATTTTTCGGGAAAGCCGAAGATTTTGTAGCCAATTTTCCGTTAAGAGTCGAAACTAGGTCAAATGATGCCGGAATGACCTGAAATTTGAGGTGAAGCCTCTTGAGCAGTGGATAGGACCAACCATGGGCTTTTATTTAAGTTTTGAAGCCATTTGGGGTTCCGTCGATGCTTGACTTCATTTTGTAGCGGGGAAGATATCGAGCTTTGATATACGGTAAACCGATGTCCAATTGACCTGAAATTTGACAGGGAGCCTATTAGAGTCATTTTGAGATGACCCATTAGCTCCGATTTGGATGTCATGGTCCCGGGGTGCTCCGCCGTCGGTAGGCTTGATTTTCTTTCGGAGCGTCGAAGTCTGGTCAAACGTTGTCGGAATGACCTGAAATTCGACATGCAGCCTTTTGGAAGCATGTTGAAGCCACTCATATGCTTTATTTGATGAGTGATGGCCTCGGTGGTTCTCGCCGTCGAGAGGCTTATTTTGCTGCTTGAGCGTTGATGAAGGGTCAAACGTTGTCGGTTTGACTTGAAATTTGACAAGGAGCCTTTTGGAGGTATTTTGGAACCATCCTAGGCTCTAATCAAAGTTTTGATGTCTTCGACACTGTCACCGCCGGGAGCGCCAGTTTAGCTGTCGGAGGAGTGAAGTTAGGCCAGATGATGTCAGAATGGCTCGAAACTTCATGTGTACCCCTCTTTTGGCTGTCTTGAAGGACCTTGCAGTTTTTGTTTGATTCTGACAAGATCTAATACTTAAAGTAACATTGCTTGTTTGTAGTAAGATGCAGCTTCATGTGGCTTCTTGATGTTGAGGAGGCAAAGTGACTTTTTTTGTGTCAACAAATGCCCCCTCGAGGTACAGCGACGAGTAGCTTTTGGAGTCGATGTATCTCTAAGAGAAATTTGAAGGAGAGCTTTCGACTTGACCAAGAGTCTTTAGAAAACTTCTTTCTATTTTTTTTAATAGACTTTTGAGTTTCCAGGGGAATTTTATGGCAATGAGAGGGATCATGTACCATCTCAAGGCAAAGTTTTGAAAATGACATGGGGGATTTGGATTTTGGATTTTGGTTTTTGACCTTGTGACCTAACAAGCTGTATGTGGCAAGTTAGGGGGTCGGAGTTTGGTTTTTGATTTTGACCTTGTGACCCAACAAGCTGTATGTGGCAGGTTGGGGGGTCATATTTGGTTTTTTGGTTTTGGTTTTGGTTTGGTTTTGGTCTTGTAACCTAACAAGCTGTATGTGGCGAGCTAGGGGACCAGGTTTGGTTTTTTGCGGAATGCCATCTCAAGATTTTGGCTTAATTTGGTTCATGAGGTTGGATGGTTTGGTTTTTGGAAACTCATGAGGCTTTCTTCTTTTTTTTCCTTTTTTTTTTTTTTGAATGGTCCAATCAACTCGAAAGAGGCATGGGACATTTTTTTTTTCTTTTTTTGCATGCTCTTGGTAAGAGGGATGTTTTGACTAAAAGCCACTTTTAGTCCCTAGGTGGTCAAACCTGGCTCATGTGGGCTAACCCATAGGACCTTAAGCTTTGGAGATGGCCTAGATCTCATATGGTGTCATTTTTGTAGAGAATATCTAAAAATATCTCTTTTGTGTAGAGAATATCTAAAAATATCCTTACTTGGAGAGAATCTCTCAAGTTTCCTTGTTTTTGGGAGAGATTTTCTCAAAGTATCTTTCTTTTGGGAAAGTTACTAAATTTTAGCACTTACCTCATTTATTTTCTCCTTGTTTCCTCTTTTGATTTGCTCTCTTCTATAAAAGCAAGGGGGGTTGGATCTTTTGCTCCATTGCTTTCTTTTATTGCAAGAATCTTCAAGAGTGCTCCAAGATCAAGAACTCTTCTTTGTCTTCAAGAATCTTCAAGCTTTTTGTTCTTCTTCTCCATGGCTTCAAGTAGTTTTCTTCCTTCACAAGAAACTCCTTTGTAGATGGTAAAAAATTCATCTTTCTTTTCTTTTTCTTTTTCCTTTCTTTTTCTCTTTTTTTTCAAGCACGCATTTTCTTTTTTTTTTCTTCTTTATTTTTGTGCTTCTTTCTTCTTTTTTTTTTGTTTTCTTTTCTCACGGTTTTCCCCTTTCACTGTTGTTTTTTTCTTTTTTTTTCCACGGTGTTTCTTTCTTTTTTTTTTTCACTGTTTTTTTTAGTGTGTTTTTTTTCGTTTTCTTGCACAGTGGCAGTGGGCCAAAAAAAAAATTTTTTTTAAGAGATTTTCTCTCTTTTCTCTTTTCTTTCCCCCTGTTTTTTGCTCACCATGATAATAAGGTTTATGCGATTTCAAAATGTTCATGCAATTTTTTTTGTTTGATGTATCAAGATAGAAGGCTAGAGTCTCTAGGTCAAGTCAACATGATTTTTGACTTGGACAAAGTTTGATTGGTTTTGACCAAGTTGGGTTGGAATTGGTCAAACTTTGGTTAAAGTTTTCCTCGCATCTAATGCATGATGATGTTCTTTGATGCATGATTTTGAGTAAATGAACTTGGAAGCATGATGAGACATACATGAAAATCTTTTGCAAGTATTGGGATTCGGAGCTCGCAGCAATGTTGAGCCCTTTCTTGGTCTTGTGGGATTTTGAGGAACTTTGGAAGTTTTAGATTTTGGAGCTCGTAGCAATATTGAGCCCTTTTCCAATTTTGCAGAAATTTGATAAGATTGGCTTGATCTCGCAGCAATGTTAGAGTTCCAACCTTCTTTGAGAATCTTCCATTGACTGTGAGCTTACAGTGCTATTGGGCTCATCTTCAGGCTTCATATCTTTCTCGGGGTTTTTCCCTTTTCTTAAGAATTTCCTCGGAACCATGTCAAAATTTCGCTAGAATTATTTTTGTAGCAAAACTCTGTCATTTTGGTAATGGTTGATCTTTTCTTTTCCATCCTTTGCAGGCAGTTCTTCCAGACCGAACAAACACGGGTAAAGGGCCTGTTACTGACGCATCTCGTTGGTCTGCCAGATCTTCTAATGCGGCCGTTCAGCAGGCCTGGGAGAAGGTCCAGTTTGTTTAGAAGAACTTGGAAGAATGGTACTCCCTCAATCGTGATGAGATGAGACAGCGATTAATCGCTCTTAAGGATGAGGAATTTTATAAGATTGCTGTAAGCAACTGTCCTTGGGTTACGGATGATCGGAGCATTGTGCCCAAGCCTACCTTCTTCTTCGGTGATGCAGTCCCTGACGACTTGACATACCAAAGGAGATGTTTTCAATTCTCTTACACAACAGATGGTGAGGAGGAAACTATTTCTACTTAGTCGAACTCCGATCAAACTATTTCGATCATGAGCCTTTCTCCCACATGCCCTAAGAGGGAGGGTCCTCCGAGCTGGGTGAAGAGGACTAGTGTGATCAAGACCGGGGTTTTTGTTGGCGGCCCTTCTGGTTTTGTAGAGAAGTTGCCTGTCCGTATGGACATGTTGATGCCAGCCAGTGGCTACCAAGGTTCTGATCATCCGTCGGTCGATTTGAGACCGGTGGGCCTTGGCATTTTTCGGGGTGACGGCAGCAATTGGGTGAAGCCTTTTCGACTTCGTGGCCGTTTTAGTGCTGACTCAATTGGAAATCATGGACTGATCACACCCTGAAGATTGGTGAGGCCATTCTTCAGGAGGCCGAGATTTTTAACGCGGTTCGCGCTTTTCGGCAAACCGTGGTTTTCTCCAATGAGGCTTTCATGGCCATGCTAGAGTCATTCCTTCACAAACCAACACCTTCATTGTTACAAATGGTGAGATTGGTTTTTCTTTGAAGGAATTGAGTGCCATCACCGAGCTGCCTATCATCGGCAAACTCTATGAGGAGTTCATGCCTATCGACAAGGTCCTTGAGGAGCAGTCTGAGGAGTTCAGGCTTTTGTACTTTCAGCTCGTCGCCTTTTATGATTTTCTGAAGGAGAAGGAGGGCTCGAAAGTCAGGTGCAGCAGTTGGAAGAGTTGCAGCTCCAACTTTTTTGACAGCGGGGAGTCTTCTGATAGCATGGCTCAGGATGCTAGGGCTAAAGCCTCAAGTTTAAAGAAGATCTTCGCTATGCTAGAAGAGTTGAGGAAATTCTTCGCAAGCACAGACGCCATTTGTCCTAACATTGCATTGCGGAGAGATCTCGCTGTTTACCTCACTTATTGGTTGGGTGAGGCTATTTTTGCTGGAGGAGATGGAACGCACATCAGGCCACATTGTATTTTTCCGGCTTGTCAGATGGCATTCGGAGAGCGGCGGCTTTGGTGCCTGCTCTTTACCCTTACTTGTGTAACGAACTGCAGGCTGCTGCTTTTCTGGTTCGGGTTGGGCTCCCTATGAATAGGGTATTTTCAGCCCATATCTTCTATTCGTGGTATATACACCACTTTCCTAGCTTCCATCAGTTAGGAGTTGGGCAGGACGAAGATCCTTTTATGATTCGTTTGGCTAGAGGGACAGCCGTTTCCGAATCTCTTTTGTCTGCCCATTTAAGGATCTGACCGTTCAGGGACGTCGAGATTGGGCAGTCTTTAGTGAAGCTTTCTCTAGTTTGTGGAAGAAGGCTTTTGACTTTGGTGTCTCCCGTGATTCGACCAGGGCATGGTCGGGAAGACACTATGCTTTGACAAACGCAGAGAAGAGATGGCTTTTCAACATACAGGTTGGTACGATGGTGTACTGCAGACATCTTTTTGTTGATATCCAGCCATATGTCACTTCGCATTTTGCATTGCAGCTTGGCTTCTCTCAAGGCGTTGTTGGAGCGCCTTCGAGCATGGTGAAGCATTTTGGAGGTTTGCAGGATGGGAGGAATGCATGGGCTTTTTACAGTGCGGAGGACACTACCGCCGTGATTTCCTATCCCGAGCTGCCCACTTTCCGGACTTCTGGCTTCACGAAATGGTTCGTGGAGAGCTTCTTAGTGTACCAGGTGCTTTCCAAGAAGGAGCTCGATGTCAAGCAATCTCCTGGGAAGGGTCTTGGCAGATCA
Organism: Umbellularia californica; assembly: GCA_028538565.1. NCBI lineage: Eukaryota > Viridiplantae > Streptophyta > Magnoliopsida > Laurales > Lauraceae > Umbellularia > Umbellularia californica. The sequence continues at coordinate 48,156,277 of JAPQWN010000007.1, forward strand.
GATGGTGTCCGTCGAGAGGAAGTTTTGGCTTTCCTTTCTGGAGAGAGGCACAAGACAGGCTTTCTCAATGAGCAGGACGTCACCAAATCAGAAACTGCACAAGGGATTCCTGGTGAGGTCTTGAAACAGCTGGAGGAGGAGGCCGAGATCGATGCTTAGATGCAAGCAGAGCGCACAAAGGCTTCCATGGAGTCTACTGGGAAAAGCAGACCATCCAGTGAGGACTCTAGTGAGAGACCTGATGTTGATAGTGGGGCAGGATCTTCTAACAAACCGTCCCACAGAAGTAAGAGGAAAAGGGGACAACGCTGTAATATGAGACAGCAAGAAAGTCCTCCTGATTTGGAAGTTCCTTTTACAATTGCTGAGGAGGTGTCTGGGGATGCTGACGAGCCTCCAGAGAAGAGGAGCCGAGAAGAGGAGACTGCTGGTATGATTCTTCTTTTTTCTTTTGCCGCTTCTTTTCTCTTATGAGAGATTTTTGTTTTGATCCGCTGTTTTCTTTCTTTTGGCAGAGTATGATGATTTGGTGATGCCCAAGGTTCCGGCCGATGAGGCGATGACGGATACGATTGCAGCATCTGAGGATGAACCCAAGGACTCTGGAGTGGTTCCAGAACCTTCACCTAGTATGGTTTCTTTGGCTTTTTCCTTTTTTTTTATGCTGCCATTTGCCAACATGTTGCATTGTTTTCTTGCTAGCTGACTTGCCAGAAGATTCCGATGACTTCGAGCCATCCATGGAAGCAACCTTTGACGATGCTTCCGATGAGCTTAGAGAGGCAGAAAGTATTCCGCCGGTCGTTGAAAAAGGTATTTTGTAATACTAATCTTGATATTGACTCTTGACAAGATCATATTCATAGCTTTTTGTTTTTTTCATTGACAGATTGTGGAGCAATAGGAGAAGTTCCTCCGTCTTCCTCATAGCCAGAACAGGAGATACCTGTAGCCGATCTAGGAGTAGGGGCTTTTTCCACTTTCAACGAGTCAGCTTCTTCGATTGGAAAGAGTTTATTGATTACTCCTCCAACGGGGCATGAGATGGGCAGTCGGGTGCCGGAGCATGGCGAGTCCTCATCTGGGTCGCATCGTCAGTATGCAAAGAAGGTATTAAAGAGTGTTTTGAGCTCATGGGTTGAGACTCTCTCTTCAGGTCACTTGGAAGCTGGTTTTGGCATGATCAAGCATGTGCAGGACATCCTTGCTGATAGTGAAGAAGTCTGTCTAGACATTGCGAGTGCCAAGGCTTTTGTTGATGAAGTCATTGCTTTGGGGAACAAGTGGACTAAGACCAAGAGTTTTCTAATGGTGACTTTTTAATTAGATGTTTGTGAAGCCTTCTGGCGAGGTGAAAGCTGAGCTGACTCAGATCTCACGGACTCGGAAGCAATTCATTCGAGAGAGGAACGTTACCGAGTTGGCCATCATGGAGCTAAAACAAGACCTGAACCGCCTTGATAAGGAGGTTGTCGAGGCTAGGCAGCGTCTTGAACTTTTGGAAGAAGAAGCTACTGCCAAATGGACCGCCATTGTGGAAGCTCGTGCCAAGGAGGGGACTCTCATTCGCTAAGTTGAAGAGGCTGAAAGTAATTTCCGGAGGAAGACTCAAGAATATGAGCAATGACAGGTTCTCTGGGAAGAACTTCCTCGTGCTGCAGAGGGGTCGCGGCGTTCTGCCTCATTTTATGGGAATGTTTTGAAGAAGCGTGGCCTGAAAACTTTGGAGGCAGGCCAAGGGTTTGCTTGAGGAGTTAAATCTTTGGTTGAAAACCATGTTGGATTGAGCTCCCGAGTTGTAACAAACTCTCTTTTTTTCTCTCTTTTTTTTTGGTACCTCCATGTATAAACATTTTTGGTACTATACTTTGTTTTGTATCCCCTTTTTTCACTTAAATCATTTTTTGATGTAAACAAATTTAAGCAAGAACTGAATGGGAAATGTTTGTTTAAGAATTTGATCAAAAGGTTGTCATTTTGTGAAAATCTTTTGTCAAAGGGTTGTTTTGGGCATGAAAGCCAAATTTTGTGGCAAAAGCCTGGTTTATTATGACTTGGAAGCCGAATTTTTGAATGGCATAGAAGCCGAATTTTGAGGCGTAAGAGCCAAAATTTGTTTGTGGCATAGAAGCCAAAATTTGTTTGTTTGTGGCATGGAAGCCAAATTTTGAGATGGCATGAAAGCCGAATTTTTGAATTGGCATGAGAGCCGGATTTTTGAATTGGCATGAAAGCCAGGTTTTGTGGCATAGGAGCCAATTTTTAAATTGGCATGAGAGCCGAATTTTGTTTTGTGGCATGGAAGCCAAAATTTTTTTGCGGCATAGGAGGCGATTTTTTTTTTGAGATGGCATGAGAGCCTTTTTTTTTTGGCATGGGAGCCAGATTTTTGAAAACCAAGTTTTGTTTTGTTGGCATGAAAGCCCATTTTTGGCATTTATAGCTGATTTTTTTTGGCATTTATCGTCGGTTTTGGCGTTTGTAGCCAGGTTTTTGGCATTTATAGCCGGTTTTGGTTTTGGCGTTTATGGCCAATTTTGGCATTTATAGCCGGGTTTTGGTTTTCAAAATGCAAGTATCAACCAAAATATCGATGGAATGTCGCTTCCTCGCAGGATTGGGGTACAAGTATCGATGGAATGTCGTTTCCTCGCGGATTGGGGTGCAAGTATCGACTAAGCGTTGCTTCCCTGCTTTTCAAAAATTTTGGTTTTGTGGGTACTGACTTGGTGTCGTTTCCTCGCGGATTGGGGTGCAAGTATCGACTAAGCGTTGCTTCCCTGCTTTTCAAAAATTTTGGTTTTGTGGGTACTGACTTGGTGTCGTTTCCCCATGATTTTTAAAATTTGAGGTTTTCTCGAACCATTTGAAATTTGGTTTGTGGATATCAACTGGAATGTTGCGTCTCCACGATTTTTTAAATTTGATGTTTTGTAAGTATTGAATGGGGTTCGCTTCCTTGCGATTTTTGAGGTTTTGAAAGTATCGAATGGGGTTCGCATCCTTCCGATTTTTTGGATTTTGGAAGTATCGAATGTGGTTCGTATCCTTCCGGTTTTTGGATTTTACGAGTATCGACTGAGTGTCGCCTCCCCGCGGTTTCTAAAAACCATTTTTGTTTAAAGTCACAAGGGTCGTAAGTTTTGACTTAAAACCATTTTTTGTTGTAAAAGCCGAGGCGGACTAGGGTGGAAATTCCTGAGTCCTGATTTTTGTTTCAAACCATGAATTTTGGTTTCAAGGATCGAAAATTTTTGGTCAAGTCTGGGAAGAGGCTCCTAAACTTGGTTTTCGGTTTTGATTTTTTTTTTTTTTTTGAACAATGAAATGATGAAAGTTAGCATTGTTTTGAGGATTTTCTCTTTTAGAAATTTCAACATAAAGATGAAAATTTCAAAAAGGGTGAGTTTGACAAGCAAGTACCTGGAAATAGGCTTTGGCCATATTGGCATTGCTCTGACCCATTGGAAGTGTAAGACCCCGACCCGAGTGACTCGATTAGTACTAATTATGTTGCGTATTAGTGCTAAGCTCGATTAGTGATTTTTGACTAAGCTTGGACTAGAATAGCTCTTATTTGGTTTTGGGAGAGTTTTAGTGCTTTGTGTTGGTGGGACCCTTTGGGGGTTCCCTTTTTCGTTGGCTTTACTATTGGGTGGGGGGATTATTCGTATTCCGGTGATTTGCACTCCTATCCCGTTTTACTCGTCTTGTTAATCCCTACAACTTTCATGTTGATCCCGAACCCGTCCGGAACCCCGAAACCCGATCTTCTTGCTTTGAGGGCAAAACAGTCTTTTTACATGAAATCTGTGCCCAACACTCGATATCCTCGAAACCCGCGAAACATGTACTTTTCCGAAACTAGATATTTCGGTGATCACTTTTCTCTTCTTCGTCGATTTCATTCGAGATCCCGAAATTAACGATTTCAGCCCAAAGAGCTTTCCTAGTAGTGGAGCCCACACCCATTGCTTTATAAAGAGAACACTCTTCTTCCATTTCTCTTTTTCCAGCACAAGCTTATGAGAACAGTCTAGGGTTTCCTTTCTCTCTTTCTTCTTCTTCTTGCTTCCTCATCCCAAGTCCCTACCAAACCTTACACCAATCAAGATTGAACTTCACCCTCTTCTTCCCCATTACTAGAGCTATTCATTGATACCATTTGTGGAAGGATCTACTCAACTCAAGACCCTCATTGAGGTCACCTTGTCCATTTGAAGAGCTTCCAAGTGAGTTTTCCCTCCTATTCTTTTAGATTTATAACCTCTTAGCCATAGAGGAGCTCTATTCCTATTATTGTGAGCTTCTTCTTCTTGTTTCTTGGTTTGACCCATTTTAGGGTTTGTTTTTGGGGGTTTTTGGTGTAGCTTGGTACTTGGCTTGGAAGTGTGGATTAGAGCTTAGATTTCTTGTTTAGAGACCTTGAGGCAAGTGGATGTTTAATTTTAAAAGTGATTTCCATGATCAAATGTTGGTATTTATTGTACCATTTAGGATGAGCTTTTACTTGCATTCAATGTGGCTTTAATGTTTTAAAAAGAGGTTGTTGAACCCATTCATTGTCTTGAAACATGATTTCTAGCTTTTGGTTTCATCTATTGTCCTTAAATCTTGAATTGTAGTTTTGAGTTCATCTTTTGTACAATGCCTAAGTGAATCCTTGTGATGTTGGTTGTCCTCCTTCCCTTAGTAATTGTATGAATGCCAATGGAGAATGAAAGGAATGGGTTTGGGGAAAGGGAAAGCTTGAATCTGAACCCAGGGAAGAAATTCCCGTGACTGGCGGTCAGCTCCGTGGTCAGCTAGCGGCCAACCGCCGTGTCCATCGACGGCTAACCGCCATCTAACCACACAGTTACGGTCACTTTTCCCGAGAGCTGAAGTCTCACGGTCAGCTCCGCGGTCAGCTAGCGACTAACCGCCTAACCCATCAGCGGCTAACCGCCAGCCAACCGGATTGTAGCGGTCGCATTTCCAGAGAGCTGTAATTCCACGGTCAGCCTCGCGGTCAGCCAGCGGTTAACCGCCGCATTCGCTGGCGACTAACCGCCACCTGACCGCAAGGTAACCGAAATTCCCTGAATTCTGTGAATGAAAGAAGGATTGAAGGGGGTTTTCACCCCATTGCTTGTGAACCTTTCTGAGAGCAATGGGCACCACTCACATGGGATTGTGTCCGAAGCATAGGTGAAGTGTTTGTTGGTAGTACGTTAGAGAGAGAAACTACATCATCGAGATTCATTTAAGCGTTGAGGCTACTATAGTGTATAAGGAACCCGGAATGTCTCCGAAATTCAAAGAGTACCAAGCTTCCTTTTTATACAGACATAAGGGATCCCTATTCACTTGGATTAGTTCTAACCCGACATTGTCTTGGCTTTTCAAAAGGGTACCTTACCTTGTCATTCTCGAAATTGATGATTTGGGATCTATCATCCCGAAAACTTTGGAAGTATACTTGTACTGTTTTGCTAGCTTTGATATACATGCCAGACCTGATATGATAGCTGTGCCCTGAGCACCCATGTCCTGCCTGAATATAGTCTTGTACTTGATTTATTTTACACATGCCTTGATTTCCATGTTTTGACCTATGAGTCGGCACCACTAAGCTTGGATACCTTGTTAGTCTGATCTACTGACGAGGTGATCCCCCTCTTGTCCCGCCAACTGCAGTTTGGATCTTGCTACCCGGTTATTAAACCGTGGTCTTGTCCTGATACCGCAGATTGCTACTGTGGTTCCTGATGCCCGGCTCGCTACCGTGGTCATGTCTAGTATATAGTATATATGTATATGTATTTCGTTGTACCTCCTCACTTCGGTGACTGAGGTCAACGCCTTGACTTGCTTGCTCTATCACTTCGGTGATAGAGGATTTAGCTTTGTGTGGTTGCCATCTTGCTAGTTTCCTGATTTCCTTGGTTCCTTAACTTGTTCTACATTGCATATATGTTTTTAACTAAATGATGCATTTACTCATGAAAATATTATTAGACAGGTTTAACTGTTTCCAAGGTAAATGTTTTAGCATTAAATGTTTTTACTTTTATCCACCTGCCAGACCGTCGTGTCTGACCCTTTGCTTTGGTACGCAGGTCCCGTTGTTGGTTTCCCCGAGGAGGAGCCAGAGGAGGCGGTCGGAGAACCGCAGCCGCTAGTGGAGTGGCGTGCTGACGATGTTATGTAAACATCGGGCTGCCGAGTTGCGAAACATTTTGGGGGTGGTTGGATAGATTTCTGGTGGTTATTGTTTTGTATATTGGCCTTTGTTGGCCTCTATTTTTGGGAACTGTAATTAACCGATCTTCTGATTAAACTTGAATATGTGCTCTTGGGTTATGCTTTAGGACATTGCTCATTCTGATACTCATATTCAAATGTAATCATCCTGGATATTTTGTGAAATGAAATGCATGCATGATTTACCATACGCTTCCGCAATTATACTAAATGGTTATGTGTGTTGGAATATCCTCACCGCGGACACCTGTGGGAAATCACGTGCACGGGTAAGGAGTGTTCTTTTGTTAACCCGTGTACGCTTGATTATAAACATACCTTAAATTATTGTCATTACTCCATATGATTATATCATCGGCTTCATCACAAACAGTCCCGATCCCGGATTTGGTTCCCCGAACCCGGTCCGGGGTCGCGACAGAACTGGTATCAGAGCGAGACGTGTTTCAAGCAATTAAAAGAAACTAGAAATCCTAAGGACGTGGCGAGGATTCGTTAGATCTTTCGTTAGATAGAATCGCGTGAGCAATGTGTGACCCTACTCTTCATTATTTTGTGCTAACAACTTGTTTTGCAGCATCATGCCACCTCGTAAGCGCCCAGTGAACGGTAACCCCACAGCGAGCAACAGTGATTATACTGGGCCGGTAGAGGGTACAGGACCAGTGGGAGAAGATAGAACTGAAAACACCATTCCAAATCAGTTTCAGCAGATGATGCAAGCCATGCTTGACCAGCAGCATCAGGCTAATGAGAACCAAACCAGATTACAAGAACAAATGCTAAAGAAAGATGAGGACCATGCTAGGGAGTTGGCAGAAATGCAGAGACAGTTGTTGGAAGTACTACAGAGAAGACCCGAACCAGTTCAGCCTCAACCTGCTATTGTCATTAATCAGAGGGAACATGACCCCAATGTACTGTTTGAGAAGTTCAGGAAGAGAGGTCCGAAAGAGTTTGTGGGGACAGAGGACCCCTTGACTGCAGATGACTGGCTAGAGCATATAGAGAATATATTTGAGGTTTTCAGATGTAATGGGGGTGAGAAAGTACAGCTTGCAGCATCACTCTTCACCAGCTTGGCAGACAATTGGTGGAAGACAGTGAGGGAAGAATACAGGACTATGGCAAATGCAGTAGCTTGGGCAAACTTCAAGAGGCAATTCAGAGACAAATATGTGCCTGCCCATGTCAAGAGACAGAAGGCAGTAGAGTTCCAGCAGCTTGTCCAAGGGAGTATGACCGTCTTAGAGTACCTCACCAAATTTGAGAGGTTGTCAAGATACGCTCCGGAATTGGTAGACACCGTGGAAAAGAAGATTGCCAAGTTCCTAGAAGGACTTCATCCTATCATTGAGAGGGATGCCACCGGTGTAGTACCACCTCTTACCTTCGAGGAAGCAGTCAAGAGAGCTTACAAATTTGAGAACTTCCACCACAAGATTCTTAAGGTCCAAGGCAAGGGACAAGGACAGCCTCCACAGCAGTACCACCACCAGAGAAACCAGCAGCACAAGAGACAGAGACAAGATCAGAATGTGCAACTAGTTTGCATTCATTGTGGGAAGAACCACGATAGTGCCCAGTGTCGTACGGTCTCCGGAGCATGCTACAGATGTGGTTCCATGACCCATCAAATGAGGGATTGTCCGAGGCAGAATAGGCAGAATCAGCAGCAAGGAGCACCGTGTCAGGCACCGCCACAGAACGCACTAGTGGTGCAGAATCAGGTAAGGCCACTCCGCAGCAGGTACCACCGCAGCAGTATAGGCCCCAGCAGCAGCAGCAGGCCCGTCAACAGGGACAACAACAGAATCAGCGTCCCCCACAACAGAACAGAAATGCCCCTCAAGGCAGGCCACAACAGGCACCTATCAGGCCACAGCAGCGAGGACAAGTTTATGCAATCAACAGAGTTGATGCAGAGGCAGCAGGCAATGTTGTGGAAGGTACACTTCTTGTCAGTGGGATTGAAGCTAGAATATTATTTGACCCTGGGTCTACACATTCATTTATATCGCATGCATTTTCTAGATTGATTGATGTGCATGGTAGAGATCTTGAGTACACCTTGACTGTAGCTACACCAGTAGGAAAACAAGTTGTATGTACGGTTCAGTACCCTAGTTGTACAGTCCGGATAGGAGAAGTTGTGTTACCCGCAGATCTTATTCTGTTGGAGATGAAGGATTTTGATGTCATCCTAGGGATGGATTGGCTGGCAGGGTACCATGCCACAATGGATTGTTTCCATAAAACCCTCACATTCAAGTTGGATGCGACACCAGCAGGGGTGTTGTTCCAGGGAGAGAGGAGAAATCCTCGTGCAGGGTTTGTCTCAGCGTTGAAGGCTGATAGACTTTTGAGAAGTAGATGTGAAGCCTATTTGGCGTTTATCACGGAGGATAAACGGTCCCAAGGGGTGGAGGAGATCCCTATTGTTTGGGAGTTCCCGGATGTATTTCCGGAGGAGATTCCGGGATTACCACCCATGAGAGAGATGGATTTTACCATTGAGTTGTTACCAGGGACCGCTCCGATATCTATTGCACCATATAGAATGGCTCCAGCAGAATTAGGAGAGTTGAAGATACAGTTGCAAGAGTTGTTGGATAAAGGTTTTGTGAGACCTAGCATCTCACCGTGGGGAGCTCCGGTGTTGTTCGTGAAGAAGAAGGACGGTTCGATGAGAATGTGTATTGATTACCGGAGATTGAACCAAGTGACCATCAAGAACAAGTATCCATTGCCAAGGATAGACGAATTGTTTGATCAGTTACAAGGTGCCTCGTACTTTTCGAAGATTGATTTGAAATCCGGTTATCATCAGCTGAGAGTTAGAGAATCAGATGTGTTGAAGACAGCTTTCCGGACAAGATATGGCCACTATGAGTTCCTAGTGATGCCATTTGGGTTGACTAATGCACCGGCAGTGTTCATGGCTTTGATGAACAAGATCTTTGCGCAGTATCTAGATCAGTTTGTAGTGGTGTTCATAGATGATATTCTGGTGTACTCCAAGACCAGAGAAGAGCATGAAGAGCATCTGAGGATTGCATTACAGCTTTTGAGGGAGAATCAGTTGTATGCGAAGCTCAACAAGTATGAATTTTGGCTAGAGCAAGTCGCATTTTTGGGACACATAATCTCCAAGGAAGGTTTGTCAGTAGACCCGTCTAAGATCGAGGCAGTAGTGAAGTGGGAGAGACCGAAGAATGTGTCAGAAATTAGGAGTTTTCTTGGTTTGGCAGGGTATTGCAGGAGGTTTGTGCAAGGGTTTTCGTCGATTGCAGCACCATTGACGAAGTTAACAAGGAAGAATGCACCCTATGTGTGGACAGATCAGTGTGAAACTAGTTTCCAAGAGCTGAAGAAGAGATTAACTACCGCACCAGTCCTCACTTTGCCATCCGGAAGCGGCGGTTTTACCATCTTTACCGATGCTTCGAACATTGGACTTGGTTGTGTGTTGATGCAAGAAGGAAGAGTTGTAGCATATGGGTCCCGGCAGTTGAAAGATCACGAGAAGAATTATGCGACCCATGACCTTGAGTTGGCAGCGGTTGTCTTTGCATTGAAGATGTGGAGACATTACCTCTACGGAGAGAAGTTTGAGGTTCATTCGGATCACCGCAGCCTACAGTACCTATTTTCTCAGAAGGAGTTGAACATGAGGCAGCGGAGATGGATGGAGTATATCAAAGACTATGATTTTCCGATCAAGTATCACCCGGGGAAAGCGAATGTAGTTGCTGATGCTTTGAGTAGGAAGTCAGTGGGCATAGCAAATTTGAGTGGTACTTGTATTTTTGATCAGTTTGAGGAGTTGAAGATAGACCTCCAGCCACTAAGGAAAGGTGCCATAATTGCCAATATGTCAGTGTCAGAACCTTCGTTCATCCAGAAGATTAAGGACGGTCAGTTGCAAGATCCAGAGTTAGCCAAGATTGGAGATCATATAGCAGAACGTCCTGATTTCCGTATTGTTGACGGAGTTCTTTACTACCGTGATCGTTTGTGTGTGCCTAACATAGAAGATTTGAGGAATGACATTATGACAGAAGCCAACAGTGCGAAGTATTCCATGCACCCAGGCAGCACAAAGATGTATCAGAATTTGAAGGGTAGATTTTGGTGGAACAATATGAAGAGAGAGATTGCAGCGTTTGTATCTCGATGTATGACGTGTCAGTTGATAAAGGCGGAACATCAGAAGCCTCCAGGATTGTTGCAGCCATTAGAGATCCCAGAGTGGAAATGGGAGCACATTACCATGGATTTTATTTCGGGACTACCGAGGACTAGCAGAGGCAATGATGCGATATGGGTGATTGTAGACCGACTCACCAAGTCAGCTCATTTTATTCCCATGAGGACAGGAAAGAAGATGCATATGTTACCCCTGGCAGGGTTGTTCGTTAATGAGATCGTCAGTAGACATGGACAGCCAGTTTCCATCACTTCGGACAGAGACAGCAGGTTCGTCTCGAGATTTTGGAAGACCCTACATGAGTCTATGGGTACGAAGTTGCAGTTTAGTACAGCTTATCACCCTCAGACCGATGGCCAATCAGAGAGGACAATTCAGACACTCGAGGACATGCTCCGTGCTTGTGTATTGGACTTCAAGAGTCAGTGGGATGAAACCCTACCGTTGTGTGAGTTTGCTTATAACAACAGCTACCACTCTAGCATTGGGATGGCGCCTTTTGAGGCTTTGTATGGCAGAAGGTGTAGGACACCTGTTTGTTGGGAAGAAGTTGGCACCCGCAGTTTCCATGGACCGTCCATAGTGAGTGAGACTACTGACAAAGTGAGACAGATCCAAGAATGTTTGAAAGTAGCCCAGAGTAGACAAAAGAGCTATGCAGACTCTCACCGCAGGGATCTACAATTCAAGGAAGGAGATAAGGTTTTCTTGAAGGTGTCACCTACTAGAGGAACTTTGAGATTTGGACAGAAGGGCAAGTTGTCACGGAGATACATCGGACCGTACGACATTGTGAGCAAGATTGGTGATGTGGCTTACAGATTAGCCTTACCACCCGAGTTATCCGGTGTACACAACGTCTTCCATGTGTCGATGTTGAAGAAGTACGTCCCCGATCCTTCACATGTACTCCTACATGAGCCGTTGGAAATTGGAGAAGATGCCACTTATGTTGAGAAGCCTATTCGGATCATAGACACGAAGGAGCAAGAGTTGAGGTCACGGACTATTCAGTGGGTGAAGGTACTTTGGGAGAATCATGGGCCGGATGAGGCCACGTGGGAATTGCGAGATCAAGTGCAGAAGAAGTATCCACATCTCCTACCCGAGGTGAGTTTTATATTTCATTTGGAGGACCAAATGCCCTAAGGGGTGGAGGATGTAAGACCCCGACCCGAGTGACTCGATTAGTACTAATTATGTTGCGTATTAGTGCTAAGCTCAATTAGTGATTTTTGACTAAGCTTGGACTAGAATAGCTCTTATTTGGTTTTGGGAGAGTTTTAGTGCTTTGTGTTGGTGGGACCCTTTGGGGGTTCCCTTTTTGGTTGGCTTTACTATTGAGTGGGGGGATTATTCGTATTCCGGTGATTTGCACTCCTATCCCGTTTTACTCGTCTTGTTAATCCCTACAACTTTCATGTTGATCCCGAACCCGTCCGGAACCCCGAAACCCGATCTTCTTGCTTTGAGGGCAAAACAGTCTTTTTACATGAAATCTGTGCCCAACACTCGATATCCTCGAAACCCGCGAAACATGTACTTTTCCGAAACTAGATATTTCGGTGATCACTTTTCTCTTCTTCGTCGATTTCATTCGAGATCCCGAAATTAACGATTTCAGCCCAAAGAGCTTTCCTAGTAGTGGAGCCCACACCCATTGCTTTATAAAGAGAACACTCTTCTTCCATTTCTCTTTTTCCAGCACAAGCTTATGAGAACAGCCTAGGGTTTCCTTTCTCTCTTTCTTCTTCTTCTTGCTTCCTCATCCCAAGTCCCTACCAAACCTTACACCAATCAAGATTGAACTTCACCCTCTTCTTCCCCATTACTAGAGCTATTCATTGATACCATTTGTGGAAGGATCTACTCAACTCAAGACCCTCATTGAGGTCACCTTGTCCATTTGAAGAGCTTCCAAGTGAGTTTTCCCTCCTATTCTTTTAGATTTATAACCTCTTAGCCATAGAGGAGCTCTATTCCTATTATTGTGAGCTTCTTCTTCTTGTTTCTTGGTTTGACCCATTTTAGGGTTTGTTTTTGGGGGTTTTTGGTGTAGCTTGGTACTTGGCTTGGAAGTGTGGATTAGAGCTTGGATTTCTTGTTTAGAGACCTTGAGGCAAGTGGATGTTTAATTTTAAAAGTGATTTCCATGATCAAATGTTGGTATTTATTGTACCATTTAGGATGAGCTTTTACTTGCATTCAATGTGGCTTTAATGTTTTAAAAAGAGGTTGTTGAACCCATTCATTGTCTTGAAACATGATTTCTAGCTTTTGGTTTCATCTATTGTCCTTAAATCTTGAATTATAGTTTTGAGTTCATCTTTTGTACAATGCCTAAGTGAATCCTTGTGATGTTGGTTGTCCTCCTTCCCTTAGTAATTGTATGAATGCCAATGGAGAATGAAAGGAATGGGTTTGGGGAAAGGGAAAGCTTGAATCTGAACCCAGGGAAGAAATTCCCGTGACTGGCGGTCAGCTCCGCGGTCAGCTAGCGGCCAACCGCCGTGTCCATCGACGGCTAACCGCCATCTAACCGCACAGTTACGGTCACTTTTCCCGAGAGCTGAAGTCTCACGGTCAGCTCCGCGGTCAGCTAGCGGCTAACCGCCTAACCCATCAGCGGCTAACCGCCAGCCAACCGGATTGTAGCGGTCGCATTTCCAGAGAGCTGCAATTCCACGGTCAGCCTCGCGGTCAGCCAGCGGTTAACCGCCGCATTCGCTGGCGGCTAACCGCCACCTGACCGCAAGGTAACCGAAATTCCCTGAATTCTGTGAATGAAAGAAGGATTGAAGGGGGTTTTCACCCCATTGCTTGTGAACCTTTCTAAGAGCAATGGGCACCACTCACCTGGGATTGTGTCCGAAGCATAGGTGAAGTGTTTGTTGGTAGTACGTTAGAGAGAGAAACTACATCATCGAGATTCATTTAAGCGTTGAGGCTACTATAGTGTATAAGGAACCCGGAATGTCTCCCAAATTCAAAGAGTACCAAGCTTCCTTTTTATACAGACATACGGGATCCCTATTGACTTGGATTAGTTCTAACCCGACATTGTCTTGGCTTTTCAAAAGGGTACCTTACCTTGTCATTCTCGAAATTGATGATTTGGGATCTATCATCCCGAAAACTTTGGAAGTATACTTGTACTGTTTTGCTAGCTTTGATATACATGCCAGACCTGATATGATAGCCGTGCCCTGAGCACCCATGTCCTGCCTGAATATAGTCTTGTACTTGATTTATTTTACACATGCCTTGATTTCCATGTTTTGACCTATGAGTCGGCACCACTAAGCTTGGATACCTTGTTAGTCTGATCTACTGACGAGGTGATCCCCCTCTTGTCCCGCCAACTGCAGTTTGGATCTTGCTACCCGGTTATTAAACCATGGTCTTGTCCTGATACCGCAGATTGCTACTGTGGTTCCTGATGCCCGGCTCGCTACCGTGGTCATGTCTAGTATATAGTATATATGTATATGTATTTCGTTGTACCTCCTCACTTCGGTGACTGAGGTCAACGCCTTGACTTGCTTGCTCTATCACTTCGGTGATAGAGGATTTAGCTTTGTGTGGTTGCCATCTTGCTAGTTTCCTGATTTCCTTGGTTACCTTAACTTGTTCTACCTTGCATATATGTTTTTAACTAAATGATGCATTTACTCATGAAATATTATTAGACAGGTTTAACTGTTTCCAAGGTAAATGTTTTAGCATTAAATGTTTTTACTTTTATCCACCTGCCAGACCGTCGTGTCTGACCCTTTGCTTTGGTACTCAGGTCCCGTTGTTGGTTTCCCCGAGGAGGAGCCAGAGGAGGCGGTCGGAGAACCGCAGCCGCTAGTGGATTGGCGTGCTGACGATGTTATGTAAACATCGGGCTGCCGAGTTGCGAAACATTTTGGGGGTGGTTGGATAGATTTCTGGTGGTTATTGTTTTGTATATTGGCCTTTGTTGGCCTCTATTTTTGGGAACTGTAATTAACCGATCTTCTGATTAAACTTGAATATGTGCTCTTGGGTTATGCTTTAGGACATTGCTCATTCTGATACTCATATTCAAATGTAATCATCCTGGATATTTTGTGAAATGAAATGCATGCATGATTTACCATACGCTTCCGCAATTATACTAAATGGTTATGTGTGTTGGAATATCCTCACCGCGGACACCTGTGGGAAATCACGTGCACGGGTAAGGAGTGTTCTTTTGTTAACCCGTGTACGCTTGATTATAAACATACCTTAAATTATTGTCATTACTCCATATGATTATATCATCGGCTTCATCACAAACAGTCCCGATCCCGGATTTGGTTCCCCGAACCCGGTCCGGGGTCGCGACAGGAAGTCTTCAAGGGTAGTACCGCTTTAAGAACTTGCCGTTGATGGGCAGCATACATCTGTCTCCTTCCATGTTTAGAAGAGCATATGCACCGTTGGAGAAGACTTTGTCGATGACGAAAGGTCCATCTCATTATGGTTCAAATTTGCCTTTGCAATTGTGGGCAAAGACTATGGGTATTTTTACTGCAAGAACCAAGTCTCCCTTTTTGTAGGCGTGTTGCTTGACCTTCTTGTCAAAAGATCCTCCCATGCGTGCTTGGTACAACTCAATGCTATGTAAAGCTTCGAGCCATCTCTCATCGAGATTATCCAGCTCTTGGAGTCTCAATTTGACATTGCTTTCTTGCGTCATGCCATTTTGCAGAGATATCCTTAAGGAAGGAATTTGTACTTCCAAAGGGACAACAGCTTCGCATCCATAGACCAAGGAGAATGGTGTGCTATGGGTTGGTCCTCGAACGGTGGTTCGATAGGCCCACAAAGGTTTTAGTAGTTTGTCGCCCCAGTCTCTTTTGTGACTAAAGACCATTTTCTTGAGAATTTTGCAGAGTATCTTGTTGAAGGCTTCTGATAGTCCGTTTGATGCAGGATTATATGGAGTCGAAGGACAACTTTGGATTTTGTACTTGTCGCAAAACCTGTAGAATCTGTGATCCCGGAATTGCGGTCCGTTATCATCGACGAATCTTTTAGGTATGCTAAAACGACAAATAATGTTGGTGCGCAAGAACTGAAGGACTGATGAGGTCTTCATTTCCCTGAGCGCAAATGCTTCTGACCACTTGGAGAAATAATCCGGAGCGGCCAAGATGAATCGATGACCTTTGCTTGATGGGGGAGAGATAGGACCTATGATGTCCATACCTCAGGTTTCGAAAAGCCATGAGATTGCTGTAGGATGTAGCCATTCCGGAGGCATGTGGACATAATCTCCATGAATTTGGCATTGTTGGCAGCAGTTAGCAAATTGCATTGCGTCAGCTACCATGGTAGGCCAATAATAACCTAGCCTTTTTATCTGATCGTAGAGCTTATGACCAGCCTGATGGGCTCCACAAAGACCAACATGTACTTCTTTGAGAGTTTCCTTTGCCTCTTGTTGTGACAAGCAACGTAGAAGTACTCCGTTGAAAGATTTAAAGTGCTTTTGAAGGAATATCCAAATAAAAGCTCGGGGCTCGTCTTTGAATGCTTACTCGTTCTTTTGGATCTTCAGGTAGGATTCCGAACATAATGTAATCAATGAACGGATCCCTCCAGTCACCGATCAGAGGTTTGAGGATGGACATCTGACTTCCAACCACTTGGTGGCATTCAGCAATTGCTTGGTGTTCTTTGACACACTGTGATTTACATGTTTTCCCCTTCTTGGATTGCCATAGATGCGGAGAGTCCGGCCAGGGCATCTGCACGGATGTGGGTGATGTGACAGATGTTGAATTTTTGTTGAAGCGATTGTGCCTTGTTGTAGTAAGGTAGCAAATCGGGCTTCCTGACTTCAAATTTCTGATTCATCTGGTTGACGATCAATTGGGAGTCCCCAAAAGCCTCCAGCATGGTGATGTTGGATTCGAGGGTGAGTTCCAATCCTATAATCAGGGATTGCTACTCAGCTGCATTGTTTGAACATGGTTCCAGCAGCGAGAAAGCGTGTGGAATCATGTATTTGTCGGGGCTGACAAAGAGGATGCCAATTCCTGATATCTGCTTTCCCTTTTCATTTGTCCTGGTTGCGCCGTCAAAGTATATGTCCCAGGAAGCATTTGATAAGGAAGTTTCCACGTTATGGACAAATTCGTCTGGGAGATCATCCCTGAATGGAGAATCTTTAGGCAATAGGTGCTCTGTAAGAAAGTCTGCTAGAACGTGGCCTTTGATTGCTTTTTGTGGTACATACCTAATATCAAACTGCGATAGAAGGATGGACTATTTTGCCAGTCGGGCATTGAGAGAACCTGCTTTTGTAATAAGGACCTTTAAGAGGTTGATCCTCGAAACCAAGTAGACTGTGTTGGACAGCATGTAGTGACGCAGCTTTTGTACGGCGAACATCACTGCAAGGCATTCTTTTTCGACTGGGGAGTAGCGATGCTCTGCACCTACCAACATGCGGCAAAGGTAATATAGAGCGGCTTCTTTTCCGTCGTCATTTTCCTGTGCTAGTAGAGCACCCAAAGAGTGGTCGAGAGCTCTTGTGTACAAGATGAATGGTTTTCCAGTTGCAGGGGCAGCCAACACTGGAGGTTTGGTGAGGTATGTTTTGATGTCTTGAAATGCGGTTTCACATTCAGCATCCTAAACGAAGTCCACACCTTTCTTCATCAAGCGAGAGAAAGGACGGCATTTTCCTAATAGATTAGAGATGAACCGTCGGATGTATGCCAATCTTCCTTGAAGCCCTTTTAATTCTCTTAGGGTCTTTGGAAATGGCATTTCCAGGATAGCTTTGAATTTGGTGGGGTCAAGTTCTATTCCAACTTTTCGTTCTATGAATCCGAGAAACTTACCCGATGTGACACCGAAGAAGCATTTTAATGGATTCATCCGCAATTTGTGTTTGCGAAGTCGGAGGAAGACTGCTCGAAGATCGTCGAGATGGTCTTATTTTCTTCTACTTGTGATGGTGAGGTCGTCGACTTAACATTCGACCGTCTTATACTGCATATCTTGGAATATTCTCATCATAGCCCTCTGATATGTTGCACCTGCATTTTTCAGATCAAATGGCATGACAGTGTAGCAATACACACCAAATGGGGTCCGAAATGATGTATGTTTTTCATCTTCAGGATGCATCTTTATCTGATTGTAGCTAGAGAATCCATCTATAAATGTCATTCGCTCAAACCCACAGGTGTTGTCAATCATCACCTCTGGTATGGGGAGAGGGAATTCACCTTTAGGGCAAGCATTATTCAGGTCCCTGTAGTCGATACAGACCCTTATCTGCCCATTTTTCTTTGTCACGGGGACGATGTTGGCCAACCAATCAGGAAGCTGTTCCTAGCGGATGAAGCCAGCTTTTTTGAATTTCTGAACTTCTTGTTCAATTTTGTCCATCACGTCAGGACGGAATCTTCTTTAGCCTTGTTTGACAGGCTTGATTTCTTTTTGCAAGTTGAGCTTGTGGACTGCTAATTTGGGGTCTAAGCCAGGCATTTCAGCATAAGACCATGCAAAACAATCAACGAACCCGTGAAGAAAAGAGATGTACTCGGGTAACTCATCATCCTTTATATTCTTGCTTATGAATACAGGACATGGGTTATCAGGTGTTTCCAAGTTTATCTTTTGAACAGTATCTTCTGTTGGAAGGTTTGAAGGTGGTTCCTCCACAATATTTTCGGAGGCTTCCAACTCGACAAGACCTTCTGTAGTTCCGAAGGCATTTACAGACCGAGGTTCTGCTTCTGTCCATGGGTCTTCTTGATCGGTACTCTTCTCAAGACTTGCAATGAGATGGTCCCAATCACCTAGTGGAACTGGGTTGAAGTAGGGTACTTCTTTTGGAGACAATGGTTCTTCTAGGTCAGAAAATCGCGCGTCTATGTCATCGGACAATTCCTCTTCATCGTCAGAGAAATCATACGAATTGGAGGAGCTTCCTGAATCCTTGACGGGTGACTCCTCAAAGAGATATTCAGGGAGATCAATGTCTTCATGGACACGAGATGTTGAGGCTTGGTCGGCAAAACGACATTCCAGCCTTGATATCAACTGTCTCATAGGAGTGGTAGGATCATACCCTGACCCGTATGAAGAATTGCCTTTATAAAGGTGGAGTTTCCAATCTTCTGGTTGACTTTTGGTCAAGGTGGGTTCCAATGGTGTGAGAATACCACGGCCACCTCCCAAACCGGTTGGATTTTGAGCGTCGTAGCCCATTTTCTTTATGATAGCTTGTGCCATTGGACTATACAGGGATAGCTGAGGCAAACCTTCGTTTTGGAAAGGTTCAAGCAAAGGATTTGGCGGAGAAACTCCCGATTTGTGGAAGAAGATTATTTTCTCTTCTGGCGAAATTGCCTGAATAACAAAGGAAGCAGACGTAGGATCTTCTATGTCAGCAGGTGTCTCCAATGGAGTGAGAGCAGGCTGATCTCGCTGAGTATCAACTTGGCTTGACGCTGTGTCATCTTCTGGCTCTGAGTCCGAATCTGTGTCATGTATAATAGACACAAAGGAGACAGTGAACTTGCCACCGGCCTTTTTTTTGTCTTCTTTGCTTTGGTGGCGATTACCAAAGGTTTTGATATCTCGAGAGAGATTATGAAGGGAGCTTGACTGCTTACTTCGAGTTTGCTGGAAGGTTTGTTTACTTCCAATGATTGCTGAGGAGCCTTGCCCTTATCTTTCTGGAGATTTTTCGCAAAATGTGTTGTTTCTTCCTCCTTTTCTTCTTTTCCATCTTTATACATCTGAGCGTCTGCAAAATGGACGTCTTTGCCTTTGAAGGGCTTCTTGTCTGCAAACACTCGATGTATCAAGCCGTCGTTGCCAACGAACTTGATGCACTGATGTAGAGTTGAAGGGACGACTCCATTCTCATGTATCCAGGGGCGTCCAAGAAGGTTATTGTAGCATCAAGGGGTTCTTATTGCATATACAGTGACTTCAGAAATAAGAACACTGATTTGCAATTTGAACCTGATTTTGCCGATAGGCCTTTGAGCTCTCCCGTCATATCCGAAGATGAATACAGACGTGTGACTCAGCTTGCTAGGTGGGATGCCCAGCTCTTCGAGTGCCGAAGTAGAGATGAGGTTGAGTGCAGAACCTGCGTCGATCTGGACTCTGTGTACTGGCATCTCTTTGACGTACCCTGTGAAGTACATGGGTCGGTTGTGCTTTGTCTCACCTAGCAGGAGATCATCCTTATCAAAGGCGATTGTTGCACTTGCTGCTTTTTGAGCCTGAGAGGCATTCAATGCTTGATCCCTCAGTTTTTTTCTTTTCTCCCTTTGAGGAAGTACTTGAATTTTTGACCCTATAGTCCATTTCAATTTGTAGGACTTACAGGGCATGTTTGTCGACATCTGCATTCAGCCTTTGTAATTATGAAATGAGACTATCACGAGTTTGTGGAGACATTCGTAATAAGTCAAGGATGTGCAGTCGTGCAGGTATGTGTTTGAAGTGCTCAATCAAGTCGTACTTGAAAGCCTCCTTCGGGCCTGCATTTTCATTATTGTTTCCACTTGGGGCATTTACAACTTGCTTTCCTGAAGGATTTTCATAAGAAGAAGAAGGTTGGTTGTAATTTTTGTGGTAATCCCGGCTAGAGCGGGTACCTCTACCAACTTCAAGGGCTTCTAAAGAAGGGTCCTTTTTTGGAAGATCACTCTCATGATCGAAGGGTTGATCCTTGTCATTTGTTGAAGACATCTCTACAACAGTATTGTCATCTTCAGTGATCGCGTTGCATGGAGCATTTCCGGGAACAAGTCCTGAACAGCATCCAGCAACTTCTCTTCTTTGTTAAGTAATATATCGGTCCAGACATTGTCCATGAGATCGGGTATCTGGGACCAATCAACTGGGTTTTCATTGAAGAAGATTTCATTGGCAGGAGCTTCTCCAGGATGATTAATCAGAAGAGGCTTGAGTTCCGATGTCACAGTTTCAGGAGACGAAGGCTGAGAAGATGTTATCTCAGTGGAAGTCACCTGAAAAGATGTAGCTTCGGAAGATATATTACGAGTCGGGGAGTACGTGTCTTCGGAAGCTTCAGAGGCACTATCATCCTGAGCCATCGCATTGCAGGTTATTCCGATAAGAGATGCCCCCATTGTAGATTGTTGGGAATCAGACTCATCCTTGGATGTAAGAGGATCATCGATCCAGCAGTTTTCTCCATTTTCAGGAGTTGAAGGAGAAAGTTCCCGTTGATTTTCAAGGACTTCTGGTTCTGGATCATGACGAAGATTGTTGACGCGATCCTGCTCCTGCTCTATGGCAAGATGTTTCAGGATTATTGCATATTCTTCAAGATCAGGCATGGGAGCCAAATCTTCTTCATCATCTGCTCCTTGTGGTTCACCAATGTTGGGTTCCACTGGAGCATTGGCTGGTGCCGGGTTGACAGCCTCTTGATCTTCTTCATTATCAGACCAGGATCCTTACTGCTGCAATGGGTTATACCAGATTACTGGCAAAAGATGAGACTCAGGAATCCATTCCTCATCGGAGAGATATTCTCCTGTTTCAAGGGATTCTTCCCACTCATCGATATCACTGGCATTATCACTGGACTTATATCCATCCATGGAGAATCCAACTACCGAGTTGCAGGAGTATGATGCCCCCTGCGCAGTTTCATTTCTGTATTGAGGTGGCATGAAATCATCAAGGGTGAATTTTCTTACCACCTTTGAAGCTTTGGGAATGGAATCTTCCTTCGTCCCTAGTGAAGCAGTGGAAGAGGTTTCTGCCTTTTTAGGGACTTCTTGTTTTGGTTGAGACTTCTGCTGCTGTTTGAGCTTACGGAGTTGTCTCTTGGCTTGCCTTCGCTGCTGAGCGGTCGGCTTTATTTTGACGATCTCTCAATTTTCATCTTCTAGGAGATCGGGATGTACCCATATGGGTTGTGCATCTGGTGTTGGATAGGGAACCAACTCTTGGGACACTTTAGCCATTTTTATCACCTTGATGAAGTAATGATCTTCTCCTTTGGTGAATTTGAAGTTTGCCCACATGACACCATGTTGACAGAGGCGGAGCCGTAGTTTTTGTCAAAGGTAATGATTCTATTTTTCCACATCTCGTTGATCTTCTCTCTCACAATGAAGCATTGATTGAGAGGATGCGAGATCATCTGGTGTATGGACAATATCGGAGATCGTTGGTTTTGCCAACATCTCCCGGTCTTTTGGGCTTAGGCAAGGTGAGTTTGCCATTTGCTAAAAAAGCCTCAAAGATTTCTTCAACATCTTCATCGAACGGGTATTTCTTTTCTACACGTTCTTTGAAGGCATCAGAGAGTTCAGGTCTTTTACCTGTTGTTTTGTTTTCAGCTTTCTTTGGCTACTGAGGAGCTGACTTGGTTTGCACATTAAGAACCTCCTTTTTCTTTTGTTTTGAGGTTGTAATGGCGGTTGGCTCTTTCTTTGATGATTTCTGACTGTTGAGGTCTTTGATCACCATTCCGGCCTCTATGGAAGCTTCAAGGAGTTCTCCCAGGTTCTTTGATTTGTTGCCGATGATCATGGAGCGGATCCTTGCTCTCATGTTGTTACGGCAAATGTCGACTAGTGACACTTGTGGCAGTACATCTGAGCACTTATACGCCATTGCCTTCCATTTGCGAATGAAGTCATATGTTGACTCATTCTCTCCTTATTTTAGGCTGCAGAGCTGAGCCATAGTAACAAGATGATCCTCACCTTGGAAGTGAGTCAGGAAGCGTGTCTCCAGCATGGCCCAGTTTTGGATGGAGTTCTCTGGCAGAGTGGAGTACCAATCAAAGGCCGTACCTTTTAGGGTACTTGCAAAGAGATGGATCTTGAGGGCATCTTAATCTGTGATAGCTCTCGTGAGGATCTTAAAGTGGATGACATGCTCTCTGGCTGAACCTTTCCCCGTATATGTCTGGAGAGTAGGTTGTTTGAATTTTACCGGGAACGGAACCGAGTCCATCCATAGGGGATAGGGTGGCTTGATCCCATGTTCCTTTAGTGTATCATCTTCCTTTGCTTTTGCGAGGATATCGTCAACGTCCGTTTTGGTAAGGGCGCGTGACTCATTATTTTCTGCATTGGCCTCGTCATCTTGATGATTCGAAGGAGCTTGATTATTTTCTTGACGCTGAAAAGCGAGAAGAAGATTTTCAATGAGAGCTTCGATCTTTTGCTGACCTTACTCCAATTGTTGGATGAGTGCGGTTACATCATCCTGCGGTGGAGGCTGCTCAGAACCGGTAGCCAGGACGTTCATCCCTCGGGATTCAAACGAAGAAATCGTCCTGGTGACTGAGCTGGGGCTCATTCTTTTGGATGAAGAGTCCGAGGAGTGGTTACTCCGGTGTCCTTGGCTTGAAGGAGTGGAGGATTCTTCCAAATGTGTTTGTGTCTGGGAGACGCTGCGAGTCACCAGACGTCTGACAAGAAATTTTGGTTGCTGACTTCTGTCTTCTTTTGGTTTTGCCAACCATATGGACAGCAACAACTTGGTCGGGTCTTTCTTTTTCGACCCATTTGTTATAGACATGGAGGGTAGAATGCTGGGTTCTTTGCTTCTCTAATCTCTTTTGTTGATATGCCGCGCGGTGATGTATACGACGAGCAATTTGAGCTTCAGTCAGCTCTGGCTGGGCTCTGGCAATGAAGGATGTAGTCCCCCGTCGCAGCAACCGAGCTTGTCTTTTTTGAAGCTGAGCATGGACAGGATTCGGACGCGGTCCTTAGCCTGTCGCAGTGAGGATTTGAATTTTGCAAGTTCGGCCCTTGTTGACATGAAGGGTCGACTCGCAGGAGTGCAGGCTTCAGCGGGTTTTTGCGGAGGCCTAACGATGTAGGATTTGATTTTAGGCTTGTAAAAGCAAGCCGGCTCATGCTGGATTTGTTTGTTTGTTTGGCGGAGGGTAGGTTTCTCCTCTTTCATGTAAGAGAGAGGGTAGAATCGATTCTCCTTGAGAGGGGCCAGGTATGTTGTCTTTGTAAATGTTTGGGACCTCCGTTGTTTTGGTGAAGGTCTCGGGGACCAGGTTTAGGGGCAAACCTGGTTTCTTGTGGGTTGAGGCTTCGTGGGAGCGCCACGGGCTTCAGGCTTCTTTGTGTTCGCCCTTGGTGCCATGTTAGTGACACGTTGCGGGGCGATTTTCTGCTTCTTGGCAGATACAGTTTTTTCTGCGGGAAGTGGGAATGGTCCCAGTGACCCGAAGACGATGGTCCGAGGAGTAGAGGTTGACCCTGTGTTTTGGGAGTTGTCGAGGGAGATGACGCTTCGGCAACTGGCAGGGCACTTATGAGTGCGCTTGTTTTGCTTGTCTTGAAGCATAAGCTGATACTTGTTCTCATCAAAAGTGATGGTCAATGAAGCTTCCATTGTTAGTTTTGGAAAACTTCTGAAACAAGACCACATCCATTAGTAATCACAAGAATATGGTGATCTTAAATGGAGAACAACTAAGGTTTTGTTTTTTCAAATCACTCGAGCGGACATAGCCCAGCCCAAGCAAGATGAAGAAGGAAAAAGCCCATAGAGGATATAATTGTTCTAAAATGCAAGTATGGTAGGCTCAGGCTGAGCGTTACAGTGACTGCTAGAAGCAATTGTAGACCTTAATTCAAATTACCGAGAAGCAAAGCTCACTCGAGGTAAAATGATATAAGGTTGGAGATACAAATGTGTCGGTTGCGAATACAGTAGACCCGAAAGGGCGTACTAGCACCGCTGGGCAGAAATGTTGTAAATCGCATCCTTGGAAAGGACACGAGATGGGATTTCTTTTTGAAAGGTCAAAATTGGGTCCATAAAAGAGAGCAAAATGGTATTCCAATCCGAACATAGGCTCAAACATTTCTGCGAGCGCTAAGTCCAAAAGGGAAGGAACTAGAATTTCTCGGATGTGAATCCAATAATGATGAAAGTTTTTTTTTTTTTTTTTTTTTTTGAAGGGTCAAGATTGAATTCATCAAAGAGAGCAAATGGTGTTCCAATCCGAACAAAGGCTTAACATTTCTGCGAGCACTGAATCCGAAAGGGAAATAACCAAGATTTCTCAATTCTGAACTCAAAAGTGATTGAAGTTTTTTTTTTTTTTTCTAATTTTTATTTTTTTGAAGATTTCTTTTTTTGAAAGGTTTTTTTTTTTTAAAGGTGCACATAGATATCCAATTCGGTCTTATGAAACCTTAGTAGATAGATCAGCCCCCAGATAAGGGTAGGATTACTTAATGAACCCGTTTGGAGGACCCTTCCCTCGAACAGTCTAGCTGCCTCCACACACTTGACAAAGCTTTTCTTAGATCCACTTTGGTCAAAGAACGCAATTGGTGCAACCTTAGTGTTTTTTTTTTTTTTTGAAATTTTTTTTTTTGAAAGATTTCTAATGAACTCATCAAAGAGATCGAATGGTGTTCCAATCCGAGCCCAGGCTCAAACATTTCTGCGAGTGCTAAATCCGAAAGGGAAAAACCAAAGTTCCTCAAATTTGAATCCAAAAGAAAGAGAACTGATTTTTAAAAAAAAAAAAAGATATTTTTTGTTTTTGAAAATCCTTATCGGACTCATCAAAGAGAAAAGATGGCCCTAATCCCTGGTATGAACAATATCTGCAAATATTTCTGTGAGCTATCAAGTTCGAAGAGGAGAGGATCAAAGTTTCTCAAAATTGAATCCAAAAAAGATAAATTAGATTTTTTTTTGAAAGAGTTTGAAATGAGATTTTTTTTTGAAATGAGAAAGAATGAATGAAAACCCACCTCATGTTTTTTTTTTTCTGAAAAAAAGATGCAAGATGCAACATAGGCCACCAACTAGAAAGGAGCCAACCGATGTCGAGCTTTAATATACGGTCAACCGATGTCCGATTGACCTGAAATTTGATAGGGAGCCTATTGGAGTCATTTTGAGATGACCCATTAGCTCCAATTTGGATGTCATGGTCCCGCAGTGCTCTGCCGTCGGTAGGCTTGATTTTCTTTCGGAGCGTCAAAGTCTGGTCAAACGTTATCGAAATGACCTAAAATTCGACGTGCAGCCCTTTGGAAGCATGTTGAAGCCACTCATATGCTTTATTTGATGAGTGATGGCCTTGGTGGTTCTCGCCGCCGAGAGGCTTGATTTTGCTGCTCGAGCGATGATGAAGGGTCAAACGTTGTCGATTTGACTTGAAATTTGACAAGGAGCCTTTTGGAGGTATTTTGGAACCATCCGTAGGCTCTGATCGAAGTTTTGATGTATTCGACACTGTCGCCGCCGGGAGCGCCGGTTTAGCTGTCGAAGGAGTGAAGTTAGGCCAGATGATGTTAGAATGGCCCAAAACTTCATGTGTACCCTTCTTTTGGCTGTCTTGAAGGATCTTGTAGTTTTTGTTTGATTCTGACAAGATCTAATACTTGAAGTAGCATTGCTTGTTGGTATTAAGATGCAGCTTCATGTGGCTTCTTGATGTTGAGGAGGCAAAGTGATTTTTTTGGTGTCAACAGTGGGCTTCTTTTCCACGTGTGTAAGCTATCCTTTTCACTTTGCAAACTTCCTCTTCTCACAGTGTGGGGTTCCTCCCCCACTGGTGTGGGCTCTCTTGGTCCTAGCCCTCTTGATTGGGGTAGCAAAAAATAGAAAACGGACAAATGACCATCCCTTGCTACTGCTAAGCTTAGTATAAAATTTGTGTAGTGTGTGTTTTATTGTGTAAGGTTGAGCCCCATGTAAAGAGTTAAAGAAAAAAGTCAAAAAGACTCAAATGTAAACTTTCCCTACCTAGGATCTAACAAATTGACAAATATTATTTGATCTAAACTTTTTATTTTTTCCAAGGAATGGCATAGGAAATTAATTATATAGATGAACTCACCATATGGTGAGGGACAAACTTAATGGGGCACCAGTGATCATGGGACTTATGGGACATGGAAAGATACAACTTCACTACAACAAACTGCACTTTTCCCGACACTATTTGCCGACGCAGTGAAAATTTGTGTTGGCAAATAGTCTTATTTCCAACGCATATTCGGACTGCGTTGCCAAAAGTCACAGAAATTGTTACTTTTACCGACGCAAGTAAGACCGCGTTGGCAATAGTTGTGGTAACTATATTGGCGCCAACAAAAAATCTCCCCAAAAGAGAGCGAAAGTTATGCCAACGCGTGTTTTTCTAAAGCCAATACGATAATGCGTTGGCAATTATCTTGCCTACTGACGACGCACAAGTGTGCGTTGGGAAAGGTCTAAGTTTTTATTCGTACCATTGCCGATGCATGAGTTATGTCCGCAAAGCCCCATCTATGACAAACTTACCTTTCCCGACACTATTTTCCGACGTAGTGAAAATTTGCGTTGGCAAAAGTCACAGAGAATTGCTACTTTTACCGACGCAAGTAAGACCGCGTTGGCAAAAGTTGTTGAAAACCTTTCCCAACACTATTTGCCGACGCAGTGAAAGTTGCGTTGGTAAAAGTCTTAATTCCGATGCATATTTGGACTGCGTTGGCAAAAGTCAAAGAGAATTGCTATTTTTACCGACACAAGTAAGACCGCGTTGGCAAAAGTTGTGAAAAACACGTTGGCAATTATTTTTCCTATTGGCGATGTACAAGTCTGCGTTGGGAAAGCTCTGACTTCTTATCCTGCACCATTGGCAATGTATGATTTGCGTCCGCAAAGACCCATTTAGTAAAAAAAAATTATTATTTTTTAAATAACCTGAATACACCGTTTTCAACTCCCTAATTTATTCCTAACCCTCTGCCAAAGCTAGACCTGCTAAAATTAAATTTCTTATTAACTTATATCGATTTCCATAATAAAGGTCAACGGTAAAATTTTTTTTCAACAACAGCCCTAGCGTTTGGGAGGAAAGTTTTGGCTTTTTACCTTCTAACTTTTAACAGTATCCAATATTTTTTAGGGTAAAAATAACATTTAGCGGCAGGCAAAATGTAGCTCCCGTTAGAAGTTCTTAATACTGGTGAACATAAGTGGCCCCGCTAAAAGTTAAAAGTTATATATTTACAAAACCCTAAATTTATAAATTATTCTTTAGTTTATATATCTTTAGTTTCTATATATCTTCCGTTTTTCCTCTCTATATATCGTTGGTTTCCCTCGTTTTTGCTTGTCTCTACGGTTTCTCCCTGTCTCTCTGCAAAATTGCTTCCACTGCAGCCGCCCAAGACCTTGCCGATCAGAACTCCACCGGAAAGAAGTTCCACTGCAATCAATCCGAGAGTCACTTCTCGTCAAGGTATAATCTCTGTTTGGGCCTTTGAGGATTTTAGTGTTTTGCAGTTTTGGATTATGAAGATTTAGGTTTTTCTATCTTTCATTCATCTCTGACTTTTCATCTCGTCACCGAAACGTCCCTTTTCTCATAATCCAGAGCAAGCCCCCACTCCAATAAGGTAAGAACTCTGCCAAACCGGACTCCTTTTGTTTATTTATTTAGTTTTTTTTTTGGGTGAGTCAGTCACTATCTTCATGAATGATGGAATAGGTTAAGATATCACATAGTAGTCAATCTCTCTGTAGTCAATCTCTCTGTAGCTATATCCATGTGTAAATCCGGGTGGTGTCTTCCACCTATTGAAACGCCTGCTCCTGTAACATTCTCTCCCAAGTCTCAAATTCTTCTCTGTGGTTGAAACTTGAGACCATTCTAATTATCAAATCTGACCAGTTTTGAGTGGAAAATACCAAATGCATCCCTCCTGACCGCGTGAGATTGGGAGCCGACAACTCCAGCAAAGAAACGCGGGAGTGAAGGACACAGATGGGCCTGTCCTGTTGGGAGCTCTATCAACACCATACACCTCTCTTTCTTTTCTCTCATATCTAGTCTCATGAGAGAGAGAGAGAGAGAGAGAGAGAGAGAGAGAGAGAGAGAGAGAGATCTTCTCATGCGGTTGTTACATTTATTGCCTTTGTTGATGTTTGGTCTTCTTTGCTCACATCACATGTTCTTCAATGCTTGGAGTGTTGTAGACTTGTGGCCTCAAACTGGCACATCAGAGCCAGGGCAATGTCCCTCCTTGCCTTCCATTCTCAAATCAAAAAGAATAAACAAAATAATGGAAATTGTGAAGCCCCCCACCCAACATGTAAAGAGAAAACACTAGGAAACTAGCACTCTGTCATTGACCTATTCTCATCTTGCATTACACCCACCAAGGTCTCTCTGTCCTGCCATTGATTTTAATGACCCTTCTAAAGGATGCCCCTTCTTTTCCTTTTTAAATCTCATCTTCTGTTTAATCTAAAAAGCAAGTAGGACAGGCACTTGATTGACATGAATTGAGGTGAATAGATTAACTACTTGAGGCATGATGGTAAATAATCTTACGGTTGGATTTTTTTCGTTAATTCAAGCTAAGGTGATAATTGTCAGCGGTTTGCATCGCTATCATTGATATCCATTGCCTTGCATCAACCACTATCTTCATGAATGATGAAATAGGTTAAGATATCCCATGCCCATTATTCTATGTACGATTGGATTGATTACAAATCAGAAGTGATTGTCACTTAAATTTTTCCAAAAAAACTAATCCCATGTATTATGACTAGCCCAACCCATGAGTTGCATGCCCCATTCATGGTCCCTAGTTTAACACTTTCTTCTTTACTTTTAGAATAAGAATATTTCTAATAGAGATTCACCATGTACTATGTACATCGAATAGTGAATTTTTTGAAATATTGAGCATGCCAATTTGAAGAAGTATTCCTAGCTTTGGACCTCATCTCATCTCACAAAATCTTAATAGGAAAATATTCACACTAGTTCCACTTAAGTTTTGGTTTAATATGAATCACTCAGGGAGCATTTAAACAAAATCCCTAAGATTTTAAAGGACTGTTAAACGGGTCCCTTCTAGTGATTTTACCTCATACACGAACACCACCTGGAGTTTTTAATTTTCATTAAGGTCACATTTGGCAATCATATCTTTGGAGATTTCTCACTAGTTTTTTACAGTCATGGAAAATCCACATTTTTCGCAGACACTTCATTATAATGAGCAGAGGTTAGATAGTAATGGTCCAGCAAATACCTTACCATGCACTGATCGAGACACTTGATTATATTGGATCCCAGTTTTGGATGTTTGTCACCTGCAAAATAAACTGGTGAGTAACACCATTACTGCCCTTCTCGATTCGTTCACAATCATAAATAGAAACAACATTCATACATCTACACTTTTGTATGGGATAGTATGGTTGCTGAAAATCTTATCTCAATTGGCTCTTTTGCTCATGACCCTCCAACAATGGGAATGGGACCTGATTATTCCATCGGATGTTCTGTTTTGTTTTGGTTTTTTTTTTTTTTAAATTGTTTTTGGTTCAATGAGAGATTGTAGAAGTTCAAACTTCAACAAAGAAATGCTTCATCAAGAGAGGCTAAGATGCTAAGATGATTCAATGCATCATCTGGTTTCAGAAATTGATGATCCATTCATTTCAGGGGTATCAACTTGAAAACCAACTCAGTATAGTAGCTTGGTGGCACTGTTTTGATCATGCTTTTAAAACAAGGCTTGAGAACTTGCATCTGCCAAACCACCCAACACCTCTACATATTGACCCATGTTAGAGATATGAAACCATCCCAGGGATCTAAAAGGAATTCCAAAGAACTCTCCACTGTCAACCAAACAGCAGTAAATATAACCAGGAATTGCAGCATTCAGTTCTCTCACTTGACATGAAATCAAAGGATAAGGGATATAACCCCTTGAGCTGTACCCTCTTTCCTTTGGTTCACAATTTAGAAGGAGAACTTAAATCCTCCTACTTGAGCATCAGTGACAGATTCCCAAAATGTCGGTTTTTTCTGTTGGGCCTTCTTCTCTTCAGCTTTCTGCATGAGATCGCTTGTCATACCTGGAAAAGAAGCCTCAATAGCAGTTCTAAACTTGTCATACATATTCACCCTATCTCTAGTTCCTGAGACGAGCTCGCTTGCATTTGGCCTCTTGAGGAAGTCAAGAACATTTAATAGATTCCTCCTGCAAAACAAGATATCTATAATTGCCAACGTCTATAGAATGACAAACAGTGAGAGTGAAACAAAAGGTAGCACCAGTATTGTGAAAGAAGAGATTGTATTATTTAAATGCATAAAATTCAAAGGTGGAGAGCTCGGACACCAAAATGGTTAATG
The DNA here is from genome assembly GCA_028538565.1 of Umbellularia californica. Lineage (NCBI taxonomy): Eukaryota > Viridiplantae > Streptophyta > Magnoliopsida > Laurales > Lauraceae > Umbellularia > Umbellularia californica. Next base: position 48,186,918 of record JAPQWN010000007.1, read on the forward strand.
GTAACTCAAGATTGTTAATATAAAAAGAAAAGATGCCTAGATGGAAGTTCAGACCCCTGTCAATGAAAGAATTGCTAGTAATAGCAGTCAGGTTTAAAATTGCTATCGCTTTGACATATATAGTTTGAGAAGTGTAACTAGTAGACATTGATTGAAAAAAGTGTTATCAGTTGGAGAACTGCAAAGGAATGGGGTATTTACAAACAGGCCCAACAAGATCATGGCCGATACAATCATATTGAAACTAGATACAAACTCGTACAACCAGCATAAAAGCAATTTCCTTGTCCCACCTTTAGCAAGCATGTCTATGGTGCTGTTGGCTTTCTAGGAAAAAAAAGGAGATTGTTTTGATAGAGGCTAATCTATTAATCTAAAGGAGATTGTTTTAGTATAAGCTAATCTTTGTCTCCTTTGTTAATGCACCAACCTCCATGGAACCTTTGCCTCCCAAATATCCAAGAAATATTTTTTGAATCCTTTTGAAGTGGTGCTCACCAACTGCCTCTCAAGACCTGTATGCAACTTTGGATTAAGCTGGAAAATGTTCCTGAATGGCTAGTCTATTAGGGAATTTATTTTGATTGATGCGTTATGGCTTTCAACTTTCTTCTTAAAAAAATGCCACTTCATCTGTTAGGGATTTATTTGGATTGATGTGTTATGGCTTTCAACTTTCTTCTTAAAAATGCTACTTCATCTATCATTGCATGCATCTTCACATAGAGTAATCTGATTCAGTAGAACTTCTGATACTCTGATTCTTTTGGACCTTCAGTAGCTGATCAAAGTATCAAACTCTCTCGTAGCAACAAAGATAAGTACCTCTAGCCCTGCTTGTGGAGTGCTTCACATCCTTTCCTTTTCTGTTGCTAGCAGTATGCAACAACAGTGATCCAAACCACAGGGCCATAGTTTCATGCAACTCATGCCGCACAGCAGGAATGCTGTTTGCAGTAAGCAAATCGTTAGATGTTGGGGTTGGTGGAGTGCTTCACATCCTTTAGCCCTGCATGTGGAGTGCTTCACATCCTTTCCTTTTCTGTTGCTAGCAGTATGCAACAATAGTGATCCAAACCCAGTGCCATAGTTTCATGCAACTCATGCTGCACAGCAGGAGTGCTGTTTTCAGTAAGCAAATTGTTAGATGTTGGGTTTTGTTAAAGGCAACCAATCTTATTGAGAGTATGTTGGGTATTAGGCACTTGGTTCATCTCTGTTATATGCTAAGTACATGATAGGTGAACTGGTGGTGCCCTATGGAGCTTAGCTTCCTGCATACATCCCTCAAGAATCTGTAATGTTCATATCCTGCATATGAATCGTTGCATAGAACCTTTGATTATCACACTGCATAGATCAGGCCAACGACGACACAATAAGGTTGAATTAATCCAGCTCAGATGAGTTCTTAATCATGAAAATAAGTTTAGTGGTCAATATTGGTAAATTGGTCAACTCTACCAATGATAATCAGCGCCCAGTTTTTGCAGGTGAGGACTGTTTTGGGTCTGGCTGGGTCTGGGTCAGAACATAAATCCTAATATTCATTCGGGTAATGGATCAGGGTTTGGATTAAGTCCATTCCTTGCCCCGAAATGATTTGTAAAAGAACAGGGCCTGGGCTGGGAAAGAGTACAGGTCATGTCAAATTTGACCCAGTCCAGTTTGTATACAGGGGCAGGTTGGGCTGATTGAAATAGAATTTGTCTTAGCCCACCAAATGGAGATTGTCCCAGTTCAGTTTCTCCGCACTGCATGAAACCATGCAGTGTAGATTACATCCAAACATCATATATGCATAAGCCAATAACCAAACAGAAGCATGCAATCAGTGTACTATAATTAAGAGAAAGGAAATCTACTATTTGGCTATTCAAGTCTAAGCCTAAAAAACTCATGCTTTGATACTAATTGTTAGATTTATTGCTCTAAGAAAAGCTTTTATTTCATGCAAAAATTTCATGCTCAATATCTGTAAATTTTAAGACAATTAGTATGTATTAGTAGAAATCAGATTGTGCTAAATTAGATGGATGCCGCTGAATTTTCCATTCTCAAGCTATAAGTTAATACAATTGATGGTTGTACTTAACTCCACTGATGATTTATTATTGTATGACTTCAAATTATAGTTACCACATTAATTGGTGGTCCTTGTACCAATAGGAATACCAATAAAATTAATAATCCCAATAGCCAATCTGAGTCATCCATAAAAATCTTTGTTTATGATTTTTTTCTTCTATTAGTTTGATGAAAGCGTGCTTTTAATTTGTGTGGATATCTTGTTTAGATTTCTTTGTTAAAAAGACTATGGACAAGACTTGGACGACACTGGATAGTAAAAATAAGATGGCAAGACTTGGTCAGGAATATCAGAGAGGGGTGAAGTAATTTATTGATTTTGCAAAGGCGAATGCTCGGGAAGCGGGTTGCGAGGAGGCAAGGGTACCGCTCGAGGGGCCCAACATCAATATCTAGCGGTACTGTGGTGGCGACTGAGGTGAGTAGCTTACGGCGGCAGCTATCCGAGTCGCAGAGAGTACAAGAGGAGTTGGAAGAAAAGGAGAATGGAGAGAAGAACTGTCCATGAAACCAATTCTGGACAGTTCGCTCAAGCGAACCTGACACTTCGCTCGAGCGAACTGCCCAGGAAAGGGTTTGTGTCATTCCAAAGAGCTGTTTGCTCGTGCGAACCCAGTGCTCGCTCGAGCGAACTCTTCTAGCAGCCTTCCAGAGAATGGTTGGCTCGAGCGCACGAATCGTTTGCTCGTGCCATCCTGAACTGGGCAGGTCCACTCGAGCGAACCTTCCCAGAAGCCATTCCAAAGAGCACCTCGCTCGAGCAAACCCCATGTCCGCTCGAGCGACGTGTGTTGATCATGTGGGGCCACTTTGGAAGCAAAAAATGAAATATCCTAGCTATAGAGGGAGGTTTGTTAACATCTCTATCGTGATGAGAAGACTTATGACCGTTGTTTGAAGCTCGGTTGAGAAAGAGACTACAATCACAAGAATTCATTGAAGTTTTGGAAACTTCCAAGTGTCTAAGGAGCCCGAAATGTCTTCAATTCAAAGAGTACCAAGTAAATTCAAAGTAGACATACGGGATCCCTATTCACTTGAATTAGTTTTAACCCTGACACTGTCCCGACATTTCGAAAGGTTACTTCACCTCTTTATTCCCGAAATTTATGATTTGTTACCTATCAATCTCGAAAACATTGAAAGTATATTTGTACTGTTTTACTAGTCTTGACATGCATGCCCGACATGATATGACAGTTGTGCCTTTGAGCACCCCCGTCTTGGCCGGTTATATTCTTGCTTTTGATTTGCTTTACACGTGATTTGATTTCTATGATTTGACCTATAAGTCGGCACCACTAACCTTGGATAACCTTGTCAGTCTGATCCACTGATTTGGAGATCCCCCTCTTGTCCCGCCAATTGCAGTTTGGATCCCGCTACCCGGTTTATTAACCGTGGTCTTGTCCCGATACCGCAGATTGCTACTATGGTTCCTGATGCCCGGCTCGCTACCGTGGTCATGTCCTGTATATAGTATATATGTATATGTAAATTCGTTGTACCTCCTCACTTCGGTGACTGAGGTCAACGCCTTGATATGCTTGCTCTATCACTTCGGTGATAGAGGATTTAGCTTTGTGTGGTTGCCACCTTACTCGTTTCCTGAATTCCTTGGTTACCTTTACCTGTTTTACCTTGCATACATGTTTTAATTAAATGATGCATTTACTTCATGACAGTATTGTGTAGACAGGTTTAAATGTTTTCCAAGGTAAATATTTTTGGTATTAAATGTTTATATCTTTTCTTCCACCTGCCAGACCGTCGTGTCTGATGCTTTGCTTTGGTACTCAGGTCCCGTTGTTGGTTTCCTCGAGGAGGAGCCTGAGGAGGCAGTCGGAGAACCACAGCACCTAGTTGATGTGGCGTGCCGATGATGTTATGTAAACATCCAGTCGTCGAGTTGCAAAACATTTTGGGGAATGTTAGAAACTATATTTTGGTGGTTTTGTTTTGTCTATATTGGCCTTTGTTGGCCTCTAATTTTGGGAATTGTAATTAAATGATATATGTTCTAACTTTAACAGTATTTTTTGGTTACGCTATAGAACATTGCTCATTCTGATACTTGTTATTTAAATGCAATCAGTCTTGTTATTATGGAAATGAATTTACATGCTTGATTTGCTACACACTTCCGCAATCATACTAAATGTTGATGTGTGTTGGAAAATCCTCACTGCGGACACCTGTGGGAAATCACGTGCACGGGTAATGTGTGTCCTTTTTATTATCCCGTGTACGCTTGATCATAAACATATCTTTAATTATCGTCATCACTCCATATGATCACATTGTATGTCCATTACTTAGTCCTGATCCCGGATTTGGTCCCTAAGCCTGGTCCGGGGTCGCGACAGCACCTATGTGCTCTGTTTGATGAGTGATGGCCCAGGTGGTTCTCACCGACGAGAGGCTTGATTTTGCTGCTCGAGGGTTGATGGGGGTCAAACGTTGTCGGTTTGACTTGAAATTTGACAAGGAGCCTTTTGGGGGTATTTATAAACCATCCGTAGGCTCTGATCAGAGTTTTGATATCTTCGATACTGTCGCTGCCTGGAGCGCCTGTTTAGCTGTCGGAGGAGTGAAGTTAGACTAAATGATGTCGGAATGGCCTGAAACTTCATGTGTACCCCTCTTTTGGCTGTTTTGAATGATCTTACGGTTTTTGTTTGATTTTGACAAGATCTGATGGCTGAAGTAGCATTGCATGTTTACAGTAGGATACAACTTCATGTGTCTTCTTGATGTTGAGGAGGCAAGGTGACTTTTTTGGTGTCAACAAATGCCCCCTCGAGATACAGCGACGAGTTGCTTTTGGAGTCGATGTGCCTCGAAGAGAAACTTGAAGGAGAGCTTTTGACTTGACCAAGAGTCTTGAGAATTTTTTTTAATAGCCTTTTGAGTTTACGGGGGAATTTTATGGTAGTGAGAGGGATCACGTGCCATCTCAAGGCAATTTTTTTAATATGACATAAGGGATTTGGAATTTTGGGTTTTTTATTTTGGTTTTTCCCTTTTGACCTTGTGAACGTAAAGGCTTTATGTGGCACATTAGGAGGTCAAGAAAGCCTTTTTTGGTTTTTGACCTTGTGACCTAACAAGCTGTATGTGGCAGGTTAGGCAGTCGGGGTTTGATTTTTTATTTTGACCTTGTGACCCAACAAGCTGTATGTAGTAAGTTGGGGGGTCCGATTTGGTTTTGACATTATGACCTAACAAGCTGTATATGGCGAGCTAGGGGTTCAAGATTTGTTTTTTTGGTTTTGGTTTTGGTCTTATGACCTAACAAGCTGTATGTGGCGAGTTAGGGGACCAGGGTTTCTTTTTTTGTGGAATGTCAATTTCAAGATTTGGCTTAATTTGGTTCATGAGGTTGGATGGTTTGGTTTTTTGGAAACTCATTAGGCTTTCTTCCTTTTCGTTTTTTTTTTTAATGGTCCAATCTACTCAAAAAAGGCATGGAACCATTTTTTGTATGCTCTTGGTAAGTAGAACTTTTTTTTTTACTAAAAGCCACTTTTAGTGCCTAGGTGGTCAAACCTGAAAGTCCGGGATCCTAACCCTAGGGGGGGGGGGGTGAATAGGGTGATCTACAAATAATTGACCAAATTTAATTTTCTTCAAATTAAACTTCAACTAGTGATGATTACATGAAAAGGTGCGGAAGATAAACAAATCAATCACCACAAGTCATTCACCATTGCACAATGTTTTATAGTGGTTCGGCCTCAATGCCTACATCCACTACCGGCTTGTGATCTCACACCCCACCGGATTTCCACTATTTATGCTTTTACAAAAGGCTAAGCAATAACCCTTTTACATTGATGTTTTTAAGGCTAAACAACAACCTAACTATGTGCTTTTCTAGGATAAGCAATAACCTTTACAATTTGCTTTTCTTAGGCTAAACAATAACCTTACATACAATTAGTTTTTCTTTCTCAAGAAAGTGTCTAAACACTAGGAGAGAAATACATTAAGCTCAATATATATTGCCTCTAGAATAGGCGAATATGAAAGTGAAAATCAACTTACACAACACACTATAAAATACAAAGATGAATGCTCATGATGTGTGTGTGAAAACTTCAATCAAGTTTAAAATGAAAGCTCAATCAGTTTATGCTTGAAGCAATTAAAAGTTTAAGGCACATATCATGATTTGATTGAAGTGATTTGCAAATCACATGAACAAAGTACAAACTTGCTGATGATATGAAAATCCAAAGCTTGCAAGTTGTATGAAATTAATTATGTCTAAACATGTGATGCATGTGATATGTTGTTTTCAAAATCAAAGTATTTTAACTAAAGTTTTAAAGATTGAACACAACAATGAAGATTCATACAAGTTAGTGAAACATGTTATAACATAAATTGAAGATTTTGATAAAACATGTTTAAGAAGTTTTCTACCACAAACTTGATTTGAATCAAGGTGAAGAATCCAATAACTTAAATCAAGGATTAAGAGAGGAATGGATTCAACACATCATAGTTAATATGCTAAAAATCATTTACCAATAATTTAGACACAGCATAAAACATATGATTAGAAAAAGTCAAAGCTTACTTGGTGATTGAACTTCATTAATCCAAGCTTAACTTTACTAATGACCCTTTAACCTTCTTAGTTCATTCCTCTTTGATTTCCCTTAGTACACCTCATAAATGGCTTCAAGAATCATCATTTTTGGCCTTGGAATGAACTTCCTTTTATAGAAATTTTGGGCCAACGGCTATATGTCGGTTATGATGGAATGCGCTCCGAGGCGCCGTGGGGCGGCTACCGGGGTCGGCGGAACGTGGGAGTCCGTCGGGTCCGGCCCTTTCACGCCCTGGCGGGCCTGAAGCGTGCATCAACATTTCTTTGTGTTGGTGTGCCAGATTTTCTATTTTACTTGGAATTGCAAGTGGTAATCCGGAGATCAACCTTCGCAAGTAAAAAGGAAATCAACTTCTTTCAAGTTTTCCATTGCACAAATATTTAAGAAAAGAGACATTTTCTTGGTTTGCCGTGAAAGGCGATTTTGTTTGGCATTTATAGCCGATTTTGGCGTTTATAGCCGATTTACAATTCTCATCAATAATGAAAGACAAGAGTTGTGATTTTTGTCTCTTTTAGAAAAATACAAACTACAATGAAAAGCAAGAAAAGGAGGATCTAACTTCTCAGGAGATTGTGGGGGACTCGTTCAGATTGACGGTCGCAAGTCATGTATGGGCTTCGCCATCATCCATGCAAATGAGAACAGAGGATGCTCTTGATTCGCTTGGCTTGGCTATTGATGGAACGCGCTCCGAGGCACCGTGGGGCGGCTACCGGGGTCGGCGGAACGTGGGAGTCCGTCGGGTCCGGCCCTTTCGCGCCCTGGCGGGCCTGAAGCGTGCATCAACATTTCTTTGTGTGGGTGTGCTAGATTTTCTATTTTACTTGGAATTGCAAGTGGTAATCCGGAGATCAACCTTCGCAAGTAAAAGGGAAATCAACTTCTTTCAAGTTTTCCATTGCACAAATATTTAAGAAAAGAGACATTTTCTTGGTTTGCCGTGAAAGGCGATTTTGTTTGGCATTTATAGCCGATTTTGGCGTTTATAGCCGATTTACAATTCTCATCAATAATGAAAGACAAGAGTTGTGATTTTTGTCTCTTTTAGAAAAATACAAACTACAATGAAAAGCAAGAAAAGGAGGATCTAACTTCTCAGGAGATTGTGGGGGACTCGTTCAGATTGACGGTCGCAAGTCATGTATGGGCTTCGCCATCATCCATGCAGATGAGAACAGAGGATGCTCTTGATTCGCTTGGCTTGGCTATAACCTCAGGTTTTTACAGAACAAAGACCAAGAGAAGGTCCTATGTCCAATAAAAAGCTAAGTAGACGGGCTGAAAGGCCACGTCTAAGCCATTGGAGGCAGCGGGAGAAGGCAAGGACCTTGGGGGGGGTGCCCCCCAAGGGACTTTTGTCACCTTGTAGTGGTGGCCGGTGCAGAACTTCAGCAGAGTTTTTCTCTCTTTTTCTTTCTCTGGATTCTTTCCGCTCTCTTCCGATCCGATCTCTTTTTTTTCTGATCCGATCTCTTTTTTTCTAATCCTGATCTCTTTTTTTCTGATCCTGATTTCAATGGAATGCTCTCCTATTTATAGGCTTTTGGTAGCCATTTAGGAGAGTTTATGGGCTTTAATGGCTTTAATGGGAGGAGTTACAAGATTTATTTCTTTGATTTTGTAACTCCTTTTTCCTTGAATCTGATTGGCCGATGGAGATTAAGGGCTTTTAATCATCTTAATTACCATAATGGGAGGAGTTTCATGGGTTAAATGCCATGAATCAATTGACTTGTAACTCCCAAATGCTTGCTTCTGATTGGGCCGTCCAAAGAAATGAATTAATGACTGCAATAAAGCTAGTCAATTAACCACATTAATTGGTCGCCGAGCAGTCGAAGAGTCGCGGGCCGTGCCGTGTCTTCTGGAATTCTTCTGGCGATGATCATCGATGGATCTTCATGCTGATCGACATCGGATGAACATGACAGACAGTGATAGCTAAGAGCGGGCCGGTGACATCTGTCCTGTCGATTTTTCGATCGATCAGGCGGAAAGTACACTTTTTTGGTCGACCGGTTGGCGATCAATGTTGATTTTGATACTTTTGGAGGTTGACCCGTGATTTTGACGGATGTCGGCGGACATGAGTCAATTTCAAGCACTAAAAATCACATTTTCAGGAAACCACAGGGGCCAAAGTGCGCGAAACGCGAAAAAGGACGGAAAAACGGGTCACCGGCGAAAAGTCCGGTGACCCGGACTTCCATGGTCGCCGGCGACCATGGGCCATGGTCGCAGGGGCCTGCGACCCTGGGGAAATTTTCCCCTTCGGAGCCCGTTTTGCGGTCGTTTTGAGGTCTTTTTCGTCGCCGTTTTCTTCTGTATTTTTTCTGACATTTCTTCTCATTTATTGGCTTGATTTCCCTGTAGAAAACTTGATGAGAATCCTTGCATTTTTAGAGTGCAAAGTTTCTAATTTTCCGGGAAAGCCGAAGACTTTGTCGCGTAGAGCTGCTGATTTTCCGCCAGAAGCTGAAACTTGGTCAAACGATGTCGGAATGACCTGAAATTTGAGGTGAAGCCTCCTGAGCAATAAATAAGACCAACCATAGGCTTTTGTTTGAGTTTTGAAGCCGTTTGGGGTCCCGTCGATGCTTCACTTGATTTTGCTGCGGGGAAAATGCCGAGCTTTGATATGTGGCCAAACGATGTCCGATTGACCTGAAATTTGATGGGGAGCCTATTGGAGTCATTTTGAGACGTTCCATGGGCTCCGTTTTGGATGTCATGGTCCCGGGTTGCTCCGCCGCCGGTAGGCTTGATTTTCTCTCGGAGGATCGAAACCTGGTCAAACGTTGTCAGAATGACCTGAAATTTGACGTGCAGCCTTTTGGAAGCATGTTGAAGCCACTCATGCACTTGGTTTGATGAGCGAAGGCTTCGGTGGTTCCCGCCGCCGGGAGGCTTGATTTTGCTGCTCGAGCATTGATGGAGGGTCAAACGTTGTCGGTTTGACTTGAAATTTGGCATGGAGCCCTTTTGAGACATGCTGGAGTCATCTGTAGGCTCTGATCGAAGTTTTGACGTCTCCGATGATGTAGCCGCCTGAGAGCTCCTGTTTAGCTGTCGGAGAAGTGAAGTTAGGCCAAATGTTGTCGAAATGGCCCGAAACTTCATGTGTACTCTTCTCTTGGCTATCTTGAAGGATCTTGCAGTTTTTGTTTGATTCTGACAAGGTTTGATTTTTTGGAGAAATTGCATTGCCTATTTATGGCAGGTTGCGACTTCATGCAGCTTTCTTGATGTTGAAGAGGCAAAGTGACATTTTTGATGTCAACAAATACCCCCTCGAGGTACAGCGACGAGTTGCTTGACTTTTGTAGTCGATGTGCTCGAAGAGATTTTTTAAGGAGAGCTTGTGTCTTGACCAAGAGTCTTTGAGCAATCTTTCCTTTGGTAGAGTAGCCTTTGAGCTTCCAGGGGAATTTTATGGTAAATGAAAGGAATCAAGTACCATCTCGAGGCAAAGTTTTGAAGATGACATCAGGGATGTGGATTTGGATTTTTGTTTTTGACCTTGTGACCTAACAAGCTCTATGTGGCAGGTTAGGGGATCGGTTTTTGGTTTTGACCTTGTGACCCAACAAGCTGTATGTGGCAAGTTGGGGGATCATGATTTGGTTTTTGGTTTTGGTCTTGTGACCTAACAAGCTGTATGTGGCAAGTTAGGGGACCAGGATTTGGTTTTTGGTCACTCTTTGGGACTGTGTGGGTCCATTGGAGTGGTTTGGATTTTTTGTGGAATGTTAATTTCAAGATTTTGGCTCAATTTGGTTTATGAGGCTGGATGGTTTGATTTTTGGAAGCTCATGGGGCTTGGAATTTTTTTGTATGGTTCAATCAACTCAAAAGAGGCATGGAACCATTATTGTATGCTCTTGGTAAGAGGGATTTTTTCCTAACTAAAAGCCCTTTTTTTTTTTAGTGCCTAGGTGGTCAAACCTGGCTCATATGGGCTAGCCCATGGGACCTTAAGCTTTTTAGGATGGCTTAGATCTCATGTGGGGCCATTTTTGTAAAGAATATCTAAAGATATCTCATTTGGATAGAGAATATCTAAAAATATCTTTATGGGAAAGAATCTCTCATATTCCCTTATTTTGGGAGAGAATATCTCAAGGTATCTTTCTTTTTGGGAAAGAATCTCCAATCTCCTATTTTGTTGGAGAGAATCTCTCATTGATTGATTTTGGGAGAAAATCTCTCAAAGACATCTTTCTTTTTGGGAAAGAATCTTTCTAATTCCTTCTCTTTTGGTAAGGTTACTAATTAGTAACACTTACCTTTCTTCTTTGTTTCCTTCTTTGATTTGCTCTCTCCTATAAAAGCAAAGGAAGGTAGGATCTCTTGCTCTTATTGCTTTCTTTTGCAACAATCTCAAGAGAGCTCCAAGACCAAGAGTTCTTCTTCTTCAAGGATCTTCAAGCTTTTTCCTTCTTCTTCTCCATCAATGGCTTCAAGTAAGTTTTCTCTCTTTTTCTTTCAAGAAAACTTTATGTAGAGAATAGGATGGTAAAAAAAGAAAGTTTCTCTTCTTTTTTTTTTTTTTTTCTTTCTTTTCTTTCTATTCTTCTTCTCTTTTTTTTTTCTTTTCTTTTCCACGTGATTTCTGTTTTTTTTTTTTCACGCGTGTCTCTTTTCTCTCTTTTTTTTTTTTTTTTTTTTTGGGCCGTACGGACAGATCCGTACGGCCACGTGGCCTGTGGGCCACGGCCTGATGGGCCTGATATTTTTTTTTTTGCTGTTTTTTTCTTCTTTTTTTTTTTGAGAAAGTTTCTTCCTTTTTTTTGTTCTTTTCTTTCTCCCCCCCCCCCCCCCCCCCTTTTTTTTTTTTTTGAGAAAGTTTCTTTTTTTTTTTTTTTTTGCTCATCATGATAATGCGTTTTTTTATGCAAATCTAGATGTTCATGCATGTACTTTTTGTAGATTGAGCATGATAGCATACCTGAAAATCTTTGCAAATTTGGGAATTTGGAGCTCGCAGCGATGTTGAGCCCTTCTTGATTTTGCGGAGATTTTGAGGTTTCGAAAGTTTGTAGTTTCGGAGCTCGCAGCGATGTTGAGCCCATCTTCAAAACTTTCTGTTTCTTTCGGGGTATTTCCCTTTTCTTCGGAATTGCCCCGGAACCATGCCAAAATTTCGCCAGATTTGCTTTTAGCGAAATTCTGTCATTTTGATGATGATCTTTTTTTTTTCTTTTCCAACCTTTGCAGGTGGTTCCTCCAGAACGAACAAGGGTAAAGAGCCTGCTACAAGCGTACCTCGTCGATCCGCCAGATCTTCTAATGTGGCCGTTCAGCAGGCCTGGGAGAAGGTCAAGTTTGTTGAGAAGAACTTGGAAGAGTGCGATTCCCTCAATCGCGATGAGATGAGACAGCGATTGATCGCTCTCAAGGATGAGGAGTTCTATAAGATCATGGTAAGCAGCCGTCCTTGGGTTATGGACGATTTGAGGGTTTTGCCCAAGCCTACCTTCTTCTTTGGAGATGCAGTCCTTGACGACTTGACATACCAAAGGAGATGTTTTCAGTTCTCTTACACAGCGGATGGTGAGGAGAGAACTATTTCTACCCGGTCGTCTTTTGATCGGACCATCTCGATCCTGAGCCTTTCTCCCACGTGCCCTAAGAGGGAAGATCCTCCGAGCTGGGTGAAGAGGACCAGTGTGATCAAGACCGGGGTTTTTGTTTGTGGACCTTCCGGTTTTGCAGAGAAGCCACCTGTCCGTATGGACGTGTTGATGCCAGCCAGCGGCTACCAGGGCTCTGATTATCTGTCGGTCGATTTGAGACCGGTGGGCCTTGGCGTTTTCAGCGGTGACGGCAGTACTTGGGTGAAGCCTTTTCGACTTCGTGGCCGTTTCAATGCTGACTCCGATTGGAAGTCATGGACTGACCACACCTTGCTGATTGGGGGCGCCGTTTTGAAGGAAGCCGGGATTTTTGTCGCGGTCCGCGCTTTTAGGGAGACCGTGACTTTTTCCGATGATGCCTTCATGGCTATGTTGGAGTCTTTCCTCCCTCAGACCAACACCTTCGTTGTCACGAACGGTGAGATTGGTTTTTCTCTGAAGGAGTTGAGTGCTATTACTGGATTGCCCATCCTTGGCAAACTCTATGAGGAGTTCATGCCGATTGACAGCGTCCTTGAGGAGCAGTCAGAGGAGTTCAGGCTCCTATACTTTCAGCTCGTCGCCTTCTATGATTTTTTGAAGGAGGGCTCGAAAGTGAGATCCAGCAGTTGGAAGAGTTATGGCTCTTCATTCTTCAACTTCTTTGACAGCAAAGAGTCTTCTGATAGCATGACCCGGGAAGACAGGAAGAAGACTTCGGCCATGCAGGAAGAGTTGAAGGGTTTCTTCGCGAGCACAGATGTCATTTGTTCTGACATTGCACTGCGGAGAGATCTTGCTGTTTACCTCACTTATTGGCTAGGTGAGGCTGTGTTTGCTGGTGGAGATGGGACGCACATCAGGCCGCATTGTATTTTTCCGGCTTGTCAGATGGCGTTTGGAGAGCGGCTTGCTTTGGTGCCTGCTCTTTACTCCTACTTGTGTACCGAACTGCAGGCTGCTGCTTTCTTGGTTCGGCTTGGGCTCCCTATGAATAGGGTATTTTCAGCCCATATCTTTTATTCGTGGTTTGTATACCACTGTCCTGGCTTCCACCAGCTGGGTACTGCACAGGATGATGATCCTCTGATGATTCGATTGGCTAAGGGAAAAGCCGTATCTGAATCACTTTTGTTTGCCCGCATGAGGATCCGACGGTTCAGGGATGTCGAGATGGGGCAGTCTTCAGTGAAGCTTTCTCCGGAGTTGCGGAAGAAGGCTTTTGATTTTGGTGCCTCCCGAAACTCTACCAGAGCAGGGTCGGGAAGGCATTACCCTTTGACCAATGCAGAGAAGGAGTGGCTTTTCAGCATACGAGTCGGCACGATGGTGTACCGCAGACATCTTTTCGTCGACATCCAGCCGTATGTACCTTCTCGCTTTGCGCTTCAGTTGGGCTTCTCTCAAGGCGTTGTTGGAGCGCTTCGAGTATGGTGAAGTGTTAGACCCTAAGTTGTGTTTGCAATTTGATGTCCAACATTTGCATCATGATCATCTCATATCATTTCTCACAGGTTTATCTTGAAATTCACAGGATTTAAGTCAACTTGCTCAAACTATGTTTCAAACCTTTTGGCTGATTTTAGTCTTATTTTGAAAAGTTTTTTCTTGATTAAACCTTGTCTCAAACACCTTTACACTCTGTGTTTCAAAAGCTTTCAAAAGTTAGATCTTTATTTGTAAACTCAGATCTTCAGAAAACAGTCTGACAGTACTGTCGGTCTGCCTGTCGGTCAGGTGTCGGCTAACCGACCTTGAACCGAAGCCTAACCGAACTCACTCGGTTAGCGTTTCTGAAGGGTGTCTCTGATGTCGGTCAGTGTGTCGGTTATGTGTCGGTTAACCGACCATAGAAAATGGACTAACCGAACACCTTGTCGGTCAGATTTCCAGAGAGCTGCATTATCATATATTTTACACGTCGGTCAGCATATCGGTCAAGGCTCGGTTAACCGACGTTGCTTTTGATCCTGACCGAAGCTCTCTCAGTTAGAATTCCAGAGAGGTGTTTTCTGACCCTGTTTTCATTGTCGGCTAGGTTGTCGGTCAGGCCTCGGTTAACCGAACCTGTCGGTTAACCGAACCATGCTTTTTGGTCAGCAAAATTTCGAAATTATGACCGTTGGCTTGTGACCGTTGGGAGTGTCGGTTAACCGACCCCTGGATGTCGGCTAACCGACATATAGCCGTTGGGCCATTTTTCCTATAAAAGGAAGTTCTTTCCAAGGCCAAAAAAAATGATTCTTGAAGCCATTTCTGAGGTATACTAAGGCAAATCAAAGGAAATGAATTAAAGAGGCCAAAGGATCATTAAGTAAAGCTAAACTTGGATTAAAGAAGTTCAATCACCAAGTAAGCTTTGACTTTTCCTAATCATATGTTTTTATGCATTGTCTAAAGTATTGGTAAATGATTTTTAGCATAATAACTATGATGTGTTGAATCCATTCTTCTCTTAATCTTTGATTTAAGTTATTGGTTTCTTCACCTTGATTCAAATCAAGTTTGTGGTAGAAAACTTCTTAAACATGGTTATCAAAATCTTCAATTTATGTTATAACATGTTTCACTAACTTGTATGAATCTTCCTTGTTGTTTTCAATCTTTAAAACTTTAGTCAAAATACTTTGATTTTGAAAACAACATATCACTTGCATCACATGTTTAGATATAATTAATTTCA
Source organism: Umbellularia californica (assembly GCA_028538565.1). NCBI lineage: Eukaryota > Viridiplantae > Streptophyta > Magnoliopsida > Laurales > Lauraceae > Umbellularia > Umbellularia californica. The sequence goes on from JAPQWN010000007.1 coordinate 48,201,926, forward strand.
TACAACCTACAAGCCTTGGATTTTCATATCATCATTAAGCTTGTACTTTGTTCATGTGATTTGCATATCACTTCAATCAAATCATGTTATGTGCATTAAACTTTTAATTGCTTCAAGCATAAACTGATTGAGCTTTCATTTTCAACTTGATTGAAGTTTTCACACACACACTTCATGAGCATTCATCTTTGCATTTTATAGTGTGTTGTGAGAGTTGATTTTCACTTTCTCATTCGCCTATTTTAGAGGCAAATTATATCGTGCTTAATGTATTTCTCTCATAGTGTTTAGACACTTTCTTGAGAAAGAAAATCTATTTGTATGAAAGGTTATTGCTAAGCCAAAGAAAAGCAAATTGTAAAGGTTATTGCTTATCCTAGAAAAGCACATAGATAGGTTGTTGTTTAGCCTTAAAAACATCATTGTAAGGGTTATTGCTTAGCCTTTTGTAAAAGCATAAATAGTGGAAATCCGGTGGGGTGTGTGATCACAAGCCGGTAGTGGATGTAGGCATTGAGGCCGAACCACTATAAATCTTTGTGCAATGGTGAATGACTTGTGGTGATTGATTTGTTTATCTTCCGCACCTTTTCTTGTAATCATCACTAGTTGGAGTTTAATTTGAAGAAAATTAAAATTGGCAATCAATTTGTAGCTCACCCTATTCACCCCCCCCCCCCCCCCTCTAGGGTAAGGATCCGGAACTTTCATGAAGCGTTTTGGGGGTTTGCAGGATGGCAGAAATGTATGGGCTTTTTATAGTGCTGAAGACACTACTGCCACGATTTCTTATCCTGAGCTGTCGACTTTCCGAACTGCCGGCTTCACGAAGTGGTTCGCGGAGAGCTTTTTGGCATATCGGGGGCTTTCCAAGAAGGAGCTTGATATAAAGCTGTCTTCGGGGAAAGGTACTGGAAAGTCGGATGGCGTCCGGCGAGAGGAAGTTTGGGCCTTCCTTTCTGGAGAGAAGCATAAGATAGGCTTTCTCGGTGACCAGGGCGTCATTGGTTCTGAAGCTGTTCGGGAAGTACCTGATGAGGCTTTGGAGCAGCTAGAACAGGAGGAAGCTGAGCTCGACGCTTGGATGCAAGCGGCACAGAGGCGAGCTTCCGCGGAGTCTACTGGCGAGAACAGACCATCCAGTGAGGAGCCAAGTGAGAAACCTGACTCTGATAGTGGGGCGGGTTCTTCTAGGAAGCGAACCCGTAGAGGTAAGAAGAGGAGGAGTCATCATCACAGCGAGGGGCCACATGAGGACTCTCCTGACATGGAAATCCCTCTTACCATCAACGAGGAGGTGCCAGAGGCTGTCGACAAGCCTCCAGAGAAGAGGAGTCGTGGGGAAGAGACCATTGGTGAAGGTATGATTCTTCCTTTTTCGTTTTCTACTTCTTTCATGGGGCTTTCCATGTTCTGATTTGTTTTCTCACCCTGCTGCTGCTTTTTTTTTTTTTTTTAGCAGAGGATGAAGACTTGGCGATGCCTGAGGTTCCGACCGATGAGGCGGTGATGGAGCCGATTATGGCATCTGAAGAAGAGCCGAGGGACTCTAGAATGATTCCAGAATCTCCAATTGGTATAACTTCTTTCGCTTTCTCTTTTTTTTTTTTTTTTTTTGCCTGCGACTTGATTTGCTAACATTTCTCTTGTCAGCTGACTTGCTACAGGATTCCGATGACTTTGAACCATCAATGGACGCAAATGTTGATGATGCTTCCGATGAGTTCGTGGAGGAAGAGAGTGTTCCGCCAGTCGTCGAAGAAGGTACTTTGTAGTGATGACCCTGATGATTTTTTTTTAACAGGATCATATTCATACCTTTTTGTGTTTCATTTGCAGGTTTTGAAGTGACAGAAGAGAGTCCATCGCTTCCTTCAGAACCAGAGCAAGGGATGCCAGAGGTCGACCGGAGGTAGAGACTCCTACAACCAGTTCTGACGCGATAGAGAAGATACCTCGTGCTGAGATTCCTTCTCCAATGGCTCCAAGTGGAAAGAGTTCTTTTGTTACTCTTCTAATGGGACATGACATGAGCAGCCGATCAGCGGAGAAGGGTGAATCTTTATCCAGTTCGTCTCTTCAATTTGCGAAGAAGGTGCTGGCTCGGGTTTTGAGTTCTTGGGTCAAGACTCTCCTTTCTGGACACTTGGAGGCAGGATTTGGCATGATCCCACATATACAGGAGATTCTGACCGACACCGAAGAGGTTGGTCTGGATGTCACAGGTGCCAGGGCGATCGTTGATAGGATCATTGCACTGGGTGACAAGTGGTTTGAGACCATGGATTTCCCTGACGACTAATTCTTCAAGGAGATGTTCTTGGACCCTGCTGATAAGGCTAAGTCTGACCTGAATGAGGCTACACAAAGCAGGAAGCAGGTAGTCCGAGAGAAGAATAAGGAAGAGCTAGTCATCCTTGGATTAAAGCGCGACCTTGACATCCTTGATGGAGAGGTCGAAATGGCCAGGAAGCATCTCGAGCATTTGAAGGCACAAGTTGATGCTAAGTGGACTGCTATAACAGAGGCTCGTGACAGGGAGAGTACTCTGATTCGCAGGGTTGCAGATGCCGGTCAAGTTCTTGAGAGGAGGACTCTAGAGAACGAGCAATGGCAAACTGCTGGGGAAAAGCTTCCCGGTGTAAAAGAAGGGTTACGGCATTCGCCAGCATCTCATGGCAAGTTCCTGAAGAAGCGTGCCTTGGAAACTCTGACGGCTGATGCCAAAAGTTTGCTTGAGGAGCTGAAGCTTTGGCTGGAGACCATTTTTGGCTAAGCTCCTGATTTTTTGTAGCAGAAACTATTCTTCTTTTTTTTGGTACCACATGTATATTTCTGGTACTCTTTTTTTTTTGTGTAGTGCTTGTGAACACTTTTCTTTTTTTTTTTTTGGTACCACATGTATTTTTTGGTACTTTTCTTTTTTTTTTTTTGTTTTGTTTTCCCTACGCTCACTCAAATCTTTTTGTGATGAAAGCAATTGCTAAATGGGATTTGATCAAAAGCTTTGTCATTTTGTGAAAATCTTTTGTCAAATGGTTGTTTTGGTAGGGGAAACGAATTTGGCATGAAAGCCGGATTTTTGTGGCATTTACAGCCAGTTTGGTGGCATTGATAGCCAATTGGTGGCATTTATAGCCGGTTTGGTGGCATTGATAGCCAATTTGTGGCATTTATAGCCGGTTTGGTGGCATTGATAGCCAATTTGTGGCATTTATAGCCGGTTTTGACATGAGAGTCAGGTTTTTTTTTTTGTGGCATTTGTAGCCGAGTTTTTTGAAAACCAAGTTTTGTTTTATTGGCATGAAAGCCGATTTTGGCATTTATAGCCGGAAATTTTTGTTTTGGCATTTATAGCCAGATTTTGGCATTTATAGCCGAGTTTTGGTTTTCAAAATGCAGGTATCGACTAAATGTCGCCTCCCCGCTGAATGGTCTTGCAAGTATCGATGGAATGTCGCTTCCTTGCTCATTCGGTTTTACGAGTATTGATGGAATGTCACTTCCTCGCGGGTTAGGTTTTGCAAGTATCGATGGAATGTCGCTTCCTCGCGAATTGGGGTGCAAATATCGACTAAGCGTCGCTTCCCTGCTTTTCCCAAAACTTTTGGTTTTACGGGTACTGACTTGATGTCGTTTCTCCGCGATTTTTGAAATTTGAGGTTTTCTCGAACCATTTGTAATTTTGGGTTGTGGATAGCAACTGGTATATTACATCTCCACGATTTTTGAAATTGGGTTGTGGATATCAACTGGTTTGTTGCTTCTCCACGGTTTTTGGATTTTGCAAGTATCGACGAAATGTCGCTTCCCTGCGATTTTGGGTGCAAGTATCTATGGAATGTCGTATCCTTGCTTTTTTTCAAAATTTTTGTTTTGCGGGTACTGACTTTGATGTCGTTTCCCCACGATTTTTGAAAAACCATTTTTTTTTTGTTTAAAGACACGAGGGTCGTAAATTTTGACCTAGAACCATTTGGCGGTAAAAGGTAAGGTGGACTAGGGTGGAAATCCCTGAATCCGGATTTTTGTTTCAAACCATAAATTTTGGTTCAAGGATCGAAAGTTTTGGTCAAGTCAGGGAGAGGCTCCTAAACTTGGATTTTTTTTTGTTTTTGAACAATGAAACGATGAAAGTAAGCATTGTTTTTGAATCTCTAGAAATTTTGACATTTGATATGAAAATTCTAAAGAGAGTGGGTTTGACGAGCGAGTACCTGAGAACAGGTTTTGGCCATACAGGCATTGCTCTTACCCAGTTGGGTAAGTCTTCAAGGGTAGTACCGCTTCAAGAACTTGCCGTTGATAGGCAGCATACATCTGTCGCCTTCCATGTTTAGGAGGGCATATGCGCCGTTGGAGAAGACCTTGTCGATGACGTAGGGTCTCTCCCATTTTGGTTCAAACTTGCCTTTGGACTTGTGAACGAAGACCATTGGTCTTTTTACCGCAAGAACCAAGTCACCCTTTTTGTAGGCGCGTTGCCTGACCTTTTTGTCAAAAGATCCTGCCATGCGTGCTTGGTAAAGTTCAATGCTTTGTCGAGCTTCGAGCCGTCTCTCGTCGAGATTGTCCAGCTCATGGAGTCGCAATTTGACATTGCTTTCTTGAGTCATGTCATTTTGTAGAGATACCCTCAGAGAAAGAATTTGTACCTCTAGGGGCACGACAGCTTCGCATCCATAGACCAAGGAGAATGGTGTGCTATGGGTTGGTCCTCGAACGGTGGTTCGATAGGCCCACAAAGCTTCAGATAGTTTATCGCTCCAGTCTCTTTTGTGACTAGAGACCATTTTCTTGAGGATTTTGCAGAGTGTCTTGTTGAAGACTTCTGCTAATCCGTTTGCTGCCGAATTGTATGGAGTCGAAGGACAGCTTTGGATTTTGTATTTGTCGCAGAACCTGTAGAATCGATGATCCCGGAATTGTGGTCCTTTATCATGGACGAATCTTTTGGGTATGCCGAAACGACAAATGATGTTGGTGCGTAGGAATTGAAGAACTGATGAGGTCTTCATTTCGTTGAACGCAAATGCTTCTGACCACTTGGAGAAATAATCCGTAGCGGCGAAGATGAAGCGATGACCTTTGCTTGAAGGGGGAGAGATAGGACCTATGATGTCCATGCCCCATGCTTCAAAAGGCCATGAGATTGCTGTAGGATGCAGCCATTCCGGAGGCATGTGAATGTAATCTCCGTGAACTTGGCATAGCTGGCAGCGTTTGGCAAATTGCATTGCATCAGCAACCATGGTAGGCCAATAGTAACCTAACCTTTTTATCTGATCATAGAGCTTAGGACCTGCTTGATGGGCTCCACAAAGACCAGCATGAACTTCTTTAAGTGTTTCTTCGGCCTCTTGTTGTGACAAGCAGCGTAGAAGTACTCCGTTGAATGATTTCCTGTAGAGGATTTTTGAAGGAATATCCAAATGAAAGTTTGGGGCTCGCCTTTGTATGCTTACCCGTTCTTTTGGATCTTCAGGTAGGATTCCGAACATAGTGTAATCAATGAACGGATCCCTCCAGTCGCCGATTGAAGGTTGAAGGATAGAGATCCGACTTCCAACCACTCGGTGGCATTCAGCAACTGCTTGGTGTGTGTTAAGAGGAGGGAGGATCCTTCTCTCGTACACTGTAATTTGCATGTTTTCCCCTTCCTGGATCGCCATTGATGCGGCAAGTCCGGCCAGGGCATTTGCACGGATGTTTTCACCTCTACGAATGTGGGTGATGTTGCAGATGTCAAACTTTTACAGAAGCGATTGTGCCTTGTTGTAATAAGGCAGCAGATCGAGCTTCCTGACTTCATATTTCTGATTCATCTGGTTGACGATTAGTTGAGAGTCTCCAAAGACTTCCAGCATGGTGATACCGGATTCAATGGCGAGTTCCAATCCTAGGATCAGAGTTTGGTATTCAGCTGCATTGTTTGTACATGGTTCTAGTAGCGAGAAAGCGTGTGGAATCATGTATTTGTCGGGGCTAACAAAGAAGATGCCAACTCCCGAGATCAGCTTTCTGTTTTCATTTGTCCTGGTTGCACCGTCAAAGTACATGTCCCAGGAGGCATTTGGCGAGAAAGTCTCCACGTTGGAGACAGGTTCGTCTGGGAGATCATCTCTGAGTGGAGAATCTTTAGGCAATGGATGCTCTGCGAGAAAGTCTGCTAGAGCTTGGCCTTTGACTGCTTTTTGTGGCACATACCTAATATCAAATTGTGATAGAAGGATGGACCATTTTGCCAGTCGGCATTGAGAGAACCGGCCTTCGTGACAAGGACCTTCAAGAGGTTGATCCTCGAGACCAGGTAGACTGTGTTGGAAAGCAAGTAGTGACGTAGCTTTTGTACTGCAAACATCACTGCAAGGCATTCCTTTTCGACTGGGGAGTAACGATGCTCTGCACCTACTAGCATGCGGCTGAGGTAGTATAGAGCAGCTTCTTTTCTTTCATCATTTTCTTGTGCAAGCAGAGCACCCAGAGAGTGATCAAGGGCTCTTGTGTACAACATGAATGGTTTTCCAGTGGCAGGGGCAGCTAACACTGGAGGTTTGGTCAGGTATGACTTGATATCTTGAAATGCGGCTTCACAGTCGGCATCCCAGACAAAGTCTACACCCTTTTTCATCAATCGAGAGAATGGACGGCATTTCCCCGAAAGATTGGAGATGAACCGTCTGATGTAGGCCAATCTCCCTTGGAGCCCTTTTAGTTCTCTCAAGGTTCTTGGAGAGGGCATTTCTAGAATAGCCTTGACTTTTATGGGGTCAAGTTCTATTCCAGCTTTCCGAACAAGGAATCCGAGAAACTTACCCGACGAGACGCCGAAGAAGCATTTTAGAGGATTCATCCGCAGTTTGTGTTTGCGGAGTCGGAGGAAGACTTCCCGAAGATCTTTGAGATGGTCTTCTTTTCTTCTGCTTTTGACGGCGAGGTCATCAACGTAACATTCGACCGTCTTGTGCTGCATATCTTGGAATATTTTCATCATAGCCCTCTGATATGTGGCACCAGCATTTTTCAGACCAAATGGCTTGACAGTGTAGCAATACACACCAAATGGAGTCCGAAATGAAGTGTGTTTTTCATCCTCGGGATGCATCTTTATCTGATTGTAACCAGAGAAGCCATCCATGAATGTCATTCGCTCGAATCCGCAGGTATTGTCAATCATCACCTCCGGTATGGGGAGCGGGAATTCATCTTTAGGGCAAGCGCCATTCAAGTCTCTATAGTCAATACAGACTCTGATCTGCCCAGTTTTCTTTGTCACGGGGACAATATTGGCCAACCACTCTGGATGTTGTTCCTCACGGATGAAGCCAACGCTTTTGAGTTTTTGAACTTCTTGTTCAATTTTATCCATCACATCTGGACGGAATCTTCTTTGGCCTTGTTTGACAGGCTTGATTTCTTCTTGAAGATTGAGTTTGTGGACTGCTACTTTGGGGTCTAAACCAGGCATTTCAGCGTAGGACCATGCAAAGCAATCAACGAACTCACGAAGAAAAGCGATATACTCGGGTAACTCATCATCCTTTATATTCTTGCTTATGAATACAGGACGTGGGTTATCAGGTGTTCCCAAGTTTATCTTTTGAACAGGATCTTCTGTCGGAAGGTTCGAAGGTGGTTCCTCCACAATATTTTCGGAGGCTTCCAACTCAACGAAACCTTCTGGAGTTTCAACTGCATTACCAGACCAAGGCTCTATTCCTTTCCATGGATTTTCTTGATTGGTGATCTCCTCAAGGCTTGCTATGAGATAGTCCCAATCGCCTGTTGAGTCTGGTATTTCTTTTGGAGACGAGGGTTCTTCTGGGTCAGAATAGCACAAGTCTGTATTATCGGACGATTCCTCTTTATCATCAGAGAAATCGTACAAATTGGATGAGCTTCCTGGATCTTTGTCAGGTAACTCTTTAAAGAGATATCCAGGGAGATCGATGTCTTTATGGACTTGAGATGTTGAGGCTTGGTCGGTAAAACGACTTTTAAGCTTTTGTGTCAACTGTCTAAGAGAAGTGTCGGGATCATACCCTAACCCATATGAAGACTTTTCTACATGACCGTAGAGTCTCCAATCTTCCAGCTGGCTTTTGGTCAAGGCGGGCCCCAATGGCGTGAGAATACCGCGGCCTTCTCCCAAACAGACTGGGTTCTGAGCGTCAAAGCCCATTTTCTTCATGATAGCTTGTGCCACAGGACTATATAGAGATAGTTGAGGCATACCTTCATTTTGGAAGGGTTCAAGCAAGGAATTTGATGAAGAAGCATCCGATCTATGGAAGAAGATCGGCTTTTGCTTTGGTGATGTTGTCGGAACAACAAAGGTAGCAAACGTAGGATCTTCTACATCAGCAGGTGTCTCCGTCGGTGTGAGAGCAGGCTGAATATGCTGAGCGTCAGCTTGGCTTGACGATGCATCATCTTCTAGCTCTGAGTCCGAGTCTGTGTCTTGCATGATAGACACGAGATAAACAACAAATTTGCCCCCAGGCTTTTGCTTTGCCTTCTTCACTCTGGTTGTGATGACCAAAGGTTTTGAAGATTTGAGGGAGATGAGGAAGGGAGATTGACTACTCTCTTCTAATTTGCCGGAGGGTTTGTTTTCTTCCGGTGATTTTTGGGGAGCCTTGCCTTTATCTTTCTGGAGATTTTCAGCAGGGGGTGCTATTTCCTCTTCTTCTTTTTCTCCTTCATACATCTGGGAGTTTGCGAAGTGGACTTCTTTACCTTTGAAGGGTTTTCTGTCCGCAAAGACACGATGTACCATGCCGTCGTCGCCGACGAACTTGATGCATTGATGTAGAGTTGAAGGGACAACACCGTTCTCGTGTATCCAAGGACGTCTGAGAAGGATGTTGTAGCATGAGGAGGTTTTTATTGCATACACAGTGACCTCAGAGATAAGATCACCGATTTACAATTTGAACCTGATTTTGCCGATAGGCCTTTGAGCGCTCCCATCGTATCCAAAGATAGATACAGATGTGTGGCTTAGCTTGCTGGGTGGGATGCCTAACTCTTCGAGAGCCGAAGTGGAGATGAGGTTGAGTACAGAACCTGGGTCGACCCGAACTCTGTGTATAGGCATTTCCTTGATGTACCCTGTGAAGTACAGGGGTCGGTTGTGCCTTGCTTCGCCAAGTAGGAGGTCTTCCTTAGTGAAGGCGATGGTTGCACTGGCTGCCTTTTGAACCGAGAGGCATTGGATGCATGATCCCTCGCTTTTCTCTTTTTCTCCTTTTAAGGAGGTTTCTGAGTTTTTGACCCGGTAGTCCATTTCAATTTGGAGGACTTGTGGGGCATGTTTGTCGACATCCTCATTCAGTTTTTGTAATTCTGAGATGAGATTATCATGAGTGCGTGGAGACATTCGCAATAAGTCTAGGATGTGAAGACGTGCAGGTATGTGTTTGAAGTGCTCAACCAAGTCATACTTGAAAGCCTCCTAGGGGCCTGCATGTTCATTGTTTTTGCCACTGGGGGCGCTTACAACATCTTTTCCCGAAGGATTTACATAAGTAAAGGAAGATTGGTTGTAATTTTTGTGGGAGTCCCGGCCCGGGCGGGTGCCTCTACCAACTTCGAGAGCTTCTTGAGAAGGATCTTCATTTGGAAGATTGTCTTCAGGATCAAGAGGCTGTCGTTTTTCATCCACTGAGGCTGTATCTGCAGCAGAGTTGCCATCCTCAGTGATTGTGTTACACGGAGCATTTTCCGGGAGCAAGTCCTGAACAGCATCCAGCAGCTTTTCTTCTGTGTTGACTATTTCATCATCCTAAGCATCATTATCTGGGTTTTCTTCATGATGATCAGTCGGGAAGAATGTGTATCCTAAAGTCACAGTCTCAGGAGAAGAAACCTGAGAGGGTGTCATCTCTGTGAAAGTCACGTGAGACGAGATAGCTCCAGAGAATACATTACTAGGCGTTGTCGGAGTATAGGTAATCTCATCAGACGACGCTTCAGAAGAGCTATAGTCCTGATATATTACATTACAGGAAGCTCTGAAAGGAGATGTTGCCTGCTCGGAGTCAGACTCATCCTCGGATGTAAGAGGATCGTCAATCCAGCAATGTTCTCCATTTTCAGGAGTTAAGGGTGGATGTACATGATTATCTTCAGGGACTTCAGGCTCTGGGTTGCGAGGAGGCTCGTTAACACGATCTTGCTCTTGTTCTAGAGCGAGACGCTGCAAGATCCTTGCATATTCTTCAAGATCAGGCATGGGAGCCAGATCCTCTTCTTCGTCTTCTCCGTGTGGCTCAACATAGTTGATTTCCACTGGAGCAATGACAGGTGCTGGGTTAACAGCATCTTCTTGTACAGCCTCTTGGTCTTCTTCATCATCAGACCGGGATCCTTGTGGTTGCAAGGGGTTATACCAGATTACTGACATAAGATGAGTTTCAGGAACCCATTCTTCGTCGGAGAGATACTCTCCTGTTTCAAGAGATTCCTCCCACTCGCCGGTGTAGTTGGGCTCGAATCCATCGTCGGTGTCGCTGGACTCGTATCCATCAATGGAGAATCCAACTACCGAGTTGCAAGAGTATAATGCCCCCTGCATGGCTTCTTTTTTGAATTGAGGTGGCATGAAATCATTGAGAGTGAAGTTTCTTACCGCCTTTGAAGTCTCTGGAAGGGACGTTTTTGTTGCCCCGAGTGAAGTGGTAGAGGAGGCCTCTGCCTTTTCATGGACTTCTTGTTTTGGCTGGGTCTTCTCTTGCCGTTTGAGCCTGAGGAGATGTTTCCTAGCCTGCCTTCGCTGTTGAGCTGTCGGCTTTGTTTTTACGATCTCCCAGTTTTCATCTTCCAGGAGATCGGGATGTACCCATATGGGTTGTCCGTCTGGTGTCGGGCAAGGAACCAACACTTCGGACGTTTGAATTCTTTTTATCACCTTGAAGGAAGTAGTGATCTTCTTCTTCGGTGATTTTGGTGTTTGTCCACATGACACCATATTGACGGAGGCAGTCCCATAGTTTTTGTCAAAGGTGATGACTCCGTTTTTCCACATCTCGTTTATCTTCTCTCTCACAACAAAGCATTGATTGAGAGGATGCGAGACCATCTGGTGGTATGGACAGTACCGAGGATCATTGGTTTTGCCAACGTCTCCAGGTCTTTTGGGCTCTGGCAAAATGAGTTTGCCATTTGCTAGGAGAGCCTCAAAGATTTCTTCAACGACTTCATCGAACGGATATTTCTTTTCTACTCGCTCTTTGAAGGCATTAGAGAGTTCAGGTCTCTTACCTGCAGCTCTATTTTCAGCTTTCTTTGGTTGCTGAGGAGCTGACTTGGTTTGCACATTAAGGACCTCTTTCTTCTTTGGTTTAGAGGTTGCAATGGCGGTTGGCTCTTTTCTTGATGACTTCTGACTGTTGAGGTCTTTAATCACCGTTTCAGCTTCCATAGAAGCTTCCAGGAGTTCTCCCAGGTTTTTTGATTTGTTGCCGATGATCATGGAGCGTATTCTGGCTCTCATGTTGTTTCGGCAGATGTCGACTAGCGACGCCTATGGCAATACATCTGAACATTTGTATGCCATTGCTTTCCACTTGTGAATGAAGTCATAAGTTGACTCATTCTCTCCCTGTTTTAGGCTGCAGAGCTGAGCCATAGTAACAGGATGATCCTCACCTTGGAAGTGGGTCAGGAAGCGTGTCTCCAGCATAGCCCAGTTCTGAATGGAGTTCTCCGGAAGAGTGGAGTACCAATCGAAGGCCGTACCTTTTAGGGTACTTGCAAAGAGGCGGATCTTGAGTGCATCTTGATCCGCGATAGCTCCCGTCAAAATCTTGAAGTGGATGACGTGCTGTCTGGCTGATCCTTTCCCCGTATATGTTTGGAGAGTAGGATGCTTGAATTTTGTGGGGAACGGGACCGAGTCCATCCATAAAGGATATGGTGGCTTGATCCCATGCTCTTTGAGTATATCCTCTTCTTTAGCTTTGGCGAGGATACTGTCTACGTCCTTTTTGGTAAGGGCGCGTGACTCATTTTCTTCACAATTTTCCTCGTTATTGCCATGATTCGGAGGAGGCTCATTGTTCGCCTGATTTTGGACGACAAGGTGAAGTTTTCCATCAGAGTTTCAATCCTCTGCTGGCCTTGTTCCAACTGCTGGATGCGTGTGAGCGCATCATCTCGAGGTGGATTCTGAGGTGGTGGCTCAGAACTTGTAGCCAAGACGTTCATCCCTCGGGATTCGAACGAAGAAATCGTCCTGGTGACCGAGCTGGGGCTCATTCTTTTTGATGAAGAGCTTGATGAAGGATTACTCTCCCGTCCTTGGCTTGAAGGGGCAGGAGATTCTTCGGGATGTCTTTGTGTCCTGGTGACGCTACGGGTCACCGGACGTCGGACATGGATTTTTGATGCTGACCTTTGGCGTCTTCTGGTTTTTCCAACCATATGGACGGCAGTAACTTGGTCGGGTCTTTCTTTTTCGACCCATTTGTGGGAGACTTGAAGTGTAGGAGGCTGGATCCGTTGCTTCTCTAGTCTCTTTTGTCGATATGACGCATGGCGGCGTGCTCGACGAGCGATTTGAGCTTCAGTCAGCTCTGGCTGGGCTCTGACGATGAAGGATGTGCTCCCTCGGGCGTAGCAGCCGAGCCTGTCTTCTTTGTAGCTAGGCAAGGACAGGATCCGGACCCGGTCCTTTGCCTGTTGCAGCGAAGCTTTGAACCTTTCGAGTTCGGCCCCTGTAGAGATGAAGGGTCGAACTGAAGGAGTGTAGGCCTTGGCAGGTGCTTGTAGAGGCCTGGTGATGCATGATCTAATTTTGGGCCTGTAGGAACAAGCCGGCTCATGCTGGGTTGACTTGGGAGTCAGGTTGGAGATGGGTCTCTCCTCTTTCATGTAGGCAAGAGGGTAGAACTGGTTCTCTTTGAGTGGGGCCAGGTATGCTGGCTTGGTGGAAGTTTGAGACCTTCTTTGTTTTGGGGAAGGTCTTGGAGACCAAGTCTTAGGGTAGACCTGGTTGGTTGTTGGTCGAGGCTTCGCGGGGGTGCCGCGGGCTTCGGGCTTTTGGGCACTCGCCTTTGGTGTCACGGGAGTGACACGTTGAGAGGCGATCTTCTGCTTTTTAGCAGGCGCAGCTTGTTCTTCGGGAAGTGGGAATGGTCCCAGTGTCCCGAAGACGATGGTCCGGGGAGTCGAGGTCGACCCGGAGTTCAGAGAGTTGCCGAGGGAGTTGACGCTTCGGCAGCTGGCAGGGCACTTGTAAGTGCGCTCGGTTTGCTTCTGTTGAAGCATGAGTTGGTGCTTGTTCTCATCGAAGATAATGGTTAAGGCTGCCATTGTTAATTTCGAAAAAAGTTTTCTGAAACAAGACCACATCCATTAGTAATCACAAGAATATAATGATCATAAATGGGAATTTCTATGGTTGTCTTTTCAAATCGCTCAAGGGATATGACCCAAGCGACATGAAGAAGGTAAAAAGCCATAGATGGTACAATTGTTCTGACAGCAAGTATGGTGAGCCCAGAATGAGCGTTCCAGTGACTGCTAGAAGCAATTGTAAACCTAAATTCGACTTATCGAGAAGCAGGGCTTGCTCGAGATAAGAAGAATATAAGGTAGGAGTTACAAATGTGCCGGTCACAGATACCGTAGACCCTGAAAGGGCGTATCAGTATTGCTAGGCACAAATGTTGGAGATCGCATCCATGAGATGGGATTCTTTGTTTTGAAAGGTCAGAAATGGATTCGTCAAAGAGAGCAGGTGGCATTCCGATTCAAATACGGGCTCAACGATTTCTGCGAGCGCCAGTACTCAGAAGGGAAGAGACCACAATTTCTCGAATCTGAATCCAAAAGTGACGAGTTTTTTTTTTGAAATGTCAAGATTGGTTCCATCAAGGAGAGCAAATGGTATTCTGATCTGAACACGGTCTCGGCGATTTCCGCGAGCGCCAGTGCTCAGAAAAGAAGAAACCAAAATTTCTCAGATCTGAAATCATAAGTGACGAGTTTTTGGAGATTTTTTTTTTGAAATGATTTTTTTTTATTTTATTTTTTTTATTTTATTTTTATTTTTTTTTAAATATATTTTTATTTATTTTTTTTTATTTTTATTTTTTTTTGAAAATTTTTTTTTAAGATTTTTTTTTTTGAAAATCTTTTTTTTATTTTTTTTTAGATTTTTTTTTGAAAATCTTTTTTTTATTTTTTTTTATTTTGATTTTAATTTTTTAAGATTTAAAGATGAGAGAGTACACATAGGCCTCCTAACCCGGTCTTATGAAACCTCAATTGATAGAATTGCCCCCAGGTAAGGGTAGGATTACTTAATGAACCCGTTTGGAGGACCCTTGCCTAGAACAGTCAAGCTGTCTCCACACTCTGGACAAGGCTTTTCTTGAATCAATCGTGATCAAAGAACGCAATTGGTTTAACCTTAGTGGTCTATGTCCTTTTTTTTTATAAAAATCCCAAATAGACTCATCGAAGAGAAACGATGGCCCAAAACCTTAGTCGAACGGGCTCAACATTTCTGCAAGCACCAAAGAACGATAGGATAGGATCAAAGTTTCTCAATTTTGAATCCAAACTAAGAAAGCTGATTTTTTATTTATTTATATTTTTTTTTGAAATCTCTAATGAACTCATCGAAGAGAAACGATGGTCCAAAACCTTAGTCGAAAGGGCTCAACATTTCTGCAAGCACCAAAGAACGATAGGATAGGATCAAAGTTTCTCAATTTTGAATTCAAACCAAGAAAACTGATTTTTTTTTTGAAAAGAGAAAGAATGGAAACAAACTCAAAGAAATAGAAATTTCCAAAAAATCCCATTTCATTTTTTTTAGGATGCAAAATCCAACATAGGCTACCAGCTAGAAAGTAGCCAAGGAATGCGGAAAAGAAGTATAAGCATAGAGCAAAAAGTATGATATGCAAATATTTCATTTCCAAGCACCGTGTTCTCAAATGAACGAGTCCCATCGGGCGTGCCAGCTTGATGGAACGCGCTCCGAGGCGCCGTGGGGCGGCTACCGGGGTCGGCGGAACGTGGGAGTCCGTCCGGTCCGGCCCTTTCGCGTCCTGGCGGGCCTGAAGCGTGCATCAACATTTCTTTGTGTGGGTGTGCCAGATTTTCTATTTTACTTGGAATTGCAAGTGGTAATCCGGAGATCAACCTTCGCAAGTAAAAAGGAAATCAACTTCTTTCAAGTTTTCCATTGCACAAATATTTAAGAAAAGAGACATTCTCTTGGTTTGCCGTGAAAGGCGATTTTGTTTGGCATTTATAGCCGATTTTGGCGTTTATAGCCGATTTACAATTCTCATCAATAATGAAAGACAAGAGTTGTGATTTTTGTCTCTTTTAGAAAAATACAAACTACAATGAAAAGCAAGAAAAGGAGGATCTAACTTCTCAGGAGATTGTGGGGGACTCGTTCAGATTGACGGTCGCAAGTCATGTATGGGCTTCGCCATCATCCATGCAGATGAGAACAGAGGATGCTCTTGATTCGCTTGGCTTGGCTATAACCTCAGGTTTTTAGAGGACAAAGACCAAGAGAAGGTCCTATGTCCAATAAAAAGCTAAGTAGACGGGCTGAAAAGCCACGTCTAAGCCATTGGAGGCAGCGGGAGAAGGCAAGGACCTTGGGGGGGGTGTCCCCCAAGGGACTTTTGTCACCTTGTAGTGGTGGCCGGTGCAGAACTTCAGCAGAGTTTTTCTCTCTTTTTCTTTCTCTGGATTCTTTCCGCTCTCTTCCGATCCGATCTCTTTTTTCTGATCCTGATTTCAATGGAATGCTCTCCTATTTATAGGCTTTTGTTAGCCATTTAGGAGAGTTTATGGGCTTTAATGGCTTTAATGGGAGGAGTTACAAGATTTATTTCTTTGATTTTGTAACTCCTTTTTCCTTGAATCTGATTGGCCGATGGAGATTAAGGGCTTTTAATCACCTTAATTACCATAATGGGAGGAGTTTCATGGGTTAAATGCCATGAATCAATTGACTTGTAACTCCCAAATGCTTGCTTCTGATTGGGCCGTCCAAAGAAATGAATTAATGACTGCAATAAAGCTAGTCAATTAACCACATTAATTGGTCGCCGAGCAGTCGAAGAGTCGCGGGCCGTGCCGTGTCTTCTGGAATTCTTCTGGCGATGATCATCGATGGATCTTCATGCTGATCGACATCGGATGAACATGTAACTTCAGACAGTGATAGCTAAGAGCGGGCCGGTAACATCTGTCCTGTCGATTTTTCGATCGATCAGGCGGAAAGTACACTTTTTTGGTCGACCGGTTGGCGATCAATGTTGATTTTGATACTTTTGGAGGTTGACCCGTGATTTTGACGGATGTCGGCGGACATGAGTCAATTTCAAGCACTAAAAATCACATTTTCAGGAAACCACAGGGGCCAAAGTGCGTGAAACGCGAAAAAGGACGGAAAAACGGGTCACCGGCGAAAAATCCGGTGACCCGGACTTCCATGGTCGCCGGCGACCATGGGCCGGCGACCCTGGGGGTTTTTCCCCTGTTTTTGGTCCGTTTTGTGGTCTTTTTCGTCGCCGTTTTCTTCTGTATTTTTCCTGACATTTCTTCTCATTTATTGGCTTGATTTTCCTGTAGAAAACCTGATGAGAATCCTTGCATTTTTAGAGTGCAAAGTTTCCAATTTTCCGGGAAAGCCGAAGACTTTGTCGCGTAGAGCTGCTGATTTTCCGCCAGAAGCTGAAACTTGGTCAAACGATGTCGGAATGACCTGAAATTTGAGGTGAAGCCTCCTGAGCAATAAATAAGACCAACCATAGGCTTTTGTTTGAGTTTTGAAGCCGTTTGGGGTCCCGTCGATGCTTCACTTGATTTTGCTACGGGGAAAATGCCGAGCTTTGATATGTGGCCAAACGATGTCCGATTGACCTGAAATTTGACGGGGAGCCTATTGGAGTCATTTTGAGACGTTCCATGGGCTCCGTTTTGGATGTCATGGTCCCGGGTTGCTCCGCCGCCGGTAGGCTTGATTTTCTCTCGGAGCATCGAAACCTGGTCAAACGTTGTCAAAATGACCTGAAATTTGACGTGCAGCCTTTTGGAAGCATGTTGAAGCTACTCATGCACTTGGTTTGATGAGCGAAGGCTTCGGTGGTTCCCGCCGCCGGGAGGCTTGATTTTGCTGCTCGAGCATTGATGGAGGGTCAAACGTTGTCGGTTTGACTTGAAATTTGGCATGGAGCCCTTTTGAGACATGCTGGAGTCATCTGTAGGCTCTGATCGAAGTTTTGACGTCTCCGATGATGTCGCCGCCGAGAGCTCCCGTTTAGCTGTCGGAGAAGTGAAGTTAGGCCAAATGTTGTCGAAATGGCCCGAAACTTCATGTGTACTCTTCTCTTGGCTATCTTGAAGGATCTTGCAGTTTTTGTTTGATTCTGACAAGATTTGATTTTTTGGAGAAATTGCATTGCCTATTTATGGCAGGTTGCGACTTCATGCAGCTTTCTTGATGTTGAAGAGGCAAAGTGACATTTTTGGTGTCAACAGGTTAGCCGACATCCAGGGGTCGGTTAACCGACACCCCCAACGGTCACAGGCTAACGGTCATAATTTTGAGATTTTGCTGACCAAAAAGCATGGTTCGGTTAGCCGACAAGTTCGGTTAACCGAGGCCTGACCGACACCCTAACCGACAATGAAAACAGAATCAGAAAACACCTCTCCGGAAATCTAACCGAGAGAGCTTCGGTCAGGATCAGAAGCAAGGTCGGTTAACCGAGCCCTGACCGACATGTTGACCGACGTGAAAAATGTATGAGAATGCAGCTCTCTGGAAATCTGACCGACAAGGTGTTCGGTTAGTCCATTTTCTATGGTCGGTTAACCGATACTTAACTGACACACTAACCGACACCAGCAACACCATTCAGAAAAGCTAACCGAGTGAGTTCGGTTAGGCTTCAGTTCAAGGTCGGTTAGCTGACACCTGACCGACAGTATGGTCAGACTGTTTTCTGAGGATCTGAGTTTACAAGAAAAAAATCTAACTTTTGAAAACTTTTGAAACACAGAATGAAAGGGTGTTTGAGACAAGGTTTTATCAAGAAGAAAGCTTTTCAAAATAAGACTAAAATCAACCAAAAGGTTTAAAACAGAGTTTGAGCAAGTTGATTTAAAATCCTGTGATTTTCAAGATAAACCTGTGAGAAATGATATGAGATGATCATGATGCAAATGTTGGACATCAAATTGCAAACACAACTTAGGGTCTAACAAAACCTGGATCATATGGGCTAACCTTCGGGACCTTAAGCTTTGAAGATGGCTTAGATCTCATATGGTGTCATTTTTGTAGGGAATATCTAAAAATATCTCTTTTAGGTAGAGAATATCTAAAAATATCGTTACTTGATGAATCTCTCAAGTTTCCTTGATTTTGGGAGATATTTTCTCAAAACTCTTTCTTTTGGAAAAGTTGCTAATTTTTAGCACTAACCTCCTTTCTTTTCTCCTTGTTTCCTCTTTTGGTTTGCTCTCTTCTATAAAAGCAAGGGCGAGGTTGGATCTTTTGCTTCATTGCTTGCTTTTTGCAAGAATCTTCAAGAGTGCTCCAAGATCAAGAACTCTTCTTCTTCTTCAAGGATTTTCAAGCTTTTTCTTCTTCATCGTCAATAGCTTCAAGTAAGTTTCCTTTCTCAAGAAAGCTCCATTGTAGAAGTAGGATGGTAAAAAGTTCTTCTTTCTTTTCTTTTACTTTTATCACGTTTTTTCTTTCTTTTTTTTTGTCGTACTTCTTCTCTTTTTTTTTCTTTTTTTCTTTCTTTCTCTTTTTTGTTTCCTTTTCTTTTTCTTTTTTTTTTCTCACGGTTTTTCTTCTTTCTCTCTTTTTTTTCCATGATGTTCCCTTTTTTTTCACCGTTTTTTTTTCCTGGCTGTACAGCCAAGTCCATACGGCCCTGGCCGTACTGCCATGTGGCAGTGGGCCACGGCCTGTGGGCCAGCCCATAATTTTTTTTAAAGAGGCTTTTCTCTTTTCCTTTTTCTTTTTTTCATTTTTTTTTTTTTTTTTTTGCTTTTTGCTCATCATGATAATGAGGTTATGCAATTTCAAGATGTTCATGCATTTTTTGTTTGATGCATCCAGATACAAGGCTAGAGTCTCTAGGTCAAGCCAACATGATTTTTGACTTAGACAAAGTTTGATTGGTTTTGACCAAGTTGGGTTGGAATTGGTCAAACTTTGGTTAAGGTTTATCTAGTATCTAATGCATGATGGTTTTCTTTGATGCATGATTTTTAGTAAATTGATTTGGAAGCTTGATGATGCATACCTGGAAATCTTTTGCAAGTATTGGGATTTCGAGCTCGCAGCAATGTTGAGCCCTTCCTTAATCTTGCAGGATTTTGAGAAGCTTTGTAAGTTTTGGAGTTTGGAGCTCGCAGCAATGTTGAGCCATTTTCCAATTTTATGGAAATTTGATAAGACTGGCTTGATCTCGCAGTAATGTTTGAGTTCAAACCTTCTTTGTGAATCTTCCACTAACTATGAGCTTACAACGATGTTGAGGTCATCTTTAGGCTTCCTATCTTTTTCGGAGTGTTTCCCTTTTCTTCAGAATTACCCCGGAACCATGCCAAAATTTCGTTAGAACTTTTTAGCAAAATTCTGTCATTTTGGTGATGATTGATCTTTTCTTTTCCATCTTTTGCAGTTAGTTCCTCGAGGACGAACAAGGGCAAGGAGCATGTTATTGATGCACCTCGTCGTCTGCCAGATCTTCTAACGCGGTCATTTAGCAAGCTTGGGAGAAGGTCCAGTTTGTTGAGAAGAACTTGGAAGAGTGTTATTCCCTCAACCGTGATGAGATGAGACAGCTATTGATCGCTCTCAAGGATGACGAATTCTACAAGATTGCGGTAAGTAGTCATCCTTGGGTTACGGACGATCAGAGCATTGTGCCCAAGCCTACCTTTCTCTTCAATGATGCAGTCCCTGATGACTTGACATACCAAAGGAGATGTTTTCAGTTCTCTTACACAGCAAATGGTGAGGAGAGAACTATTTCTACCCGGTCGACCTTCGATCGAACCATCTCGATCATGAGTCTTTCTCCCACATGCCCTAAGAGGGAAGATCCTCCGAGCTGAGTGAAGAGGACCAATGTGATCAAGACCGAGGTTTTTGTTGGCGGCCTTTCCGGTTATGCAGAGAAGTCGCCTGTTCGTATGGACATGTTGATGCCAGCCAGTGGCTACCAAGGTTCTGATCATCCGTCGGTGGATTTGAGACCGGTGGGCCTTCGCATTTTTCGGGGTGACAACAGCAATTGGGTGAAGCCTTTTTGACTTCGTGGCAGTTTCAGTGCTGACTCAAGCTGGGAATCATGGACTGATCACACCCTGAAGGTTGGTGGGGCCATTCTGCGAGAGGCAGAGATTTTTGACGCGGTCCGCGCTTTCGGCAAACCGTGGTTTTCTCCGATGAAGCTTTCATGGCCATACTGGAGTCATTCCTTCCACAAACCAACACCTTCATTGTTACGAACGGTGAGATTGATTTTTCTTTGAAGGAATTGAGCGCCATCACTGGGCTGTCTATCATCAGCAAACTCCATGAGGAGTTCATGCCTATTAACAGCGTCTTTGAGGAGCAGTTTGAGGAGTTCAGGCTTTTGTACTTTCAGCTTGTCGCCTTCTATGATTTTTTGAAGGGGAAAGAGGGCTCGAAAGTCAGGTGCAGCAGTTGGAAGAGTTGTAGCGCCAACTTTTTTTTACAGCGGGGAGTCTTCTGATAGTATGGCCCAGGATGCTAAGGCTAAAAATCCAGGTTTGAAAAAGATCTCCGCCATGCGAGAAGCTCTGAAGAAATTCTTCGCAAGTACAGACGTCATTTTTCCTGACATTGCATTGCGGAGAGATCTCGCTATTTACCTGACTTATTGGTAGGGTGAGGCTATTTTTGCTGGAGGAGATGGAACGCACATCAGGCCGCATTGCATTTTTCCGGCTTGTTAGATGGCAATCAGAGAGCAGCTGGTTTTGGTGCCTGCTCTTTACTCCTATTTGTGTACCGAATTGCAGGCAACTGCTTTTCTGGTTCGGCTTGGACTCCCTATGAACAGGGTATTTTTAGCCCATATTTTCTATTCGTGGTATGTATACCACTGTCCTAGCTTCCATCAGTTGGGAGTTGCACAGGACGATGACCCTTTCATGATTCGATTGGCTAAAGGAGTAGCCGTTTCCGAATATCTTTTGTCTGCCCGTTTGAGAATCCAATGGTTCAGGGACATCGAGATTGGGCAGTCTTCAGTGGAGCTGTATGACCCCGACCCCAATGACCCCAATTAGTACTAATTAAGTCGCGTGTTAGTGCTAAACGTGTTCGGTAGAACTTGACTAAGTTGGATTAGTATAGTTTTTGTTATAGCTTTGGGGCATTTTTAAATGCTTGTGTTTAGTGGGGCCCTTTGGGGGTTCCATTTTGATAGCTTTGCGTTAATTTGGGAATGACCCGAGATCCCGATGACTTGCCTACTCCGTTTTACTTGTCCCGCTAACCCCTACAACTTTCATGTTGATCCCGTACCTATCCGGAACCCTGAAACCCGATTTTCTTGCATTGAGGGCAAAATAGTCATTTTACATGAAATCTGTACCGAAAAGTTGATAATCCCCAAAACCCGCGAAACATATACTTTTTGGAAACTAGATATTTCGGTGATCATTTCTTCCTTCTTCGTCGATTTCATCCGAGATCCCGAGAGTAGTGATTTCAGCCCAAAGAAGTTTCTAGGTGATGGAGCCCACACCCATTGTCTTTAAATAGAGAACCCATCCTCCCATTTTCCTTTTTCCAGCACAAGAGCAACAACCTAGGGTTTTTCATCTTCTTCTTCTTCTCCTTGCTTCTTCACCACCAAATCTCCTCCAAATGGAAGTCATCATCTTCTTCCTCACCATTAGAGCTCTCCATTGATGTAATCCTTCAAGAGGAACCTCCATTCTAAGGCTTTCTTTGAGCTAGTCTTGCCCATTTGAAGAGTTTCCAAGTAATCTCCCTCCCTAATCTCTTAGATTTGTGTTCTAGTATTAGAGAAGCTCTATTTTCATTATTGAGAGTCCTCCCCTCTTGTTTCATGGTTTGACCCATTTTAGGGTTTGCATTTTGGGGGTTTTGTGTAGATTGTGTTCTTGGCTTGGAGAAGTGTTTAGAAGCTTGATTCCCTTGATTAGAGACCTAGAGGCAAGTGGATGAATGGATATTTTGAGCTTTGTATAGTTTTATGAAAATGTGGATGATCTTGCTATTTCATTTTTTTTATGCTCTTGCCTTGCATTAACTTTGAAATAAATGCACATATGAGTCTTGTTAGTTCGCCAAACTTTTGGAAAAGAACATCATTTATAGCTCTTCATTTATTGCTTATGCCTAACTCAATGAATGCTTGTGATTGTTGGACTTTTCTCTTCTTTCTCTTGGTGGTTGAATGTGTTGTAAAAGAGGAGATTGGGTTGATTAATGATGGAAGTTGTTGGTGTATCTAATGGGGCTGATAGAGATCATGAACTCCTCAATTTGGTGAAGAAATGGGGCTCAAAGAGGAGTTGTAAGAAGAGAAGAAGGGCCGAGCAGAGCAGTCCCGGAACTGATTCTGGACAGTTCGCTCGAGCGAACCTGACACTTCGCTCGAGCGAACTGCCCAGATAAGGGCTCGTCCCGTTCCAGAGAGCTATTCGCTCGAGCGAACCTTGGTCCGCTCCAGCGAACTCTCCCAACAGCCCATCCAGAGAGTTGCTAGCTCGAGCAAACTGGTAGTTCACTCGAGCCAGCCTGAACTGGGCAGGTCCGCTCGAGCGACCCCTGGTTCGCTCGAGCGAACCCTCCCAGAAAACATTCCAGAGACTCCTCCGCTCGAGCAAACTGTTATGTCCGCTCGAGCGATGGGTGCTGTTTCTTAGGGGACATGTTTGGAGCTGAAGAAAAATGTTTATATAATTGTGAGTGGTTCATAGGGAGCCCCGTTGTGTCGGAAGTTTTATTAAGCAATGTATGAAGCCCAAATGAGAAAGTAACCACAATCATAAAGAATTCATTGAAGTTTTGGAAACTTCCAAGTGCATAAGGAACCCGGAATGTCCTCAAATTCAAAGAGTACCAAGTTATTTCAAAGTAGACATACGGGATCCCTATTCACCTTGATTTAGTATTTAACCCTGATACTTGCCCGATATCTCGAAGGTTTGTTTCACCTTCTATTCCCGAAATTTCCGGTTTATGTTATATCAATCCCGAAAGCATTGGAAGTGTACTAGTTCCGTTTTACTAGTCCCGAAATGCATACCCGACATGATATGATAGTTGTGCCCTTGAGCATCCCCATCTTGCCGGTTATAGTCTTGCACTTGATTTATTTTATACATGTCTTGATTTACATGATTTGACCTATGAGTCGGCACCACTGAGCTTGGATAACCTTGCCAGTCTGATCCACTGACTTGGAGATCCCCCACTTGTCCCGCCAGCTGCAGTTTGGATCCCGCTACCCGATTATTTAACCGTAGTCTTGTCCCGATACCGCAGATTGCTACTGTGGTTCCTGATGCCCAGCTCGCTACCGTGGTCATGTCCCGTATATTGTATATGTATATGTAAATCTCGTTGTACCTCCTCACTTCGGTGACTGAGGTCAACGCCTTGATATGCTTGCTCTATCACTTCGGTGATAGAGGACTTAGCTTTGTGTGATTGCCATCTTGCTTGTTTCCCGATTTCCTTGGTTACCTTACATGTTTTATTACTGCATATGTGTTTTCAATTAAATGATTCATTTACTTCTCGAAAGTCATTGTTTAAATAGGTTTATATGTTTTCCAAGGTAAAGGTTTTTATTATCGAATGTTTATATCTGTTCACCCACCTGCCAGACCGTCGTGTCTGACCCTTTGCTTTGGTACTCAGGTCCCGTTGTCGGTTATCCTTAGGGGGAGCCAGAAGAGGCTATCGGAGAACCGCAACCGCTAGTTGAGTGGCGTGCCGATGATGTTATGTAAACATCCGGTTGTCGAGATGCGAAACATTTTAGGGGTGGTTGGATAGTTATTTTGGTGGATATTGTTTTGTCTATATTGGCCTTTGTTGGCCTCTAGTTTTGGGGAATTGTAATTAAATGTTATATGTTCTAACTTTAACAGGACCTTTGGGTTACGCTTTAGAACATTGCTCATTCTGATACTCGTTATTTTAAATGTAATCAGTCTTGTTATTTTGGAAATGAATTACATGCTTGATTTGCTACACGCTTCCGCAATTATACAAAATGTTTATGTGTGTTGGGAAATCCTCACCGCGGACACCTGTGGGAAATCTCGTGCACGGGAGATGTGTGTTTTTTATTTACCCGTGTACGTTTGGGCATGAAACGTACCTATGATCTTTTATGTCATTCACTTCATCACAAAATTAGTCCCGATCCCGGATTTGGTCCCCAAACCAGGTCCGGGGTCACGATAGAAGCTTTCTCTGGGTCTGCGGAAGGAGGCTTTTGATTTTGGTGTCTCCCGTGATTCCACCAGGGCAGGGTAGGGAAGACACTATGCTTTGACAAACGCAGAAAAGAGATTGCTTTTCAACATACGGGTCGGTACGATAGTGTGCCGTAGACATCTTTTCGTTGATATCCAGTTATGTCCCTTCGCATTTTGCGCTGCAGCTTCGCTTCTCTCAAGGCGTTGGAGCACCTTCGATCATGGTGAAGCGTTTTGGAGGTTTGCAAGACGAAAGGTGTCAGAAGTAAGTGGGCCTCGTGAATAAATTTTCAAAACTTTTGACCCACTTGACTCAGGGATCAAGTAACCATAAGGCCAAACACTATATTCAGGATGCATAACCCTCAATCTCATGATCATGTGAAGTAAAAATTCTATCCAAAAGATAAAAACAAGTAGCACTAAACATCCATAACGATTCACAACATGCAAGGAGTAGATCATACCTTTGAAGCCTGGTAGTGCTCTAATGGAGAACTTGATGACTTTCTTTGATGTAGAACTTTTCTACAAAATAAAATCAGAATCCCTAACACCTCTTAGCCTTCCACGATATGACCCGAATCAGATCTCTTTTCTCAATGAAGATAGGTGGAATCTCCAAGAGAAAACCCAACTCGAAACTCCAATGAACTAGAAGAGGAATAGAGGAGAGAGATGAGCAACAATTGCACACAAAAAGGGCTCCAATTGATGGACGTCCAAGAGGGGTTGATTCCCTTTTATAACCTTTCAAGCCTCCTCCTTTCCTAATTGAAATAGAAGTCTTACTTCCACAACAATTAGTAAGTATACTATTACCACTATTAGAAGTCCTACTCCAAATAGAAATAGTAACTTTCTAATTCCTTCCTTTTAGAGTTCAAGTAAGATTAGTATCTTTCTAATAACTTGTGCTAGCGTGGGGACCACTAGGGATTCCATAGAAAGCTGGCTCCAATTGGGACACCGCTACCCCACATCTCATGAGCAATCCGGGCCTACAATTAATTGCAAATAACACTACTATATAAATGCAATTGTACTCTAGTCTTAGGAATAAATTACAATAAAGACCCTAAACTTCCCGATTATTACCACAAGTAGTGTCGCGACCCCGGACCGAGACCCGGGCCCGCGACGCAGTGGTTAAATACAATAAAACATAATAAAACATACCGCCTGTCTTCCCACAGGTTTCCGCGGTGAGGATCCCAAAACACGGGTCGAGCTCACACGAATAGATATGCGGAAGTGTGTAGCAAAATATATCACACAAGTCTTAAACAATAAGATGCAAGGGAATTCATAATAATACCGAGACTTGGTATCGAAAGAGAATTGTCAACATAACATTCCTACCATGATTAAAGTTTCACCATTAACAAAAAAAATATATATTAATTCCAGTTACATATCCAAAAGAGGCCAACAAAGGCCAATACAACAAAAGATCCCAAACGATAACCCAAAATTAGATGAACGAGAAGTCAAGATTCCGCCTGGCGTCTAGATGACGTCGTCGGGTTGCCACTCGTGTCCTGGGAGTGGCTCAAAAGCCTCCTCCGAGCACTCCTCGTCACACGCGATACCTCCTGCGCCTGGACACCAAAATAAAATGCAGCAAAACGACGGTTTGGCAAATAAACTATTAGGCATGAATATGAAAAATAGTGCCAAAACAGTTCAAGATTAAAGTACACGTTTCAAGTTTACGAAACTAGCATGAATACTTATAATATCATGAAAAGATAAATCCACATTGAGCTCATCCTTTCTCTATCACATAACATGACAATAGTAAGCACGCACGAAACACGACACGCAAGACATGATCCCACGTTACACAAGGTAAACGGGGAGGCCGGTCGCGGAACCGAAACACGAACACGCACGATGTGTAATATAATACACGACTAGTTTGCAGACAGTCCACATGTTTAAGGACCCCCAGGTAGTGGATCAAGCTAAAAGGGCAGTCCAAGCTCAGTGGTATTCACTTATATCATGAATGCACAAAACATGGCGATACACGTTCGAGAACACGACAAAACAAGAGGGAAATCATTTATCAAAAACGTCACGACATGACTAGCAAAATAGCATAGTGTAAATGCTTAATGAACTTAAGCAATGATTCCCTTTTTGATTCTTGAAACACATCTTGATACACGTCTTAAATACGAACTTATACTTGAAATTCAAACGAAAACACGATGGTGCACGAGCATCAAAACAAGAGTTCAAACATAATTCTATCAAGCATAGGCTAAGACAAATCTTTGACCCTTGTGGAATTGAAACCCAAATGTCGGAGTTGTATATAGATTGGTGTCCCCGAAGGTAAGGTACATTTTGGAATCTCAATTTGCCCAACATCAATTAAAAGTCTAAAGCATAGTTTAGTTTTCAATTTCCAAGAAATTCAGACAAGGATTAAAAATCCAAAACTGGGTCAGGTTCGCTCAAGCGGTCATACCTTCATTCGAGCGGACCCCAGACAGAAGCTTGTTCGCTCGAGCCAACCTAAGGGTTTGCTCGAGCGGACAGGTTTCTTTCCGAAACCCTTCAAACAGAGGCATGTTCGCTAGAGCGGACCCAATGGTCGCTCGAGCGAACAGGCTTCTGCCTCAACGCGACTGAGTCCAGAAACTGCACTTCTCTTCATCCATTTCTTGCATTTTCCTTCCTTCTTCTTCTCACCTCTGAACCGAAAAAAACCCCTGAGCCACCATGGTCATCAAGGGTCAAAAACACATTCAATCATTCATTCCAAAACAAAACAATGCATAGATCACAAATCTAACATTTAGCATAGATTTTAGGTTAAAAACCCAAATGTCATAATGTGTATAAGAAGCCTAGAAAGTTTACTTGCCTCAAATCCAAATGCCAAGTAAAACTCCACAAAAATCAACAAGAAGGGGAGATCCACGAAATCTACACAAAAACCCCAAAATAGACCATGCAAAAATCACCATTTGGTCCTCACAAAACCCCCATTTCGAAAATGGGTTTGAAAACATGGAAAACAAGCTCTAAATGAGCTAAATGAACATCAAATGAAAAGAGGAACAAGAGCCCTAAACTTGAGCTAGCTGAACAAGAAGAAGAGAGCTAGAAGATGATGAATAGTGTCGGGGATTTGGCTCAAAACGTGTCCAGTTGTGGCTTGAGAGGAGAGTAAGAGATTGGTAGTCTTGGATCTGGGATTGGATCTCTCTTGCTAGGTGATTCAAGGGGAAAAAGATCAAGAGGTAGCTTTCTTCACTCTCTTGCTCTAGGTCAAGAACAAGTGCAGGGATTTGGAAATGGAAAAAGAAGAAGAAGAGAGCTTATATAGTGTCTGGAAGTGGGTCCCAAAGCAGTCGAACTTGAAACGATTAAAATATGGTCTAGTGGACCCCGGATAAAGTCGACGAAGAAGAACAAAACGATCGTCGAAAAATCTAGTTTCGGAAAAGTATAATTTTGACATGGTTTGACGACTTCGAAAATTGTGCCCAGATTTAGCATGAAAAGACAGATTTACCCTCTTGGGCAAAAAACTTGGTTTCTGGGCCTCAAATACATGCAGGCTAAAAATGAAAGTTGTCACAAATAATAAAACCATTCAAGAGAAAGAAAAATCATGATCAAACAAAAGATCTAGAACGAAAACCCATTCTTACACGTGTACTCAGGGCGTCCCTGAGCGTGTCTGACTCATATTACACGTCCTCAAAATTCCCAAAGTTATAATCCAGACTAAGTCTAATCACATTCTAACCCTGCTAGTACTAAGACTCACTTAAGACTAAACACTCACTTAATTAGTACTAATCGAGTTGGTCTTGGTCGGGGTCTAACATCCTCCACCCTTTAGGATATTTGGTCCACCAAATATAAATAATTATACCTCTGGTAACAGGTGTGGATACTTCCTCTGGACTTGATCTCTCAATTCCCATGTGGCTTCTTCTGGCTCGTGGTTTTCCCAAAGTACCTTGACCCAATGGATAGTCCGATTTCTCAATTCATGTTCTTTGGTGTCGATGATTCTAACCGGTTTCTCCACATATGAAGCGTCTTCTCGAATCTCTAAAGGCTCGTGTGGAATAATGTGAGAAGGACTGTGGACATATTTCTTGAGCATGGAGATGTGAGAAACATTATGTACCCCGGAGAGTTCCGGCGGTAACGCAAGTCTGTATGCAACATTTCCAATCTTGTTCAAAATCTCATATGGACCAATGTATCTGTTAGACAATTTTCCTTTCTTTCCAAATCTTAGAGTGCCTCTGACTGGTGAGACCTTCAAGAATACCTTGTCACCCACATCAAATAGTAATTCTCTCCGGTGAGTGTCAACATAACTCTTCTGTCTGCTTCGAGCAATCTTCAATCTGTCCTGAATCTGTTTAACCTTGTCGCTTGTCTCTCCAACTATCGTCGGTCCATGAAAACTACGCACACCGACTTCCTCCCAGCAAACTGGAGTTCTGCATCTCCTGCCATAGAGTGCCTCGAAAGGTGCCATTTCAATGCTAGAATGGTAGCTATTGTTGTACGCGAACTCACAAAGAGGTAGGTTCTCATCCCACTGAACTTTGAAATCCAATACACAAGCATGTAGCATATCTTCAAGAGTCTGTATCGTCCGCTCTGACTGACCATCTGTCTGAGGATGATACGCTGTGCTGAACTGAAGTTTGGTACCCATGGATTCAAGAAGAGATTTCCAAAATCTCGAAACAAATCTGCTGTCCCTGTCAGAAGTGATGGAGACAGGTTGGCCATGCTTACTAACGATCTCATCGATGAATAATCTTACAAGTGGTGCCATATGCATCATATTCCCAATCTTCATCGGAATGAAGTGAGCAGACTTCGTAAGACAGTCTACTATAACCCAAATCACATTGTTTCCTCTCTTATTATTAGGCAAACCGGAGACAAAATCCATAGTGATGTGCTCCCATTTCCACTCCGGAATCTCTAAAGGCTGTAACAAACCAGGATGCTTCTAATGTTCTGTCTTGATCATCTGACAAGTCAAGCAACGAGACACAAAAGCTGCTATCTCTCGCTTCATGTTATTCCACCAAAATCTATTCTTCAAGTTATGGTACATCTTCGTGCCACCCAAATGTATAGAGTATCTAGTATGGTGGGCTTCAGTCACAATTTCATTCTTCAAATCATCTACATTTGTACAACCGGTCACGAAAATACAACACTCCATCTGCAATCCTGAAATCTGGACGTTCTGAAATCTGATTTACAATTTTGGCCAATTCTGGGTCTTGCAACTGACTAACTTTGATCCTTTGGATGAAGGTAGGCTCAGACACTATCATATTTGCCAATAAAACACCTCTCCTCAAGTGTTGTACTTCCACTCCAAGTTCTTCGAATTGTTGGAAAACACTAACTCCCCTCAAACTAGCCATAATTGCCGACTTTCTGCTCAATGCATCTGCTACAACATTCACTTTGCCCGGATGATACTTGATTGGGAAGTCATAATCTTTTATATACTCCATCCACCGTCTCTGCCTCATATTCAATTCCTTCTGCGAAAACAAATATTGCAAACTTCGGTGGTCGGAATGAACTTCAAATTTCTCTCCATAAAGATAGTGCCTCCACATCTTCAAAGCAAAAACTACTGCTGCCAACTCCAAGTCGTGAGTTGCATAATTTCTCTCATGATTCTTCAACTGTCTTGAGCCATAGGCAATCACTTTGCCATCTTGCATCAATACACAGCCTAACCCCACGTTCGAAGCATCCGTAAAAACAACAAATCCACCGCTGCTCGATGGTAATGTGAGGATTGGGGCTGTGGTTAACCTTTTCTTCAACTCTTGAAAACTACCTTCACACTGATCGGTCCAAACAAAAGGTATATTCTTCCGGGTCAACTTCGTCAATGGTGCTGCAATAGACGAAAAACTTTGGACAAATCTCCGATAGTATCCTGCTAACCCCAAAAAGCTTCTGATTTCTGTCACATTGCTAGGCCTCTTCCACTCAATGACTGCTTCTATCTTGGCTGGATCAACTGCTAATCCTTCTCTTGAAATGATGTGACCTAAAAAGACAACTTGTTCTAGCCAGAATTCACATTTGTTCAACTTCGCATAGAGCTGGTGGTTGTTGACACCAAAAATGTCACTTTGCCTCTTCAACATCAAGAAAGTTGCATGAAGTCGCAACCTGCCATAAATAGGCAATGCAATTTCTCCAAAAAAATCAAATCTTGTCAGAATCAAACAAAAACTGCAAGATCCTTCAAGATAGCCAAGAGAAGAGTACACATGAAGTTTCGGGCCATTTCAGAATCATTTGGCCTAACTTCGCTTCTCCGACAGCTAATGGCGCTCCCGGCGGCGACATCATCGGAGACGTCAAAACTTCGATAAGAGCCTACGGATGACTCCAGCATGTCTCAAAAGGGCTCCATGCCAAATTTCAAGTTAAACCGACAACGTTTGACCCTCCATCAATGCTCGAGCAGCAAAATCAAGCCTCCTGGCAGCGGGAACCACCGAAGCCTTCGCTCATCAAATCAAGTGCATGAGTGGCTTCAACATGCTTCCAAAAGGCTGCACGTCAAATTTCAGGTCATTCCGACAACGTTTGACCAGGTTTCGATGCTCTGAGAGAAAATCAAGCCTACCTGCGGCGGAGCAACCCGGGACCATGACATCCAAAACGGAGCCCATGGAACGTCTCAAAATGACTCCAATAGGCTCCCCGTCAAATTTTAGGTCAATCGGACATCGTTTGGCCACATATCAAAGCTCGGTATTTTCCCCGCAGCAAAATCAAGTGAAGCATCGACGGGACCCCAAACAGCTTCAAAACTCAAACAAAACCTATAGTTGGTCTTATTTATTGCTCAGGAGGCTCCACCTCAAATTTCAGGTCATTCCGACATCGTTTGACCAAGTTTCAACTTCTAGCGGAAAATCAGCAGCTCTATGCGACAAAGTCTTCGGCTTTCCCGGAAAATTGGAAACTTCGCACTCTAAAAATGCAAGGATTCTCATCAGGTTTTCTACAGGGAAATCAAGCCATTAAATGAGAGGAAATGTCAGGAAAAATACAGAAGAAAACGGAGACGAAAAAGACCACAAAACGGACCAAAAAGGGGAGAAAAACCCCCAGGGTCGCTGGCTCATGGTCGCCGGCCCATGGTCGCCGGCGACCATGGAAGTCCGGGTCACCGGATTTTTCGCCGGTGCCCTTTTTCCGTCCCTTTTCGCGTTTCGCACACTTTGGCCCCGTGGTTTCCTAAAAATGTGATTTTTAGTGCTTGAAATTGACTCATATCCGACGACGTCTCAGATCCGCCGTCAAAAGCATAAAACAATCATTGATCGCTCCAAGATCGCCGACCGATTGACCTAAAAAGTGCTCTTTCTGTCCGACCGATCGAGAAATCGACAAGACAGATGTCACCGGCCCGCTGCTAGCTATCAATGTCTGAAGTTACATGTTCATCCGATGTCGATCAGCATGAAGATCCATCGATGATCATCGCCAGAAGAATTCCAAAAGACGCGGCGCGGCCCGCGACTCTTCGACTGCTCGGCGACCAATTAATACAGTTAATTGACTAGCTTTATTGCAGTCATTAATTCATTTCTTTGGACGGCCCAATCAGAAGCAAGCATCCAGGAGTTACAAATCAATTAAGTCATGGCATTCAAGCCATGAAACTCCTCCCATTATGGTAATTAAGGTGATTAAAAGCCCTTAATCTCCATCGGCTAATCAGATTCAAGGAAAAAGGAGTTACAAAATCAAGAAATAAATCTTGTAACTCCTCCCATTAAAGCCATTAAAGCCCATAAAAGCTCTCCTAAATGGCTACCAAAAGCCTATAAATAGGAGAGCATTCCATTGAAATCCAGATCGGAAAAAGACGAACGGAAAACCGAAGATCGAAAGGTGCAGAGAATCCCGAATTCCAGACAGACAGAGTCTAGAGAAAGAGAGAAAATTCTGCAGAAATTCTACATCAAGCACCACTAGAAGGTGACAAAAAGTCCCTTGGGGGGTACTCCCCCCCAAGGTCCTTGCCTTCTCCCGCTGCCTCCAATGGCTTAGACGTGGCTTTTCAGCCCGTCTACTTAGCTTTTTATTGGACATAGGACCTCCTCTTGGTCTTTGTCCTCTAAAAATCTGAGGTTATAGTCAAGCCAAGCGAATCAAGAGCATCCACTGTTCTCATCTGCATGGATGATGGCGAAGCCCACACATGGCTTGCGACCGTCAATCTGAACGAGTCCCCCACAATCTCCTGAAAAGTTAGATCCTCCTTTTCTTGCTTTTCATTGTAGTTTGTATTTTTCTAAAAGAGACAAAAATCACAAATCTTGTCTTTCATTATTGATGAGAATTGTAAATCGGCTATAAACGCCAAAATCGGCTATAAATGCCAAACAAAATCGCCTTTCACGGCAAACCAAGAAAATGTCTCTTTTCTTAAATATTTGTGCAATGGAAAACTTGAAAGAATTTGATTTCCTTTTTACTTGCGAAGGTTGATCTCCGGATTACCACTTGCAATTCCAAGTAAAATAGAAAATCTGGCACACCCACACAAAGAAATGTTGATGCACGCTTCAGCCCCCCGGGCGCGAAAGGGCCGGACCCGACGGACTCCCACGTCCGCCGACCCCGGTAGCACCCTCGGCATTGGAGCGCGTTCCATCAAGCTGGCACACCCGGTGGGACTCGTTCATTTGAGAACACGGTGCTCGGAAATGAAATATTTGCATATCATACTTGTTTTGCTCTATGCTTATACTTCTTTTCCGGATTCCTTGGCTACTTTCTAGCTGGTAGCCTATGTTGGATTTTGCATCCTAAAAAAAAAAACATGAGATGGAATTTTTTGGAAATTTCTATTTCTTTGAGTTTGTTTCCACTCTTTCTCTTTTCAAAAAAAAAAAAAAATCAGTTTTCTTAGTTTGAATTCAAAATTGAGAAACTTTGATCCTATCCTATCGTTCTTTGGTGCTTGCAGAAATGTTGAGCCCGTTCGACTAAGGTTTTGGGCCATCGTTTCTCTTCGATGAGTTCATTAGAGATTTCAAAAAAAAAAAATTAATAAAAAATCAAAAAAATCAATTTCTCGTTTTGGATTCAAAATTGAGAAACTTTGATCCTTTCTCTTCTGGGCATGTGTGCTCGCGGAAATCGTTGAGCCCGTGTTCGGATCGGGGATTGGGCCATCGTTTCTCTTCGATGAGTCTGTCAGGGATCTAAAAAAAATTTTAAATAAATAAATAAAAAGACATAGACCACTAAGGTTAAACCAATTGCGTTCTTTGATCACGATTGATTCAAGAAAAGCCTTGTCCAGAGTGTGGAGACAGCTTGACTGTTCTAGGCAAGAGTCCTCCAAACGGGTTCATTAAGTAATCCTACCCTTACCTGGGGGCAATTCTATCAATTGAGGTTTCATAAGACCGGGTTAGGAGGCCTATGTGTACTCTCTTGTCTTTAAATCTTAAAAAAAATCAAAAAAATAAAAAAAATAAAAATAAAAAAAAGATTTTCAAAAAAAAATCTTAAAATAAAAAAATATTCAAAAAAAAATAAAAAATAAATAATCTAAAAAAAAATATTTTAAAAAAAAAATCAAAAAATAAAAATAATAAAATAAAAAAA
The DNA here is from genome assembly GCA_028538565.1 of Umbellularia californica. NCBI lineage: Eukaryota > Viridiplantae > Streptophyta > Magnoliopsida > Laurales > Lauraceae > Umbellularia > Umbellularia californica. The sequence continues at coordinate 48,236,099 of JAPQWN010000007.1, forward strand.
AATCATTTCAAAAAAAAAATCTTCAAAACTCGTCACTTTTGATTTCAGATCTGAGAAATTTTGTTTTCTTCTTTTCTGAGCACTGGCGCTCGCGGAAATCGCCGAGACCGTGTTCAGATTGGAATACCATTTGCTCTCCTTGATGGAACTAATCTTGACATTTCAAAAAAAAAAAAACTCGTCACTTTTGGATTCAGATTCGAGAAATTGTGGTCTCTTTCCTTATGAGTACTGGCGCTCGCGGAAATCGTTGAGCCCGTATTTGAATCGGAATGCCACCTGCTCTCTGACGAATCCATTTCTGACCTTTCAAAAAAAAGAGAATCCCATCTCATGGATGCGATTTCCAACATTTGTGCCTAGCAATACTGGTACGCCCTTTCAGGGTCTACTGTATCTGTGACCGGCACATTTGTAACTCCTACCTTATATTCTTCTTATCTCGAGCAAGCTCCGCTTCTCGATAAGTCGAATTTAGGTATACAATTGCTTCTAGCAGTCATTGGAACACTCATTTCGAGCCTACCATGCTTGTAACCAGAACAATTGTACCCTCTATGACTTTTTGCCTTCTTCATATTGCTTGGGTCATGTCCCTTGAGCGATTTGAAAAGACAAAATCATAGAATTCCCCATTTATGATCATCATATTCTTGTGATTACTAATGGATGTGGTCTTGTTTCAGAAATTTTGAAACTAACAATGGCAGCCTTAACCATTATCTTCGATGAGAACAAGCACCAACTCATGCTTCAACAGAAGCAAAGCGCGCGCACTCATAAGCGCCTTGTCAGCTGCCGAAGCATCAACTCCCTCGGCAACTCTCCGAACTCCGGGTCGACCTCGACTCCCCGGACTATCTTCTTTGGGACGCTGGGACCATTCCCACTTCCTGAAGAACAAGCTGCGCCTGCTAAAAAGCAGAAGATCGCCTCTCAACGTGTCACTCCCGTGACACCAAAGGCGAGCGCCCAAAAGCCCGAAGCCCGCGGCACCCCCGCGAAGCCTCGACCCACAAACAACCAGGTCTACCCTAAGACTTGGTCTCCAAGACCTTCCCCAAAACAAAGAAGGTCTCAAACCTCCACCAAGCCAGCATACCTGGCCCCACTCAAAGAGAACCAGTTCTACCCTCTTGCCTACATGAAAGAGGAGAGACCCATCTCCAACTTGACTCCCAAGTCAACCCAACATGAACCGGCTTGCTCCCACAAGCCCAAAATTAGATCATGCATCACTCGGCCTCTACAAGCACCTGCCAAGGCCTACACTCCTTCAGTTCGACCCTTCATCTCTACAGGGGCCGAACTCGAAAGGTTCAAAGCTTCACTGCAACAGGCAAAGGACCGGGTCCGGGTCCTGTCCTTGCCTAGCTACAAAGAAGACAAGCTCGGCTGCTGCGCCCGAGGGAGTACATCCTTCATTGTTAAAGCCCAGCCAGAGCTGACCAAAGCTCAAGCTGCTCGTCGAGCACGCCGCCGTGCGTCATATCGACAAAAGAGACTAGAGAAGCAACAGACCCAGCTTCCTACACTTCAAGTCTCCCACAAATGGGTCGAAAAAGAAAGACCCGACCAAGTTGCTGCCATCCATATGGTTGGAAAAACCAGAAGACGCCAAAAGTCAGCATCAAAAATCCATGTCCGACGTCCGGTGACCCGTAGCGTCACCAGGACACGAAGACATCCCGAAGAATCTCCTGCCCCTTCAAGCCAAGGACGGGAGAGTAATCCTTCATCAAGCTCGTCATCAAAAAGAATGAGCCCCAGCTCAGTCACCAGGACGGTTTCTTCGTTTGAATCCCGAGGAATGAATGTCCTGGTTACAAATTCTGAGCCACCACCTCAGAATCCACCTCAAGATGATGCGCTCACACGCATCCAGCAGTTGGAACAAGGCCAGCAGAGGATTGAAACTCTGATGGAAAACCTTCTCCTTGTTGTCCAAAATCAGGTGAACAATGAGCCTCCTCCGAATCATCACAATAACGAGGAAAATCTTGAAGAAAATGAGTCACGCGCCCTTACCAAAAAGGACGTAGACAGTATCCTCGCCAAAGCAAAAGAAGAGGATATACTCAAGGAGCATGGGATCAAGCCACCATATCCTTTATGGATGGACTCGGTCCCGTTCCCCGCAAAATTCAAACATCCTACTCTCCAAACATATACGGGGAAAGGATCAGCCAGACAGCACGTCATCCACTTCAAGATTTTGACGGGAGCTATCGCGGATCAAGATGCACTCAAGATCCGCCTCTTTGCAAGTACCCTAAAAGGTACGGCCTTCGATTGGTACTCCACTCTTTCGGAGGACTCCATCCAAAACTGGGCCATGCTAGATACACGCTGCCTGACCCACTTCAAAGGTGAGGATCATCCTGTTACCATGGCACAGCTCTGTAGCCTAAAACAGGGAGAGAATGAGTCGACTTATGACTTCATTCACAAGTGGAAAGCGATGGCGTACAAATGCTCAGATGTATTGCCACAAGCGTCGCTAGTCGACATCTGCCGAAACAACATGAGAGCTAGAATCCGCTCCATGATCATCGGCAACAAATCAAAAAACCTGGGAGAGCTCCTGGAAGCTTCTATGGAAGCTGAAACGGTGATCAAAGACCTCAACAGTCAGAAGTCATCAAGAAAAGAGCCAACCACCATTGCAACCTCTAAACCAAAGAAGAAAGAGGTCCTCAATGTGCAAACCAAGTCAGCTCCTCAGCAACCAAAGAAAGCTGAAAACAGAGCTGCAGGTAAGATACCTGAACTCTCTGATGCCTTCAAAGAGCGAGTAGAAAAGAAATACCCGTTCGATGAAGACGTTGACGAAATCTTCGAGGCTCTCGTGGCAAATGGCAAGCTCACCTTGCCTGAACCCAAAAGATCGGGCGATGTTGGCAAAACCAACGATCCTCGGTACTGTCCATACCACCAGATGGTCTCGCATCCTCTCAATCAATGCTTTGTTGTGAGAGAGAAGATAAACGAGATGTGGAAAAACGGAGTCATCACCTTTGACAAAAACTATGGGACTGCCTCCGTCAACATGGTGTCATGTGGACAAACACCAAAATCACCGAAGAAGAAGATCACTACTTCCTTCATGGTGATAAACAAAATTCAAGCGTCCGAGGAGCTGGTTCCGTATCCAACACCAGATGGACAACCTATATGGGTACATCCCGATCTCCTGGAAGATGAAAACTGGGAGATCGTCAAAACAAAGCCGACAGCTCAACAGCGAAGGCAGGCTAGGAAACATCTCCTCAGGCTCAAACGGCAAGAGAAGACCCAGCCAAAACAAGAAGTCCATGAAAAGGCAGAGGCCTCCTCTACCACTTCACTCGGGGCAACAGAAACGTCCCTTCCAGAGACTTTAAAGGCGGTAAGAAACTTCACTCTCAGTGATTTCGTGCCACCTCGATTCAAAAAAGAAGCTATGCAGGGGGCATCATACTCTTGCAACTCGGTAGTTGGATTCTCCATTGATGGATACGAGTCCAGCGACACCGACGATGGATTCGAGCCCAACTACACCGGCAAGTGGGAGGAATCTCTTGAAACAGGAGAGTATCTCTCCGACGAAGAATGGGTTCCTGAAACTCACCTTATGCCAGTAATCTGGTATAACCCCTTACAGCCACAAGGATCCTGGTCTGATGATGAGGAAGACCAAGAGGCTGTACAAGAAAATGATGTTGAGCCAGCACCCGTCGTTGCTCGAGTGGAAATCAACCATGTTGAGCCACAAAGAGCAGACGAAAAAGAAGATTTGGCTCCCATGCCTGATCTTGAAGAATATGCGAGGATCTTGCAGCATCTCGCTCTAGAACAAGACCAAGACCGCGTCAACGAGATTCCTCACAATCCAGAGCCGGAAGTCCCTGAAGCCCACCAGGTACCTCCTCCCTCAACTCCTGAAAATGGAGAAAATTGCTGGGTAGACGATCCTCTTACATTTGAGGATGAGTCTGACTCCGAGCAGACAACGTCTCCTTTAAGAGCTGCCTGTAATGTGATAATTCGGGATTATAGCTCTTCCGATGCATCATCTGATGAGATCACTTACACACCGGCGACACCTAGCACCATATCTTCTGGGGCTACCTCGTCTCGCGTGACTTTCACAGAGATGACACCCTCTCAGGCTTCGTCCCCTGAGACTGTGACTTCAGAACTCACGCTCTTCCCGACTCATCATCATGAAGAAAACCCAACTTGGTGTGATGGATGGGTCAACGAAGAAGAAAAGCTGCTGGATGCTGTTTAGGACTCGCTCCCGGAAAATGCTCCATGCAACACAATCACTGAGGATGGCAATTCTGCTGCAGATGCAACCTCAGTAAATGAGAAACGACAGCCTCTTGATCCTGAGGACAATCTTCCAAGCGAAGACCCTTCTCAAGAAGCTCTCGAAGTTGGTAGAGGCACCCGCTCGGGCCGGGACTACCACAAAAATTACAACCAATCTTCCTTTACTTATGTAAATCCTTCGGGAAAAGATGTTGTAAGCGCCCCCAGTGGCAACAATGATGAACACGCAGGCCCTAAGGAGGCTTTCAAGTATGATTTGATCGAGCACTTCAAGCACATACCTGCACGACTGCACATCCTGGATTTATTACGAATGTCTCCACGCACTCGTGATAATCTCATCTCAGAATTACAAAAACTGAATGAGGATGTCGACAAACATGCCCCGCAAGTCCTCCAAATTGAAATGGACTACCGGGTCAAAAACTCTGAAACTTCCTCAAAGGGAGAAAAGAAAAATGAGGGATCATGCATTGAATGCCTCTTGGTGCAAAAAGTAGCCAGTGCAACTATCGCCTTCACAAAGGACGACCTCCTACTTGGCGAAGCAAGGCACAACCGACCCCTGTACTTCACAGGGTACATCAAGGAAATGCCTATACACAGAGTTCAGGTCGACCCAGTTTCTGCACTCAACCTCATCTCCACTTCGGCTCTCGAAGAGTTGGGCATCCCACCCAGCAAGCTAAGCCACACATCTGTATCTATCTTTGGATACGATGGGAGTACTCAAAGGCCTATCGGCAAAATCAGGTTCAAATTGCAGATCGGTGATCTTATCTCTAAAGTCACTGTGTATGCAATAAAAACCCCTTCATGCTACAACATCCTTCTCGGACGCCCCTGGATACACGAGAATGGTGTTGTCCCTTCAACTATACATCAATGCATCAAGTTCGTCGGCGACGACGGCATGGTACATCGAGTGTTTGCGGACAGAAGACCCTTCAAAGGTAAAGAAGTCCACTTCGCAAACTCCCAAATGTATGAAGGCGAAAAAGAAGAAAAAGAGGAAATAACACCCTTTGCTGAAAATCTCCAGAAAGATAAAGGCAAGGCTCCTCAAAAATCACCGGAAGAAAACAAACCCTCCGGCAAATTAGAAGAGAGTAGTCAATCTCCCTTCGTCATCTCCCTCAAATCTTCAAAACCTTTGGTCATCACAACCAGAGTGAAGAAGGCAAAGCAAAAGCCTGGGGGCAAATTTGTTGTCTCTTTCGTGTCTATCAAACAAGACACGGATTCGGACTCAGAGCCAGAAGACGACACCTCGTCAAGCCAAGCTGACACTCAACAAGTTCAGCCTGCTCTCACTCCGATGAAGACACCTGCTGACGTAGAAGATCCTACGTATGCTTCCTTTGTTGTTCCGGCAACATCACCAAAGAAAAGGCCGATCTTCTTCCATAGATCGGACGCTTCTTCATCAAACTCCATGCTGGAACCTTTCCAAAACGAAGGTATGCCTCAACTATCTCTATATAGTCCTGTGGCACAAGCAATTATGAAGAAAATGGGCTATGATGCTCAAAACCCAGTCGGTTTGGGAGAAAGACGCGGTATTCTCACGCCATTGGGGCCCGCCTTGACCAAAAGCCAGCTGGATGATTGGAGACTCTACGGTCATGTAGAAAAGTCTTCATATGGGTTAGGGTATGATCCCGACACTCCTCTGAGACAGTTGACATAAAAGCTTAAAAGTCGTTTTACCGACCAAGCCTCAACATCTCAAGTCCATGAAGACATCGATCTCCCTGGATATCTCTTTAAAGAGTTACCTGACAAAGATCCAGGAAGCTCATCCAATTGGTACGATTTCTCTGATGATAAAGAGGAATCGTCCAATAATACAGACTTGTGCTATTCTGACCCAGAAGAGCCCTCGTCTCCAAAAGAAGTACCTTACTTCGACCCAGTTTCAACAGGCAATTGGGACCATCTCATAGCAAGCCTTGAGAAGATCACCAATCAAGAAGACCCGTGGAAAGGAACAAACCCTCGGTCTACCAATGCCCTTGGAATCCCAGAAGGTTTTGTTGAGCTGGAAGCCTCCGAAAATATTGTGGAGGAACCACCTTCGAACCTTCTAACAGAAGATCCTGTTGAAAAGATAGACTTGAGAACACCAGATAACCCACGTCCTGTATTCATAAGCAAGAATATAAAGGATGATGAGTTACCCGAGTATATCGCTTTTCTTCGTGAGCTCCTTGATTGCTTTGCATGGTCCTACGCTGAAATGCCTGGTTTAGACCCCAAAGTAGCAGTCCACAAACTCAATCTTCAAGAAGACATCAAGCCTGTCAAACAAGGCCAAAGAAGATTCCGTCCAGATGTGATGGATAAAATTGAACAAGAAGTTCAAAAGCTCAAAAGCGTCAGCTTGATCCGTGAGGAACAACATCCAGAATGGTTGGCCAACATTGTCCCCGTGACAAAGAAAAATGGGCAGATCAGAGTCTTTATTGACTATAGAGATTTGAATGGCGCTTGCCCTAAAGATGAATTCCCTCTCCCCATACCAGAGGTAATGATTGACAATACCTGTGGATTTGAGCGAATGACATTCATGGATGGCTTCTCTGGTTACAATCAGATAAAGATGCATCCCGAGGATGAAAAGCACACTTCATTTCGGACTCCATTTGGCGTATATTGCTATACTGTCATGCCATTTGGTCTGAAAAATGCTGGTGCCACATATCAGAGGGCTATGATGAAAATATTCCAAGATATGCAGCACAAGACGGTCGAATGTTACGTTGATGACCTCGCCGTCAAAAGCAGAAGAAAAGAAGACCATCTCAAAGATCTTCGGGAAGTCTTCCTCCGACTTCGCAAACACAAACTGCGGATGAATCCTCTAAAATGCTTCTTCGGCGTCTCGTCGGGTAAGTTTCTCGGATTCCTTGTTCGGAAAGCAGGAATAGAACTTGACCCCATAAAAGTCAAGGCTATTCTAGAAATGCCCTCTCCAAGAACCTTGAGAGAATTAAAAGGGCTCCAAGGGAGATTGGCCTACATTAGACGGTTCATCTCCAATCTTTCGGGGAAATGCCGTCCATTCTCTCGATTGATGAAAAAGGGTGTAGACTTTGTCTAGGATGCCGACTGTGAAGCCGTATTTCAAGATATCAAGTCATACCTAACCAAACCTCCAGTGTTAGCTGCCCCTGCCACTGGAAAACCATTCATCTTGTACACAAGAGCCCTTGATCACTCTCTGGGTGCTCTGCTTGCATAAGAAAATGATGAAAGAAAAGAAGCTGCTCTATACTACCTCAGCCGCATGCTAGTAGGTACAGAGCATCGCTACTCTCCAGTCGAAAAGGAATGCCTTGCAGTGATGTTCGCCGTACAAAAGCTACGTCACTATCTGCTTTCCAACACAGTCTACCTAATCTCGAGGATCAACCTCTTGAAGGTCCTTATCACAAAGGTAGGTTCTCTCAATGGCCGACTGGCAAAATGGTCCATCCTTCTATCACAATTTGATATTAGGTATGTACCACAAAAAGCAATCAAAGGCCAAGCTCTAGCAGACTTTCTCGCAGAGCATCCATTGCCTAAAGATTCTCCACTCAGAGATGATCTCCCAGACGAACCTGTCTATAACGTGGAGACTTCCTCACCAAATGCCTCCTGGGACATGTACTTTGACGGTGCAACCAAGACAAATGAAAAAAGAAAGCTGATCTCGGGAGTTGGCATCCTCTTTGTTAACCCCGACAAATACATGATTCCACACGCTTTCTCGCTACTGGAACCATGCACAAACAATGCAACTGAATACCAAACTCTGATCCTAGGATTGGAACTCGCCATCGAATCAGGTATCACTATGCTGGAAGTCTTTGGAGACTCTCAACTGATCGTCAACCAAATGAATTAGATATATGAAGTCAGGAAGCCCGATCTGCTGCCTTATCACAATAAGGCACAATCGCTTCTGCAAAAGTTTGACATCTGTCACATCACCCACATTCGTAGATGTGAAAACATCCGTGCAGATGCCCTGGCCGGACTTGCCGCATCAATGGCGATCCAGGAAGGGGAAAACATGCAAATCACAGTGTGCGAGAGAAGGATCCTCCCTCCTCTTAACACACACCAAGCAGTTGCTGAATGCCACCGAGTGGTTGGAAGTCAGATCTCTATCCTTCAACCTTCAATCGGCGACTGGAGGGATCCGTTCATTGATTACACTATGTTCGGAATCCTACCTGAAGATCCGAAAGAACGGGTAAGCATTCAAAGGCGAGCCCTAAACTTTCATTTGGATATTCCTTTAAAAATCCTCTACAGGAAATCCTTCAACGGAGTACTTCTACACTGCTTGTCACAACAAGAGGCCAAAGAAACACTTAAAGAAGTTCATGCTGGTCTTTGTGGAGCCCATCAGGCAGGTCCTAAGCTCTATGATCAGATAAAAAGGTTAGGTTACTATTGGCCTACCATGGTAGCTGATGCAATGCAATTTGCCAAACGCTGCCAGCTATGCCAAGTTCACGGAGATTACATTCACATGCCTCCGGAATGGCTCCACCCTACAGCAATCTCGTGGCCTTTCGAAGCCTGGGGTATGGACATCATAGGTCCTATTTCTCCCCCTTCAAGCAAAGGTCATCGCTTCATCTTCGCCGCAACGGATTATTTTTCCAAGTGGTTAGAAGCATTTGCGTTCAACGAAATGAAGACCTCATCAGTCCTTCAATTCCTACGCACCAACATCATTTGTCGTTTCGGCATACCTAAAAGATTCGTCCATGATAACGGACGACAATTCCGGGATCATTGATTCTACAGGTTCTGCGACAAATACAAAATTCAAAGTTGTCCTTTGACTCCATACAATCCGGCAGCAAACGGATTAGCAGAAGCCTTCAACAAGACACTCTGCAAAATCCTCAAGAAAATGGTCTCTAGTCACAAAAGAGACTGAAGCGACAAGATGTCTGAAGCCTTGTGGGCCTATCGAACCACCGTTCGAGGACCAACCCATAGCACACCATTCTCCTTGGTCTATGGATGCGAAGCTATCGTGCCCCTAGAGGTACAAATTCCTTCTCTGAGGGTATCTCTACAAAATGACATGACTCAAGAAAGCAATGTCAAATTGTGACTCCATGAGCTGGACAATCTCGACGAGAGACGGCTCGAAGCTCGACAAAGCATTGAACTTTACCAAGCACGCATGGCAGGATCTTTTGACAAAAAGGTCAGGCAACGCGCCTACAAAAAGGGTGACTTGGTTCTTGCGGTAAAAAGACCAATGGTCTTCGCTCACAAGTCCAAAGGCAAGTTTGAGCCAAAATGGGAGGGACCCTACGTCATCGACAAGGTCTTCTCCAACGGCGCATATACCCTCCTAAACATGGAAGGCGACAGGTGTATGTTGCCTATCAACGGCAAGTTCTTGAAGCGGTACTACCCTTGAAGACTTACCCAACTGGGTAAGAGCAATGCCTGCACGGCAAAAGCCTATTTTCAGGTACTCGCTTGTCAAACCCACTCTCTTTAGAATTTTCATATCAAATGTCGAAATTTCTAAAGAAACTCAAAAAACAATGCTTACTTTCATCGTTTCATTGTTCAAAAAAAAAAAATCCAAGTTTAGGAGCCTCTCCCTGACTTGACCAAAACTTTCGATCCTTGAACCAAAATTCATGGTTTGAAACAAAAATCCGGATTCAGGGATTTCCACCCTAGTCCACCTTACCTTTTACCGCCAAATGGTTTTAGGTCAAAATTTACGACCCTCGTGTCTTTAAACAAAAAAAATGGTTTTTCAAAAACCGCGGGGAAGTGACACTTAGTCGATACTCGCAAAACTCAAAAAATCGGAAGGATGCGAACCCCATTCGATACTTCCAAAACCTCTAAAATCGTGGGGAAACGACATCAAAGTCAGTACCCGCTAAATAAAATTTTTGAAAAAAAGCAAGGATGCAACATTCCATCGATACTTGCACCCAAAATCGCAGGGAAGCGACATTTCGTCGATACTTGCAAAATCCAAAAACCGTGGAGACGCAACATATCAGTTGATATCCACAACCCAAATTTAAAAAAAAAAGGTTCAAAAAAACCTAAAAAACCGTGGAGACGCAACATATCAGTTGATATCCACAACCCAAATTTCAAAAAAAAAAGGGGTTCGAAAAAACCTAAAAACCGTGGAGACGCAACATATCAGTTGATATCCACAACCCAAAGGTTCGAGAAAACCACAAATTTCAAAAATCATGGGGAAACGACATCAAGTCAGTACCCGCAAAACCAAATTTTGAAAAAAGCAAGGATGCGACATTCCATCGATACTTGCACCCAAATCTGCGAGGAGGCGAAATTCCATCGATACTCGCAACCGAATGAGCAAGGATGCAACATTCCATCGATACTTACAAGACCATTCAGCAGGGAGGCGACTCTTAGTCGATACTTGCATTTTTGAAAACCAAAAACCTGGCTCTTTTGCCAAAACCGGCTATCAATGCCACCAAATCGGCTATAAATGCCACACAAAAAAAAAAAACTGACTCTCATGTCAAAACCGGCTATAAATGCCACAAACCGGCTATCAATGCCACAAAAAATTGGCTTTCACGCCGACAAACCAAAACTTGGCTTTAAAAAAACCCGGCTATCAATGCCACCCAAACCGGCTATAGATGCCACAAAACAAACACCGGCTTCTATGCCAACCCAAATTTTGGCTTTTACGCCATAAAATTTCGGCTTCCATGCCATCTCAAAATCGGCTTTCACGCCACAACCAAAATCAGGCTCCCATGCCAAAACAATTATTTGACAAAAGATTTTCACAAAAAGACAACCTTTTGATCAAATTTTCAAACAAACACCCCATTTAGCAATTGCTTTCATCACAAAAAGATTTGAGTGAGCGTAGGGAAAACAAAAAAAAAAAAAAGAAAAAAGTACCAAAAAAAATACATGTGGTACCAAAAAAAAAAAAGAAAAGTGTTCACAAGCATTACAAAAAAAAGAGTACCAAAAAATATACATGTGGTACCAAAAAAAAAGAAGAATAGTTTCTGCTACAAAAAATCAGGAGCTCAGCCAAAAATGGTCTCCAGCCAAAGCTTCAGCTCCTCAAGCAAACTTTTGGCCTCAACCGTCAGAGTTTCCAAGGCACGCTTCTTCAGGAACTTGCCATGAGATGCTGGCAAATGCCGTAACCCTTCTTTTACACCGGGAAGCTTTTCCCCAGCAGTTTGCCATTGCTCGTTTTCTTGAGTCCTCTCTCGAGAACTTGACGTGCATCTGCAACTTTGCGAATCAGAGCACTCTCCTTGTCACGAGCCTCTGTTATAGCAGCCCACTTGGCAGCGACTTGCGCCTTCAAATGCTCAAGACGTTTCCTGGCCTCCTCAACTTCCCTATCAAGGACGTTAAGGTCATGCCTCAATCCGATGATGGCTAGCTCTTCCAAGTTCTTCTCCCGAACTAGCTGCTTCTTGCTTTGTGTAGCCTCATTCAGGTTAGACTTAGCCTTATCAGCAGGGTCCAAGAACATCTCCTTGAAGAATTGGTCGTCAGGGAAATCCATGGTCTCAAACCACTTGTCACCCAGTGCAATGATCCTATCAACGATCGCCCTGGCACCTGTGACATCCAGACCAACCTCTTCGGTATCAGTGAGAATCTCCTGTACATGTGGGATCATGCCAAATCCGGCATCCAGGTGTCCAGAAAAGAGAGTCTCGATCCAAGAACTCAAAACCCGAGCCAGCACCTTCTTCGCAAATTGAAGAAACGAACTGGATGAAGATTCACCCTTCTCCGTTGATCGGCTGCTCATGTCAGGTCCCATTGGAAGAGTAACAAAAGAACTCTTTCCACTTGGAGCCACTGGAGAAGGAACCTCAGCACAAGGTATCTCCTCTATCGCGTCAGGACTGGTTGTAGGAGTCTCTACCTCCGGATCAACCTCTGGCATCCCTTGCTCTGGTTCTGAAGAAAGCGATGGACTCTCTTCTGTCACTTCAAAACCTGCAAATGAAACACAAAGAGGTATGAATATGATCCTGTTAAAAAAAAATCATCAGGGTCATCACTACAAAGTACCTTCTTCAACGACTGGCGGAACACTCTCTTCCTCCATGAACTCATCGGAAGCATCATCAACATTTGCGTCCATTGATGGTTCAAAGTCATCGGAATCCTGTGGCAAGTCAGCTGACAAGAAAAATGTCAGCAAATCAAGTGGCAGGCAAAAAAAAAAAAAAAAAAGCGAAAGAAGTTATACCAATCATTCCAGAGTCCCTCGGTTCTTCTTCAGATGCCATAATCGGCTCCATCACCGCCTCATTGGTCGGAACCTCAGGCATCACCAAGTCTTCATCCTCCGCTAAAAAAAAAAAAAAACAGCAGCAGGGTGAGAAAACAAATTAGAACATGGAAAGCCCCATGAAAGAAGCAGAAAAAGAAAAAGGAAGAATCATACCTTCACCGATGGTCTCTTCTTCCCGAATCCTCTTCTCCGGAGGTTCGTCAGCTTCCCCTGGCACCTCCTCATTCACAGTGAGAGGGACTTCCACATCAGGAGAGTCTTCGTCCCGCCCCGTGTGACGCTGACTCCTCTTCCTCTTACTTCTGTGGGCTCGCTTCCTAGAAGATCCTGCCCCACTGTCAGAGTCAGGTCTCCCACTTGGGTCCTCACTGGATGGTCTGCTCTTGCCAGTAGACTCCATGGAAGCTCGCCTCTGGGCCGCTTGCATCCAAGCGTCGAGCTCAGCTTCCTCCTGTTCTAGCTGCTCCAAAGCCCCATCAGGTACTTCCCGAACAGCTTCAGAACCAATGACGCCCTGGTCACCGAGAAAGCCTATCTTGTGCTTCTCTCCAGAAAGGAAGGCCCAAACTTCCTCTCGCCGGACGCCATCCGACTTTCCAGTACCTTTCCCCGAAGATAGCTTTACATCAAGCTCCTTCTTGGAAAGCCCCCGATATGCCAAAAAGCTCTCCGCGAACTACTTCGTGAAGCCGGCAGTTCGGAAAGTCGACAGCTCAGGATAAGAAATCGTGGCAGTAGTGTCTTCAGCACTATAAAAAGCCCATGCATTTCTGCCATCATGCAAACCTCCAAAACGCTTCACCATACTCGAAGGCGCCCCAACAACGCCTTGAGAGAAGCCCAACTGAAGTGCAAAGCGAGAAGGTACATACGGCTGGATGTCGACGAAAAGATGTCTACGGTACACCATTGTGCCGACTCGTATGCTGAAAAGCCACTCCTTCTCTGCATTGGTCAAAGAGTAATGCCTTCCCGACCCTGCTCTGGTAGAGTCTCGGGAGGCACCAAAATCAAAAGCCTTCTTCCGTAACTCCGGAGAAAGCTTAACTGAAGACTGCCCCATCTTGACGTCCCTGAACCGTCGGATCCTCATGCGGGCAAACAAAAGTGATTCGGATATGGCTTTTCCCTTAGCCAATCGAATCATCAGAGGATCATCATCCTGCGCAGTACCCAGCTGGTGGAAGCCAGGACAGTGGTATACAAACCACGAATAAAAGATATGGGCTGAAAATACCCTATTCATAGGGAGCCCAAGCCGAACCAAAAAAGCAGCAGCCTGCAGTTCGGTACACAAGTAGGAGTAAAGAGTAGGTACCAAAGCCAGCCGCTCTCCAAACGCCATCTGACAAGCCAGAAAAATACAATGCGGCCTGATGTATGTTCCATCTCCTCCAGCAAAAATAGCCTCACCTAGCCAATAAGTGAGGTAAGCTACAATTTCTCTCCGCAGTGCAATGTCAGAACAAATTACATCTGTACCTGCGAAGAAGTCTTTCAACTCTTCTTGCATGGCGGAAGCCTTCTTCCGGTCCTCTAGGGTCACGCTATCAGAAGACTCTTTGCTGTCAAAGAAGTTGAAGAATGAAGAGCCATAACTCTTCCAACTGCTGGACCTAACTTTCGAGCCCTCCTTCTCCTTCAAAAAATCATAGAAGGCGACGAGCTGAAAGTATAGGAGCCTGAACTCCTCTGACTGCTCCTCAAGGACGCTGTCAATCGGCATGAACTCCTCGTAGAGTTTGCCAAGGATGGGCAATCCAGTATTGGCGCTCAACTCCTTCAAGGAAAAACCAATCTCACCATTCGTTACAACGAAGGTATTGGTTTGTGGGAGAAATGATTCCAACATGGCCATGAAGGCCTCGTCGGAAAAAGCCACGGTATCTCTGAAGGCACGGACCGCGTCAAAAATCCCGGTTTCCTTCAAAATGGTGCCACCAATCAGCAGGACGCGATCAGTCCATGACTTCCAATCGGAGTCAACACTGAAACGGCCACGAAGTCGAAAAGGCTTCACCCAATTGCTGCCGTCACCGCTGAAAACGCCAAGGCCCACTAGTCCCAAATCGACCGACAGATAATCAGAGCCCTGATAGCCGCTGGCTGGCATCAACATGTCCATTTGGGCAGGCGACTTCTCCGCATATCCGGAGGGACCGCCAACAAAAACCCCGGTCTTGATCACGTTGGTCCTTTTCACCCAGCTTGGAGGATCTTCCCTCTTAGAGCACGTGGGAGAAAGGCCCATGATCGAGATAGTACGATCAAACGTTGACCGGGTAACCACAGTTCTCTTCTCACCATCAGCTGTGTAAGAAAACTGAAAACACTTCCTCTGGTATGTCACGTCGTCAGGGACTGCATCTCCAAAGAAGAAGATAGGCTTGGGCAAAACCCTCAGATCGTCCATAACCCAAGGACAGTTGCTTACCATGATCTTATAATATTCCTCACTCTTGAGAGCGATCAGTTGTTGCCTCATCTCATCTCTGTTGAGAGAGTCGCACTCTTCCAAGTTTCTCTCAACATACTGGGCCTTCTCCTAGGCCTGCTGAACGGCCACATTAGAAGATCTGGCGGATCGACGAGGTACGCTTGTAGCAGGCTCTTTACCCTTGTTCGTTCTAGAGGAACCACCTGCAAAGGTTGGAAAAGGAAAAAAAAGATTATCATCAAAATGACAGGATTTAGCTAAAAGGAAATCTGACGAAATTTTGGCATGGTTCCGGGGCAATTCCGAAGAAAAGGGAAATACCCCGAAAGAAATAGAAAGTCTGAAGATAGGCTCAACATCGCTGCGAGCTCCGAAACTCCAAACTTTCGAAACCTCAAAATCTCCGCAAAATCAAGAAGGGCTCAACATCGCTGCGAGCTCCAAATTCCCAAATTTGCAAAGATTTTCAGGTATGCTATCATGCTCTCAAATTCAATCTACAAAAAGTACATGCATGAACATCTAGATTTGCATAAAACCGCATTATCATGATGAGCAAAAAAAAAAAAAAAAGAAACTTTCTAAAAAAAAAAAAAGGAGGAGAAAGAAAAAAAAAAGAAGAAAGAAAACGTGCAAAAAGAAAAAGACAAAGAAAGAAGCACGAAAAAAAAATCATGTGAAAAAAAAAACAGAAATCACGTGAAAAAAAAAAGAAAAAGAAAGAAGCACGAAAAAAAAAATCACGAAAAGAAGAATAGAAAGAAAAGAAAAAAAAAAAGGAGAGAAACTTTCCTTTTTTCACCATCCTATTCTCTACATGGAGTTTTCTTGAAAGAAAAAGAGAGGAAACTTACTTGAAGCCATTGATGGAGAAGAAGAAGGAAAAAGCTTGAAGATCCTTGAAGAAGAAGAACTCTTGGTCTTGGAGCTCTCTTGAGATTGTTGCAAAAGAAAGCAATAAGGGCAAGAGATCTAGCCTCCTCCTTGCTTTTATAGAAGAGAGCAAATCAAAGAAGGAAACAAAAAAGAAAGGTAAGTGCTACTAATTAGTAACCTTACCAAAAGAGAAGGAATTAGAAAGATTCTTTCCCAAAAGGAAAGATGTCTTTGAGAGATTTTCTCCCAAAATCAATCAATGAGAGATTCTCTCCAACAAAATAGGAGATTAGAGATTCTTTCCCAAAAAGAAAGATACCTTGAGATATTCTCTCCCAAATTAAGGGAATATGAGAGATTCTCTCCCATAAAGATTTTTTAGATATTCTCTATCCAAGTGAGATATCTTTAGATATTCTTTACAAAAATGGCCCCACATGAGATCTAAGCCATCCTAAAAAGCTTAAGGTCCCATGAGTTAGCCCATATGAGCCAGGTTTGACCACCTAGGCACTAAAAAAAAAAAAAAAAAAAAAGAAAATGGGCTTTTAGTCAGGAAAAAAAAATCCCTCTTACCAAGAGCATACAAAAATGGTTCCATGCCTCTTTTGAGTTGATTGAACCATACAAAAAAATTCCAATCCCCATGAGCTTCCAAAAATCAAACCATCCAGCCTCATATACCAAATTGAGCCAAAATCTTGAAATTGACATTCCACAAAAATCCAAACCACTCCAATGGACCCACACAGTCCCAAAGAGTGACCAAAAACCAAATCCTGGTCCCCTAACTTGCCACATACAGCTTGTTGGGTCACAAGGTCAAAACCAAAACCCGACCCCCTAACCTGCCACATACAGCTTGTTAGGTCACAAGGTCAAACACAAAAACCAAAATCCACATCCCTGATGTCATCTTCAAAACTTTGCCTCGAGATGGTACTTGATTTCTTTCATTACCATAAAATTCCCCTGGAAGCTTAAAGGCTACTCTACCAAAGGAAAGATTGCTCAAAGACTCTTGGTCAAGACTCAAGCTCTCCTTCAAAAAATCTTTTCGAGGCACATCGACTACAAAAGTCAAGCAACTCGTCGCTGTACCTCGAGGGGGCATTTGTTGACACCAAAAATGTCACTTTGCCTCTTCAACATCAAGAAAGCTGCATGAAGTCGCAACCTGCCATATAGGCAATGCAATTTCTCTAAAAAAATCAAATCTTGTCAGAATCAAACAAAAACTACAAGATCCTTCAAGATAGCCAAGAGAAGAGTACACATGAAGTTTCGGGCCATTTCAGAATCATTTGGCCTAACTTCGCTTCTCCGACAGCTAAAATGGCGCTCCCGGCGGCGACATCATCGGAGATGTCAAAACTTCGATCAGAGCCTACGGATGACTCCAGCATGCCTCAAAAGGGCTCCATGCCAAATTTCAAGTCAAACCAACAACGTTTGACCCTCCATCAATGCTCGAGCAGCAAAATCAAGCCTCCCGGTGGCGGGAACCACCGAAGCCTTCGCTCATCAAACCAAGTGCATGAGTGGCTTCAACATGCTTCCAAAAGGCTGCATGTCAAATTTCAGGTCATTCCGACAACGTTTGACCAGGTTTCGATGCTCCGAGAGAAAATCAAGCCTACCGGCGGCGGAGCAACCCGGGACCATGACATCCAAAACGGAGGCCATGGAACGTCTCAAAATGACTCCAATAGGCTCCCCGTCAAATTTCAGGTCAATTGGACATCGTTCGGCCACATATCAAAGCTCAGCATTTTCCCCGCAGCAAAATCAAGTGAAGCATTGACGGGACCCCAAACGGCTTCAAAACTCAAACAAAAGCCTATGGTTGGTCTTATTTATTGCTCAGGAGGCTCCACCTCAAATTTCAGGTCATTCCGACATCGTTTGACCAAGTTTCAGCTTCTGGCGGAAAATCAGCAGCTCTATGCGACAAAGTCTTCGGCTTTCCCGGAAAATTGGAAACTTTGCACTCTAAAAATGTAAGGATTCTCATCAGGTTCTCTGCAGGGAAATCAAGCCAATAAATGAGAGGAAATGTCAGGAAAAATATAGAAGAAAACGGCGACGAAAAAGACCACAAAAGGGACCAAAAAGGGGAGAAAAACCCCCAGGGTCGCCGGCCCATGGTCGCCGGCGACCATGGAAGTCCGGGTCACCGGATTTTTCGCCGGTGACCCGTTTTTCCGTCCCTTTTCGCGTTTCGCGCACTTTGGCCCCTGTGGTTTCCTAAAAATGTGATTTTTAGTGCTTGAAATTGACTCATATCCGACGACGTCTCAGATCCGCCGTCAAAAGCATAAAATCATCATTGATCGCTCCAAGATCGCCGACCGATTGACCTAAAAAGTGCTCTTTCTGTCCGACCGATCGAGAAATCGACAAGACAGATGTCACCGGCCCGCTGCTAGCTATCAATGTCTGAAGTTACATGTTCATCCGATGTCGATCAGCATGAAGATCCATCGATGATCATCGCCAGAAGAATTCCAAAAGACGCGGCGCGGCCCGCGACTCTTCGACTGCTCGGCGACCAATTAATGCAGTTAATTGACTAGCTTTATTGCAGTCATTAATTCATTTCTTTGGACGGCCCAATCAGAAGCAAGCATCCAGGAGTTACAAAACAATTAAGTCATGGCATTCAAGCCATGAAACTCCTCCCATTATGGTAATTAAGGTGATTAAAAGCCCTTAATCTCCATCGGCCAATCAGATTCAAGGAAAAAGGAGTTACAAAATCAAGAAATAAATCTTGTAACTCCTCCCATTAAAGCCATTAAAGCCCATAAAAGCTCTCCTAAATGGCTACCAAAAGCCTACAAATAGGAGAGCATTCCATTGAAATCCAGATCGGAAAAAGACGAACATATCGGAGAAAAAGACGAACGGAAAACCGAAGATCAAAAGGTGCAGAGAATCCCGAATTCCAGACAGACAGAGTCTAGAGAAAGAGAGAAAATTCTGCAGAAATTCTACATCAAGCACTACTACAAGGTGACAAAAAGTCCCTTGGGGGGTACTCCCCCCCAAGGTCCTTGCCTTCTCCCGCTGCCTCCAATGGCTTAGACGTGGCTTTTCAGCCCGTCTACTTAGCTTTTTATTGGACATAGGACCTCCTCTTGGTCTTTGTCCTCTAAAAATCTGAGGTTATAGCCAAGCCAAGCGAATCAAGAGCATCCACTGTTCTGATCTGCATGGATGATGGCGAAGCCCACACATGGCTTGCGACCGTCAATCTGAACGAGTCCCCCACAATCTCCTGAAAAGTTAGATCCTCCTTTTCTTGCTTTTCATTGTAGTTTGTATTTTTCTAAAAGAGACAAAAATCACAACTCTTGTCTTTCATTATTGATGAGAATTGTAAATCGGCTATAAACGCCAAAATCGGCTATAAATACCAAACAAAATCGCCTTTCACGGCAAACCAAGAAAATGTCTCTTTTCTTAAATATTTGTGCAATGGAAAACTTGAAAGAAGTTGATTTCCTTTTTACTTGCGAAGGTTGATCTCCGAATTACCACTTGCAATTCCAAGTAAAATAGAAAATCTGGCACACCCACACAAAGAAATGTTGATGCACGCTTCAGCCCCCCGGGCGCGAAAGGGCCGGACCCGACGACTCCCACGTCCGCCGACCCCAGTAGCACCCTCGGCATTGGAGCGCGTTCCATCAGTGGTCTCTCAAAAGCTGTAACGACGTCCTCAAGTATTCTTCATGCTCCTCCTTACTCTTAGAATACACAAGGACATCATCAAGAAATACCACTGTAGAGTGATCTAAGAACTCTGCAAAAACCTTGTTCATGAGAGCCATGAAGACTGCGGGTGCATTTGTCAAGCCAAAGGGCATCACTAAGAACTTATAATGCCCATATCTCGTTCGAAAAGCTGTCTTCGACACATCAGACTCTCTAACCAGCAAACTGATGATACTCTGACGTCAAGTTTATCTTGGAAAAGTGTGCTGCTCCTTGCAATTGGTCAAATAATTCATCTATCCTTGGCAAGGGGTATTTGTTCTTGACGGCCACATGATTCAATCTTCTATAGTTGATGCACATTCTAAGACTTCCATCCTTCTTCTTCACAAAAAGAACTGGCGCTCCCCAAGGTGAAACACTTGGCCTAATAAAGCCTTTGCTCAACAATTCTTGCAACTGAAGTTTCAATTCACCTAACTCTGCAGGAGCCATCCTATAAGGTGCAATTGAGATCGGTGCAGTCCCTGGAAGGAGTTCAATAGTAAACTCAACTTCTCTAACTGGTGGTAACCCGGGATTTCTTCTGGAAAAACATCCGGAAATTCACACACTACGGGGATATCCTCCACCCCTTGGGACTGTTTATCCTCCGTGATAAACGCTATAAATGCCTCACAACCACTGCCCACCAATCTATTAGCTTTCAAAGATGAAATGAAACTGCTGGAAGATTTCTTCCTGTTGCCCTGAAACATCAACTCTATCTGTGGCCCTTGCAATCTGAATGTAATGGTCTTACCAAAACAATCCATAGTAGCATGGTAGGTCTGTAACCAATCCATGCCTAAGATAATATCAAAATCATGCATGTCTAGAATGATGAGATTGGCTGGTAAATTGATATCTCCTAACAAAATCGAACAACTAGGGTAATAGGTGCTACAAACAACCTGTTTACCTACTGGTGTAGTGACAGTCAAAATGTAATCCAATTCTGCATGCTATGCATCAATCTTCTTTGCAAATAAAGGAGATAGAAAGGAGTGTGTGGATCCTGGATCAAATAAGATCTGTGCTTCTACTCCACAAACAAGAAGTTTACCTTTTATGACGTCACATGCTGTTTCTGCATCAGCACGGTTGATATTGTATGTGCGCCCTTGCTGGGTTGGCCTATTCTACTGCTGATTCTGCCTCCCTTGATTGTTCCTATTCTGAGGTGGATGAACATTCTAATTCTGTACTTGTCTGCCTTGCTGCTGCTGTTGCTGTGGTGGCCTCACTTGGGTCTGAACTGGTGCTTGATTCTGTGGTGCTGTTTGCCTCTGCTGCTGATATCTGTTGCCTTGATTCTGAAGTTGTGGGCAATCCTTGATTGCATGGTCCATTCCTCCACATTTGAGGCAAGCACCCATTGCCTTGCGACATTCATGGGTAGGGTGATTCTTGCCACAATGATTGCAACCACTTTGCCTAACTTGGTTCTATTCTTGTCTTGGCTTCTTGCCACTTTGTTGCCTTTGGTTATGCTACTGATGTTGCTGCTTCCTATCCTGAATGATCTCATTGTTGAAATCTTCAAATTTATATGCCCGCTTAACCGCTTCATCAAACGTGGCTGGTGGAATCGCTCCCGTAACATCCCTCTTGAGAATGGGATTTAACCCTTCCAAGAATTTGGTGATCTTCTTATGTTCTGTATCAATCAACTCGGTAGCATAGTGAGCAAGCCTCTCAAATTTGGTAACATACTCCAGAACTGTCATGCTTCCTTGTTTCAGCTGTTGAAATTCCACTGCCTTCTGCCTCTTGACATGTGAAGGGACATACTTGTCGGTGAAGTGTGTCTTGAAGGTTGTCCAAGCTACCTCATCTGCCATGGCCTGATACGGTTCTTTAACTGTCTGCCACCAAGAGTCAGGAAGCCCATAGAACAATGAAGCTGTGAGGTTCACCCTCTCCCTGCCCGTGCAAATAAAAACATCAAAAATCTTCGCGGTGTTCGTGAGCCAATCATCTGCAGTTAAAGGATCCTCTTGGCATGAGAACTCCTTGGGTCCCCTCTTTCGGAATCTTTCGAAGAGAACATTAGGGTCATCAACCCTATTGTTGATTATAAAATTCGGGCCGGGTGGTTGCATAAATGGAACTTGTTGCCTATTATGTAAAACTTCCAAGAGTTGTCTCTGGACTTGTGCCATCTCCTCATGTTTCTTTGCCATCTGTTCCTGAAATTTTACTTGGGTTTCATTAGCTTGTTTTTGTTGGTCTAACATGGCTTGCATTAGTGCTTGGAATTGGGTAGAGGTAGGATTCTCAGACGGATCTGTCTCATTGTGATTACTACCCGAAGCATTATGATTTGGAGCTTTTCTTGGAGGCATGATACTGCAAGACAATTTGTTAGCACATAAATGAGAACAATTGGGTTAGTCAACTTGGTCTAAACGAACGTTCTAACGAACTCACTGATCCTCGCCACGTTCCTAAGATTTCTAGTTTCTTTTAAGTGCCTGAAACAAGTCCCGCTCTGATACCAGTCCTATCGCGACCCCGGACTGTGAGAACCCGACCCTTAATTTCCTGGTTTAGTGTGGCTTTAATCGTGATTTGGTTTTCTCGATGGGTTTAGTGGTTGTTTGGTTGAGTTTTTGAGTTTGAATAGATTTTTCATAACTTTGGAGAGTTTTAAAAGACGTTGACCTTGTTTTGACCCGACCCTTGTAAATTGTATTTTTGTGAGAAGTTATTCTTGGTTTCTAAAAATTCCAAATTTTATTCCTTTTGACCCATTTTGTTATTACAAACAACTTTCATGTTTTGACCATCTTGAATAAATACTCAGAAATTGCGTTTTTCGAGAAAAAGGGGCAAAAATGACAATTTTCACTAAATCTGTCCATAAATTTCGAAAATTCCAGAAATTGGGGAAAATATACTTTTTGGAAAGTAGTTATTTCAACGAACAACTTTGTCTTCTTCGTCGAACCGATTTGAGGTCCCGAAATGCATGTTTTTAGCCCGGCAAATGTTTTAAGTTGTGGGACCCATCTCCCCTTTGTTATAAGAGGAACCCACCTCTTCTCTTCTCTTCTTCCTTGACCTAATTTCTAAGAGAGGAGCAGCCCCAGCAGCCATGGCTTTCTCCATCTCTTTCTTGTTTCCTCCATCTCATAGCACCACCAAACAATGCCAAACCGAGATTAGACTCCACCATCTTCATCCTCATCTCAAGAGCTATCCATTGATGTTATTTTTGAAGAAAACCAAGCTTTTCAAGATTTCCTTTGAGCAACCTCTTGCTTTTTGAAGAACTTCCAAGTAAGGAATCCTTTTAATCTTTTGGATTTGTGTTTTCCTAGCCTTTAAGAAGCTTTGTTTTGATTATTGGAGGCTTTCCTTTTGTTTTGATTTGGTTTTGCCATTTTAGGGTTCTAAGATGGGTTTCTTTTGGGGGTTTTGTTTAGATTGGTGATTTATAGCTTGGAGAAGTGATTAGTGGTTGATTTGATTAGCGTTGGACCCAAGGCAAGTGGATGAAATGATTTATTTTCATTGATCATGTTTTATACAAATGTGTAGCTTTCATTAATGATTTTCATTACTTATGCTTTACTTCATGACATGCTTTTATTGAGATTTGAAATACACTCTTTAGTGTATCTTTCTAGTATATTGTATTCTTGAAAATGGTATCTTGATTGTATTAAGTTTTGACTTGTTTCATGTGATGGATTTCTTTTGGTTGAATGTGAATGGAATGGATGATTTGATGGAAGAATGGATGTAGTTGAATGGGGAATTTGAAGTGTTGAGAATGGAGTTTTGATTGCTTGAAATGGAGGATCTTTTAGCTCACTTTATTACAGGGATCTGACCCTTGAAAATGAGGAGTGTTTGGAGAAAGAAGGGACTGAAAACAGCTTCAGAATTCTGCGTCCGCAGTAACGTCGGTCAGCTGTCGGTCATACCGTCGGTTAACCGACAGCCAACCGAGGTGGACCGAAACCCTCTCGGTTCCAATTCCAGAGAGCAGATTTCCATCAGGAAATCTGTCGGTCAGCTGTCGGCTGACCGAACTCCCTAGTTCGGTCGACCGAGAGCCAACCGACAGATCTTTCGGTTCATTTTCCAGAGAGCAACAAACTTCCTGATGTGTGTAGAGCTGACAGTCAGCGCCGGTCAGCCGTCGGCTAGCCGACATCCCAGTTCGGCTGACCGACAGCCAACCGAGGAGCTGACCGACAGCAATTGTATTGTTTTCTTCTTGAAGAACCATAGGGAACTATATTGGAGGAGAGTGAGGAACTGTACAGAAGAAGAAATTCCATCACCATGACTGTGTTGTTTAGGTCTGTTAGATTTGTTAATGTATATAAGGCCCCGGAATGTTTTCAATTCTTAAAGAGTACCAAATGTATGTCAAACGTAACATACGGGACCCTAGTTACATTGATTCAAATCTTGGACTTTCAACACTTGGCCCGGAGAATATGAGAAATCCATTCATGCTTTATTTTGACCGAATTTCACTTGTACACTTAAAATCTCGTGTTTTATGACTAGACTTGCCCGACCGTATTGAAAGTTATGTTTTTAACATTGTTGCTAGCCCGTACAGGCCCGACCGATACAGATATGCTTTTGTGCTTATGAGCACCCAGTCCCGTCATATGTATTTATTGGATTTGATTTCTTGTATATGACTCATGAGAGTAAAACCTGGAGGCAATAGGGGGGCCAGAGCTTTGTAGTGCGAGCCCATGAGCTAAAAGAGAACTTGCATACATGTATTTGTTTTGTTTGCTTGCATATAACCTATGAGTCGGCACCACTAAGCTTGGATAACCTTGTCAGTCTGATCCACTGACTTGGAGATTCCCCACTTGTCCCGCCAGCTGCAGCATGGATCCCGATACCCGGTTTATTAACCGTGGTCCCGTCCCGATACCCGGCTCGCTCCCGTGGTTCCCGATATCCGGTTCGCTACCGTGATTCCCGATACCCGGTTTGCCACCGTGGTCCCGTCCCGTATTATTGTATATGTATATGTGAATTTTGTTGTACCTCCTCACTACGGTGACCGAGGTCAACGCCCGATACTCTAGTCACTTCGGTGATAGAGGATTTAGCTTTGTGTGGTTGCCATCTTGATAGTTCCTGATCCTTGTTACCCGTACTGTTTTATATTGATCATGTCTTTTCTTAATAAAGGATGCATTAATTCTTCATGCTTTAAAAGAGTTCCCGATTAGGGAAGTGTTTATTGTTTATCCATGTTCTAAAAGAGTTCCCGATTAGGGAAGTGTTTATTGTTTATCCATGTTTTAAAAGAGTTCCCGATTAGGGAAATGTTTATTGTTTATACATGTTTTAAATGAGTACCCGATTTGTAAAATGTTTATTGTTTGTACATGCTTTAAATGAGTACCCGATTTGTAAAATGTTTATTATTTATACACGCTTTAAATGAGTACCCGATTTGTAAAATGTTTATTGTTTGTACATGCTTTAAATGAGTACCCGATTTGTAAAATGTATATTGTTTATACACGCTTTAAATGAGTCCCCGATTTGTAAAATGTTTATTGTTTGTACATGCTTTAAATGAGTACCCGATTTGTAAAATGTTTATTGTTTATACACGTTTTAAATGAGTTCCCGATTTGTAAAATGTTCATGTTTTATACATGCTTTAAAGGAATACATGCTTTGCCTAATATCCGTGTTTCATACCCGTTTTATATGAATACATGATTTCGTCAGATACTCATGATTTCCGATACATTTTTATTATGTACAATTTTGATCAGACAGTATGATTTGTTTCATGTTTTATCATTCAGTATGTTGTTATATCTTTTCACCCGCCTGCCAGACCGTCGTGTCTGACCCACTACTTTGGTACTCAGGTTCAGATTTCTTCACCCGAGATGAGTGTACGTGTTGGCGGTGGAGCCATGAGCTTACAGGTTGTTTGTCGGCTATGTCATGTAGACATTGAGCTTGACATCGGTTTTACGTCACATAGGGGTAGTGACATTAGCTTGTTTTCTTGTATAGCTTCTATTAGCCTTTTTCTTGGGATTTGTAATTAATACACATTGTTATTTGTAACTTGAACATATATGGGAATGTAATATCCTGTTACTGTCAGCTCTGTACTTTTATTGTGATAGTTTATTCCAGTCTGAGATGGATCATTGATAAGATGAGTATATGCTTGGGTTAAGTGCGGTGCGGAATCCAATGGCCACGGACTCCGAGTCGCAACACCATAAAAGCTTCCGCTAAATATTCAGAGTGTGTTGGAACGAATTTGTAATCCTCACACACGCGGATCTTGGGAGAAACATAATTATTACTTCACGGACCCCCGGTTTGGGGTCGTGACAGACTGGTATCAGAGCGGGCAAGTTTCTAGGAAATAAAACACTCTAGGAACTTTAAGACGTGTGGTGAGGAAACCGTTAGATTTTTCGTCTTGTTTTGGCTAGATGCCATTCTGTTTTGGTTCGGATTTGTTTTCTTTCTAGTGGGGGAGACCCTTCTTGTCTCTCCCCTTTTGTTCTTGATAGGAATTTGGGGGACCAAATTCTTTTCTAGTGGGGGAGGATTTAATGTCTCCGCACCCACATTCAGTGTTTTTTTCTTGTTTTCGCGTCAGAGAGTTAGAGTTTTGTGGTTTTAGCATGTGGATCTCGAAGGACTTTGGTGAGGACTTTGGCAGAATTTTCAGCTTTTCATTGTCACAGATGGAGTTAGCGAAGGAATTTGTGAGCAGTTGTTAGTCAGTAAGGAATGTGAACAGCATATTGAGACCCAATTTCAGTTGATCGTGTATCGTCAGATGGTGCGTCAGGCAAGTAAGTGTGGATTTTGGATAAATCTGGAATATTTTCCTAAACCAAAAGACTACAGAAACTAGACAAATGGTGGATTTCAGGAAGTTTGAGATGATTTTCAGTTGATAGAGATTCAAGTGGATACCAAAAGCAAGAAATTTCTCGAATTTGATGAACTCTTGGCGGAGAGGTGCTACAAGATTTTTTAATAATTCCAGAATGATGGTGAAGTCGACTCAGCAGGATGCATCAGTGTGTGGTTAAATGATAGGAAGAAAACTTTCAGCTATGGTGTAGAGAGTTGTGTACAGAATGGATTGTTACCTGGTCTTATGATAGAAGAGATCTTGCAAACTTTACGGACTTTTGGAATATCAGTTTGAGCATAGTACAGATACAACGGGAGAATCATAGCCTACGGACAAGTCCGGTTAGAAGACCTGGAGAAGAATGACACCAGGTGCAGTGTTCTACGACAGAGATAGAGTTACGGTACATCGGAGTGAGTCAGAATCTTCATTCTCTTGGACCGACATTGGCAGTTGTACAGGAACAGTACAGATGTTTAGAGACAAGTTTTCAATTAGTAGAGCTCCAAGGAGATGTTCAGAATTAGAGATTCCTAGAATTTGATAAGGTTTTGTCAGAGAAATATTTTAGGATTTTCAACAAGTGCAGCCATGTGGAGGAGTAGACCCAGCAGGATGTGTCATTGTGTGGTTAGAAACTTTTGGAGTAGATTTCAGCAATTAATGAAGGAGTTGACTGCAGGAAGAATCTCTACTTGATCGCCCGACAAAGAAGATCTTTGCAGATTTTATCGACACGAGGAGCATCGGATTTCAGTGTACAGATATACGGAGCAGGAAATCAGTTATTTTGGATTTTATTAGGAAAGGTAGACTTGGCAGAGCAGTTGCAAGAGTGAGCACGGAGCTCCAAATACTAAAGCATACAAACATGTTAGTGTCAGAGACCGAATATTGTACTGAGGATCAAGAGCAACGAGCAGAAAGAATTAAAGCTAGCAAGAGTTAACCTTGAAGATTGTGCAGTGGATGTGAAACCCTAGCTTCGATAGTTGCGATGAAGTCGACAAAATGGTTCCAAGAATTTTCAGTATCAAGGTGTTTAGAAACAAGAGACTTGGTTGAACTTAGAAGGAGTCAGAGTTGGAGAATTCCTTGAGCAGTCAGAGTGACAGGACAGTGACGGATCCGAGCCAGTGGAAGAAGGTTTGACGACCGTTGATAGTTGACCAAGGGGTTCTACCACGAGGGCGACCCAGCGAGTTCAGATGTTTTTGAGAGGACCGTTTTGGAGTTTTGATTTGTGATTTTGTTTTCGAAGTGCGGATTAATATCCCCACTTGTTTTGGATTTGTTTAGTTCATTTGGAGGACCAAATGTTCTAAGGGGGGGAGGATGTGAGAACCCGACCCTTAATTTCCTGGTTTAGTGTGGCTTTAATCGTGATTTGGTTTTCTCGATGGGTTTAGTGGTTGTTTGGTTGAGTTTTTGAGTTTGAATAGATTTTTCATAACTTTGGAGAGTTTTAAAAGACGTTGACCTTGTTTTGACCCGACCCTTGTAAATTGTATTTTTGTGAGAAGTTATTCTTGGTTTCTAAAAATTCCAAATTTTATTCCTTTTGACCCATTTTGTTATTACAAACAACTTTCATGTTTTGACCATCTTGAATAAATACTCAGAAATTGCGTTTTTCGAGAAAAAGGGGCAAAAATGACAATTTTCACTAAATCTGTCCATAAATTTCGAAAATTCCAGAAATTGGGGAAAATATACTTTTTGGAAAGTAGTTATTTCAACGAACAACTTTGTCTTCTTCGTCGAACCGATTTGAGGTCCCGAAATGCATGTTTTTAGCCCGGCAAATGTTTTAAGTTGTGGGACCCATCTCCCCTTTGTTATAAGAGGAACCCACCTCTTCTCTTCTCTTCTTCCTTGACCTAATTTCTAAGAGAGGAGCAGCCCCAGCAGCCATGGCTTTCTCCATCTCTTTCTTGTTTCCTCCATCTCATAGCACCACCAAACAATGCCAAACCGAGATTAGACTCCACCATCTTCATCCTCATCTCAAGAGCTATCCATTGATGTTATTTTTGAAGAAAACCAAGCTTTTCAAGATTTCCTTTGAGCAACCTCTTGCTTTTTGAAGAACTTCCAAGTAAGGAATCCTTTTAATCTTTTGGATTTGTGTTTTCCTAGCCTTTAAGAAGCTTTGTTTTGATTATTGGAGGCTTTCCTTTTGTTTTGATTTGGTTTTGCCATTTTAGGGTTCTAAGATGGGTTTCTTTTGGGGGTTTTGTTTAGATTGGTGATTTATAGCTTGGAGAAGTGATTAGTGGTTGATTTGATTAGCGTTGGACCCAAGGCAAGTGGATGAAATGATTTATTTTCATTGATCATGTTTTATACAAATGTGTAGCTTTCATTAATGATTTTCATTACTTATGCTTTACTTCATGACATGCTTTTATTGAGATTTGAAATACACTCTTTAGTGTATCTTTCTAGTATATTGTATTCTTGAAAATGGTATCTTGATTGTATTAAGTTTTGACTTGTTTCATGTGATGGATTTCTTTTGGTTGAATGTGAATGGAATGGATGATTTGATGGAAGAATGGATGTAGTTGAATGGGGAATTTGAAGTGTTGAGAATGGAGTTTTGATTGCTTGAAATGGAGGATCTTTTAGCTCACTTTATTACAGGGATCTGACCCTTGAAAATGAGGAGTGTTTGGAGAAAGAAGGGACTGAAAACAGCTTCAGAATTCTGTGTCCGCAGTAACGTCGGTCAGCTGTCGGTCATACCGTCGGTTAACCGACAGCCAACCGAGGTGGACCGAAACCCTCTCGGTTCCAATTCCAGAGAGCAGATTTCCATCAGGAAATCTGTCGGTCAGCTGTCGGCTGACCGAACTCCCTAGTTCGGTCGACCGAGAGCCAACCGACAGATCTTTCGGTTCATTTTCCAGAGAGCAACAAACTTCCTGATGTGTGTAGAGCTGACAGTCAGCGCCGGTCAGCCGTCGGCTAGCCGACATCCCAGTTCGGCTGACCGACAGCCAACCGAGGAGCTGACCGACAGCAATTGTATTGTTTTCTTCTTGAAGAACCATAGGGAACTATATTGGAGGAGAGTGAGGAACTGTACAGAAGAAGAAATTCCATCACCATGACTGTGTTGTTTAGGTCTGTTAGATTTGTTAATGTATATAAGGCCCCGGAATGTTTTCAATTCTTAAAGAGTACCAAATGTATGTCAAACGTAACATACGGGACCCTAGTTACATTGATTCAAATCTTGGACTTTCAACACTTGGCCCGGAGAATATGAGAAATCCATTCATGCTTTATTTTGACCGAATTTCACTTGTACACTTAAAATCTCGTGTTTTATGACTAGACTTGCCCGACCGTATTGAAAGTTATGTTTTTAACATTGTTGCTAGCCCGTACAGGCCCGACCGATACAGATATGCTTTTGTGCTTATGAGCACCCAGTCCCGTCATATGTATTTATTGGATTTGATTTCTTGTATATGACTCATGAGAGTAAAACCTGGAGGCAATAGGGGGGCCAGAGCTTTGTAGTGCGAGCCCATGAGCTAAAAGAGAACTTGCATACATGTATTTGTTTTGTTTGCTTGCATATAACCTATGAGTCGGCACCACTAAGCTTGGATAACCTTGTCAGTCTGATCCACTGACTTGGAGATTCCCCACTTGTCCCGCCAGCTGCAGCATGGATCCCGATACCCGGTTTATTAACCGTGGTCCCGTCCCGATACCCGGCTCGCTCCCGTGGTTCCCGATATCCGGTTCGCTACCGTGATTCCCGATACCCGGTTTGCCACCGTGGTCCCGTCCCGTATTATTGTATATGTATATGTGAATTTTGTTGTACCTCCTCACTACGGTGACCGAGGTCAACGCCCGATACTCTAGTCACTTCGGTGATAGAGGATTTAGCTTTGTGTGGTTGCCATCTTGATAGTTCCTGATCCTTGTTACCCGTACTGTTTTATATTGATCATGTCTTTTCTTAATAAAGGATGCATTAATTCTTCATGCTTTAAAAGAGTTCCCGATTAGGGAAGTGTTT
Organism: Umbellularia californica; assembly: GCA_028538565.1. Lineage (NCBI taxonomy): Eukaryota > Viridiplantae > Streptophyta > Magnoliopsida > Laurales > Lauraceae > Umbellularia > Umbellularia californica. Next base: position 48,266,742 of record JAPQWN010000007.1, read on the forward strand.
ATTGTTTATCCATGTTCTAAAAGAGTTCCCGATTAGGGAAGTGTTTATTGTTTATCCATGTTTTAAAAGAGTTCCCGATTAGGGAAATGTTTATTGTTTATACATGTTTTAAATGAGTACCCGATTTGTAAAATGTTTATTGTTTGTACATGCTTTAAATGAGTACCCGATTTGTAAAATGTTTATTATTTATACACGCTTTAAATGAGTACCCGATTTGTAAAATGTTTATTGTTTGTACATGCTTTAAATGAGTACCCGATTTGTAAAATGTATATTGTTTATACACGCTTTAAATGAGTCCCCGATTTGTAAAATGTTTATTGTTTGTACATGCTTTAAATGAGTACCCGATTTGTAAAATGTTTATTGTTTATACACGTTTTAAATGAGTTCCCGATTTGTAAAATGTTCATGTTTTATACATGCTTTAAAGGAATACATGCTTTGCCTAATATCCGTGTTTCATACCCGTTTTATATGAATACATGATTTCGTCAGATACTCATGATTTCCGATACATTTTTATTATGTACAATTTTGATCAGACAGTATGATTTGTTTCATGTTTTATCATTCAGTATGTTGTTATATCTTTTCACCCGCCTGCCAGACCGTCGTGTCTGACCCACTACTTTGGTACTCAGGTTCAGATTTCTTCACCCGAGATGAGTGTACGTGTTGGCGGTGGAGCCATGAGCTTACAGGTTGTTTGTCGGCTATGTCATGTAGACATTGAGCTTGACATCGGTTTTACGTCACATAGGGGTAGTGACATTAGCTTGTTTTCTTGTATAGCTTCTATTAGCCTTTTTCTTGGGATTTGTAATTAATACACATTGTTATTTGTAACTTGAACATATATGGGAATGTAATATCCTGTTACTGTCAGCTCTGTACTTTTATTGTGATAGTTTATTCCAGTCTGAGATGGATCATTGATAAGATGAGTATATGCTTGGGTTAAGTGCGGTGCGGAATCCAATGGCCACGGACTCCGAGTCGCAACACCATAAAAGCTTCCGCTAAATATTCAGAGTGTGTTGGAACGAATTTGTAATCCTCACACACGCGGATCTTGGGAGAAACATAATTATTACTTCACGGACCCCCGGTTTGGGGTCGTGACACGGACCGAGACCCGGGCCCGCGACGCAGTGGTTAAATACAATAAAACATACCGCCTGTCTTCCCACAGGTTTCCGCGGTGAGGATCTCAAAACACGGGTCGAGCTCACATGAATAGATCTGCAGAAGCGTGTAGCAAAACATATCACACAAGTCTTAAACAATAAGATGCAAGGGAATTTATAATAATACCGAGACTTGGTATCGAAAGAGAATTGTCAACACAGCATTCCTACCATGATTAAAGTTTCACCATTAACAAAAAAATATATATTAATTCCAGTTACATATCGAAAAGAGGCCAACAAAGGCCAATACAACAAAAGATCCCAAAAGATAACCCAAAACTAGATGAACGAGAAGTCAAGATTCCACCCGGCGTCTAGATGACGTCATCAGGTTGCCACTCGTGTGCTGGGAGTGGCTCAAAAGCCTCCTCCGGGCACTCCACGTCACACGCGATACCTCCTGCACCTGGACACCAAAATAAAATGCATCAAAACGACGGTTTGGCAAATAAACTATTTAGGCATGAATATGAAAAATAGTGCCAAAACAGTTTAAGATTAAAGTACACGTTTCAAGTTTACGAAACTAGCATGAATACTTATAATATCATGAAAAGATAAATCCACATTAAGCTCATCCTTTCTCTATCACATAACATGGCAAGAGTAAGCATGCACAAAACACGACACGCAAGACACGATCCCACGTTACACAAGGTAAACGGGGAGGCCGGCCGCGGAACCGGAACACGAACACGCACGATGTGTAATATAATACACGACTAGTCTGCAGACAGTCCACACGTTTCAGGACCCCCAGGTAGTGGATCAAGCTAAAAGGGCAGTCCAAGCTCAGTGGTATTCACTTATATCATGAATGCACAAAACATGGCGATACACGTTCGAGAACAGACAAAACAAGAGGGAAATCATTTATCAAACACGTCACGACATAACTAGCAAAATAGCATAGTGTAAATGCTTAATGAACTTAAGAAATGATTCCCTTTTTTATTCTTGAAACACATCTTGATACATGTCTTAAATACGAACTTATACTTGAAATTCAAATGAAAACACGATGGTGCACGAAGCATCAAAACAAGAGTTCAAACATAATTCTATCAAGCATAGGCTAAGACAAATCTTTGACCCTTGTGGAATTGAAACCCAAATGTCGGAGTTGTATATAGATTGGTGTCCCCGAAGGTAAAGGTACATTTTGGAATCTAATTTACACAACGTCAATTAAAAGTCTAAAGCATAGTCTAGTTTTCAATTTCCAAGAAATTCAGACAAGGATTAAAAATCCAAAACTGGGTCAGGTTCGCTCGAGCGGCCATACCTTCGTTCGAGCGGACCCCAGACAGAAGCTTGTTCGCTCGAGCCAACCTAAGGGTTCGCTCGAGCGGACAGGTTTCTTTCCGAAACCCTTCAAACAGAGGCATGTTCGCTCGAGAGGACCCAGTGGTCGCTCGAGCGAACAGGTTTCTGCCTGAACGCGACTGAGTGCAGAAACTGCACTTCTCTTCATCCATTTCTTGCATTTTCTTTCCTTCTTTTTCTCACCTCTGAACCGAAAAAAACCCCTGAGCCACCATGGTCACCAAGGGTCAAAAACACATTCAATCATTCATTCCAAAATAAAACAATGCATAGATCACAAATCTAACATTTAGCATAGATTTTAGGTTAAAAACCCAAATGTCATAATGTGTATAAGAAGCCTAGAAAGTTTACTTGCCTCAAATCCAAATGCCAAACAAAACTCCACAAAACTCAACAAGAAGGGGAGATCCACTAAATCTACACAAAAACCCCAAAATAGACCACGCAAAAATCACCATTTGGTCCTCACAAAACCCCCATTTCGAAAATGGGTTTGAAAACATGGAAAACAAGCTCTAAATGAGCTAAATGCACATCAAATGAAAAGAGGAACAGGAGCCCTAACCTTGAGCTAGTTGAACAAGAAGAAGAGAGCTAGAAGATGATGAATAGTGTCGGGGATTCGGCTCAAAACGTGTCCAGCTGTGGCTTGAGAAGAGAGGAAGAGATTGGTAGTCTTGGATCTGGGATTGGATCTCTCTTGCTAGGTGATTCAAGGGGAAAAGATCAAGAGGTAGCCTTCTTCACTCTCTTGCTCTAGGTCAAGAACAAGTGCAAGGATTTGGAAATGGAAAAAGAAGAAGAAGAAGAGGGCTTATATAGTGTCTGGAAGTGGGTCCCAAAGCAGTCGAACTTGAAACGATTAAAATATGGTCTAGTGGACCCCGGATGAAGTCGACAAAGAAGAACAAAACGATCGTAAAAAAATCTAGTTTCGGAAAAGTATAATTTTGACATGGTTTCACGACTTCGAAAATTGTACCCAGATTTAGCATGAAAAGACAGATTTACCCTCTTGGGCCAAAAACTTGGGTTTCTGGGCCTCAAATACATGCATGCTAAAAATGAAAGTTGTCACAAATAATAAAACCATTCAAGAGAAATAAAAATCACAATCAAACAAAAGATCTAGAACGAAAACCCATTCTTACACGTGTACTCAGGGCGTCCCTCAGCGTGTCTGACTCATTAAACGTCCTCAAAATTCCCAAAGTTATAATTCATACTAAGTCTAATCACATTCTAACCCAGCTAGTACTAAGACTCACTTAAGTCTAAACACTCACTTAATTAGTACTAATCGAGTTGGTCTGGGTCGGGGTCTAATAAGTAGGCCCCTCTATCAATATCCATGGATCAATTGGAATAAATCTGTCTCTTCCAATCTTAGTTCCACATCTTATTATCCTTAAGCCCCAATTAATCACAATGATCATCAGTACCATCCAATTAACTCTTAATCGAGATAGGTGCGCACTTACTAATGACAAATCCATTAATTGGCACAAGGGGATAATAGAGATAGATTCCATCTTGATCATTCAATGTTCTCACAGTCCTACTACCACATGCTCAAGACACCGAGGTGTTGACCTACAGATGGCCTCACTCATTGGTGACTCAAAGCAAATGAATAGATAGAAACTTGATTTCATCAATGTCTCAAGATTGAGAGCCTATTGCTAGGGAATTATGAGAACAGACCTTATTATTGAGACGGAATTCCATAAGGTGTTTCTCATGGTCCTTCAATACTTCCAGTGTACCAGCACCATGATCCAGAATCTTACATTCTGATGATCGAGATAAATCACACTATCTCATAGTGATCAAAGTGCTGCAACTTTATCAGAAGAGATGTCCAGTCTCATCACTGTTGTGAAGATATTTAAGTATAAGATTTGTAATGTATGTCTCCCATGTGTAGATCTCATCCATACACATATATCATATCTAATATACTAATGGGACCCGGTTCAACTCATGAACCATTATGTCATATGTATTGGTCATGTGCATGAAGTAATAAAATAACATTCATCTCATGAAAGTAAAGCATGATTTTATTGATAAATAAAGAAATTAACCAATTTATCACATCAACTGATGGATTGAGTCCATACAATCTAACAGGAGAAATGCATGGGCTTTTTACAGTGTGGAGGACACTACCGCCATGATTTCCTATCCTGAGTTGCCCACTTTCTGGACTATTGGCTTCACGAAATGGTTCGCGGAGAGCTTTTCAGTGTACCGAGGGCTTTCCAAGAAAGAGCTTGATGTCAAGCAATTTCCTGGGAAGGGTCTTGGCAGATCAGATGGTGTCCGATGAGAGGAAGTTTTCACTTTCCTTTCTGGAGAGAGGCATAAGATAGGCTTTCTCGGTGAACAAGACGTCTTCAGATCAAGAGCTGCACAAGGGATTCCTAGTGAGGTCTTGAAATAGCCGAAGGAGGAGGAGGCCGAGATCGGCACTTGGATGCAAGCAAAGTGCACAAAGGCTTCCATGAGTCTACTGGGAAAAGTAGACAATCCGGTGAGGACTTTAGTGAGAGACCTGATTTTGATAGTGGGGCAGGTTCTTCGAGCAGACCGACCCACAAAAGTAAGAGGAAGAGAGGACAACGCCATAATATGAGACAGAACGAAAGTCCTCCTGGTCTGGAAGTTCCTCTCACCATTGCTGAGGAGGTATCTGGGGATGCTGACGAGCCTCCAGAGAAGAGGAGACCACTGATAATGGTATGATTCTCCTTTTTTTTGTTTACGCTTCTTTTCTCTTATGAAAGATTTTTGTTTTGATCCGCTGCTTTATTTTCTTTTGGCAGAGGATGATGATTTGGTGATGCCTGAGGTTCCGGCCGATGAGGCGGTGATGGATCCGATTGTGGCATCTAAGGAAGGGTCAAGGGGCTCTGGAGTGGTTCCAGAACCTTCACCTGGTATGATTTCTTTTGCTTTTCCTCCTTTTTTGTTTGTGTTGTCATTTGCTAACATGTTGCTTTGTTTTCTTGTTAGCTGACTTGCCAGAGGATTCTGACGACTTCGAGCCATCCATGGATGCAACCTTTGACGATCCTTCGGATGAGCTCATGGAGGCAAAAAGTATTCCACTGGTCGTCGAAGAAGGTATTTTGTAATAATAATCTCGATATTGATTTTTGACAAGATCATATTCATACCTTTTCATCTTTTATTGACATATTGTGAGGCAACAGGACAACTTCCTCCGTCTTCCTCAGGGCGAGAACAAGAGACTTATGATGAGTCAGGTTCTTCAATTGGAAAGAATTTATTGCAGCCGATCCAGAAGTAGGGACTTCTACTAGTTTCAACGCGGCAGGTGTGAAACCTTATGATGAGTCAGCTTCTTCAATTGGAAAGAATTTATTGATTACTGCTCCAACGGGGCATGACATGGGCAGTCGGGCACCGGAGCATGGCAAATCCTCATCTGGGCCGCACCTTCAGTATGCAAAGAAGGTGTTGAAGAGCGTTTTGAGCTCATGGGTGAAGACTCTCTCTTCATGTCATTTGGAAGCTGGTTTTGGCATGATTAAGCATGTGCATGACATTCTTGCTGATAGCGAAGAAGTCGGTCTGGACATTGCAAGTGCCAAGGTTTTTGTTGATGAAGTCATTGCTTTGGGCAACAAGTGGACTAAGACCAAGAGTTTCCCATATGGTGACTTCTTTAATGAGATATTTTTGAAGCCTTCTGGCGAGGTCAAATCTGAGCTGAATGAGATCTCACGGACTCGGAAGCAATTCTTTCGGGAGAGAAACATTACCGAGTTGGCCATCATCAAGCTAACACATGCCCTGAACCATCTTGATAAGGAGGTTGTAGAGGCTAGGCAGCATCTTGAGCTTTTGGAGGAATAAGCTGCTGCCAAATGGACTGCCATTGTAGAAGCTCGTGCTAAGAAGAGGACTCTCATTCGCCAAGTTGAGGAGGCTGACAGCAATCTCCAGAGGAAGACTCAGGAATATGAGCAATGGCAAATTCTCTAGGAAGAACTTCCTCGTGCTACAGATGGGTCGCGGCGTTCTACAGCATTTTATGGAAATGTTTTGAAGAAGCGTGGCTTGAAAGCTTTGGAGGCTAAGGCCAAGAGTCCGCTTGAGGAGTTGAATCTTTGGTTGAAGACCATGTTAGACTGAGCTCCTGAGTTGTAACAAACTCTTTTTCTTCTTCTGTTTTTTTTTTTTTTGGTACCTCCATGTATAAACATTATTTTTTTATGAAAACAAAGTTAAGCAAAAGCTGAATGGGAATGTTTGTTTGAGAATTTGATCAAAAGGTTGTCATTTTGTAAAAATCTTTTGTCATAAGGTTGTTTTGGGTATGAAAGCAAAATTTTGTGGCGAAAGCCTGGTTTTTGATGGCTTGAAAGCCAAATTTTGGGATGGCATGGAAGCCGAATTTTGTTTGCGGCATGGAAGCCAAAATTTATTTGTGGCATGGAAGCCAAAGTTTTTGAGATGGCTTGAAAGCCAAATTTTTGGAAATGGCATGAAAGCCAAATTTTTGGAGATGGCATGAAAGCCAAAATTTTGAGATGGCATAAAAGCCGGGTTTTGAATTGGCATGAGAGCCAGGTTTTGTGGCATAGGAGCCGATTTTGTTTGTGACATGGAAGCCAAAATTTTGGAATGGCATGAGAGCCAAAATTTTGTTTGTTGGCGTGAAAGCCAAACTTTTGAAAACCAAGTTTTCCTTTGTTGGCATGAAAGCCGATTTTTATGGCATGTGAACCGAATTTTTTTTTTTTTTTGGCATGGGTGCTAGATTTTTTGAAAACCAAGTTTTGTTTTATGGGCGTGGAAGCCATTTTTTTTTTTTTTTTTTGGAGTGAAAGTCGGGTTTTTTGGCATTTATAGCCGGTTTTGGCGTGAAAGCCAATTTTTGTGGCATTGATAGCCGGGACGTTGATAGCATGATTTTTGGCATTTATAGCCGATTTTGGCGTGAGAGTCTGCTTTTTTGCATTTATAGCCGATTTTGGCGTGAGAGCCGGATTTTTGGCATTTATAGCCGATTTTTGTGGCACTGATAGTCGATTTTGGCATTGATAGCCGATTTTGTCGTTGATAGCTGGATTTTTGGTTTTCAAAATGCAGGTATCGACCAAAGGTCATCTCCCTGTTGAATGGTCTTGAAAGTATCGATTGAATACGCTTCCTTACTCATTCGGTTGTGAGTATCGATGAATGTCGCCCCCTCGCAGATTGGGGTGCAAGTATCGATTGGACGTCCCTTCCTTGTTTTTTTTTTCAAAAATTTGGGGTTTTGCGAGTATCGACTGAATGTCGCTTCCCCACGATTTTTGAAATTTGAGGTTATGGAAGTATCGAATGGGGTTGGCATCCTTCCGGTTTTTGAGTTTTGCGAGTATCGACTGCACATCGCTTCCCCGCAGTTTCTAAAAACCATTTTTGTTTAAAGACACGAGGGTCATAAATTTTGATTCAAAACCATTTTTGGTTGTAAAAGTCGGGGCGGACTAGGGTGGAAATTCCTCTTCATTGTCAGAGAAATCATACCAATTGGAGGAGCTTCCTGGATCCTTGACGGGTGACTCTTCAAAGAGATATCCAGCGAGATCAATGTCTTCATGGACACGAGATGTTGCGGCTTGGTCGGCAAAATGACTTTGCAGCCTTTGTGTCAACTGTCTCATGAGAGTGTTAGGATCATACCCTAACCCGTATAAAGACTTGCCTATATGACGGTGGAGTTTCCAATCTTCCATTTGGCTTTTGATCAAAGTGGGTTCCAATGGTGTGAGAATACCACAACCACCTCCTAAACCGGTCGGATTCTGAGCGTCGTAGCCTATTTTCTTCATGATAGCTTGTGTCATTTGACTATACAGGAATAGTTGAGGCATACCTTTGTTTTTGAAAGGTTTAAGCGGAGAATTAGATGAAGAGACTCCCGATCTGTGGAAGAAGATTGTTTTTTCTTCTGTCGAAGTTGTCGGAATGACGAAGGAAGCAGACGTAGGATCTTCTACGACAGCAGGTGTCTCCAATGGAGTGAGAGCAGGTTGATCTCGCTGAGTATCAGTTTGTCTTGACGCTATGTCTTCTTCTGGCTCTGAGTCCGAATCTGTGTGATGCATAATAGACACAAAGGAGACATCAAACTTGCCCCCTGCCTTCTGTTTTGTCTTTTTTGCTTTGGTAGTGATTACCAAAGGTTTTGAAGAAGATTTGAGGGAGACAACGAAGGGATAATGACTGCTCTCTTCGAGTTTGTTGGAATGTTTGTTTTCTTTTGGTGATTGCTGAGGAGCCTTACCCTTATCTTTCTAGAGATTTTCAGCAAAGGGTGTTGTTTCTTCCTCCTTTTCTTCTTTTCCATCTTCATACATCTGAGCATCTGTAAAATGGACATCTTTGCCCTTGAAGGGCTTTTTGTCTGCAAACACTCGATGTATCAAGCCGTCATTGCCAACGAACTTGATGCATTGATGTAGAGTTGAAGGAACGACACCATTCTCGTGTATACAGGGGCGTCCAAAAAGGATATTGTAGCATGAAGGGGTTCTTATTGCATATACAATGACTTCAGAAATAAGATCACCGATTTGCAACTTGAACGTGATTTTGCCGATAGGCCCTTGAGTGCTCCCGTCGTATCCAAAAATGGATACAGACGTGTGACTCAGCTTGCTAGGTGGGATGCCCAGCTCTTCGAGTGCCGAAGTAGAGATGGGGTTGAGTGCAGAACCCCGGTCGATTTGGACTCTATGTACTGGCATCTCTTTGACATACCCAGTGAAGTATAAGGGTCGGTTGTGCTTTGTCTCGCTTTGCAGGAGGTCATCCTTATCGAAGGCAATTGTTGCACTTGTTACTTTTTTAACCGAGAGGCATTCAATGCTTGATCCCTTAGTTTTCTTCTTTTCTCCCTTTGAGGAAGTACTTGATTTTTTGACCCTATAGCCCATTTCAATTTGTAGGACTTATGGGGCATGTTTGTCGACATCCACATTCAGCCTTTCTAGTTTTGAAATGAGACTATCACGAGTTTGAGGAGACATTCGTAATAAGTCAAGGATGTGCAATCGTGCAGGTATATGTTTGAAAGCCCTCTTCAAGCCTGCATTTTATTATTGTTGCCACTTGGGGCATTTACAACTTGCTTTCCCGAATGATTTACATAAGAAGAAGAAGGTTGGTTGTAATTTTTGTGGTAATCCCGGCCAGAGCGGGTACCTCTACCAACTTCAAGAGCTTCTAGGGAAGGGTCTTCTTTTGGAAGATCACTCTCGGGATCAAGGGGTTGATCCTTGCCATTTGCTAAAGACGTCTCTGTAGCAGTATTACCGTCTTTAGTGATCGCGTGCATGGAGCATTTTTCGAGAACAAGTCCTGAACAGCATCCAGCAACTTCTCTTCTTTGTTGAGTAATTTATTGGCCCAGACATCGTCTATGAGGTCGAGTATCTGGGACCAATTGACCAATTTTTATTGAAGAAGACCTCATTGGCAGGAGCTTCTTCAAGATGATCGGTCGGAAGAGGCTTGAGCTCCGATGTCACAATTTCAAGAGATGAAAGCTGAGAAGATGATATCTCAGTGGAAGTCACCTGAGAAGATGTAGATCCGGAAGATATACTACTGTCAGTTGGGGAGTACGTGTCTTCGACAGATGAAGCTTCAGAGACACTATCAACCCGAGCTATCCAATTGCATGTTATCCCGATAGGAGATGCCCCCAGTGTAGATTGCTGGGAGTCAGACTCATCCTCGGATGTAAAAGGATCATCGATCCAACAGTTTTCTCCATTTTCAAGAGTTGAAGGAGAAAGTTCCTATTGATTTTCAGGGACTTCTGATTCTGGATTTTGATCATGACGAAGATTGTTGATGCGATCCTGCTCCTGCTCTACGGCAAGACGTTACAAGATTCTTGCATATTCTTCGAGATCGGGAATATGAGCCAAATCTTCTTCTTCGTCATCTACTCCTTGTGGTTCATCAATGTTGGGTTCCACTGGAGCGCTTGATGGACCCTCGGGAATCTTCCGTCCTCTCCTTCCGCACCTCGGGGGCTGACCTGGGTCTCGGCGAAGGAGGGAAGAACGCGGGTATCAACATTTTTGTATGGGTATGCCATATTTACTTTCTACTTGGAATTTGGAATAGTGATAATCCGGAGATTCACCTTCACAAGTGGAAAGGAAATCAATCATTTTTTCTAACTTTTCAAATTGCATAAATATTAAGAAAAGAGACAAGTTTGTTTTTTTACAATGCCGTAGGAGGCGTTTTTGTTTGTTTGCCGTGAAAGGCGATTTTACAAAACTCATCAAATATGAAAGACAAGAATTGTGATTTCTTTTTGTCTCTTTAAGAAATACAAACTACAATAGAAAAGTAAGAAAAGGGATCTAACTTCTTAGGAGATTGTGGGGACACGTTGAGATCGACGGTCGCAAGTCATGTATGGACTTCGCCATCGTCCTTCAAATGAGAACATGTGATGCTTTGATTCTTTGGCTTGGCTCCTAACCTCGGTTTTATAAAGGACAATGACCAAGAGGAGGTCCTATATCCAATGAAAAACCAAGTAAACAGGCTGAAAAGCCACGTTTAGGCCATGTTGGAGAAGGAGGATACCTTGGGTGGGTGGCCCCCCAAGGGACGTTGATCACCTTGTAGTGTTCTTTGCAGCAGAGCAACAGGACTTCGTCTGAATTTCTTTGGGAGAAGTGCAGAATTTCAAGTAGATAGATGTCGATGCCCCCTTCTCTCTTGGAAATGGATCTCCTTTTATAGGCTTTTGGTCGCCATGGGGTGGTTATGGGCATTGATAGCCATGATGAGAGCATTGATGAGGAGTTACAATTTGATTTTGTAACTCCTTTTTCATGGCTTGTGATTGGCCGATGAAGGTAGTGGGCTTTTAATTGCCTTTATGCTTCATAATGATGGGAGTTTCATGGGTTAAATGCCATGATTGCGTGAATTTGTAACTCCCAAATGCTTGAATCTGATTGGGCCATCCAAAATAATGAGTTAATGACCGCTTTAATTTGTCATAAACGGGTCAATTAACGACATTAAGTGGTCGCCAAGGCACGTGAAGAGTCGCGGGCCACACCGCGTGTTTTGAGATTCTTCTTGCGATCATCACAGGTGGATCCACGCATTGTTTGATCTCGGATTGCGATGCAATTTCAGACATTGGTTGATGTTGGTGGGCCGGTGACATCTGTCTTGTCGATTTCATGATCGGTCGGACAGAAAGTGTACTTTCTTGGTCAGCCGGTTGGCGATCTTGGAGCGATCGGTGATGATTTCATGCTTTCGACGGCAGATCCAAGATGTCGGTGAAGATCAGTCGTTTTCAAGCATCAAACATTGGATTTTCAGAAAATCATAGAGGCAGGAACCCCCGAAACGCGAAAAGAATCGAAAAACGGACGTTTTGGTGCAAAATCCGGCGATCCGGATTTGCAGGGTTGCCGGGCGACCATGCACCCAGGGTCGCCGGCAACCTTAGGCCAGGGTCGCCGGTGACCTTGGGCCAAGGTCGCCGGCGACCATAGGGCTTTGTTGGCCCGTTTGGTCGCCGAGCGTCGTTTTCGGCCGTTTTTTCATCTTTTTCGTTCCTTTTTTCTTCTGTATCTTTCTTGACATTTTTCCTCAATTATTGACTTGATTTTCTTGAGAAATCTTGACGAGAACCCGCGCGAAATCGGAGTACAAAATTTCCCATTTTTCGGGAAAGCCGAAGACTTTGTAGTCGATTTTCCGCCAAGAGTCGAAACTAGGTCAAACGATGTCGGAATGACCTGAAAATTGAGGTGAAGCTTCTTGAGCAGTGGATAGGACCAACCATGAGCTTTTATTTGAATTTGCAAGCCGTTTGGGGTCCCATCGATGCTTGACTTGATTTTGCTGTGCGGAAAATCCCGAGCTTTGATATGTGGTCAAACGATGTCCGATTGACCTGAAATTTGACGAGGAGCCTATTGGAGTCATTTTGAGACGTTCCATGAGCTCTGTTTTGGATGTCATGGTCCCGGGTTGCTCCGTCGCCGGTAGGCTTGATTTTCTATCGGAGCATCGAAACCTGGTCAAACGTTGTGGGAATGACCTGAAATTCGACGTGCAGCCTTTTAGAAGCATGTTGAAGCCACTCATGTACTTTGTTTCATGAGTGATGACTTCGGTGGTTCCCGCCGCCGGGAGGCTTGATTTTGCTGCTTGAGCGTTGATGGAGGGTCAAACATTGTCGGTTCGACTTGAAATTTGGCATGGAGCCCTTTGGAGACATTCTGAAGTCATCTGTAGGCTCTAATCAAAGTTTTGGCGTCTTTGATGATGTCGCTGCCGGGAGCGCTTCTTTAGCTGTCGGAGCAGTGAAGTTGATCCAAACGATGTCGGAATGGCCCGAAACCTCAAGTGTACCCCTCTTTTAGCTGTCTTGAAGGATCTTTCAGTTTTTGTCTGATTCTGAAAAGATCTGATGTTTGAAGTAGCCTTGCCTGTTTTGTAGCAGGATGTAGCTTTAAGAGGCTTCTTATGTTAAGGAGACATAGTGACCTTTTCTGGTGTCAACAGATGCCCCTTCGAGGTACAACGACGAGTAGCTTTTTGGAGTCGATGTGCCTCGAAGAGAAACTTGGAGGAGAGATTCCAACTTGACCAAGAGTCTTGAGCTTATTTTTTTTTTTTTTGAATAGCCTTCTGAGTTTTCGGGGGATTTTATGGTAGTGAGAAGGATCACGTACCATCTCAAGGCAAAGTTCTGAAAATGACATGGGGTGTTTGGATTTTTGGGTTTTGGATTTTGGTTTTTGTATTTTGACCTTGTGACCTAACAAGCTGTATGTGGCAGGTTAGGGGGTCGGGGTTTGATTTTGATTTTGACCTTGTGACCCAACAAGCTGTATGTGGCAAGTTGGGGGGGGGGGGGGTCAGATTTGGGTTTTTGATTTTCGTTTGGTTTGGATTTTCATTTTGGTTTTGGTCTTGTGACCTAACAAGCTGTATGTGGTGAGCTAGGGGACCGGAATTTGGTTTTGTGAAATGTCAATTTCAAGATTTTGGCTCAATTTAGTTCATGAGGTTGGATGGTTTGATTTTTGGAAACTCATGAGGCTTTTTTTTCTCTTTTTTTCTGAATGGTCCCATCAACTCAAAAGAGGCCTGGGACTTTTTTTTTTTGCTCTTTTTTCCTTTTTTTTTTTTGCTCTTGGTAAGAGGAATATTTTGACTAAAAGCCACTTTTAGTGCCTAGGTGGTCAAACCTGGCTCATATGGGCTAACCCTTGGGACCTTAGGCTTTGGAGATGGCCTAGATCTCATATGGTGTCATATTTGTAGAGAATATCTAAAAATATCTCTTTTGTGTAGAGAATATCTAAAAATATCCTTACTTGGAGAGAATTTCTCAAGTTTCCTTTTTGTGGAAAGATTTTCTCAAAATATCTCTCTTTTTGGGAAAGTAGCTAAATTTTAGTACTTACCTCTTTTCTTTCTCCTTGTTTCCTCTTTTGGCTTGCTCTCTTCTATAAAAGCAAGATGGTTGTTTCTTTTGCTCCATTGCTTTCTTTTTGCAAGAAACCTTCAAGAGTGCTCTCCAAGATAAGAAGTGTTTTTGCTCCAAGGGCTCCAAGCTTTTCTTCTTCTTCTCCATCAATGGCTTCAAGTAAGTTTTTCTTTCTCCACAAGAATCTCCATTGTAGAAGTAGCTTCTTCATTTTTTTTTTCTTCTCTTCTTCTTTTTCTTTTCTTTTCTTTTTTTCTTTAAGCACGTTTTCCCCTTCTTTTTTTTTTCGTGCTTCTTCTTCTCTTTTTTTTTTTCTTTTTCTCTTTTTTTCACGGTTTTCCCTTTTTTTTCCGTGTATATATTTTTTTTCCACACGCTGACTTTTTTTTTTGTCAGCGATTTTTTGCTTTTTTTTTTTCTGTTTTCACGCTGATATTTTTTTTTGTCAGCGTTTCTCTTCTTTTTTTCTTTTCTGTTTCTATTTTTTTTTTCACGCTGATTTCCTCCTTTTTTTTTTTTTTTTGGCTGAGATTTTTTTCTCTCTCTTTCTTTTTTTTTTTCCTTATTTGCTCACCATGATAATGCATGATGAAATATTTTTTTTGATGCATGAGTTTTGGTAAATGGATTTGGAAGTATGATGATGCATACCTGAAAATCTTTTGCAAGTATCTGGATTTTGAGCTCGCAGCGATGTTGAGCTCTTTCTCGGTCTTGCTGGATTTTGAGGAAGTTTACAATTTTTGGATTCTGAAGCTCGCAGCAATGTTGAGCTGTTTTCCAGATTTTGCGGAAGTTTGATGAGATTGGCTCATTTTCACAGCGATGTTGAGTTCGAACTTTCTTTGAGAATTCTCCACTGAACATGAGCTCGCAGCGATGTTGAGCTCATCTTCAGGCTTCCTGTATTTCTCGGAGTATTTTCCTTTTCTTCGGAATTGCCCCGGAACCATGTCAAAATTTTGCTAGAATTTTTTGTAGCAAAACTCTGTCATTTTGATGATGATTGATCTTTTATCTTCCATCTTTTGCAGGTAGTTCTTCTAGAACGAATAAGGGTAAAGGTCCTGTTACTGACGCAACCTCGTCGGTCTGCCAGGTCTTCTAATGCGGCCATTCAGCAGGCTTGGGAGAAGGTCAAGTTTGTTGAGAAGAACTTGGAAGAGTGCGATTCCCTCAATCGTGATGAGATGAAACAGCAATTGATCGCTCTCAAAGATGAGGAATTCTATAAGATCATGGTAAGCAGCCGTCCTTGGGTTACGGACGATCAGAGCATTGTGCTCAAGCCTACCTTCTTCTTCGGCGATGCAGTCCCCGACGGCTTGACATACCAAAGGAGATGTTTCAGTTCTCTTACACAGCAGATGGTGAGGAGAGAACAATTTTCACCCGGTCGACTTTCGATCGGACCATCTCGATCCTGAGCCTTTCTCCCACGTGCCCTAAGAGGGAAGATCCTCCGAGCTGGGTGAAGAGGACCAGTATGATCAAGACCGGGATTTTTGTTGGCGGCCCTTCCAGTTTTGCAGAGAAGCCACCTGTCCGTATGGACATGTTGATGCTAGCCAGTGCCTACCAAGGTTCTGATCATCCATCGGTTGATTTGAGACCGGTGGGCCTTGGTGTTTTTCGGGGTGACGGCAGCAATTGGGTGAAGCCTTTTCGATTTCTTGGCCGTTTCAATGCTGACTCGAGCTGGGAGTCATGGACTGATCACACCCTGAGGATTGGTGAGGCCGTTCTGCTGGAGGCCAAGATTTTTGATGCGGTTCGCGCTTTTCGGCAAACCATCGTTTTCTCCGATGAGGCTTTCATGGCCATGCTGGAGTCATTCCTTCCTCAAACCAACACCTTCATTGTGACGAATGGTGAGATTGGTTTTTATTTGAATGAACTGAGCGCCATCACCGGATTGCCTATCCTCGGCAAACTCTATGAGGAGTTTATGCCTATTGACAGCGTCCTTGAGGAGCAGTCTGAGGAGTTCAGGCTTGTATACTTTCCGCTCGTCGCCTTCTATGATTTTTTGAAGGAGAAGGAGGGCTCGAAAGTTAGATGCAGTAGTTGGAGAAGTTGCAGCTCTAAATTTTTTTATAGTGGGGATTCTTCTGATGGCATGGCCCAAGATGCTAGGGCTAAAACATCAAGTTTGAAGAAGATCGCTGCTATGCGAGAAGATTTAAAGAAGTTCTTCGCAAGCACAAATGCCATTTGTCCCGACATTGCGTTGCGGAGAGATCTCGCTGTTTACCTCACTTACTGGCTGGGTGAGGTTGTTTTTGCTGTAGTTTTCCGGCTTGTCAGATGGCGTTTGGAAAGCGGCTGGATTTGGTACATGCTCTTTACTCCTATTTGTGTACCGAACTTCAGGCTGCTGCTTTCCTGGCTCGGCTTGGGCTTCCCATGAACAAGGTATTTTCTGCCCACATCTTCTATTCGTGGTATGTATTCCACTGTCTTAGCTTCCATCATTTGGGAGTTGCACAGGACGAAGATCCATTTATGATTCGTTTGGCTAGAGGGACAGCCGTTCCCGAATCACTTTTGTCTACCCGTTTGAGGATCCGATGATTTAGGGACGTCGAGATTGGGCAGTCTTCGGTGAAGCTTTCTCCGGGTTTGCGGAAGAAGGCTTTTGACTTTGGTGTCTCCCGTGATTCGACCAGGGCAGGGTCGGGAAGACACTATGCTTTGATAGACGCGGAAAAGAGATGGCTCTGCAATATACGGGTTGGTACGATGATGTACCGCAGACATCTTTTCGTCGATATCCAACCGTATGTCCCTTCGCGTTTTGCATTGCAGCTTGTCTTCTCTCAAGGCGTTGTTGGAGCGCCTTCGAGCATGGTGAAGCGTTTTGGAGGTTTACAGGAAGGGAGAAATGCATTGGCTTTTTATAACGCTGAGGACACTACTGCCATGATTTTCTATCCTGAGCTGCCCACTTTCCGGACTGCTGGCTTCACAAAGTGGTTCGTGGAGAGCTTTTCAGTGTACCAAGGGCTTTCCAAGAAAGAGCTTGATGTCAAGCAGTCTCCTGGGAAGGGTCTTGGCAAATCAGATGGTGTCCGTCGGGAGGAAGTTTTAGCCTTCCTTTCTGGAGAGAAGCATAAGATAGGCTTTCTCAATGAGCAGGACGTCATCAGATCAGGAGCTGCACAAGGGATTCCTGGTGAGGTTTTGAGACAGTTAGAGGAGGAGGAGGCCGAGATCGATGCTATGATACAGGCAGAGCATACGAAGGCTTCCATGGAGTCTACTGAGAAAAGTAGACCATCCAGTGAGGACTCTAGCGAGAGGCCCAATGTTGATAGTGGGGCAGGACCGTCGAGCAGATTGACCCGCCATAGTAAGAGGAAGAGAGGACAGCGCCATAATATGAAGCGGCATGATAGTGATTCTGATATGGAAGTTCCTCTTACCATTGTTGAGGAGGTGTTTGAGGATGCTGATGAGCCTCCAGAGAAGTGGAGCAAAGAAAAGGAGACAGCTGGTATGATTCTCCGTCTTCCTTTTTTCTCTTGTAAGAGATTTTTTTGTTTTTAATCCACTGCTTTCTTTCTTTTGGCAGAGGACGATGACCTGGTGATGCCCGAGGTTCCGGCCGATAAAGCAATGACGGATCCAGTCGTGGCATCTGAGGAAGAGCCCATGGACTCTGAAGTGGTTCCAGAACCTTCACCTGGTATGATTGCTTTGGCTTCTCCTTCTTCCTTTTTTTTTTTTTTTTGTGCCGTCATTTGCTGACATGTAGCTTTTCTTTTCTTGTTAGCTGACTTGCCAGAGGATTCCGACGATTTCGAGCCATCCATGAACGCAACCTTTGACGATGCTTCGGATGAGCTCAAAGAGGCAGAGAGTACTCCGGTGGTCGTTGGAGCAGGTATTTTTGCAATAATAATCTTGATATATTTTTGGCAAGATTATATTCATACATTTTTGTCTTTTTCCTTGACAGATTGTGGAGCAACAGGAGAGGTTCCTCCGTCTTCCTCAGAGCTAGAACAGGGGGTACCTGTTGCTGATCCAGGAGTGGGGGCTTCTGTTTCCTTTAATGAGTCAGCTTCTTCAGTTGGAAATAGTTTATCGATTACTCTTCCAATGGAACATGACATGGGCAGTCGGGCACCAGAGCATGGCGAATACTCATCTGCACCGCACCTTCAATATGTAAGGAAGGTGTTGAAGACTGTCTTGAGCTGAGACTCTTTCTTCAGGTCATTTGGAAGCTGGTTTTGGCATGCTCAAGCATGTGCAGGACATCCTCGCTGATAGCAAAGAAGTCGGTCTGGACATCGCAAGCGCCAAGGATTTTGTTGAGGAAATCATCGTCTTGGGGAACAAATGGACTGAGACCAAGAGTTTCCCAGATGGTGACTTCTTTGATGAGATGTTCATAAAACCTTCCAGCAGAGTCAAAGCTTAGCTGACTGAGGTCACGAAGACTCGGAGGCAGATCGTTCGGGAGAAGAACGTTACCGAGTTATCCATCATGGGGCTGAAGCAAGACTTGGACAGCCTTGATAAGGAGGTCGTCGAGGCTAGGCAGCGTCTTGAGCTTTTAGAAGAAGAAGCTGCTGCCAAATGGACCGCCATTGTGGAGACTCGTGACAAGGAGGGGACCCTCATTCGCCAGGTTGAGGAAGCTGAAGGTAATATCCGGAGGAAGACTCAAGAGCATGAGCCGTGGCAAGTCCTCTGGGAAGAACTTCCTCGTGCTGCAGATGGGTCGCGGCATTCAGCCGGGTTTTATGGGGACATTCTGAAGAAGTGTAGCCTAAAAACTTTGGAAGTTAAGGCCAAGGGTCTGCTTGAGGAGTTGAACCTTTGGTTGAAGACCATGTCGGATTGAGCTCCTGAGTTGTAACAAACTCTTTTCTTCTTCTCTTTTTTTTTGGTACCTCCATGTATAAACAATTTTGGTACTATATTTTTGTATCCCCTTCTTTTCACTTAAATCATTTTTTGATGAAAACAAATTTAAGCAAAAGTTGATGGGAATGTTTGTTTAAGAATTTGATCAAAAGGTTGTCATTTTGTGAAAAACTTTTGTCAAAGAGTTGTTTTGGGCATGAAAGCCAATTTTGTGGCAAAAAGCCTGGTTTTTGATGGCTTGAAAACCGAATTTTGGATGGCATGAAAGCCTAATTTTGTTTGTGGCATGGGAGCCAAATTTATTTGGCGGCATAAGAGCCAAAAATTTTGAAATGACATTATAACCAAAATTTTTTGAGATGGCATGAAAGCCAGATTTTGGAAGCCAAATTTGTTTGTGGCACGAGAGCCAAAATTTTGTTTGTGGCATGAGAGCCAAGGTTTTTCTTTTGTTTGTGGCATGAGAGCCAAAGTTTTTGGTTGGCGTGAAAGCCAATTTTTTGGAATGGCATGGGAGCCGATTTTGGCATTTATAGCCGAATTTTGGCGTTTATAGCCGAATTTTGGCGTTTATAGCCGGTTTTTGGCATGGCATAGAAGCCGAGTTTTGTTTTGTTTTGTTTTGGCATAGGAGCCAGATTTTTGAAAACCAAGTTTTGTTTTGTTGGCATGAAAGCCGATTTTGGCGTTTATAGCCGAATTTTGGCGTTTATAGCTGGATTTTGGCGTTTATAGCTGAATTTTGGCGTTTACAGCCGATTTTTGGCATTTATAGCCGGATTTTGGCGTTTATAGCTGATTTTGGCATTTATAGCCGATTTTTGGCGTTTATAGCCGATTTGGTTTTCAAAATGCAGGTATCGACTAAATGTCGCCTCCCCGCTGAATGGTCTTTCAAGTATCGATGGAATGTCGCTTCCTTGCTCATTCGGTTTGTGAGTATTGATGGAATGTCACTTCCTCGCGGGCTGTGTTTGCGAGTATCGATGGAATGTCGCTTCCTCGTGGATTGGGGTGCAAATATCGACTAAGCGTCGCTTCCCTGCTTTCTCCAAAACTTTTGGTTTTGCGAGTACTGACTTGATGTCGTTTCCCCGCGATTTTTGAAATTTGAGGTTTTCTTGAACCATTTGAAATTTTGGGTTGTGGATATCAACCGGTATGTTGCTTCTCCATGATTTTTGAAATTTGGGTTGTGGATATCAATTGGAATATTGCTTCTCCATGATTTTTGAAATTTGGGTTGTGGATATCAACTGGTATGTTGCTTCTCCACGATTTTTGAAATTTGGGTTGTGGATATCAACTAGTATGTTGCTTCTCCACGATCTGAGGTTTTGCAAGTATCGAATGGGGTTCGCTTCCTTGCGGTTTTTTGGGTTTTTGGAAGTATTGAATGGGGTTCGCATCCTTCCGGTTTTTTGGTTTTTGCGAGTATCGACTAAGTGTCGCTTCCCCGCGGTTTCTTAAAAAAACCATTTTTTTATTTAAAGACACGAGGGTCATAAATTTTGACTTAAAACCATTTTGGTTGTAAAAGCCGGGGCGAACTAGGGTGAAAGTTCCTGAGTCCTGGTTTTTGTATCAAACAATGAATTTTTGGGTTCAAGGATTGAAAATTTTGGTCAAGTCTGGGAAAAGGCTCCTAAACTTGGATTTTTTGGATTTTGATTTTTTTTTTTTGAACAATGAAACGATGAAAGTAAGCATTGTTTTGAGAGAGTTTTTTTTTTTTTTGGAAACTTCAACATAAAGATGAAAATTTCAAAAGGAGTGGGTTTGACGAGCAAGTACGTTGGAAATAGGCTTTGGCCGTGTAGATATCGCTCTGACCCGTTTGAGGAAGTCTTCAACGGTAGTACCGCTTCAAGAACTTGCCGTTGATGGGCAGCATACATCTGTCTCCTTCTATGTTTAGAAAGGCGTATGCGCCATTGGAGAAGATTTTGTCGATGACGAAGGGTCCCTCCCATTTTGGTTCAAATTTGCCTTTGGATTTGTGGGCAAAGACTATGGGTCTTTTTACTGCAAGAACCAAGTCACCCTTTTTGTAGGCGCGTTGCCTGACCTTCTTGTCGAAAGATCCTGCCATGCGTGCTTGGTATAACTCAATGCTTTGTAGAGCTTCGAGTCGTCTTTCATCGAGATTATCCACCTCTTGGAGTCTCAATTTGACATTGCTTTCTTGCGTCATGTCATTTTGCAAAGATACCCTTAAGGAAGCAATTTGTACTTCCAAAGGGACAATGGCTTCACATCCATAGACCAAAGAGAATGGTGTGCTATGGGTTGGTCCTCGAACGGTGGTTTGATAGGCCCACAAAGCTTCTGGTAGTTTGTCGCCCTAGTCTCTTTTATGACTAGAGACCATTTTCTTGAGAATTTTGTAGAGTGTCTTGTTGAATGCTTCTGCTAGTCTGTTCGCTGCTGGATTATATGGAGTCGAAGGACAACTTTGGATTTTGTACTTGTCACAAAACCTGTAGAATCTGTGATCCCGGAATTGTGGTCCGTTATCATGGACGAATCTTTTAGGTATGCCGAAGCAACAAATAATGTTAGTGCGCAAGAACTGAAGGACTGATGAGGTCTTCATTTCGCTGAGCGCAAATGCTTCTGACCACTTGGAGAAATAATCCGTAGCGGCGAAGATGAAGCGATGACCCTTGCTTGATGGGGGCGAGATAGGACCTATCATGTCCATACCCCAGGCTTCAAAAGGCCACGATGTTGGATATAGCCATTCTGGAGGCATGTGGATATAATCTCCATGAATCTGGCATTTTTGGCAGTGCTTGGCAAATTGTATTGCATTAGCTACCATGGTAGGCCAATAATAACCTAGCCTTTTTATCTGGTTGTAGAGCTTAGGACCAGCCTGATGGACTCCACAAAGACCAGCATGTACTTCTTTGAGAGTTTCCTCAGCCTCTTGTTGTGACAAGCAGCGTAGGAGTACTCCGTTGAAGGATTTTCTGTAAAGTGCTTTTGAAGGTATATCCAAATGAAAGTTCGGGGCTCGTCTTTGGATGCTTACCCGATCTTTTGGATCTTCAGGTAGGATTCCGAACATGATGTAATCAATGAACGGATCTCTCCAGTCGCCAATCGGAGGTTTGAAGATGGACATCCGACTTCCGACCACTTGGTAGCATTCAGCAACTGCTTTGTGTGTGTTGAGAGGAGGGAGAATCCTTCTTTGACACACTGTGACTTGCATGTTTTCCCCTTCTTGGATTGCCATGGATGCGGCGAGTCCAACCAGGGCATCTACACGGATGTTTTCACCTCTGAGGATGTGGGTGATGTGACAGATGTTGAATTTTTTTTGAAGCAACTACGCCTTGTTGTAGTAAAGCAGCAAATCAGGCTTCCTGACTTCATATTTCTGACTCATCTGGTTGACGATTAGTTGAGAGTCTCCAAAAGCTTCCAGCATGGTGATGTTGGATTCAAGGGCGAGTTCCAATCCTACAATCAGGGCTTGGTACTCAGCTGCATTGTTTGAACATGGTTCCAGTAGCGAGAAGGCGTGTGGAATCATGTATTTGTCGGGGTTGACAAAGAGGATGCCGATTCCCGATATTTGCTTTCCTTTTTCATTTGTCCTGGTTGCATCGTCAAAGTGCATGTCCCAGGAAGCATTTGATAAGGAAGTTTCCACGTTGCAGACAAATTCGTCTCGGAGAACATCCCTGAGTGGAGAATCTTTAGGCAATGGATGCTCTGCGAGGAAGTCTGCCAGAGCTTGGCCTTTGATTGCTTTTTGTGGTACATACTTAATATAAAACTGTGATAGAAGAATGGACCATTTTGCCAGTCGGGCATTGAGAGAATGGTGTGCGAAATGACGTGTGCCTTTCATCTTTAGGATGCATCTTTATCTTATTGTAGCCAGAGAATCCATCCATGAATGTCATTCGCTCGAACCCATAGGTGTTGTCAATCATCACCTCTGGTATGGGAAGTGGGAATTCATCTTTAGGACATGCATTATTCAGGTCTCTGTAGTCGATACAGACCCTTATTTGCCCATTTTTCTTTGTCACGGGGACGATGTTGGCTAACCATTCAGGATGCTGTTCTTCGCGGATGAAGCCGACGTTTTTGAGTTTCTGAACTTCTTGTTCAATTATGTCCATCACGTCGGGACGGAATCTTCTTTGGCCTTGTTTGACAGGCTTGATTTCTTTTTGTAAGTTGAGCTTGTGGACTGCTACTTTGGGATCTAAGCCAGGCATTTCAGCATAAGACCATGCAAAGCAATCAACAAACTCGCGAAGAAAAGAGATATACTCGGATAACTCACCATCCTTTATATTCTTGCTTATGAATACAGGACGTGGGTTATCAGTTGTTCCCAAGTTTATCTTTTGAACAAGGTCTTCTGTCGGAAGGTTTGAAGGTGGTTCCTCCACAGTATTTTTGGAGGCTTCCAACTCAACAAGACCTTCTGGAGTGCCAGAGAAATTTTCAGACCGAGGCTCTGTTTCGGTCCATGGATCTTCTTGACCAGTGTCCTTCTTTGTTGACACTAAAAAAGTCACTATGTCTCCTCAACATCAAGAAGCCTCGTGAAGCTGCATCCTGCTAAAAATAGGCAAGGCTACTTCAAGCATCAGATCTTGTCAGAATCAGACAGAAACTAAAGGATCCTTCAAGGCAGCCAAAAGAGGGGTACACCTGAGGTTTCGGGCCATTTCGACATCGTTTGGCCCAACTTCACTGCTTCGATAGCTAAACAAGTGCTCCCGGTGGCGACATCATCAAAGACACCAAAACTTTGATCAGTGCCTACGGATGACTCCAGAATGTCTTCAAAGGCCTCTACGCCAAATTTCAAGTGAAACCGACAACGTTTGACCCTCCATCAATGCTCGAGCAGCAAAATCAAGCCTCTCGGTGGCGGGAACCACCGAAGCCATCACTCATCAAACAAAGTACATGAGTGGCTTCAACATGCCTCCAAAGGGCTGCACGTCAAATTTCAGGTCATTCCGACAACGTTTGACCAGGTTTCGATGCTCCGAGAGAAAATCAAGCCTACCAGCGGCGGATCAACCCGGGACCATGACATCCAAAACGGAGCCCATGGAACATCTCAAAATGACTCCAATAGGCTCCCCGTCAAATTTCAGGTCAATCGGACATCGTTTGACCACATATCAAAGCTCGGCATTTTCCCCGCAGCAAAATCAAGTGAAGCTCGATGGGACCCCAAACGGCTTCAAAACTCAAATAAAAGCCCATGGTTGGTCCTATCCACTGCTCAAGAAACTTCACCTCAATTTTCAGGTCATTCCGACATCGTTTGACCTAGTTTCGACTCTTGACGGAAAATCGGCTACAAAGTCTTCGGCTTTCCCGAAAAATGGGAAACTCTGTGCTCCGATTTCGTGCGGGTTCTCGTCAAGTTTTCTCCAAGAAAATGAAGTCAATAATTGAGGAAAAATGTCAAGAAAAACACAGAAGAAAAAAGGAATGAAAAAAACGCAAAATCGGCAGAAAACGGAGCTCGGCGACCAAAGGGCAAAAAACCCTAAGGTCGCCGGCGACCTTGGGTGCATGGTCGCCCGGCGACCCTACAAATCCGGGTCGCCGGATTTTGCACCAAAACGTCCGTTTTTCGATCTTTTCGAGTTTCGGGTGTTCCGGCCTCTATGATTTTCTGAAAATCCAATGTTTGGTGCTTGAAAACCACTAATCTTCTTCGACATCTCGGATCCGCCGTCAAAAGCATGAAATCATCACCGATCGCCTCAAGATCGCCAACCGGCTGACCAAGAAAGTGTACTTTCTGTCCGACCGATCGTGAAATCGACAAGACAGATGTCACCGGCCCACCAACATGAACTAATGTCTGAAATTGCATCGCGATCCGACATCAAACAATGCGTGGATCAACCTGTGATGATCGCAAGAAGAATCTCAAAAGGCGCAGCGCGGCCCGCGACTCTTCACATGCCTGGGCGACACCTTAATGACGTTAATTGACCCGTTTATGACAACTTAATGCGGTCATTAACTCATTATTTTTGACCGCCCAATTAGATTCAAGCATTTGGGAGTTACAAATCTAAGCAATCATGGCATTAAACCCATGAAACTCCCATCATCATGAAGCATAAAGGTGATTAAAAGCCCACTACCTTCATCGGCCAATCACAAGCCTTGAAAAAGGAGTTACAAAATCAACTTGTAACTCCTTATCAATTCTTTCATCATGGCCATCAATGCCAATAAACACCTCATGGCTACCAAAAGCCTATAAAAGGAGGTCCATTCCAAGAAGAAAGCATGATGAAAATAGATTCCAAGTGCAAGCTCTGAAAATCCAGAAAATCCAAGAGAGAGACGAAGTTCTGCTACTTCGCTCCCGGAAGCACCACAAGGTGATCAACGTCCCTTGGGGGGCCACCCCCCCACGGTCTCCTCCTTCTCCAACATGGCCTAAACGCGGCTTTTCAGCCCATTTACTTGGTTTTTCGTTGGATATAGGACCTCCTCTTGGTCCTTGTCCTTTAAAAAACCGAGGTTAGGAGCCAAGCCAAAGAATCAAAGCATCAACCGTTCTCATTTGAAGAACGATGGCGAAGTCCATACATGACTTGCGACTGTCGATCTCAACGTGTCCCCACAATGTCCTGAGAAGTTAGATCCATTTTCTTACTTTTCTATTGTAGTTTGTATTTCTTAAAGAGACAGACAGAAATCACAATTCTTGTCTTTCACATTTGATGAGTTTTGTAAAATCGTATTTCACGGCAAAATCGCCTTTTACGGCAAACAAACAAAAACGCCTCCTACGGCATTCTAAAAAACAAGCTTCTCTCTTTTCTTAATATTAATGCAATTTAAAAAGTTAGAAAAAAGGATTGATTTCCTTTCCACTTGTGAAGGTGAATCCCCGGATTATCACCATTCTAAATTCCAAGTAGAAAGTAAATCTGGCATACCCGTACAAAAATGTTGATGCCCGAGATTTTCCCTCCTCTGCCGAGACCCAGGTCAGCCCCCGGGGTGCGGAAGGAGAGGACGGAAGATTCTATCGGGTCCATCAAGTTGGCATACCCGGTGGGACACGTTGACTTGAGGACGTAATGCTTTGATCACTTGGCTCCTTTCTAGTTGGTGGCCCATGTTACTTCTTGCATCTAAAAAAAAACATGAGATGGGATTTCAATTGTTCTTTCTCACTTCAAAAAAAAAAATCTGATTTCTTTTCTTAGATTCAACTTTGAGAAATTTTGATCCTCTCCTCTTCGAACTTGATAGCTCACAGAAATGTTCGCAGCTATCGTTCATATCAGGGATTGGGCCATCTTTTCTCTTTGATGAGTCCAATTGGGATATAAAAAACAAACACCTTCATTTCAAATTCTTTCAAAAAAAAGAATGATCTCTCTTTCTCAAGATTCAACTTTGAGAAATTTTGATTCTCTCCTCTTTGAACTTGATAGCTCACAGAAATGTTTGCAACTATCGTTCATATCGGGAATTGGGCCATCTTTTCTCTTTGATAAGTCCAACTGGGATTTCAAAAAAAATATATAATTTCAAAAAAAAAATTAGTTTTCTCTCTTTTGCATTCAAATTTGAGAAACCTTAGTTCCTTCCCTTACGGATTTAGCGCTCACAGAAATGTTGAGCCTTTGTTCGGATTGGAACACCATTCGCTCTCTTTGATGAGTTCATAAAAAAATCTTTCAAAAAAAAAAAAAAACACTAAGGTTCCACCAGTTGCGTTCTTTGACCAAAGTGGATTTAAGAAAAGCCTTTGTCCAGAGTGTGGAGACAGTTAGACTGTTCGAGGCAAGGGTCCTCCAAACGGGTTCATTAAGTAATCCTACCCTTACCTGGGGGCTGATCTATCTACTAAGGTTTCATAAGATCGAATTGGAAACCTATGTGCACCTTTCAAAAAAAAAAAAAAAACAAAAAAAACTTCTGTCACTTTTGAATTCAGAGTTGAGAAATCTTGGTTCTTTCCCTTTCGGATTTAGCGCTCGCAGAAATGTTGAGCCTTTGTTCAAAACGGAACACCATTTGCTCTCTTCGATGAATTCAATCTTGACCTTTCAAAAAAACTTCCGTCACTTTTGAATTCAGAGTTGAGAAATTTTGGTTCCCTCCCTTTCAGATTTAGCGCTCGCAGAAATGTTGAGCCTTTGTTCGAAACGAAACACCATTTGCTCTCTTCGATGAATTCAATCTTGACCCTTCAAAAAAAAAAAAACTTCCGTCATTATTGGATTCACATTCGAGAAATTCTGGTTCCTTCCCTTCTGAATTTAGCGCTCGCAGAAATGTTGAGCCTTTGTTCGGTTTGGAACACCATTTGCTCTCCTTTATGAATCCAAATTTTGACCTTTAAAAAAAAATCCCATCTCATGTCCTTCCCAAGGATGCGATTTGCAACATTTGTACTAGCGGTGCTAGTACGCCCTTTCGGGTCTACTGTATTCGCGACCGAAACATTTGTATCTCCAACCTTATATCATTTTACCTCGAGTGAGCCTTGCTTCTCGGTAATTTGAATTAAGGTCTACAATTGCTTCTAGCAGTCACTGGAACGCTCGCTCTGAGCCTACCATACTTGCATTTTAGAACAATTGTATCCTCTATGGCTTTTTGCCTTCTTCATCGTCCTTGGGTTGGGCCATGTCCCCTCAAGTGATTTGAAAAGACAAAACCATAGTTGTTCTCCATTTATGATCACCATATTCTTGTGATTACTAATGGATTTGGTCTTATTTCAGAAGTTTTCCAAAACTAACAATGGCAGCTTCATTGACCATCACTTTCGATGAGAACAAGTACCAGCTTATGCTTCAAGACAAGCAAAACAAGCATAAGCGCCCTACCAGTAAACTTCAACTCCCCGGACCATCGTCTTTGGATCGCTGGGACCATTCCCACTTCCCGCAGAAGACACTATACCTGCCAAGAAGCAGAAAACCGCCCCGCAACATGTCACTAAAATGGCACCAAGGGCGAACACCAAGAAGCCTGAAGCCCGTGGCGTTCCTACGAAGCCTCAACCCACAAGAAACCAGGTTTACACCAAAACTTGGTCCCCGAGATTTTCACCAAAGCAACGAAGGTCCCAAACATCTGCAAAGCCAGCATACCTGGCCCCTCTCAAGGAGAATCAGTTCTACCCACTCTCTTACATGAAAGAGGAGAAACCTACCCTCCACCCAAAAAACAAACAAAATCATCATGAGCCGGCTTGCTCCTACAAGCCCAAAATCAAATCCTGCATCGTTAGGCCTATGCAAAAACATGCTGAAGCCTGCACTCCCGCGAGTCGACCCTTCATCTCAACAGGGGCCGAGCTCGCAAAATTCAAGTCTTCATTACGACAGGCAAATGACCGCGTCCAGATTCTGTCCTTGCCAAGCTTCAAAGAAGACAAACTCGGCTGCTGCGCACGAGGGACTACATCCTTCATCGCCAGAGCCCAGCCAGAGCTGACTGAAGCTCAAACTGCTCGTCGTATGCGTCGCCGCACTGCATATCGACAAAAGAGACTCGAGAAACAAAGAACCCAGCGTTCTACTCTCCACGTCTCAATCAAATGGGTCGAAAAAGAAAGACCCGACCAATTCGTTGCTGTTCATATGGTTGGCAAAACCAGAAAACGCCAGAAGTCAGCAACCAAAATCAGTGTTAGACGTCCAGTGACTCGCAGCGTCTCCCGGACACGAACACATCTGGAGGAATCTTCCATTCCTCCAAGCCGAGGACAGCGGAGTAACCACTCTTCAGATTCTTCATCCAGAAGAATGAGCCCCAGCTCAGTCACCAGGACGATTTCTTCGTTCGAATCCCGAGGGATGAACGTCTTGGCTACAAGTTCTGAGCCGCCTCCACAGCATGACGATGTAACCACATGCATCCAGCAGTTGGAGCAAGGACAATAGAGAATTGAGGCTCTGATGGAAAATCTGATTCTCACTCTACAGCGTCCACCACCTAACAATGAAACCCCTCCGAATCATGAAGATGACGGGGGTAATGCAGAAAACAATGAGTCTCGCGCCCTTACCAGAAAGGACGTGGACGATATCCTCGCAAAAGCAAAAGAAGAGGATACATTAAAGGAACATGGGATCAAGCCACCCTACCCTTTATGGATTGACTCGGTTCCGTTCCCTGCAAAATTCAAACAACCCACTCTCCAGACATATACTGGGAAAGGTTCAGCCAGACAGCATGTCATCCATTTCAAGATCCTGACGGGATCTATTGCGGATCAAGATGCCCTCAAGATTCGCCTCTTTGCAAGTACCCTAAAAGGTACAGCCTTTGATTGGTACTCCACTCTGCCGGAGAACTCCATCCAGAACTGGGTTATGCTAGAGACACGCTTCCTGACCCACTTCCAAAGTGAGGATCATCCTGTTACTATGGCTCAACTCTGCAGCCTAAAACAGGGAGAGAATGAGTCGACATACAACTTCATTCACAAATGGAAGGCAATGGCGTACAAATGCTCAGAAGTACTACCACAAGCGTCGCTGGTCGACATCTGCCGTAACAATATGAGGGCAAAAATTTGCTCTATGATCATCGGCAACAAATCAAAGAACCTGGGAGAACTCCTCGAAGCTTCCATGGAAGCTGAAATGGTGATCAAAGACCTCAACAGTCAGAAATTATCAAAGAAAGAGCCGACTGCTGTTACAACCTCAAAACCAAAGAAAAAGGAGGTTCTCAATGTGCAGACTAAATCAGCTCCTCAGCAGCCAAAGAAACCTGAAAACAAAACTGCAAGTAAAAGGCCTGAACTCTCTGATGCCTTCAAAGAACGTGTAGAAAAGAAATATCCGTTCGATGAAGATGTTGAAGAAATCTTTGAGGCTCTTCTAGCAAATGGCAAACTCATTTTGCCAGAGCCCAAAAGACCGGGAGATGTTGGCAAAACTAATGATCCCCGATACTATCCATACCATCAGATGATCTCACATCCTCTCAATCAATGCTTCGTTATGAGAGAGAAGATCGGTGAGATGTGGAAAAACGGAGTCATAACCTTTGATAAAAACTATGGCCCCGCCTCTGTCAACATGGTGTCATGTCGGCAAACTTCAAAGTCACCGAAGGAGAAGATCACTACTTCATTCAAGGTGATAAAAATGGCTTAAGCGTCCCAAGAATTGGTTCCCTATCCAACATCAGATGGACAACCTATATGGGTGCATCCCGATCTCCTAGATGATGAAAATTGGGAGATCGTCAAAACAAAGCCGACCGCTCAGAAGCGAAGGCAAGCCAAGAGACAACTCCGCAAGCTCAAACAGCAGTAGAAGTCTCAACCAAAACAAGAAGTCGTTGAAAAAGCATAAACTTCTTCCACTGCTTCACTAGGGACGACGGAAGAATCTCTTCCCAAAACCTCCAAGGCGGTAAGAAAATTCACTCTTGATGATTTCATGCCACCTCTATACAAAAATGAAAATGTGCAGGGGGAATCATACTCTTTCAACTCGGTAGTTGGATTCTCCATGAATGGATACGAGTCATGTGATACTGCCAGTGATATCGATGAGTGGGAAGAATCCTTTGAAACAGGAGAATACCTCTCCGACGAGGAATGGATTCCCGAGTCTCATCTTATGCCAGTAATCTGGTATAACCCATTACAGCCACAAGGATCTTAGTCTAATGATGAAGAAGACCAGGACCCTGTTCAAGAAAACGCTGTCAATCCAGCACCAAACAATGCTCCGGTGGAACCCAACATTGGTGAACCACAAGGAGCAAATGACGAAGAAGATTTGGCCCCCATGCCTGATCTTGAAGAATATGCAAGAATCTTGCAACATCTTGCCATAGAGCAGGAGCAGGATCGTAGCAATCTTCGTCTTGATCCAGAACCGGAAGTCCCTGAAAATCAGCAGGAACTTTCTCCCTTAACTCCTGAAAATGGAGAAAACAGTTGGATCGATGATCCTCTCACATCCGAGGATGAGTCCGATTCCCAACAGTCTACACTGGTGGTATCTCCTGTCAGGATAACCTGCAATGCAATAGCTCAGGACGACAGTGCCTCTGAAGCTTCCGAAGACACGTACTCCCCAACCGGTAGCGTATCTTCCGGAGCTACATCCTCTCAGGTGACTTCCACTGAGATAATATCCTCTTAGTCCTCGTCTCCTAAAGCTGTGACATCGGAACTCAAGCCTCTCCTGATTGATCATCTTGAAGAAACTTCTGCCAATGAAATCTTCTTCAATGAAAACTCAGTCAATTGGTCCCAGATACCCGATCTCACGGGCGATGTCTGGGCTAATAAAGAGAAGTTGCCTGCTGCTGTTCAGGACTTGTTCTTGGAAATTGCTCCGTGCAACACAATCACTGAAGACGCTAATACTGTTACAGAGACGTCCTCGGCAAAGGATCAACCTCTTGGTCCTGAGAACGATCTTCCAAAAGAAGACCCTTCTCTAAAGGCTCTTGAAGTTGGTAGAGGTACCCGTTCTGGCCGAGATTACCACAAAAATTACAATCAACCCTCTTCTTCTTATGTAAATCCTTCGGGAAAACAAGATGTAAGCGCCCCAAGTGGCAATAATAATGAAAATGCAGGCCCGAAGGAGGCTTTCAAATACGACTTGATTGAGCACTTCAAACACATACCTGCACGTCTGCACATCCTTGACTTATTACGAATGTCTCCACAAACTCGTGATAGTCTCATTTCAGAATTACAAAGGCTGAATGCGGATGTCGACAAGCATGCCCCACAAGTCCTACAAATTGAAATGGACTATAAGGTCAAAAAATCAAATACTTCCTCAAAGGGAGAAAAGAAGAAAACTGAGGGATCAAACAATGAATGCCTCTCGGTACAAAACGCAGCAAGTGCAACAATTGCCTTCGATAAGGATGACCTCCTCCTAGGCGAAACAAAGCATAACCGTCCCTTGTACTTTACGGGGTACGTCAAAGAAATGCCAGTACACAGAGTTCAGATCGATCCAGGTTCTGCACTCAACCTCATCTCTACTTCGGCACTCGAAGAGCTGGGCATCCCACCTAGCAAGCTGAATCACACGTCCGTATCCATCTTTTGGATATGATGGTAGCGTTCAAAGGCCTATCAGAAAAATCTGGTTCAAATTCCAAATTGGTGATCTTATTTCTGAAGTCACCGTGTATGCAATAAGGACTCCTTCATGTTACAATATACTCCTTGGACGCCCCTGGATACATGAGAATGGTGTCGTCCCTTCACCTCTACATCAGTGCATCAAGTTCGTTGGCAACGATGGCTTCATACATCGAGTGTTTGCAGACAAAAAGCCCTTCAAAGGCAGAGATGTCCATTTTGCAGATGCTCAAATGTATAAAGATGGAAAAGAAGAACAGGAGGAAAAAAAATTCGCTTTATCGACAGTCTCCAGAAAGATAAAGGCAAGGCTCCTCAGCAATCATCGGAGGTAAACAAACCCTCCACCAAACTCGAAGTAAGCAGCCAAGCTCCCTTCGTCGTCTCCTTCAAATCTCCAAAGCCTTTGGTAATCACTACCAAAGCAAAGAAGACAAAACAAAAGATTGGGGGCAAGTTCACTGTCTCCTTTGTGTCTATTATGCATGACACAGACTCATAGTCAGAGCCAGAAGATGACACAACATCAAGCCAAGCTGGTACTCAGCAAGATCAGCTCACTCTCACTCCATTGGAGACACTTGCAGACATAGAAGACCCTACGTCTACTTCCTTTGTTATTCCGGCAACTTCGCCAGAAGAAAAAACAATCTTCTTCCACAGATCGGGAGCATCTCCACTGAACTCTTTGCTGGAACCTTTCCAAAATGAAGGTATGCCTCAGCTATCCCTGTACAGTCCAATGGCACAAGCTATCATGAAGAAATTGGGCTACGATGCTCAAAATCCGACTGGTTTGGGAGGTGGCCGTGGTATTCTCACACCATTGGAACCCACCCTGACCAAAAGTCAACCAGAAGATTGGAAAATCCACCTTCAAAAGGGCAAGTCTTCATATGGGTTGGGGTATGATCCTACCGCTCCTATGAGACAGTTGACACCATGGCTACAAAGTCGCTTTACCGACCAAGCCTCAACATCTCATGAAGACATCGATATCCCTGGATATCTCTTTGAGGAGTTACTCGTCAAAAGTCCTGAAAGCTCCTCCAATTAGTATAATTTCTCTGATAATAAAGAGGAATTACCCGATGATACAGACAAACAGTTTTCTGACTCAGAAGAACCATCGTCTCCAAAAGAAGTACCCTACTTCAACCCAATTCCAGTAAATGATTGGGACCATCTCATTGCAAGCCTTGAAAAGGATAGCCTTGAGAAGGATACTGATCAAGAAGATTCATGGACGGAAACAGAGCCTCAGTCTGAAAATGCCTCTGGCACTCTAGAAGGTCCTGTTGAGTTTGAAGCCTCCGAAAACATTGTGGAGGAACCACCTTCAAACCTTCCGACAGAAGATCCTGTCCAAAAGATAGACTTGGGAACATTTGATAACCCACGTCCTGTATTCATAAGCAAGAATATAAAGGATGATGAGCTACCCGAGTATATCTCTTTTCTTCGTGAGTTCGTTGATTGCTTTGCATGGTCTGGATCCCAAAGTAGCAGTCCACAAGCTCAACTTGCAAAAAGAAATCAAGCCTATCAAACAAGGCCAAAGGAGATTCCGTCCCGACGTGATGGACAAAATTGAACAAGAAGTTTAGAAACTCAAAAACATTGGCTTCATCCGCGAGGAACAGCATCCTGAATGGTTGGCCAACATTGTCCCCGTGACAAAGAAAAATGGGCAGATAAGGGTCTGTATTGACTACAGAGACCTGAATAGTGCATGTCCTAAAGATGAATTCCCGCTCTCCGTACCAGAGGTGATGATTGACAACACTTATGGATTCGAGCGAATGACATTCATGGATGGATTCTCTGGCTACAATCAGATAAAGATGCATCCTGAAGATGAAAGGCATACGTCATTTCGCACACCATTCGGCGTGTATTGCTACACTGTTATGCCGTTTGGTCTGAAAAATGCAGGTGCAACATATTAGAGGGCTATGATGAAAATATTCCAAGATATGTAGCACAAGACGGTCGAATGCTATGTTGACGACCTCGCCATCAAAAGCAGAAGAAAAGAAGACCATCTCGATGATCTTCGAGAAGTCTTCCTCCGACTTCGCAAACACAAATTGCGGATGAATCCACTAAGGTGCTTCTTCGGTGTCTCATCGGGTAAGTTTCTCGGATTCATAGTACGGAAAGCTGGAATAGAATTTGACCCTACCAAAGTCAAGGCTATCCTGGAAATGCCATCTCCCAGAACCCTAAGAGAATTAAAAGGGCTTCGAGGAAGGCTGGCCTACATTCGATGGTTCATCTCCAATCTATCAGGGAAATGCCGTCCATTTTCTCGCTTAATGAAGAAAGGTGTGGACTTTGTCTGGGATGCTGAATGTAAAAATGCATTTCAAGACATAAAAGCATACCTCACCAAACCTCCAGTGCTGGCTGCCCCCATAGCTGGAAAACCATTTATCTTGTACACAAGAGCTCTCGACCACTCTTTGGGTGCTCTGCTCGCACAAGAAAACGACGACAGAAAAGAAGCTGCTCTATATTACCACAGCCGCATGATGGTAGGTGCAGAGCATCGTTACTCCCCAGTCGAAAAAGAATGCCTTACAGTAATATTCGCCGTACAAAATCTGCGTCACTATCTGCTGTCTAACACAGTCTATCTGATTTCGAGGATCAACCTCCTAAAGGTCCTTGTCACAAAAACAGGTTCTCTCAATGCCCGACTGGCAAAATTGTCGATTCTTCTATCACAGTTTGATATTAGGTATGTACCATAAAAAGCAATCAAAGGCCAAGCTCTAGCAGACTTCCTCGCAGAGCATCCATTGCCTAAAGATTCTCCACTCAGGGATGATCTCCCAGACAAATTTGTCTACAATGTGGAAACTTCCTTATCAAATGCTTCCTGAGACATGTACTTTGACGGTGCAACCAGGACAAATGAAAAAGGAAAGCAAATATCGGGAATCGGCATCCTCTTTGTCAGTCCCGACAAATACATGATTCCACACGCCTTCTCGCTACTGGAACCATGTTCAAACAATGCAGCTGAGTACCAAGCCCTGATTATAGGATTGGAACTCGCCCTCGTATCCGGCATCACCACGCTGGAAGCTTTTGGAGACTCTCAACTGGTCGTCAACCAGATGAATCAGAAATATGAAGTCAGGAAGCCTGATTTGCTACCTTACTACAATAAGGCGCAGTCGCTTCAACAAAAATTCAACATCTGTCATATCACCCACATCCTCAGAGGTGAAAACATCCGTGCAGATTCCCTGGCTGGACTCGCCGCATCCATGGCAATCCAAGAAGAGGAAAACATGCAAATCACAGTGTGTCAAAGAAGGATTCTCCCTCCTCTCAACACACACCAAGCAGTTGCTGAATGCCACCAAGTGGTTGGAAGTCGGATGTCCATCCTCAAACCTCCGATTGGCGACTGGAGAGATCCGTTCATTGATTACATCATGTTCAGAATCCTACCTGAAGATCCAAAAGATCGGGTAAGCATCCAAAGACGAGCCCCGAACTTTCATTTAGATATACCTTCAAAAGCACTTTACAGAAAATTCTTCAACGGAGTACTCCTACGCTGCTTGTCACAACAAGAGGCTGAGGAAACTCTCAAAGAAGTACATGCTGGTCTTTGTGGAGCCCATCAGGCTGGCCCTAAGCTCTACAACCAGATAAAAAGGCTAGGTTATTATTGGCCTACCATGGTAGCTGATGCAATGCAATTTGCCAAGCGCTGCCAAAAATGCCAAATTCACGGAGATTATGTCCACATGCCTTCAGAATGGCTACATCCAACAGTAATCTCATGGCCTTTTGAAGCCTGGGGTATGGAGATCATAGGTCCTATTTTTCCCCCATCAAGCAAAGGTCATCGCTTCATCTTCGCCGCTACCGATTATTTCTCCAAGTGGTCAGAAGCATTTGCGCTCAGCGAAATGAAGACCTCATCAGTCCTTCAGTTCTTGCGCACCAACATTATTTGTCGCTTCGGCATACCTAAAAGATTCGTCCATGATAACGGACCACAATTTCGGGATCACAGATTCTACAGGTTTTGCGACAAGTACAAAATCCAAAGTTGTCCTTCGACTCCATATAATCCTACAGCGAACGAACTAGCAAAAGCCTTCAACAAGACGCTCTGCAAAATTCTCAAGAAAATGGTCTCTAGTCACAAAAGAGACTTGGGCGACAAACTACTAGAAGCTTTGTGGGCCTATCGAACCACCGTTCGATGACCAACCCATTGTACACCATTCTCTTTGGTCTATGGATGCGAAGCTGTTGTCCCTTTGGAAGTACAAATTCCTTCCTTAAGAGTATCTTTGCAAAATGACATGACGCAAGAAAGAAATGTCAAATTGAGACTCCAAGAGCTGGATAATCTCGATGAAAGACGACTTGAAGCTCTACAAAGCATTGAGTTGTACCAAGCACGCATGGCAGGATCTTTCGACAAAAAGGTCAGGCAACGCGCCTACAAAAAGGGTGACTTGGTTCTTGCAGTAAAAAGACCCATAGTCTTTGCCCACAAATCCAAAGGCAAATTCGAACCAAAATGGGAGGGACCCTTCGTCATCGACAAAGTCTTCTCCAACGGTGCATACGCTCTTCTAAACATGGAAGGAGACAGATGTATGCTACCCATCAACGGCAAGTTCTTGAAGCGGTACTACCCTTGAAGACTTCCTCAAACAGGTCAGAGCAATATCTACAGGGCTAAAGCGTATTTCCAAGGTACTTGCTTGTCAAACCCACCTCTTTTGAAATTTTCATCTTCATGTTGAAGTTTCCAAAAAAACAATCTCTCAAAACAATGCTTACTTTCATCTTTTCATTGTTCAAAAGAAAAATCAAATCCAAAATCCAAGTTTAGGAGCCTCTTCCCAGACTTGACCAAAATTTTCGATCCTTAAACCCAAAATTCATGGTTTGAAACAAAAACCAGGACTCAGGAATTTTCACCCTAGTCTACCTTGGCTTTTACAACCGAAATCGTTTTAAGCCAAAATTTATGACCCCCGTGTCTCTAAACAAAAAAATTGGTTTTTAGAAACCGTGGGGAAGCGACACTGAGTCGATACTCGCAAAACCCAAAAACTGGAAGGATGCGAACCCCATTCGATACTTCCAAAACCCAAAAAAAAAATCGCAAGAAAGTGAACCCCATTCGATACTTGCAAAATTTCAAAAATCGTGGAGAAGCAACATACCAGTTGATATCTACAACCCAAATTTAAAAATCGTGGAGACGCAATATTCCAGTTGCTATCGACAACCCAAATTTCAAATGGTTCGAGAAAACCTCAAATTTCAAAAAATCGCGGGGAAACGACACTAAGTCAGTACCCGCAAAACCAAAAGTTTTGGGAAAAGCAAGGAAGCGACGCTTAGTCGATATTTGCACCCCAATTCGCGAGGAAGCGACATTCCATCGATACTCGCAAAACCCAGCCCGCGAGGAAGTGACATTCCATCAATACTCGCAAACCGAATGAGCAAGGAAGCGACATTCCATCGATACTTGCAACACCATTCAGCGGGGAGGTGACATTTAGTCGATACCTGCATTTTGAAAACCAAAATCCGGTTATAAACGCCAAAATCTGGCTATAAATGCCAAAATTCGGCTATAAATGCCAAAACAAAAAATATTCGGCTTTCATGTCAACAAAACAAAACTTGGTTTTCAAAAAACTCGGCTATAAACGCCAAAATCTGGCTATAAACGCCAAATCCGGCTATAAACGCCAAAAGTCGGCTACAAATGCCAAAACAAAAAAAATTTCGGCTATAAACGCCAAAAATCGGCTATAAATGCCAAAATCTGGCTATAAATGCCAAAATTCAGCTATAAATGCCAAAATAAAACAAAACAAAACAAAACAAAATTCGGGACCGACTTCTTTGCTATCAGCGAGGATGTCCTGCACATGCTTGATCATGCCAAAACCAGCTTCCAAATGACCTGAAGAAAGAGTCTCAACCCATGAGCTCAAGACAGTCTTCAACACCTTCCTTGCATACTGAAGGTGCGGTGCAGATGAGGATTCGCCACGCTCTGGTGCCCGATTGCCCACATCATGCTCCATTGGAAGAGTAATCAATAAACTCTTTCCAACGGAAGAAGCTGACTCGTTGAAAGAAGAAGAAGCCCCTACTTCTGCATCGGCCGCAGGTATCCCCTGTTCTGGCTCTGAGGAAGACGGAGGAATCTCTCCTGCTGCTTCACAATCTGTCAAAGAAAAAAAACAGAAAAGACAAAAAGGTATGAATATAATCTTGTCAAAAATATATCAAGGTTATTATTGCAAATATACCTGCTTCGACGACCGGCGGAGTACTCTCTGCCTCTTTGAGCTCATCCAAAGCATCGTCAAAAGTTGCGTCCATAGATGGCTTGAAATTGTCGGAATCCTCTGGCAAGTCAGCTACATGTTAGCGAATGACAGCAAAAGAAGAAAAAAAAAAAAGCAAAATCCAAAGCAAATCATACCAGGTGAAGGTTCTGGAACCACTCCAGAGTCCCTAGGCTCTTCCTCAGATGCCACGACTGGATCCGTCATCGCCTCATCGGCAGGAACCTCAGGCATCACCAGGTCATCATCCTCTGCTAAAAAAAAGAAGCAGCGGATCAAAACAAAAACTTTCACAAGAAAAAAAAAAGAAGGAAGAAACAAAAGGAAAGAAAGGGGATCATACCAGCTATCTCCTCTTCTCTGCTTCTCTTCTCCGGAGGCTCGTCAGCATCCTCATACACCTCCTTAGCAATGGTGAGAGGAACTTCAAGATCAGAAGGACTATCGTGCCGTCTCATGTTACGGCGTTGTCCTCTCCTCCTCTTGCCTCGGCGGGTCAATCTGCTCGACGATCCTACCCCACTATCAACATCAGGCCTCTCACAAGAGTCCTCACTGGATGTTCTACTTTTCTCAGTAGACTCCATGGCAGCCTTCGTATGCTCTGCCTATATCATAGCACCGATCTCGGCCTCCTCCTCCTCCAGCTGTCTCAAGACCTCACCAGGAATTCCTTGTACAGCTCCCGATCTGATGATGTCCTGCCCGTTGAGAAAGCCTATCTTGTGCTTCTCCCCAGAAAGGAAGGCCAAAACTTCCTCCCGGCGGACACCATCTGATTTACCAAGACCCTTCCCAGGAGATTGCTTAATATCGAGCTCTTTCATGGAAAGCCCCCGGTACACTGAAAAGCTCTCCACGAACCACTTCGTGAAGCCAGCAGTCCGGAAAGTGGGCGGCTTAGGATAGGAAATCATGGCGGTAGTGTCCTCGGCGCTATAAAAAGTCCATGCATTTCTCCCATCCTGCAGACCTCCAAAACACTTCACCATGCTCGAAGGCGCTCCAACAACGCCTTGAGAGAAGACAAGCTGCAATGCAAAACGCGAAGGGACATACGG
The DNA here is from genome assembly GCA_028538565.1 of Umbellularia californica. Taxonomy (NCBI): domain Eukaryota; kingdom Viridiplantae; phylum Streptophyta; class Magnoliopsida; order Laurales; family Lauraceae; genus Umbellularia; species Umbellularia californica. Next base: position 48,306,194 of record JAPQWN010000007.1, read on the forward strand.
TTGGATATCGACGAAAAGATGTCTGCGGTACACCATTGTACCAACCCATATGTTGAAGAGCCACCTCTTCTTCGCGTCCGTCAAAGTATAGTGTCTTCCCGACCCTGCCCTGGTCGAATCACGGGAGACACTAAAGTCAAAAGCCTTCTTCCTCAAGCCCAGAGAAAGCTTCACGGAAGACTGCCCAATCTCGATGATGAGAATGAAAAATGATATATTTTTCTCCATTAATATTTAGTCCTTTGTATCTATTTGATGTCCAATTGCACTAATTATTCTTATATTTTGATTTAGGATGCAAATGGAGGCATTAAGTGCAAAACAAAGCTAATTGGGCGACTCTGGACAGTTTGGACAGCGCTTCGTAATCTGGGCATAACTCTCTCATCTGAGCTCCAATTGAGATGATTCAAGATGATATGGAACGCCAAGAAAAAGATCTACAACTTTCATGTTTTGAGTTTTGAGAAATACTGGCTGAATCAAGGTCGAAATCAGACTTGAAGTTACTGCTCGTACCTGATGCTAATTGGATGAAAAATCAAGCAGAATGGCATTATGGTAAATTTGAAGAAATCAGGAGTTCGTCGAAACATATCCAATATTGGGCTCATATTGTGCAGAACGAAAAATAGTGCAACTTTAATTCTTGGGTCGAGTCCAACAGAAGCCCGAGCGAGAAGATATGGTCAAGAAGAAGATTTTGACTAAGTTAGAATTTAATTGATTATTCTATTAATTTCCATCTCCAATTCCAACGCCACCTCATCTCTCAAATCCATCTTTCCCTCTAATATCACACCAGCCACAGCCACTGTCCTTATCTAATTGTACTTTCTACCTTTTCTCTTTTCTCTCTAATTCTTATCCATCTTCACTTCTCTTTCCCATCATGCAACGAACACATCACCTAACTTCTCTCCTCTCTCTAACCTAACTCTCCACTATAAATAACCCATCCCATATCCAACGTAGAGTACCTTCTCCTCTCTGACGAAGTCTCTCTCTCTCTTTCTTCATTACTCTTCTTCTTTTCTTTTATTAATTTTGCAAGTCTTTTTATGGCCCTGCGTGGCTAATTTTTTGTCATTGGTCAAAGGAGACTGAAGCCTCGGAATAAATACTGTGAGATCTAATTTATTTTCATTGTTCAATTTATGCTTTGAATATGGATTGTTCTTCTGTGCTTAATTTGTTATCATGATTGTTTCGTTTAATTACTAGGAGGCCTACTAGTTTATTTTTCGTTGCAATCTACTGCTGAATTAGAAATCAAATCCGTAATTGTTTGATCCCTCTAATTTGTGAAGCAACTGATTTTTGATAATTTACTGCGTCAGTAATTGTTAGAAATTAGGAAGAACACTTGGCTAAATTAAATGCAACCGCGTGTGTTTGTGTTATTTAGGTTCATCGATCTCTCTAATTTTAATGCTGTTACTAAATTAAATCTATAGCGCTTGTCTTAGGTTGTTTAGTAATTAGGGTTAATTAGAGCGCGTGTTTTCTAATTAACTAATTAAGGAGGCAGGAATTTAATTCCAACGATGAATATTCAAAGTGTTAATTGATTTATTTTTACATCAATGATCAGTTCTGAATATCCGATGGTGGATGTTAACTTTGACCAATGCTTGCGCATTTGATTGAATTCGTTACTTTATTGATCTTTATTTGCTTTTATTTATTTATTTATTTTTTTAGTATAATCAAAACCACCCATCTTTGATCACATAGCATAAAATTTGGCTAAACACTCTCCGTAAGAACGATCCTTACTCGCACTACTACATATATTTTTAGGAGTAAAGGTTTTATTATTTTTGGGTGCCTGCGACAGCACGACCAAATTTTGGCGCCGTTGCCGGGGACTGATTCTAGTTGATTTTTATGCATTTTGTGATTTTCTAAGTTTATTTTAGGTTGCTAAAAAAAATTAAAAAAAAATAATAAAGAAATAAAGAAATAAAAAGAAAAGGAGCGATTGCAATCTGAAAATGCAAAATGTGCGTCCCTGACTAAATTTTTTTGTTTTTTTTTGTCTATGCTGGAAGAATGTGCGTCCCTGACTAAAAAAAAAAAAAAAAAAAAAAATAGATGGACCACCTGTAGCAGTTTGCGCCTGAAGCCTTGATTGGAAAAAGACGCCCCCAGCACCTGCTTTCTCTCAACCATTTATTCTCTCTGTCAACTGTACTCACTCAAACATCCACAACGTTGAATTCTCACCACTAAACTACAGCAACTTTCCTCACCACTCAAACTTTATTCACCAACCATATTTTCTCTCTCTGCACATGCCCTCTCTACACAAGTCAACAACTTTCTTCCATCTCTCTGACTTCATCTTATATCTTCATTTCATCTCTTTCTTTTTCATCTCTTCTCATTATCTCATTCATCATCTCTTCATCTCATATCTTTTCTTCATCTCATATCTTTTCTTTTTCTGAAATTTTTACTTTTAAAAAAAAAAAAAAAAAAATTGAAACAAAATTTAGAGTTTAATTTTTATGCGTAGAATTTTTATTTTAAGTGATTTTTTTATTAGCATGAAATTTTTATTTTTACTACTGTAGATTTTTCCTAATTTGATTTTATGGTTTCCTTGACAGCTTATGCCTATAACACGATCGTCTAATCAACGTGATTTGCAGTACGATCCTGAAATAGAAAGAACTTTGTGCAGGTTAAGGAGGGAAGCTCGGAGAAATTCTGAAGAGGACGATCTAGCTCTTGATTCCCTATTTGCTAGCGATTCTGATCTAGAAAAGGAGGAAGTCATGGATGGAAATCGAACTTTAAAAGAGCTTGCTGCCCCAAATTTGAATCAACAACCTTTATGCATAACTTTTCCTAATTTAGAGGCTACTACCACTTTTGAATTAAAATCTGGACTAATACATCTATTGCCTACTTTTCATGGACTTGCAGGTGAAGATCCTCATAAGCATCTTAAGGAATTTCATGTGGTATGCACAAGTATGAAACCCACGGGGGTTTCTGAAGAACAAATTAAATTAAGAGCCTTTCCGTTTTCTTTGAAAGATTCGGCTAAGGATTGGCTCTATTATTTACCCTCTGGGAGTGTTACCACATGGAACGAGATGAAGAGATTATTTTTGGAGAAATATTTCCCAGCTTCAAGGGCGGCCAACATTCGAAAAGAGATTTGTGGTGTAAAACAGCACAACGGAGAGTCCCTGTATGAATACTGGGAACGTTTTAAGAAATTATGTGCAAGCTGCCCCCATCATCAAATTAGTGAGCAGCTACTTATCCAGTATTTCTATGAGGGCCTTCTACCTACTGATAGGAGCATGATTGATGCTGCTAGTGGAGGAGCTTTGGTGGATAAGACTCCCGATGCCGCGAGGAACTTGATTGCAAATATGGCGGCTAATTCTCAACAATTTGGCACTAGGCTTGACCTTCCATCTCAGCATGTTAATGAGGTAAATATTTCCTCCCTTGAACAACAAGGTCTAACTTCTCTTGTTCGTCAAATGGCTGTAGGTAATGTACAAACGGCGAAGGTTTGTGGAATTTGCTCGATAGCAGGGCATTCAACAGATATGTGCCCAACTCTTCAAGAAGAGCCCATTGAGCAAGTAAATGTGGCTGGTGGTTTTCCTGGACAACCTCAAAGGAAGTATGATCCCTATTCGAACACGTATAATCCGGGATGGAGGAATCATCCCAATCTTAGCTATGGGAATCCACAAGTAAATCAGCCCGATACTCAAAACCGGCCAATTTTCCAGCAATACAAGCAGCCATACATCCCTAGACAACAACCAGGCCAAACTTCTAATTCAGGTATGTCTTTAGAAGATATTGTTAAATCTCTTGCCACTAATACTTTGTAATTTCAACAGGAGACGAAACAATTTCAACAAGAGGCAAGGACCAGTATTCAAAATTTGGACAATCAGATGGGTCAGATGGCAACCGCAATTAGTCGACTGGAGGCTCAAAGTTCGGGGAAATTACCCTCTCAAACGGTGGTAAATCCAAGAGAACAGGCAAGTGCAATCGTTTTGAGAAGTGGTAAGGAGGTTGAAATTCCAGTAAAAGTAGCCCCTGCATCGCCGGAGCAAGAAAAGGAAAAAGAAGTTGTTGCAGACAAAGAAATTCCAAAGGAAGATGACACACCTAAGAGTAAGTTTTCCTCTTTTCCTGATTACAAACCAGTACCCCCTTTTCCTCAGGCTTTAGCAGAATCTAGAAAAGATGAGCAAAATAAAGATTTATATGAAACTTTTCGTAGATGCGAGGTAAATATTCCACTTTTAGATGCTATTAAACAAGTACCTCGTTATGCTAAATTCCTGAAAGAACTGTGTACAATTAAGAGGAAACAGAAACTCAAAGGCTGTGAAAAGGTGAGAGTAGGGGAAAATGTTTCTGCAGTTATTCAAAGAAAAATCCCTGCAAAGTGCAAAGATCCAGGTATGTTTACTATCCCTTGTAAGATTGGTAACACTAGATTAGAGAAGGCCATGATAGACTTAGGAGCTTCTATAAATGTCATGCCATATTCTATATATGCTTCTTTGAAACTTGGACCTTTGAATAAAACTGGTGTTGTGATTCAATTAGCTGATAGATCTAATGCCTATCCTAAGGGTGTAGTCGAGGATGTTCTTGTGCAAGTTAATGATTTGGTTTTTCCTGCTGATTTTTATGTGCTTGATATGGAGAATGGTGATGAAACCGCTCCTATTTTGTTAGGAAGACCATTCTTAAAGACATCCAAGACTAAGATAGATGTTCATAGTGGCATACTTACCATGGAAGTTGATGGTAAAACTATTAAGTTCAATATTTATGATGCAATGAAATACCCTAGCGATGACAATCCTGTTTATTCTATTGATGTGATTGATTCTTTAGCACAGGATATTTTTGAACTGGAAGGGAAGGATGAATTGGAGGTTGCCATTAGTAAGCATCTTGGGAAAGACAAGGAAGAGTTAGCCTGGAGTACTGAATTGCAGGAGACTGTTGCAGCATTGGATGATTCGCCTAAATTACAGCATTCAAGTAACTTCCCTTTTGTTGCATTACCAGTTTCTACTGAGAGGCTTTTACCCTCTGTTTTGCAGGCACCCATTCCAGATTTGAAGCCTCTCCCCAGTCATCTCAAATACGTATTCCTAGGAGACGAAGAAAAGTTACCAGTGATCGTATCCAGTAAACTCAATGCATCGCAGGAGGGAAAGCTTGTGCGGGTCCTTAAGGAGCATAAGACGGCTATTGGGTGGACAATTACAGATATTAAAGGAATTAGCCCGTCTACATGCATGCATCGTATTTTACTTGAGGAGGGAGCAAAATCTTCTCGTCAACCGCAAAGAAGATTGAACCCGCCCATGATGGACGTGGTGAAGAAGGAGATCCTCAAACTTCTTGAAGTTGGCGTGATTTATCCTATTTCGGATAGCAGTTGGGTTAGCCCGGTTCAAGTGGTTCCTAAAAAGACTGGAATAACTGTTGTGAAAAATCTGAATGATGAGTTAGTTCCTACCCGTGTTCAAAATGGGTGGCGGGTTTGTATAGATTATAGGAAATTAAATGCTGTAACCCGCAAGGACCACTTCCCTTTACCTTTTATTGATCAAATGCTTGAAAGGTTGGCTGGTCATTCTTACTATTGTTTTCTTGATGGTTATTCAGGTTATTTCCAAATTGCAATTGCACCGGAGGATCAAGAAAAGACGACTTTTACATGCCCATTCGGGACTTTTGCATATCGCCGCATGCCCTTTGGCCTTTGCAACGCCCCAGCCACTTTCCAAAGGTGTATGGTTAGTATATTTTCAGATTATATTGAACATATCATAGAAGTCTTTATGGATGATTTCACAGTTTATGGAGATTCCTTTGATAATTGTTTGCATAACCTTACACTTGTTCTTCAAAGATGCATAGAAACTAACCTTGTGTTGAACTCTGAAAAATGTCATTTTATGGTTGAACACGGTATAGTTTTGGGTCATGTTGTTTCATCTATGGGAATTGAGGTAGACAAAGCAAAAATTGATATTATTCAATCTTTACCTTATCCCACTAGTGTACGGGAAGTTCGTTCTTTTCTTGGACATGCAGGTTTTTACCGAAGATTCATCAAAGACTTCTCCAAAATAGCATTACCCCTATGCAAGTTACTGCAAAAAGATGTGGTTTTTGCGTTTGGTGAAGAGTGTAAAAAGGCGTTTGATAAGCTAACGAAACTGTTGACTTCTTCCCCAGTTATCCAGCCCCCTGATTGGAACTTTCCTTTCGAGATAATGTGCGATGCGAGTGATTATACAGTTGGTGCTGTTTTGGGTCAAAGAATTGGAAAAGCGTCTCATGCCATTTATTATGCTTCAAGGACTTTGAATGATGCTCAGAGAAATTATTCTACTACTGAAAAAGAACTCTTATCTGTTGTTTTTGCTTTAGAAAAGTTTAGATCTTATTTGCTTGGTACTAAAGTCATTGTTTACTCTGATCATGCAGCTCTTCGTTATCTGATGATGAAGAAAGAGACAAAACCAAGATTAATACGATGGATACTTCTCTTGAGTGAATTTGATTTGGAGATCAAAGACAAAAGAGGGACAGAAAATCGTGTCGCAGATCATTTGAGTCGTTTAGTTCATGTGGAGGAAGAACTTCGTCTGCAGGAAACTTTCCCTGACGAGCAATTGTTCTCCGCGAGTGCGACATTACCCTGGTATGCAAATATTGTAAATTATTTAGTTACTAACATGTTACCTCCTGATTTGTCAAAGGCTCAAAGAGATAAGATCAAGAGTGATGCCAAATACTATGTGTGGGATGACCCATACTTATGGAAGCATTGTGCAGATCAAGTGATAAGAAGGTGCATCCCCGAAAATGAAATTATTTCTATTCTCACCTTCTGTCATTCTTATGCTTGTGGAGGTCACTTTGGAGCTAAGAGGACGGCTAGAAAAGTGTTAGAATGTGGTTTCTATTGGCCATCTTTATTCAGAGATTCATATTCTTTTTGTAAGTCATGTGCTAATTGTCAAAAGACAGGTAACATATCCCAAAGGAGTGAGATGCCACAAAACCCCATACTATTTTGTGAAATTTTTGATGTTTGGGGCATTGATTTCATGGGACCGTTCCCGGTTTCTTTTGGTTATGTTTACATTTTGCTTGCTGTTGATTATGTCTCGAAATGGGTGGAAGCTAAAGCCACCAGGACTGATGATTCTAAAGTTGTTGCAGATTTTATCAAATCTAACATATTCTCCAGGTTTGGAATTCCAAGAGCCCTAATAAGTGATCGAGGCACTCACTTTTGCAATCGAACTGTGGAGACTTTGCTGAGAAAGTACCATGTGACCCACAAGGTGTCAACTGCATATCATCCGCAAACTAGCGGACAAGCGGAAGTGTCAAATCGAGAAATCAAGTCCATCCTTGAAAAGACGGTCAATCCAAGTAGGAAAGATTGGAGTTTGCGCTTGGATGATGCCTTGTGGGCGTATAGGACTGCATATAAGACGCCCATTGGCATGTCACCTTATCGGTTGGTTTTTGGGAAACCATGCCACCTTCCAGTTGAATTGGAACACAAGGCGTATTGGGCTATCAAGAGTTTCAACATGAAGATGGATGAAAGTGGAGAACACAGAAAGTTACAACTACAAGAGTTAGAGGAAATTCGGAATGATGCCTATGAGAGTGCAAGGATTTACAAGGAAAAGACGAAGGCATTTCATGACAAGATGATCTCTAGGAAGGAGTTTAGAGTTGGTCAAAAAGTCCCTCTATACCAATCAAGGCTTCGTCTTTTTCCAGGTAAGTTGCGTTCTCGTTGGATTGGGCCTTTCGTTGTTACTAATGTTTTTCCTCATGGTGCAGTTGAAATTCAAAGTTTAGCCACTTCCAAGGTGTTCAAGGTGAATGGCCATAGACTTAAGCCTTTCTATGAAGGTTTACAAGTAGAGGAGGTGGATAAATTGGACCTTGAAGAACCAATTTATGCTGATTGAAGAAGGAAGCTTTGAGTCGAGCCAACGACAATAAACAAAAGCGCTGCTTGGGAGGCAACCCAAGGGGAGTTCGTTCCTTTTCTCTTTATTTTTGCATTTATATTTTGGTTATTTTTTTACTTTTCTTTGCATTTTACCTTACATTGGGGACAATGTAAGTTTTAAGTGTAGGGGAAGGAATTTAGGTTGCATTTTAATTTGGTCTATTCGAAAAAAAAAAAAAAAAAAAATTTCATAACATGAGCAAGATTTGATTAAGCTTGAAAAATTCATAACCCGATCTTCTCAATTTATGATTAATTAGTTCCCTTGAGGATGGTAATGACTAAATTTGGTAGACAAAAAGCCGGTAAGATTTTGAGCCTTTAGACTGACACATCCATATCAGTCTCACTATTTTATTTCATGAGAGATATTATTCCATGGATTTGTTTCTCTAGAACTTGCCTTGATTCTATTCGAGGTCACATAAACACATGCAAACATGAACATGATTAAGGCCATCTTTGTTATAAGCTACATAAGCCAAATAGCCTACCTTGCATAAAATTTTTCCTTTGTTAAATCCCTTTGAGCTTTATATTCCCGTTTATTGTAAACCCATGTTACAAGCTTTGAAACCGAAAAAGTAATATCTTTACCCAAGCCGTAGAGCTGGTGGAGCATTGTGATGATATGTTTGGGTGTGCAAGAATTAAGTGTGGGGGTGTCTGGAATGGAGCAGGTTTTCATCCTCGATTGGTTTGTTCCATTGTTGGCATTTTTATTGTTCAAAAGAAAAAAAAAAAAAAAGATGAAAAAAAAGAAAAAAGAAAAAAAAAATGAAGCTTAAAAAAAAAAAAAATGAATTTGAGTTTTGCCCGAGGACGAGCAAAAGTTAAGTGTGGGGGAATTTGATGAGAATGAAAAATGATATATTTTTCTCCATTAATATTTAGTCCTTTGTATCTATTTGATGTCCAATTGCACTAATTATTCTTATATTTTGATTTAGGATGCAAATGGAGGCATTAAATGCAAAACAAAGCTAATTGGGCGACTCTGGACAGTTTGGACAGCGCTTCGTAATCTGGGTATAACTCTCTCATCTGAGCTCCAATTGAGATGATTCAAGATGCTATGGAACGCCAAGAAAAAGATCTACAACTTTCATGTTTTGAGTTTTGAGAAATACTGGTTGCATCAAGGTCGAAATCAGACTTGAAGTTACTGCTCGTACCTGATGCTAATTGGATGAAAAATCAAGCAGAATGGCATTATGGTAAATTTGAAGAAATCAGGAGTTCGTCGAAACATATCCAATATTGGGCTCATATTGTGCAGAACGAAAAATAGTGCAACTTTAATTCTTGGGTCGAGTCCAACAGAAGCCCGAGCGAGAAGATATGGTCAAGAAGAAGATTTTGACTAAGTTAGAATTTAATTGATTATTCTATTAATTTCCATCTCCAATTCCAACGCCACCTCATCTCTCAAATCCATCTTTCCCTCTAATATCACACCAGCCACAGCCACTGTCCTTATCTAATTGTACTTTCTACCTTTTCTCTTTTCTCTCTAATTCTTATCCATCTTCACTTCTCTTTCCCATCATGCAATGAACACATCACCTAACTTCTCTCCTCTCTCTAACCTAACTCTCCACTATAAATAACCCATCCCATATCCAACGTAGAGTACCTTCTCCTCTCTGACGAAGTCTCTCTCTCTCTTTCTTCATTACTCTTCTTCTTTTCTTTTATTAATTTTGCAAGTCTTTTTATGGCCCTGCGTGGCTAATTTTTTGTCATTGGTCAAAGGAGACTGAAGCCTCGGAATAAATACTGTGAGATCTAATTTATTTTCATTGTTCAATTTATGCTTTGAATATGGATTGTTCTTCTGTGCTTAATTTGTTATCATGATTGTTTCGTTTAATTACTAGGAGGCCTACTAGTTTATTTTTCGTTGCAATCTACTGCTGAATTAGAAATCAAATCCGTAATTGTTTGATCCCTCTAATTTGTGAAGCAACTGATTTTTGATAATTTACTGCGTCAGTAATTGTTAGAAATTAGGAGAACACTTGGCTAAATTAAATGCAACCGCGTGTGTTTGTGTTATTTAGGTTCATCGATCTCTCTAATTTTAATGCTGTTACTAAATTAAATCTATAGCGCTTGTCTTAGGTTGTTTAGTAATTAGGGTTAATTAGAGCGCGTGTTTTCTAATTAACTAATTAAGGAGGTAGGAATTTAATTCCAACGATGAATATTCAAAGTGTTAATTGATTTATTTTTACATCAATGATCAGTTCTGAATATCCGATGGTGGATGTTAACTTTGACCAATGCTTGCGCATTTGATTGAATTCGTTACTTTATTGATCTTTATTTGCTTTTATTTATTTATTTATTTTTTTAGTATAATCAAAACCACCCATCTTTGATCACATAGCATAAAATTTGGCTAAACACTCTCCGTGGGAACGATCCTTACTCGCACTACTACATATATTTTTAGGAGTAAAGGTTTTATTATTTTTGGGTGCCTGCGACAGCACGACCACTCGACGTCCCTAAATCGTCGGATCCTTAAACGGGCAGACAAAAGTGATTCGGGAACGGCTGTCCCTCTAGCCAAACAAATCATAAAGGGATCTTTGTCCTGTGCAACTCCCAAACGATGGAAGCTAGGACAGTGGTATAAATACCACGAATAAAAGATATGGGCAGAAAACACCCTGTTCATGGGAAGCCCAAGCCGAACTAGGAAAGCAGCATCCTGCAGTTCGGTACACAAATAAGAGTAAAGAGCAGGTACCAAAGCCAGCCGCTCTCCAAACGCCATCTGACAAGCCGGAAAAATACAGTGCGGCCTGATGTGCGTCCCATCTCCTCCAGCAGAAACAGCCTCACCCAGCCAGTAAGTGAGGTAAACAGCGAGATCTCTCCGCAACGCAATGTCAGGAAAAATGGCATCCGTGCTTGCGAAGAACTTCTTCAAATCTTCTCGCATAGCAGCGATCTTCTTCAAACTTGATGCTTTAGCCCTAACATCCTGGGTCATGCCATCAGAAGAATCCCCGTTGTCCAAAAAGTTGGAGCTGCAACTTCTCCAACTGCTGCATCTAACTTTCGAGCCCTCCTTCTCCTTCAAAAAATCATAGAAGGCGCAAGCTGAAAGTACATAAGCCTAAACTCCTCAGATTGCTCCTCAAGGACGCTGTCAATAGGCATAAACTCCTCATAGAGTTTGCCGAGGATAGGTAATCCAGTGATGGCGCCCAGTTCCTTCAAAGAAAAACCAATCTCACCATTCATCACAATGAAGGTGTTGGTTTGTGGAAGGAATGACTCCAGCATGGCCATGAAAGCCTCATCGGAGAAAACGATGGTTTGCCGAAATGCGCGAACCGCATCAAAAATCTCGGCCTCCCGAAGAATGACCTCACCATTCCTCAGGGTGTGATCAGTCCATGACTCCTAGCTCGAGTCAGCACTGAAACGGCCACGAAGTCGAAAAGGCTTCACCCAATTGCTGCCGTCACCCCGAAAAACGCCCAAGGCCCACCTGTCTGAAATCAACAGATGGATGATCAGAACCTTGGTAGCCACTGGCTGGCATCAACATGGCCATACGGACAGGTGGCTTCTCTGCAAAACCGGAAGGTCCACCAACAAAAACCCCGGTCTTGATCACACTGGTCCTCTTCACCCAGCTCGGAGGATCTTCCCTCTTAGGGCACGTGGGAGAAAGGCTCAGGATCGAGATGGTCCGATCAAAAGACGACCGGGTAGAAATAGTTCTCTCCTCACCATCTGCTGTATAAGAGAACTGAAAACATCTCCTTTGGTATGTCAAGTCGTCGGGGACTGCATCACCGAAGAAGAAGGTAAGCTTGAGCACAACGCTCTGATCGTCCGTAACCCAAGGACGACTGCTTACCATGATCTTGTAGAACTCCTCATCCTTGAGAGCGATCAATCGCTGTCTCATCTCATCACGATTGAGGGAATCACACTCTTCCAAGTTCTTCTCAACAAACTGGACCTTCTCCCAAGCCTGCTGAACGGCAGCATTGGAAGATCTAGCAGACCGACGAGGTGCGTCAGTAACAGGACCTTTACCCTTGTTCGTTCTAGAAGAACTGCCTGCAAAAGATGGAAGAGAAAAGATCAATCAACATCAAAATGACAGAATTCTGCTACAAAAATTCTAGCAAAATTTTGACATGGTTCCGGGGCAATTCCGACGAAAAGGAACATACTCTGAAAAAGATAGGAAGCCTGAAGATGAGCTCAACATCGCTAAGAGCTCATAGTCAGTGGAGAATTCTCAAAGAAGGCTTGAACTCAACATCGCTGCGAGAACAAGCCAATCTCATCAAAACTTCCGCAAAATCTGGAAAAGAGCTCAGCATTGCTGCGAGCTTCAGAATCCAAAAGTTGCAAACTTCCTCAAAATCCAGCAAGACCGAGAAAGAGCTCAACATCGCTGCGAGCTCAAAATCCCGATACTTGCAAAAGATTTTTAGGTATGCATTATCATACTTCCAAATCCATTTACAAAAATCATGCATCAAAGAATATCATCATGCATTAGATGCTAGGAAAACCTTGACCAAAGTTTGACCAATTCCAACCCAATTTGGTCAAAACCAATCAAACTTTGTCCAAGTCAAAAATCATGTTGGCTTGACCTAGAGACTCTAGCCTTCTATCTTGATGCATCAAACAAAAAATGCATACATATTGAAATTGCATAGCCTCATTATCATAGTGAGCAAACAAAGGAAAAAGAAAAAGAAAGAGAGAGAAAAAAATCTCAGCAAAAAAAAAAAAAAAAAAATTGGCCCACCGGCCGTGGCCCACTGCCACGTGGCAGTACGGTCTGGTCCGTACAGCCAGAAGAAAAACAAAAAAAAAAAAAACACAGCAAAAAAAAAAAAGAAAAGAAAAGAAGTGAAAAACACTGAAAAAAAAACAAGAATCAACGTGGAAAAAAAACAGAAAGAAAAAAAAAGTTCACGGACAAAAAAAAGAAAAGAGAGAAAACCGTGAAAAGAAAAAAAAGAGAAAAAAAGAAAGAAAGAAAAAAAAAGAGAAGCACGAAAAAAAAAAAGAAGGAAAACGTGCATGAAAAGAAAAAAAAAGGAAAAAAAGAAAGAAGAAGAAAGAAAAGAAGAGAAAAAGAAGAAGAGAAGAAAAGAAAGAAAAAATGAAGAAGCTACTTCTACAATGGAGATTCTTGAGGAGGAAGAAAACTTACTTGAAGCCATTGATGGAGAAGAAGAAGAAAAGCTTGGAGATCCTTGAAGAAGAGAAAACAGTTCTTATCTTGGAGAGCACTCTTGAAGATTTCTTGCAAAAAGAAAGCAATGGAGCAAAAGCACCAACCCTCTTGCTTTTATAGAAGAGAGCAAGCCGAAAGAGGAAACAAGGAGAAAGAAAGGAGGTAAGTGCTAAAATTTAGCTACTTTCCCAAAAAGAAAGATATTTTGAGAGAATCTTTCCACAAAAAGAAAACTTGAGAAATTCTCTCCAAGCAAAGATATTTTTAGATATTCTCTACACAAAAGAGATATTTTTAGATATTCTTTACAAATATGACACCATATGAGATCTAGGCCATCTCCGAAGCCTAAGGTCCCATGGGTTAGCCCATATGAGCTAGGTTTGACCACCTAGGCACTAAAAGTGGCTTTTAGTCAAAATATTCCTCTTACCAAGAGCAAAAAAAAAAAGAAGAGAAAAGAGCAAAAAAAAAAAAAAAAAGTCCCATGCCTCATTTGAGTTGATGGGACCATTTAAAAAACAGAGAAAAGAAAGTCTCATGAGTTTCCAAAAACCAAACCATCATCCAACCTCATGAACCAAATTGAGCCAAAATCTTGAAATTGACATTTTACAAAACCAAATTCCGGTCCCCTAGCTCGCCATATACAGCTTGTTAGGTCACAAGACCAAAACCAAAATCAAAATCCAAAACCAACAAACCAAATCTGACCTCCCAACCTGCCACATACAGCTTGTTGGGTCACAAGGTCAAAATCAAAATCAAACCCCAACCCCCTAACCTGCACATACAGCTTGCTAGGTCACAAGGTCAAAAACCAAAATCCAAAACCCAAAATCCAAACACCCCATGTCATTTTCAAAACTTTGCCTTGAGATGGTACGTGATCCCTCTCACCACCATAAAATTCCCCCGGAAACTAAGAAGGTTATTCCAAAAAATAAAAAAAAAAAATTAAAACTTTTTTTTTTTGCTCAAGACTCTTGGTCAAGATGGAATCTCTCCTCCAAGTTTCTCTTCGAGGCACATCGAATCCAAAAAGCTACTCGTCGCTGTACCTCGAGGGGACATTGGTTGACATAAAAAAAGTCACTATGTCTCCTCAACATCAAGAAGCCTCGTGAAGCTGCATCTTGCTAAAAATAGGCAAGGCTACTTCAAGCATCAGATTTTGTCAGAATCAGACAGAAACTGAAGGATCCTTCAAGGTAGCCAAAAGAGGGGTACACTTGAGGTTTTGGGCCATTCCGACATCGTTTGGCCCAACTTCACTGCTCTGATAGCTAAACAAGCGCTTCCGGCGGCGACATCATCAAAGACACCAAAACTTTGATCAGAGCCTACGGATGACTCCAGAATGTCTCCGAAGGGCTCCACGCCAAATTTCAAGTCAAACCGACAACGTTTGACCCTCCATCAATGCTCGAGCAGCAAAATCAAGCCTCCCGGTGGCGGGAACCACTGAAGCCATCACTCATCAATAAAAGTACATGAGTGGCTTCAACATACCTCCAAATGGCTGCACGTGAAATTTCAGGTCATTCCGACAACGTTTGACCAGGTTTCGATGCTCCGAGAGAAAATCAAACCTACCGGCGGCGGAGCAACCCGGGACCATGACATCCAAAACGGAGCCCATGGAACATCTCAAAATGACTCCAATAGGCTCCCTGTCAAATTTCAGGTCAATCAGACATCGTTTGACCACATATAAAAGCTTGGCATTTTCCCGCAGCAAAATCAAGTGAAGCATCGATGGGACCCCAAACGGCTTCAAAACTCAAATAAAAGCCCATGGTTGGTCCTATCCACTGCTCAAGAAGCTTAACCTCGATTTTCAGGTCATTCCGACATCGTTTGACCTAGTTTCGACTCTTGACGGAAAATCGGCTACAAAGTCTTCGGCTTTCCCGAAAAATGGGAAACTCTGTGCTCCGATTTCGTGTGGGTTCTCGTCAAGTTTTCTCCAAGAAAATGAAGTCAATAATTGAGAAAAAATGTCAAGAAAAATATAGAAGAAAATAGGAACGAAAAAAACGGAAAATCGGCCGAAAACGGAGCTCGGCGACCAAAGGGTAAAAAACCCTAAGGTCATCGGCGACCTTGGCCCATGGTCGCCGGCGACCCTGGGTGCATGGTCGCCCAGCGACCCTGCAAATCCGGGTCGCCGGATTTTGCACCAAAACGTCCGTTTTTCGATCTTTTTGCGTTTCGGGTGTTCCGGCCTCTATGATTTTCTGAAAATCCAATGTTTGGTGCTTGAAAACCACTGATCTTCATCGACATCTCGGATCCGCCGTCAAAAGCATGAAATCATCACCGATCACCTCAAGATCGCCAACCGGCTGACCAAGAAAGTGCACTTTCTATCTGACCGATCGTGAAATCAACAAGACAGATGTCACCGGCCCACCAACATCAACTAATGTCTGAAATTGCATCGCGATCCGACATCAAACAATACGTGGATCCACCTGTGATGATCGCAAGAAGAATCTCAAAAGGCTCAGTGCGGCCCGCGACTCTTCACATGCCTAGGCGACCACTTAATGACGTTAATTGACCCGTTTATGACAACTTAATGCGGTCATTAACTCATTATTTTGGACGGCCCAATCAGATTCAAGCATTTGGGAGTTACAAATCCAAGCAATCATGGCATTAAACCCATGAAACTCCCATCATCATGAAGCATAAAGGTGATTAAAAGCCCACTACCTTCATCGGCCAATCACAAGCCCTGAAAAAGGAGTTACAAAATCAACTTGTAACTCCTCATCAATTCTTTCATCATGGCCATCAATGCCAATAAACACCTCATGGCTACCAAAAGCCTATAAAAGGAGGTCTATTCCAAGAAGAAAGAATGATGAAAATAGATCCCAAGTGCAAGCTCTGAAAATCCAGAAAATCCAAGAGAGGGATGAAGTTCTGCTACTTTGCTCCCGGAAGCACCACAAGGTGATCAACGTCCCTTGGGGGGCCACCCCCCCAAGGTCTCCTCCTTCTCTAACATGGCCTAAACGTGGCTTTTCAGCCCGTTTACTTGGTTTTTCATTGGATATAGGACCTCCTCTTGGTCCTTGTCCTTTAAAAAATTGAGGTTAGGAGCCAAGCCAAAGAATCAAAGCATCAACTGTTCTCATTTGAAGGATGATGGCGAAGTCCATACATGACTTGCGACCGTCGATCTCAACGTGTCCCCACAATCTCCTGAGAAGTTAGATCCCTTTTCTTACTTTTCTATTGTAGTTTGTATTTCTTAAAGAGACAGAAAGAAATCACAATTCTTGTCTTTCACATTTGATGAGTTTTGTAAAATCGCCTTTCACGGCAAAACCGCCTTTTACGGCAAACAAACAAAAACGCCTCCTACGGCATTCTAAAAAACAAACTTGTCTCTTTTCTTAATATTAATGCAATTTGAAAAGTTAGAAAAAATGATTGATTTCCTTTCCACTTGTGAAGGTGAATCCCCGGATTATCACCATTCCAAATTCCAAGTAAAAAGTAAATCTGGCATACCCGTACAAAAATGTTAATGCCAGAGATTTTCCCTCCTCCGCCGAGACCCAGGTCAGCCCCCGGGGTGCGGAAGGAGAGGACGGATGATTCTATCGGGTCCATCATTCTCAAGGCTCGCAATGAGATGGTCCCAATCATTTGCTGGAATTGGGTTGAAGTAGGGTACTTCTTTTGGAGACGATGGTTCTTCTGGGTCAGAGAACCGCGCGTCTATGTCATCGGGCAATTCCTCATTATCATCAAAGAAATTATACCAATTGGAGGAGCTTTCTAGACCCTTGAAAAGTGACTCCTCAAAGAGATATCCAGGGATATCAATTTCTTCATGAGATGTTGAGGCTTGGTCGGTAAAGCGACTTTGCAGCCATAGTGTCAATTGTCTCATAGGAGCGGTAGGATCATACCCCAACCCATATGAAGACTTGCCTTTGTGAAGGTGGATTTTTCAATCTTCTGTTTGACTTTTGGTCAGTGTGGGTTCCAATGGTGTGAGAATACCACGGCCACCTCCCAAACCAGTCGGATGTTGAGCGTCGTAGCCCATTTTCTTCATGATAGCTTGTGCCATTGGACTATACAGGGATAGCTGAAGCATACAAGGTTTTGGAAAGGTTCAAGCAGAGAGTTCAGTGGAGATGCTCCCGATCTATGGAAGAAGATTGCCTTTTCTTTTGGCAAAGTTGCCGGAATAACAAAGGAAGCCGACGTAGGGTCTTCTATGTCAGCAACTGTCTCCAATGGATTGAGAGGGGGCTGATCTCGCTGAGTATCAGCTTGGCTTGATGCTGTGTCATTTTCTGACTCTGACTCCGAGTCTTTGTCATGCATAATAGACATAAAGGAGACAGTGAACTTGCCCCCAGCCTTTTGTTTTGTCTTCTTTACTTTGGTAGTGATTACCAAAGGCTTTAGAGACTTGAAGGAGACAACGAAGGGAGCTTGACCGCTTACTTCGAGTTTGATGGAGGGTTTGTTTACCTCCAATGATTGCTGAAGAGCCTTGCCTTTATCTTTCTGGAGACTATCGGCAAAGTGAAATGTTTTTTCCTCCTGTTCTTCTTTTCCATCTTTATACATTTGAGCATCTGCAAAATGGACATCTCTGCCTTTGAAGGGTTTTTTGTCTGCGAACACTCGATGTATCAAGCCATCGTTGCCAACGAACTTGATGCACTGATGTAGAGTTGAAGGGACGACACCATTGTCATGTATCCAGGGGCGTCCAAGGAGTATATTGTAACATGAAGGGGTCTTTATCGCATACACGGTGACTTCAGAAATAAGATCACCGATTTGCAATTTAAACCTGATTTTGCCGATAGGCCTTTGAGTGCTGCCGTCATATCCGAAGATGGATATAGACGTGTGACTCAGCTTGCTAGGTGGATGCCTACCTCTTCGAGTGCCGAAGTAGAAATGAGGTTGAGTACAGAACCTGGATCGATCTGAACTCTGTGTACTGGCATTTCTTTGACATACCCCGTAAAGTACAAGGGTCGGTTGTGCTTTGTCTCGCCTAGCAGGAGGTCATCCTTGTCGAAGGCAATTGTTGCACTTGCTGCTTTTTGTACCGAGAGGCATTCATTACTTGATCCCTCAGTTTTCTTTTCTCCCTTTGGGGGAGTATTTGATTTTTGGACCCTGTAGTCCATTTCAATTTGTAGGACTTGTGGGGCGTGTTTGTCGACATCCGCATTCAGCCTTTGTAATTTTGAAATGAGACTATCACGAGTTTGTGGAGACATTCGTAATAAGTCAAGGATGTGCAGACGTGCAGGTATGTGTTTGAAGTGCTCAATCAAGTCGTACTTGAAAGCCTCCTTCGGGCTTGCATTTTCATTATTATTGCCACTTGGGGCGCTTACAACTTGATTTCTCGAAGGATTTAAATAAGAAGAAGAAGGTTGGTTGTAATTTTTGTGGTAATCCCGGCCAGAACGGGTACCTCTACCAACTTCAAGAGCTTCTAGAGAGGGGTCTTCTTTTGGAAGATTACTCTCAGGATCATGGGGTTGATCCTTTGCTGAAGACGTCTCTGTAACAGCATTGGTGTCTTCAGTAATTGTGTTGCACGGAGCAATTTCCGGGAACAAGTCCTGAACAGCATCCGACAACCTTTCTGTATTAGTCCAGACATCGTCTATGAGATCGGGCATCTGGGACCAATCGACTGGACTTTCAATGAAGAAGATTTCATTGGTAGGAGTTTCTTCAAGATGATCAATCGGGAGAGGCTTGAGTTCCGATGTCACAGCTTCAGGAGATGAGGGCTGAGAGGATGATATCTCAGTGGAAGTCACCTGAGAAGATGTAGCTCCAGATGATACATTACCGGTTGGGGTGTACGTGTCTTCAGAAGCTTCAGAGGCACTATCGTCCTGAGCTATCGCATTGCAGGTTGTCCTGACAGGAAATGCCCCCAGTGCAGACTGTTGGGAATCGGACTCATCCTCAGATGTAAGAGGATCATCGATCCAACTGTTTTCTCCATTTTCAGGAGTTAAGGGAGAAAGTTCCCGTTGATTTTCAGGGAATTCCAGTTTTGGATCATGACGAAGATCATTGATGCGATCCTGCTCCTGCTCTATGGCAAGATGTTGCAAGATTCTTGCATATTCCTCAAGATCAGGCATAGGAGTGAAATCTTCTTCCTCATCTGCTCCTTGTGGTTCACCAATGTTGGGTTCCACCGGAGCATTGTTTGGTGCTGGATTGACAGCATTTTCTTGAACAAGGTCCTGGTCTTCTTCATCATCGGACCAGGATCCTCGAGGCTGTAATGGGTTATACCAGATTATTGGCATAAGATGAGACTTGGGAATCCATTCCTCGTCGGAGAGGTATTCTCCTATTTCAAGGGATTCTTCCCACTCATCGATATCACTGGCAGTATCACTGGACTCTTATCAATTCATGAAGAATCCAACTACCGAGTTGCAAGAGTATGATGCCCCCTGCACAGTTTCATTTTTGTATTGAGGTGGCATGAAATCATCAAGGGTGAATTTTCTTACCGCCTTTGAAGTTTTGGAAAGGGATTCTTCCGTCGCCCCTAGTGAAGCAGTGGAAGAGGTTTCTGCCATTTCAAGGACTTCTTGTTGTGGTTGAGACTTTTGCTGCTGTTTGAACTTGCGGAGTTGTCTCTTGGCTAGCCTTCACTGCTGAGCGGTCGGCTTTGTTTTGACGATCTCCCAATTTTCATCTTCTAAGAGATCGGGATGCACCCATATAGGTTGTCCATCTGATGTTGGATAGGGAACCAATTCTTGGGATGCTTGAGCCATTTTTATCACCTTGAATGAAGTAGTGATCTTCTCCTTCGGTGACTTTGAAGTTTGCCGACATGACACCATGTTGACAGAGGCGGGGCAATAGTTTTTATCAAAGGTTATGACTCCGTTTTTCCACATCTCATTGATCTTCTCTCTCACAACGAAGCACTGATTGAGAGGATGTGAGATCATCTGATGGTATGGACAATATCGGGGATCATTGGTTTTGCCAACATCTCCCGGTCTTTTGGGCTCCGGCAAAATGAGTTTGTCATTTGCTAGGAGAGCCTCAAAGATTTCTTCAATATCTTCATCGAACGGATATTTCTTTTCTACACGTTCTTTGAAGGCATCAGAGAGTTTAGGTCTTTTACCTGCAATTTCGTTTTCAGGTTTCTTTAGCTGCTGAGGAGCTGATTTAGTCTGCACATTGAG
The DNA here is from genome assembly GCA_028538565.1 of Umbellularia californica. NCBI lineage: Eukaryota > Viridiplantae > Streptophyta > Magnoliopsida > Laurales > Lauraceae > Umbellularia > Umbellularia californica. Next base: position 48,326,721 of record JAPQWN010000007.1, read on the forward strand.
AACCTCCTTTTTCTTTGGTTTTGAGGTTGTAATAGTAGTCGGCTCTTTCTTTGATGATTTCTGACTGTTGAGGTCTTTGATCACCATTTTAGCTTCCATGGAAGCTTCGAGGAGCTCCCCCAGGTTCTTTGATTTGTTGTCGATGATCATGGAGCGAATTTTTGCTCTCATATTGTTACGGTAGATGTCGACTAGCGACGCTTGTGGCAGTACATCTGAGCATTTGTACGCCATTGCCTTCCATTTGTGAATGAAGTCGTATGTTGACTCATTCTCTCCCTGTTTTAAGCTGCAGAGTTGAGCCATAGTAACAGGATGATCCTCACCTTGGAAGTGGGTCAGGAAGCGTGTCTCTAGCATAGCCCAGTTCTGGATGGAGCTCTCCAGCAGAGTGGAGTACCAATCAAAGGCTATACCTTTTAGGGTACTTGCAAAGAGGCGAATCTTGAGGGCATCTTGATCCGCAGCGGCTCCCTTCAGGATCTTGAAGTGGATGACATGCTGTCTGGCCGAACCTTTCCCCGTATATGTCTGGAGAGTAGGTTGTTTGAATTTTGCAGGGAACGGAACCGAGTCCATCCATAGAGGATCTTGAAGTGGATGACATGCTGTCTGGCCGAACCTTTCCCCATATATGTCTGGAGAGTAGGTTGTTTGAATTTTGTAGGGAACAGAACCGAGTCCATCCATAGAGGGTAGGGTGGCTTGATCCCATGTTCCTTCAATGTATCATCTTCTTTTGCTTTTGCGAGGATATCGTCCACGTCCTTCCTGGTAAGGGCACGAGTGTCATTATTTTCTGCATTGCCCTCGTCATCTTCATGATTCGGAGGGGTTCCATTGTTAGGTGGTGGACGCTGCAAAGTGAGAATAAGGTTTTCCATCAGAGCCTCAATTCTCTATTGTCATTGCTCCAACTGCTGGATGCGTGCGGTTACGTCATCAGGTGGTAGAGGCGGCTCAGAACTTGTAGCCAAGACGTTCATCCCTCGGGATTCGAACGAAGAAATCGTCCTGGTGACTGAGCTGGGGCTCATTCTTCTGGATGAAGAATTTGAGGAGTGGTTACTCCGGTGTCCTTGGCTTGGAGGAGTGGAAGATTCTTCCAGATGTGTTCGTGTCCGAGAGACGCTCCGAGTCACTGGACGTCTAACACTGATTTTGGTTGCTGACTTCTGGCGTTTTCTGGTTTTGCCAACCATATGAACAGCAACGAATTGGTCGGGTCTTTCTTTTTCGACCCATTTGTTTGAGACATGGAGAGTAGAACGCTGGGTTTTTTGTTTCTCGAGTCTCTTTTGTCGATATGAAGTGCGGCGACGCATATGACAAGCAATTTGAGCTTCAGTTAGCTCTGGCTGGGCTCTAGCGATGAAGGATGTGGTCTCTCGTGCGCAGCAGCCGAGTTTGTCTTCTTTGAAGCTTAGCAAGGACAGAATCTGGACGCAGTCCTTTGTCTGTCATAGTGAAGATTTGAATTTTGCGAGCTCGGCCCCTGTTGAGATGAAGGGTCGACTCACGGGAGTGCATGCTTCAGCATATTTTTGCGGAGGCCTAACGATGCAGGATTTGATTTTGGGCTTGTAGGAGAAAGCCGACTCATGATGATTTTGTTTGTTCTTTGGGTGGAGGGTAGGTCTCTCCTCTTTCATGTAAGAGAGAGGGTAGAACTGATTCTCCTTGAGAGGGGCCAGGTATGCTGGCTTTGCAGATGTTCGGGACCTCTGTTGCTTTGGTGAAGATCTCAGGGACCAGGTTTTGAGGTAAACCTGGTTTCTTGTGTGTTGATGCTTCATGGGAGCGCCACGAGCTTCAGGCTTCTAGTTGTTCGCCCTTGGTGCCATGTTAGTGACACATTGCGGAGCGGTTTTCTGCTTCTTGGCAGGGACAGTGTCTTCTACGAGGAGTGGAAATGGTCCCAGTGACCCAAAGACGATGGTCCAGGGAGTTGAAGTTGACCCAGTGTTTGGAGAGTTGTCAAGGGAGATGACGCTTCGGCAACTGGCAAGGCGCTTATGCTTGTTTTGCTTGTCTTGAAGCATAAGCTGGTACTTGTTCTCATCGAAAGTGATGGTTAATGAAGCTGCCATTGTTAGTTTTTGGAAAACTTCTGAAACAAGACCAAATCCATTAGTAATCACAAGAATATGGTGATCATAAATGGAGACCAACTATGGTTTTGTCTTTTCAAATCACTTGAGTGGACATGGCCCGACCCAAGGACGATTAAGAAGGCAAAAAGTCATAGAGGATACAATTGTTCTAAAATGCAAGTATGGTAGGCTCAGAGTGAGCGTTCCAGTGACTGCTGAAGCAATTGTAGACCTTAATTCAAATTACCGAGAAGCAAGATTTCTCGATTCTGAACTCAAAAATGACGGGAGTTTTTTCTTTCTTTTTTTTTTTTAAAAATGCACATAGGTTTCCAGTTCGATCTCATGAAACCTTAGTAGATAGATTAGCCCCCAGGTAAGGGTAGGATTACTTAATGAACTCGTTTGGAGGACCCTTGCCTCAAACAGTCTAGCTGTCTCCACACTCTGGACAAGGCTTTCTTGAATCCACTTTAGTCAAAGAGCGCAATTGATGCAACCTTAGTGTTTTTTTTTTTTTTTTTTTTTTTGTTTTGAAAGATTTCTACTGAACTCATCAAAGAGAACAAGTGGTGTTCCAATCCGAACCACAACTCAACATTTCTGCGAGCGTTAAATCCAAAAGGGAAAGAACCAAGATTTCTCAATTTTGAGTCCAAAAGAAAGAAAACTGATTTTTTCTTTTTTTTAAATTATAATTTTTTTTTTTGAAATCCCAATTGGACTCATCAAAGAGAAAAGATGGCCCAATCCCCGATATGAACGATAGCTGCGAACATTTCTGTGAGCTATCAAGTTCGAAGAGGGGAAAGATCCAAATTTCTCAAAGTTGAGTTTTTAAGAAAAAGAGATCAGATTTGTTTTTTTTTTTTTTTTTTTGAAGTGAGAAAGAACAATTGAAATCCCATCTCAAGTTTTTTTTTTTAGATGCAAGATGCAACATAGGCCACTAACTAGAAAGGAGCCAAGGGATCAAAGCATCACGTTCTCAAGTCAACGGGTCCCATCGGGTATGCCAACTTGATGGACCCTCGGGAATTTTCCGTCCTCTCCTTCCGCACCCTGGGGGCTGACCTGGGTCTCGGCGGAGGAGGGAAGAACGCGGGTATCAACATTTTTGTACGGGTATGCCAGATTTACTTTCTACTTGGAATTTGGAATAGTGATAATCCGGAGATTCACCTTCACAAGTGGAAAGGAAATCAATCCTTTTTTCTAACTTTTCAAATTGCATAAATATTAAGAAAAGAGACAAGTTTGTTTTTTTAGAATGTCGTAGGAGGCGTTTTTGTTTGTTTGCCGTGAAAGACGATTTTACAAAACTCATCAAATATGAAAGACAAGAATTGTGATTTCTTTGTGTCTCTTTAAGAAATACAAACTACAATAGAAAAGTAAGAAAATGGATCTAACTTCTTAGGAGATTGTGGGGACACATTGAGATCGACGGTCGCAAGTCATGTATGGACTTCGCCATCGTCCTTCAAATGAGAACCTGTGATGCTTTGATTCTTTGGCTTGGCTCCTAACCTCGGTTTTTTAAAGGACAAGGAGCAAGAGGAGGTCCTATATCCAATGAAAAACCAAGTAAACGTGCTGAAAAGCCACGTTTGGGCCATGTTGGAGAAAGAGGATACCTTGGGGGGGTGGCCCCCCAAGGGACGTTGATCACCTTGTGGTGTTCTTTGCAGCAGAGCAGCAGGACTTAGTTTGGATTTCTTTGGGAGAAGTGCAGAATTTCAAGTCGATAGATGTCGATGCCCCCTTCTCTCTTGGAAATGGATCTCCTTTTATAGGCTTTTGGTCGCCATGGGGTGGTTATGGGCATTGATAGCCATGATTAGAGCATTGATGAGGAGTTACAATTTGATTTTGTAACTCCTTTTTCATGGCTTGTGATTGGCCGATGAGGGTAGTGGGCTTTTAATTGCCTTTATGCTTCATGATGGTGGGAGTTTCATGGGTTAAATGCCATGATTGCTTGAATTTGTAACTCCCAAATGCTTGAATCTGATTGGGCCGTCCAAAATAATGAGTTAATGACCACTTTAATTTGTCATAAACGGGTCAATTAACGATATTAAGTGGTCGCCAAGGCATGAAAAGAGTCGCGGGCCGCCCACGTCTTTTGAGATTCTTCTTGCGATCATCACAGGTGGATCCACGCATTGTTTGATGTCGGATTGCGATGTAATTTCAGACATTGGTTGATGTTGGTGGGCCAGTAACATCTGTCTTGTCGATTTCACAATCGGTCGGACAGAAAGTGTACTTTCTTGGTCAACCGATTGGCGATCTTGGAGCGATCGGTGATGATTTCATGCTTTCGACTGCGGATCCGAGATGTCGGTGAAGATCAGTCGTTTTCAAACATCAAACATTGGATTTTCAGAAAATCACAGAGGTAGGAACACCCGAAATACGAAAAGAATCGAAAAACGGACGTTTTGGTGCAAAATCCGGCGACCCGGATTTGCAGGGTCGCCGGCGACCTTAGGCCAGGGTCGCTGGCGACCTTGGGCCAAGGTCGCCGGCGACCATAGGGCTTTGTTGTCCCGTTTGGTCGCCGAGGGTCGTTTTCGGTCGTTTTTTCGTCTTTTTCGTTCCTTTTTTCTTCTGTATTTTTCTTGACATTTTTCCTCAATTATTGACTTCATTTTCTTGGAGAAATCTTGACAAGAACCCGCGCGAAATCGGAATACAAAGTTTCCCATTTTTCGGGAAAGCCGAAGACTTTGTAGTCGATTTTCCGCCAAGAGTCGAAACTAGGTCAAACGATGTCGGAATGACCTGAAAATTAATGTGAAGCTTCTTGAGCAGTGGAAAGGACTAACCATGAGCTTTTATTTGAGTTTTGAAGCCGTTTGGGGTCCCATCGATGCTTGACTTGATTTTGCTGGGGGAAAATGCCGAACTTTGATATGTGGTCAAACGATGTCCGATTGACCTAAAATTTGACGAGGAGCCTATTGGAGTCATTTTGAGACGTTCCATGAGCTCTGTTTTGGATGTCATGGTCCCGGGTTGCTTCGCCACCGGTAGGCTTGATTTTCTGTCGGAGCATCGAAACCTGGTCAAATGTTGTCGGAATGACCTGAAATTTGACGTGCAGCCTTTTAGAAGCATGTTGAAGCCACTCATGTACTTTGTTTCATGAGTGATGACTTCGGTGGTTCCCACCGCCGGGAGGCTTGATTTTGCTGCTCAAGCGTTGATGGAGGGTCAAACATTGTCGGTTTGACTTTAAATTTGGCATGGAGCCCTTTGGAGACATTCTGGAGTCATCCGTAGGCTCTGATCAAAGTTTTGGCATCTTTGATGATGTCGCTGCCGGGAGCGCTTGTTTAGCTGTCGGAGCAGTGAAGTTGGTCCAAACGATGTTGGAATGACCCGAAACCTCAGGTGTACCCCTCTTTTAGCTGTCTTGAAGGATCTTTCAGTTTTTGCCTGATTCTGAAAAGATCTGATGTTTGAAGTAGCCTTGCCTGTTTTGTAGCAGGATGCAGCTTCAAGAGGCTTCTTATGTTGAGGAGACATAGTGACCATTTTTGGTGTCAACAGCGCTGGCCGGTACTGGGTTGACAGCATTTTCTTGAACCACCTCTTGGTCTTCTTCATCATCAGACCAGGATCCTTATGGCTCTAATGGGTTATATCAGATTACTGGCATAAGATGAGATTCGGGAATCCATTCCTCATCGGAGAGGTATTCTCCTGTTTCAAGGGAATCCTCCCATTCATCGGTATCACTGGCAGTATCACTGGACTCGTATCCATCCATGGAGAATCCAATTACCGAGTTGGCATGAAATCACCAAGGGTGAATTTTCTTACCGTCTTTGAAGTCTTGGGATGGAATTCTTCCGTTGCCCCTAATGAAGCAGTGGAAGAGGTCTCTGCCTTTTCAGGGACTTCTTGTTTTGGTTGAGCCTTCTCCTGTTGTTTGAGCTTGCGGAGCTATCTCTTGGCTTGCCTTCGCTGTTGAGCGGTCATCCTTGTTTTGACGATTTCCCAATTTTCATCTTTTAGGAGTTCGGGATGCACCCATATGGGTTGTCCATCTGGTGCTGGGTAAGAAACCAACTCTAGGGACGTTTGAGCCATTTTTATCACGTTGAATGAAGTAGTGATCTTCTTCTTTGGTGACTTTGAAGTTTGCCCACATGAAACCATGTTAACGGAGGCAGACCCGTAGTTTTTGTCAAAGGTGATGACTCCATTTTTCCACATTCGTTGATCTTCTCTCTCGCAACGAAGCATTGATTGAGAGGATGCGAGACCATCTGGTGCTATGGACAATACCGAGGATCGTTGATTTTGCAACATCTCCCGGCCTTTTAGGCTCAGGCAAGGTGAGTTTGCCATTTGATAAGAGAGCTTCAAAGATTTCTTTAACATCTTCATCGAACGGGTATTTCGTCTCTACTCGTTATTTAAAGGCATCAGAGAGTTCAGGTCTTTTACCTGCAGTTTTATTTTTAGGTTTCTTTGGCGGCTGAGGAGCTGACTTGGTTTGCACATTAAGAACTTCATTTTTCTTTGGTTTTGAGGTTGTAATGGCGGTCGGCTCTTTCTTCGATGATTTTTTACTGTTGAGGTCTTTGATCACCGTTTCAGCCTCCATGGATGCTTCTAGGAGTTCTCATAGGTTCTTTGATTTGTTGCTGATGATCATGGAACGGATCCTTGCTCTCATGTTGTTAAGGCAGATGTCGACTAACGATGCTTGTGGCAGTACATCTGAGCACTTGTATGCCATCGCCTTCCACTTGTGAATGAAGTCGTATGTTGACTCATTCTCTCACTGTTTTAGGCTGCAGAGCTGAGCCATATAACAGGATGATCCTCATTTTTGAAGTGGGTTAGGAAGCGTGTCTCCAGCATGGCCCAGTTTTGGATGGAGTCCTCCGGCAGAGTGGAGTACCAATCAAAGGTCGTACTTTTTAGGGTACTTGCAAAGAGACGGATCTTGAGGGCATCTTAATCCGTGATAGGTCCCGTCAGGATATTGAAGTGGATGACATGATGTCTGGCTGAACCTTTCCCTGTATATGTCTGGAAAGTCGGTTGTTTGAATTTTGCAGGAAATAGAACCGAGTCCATCCATAGGGGATAGGGTGGCTTGATCCCAGGCTCCTGTAGTGTATCCTCTTTCTTTGCTTTGGCGAGGATATCGCCAACGTCCTTTTTGGTAAGGGCGAGTGACTCATTGTTTTCCCCATTAGGCTCGTCATCTTGATGACTCGACGGAGCTTCATTGCTAGGTGGAAGCTGGAAAGTGAGAAGGAGGTTTTCCATCAGAGCCTCAATTCTCTGTTGTCCTTACTCCAACTGCTGGATGCGTGCGGTTACGTCATCATGCAGTGGGGGCTGCTCAGTATTTGTAACCAGGACGTTCATCCTTAGAGAATCAAATGAGGATATCGTCTTGGCAACTAAGATGGAGCACATTCTTTTAGAAGAAGAGTCCGAGGAGTAGTTACTCCGATGTCCTTGGCTTGAAGCAGTAAAGGATTCTTCCAGATGTCTTCGTGTCCGGGAGACACTACGAGTCACCGGACGTTTGACACAAATTTTGGTTGCTGACTTCTGGCGTCTTCTGGTTTTGTCAACCATATGGACAGCAACAACTTGGTCGGGTCTTTCTTTTTCGACCCATTTTCTAAACACCTGAATGGTAGAATTCTGGGTTCTTTGTTTTTCTAGTCTCTTTTGTCGATATGCCGCGCGCCAACGTATACGACGAGCAATTTGAGCTTCAGTGAATTCTGGCTGGGCTTTGGCGATGAAGGACGTAGTCCCCCATGCGCAACAGTCGAGCTTGTCTTCTTTGAAGCTAGGCATGGACAGGATCCGGACGTGGTCCTTTGCCTGTCGCAGTGAGGATTTGAATTTTGCGAGTTCGGCCCTTGTTGAGATGAAGGGTTGACTCGCAGGAGTGTAGGCCTTAGCAGGTTCTTGCAAAGGCCTGATGATGCATGACTTGATTTTGGGCTTGTAGGAGCAAGCCGGCTCATGTTGGGTTAATTTGTTTGTTTGGCGGAGGGTAGGTTTCTCCTCTTTCATGTAAAAGAGAGGGTAGAACTAGTTCTCCTTGAGAGGGGCCAGGTACGCTGGCCTTGTAGATGCTCGGGACCTCCTTAGCTTTGGTGAAGGTCTCGGGGACCAGGTCTTGGGGCAAACCTGGCTTCTTGTAGGTTGAGGCTTCGTGGGAGTGCCACGGGCTTCAGGCTTCTTTGTGTTTGCCCTTGGTGCCATGGTAGTGACACGTTGGGGGGCGATTTTCTGCTTCTTGGGAGGTACAGTTTCTTCTGCGGGGAGTGGGAATGGTCCCAGCGACCTGAAGACGATGGTCTTGGGAGTAGAGGTCGGCCGAGTGTTTTGAGAGTTGTTGAGGGAGACGACGCTTCAGGAACTGGCAGGGTGCTTATGAGTGGGCTTGTTTTGCTTATCATGAAGCATGAGCCGGTACTTGTTCTCATCAAAAGTGATGGTCAATGAAGCTGCCATTGTTAGTTTGGAAAACTTCTGAAACAAGACCACATCCATTAGTAATCACAAGAATATGGTGATCATAAATGGAGAATAAATATGGTTTTGTCTTTTCAAATTGCTCGAGGGGACATGGCCCAGCCCGAGCAAGATGAAGAAGACGAAACGCCATGAAGGGTACACTTGTTCTAAATGCAAGTATGATAGGCTCAAGGTGAGCATTCCAGTGACTGTTAGAAGCAATTGTAGACCTTAATTCAAATTACTGAGAAGCAAGGCTCACTCGAGGTAAGATGATATAAGGTTGGAGATACAAGTGTGTCGGTCGCGAATACAGTAGATCCGAAAGGGCGTACTAGCACCGCTAGGCACAAATGTTGCAAATCGCATCCTTGGAAAGAACACAAGATGGGATTTTCTTTTTGAAAGGTCAAGATTGGATCCATAAAGGAGAGCCAATGGTATTCCAATCCGAACACAGGCTCAAACATTCCTGCAAGCACTTAGTCCGAAAGGGAAAGAACCAGAATTTCTCAGATCTGAACCCGAAAGTGATGGAAGTTTTTTTTTTTTTTTTTGGAAAGTTCAAGATTGAATTCATGAAAGAGAGCAAACGGTGTTCCAATCTGAACATAGGCTCAAACATTTTTACGAGCACTAAATTCGAAAAGGAAGGAAACAAGATTTCTGAAATTTGAACTCAAAAGTGATCGAAGTTTTTTTTTTTTAAGGTTTTTTTTTTTTTTTGAAGATTTTTTTTTAAGGGTGCACATAGGTTTCCAGTTCAGTCTTATGAAACCTTAGTAGATAGATCAGCCCCCCAGGTAAGGGTAGGATTACGTAATGAACCCGTTTGGAGGACTCTTGCCTCGAACATCTAGCTGCCTCCACACTCTAGACAAGGCTTTTCTTAGATCCACTTTGGTCAAAGAACGCAATTGGTGCAACCTTAGTGTTTTCATTTTTTGAACGTTTTTTTTGAAAGATTTCTATTGGACTCATAAAAGAGAGCAAATGGCCCCTCCAAATCCAAACGCTGGGTACAAACGATTTCCGCGAGCCATTGTCCGAAAAGGAAGAAACCAAAGTTTCTCAAATTTGAATCCAAAAGTGAGAAAACTGATTTTTTTAAGAGTTTGAAATGACAGATTTTTTTTTTTCGAAAATCCCTATCGGACTCATCAAAAAGAAAAGATGGCCCATTCCCCGATATGAACAATAGCTACAAACATTTCTGTGAGCTATCAAGTTCGAAGAGGAGAGGATCAAAGTTTCTCAAAATTGAATCCAAGAAAGAGAAATCAGAGTTCTTTTTTTTTTTTTTTTTTTTTTTACGAAATGAGAAAAAGTGAACGAAATCCCATCTCATGCTTTTTTTTTAGATGGTAGATCCAACATAGGCCACCAACTAGAAAGGAATCAAGGAATCGAAGCATCACGTTCTCAAATGAACGAGTTCGACCACGTGTGCCAACTTGATGGACTTGGCTTTCGTCCTCTCCTTTCGCGCTAGGGCTGCCGGGGTCTGGCGGAGGAGAAAAGCGGGCATCAACATTTCTTTGTACGGGTATGCCAGATTTTCTATTCTACTTGGAAGTTGAAGTGGTGATCCGGAGATTCACCTTCACAAGTAAAAAGGAAATCAATCTTTTTTCTAACTTTTTAAATTGCATAAACATTTAAGAAAAGAGACAAGTTTTCCTTTGAATGCCATAGGAGGCAATTTTTTTTTGTTTGTTTTCCGTGAAAGGTGATTTTTTTGTGCCGTGAAAGGCGGTTTTGTCGTAAAAGGTGATTTTGCCGTAAAAGGCGATTTTGTGCCATGAAAAGCGGTTTTCTTGCAGTGAAAGGCGATTTTCAAAATCTCATCAATAATGAAAGGCAAGAATTGTGATTTTTTTTTTCTCTTTAAAAAATACAAGATACAAAAGAAAGTAAGAAAATGAATCTAACTTCTCGGGAGATTGTGTGACTCGTTCAGATCGACAATCGCAAGTCATGTATGGACTTCGCCATCGTCCTTCAGATGAGAACGCATGATGCTTTGATTCTTTTGCCTTGGCTCTAACCTCAGATTTTTAGAGGACAAAGACCAAGGGGAGGTCCTATATCCAATAAAAAAACCGAGTAAACGGGATGAAAAGCCGCGTTTAGGCCATGTTGGATAAAAGGAGAGGACCTTGGGGGGTGGCCCTCCAAGGGACTTCGATCACCTTGTGGCGTTGCAGCAAAGTTTCTTCAAGATTTTCTGGCTCTCTCTGTGTCTGTGTAGCCCTCTGTGTGGGAATTGCTCTTGGATTTCCAAATCGATCCTGGATTTGTTGGAATTGCCCCCTTTTATAGGCTTTTGGTAGCCATGGGGTGGTTTATGAGCATTGATGGTATTGATGAGAGGATTGATGGCATTGATGCTCCATGATGGGAGGAGTTACAATTTTTTATTTCTTGATTTTGTAAACTCCTTTTTATTGGCTTGTGATTGGCCGATGGAGAATGATAGGCATTTAATCGCCTTTAATCTCCATGATGAGAGGAGTTTCATGGCCTTAATGCCATGATTGCTTGGACTTGTAATTCCTTTTTCCTTGAATCTGATTGGGCCGTCCAAAATAATAAGTTAATGACCGCATTAAGTTGTCATAACACGGATTATTTAACAGCATTAAGTGGTCGCCAGGGCATTTGAAGAGTCGTGGGCCGTGCCGCGTCTTTTGGAATTCTTCTTATGACGTTTGCCAATGGATTCACATGTTGTTTGATGTCAAATGGCGATGTAACTTCAGAAATTGATTGGTGCCAGTGTGCCGTTGACATCTGTCTTGTCGATTTCTCGATCGGTTGGATAGAAAGTGTACTTTCTTGGTCAGCCGGTTGGCGATCTTGGAGCGATCAATGATGATTTCATGCTCTTGACAGCAGATCCGAGATGTTGATGAAAATCAGTCGTTTCCAAGCATCAAGAATTGGATTTTCAGAAAATCACAGGGGCTGGAACTCCCGAAACGCGAAAAGGATCATAAAACGGGCCACCCGGTGGAAATCCGACGACCCGAATTTCCAAGGTCACCGGCGACCATGCACCCAGGGTCGCTGGCGACAATATGGCAAGGTTTCCAGCGACCATGGGCTATAGTCGCTAGCGACCATGGGGGTTTTTCCCCTTTTGGTCGTCGTTTTTAATGCCGTTTCTCTGATTTTTTTTATTCTTTCATTTCTTCTGTATTTTCTTTGACATTTTTCCTTGTTATTGACTTGATTTTCCTAAAAAAAAAACTGACGAGAAGCCATACAAACCGGAGCACAAAGTTTCCTATTTTTTGGAAAAGCTGAAGACTTTGTAGCCAATTTTCCGTCAAGAATCGAAACTAGGTCAAACGATGTCGAAATGACCCAAAATTTGAGGTGAAGTCTCCTGAGCAGTGGATAGGACCAACCATGGGCTTTTGTTTGAGTTTTGAAGCCGTTTGGGGTCCCATCGCTGCTAGACTTGATTTTGCCGCGAGGAGGATGTCGCGCTTTGATGTACGGTCAACCGATGTCCGATTATCCTGAAATTTGACAGGGAGCCTATTGGAGTCATTTTGAGATGATCCATTAGCTCTGATTTGGATGTCATGGTCCCGGGGTGCTCCGCCGCCGGGAGGCTTGATTTTTTTTTCCGGACCGTCAAAGTCTGGTCAAACGTTGTCGGAATGACTTGAAATTCGACGTGTAGACCTTTGGGAGCATGTTGAAGCCACCCATGTGCTCTGTTTGATGAGTGATGGCCTCGGTGGTTCTCGCAGCCGAGAGGCTTGATTTATCTGCTCGAGGGTTGATGGAGGGTCAAACGTTGTCGGTTTGACTTGAAATTTGACAAGGAGCCTTTTAGGGGTATTTTTAAACCATCCGTAGGCTCTGATCGAAGTTTTAATATCTTCGACACTGTCGTCGCCGGGAGTGCCTGTTTAGCTGTCGGAGGAGTGAAGTTAGATTAAATGATGTCGGAATGGCCTGAAACTTCATGCGTACCCCTCTTTTGGTTGTTTTGAATGATCTTGCAGTTTTTGTTTGATTCTGACAAGATCTGATGCCTGAAGTAGCATTGCCTGTTTGTAGTAGGATGTGGCTTCGTGTAGCGTCTAGATGTTGAGGAGGCAAGGAGATTTTTTTGTTGTCAACAGATTGGTTTGGATCTCTTTTACAAGTGGGTCCAATGAGGAGACATAGAAGATGGGTCGATTCAAGAGTATCATGAATTCATCCTTGATCCACTGAGTGCTAGGTTATGAAAATTTTAAGCGGACTAAACTTTTATTGAGTGAAGTTTGATTGAACCCATAAAATATGGAGCCATTTATTTTTAAAGGATCATATTTCTTTAATGGGCCCAGTGAGGTGTGTTTTGGGAAAAATTTATTTGTAATGTTTTTAATTTTAAGAAGTAAAATATTGGGTATGAATATATTTAGAATGGACGAGTATCGAACATTTGAATTGAGGATTAATGTTATCAAGAGATTTGAGTAAAGAGAATTTTTGGGTAAGTCGAGAAAGAATTTAGGGAAAGAATCAATACTAAGGGGAGAGAATTTAGGTAAAAAAAATCAATTTTGGGGGAGAGATGAAAGAGATGTAAATTATTTGAAAATTATAATAAGGATTGGATGTGCCGTAAGTCACTGCGAAACCCTAAGAGGGAACGCTACTTGCTGTTCTCCCAGGATGAGGTTGCTGCTTTAATTTATATAATAACTAGCAACAAAGGCCCTTGCTAAGCCTGGGTCAAGAAAATCAAAATATATTTAATATTAACATTTTTTATAATGTTATTATAAAAATAATTGAGAATAAATAAATATTTATTATAAAAAGAAAACCACAAGCTCATTTTCACAACTAAATTAACTCTAATGCTATCTAGCTTTTGAATCAGTATAAAAGAATTATAAAAAAAAAAAAAAGTAATGATGATGATAATTGAATATCTTATTCAAATAAAAAAATCTTTCTCATGTGAAGCTTGTATAGTTGCTTCCAGAAGTATTCATTTTAGGGGCTAATTCAGCTCATGTCTTTTCTCTTTCTTCAATACAAACTTGTATGTCAACAAATAAATAAATAAAAAACATCGTTCTATTATAAAAAGGCTTAGAGTCCTATTTGGAGATGGAAAAATATGACTTGACCAGGCAAAATCGACCCTGGTCCAAACTGAATGTGACTCACCAAACTTAACATGTAAAAATAAGTTGGTCATGGGACCCACTGGCAAAGGAACCCAAATTATTCATTTTAAGGAACTATAAGAAATAATTGGATATTGAGGGCCCGTGATGAGGGATCAGAAAAAAAAATAATAAATGGATATGAGATTAGTAATTTATTACGGCTAGAGATGTTGAAAGAGGGTCCTCTCTCGTCTTGTTTAGAGAAACCTTGGGGAAGAGAAATCACAAAGAGAAAATAGACATTTTAAGGATAAAGATGATCAACATATTAGATAAAGATGAAAGCTAGAAAACTGTACATGGAGTGGGGTTTAAGAGAGGATAAAGATGGAAAAGTTTTTTGAATTTAAATGTTATGCGATGAGACAAATCTAGAGAGTGCAGTGGTCCACATCAAGGCCAAGGTCTCTATCTTTTTTCTTCAATATTTTTCTAAAAGGAAAGCTTCACGGGTGATGACTGTAGACACCTCATTTGGCCCCCTATGAAAGCCTAAAACACCTGTCATATGTTGTAGTTCCCCCATTTCACCCATAATTGAATGATTAATGGTATAATTCAGATTAATTAACAATGATGAAGATGCTTGTTGGTAATTTTACACTTAGTTTGACGATTTCTAAAAATTCGTGAGAGAAAAGCCGAATCACGTTAAGACCTTGAGTCCAACCCACTACTCACACGAGGAGCATACCATGACACTATTCAAAACCTTTGCTGGACCTCTTAGGATATACTTGAATTGATCCTAACAAAGATTATATTTAGTTTGCCCAAGTACAATACGATTAGCATGGGTCAAAAGGCTAGAATCATTGATTCCAATATCCATACCTTTTCCCGACCTCTGATCATTATGATGTATGGACCAAAAGATTCTACGTTCCGAGAGCTTTTCGACGATACGTAGAACGTCTAAATCTGACAAACGGATCAAAAGATATGGCCCTCGGAAGATTGCCCGCTGGAAATACACTTGGGTGCCAACAAAGGTGCACTCATGTCCCAAAAAGCACTTGGGTGCACACACACGTGCACCCAGGTCCCCAGTCACCTTAGAAACGCGCTCTGGTGCATGTTTAGGTGGGTCCCACTCTACTTTTCATAGTTCCAGCCCAACCTCAGTCCAAAAACAATCCGAACCCAAACCCTAGATCCATTAAACCCTAAGAACTCATGAAGCACACCTAGACACACCTGTGTATGCACCCAAGTCACCCAAAACCCTAGATTCGCCTTGGTATGCGTGAAGCTTCTAGAAATTTGTACAAACAGCAACCCTAAGCCCTCTTGCACGCCTAAAACACCTATATAAGGATCTCTAAACCCCATTTGCAATGGGACTACCAAAAGAAAGAGAGGAAAAGAGAAGGAAAAGGAGAAAAAGAGAGTAGCCACCATAGAGAGAGCTATATATCTAGAAGAAAGGAGAAGAAGGAGCGTCGTTGTTTTGAAGATCAGCAATGGAGAAAGCTTCCGAAGGCCATGTATTTGCACGAGAGCTTCGATCTAGAACTTAAAAAACACAAATCCAAACTGGTATTTCTAGATCTAGTCTTTTCAATTAATGTTCATTATCATTAGTAGTTAGAAACATGCTTAGGATCATGCATACATCACAGATCTGCATTAATAGTAATACTTTTTAGTAGATCTGATATTTAGTAATCATCCATCATTAGAAACATGCTTAGGATCATTCGTAGGTTGTAAATCTGCATCATTTTCATCATTCTGAACTCGTGATTAGAATTGATCTTGCATTCATATCATTTTCATTGGGAAAAATCTGAATCTGAGAAAGAAAAGTGCAGAAAAGCACTTGGGCGCCACTGTAGGCACCCAAGTCTCTGTGGTAGGACTTCGGCCCCGATTTTCATCTCCCATGCATCTTGTTTCTTAGATCCGAATTCATTCTCATATAAGTTGATATCATGACCCTCAAATCTGCGACTTTGTGTTCTGAATCGCATGAAAAGCATTGAAAGAAGGCACAAGTATATTGCTATAAAAAAAAAAAAGAAGGAAAGGAAAGAACAGTGCACTTGGTCGCCATTGTGGGTGCACCTAAGTCCCTTCCAAAGGGATCCGTCCCTCGAATCTTAGTCCTCGTGGCATCGTTTTCAGATCCGAAAGTTCTGATATCAATAATTCATATTAGGACTCTGCATTTAGTTGCGAAGTGTCGAAAATCGCGTCGGAATAACGCTGAAAAGTCGCAAGTGCATTACAACCCACAAGGGAGATACACAGTGGCGCCCAAGTAGTGCAGAGAGAAGTAGTGCAGAGACACTTGGGCGCCCCTATAGGTGAACATAGGTCCCCTAGCTCGCTTCCCGGCCCACATTTTCCACATTTTGCGTTTTATTTAGTTTGTTGTGATGACTATGATTGATTGCTGAACTTCTGGACTTCGAATTATCGAATCATCACACTTTATGTTAGGTTGCATTGATATTGCATAAAATACCAAAAAATCACAAAAGCATAAAATTCTTCCCTTCTCATCTTACTCTTTAGTAATTAGAGAAAAGAAAAAAAAGATTTAAAAGAAATAAAAATTTCATAAGAGTTAAACGTTAGGTAGATGATCCTACGTTATTCTATTCGTGCCTAAGTAAATTAATAAGCTTAACCAACCCTAATCTAAAAACCCTTGTTTAAGATACCTAATTGAAACATCTAATTCAACCTTAATAAATAAAATTCATCAATCTAAATCTTAATTAATAAGCTTAATCAACAAACCTCTAATTCAAACCCTAATCAATGAATTCTAATTAACAATCCCAAATTCAAACCTTAAATTTACAATTATCAATCCCTAATTAAGACCCTAATCAAAACCTAATTAAAACTATAGACCAATCACATCCAGAGAATAAAAACATCCCTCACTCAAGACACAACTCCGAATACCCGAATTTGACTTAAAAACACCCTAGAATCCGATGAACTCGTAGCTACCTAGTAAACAGTACTTGGGCACCACAGTAGGTGCGCCCAAGTCACCAAGGACACCTAGGCACCCACACTAGTGCACCCGACACCCTGGTCTAACCTCGGGATGCGCTTTGGTCGCGTTTCGACTCACGAACTCAAACCACAGTCATACTTAAGGTCTATAAACTCAAAACCAATCCTGGATATAGGATTTATTGACATAGATCACCTGAAACTCCAAATCTAAGTGAACGAATTCCGAAAATAGCCAAAACCCACGAGACAGCCACTTCGGCGCCACCACAAGTGCATCCAAGTTGCCCAGAGAGACATAGACGCCACAATGTGTGCGCCCACATCACCCAGAGAGACATAGGCGCCACAGTGGGTGCGCCCAAGTCCCATTCCAACTTGGCGACCACTAAATCCCTATTCACTTCCAATCTCAACCTAAATCAACATCCTATAACCTTCAGAGAACCAATAACAGTCCTGAAATTAATTTTTTAATCAACTTAAACCCATTCCGAACCTTGAATCAAGCGGAGGACCAAAGAACATCAAATCATAACTTGAGTGCCACTGAGGTGCGCCCAAGTCCCCTATCTGGCCCAAGTTGTGAACTTTAGTTACGTTTTGAATTCCAGAGTTAAAATTATTAGAAGGAAACCACCCAGAGTCTAAAACGGCATCAGAACAGAGACTTATATTAAGCAAAATCCCACGAAATTCCAAAAATAAAGTCGATACTATTGTCACTAGCCGAACCACACAGAACTTGATACTTGGGGGCCCTTGTCTGTGCGCCCAAGTCACCAGAGTGACCTAGCACCACTGTGTGCACGCCCAGCTCCCCTGCTAACACTATTTCACCGATTTCGACATCTTCTCATCATTTGAAGTAAAACTTGAAACTCCAAAACCTTCAACAGTTAAAACAGAACCCATAATCTATCCCTAAATCACTCTTAACCAAACTATAATTTGAATGAAACCAACCCAACACTAATCACATTCAACCAGTTGCTTAGGCACAGGAACTATCAAATCTAGGTTATTTACACCCTAGGATTAAATTGGATACCCCCATTAGATAGATTAGAGCATTAGGCTTCGTCCCATTGCTTTTCTTGTTCCGTTAAGGGACTGGGAAAGCTGATGTGGGCGGTCTAAGACCTTAGTTAGGGTTAATCAGATGATCAGTAATAAAGCATTAATCACGTAAATCCAAGTAAAATCCCCTAGTCAGACCCTTCTAGTCCCAATATAAAAAATCCATAAAAACTATAAAACCAACAAAAGAAACCCAAAAAGATTTTCTTTTTATTTTATCCCTCCACCTCAAGTGCCAGATATTTAATCAAACTTAATGATAAAAGGGAATGAAGAACTAATTACTAAGATTGAATAAATGAGAATAACGAGATGAGATGAGTGATTTCGCACACACTTTTAAACAATCACAGCCCATCGGCCTCCCTAAAACAAACGCTGGCCCATCGGCCACCTTTAACTAATTATGGCCCATTGTCCTTTCACTTTTATTACTCGTGTATCGCATACGAAAAACACAGAAACCACAAGTCAAAATCTCATTTGCATCATCATTTTGGTTTGAAAAGTCAGTCTTTTAACCCCTATTTTGCCAAGGAATTAGAAGGGGGTACCGGGGAACGGGGCCAATCCTCTTCTTAAATATTTGGCACCTCCCCCTTTTTATTTTCTTTAGTTTTCACTTTATCTTACTTGGATATACTATGATTAAGCTATGTGAGGATTAACTCTTATTTGGACTTTAACTCATGACCCTATATTGACCCTTTATTAAAGAGACCCAAAGAGACCCAAATTAATATGACAGGACAACCGTCGTATGTTGCCTGCAACACATTAGACGAGATGAAGAACCCACCCACTTATTTTCTCTCATTTTTCTTCGGCTTTGGTCGAAGAACGGTATTACGGCCGTTACCGTAGTTGGCGATCATGATCATAGATTTTGAGGGTAGTCGGAATCCTCATTTTCGATGTAAAATTTAAATAGCACATATAGATGAATGGAAATTCCCCAAGCCAAATGTCCTTGGGGGGGGGGGGGGGGGGGGGGGGGGGTGGGGTGGGCGGGGTGTGTCGAAATTCACATCCGACAATGACATGGAAAAAAAATTATATTGTTTTAATATATATATATATATATAACTAGCAACAAACGCCCATGCTAAGCCCAGGCCAAAAATAAAAATA
The DNA here is from genome assembly GCA_028538565.1 of Umbellularia californica. Classification (NCBI taxonomy): domain Eukaryota; kingdom Viridiplantae; phylum Streptophyta; class Magnoliopsida; order Laurales; family Lauraceae; genus Umbellularia; species Umbellularia californica. Next base: position 48,345,703 of record JAPQWN010000007.1, read on the forward strand.
TATTAAAATTTTAAGAATTATTTTAAAATATTATTAAGATAAAATAAGTCTAAAAGAAAGAAATTTATTATCTTTGAATATTAGAATCTTTTAACATGTAATGAAAATAAATATAAAATGAAGTAAACTTACATAACATAACGACCTCTTGAATTTAAAGGCAGTCACCATTACACAAGTATGAATGAATAGATTACTGCTCTCTCTATATCAAACAAATAGTAATAAATTATGAGAATTTAAAGGCTTCGAAGTCCTATTCTTATGTAGTGGATTTCACTGGAGTCACTATGGCTTTCCCCTCTTAGCTTGAGAGGGTTTTCCAAATAAAATTGTTGCATGTGTGCCAACTGTAGCACGCTTCTCCCTTCTTTATTTTCTTCCTTGATTTATCATTGTGGTAGTGTGGATTGTCTTGTGTAATTGTTTCAACACCTTTGTTGAATTCCGAAGTGATTAACATAGAAGGAGAGTTCCGCATCCATCTAACATATTAAACTTGGTTAATGCAAATAAGATTTCCATCTTCACTATAATTTTAAAGGTAAATGGCAGTTTTACTTAAACTTATGCCAACTGTAACAGAAACTTTACAGAGGTTTATATGATATCACATTCCAAAACATGCTCCAAGAGACTGTCCTATCATGAGAAGGGGGGGTGTTAGGATTCTCATACCAATTCTCTGATAGTGACTACTGTAACTATTCTTTATTTTCTCTTCTATTAAGAGTTTATGATGGACCCGGCTTTCGTCCTCTCCTTCTACCCTGGGGCTGCCGGGGTCCGGCGGAGGAGAAAAGCGAGCATCAACATTTTTTTGTACGGGTATGCCAAATTTTCTATTCTACTTGGAATTTGAAGTGGGTGATCCGGAGATTCACCTTCACAAGTAGAAAGGAAATCAATCTTTTTTCCAACTTTTCAAATTGCATAAATATTTAAGAAAAGAGACAATTTTTTCTTTGAATGCCGTAGGAGCGATTTTTTTTTGTTTGTTTACCGTGAAAGGCGGTTTTTTGTGCCGTGAAAGGTGGTTTTGCCGTAAAAGGCAATTTTTGCCGTGAAATGCAATTTTGTCGTAAAAGGCGATTTTTGTGCCGTTAAAGGCGATTTTTGCACCGTGAAAGGCGATTTACAAATCTCATCAATAATAAAAGAAAAGAATTGTGATTTTTTTATCTCTTTTAAAAAAATACAAGATACAATAGAAAAGTAAGAAAAGGAATCTAACTTCTCAGGAGAATGTGGGGACTTGTTCAGATCGATGGTCGCAACTCATGTATGGACTTCGCCATCGTCCTTCAGATGAGAACACATGATGCTTTGTTTCTTTTGGCTTGGTTCTACCCTCAGATTTTCAGAGGACAAAGACCAAGGGGAGGTCCTATATCCAATAAAAAACCGAGTAAACGGGCTGAAAAGCCGCGTTTAGGCTATGTTGGATAGAAGGAGAGGACCTTGGGGGGTGGCCCTCCAAGGAACTTCGATCACCTTGTGGCGTTACAGCAGAGTTTCTTTAGGATTTTCTGGCTCTCTCTGTGTAGCCCTCTGTGTGTGAATTGCTCTTGGATTTCCAAATCGATCCTGGATTTCTTGGAATGACCCCCTTTTATAGGCTTTTGGTAGACATGGGGTTGTTTATGAGCATTGATAGTATTGATGAGAGGATTGATGGCATTGATGCTCCATGATGGGAGGAGTTACACGTTATTTCTTGATTTTGTAACTCCTTTTTCTTGGCTTATGATTGGCCGATGGAGAATGATGGGCATTTAATCGCCTTTAATCTCCATGAAGGGGAGAGTTTCATGATTTATTATCATGATTACTTGAATTTGTAACTCTTTTTTCCTTAAATCTAATTGGGCTGTCCAAAATAATGGATTAATGACCACATTGAGTTGTCATAAAACAGATCAATTAACATCATTAAGTGGTCGCCAGGGCATTTGAAGAGTCGCGGGCAGTACCGCGTCTTTTGGAATTCTTCTTGTGACGATTGTCGATGGATCCACATGTTGTTTGATGTCGGATGGCGATGTAACTTCAGACATTGATTGGTGCCAGTGGGCCGGTGACATCGGTCCTATTGATTTCTTGATCAGTCGGACAGAAAGTGTACTTTCTTGGTTAACCGGTTGGCGATCTTGGAGCGATCAACGATGATTTCATGATCTTGACTGCGGATCTGAGATGTTGGCGAAGATCAGTCGATTCCAAGCATCAAGAATTAGATTTTCGAAAAATCATAGGGGCTGGAACTCCTGAAACGCAAAAAAGATCAGAAAACGGGCCATCCGGCGGAAATCCGGTGACCCGGATTTCCAGGGTCGCCGGCGACCATGCAGGCAAAGTCGCCGGCGACCATGGGTGTTTTTCCCCTTTTGGTCGCCGTTTTTCGGTCGTTTCTCTGATTTTTTTTATTCTTTCTTTTCTTCTGTATTTTTCTTGACATTTTTCCTCGTTTATTGACTTGATTTCCTTGAAGAAAACCTGACGAGAAGCTGTTCAAACCAGAGCACAAAGTTTCCTATTTTTTGGAAAAGCCGAAGACTTTGTAGCCGATTTTCCGTCAAGAGTCGAAACTAGGTCAAACGATGTTGGAATGACCCGAAATTTGAGGTAAAGCCTCCTGAGCAGTGGATAGGACCAACCATGGACTTTTACTTGAGTTTTGAAGCCGTTTGGGGTCCCGTCGCTACTAGACTTGATTTTGCCGCGAGGAAGTTATCGCGCTTTGATGTACGGTCAACCGATGTCCGATTGTCTTGAAATTTGACAGGGAGCCTATTGGAGTCATTTTGAGACGATCCATTAGCTCCAATTTGGGTGTCATGGTCCCGAGGTGCTCTGCCGCCAGGAGGCTTGATTTTCTTTCCGGAGCATTAAAGTCTGGTCAAGCGTTGTCGGAATGACCTGAAATTCGACGTGTAGCCCTTTAGGAGCATGTTGAAGCCACCCATGTGCTCTGTTTGATCAGTGATGGCCTCGGTGGTTCTCGCCGCAGAGAGGCTTGATTTTGCTGCTCGAGGGTTCTTGGAGGGTCAAACGTCGTCGGTTTGACTTGAAATTTGACAAGGAGCCTTTTGGAGGTATTTTGGAACCATCCATAGGCACTGATCGAAGATTTGATGTCTTCGACGCTGTCGCCGCCAGGAGCACTTGCTCAGCTGTTGGAGGAGTGAATGTTGACACCAAAAATGTCACTTTGCCTCTTCAACATCAAGAAAGCTATATGAAGTCGCAACCTGCCATAAATAGGCAATGCAACTTCTCCAAAAAATCAAATCTTGTCAGAATCAAACAAAAACTGCAAGATCCTTCAAGATAGCCAAGAGAAGAGTACACATGAAGTTTCGGGCCATTTCAGAATCATTTGGCCTAACTTCGCTTCTCCGACAGCTAAAATGGCGCTCCCGGCGGCGACATCATCGGAGACGTCAAAACTTCGATCAGAGCCTACAGATGACTCCAGCATGTCCCAAAAGGGCTCCATGCCAAATTTCAAGTCAAACCGACAACGTTTGACCCTCCATCAATGCTCGAGCAGCAAAATCAAGCCTCCCGGCGGCGGGAACCACCGAAGCCTTCGCTCATCAAACCAAGTGCATGAGTGGCTTCAACATGCTTCCAAAAGGCTGCACGTCGAATTTCAAGTCATTCCGACAACGTTTGACCAGGTTTCGATGCTCCGAGAGAAAATCAAGCCTACCGGCGGCGGAGCAACCCGGGACCATGACATCCAAAACGGAGCCCATGGAACGTCTCAAAATGACTCCAATAGGCTCCCCGTCAAATTTCAGGTCAATCGGACATCGTTTGACCACATATCAAAGCTCGGCATTTTCCCCGCAGCAAAATCAAGTGAAGCATCGACGGGACCCCAAACAGCTTCAAAACTCAAACAAAAGCCTATGGTTGGTCTTATTTATTGCTCAGGAGGCTTCACCTCAAATTTCAGGTCATTCCGACATCGTTTGACCAAGTTTCAACTTCTGGCGGAAAATCAGCAGCTCTACGCGACAAAGTCTTCGGCTTTCCCGGAAAATTGGAAACTTTGCACTCTAAAAATGCAAGGATTCTCATCAGGTTTTCTACAGGGAAATCAAGCCAATAAATGAGAAGAAATGCCAGGAAAAATACAGAAGAAAACGGCGACGAAAAAGACCTCAAAATGACCGCAAAACGGGCTCCGAAGGGGAAAATTCCCCCAGGGTCGCAGGCCCCTGCGACCATGGCCCATGGTCGCCGGCGACCATGGAAGTCCGGGTCACCGGATTTTCCGCCGGTGACCCGTTTTTCCGTCTTTTTTCGCGTTTCGCGCACTTTGGCCCCTGTGGTTTCCTGAAAATGTGGTTTTTAGTGCTTGAAATTGACTCATATCCTCCGACATCCGTCAAAATCACGGGTCAACCTCCAAAAGCACAAAATCATCATTGATCGCTCCAAGATCGCCAACCGGTCGACCAAAAAAAGTGCTCTTTCTGTCCGACCGATCGAGAAATCGACAAGACAGATGTCACCGGCCCGCTCTTAGCTATCAATGTCTGAAGTTACATGTTCATCCGATGTCGATCAGCATGAAGATCCATCGATGATCATCGCCAGAAGAATTCCAGAAGACACGGCACGGCCCGCGACTCTTCGACTGTTCGGCGACCAATTAATGTGGTTAATTGACTAGCTTTATTATAGTCATTAATTCATTTCTTTGGACGGCCCAATCAGAAGCAAGCATTTGGGAGTTACAAGTCAATTGATTCATGGCATTTAAACCATGAAACTCCTCCCATTATGGTAATTAAGGTGATTAAAAGCCCTTAATCTCCATCGGCCAATCAGATTCAAGGAAAAAGGAGTTACAAAATCAAGAAATAAATCTTGTAACTCCTCCCATTAAAGCCATTAAGGCTCATAAACCCTCCTAAATGGCTACCAAAAGCCTATAAATAGGAGAGCATTCCATTGAAAAAGAAATCAGAAAATCGGGAGGAGAAAATCGAGATCAGAAAATCGAGATCGATCGAACGGAAAGAATCCAGAGCTCGTATCCAGAGAAAGAAAAAAGAGAGAAAAAACTCTGCTGAAGTTCTGCACCGGCCACCACTACAAGGTGACAAAAGTCCCTTGGGGGGCACCCCCCCCAAGGTCCTTGCCTTCTCCTGCTGCCTCCAATGGCTTAGACGTGGCTTTTCAGCCCGTCTACTTAGCTTTTTATTGGACATATGACCTTCTCTTGGTCTTTGTCCTCTAAAAATCTGAGGTTATAGCCAAGCCAAGCGAATCAAGAGCATCCTCTGTTCTCATCTGCATGGATGACGGCGAAGCCCACACATGGCTTGCGACCGTCAATCTGAACGAGTCCCCCACAATCTCCTGAAAAGTTAGATCTTCCTTTTCTTGCTTTTCATTGTAGTTTGTATTTTTCTAAAAGAGACAAAAATCACAACTCTTGTCTTTCATTATTGATAAGAATTGTAAATCGGCTATAAACGCCAAAATCGGCTATAAACGCCAAAATCGGCTATAAATGCCAAACAAAATCGCCTTTCACGGCAAACTAAGAAAATGTCTCTTTTCTTAAATATATGCGCAATGGAAAACTTGAAAGAAGTTGATTTCCTTTTTACTTGCGAAGGTTGATCTCCGGATTACCACTTGCAATTCCAAGTAAAATAGAAAATCTGGCACACCCACCCACAAAAAAATGTTGATGCACGCTTCAGGCCCGCCAGGGCGCGAAAGGGTCGGACCCGACGGACTCCCACGTTCCGCCGACCCCGGTAGCCGCCCCACGGCGCCTCAGAGCGCGTTCCATCAAGCTGGTACACCCGATGGGACTCGTTCATTTGAGAACACGGTGCTCAGAAATGAAAAATTTTGATATCATACTTTTTGCTCTATGCTTATACTTCTTCTCCAGATTCCTTGGCTACTTTCTAGCTGGTGGCCTATGTTGGATTTTGCACCCAAAAAAAATGAGATGGGATTTTTTGGAAATTTCTATTTCTTTGAGTTTGTTTCCATTCTTTCTCTTTTCAAAAAAAAAAATCAGTTTTCTTAGTTTGAATTCAAAATTGAGAAACTTTGATCCTATCCTATCGTTCTTTGGTGCTTGCAGAAATGTTGAGCCCGTTCGACTAAGGTTTTGGACCATCGTTTCTCTTCGATGAGTTCATTAGAGATTTCAAAAAAAAAAAATCAGTTTTCTTAGTTTGGATTCAAAATTGAGAAACTTTGATCCTATCCTATCGTTCTTTGGTGGTTGCAGAAATGTTGAGCCCGTTCGACTAAGGTTTTGGACCATAGTTTCTCTTCGATGAGTTCATTAGAGATTTCAAAAAAAAATTATTAAAAAGAAAAATAAAAAAAAAATCAGTTTTCTTAGTTTGAATTCAAAATTGAGAAACTTTGATCCTATCCTATCGTTCTTTGGTGCTTGCAGAAATGTTGAGCCCGTTCGACTAAGGTTTTGGGCCATCGTTTCTCTTCGATGAGTCTATTTGGGATTTTTTATAAAGAAGGACATAGACCACTAAGGTTAAACCAATTGCGTTCTTTGATCACGATTGATTCAAGAAAAGCCTTGTCCAGAGTGTGGAGACAGCTTGACTGTTCTAGGCAAGGGTCCTCCAAACGGGTTCATTAAGTAATCCTACCCTTACCTGGGGGCAATTCTATCAATTGAGGTTTCATAAGACCGGGTTAGGAGGCCTATGTGTACTCTCTCGTCTTTAAATCTTAAAAAATTTAAAATCAAAATAAAAAAAAATAAAAAAAAAGATTTTCAAAAAAAAATCTTAAAAAGAAAAAAAAAAAAACAAAAATTTTCAAAAAATAAAATAAAATAAAAAAAAATAAATAAAATTTTTTTTTAAAAAAAAATAATAAAAAAAAATAAAAAAAATAAAATAAAAAAAAATCTCCAAAAACTCGTCACTTTTGATTTCAGATCTGAGAAATTTTGGTTTCTTCTTTTCTGAGCACTGGCGCTCGCGGAAATCGCCGAGACCGTGTTCAGATCAGAATACCATTTGCTCTCCTTGATGGAACCAATCTTGACATTTCAAAAAAAAAAACTCATCACTTTTGGATTCAGATTCGAGAAATTGTGGTCTCTTCCCTTCTGAGTACTGGCGCTCGCGGAAATCGTTGAGCCCGTATTTGAATCGGAATGCCACCTGCTCTCTTTGACGAATCCATTTCTGACATTTCAAAACAAAGAATCCCATCTCATGGATGCGATCTCCAACATTTGTGCCTAGTAATACTGGTACGCCCTTTCAGGGTCTACTGTATCTGTGACCAGCACATTTGTAACTCCTACCTTATATTCTTCTTATCTCGAGCAAGCCCTGCTTCTCGATAAGTCGAATTTAGGTTTACAATTGCTTCTAGCAGTCACTGGAACGCTCATTCTGGGCTCACCATACTTGCTGTCAGAACAATTGTACCATCTATGGCTTTTTGCCTTCTTCATGTCGCTTGGGTCATATCCCTTGAGCGATTTGAAAAGACAACCATAGAAATTCCCATTTATGATCATTATATTCTTGTGATTACCAATGGACGTGGTCGTGTTTCAGAACCTTTTCGAAACTAACAATGGCAGCCTTAACCATTATCTTCGATGAGAACAAGCACCAACTCATGCTTCAACAGAAGCAAAGCGCGCGCACTCATAAGCGCCCTGTCAGCTGCCGAAGCGTTAACTCCCTCGGCACCTCTCTGAACTCCGGGTCGACCTCGACTACCCGGACTATCTTCTTTGGGACGCTGGGACCATTCCCACTTCCCGAAGAACAAACTGCGCCTGCCAAAAGGCAGAAGATCGCCTCTCAACGTGTCTCTCCCGTGACACCAAAGGCGAGCGCCCAAAAGCCCGAAGCCCGCGACACCCCCGCGAAGCCTCGACCAACAACCAACCAGGTCTACCCTAAGACTTGGTCTCCAAGACCTTCCCCAAAACAAAGAAGGTCTCAAACTTCCACCAAGCCAGCATACCTGGCCCCACTCAAGGAGAACCAGTTCTACCCTCTTGCCTACATGAAAGAGGAGAGACCCATCTCCAACCTGACTCCCAAGTCAACCCAGCATGAGCCGGCTTGTTCCTACAGGCCCAAAATCAGATCATGCATCACCAGGCCTCTACAAGCACCTGCCAAGGCCTACACTCCTTCAGTTCGACCCTTCATCTCTACAGGGGCCGAACTCGAAAGGTTTAAAGCTTCGCTGCAACAGGCAAAGGACCGGGTCCAGATCCTGTCCTTGCCTAGCTACAAAGAAGACAGGCTCGGCTGCTGCGCCCGAGGGAGCACATCCTTCATCGTCAGAGCCCAGCCAGAGCTGACTGAAGCTCAAATCGCTCGTCGAGCACGTCGCCGTGCGTCATATCGACAAAAGAGACTAGAGAAGCAACGGACCCAGCCTCCTACACTTCAAGTCTCCCACAAATGCGTCGAAAAAGAAAGACCCGACCAAGTTGCTGCCGTCCATATGGTTGGAAAAACCAGAAGACGCCAAAGGTCAGCATCAAAAATCCATGTCTGACGTCCGGTGACCCGTAGCGTCACCAGGACACAAAGACATCCCGAAGAATCTCCTGCCCCTTCAAGCCAAGGACGGGAGAGTAATCCTTCATCAAGCTCTTCATCAAAAAGAATGAGCCCCAGCTCGGTCACCAGGACGATTTCTTCGTTTGAATCCCGAGGGATGAACGTCTTGGCTACAAGTTCTGAGCCGCCACCTCAGAATCCACCTCGAGATGATGCGCTCAAACGCATCCAGCAGTTGGAACAAGGCCAGCAGAGGATTGAAACTCTGATGGAAAACCTTCTCCTTGTCGTCCAAAATCAGGTGAACAATGAGCCTCCTCCAAATCATAGCAATAACGAGGGAAATGGAGAAGAAAATGAGTCACGCGCCCTCACCAAAAAGGACGTAGACAGTATCCTCGCCAAAGCTAAAGAAGAGGATATACTCAAAGAGCATGGGATCAAGCCACCATATCCTTTATGGATGGACTCGGTCCCGTTCCCCACAAAATTCAAGCATCCTACTCTCCAAACATATACGGGGAAAGGATCAGCCAGACAGCACGTCATCCACTTCAAGATCTTGACGGGAGCTATCGCGGATCAAGATGCACTCAAGATTCGCCTCTTTGCAAGTACCCTAAAAGGTACGGCCTTCGATTGGTACTCCACTCTTCCGGAGAACTCCATTCAGAACTGGGCTATGCTGGAGACACGCTTCCTGACCCACTTCCAAGGTGAGGATCATCCTGTTACTATGGCTCAGCTCTGCAGCCTAAAACAGGGAGAGAATGAGTCAACTTATGACTTCATTCACAAGTGGAAAGCAATGGCGTACAAATGCTCAGATGTACTGCCACAAGCGTTGCTAGTCGACATCTGCCGTAACAACATGAGAGCTAAAATCCGCTCCATGATCATCGGCAATAAATCAAAGAACCTGGGGGAACTCCTCGAAGCTTCCATGGAAGCTGAAATGGTGATCAAAGACCTCAACAGTCAGAAGTCATCAAGAAAAGAGCCAACCGCCATTGCAACCTCTAAACCAAAGAAGAAAGAGGTCCTTAATGTACAAACCAAGTCAGCTCCTCAGCAACCAAAGAAAGCTGAAAATAGAGCTGCAGGTAAGAGACCTGAACTCTTTGATGCCTTCAAAGAGCGAGTAGAAAAGAAATATCCGTTCGATGAAGACGTCGAAGAAATCTTTGAGGCTCTCCTAGCAAATGGCAAACTCATTTTGCCAGAGCCCAAAAGACCTGGAGACGTTGGCAAAACCAATGATCCTCGGTACTGTCCATACCACCAGATGGTCTCGCATCCTCTCAATCAATGCTTTGTTGTGAGAGAGAAGATAAACGAGATGTGGAAAAACGGAGTCATCACCTTTGACAAAAACTATGGGACTGCCTCCGTCAACATGGTGTCATGTGGACAAACACCAAAATCACCGAAGAAGAAGATCACTACTTCCTTCAAGGTGATAAAAAGAATTCAAACGTCCGAAGTGTTGGTTCCTTACCCGAGACCAGACGGACAACCCATATGGGTACATCCCGATCTCCTGGAAGATGAAAATTGGGAGATCATCAAAACAAAGCCGACCGCTCAGCAGCGAAGGCAAGCCAAGAAACATCTCCTCAAGCTCAAACGGCAAGAGAAGACCCAGCCAAAACAAGAAGTCCACGAAAAGGCAGAGGCCTCCTCTACCACTTCACTCGGGGCAACAGAAACGTCCCTTCCAGAGACTTCAAAGGCGGTAAGAAACTTCACTCTCAGTGATTTCATGCCACCTCAATTAAAAAAAGAAGCCATGCAGGGGGCATCATACTCTTGCAACTCGGTAGTTGGATTCTCCATTGATGGATACGAGTCCAGCGACACCGACGATGGGTTCGAGCCCAACTACACCGATGAGTGGGAGGAATCTCTTGAAACAGGAGAATATCTCTCCGATGAAGAATGGGTTCCTGAAACTCACCTTATGCCAGTAATCTGGTATAACCCATTGCAACCACAAGGATCCTGGTCTGATGATGAAGAAGACCAAGAGGCTGCACAAGAAGATGCAGTTAACCCAGCACCTGTCATTGCTCCAGTGGAAATCAACTATGTTGAGCCACACGGAGAAGACGAAGAAGAGGATCTGGCTCCCATGCCTGATCTTGAAGAATATGCAAGGATCTTGCAGCGTCTCGCTCTAGAACAAGAGCAAGACCGCGTCAACGAGATTCCTCACAATCCAGAGCCGGAAGTCCCTGAAGCCCATCAGGTACCTCCTCCCTCAACTCCTGAAAATGGAGAACATTGCTGGATTGACGATCCTCTTACATCCGAGGATGAGTCTGACTCCGAGCAGGCAACATCTCCTATCAGAGCTTCCTGTAATGTAATATATCAGGACTATAGCTCTTCTGAAGCATCGTCTGATGAGATTACCTACACTCCGACGACGCCTAGCAATGTATCCTCTGGAGCTACCTCGTCTCACGTGACTTTCACAGAGATGACACCCTCTCAGGTTTCTTCTCCTGAGACTGTGACTTCAGGATACACATTCTTCCCGACTCATCATCATGAAGAAAACCCAACTTGGGGTGATGGATGGGTCAACGAAGAAGAAAAGCTGCTGGATGCTGTTCAGGACTTGCTCCCGGAAAATGCTCCGTGCAACACAATCACTGAGGATGGCAACTCTGCTGCAGATACATCCCCAGTAGATGAAAAACGACAGCCTCTTGATCCTGAAGACAATCTTCCAAACGAAGATCCTTCTCAAGAAGCTCTCGAAGTTGGTAGAGGCACCCGTTCGGGCCGGGACTACCACAAAAATTACAACCAATCTTCTTTTACTTATGTAAATCCTTCGGGAAAAGATGTTGTAAGCGCCCCCAGTGGCAACAATGATGAACATGCATGCCCTAAGGAGGCTTTCAAGTATGACTTGGTTGAGCACTCCAAACACATACCTGCACGTCTTCACATCCTGGATTTATTACGAATGTCTCCACGCACTCGTGATAATCTCATCTCAGAATTACAAAAACTGAATGAGGATGTCGACAAACATGCCCCGCAAGTCCTCCAAATTGAAATGGACTACCGGGTCAAAAACTCTGAAACTTCCTCAAAGGGAGAAAAGAAAACTGAGGGATCATGCATCCAATGCCTCTCGGTTCAAAAGGCAGCCAATGCAACCATCGCCTTCACTAAGGAAGACCTCTTACTTGGCGAAGCAAGGCACAACCGACCCCTGTACTTCACAGGGTACATCAAAGAAATGCCGATACATAGAGTTCAGATCGACCCAGGTTCTGCACTCAACCTTATCTCCACTTTGGCTCTTGAAGAGTTGGGCATCCCACCCAGCAAGCTAAGCCACACATCTGTATCTATCTTTGGATACGATGGGAGCACTCAAAGGCCTATCGGCAAAATCAGGTTCAAATTGCAAATCGGTGATCTTATCTCTGAGGTCACTGTGTATGCAATAAAAACCCCCTCATGCTACAACATCCTTCTCGGACGTCCTTGGATACACGAGAATGGTGTTGTTCCTTCAACTCTACATCACTGCATCAAGTTCGTCGGCGACAACGGCATGGTACATCGAGTCTTTGCAGACAGAAAATCCTTCAAAGGTAAAGAAGTCCACTTCGCAGACTCCCAGATGTATGAAGGAGAAAAAGAAGAAGAGGAAATAGCACCCCCTGCTGAAAATCTCCAGAAAGATAAAGGCAAGGCTCCTCAAAAATCACCGGAAGAAGACAAACCCTCCGGCAAATTAGAAGAGAGTAGTCAACCTCCCTTCGTCATCTCCCTCAAATCTTCAAAACCTTTGGTCATCACGACTAAAGTGAAGAAGACGAAACAAAAGTCTGGGGGCAAATTTGTTGTTTCTCTCGTGTCTATCATGCAAGACACAGACTCGGACTCAGAGCCAGAAGACGATGCATCGTCAAGCCAAGCTGACACTCAGCAAGTTCAGCCTGCTCTCACTCCGATGGAGACACCTGCTGATGTAGAAGAGCCTACGTCTGCTACCTTTGTTGTTCCGGCAACATCACCAAAGCAAAGGCCGATCTTCTTCCATAGATCGGACGCTTCTTCATCAAACTCCATGCTGGAACCTTTCCAAAATGAAGGTATGCCTCAGCTATCTCTATATAGTCCTGTGGCACAAGTAATTATGAAGAAAATGGGCTATGACGCTCAAAACCCAGTCGGTTTGGGAGAAAGACATGGTATTCTCACGCCATTGGAGCCCGCCTTGACCAAAAGCCAGCTGGAAGATTGGAGACTCTACGGTCATGTAGAAAAGTCTTCATATGGGTTAGGATATGATCCTGATACTCCTTTGAGACAGTTGACACAAAAGCTTAAAAGTCGTTTTACCGACCAAGCCTCAACATCTCAAGTCCACGAAGACATCGATCTCCCTGGATATCTCTTTAAAGAGTTACCTGACAAAGATCCAGGAAGCTCCTCCAATTTGTACGATTTCTCTGATGATAAAGAGGAATCGTCCGATAATACAGACTTGTGCTATTCTGACCCAGAAGAACCCTCGTCTCCAAAAGAAATACCAGACTCAACAGGCGATTGGGACTATCTCATAGCAAGCCTTGAGGAGATCACCAATCAAGAAAATCCATGGAAAGGAACAGAGCCTTGGTCTGGTAATGCAGTTGAAACTCCAGAAGGTTTCGTTGAGTTGGAAGCCTCCGAAAATATTGTGGAGGAACCACCTTCGAACCTTCCGACAGAAGATCCTGTTCAAAAGATAAACTTGGGAACACCTGATAACCCACGTCCTGTATTCATAAGCAAGAATATAAAGGATGATGAGTTACCCGAGTATATCGCTTTTCTTCGTGAGTTCGTTGATTGCTTTGCATGGTCCTATGCTGAAATGCCTGGTTTAGACCCCAAAGTAGCAGTCCACAAACTCAATCTTCAAGAAGACGTCAAGCCTGTCAAACAAGGCCAAAGAAGATTCCGTCCAGATGTGATGGATAAAATTGAACAAGAAGTTCAAAAGCTCAAAAGCATCGGCTTCATCCGTGAGGAACAACATCCAGAGTGGTTGGCCAATATTGTCCCCGTGACAAAGAAAACTGGGCAGATCAGAGTCTGTATTGACTATAGAGACTTGAATGGCGCTTGCCCTAAAGATGAATTCCCGCTCCCCATACCGGAGGTGATGATTGACAATACCTGCGGATTCGAGCGAATGACATTCATGGATGGCTTCTCTGGTTACAATCAGATAAAGATGCATCCCGAGGATGAAAAACACACTTCATTTCGGACTCCATTTGGCGTGTATTGCTACACTGTCATGCCATTTGGTTTGAAAAATGCTGGGGCCACATATCAGAAGGCTATGATGAAAATATTCCAAGATATGCAGCACAAGACGGTCGAATGTTACGTTGATGACCTCGCCGTCAAAAGCAGAAGAAAAGAAGACCATCTCAAAGATCTTCGGGAAGTCTTCCTCCGACTCCGCAAACACAAACTGCGGATAAATCCTCTAAAATGCTTCTTCGGCGTCTCGTCGGGTAAGTTTCTCGGATTCCTTGTTCGGAAAGCTGGAATAGAACTTGACCCCATAAAAGTCAAGGCTATTCTAGAAATGCCCTCTCCAAGAACCTTGAGAGAACTAAAAGGGCTCCAAGGGAGATTGGCCTACATCAGACGGTTCATCTCCAATCTTTCGGGGAAATGCCGTCCATTCTCTCGATTGATGAAAAAGGGTGTAGACTTTGTCTGGGATGCCGACTGTGAAGCCGCATTTCAAGATATCAAGTCATACCTGACCAAACCTCCAGTGTTAGCTGCTCCTGACACTGGAAAACCATTCATCTTGTACACAAGAGCTCTTGATCATTCTGTAGGCGCTCTGCTTGCACAAGAGAATGGTGAGGGAAAAGAAGCTGCTCTATACTACCTCAGCCGCATGCTAGTAGGTGCAGAGCATCGCTACTCTCCAGTCGAAAAAGAATGCCTTGCAGTGATGTTCGCCGTACAAAAGCTACGTCACTACTTGCTTTCCAACACAGTCTACCTGGTCTCGAGGATCAACCTCTTGAAGGTCCTTGTCACGAAGGCCGGTTCTCTCAACGCCCGACTGGCAAAATGGTCCATCCTCTTGTCACAATTTGATATTAGGTATGTGCCACAAAAAGCAATCAAAGGCCAAGCTCTAGCAGATTTCCTCGCAGAGCATCCATTGCCTAAAGATTCACCACTCAGAGATGATCTCCCAGACGAACCTGTCTACAACGTGGAGACTTCCTCACCAAATGCCTCCTGGGACATGTACTTTGACGGTGCAACCAGGACAAATGAAAACAGAAAGCTGATCTCGGGAGTTGGCATCCTCTTTGTTAGCCCCGACAAATGCATGATTCCACACGCTTTCTCGCTACTGGAACCATGCACAAACAATGCAGCTGAATACCAAGCTCTGACCCTAGGATTGGAACTCGCCATCGAATCCGGTATCACTATGCTGGAAGTCTTTGGAGACTCTCAACTGATCGTCAACCAGATGAATCAGAAATATGAAGTCAGGAAGCCCGATCTGCTGCCTTATTACAACAAGGCACAATCGCTTCTGCAAAAGTTTGACATCTGCAACATCACCCACATTCGTAGAGGTGAAAATATCCGTGCAGATGCCCTGGCTGGACTTGCCGCATCAATGGCGATCCAGGAAGGGGAAAACATGCAAATTACAGTGTGCGAGAGAAGGATCCTCCCTCCTCTTAACACACACCAAGCAGTTGCTGAATGCCACCGAGTGGTTGGAAGTCGGATCTCTATCCTTCAACCTTCAATCGGCGACTGGAGGGATCCGTTCATTGATTACACTATGTTCGGAATCCTACCTGAAGATCCAAAAGAACGGGTAAGCATTCAAAGGCGAGCCCCAAACTTTCATTTGGATATCCCTTCAAAGATCCTTTACAGGAAATCCTTCAACGGAGTACTTCTACGCTGCTTGTCACAACAAGAGGTCGAAGAAACACTTAAAGAAGTTCATGCTGGTCTTTGTGGAGCCCATCAGGCAAGTCCTAAGCTCTATGATCAGATAAAAAGGTTAGGTTACTATTGGCCTACCATGGTTGCTGACGCAATGCAATTTGCTAAGCGCTGCCGACAATGCCAAGTTCATGGAGACTACATTCACATGCCTCCAGAATGGCTGCATCCTACAGCAATCTCATGGCCTTTTGAAGCATGGGGCATGGACATCATAGGTCCTATCTCTCCCCTTTCAAGCAAAGGTCATCGCTTCATCTTCGCCGCTACGGATTATTTCTCCAAGTGGTCAGAAGCATTTGCGTTCAACGAAATGAAGACCTCATCAGTTCTTCAATTCCTACGCACCAACATCATTTGTCGTTTCGGCATACCCAAGAGATTCGTCCATGATAACGGACCACAATTCCGGGATCATCGATTCTACAGGTTTTGCGACAAATACAAAATCCAAAGCTGTCCTTCGACTCCATACAATCCGGCAGCAAACGGATTAGCAGAAGCCTTCAACAAGACACTCTGCAAAATCCTCAAGAAAATGGTCTCTAGTCACAAAAGAGACTGGAGCGATAAACTGTCTGAAGCTTTGTGGGCCTATCGAACCACCGTTCGAGGACCAACCCATAGCACACCATTCTCCTTGGTCTATGGATGCGAAGCTGTCGTGCCCCTAGAGGTACAAATTCCTTCTCTGAGGGTATCTCTACAAAATGACATGACTCAAGAAAGCAATGTCAAATTGCGACTCCATGAGTTGGACAATCTCGACGAGAGACGGCTCGAAGCTCGACAAAGCATTGAACTTTACCAAGCACGCATGGAAGGATCTTTTGACAAAAGGGTCCGGCAACGCGCCTACAAAAAGGGTGACTTGGTTCTTGCGGTAAAAAGACCAATGGTCTTCGCACACAAATCCAAAGGCAAATTTGAACCAAAATGGGAGGGACCCTACGTCATCGACAAAGTCTTCTCCAACGGCGCATATGCCCTCCTAAACATGGAAGGCGACAGATGTATGCTGCCTATCAACGGCAAGTTCTTGAAGCGGTACTACCCTTGAAGACTTACCCAACTGGGTAAGAGCAATGCCTGTATGGCCAAAACCTGTTCTCAGGTACTCGCTCGTCAAACCCACTCTTTTTAGAATTTTCATATCAAATGTCAAAATTTCTAGAGATTCAAAAACAATGCTTACTTTCATCGTTTCATTGTTCAAAAACAAAAAAAATCCAAGTTTAGGAGCCTCTCCCTGACTTGACCAAAACTTTCGATCCTTGAACCAAAATTCATGGTTTGAAACAAAAATCCGGATTCAGGGATTTCCACCCTAGTCCACCTTACCTTTTACCGCCAAATGGTTCTAGGTCAAAATTTACGACCCTCGTGTCTTTAAACAAAAAAAAATGGTTTTTCAAAAATCGTGGGGAAACGACATCAAAGTCAGTACCCGCAAAACAAAAATTTTTGAAAAAAAGCAAGGATACGACATTCCATTGATACTTGCACCCAAAATCGCAGGGAAGCGACATTTCGTCCATACTTGCAAAATCCAAAAACCGTGGAGAAGCAACAAACCAGTTGATATCCACAACCCAATTTCAAAAATCGTGGAGACACAACATTTCAGTTGATATCCACAACCCAAATTTCAAAGGTTCGAGAAAACCTAAAATCGTGGAGAAGCAACAAACCAGTTGATATCCACAACCCAATTTCAAAAATAATGGAGATGTAACATACCAGTTGCTATCCACAACCAAAATTACAAATGGTTCGAGAAAACCTCAAATTTCAAAAATCGCGGAGAAACGACATCAAGTCAGTACCCGCAAAACCAAAAGTCTTGGGAAAAGCAGGGAAGCGACGCTTAGTCGATATTTGCACGCCAATTCGCGAGGAAGCGACATTCCATCGATACTTGCAAAACCTAACCCGCGAGGAAGTGACATTCCATCAATACTCGCAAAACCGAATGAGCAAGGAAGCGACATTCCATCGATACTTGCAAGACCATTCAGCGGGGAGGCGACATTTAGTCGATACCTGCATTTTGAAAACCAAAACTCGGCTATAAATGCCAAAATCCGGCTATAAATGCCAAAACAAAAAATTTCCGGCTATAAAAGCCAAAATCGGCTTTCATGCCAATAAAACAAAACTTGGTTTTCAAAAAACTTGGCTACAAATGCCACAAAAAAAACCTGACTCTCATGTCAAAACCGGCTATAAATGCCACAAATTGGCTATCAATGCCACCAAACCAGCTATAAATGCCACAAATTGGCTATCAATGCCACCAAACCGGCTATAAATGCCACCAATTGGCTATCAATGCCACCAAACTGGCTGTAAATGCCACAAAAATCCGGCTTTCATGCCAAATTCGTTTCCTCTACCAAAACAATCATTTGACAAAAGATTTTCACAAAATGACAAAACTTTTGATCAAATCCCATTTAGCAATTGCTTTCATCACAAAAAGATTTGAGTGAGCGTAGGGAACACAAAAAAAAAGTACCAAAAAAATACATGTGGTACCAAAGCAAAAAAAAAAAAAAATAGAAAGTGTTCACAAGCACTACAAAAAAAAAAAAGAAAAGTACCAAAAAAAATACATGTGGTACCAAAAAAAAAAAAGAAAGTGTTCACAAGCACTGCAAAAAAAGAGTACCAAAAAATACATGTGGTACCAAAAAAAAGAAGAATAGTTTCTGCTACAAAAAATCAGGAGCTCAGCCAAAAATGGTCTCCAGCCAAAGCTTCAGCTCCTCAAGCAAACTTTTGGCCTCAGCCGTCAGAGTTTCCAAGGCACGCTTCTTCAGGAACTTGCCATGAGATGCTGGCGAATGCCGTAACCCTTCTTTTACACCGGGAAGCTCTTCCCCAGCAGTTTGCCATCGTTCGTTTTCTAGAGTCCTCCTCTCGAGAACTTGACCGGCATCTGCAACCCTGCGAATCAGAGTACTCTCCATGTCACGAGCCTCTGTTATAGCAGCCCACTTCGCATCGACTTGTGCCTTCAAATGCTCAAGACGTTTCCTGGCCTCCTCAACTACCCTATCAAGGACGTTAAGGTCATGCCTCAATCCGATGATGGCTAGCTCTTCCTTGTTCTTCTCCCGAACTAGCTGCTTCTTGCTTTGTGTAGCCTCATTCAGGTCAGACTTAGCCTTATCAGCAGGGTCCAAGAACATCTCCTTGAAGAATTGGTCGTCAGGGAAATCCATGGTCTCAAACCACTTGTCACCCAGTGCAATGATCCTATCAACGATCGCCCTGGCACCTGTGACATCCAGACCAACCTCTTCGGTGTCGGTCAGAATCTCCTATACATGTGGGATCATGCCAAATCCTGCCTCCAAGTGTCCAGAAAGGAGAGTCTTGACCCAAGAACTCAAAACCCGAGCCAGCACCTTCTTCGCAAATTGAAGAGACGAACTGGATGAAGATTCACCCTTCTCCGCTGATCGGCTGCTCATGTCATGTCCCATTGGAAGAGTAACAAAAGAACTCTTTTCACTTGGAGCCACTGGAGAGGGAATCTCAACACGAGGCATCTCCTCAATCATGTCAGAACTGGTCTCTACCTCCGGATCGACCTCTGGCATCCCTTGCTCTGGTTCTGAAGAAAGCGATGGACTCTCTTCTGTCACTTCAAAACCTGCAAATGAAACACAAAAAGGTATGAATATGATCCTGTTCAAAAAAAAAATCATCAGGGTCATCACTACAAAGTACCTTCTTCGACGACTGGCGGAACACTCTCTTCCTCCATGAACTCATCAGAAGCATCATCGACATTTGCGTCCATTGATGGTTCAAAGTCATCGGAATCCTGTGGCAAGTCAGCTGACAAGAAAAAAATGTTAGCAAATCAAGTCGCAGGCAAAAAAAAAAAGAGAAAGCGAAAGAAGTTATACCAATTGGAGATTCCGGAGTCATTCCAGAGTCCCTCGGTTCTTCTTCAGATGCCATAACCGGCTCCATCACCGCCTCATCAGTTGAAACCTCAAGCATCGGCAAGTCTTCATCCTCTGCTAAAAGAAAAGCAGCAGCAGGGTGAGAAAACAAATCAGAACATGGAAAGCCCCATGAAAGAAGTAGAAAAGGAAAAGGAGGAATCATACCTTCACCGATGGTCTCTTCTTCCCGAATCCTCTTCTCCGGAGGTTCGTCAGCTTCCCCTGGCACCTCCTCATTGACAGTGAGAGGGACTTCCACATTAGGAGAGTCTTCGTCCCGCCCCATGTGACGCTGACTCCTCCTCCTCTTCTTACCTCTACGGGTTCGCTTCCTAGAAGAACCCGCCCCACTATCAGAGTCAGGTTTCTCACTTGACTCCTCACTGGATGGTCTGCTCCCGCCAGTAGACTCCACGGAAGCTCGTCTCTGTGCCGCTTGCATCCAAGCGTCGAGCTCAGCTTCCTCCTGTTCTAGCTGCTCCAAAGCCTCATCAGGTACTTCCCGAACGGCTTCAGAACCAATGACGCCCTGGTCACCGAGAAAGCCTATCTTGTGCTTCTCTCCAGAAAGGAAGGCCCAAACTTCCTCTCGCCGGACGCCATCCGACTTTCCAGTACCTTTCCCCGAAGACAGCTTTACATCAAGCTCCTTCTTGGAAAGCCCCCGATATGCCAAAAAGCTCTCCGCGAACCACTTCGTGAAGCCGGCAGTTCGGAAAGTCGACAGCTCAGGATAAGAGATCATGGCAGTAGTGTCTTCAGCACTATAAAAAGCCCATGCATTTCTGCCATCCTGCAAACCCCCAAAACGCTTCACCATACTCGAAGGCGCTCCAACAACGCCTTGAGAGAAGCCCAACTGAAGCGCAAAGCGAGAAGGTACATACGGCTGGATGTCGACGAAAAGATGTCTGCGGTACACCATCATGCCGACTCGTATGCTGAAAAGCCACTCCTTCTCTGCATTGGTCAAAGGGTAATGCATTCCCGACCCTGCTCTGGTAGAGTCTCGGGAGGCACCAAAATCAAAAGCCTTCTTCCGCAACTCCGGAGAAAGCTTCACTGAAGACTGCCCCATCTCGACGTCCCTGAACCGTCGGATCCTCATGCGGGCAAACAAAAGTGATTCAGATACGGCTTTTCCCTTAGCCAATCGAATCATCAGAGGATCATCATCCTGTGCAGCACCCAGCTGGTGGAAGCCAGGACAGTGGTATACAAACCACGAATAAAAGATATGGGCTGAAAATACCCTATTCATAGGGAGCCCAAGCCGAACCAAGAAAGCAGCAGCCTGCAGTTCGGTACACAGGTAGGAGTAAAGAGCGGGCACCAAAGCAAGCCGCTCTCCAAACGCCATCTGACAAGCCGGAAAAATACAATGCGGCCTGATGTGCGTCCCATCTCCACCAGCAAAAATAGCCTCACCTAGCCAAAAAGTGAGGTAAACAGCAAGATCTCTCCGCAGTGCAATGTCAGAACAAATGACATCTGTGCTCGCGAAGAAACCCTTCAACTCTTCCTGCATGGCCGAAGTCTTCTTCCTGTCTTCCCGGGTCATGCTATCAGAAGGTTCTCCACCGTCAAAGAAGTTGAAGAATGAAGAGCCATAACTCTTCCAACTGCTGGATCTCACTTTCGAGCCCTCCTTCAAAAAAATCATAGAAGGCGACGAGCTGAAAGTATAGGAGCCTGAACTCCTCTGACTGCTCCTCAAGGACGCTGTCAATCGGCATGAACTCCTCGTAGAGTTTGCCAAGGATGGGCAATCCAGTAATAGCACTCAACTCCTTCAGAGAAAAACCAATCTCACCGTTCGTGACAACGAAGGTATTGGTCTGAGGGAGGAAAGACTCCAACATAGCCATGAAGGCATCATCGGAAAAAGTCACGGTCTCCCTAAAAGCGCGGACCGCGTCAAAAATCCCGGCTTCCTTCAAAACGGCGCCCCCAATCAGCAAGGTGTGGTCAGTCCATGACTTCCAATCGGAGTCAACATTGAAACGACCACGAAGTCGAAAAGGCTTCACCCAAGTACTGTCGTCACCGCTGAAAACGCCAAGGCCCACCGGTCTCAAATCGACCGACGGATAATCAGAGCCCTGGTAGCCGCTGGCTGGCATCAACATGTCCATACGGACAGGTGGCTTCTCCGTATATCCGGAGGGTCCACCAACAAAAACCCCGGTCTTGATCACACTGGTCCTCTTCACCCAGCTCGGAGGATCTTCCCTCTTAGGACACGTGGGAGAAAGGCTCAGGATCGAGATGGTCCGATCAAAAGACGACCGGGTAGAAATAGTTCTCTCCTCACCATTTGCTGTGTAAGAGAACTGAAAACATCTCCTTTGGTATGTCAAGTCGTCAGGGACTGCATCTCCAAAGAAGAAGGTAGGCTTGGGTAAAACCCTCAGATCGTCCATAACCCAAGGACGGTTGCTTACCATGATCTTATAGAACTCCTCATCCTTGAGAGCGATCAATCGCTGTCTCATCTCATCGCGATTGAGGGAATCGCACTCTTCCAAGTTCTTCTCAACAAACTGGACCTTCTCCCAGGCTTGCTGAATGGCCACATTGGAAGATCTAGCAGATCAACGAGGTACGCTTGTAGCAGGCTCTTTACCCTTGTTCGCTCTGGAGGAACCACCTGCAAAGGTTGGAAAAGAAAAAGATCGTCATCAAAATGACAGGATTTCGCTAAAAAAAAAAAAAGGGGGGGGGTCACTTTGTCCCACAAAAAATCTGGCGAAATTTTGGCATGACTCCGGGGCAATTCCAAAGAAAAAGGAAATACCCCGACGGAAATAGAAAGTTTGAAGATGGGCTCAACATTGCTGCGGGCTCCGAAACTCCAAACTTTCGAAACCTCAAAATCTCCGCAAAATCAAGAAGGGCTCAACATCGTTGCGAGCTCCAAATTCCCAAATTTGCAAAGATTGTCAGGTATGCTATCATGCTCAATCTACAAAAAGTACATGCATGAACATCTAGATTTGCATAAAAACGCATTATCATGATGAGCAAAAAGAAAAAAAAAAAAAAGAAACTTTCTCAAAAAAAAAAAAGAGGGAGAAAGAAAAGAAAAAAAAAAGAAACTTTCTCAAAAAAAAAAAAAAAAAAATCAGGCCACGTGGTCGTACGGACCAGATCCGTACGGATCTGTCCGTACGGCCCACAAAAAAAAATAAAAAGAGAAAAGAGACACACGTGAAAAAAAAAAACAGAAATCACGTGAAAAAAAAGAAAAGAAAAAAAAAAGAGAAGAAGAATAGAAAGAAAGAAAAAAAGAAAAGAAAGAAAAAAAAGAGAGAAGAGAAACTTTCTTTTTTTACCATCCTATTCTCTACATAGAGTTTTCTTGAAAGAAAAAGAAAGAAAACTTACTTGAAGCCATTGATGGAGAAGAAGAAAGCTTGAAGATCCTTGAAGAAGAAAAACTCTTGGCCTTGGAGCTCTCTTGAGATTGTTGCAAAAGACAGCAATAAGAGCAAGAGATCCTACCTTCCTTTGCTTTTATAGGAGAGAGCAAATCAAAGAAGGAAACAAAGAAGAAAGGTAAGTGTTACTAATTAGTAACCTTACCAAAAGAGAAGGAATTAGAAAGATTTTTTCCCAAAAAGAAAGATGTCTTTGAGAGATTTCCTCCCAAAATCAATCAAATGAGAGATTCTCTCCAACAAAATAGGATATTGAAGATTCTTTCCCAAAAAGAAAGATACCTTGAGATATTCTCTCCCAAATTAAGGGAATATGAGAGATTCTCTCCCATAAATATATTTTTAGATATTCTCTATCCAAATGAGATATCTTTAGATATTCTTTACAAAAATGACCCCACATGAGATCTAAGCCATCCTAAAAAGCTTAAGGTCCCATGGGTTAGCCCATATGAGCCAGGTTTGACCACCTAGGCACTATAAAAAAAAAAAAAAAAAAAAAAAAATTGGGCTTTTAGTCAGGAAAAAAAAATCCTCTTACCAAGAGCATACAATAATGGTTCCATGCCTCTTTTGAGTTGATTGAACCATACAAAAAGATCCCAAGCCCCATGAGCTTCCAAAAATCAAACCATCCAGCCTCATATACCAAATTGAGCCAAAATCTTGAAATTGACATTCCACAAAAATCCAAACCACTCCAATGGACCCACACAGTCCCAAAGAGTGACCAAAAACCAAATCCTGGTCCCCTAACTTGCCACATACAGCTTGTTAGGTCACAAGACCAAAACCAAAAACCAAATCATGATCCCCCAACTTGCCACATACAGCTTGTTGGGTCACAAGGTCAAAACCAAAGCCCGACCCCCTAACCTGCCACATACAGCTTGTTAGGTCACAAGGTCAAAAACAAAAGCCCAAATCCACATCCATGATGTCATCTTCAAAACTTTGCCTCGAGATGGTATTTGATTCCTTTCATTACCATAAAATTCCCCTGGAAGCTCAAAGGCTACTCTACCAAAGGAAGGATTGCTCAAAGACTCTTGGTCAAGACACAAGCTCTCCTTCAAAAATCTCTTCGAGGCACATCGACTACAAAAGTCAAGCAACTCGTCGCTGTACCTCGAGGGGGCATTTGTTGACACCAAAAATGTCACTTTGCCTCTTCAACATCAAGAAAGCTATATGAAGTCGCAACCTGCCATAAATAGGCAATGCAACTTCTCCAAAAAATCAAATCTTGTCAGAATCAAACAAAAACTGCAAGATCCTTCAAGATAGCCAAGAGAAGAGTACACATGAAGTTTCGGGCCATTTCAGAATCATTTGGCCTAACTTCGCTTCTCCGACAGCTAAAATGGCGCTCCCGGCGGCGACATCATCGGAGACGTCAAAATTTCGATCAGAGCCTACAGATGACTCCAGCATGTCCCAAAAGGGCTCCATGCCAAATTTCAAGTCAAACCGACAACGTTTGACCCTCCATCAATGCTCGAGCAGCAAAATCAAGCCTCCCGGCGGCGGGAACCACCGAAGCCTTCGCTCATCAAACCAAGTGCATGAGTGGCTTCAACATGCTTCCAAAAGGCTGCACGTCGAATTTCAGGTCATTCCGACAACGTTTGACCAGGTTTCGATGCTCCGAGAGAAAATCAAGCCTACCGGCGGCGGAGCAACCCGGGACCATGACATCCAAAACGGAGCCCATGGAACGTCTCAAAATGACTCCAATAGGCTCCCCGTCAAATTTCAGGTCAATCGGACATCGTTTGACCACATATCAAAGCTCGGCATTTTCCCCGCAGCAAAATCAAGTGAAGCATCGACGGGACCCCAAACGGCTTCAAAACTCAAACAAAAGCCTATGGTTGGTCTTATTTATTCCTCAGGAGGCTTCACCTCAAATTTCAGGTCATTCCGACATCGTTTGACCAAGTTTCAACTTCTGGCGGAAAATCAGCAGCTCTACGCGACAAAGTCTTCGGCTTTCCCGGAAAATTGGAAACTTTGCACTCTAAAAATGCAAGGATTCTCATCAGGTTTTCTACAGGGAAATCAAGCCAATAAATGAGAAGAAATGTCAGGAAAAATACAGAAGAAAACGGCGACGAAAAAGACCTCAAAACGACCGCAAAACGGGCTCCGAAGGGGAAAATTCCCCCAGGGTCGCAGGCCCCTGCGACCATGGAAGTCCGGGTCACCGGATTTTCCGCCGGTGACCCGTGTTTCCGTCTTTTTTCGCGTTTCGCGCACTTTGGCCCCTGTGGTTTCCTGAAAATGTGGTTTTTAGTGCTTGAAATTGACTCATATCCTCCGACATCGGTCAAAATCACGGGTTAACCTCCAAAAGCAGAAAATCATCATTGATCGCTCCAAGATCGCCAACCGGTCGACCAAAAAAAGTGCTCTTTCTGTCCGACCGATCGAGAAATCGACAAGACAGATGTCACCGGCCCGCTCTTAGCTATCAATGTCTGAAGTTACATGTTCATCTGATGTCGATCAGCATGAAGATCCATCGATGATCATCGCCAGAAGAATTCCAGAAGACACGGCACGGCCCGCGACTCTTCGACTGCTCGGCGACCAATTAATGTGGTTAATTGACTAGCTTTATTATAGTCATTAATTCATTTCTTTGGACGGCCCAATCAGAAGCAAGCATTTGGGAGTTACAAGTCAATTGATTCATGGCATTTAAACCATGAAACTCCTCCCATTATGGTAATTAAGGTGATTAAAAGCCCTTAATCTCCATCGGCCAATCAGATTCAAGGAAAAAGGAGTTACAAAATCAAGAAATAAATCTTGTAACTCCTCCCATTAAAGTCATTAAGGCTCATAACCCCTCCTAAATGGCTACCAAAAGCCTATAAATAGGAGAGCATTCCATTGAAAAAGAAATCAGAATATCGGGAGGAGAAAATCGAGATCAGAAAATCGAGATCGATCGATCGGAAAGAATCCAGAGCTCGTATCCAGAGAAAGAAAAAAGAGAGAAAAAACTCTGCTGAAGTTCTGCACCGGCCACCACTACAAGGTGACAAAAGTCCCTTGGGGGGCGCCCCCCCCAAGGTCCTTGCCTTCTCCTGCTGCCTCCAATGGCTTAGACGTGGCTTTTCAGCCCGTCTACTTAGCTTTTTATTGGACATATGACCTTCTCTTGGTCTTTGTCCTCTAAAAATCTGAGGTTATAGCCAAGCCAAGCGAATCAAGAGCATCCTCTGTTCTCATCTGCATGGATGACGGCGAAGCCCACACATGGCTTGCGACCGTCAATCTGAACGAGTCCCCCACAATCTCCTGAAAAGTTAGATCTTCCTTTTCTTGCTTTTCATTGTAGTTTGTATTTTTCTAAAAGAGACAAAAATCACAACTCTTGTCTTTCATTATTGATAAGAATTGTAAATCGGCTATAAACGCCAAAATCGGCTATAAACGCCAAAATCGGCTATAAATGCCAAACAAAATCGCCTTTCACGGCAAACTAAGAAAATGTCTCTTTTCTTAAATATATGCGCAATGGAAAACTTGAAAGAAGTTGATTTCCTTTTTACTTGCGAAGGTTGATCTCCGGATTACCACTTGCAATTCCAAGTAAAATAGAAAATCTGGCACACCCACCCACAAAAAAATGTTGATGCACGCTTCAGGCCCGCCAGGGCGCGAAAGGGTCGGACCCGACGGACTCCCACGTTCCGCCGACCCCGGTAGCCGCCCCACGGCGCCTCAGAGCGCGTTCCATCAGTGAAGTTAGGCCAAATAATGATGGAATGATCTGAAACTTCATGTGTACCCCTCTTTTGGCTATTTTGAAAGATCCTGCAGCTTTTGTTTGATTCTGACAAGATCTGATGCTTGAAGTAACATTGCCTGTTTGTAGTAGGATGCGACTTCATGTGGCTTCTTGATGTTGAGGAGGTAAAGTGACTTTTTTGGTGTTAACAGTTTACTAATAGGATGAGAATGGATTCAGTTTCAGTTAGGATCACTATTTTTTTCTTGGTGCTAAATAAGACATACTAGTTTGCTAGTGTCTATAGAAATGATTTAATGTTTCCATTGCATATGTTTGTTTCTTGGCAACCATCTCATTCTGTACAAATGGATCATAACCTTCACAGAGAGGTCATGTGGTGGCCTCTTTCTAAGGGAATGATGTAAAAAGAAAGGTACAAAACTGTTTGGACTTAAGGAAAATGGACTGGTCTTCTTTGCATACCTTTTCTTGTTATTTTTCGTTGCTTACTTTGGTTCAACAGTCTTCTTCTTCATCAGTGCCATATCATCTTTTCCAGAAGTAAGGAAGGCTTTGGCAGGTAATCATACCCATCCTATTAAGAAAGTAATACCAATACTCTCACCTTATGATACACACCATTGTCTAAATACTCTCATTCTCTGCTAAACTACATAAAAGGAGAATAGTCTCACCAAAACAGAGCAAGATTCAGTGACCATTTCAACTGAATGATGTAGTATTTCTACTCAGCTGTGGGCTTAAAATGCAAAAAAAAAAAAAAAAAAAAAAAGAGGAGGATGATCAGTGTTTGGTATATATATCTTATAATAGTAAACGATCATGTGGAGTCTTATTTGACGCATTTTGATGTATTTTCTTTCATAATTAATATCATTGTAAGTGCCTGAATATTATGGACTTGGTTTAGACGATGATGAAGCTTTTAACGATGCTGCTTATCAAGTCTGGGAATTTCTGGAAATGTGACTGGGAGTCCCGAACCTGAAAGGTAGACAAAAGTCAGGGCCCCAGGCTGCTATCAGCCGAAGGCACTTCGACGCCTGACTTAGTGCAATCACTGAACTAGGGTAAAGTGAAAAAGAAGTTGTTCAGGCAAGATAGTAGTGTAATACACAGTATATAGTGCGTACCTGTTCATGGTCCTTACCATGTATAGATATAGGCGAGTGTGGAAGGTTCCATAGTGGAGGTAGGTGAGAGACCTTGTCCCATCAGCCCATACCTAGGATCCTCAATGGGGGTAGGTGAGTGTACTGTCCCATCGGATCTCTCCTTAATCCCACACATAAATGCAGACGTGATCGCCTGATAGGGACGACCCCTTATCAGTATTAGGTGGCCACCCTATCTGCCAGTACGTTCTGCAACATAGCTGTCCCATCACATAATGGGGATTGGATGCTCAATGTTCACCTCGGCCAGTGGACCGAACTGGAAAAGTCACCAAAGTCGTGGGTGCAAGCTCTGTGCTTAGCTGATTTATGTGGTGTGTTTGTTTGTCCTAAGCGGAGGACATAATTTATCGCTGCGTAGCACTTCACTCAATGAAGATGTCGAATCCACAGAGAACGGACTAGAGGTTCAGGCTATGGAGAACTTCTTTTGATCGAGAGTGACCAACTTTTGTTCAAGGGTGGAATTAATTCTAAGCTAAAGACTGATTAAAACTGCAGAAAACTGAATGAAAATGTTATACTAAAAAGATGGTTCAACCCTTAGGTTCAATTCACCTGGATTTTTATGGTTTTCATCTTCCTTTTCATTACGCAGGTAAGATTTGGATCAATCCAATTCTTACCTGGAAAGTTTCTTTGTGGACATCATATATCAAACTAAGTGAATAATTTCCAAAGAGATTCTAAGACATTCTATTCAATAACCTGAGAGTCATCGACCTAAGCACTAATTGTATCATCATAGATGAACACAATTAGTCAAAAGCTTAACATCTCAATTATGATTTCTGAAAACAGAAAGTCAGTGGAAACTATTGATCATCATCAAAGCATAATCAGAAAGAATAAACCATGTAAAACCCGGGGTGAATTCCCCTTAGGTCAAACCAGCTGAGATTTTACCCCTCCATTAATGGAGATCTCTTCAAACAGATTCTAAGAAAACAAGAGAACAAAAAGAACATAATTGAAAGATTACCTCTATTGAAAACTTGAATTAAAATGAAGGATTCTGTCTTAATACAAGAATTTAGCAAAATTGAACATTGATCTTCAATTGAAACTCCCTATACACTCATCTATCAAAGAATGAAAGAAAGGGGGCTGGGAAACAAAGACAATTCCCAGATAACCCTAATTGTCGAGTTACTAGGGTTTATATAGGTCCCCACATCTTTAATTACAAAACTGCCCCAAAAAGTAAAATTGTATCCAAATCCGAGTGTTCTACAGGTAGAACTACCGGTAGAAGTAGTTCTACCGGTAGAAATTCCGGTTTAACAAGTGCAAATCTAATGTCCAAACTTTCTGCCTGAATTTCAGCCATCTCTACTGGTAGAACTTGCGGTAGAAGCAGTTCTACCGGTAGAACTTCCGGTAGAACTGTGGAAGCTCCAATTCTTCAGCTCTCTGTCCAATTTTTGGACATTTCTACCGGTATATCTTCCGGTTGGAGTGCTGAAGTTCAATTTCTTGCTTTTTGTTGCTCCAATCTTCAAATTCACTTGCTCCTTCAATCTGCACTTGATCTATTCATCATCCCAAAAGCTTCATTCTTCACTAATTTCCTGCAAATGACCAAAGACCAATACTCATGCAAAAATTATATGAAATCAAAGGAATTAAACACGAATGAAGGTGATGGAAAAGCAATTAATTCCCTAATTGCTTAACAATTAGGTACTTATCATACCCCCCAACTTGGACTTTGCTAGTCCCTAGCAAATTAAGAAGAAGCTATCTACCCTGTACAGATAATTCTTATTTTCACATGGAAATACATGACTTATGCTCAATTGATACAAATGTCTAAGACCATGAAAATATTAATATCTATATCTCATAGAATAAAACATTCAATCAAGATGCTCAGACTATAATGAGTTAACCATCACATCAACATTAATTCCAAAACTCACAAAATTATATCACTCAAAGTAGATGTAACTCATTTCAATGAACATATCCCATGGAAACTAGTCTAACCATACTATCCTAACATCACACACATACAAAACAACACTAAAGTAGCAGACAATTCAAACATGCATGCTGATGGAAGTAATGACACAAAAAGATTAATTAAGGATTTCAGGGTTGCATTGAAAGGGTTATCAATGAAAGTTTTTAGACAAAATGGGGCATGGCCTTACATGGTTTGGGTCAACTACCCCATGGCCATGCCCATGTACAAATCCATTAATCAAAATGAACAAAAACAACATCATCCACTAACAAACTAAGACCAACTACCAACTGGACAATTCATTCACTGACTAAATCTTCTATCTCATCTTCCCCATCATCATCATCATCCTCATCATCATCTTCTCCATCATCATCTTCTACCTCAGCTGTAGCATCACCAACATCTGGTTGGCTTGGGCCTGCCTCTGTTTCGCTCTGAGGTGACATGTATGGATCAGCTCCTTGAGACACAGCAAATTTCATCAGATATTCTTACCTGGATCTCTGCCTCTCCAGTTCTTTTTTAATCACTTTCTGTCCCTCAATGCAATCATCTACTTTGCAGCAAATCCACTTCAACAAATCTTTCAATAGGTCTGAAATGATGAACCCTTCACTTGCTTTGGAAGAGAAGAAGAAGGCTGAGTTGCTGCTGGGGGGTCCCTCTTTTGTGATCGGGCCTTTGCCATAGTTTTAACGGTGATTGCCCCTCTATCACTAGGCAAAAGCCAATCATCTGGACCTTTCTCCAATTTCTGAACCAAGCATATTTTAGTGATGAGACAAGGGTAGGGTAGGGCTGCCTTAGCTGTGGACTGTTCAGGGTATCTCCTCATTTGATTGTATATGAATTGAGCTACATTCAGCCCTTCATTTGGGCTCCAGATCACCCATAGCAATTCCATCTCCTTCTTTCCTAGTATCTTCTCATCACCTCGAGGGAAAATGTTGTAATGCATAATTTTGTTCAACATCCCTGCCTCCCCATTCAAATTCCCAACTGTGGTTGTCCCTTCTACCACAACCTCTTCTCTCAACACCAATTGGGCATAGGGAATTTCCAAGGAAACATTTTGAGGTTTAGGGTATGTGATTCTCTCCCTAGCCACTGGGGTGTATCCTAAGGCTTTAGCAATAATATATTGGTCCACTTTAATCTTTGTTCCATTCACCATGGCAGCTATTTATTCACCTCCTGCTATAACAAGCCCCATAGACTTGTAAAATTGACGAACAAGGTTAGGAATATACCCCGTGAAGGCAGTGCCATATACTCTAGCTTGCTGTTAATCACTGCTCCGAAGCACTCTCCATTCCCAAGTTTTCCCACATCAACTCTACGTTCGATTACAAAAGCCTTCTTGTCTACTTTCTTCTCCCATTTGATCTGACCCGCAGTTTTCTGAGAAGGAGGAGGAGAAGACTCCCTTGGTCTTTTTTCTGCTCTTCTCTCACTTCCCCCTGAAGTGCTACCCTTGGATTTTTTACCTTTGGCAACTGCTCCTTTCTTTGGTGCACCCCCCACATTCGGATTCTTTGTCCTTGGCATGGTTTAAGGTTGTGTGTAGAAGGTATGAAATGGTTTTGGAAAGGTATAGAAGTGAGTAGCAAATTTTGGGGAAGGATATTGAATTTCGGAATGTAGGGTTTTGGACAATGGGGGTCTTGGATGGATTTAGGTTTTTGGTGAGATGAAGTAATGGGGAAGGTGTTTGGATGATTTTGGCCGAAGATTTGGTGAATTAATGGAAGATCTAGAAGTTTGGGCTAGGGTTTGAGAATGAGAGGATATTGACTCAAAAGAAAGGAGAAATGGTTGTTTGAGAGAAAAGAAGGAAGATGTGAAATGAAAACAAAACGAGGGCAAAAAAAAAATGTAAATAGACTGCCTGGGCTCGCATGTTCTACCGGTAGAACTACCGGTAGAGAATGTTCTACCGGTAGAAATACCGGTTCTGATTTAGAAGCCAAAAGTCCAACCTCTTTGCCTCAATTTTC
Organism: Umbellularia californica; assembly: GCA_028538565.1. Classification (NCBI taxonomy): domain Eukaryota; kingdom Viridiplantae; phylum Streptophyta; class Magnoliopsida; order Laurales; family Lauraceae; genus Umbellularia; species Umbellularia californica. Next base: position 48,377,599 of record JAPQWN010000007.1, read on the forward strand.
AGTTTTTGAACCGGTGTTTCTACCGGTACTGCCATCCATTCAGTATGTTCTACTGGTAGAACTTCCAGCAGAACTTCCTTTTCCTGAAACATCACTTCTCTGCTTCAATTTTCCATCTTTAAACCGGTGTTTCTACCGGTACTGCCATTCATTCATCATCATTTTTCATTTTATTTTATTTTTGAATGAATGAATGACTACAAAGCCAACACCTTCTTCCTCTTATTTTCAACAATTTTATTCAACGAATAACTGCAGTCGTGAGCCTCACTTATAGTCCATTGAAGTGACTCATTCACGAATTTCACAAACTATGCAACGGACTACTGAAAAAGAAGAAGTCTTAATGAATCCATCTTCATAAAATGCCTTCATTTCAGCCACTCAAAAACTCCACTACAAAAGCATAGAAGATCAACTCCACTTTAAAGTTATCCTTATACTCATCATAACCAAACCCAATTTTCAATAAGCAACCATTTTTCACCTGCAGAAATTCTCCAAACCCCCCCATTCCTCCTTTACACAAGTCCCCTAAGGTTTAGCACAAGAATAAGAGGATAAAGAACAAGGCTCAAAAAAAGGGTACAAGGGTGACTCTTTTCTGGTTTCATAGACAACAAAATTTCCTTGTATTAACAGTTTGTGCCACCACTTCCAAAAGAGGCAAATTGAGTGCAATTCAAGGCTACAAAAGTATGAACTTGCAAGTGTGTGGAATCTAATCTATCACTCAAGCACTCTCAAAAACAGGGGATATGGTACGAATTCAATTCAATGTGATGATTAACTCACACAATCATTCAAAGACACATAGTAATCAAAGAAGGCATAAATCATGTATTTCACAAAAGTTGAATTTCCAATTGAGAATTTCGATGAAATGAATGCAAGGCTTGGATTAACAAATTCTAAATAGCGAAAAATAAACTATATGCATGTATGAAAAATTAACTATATGCATGAATGAATTTCATGCCTCTCCCCCCAACTGAAACGAAACATTGTCCTCAATGATTAAAAGGACTAAGAACAAAGGGAAAAGAGAGGAACAAAGTTACCAATTTACCAAGGTTGGTGTTGTAGTACTAATAACCTGCTAAGACTTAGATACCAACCATTGGTTAGAAACAAAAAATTGGGTAAGCACAGATGGTGTACCCCCAAAAATTTTCCACTTTTTATTGGTCTTTTAGAGTCAGATTCCAAGACATCACACCAAAGAACGATGTGATACGGAGTAGCATCATCCGCTATTTATTTGAAGATGCAATTAGGCCAATCATGCACACAGACGAGAAATAGACATAAAACAGAGGAAAATAGAATGCATGCAAGTTGGCACAAATAAAGTCAAGAAAGATTAAGAACTAGTGGGTTCCGGATAAACCGGATCCACTAACTCTTCCATAATTCCTCTTTTGCAAAATTCTCAAGAAATGGCTTAAGCCTTTGCCCATTAACTTTGAAAATCTTACCATCATTTTTATTAAAAACCTCAACAGCACCATGAGGGTAGATTTTGTGCACAAAGTAAGGTCCAGCCCATCTTGAACGCAACTTTCCCGGGTGGAGATGAAGTTTTGAGTTATATAAAAGGACCTTTTGCCCCACCTCAAAGTTTTTCCTCACAATTTTTTTATCATGGAAAGCCTTGACCTTGGATTTGTAGATGCTAGCGTTCTCATAGGCCTCTCTCCTCATCTCTTCTAACTCATTCAATTGGAACTTCCTAAGGACACCTGCCTTCGGCAAGGAGAAATTTAAAGTCTTGAGAGCTCAGAATGCTTTATGCTCAATTTCTACAGGAAGATGACAAGTCTTGCCATAAACAAGCCTATAAGGAGACATCCCTAAAACTGTTTTGTAGGCCGTGCGATAGGCCCATAAGGCATCAATCAACCTAGTTGACCAATCCTTCCTATTAAGATTCACAGTTTTCTCTAAAATATGCTTGACCTCCCTATTGGCTAACTCAACTTGCCCATTGGTTTGAGGATGATAGGCAGTGGACACCTTATGGGTGATCCCATACTTGGCCATCAAGGCCGCGCAGGGACGATTGCAGAAGTGAGTGCCCTGATCACTAAGCATGGCCTTCGGCATCCCAAACCGAGACAAGATATTCTCTTTCATGAATTTGACCACAACCTTTGGGTCATTGGTCGTAGTGGGAATAGCCTCTACCCACTTAGACACATAATCGACAGCCAAAAGAATGTAGAGGAACCCATAAGAACTAGGGTAAGGACCCATAAAATCTATACCCCAACAATCGAAGATCTCGATGATAAGCATGGGCTGAAGGGGCATGGCATTCCTCTTGGAAATAGCACCTAATCGCTGACATTGAGGACAAGATCGACAGAGCTCATGGGCATCTCTTAAAGAGTGGGCCAGAAGAAACCACACTGCAAAATCTTTGCAGTGGTCTTCCTAGATGAGAAGTGAGCCCCACATGCCTCAGTGTGGCAGAGAAAGACAAGATACTCTGCTGCTCTGACTCCGGGACACACCTCCTAATGATCTGATCAGCACAATACTTGTAAAGATAAGGATCATCGAAAGCGTACTTTCTCACCTCCACTAAGAACCTCCTTCTCGCTTGAGAAGTCCAGTCACTAGGAAACTGCCTTGTCACAAGATAATTGACGATATCCGCATACCACGGACACGTCGACACCGAATATAGCTGCTCATCGGGAAAAGAATCAAGGACAGGAAGATGGAATGATTTATCCTCAAACTCAAGTCGCGAAAGATGATCCCAACTACATTCTCAACCCCCTTCTTATCCTTGATAGTGATATTAAACTCTTGGAGCAACAGAACCCACCGAATGAGACGCGCTTTCGCGTCTTGTTTGCTCATCAGATACTTGAGAGCTGCGTGATCAGTAAAAACAATAATAGGAGAACCTATGATATAGGATCTAAATTTATCAAGAGCAAAGACCACAGCAAGCAACTCTTTCTCTGTAGTGGTGTAATTAAGTTGAGCATCATTCAAGGTTTTGTTGGCATAAGCAATGGCATAAGGGACTTTATCTCTTCTTTGACCCAAAACGGCACCAATGGCATAGTCACTAGCGTCGCACATCAACTCAAAAGGAAGACTCCAATCCGGGGCTTGCATAATAGGTGTAGAAGTGAGGCACGCTTTTAAAGCGCTGAAGGCTTTCTCGTAAGCCATGGTCCAAACAAATGGTGCATCTTTGGTCAAAAGATTGCACAAGGGGTGTGCAATAGCGCTGAAAGCACGAATGAAGCGCCTATAGGAACCACAGTGACCTAAGAAGGATCGGATATCCTTGACACATTTGGGTGAAGGTAATTGGGAGATCAATTCCACATTTGCCTTGTCCACTTCAATACCTCTAGGAGAAACTATATGGCCTAATACAATCCCTTGTGTCATCATGAAGTGACACTTCTCCCAATTCAGGACTAACTTCTTCTCCTCACACCTCTCTAGGACTTTCTCTAAAATTTCTAAACACCCCGCAAAGCTATCTCCAAAAACAAAAAAATCATCCATGAATACCTCCAAGAAGTCCCCGACCATGTCATCAAAAATACCTATCATGCACCTCTGAAAGGTGCTAGGGGCATTGCACAACCTAAAGGGCATGCGCCTATAAGCGAAGGTCCCAAAGGGACAAGTGAACACATTCTTCTCTTGATCTTCTAAAGACACCTCAATCTGATTATATCCTGAATAGCCATCCAAGAAGCAATAGAAAGTATGACTGACCACTCTCTAAAGGACTTGATCAATGAAGGGAACAGGGAAGTGGTCCTTCTTCGTACTGGCATTAAGCTTGCGGTAATCAATACAAACTCTCCACCCCGTGGCAACTCTAGTAGGGATCAATTCTCCTTCTTCATTAGCCACAACTGTTACCCCTGCCTTCTTAGGCACTACCTGTATAGGACTCACCCATTTACTATTAGCTACAGGATAGATAATCCCAGCATCTAGCAATTTCAGAACCTCCTTCCTAACCACATCTTTCAAAATAGGGTTTAATCTACGCTGGGGTTGGCGGGAAGGTTTGACATCATCCTCTAAATGAATCCTATGGGTGCAAATTAAGGGACTAATCCCTTGTATATCAGATAAGGTCCACCCAATTGCTCTTTTATGCCTACCTAAGACCTCTAACAGCTAGGTCTCTTGGTGTTCCTCAAGAGAAGAGGAAATCACCACAGGATATGACTCATCGACACCAAGAAAAGCATATTTTACCGAAGAAGGTAATGCTTTAACTCAAGCTTAGGGGCCTCCTCACTCCTAGGCATTGGCTTAGATTCCGATTTCGGAAGCTCCTCAAATTTTGGTGCCCAAAACGCAGCACCCTTCACCTCCTCAACATCATCCAATAGAGAATAAAGATACTCTACCTCAGGGGACTCAAGAAACTCCCTCTCCTCTTGGGTCAAGAATGTCTCTAATGGATCTGAGTACAAGTGTGTGTCCACATGTTCCTGAACCAAGCTCTCTATCAAACTCACCTCATGCATCTCCTCATCATCTCCCAATTGGGAGGCGACATTGTAGATGTTCAGATCAAGGGTCATGTTTCCAAAAGTGATAGACATATTCCCATTCCTAACCTTGATGACTGAATCTATGGTGGCTAGGAAAGGACGACCTAGAATGATAGGGGCTTGATCACTTACCCCTAGAATTGGACATGTGTCCAACACGATGAAATCTGAGAGATACACAAAACTCCCTATCTGAACCAACACATCCTTCAGAATCCCTTTAGAAACTCTAACACTCCTATCTGCTAGCTGAAGTGTAACCGAGGTGGGTTAAAGTTCCTCCAACCCGAGTTGGAGGTAGACCGAATAAGGTAGAAGATTGACACTCGCCCCTAGATCGCACAAAGCTCTCTCTATCTTCTTTCCCCCTATCTCTACTGAAATGCACGGACAACCAGGATCCTTGAACTTAGGAGGAAGAGAACCAGAGATGGTAGTACTGACATTAGCTGCTAGGAAAACCTTGTTCTGATGCAAGAACTTGCGCTTGTAGGTGCACAAGTCTTTCAGATACTTCGCATAGACAGGAATGTGTTGGATAGCATCCAAGAGAGGAATGTTGAACTTAACTTGAGAGAAAAGCTCCCTAAGAGATTCTGCAAGATCTGGTTTGGACTTCCCTCTCAACCTCTGAGGGAAAGGAGCTGGGGGTTGGAAAGCTTGGACTCTAGGGTCTTGAATGGTAGAAGTGGAAGACTCATCTTTCTTAATTTCATTGGACTCATTAGATCTCTTTGAAGACTCATCCCTGGACTCAGAATTCTTAGGCTCCTCCAGTTCATGCGAAGCATGAGGTGCCATGGGAGTAGAAACATCAGGTGTAGATGGCCTTGGAGGGATGGTTTTATCAATGATCTTACCACTCCTCAAAATGGTGACAACCTTAAGTTGCTCCATTTGAGCATCCAACTCACCAGAATCGGCCACAAAGTACTGGCCTTGAACATTGGGAATAGTTTGGGTAGGCAAGGCACCCTTAGTGGTGTGACTAGCACTCACCGCATTGGTAAGTGTAGTTAATTGAGATTTGATATTCTCAAGGGTCCGGTTGTTCTGCTCATTGATGGAAGTCTGACTACTCAAAAAGGCTTGAAAGGTATCCTCTAGACTTCTCTTATGGGGAGGTTGATATGGAGCATGACCCTGTGGGGGTCTTTGTTGTTGAAACTGCTGATAAGACTGGGGCGGAAACTGCTGCTGAGATGGAAATCTCTGCTGCTGATACTATGGGGCAGATTGGAAGAATTGCCCTTGACCCTGATTAGACTGAGGAAATTGCCCTTGATTCTGATAGGGCTGAGACTGAAAACCTGAAGAATTCTGATTGTGGGCTTGTGGAGGGTTGTCCCTCCACCGAAAATTGGGATGATCATTGTATCTAGGGTTGAAGTTTTGATATTGGTTAGATTGGAAAGAAGACTTCTGCTGGGGATTCACAGCATTGACATCAGATGGAGGGTTACCATGGAGCAACTCCTTGATGGACGGAATGGTAGGACAATTGTCTGTACCATGATCATTCTGTGAACAAATTGCACACAATTGATCCACTTGCACAACTGGTGTAGGATTAATCTCACTGACTCTTTTCAGCTCTAAACCTTCTATCTGACGGGTAAGCTGAGCTATCCTACCACTCAAATCCTCCTTCTCACTCAAAGTAAACTTTCCTGCACTGGGAACACTAGGAAACACGTTTGGAGTAGTTCTATCATTGGGATTAGTGGTGTCCCAAACCTGATACTGTTCTGCCAAACTCTCTAAATATGCATAAGCTCCATGAGGTTCCTTGGCACGAAAAGTACCATTGCACATCATATCAATGAACTGTTTGTTTGTTGAACTCAATCCCTCATAAAATATTATAACCAACTCAGGAATAGTAAAACCATGATGAGGGACAAAGTTCAACGTCTCATGAAACCGATCCCAACATTGATGAAAAGACTCTCCCCCTTTTTTAGCAAAACTCTAGATATTTTTCTTTAAAGCAATTGTTTTCTGATGAGGAAAGTATTTTTTATAAAACTCTCTTTGCAATTGATCCCATGTGGTGATTCGTACAGATCTCAGATTGTTCAACCAATTTTTGGGATTCTCCTTCAAAGAGAAAGGAAACAGCCGAAGTTTGGCTGATTCTCTTTGAGCTGCAGGACACATGGTTTCAATTATGGCATTGAACTCTTTAACGTGCAAATAAGGCATTTCAAATGTCATTCCATGAAAAGTAGGAAGATGAGTCAAAATATTTGGTTTGACCTGATATGCATTTGCACCCTGAGCTTCATCTACAATACAAGATGAAGCATCAGTCCACCTAGGGTTCAAATAATCATCCATTGTCCTAGGTGGTACAGCTTGATTATGTTGATTACGGGGGTCATCATTATTTCATGGATCTGCCATTGATTCAAAAGTAGGATCAGGCAGGGGAAGATCAACAAAAATATCGATCCCTGGCCAATCAAATATCGGAATTTCTGCAAGATCGACTCTGACCAATCTGTTGTGTATGTCCCTACGGTAATGAGAGGACATATACAACAACAACCCCAATTATCAAAATAATCAACTAATTCTAAAGGAAAACTAAAAAGAAAAGAAAAAGAAGAAATACTCACAAAGTTGTTTTTACCTCAATTGCCGTTCCCCGGCAACGGCGCCAGAAATGCTTCGCTGATTTATGTGGTGTGTTTGTTTGTCCTAAGCAGAGGACAGAATTTATCGCTGCGTAGCACTTCACTCACTGAAGAGGTCGAATCCACAGAGAACGGACTAGAGGTTCAGGCTATGGAGAACTTCTTTTGGTCGAGAGTGACCAACTTTTGTTCAAGGGTGGAATTAATTCTAAGCTAAAGACTGATTAAAACTGCAGAAAACTGAATGAAAATGTTATGCTAAAAAGATGGTTCAACCCTTAGGTTCAATTCACCTGGATTTTTATGGTTTTCATCTTCCTTTTCATTACGCATGTAAGATTTGGATCAATCCAATTCTTACCTTGAAAGTTTCTTCGTGGACATCATATATCAAACTAAGTGAATAATTTCCAAAGAGATTCTAAGACATTCTATTCAATAACCTGAGAGTCATTGACCTAAGCACTAATTGTATCATCATAGATGAACACAATTAGTCAAAGGCTTAACATCTCAATTATGATTTCTGAAAACAAAAAGTCAGTGGAAACTATTGATCATCAACAAAGCATAATCAGAAAGAATAAACCATGTAAAACCCGGGGTGAATTCCCCTTAGGTCAAACCATCTGAGATTTTACCCCTCCATTAATGGAGATCTTTTCAAACAGATTCTATGAAAACAAGAGAACAAAATGAACATAATTGAAAGATTACCTCTATTGAAAACTTGAATTAAAATGAAGGATTCTGTCTTAATACAAGAGTTTAGCAAACTTGAACGTTGATCTTCAATTGAAACTCCCTATACACTCATCTATCAAAGAATGAAAGAAAAGGGGGCTGGGAAACAAAGACAATTCCCAGATAACCCTAATTTTCGAGTTACCAGGGTTTATATAGGTCCCCACATCTTTAATTACAAAACTGCCCCAAAAAGTAAAATTGTATCCAAATCCGAGTGTTCTACAGGTAGAACTACCGGTAGAAGTAGTTCTACCGGTAGAAATTCCGGTTTAACAGGTGCAAATCTAATGTCCAAACTTTCTGCCTGAATTTCAGCCATCTCTACCGGTAGAACTTGCGGTAGAAGCAGTTCTACCGGTAGAACTTCCGGTAGAACTGTGGAAGCTCCAATTCTTCAGCTCTCTGTCCAATTTTTGGACATTTCTACCGGTAGATCTTCCGATTGGAGTGCTGAAGTTCAATTTCTTGCTTTTTGTTGCTCCAATCTTCAAATTCACTTGCTCCTTCAATCTGCACTTGATCTATTCATCATCCCAAAAGCTTCATTCTTCACTAATTTCCTGCAAATGACCAAAGACCAATACTCGTGCAAAAATTATATGAAATCAAAGGAATTAAACACGAATGAAGGTGATGGAAAGGCAATCAAGTCCCTAATTGCTTAACAATTAGGTACTTATCACACGGATACTACTGCCGAGATGCTAGATGCCGAACTCAAGGGAACGGGCCCGGTATTGTTCCCGAGGTGGACTCGGACCTAATCGTCAGCTGGTGCTGTCGCCAAGCTAGGTAGGGCTGGGCCCAAAGCAAGCCCTGTTGGTACTCTTACCGAACTAGGAGTAATTTCAGGATCACAGAAATACCCCGTACAATTGCCCCCAGGCCATGACTTCGGGAGTTCCGTAATTTCCAGAGGTCGGGGGCTAAGAGATGGGGGATTTCCTTGTACCGAGCTCGTAGCTCTGGTGGTTGCTGACGTTTGATCTTTATTGCGTTGCTCTGCTGGCCAAAGGCACTAACGTCGCTTTGTCTGCCCGAGGTAATTGATTGCAAAGGCTGCACGGAAGCGGAAGGTGTACTGTCCTGTTTTGTGTCACCACTTGATAGGTTGTACGGCTAACCCGAAGCGACGCGTGCGGCTCCCGAAGCGACGCTCTGACAGCGTGCCCTAGGAACTCGAACGGACGCCTCTCTGGTCTATAAAAACTGTGCGTCTTCTCCATTCCCTTACTTTGGCATTCTGAGAGAAGAGACGATCTTTCTAGCAAAAAGCCTTCTGCGAAAGAGACCTCTGCTGATTTTCTGCGATCCTTCGCGCTTTCTCCCACCTTTGTGAGTCTCTTCTCACCTTTCTTTCTTTGTGCTTCTCTTGTTTCTGCTAGGGCTTCCGTTAGGGTTTCTATAGATTTCTTTATGCCCCGAACCTCGGCGATGGGAGCCTATAGGCACTGGGTTGATACCCCACAGGCCCTAGAAAACTTCAGGAGGATGTATAGGATACCAGAGGAAGTCCTCGTTAGGTTAGATGACCTGGAAGATAGCTTTGACGGCATGACCTGGCGGGATGGCTGGATGCCGTTCCCCTTGGTGTTTGTCGTGGAAGGAGGGGTCTGGTTCCCTATCCATCCACTTCTGAGGGAGTGCCTCCGGACGTGGAAGCTTTGCCCTTGTCATCTGATGCCCAATAGCTATAAAATAATAATGGGCACAGCCGAGCTCAATAGGATTTTAGGGATTAACCTCGGTGTCCATGACATCGAGGATGTATATGATTTATGCAAGGCCGCAGGGTCCGAGAACCACTATTACCTCCGTGGGAAGCCAAAAACAGAGTTCTTTGTCCACAAATTAGAGGATTCTAGCCGGTATACCGGGGTCGATCGCCTGTTCGTCTCCGGAGAATGGGAGTTCGTGGCGTCCGAGCCCATGGCGGTCAGATTCTTCAAGATACCCTGCCGTCTCGGGAAACCCCCAAGTAAACGCCGAGCTCAATGATCTTTTACCTCACTATTTCTTATTCTGCCGAGCTCATGATTTTTGCTTGCCAAGCAGATAACAGCGAGAGGAAGAAGGAAGCGCGCAGGGTTGGGTGGAGGCGGAACGTCGAGTGGCTGAAAGCTGTAAAGAAGTACCAGGGCCACAGCGGTCGCGCGGCTTAGGACCTTCTCAGCTATCAGCCTATCTACCGCTCTTTCATCCCCCGAAGGCCCGGTAATCTCCCTCCGGCTGAAGAACCCGAGATCGAGGAACCGGACGTGAAGCCCGATCTCGGCCTAGGAGTCGAGACTTCCACCTTGGCACCCTTGTACCCGCCCGTCGACGTGAAGCCAGAGCCCAGTCTTGGAGTCGGTGCTTCCACTTGGCGTCTGCGCAGCAGCCTGTCGACCCCCAACAGGTGGTGGACGCTTTCCCCTCGAGCTCGGGGGAAGAGGAGGAAGGAGAGATGCCACTGCAAAGGCTCCGGCCTGCCGCCCCGTTCGTGGACTTGGAGTCCCAGGCGTTTGGCGCAAGGGACCCTTCCACCGCGCCTGGCTCTCCATCGGGGGGGCCCATAAAATACCTAGCAGAGGGTCCTCAAAAGCGCCCCATCGAGGTTAGCAAAAAGAGAGGCCCGGTGGAGAAGAGGCCTCGGCAGGAGGGGCCGACGGGGAAGGAGCTCGGGAAGAGGGGCTCCCCTGTGGAGAAGAGCGCCCCTCTGGAGAAAGGGGTGGTCCCTCCGGCGAAAGGGAGTGTCCCGCCAACGAAGGAGAGCGTCCCTCCAGAGAAGTTTGAGAATCTTGAGGACGCCTCCCAGAAGAAGGGCCCCGAGCTCGACCTGACGAAAAGGGTCATATGTGCCCCCCCCCCCCTTTCATCCGAACTAGATGTTGGAGCCGGGGAACCCCTGACGATCAACGACCGACTTTGTGACGACTCCTCGGTCCTCGCCGCGATTACTAGAGCCTGCTGCCTCCCTCGTGACATGGAGAAGTTTGAGAAGCTTGAGGACGCAGCTCTGGTGATGGCGGCGATGCATGTGTCAATTTCTGTAAGGTCTAGTCCTCTCTCTTTTTCCTGACTTTGTAGTTTCTTGATCTCGGCGACATTCTGACTGGCTTCCTCTGTGCAGAATGTGCAGAAACTTGAGGTGGTCTTGACGAGGGCCCTGAAGGGCTCCTCCAAGGCCTCTCAGTTAGAGGGGGAGAAGAGGAAGATTGCATCCACTCTTAAGGCGAGCACCGAGCGGGTGCGGGAGCTGGAGGAGAAAAACAAGAAGCTCGCCTCGAAGATGGACTCGGCGGCAGCCGAGATCATCAGGCTGAGGGCCGAGACGTGCGATCTGAAGGGGGCGGTCGACGTGAAGGCGAAGAGGGCTGCTGAGTTGGAGGTCGAAGTACGGAAACTACAGACCGAGCTGGCAGCCTTAGCCAAATCGAAGGCCGAAGTTGAAGCTCGTCTGCAAAAAGAGCAAGCCGAGAGGGAGACCACGCGAAAAGTGATGGCCAAACTCGAGGAGTCTCTGCAGGCCGAGGTGGATGCTGTATATCTGGATGGGGTAAGGGACGCGACGAAGACATAAGAGGGTCAACTCGATGGTCTGTGCAAGACAACATACGAGCTTGGGTGCAGGGTTGCACTAAAAGAGGCGGGGATCTCCGAAGATCACCCTGTGTTTCGTGACCCGTCCAAGTTCGTCTGTCGTGCGCCCGCTCCAGTCCCTCCCCCTGAGGATCCTCCTAGCTCAAGCATTCCGACTTCCTCCTCGGATGCCCCTCCTGCTTCCACGTCTGAAGGGGACCGTGACGTGACGCCTGTTGACACCAAAAAAGACACTGTCTCCTCAACATCAAGAAGCCTCGTGAAGCTGCATCCTGCTACAAAACAGGCAAGGCTACTTCAAGCATCAGATCTTTTCAGAATCAGACAGAAACTGAGAGATCCTTCAAGACAGCTAAAAGAGGGGTACACCTGAGGTTTCGGGCCATTCCGACAGCGTTTGGCCTAATTTCACTACTCCGACAGCTAAACAAGGGCTCCCGGCGGCGACATCATCAAAGACACCAAAACTTTGATCAGAGCCTACGGATGACTCCAGAACGTCTCCAAAGGGCTCCATGCCAAATTTCAAGTCAAACCGACAACGTTTGACCCTCCATCAATACTCGAGCAGCAAAATCAAGCCTCCCGGCGGCGGAAACCACTGAAGCCATCACTCATCAAACAAAATACATGAGTGGCTTCAACATGCTTCCAAAAGGCTGTACGTCGAATTTCAGGTCATTCCGACAACGTTTGACTAGGTTTCGATGCTCCGAGAGAAAATCAAGCCTACCGGCGGCGGAGCAACCCGGGACCATGACATCCAAAACGGAACCCATGGAGTGTCTCAAAATGACTCCAATAGGCTCCTCGTCGAATTTCAGGTCAATCGGACATCGTTTGACCACATATCAAAGCTCGGCATTTTCCCCGCAGCAAAATCAAGTGAAGCATCGATGGGACCCCAAACGGCTTCAAAACTCAAATAAAAGTCTATGGTTGGTCCCATACACTGCTCAAAAAGCTTCACCTCAATTTTCAGGTCATTCTGACATCGTTTGACCTAGTTTCGACACTTGACGGAAAATCGGCTACAAAGTCTTCGGCTTTCCCGAAAAATGGGAAACTTTGTGCTCCGATTTCGCGCGGGTTCTCGTCAAGTTTTCTCCAAGAAAATATAGTCAATAATTGAGGAAAAATGTCAAGAAAAATACAGAAGAAAAAACGAACGAAAAAGATGGAAAATCGGCCGAAAACGACGCTCGGCGACCAAACGGGCCAAAGCCTTATGGTCGCCGGCGACCTTAGCCCAAGGTCGCCGACGACCCTGGCCCAAGGTCTCCGGGCGACCCTGGGTGCATGGTCGTCAGGCGACCCTGCAAATCCAGGTCGCCAGATTTTGCACCAAAGTGTCCGTTTTTCGATGGTTTTCGCGTTTCGGGTGTTCCGGCCTCTGTGATTTTCGGAAAATGCAATGTTTGATGCTCGAAAACCACTGATCTTCGTCGACATCTCGGATCCGCCGTCAAAAGCATGAAATCATCACCGATCTCCTCAAAATCGCCAACCGACTGACTAAGAAAGTGCACTTTCTGTCCGACCGATCGTGAAATCGACAAGACAGATGTCACCGGCCCGCCAACATCAATCAATGTCTGAAATTGCATCGTAATCCGACATCAAATAATGCGTGGATCCACCCGTGATGATCACAAGAAGAATCTCAAAAGGCGCAGCGCGGCCCGAGACTCTTCACATACCTTGGTGACCACTTAATGACGTTAATTGACCCGTTTATGACAACTTAATGCAGTCATTAACTCATTATTTTGGATAGCCCAATCAGATTCAAGCATCTGGGAGTTACAAACCCAAGTAATCATGGCATTAAACCCATGAAACTCCCATCATCATGAAGCATAAAGGTGATTAAATGCCCACTACCTTCATCGGCCAATCACAAGCCTTGAAAAAAGAGTTACAAAATCAACTTGTAACTCCTCATCAATTCTTTCATCATGGCAATTAATGCCAATAAACACGTCATGGCTACCAAAAGCCTATAAAAGGAGGTCCATTCCAAGAAGGAAGCATGATGAAAATAGATCCCAAGTGCAAGCTCTGAAAATCCAGAAAATCCAAGAGAGAGACGAAGTCCTGCTACTTTGCTCCCGGAAGCACCACAAGGTGATCAACATCCCTTGGGGGGCCACCCCCGCAATGTCACCTCCTTCTCCAACATGGCCTAAACGCGGCTTTTCAGCCCGTTTACTCGATTTTTCATTGGATATAGGACCTTCTCTTGGTCCTTGTCCTTTAAAAAACTGAGGTTAGGATCCAAACCAAAGAATCAAAGCATCACATGTTCTCATTTGAAGGACGATGGCGAAGCCCATACATGACTTGCGACCGTCGATCTCAACGTGTCCCCGCAATCTCCTGAGAAGTTAGATCCCTTTTCTCACTTTTCTATTGTAGTTTGTATTTCTTAAAGAGACAAAATGAAATCACAATTCTTGTCTTTCATATTTGATGAGTTTTTTAAAATCGCCTTTCACGGCAAAACCGCCTTTTACCGCAAACAAATAAAAACGCCTCTTACGGCATTCTAAAAAAAAAACAAACTTGTCTCTTTTCTTAATATTAATGCAATTTGAAAAGTTAGAAAAAAGGATTGATTTCCTTTCCACTTGTGAAGGTGAATCTCCGGATTATCACCATTCCAAATTCTAAGTAGAAAGTAAATCTGGCATACCCGTACAAAAAATGTTGATGCCCGAGATCTTCCCTCCTCCGCCGAGACCCAGGTCTGCCCCCGAGGTGCGGAGGGAGAGGATGGAAGATTCCCCCTTTTCTCGGGTCCATCAAGTTGGCATACCCGGTGGGACATGTTGACTTGAGAACGTGATGCTTTGATCACTTGGCTCCTTTCTAGTTGGTGGCCTATGTTGCATTTTGCATCTAAAAAACATGAGATGGGATTTCAATTGTTCTTTCTCACTTCAAAAAAAAAAAAACAAATCTGATCTCTTTTTCTTAAAAAGTCAACTTTGAGAAACTTTGATCCTTCCCTCTTCGAACTTGATAGCTCACAGAAATGTTCGCAGCTATTGTTCATATCGGGGAATGGGCCATCTTTTCTCTTTGATGAGTCCAATTGGGATTTCAAAAAAAAAAACACCTTCATTTCAAACTCTTTCAAAAAAAAATGATCTCCCTTTCTCAAGATTCAACTTTGAGAAATTTTGATCCTCTCCTCTTTGAACTTGATAGCTCACAGAAATGTTCGCAGCTATCGTCCATATCGGGGATTGGGCCATCTTTTCTCTTTGATGAGTCCAATTGGGATTTCAAAAAAAAATTATAATTTCAAAAGAAAATTAGTTCTCTCTCTTTTGCATTCAAATTTGAGAAACCTTGGTTCCTTCCCTTTCGGATTTAGCGCTCGCAGAAATGTTAAGCCTTTGTTCGGATCGGAACACCATACGCTCTCTTTGACGAGTTCATTAAAAACCTTCCAACAAAAAAAGATTAAAAAAAAAAAAAAAAAAAAAACACTAAGGTTCCACCAGTTGCGTTCTTTGACCAAAGTGGATTTAAGAAAAGCCTTGTCCAGAGTGTGGAGACAACTAGACTGTTCGAGGCAAGGGTCCTCCAAACGGGTTCATTAAGTAATCTTACCCTTACCTGGGGGCTGATCTATCCACTAAGGTTTCATAAGATCGAATTGGAAATCTATGTGCGGCTTTCAAAAAAAAATCCTCTAAAAAAAATCTTTAAAAAAAAAAAACTCCTGTCACTTTGAATTCAGAGTTGAGAAATCTTGGTTCTTTCCCTTTCGGATTTAATGCTCGCAGAAATGTTGAGCCTTTGTGCGAAACGGAACACCGTTTGTTCTCTTCAATGAATTCAATCTTGACCTTTCAAAAAAAAAAACTTCCGTCACTTTTGAGTTCAGAGTTGAGAAATTTTGGTTCCCTCCCTTTCGGATTTAGCGCTCACAGAAATGTTGAGCCTTTGTTCGAAATGGAACACCATTTGCTCTCTTTGATGAATTCAATCTTGACCTTTCAAAAAAAAAAAAAACTTCCGTCATTACTGGATTCACATCAGAGAAATTCTGGTTCCTTCCCTTCTGAATTTAGCGCTCGCAGAAATGTTGAGCCTTTGTTCGAATTGGAACACCATTTACTCTCCTTTATGAATCCAAATTTGACCTTTCAAAAAAACACCATCTCGTGTCCTTTCCAAGGATGTGATTTGCAACATTTGTGCCTAGCGGTGCTAGTACTCCCTTTCGGGTCTACTGTATTTGCGACCGACACATTTGTATCTCCAACCTTATATCATTTTACCTCGAGTGAGCCTTGCTTCTCGGTAACTTGGATTAAGGTCTACAATCGCTTCTAGCAGTCACTGGAACGCTCACTTTGAGCCTACCATACTTGCATTTTAGAACAATTGTATCCTCTACGGCTTTTTGCCTTCTTCATCATCCTTGGGTTGGGCCATGTCCCCTCAAGTGATTTGAAAAGACAAAACCATAGTTGTTCTCCATTTACGATCACCATATTCTTGTGATTACTAATGGATTTGATCTTGTTTCAGAAGTTTTCCAAAACTAACAATGGCAGCTTCATTAACCATCACTTTCGATGACAACAAGTACCAGCTTATGCTTTAAGACAAGCAAAACAAGCATAAGCGCCTTGCCAGTTGCCGAAGCGTCATCTCCCTCGATAACTCTCCAAACACCAGGTTAACTTCAATTCCCCGGACCATCGTCTTCGGATCGTTGGGACCATTCCCACTTCCAGCAGAAGACACTGTACCTGCTAAGAAGCAGAAAACCGCCACGCAACGTGTCACTAAAATGGCACCAAGGGCGAACACCAAGAAGCCTGAAGCCCGTGGCGTTCCCACGAAGCCTCAACCCACAAGAAACCAGGTTTACACCAAAACTTGGTCCCCGAGATCTTCACCAAAGCAACGGAGGTCCCGGACATCTACAAAGCCAGCATACCTGGCCCCTCTCAAGGAGAATCAGTTCTACTCTCTCTCTTACATGAAAGAGGAGAAACCTACCCTCCACCCAAAAAACAAACAAAATCATCACGAGCCGGCTTGCTCCTACAAGCCCAAAATTAAATCATGCATCGTTAGGCCTATGCAAAAACATGCTGAAGCCTGCACTCCCGCGAGTCGACCCTTCATCTCAACAGGGGCCGAGCTCGCAAAATTCAAGTCTTCATTGCGACAGACAAAGGACCGCGTCCAGATTCTGTCCTTGCCAAGCTTCAAAGAAGACAAACTCGGCTGCTGCGCACGAGGGACTACATCCTTCATCGCCAGAGCCCAGCCAGAGCTGACTGAAGCTCAAATTGCTCGTCGTATGCGTCGCCGCACTGCATATCAACAAAAGAGACTCGAGAAACAAAGAACCCAGCATTCTACTCTCCACGTCTCAAACAAGTGGGTCGAAAAAGAAAGACCCGATCAATTCGTTGCTGTTCATATAGTTGGCAAAACCAGAAAACGTCGGAAGTTAGCAACCAAAATCAGTGTTAGACGTCCAGTGACTCGCAGCTTCTCTCGGACAAGAACACATCTGGAAGACTCTTCCACTCCTCCAAGCCAAGGACACCGGAGTAACCACTCCTCATATTCTTCATCTAGAACAATGAGCCCCAGCTCAGTCACCAGGACGATTTCTTCGTTCGAATCCAGAGGGATGAACGTCTTGGCTACAAGTTCTGAACCGCCTCCACAGCATGACGATGTATCCGCATGCATCCAGCAGTTTGAGCAAGGACAACAGAGAATTGAGGCTTTGATGGAAAACCTCATTCTCACTCTACAGCGTCCACCACCTAACAATGAAACCCCTCCAAATCATGAAGATGACGAGGGCAATGCAGAAAACAATGAGTCTCGCGCCCTTACCAAAAAGGACGTAGACGATATCCTCGCAAAAGCAAAAGAAGAGGATACATTAAAGGAACATGGGATCAAGCCACCCTACCCTTTATGGATGGACTTGGTTCCGTTCCCTGTAAAATTCAAACAACCTACTCTCCAGATATATACTGGGAAAGGTTCAGCCAGACAGCATGTCATCCATTTCAAAATCCTGACGGGAGCCATTGCGGATCAAGATACCCTCAAGATTCGCCTCTTTGTAAGTACCCTAAAAGGTACAGCCTTTGATTGGTACTCCACTCTGCCGGAGAACTCCATTCAGAACTGGGCTATGCTGGAGACACGTTTCCTGACCCACTTCCAAGGTGGGGATCACCCTGTTACTATGGCTCAACTCTGCAGCCTAAAACAGGGAGAGAATGAGTCAACATACGACTTCATTCACAAATGGAAGGCAATGGCGTACAAATGCTCAGATGTGCTGCCACAAGCGTCGCTGGTCGACATCTGCCGTAACAATATGAGAGCAAAAATCTGCTCCATGATTATCGGCAACAAATCAAAGAACCTGGGGGAACTCCTCGAAGCCTCCATGGAAGCTGAAATGGCGATCAAAGACCTCAACAGTCAGAAATCATCAAAGAAAGAGCCGACTGCTGTTACAACCTCAAAACCAAAGAAAAAGGAGGTTCTCAATGTGCAGACTAAGTCAGCTCCTCAGCAACCAAAGAAACCTGAAAACAAAACTGCAGGTAAAAGACCTGAACTCTCTGATGCCTTCAAAGAACGTGTAGAAAAGAAATATCCGTTTGATGAAGATGTTGAAGAAATCTTTGAGGCTCTCCTAACAAATGGCAAACTCTTTTTACCAGAGCCCAAAAGACTGGGAGATGTTGGCAAAACCAATGATCCCCGATACTGTCCATAGCATCAGATGATCTCACATCCTCTCAATCAATGCTTCGTTGTGAGAGAGAAGATCAATTAGATGTGGAAAAACGGAGTCATAACCTTCGATAAAAACTATGGCCTCACTTCTGTCAACATGGTGTCATGTCGGCAAACTTCAAAGTCACCGAAGGAGAAGATCACTACTTCATTCAGGGTGGTAAAAATGGCTAAAGCGTCCCAAGAATTGGTTCCCTATTTAACATCAGATGGACAGCCTATATGGGTGCATCCCGATCTCCTAGATGATGAAAATTAGGAGATCGTAAAAACAAAGCCGACCGCTCAGCAGCGAAGGCAAGCCAAGAGACAACTCCGCAAGCTCAAACAGCAGCAGAAGTCTCAACCAAAACAAGAAGTCCTTGAAAAAGCAGAAACTTCTTCCACTGCTTCACTAGGGACGACGGAAGAATCTCTTCCCAAAACCTCCAAGGCGGTAAGAAAATTCACTCTTGATGATTTCATGCCACCTCAACACAAAAATGAAACTGCACAGGGGGCATCATACTCCTGCAATTCGGTAGTTGGATTCCCTATGGATGGATACAAGTCCAGTGATACTGCCAGTGATATAGATGAGTGGGAAGAATCCTTTGAAACAGGAGAATACCTCTCCGACAAGGAATGGATTCCCGAGTCTCATCTTATGCCAGTAATCTGGTATAACCCATTGTAGCCACAAGGATCTTGGTCTGATGATGAAGAAGATCAGGGCTCTGTTCAAGAAAACGCTGTTAATCCAGCACCAGCAAATGCTTCAGTGGAACCCAACATGGGCGAACCACGAGGAGCGGATGACAAAGAAGGTTTGGCTCCTATGCCTGATCTTGAGGAATATGCAAGAATCTTGCAACATCTTGCCATAGAGCAGGAGTAGGATCGCATCAATCTTCGTCATGATCCAGAACCGGAAGTCCCTAAAAATCAGCGGGAACTTTCTCCCTTAACTCCTGAAAATGGAGAAAACAGTTGGATCGATAATCCACTCACATCTGAGGATGAGCCCGATTCCCAACAGTCTGCACTGGGGGCATTGATGGACCCGAAAAAAAAAGAAAGGGGGAATCTTCCTTCCTCTCCCTCCGCACCCCGGGGGCTGTCCTGGGTCTCGGCGGAGGAGGGAAGATCTCGGGCATCAACATTTTTGTACGGGTATGCCAGATTTACTTTCTACTTGGAATTTGGAATAGTGATAATCCGGAGATTCACCTTCACAAGTGGAAAGGAAATCAATCCTTTTTTCTAACTTTTCAAATTGCATAAATATTAAGAAAAGAGACAAGTTTTTAGAATGCCGTAAGAGGCGTTTTTGTTTGTTTGCCGTGAAAGGCGATTTTGCCGTGAAAGGCGTTTTTACAAAACTCATCAAATATGAAAGACAAGAGTTGTGATTTCTTTTTGTCTCTTTAAGAAATACAAACTACAATAGAAAAGGAAGAAAAGGGATCTAACTTCTCAGGAGATTGTGGGGACACGTTAAGATCGATGGTCGCAAGTCATGTATGGGCTTCGCCGTCGTCCTTCAACTGAGAACATGTGATGCTTTGATTCTTTGGCTTGGCTCCTAACCTCGGTTTTTTAAAGGACAAGGACCAAGAGAAGGTCCTATGTCCAATGAAAAACCAAGTAAACGGGCTGAAAAGCCGCGTTTAGGCCATGTTGGAGAAGGAGGTGGCCTTGGGGGGGGGGGGGGGGGGGGGGGGGGTGGGGGCAGGGGGAGGTGGCCCCCCAAGGGACGTTGATCACCTTGTGGTGCTTCCGGGAGCAAAGTGGCAGGACTTCGTCTCTCTCTTGGATTTTCTGAATTTTCAGAGCTTGCACTTGGGATCTCTTCTTTTTTTTTTTCTCCCTTTCCTCTTGGAATGGACCTCCTTTTATAGGCTTTTGGTAGCCATGAGGTGTTTATTGGCATTGATGGCCATGATGAAGGAATTGATGAGGAGTTACAAGTTGATTTTGTAACTCCTTTTTCAAGGCTTGTGATTGGCCGATGAAGGTAATGGGCATTCAATCACCTTTATGCTTCATGATGATGGGAGTTTCATGGGTTTAATGCCATGATTGCTTGGATTTGTAACCCCCAAATGCTTGGTTCTGATTGGGCCGTCCAAAATAATGAGTTAATGACTGCTTTAATGGGTCAATTAACATCATTAAGTGGTTGCCAAGGAATGTGAAGAGTCGCGGGCCGCGCTGCGCCTTTTGAGATTCTTCTTGCAATCATCACGGGTGGATCCACGTATCATTTGATGTCGGATTGCGATGCAATTTCAGACATTGATTGATGTTGGCGGGCAGGTGACATCTGTCTTGTCGATTTCACGATCGGTCGGACAGAAAGTGCACTTTCTTGGTCAGCCGGTTGGCGATCTTGAGGCGATCGGTGATGATTTCATGCTTTTGACGGCGGATCTGAGATGTCGACGAAGATCAGTGGTTTTGAAGCACCAAACATTGGATTTTCAGAAAATCACAGAGGCCAGAACACCCGAAACGCGAAAAGCATCGAAACCGGACCGTTCGGCGCAAAATCCGGCGACCCGGATTTCCAGGGTCGCCGGGCGACCATGCTCCCAGGGTCGCCGGCGACCATGGGGCTTTGGCCCGTTTGGTCGCTGAGCGTCGTTTCGGCCGTTTTTACATCTTTTTCTTCCCTTTTTTCTTCTGTATTTTTCTTGACATTTTTCCTCAATTATTGACTTGATTTTCTTGAAGAAATCTTGACGAGAACCCTCACGAAATCGGAGCACAAAGTTTCCTATTTTTCGGGGAAGCCGAAGACTTTCTAGCCGATTTCCGTCAAGCATCGAAACTAGGTCAAACGATGTCGGAATGACCTGAAAATTGAGGTGAAGCTTCTTGAGCAGTGGATAGGACCAACCATGGGCTTTTATTTGAGTTTCGAAGCCGTTTGGGGTCCCATCGATGCTTCACTTGATTTTGCTGCGGGGAAAATGCCGAGCTTTGATATGTGGTCAAACGATGTTCGATTGACCTGAAATTTGACGGGGAGCCTATTGGAGTCATTTTGAGACGTTCCATGGGCTCCGTTTTGGATGTCATGGTCCCGGGTTGCTCCGCCGCCGGTAGGCTTGATTTTCTCTCGGAGCATCGGAACCTGGTCAAACGTTGTCGGAATGACCTGAAATTCGACGTGCAGCCTTTTGGAAGCATGTTGAAGCCACTCATGTATTTTGTTTGATGAGTGATGGCTTCGGTGGTTTCCACCGCCGGGAGGCTTGATTTTGCTGCTCGAGCATTGATGAAGGGTCAAACGTTGTCGGTTTGACTTGAAATTTGGCATGGAGCGCTTTGGAGACCTTCTGGAGTCATCCGTAGGCTTTGATCAAAGTTTTGGTGTCTTTGATGATGTCGCCGCCGGGAGCGCTTGTTTAGCTGTCAGAGCGGTGAAGTTGGGCCGAACGATGTCGGAATGACCCGAAACCTCAGGTGTACCCCTCTCTTAGCTGTCTTGAAGGACCTCTCAGTTTCTGTCTGATTCTGACAAAATCTGATGCTTGAAGTAGCCTTGCCGATTTTTAGCAGGATGCAGCTTCAGGAGGCTTCTCGATGTTGAGGAGACATGTTGACTTTTTTGGTGTCAACAATGGTTTTGTTTGTTTTTTGGGTGGAGGGTAGGTTTCTCCTCTTTCATGTAAGAGAGAGGGTAGAACTGATTCTCCTTGAGAGGGGCCAGGTATGCTGGCTTTGCAGATGTTTGGGACCTCCGTTGCTTTGGCGAAGATCTCAGGGACCAAGTTTTGGTGTAAACCTGGTTTCTTGTGGGTTTAGGCTTTGTGGGAACGCCACGGGCTTCAGGCTTCTTGGTGTTCGCCCTTGGTGCCATTTTAGTGACACGTTGCGGGGTGGTTTTCTGCTTCTTGGCAGGTACAGTGTCTTCTGCGGGAAGTGGGAATGGTCCCAGCGATCCGAAGACGATGGTCCGGGGAGTTGAAGTTGACCCGGTGTTTGGGGAGTTGTCGAAAGAGATGACGCTTCGGCAACTGGCAGGGCGCTTATGCTTGTTTTGCTTATTTTGAAGCATAAGCTGGTACTTGTTCTCATCGAAAGTGATGGTCATGAAGCTGCCATTGTTAGTTTTTGGAAAACTTTTGAAATAAGACCAAATCCATTAGTAATCACAAGAATATGGTGATTGTAAATGGAGAACAACTATGGTTTTTTCTTTTCAAATCACTTGAGGGGACATGGCCCAACCCAAGGACGATGAAGAAGGCAAAAAGCCATAGAGGATACAATTGTTCTAAAATGCAAGTATGGTAGGCTCAGAGCGAGCGTTCCAGTGACTGCTAGAAGCAATTGTAGACCTTAATTCAAATTACCGAGAAGCAAGGCTCACTCGAGGTAAAATGATATAAGGTTGGAGATACAAATGTGTCGGTCGCGAATACAGTAGACCCGAAAGGGCGTACTAGCACCGCTAGGCACAAATATTGCAAATCGCATCCTAGTGAAGGACACGAGATGAGATTTTTTGAAAGGTCAAATTTGGATTCATAAAGGAGAGCAAATAGTATTCCAATCCGAACAAGGGCTCAACATTTCTACGAGCGCTAAATTCAGAAGGGAAGGAACCATAATTTCTCGGATGTAAATCCAGACGTGACGGAAGTTTTTTTTTTTTTTGAAAGGTCAAGATTGAATTCATCGAAGAGAGCAAATGGTATTCCAATCCGAACCACAACTCAACATTTCTGCGAGCGTTAAATCCGAAAGGGAAAGAACCAAAGTTTCTTTATGAATTTGAATTCAAAAGAAGATTTTTTTTTGAAATTATATATTTTTTTAATCTCAATTGGACTCATCGAAGAGAAAAGATGGCCCAATCCCTGATACGAACGATAGCTGCAAACATTTCTGTGAGCTATCAAGTTCGAAGAGGGAAGGATCAAAGTTTCTCAAAGTTGAGTTTTCAAGAAAAAGAGATCATTTTTTTTTTGAAAGAATAAAATTTTTTGAAATCTCAATTGGACTCATCAAAGAGAAAAGATGGCCCAACCCCCGATATGAACGATTGCTACGAACATTTCTGTGAGCTATCGAGTTCGAAGAGGGAAGGATCAAAATTTCTCAAAGTTGAATCTAAGAAAAGAGATCAGATTTATTTTTGTTTGAAGTGAGAAAGAACAATTGAAATCCCATCTTGTATTCTTTTAGATGCAAAATGCAACATAGGCCACCAACTAGAAAGGAGCCAAGTGATCATAGCATCACGTTCTCAAGTCAACGTGTCCCACCGGGTATGCCAGCTTGATGGACCCGAAAAAAAAAGAAAGGGGGAATCTTCCGTCCTCTCCCTCCGCACCCCGGGGGCTGTCCTGGGTCTCGGCGGAGGAGGGAAGATCTCGGGCATCAACATTTTTGTACGGGTATGCCAGATTTACTTTCTACTTGGAATTTGGAATAGTGATAATCCGGAGATTCACCTTCACAAGTGGAAAGGAAATCAATCCTTTTTTCTAACTTTTCAAATTGCATAAATATTAAGAAAAGAGACAAGTTTTTAGAATGCCGTAAGAGGCGTTTTTGTTTGTTTGCCGTGAAATGCGATTTTGCCATGAAAGGCGTTTTTACAAAACTCATCAAATATGAAAGAAAGAATTGTGATTTCTTTTTGTCTCTTTAAGAAATACAAACTACAATAGAAAAGGAAGAAAAGGGATCCAACTTCTCAGGAGATTGTGGGGACACGTTAAGATCGACGGTCGCAAGTCATGTATGGGCTTCGCCGTCGTCCTTCAAATGAGAACATGTGATGCTTTGATTCTTTGGCTTGGCTCCTAACCTCTGTTTTTTAAAGGACAAGGACCAAGAGAAGTTCCTATATCCAATGAAAATCCAAGTAAACGGGCTGAAAAGCCGCATTTAGGCCATGTTGGAAAAGGAGGTGACCTTGGGGGGGGGGGGGGGGGGGGGTGGCCCCCCAAGGGACGTTGATCACCTTGTGGTGCTTCCGGGAGCAAAGTGGCAGGACTTCGACTCTCTCTTGGATTTTCTGAATTTTCAGAGCTTGCACTTGGGATCAGAGCTTGCACTTGGGATCTCTTCTTTTTTTTTTCCCTTTCCTCTTGGAATGGACCTCCTTTTATAGGCTTTTGGTAGCCATGAGGTGTTTATTGGCATTGATGGCCATGATGAAGGAATTGATGAGGAGTTACAAGTTGATTTTGTAACTCCTTTTTCAAAGCTTGTGATTGGCCGATGAAGGTAGTTGGCATTCAATCAGCTTTATGCTTCATGATGATGGGAGTTTCATGGGTTTAATGCCATGATTGCTTGGATTTGTAACCCCCAAATGCTTGGTTCTGATTGGGCAGTCCAAAATAATGAGTTAATGACTGCTTTATTGGGTCAATTAACGTCATTAAGTGGTTGCCAAGGCATGTGAAGAGTCGCGGGCCGCGCTGCGCCTTTTGAGATTCTTCTTGCAATCATCACAGGTGGATCCACGCATCATTTGATGTCGGATTGCGATGCAATTTTAGACATTGATTGATGTTGGCGGGCCGGTGACATCTGTCTTGTCGATTTCACGATCGGTCGGACAGAAAGTGCACTTTCTTGGTCAGCCGGTTGGCGATCTTGAGGCGATCGGTGATGATTTCATGCTTTTGACGGCGGATCCGAGATGTCGACGAAGATCAGTGGTTTTGAAGCACCAAACATTGGATTTTCAGAAAATCACAGAGGCCAAAACACCCGAAACGCGAAAAGTATCGAAAACGGACACTTCGGCGCAAAATCCGGCGACCCGGATTTCCAGGGTCGCCCGGCGACCTTGGGCCAGGGTCGCCGAGCGTCGTTTCGGCCGTTTTTTCGTCTTTTTCTTTCCTTTTTTCTTCTGTATTTTTCTTGACATTTTTCCTCAATTATTGACTTGATTTTCTTGAAGAAATCTTGACGAGAACCCTCGCGAAATCGGAGTACAAAGTTTCCTATTTTTCGGGAAAGCCGAAGACTTTGTAGCCGATTTTTCGTCAAGCGTCGAAACTAGGTCAAACGATGTCGGAATGACCTGAAAATTGAGGTGAAGCTTCTTGACCAGTGGATAGGACCAACCATGGGCTTTTATTTGAGTTTTCAAGCCGTTTGGGGTCCCATCGATGCTTCACTTGATTTTACTGCGGGGAAAATGCCGAGCTTTGATATGTGGTCAAACGATGTCCGATTGACCTGAAATTTGACAGGGAGCCTATTGGAGTCATTTTGAGACATTCCATGGGCTCCGTTTTGGATGTCATGGTCCCGGGTTGCTCCGCCGCCGGTAGGCTTGATTTTCTCTCGAAGCGTCGAAACCTGGTCAAACGTTGTCGGAATGACCTTAAATTCGACGTGCAGCCTTTTGGAAGCATGTTGAAGCCACTCATGTATTTTGTTTGATGAGTGATGGCTTCGGTGGTTTCCGCCGCCGGGAGGCTTGATTTTGCTGCTCGAGCATTGATGAAGGGTCAAACGTTGTCGGTTTGACTTGAAATTTGGCATGGAGCCCTTTGGAGACCTTCTCGAGTCATCCGTAGGCTTTGATCAAAGTTTTGGTGTCTTTGATGATGTCGCTGCCGGGAGCGCTTGTTTAGCTGTCGGAGCGGTGAAGTTGGGCCAAACGATGTCGGAATGACCCGAAACCTCAGGTGTACCCCTCTCTTAGCTGTCTTGAAGGACCTCTCAGTTTCTGTCTGATTCTGACAAAATCTGATGCTTGAAGTAGCCTTGCCTATTTTTAGCAGGATGCAGCTTCAGGAGGCTTCTCGATGTTGAGGAGACATATTGACTTTTTTGGTGTCAACAGGCATCTCCTATCAGGATAACCTGCAATGCAATAGTTCAGGACGACAGTGCCTTTGAAGCTTCCGAAGACACGTACTCCCCAACCGGTAGCGTATCTTCCGGAGCTACATCCTCTCAGGTGACTTCCACTGAGATAATATCCTCTCAACCCTCGTCTCCTGAAGCTGTGACATCAGAGCTCAAGCCTCTCCCGATTGATCATCTTGAAGAAACTTGTGCCAATGAAATCTTCTTCAATGAAAACTCAGTCAATTGGTCCCAGATACCCGATCTCACGGGCGATGTCTGGGCTAATAAAGAAAAGTTGCTGGCTGCTGTTCAGGACTTGTTCCCGGAAATTGCTCCGTGCAACACAATTACTGAAGACGCCAATGCTGTTACAGAGACGGCTTCAGCAAAGGATCAACCCCTTGATCCTGAGAACGATCTTCCAAAAGAAGACCCTTCTCTAGAGGCTCTTGAAGTTGGTAGAGGTACCCGTTCTGGCCGGGATTACCATAAAAATTACAATCAACCCTCTTCTTCTTATGTAAATCCTTCGGGAAAGCAAGTTATAAGCGCCCCAAGTGGCAGTAATAATGAAAATGCAGGCCCGAAGGAGGCTTTCAAGTACGACTTGATTGAGCACTCCAAACACATACCTGCACGTCTACACATCCTTAACTTATTACGAATGTCTCCACAAACTCGTGATAGTCTCATTTCAGAATTACAAAGGCTGAATGCGGATGTCGACAAACATGCCCCACAAGTCCTACAAATTGAAATGGACTATAGGGTCAAAAAATCAAATACTCCCTCAAAGGGAGAAAAGAAGAAAACTGAGGGATCAAGCAATGAATGCCTCTCGGTACAAAAAGCAGCAAGTGCAACAATTGCCTTCGACAAGGATGACCTCCTCCTAGCCGAAACAAAGCACAACCGTCCCTTGTACTTTACGGGGTACGTCAAAGAAATTCCGGTACACAGAGTTCAGATCGATCCAGGTTCTGCACTCAACCTCATCTCTACTTCGGCACTCGAAGAGCTGGGCATCCCACCCAGCAAGCTGAGTCACACGTCCGTATCCATCTTCGGATATGATGGTAGCGCTCAAAGGCCTATCGGCAAAATCAGGTTCAAATTGCAAATCGGTGATCTTATTTCTGAAGTCACTGTGTATGCAATAAGGACCCCTTCATGCTACAATATACTCCTTGGACGCCCCTGGATACATGAGAATGGTGTCGTCCCTTCAACTCTACATCAGTGCATCAAGTTCGTTGGCGACGATGGCCTGATACATCGAGTATTTGCAGACAAAAAGCCCTTCAAAGGCAGAGATGTCCATTTTGGAGATGCTCAAATGTATAAAGATGGAAAAGAAGAACAGGAGGAAAAAACAATTCGCTTTGTCGACAGTCTCCAGAAAGATAAAGGCAAGGCTCCTCAACAGTCATCGGAGGAAAACAAACCCTCCACCAAACTCGAAGTAAGCGGCCAAGCTCCCTTCGTCGTTTCCTTCAAATCTCCAAAGCCTTTGGTAATCACTACCAAAGCAAAGAAGACAAAACAAAAGGCTGGGGGCAAGTTCACTGTCTCCTTTGTGTCTATTATGCATGACACAGACTCCGAGTCAGAGCCAGAAGATGACACAGCATCGAGCCAAGCTGGTACTCAGTAAGATCAGCCCGCTCTCACTCCATTGGAGACGCCTGCAGACATAGAAGACCCTACGCCTGCTTCCTTTGTTATTCCGGCAACTTCGCCAGAAGAAGAAGTGATTTACTTCCACAGATCAGGAGCATCTCCACTGAACTCTCTGCTTGAACCTTTCCAAAATGAAGGTATGCCTCAGCTATCCCTGTATAGTCCAATGGCACAAGCTATCATGAAGAAAATGGCCTACGACGCTCAAAATCCGACTGGTTTGGGAGGTGGCCGTGGTATTCTCACACCATTGGAACCCACCCTGATCAAAAGTCAACCAGAAGATTGGAAAATCCACCTTCAAAGAGGCAAGTCTTCATATGGGTTGGGGTATGATCCTTCCGCTCCTATGAGACCGTTGACACCATGGCTGCAAAGTCGCTTTACCGACCAAGCCTCAACATCTCATGAAGACATCGATATCCCTGGATATCTCTTTGAGGAGTTACTCGTCAAAAATCCAGAAAGCTCCTCCAATTGGTATGATTTCTCTGATAATAAAGAGGAATTGCCCGATGATAGAGATGAGCGGTTCTCTGTCCCAGAAGAATCATCGTCTCCAAAAGAAGTACCCTACTTCAACCCAATTTTAGCAAATGATTTGGACCATCTTATTGCAAGCCTTGAGAAAGATACCGATCAAGAAGGTTCATGGACAGAAACAGAGCCTCAGTCTGAAAATGCCTCTGGCACTCCAGAAGGTCTTGTTGAGTTGGAAGCCTCCGGAAACATTGTAGAGGAACCACCTTCAAACCTTCCGACAGAAGACCCTGTTCAAAAGATAGACTTGGGAACACCTGATAACCCACGTCCTGTATTCATAAGCAAGAATATAAAGGATGATGAGCTACCCGAGTATATCTCTTTTCTTCGTGAGTTCGTTGATTGCTTTGCATGGTCTTATGCCGAAATGCCTGGCTTGGATCCTCAAGCCTATCAAACAAGGCCAAAGAAGATTCCGTCTCGACGTGATGGACAAAATTGAACAAGAAGTTCAGAAACTCAAAAACGTTGGATTCATCCGCGAGGAACAGCATCCTTAAATGGTAGGCCAACATCGTCCCCGTGACAAAGAAAAATAGGCAGATAAGGGTCTGTATTGACTACAGAGACCAGAATAATGCATGTCCTAAAGATGAATTCCCGCTCCCCATACCAGAGGTGATGATTGACAACACCTATGGGTTCGAGCGAATGACATTCATGGATGGATTCTCTGGCTACAATCAGATAGAGATGCATCCTGAAGATGAAAGGCATACATCATTTCGCACACCATTCGGCGTGTATTGCTACACTGTTATGCAGTTTGGCCTGAAAACTTTTGGTGCAACATATCAGAGGGCTATGATGAAAATATTCCAAGATATGCAGCACAAGACGGTCGAATGCTATGTTGACGACCTCGCCAAAAAAAGCAGAAGAAAAGAAGACCATCTCGATGATCTTCGAGAAGTCTTCCTCCGAATTCACAAACACAAATTGCGGATGAATCCACTAAAGTGCTTCTTCGGTGTCTCATCGGGTAAGTTTCTCGGATTCGTAGTACGGAAAGCTGGAATAGAACTTGACCCCACCAAAGTCAAGGCTATCCTGGAAATGCCATCTCCCAGAACCCTAAGAGAATTAAAAGGGCTTCAAGGAAGGCTGGCCTACATTCGACGGTTCATCTCCAATCTATCAGGGAAATGCAGTCCATTCTCTCGCCTGATGAAGAAAGGCGCGGACTTTGTCTGGGATGCTGAATGTGAAAGTGCATTTCAAGACATCAAAGCATACCTCATCAAACCTCCAGTGCTGGCTGCCCCCACAACTGGAAGACCATTTATCTTGTACACAAGAGCTCTCGACCACTCTTTGGGTGCTCTGCTCACACAAGAAAACGACGACGGAAAAGAAGCTGCTCTATATTACCTTAGCCGCATGATGGTAGGTACAGAGCATCGCTACTCCCCAGTCGAAAAAGAATGCCTTGCAGTAATGTTCGCTGTACAAAAGCTGCGTCACTATCTGCTGTCGAACACAGTCTACCTGATTTTGGAACCATGTTCAAACAATGCTGCTGAGTACCAAGCCCTGATTGTAGGATTGGAACTCGCCCTCGAATCCGGCATCACCACGCTGGAAGCTTTTGGAGACTCTCAACTGATCGTCAACCAGATGAATCAGAAATATAAAGTCACGAAGCCTGATTTACTGCCTTATTACAACAAGGCGCAGTCGCTTCGACAAAAATTCAACATCTGCCATATCACCCACATCCTCAGAGGTGAAAACATCCGTACAGATGCCCTGGCTGGACTCGCCGCATCCATGGCAATCCAAGAAGGGGAAAACATGCAAGTCACAGTGTGTCAAAGAAGGATTCTCCCTCCTCTCAACACACACCAAGCAGTTGCTGAATGTCACCAAGTGGTTGGAAGTCAGATGTCCATCCTCAAACCTCCGATTGGCGACTGGAGAGATCCGTTCATTGATTATATCATGTTCGGAATACTACCCTAAGATCCAAAAGAGCGGGAAAGCATCCAAAGACGAGCCCCAAACTTTCATTTGGATATACCTTCAAAAGCACTTTACAGAAAATCCTTCAACGGAGTACTCCTACGCTGCTTATCACAACAAGAGGCTGAGGAAACTCTCAAAGAAGTACATGCTGGTCTTTGTGGAGCCCATCAGGCTGGCCCTAAGCTCTACAACCAGATAAAAAGGCTTGGTTACTATTGGCCTACCATGGTAGCTGATACAATGAAATTTACCAAGCGCTGCAAAAAATGCCAGATTCACGGAGATTATGTCCACATGCCTCCCGAATGGCTGCATCCAACAGCAATCTCATGGCCTTTCGAAGCCTGGGGTATGGACATCGTAGGTCCAATTTCTCCCCCATCAAGCAAAGGTCATCGCTTCATCTTCGCCGCTATGGATTATTTATCCAAGTGGTCAGAAGTATTTGCGCTCAGCGAAATGAAGACTTCATCAGTCCTTCAGTTCTTGCGTACCAACATTATTTGTCGCTTCGGCATACCTAAAAGATTCGTCCATGATAACGGACCACAATTCCGATATCACAGATTCTACAGGTTCTGCGACAAGTACAAAATCCAAAGTTGTCCTTCGACTCCATATAATCTAGCAGCGAATGGACTAGAAGAAGCCTTCAACAAGACACTCTGCAAAATTCTCAAGAAAATGGTCTCTAGGCACAAAAGAGACTGGGGCGACAAACTACCAGAAGCTTTGTGGGCCTATCGAACCACCGTTCGAGGACCAACCCATAGCACACCATTCTCTTTGGTTTATGGATGCGAAGCTGTTGTCCCTTTGGAAGTACAAATTCCTTCCTTAAGGGTATCTTTGCAGAATGACATGACTCAAGAAAGCAATGTCAAACTGAGACTCCAAGAGCTGGGTAATCTCGATGAAAGACGACTCGAAGCTCTACAAAGCATTGAGTTGTACCAAGCACGCATGGCAGGATCTTTCGACAAAAAGGTCAAGCAACGCGCCTACAAAAAGGGTGACTTGGTTCTTGCAGTAAAAAGACCTATAGTCTTTGCCCACAAATCCAAAGGCAAATTCGAACCAAAATGGGAGGGACCCTTCCTCATCGATAAAGTCTTCTCCAACGGTGCATACGCTCTTCTAAACATGGAAGGAGACAGATGTATGCTACCCATCAACGGCAAGTTTTTGAAGCGGTACTACCCTTGAAGACTTCCTCAAACGGGTCAGAGTAATATCTACACGGCTAAAGCGTATTTCCAAGGTACTTGCTCGTCAAACCCACCCCTTTTGAAATTTTCATCTTTATGTTGAAGTTTCCAAAAAAAAAACAATCTCTCAAAACAATGTTTACTTTCATCGTTTCATTGTTTAAAAGAAAAATCAAATCCAAAAATCCAAGTTTAGGAGCCTCTTCCCAGACTTGACTAAAATTTCGTTCCTTGAACCCAAAATTCATGGTTTGAAACAAAAACCAGGATTCAGGAATTTTCACCGTAGTCTACCTTGGCTTTTACGACCAAAATGGTTTTAAGCCAAAATTTATGACCCTCGTGTCTCTAAACAGAAAAAAAAAAAGGTTTTTTAGAAACCGCGGGGAAGCGACATTCAGTCGATACTTGCAAAACCCAAAAAAACGGGAAGGATGCGAACCCCATTCGATACTTCCAAAACCCAAAAATCGCAAGGAAGCGAACCCCATTCGACACTTACAAAATTTCAAAAATCGTGGAGAAGCAACATACCAGTTGATATCCACAACCCAAATTTCAAAAAAATCGTGGAGAAGCAACATACCAGTTGATATCCACAACCCAAATTTCAAAAATCGTGGAGAAGCAACATACCAGTTGATAACCACAACCCAAATTTCAAAAAAAAATCGTGGAGAAGCAACATACCAGTTGATATCCACAACCCAAATTTCAAAAATCGTGGAGACGCAACATACCAGTTGCTATCTACAACCCAAATTTCAGATGGTTCGAGAAAACCTCAAATTTCAAAAATCGCGGAGAAATGACATCAAATTAGTACCCGCAAAACCAAAAGTTTTGGGAAAAGCAGGGAAGAGACGCTTAGTCGATATTTGCACCCCAATTCGCGAGGAAGCAACATTCCATCGATACTCGCAAAACCTAGCCCGCGAGGAAGTGACATTCCATCAATACTCGCAAAACCGAATGAGCAAGGAAGCGACATTCCATCGATACTTACAAGACCATTCAGCGGGGAGGCGACATTTAGTCGAGACCTGCATTTTGAAAACCAAAATTCGGCTATAAACGCCAAAAATCGGCTATAAACGCCAAAATCCAGCTATAAACGTCAAAATCCGGCTATAAATGCCAAAACAAAAAATTTTCGACTATAAACGCCAAAATCGGCTTTCATGCCAACAAAACAAAACTTGGTTTTCAAAAAAAAAACTCGGCTATAAACGCCAAAACTCGGCTATAAACGCCAAAATCCGGCTATAAATGCCAAAACAAAAAATTTTCGGCTGTAAACGCCAAAATCGGCTTTCATGCCATAAAAAAACTTTGGCTCTCATGCCACAAACAAAAACCTTGGCTCTCATGCCACAAACAAAAATTTTGGCTCTCATGCCACAAAAAAAAAATTTGGCTTCCATGCCACAAAATGAAATTCGGCTTCTATGCCATTCCAAAAATTCGGCTTTCACGCCATCCAAAAATTTTGGCTCCCATGCCGCAAAACAAATTTGGCTCTTATGCCACAAAATTAGGCTTTCATGCCATCCAAAATTTCGGTTTTCAAACCATAAAAAAAAAATCAGGCTTTTCTCCACAAAATTGGCTTTCATGCCCAAAACAACTCTTTGACAAAAGATTTTCACAAAATAACAACCTTTTGATCAAATTCTTAAACAAACATTCCCATCAAACTTTTGCTCAAAATTATTTTCATCAAAAAATGATTTAAGAGAAAGGAAGGGGATACAAAATATAGTACCAAAATTGTTTATACATGGAGGTACCAAAAACAAAGAAGAAGGAAAAGGAGTTTGTTACAACTCAGGAGCTCAATCCGACATGGTCTTCAACCACAGGTTCAACTCCTCAAGCAGACCCTTGGCCTTAACTTCCAAAGTTTTTAGGACACGCTTCTTCAAAATGTCCCCATAAAACGCGGCCGAATGCCGTGACCCATCTGCAGCACGAGGAAGTTCTTCCTAGAGGACCTGCCACTGCTCATGCTCCTGAGTCTTCCTCCAGACATTACCTTCAGCTTCCTCAACCTGGCGAATGAGGGTCCCCTCCTTCTCCCAAGCCTGCTGAACGGCCGCATTGGAAGATCTAGCAGACCGACGAGGTGCGTCAGTAACAGGACCTTTACCCTTGTTCCTTCTAGAAGAACTACCTGCAAAAGATGGAAGAGAAAAGATCAATCAACATCAAAATGACAGAATTCTGCAACAAAAAATTCTAGCAAAATTTTGACACGGTTCCGGGGCAATTCCAAAGAAAAGGAAAATACTCCGAAAAAAACAGGGAGTCTGAAGATGAGCTCAACATCGCTGCGAGCTCATAGTCAGTGGAGAATTCTCAAAGAAGGCTTGAACTCAACATCGCTGCGAGAACAAGCCAATCTCATCAAACTTCCGCAAAATCTGGAAAAGAGCTCAACATTGCTGGGAGCTTCAGAATCCAAAAATTGCAAAACTTCCTCAAAATCCAGCAAGACCGAGAAAGAGCTCAACATCGCTGCGAGCTCAAAATCCCGATACTTGCAAAAGATTTTCAGGTATGCATCATCATACTTCCAAATCTATTTACCAAAACTCATGCATCAAAAATATATCATCATGCATTAAATGCTAGGAAAACCTTGACCAAAGTTTGACCAATTCCAACCCAATTTGGTCAAAACTAATCAAACTTTGTCCAAGTCAAAAATCATGTTGGCTTGACCTAGAGACTCTAGCCTTCTATCCTGATGCATCAAAAAAAGAGAGAGAAAGAAAATGCATACATATTGAAATTGCATAACCTCATTATCATGGTGAGCAAACAAGGAAAAAGAAAAAGAAAGGGAGAATAAAAAAATCTCAGCAAAAAAAAAAAAAAATTGTTTTTTGGCCGACCTGTCCGTACAGCCAGGAGAAAAAAAAAACAGCAAAAAAAAAAAGAAAAGAAGAGAAAAACGCTGAAAAAAAAATCAGCGTAAAAAAACAGAAAAAAAAATACAAAAATCAGCGTAAAAAAAAAACGCTGACAAAAAAATGAAGGGGAAAATCAGCGAAGAAAAAAAAAGCACACGAAAAAAAAAAGAAGAGAAGGAAGAAAGAAAAATAAGAAGCACGAAAAAAAAAAAAGAGAAGGAAAACGTGCATGAGAAAAAAAAAGAAAAAAAGAAGAAGAAAGAAAAGAAAAGAAAAGGAAGAAGAAGAAAAAAAATGAAGAAGCTACTTCTACAATGGAGATTCTTGAGGAGAAAGAAAACTTACTTGAAGCCATTAATGGAGAAGAAGAAGAAAAACTTGGAGATCCTTGAAGAAGAGAAAACACTTCTTATCTTGGAGAGCACACTTGAAGATTTCTTGCAAAAAGAAAGCAATGGAGCAAAAGAACCAACCCTCTTGCTTTTATAGAAGAAAGCAAGCCAAAAGAGGAAACAAGGAGAAAGAAAGGAGGTAAGTGCTAAAATTTAGCTACTTTCCCAAAAAGAAAGATATTTTGAGAGAATCTTTCCACAAAAAGAAAACTTAAGAAATTCTCTCCAAGTAAAGATATTTTTAGATATTCTCTACACAAAAGAGATATTTTTAGATATTCTTTACAAATATGACACCATATGAGATCTAGGCCATCTCCAAAGCCTAAGGTCCCATGGGTTAGCCCATATGAGCCAGGTTTGACCACCTAGGCACTAAAAGTGGCTTTTAGTCAAAATATTCATATTACCAAGAGCAAAAAAAATAGAGAAAAGAGCAAAAAAAAAAAAAGTCCCATGCCTCTTTTGAGTTGATGGGACCATTCAAAAAAAAGAGAAAAGAAAGTCTCATGAGTTTCCAAAAAACCAAACCATCCAACCTCATGAACCAAATTGAGCCAAAATCTTGAAATTGACATTTCACAAAATCAAATTCCGGTCCCCTAGCTTGTTAGGTCACAAGACCAAAACTAAAATCAAAATCCAAAACCAACAAACCGAATTTGACCCCCCAACCTGCCACATACAGCTTGTTGGGTCACAAGGTCAAAATCAAAATCAAACCCCGACCCCCTAACTTACCACATACAACTTGTTAGGTCACAAGGTCAAAAACCAAAATCCAAAACCCAAAATAAAAATACCCCATGTCATTTTCAAAACTTTGCCTTGAGATGGTGTGCGATCCCTCTCACTACCATAAAATTCCCCCGGAAACTCAGAAGGCTATTCAAAAAACAAAAAAAAAAAAAGACTCTTGGTCAAGTTGGAATCTCTCCTCCAAGTTTCTCTTCGAGGCACATCGACTCCAAAAAGCTACTCGTCGCTGTACCTCGAGGGGGCATTTGTTGACACCAAAAAAGTCACTATGTCTCCTCAACATCAAGAAGCCTCGTGAAGCTGTATCCTGCTACAAAACAGGCAACGCTACTTCAAGCATCAGATCTTTTAAGAATCAGACAGAAACTGAGAGATCCTTCAAGACAGCTAAAAGAGGGGTACATCTGAGGTTTCGGGCCATTCCGACAGCGTTTGGCCTAACTTCACTGCTCCGACCACTAAACAAACGCTCCCGGCGGCAACATCATCAAAGATACCAAAACTTTGATCAGAGCCTACGGATAACTCCAGAACGTCTCCAAAGGGCTCCATGCCAAATTTCAAGTCAAACCGACAACGTTTGACCCTCCATCAATGCTCGAGCAGCAAAATCAAGCCTCCCGGTGGCGGAAACCACCGAAGCCATCACTCATCAAACAAAATACATGAGTGGCTTCAACATGCTTCCAAAAGGCTGCACGTCGAATTTCAGGTCATTCCGACAACATTTGACCAGGTTTCAATGCTCCGAGAGAAAAATCAAGCCTACCGGCGGCGGAGCAACCCGGGACCATGACATCCAAAACGGAGCCCATGGAACGTCTCAAAATGACTCCAATAGGCTCCTCGTCGAATTTCAGGTCAATCGGACATCGTTTGACCACATATCAAAGCTCGGCATTTTCCCCGCAGCAAAATCAAGTGAAGCATCGATGGGACCCCAAACGGCTTCAAAAATCAAATAAAAATCCATGGTTGGTCCTATCCACTACTCAAGAAGCTTCACCTCAATTTTCAAGACATTCCGACATCGTTTGACCTAGTTTCGACGCTTGACGGAAAATCGGCTACAAAGTCTTCGGCTTTCCCGAAAAATGGGAAACTTTGTGCTCCGATTTCGCGTGGCTTCTCGTCAAGTTTTCTACAAGAAAATATAGTCAATAATTGAGGAAAAATTTCAAGAAAAATACATAAGAAAAAAGGAACGAAAAAGACGGAAAATCGGCCGAAAACGACGCTCGGCGACTAAACGGGCCAAAGCCCTATGGTCACCGGCGACCCTAGGTGCATGGTCGCCCGGCGACCCTGCAAATCCGGGTCGCCGGATTTTGCACCAAAGTGTCAGTTTTTTGATGGTTTTCGCGTTTCGGGTGTTCCGGACTCTGTGATTTTCGGAAAATGCAATGTTAGATGCTCGAAAACCACTGATCTTCGTCGACATCTCGGATCCGCCGTCAAAAGCATGAAATCATCACCGATCGCCTCAAAATCGCCAACCGGCTGACCAAGAAAGTGCACTTTCTGTCCGACCGATCGTGAAATCGACAAGACAGATGTCACCGGCCCGCCAACATCAATCAATGTCTGAAATTGCATCGTAATCCGACATCAAATAATGCGTGGATCCACCCGTGATGATCGCAAGAAGAATCTCAAAAGGCGCAGCGCGGCCCGCGACTCTTCACATACCTTGGCGACCACTTAATGACGTTAATTGACCCGTTTATGACAACTTAATGCGGTCATTAACTCATTATTTTGGACGGCCCAATCAGATTCAAGCATCTGGGAGTTACAAATCCAAGTAATAATGGCATTAAACCCATGAAACTCCCATCATCATGAAGCATAAAGGTGATTAAATGCCCACTACCTTCATCGGCCAATCACAAGCCTTGAAAAAGGAGTTACAAAATCAACTTGTAACTCCTCATCAATTCTTTCATCATAGCAATCAATGCCAATAAACCTCTCATGGCTACCAAAAGCCTATAAAAGGAGGTCCATTCCAAGAAGAAAGCATGATGAAAATAGATCCCAAGTGCAAGCTCTGAAAATCCAGAAAATCCAAGAGAGAGACGAAGTCCTGCTACTTTGCTCTCGGAAGCACCACAAGGTGATCAACATCCCTTGCCCCCCCCCCCCCCCCCCAATGTCACCTCCTTCTCCAACATGGCCTAAACGCGGCTTTTCAGCCCGTTTACTCTGTTTTTCATTGGATATAGGACCTTCTCTTGGTCCTTGTCCTTTAAAAAACTGAGGTTAGGAGCCAAGCCAAAGAATCAAAGCATCACATGTTCTCATTTGAAGGACGATGGCGAAGCCCATACATGACTTGCGACCGTCGATCTCAACGTGTCCCCGCAATCTCCTGAGAAGTTAGATCCCTTTTCTCACTTTTCTATTGTAGTTTGTATTTCTTAAAGAGACAAAATGAAATCACAATTCTTGTCTTTCATATTTGATGAGTTTTTTAAAATCGCCGCTCACGGCAAAACCGCCTTTTACGGCAAACAAACAAAAACGCCTCTTACGGCATTCTAAAAAAAAACAAACTTGTCTCTTTTCTTAATATTAATGCAATTTGAAAAGTTAGAAAAAAGGATTGATTTCCTTTCCACTTGTGAAGGTGAATCTCCGGATTATCACCATTCCAAATTCCAACTAGAAAGTAAATCTGGCATACCCGTGCGAAAAATGTTGATGCCCGAGATCTTCCCTCCTCTGCCGAGACCCAGGTCAGCCCCCGGGGTGTGGAGGGAGAGGACAGAGGATTCCCCCTTTTTTCGGGTCCATCAACGCCAAGGCCGGGGCGGAGAAGAAAAATTGATTATATTTTCTTTTTATTTCATTTGTACCTTGGGGAAGTTCTTTGTATTTGCCTTTTCTTCATACATGTAGATACTTTTAAGATAAATGAAATTCTTCTTCAATTTCTCTGTGTATCTATGTATTGAATGTTACTTTTATCTCCTTCATTCTATTCTCTGTATTCAGTTTTGCGACTAAGCTAAAATAAGTAACAGGAATGAGGGCAAGTAACCAAGTTTGGCTCTATAGCAGAAGTCAGTGGCATGCTAGGTTCCGCAACCAAAGCTGAGTGACTGGATTAGGTTCCATGACCGTAAGTCACTAAGTTTGTTAGAACGAAAAGAGCTAGGCCCGTAACCAGACTAGAGAGTTAGGTTCCATAACCGTAGCTAAGTGGCTGAGCGAGGTTCCATAACCAGAGCTGAAGTCATTGAGTTCGGTTCAATAACCAGAACTGAGGGCGGCCAGTCCTGTGACCGAGCCAAGGTAGCTGGTTCTGTAACCGAGCTGAGGGATGGCTAGTCCTATGACTAAGCCGAGGTAGCTGGTTCTGTAACCGAGCTGAGAGGTGGCTAGTCTTGTGACGGCGCCAAATGCAAGCTGGTTCTGTAACCGAGCTGTGTGTAGGTGTCGAGTTCCGTGTCTTGGCAAAATTCGAAACAACAAAACACATCCTTCCATAAGAACCAATTTTATTGACTTTCAAAATCTGAGTACAGCCTAAAAATAGTACTTCTTGAGGTGCGTGCATTCCACGGGCGTGGTAGCTCTCTACTCTCCATGTCCTCAAGTTTGTATGCAGACTGCCAAGCTGCCGAGGTTACTTTGAATGGCCAATGCCAGTTCGGTGCAAGCTTTCCTTTACTGGGATTTTTGTACGCTGGAAGTGTCTTTTTAAGACTAATTCTCCAGGTGAGAACTTCCTCTCTTTGACCCTATGATTGTATCCTCTGGCCAATTGTTGCTGGTAGGAAGCGAGGTGGATGGCTGCTGCATCCCTCCGTTCCTCGGCCAGGTCGAGCTCTTTGGCGAGGTTTATATTGTTCTGGCCTTGATCAAATAGTTCTGACCTAAGGGTTGGGAGGCCAACCTCAAGCAGAATTACAGCTTCCATCCCATAGGCCGGGGAAAAGGGCGTAGCCAAGGTCGAGCGCCTAGGGGTAGTTCTTACGCCCAAAGGACACTCGGAAGTTCCTCTAGCCATCTCCCTTTGGCTTGGTCCAGTCTCTTCTTGAGCCCATCGAGCACCACTTTATTGGAAATCTCGGCCTGACCATTGCTCTGTGGGTAGGCCGGAGTGGAATAGTAGTTCCTGATGCTGAGCTCTTGACAGAAGTTCTTGAAGAGGTTGGAGTCGAACTGTGTCCCATTGTCAGAGATCAAGGCTCGAGGCACTCCAAATCTTGTGACAATGTTCCTCCACACGAAGTTTTTCGTATCCAGCTTGGTGATGGAAGACAGTGCCTCAGCTTCTATCCACTTACTAAAGTAGTCAGTGGCTACTATTAGCCATCTCTTATTCCCTGGAGCTCGGTGGAGTGGTCCCACCAGGTCCAGTCCCCATTGGGCAAAAGGCCAAGGACTGGAGAGAGGACTCAGGTCGTGTGCTGGCTGATGGAGAGAGTTAGAGAACTTCTGGCACTTCTCACATTTCCTGGCATAGACCTGGGCGTCCTTCTGCATGTAAGGCCACCAGTAGCCCTAGCTGATAGCACAATAGGCCAGTGACCGACCTCCAATGTCACTGCCGCAGATCCCTTCATGGATTTCATAAAGGAAGTCTTCGACTTTGCTCGGGTGAACGCACTGTACGTAGGGGCCACTGTAGGACTTCTTGTAGAGCTTGCCAACTGGAGAGAGCCAAAACTGAGCTGCCTTCAGCCTGATTTTGTGGGCCTGGCTCTTGTCCTCGGGGAGCCAGTCGTCCTTAAGGTAGGAGATGTATTCGTCCATCCAGCTTGGACCGAGATCAACACACAAGACCTGCCGAGGTGGGTGGAGCTCTATACTCGGTTTGTCTAGTGCTTCTACTTCGATAGTCCTTTTCCTCCCTGCCTCGACAACAGAGGCTAGGTTGGCAAGAGCGTCGGCGTGAGAGTTGGAGTCTCTGCCGATCTGCTTGACTTTAGTTTTTCAGAACTGAGAGAGGAGTTACTTGGTGTGGGCTAGGTAGGCTGCCATCCTGTCGTCACGGGCTTGGTAGTCTCCATTCAGTTGGCTCGTCACCAGCTATGAATCACTGAAGACCAACAGTTGCCGTGCCCCCAGAATTTTTACGCTGCCCAGCCCTGCGATCAGCGCTTCATACTCAGCTTCGTTGTTTGATGCCTTGAAGTCGAGCGTCAGTGCTTGCTCAATGACAAGGCCCTCCGGAGATTGGAGGACTATGCCTGCGCCAGCACTTTTGGAGGTTGAGGATCCATCGACGAAGACTTTCCAGGATGAGTCGAGGAACTGTTTCCAGGCTCGATCTAGTTCCATCTCGGTTTTGGTGACCTCTACCCCCTCCCTGCCCCCCAGTTTGATATCGAGCTCTCTTGGTGCCGAATTAGGAGAGGTGAATTCGACGATGAAGTCTGCCAGGACCTGGGCCTTGATCGCCGTTCTAGGGTGATACTGAATATCATACTGCCCCAGCTCGATGGCCCATTTGGACACTCTCCTAGAGAAGTCTGCTTTTCTGAAGAGAGACTTTAGTGGATGCTCTGTAACAACTACTATGGAGTAGGTCTAGAAGTAGTGCGAGAGCTTGCGGGAGGCGCTAATGAGCATAAGCGCGAGCTTCTCTAATGGCAGATATCCGTCTCGGCATCTATCAGGATCTCGCTCGCATAGTAGATAGGCTTTTGCTGCCTGTCTTCATCTCTGATGAGCACCGAGCTCACTGTGTGATCCGAGACTGCCAGATATAAGTAGAGGGTCTCCCCCTGTGTCGGAGTGGACAGGAGGGGAGGTGAAGATAGATATCCCTTGAGTTCTTGAAGGGCTCTGTCGCACTCTGAAGTCCATTGGAACTTTGAGCTCTTCTTCAAGAGCTGGAAGAAGGGACGGCATTTGTCTGAAGCTCTGCTGATGAAGTGGTTCAGTGCGGCTGCCATCCCTGTGAGCCTTTGGACTTGCTCTGCCGTGGTTGGACTTTGGATGGCCTGGATCGCCGAGATTTGCTCAGGATTGGCCTCTATCCCTCGTCTGGTGACCAAGCTGCCCAGGAACTTCCCGGAGCCGACACCAAACGCACACTTGGATGCGTTCAGCTTGAGCTTGAACTCCTTGAGGACGGCGAAGGATTGACTCAGATCGGTCAAGTGGTCCTGTGACCTTTTAGACTTGACGACCATATCGTCTATGTACACTTCAACCGTCTTGCCGAGCTGGGCCTGAAACATCTTTGATACCAGCCTCTGGTAAGTGGCACCGGCGTTTTTTAACCCAAAGGGCATCACTTTGTAACAGTAGATGCCTCTAGGTGTTATGAACGCGGTCTTTTCTTCATCAGGCTCATGCATCGGGATCTAATGGTAACCTCGGTAGGCGTCGAGGAAACTCATCCTATGGTGCCCGGGAGTGGTATTGATCAACTGGTCGATCTTTGGAAGTGGGAAGCTGTCTTTGGGACAGGCCTTGTTGAGATAGGTGAAATCCACGCAGACCCTCCAGCTCCCATTCTTCTTCTTGACCACTACTGTGTTGGCCAGCCACCCAGGGTAGTGGATTTCCCTGATGACTTCAGCCTCCAATAGCTTTGTGACCTCTTCGATCACTGCCTCTGCTTGCTGGACCCCGGTCCTGCGAGCCTTTTGGACTACAGGCTTGTGTTCGGGATCCACATTCAGTTTGTGGCTCATGACCTCGGGGTCGATGACGGGCATCTCATAAGGGGTCCAAGCGAAGACCTCTCTGTTCTACAACAGGAAGTCAAGCAGCTAGGACCTTTCAGCTTCTGCAAACTGACTTCCGAGCAGGAAATACCTCTCTAGATCGTTGGGATCGATCCTGACTTCGGTGAGGTCCTCTACACTCTTCTTCTCGGGTGCTCGGCCTACAGCTTCGAGCTCTGCCTCTAGCTCGGCCATGTGGACTCGCTGCGGCTCTGCTTCGCCGGGGACCACAGCCATGAGGCATTCTTTGGCCATCTGCTGGTCGCCGCGGACTATGATCACCTTGAAGCTACCGTCTCCGTTCTGTAACGGGAACTTAACCCTTTGGTGATGGGTGGAGGGCACAGCTTCCATGTTGTGCAGCCGGTCCTTCCCATGATGGCATTATATGGGGACGATGCATCCACCACTAGGAAGTCTGCTGTCATGGAGGTTCCCCCCACTTCGACTTTAAGGGAGATCTTTCCCTTTGGGGTATACAGACTTGGAGCTAAAACCCACCAGTAGGGTGCGGGCTTCCTACAGGTCCTCCTCTTTCTGACCCATTTTCTTGAAACAGTCGTAGTAAAGGATTTCTGAGGAGCTCCCAGGGTCCACGAGGATCCTCTTTACATTGAAGTTCCCCAACCTCAGAGTCAGGAGCAGAGGATCATTGTGGGGTAGCTGGACCCCGTCCAAGTCTCCATCAAAGAACCAAATTCTTGGTCTCTCTTTCCTTGCCTTCTTCGCTGAGGGAGCTCAGCCACCATCACCTGTTTGCCGTGTTGGGCCCTCCTTGCCTCAGTACGAGCCTGGCTGCTCCCCTTAGGAGTGGGAGCTAGGTGGATAACGTTGATAGTCCCTTCCGGCTCATCGTTGTCGCGATCATCGGGCTGGCATTGTTGAGCACGGTTAACCATGCCCTCCTCCTTGACGAGGTCCTTCAAGTGCCCGTCCTTCACAAGCCTTTCGAGGTGAGCCTTGAAAGCATGGCAGTCCTCGGTCCTGTGCCCATTCTATTTATGGTAGGCACAGAATTTGCTCTGATCTCGGATGGAGGGGTCGCCTTTCATAGGCTGGGGCCATTTGAAGAAGGGTTGTGTCTGGATTTTGCCGAGGAGCTTGTAAATGGGCTCCTTAAAGATGGTGTTGACAGCCTTATAAGAGGCACCACTTGACTTCGGCTTCATGCTGTCTCTCGAGGTGGAAGCGAAGCGTGTTGCCGAGCCAAATGGTTCTTTGTTTCGGTCCGCCTCCCTCTTGGCCAACTTCTTATCCTTTTTGGAGGGTCAGTCCTCCTGCCAGGAGTTATGGCTCTCCCGAGCTCGGACCTCGTCTTCTTCTTGCTCGACGAACTGATTCACCCAGGCCATCAGTGCTTTCACTGTGACCACGGGGAACCGCACCAGGTCCCTCCGGAGCTCGTTGCCTGGCAATAGAGCCTGTTGGAAGGACTTGATGGTTACTTCGTCATTGGAATTT
Organism: Umbellularia californica; assembly: GCA_028538565.1. Classification (NCBI taxonomy): domain Eukaryota; kingdom Viridiplantae; phylum Streptophyta; class Magnoliopsida; order Laurales; family Lauraceae; genus Umbellularia; species Umbellularia californica. The sequence goes on from JAPQWN010000007.1 coordinate 48,421,351, forward strand.
TCGACCTGGCTGTAGATGTCCAGAACCTCTTGGCGAACCGAGTGATATTTTCGGCCGACCTCATTCTGATGGCCATCAGGTCGGCGCCTGTCTTCGGGATGACCCGATGCGCTTGGAACTTCTCGACGAAGGAATTTCGGAGCTGCTGCCAGCTCGAGATCGATCCCTCGGAGAGCGCGCAGAACCACCGAAGTGGGAGATCACCCAGACTGGAGGAGAAGACCTTGCAGTCCAGGTTGCTGTCGCCGCCCCACACCGACATTTTCTGGGTGAAGTGTCGGAAGTGTGCTTCAGGGTCCGAGGTCCCGTCATAAAGGTTGAACCTCAGGACGCTGGACTTTTCGGGGAGGACGTGATCCCTGATCTCCCGAGAGAATGGAGATGTGCCATGGTTGTCACTGTCTTTGGTGGCTAGCCGACCTCGAGTGAGGCCAGCGAACTCCATATTCTGTTGCACAGCCTGCTTTATTTGCTGGTTGATCCAATCCGTCATGTCGGGGTCGGCCCCCTGTCTCCTTTATCTCTGGCGCTGCTGCTGAGGGTCAGCGCTGGCGTGAGTGCTGCTCGAGCCTTCATCATAGGCCCGGTCACGCCTCTTATTATTCAGGACTTGCCTCAAGTCCTGCCGAGCTTTGGGAATCTTCCGGGCTCGCTACCGTGCAGGAGGCACGAGAGAGGTCCCGGCCGGGACTTTCTCCTTTGCTTCAAGCTGCCGCTGGAGCTGGAGGATCTGGTCATTTTGCTCTTAATAAAGAGGTTTTCAGTCCTGATTTCCTCGACGTGTGCCTCGTCGGCTTCCTCCAGAATCATGTCGTCGTCACCCTCGTCGTCGAGGCGCACATGGTCCTCCTCCATGTGGTTCCAGTGACGAGGTTGGTGCGGCTTGGACAACGCTGGTGTCCTGCCTCGTTGGGACTGTCCGTGAGGAGGAACATCCATACGGGGTTGTTCCAGCAAGACAACGTCCTGACGAGGACGCTCTGCAAGGGAGGGAGATGGCCGGACACACTCCAGAACAGGGTGGCGATGACGAGGGAGTGCTGTCACCCCTCTCGACAACGAGCCTGACTGGGTGACTGGGTCTCCCACACTCCTTTCACCGGGTCCTCCTGCAACCCTCCTTTGCTGAGGGACTAACGGTGCCTGCCTAGCTGCCTCTACCTGGTTCGTCACCAGTGGAGGCGGCATGAGGGGTAGAAATGATTCTGATGGTATGGACCTGGATGGTCCGACGCCCTTTCCTTTCCTAGTCTTCAGAGGCATGGCTTTTCAAGATGAGAATGTGGTTCTTTTTTAAACGTTTCCCACGGACGGCGCCAATTGTAAGTGCCTGAATATTATGGACTTGGTTTAGACAATGATGAAGCTTTTAACGATGCTGCTTATCAAGTCTGGGAATTACTGGAAATGTGACTGCGAGTCCCGAACCTGAAAGGTAGACAAAAGTCAGGGCCCCAGGCTGCTATCAGCCAAAGGCACTCCGACTCCTGAGTTAGTGCAATAACTGAACTAGGGTGAAGTGAGGAAGAAGAAGGTTCAGGCAAGATAGTAGTGGAATACACAGTATATAGTGCGTACCTGTTCATGGTCCTTACCATGCATAGATATAGGCGAGTGTGGAAGGTTCCATAGTGGAGGTAGGTGAGAGACCTTGTCCCATCAGCACATACCTAGGATCCTCAGTGGGAGTAGGTGAGTGTACTGTCCCATCGGATCTCTCCTCAATCCCACATATAAATGCGGACGTGATCGCCTGATAGGGACGACCCCTTATCAGTATTCGGCGGCCACCCTATCTGCCAGTACGTTCTACAACGTAGCTGTCCCATCACATAATGGGGATTGGAAGCTTAGTGTTCACCTCGGCCAGTGGACCGAATGGAGAAGTCACCAAAGTCGCGGGTGCAAGCTCGGATACTGCTGCCGAGATGCTAGATGCCGAACTCAAGGGAACGGGCCCGGTACTATTACAGAGGTGGACTCGGACTTAATCGCCAGCTGGCGCTGTCGCCGACCTGGGTAGGGCCGGGCCCAAAGCAAGCCCTATTGGTACTCTTACCGAACTGGGAGTAATTTCAGGATCACGAAAATACCCCGCACAATAATCTACTGTTATTGTTTCTCAAGGCATTAGTAAAGGAAGTATAAATTCTTTTCACCTGATATGTAGGCTTTTCTTTTCTTTTCTTTTGGAGTTTGTTTCTTCTATTTTGGGTTGGACTAACCAATGTTTTATTGCTTAGTTTTATGTTGTCTTTTTATTTGTGAAATAAGGTTTAAAGTAAAAAAAAAAAAAAAAAAAAAAAAAAACCTCATGGATTCACCTGACTTTCATTCCTTCATTCCAACTCATAATTGATGGACTCGAAAGGAATCTTCCGTCCTCTCCTTCCGCACCCCGGGGGCTGACCTGGGTCTCGGCGGAGGAGGGAAAATCTCGGTCATCAACATTTTTTGTACGGGTATGCCAGATTTACTTTCTACTTGGAATTTGGAATGGTGATGATCCGGAGATTCACCTTCACAAGTGGAAAGGAAATCAATCCTTTTTTCTAACTTTTCAAATTGCATTAATATTAAGAAAAGAGACAAGTTTGTTTTTTTAGAATGCCGTAGGAGGCGTTTTTGTTTGTTTGCCGTAAAAGGCGATTTTGCCGTGAAAAGCGATTTTACAAAACTCATCAAATGTGAAAGACAAGAATTGTGATTTCTTTTTGTCTCTTTAAGAAATCCAACTACAATAGAAAACTCAGAAAAGGGATCTAACTTCTCAGGAGATTGTGGGGACACGTTGAGATCGACGGTCGCAAGTCATGTATGGGCTTCGCCATCGTCCTTCAAATGAGAACATGTGATGCTTTGATTCTTTGGCTTGGCTCCTAACCTCAGTTTTTTAAAGGACACGGACCAAGAGAAGGTCCTATATCCAATGAAAAACCAAGTAAACGGGCTGAGAACCCGCGTTTAGGCCATGTAGGAGAAGGAGGTGACCTTGGGGGGTGGCCCCCCAAGGGACGTTGACCACCTTGTGGTGCTTCCGGGAGCAAAGTAGCAAGACTTCGTCTCTCTCTTGGATTTTCTGGATTTTCAGACTTGCACTTGGATCTATTTTCATCATCCATTCTTCTTGGAATGGACCTCCTTTTATAGGCTTTTGGTAGCCATGAGGTGTTTACTGGCATTGATGGCCATGATGAAAGAATTGATGAGGAGTTACAAGTTGATTTTGTAACTCCTTTTTCATGGCTTGTGATTGCCCGATGAAGGTAGTGGGCATTTAATTCCCTTTAACATTCATGATGATGGGAGTTTCATGGGTTTAATGCCATGATTGCTTGGATTTGTAACTCCCAGATGCTTGAATCTGATTGGGCCATCCAAAATAATGAGTTAATGACCGCATTAAGTTGTCATAAACAGGTCAATTAACGTCATTAAGTAGTCGCCCAGGCATGTGAAGAGTCGCGGGCCGCACTGCGCCTTTTGAGATTCTTCTTACGATCATCACAGGTGGATCCACGCATTGTTTGATGTCGGATTGCAGTGCAATCTTAGACATTGATTGATGTTGGTGGGCCAGTGACATCTGTCTTGTCGATTTCACGATCGGTCGGACAGAAAGTGCACTTTCTTGGTCAGCCGGTGGGCGATCTTGAGGCGATAGGTGATGATTTCATGCTTTTGACGGCGGATCCGAGATGTCGACGAAGATCAGTGGTTTTCAAGCATCAAACATTGGATTTTTAGAAAGTCACAGAGGCAGGAATACTCGAAACGCGAAAAGGATCGAAAAACGATCAATTTGGTGCAAAATCCGGTGACCCGGATTTGCAGGGTCGCCGGGCGACCATGCACCCAGGGTCGCCGACGACCTTAGGGTTTTTTGCCCTTTGGTCGCCGAGCTTCGTTTTCGGCCGTTTTTGCGTCTTTTTCATTTATTTTTTCTTCTGTATTTTTCTTGACATTTTTCCTCAATTATTGACTTCATTTTCTTGGAGAAAACTTGACGAGAACCCGCGCGAAATCGGAGCACAAAGTTTCCCATTTTTCGGGAAAGCCGAAGACTTTGTAGCCGATTTTCCGTCAAGAGTTGAAACTAGGTCAAACGGTGTCGAAATGACCTGAAAATTGAGGTGAAGCTTCTTGAGCAGTGAATAGGACCAACCATGAGCTTTTATTTGAGTTTTGAAGCCGTTTGGGGTCCCATCGATGCTTCACTTGATTTTGCTGCGGGGAAAATGCCGAGCTTTGATATGTGGTCAAACGATGTCCGATTGACCTGAAATTTGACGCGGAGCCTATTGGAGTCATTTTGAGACGTTCCATGGGCTCCGTTTTGGATGTCATGGTCCCGGGTTGCTCCGCTGCCGGTAGGCTTGATTTTCTCTCGGAGCATCGAAACATGGTCAAACGTTGTCGGAATGACCTGAAATTCGATGTGCGGCCTTTTGGAGGCATGTTGATGCCACTCATGTACTTTGTTTGATGAGTGATGGGTTCTGTGGTTCCCGCTGCCTGGAGGCTTGATTTTGCTACTCGAGCGTTGATGGAGGGTCAAACATTGTCGGTTTGACTTGAAATTTGGCATGGAGCCCTTTGAAGACATTCTGGAGCATCCGTAGGCTCTGATCAAAGTTTTGGTGTCTTTGATGATGTCGCCGCCGGGAGCGCTTGTTTAGCTATCGGAGCAGAGAAGTTAGGCCAAACGATGTCGGAATGGCCCGAAACCTCAGGTGTACCCCTCTTTTGGCTGTCTTGAAGGATCTTTCAGTTTCTGTCTGATTCTGACAAAATCTGATGCTTGAAGTAGCCTTGCCTATTTTGTAGCAGGATCAACTTCAGGAGGCTTTTTGATGTTGAGATGACATAGTGACTTTTTTTGTGTCAACAAATGCCCCCTCGAGGTACAGCGACGAGTAGGTTTTTGGAGTCGATGTGCCTCGAAGAGAAACTTGGAGGAGAGATTCCAACTTAACCAAGAGTCTTGAGCTTTTTTTTTTTTTTTTTTTATTAGCCTTCTGAGTTTCCGGGGGAGTTTTATGGTGGTGAGAGGGATCACACACCATCTCAAGGCAAAGTTTTGAAAATGACTTGAGGTATTTGGATTTTGGGTTTTGGATTTTGGTTTTTGACCTTGTGACCTAACAAGCTGTATGTGGCAGCTTAGGGGGTCAGGGTTTGGTTTTGATTTTGACCTTGTGACCCAACAAGCTGTATGTGGCAGGTTGGAGGGTCAGATTTGGGTTTTTTTGTTTTGGTTTGGTTTGGATTTTGATTTTGGTTTTGGTCTTGTGACCTAACAAGCTGTAAGTGGAGAGCTAGGGGACCGGAATTTGGTTTTGTGAAATGTCAATTTCAAGATTTTGGCTCAATTCGGTTCATGAGGTTGGATGGTTTGGTTTTTGGAAACTCATGAGGATTTCTTTTCTCTTTTTTTTTGAATGGTCCCATCAACTCAAAAGAGGCATGGGACTTTTTTGCTCTTTTTCTCTTTTTTTTTTTTTTTTTGCTCTTGGTAAGAGGAATATTTTGACTAAAAGCCACTTTTAGTGCCTAGGTGGTCAAACCTGGCTCATATGGGCTAACCCATGGGACCTTAGGCTTTGAAGATGGCCTAAATCTCATATAGTGTCATATTTGTAAAGAATATCTAAAAATATCTCTTTTGTGTAGAGAATATCTAAAAATATCCTTATTTGGAGAGAATTTCTCAAGTTTCCTTTTTGTGGAAAGATTCTCTCAAAATATCTCTCTTTTTGGGAAAGTAGCTAAATTTTAGTACTTACCTCTTTTCTTTCTCCTTGTTTCCTCTTTTGGCTCGCTCTCTTCTATAAAAGCAAGAGCGTTGGTTTCTTTTGCTCCATTGCTTTCTTTTTGCAAGAAATCTTCAAGAGTGCTCTCCAAGATAAGAAGTGCTTTCTCTTCTTCAAGGATCTCCAAGCTTTTCTTCTTCTTCTCCATCAATGGCTTCAAGTAAGTTTTCTTTCTCCACAAGAATTTCCATTGTAGAAGTAGCTTCTTCACCATTTTTTTTTCTCTTCTTCTTTTTCTTTTCTTTTCTTTTTTTTTCCAAGCACGTTTTCCCTTTTTTTTTTCGTGCTTCTTCTTCTTCTTTTTTTTCTTTCTTTTTTTCTTTCTTTTCACGGTTTTCTTTTTTTTTTTTTACCGTGTACTCTTTTTTTTCTGTTTTCTGTTTTTTTTATTTCTTCTTCACGCTGATTTCTGTTTTTTTTTTTTTTTTAGCGTGCTTTTTTTTTTAGGCTGTACGGACCTGGCCGTATGTGGCAGTGGGCCACGGCCTGCGACCCTGGGGGAATTTTCCCCTTCGGAGCCCGTTTTGCGGTCGTTTTGAGGTCTTTTTCGTCGCCGTTTTCTTCTGTATTTTTCCTGACATTTCTTCTCATTTATTGGCTTGATTTCCTTGTAGAAAACCTGATGAGAATCCTTGCATTTTTAGAGTGCAAAGTTTCCAATTTTCCGGGAAAGCCGAAGACTTTGTCGCGTAAAGCTGCTGATTTTCCGCCAGAAGCTGAAACTTGGTCAAACGATGTCGGAATGACCTGAAATTTGAGGTGAAGCCTCCTGAGCAATAAATAAGACCAACCATAGGCTTTTGTTTGAGTTTTGAAGCCGTTTGGGGTCCCGTCGATGCTTCACTTGATTTTGCTGCGGGGAAAATGCCGAGCTTTGATATGTGGCCAAACGATGTCCGATTGACCTGAAATTTGGCGGGGAGCCTATTGGAGTCATTTTGAGACTTTCCATGGGCTCCGTTTTGGATGTCATGGTCCCGGGTTGCTCCGCCGCCGGTAGGCTTGATTTTCTCTCGGAGCATCGAAACCTGGTCAAACGTTGTCTGAATGACCTGAAATTTGACGTGCAGCCTTTTGGAAGCATGTTGAAGCCACTCATGCACTTGGTTTGATGAGCGAAGGCTTCGGTGGTTCCCGCCGCCGGGAGGCTTGATTTTGCTGCTCGAGCATTGATGGAGGGTCAAACGTTGTCGGTTTGACTTGAAATTTGGCATGGAGCCCTTTTGGGACATGCTGGAGTCATCTGTAGGCTCTGATCGAAGTTTTAACGTCTCCGATGATGTCGCCGCCGGGAGCGCCATTTTAGCTGTCGGAGAAGCGAAGTTAGGCCAAATGATTCTGAAATGGCCCGAAACTTCATGTGTACTCTTCTCTTGGCTATCTTGAAGGATCTTGCAGTTTTTGTTTGATTCTGACAAGATTTGATTTTTTGGAGAAGTTGCATTGCCTATTTATGGCAGGTTGCGACTTCATGTAGCTTTCTTGTTGTTGAAGAGGCAAAGTGACATTTTTGGTGTCAACAAATGCCCCCTCGAGGTACAGCGACGAGTTGCTTGACTTTTGTAGTCGACGTGCCTCGAAGAGATTTTTGAAGGAGAGCTTGTGTCTTGACCAAGAGTCTTCGAGCAATCCTTCCTTTGGTAGAGTAGCCTTTGAGCTTCCAGGGGAATTTTATGGTAATGAAAGGAATCAAATACCATCTCGAGGCAAAGTTTTGAAGATGACATCATGGATGTGGATTTGGGCTTTTGTTTTTGACCTTGTGACCTAACAAGCTGTACGTGGCAGGTTAGGGGGTCGGGTTTTGGTTTTGACCTTGTAACCGAACAAGCTGTATGTGGCAAGTTGGGGGATCATGATTTGGTTTTTGGTTTTGGTCTTGTGACCTAACAAGCTGTATGTGGCAAGTTAGGGGACCAGGATTTGGTTTTTGGTCGCTCTTTGGGACTGTGTGGGTCCATTGGAGTGGTTTGGATTTTTGTGAAATGTCAATTTCAAGATTTTGGCTCAATTTGGTTTATGAGGCTGGATGGTTTGATTTTTGGAAGCTCATGGGGCTTGGAATTTTTTGTATGGTTCAATCAACTCAAAAGAGGCATGGAACCATTTTTGTATGCTCTTGGTAAGAGGGATTTTTTCCTGACTAAAAGCCCATTTTTTTTTTTTTTATAATGCCTAGGTGGTCAAACCTGGCTCATATGGGCTAGCCCATGGGACCTTAAGCTTTTTAGGATGGCTTAGATCACATGTGGGGCCATTTTTGTAAAGAATATCTAAAGATATCTCATTTGGATAGAGAATATCTAAAAATAGCTTTATGGGAAAGAATCTCTCATATTCCCTTAATTTGGGAGAGAATATCTCAAGGTATCTTTCTTTTTGGGAAAGAATCTTCAATATCCTATTTTGTTGGAGAGAATCTCTCATTGATTGATTTTGGGAGAAAATCTCTCAAAGACATCTTTCTTTTTGGGAAAGAATCTTTCTAAGTCCTTCTCTTTTGGTAAGGTTACTAATTAGTAACACTTACCTTTCTTCTTTGTTTCCTTCTTTGATTTGCTCTCTCCTATAAAAGCAAAGGAAGGTAGGATCTCTTGCTCTTATTGCTTTCTTTTGCAACAATCTCAAGAGAGCTCCAAGACCAAGAGTTTTTCTTCTTCAAGGATCTTCAAGCTTTTTCCTTCTTCTTCTCCATCAATGGCTTCAAGTAAGTTTTCTTTCTTTTTCTTTCAAGAAAACTCTATGTAGAGAATAGGATGGTAAAAAAAGAAAGTTTCTCTTCTCTTTTCTTTTTCTTTCTTCTTCTTTTTTTTTTTTTTCTTTCTTTCTATTCTTCTTCTCTTTTTTTTTTCTTTTTTTTTTTCCACGTGATTTCTGTTTTTTTTTTTTTTTCACGTGTGTCTCTTCTCTTTTTTTTTTTTTTTTTTTTTTTTTTTGTGGGCCGTACGGACAGATCCGTACGGATCTGGTCCGTACGGCAACGTGGCCTGATTTTTTTTTTTTTTTCCTTTTTTTTTTGAGAAAGTTTCTTTTTTTTTTCTTTTCTTTCTCCCTCTTTTTTTTTGAGAAAGTTTCTTCTTTTTTTTTTTTCTTTTTGCTCATCATGATAATTCGTTTTTATGCAAATCTAGATGTTCATGCATGTACTTTTTGTAAATTGAATTTGAGAGCATGATAACATACCTGAAAATCTTTGCAAATTTGGGAATTTGGAGCTTGCAGTGATGTTGAGCCCTTCTTGATTTTGCGGAGATTTTGAGGTTTCGAAAGTTTGGAGTTTCGGAGCCCGCAGCAATGTTGAGCCCATCTTCAAACTTTCTATTTCCGTCGGGGTATTTCCTTTTTCTTTGGAATTGCCTCGGAGTCATGCCAAAATTTCGCCAGAGTTTTGGTGGGACAAAGTGACCCCCTTTTTTTTTTTTTTTTTTTTTAGCGAAATCCTGTCATTTTGATGACGATCTTTTTCTTTTCCAACCTTTGCAGGTGGTTCCTCCAGAGCGAACAAGGGTAAAGAGCCTGCTACAAGCGTACCTCGTCGATCTGCTAGATCTTCCAATGTGGCCGTTCAGCAAGCCTGGGAGAAGTCCAGTTTGTTGAGAAGAACTTGGAAGAGTGCGATTCCCTCAATCGCGATGAGATGAGACAGCGATTGATCACTCTCAAGGATGAGGAGTTCTATAAGATCATGGTAAGCAACCGTCCTTGGGTTATGGACGATCTGAGGGTTTTACCCAAGCCTACCTTCTTCTTTGGAGATGCAGTCCCTGACGACTTGACATACCAAAGGAGATGTTTTCAGTTCTCTTACACAGCAAATGGTGAGGAGAGAACTATTTCTACCCGGTCGTCTTTTGATCGGACCATCTCGATCCTGAGCCTTTCTCCCACGTGCCCTAAGAGGGAAGATCCTCCGAGCTGGGTGAAGAGGACCAGTGTGATCAAGACCGGGGTTTTTGTTGGTGGACCCTCCGGATATGCGGAGAAGCCACCTGTCCGTATGGACATGTTGATGCCAGCCAGCGGCTACCAGGGCTCTGATTATCCATCGGTCGATTTGAGACCGGTGGGCCTTGGCGTTTTCAGCGGTGACAGCAGTACTCGGGTGAAGCCTTTTCGACTTCGTAGCCGTTTCAATGTTGACTCCGATTGGAAGTCATGGACTGACCACACCTTGCTGATTGGGGGCGCCGTTTTGAAGGAAGGCGGGATTTTTGACGCGGTCCGCGCTTTTAGGGAGACAGTGACTTTTTCCGATGATGCCTTCATGGCTATGTTGGAGTCTTTCCTCCCTCAGACCAATACCTTCGTTGTCACGAACGGTGAGATTGGTTTTTCTCTGAAGGAGTTAAGTGCTATTACTGGATTGCCCATCCTTGGCAAACTCTACGAGGAGTTCATGCCGATTGACAGCGTCCTCGAGGAGCAGTCAGAGGAGTTCAGGCTCCTATACTTTCAGCTCGTCGCCTTCTATGATTTTTTGAAGAAGGGCTCGAAAGTAAGATCCAGCAGTTGGAAGAGTTGTGGCTCTTCGTTCCCTAACTTCTTCGACGGTGGAGAACCTTCTGATAGCATGACCCGGGAAGACAGGAAGAAGACTTCGGCCATGCAGGAAGAGTTGAAGGGTTTCTTCGCGAGCACAGATGCCATTTGTTCTGACATTACACTGTGGAGAGATCTTGCTGTTTACCTCACTTTTTGGCTAGGTGAGGCTATTTTTGCTGGTGGAGATGGGACGCACATCAGGCCGCATTGTATTTTTTCGGCTTGTCAGATGGCGTTTGGAGAGCGGCTTGCTTTGGTGCCCGCTCATTACTCCTACCTGTGTACCGAACTGCAGGCTGCTGCTTTCTTGGTTCGGCTTGGGCTCCCTATGAATAGGGTATTTTCAGCCCATATCTTTTATTCGTGGTTGGTATACCACTGTCCTGGCTTCCACCAGCTGGGTGCTGCACAGGATGATGATCCTCTGATGATTCGATTGGCTAAGGGAAAAGCCGTATCCGAATCACTTTTGTTTGCCCGCATGAGGATCCGACGATTCAGGGACGTCGAGATGGGGCAGTCTTCAGTTAAGCTTTCTCCGGAGTTGCGGAAGAAGGCTTTTGATTTTGGTGCCTCCCGAGACTCTACCAGAGCAGGGTCGGGAAGGCATTACTCTTTGACCAATGCAGAGAAGGAGTGGCTTTTCAGCATACGAGTCGGCACGATGGTGTACCGTAGACATCTTTTCGTCGACATCCAGCCGTATGTACCTTCTCGCTTTGCACTTCAGTTGGGCTTCTCTCAAGGCGTTGTTGGAGCGCCTTCGAGTATGGTGAAGCGTTTAGGAGGTTTGCAGGATGGCAGAAATGCATGGGCTTTCTATAGTGCTGAAGACACTACTGCCACGATTTCTTATCCTGAGCTGTCGACTTTCCGAACTGCCGGCTTCACGAAGTGGTTCGCGGAGAGCTTTTCGGCATATCGGGGGCTTTCCAAGAAGGAGCTTGATGTAAAGCTGTCTTCGGGGAAAGGTACTGGAAAGTCGGATGGCGTCCGGCGAGAGGAAGTTTGGGCCTTCCTTTCTGGAGAGAAGCACAAGATAGGCTTTCTCGGTGACCAGGGCGTCATTGGTTCTGAAGCTGTTCGGGAAGTACCTGATGAGGCTTTGGAGCAGCTAGAACAGGAGGAAGCTGAACTCAACGCTTGGATGCAAGCGGCACAGAGACGAGCTTCCGTGGAGTCTACTGGCAAGAGCAGACCATCCAGTGAGGAGTCAAGTGAGAAACCTGACTCTGATAATGGGGCGGGTTCTTCTAGGAAGCGAACCCATAGAGGTAGGAAGAGGAGGAGGAGTCAGCGTCACACGGGGCGGGACGAAGACTCTCCTAATGTGGAAGTCCCTCTCACTGTCAATGAGGAGGTGTCAGAGGCTGTCGACGAGCCTCCAGAGAAGAGGAGTTGTGGGGAAGAGACCATTGGTGAAGGTATGATTCTTCCTTTTCCATTTTCTACTTTTTTCATGGGGCTTTCCATGTTCTGATTTGTTTTCTCACCCTGCTGCTGATTTTTTTTTTTTTTAGCAGAGGATGAAGACTTGGCGATGCCTGAGGTACCGACCGATGAGGCGGTGATGGAGCCGGTTATGGCGTCTGAAGAAGAACCGAGGGACTCTGGAAGGCTTCCAGAATCTCCAATTGGTATAACTTCTTTCGCTTTCTCTTTTTTTTTTTTTTTTTTTGCCTGCGACTTGATTTGCTAACATTTTTCTTGTCAGCTGACTTGCCACAGGATTCCGATGACTTTGAACCATCAATGGACGCAAATGTTGATGATGCTTCTGATGAGTTCATGGAGGAAGAGAGTGTTCCGCCAGTCGTCGAAGAAGGTACTTTGTAGTGATGACCCTGATGATTTTTTTTTTTTTGAACAGGATCATATTCATACCTTTTTGTGTTTCATTTGCAGGTTTTGAAGTGACAGAAGAGAGTCCATCGCTTTCTTCAGAACCAGAGCAAGGGATGCCAGAGGTCGATCCGGAGGTAGAGACCAGTTCTGACATGATTGAGGAGATGCCTCGTGTTGAGATTCCCTCTCCAGTGGCTCCAAGTGAAAAGAGTTCTTTTGTTACTCTTCCAATGGGACATGACATGAGCAGCCGATCAGTGGAGAAGGGTGAATCTTCATCCAGTTCGTCTCTTCAATTTGCGAAGAAGGTGCTGGCTCGGGTTTTGAGTTCTTGGGTCAAGACTCTCTTTTCTGGACACTTGGAGGCAGGATTTGGCATGATCCCACATGTACAGGAGATTCTGACCGACACCGAAGAGGTTGGTCTGGATGTCACAGGTGCCAGGGCGATCGTTGATAGGATCATTGCACTGGGTGACAAGTGGTTTGAGACCATGGGTTTCCCTGACGACCAATTCTTCAAGGAGATGTTCTTGGACCCTGCTGATAAGGCTAAGTCTGACCTGAATGAGGCTACACAAAGCAAGAAGCAGCTAGTTCGGTAGAAGAACAAGGAAGAGCTAGCCATCATCGGATTGAGGCATGACCTTAACGTCCTTGATAGGGAAGTTGAAGAGGCCAGGAAACGTCTTGAGCATTTGAAGGCACAAGTCGATCGAAGTGGGCTGCTATAACAGAGGCTCGTGACAGGGAGAGTACTCTGATTCGCAGGGTTGCAGATGCCGGTCAAGTTCTCGAGAGGAGGACTCTAGAAAACGAACGATGGCAAACTGCTGGGGAAGAGCTTCCCGGTGTAAAAGAAGGGTTATGGCATTCGCCAGCATCTCATGGCAAGTTCCTGAAGAAGCGTGCCTTGGAAACTCTGACGGCTGATGCCAAAAGTTTGCTTGAGGAGCTGAAGCTTTGGCTGGAGACCATTTTTGGCTGAGCTCCTGATTTTTTGTAGCAGAAACTATTCTTCTTTTTTTTGGTACCACATGTATATTTTTGGTACTCTTTTTTTTGTGTAGTGCTTGTAAACACTTTCTTTTTTTTTTGGTACCACATGTATTTTTTTTGGTACTTTTCTTTTTTTTTTTTTTGTAGTGCTTGTGAACACTTTCTATTTTTTTTTTGCTTTGGTACCACATGTATTTTTTTGGTACCTTTTTTTTTTTTTTTTTTTTTTTTTGTTCCCTACGCTCACTCAAATCTTTTTGTGATGAAAGCAATTGCTAAATGGGATTTGATCAAAAGCTTTGTCATTTTGTGAAAATCTTTTGTCAAATGGTTGTTTTTGTAGGGGAAACGAATTTGGCATGAAAGCCGGATTTTTGAGGCATTTACAGCCAGTTTTGACATGAGAGTCAGGTTTTTTTTTTTTTTTTTTTTTTTTGTGTGGCATTTATAGCCGATTTTTGAGATGGCATAAGAGCCAAAAATTTTGTTCGTGGCATGGGAGCCAATTTTGAGATGGCATGGAAGCCGAAATTTTATGGCGTAAAAGCCAAAATTTGGGTTGGCATGGAAGCCGGTGTTTGTTTTATGGCATCTATAGCCAGTTTGGTGGCATTGATAGCCAATTTGTGGCATTTATAGCCGGTTTGGTGGCATTGATAGCCAATTTGTGGCATTTATAGCCGGTTTGGTGGCATTGATAGCCAATTTGTGGCATTTATAGCCGGTTTTGACATGAGAGTCAGGTTTTTTTTTGTGTGGCATTTGTAGCCGAGTTTTTTGAAAACCAAGTTTTGTTTTATTGGCATGAAAGCCGATTTTGGCGTTTATAGCCGGAAATTTTTGTTTTGGCATTTATAGCCGGATTTTGGCATTTATAGCCGAGTTTTGGTTTTCAAAATGCAGGTATCGACTAAATGTCGCCTCCCCGCTGAATGGTCTTGCAATTATCGATGGAATGTCGCTTCCTTGCTCATTCGGTTTTGCGAGTATTGATGGAATGTCACTTCCTCGCGGGTTAGGTTTTGCAAGTATCGATGGAATGTCGCTTCCTCGCGAATTGGGGTGCAAATATCGACTAAGCGTCGCTTCCCTGCTTTTCCCAAGACTTTTGGTTTTGCGGGTACTGACTTGATGTCGTTTCTCCGCGATTTTTGAAATTTGAGGTTTTCTCGAACCATTTGTAATTTTGGGTTGTGGATAGCAACTGGTATGTTGCATCTCCACAATTTTTGAAATTGGGTTGTGGATATCAACTGGTTTGTTGCTTCTCCACGATTTTAGGTTTTCTCGAACCTTTGAAATTTGGGTTGTGGATATCAACTGAAATGTTGTGTCTCCACGATTTTTGAAATTGGGTTGTGGATATCAACTGGTTTGTTGCTTCTCCACGGTTTTAGGTTTTCTCGAACCTTTGAAATTTGGGTTGTGGATATCAACTGAAATGTTGTGTCTCCACGATTTTTGAGGTTTTGGAAGTATCGAATGGGGTTCGCATCCTTCCGATTTTTTGAGTTTTGCGAGTATCGACTAAGTGTCACTTCCCCGCGGTTTTTGAAAAACCATTTTTTTGTTTAAAGACACGAGGGTCGTAAATTTTGACCTAAAACCATTTGGCGGTAAAAGGTAAGGTGGACTAGGGTGGAAATCCCTGAATCCGGATTTTTGTTTCAAACCATGAATTTTGGTTCAAGGATCGAAAGTTTTGGTTAAGTCAGGGAGAGGCTCCTAAACTTGGATTTTTTGTTTTTTTTTTTTTTTTTGAACAATGAAACGGTAAAAGTAAGCATTGTTTTTGAATCTCTAGAAATTTTGACATTTGATATGAAAATTCTAAAGAGAGTGGGTTTGACGAGCGAGTACCTGAGAACAGGTTTTGGCCATACAGGCATTGCTCTTACCCAGTTGGGTAAGTCTTCAAGGGTAGTACCGCTTCAAGAACTTGCCGTTGATAGGCAGCATACATCTGTCGCCTTCCATGTTTAGGAGGGCATATGCGCCGTTGGAGAAGACCTTGTCGATGACGTAGGGTCCCTCCCATTTTTATTCAAATTTGCCTTTGGATTTGTGTGCGAAGACCATTGGTCTTTTTACCGCAAGAACCAAGTCACCCTTTTTGTAGGCGCGTTGCCTGACCTTTTTGTCAAAAGATCCTGCCATGCGTGCTTGGTAAAGTTCAATGCTTTGTCGAGCTTCGAGCCGCCTCTCATCGAGATTGTCCAGCTCATGAAGTCGTAATTTCGCATTGCTTTCTTGAGTCATGTCATTTTGTAGAGATACCCTCAAAGAAGGAATTTGTACCTCTAGGGGCATGACAGCTTCGCATCCATAGACCAAGGAGAATGGTGTGCTATGGGTTGGTCCTCGAACGGTGGTTCGATAGGCCCACAAAGCTTCAGACAGTTTGTCGCTCCAGTCTCTTTTGTGACTAGAGACCATTTTCTTGAGGATTTTGCAGAGTGTCTTGTTGAAGGCTTCTGCTAATCCGTTTGCTGCCGGATTATATGGAGTCGAAGGACAGCTTTGAATTTTGTATTTGTCGCAAAACCTGTAGAATCGATGATCCCGGAATTGTGGTCCGTTATCATGGACGAATCTCTTGGGTATGCCGAAACGACAAATGATGTTGGTGCGCAGGAACTGAAGAACTGATGAGGTCTTCATTTCGTTGAACGCAAATGCTTCTGACCACTTGGAGAAATAATCCGTAGCGGCGAAGATGAAGCGATGACCTTTGCTTTAAGGGGGAGAGATAGGACCTATGATGTCCGTGCCCCATGCTTCAAAAGGCCATGAGATTGCTGTAGGATGTAGCCATTCCGGAGGCATGTGAATGTAATCTCCGTGAACTTGGCATAGCTGGCAGCGTTTGGCAAATTGCATTGCATCAGCAACCATGGTAGGCCAATAGTAACCTAACCTTTTTATCTGATCATAGAGCTTAGGACCTGCCTGATGGGCTCGACAAAGACCAGCATGAACTTCTTTGAGTGTTTCTTCGACCTCTTGTTGTGACAAGCAGCGTAGAAGTACTCCGTTGAAGGATTTCCTGTAGAGGATTTTTGAAGGAATATCCAAATGAAAGTTTGGGGCTCGCCTTTGTATGCTTACCCGTTCTTTTGGATCTTCAGGTAGGATTCCGAACATAGTGTAATCAATGAACGGATCCCTCCAGTCGCCGATTGAAGTTTGAAGGATAGAGATCCGACTTCCAACCACTCGGTGGCATTCAGCAACTGCTTGGTGTGTGTTAAGAGGAGGGAGGATCCTTCTCTCGCACACTGTAATTTGCATGTTTTCCCCTTCCTGGATCGCCATTGATGCGGCAAGTCCGGCCAGGGCATCTGCACGGATGTTTTCACCTCTACGAATGTGGGTGATGTTGCAGATGTCAAACTTTTGCAGAAGCGATTGTGCCTTGTTGTAATAAGGCAGCAGATCGGGCTTCCTGACTTCATATTTCTGATTCATCTGGTTGACGATCAGTTGAGAGTCTCCAAAGACTTCCAGCATAGTGATACCGGATTCGATGGCGAGTTCCAATCCTAGGATCAGAGCTTGGTATTCAGCTGCATTGTTTGTGCATGGTTCCAGTAGCGAGAAAGCGTGTGGAATCATGTATTTGTTAGGGCTAACAAAGAGGATGCCAACTCCTGAGATCAGCTTTCTTTTTTCACTTGTCCTGGTTGCACCGTCAAAGTACATGTCCCAGGAGGCATTTGGCGAGAAAGTCTCCACGTTGTAGATAGGTTCGTCTGGGAGATCATCTCTGAGTGGTGAATCTTTAGGCAATGGATGCTCTGCGAGGAAATCTGCTAGAGCTTGGCCTTTGATTGCTTTTTGTGGTACATACCTAATATCAAATTGTGATAAGAGGATGGACCATTTTGCCAGTCGGGCATTGAGAGAACCGGCCTTCGTGACAAGGACCTTCAAGAGGTTGATCCTTGAGACGAGGTAGACTGTGTTGGAAAGCAAGTAGTGACGTAGCTTTTGTACGGCAAACATCACTGCAAGGCATTCCTTTTCGACTGGGGAGTAGCGATGCTCTGCACCTACTAGCATGCGGCTGAGGTAGTATAGAGCAGCTTCTTTTCTTTCATCATTTTCTTGTGCAAGCAGAGCACCCAGAGAGTGATCAAGGGCTCTTGTGTACAAGATGAATGGTTTTCCAGTGGCAGGGGCAGCTAACACTGGAGGTTTGGTCAGGTATGACTTGATATCTTGAAATGCGGCTTCACAGTCGGCATCCCAGACAAAGTCTACACCTTTTTTCATCAATCGAGAGAATGAACGGCATTTCCCCGAAAGATTGGAGATGAACCGTCTGATGTAGGCCAATCTCCCTTGAAGCCCTTTTAGTTCCCTTAGGGTTCTTGGAGAGGGCATTTCTAGAATAGCCTTGACTTTTATGGGGTCAAGTTCTATTCCAGCTTTCCGAACAAAGAATCCGAGAAACTTACCCGACGAGACGCCGAAGAAGCATTTTAGAGGATTCATTCCCAGTTTGTGTTTGCGAAGTCGGAGGAAGACTTCCCGAAGATCTTTGAGATGGTCTTCTTTTCTTCTGCTTTTGACGGCGAGGTCATCAACGTAACATTCGACCGTCTTGTGCTGCATATCTTGGAATATTTTCATCATAGCCCTCTGATATGTGGCACCAGCATTTTTCAGACCAAATGGCATGACAGTGTAGCAATACACGCCAAATGGAGTCCGAAATGAAGTGTGTTTTTCATCCTCGGGATGCATCTTTATCTGATTGTAACCAGAGAAGCCATCCATGAATGTCATTCGCTTGAATCCGCAGGTATTGTCAATCATCACCTCCGGTATGGGGAGCGGGGCAAGCGCCATTCAGGTCTCTATAGTCAATACAGACCCTGATCTGCCCATTTTTCTTTGTCACGGGGACAATGTTGGCCAACCACTCTGGATGTCGTTCCTCACGGATGAAGCCAACGCTTTTGAGTTTTTGAACTTCTTGTTCAATTTTATCCATCACATCTGGACGGAATCTTCTTTGGCCTTGTTTGACAGGCTTGATGTCTTCTTGAAGATTGAGTTTGTGGACTGCTACTTTGGGGTCTAAACCAGGCATTTCAGCGTAGGACCATGCAAAGCAATCAACGAACTCACGAAGAAAAGCGATATACTCGGGTAACTCATCATCCTTTATATTCTTGCTTATGAATACAGGACGTGGGTTATCTGGTGTTCCCAAGTCTATCTTTTCAACAGGATCTTCTGTTAGAAGGTTCGAAGGTGGTTCCTCCACAATATTTTCGGAGGCTTCCAACTCAACGAAACCTTCTGGAGTTTCAACTGCATTACCAGACCAAGGCTCTGTTCCTTTCCATGGATTTTCTTGATTGGTGATCTCCTCAAGGCTTGCTATGAGATAGTCCCAATCGCCTGTTGAGTCTGGTATTTCTTTTGGAGACGAGGGTTCTTCTGGGTCAGAGTAGCACAAGTCTGTATTATCGGACGATTCCTCTTTATCATTAGAGAAATCATACCAATTGGATGAGCTTCCTGGATCTTTGTCAGGTAACTCTTTAAAGAGATATCCAGGGAGATCGATGTCTTCGTGGACTTGAGATGTTGAGGCTTGGTCGGTAAAACGACTTTTAAGCCTTTGTGTCAACTGTCTCAGGGGGGTATCAGGATCATATCCTAACCCATATGAAGACTTTTCTACATGACCGTAGAGTCTCCAACCTTCCAGCTGGCTTTTGGTCAAGGCGGGCTCCAATGGCGTGAGAATACCGCGTCTTTCTCCCAAACCGACTGGGTTTTGAGCGTCATAGCCCATTTTCTTCATAATTGCTTGTGCCACAGGACTATATAGAGATAGCTGAGGCATACCTTCATTTTGGAAAGGTTCCAGCATGGAGTTTGATGAAGAAGCGTCCGATCTATGGAAGAAGATCGGCCTTTGCTTTGGTGATGTTGCCGGAACAACAAAGGTAGCAGACGTAGGATCTTCTACATCAGCAGGTGTCTCCATCGGAGTGAGAGCAGGCTGAACTTGCTGAGTGTCAGCTTGGCTTGACGATGCATCGTCTTCTGGCTCTGAGCCCGAGTCTGTGTCTTGCATGATAGACACGAGAGAAACAACAAATTTGCCCCCAGACTTTTGTTTCGCCTTCTTCACTTTAGTCGTGATGACCAAAGGTTTTGAAGATTTGAGGGAGATGACGAAGGGAGATTGACTACTCTCTTCTAATTTGCCGGAGGGGTTGTTTTCTTCCGGTGATTTTTGAGGAGCCTTGCCTTTATCTTTCTGGAGATTTTCAGCAGGGGGTGCTATTTCCTCTTCTTCTTTTTCTCCTTCATACATCTGGGAGTCTGCGAAGTGGACTTCTTTACCTTTGAAGGGTTTTCTGTCCGCAAAGACATGATGTACCATGCCGTCGTCGCCGACGAACTTGATGCATTGATGTAGAGTTGAAGGAACAACACCATTCTCGTGTATCCAAGGACGTCCGAGAAGGATGTTGTAGCATGAGGGGGTTTTTATTGCATACACAGTGACCTCAGAGATAAGATCACCGATTTGCAATTTGAACCTGATTTTGCCGATAGGCCTTTGAGTGCTCCCATCGTATCCAAAGATAGATACAGATGTGCGGCTTAGCTTGCTGGGTGGGATGCCCAACTCTTCAAGAGCCGAAGTGGAGATAAGGTTGAGTGCAGAACCTGGGTCGATCTGAACTCTATGTATCGGCATTTCTTTGATGTACCCTGTGAAGTACAGGGGTCGGTTGTGCCTTGCTTCGCCAAGTAGGAGGTCTTCCTTAGTGAAGGCGATGGTTGCACTGGCTGCCTTTTGAACCGAGAGGCATTGGATGCATGATCCCTCAGTTTTCTTTTCTCCCTTTGAGGAAGTTTCAGAGTTTTTGACCCGGTAGTCCATTTCAATTTGGAGGACTTGCGGGGCATGTTTGTCGACATCCTCATTCAGTTTTTGTAATTCTGAGATGAGATTATCACGAGTGCGTGGAGACATTCGTAATAAATCCAGGATGTGAAGACGTGCAGGTATGTGTTTGAAGTGCTCAACCAAGTCATACTTGAAAGCCTCCTTAGGGCCTGCATGTTCATCATTGTTGCCACTGGGGGCGCTTACAACATCTTTTCCCGAAGGATTTACATAAGTAAAGGAAGATTGGTTGTAATTTTTGTGGTAGTCCCGGCCCGAACGGGTGCCTCTACCAACTTCGAGAGCTTCTTGAGAAGGATCTTTGTTTGGAAGATTGTCTTCAGGATCAAGAGGCTGTCGTTTTTCATCTACTGGGGATGTATCTGCAGCAGAGTTGCCATCCTCAGTGATTGTGTTGCACGGAGCATTTTCCGGGAGCAAGTCCTGAACAGCATCCAGCAGCTTTTCTTCTTCGTTGACCCATCCATCACCCCAAGTTGGGTTTTCTTCATGATGATGAGTCGGGAAGAATGTGTATCCTGAAGTCACAGTCTCAGGAGAAGAAACCTGAGAGGGTGTCATCTCTGTGAAAGTCACGTGAGACGAGGTAGCTCCAGAGGATACATTGCTAGGCGTCGTCGGAGTGTAGGTAATCTCATCAGACGACGCTTCAGAAGAGCTATAGTCCTGATATATTACATTACAGGAAGCTCTGATAGGAGATGTTGCCTGCTCGGAGTCAGACTCATCCTCGGATGTAAGAGGATCATCTATCCAGCAATGTTCTCCATTTTCAGGAGTTAAGGGTGGATGTACCGATTATCTTCAGGGACTTCAGGCTCTGGGTTGCGAGGAGGCTCGTTAACACGATCTTGCTCTTGTTCTAGAGCGAGACGCTGCAAGATCCTTGCATATTCTTCAAGATCAGGCATGGGAGCCAGATCCTCTTCTTCGTCTTCTCCGTGTGGCTCAACATAGTTGATTTCCACTGGAGCAATGACAGGTGCTGGGTTAACAGCATCTTCTTGTGCAGCCTCTTGGTCTTCTTCATCATCAGACCAGGATCCTTGTGGTTGCAAGGGGTTATACCAGATTACTGGCATAAGGTGAGTTTCAGGAACCCATTCTTCGTCGGAGAGATACTCTCTCCTGTTTCAAGAGATTCCTCCCACTCATCGGTGTAGTTGGGCTCGAATCCATCGTCGGTGTCGCTCGACTCGTATCCATCAATGGAGAATCCAACTACCGAGTTGCAAGAGTATAATGCCCCCTGCATGGCTTCTTTTTTGAATTGAGGTGGCATAAAATCATTGAGAGTGAAGTTTCTTACCGCCTTTGAAGTCTCTGGAAGGGACGTTTTTGTTGCCCCGAGTGAAGTGGTAGAGGAGGCCTCTGCCTTTTCATGGACTTCTTGTTTTGGCTGGGTCTTCTCTTGCCGTTTGAGCCTGAGGAGATGTTTCCTAGCCTGCCTTTGCTGTTGAGCTGTCGGCTTTGTTTTTACGATCTCCCAGTTTTCATCTTCCAAGAGATCGGGATGTACCCATATGGGTTGTCCGTCTGGTGTCGGGTAAGGAACCAACACTTCGGACGTTTGAATTCTTTTTATCACCTTGAAGGAAGTAGTGATCTTCTTCTTCGGTGATTTTGGTGTTTGTCCACATCGAAGATAATGGTTAAGGCTGCCATTATTAGTTTCGAAAAAGTTCTGAAACAAGACCACATCCATTAGTAATCACAAGAATATAATGATCATAAATGGGAATTTCTATGGTTGTCTTTTCAAATCGCTCAAGGGATATGACCCAAGCGACATGAAGAAGGCAAAATGCCATAGATGGTACAATTGTTCTGACAGCAAGTATGGTGAGCCCAGAATGAGCGTTCCAGTGACTGCTAGAAGCAACTGTAAACCTAAATTCGACTTATCGAGAAGCAGGGCTTGCTCGAGATAAGAAGAATATAAGGTAGGAGTTACAAATGTGCCGGTCACAGATACAGTAGACCCTGAAAGGGCGTACCAGTACTGCTATGCACAAATGTTGGAGATCGCATCCATGAGATGGGATTCTTTGTTTTGAAATGTCAGAAATGGATTCGTCAAAGAGAGCAGGTGGCATTCCGATTCAAATACGGGCTCAACGATTTCCGCGAGCGCAGTACTCAGAAGGGAAGAGACCACAATTTCTCGAATCTGAATCCAAAAGTGACGAGTTTTTTTTTTTTTTTGAAATGTCAAGATTGGTTCCATCAAGGAGAGCAAATGGTATTCTGATCTGAACACGGTCTCGGCGATTTCCGCGAGCGCCAGTGCTCAGAAAAGAAGAAACCAAAATTTCTCAGATCTGAAATCAAAAGTGACGAGTTTTTGGAGATTTTTTTTTTTGAAATGATTTTTTTTTTATATTATTTTTATTTTTTTTTTATTTTTTTTAAATATATTTTTATTTATTTTTTTTATTTTTATTTTTTTTTTGAAATTTTTTTTTTTTTTTTTTAAGATTTTTTTTTTGAAAATCTTTTTTTTATTTTTTTTATTTTTTTTTTATTTTTTTTTTAGATTTTTTTTTAAAATCTTTTATTAATTTTTTTTTTATTTTGATTTTAATTTTTTAAGATTTAAAGACGAGAGAGTACACATAGGCCTCCTAACCCGGTCTTATGAAACCTCAATTGATAGAATTGCCCCCAGGTAAGGGTAGGATTACTTAATGAACCCGTTTGGAGGACCCTTGCCTAGAACAGTCAAGCTGTCTCCACACTCTGGACAAGGCTTTTCTTGAATCAATCGTGATCAAAGAACGCAATTGGTTTAACCTTAGTGGTCTATGTCTTTTTATTTTTTTAAATCCCAAATAGACTCATCGAAGAGAAACGATGGCCCAAAACCTTAGTCGAACGGGCTCAACATTTCTGCAAGCACCAAAGAACGATAGGATAGGATCAAAGTTTCTCAATTTTGAATCCAAACTAAGAAAACTGATTTTTTTTTATTTTTTTTTTAATAATTTTTTTTTTGAAATCTCTAATGAACTCATCGAAGAGAAACGATGGTCCAAAACCTTAGTCGAACGGGCTCAACATTTCTGCAAGCACCAAAGAACGATAGGATAGGATCAAAGTTTCTCAATTTTGAATTCAAACTAAGAAAACTGATTTTTTTGATTTTTTTTGAAATCTCTAATGAACTCATCGAAGAGAAACGATGGCCCAAAACCTTAGTCGAACGGGCTCAACATTTCTGCAAGCACCAAAGAACGATAGGATAGGATCAAAGTTTCTCAATTTTGAATTCAAACTAAGAAAACTGATTTTTTTTTTTTTTTTTTGAAATCTCTAATGAACTCATCGAAGAGAAACTATAGTCCAAAACCTTAGTCGAACAGGGCTCAACATTTCTGCAAGCACCAAAGAACGATAGGATAGGATCAAAGTTTCTCAATTTTGAATTCAAACTAAGAAAACCAATTTTTTTTTTAAAAAGAGAAAGAATGGAAACAAACTTAAAGAAGTAGAAATTTCCAAAAAATCCCATCTCATTTTTTTGGGTGCAAAATCCAACATATGCCACCAGCTAGAAAGTAGCCAAGGAATCTGGAGAAGAAGTATAAGCATAGAGCAAAAATATGGTATGCAAATATTTCATTTCCAAGCACCGTGTTCTCAAATGAACGAGTCCCACCGGGTGTGCCAGCTTGATGGAACGCGCTCCGAGGCGCCGTGGGGCGGCTACCGGGGTCAGCGGAACGTGGGAGTCCGTCGGATCCGGCCCTTTCGCGCCCTGGCGGGCCTGAAGCGTGCCTCAACATTTCTTTGTGTGGGTGGGTGTGCCAGATTTTCTATTTTACTTGGAATTGCAAGTGGTAATCCGGAGATCAACCTTCGCAAATAAAAAGGAAATCAACTTCTTTCAAGTTTTCCATTGTGCATATATTTAAGAAAAGAGACATTTTCTTAGTTTGCCGTGAAAGGCGATTTTGTTTGGCATTTATAGCCGATTTTGGCGTTTATAGCCGATTTACAATTCTCATCAATAATGAAAAAGACAAGAGTTGTGATTTTTGTCTCTTTTAGAAAAATACAAACTACAATGAAAAGCAAGAAAAGGAAGATCTAACTTTTCAGGAGATTGTGGGGGACTCGTTCAGATTGACGGTCGCAAGCCATGTGTGGGCTTCGCCGTCATCCATGCAGATGAGAACAGAGGATGCTCTTGATTCGCTTGGCTTGGCTATAACCTCAGATTTTTAGAGGACAAAGACCAAGAGAAGGTCCTATGTCCAATAAAAAGCTAAGTAGACGGGCTGAAAAGCCACGTCTAAGCCATTGGAGGCAGCAGGAGAAGGCAAGGACCTTGGGGGGGGGTGCCCCCCAAGGGACTTTTGTCACCTTGTAGTGGTGGCCGGTGCAGAACTTCAGCAGAGTTTTTTCTCTCTTTTTTCTTTCTCTGGATACGAGCTCTGGATTCTTTCCGATCGATCGATCTCGATTTTCTGCTCTTTTGTTCAATGGAATGCTCTCCTATTTATAGGCTTTTGGTAGCCATTTAGGAGGGTTTATGAGCCTTAATGGCTTTAATGGGAGGAGTTACAAGATTTATTTCTTGATTTTGTAACTCCTTTTTCCTTGAATCTGATTGGCCGATGGAGATTAAGGGCTTTTAATCACCTTAATTACCATAATGGGAGGAGTTTCATGGTTTAAATGCCATGAATCAATTGACTTGTAACTCCCAAATGCTTGCTTCTGATTGGGCCGTCCAAAGAAATGAATTAATGACTGCAATAAAGCTAGTCAATTAACCACATTAATTGGTCGTCGAGCAGTCGAAGAGTCGCGCGCCGTGCCGTGTCTTCTGGAATTCTTCTGGCGATGATCATCGATGGATCTTCATGCTGATCGACATCGGATGAACATGTAACTTCAGACATTGATAGCTAAGAGCGGGCCGGTGACATCTGTCTTGTCGATTTCTCGATCGGTCGGACAGAAAGAGCACTTTTTTTGGTCGACCGGTTGGCGATCTTGGAGCGATCAATGATGATTTTATGCTTTTGGAGGTTGACTCGTGATTTTGACGGATGTCGGAGGATATGAGTCAATTTCAAGCACTAAAAATCACATTTTCAGGAAACCACAGGGGCCAAAGTGCGCGAAACGCGAAAAAAGACGGAAAAACGGGTCACCGGCGGAAAATCCGGTGACCCGGACTTCCATGGTCGCCGGCGACCATGGGCCTGCGACCCTGGGGGAATTTTCCCCTTCAGAGCCCGTTTTACTGTCGTTTTGAGGTCTTTTTCGTCGCCGTTTTCTTCTGTATTTTTCCTGACATTTCTTCTCATTTATTGGCTTGATTTCCCTGTAGAAAACCTGATGAGAATCCTTGCATTTTTAGAGTGCAAAGTTTCCAATTTTCCGGGAAAGCCGTAGACTTTGTCGCGTAAAGCTGCTGATTTTCCGCCAGAAGCTGAAACTTGGTCAAACGATGTCGGAATGACCTGAAATTTCAGGTGAAGCCTCCTGAGCAATAAATAAGACCAACCATAGGCTTTTGTTTGAGTTTTGAAGCCGTTTGGGGTCCCGTCGATGCTTCACTTGATTTTGCTGCGGGGAAAATGCCGAGCTTTGATATGTGGCCAAACGATGTCCGATTGACCTGAAATTTGACGGGGAGCCTATTGGAGTCATTTTGAGACGTTCCATGGGCTCCGTTTTGGATGTCATGGTCCCGGGTTGCTCCGCCGCCGGTAGGCTTGATTTTCTCTCGGAGCATCGAAACCTGGTCAAACGTTGTCAGAATGACCTGAAATTTGACGTGCAGCCTTTTGGAAGCATGTTGAAGCCACTCATGCACTTGGTTTGATGAGCGAAGGCTTCGGTGGTTCCCGCCGCCGGGAGGCTTGATTTTGCTGCTCGAGCATTGATGGAGGGTCAAACGTTGTCGGTTTGACTTGAAATTTGGCATGGAGCCCTTTTGGGACATGCTGGAGTCATCTGTAGGCTCTGATCGAAGTTTTGACGTCTCCGATGATGTCGCCGCCGGGAGCGCCATTTTAGCTGTCGAAGAAGCGAAGTTAGGCCAAATGATTCTGAAATGGCCCGAAACTTCATGTGTACTCTTCTCTTGGCTATCTTGAAGGATCTTGCAGTTTTTGTTTGATTCTGACAAGATTTGATTTTTTGGAGAAGTTGCATTGCCTATTTATGGCAGGTTGCGACTTCATGTAGCTTTCTTGATGTTGAAGAGGCAAAGTGACATTTTTGGTGTCAACAACCATGTCAAAATTTTGCTAGGATTTTTGTAGCAGAATTCTGTCATTTTGATGTTGATTGATCTTTTTCTCTTCCATCTTTTGCAGGTAGTTCTTCTAGAACGAACAAGGGTAAAGGTCCTGTTACCGATGCACCTCGTCGGTCTGCTAGATCTTCCAATGCGGCCGTTCAGCAGGCTTAGGAGAAGGTCCAGTTTGTGGAGAAGAACTTGGAAGAATGCGATTCCCTCAATCGTGATGAGATGAGACAGCGATTGATCGCTCTCAAAGATGAGGAGTTCTATAAGATTATGGTAAGGAGCCGTCCTTGGGTTACGGACGATCAGAGCGTTGTGCTCAAGCCTACCTTCTTCTTCAGTGATGCAGTCCCTGACGACTTGACATACCAAAGGAGATGTTTTTAGTTCTCTTACACAGCAAATGGTGAGGAGAGAACTATTTCTACCCGGTCGTCTTTCGATCGGACCATCTCGATTCTGAGCCTTTCTCCCACGTGCCCTAAGAGGGAAGATCCTCCGAGCTGGGTGAAGAGGACCAGTGTGATCAAGACCGGGATTTTTGTTGGCGGTCCTTCCGGTTTTGCAGAGAAGCCACATGTCCGTATGGACATGTTGATGCCAGTCAGTGGCTACTAAGGTTCTGATCATCCATCGGTTGATTTGAGACCGGTGGGCCTTGGCCTTTTTCGGGGTGACGGCAGCAATTGGGTGAAGCCTTTTCGACTTCGTGGCCATTTCAGTGCTGACTCGAGCTGGGAGTCATGGACTGATCACACCCTGAGGATTGGCGAGGCCGTTCTGCGGGAGGCCGAGATTTTTGATGCGGTTCGCGCTTTTCGGCAAACCGTCGTTTTCTCCGATGAGGCTTTCATGGCCATGCTGGAGTCATTCCTTCCACAAACCAACACCTTCATTGTGACGAATGGTGAGATTGGTTTTTCTTTGAAGGAGCTGAGCGCCATCACCCGGTTGCCTATCCTCGGCAAACTCTATGAGGAGTTTATGCCTATTGACAGCGTCTTTGAGGAGCAATCTGAGGAGTTTAGGCTTGTTTACTTTCAGCTCGTCGCCTTCTATGATTTTTTGAAGGAGAATGAGGGCTCGAAAGTTAGATGCAGCAGTTGGAGAAGTTGCAGCTCCAACTTTTTCGACAGCGGGGATTCTTCTGATGGCATGGCCCACGATGCTAGGGCTAAAGCATCAAGTTTGAAGAAGATCGCTGCTATGCGAGAAGATTTGAGGAAGTTCTTCGCAAGCACGGATGCCATTTGTTCCGACATTGCGTTGCGGAGAGATCTCGCTGTTTACCTCACTTACTGGCTGGGTGAGGCTGTTTTTGCTGGAGGAGATGGAATACACATCAGGCCGCACTGTATTTTTCCGGCTTGTCAGATGGCGTTTGGAGAGCGGCTGGCTTTGGTACCTGCTCTTTACTCCTATTTGTGTACCGAACTGCAGGCTGCTGCTTTCCTAGTTCGGCTTGGGCTTCCCATGAATAGGGTATTTTCAGCCCATATCTTCTATTCGTGGCATGTATACCACTGTCCTAGCTTCCATCGTTTGGGAGTTGCACAGGACGAAGATCCTTTTATGATTCGTTTGGCTAGAGGGAAAGCCGTTCCCGAATCACTTTTATCTACCCGTTTGAGGATCCGACGATTTAGGGACGTCGAGATTGGACAGTCTTCAGTGAAGCTTTCTCCGGGTTTGCGGAAGAAGGCTTTTGACTTTGGTGTCTCCCGTGATTGGACCAGGGCAGGGTCGGGAAGACACTATGCTTTGACAGGCGCGGAGAAGAGATGGCTCTTCAACATACGGGTTGGTACGATGGTGTACCGCAAACATCTTTTCGTCAATATCCAACCATATGTCCCTTCACGTTTTGCATTGCAGTTTGGCTTCTCTCAAGGCGTTGTTGGAGCGCCTTCGAGCATGGTGAAGCGTTTTGGAGGTTTGCAGGATAGGAGAAATGCATGGGCTTTTTATAGTGCTGAGGACACTACCGCCATGGTTTCCTATCCTGAGCTGCCCACCTTCCGAAGTGCTGGCTTCACGAAGTGGTTCGTGGAGAGCTTCTCAGTGCACCGGGGGCTTTCCAAGAAAGAGCTTGATATTAAGCAATCTCCTGGGAAAGGTCTTGGCAAATCGGATGCTGTCCGTCGGGATGAAGTTTTGGCCTTCCTTTCTAGAGAGAAGCATAAGATAGGCTTTCTTAATGAGCAGGACATCATCAGATCAGGAGCTGCACAAGGAATTCCTGGCGAGGTCTTGAGACAGCTGGAGGAGGAGGAGGCCGAGATCGATGCTATGATACAGGCAGAGCATACGAAGGCTTCCATGGAGTCTACTGAGAAAAGTAGACCATCCAGTGAGGACTCTTGTGAGAGGCCTGATGTTGATTGTGGGGCAGGATTGTCAAGCAGATTGACCCGCCGAGGCAAGAGGAGGAGAG
Source organism: Umbellularia californica (assembly GCA_028538565.1). Classification (NCBI taxonomy): domain Eukaryota; kingdom Viridiplantae; phylum Streptophyta; class Magnoliopsida; order Laurales; family Lauraceae; genus Umbellularia; species Umbellularia californica. Next base: position 48,450,192 of record JAPQWN010000007.1, read on the forward strand.
GACAACGCTATAACATGAGACGGCACGATAGTCCTTCTTATATTGAAGTTCCTCTCACCATTTCTGAGGAGGTGTCTAAGGATGCTGACGAGCCTCCTGACAAAAGAAGCAGAGAAGAGGAGCCAGCTAGTATGATCCTCTTTCTTTCTTTTGTTTCTTCCCCCCTTTTTTTGTGAAAGATTTTGTTTTGATCCGCTGGCTTCTTTTTTTTAACAGAGGACGATGACCTGGTGATGCCTGAGGTTCCTGCCGATGAGGCGATGACGGATCCAGTCGTGGCATCTGAGGAAGAGCCCAGGGACTCTGGAGTGGTTCCAGAACCTTCACCTGGTTTGATTGCTTTGGCTTCTTTTTTTTCTTCTTTTTTTGTTTGTGCTCGTCATTTGCTAACATGTAGCTTTTGTTTTCTTGACTTGCCAGAGGATTCTGATGATTTCGAGCCATCCATGGACGCAACTTTTGACGATGCTTCGGATGAGCTCAGAGAGGCAGAGAGTACTCCGCCGGTCGTCGAAGCAGGTATTTTGCAAAAATAATCTTGAAATATTTTTCTTTGACGAGATTATATTCATACCTTTTGTCCTTTCCTCGGCAGATTGTGGAGCAACAGGAGAGGTTCCTCCGTCTTCCTCAAAGCCAGAACAGGGGGTACCTGCTGCTGATCCAAGAGTGGGGGCTTCTGCTTCCTTTAATGAGTCAGCTTCTGATGGACCTGAAAAAAAAAGGGGGAATCTTCCGTCCTCTCCCTCCGCACCCCGGGGGCTGTCCTGGGTCTCGGCGGAGGAGGGAAGATCTCGGGCATCAACATTTTTGTACGGGTATGCCAGATTTACATTCTACTTGGAATTTGGAATAGTGATAATCCGGAGATTCACCTTCACAAGTGAAAAGGAAATCAATCCTTTTTTCTAACTTTTCAAATTGCATAAATATTAAGAAAAGACACAAGTTTTTATAATGCCGTAAGAGGCGTTTTTGTTTGTTTGCCGTGAAAGGCGATTTTGCCGTGAAAGACGTTTTTACAAAAGTCATCAAATATGAAAGACAAGAATTGTGATTTCTTTTTGTCTCTTTGAGAAATACAAACTACAATAGAAAGGAAGAAAAGGGATCTAACTTCTCAGGAGATTGTGGGGACACGTTAAGATCGACGGTCGCAAGTCATGTATGGGCTTCGCCATCGTCCTTCAAATGAGAACATGTGATGCTTTGATTCTTTGGCTTTGCTCCTAACCTCGGTTTTTTAAAGGACAAGGACCAACAGAAGGTCCTATATCCAATGAAAAACCAAGTAAACGGGCTGAAAAGCCGCGTTTAGGCGATGTTGGAGAAGGAGGTGACCTTGGGGGGGTGGCCCCCCAAGGGACGTTGATCACCTTGTGGTGCTTCCGGGAGCAAAGTGGCAGGACTTCGTCTCTCTCTTGGATTTTCTGAATTTTTAGAGCTTGCACTTGGGATCTCTTTTTTTTTTTTTTCTCCTCTTGAAATGGACCTCCTTTTATAGGCTTTTGGTAGCCATGAGGTGTTTATTGGCATTGATGGCCATGATGAAGGAATTGATGAGGAGTTACAAGTTGATTTTGTAACTCCTTTTTCAAGGCTTGTGATTGGCAGATGAAGGTAGTGGGCATTCAATCACCTTTATGCTTCATGATGATGGGAGTTTCATGGGTTTAATGCCATGATTGCTTGGATTTGTAACCCCCAAATGCTTGGTTCTGATTGGGCCGTCCAAAATAATGAGTTAATGACTGCTTTAATGGGTCAATTAACGTCATTAAGTGGTTGCCAAGGCATGTGAAGAGTCGCGGGCCGCGCTGCGCCTTTTGAGATTCTTCTTGCAATCATCACGGGTGGATCCACGCATCATTTGATGTCGGATTGCGATGCAATTTCAGACATTGATTGATGTTGGCGGGCAGGTGACATCTGTCTTGTCGATTTCACGATCGGTCGGACAGAAAGTGCACTTTCTTGGTCAGCCGGTTGGCGATCTTGAGGCGATCGGTGATGATTTCATGCTTTTGACGGCGGATCCGAGATGTCGACGAAGATCAGTGGTTTTGAAGCACCAAACACTGGATTTTTAGAAAATCACAGAGGCCAGAACACCCGAAACACGAAAAGCATCGAAAACGGACACTTCGGCACAAAATCCGGCGACCTGGATTTCCAGGGTCGCCAGGCGACCATGAACCCAGCGTTTGGTCGCCGAGCGTCGTTTGGGCCGTTTGGTCGTCGAGCGTCGTTTCGGCCCGTTTGGTCGCCGAGCGTCGTTTCGGCCGTTTTTTCGTCTTTTTCTTCCCTTTTTTCTTCTGTATTTTTCTTGACATTTTTCCTCAATTATTGACTTCATTTTCTTGAAGAAATCTTGACGAGAACCCTCGCGAAATCGGAGCACAAAGTTTCCTATTTTTCGGGAAAGCCGAAGACTTTGTAGCCGATTTTCCGTCAAGCGTCGAAAGTAGGTCAAACGATGTCGAAATGACCTGAAAATTGAGGTGAAGCTTCTTGAGCAGTGGATAGGACCAACCATGGGCTTTTATTTGAGTTTTGAAGCCGTTTGGGGTCCCATCGATGCTTCACTTGATTTTGCTACGGGGAAAATGCCAAGCTTTGATATGTGGTCAAACGATGTCCGATTGACCTGAAATTTGACGGGGAGCCTATTGGAGTCATTTTGAGACGTTCCATGGGCTCTGTTTTGGATGTCATGGTCCCGGGTTGCTCCGCAGCCGGTAGGCTTGATTTTCTCTCGGAGCATCGAAACCTGGTCAAACATTGTCGGAATGACCTGAAATTCGACGTGCAGCCTTTTGGAAGCATGGTGAAGCCACTCATGTATTTTGTTTGATGAGTGATGGCTTCGGTGGTTTCCGCCGCCGGGAGGCTTGATTTTACTGCTCGAGCATTGATGAAGGGTCAAACGTTGTCGGTTTGACTTGAAATTTGGCATGGAACCCTTTGGAGACCTTCTGGAGTCATCCGTAGGCTTTGATCAAAGTTTTGATGTCTTTGATGATGTCGCCGCCAGGAGCGCTTGTTTAGCTGTCGGAGCGGAGAAGTTGGGCCAAACGATGTCGGAATGACCCGAAACCTCAGGTGTACCCCTCTCTTAGCTGTCTTGAAGGACCTCTCAGTTTCTGTCTGATTCTGACAAAATCTGATGCTTGAAGTAACCTTGCCTATTTTTAGCAGGATTCAGCTTCAGGAGGCTTCTCGATGTTGAGGAGACATATTGACTTTTTTGGTGTCAACAAATACCCCCTCGAGGTACAGCGACGAGTAGCTTTTTGGAGTCAATGTGCCTCGAAGAGTAACTTGGAGGAAAGGTTCCAACTTGACCAAGAGTCTTGAGCATTTTTTTTTAATAGCCTTCTGAGTTTCCGGGGGAATTTTATGGTAGTGAGAGGGATCACGTACCATCTCAAGGCAAAGTTTTGAAAATGACATGGGGTATTTGGATTTTGGGTTTTGGATTTTGGTTTTTGACCTTGTGACCTAACAAGCTGTATGTGGCAGGTTAGGGGGTCGGGGCTTGATTTTGATTTTGACCTTGTGACCCAACAAGCTGTATTTGGCAGGTTGGGGGGTCAGGTTTGGTTTGTAGGTTTTGGATTTTGATGTTGGTTTTGGTCTTGTGACCTAACAAGCTGTATGTGCCGAGCTAGGGGACCGGAATTTGGTTTTGTGAAATGTCAATTTCAAGATTTTGGCTCAATTTGGTTCATGAGGTTGGATGGTTTGGTTTTTGGAAACTCATGGGACTTTCTTTTTTCTTTTTTTTTTTTTGAATGGTCCCATCAACTCAAAAGAGGCATGGGACTTTTTTTGGTCTTTTCTTTTTTTTGCTCTTGGTAAGAGGAATATTTTGACTAAAAGCCAATTTTAGTGCCTAGGTGGTCAAACCTGGCTCATATGGGCTAACCCATGGGACCTTAGGCTTTGGAGATGGCCTAGATCTCATATGGTGTCATATTTGTAAAGAATATTTAAAAATATCTCTTTTGTGTAGAGAATATCTAAAAATATCTTTACTTGGAGAGAATTTCTCAAGTTTTCTTTTTTGTGGAAAGATTCTCTCAAAATATCTTTCTCTTTGGGAAAGTAGCTAAATTTTAGCACTTACCTCCTTTCTTTTCTCCTTGTTTCCTCTTTTGGCTTGCCCTCTTCTATAAAAGCAAGAGGATTGATGCTTTTGCTCCATTGCTTTCTTTTTGCAAGAAATCTTCAAGAGTGCTCCCCAAGGCAAGAAGTGCTTTCTCTTCTTCAAGGATCTCCAAGCTTTTCTTCTTCTTCTCCATCAATGGCTTCAAGTAAGTTTTCTTCCTCAAGAATCTCCATTGTAGAAGTAGCTTCTTCATTTTTTCCTTCTTTTCTTTTTCTTTTCTTCTTTCTTCTTCTCTTTTTTTCTTTTTTTCTTTTCTTTTCTTTTCATGCACGTTTTTCTTTTTGTTCGTGCTTCTCTCTTTTTTTTTTTTTTTTTTTTTTTTTTTTGCTGAGATTTTTTTTTTCTATCTTTTTCTTTTTCCTTGTTTGCTCACTATGATAATGAGGCTATCCAATTTCAATATGTATGCATCGTTTTGGTTGATGCATCAAGATAGAAGGCTAGAGTCTCTAGGTCAAGCCAACATGATTTTTAACTTGGACAAAGTTTGATTGGTTTTGACCAAATTGGGTTGGAATTGGTCAAACTTTGGTCAAGGTTTTCCTAGCATTTAATGCATGATGAGATATTTTTTATGCATGAGTTTTGGTAAATAGACTTGGAAGTATGATGATGCATACCTGAAAATCTTTTGCAAGTGTTGGGATTTTGAGCTCGCAGCGATGTTGAATTCTTTCTCGGTCTTGCTGGATTTTGAGGAAGTTTTGCAATTTTTGGATTCTGAAGCTCGCAGCAATGTTGAGCTCTTTTCCAGATTTTACGGAAGTTTGATGAGATTGGCTCGTTCTCGCAGCGATGTTGAGTTCGAGCCTTCTTTGAGAATTCTCCACTGACTATGAGCTCGCAGCGATGTTGAGCTCATCTTCAGACTTCCTGTCTTTTTTCGGAGTATTTTCCTTTTCGTTGGAATTGCCCCGGAATCATGTCAAAACTTTGCTAGAATTTTTTTGTAGTAGAATTCTGTCATGTTGACTGAACTTTTCTCTTCTATCTTTTGTAGGTAGTTCTTCTAGAACGAACAAAGGTAAAGGTCCTGTTACTGACGCACCTTGTCAGTCTGCTAGATCTTCCAATGCTGCCGTTCAGCAGGCTTGGGAGAAGGTCTAGTTTGTGGAGAAAAACTTGGAAGAATGCGATTCCCTCAATCATGATGAGATGAGACAGCGATTAATCGCTCTCAAGGATGAGGAGTTCTATAAGATCATGGTAAGCAGCCGTCCCTGGGTTACGGACGATCAGAGCGTTGTGCTCAAGCCTACCTTCTTCTTCGGTGATGCAGTCCCCGACGACTTGACATACCAAAGGAGATGTTTTCAGTTCTCTTACACAGCAGATGGTGAGGAGAGAACTATTTCTACCCAGTCGTCTTTTGATCGGACCATCTCGATCCTGAGCCTTTCTCCCAAGTGCCCTAAGAGGGAAGATCCTCCGAGTTGGGTGAAGAGGACCAGTGTGATCAAGACCGGGGTTTTTGTTGGTGGACCTTTCGGTTTTACAGAGAAGCCACCTGTCCGTATGGACGTGTTGATGCCAGTCAGTGGCTACCAAGGTTCTGATCATCCATCGGTTGATTTGAGACCGGTGGGCCTTGGCGTTTTTTGGGGTGACGGCAGCAATTGGGTGAAGCCTTTTCGACTTCGTGGCCGTTTCAGTGCTGACTCGAGCTGGGAGTCATGGCCTGATCACACCTTGAGGATTGGTGAGGCCGTTCTTCGAGAGGCCGAGATTTTTGATGCGGTTCGCGCTTTTTGGCAAACCGTCGTTTTCTCCGATGAGGCTTTCATGGCCATGCTGGAGTCATTCCTTCCACAAACCAACACCTTCATTGTGACGAATGGTGAGATTGGTTTTTCTTTGAAGGAGCTGAGCGCCATCACCGGGTTGCCTATCCTCGGCAAACTCTATGAGGAGTTTATGCCTATTGACAGCGTCCTTGAGGAGCAGTCTGAGGAGTTTAGGCTTGTGTACTTTTAGCTTGTCACCTTCTACGATTTTCTGAAGGAGAAGGAGGGCTCGAAAGTTAGATGCAGCAGTTGGAGAAGTTGCAGCTCCTGCTTTTTCGACAGCGGGGATTCTTCTGATGGCATGGCCCAGGATGTTAGGGCTAAAGCATCAAGTTTGAAGAAGATCGCTGCTATGCGAGAAGATTTGGAGAAGTTCTTCGCAAGCACGGATGCCATTTGTCCTGACATTGCGTTGCGGAGAGATCTCGCTGTCTACCTCACTTACTGGCTGGGTGAGGCTGTTTTTGCTGAAGGAGATGGGACGCACATCAGGCTGCACTGTATTTTTCCGGCTTGTCAGATGGCGTTTGGAGAGCGGTTGGCTTTGGTACCTGCTCTTTACTCCTATTTGTGTACCGAACTGCAGGCTGCTGCTTTCCTGGTTCGGCTTGGGATTCCCATGAACAGGGTGTTTTCTGCCCATATCTTCTATTTGTGGTATGTATACCACTGTCCTAGCTTCCATCGTTTGGGAGTTGCACAGGACGAAGATCCCTTTATGATTCGTTTGGCTAGAGGGACAGCCGTTCACGAATCACTTTTATCTGCCCGTTTAAGGATCCGACGATTTAGGGACGTCGAGATTGGGCAGTCTTCAGTGAAGCTTTCTCCGGGCTTGCGGAAGAAGGCTTTTGACTTTGGTGTCTCCCGTGATTCGACCAGGGCAGGGTCGGGAAGACGTTATGCTTTGACGGACGCGGAGAAGAGGTGGCTCTTCAACATACGAGTTGGTACGATGGTGTACCGTAGACATCTTTTCGTCGACATCCAACCGTATGTGCCTTCGCGTTTTGCGTTGCAACTTGGCTTCTCTCAAGGCATTGTTGGAGCGCCTTCGAGTATGGTGAAGCGTTTTGGAGGTCTGCAGGATGGGAGAAATGCATGGGCATTTTATAGCACCGAGGACACTACCGCCATGATTTCCTATCCTGAGCTGCCCACCTTCCGGACTGCTGGCTTCACGAAGTGGTTCGTGGAGAGTTTTTCAGTGTACCGGGAGCTTTCCAAGAAAGAGCTTGATATTAGGCAATCTCCTGGGAAGAGTCTTGGCAAATCGGATGGTGTCCGTCGGGAGGAAGTTTTGGCCTTCCTTTCTGGAGAGAAGCACAAGATAGGCTTTCTCAACGGGCAGGACATCATCAGATCAGGAGCTGCACAGGGGATTCCTGGTGAGGTCTTGAGACAGCTGGACGAGGAGGAGGCCGAGATCGATGCTATGATACAGGCAGAGCATACGAATGCTTGCATGGAGTCTACTGAGAAAAGTAGACCATCCAGTGAGGACTCTTGTGAGAGGCCTGATGTTGATTGTGGGGCAGGATTGTCAAGCAGATTGACCCGCCGAGGCAAGAGGAGGAGAGGACAACGCCGTAACATGAGACGGCACGATAGTCCTTCTTATATTGAAGTTCCTCTCACCATTTCTGAGGAGGTGTCTAAGGATGCTGACGAGCCTCCTGACAAAAGAAGCAGAGAAGAGGAGCCAGCTAGTATGATCCTCTTTCTTTCTTTTGTTTCTTCCCCGCTTTTTTTGTGAAAGATTTTGTTTTGATCCGCTGGCTTCTTTTTTTTAACAGAGGACGATGACCTGGTGATGCCTGAGGTTCCTGCCGATGAGGCGATGATGGATCCAGTCGTGGCATCTGAGGAAGAGCCCAGGGACTCTGGAGTGGTTCCAGAACCTTCACCTGGTATGATTTGCTTTGGCTTTTGCTTTTTTGTCTTCTTTTGCTGTCATTTGCTAACATGTAGCTGACTTGCCAGAGGATTCCGACGATTTCGAGCCATCCATGGACGCAACTTTTGACGATGCTTCGGATGAGCTCAAAGAGGCAGAGAGTACTCCGCCGGTCGTCGAAGCAGGTATATTTGCAATAATGATCTTGATATATTTTTGACAAGATTATATTCATACCCTTCTTTTTTTCTTTGATAGATTGTGAAGCAGCAGGAGAGATTCCTCCGTTTTCCTCAGAGCCAGAACAGGGGATACCTGCTGCTAATCCAGAAGTAGGGGCTTCTCCTTCTTTCAATGAGTCAGCTTCTTTCGTTGGAAAGAGTTTATTGATTACTCTTCCAATGGAGCATGACGTGGGCAGTTGGGCACCAGAACATGGCGAATCCTCATCTGCACCGCACCTTCAGTATGCTAGGAAGGTGTTGAAGACTGTCTTGAGCTCATGGGTTGAGACTCTTTCTTCAGGTCATTTGGAAGCTGGTTTTGGCATGATCAAGCATGTGCAGGAATCCTCGCTGATAGCAAAGAAGTCGGTCTGGACGTCGCAAGTGCCGAGGATTTTGTTGAGGAGATCATCACCTTGGGGAACAAATGGACTGAGACCAAGAGTTTCCCAGATGGTGACTTCTTTGATGAGATGTTCTTAAAACCTTCCAGCAAAGTCAAAGCTGAGCTGACTGAGGTCACGAAGACTCGGAGGCAGATCGTTCGGGAGAAGAACGTTACTAAGTTATCCATCATGGGGCTGAAGCAAGACTTGGACCGCCTTGATAAGGAGGTCGTTGAGGCTAGGCAACGTCTTGATCTTTTAGAGGAAGAGGCTGCTGCCAAATGGGCCGCCATTGTCGAGGCTCGTGACAAGGAGGGGACTCTCATTCGCCAGGTTGAGGAAGCTGAAGGTAATGTCTGGAGGAAGACTCAGGAGCATGACCAGTGGCAGGTCCTCTGGGAAGAACTTCCTCGTGCTGCAGATGGGTCACGGCATTCGGCCGCGTTTTATGGGGACATTTTGAAGGAGCGTGGCCTAAAAACTTTGGAAGTTAAGGCCAAGGGTCTGCTTGAGGAGTTGAACCTTTGGTTGAAGACCATGTAGGATTGAGTTCCTGAGTTGTAACAAACTCTTTTTCCTTTTTCTTTTTTTTGGTACCTCCATGTATAAACAATTTTGGTACTATATTTTGTATCCCCTTCCTTTCACTTAAATCATTTTTGACGAAAACAATTTTGAGCAAAAGTTTGATGGGAATGTTTGCTTAAGGATTTGATCAAAAGGTTGTCATTTTGTGACAATCTTTTGTCAAAGGGTTGTTTTGGGAATGAAAGCCAATTTTGTGGCGAAAAGCCTGATTTTTTGATGGTTTCAAAACCGAAATTTTGGATGGCATGAAAGCCTAATTTTGTGGCGTAAGAGCCAAAATTTGTTTTGCGGCGTGGGAGCCAAAATTTTTGGATGGCGTGAAAGCCGAATTTTAGAATGGCATAGAAGCCGAATTTTGTTTTGTTTGTCTTGGCGTTTATAGCCGAATTTTGGCATTTATAGCCAGATTTTGGCATTTATAGCCGATTTTTTTTTTGTTTTGGCATTTATAGCCGAATTTTGAGATGGCATGAAAGCCGATTTTGGCGTTTATAGCCGAGTTTTGGCGTTTATAGCCAGATTTTGGCCTTTATAGCCGAGTTTTTTGAAAACCAAGTTTTGTTTTGTTGGCATGAAAGCCGATTTTGGCGTTTATAGCCGAAAAAATTTTTGTTTTGCCATTTATAGCCGGACTTTGGCATTTGTAGCCGGATTTTGGCGTTTATAGCCGAGTTTTGGTTTTCAAAATGCAGGTATCGACTAAATGTCGCCTCCCCGCTGAATGGTCTTGCAAGTATCGATGGAATGTCGCTTCCTTGCTCATTCGGTTTTGCGAGTATTGATGGAATGTCACTTCCTCGCGGGTTAGGTTTTGCGAGTATCGATGGAATGTCGCTTCCTCGCGGATTGGGGTGCAAATATCGACTAAGCGTCGCTTCCCTGCGTTTCCCTAAACTTTTGGTTTTGCAGGTACTGAATTAATGTCGTTTCTCCGCGATTTTTGAGGTTTTCTCGAACCATTTGAAATTTGGATTATGGATAGCAACTAGTATGTTGCATCTCCAAGATTTTTGAAATTTGGGTTGTGGATATCAACTGGTTTGTTGCTTCTACAAGATTTTTGAAATTTGCAAGTATCGAATGGGGTTCGCTTCCTTGCGATTTTTGGGTTTTGGAAGTATCGAATGGGGTTCGCATCCTTCCGGTTTTTTGGGTTTTGCAAGTATCGACTGAATGTCGCTTCGCCGCGGCTTCTAAAAACCAAAATTTTTGTTTAAAGACACGGAGGTCATAAATTTCGACTTAAAACCATTTTGGTTGTAAAAGCCGAGGCGGTTTAGGGTGAAAATTCCTCAGTCCCGATTTTTGTTTCAAACCATGAATTTTGGGTTCAAGGATCAAAAATTTTGGTCAAGTTTGGGAAGAGGCTCCTAAACTTGGATTTTTGGATTTTGATTTTTTTTTTCTTTTTGAACAATGAAACGATGAAAGTAAGCATTGTTTTGAGAGATTGTTTTTTTTTTTGGAAACTTCAACATAAAGATGAAAATTCCAAAAGAGGTGGGTTTGACGAGCAAGTACCTTGGAAATAGGCTTTAGCCGTGTAGATATTGCTCTGACCCGTTTTGAGAAAGTCTTCAAGGGTAGTACCGCTTCAAGAACTTGCCGTTGATGGGTAGCATACATCTGTCTCCTTCCATGTTTAGAAGAGCGTATGCACCGTTGGGGAAGAGGCTCCCAAACCAGTCGGATTTTGAGCGTCGTAGCCCATTTTCTTCATGATAGCTTGTGCCATTGGACTATACAGGGATAGCTGGGGCATACCTTCGTTTTGGAAAGGTTCAAGCAGAGAGTCCAGTGAAGATGCTCCCGATCTATGGAAGAAGATTGTTTTTTCTTCTGGCGAAGTTGCCGGGATAACAAAGGAAGCAGACGTAGGATCTTGTATGTCTGCTGGTGTCTCCAATGGAGTGAGAGTGAGCTGATTTTGCTGAGTATCAGCTTGGCTCGATGCTGTGTCATGTGTCATCTTCTGGCTCTGACTCTGAGTCTGTGTCATGCATAATAGACATAAAGGAGACAGTGAACTTGCCCCCAGTCTTTTGTTTTGTCTTCTTTGTTTTAGTAGTGATTACAAAAGGCTTTGGAGATTTGAAGGAGACGACGAAGGGAGCTTGGACGCTTACTTCGAGTTTGGTGGAGGGTTTGTTTTCCTCCGATGATTGCTGAGGAGCCTTGCCTTTATCTTTCTGGAGACTGTCGACAAAGCGAATTGTGTTTTCCTCCTGTTCTTCTTTTCCATCTTTATACATTTGAGCATCTGCAAAATGGACATCTCTGCCTTTGAAGGGCTTTTTGTCTACAAATACTCGATGTATCAGGCCATCGTCACCAATGAACTTGATTAACTGATGTAGAGTTGAAGGGACGACACCATTCTCATGTATCCAGGGGCGTCCAAGGAGTATATTGTAGCATGAAGGGGTCCTTATTGCATACACAGTGACTCCAGAAATAAGATCACCGATTCGCAATTTGAACCTGATTTTACCGATAGGCCTTCGAGCGCTACCGTCATATCCGAAGATGGATACGGACGTGTGACTCAGCTTGCTAGGTGGGATGCCCAGCTCTTCGAGTGCCGAAGTAGAGATGAGGTTGAGTGCAGAACCTGGATCGATCTGAACCCTTTGTACTGGCATTTCTTTGACGTACCCCGTAAAGTACAAGGGACGGTTGTGCTTTGCTTCGCCTAGGAGGAGGTCACCCTTATCAAAGGCAATTGTTGCACATGCTGCTTTTTGTACCGAGAGGCATTCATTGCTTGATCCCTCAGTTTTCTTCTTTTCTCCCTTTGAGGGAGTCTTTGATTTTTTGACCCTATAGTCCATTTCAATTTGTAGGACTTGTGGGGCATGTTTGTCGACATCCGTATTCAGCCTTTGTAATTCTGAAATGAGACTATCACAAGTCTGTGGAGACATTCGCAATAAGTCAAGGATGTGCAGAAGTGCAGGTATGTGTTTGAAGTGCTCAATCAAGTCGTACTTGAAAGCCTCCTTCAGGCCTGCATTTTCATTATTATTGCCACTTGGGGCGTTTACAGCTTGCTTTCCTGAAGGATTTACATAAGAAGAAGAGGGTTGATTGTAATTTTTGTGGTAATCCCGGCCAGAACGGGTACCTCTACCAACTTCAAGAGCCTCTAAAGAAGGGTCTTCTTTTGGAAGATTGTTCTCCGGATCAAGGGGTTGATCCTTTGCTGAGGACGTCTCTGTAACAGCATTGGCGTCTTCAGTGATTGTGTTGCACGGAGCAATTTCCGGGAATAAGTCCTGAACAGCAGCCGGCAACTTTTCTTTATTAGCCTAGACATTGCCCGTGAGATCGGGTATCTGGGACCAATTGACTGAGTTTTCATTGAAGAAGATTTCATTGGCAGAAGTTTCTTCAAGATGATCAATCGGGAGTGGCTTGAACTTCGATGTCACAGCTTCAGGAGACGAAGGTTGAGAGGATGTTATCTCAGTGGAAGTCACCGGAGAGGATGTAGCTACGGAAGATATGCTACCAGTTGGGGAGTACGTGTCTTCGAAAGCTTCAGAGGCACTGTCGTCCTGAGATATTGCATTACAGGTTATCCTGATAGGAGATGCCCCAGTGTAGACTGTTGGGAATCAGACTCATCCTCAGATGTGAGAGGATCATCGATCCAACTGTTTTCTCCATTTTCAGGAGTTAAGGGAGGGAGTTCCTGTTGATTTTCAGGGACTTCCAGTTCTGGATCATGACGGAGATTGATGCGATCCTGCTCCTGCTCTATGGCAAGATGTTGCAAGATTCTTGCATATTCTTCAAGATCAGGCATGGGAGCCAAATTTTCTTCGTCATTTGCTCCTTGTGGTTCGTCCATGTTGGGTTCCACTAAAGCATTTACTGGTGCTGGATCCACAGCGTTTTCTTGAACAGGGTCCTGGTCTTCTTCATCATCAGCCCAAGATCCTTGTGGCTGTAATGGGTTATACCAGATTACTGGCATAAGATGAGACTCGGGAATCCATTCCTCGTCGGAGAGGTATTCTCCTGTTTCAAGGGACTCTTCCCACTCATCGATATCACTGGCAGTGTCACTGGACTCATATCCATTCATAGAGAATCCAATTACCGAGTTGCAAGAGTATGATGCCCCCTGCACATTTTCAATTTTGTATAGAGGTGGCATGAAATCATCAAGAGTGAATTTTCTTACCGCCTTGGAGGTTTTGGGAAGAGATTCTTCCGTCGTCCTTAGTGAAGCAGTGGAAGAGGTTTCTGCTTTTTCAAGGACTTCTTGTTTTGGTTGAGACTTTTGCTGCTGTTTGAGCTTGCGAAGCTGTCTCTTGGCTTGCCTTTGCTGCTGAGCGGTCGGCTTTGTTTTGACGATCTCCCAATTTTCATCGTCTAGGAGATCGGGATGCACCCATATAGGTTGTCCATCTGGTGTTGGATAGGGAACCAATTCTTGGGACGCTTGAGCCATTTTTATCACCTTGAATGAAGTAGTGATCTTCTCCTTCGGTGACTTTGAAGTTTGCCGACATGACACCATGTTGACAGAGGCGGGGCCATAGTTTTTATCAAAGGTTATGACTCCGTTTTTCCACATCTCATTGATCTTCTCTCTCACAACGAAACATTGATTGAGAGGATGTGAGATCATCTGATGGCATGGACAGTATCGGGGATCATTGGTTTTGCCAACATCTCCCGGTCTTTTGGGCTCTGGCAAAATGAGTTTGCCATTTGCTAGGAGAGCCTCAAAAATTTCTTCAACGTCTTCATCGAACGGATATTTCTTTTCTACGCGTTCTTTGAAGGCATCAGAGAGTTCAGGCCTTTTACCTACAGTTTTGTTTTCAGGTTTCTTTGGCTGCTGAGGAGCTGACTTAGTCTGCACATTGAGAACCTCCTTTTTCTTTGGTTTTGAGGTTGTAACAGCAGTCGGCTCTTTCTTTGATGATTTCTGACTGTTGAGGTCTTTGATCACCATTTCAGCTTCCATGGAAGCTTCGAGGAGTTCCCCCAGGTTTTTTGATTTGTTGCCGATGATCATGGAGCAGATTTTTGTCTCATATTGTTACGGCAAATGTCGACCAGCGACGCTTGTGGCTGCACATCTGAGCATTTGTACGCCATTGCCTTCCATTTGTGAATGAAGTCGTATGTTGACTCATTCTCTCCCTGTTTTAGGCTATAGAGTTGAGCCATAGTAACAGGATGATCCTCACCTTAGAAGTGGGTCAGGAAGCGTGTCTCGAGCATAGCCCAGTTCTGAATGGAGTTCTCCGGCAGAGTGGAGTACCAATCAAAGGCTGTACCTTTTAGGGTACTTGCGAAGAGGCGAATCTTGAGGGCATCTTGATCCGCAATAGCTCCCGTCAGGATCTTGAAATGGATGACATGCTGTCTGGCTGAACCTTTCCCAGTATATGTCTGGAGAGTAGGTTGTTTGAATTTTGCAGGGAACGGAACCGAGTCCATCCATAGAGGGTAGGGTGGCTTGATCCCATGTTCCTTCAATGTATCCTCTTCTTTTACTTTTGCGAGGATATCGTCCACGTCCTTTTTGGTAAGGGCGCGAGACTCATTGTTTTCTGCATTGCCCTCGTCATCTTCATGATTCGGAGGGGTTTCATTGTTAGGTGGTGGACGCTGTAGAGTGAGAATCAAATTTTCCATCAGAGTCTCAATTCTCTGTTGTCCTTGCTCCAACTGCTGGATGCGTGCAATTACGTCATCATGCGGTGGAGGCTGCTCAGAACTTGTAGCCAAGACGTTCATCCCTCGGGATTCGAACGAAGAAATCGACCTGGTGACTGAGCTGGGGCTCATCCTTCTGGATGAAGAATCTGAGGAGTGGTTACTCCGACATTCTTGGCTTGGAGGAGTGGGAGATTCCTCCAGATGTGTTCGTGTCCGAGAGACGCTGCGAGTCACCGGACGTCTAACACTGATTTTGGTTGCTGACTTCCGGCGTTTTCTGGTTTTACCAACCATATGAACAGCAACGATTTGGTCGGGACTTTCTTTTTCGACCCATTTGTTTGAGACGTGGAGAGTAGAACGCCGGGTTCTTTGTTTCTCGACTCTCTTTTGTCGATATGCAGTGCGGCGACGCATACAACGAGCAATTTGAGCTTCAGTCAGCTCTGGCTAGGCTCTTGCGATGAAGGATGTAGTCCCTCGTGCACAGCAGCCGAGTTTGTCTTCTTTGAAGCTTGGCAAGGACAGAATCTGGTCGGGAGTTGTCGAGAGAGATGACGCTTCGGCAACTGGCAGGGCGCTTATGCTTGTTTTGCTTATCTTGAAGCATAAGCTGGTACTTGTTCTCATCGAAAGTGATGGTCAATGAAGCTGCCATTGTTAGTTTTTGGAAAACTTCTGAAACAAGACCAAATCCATTAGTAATCACAAGAATATGGTGATCGTAAATGGAGAACAACTATGGTTGTGTCTTTTCAAATCACTTGAGGGGACATGGCCCAACCCAAGGACGATGAAGAAGGCAAAAAGCCATAGAGGATACAATTATTCTCAAATGCAAGTATGGTAGGCTCAGAGCGAGCGTTCCAGTGACTGCTAGAAGCAATTGTAGACCTTAATTCAAATTACCGAGAAGAAAGGCTCACTCGAGGTAAAATGATATAAGGTTGGAGATACAAATGTGTCGGTCGCGAATACAGTAGACCCGAAAGGGCGTACTAGCACCGCTAGGCACAAATGTTGCAAATCGCATCCTTGGGAAGGACACGAGATGGGATTTTTTGAAAGGTCAAATTTGGATTCATAAAGGAGAGCAAATAGTATTCCAATCCGAACAAGGGCTCAACATTTCTGCGAGCGCTAAATTCAGAAGGGAAGGAACCATAATTTCTCGGATGTAAATCCAGACGTGACGGAAGTTTTTTTTTTTGAAAGGTCAAGATTGAATTCATCAAAGAGAGCAAATGGTATTCCAATCCGAACCACAACTCAACATTTCTGCGAGCGTTAAATCCGAAAGGGAAAGAACCAAAATTTCTCGATTCTAAATCCAAAAGTGACGGAAGTGTTTTTTTTTTTTTTTTTAGAGAAATTTTTTTTCAAAGGTGTACATAGATTTCCAATTCGATCTTATGAAACCTTAGTAGATAGATCAGCCCCCAGGTAAGGGTAGGATTACTTAATGAACCCGTTTGGAGGACCCTTGCCTCGAACAGCCTAGCTATCTCCACACTCTGGACAAGGCTTTTCTTAAATCCACTTTGGTCAAAGAACGCAACTGGTGGAATCTTAGTGTTTTTTTTTTTTTTTGAAAGGTTTCTAATGAACTCGTCAAAGAGAACAAGTGGTGTTCCAATCCGAACCACAACTCAACATTTCTGCGAGCGTTAAATCCAAAAAGGAAAGAACCAAAGTTTCTTTGTGAATTTGAATTCAAAAGAAGATATTTTTTTTGAAATTATATTTTTTTAATCTCAATTGGACTCATCGACGAGAAAAGATGGCCCAATCCCTGATACGAATGATAGCTGCAAACATTTCTGCGAGCTATCAACTTCGAAGAGGGAAGGATCAAAGTTTCTCAAAGTTGAGTTTTTAAGAAAAAGAGATCATTTTTTTTTTTTTGAAAGAATAAAATTTTTTGAAATCTCAATTGGACTCATCAAAGAGAAAAGATGGCCCAACCCCAGATATGAACGATAGCTGCGAACATTTCTGTGAGCTATCGAGTTCGAAGAGGGAAGGATCAAAATTTCTCAAAGTTGAATCTAAGAAAAGAGATCAGATTTGTTTTTTTTTTTTGAAGTGAGAAAGAACAATTGAAATCCCATCTCGTATTCTTTTAGATGCAAAATGCAACATAGGCCACCAACTAGAAAGGCGCCAAGTGATCATAGCATCACGTTCTCAAGTCAACGTGTCCCACCGGGTATGCCAGCTTGATGGACCCGAAAAAAAAGAAAGGGGGAATCTTCCGTCCTCTCCCTCCTCACCCCGGGGGCTGTCCTGGGTCTCGGCGGAGGAGGGAAGATCTCGGGCATCAACATTTTTGTACGGGTATGCCAGATTTACTTTCTACTTGGAATTTGGAATAGTGATAATCCGGAGATTCACCTTCACAAGTGGAAAGGAAATCAATCCTTTTTTTCTAACTTTTCAAATTTCATAAATATTAAGAAAAGAGACAAGTTTTTAGAATGCCGTAAGAGGCGTTTTTGTTTGTTTGCCGTGAAAGGCGATTTTGCCGTGAAAGGCGTTTTTACAAAACTCATCAAATATGAAAGACAAGAATTGTGATTTCTTTTTGTCTCTTTAAGAAATACAAACTACAATAGAAAAGGAAGAAACTGGATCTAACTTCTCAGGAGATTGTGGGGACACGTTGAGATCGACGGTCGCAAGTCATGTATGGGCTTCGCCGTCGTCCTTCAAATGAGAACATGTGATGCTTTGATTCTTTGGCTTGGCTCCTAACCTCGGTTTTTTAAAGGACAAGGACCAAGAGAAGGTCCTATATCCAATGAAAAACCAAGTAAACGGGCTGAAAAGCCGCGTTTAGGCGATGTTGGAGAAGGAGGTGACCTTGGGGGGGTGGCCCCCCAAGGGACGTTGATCACCTTGTGGTGCTTCCGAGAGCAAAGTGGCAGGACTTCATCTCTCTCTTGGATTTTCTGAATTTTCAGAGCTTGCACTTGCGATCTCTTTTTTTTCTTATTTTTCCGCTTGAAATGGACCTCCTTTTATAGGCTTTTGGTAGCCATGAGGTGTTTATTGGCATTGATGGCCATGATGAAGGAATTGATGAGGAGTTACAAGTTGATTTTGTAACTCCTTTTTCAAGGCTTGTGATTGGCCGATGAAGGTAGTGGGCATTCAATCACCTTTATGCTTCATGATGATGGGAGTTTCATGGGTTTAATGCCATGATTGCTTGGATTTGTAACCCCCAAATGCTTGGTTCTGATTGGGCCGTCCAAAATAATGAGTTAATGACTGCTTTAATGGGTCAATTAACGTCATTAAGTGGTTGCCAAGGCATGTGAAGAGTCGTGGGCCGCGCTGCGCCTTTTGAGATTCTTCTTGCAATCATCACGGGTGGATCCACGCATCATTTGATGTCGGATTGCGATGCAATTTCAGACATTGATTGATGTTGGCGGGCCGGTGACATCTGTCTTGTCGATTTCACGATCGGTCGGACAGAAAGTGCACTTTCTTGGTCAGCCGGTTGGCGATCTTGAGGCGATCGGTGATGATTTCATGCTTTTGACAGCGAATCCGAAACGTCGACGAAGATCAGTGGTTTTGAAGCACCAAACACTGGATTTTCAGAAAATCATTGAAAACGGACACTTCGGCGCAAAATCCGGCGACCCGGATTTCCAGGGTCGCCGGGCAACCATGCACGCAGGGTCGCCGGCGACCATGCGGCTTTGGCCCGTTTGGTCGCCGAGCGTCGTTTCGGCCGTTTTTTCATCTTTTTCTTCCCTTTTTTCTTCTGTATTTTTCTTGACATTTTTCCTCAATTATTGACTTGATTTTCTTGAAGAAATCTTGACGAGAACCCTCGCTATTGGAGTCATTTTGAGACGTTCCATGGGCTCCGTTTTGGATGCAATGGTCCCGGGTTGCTCCGCCACCGGTAGGCTTGATTTTCTCTCGGAGCATCGAAACCTGGTCAAATGTCGTCGGAATGACCTGAAATTCGACGTGCAGCCTTTTGGAAGCATGTTGAAGCCACTCATGTATTTTGTTTGATGAGTGATGGCTTCGGTGGTTTCCGCCGCCGGGAGGCTTGATTTTGCTGCTCGAGCATTGATGAAGGGTCAAACGTTGTCGGTTTGACTTGAAATTTGGCATGGAGCCCTTTGGAGACCTTCTGGAGTCATCCGTAGGCTTTGATCAAAGTTTTGGTATCTTTCATGATGTCGCCGCCAGGAGCGCTTGTTTAGCTGTCAGAGCGGTGAAGTTGGGCTAAACGATGTCGAAATGACCCGAAACCTCAGGTGTACCCCTCTCTTAGCTGTCTTGAAGGACCTCTCAGTTTCTGTCTGATTCTGACAAAATCTGATGCTTGAAGTAGCGTTGCCTATTTTTAGCAGGATGCAGCTTCAGGAGGCTTCTCGATGTTGAGGAGACATATTGACTTTTTTGGTGTCAACAGCTTCTTCCGTTGGAAAGAGTTTATTGATTACTCTTCCAATGGAGCATGACGTGGGCAGTCGGGCACTTGAGCATGGCGAATCCTCATCTACACCGGACCTTCAGTATGCAAGGAAGGTGTTGAAGACTGTCTTGAGCTCATGGGTTGAGACTCTCTCTTCAGGTCATTTGGAAGCTGGTTTTGGCATGATCAAGCATGTGCAGGACATCCTCGCTGATAGCAAAGATGTCGGTCTGGACATCGTAAGCGCCAAAGATTTTGTTGAGGAGGTCATCGCCTTAGGAAACAAATGGACTAAGACCAAGAGTTTCCCAGATGGTGACTTCTTTGATGAAATGTTCATAAAACCTTCCAGCAGAGTCAAAGCTGAGCTGGCTGAGGTCACGAAGACTCGGAGGCAGATCGTTCGGGAGAAGAACGTTACCGAGTTATCCATCATGGGGCTGAAGCAAGACTTGGACCTCCTTGATAAGGAGGTTGTCGAGGCTAGGCAGCGTCTTGAGCTTTTGGAGGAAGAAGCCACTGCCAAATGGACCGCCATTGTGGAAGCTCGTGACAAAGAAGGGACCCTCATTCGCCAGGTTGAGGAAGCTGAAGGTAATGTCCGGAGGAAGACTCAGGAGCATGAGCAGTGGCAAGTCCTCTGGGAAGAACTTCCTCGTGCTGCAGATGGGTCGCGGCATTCGGCCGCGTTTTATGGGAACATTCTGAAGAAGCGTGGCCTAAAAACTTTGGAAGTTAAGACCAAGTGTCTGCTTGAGGAGTTGAACCTTTGATTGAAGACCATGTCGGATTGAGCTCCTGAGTTATAACAAACTCTTTTTTCTTTTTCTCTTTTTTTTTTGGTACCTCCATGTATAAACAGTTTTTGTACTATATTTTGTATCCCCTTCCTTTCACTTAAATCATTTTTTTTTTCTATGAAAACAAATTTGAGCAAAAGTTGATGGGAATGTTTGTTTAAGAATTTGATCAAAAGGTTGTCATTTTGTGAAAATCTTTTGTCAAAGAGTTGTTTTGGGCATGAAAGCCAATTTTGCGGCAAAAAGCCTGGTTTTTGATGGCTTGAAAACCAAATTTTGGATGGCATGGAAGCCCAATTTTGTTTTGTGGCATGGCAGCCAAATTTTGTTTGTGGCATGAGAGCCAAAGTTTTGTTTGTGGCATGAGAGCCAAAGTTTTTGGATGGCGTGAAAGCCATTTTTTTTTTTTTTTTTTGAGTGGCATAAAGCCAAAATTTTGTTTTGCTGGCATGAAAGCCGATTTTGGCGTTTATAGCCGAAAAAATTTTTGTTTTGGCATTTATAGCCGGATTTTGGCGTTTATAGCCGAATTTTGGCGTTTATAGCCGATTTTTGGCATTTATAGCCAAATTTGGCGTTTATAGCCGGATTTTGGCGTTTATAACCGAATTTTGGCGTTTATAGCCGATTTTTGGCATTTATAGCTGATTTTTTGGCGTTTATAGCCAGATTTTTTTTTGTTTTGGCATTTATAGCCGGATTTTGGCATTTATAGCCGGATTTTGGCGTTTACAGCCGGATTTTGGCATTTATAGCCGCTTTTTGGCGTTTATAGCGGAATTTGCTTTCATTGTTGTTTGTTTTGTTTTGGCATGGAAGCCAGATTTTTGAAAACCAAGTTTTGTTTTGTTGGTATGAAAGCCGATTTTGGCGTTTATAGCCGAATTTTTTTTGTTTTGGCATTTATAGTCGGATTTTGGCGTTTGTAGCCGGATTTTGGCGTTTATAGCCGCTTTTTGGCGTTTATAGCCGGATTTGGTTTCAAAATGCAGGTATCGACTAAATGTCGCCTCCCCGCTGAATGGTCTTGCAAGTATCGATGGAATGTCACTTCCTTGCTCATTCGGTTTGCGAGTATTGATGGAATGTCACTTCCTCGCGGGCTGGGTTTTGCGAGTATCGATGGAATGTCGTTTCCTCGCGAATTGGGATAGAAGTATCGACTAAGCGTCGCTTCCCTGCCTTTCCCAAAACTTTTGGTTTTGCAGGTATTGACTTGATGTCGTTTCCCCGCGATTTTTGAAATTTGAGGTTTTCTCGAACCATTTGAAATTTGGGTTGTGGATATCAACTGGTATGTTGCTTCTCCACGATTTGAGGTTTTGCAAGTATCGAATGGGGTTCGCTTCCTTGAGGTTTTTTGGGTTTTTTGGAAGTATCGAATAGGGTTCGCATCCTTCCGGTTTTTTGGTTTTTACAAGTATCGAGTAAGTGTCGCTTCCCCGCGGTTTCTGAAAACACCATTTTTTTGTTTAAAGACACGAGGGTCATAAATTTTGACTTAAAACCATTTTGGTTGTAAAAGCCGGGGCGGTCTAGGGTGAAAATTCCTAAGTCCCGATTTTTGTTTCAAACCATGAATTTTGGGTTCAAGGATCAAAATTTTGGTCAAGTCTGGGAAGAGGCTCCTAAACTTGGACTTTTGGATTTTTATTTTTTTTTTTTTTTTGAACAATGAAACGATGAAAGTAAGCATTGTTTTGAGAGAGATTTTTTTTTTTTTTGGAAACTTCAACATAAAGATGAAAATTTCAAAAGGGGTGGGTTTGTCGAGCAAGTACCTTGGAAATAGGCTTTGGCCGTGTAGATATCGCTCTGACCCGTTTGAGGAAGTCTTCAAGGGTAGTACCGCTTCAAGAACTTGCCATTAATGGGTAGCATACATCTGTCTCCTTCCATATTTAGAAGAGCGTATGCACCGTTGGAGAAGATTTTGTCGATGACGAAGGGTCCCTCCCATTTTGGTTCAAATTTGCCTTTGGATTTGTGGGCAAAGACTATGGGTCTTTTTACTGCAAGAACCAAGTCACCCTTTTTGTAGGCGCGTTGCGTGACCTTTTTGTCGAAAGATCCTACCATGCGTGCTTGGTACAACTCAATGCTTTGTAGAGCTTCAAGTCGTCTTTCATCGACATTATCCAACTCTTGGAGTCTCAATTTGACATTGCTTTCTTACGTCATGTCATTTTACAAAGATACCCTTAAGGAAGGAATTTGTCCTTAAGGAAGGAATTTGTACTTCCAAAGGGACAACAGCTTCGCATCCATAGACCAAAGAGAATGGTGTACTATGGGTTGGTCCTCGAACGGTGGTTCGATAGGCCCACAAAGCTTCTGGTAGTTTGTCGCCCCGGTCTCTTTTATGACTAGAGACCATTTTCTCAAGAATTTTGCAGAGTGTCTTGTTGAAGGCTTCTGCTAGTCCGTTTGCTGCTGGATTATATGGAGTTGAAGGACAACTTTGGATTTTGTAATTGTCGCAAAACCTGTAGAATCTGTGATCCCGGAATTGTGGTTCGTTACTATGGACGAATCTTTTAGGTATGCCAAAGCGACAAATAATGTTGGTGCGCAAGAACTAAAGGACTGATGAAGTCTTCATTTCGCTGAGCGCAAATGCTTCTGACCACTTGGAGAAATAATCCGTAGCGGCGAAGATGAAGCGATGACCTTTGCTTGATGGGGGAGAAATAGGACCTATGATGTCCATACCCCAGGCTTCGAAAGGCCATGAGATTGCTGTTGGATGTAGCCATTCTAGAGGCATGTGGACATAATCTCCATGAATCTGGCATTTTTGGCAGCGCTTGACAAATTGCATTGCACCAGCTACCATGGTAGGGCAATAGTAACCTAGCCTTTTTATCTAGTTGTAGAGCTTAGGACCAGCCTGATGGGCTCCACAAAGACCAGCATGTACTTCTTTGAGAGTTTCCTCAGCCTCTTGTTGTGACAAGCAGCGTAGGAGTACTCCGTTGAAGGATTTTCTGTAAAGTGCTTTTGAAGGTATATCCAAATGAAAGTTCGGGGCTCGTCTTTGGATGCTTACCCGATCTTTTGGATCTTCAGGTAGTATTCCGAATATGATGTAATCAATGAACGGATCTCTCCAGTCGCCAATCGGAGGTTTGAGGATGGACATCCGACTTCCGACCACTTGGTGGCATTCAACAACTGCTTGGTGTGTGTTGAGAGGAGGGAGAATCCTTCTTTGACACACTGTGACTTGCATGTTTTCCCCTTCTTGGATTGCAATGGATGCAGCGAGTCCAGCCAGGGCATCTGCACGGATGTTTTCACCTCTGAGGATGTGGGTGATATGACAGATGTTGAATTTTTGTCGAAGCGACTGCTCCTTATTGTAGTAAGGTAGCAAATCAGGCTTCCTGACTTCATATTTCTGATTCATCTGGTTGACGATCAATTGAGAGTCCCCAAAAGCTTCCAACATGGTGATGTCAAATTCGAGGGCGAGTTCCAATCCTACAATCAGGGCTTGGTACTCAGCTGCATTGTTTGAACATGGTTCCAGTAGCGAGAAGGCGTGTGGAATCATGTATTTGTCGGGGTTGACAAAGAGGATGCCGATTCCCGATATTTGCTTTCCTTTTTCATTTGTCCTGGTTGCACCGCCAAAGTACATGTCCCAGGAAGCATTTGATAAAGAACTTTCCACATTGTAGATAAATTCGTCTGGGAGATCATCCCTGAGTGGAGAATCTTTAGGCAATGGATGCTCAGCGAGAAAGTCTGCTAGAGCTTGGCCTTTGATCGCTTTTTGTGGTACATACCTAATATCAAACTGTGATAGAAGGATGGACCATTTTGCCAGTTGGGCATTGAGAGCACCTGCTTTTGTGACAAGGACCTTTAGGAGGTTGATCCTCGAAATCAAGTAGACTGTGTTGGACAGCAGATAGTGACGCAGCTTTTGTACGGCAAACATCACTGCCAGGCATTCTTTTTCGACTGGGGAGTAGCGATACTCTACACCTGCCAACATGCGGCTAAGGTAATATAGGGCAGCTTCTTTTCCATCGTCGTTTTCTTGTGCGAGCAGAGCACCCAAAGAGTGGTCGAGAGCTCTTGTGTAAAAGATAAATGGTTTTCCAATTGTGGGGGCAGCCAGTACTGGAGGTTTGGTGAGGTATGCTTTGATGTCTTGAAATGCATTTTCACATTCAGCATCCCAGACAAAGTCTACGCCTTCCTTCATCAGGCGAGAGAATGGACGACACTTCCCTGATAGATTAGAGATGAATCGTCGAATGTAGGCCAACCTTCCTTGAAGCCCTTTTAATTCTCTTAGGGTTCTGGGAGATGGCATTTCCAGGATAGCCTTGACTTTGATAGCTATTCCAGCTTTCCGTACTATGAAATCCGAGAAACTTACCCGATGACACACCAAAAAAGCATTTTAGTGGATTCATCCGCAATTTGTGTTTGCGAAGTCGGAGGAAGACTTCTCGAAGATTGTCGAGATGGTCTTCTTTTCTTCCGCTTTTGATGGCGAGGTCGTCAACATAGCATTCGACCGTTTTGTGCTGCATATCTTGGAATATTTTCATCATAGCCCTCTGATATGTTGCACCTGCATTTTTCAGACCAAATGGCATAACAGTGTAGCAATACACGCCAAAGGGTGTGCGAAATGACATATGCCTTTCGTCTTCAGGATGCATCTTTATCTGATTGTAGCCAGAGAATCCATCCATGAATGTCATTCGCTCAAACCCATAGGTGTTGTCAAACATAACCTCTCTTATGGGGAGCGGGAATTCATCTTTAGGGCATGCATTATTCAGGTCTCTGTAGTCGATACAGACCCTTATCTGCCCATTTTTCTTTGTCACGGGGACGATGTTGGCTAACCATTCAGGATACTGTTCCTCGTGGAGGAAGCCAACGTTTTTGAGTTTCTGAACTTCTTGTTCAATTTTGTCTATCACGTCGGGACGGAATCTTCTTTGGCCTTGTTTGACAGGCTTGATTTCTTTTTGCAAGTTGAGCTTGTGAACTGCTACTTTGAGATCCAAGCCAGGCATTTCGGCATAAGACCATGCAAAGCAATCAACGAACTCGCGAAGAAAAGAGATATACTCGGGTAACTCATCATCCTTTATATTCTTGCTTATGAATACAGGACGTGAGTTATCAGGTGTTCCCAAGTTTATCTTTTGAACAGGGTCTTCTGTTGGAAGGTTTGAAGGTGGTTCCTCCACAGTATTTTCGGAGCCTTCCAACTCAACAAGACCTTCTGGAGTGCCAGAGAAATTTTCAGACTGAGGCTCTATTTCTGTCCATGGATCTTCTTGATCAGTGTCCTTCTCAAAGCTCGCAATGAGATGGTCCCAATCATTTGCTGGAATTGGGTTGAAGTAGGGTACTTCTTTTGGAGACGATGGTTCTTCTGGGTCAGAGAACTGCCCGTCCGTGTCATCGAGCAATTTCTCTTTATTATCAGAGAAATTATACCAATTGGAGGAGCTTTCTGGACCCTTGACGAGTGACTCCTCAAAGAGATATCCAGGGATATCAATTTCTTCATGAGATGTTGAGGCTTGGTCGGCAAAGCGACTTTGCAGCCATGGTATCAACTGACTCATAGGAGCGGTAGGATCATACCCCAATCCATATGAACACTTGCCTTTATGAAGGTGGATTTTCCAATCTTCTGGTTGACTTTTGGTCAGGGTGGGTTCCAATGGTGTGAGAATACCACGGCCACCTCCCAAACCAGTCAGATTTTGAGCGTCATAGCCCATTTTCTTCATGATAGCTTCTGCCATCGGACTCTACAGGGATAGCTGAGGCATACCTTCATTTTGGAAAGGTTCAAGCAAAGAGTTCAGTGGAGATGCTCCTGATCTGTGGAAGAAGATTGCTTTTTCTTTTGGCGAAGTTGCCGGAATAACAAAGGACGCCGACGTAGGGTCTTCATGTCAGCAACTGTCTCCAATGGAGTGAGAGCAGGCTGATCTTGCTGAGTATCAGCTTGGCTTGATGCTGTGTCATCTTCTGGCTCTGACTCCGAGTCTGTGTCATGCATAATAGACACAAAGGAGACAGTGAACTTGCCCCCAGCCTTTTGTTGTGTCTTCTTTACTTTGGTAGTGATTACCAAAGGCTTTGGAGATTTGAAGGAGACGACGAAGGGAGCTTGACCGCTTACTTCGAGTTTGGTGGAGGGTTTGTTTACCTCCGGTGATTGCTGAGGAGCCTTGCCTTTATCTTTCTGGAGATTGTCGGCAAAGTGAATTATTTTTTCCTCCTGTTCTTCTTTTCCATCTTTATACATTTGAGCATCTGCAAAATGGACATCTCTGCCTTTGAAGGGCTTTTTGTCTGCAAACACTCGATGTATCAAGCCATCGTTGCCAACGAACTTGATGCACTGATGTAGAGTTGAAGGGACGACACCGTTGTCATGTATCCAGGGGCGTCCAAGAAGTATATTGTAGCATGAAGGGGTCCTTACTGCATACACAGTGACTTCAGAAATAAGATCACCGATTTGCAATTTGAACCTGATTTTGCCGATAGGCCTTTGACCGCTGCCGTCATATCCGAAGATGGATACGGACGTGTGACTCAGCTTGCTAGGTGGGATGCCCAGCTCTTCGAGTGCCGAAGTAGAAATGAGGTTGAGTGCAGAACCTAGATCGATCTGAACTCTGTGTACCGGCATTTCTTTGACGTACCCCGTAAAGTACAAGGGTCGGTTGTGCTTTGTCTCGCCTAGCAGGAGGTCATCCTTGTCGAAGGCAATTGTTGCACTTACTGCTTTTTGTACCGAGAGGCATTCATTGCCTAATCCCTCAGTTTTTTTCTTTTCTCCCTTTGGGGGGAGTATTTGATTTTTTGACCCTGTAGTCCATTTCAATTTGTAGGACTTGTGGGGCGTGTTTGTCGACATCCGCATTCAGCCTTTGTAATTCTAAAATGAGACTATCACGAGTTTGTAGAGACATTCGTAATAAGTCAAGGATGTGCAGACGTGCAGGTATGTGTTTGAAGTGTTCAATCAAGTCGTACTTGAAAGCCTCCTTCGGGCCTTCATTTTCATTATTATTGTCACTTGGGGCGCTTACAACTTGTTTTCCTGAAGGATTTACATAAGAAGAAGAAGGTTGGTTGTAATTTTTGTGGTAATCCCGGCCAGAACGGGTACCTCTACCAACTTCAAGAGCTTCTAGAGACTGGTCTTCTTTTGGAAGATCACTCTCAGGATCAAGGGGTTGATCCTTTGCTGAAGATGTCTCTGTAACAGCGTTGGTGTCTTCAGTAATTGTGTTGCACGGAGCAATTTCCGGGAACAAGTCCTGAACAGCATCCGACAACCTTTCTGTATTAGTCCAGACATCATCTATGAGATCGGGCATCTGGGACCAATCGACTGGGCTCTCAATGAAGAAGATTTCATTGGCAGGAGTTTCTTCAAGATGATCAATCGGGAGAGGCTTGAGTTCCAATGTCACAGCTTCAGGAGACGAGGGCTGAGAGGATGATATCTCAGTGGAAGTCACCTGAGAAGATGTAGCTCCAGATGATACATTACCGGTTGGGGTGTATGTGTCTTCGAAAGCTTCAGAGGCACTATCGTCTTGAGCTATCGCATTGCAGGTCATCCTGACAGGAGATGCCCCCAGTGCAGACTGTTGGGAATCGGACTCATCCTCAGATGTAAGAGGATCATCGATCCAATTATTTTCTTCATTTTCAGGAGTTAAGGGAGAAAGTTCCAGTTGATTTTCAGGGAATTACGGTTCTGGATCATGACGAAGATCATTGATGCGATCCTGCTTCTGCTCTATAGTAAGATGTTGCAAGATTCTTGCATATTCCTCAAGATCAGGTATAGGAGCCAAATCTTCTTCGTCATCTGCTCCTTGTGGTTCGCCCATGTTGGGTTCCACCGGGACATTGGTTGGTGCTGGATCGACGGCATTTTCTTGAACAGGGTCCTGGTCTTCTTCGTCATCGGACCAGGATCCTTGTTGCTGTAATGGGTTATACCAGATTACTGGCATAAGATGAGACTCGGGAATCCATTCCTCGTCGGAGAGGTATTCTCCTGTTTCAAGGGATTCTTCCCACTCATCGATATCACTGGCAGTATCACTGGACTCGTATCCATTCATGGAGAATCCAACTACCGAGTTGCAAGAGTATGATGCCCCCCGCACATTTTCATTTTTGTATAGAGGTGGCATGAAATCATCAAGGGTGAATTTTCTTACCGCCTTTGAAGTTTTGGGAAGAGATTCTTCTGTTGTCCCTAGTGAAGCTATGGAA
The DNA here is from genome assembly GCA_028538565.1 of Umbellularia californica. NCBI lineage: Eukaryota > Viridiplantae > Streptophyta > Magnoliopsida > Laurales > Lauraceae > Umbellularia > Umbellularia californica. The sequence continues at coordinate 48,478,466 of JAPQWN010000007.1, forward strand.
GAAGTTTCTGCTTTTTCAAGGACTTCTTGTTTTGGTTGAGACTTCTGTTGCTGTTTGAGCTTGCGGAGCTGTCTCTTGGGTTGCCTTCGCTGCTGAGCGATCGGCTTTGTTTTGACGATCTCCCAATTTTCATCATCTAGGAGATCGGGATGTACCCATATAGGTTGTCCATCTGATTTTTGGTAGGGAACCAATTCTTGGGACGCTTGAGCCATTTTTATCACCTTGAATGAAGTAGTGATTTTCTCCTTCGGTGACTTTGAAGTTTGCCGACATGACACCATGTTGACAGATGCGGGGCCATAGTTTTTATCAAATGTTATGACTCCGTTTTTCCACATCTCATTGATCTTTTCTCTCACAACGAAGCATTGATTAAGACGATGTGAGATTATCTGATGGTATGGACAGTATCGGGGATCATTGGTTTTACCAACATCTCCCAGTCTTTTGGGTTCATGCAAAATGAGTTTTCCATTTGCTAGGAGAGCCTCAAAGATTTCTTCAACATCTTCATCGAACGGATATTTCTTTTCTACACGTTCTTTGAAGGCATCAGAGAGTTCAGTTCTTTTACCTGCAATTTTATTTTCAGCTTTCTTTGGGTGCTGATGAGCTGATTTAGTCTGCACATTGAGAACCTCATTTTTCTTTGGTTTTGAGGGTGTAACAGCAGTCGGCTCTTTCTTTGATGATTTCTGACTGTTGAGGTCTTTGATCACCATTTCAGCTTCCATAGAAGCTTCGAGAAGTTCCCCAAGTTCTTTGATTTGTTGCCGATGATCATGGAGCGAATTTTTGCTCTCATATTGTTACGGCAGATGTCGACTAGCGACGCTTGTGGCAGTACATCTGAGCATTTATACGCCATTGCCTTCCATTTGTAAATGAAGTCGTATGTTGACTCATTCTCTCCCTTTTTAGGCTACAGAGTTGAGCCATATTAACAGGATGATCCTCATCTTGGAAGTGGGTTACGAAGCGTGTCTCTAGCATAGCCCAGTTCTGAATGGAGTTCTCCGGAAGAGTGGAGTACCAATCAAAGGCTGTACCTTTTAGGGTACTTGCAAAGAGGCGAATCTTGAGGGCATCTTGATCCGCAATAGCTCCCGTCAGGATCTTGAAATGGATGACATGCTGTCTGGCCGAACCTTTCCCAGTATATGTCTGGAGAGTAGGTTGTTTGAATTCTGAAGGGAACGGAACCGAGTCCATCCATAGAGGGTAGGGTGGCTTCATCCCATGTTCTTTCAACGTATCCTCTTTTTTTGCTTTTGCAAGGATATCGTCCACGTCCTTTCTGGTAAGGGCGCGAGACTCATTATTTTCTGCATTACCCTCGTCATCTTCATGATTCAGAGGGGTTTCATTGTTAGGTGGTGGACGCTGTAGAGTGAGAATAAGGTTTTCCATCAGAACCTCAATTCTCTGTTGTCCTTGCTCCAACTGCTGGATGCGTGCGGTTACGTCATCAGGCGGTGGAGGCGGCTCAGAACTTGTAGCCAAGAAGTTCATCCCTCGGGATTCGAACGAAGAAATCGTCCTGGTGACTGAGCTGTTGCTCATTCTTCTGGATGAAGAATGTGAAGAGTGATTACTCCGGTGTCCTTGGCTTGGAGGAGTGGAGGATTCTTCTAGATGTGTTCGTGTCTGGGAGACACTACGAGTCACCGGACGTCTAAAACTGATTTTGGTTGCTGACTTCTGGCATTTTCTGGTTTTGCCAACCATATGGACAGCAACGAATTGGTCGGGTCTTTCTTTTTCGACCCATTTATTTGAGACATGGAGATTAGAACACTGGGTTCTTTGTTTCTCAAGTCCCTTTTGTCGATATGCCACGTGGCGACGCATACGGCGAGCAATTTAACCTTCAGTCAACTCTGGCTGGGCTCTGGCGATGAAGGATGTAGTCCCTTGTGCGCAGCAGCCGAGTTTCTCTTCTTTGAAGCTGGGCAAGGACAGGATCTGAACGCGGTCCTTTGTTTGTCGCAATGAAGACTTGAATTTTACGAGCTCGGCCCCTGTTGAGATGAAGGGTTGACTCACAGGAGTGCAGGATTTGATTTTGCATATTTTTACATAGGCCTAACGATGCAGGATTTGATTTTGGGCTTGTAGGAGCAAGCCGGCTCATGATGATTTTGTTTGTTTTTTGGGTGGAGGGAAGGTTTCTCCTCTTTCATGTAAGAAAGAGGGTAGAACCGGTTCTCCTTGAGAAGGGCCAGGTATGCTGGCTTCACAGATGTTTGGGACCTTCGTTGCTTTAGTGAAGATCTCGGGGACCAGGTTTTGAGGTAAACCTGGTTTCTTGTGGGTTGAGGCTTCGTGGGAACGCCACGGGCTTCAAGCTTCTTGGTGTTCGCCCTTGGTGCCATTTTAGTGACACGTTGCGGGGCGGTTTTCTGCTTCTTGGCAGGTACAGTGTCTTCTGCGGGGAGTGGGAATGGTCCCAGCGACCCGAAGACGATGGTCCGGGGAGTTGAAGTTGACCCGGTGTTTGGAGAGTTGTCGAGAGAGATGACGCTTCGGCAACTGGCAGGGCGCTTGTGCTTGTTTTGCTTGTCTTGAAGCATAAGCTGGTACTTGTTCTCATCGAAAGTGATGGTTAATGAAGCTGCCATTGTTAGTTTCGGAAAACTTCTGAAACAAGACCAAATCCATTAGTAATCACAAGAATATGGTGATCATAAATGGAGAACAACTATGGTTTTGTCTTTTCAAATCACTTGAGGGGACATGGCCCGACCCAAGGACGATGAAGAAGGCAAAAAGCCATAGAGGATACAATTGTTTTAAAATGCAAGTATGGTAGGCTCAGAGTGAGCATTCCAGTGACTGCTAGAAGCAATTGTAGACCTTAATTCAAATTACCGACAAGCAAGGCTCACTCTAGGTAAAATGATATAAGGTTGGAGATACAAATGTGTGAGTCGCGAATACAGTAGACCCGAAAGGGCGTACTAGCACCGCTAGGCACAAATGTTACAAATCGCATCCTTGGAAAGGACACGAGATGGGATTTTTTGAAAAGTCAAATTTGGATTCATAAAGGAGGGCAACTGGTATTCCAATCCGAACCACAACTCAACATTTCTGCGAGCGTTAAATCCGAAAAGGAAGGAAACCAGAATTTCTCAAACGTGAATCCAGACGTGACGAAAGTTTTTTTTTTTTTTTTTGAAAGGTCAAGATTGAATTCATCAAAGAGAGCAAATGGTGTTCCGTTCCGAACAAAGGCTCAACATTTCTACGAGCGCTAAATCCGAAAGGGAAAGAACCAAGATTTCTCAACTCTGAATTCAAAAGTGACGGAAGTTTTTTTTTTTTTTTTTTTTTTTTTTTGAAGGGTCAAGATTGAATTCATCAAAGAGAGCAAATGGTGTTCCATTCCGAACAAGGCTCAACATTTCTGCTAGCGCTAAATCCGAAAGGGAAAGAACCAAGATTTCTCAACTCTAAATTCAAAAGTGACAGAAGTTTTTTTTTTGTTTAAAAAAAATTTTAAAAGGATTATTTTTTTTGAAAGGTGCACATATATTTCCAATTCGATCTTATGAAACCTTAGTGGATAGATCAGCCCCCAGGTAAGGGTAGGATTACTTAATGAACCCGTTTGGAGGACCCTTGCCTCGAACAGTCTAGCTGTCCCCACACTCTGGACAAGGCTTTTCTTAAATCCACTTTGATCAAAGAACGCAACTGGTGGAACCTTAGTGTTTTTTTTTTTTTTTTTTGAACCCTTTTTTAAAGATTTCTAATGAACTCATCAAAGAGAGCGAAAGGTGTTCCAATCCGAACAAAGGCTCAACATTTCTGCGAGCGCTAAATCCGAAAAGGAAAAACCAAAGTTTCTCAAATTTGAATTGAAAAGAGAGAAAACTGATTTTTTTTTTTTTGAAATTATAAATTTTTTTTTTGAAATCCCAATTGGACTCATCAAAGAGAAAAGATGGCCCAATCCCCGATATGAACGATAGCTGCGAACATTTCTGTGAGCTATCAAGTTCAAAGTGGAGAGGATCAAAATTTCTCAAAGTTGAATCTTGAGAAACAGAGATCATTTTTTTTTTTTTGAAAGAATTTGAAATGAAGGTGTTTTTTTTTTTTTTTTTTTTTTGAAATCCCAATTGGACTCATCAAAGAGAAAAGATGGCCCAATCCTCGATATGAACGATAGCTGCGAACATTTCTGTGAGCTATCAAGTTCGAAGAGGGGAAAGATCAAAATTTCTCAAAGTTGAGTTTTCTAAGAAAAAGAGATCAGATTTTTTTTTTTTTTTTTTTTTTGAAGTGAGAAAGAACAATTGAAATCCCATCTCATGTGTTTTTTTTTTTTTAGATGCAAAATGCAACATAGGCCACCAACTAGAAAGGAGCCAAGGGATCAAAGCATCACGTTCTCAAGTCAACGAGTCCCACCGGGTATGCCAACTTGATGGACCCGAAAGGAATCTTCCGTCCTCTCCTTCCGCACCCCGGGGGCTGACTTGGGTCTCGGCGGAGGATGGAAAATCTCGGTCATCAACATTTTTGGTACGGGTATGCCAGATTTACTTTCTACTTGGAATTTGGAATGGTGATGATCCGGAGATTCACCTTCATAAGTGGAAAGGAAATCAATCATTTTTTCTAACTTTTCAAATTGCATTAATATTAAGAAAAGAGACAAGTTTGTTTTTTTTAGAATGTCGTAGGAGGCGTTTTTGTTTATTTGCCGTAAAAGGCGATTTTGCCTTGAAAGGCGATTTTACAAAACTCATCAAATGTGAAAGACAAGAATTGTGATTTCTTTTTGTCTCTTTAAGAAATACAAACTACAATAGAAAAGTAAGAAAAGGGATCTAACTTCTCAGGAGATTGTGGGGACACGTTGAGATCGACGGTCGCAAGTCATATATGGGCTTTGCCATCGTCCTTCAAATGAGAACATGTGATACTTTGATTCTTTGGCTTGGCTCCTAACCTCAGTTTTTTAAAGGACAAGGACCAAGAGAAGGCCCTATATCCAATGAAAAACCAAGTAAACGGGCTGAAACGCCGCGTTTAGGCCATGTTGGAGAAGGAGGTGACCTTGGGGGGTGGCCCCCCAAGGGACGTTGATCACCCTCTGGTGCTTCCGGGAGCAAAGTAGCAGGACTTCGTCTCTCTCTTGGGTTTTCTGGATTTTCAGAGCTTGCACTTTGGATCTATTTTCATCATCCATTCTTCTTGGAATGAACCTCCTTTTATAGGCTTTTGGTAGCCATGAGGTGTTTATTGGCATTGATGGCCATGATGAAAGAATTGATGAGAAATTACAAGTTGATTTTGTAACTCCTTTTTCATGGCTTGTGATTGGCCGATGAAGGTAGTGGGCAAAATTCCCTTTAAGCTTCATGATGATGGGAGTTTCATCGGTTTAATGCCATGATTGCTTGGATTTGTAACTCCCAGATGCTTGAATCTGATTGGGCCATCCAAAATAATGAGTTAATGACCGCATTAAGTTGTCATAAACGGGTCAATTAACGTCATTAAGTGGTCGCCCAGGCATGTGAAGAGTCGCGGGCCGCGCTGCGTGTTTTGAGATTCTTCTTGCGATCATCAGAGGTGGATCCACTCATTGTTTGATGTCGGATTGCAGTGCAATCTCAGACATTGATTGATGTTGGTGGGCCAGTGACATCTGTCTTGTCGATTTCACGATCGGTCGGACAGAAAGTGCACTTTCTTGGTCAGCCGGTTGGCACTCTTGGAGCGATCGGTTATGATTTCATGCTTTTGTCGGCGGATCCGAGATGTCAACTGTCGACGAAGATCAGTCGTTTTCAAGCATCAAACATTGGATTTTTAGAAAATCACAGAGGCAGGAATAGTCGAAACGCGAAAAGGATCGAAAAACGATCAATTTGGTGCAAAATCCAGCGACCCAGATTTGCAGGGTCGCCGGGCGACCATGCACCCAGGGTCGCCGGCGACCTTAGGGTTTTTTGCCCTTTGGTCGCCAAGCTTCGTTTTCAGCCGTTTTTGCGTCTTTTTCGTTCCTTTTTTCTTCTGTATTTTTCATGACATTTTTCCTCAGTTATTGACTTCATTTTCTTGCAGAAAACTTGACGAGAACCCCCGCGAAATCGGAGCACAAAGTTTCCCATTTTTCGGGAAAGCCGAAGACTTTGTAGCCGATTTTCCCTCAAGAGTCGAAACTAGGTCAAACGGTGTCGGAATGACCTGAAAATTGAGGTGAAGCTTCTTGAGCAGTGAATAGGACCAACCATGAACTTTTATTTGAGTTTTGAACCCGTTTGGGGTCCCATAGATGCTTCACTTGATTTTGCTGCGGGGAAAATGCCGAGCTTTGATATGTGGTCAAACGACGTCCGATTGACCTGAAATTTGACGAGGAGCCTATTGGAGTCATTTTCAGTTGTTCCATGGGCTCCGTTTTGGATGTCATGGTCCCAGGTTGCTCCACCGCCGGTAGGCTTGATTTTCTCTCGGAGCATCGAAACCTGGTCAAACATTGTCGGAATGACCTGAAATTCGATGTTCGGCCTTTTGGAGGCATGTTGAAGCCACTCATGTACTTTGTTTGATGAGTGATGGCTTCTATGGTTACCGGCGCCGGGAGGCTTGATTTTGCTGCTCGAGCATTGATGGAGGGTCAAACATTGTCGGTTTGACTTGAAATTTGGCATGGAGCCCTTTGAAGAAATTCTGGAGTCATCCGTAGGCTCTGATCAAAGTTTTGGTGTCTTTGATGATGTCGCCGTCGAGAGCGCTTGTTTAGCTCTCGAAGCAGTGAAGTTAGGCCAAACGATGTCGGAATGGCCCGAAACCTCAGGTGTACCCCTCTTTTGGCTGTCTTGAAGGATCTTTCAGTTTCTATCTGATTCTGATAAAATCTGATGCTTGAAGTAGCCTTGCCTGTTTTGTAGCAGGATGCAGCTTCAAGAGGCTTTTTGATGTTGATGAGACATAGTGACTTTTTTGGTGTCAACAATAATATATTTCAAACATTAATACACTAAATTTCTGCGGAACCAAACTAAAGCATTAGAAAAAAAAAAAAAAAGTTCAACTTAGACACAAATAGTTGATATGCGTGAATCATAGTTAACACTATTTACCTTAATCCATCTCATTCCACAGCAATCTACATGAAACAAACATATCACCAGAAAAAAAAATTAACTGTCTATGTCAAGCCCTGACCCAGGTTTAGTATGTTTAATTGTTGTTTTGCCAGGATTAGTCTCTAGGTAGGATTAGAGGACTATTAGCTTGGGTTTTAGCTAGATTAGACTTTTTAATAGCTTTAGGGAATTTTGAGATTTGTAGAGCTTAGTTTGACTCGGCCGCGGTGGCCGTGTGATGCATTTCCGGGAGGGGGAGTAATTATCTTTGATTTTGAAAATTTCCGATTTTTATTCATTTTGACGTGTCACATCTTACCTTACAACTTTTGTGTTTGCTCCATCTGTGTTCGAACCCTAGAAATTCCATTTTTTTTAGAAAAAGGGCGAAACAGACTTTTCACACCATATATGTGTATAAATTTCGATATTTGTAAATCATGAGGAAAATAACTTTTTGGAAACTAGATATTTCGACGATCGATTTTCCCTTCTTCGTCGACCTCATCCGGGACCCACAAATAATGGTTTCAGCCATTAGAAGCTTTGGGCCAGTGGGGCCCACTTCCCACTCAACTCAAAACCAAACCCACGTTGTTTTCTCCCTTCATCCATTTTCTTTTTTTTTTTTTTTGTTTCAAACCCAAATCTGAGAGAAAGCTTTCTTCTCCTTCTTCCTCCTTCTCTCCTCTTCATACTTGAGATTTCTTGGCCCGAAGAGAGATTTGGACGCACCATCTTCTTCCCCAATCTTCAAGCTTTCCAAAGATATTGTTTTTGAAGGAATCCTGCTAGAACCCACTTCTTCTCCAAGCCTTTCTTGCTGATTTTTTCACTTACAGGTAAGGCCTGGTCTTCTCCTCTAAGATATGCGTTCTCTAGACCCTTGTGAGACTTCCAATCATGCATGCAAGGTCTTTTTGTTAGATTGTATGGACTCAATCCATCAGTTGATATGATAAATTGATTAATTTCTTTATTTATCAATAAAATAATGCTTTACTTTCATGAGATAAACGTTTTTTTATTACTTAATGCACATGACCAACACATTGACATAATGGTTCATGAGTTGAGCCGGGTCCCATTAGTATATTAGATATGATATATGTGTATAGATGAGATCCACACACGGGAAACATACGTTACAAATCTTATACTTAAATATCTTCACAACAGTGATGAGACTGGGCATCTCATCTGATAAGGTTGCAGCACTTTGATCACTATGGGATAGTGTGATTTGTCTCGATCATCAGAATGGAAGATTCTCGATCATGGTGCTGGTACATTGGATGTATTGAAGGACCATGAGAAGCACCTTATAGAATTGTGTCTCGATTATAAGGTCTGCTCTCATAATTCCCTACCAATAAGCTCTCAATCCTGAAACATTAATGAACTCAAGTTTCTATCTATTCATTTACTTTGAGTCACCAATGAGTGAGGCCAGCTGTAGGTCAACACCTCGGTGTCTTAGGTATGTAGTAGTAGGACTGTGGGAACATTGAATGATCAAGATGGAATCTATCTCTATTATCCCCTTGTGCCAATTAATGGATTTGTCATTAGTAAGTGCGCACCTATCTCGATTAAGAGTTAATTAGATGGTACTGATGATCACAGTGATTAATTGGGGCTCAAGGATAATAAGATGTGGAACTAAGATTGGAAGAGACAGATTTATTCCAATTGATGCATGGATATTGATAGAAGGGCCTACTTGTGGCAATAGGGAAGTTTAGGGTCTTCTATGTACTTTATTCCTAAGACTGGAATGCAATTGCATTTATATAGTGGTGTTATTTGCAATTAACTGTGGGCCCAGATTGCACATGAGATGTGGGGTCGCGGTGTCCCAGTTGGAGCCAGTTTTCTAAGGAATCCCTAGTCGTCCCCACGCTAGCTCAAGTTATTAGAAAGATACTAATTATAGTAAAACTCTAAAAGAAAATAAAAAGTTACTATTTCTATTTGAAGTAAGACTTCTAATAGTGGTAATAGTAAGTTACTAATTATAATGAACGTGAGACTTCTAATTTAATTAGAAAGAAGAGAGTTACTAATTGTTAGAGAAGTAAGACCTCTATTTCAATTAGATAACAAAGAAGAGGAGCTTGCTTTTAAGCAATAAATAGAGGAGATAAGAGTGCTTGGACGTCCCATGGAAATACCTACCTAGGGGTTCACGCCCATGCCCTTTTGTGTAAAAGTTGCACATGCTTAATCTCCTCTCTTCCCTCTTCTAGTTCCCTTCTAGTTTTCTTAAGAGTTTTCTCTTGGAGATCCCACCCATCTTCTTGAAAAAAGAAAATCTGATACGAGTCATAGCGTGGAAGATCAAAAAGTCTTGGAGATTCCTATTTGATAAGTGAAAGAGTTTCATCATCAAATAAAGACGCAACTTCTCCATTAGAGCACAACCGAGCTCCAAAGGTATAATCTACTTCGTCGCATGTTGTTGATTTTATGGATGCTTGTTGGCTGCTTGTATCTATCTTTTAGATAGATTTATTTACTGATCATGATGGCTGAGATTAAGGGTTATGCATCCTGGATATGGTTTATGGCCTTATGGGTACTTGATCCCTGTATCAAGTGGGTCAAAAGTTTTGAAAATCTATCTACGAGGCCCACCTACTTCCAACACTTTTATGGAGAAGCCTTTTCTTTCTCTTAAAATGTGGATTTTTGAATTGTTTCCATGGGGTTTTTGTGTAGATTAGGGGTTGGCTGAGTTAGAGGGTTCTTGAAGGGTTTTTAGGACCTATTTGGAGTCAAGGCAAGTGAATAATTCAGATTGTGAGATGCATGCAACCTATATGTGTTGACACCAAAAAAGTCACTATGTCTCCTCCACATCAAGAAGCCTCGTGAAGCTGCATCTTGCTACAAAACAGGAAAGGCTACTTCAAGCATCAGATTTTGTCAGAATCAAACAGAAACTGAGAGATCCTTCAAAGACAGCTAAAAGAGGGGTACACCTGAGGTTTCGGGCCATTCCGACATCGTTTGGCCTAACTTCATTGCTCCGACAGCTAAACAAGTGCTCCCGGCGGTGACATCATCAAAGACACCAAAACTTTGATCAGAGCCTACGGATGACTCCAGAATGTCTCCAAAGGGCTCCATGCCAAATTTCAAGTCCAACCCACAACGTTTGACCCTCCATCAATGCTCGAGCAACAAAATCAAGCCCCCCGACGGCGGGAACCACAAAAGCCATCACTCATCACACAAAGTACATGAGTGGCTTCAACATGCCTCCAAAGGGCTGCACGTCGAATTTTAGGTCATTCCAATAACGTTTGACCAGGTTTCGATGCTCCGAAAGAAAATCAAGCCTACCGGCGGCGGAGTACCTCTGGACCATGACATCCAAGACGGAGCTAATGGAACGTCTCAAAATGACTCCAATAGGCTCCCCGTCAAATTTCAGGTCAATCAGACATCGTTTGACCACATATCAAAGCCAGCAGCAAAATCAAGTCAAGCATCGATGGGACCCCAAACGAAATCAAAACTCAAATAAAAGCTCATGGTTGGTCCTATCCACTACTCAAGAAGCTTCACCTCAATTTTCAGGTCATTCCGACATCGTTTGACCTAATTTCGACTCTTAACGGAAAATCGGCTACAAAAGCTTCGACTTTCCCTCAAAATGGGAAACTTTGTGTTCCGGTTTTGCCCGGGTCCTCATCAAGTTTTCTCCAAGAGAATCAAGTCAATAATTGAGGAAAAATGTCAAGAAAAATACAGAAGAAAGGAGGAACAAAAAAGACGGAAAAACGGCCGAAAACGATGCTCGGCGACCAAACGGGCCAAAGCCCAAGGTCGCCGGCGACCCTGGCATAAGGTTGCCAGGTGACCCTGGGTGTATGGTCGCCCGGCGACCCTGCAAATCCGGGTCGCCGGTTTTTGCACCAAAAGCCTCGTTTTTCGATCCTTTTCGCGTTTCGGGTGTTCCTGCCTCTGTGATTTTCTGAAAATCCAATGTTTGATGCTTGAAAACGACTGATTTTCGTCGACAGTTGACATCTCGGATCCACCATCAAAAGCATGAAATCATCACCGATCGCTCCAAGATCGCCAACCGGCTGACCAAGAAAGTGCACTTTCTGTCCGACCGATCGTGAAATCGACAAGACAGATGTCACCGCTCACCAACATCAACCAATGTTTGAAATTGCATCGCAATCCGACATCAAACAATGTGTGGATCCACCTGTGATGATCGCAAGAAGAATCTCAAAAGACGCGGGGCGGCCCGCGACTCTTCACATGCCTTGGCGACCACTTAATGACGTTAATTGACCCGTTTATGACAACTTAATACAGTCATTAACTCATTATTTTGGACGGCCCAATCAGATTCAAGCATTTGGGAGTTACAAATCCAGGCAATCATGGCATTTAACCCATGAAACTCCCATCATCATGAAGCTTAAAGGGAATTAAATGCCCACTACCTTCATCTGCCAATCACAAGCCATGAAAAAGGAGTTACAAAATCAACTTGTAACTCCTCATCAATTCTCTCATCATGGCTATTAATGCCCATAATCACCTCATGGCTACCAAAAGCCTATAAAAAGAGGTGGGTTCCAAGAAAAAGAAAAAGAAAGAGGAAAAAGAATCCCAAGTGCAATCCCAAGCTCTGAAAATCCAGAAAATCTAAGAGAAAGACGAAGTCCTGCTGCTTTGCTCCCGGAAGCACCACAAGGTGATCAACGTCCCTTACCCCCCCCTCAAGGTCTCCTCCTTCTCCAACATGGCCTGAATGCGGCTTTTCACCCCGTTTACTTGATTTTTCATTGGATATAGGACCTCCTCTTGGTCCTTGTCCTTTAAAAAACCGAGGTTAGGAGCCAAGCCAAAGAATCAAAGCATCAACCGTTCTGATTTGAAGGACGATGGCGAAGTCCATACATGACTTGCGACCGTCGATCTCAACGTGTCCCCACAATCTCCTGAGAAGTTAGATCCTTTTTCTTACTTTTCTATTGTAGTTTGTATTTCTTAAAGAGACAAAAAGAAATCACAATTCTTGTCTTTCATATTTGATGAGTTTTGTAAAATCGCATTTCACGGCAAACAAACAGAAACGCCTCCTACGGCATTCTGAAAAAACAAACTTATCTCTTTTCTTAATATTTATGCAATTTGAAAAGTTAGAAAAAAGGATTGATTTCCTTTCCACTTGTGAAGGTGAATCTCCCGATCATCACCATTCCAAATTCCAAGTAGAAAGTAAATCTGGCATACCCGTACAAAAATGTTGATACCCGCGTTTTTCCCTCCTCCGCCGAGACCCAGGTCAGCCCCCAAGCTGTGGAAGGAGAGGACGGAAGATTTCCAAGGGTCTATCAAGTTGGCATACCCAGTGGGACACGTTGACTTGAGAACGTGATGCTTTGATCCCTTGGCTCCTTTCTAGCTGGTAGCCTATGTTGCATTTTGCATCTAAAAAAAAAACATGAGATGGGATTTTAATTGTTCTTTCTCACTTCAAAAAAAAAAAAAAAAACAAATCTGATCTCTTTTTCTTAAAAACTCAACTTTGAGAAATTTTAATCTTTCCCTCTTCGAACTTGATAGCTCACAGAAATGTTCGCAGCTATCGTTCATATCGGGGATTGTGCCATCTTTTCTCTTTGATGAGTCCAATTGGGATTTCAAGAAAAAAAAAAAACACCTTCATTTCAGATTCTTTCAAAAAAAAATGATCTCTCTTTCTCAAGATTCAACTTTGAGAAATTCTGATCCTTCCCTCTTTGAACTTGATAGCTCACAGAAATGTTTTCAGCTATCGTTCATATCAGGGACCGTGCCATCCTTTCTCTTTGATGAGTCCGATAAGGGATTTCAAAAAAAAAATTCACTTCAAATTCTTTAAAAATAAAATGATCTCCCATTCTCAAGAGTCAACTTTGAAAAATTTTGATCATCTCCTCTTTGAACTTGATAGCTCACAGAATGTTTGCAGCTATCGTTCATATTGGGGATTGGGCCATCTTTATCTTTGATGAGTCCAATTGGGATTTCAAAAAAAAAATTATAATTTCAAAAAAAAAATCAGTTTTCTTTCTTTTGGGCTCAAAATTGAGAAATCTTGGTTCTTTCCCTTTCGGATTTAACGCTCGCAGAAATGTTGAGTTGTGGTTCGGATTGGAACACCACTTGTTCTCTTTGATGAGTTCATTAGAAATCCTTCAAGACAAAAAAAAAAAAAAAAAAAACACTAAGGTTACATCAATTGCACTTTTTGACTAAAGTGGATTCAAGAAAAGCCTTGTCCAGAGTGTGGAGACAGCTAGACTGTTCGAGGCAAGGGTCCTCCAAACGGGTTCATTAAGTAATCCTACCCTTACCTGGGGGCTAATCTATCTACTAAGGTTTCATAAGATCGAATTGGAAACCTATGTGCATTTTCCAAAAAAAAGAAACAAAAGAAAGAAAAAATTTTCCGTCATTTTTTAGTTCAGAATTGAGAAATCTTGGTTCTTTCCCTTTCGGATTTAACGCTCGCAGAAATATTGAGTTGTGGTTCGGATTGGAATATCATTTGCTCTCTTTGATGAATTTAATCTTGACCTTTCAAAAAAAAAACTTCCGTCAAACTGGATTCACATTTGAGAAATTCTGGTTCCTTTCTCTTTCGGATTTAACGCTCGCAGAAATGTTGAGTAGTGGTTCGGATTGGAATACCATTTGCTCTCTTTGATGAATTTAATCTTGACCTTTTAAAAAAAAACTTTCGTCGATACTGGATTCACATTTGAGAAATTCTGGTTCCTTTCTCTTTCGGATTTAACACTCGCAAAAATTTTGAGTTATGGTTCGGATTGAAATACTAGTTGCTCTCCTTTATGAACCCGAATTTGACCTTTTAAAAAAAATCCCATCTCGTGTCCTTCCCAAGGATTCGATTTGCAACATTTGTGCCTAGCGGTGCTAGTACGTCCTTTCGGGTCTACTGTATTCACGACCGATACATTTGTATCTCCAACCTTATATCATTTTACCTCAAGTGAGCCTTACTTCTCGGTAATTTGAATTAAGGTCTACAATTGCTTCTAGCAGTCACTGGAACGCTCACTCTGAGCCTACCATACTTGCATTTTAGAACAATTGTATCCTCTATGGGTTTTTGCCTTCTTAATCGTCCTTGGGTTGGGCCATGTCCCCTCAAGTGATTTGAAAAGACAAAACCATAGTTGTTCTCCATTTATGATCACCATATTCTTGTGATTACTAATGGATTTGGTCTTGTTTCAGAAGTTTTCCAAAACTAACAATGGCAGCTTCATTGACCATCACTTTCGATGAGAACAAGTACCAGCTTATACTTCAAGAGAAGCAAAACAAGTATAAGCGCCCTGCCAGTTGCCGAAGCATCATCTCCCTCGACAGCTCTCCAAACACCGGGTCAACTTCAACTCCCCGGACCATCGTCTTCGGGTCGCTGGGACCATTCCCACTCCCCACAGAAGACACTGTACCTGCCAAGAAGCAGAAAACCGCCTCGCAAAAACATGCTGAAGCCTTCACTCCTGCGAGTCGACCCTTCATCTCAACAGGGGCCGAGCTCACAAAATTCAAATCTTCACTGCAACAAGCAAAGGACCGCGTCCAGATTCTGTCCTTGCCAAGCTTCAAAGAAGATAAGCTCGGCTGCTGCGCACGAGGGACTACATCCTTCATCGCCAGAGCCCAGCCAGAGCTGACTGAAGCTCAAATTGCTCGTCGTATGCGTCGCCGTGCAGCATATCGACAAAAGAGACTTGAGAAACAAAGAACCCAGCGTTCTAATCTCCATGTCTCAAACAAATGGGTCAAAAAAGAAAGACCCGACCAACTCGTTACTGTTCATATGGTTGGCAAAACCAGAAAACGCCAGAAGTCAGCAACCAAATCAGTGTTAGACGTCCGGTGACTCGCAGCGTCTCCCGGACACGAACACATCTAGAAGAATCCTCCACTCCTCTAAGCTAAGGACACCGGAGTAATCACTCCTCAGATTCATCATCCAGAAGAATGAGCCCCATTTAGTCACCAGGACGATTTCTTCGTTCGAATCCCGAGGGATGAACGTCTTGGCTACAAGTTCTGAGCCGCCTCCACAACATGATGATGTAACTACACGCATCCAGCAGCTGGAGCAAGGACAACAGAGAATTGAGGCTCTAATGGAAAACCTTATTCTCACTCTACAGCGTCCACCACCTAACAATGAAATCCCTCCGAATCATGAAGATGATGAGGACAATGCAGAAAACAATGAGTCTCGCGCCCTTACCAAAAAGGACGTAGACGATATCCTCGCAAAAGCAAAAGAAGAGGATACATTGAAGGAACATGGGATCAAGCCACCCTACCCTTTATGGATGGACTCGGTTCCGTTCCCTGCAAAATTCAAGCAACCTACTCTCCAGACATATACTGGGAAAAGTTCAGCCAGACAGCATGTCATCCATTTCAAGATCCTGACGGGAGCCATTGCGGATCAAGATGCCCTCAAGATTCGCCTTTTTGCAAGTACCCTAAAAGGTACAGCCTTTGATTGGTACTCCACTCAGCCGGAGAAATCCATCTAGAACTGGGCTATGCTAGAGACACGCTTCCTGACCCACTTCCTAGGTGAGGATCATCCTGTTACTATGGCTCAACTCTGCATCCTAAAACAGGGAGAGAATGAGTCAACATACGACTTCATTCACAAATGGAAGGCAATGGCGTACAAATGCTCAGATGTACTGCCACAAGCGTCGCTAGTCGACATCTGCCGTAACAATATGAGAGCAAAAATTCGCTCCATGATCATCGGCAACAAATCAAAGAACCTGGGAGAACTTCTCGAAGCTTTCATGGAAGCTGAAATGGTGATCAAAGACCTCAACAGTCAAAATCATCAAAGAAAAAGCCGACTGCTATTACAACCTCAAAACCAAAGAAAAAGGAGGTTCTCACTGTGCAGACCAAGTCAGCTCCTCAGCAACCAAAGAAAGCTGAAAAAAAAACTGCAAGTAAAAGGCCTGAACTCTCCGATGCCTTCAAAAAACGTGTAGAAAAGAAATATCCGTTCGATGAAGATGTTGAAGAAATTTTTGAGGCTCTCCTAGCAAATGGCAAACTCACTTTGTCGGAGCCCAAAAGACCAGGAGATGTTGGCAAAACCAATGATCCCCAATACTGTCCATACCATCAAATGATCTCACATCCTCCCAATCAATGCTTTATTGTGAGAGAGAAGATCAATGAGATGTGGAAAAACAGAGTCATAACTTTCGACAAAAACTACGGCTCCACTTCTGTCAACATGGTGTCATGTTGGCAAGTTTCAAAATCACCGAAGAAGAAGACCACTACTTCATTCAAGGTGATTAAAATGGCTCAAGCGTCCTAAGAATTGGTTCCCTATCCAACACAAGATGGACAACCTATATGGGGGCATCCCGATCTCTTAGAAGATGAAAATTGGGAGATCGTCAAAACAAAGCCGACCGCTCAGCAACGAAGGCAAGCCAAGAGATAGCTCCGCAAGCTCAAACAGCAACAAAAGTCTCAACCAAAACAAGAAGTCCTTGAAAAGGCAGAAACCTCTTCCACTGCTTCACTAGGGGTGACGGAAGAATCCCTTCCCAAAACTTCAAAGGCTGTAAAAAAATTCACCCTTGATGATTTCATGCCACCTCTGTACAAAAATGAAAATGTGCAGGGGGCATCATACTCTTGCAACTCGGTAGTTGGATTCTCCATGAATGGATACGAGTCCAGTGATACTGTCAGTGATATCGATGAGTGGGAAGAGTCCCTTGAAACAGGAGAATACCTCTCCGACGAGGAATGGATTCCCGAGTCTCATCTTATGCCAGTAATCTGGTATAACCCATTACGGCCACAAGGATTCTGGTCCGATGATGAAGAAGACCAGGACCCTGTTCAAGAAAATGCTGTCGATCCAGCACCAACCAATACTCTGGTGGAACCCAACATTGGTGAACCACGAGGAGCGAATGACGAAGAAGATTTGGCTCCTATGCCTGATCTTGAGGAATATGCAAGAATCTTGCAACATCTTGCCATAGAGGAGCAGCAAGATCGCGTTAATGATCTTCATCATAATCTAGAACCAAAATTCCCTGAAAATCAAAGGGAACTTCTTCCCTTAACTCCTGAAAATGGAGAAAACAGTTGGATCGATGATCTTCTTACATCTGAGGATGAGTCTGATTCCCAACAGTCTGCACTGGGGGCATCTCCTATCCAGATGACCTGCAATGCGATAGCTCAGGACAATAGTGCCTCTGAAGCTTCCGAAGACACGTACTCCCCAACCGGTAGTGTGTCTTCCGGAGCTACATTTTCTAAGGTGACTTCCACTGAGATGTCATCTTCTCAGCTCTCGTCTCCTGAAGCTGTGACATCGGAACTCAAGCCTCTCCCGGTTGATCATCTTGAAGAAACTCCTGCCAATGAAATCTTCTTTAATGAAAACCCAGTTGATTGGTCCCAGATACCCGATCTCATAGACGATGTCTGGACTGATAAAGAAAAGTTGCTGGATACTGTTCAGGACTTGTTCCCGGAAAATGCTCCGTGCAACACAATCACTGAGGACGGTAATACAACTACAATGACGTCTTTAGCAAATGACAAGGATCAACCCCTTGATCCCGAGAGTGATCTTCCAAAAGAAGAACCTTCTCAAGAGGCTGCTCTATATTACCTTAGCCGCATGTTGGTAGGTGCAGAGCATCGCTACTCCCCAGTCGAAAAAGAATGCCTTGCAGTAATGTTCGCTGTACAAAAGCTGCGTCACTATCTGCTGTCCAACACAGTCTACCTGATTTCGAGGATCAACCTCCTAAAGGTCCTTGTCACAAAAGCAGGTTCTCTCAATGCCCGACCGGCAAAATGGTCCATTCTTCTATCACAGTTTGATATTAAGTATGTACCACAAAAAGCAATCAAATGCCAAGCTCTAGCAGACTTTCTCGCAGAGCATTCATTGCCTAAAGATTCTCCACTCAGGGATGATCTCCAAGACGAATTTGTCTACAACGTGGAAACTTCCTTATCAAATGCTTCCTGGGACATGTACTTTGACGGTGCAACCAGGACAAATGAAACAGGAAAGCAAATATCAAGAATCGGCATCTTCTTTGTCAGCCCTGACAAATACATGATTCCACACGCCTTCCCGCTACTGGAACCATGTTCAAACAATGCAGCTGAGTACCAAGCTCTGATTGTAGGATTGGAACTCGCCCTCGAATCCGGCATCATCATGTTGGAAGCTTTTGGGGACTCTCAACTGATCGTCAACCAGATAAATTAGAAATATGAAATCAGGAAGCCTGATTTGCTACCTTACTACAATAAGGCGCATTCGCTTTGACAAAAATTCAACATCTGTCACATCACCCACATCCTCAGAGGTGAAAACATCCGTGCAGATGCCCTGGCTGGACTCGCTGCATCCATTGCAATCCAAGAAGGGGAAAACATGCAAGTCACAGTGTGTCAAAGAAGGATTCTCCCTCCTCTCAACACACACCAAGCAGTTGTTGAATGCCACCAAGTGGTTGGAAGTCGGATGTCCATCCTCAAACCTCTGATTGGCGACTGGAGAGATCCGTTCATTGATTACATCATGTTCGGAATCCTACCTGAAGATCCAAAAGAGCGGGTAAGCATCCAAAGACGAGCCCCGAACTTTCATTTGGATATACCTTCAAAAGTACTTTACAGAAAATCCTTCAACGGAGTACTCCTACGCTGCTTGTCACAACAAGAGGCTGAAGAAACTCTCAAAGAAGTACATGTTGGTCTTTGTGGAGCCCATTAGGCTGGTCCTAAGCTCTACAACAAGATAAAAAGGCTAGGTTATTATTGGCCTACCATGGTAGCTGATGCAATGCAAATTGCCAAGCGCTGCAAAAAATGCCAGATTCATGGAGATTATGTCCACATGCCTCCAGAATGGCTACATCCAACAGCAATCTCATGGCCTTTCGAAGCCTAGGGTATGGACATCATAGGTCCTATTTCTCCCCAATCAAGCAAAGGTCATCGCATCATCTTCGCCGCTACGGATTATTTCTCCAAGTGGTCAGAAGCATTTGCGCTCAGCGAAATGAAGACTTCATCAGTCCTTCAGTTCTTGCGCACCAACATTATTTGTCGCTTCGGCATACCTAAAAGATTCGTCCATGATAACGGACCACAATCCCGGGATCACAGTTTCTACCGGTTCTGCGACAAGTACAAAATCCAAAGTTGTCCTTCGACTCCATATAATCCAGCAGCGAACGGACTAGCAGAAGCCTTCAACAAGACACTCTCCAAATTCTCAAGAAAATCGTCTCTAGTCACAAAAGAGACTGGGGCGACAAACTACCAGAAGCTTTATGGGCCTATCGAACCACCGTTCGAGGACCAACCATAGTACACCATTCTCCTTGGTCTATGGATGCAAAGCTGTTGTCCCTTTGGAAGTACAAATTCCTTCCTTAAGGGTATCTTTACAAAATGACATGATGCAAGAAAGCAATGTCAAATTGAGACTCCAAGAGCTTGATAATCTCGATGAAAGACGACTCAAAGCTCTACAAAGCATTGAGTTGTACCAAGCACGCATGGCAGGATCTTTCAACAAGAAGGTCAGGCAACGCGTCTACAAAAAGGGTGAATTGGTTCTTACAGTAAAAAGACCCATAGTCTTTGCCCACAAATCCAAAGGCAAATTTGAACCAAAATGGAAGGGACCCTTCGTCATCGACAAAGTCTTCTCCAACGGTGCATATGCTCTTCTAAACATGGAAGGAGACAAATGTATGCTACCCATCAACGGCAAGTTCTTGAAGCGGTACTACCCTTGAAGACTTCCTCAAACGGGTCAGAGTGATATCTACATGGCCAAAGCCTATTTCCAGGTACTTGCTTGTCAAACCCATCCCCTTTTGAAATTTTTATCTTAATGTTGAAATTTCCAAAAAGAAAAAATCTTTCAAAACAATGCTTACTTTCATCGTTTCATTGTTCAAAAAAAAAAATCAAAATCCAAAAATCCAAGTTTAGGAGCCTCTTCCCAGACTCGACCAAAATTTTCGATCCTTGAACCCAAAATTCTTGGTTTGAATCAAAAACCAGGACTCGGGAATTTTCACCCTAGTCTGCCTCGGCTTTTACAACCAAAATGGTTTTAAGTCAAAATTTATGACCCTCGTGTCTCTAAACAAAAAAAAATGGTTTTTTTAAACCGCGGGGAATCGACATTCAGTCGATACTCGCAAAACCCAAAAACCGGAAGGATGCGAACCCCATTCAATACTACCAAAAAATCGGAAGGATGCGAACCCCATTCGATACTTCCAAAGCCAAAAAAAAAAAAAACCCGCAAGGAAGCGAACCCCATTCGATACTTGCAAAACCTAAAAATTTAAAAATTGCGGAGATGCAACATCCCTGTTGCTATCCACAACCCAAATTTCAAATGGTTCGAGAAAACCTCAAATTTTAAAAATCGCGAAGAAACGACATCAAGTCAGTACCCGTAAAACCAAAAGTTTTGGGAAAGGCAGGGAAGCGACGCTTAGTCGATACTTGCATCCCAATTCGCGAGGAAGCGACATTCCATCGATACTCGTAAAATCCAACCCGCGAGGAAGTGACATTCCATCAATACTCGCAAACCGAATGAGCAAGGAAGCGACATTCCATCGATACTTGCAAGACCATTCAGCAGGGAGACGACATTTAGTCGATACCTGCATTTTGAAAACCAAATCCGGCTATAAACGCCAAAATTCGGCTATAAATGCCAAAATCCGGCTATAAACACCAAAAATCGGCTATAAACGCCAAAATCCGGCTATAAACGCCAAATTCGGCTATAAATGCCAAAACAAAAAAATTTCGACTATAAACGCCAAAATCGGCTTTCATGCCAACAAAACAAAAACTTGGTTTTCAAAAAATCTGGCTTCCATGCCAAAACAAAACAAACAACAAACAAAACAAAATTCGGCTCCTATGCCATTCCAAAAATCGGCTTTCATGCCATCTTAAAATTCGGCTCCTATGCCATTCAAAAAAAAAAATCGGCTTGCATGCCATCTTAAAATTCGGCTCCTATGCCATTCCAAAAATCGGCTTTCAGGCCATCCAAAAACTTTGGCTCTCATGCCACAAACAAAAAAACTTTGGCTTTCATGCCATCCAAAAAACTTTGGCTCTCATTCCACAAACAAAATTTTTGGCTCTCGTGCCACAAACAAAATTTGGCTCCCATGCCACAAAATGAAATTCGGCTTCTATGCCATTCCAAAATTCAGCTTTCATGCCATCTCAAAAACTTTGGCTCTAATGCCATCTCAAAATTTTTTGGCTCCCAAGCCCAATCAAAAACCATTTTGGCTCTTACGGCAAAAAATTAGGCTTCCATGCCACCAAAATTTCGGTTTTCAAGCCATCAAAAAACCAGGCTTTTGCCACAAAATTGGCTTTCATGCCCAAAATAACTCTTTGACAAAAGATTTTCACAAAATGACAACCTTTTGATCAAATTCTTAAATAAACATTCCCATCAACTTTTGCTCAAATTTGTTTTCATCAAAAAAATGATTTAAGGAAAAAGAATGGGATTCAAAATATAGTACCAAAACTGTTTATACATGAAGGTACCAAAAAAAAAAAAAAAAGAAAGAAAAAGAGTTTGTTACAACTCAGGAGCTCAATCCGACATGGTCTTCAACTAAAGGTTCAACTCCTCAAGCTGACCCTTGGCCTTAACTTCCAAAGTTTTTAGGCCACGCTTCTTCAAAATGTTTCCATAAAATGCGGCCGAGCACCGCGACCCATCTGCAGCATGAGGAAGTTCTTCCCAAAGGACTTGCCACTGCTCATGCTCCTGAGTCTTCCTCCGGACATTACCTTCAGCTTTCTCAACCTGGCGAATGAGAGTCCTCTCCTTGTCACGAGCCTCCACAATGGCGGTCCATTTGGCAGCAGCTTCTTCCTCCAAAAGCTCAAGACGCTGCCTAGCCTCGACAACCTCCTTATCAAAGCAGTCCAAGTCTTGCTTCAGCCCCATGATGGATAACTCGGTAACGTTCTTCTCCCGAATGATCTGCCTCCAAGTCTTCGTGACCTCAGTCAGCTTAGCTTTGACTTTGCCGGATGGTTTTATAAACATCTCATCAAAGAAGTCACCATCTGGGAAACTCTTGGTCTCAGTCCATTTGTTCCCCAGGGCGATGATTTCCTCGAAAAGTCTTTGGCGCTTGCAATGTCCAGACCGACTTCTTTGCTATCAACAAGGATGTCATGCACGTGCTTGATCATGCCAAAACCAGCTTCCAAATGACCTGAAGAGAGAGTCTCAACCCATGAGCTCAAGACAGTCTTCAACACCTTCCTTGCATACTGAAGGTGCGGTGCAGATGAGTATTCACCATGCACTGCTGCCCGACTGCCCATGTCATGCTCCATTGGAAGAGTAATCAATAAACTCTTTCCAATGGAAGAAGCTAACTCGTTGAAACTGGAAGAAGCCCCTACTTCTGCATCAGCCGTAGGTATTCCCTGTTCTGGCTCTGAAGAAGACGGAGGAACCTCTCCTGCTGCTCCACAATCTGTCAAGGAAAAGACAAAAAGGTATTAATATAATCTTGTCAAAAATATATCAAGATTATTATTGCAAAAATACCTTCTTCGACAACTGGCGGAGTACTCTTTGCCTCTTTGAGTTCATCCGAAGCATCGTCAAAAGTTGCGTCCATGAATGGCTCGAAATCGTCAGAATCCTCTGGCAAGTCAAGAAAACAAAAGCTATGTGTTAGCAAATGCCAGCACACAAAAAAAAAAAAAACGCTGAAACAAAAAAAAAAAAAAAAAAAAAAAAAAAAAAAAAAAAAACAGAAATTAGCGTGGAAAAAAAAAACAGAAACAGAAAAAAAAAACAAAAAAAAGAAACGCTGACAAAAATAAAATCAGCGTGAAAACAGAAAAAAAAAAAGGAAAAAATCGCTAACAGAAAAAAATAAAAAAAGTCAACGTGTGAAAAAAAAAATATACACGGTGAAAAAAAAAACCGTGAAAAGAAAAGAAAAAAAAAACAAAGAAAAAAAAGAGAGAAAGAAGAAGCACGAAAAAAAAAGTGCTTAGAAGAAAAAAACAGAGAGAGAAAAGAAAAGAAAAAGAAAAAGAGAAAAAGAAAAAGCGAAGAAAAGAAAGAAAGAAGCTACTTCTACAAATGGAATTTCTTGTGGAGGAAGAAAACTTACTTGAAGCCATTGATGGAGAAGAAGAAGAAAAGCTTGGAGATCCTTGAAGAAGATAAAGCGCTTCTTATCTTGGAGAGCACTCTTGAAGATTTCTTGCAAAGAAAGTAATGGAGCAAAAGAACCAACCCCCTTGCTTTTATAGAAGAAAGTAAGCCAAAAGAGAAAACAAGGAGAAAAGAAATGAGGTAAGTGCTAAAATTTAGCTATTTTCCCAAAAAGAAAGATATTTTGAGAGAATCTTTCCACAAAAAGAAAACTTGAGAAATTCTCTCCAAGTAAGGATATTTTTAGATATTCTCTACACAAAAGAGATATTTTTAGATATTCTCTACAAAAATGACACCATATGAGATCTAGGCATTCTCCAAAGCCTAAGGTCCCGTGGGTTAGCCCATATGAGCCAGGTTTGACCACCTAGGCACTAAAAGTGGCTTTTAGTCAAAATATTCCTCTTACCAAGAGCAAAAAAAAAAAAGAAAAAGAGCAAAAAAGTCCCATGCCTCTTTTGAGTTGATGGGACCATTCAAAAAAAAAAAAGAGAAAAAGCCTCATGAGTTTCCAAAAACCAAACCATCCAACCTCATGAACCAAATTGAACCAAAATCTTGAAATTGACATTTCACAAAACCAAATTCTTATCCCCTAGCTCGCCACATACAGCTTGTTAGGTCACAAGACCAAAACCAAAATCAAAATCCAAACCAAACCAAAACCAAAAACCCAAATCTGACCCCCCCAACCTGTCACATACAGCTTGTTGGGTCACAAGGTAAAAATCAAAATCAAACCCCGACCCCCTAACCTGCCACATACAACTTGTTAGGACACAAGGTCAAAAACCAAAATCCAAACACCCCATGTCATTTTCAAAACTTTGCCTTGAGATGGTACGTGATCCCTCTCACTACCATAAAATTCCCCCAGAAACTCGGAAGGCTATTCAAAAAAAGAAAAAAAATGCTCAAGACTCTTGGTCAAGTCGGAATCTCTCCTCCAAGTTTCTCTTTGAGGCACATCGAGTCCAGAAAGCTACTCGTCGCTGTACCTCGAGGGGGCATTTGTTGACACCAAAAGAGTCACTATGTCTTCTCCACATCAAGAAGGCTCGTGAAGCTGCATCCTGCTAAAAAACAGACAAGGCTACTTCAAGCATCAAATTTTGTCAGAATCAGACAGAAACTGAAAGATCCTTCAAAGACAGCTAAAAGAGGGGTACACCTGAGGTTTCGGGCCATTCCGACATCGTTTGGCCCAACTTCACTGCTCCGACAGCTAAACAAGCGCTCCCGGCGGCGACATCATCAAAGACACCAAAACTTTGATCAGTGCCTACGGATGACTCCAGAATGCTTCCAAAGGGCTCCATGCCAAATTTCAAGTCAAACCGACAACATTTGACCCTCCATCAACGCTCGAGCAACAAAATCAAGCCCTCCGGCGGCGGGAACCACAGAAGCCATCACTCATCAAATAAAGTACATGAGTGGCTTCAATATCCCTCCAAAGGGCTGTACGTCGAATTTCAGGTCATTCCAACAACATTTGACTAGGTTTCGATGCTCCGAAAGAAAATCAAGCCTACCAGCGGCGGAGTACCCCGGGACCATGACATCCAAGACGGAGCTAATGGAACGTCTCAAAATGACTCCAATAGGCTCCCCGTCAAATTTCAGGTCAATCGGACATCGTTTGACCACATATCAAAGCTCGGCATTTTACCCGCAGCAAAATCAAGTCAAGCATCGATGGGACCCCAAACGACTTCAAAACTCAAATAAAAGCTCATGGTTGGTCCTATCCACTGCTCAAGAAGCTTCACCTCAATTTTCAGGTCATTCTGACATCGTTTGACCTACTTTCGACTCTTGACGGAAAATCGGCTACAAAGTCTTCGACTTTCCCGAAAAATGGGAAACTTTGTGTTCCGGTTTTGCGCGGGTCCTCGTCAAGTTTTCTCCAAGAAAATCAAGTCAATAATTGAGGAAAAATATCAAGAAAAATACAGAAGAAAGAAGGAACAAAAAAGATGGAAAAACGACGACCCTGCAAATTCGGGTCGCCGGATTTTGCACCGAAAGCCCCGTTTTTCGATCATTTTCGCGTTTTGGGTGTTCCTGCCTCTGTGATTTTCTGAAAATCCAATGTTCGATGCTTGAAAATGACCGATCTTCGTTGACATCTCGGATCTGCCATCAAAAGCATGAAATCATCACCGATCGCTCCAAGATCGCCAACCGGCTGACCAAGAAAGTGCACTTTCTGTCCGACCGATCGTGAAATCGACAAGACAGATGTCACCGGCTCACCAACATCAACCAATGTTTGAAATTGCATCGCAATCCGACATCAAACAATGTGTGGATTCACCTGTGATGATCGCAAGAAGAATCTCAAAAGACGCGGCGCGGCCCGCGACTCTTCACATGCCTTGGCGACCACTTAATGACGTTAATTGACCCGTTTATGACAACTTAATGCGGTCATTAACTCATTATTTTGGACGGCCCAATCAGATTCAAGCATTTGGGAGTTACAAATCCAGGCAATCATGGCATTTAACCCATGAAACTCCCATCATCATGAAGCTTAAAGGGAATTAAATGCTCACTACCTTCATCGGCCAATCACAAGCCATGAAAAAGGAGTTTCAAAATCAACTTGTAACTCCTCATCAATTCTCTCATCATGGCTATTAATGCCCATAATCACCTCATGGCTACCAAAAGCCTATAAAAAGAGGTGGGTTCCAAGAAGAAGAAAAAGAAAGAGGAAAAAGAATCCCAAGTGCAATCCCAAGCTCTGAAAATCCAGAAAATCTAAGAGAAAGACGAAGTCCTGCTGCTTTGCTCCCGGAAGCACCACAAGGTGATCAACGTCCCTTGGGGGGCCACCCCCCCAAGGTCTCCTCCTTCTCCAACATGGCCTAAACGCGGCTTTTCAGCCCGTTTACTTGATTTTTCATTGGATATAGGACCTCCTCTTGGTCCTTGTCCTTTAAAAAACCGAGGTTAGGAGTCAAGCCAAAGAATCAAAGCATCAACCGTTCTCATTTGAAGGACGATGGCGAAGTCCATACATGACTTGCGACCGTCGATCTCAACGTGTCCGCACAATCTCCTGAGAAGTTAGATCCCTTTTCTTACTTTTCTATTGTAGTTTGTATTTCTTAAATAGACAAAAAGAAATCACAATTCTTGTCTTTCATATTTGATGAGTTTTGTAAAATCGCCTTTCACTGCAAACAAACAAAAACGCCTCCTACGGCATTCTCAAAAAACAAACTTGTCTCTTTTCTTTATATTTATGCAATTTGAAAAGTTAGAAAAAATGATTGATTTCCTTTCCACTTGTGAAGGTGAGTCTGCGGATCATCACTATTCCAAATTCCAAGTAGAAAGTAAATCTGGCATACCCGTACAAAAATGTTGATACCCGCGATTTTCCCTCCTCCGCCGAGACCCAATGTCAGTCCCTGGGGTGCGGAAGGAGAGGACGGAAGATTTCCGAGGGTCCATCAATATGGTTGATTCTTCTCGAAACTCTGGATTTTTGTTCTTTCTCTTACATTATGTTGTTTCTCTTTACAATTAGATGGTTATCTTTTAGAAATGTTTTGAGGATCTATCCTATATCTATGAATTCTATGAACTGTCAATTAATTGTTTACAAGTGTTTGAAAATGCAGTTCAGAAGCTTATATGCTGCTTTATAATCCGTTTTTTCTGAATTTGGCTGGTATTGGAATGGGTTGTGATAGGTGGTGGTTATTTGGAGGTTTGTTAGAAACTATGGGAAGCTCAGATTGCCTTTGGAGGAAGAGGGAAATGTTTGGAAGAGAGAGGGAATCAGAAACTTGCAACAGATAGAGATTTTCCTCCCATTCTCGAGTTCAGCCTGTAGGCTGTCCTCTGGAGCGGAAATTGGGTCTCTCGAGCGGACAAGCTATTGCCTGGCGAAGGGCAAGACAGAAGCTCGCCCGCTCGAGCGAACTTTGCGTTAGCTCGAGCGAACAAGCCTCTGGAAC
This sequence comes from Umbellularia californica, assembly GCA_028538565.1. Taxonomy (NCBI): domain Eukaryota; kingdom Viridiplantae; phylum Streptophyta; class Magnoliopsida; order Laurales; family Lauraceae; genus Umbellularia; species Umbellularia californica. The sequence continues at coordinate 48,505,894 of JAPQWN010000007.1, forward strand.
AGCCCGCTCGAACGAACATGGGGTCGCTCGAGCGAACCTGGGTTCTGCCCCATAGTCGTTTCCTGCACCCTATTTGTCCCTATTTGGATGTGTAGACCCCCTAAGAACCCCTGGATGCTAGGGAAAGGGATTGCGAAATATAAAACACTTGATATAATGGAAAACAAAGAACAAGAACGGGGAACCTTTGATAATTGAATTACAGGGGGCTTTCTTCTAGCCTCGACATACACTTTATGTTCTCAAATGTCGGAGATCTTCAAAGGCAGAAAATACTTCGTCCACGAATCGACATTGAGAACTAGGTGCATGACAAGACAACCTTAGGTAAGCCAATCAACCACTTCACATTACCTTGTTCCAAGTCAGTAGATTTATAGGTTTTTCTTATAAATCAATTTGAAATAACTTTGAGTGGTTCGCCACATTTGAAAAATATCAGAAAGGCTACTCGTTTGATTCGCTTCGCATTTGTCCGTTTGTGCTTTGTTCAGAGTAGTCCTTTATCGATTTGAAACGTATTTCAATGATTTGCTTTATATCAATTCGGATTTTGGGTCGGCACCACTAAGCTTGGGTCGCCTAGTCGGGCTGATCACCCGGCTTGGGATCTTCAAATATTTTGCCAACTGCAGCTTAGACACTCTGTTTGTTTGTTATCCGTTCTGCAACAGACTTTGTTTGTTACCCATCTATATTAGGATATTATTGTATCTTTGTTTACTCTGCCCATTTTATATGGTGATGGTTATTGATTGCTCTTGTTACTTCAGTAATCTATGATGCACGGATACTTCAAAATGGGTGATGTATCATGTCGTATTGTATCCGATACTTCATTGTTTATGTGTAAAATCCTTGTCCCTTCCGTATCCATGCCATGTCCCTATCGTATACATGCCGTATCCGGGCGTTATAGTCGGTAATAGGAGAATATAGCTCTGTGTGGATTGCCATCGTTTTGCTTAGTTCATATTACGCTTTCAATGTTCTTATTGTAAATGGTTTAATTCAGTATTCATCATCCTTATTTCATCGTTGCTTATCCTTAGACTTTCAAATATACTATTATGACTTTTATAATGTTTTTACAAATACTTGTCATTCCGTTATCTGTTTTATTCACCTGCTAGACCGTCGTGTCTGATACTCATTTATTTGGTGTCAGATGTCGACCATGCTGCCTTTGAGGCGGAGAGTGAGGAGGAGGCGGTCGGGCCGCCGGTTGCTCGAGAGTAGCAACCCAATGATGTTATCTAGACATCAGGTTGGGTGATGAAACAGGTATCGCATTTTGGGATTGATGATTCTTTTAGGAACTTGTTACTAGCCTTTGTTGGCTTTTTACGGGATGTATAACTTTAAACTTACTTTTGGTTATGTGTTAAACTTGAACTAACATTGGGGTTTGCTTATGTAGATATTTATTGTAAGACCCCGACCCAAGTGACTTGATTAGTGCTAATTAAGTTGCGTGTTAGTGCTAAGCGTGTTTGATAGAATTTACTAAGTTGGATTAGTATAGTCCTTTTCTAGCGTTAGGGAATGTCTAGTGTCTTATGTTTAGTGGGACTCTTTGGGGGTTTCCTTTTGATAGTCTTGCTTGCTTTTGGAGGTTACTTGTTTTTCCCCTTAATTCTTATCTTGATCCCGTTTTACCTATTTTGTCGATCCTTACAACTTTCATGTTGAGCCCGTGACCGTCCGGAACCTCGAAACCCGATCTTCTTGCTTTGAGGGCAAAACAGTCTTTTTACATGAAAACTGTACCCAAAACTTGATATCCCCGAAACCCGCGAAACATGTTCTTTTTGGAAACTAGATATTTCGGTGACCACCTTTCTCTTCTTCGTCGATTTCATTCGAGATCCCGAAATCAGCGATTTCAGCCCAAAGAGATTTTCTAGTGGTGGAGCCCACACCCACTTGTATATATAGGGAGGTTATCTTCTTCATTCCCTTTTTCCAGCACAAGCCACTCAAGACCTAGGGTTCTCCCTTTCTCTTCTCTTTCTCATTGCTTTCCCATCCTCAAGCTCTACCAAATCTTGCACCAATCAAGAAATAGAAGCCATCATCTTCTTCCTCTCTTCTAGACCTCTCCATTGGTACAACTTTTGAAGGAAGACCTCCATCCTAGGACCTCCTTTGAGCTAGTCTTGTCCATTTGAAGAGCTTCCAAGTGAGTTTCCCCTCTTATTCTTTTAGATTTGTATTCTCCTAGTCATGGAGGAGCTCCATTTCTATTATTGTGAGTTTCTTCTTCTTGTCTCTTGGTTTGACCCATTTAGGGTTTGTTTTGGGGGTTTTTGGTGTAGCTTGGTGTTTGGCTTGGAAGAGTTGATTAGAGCTCGGATTTCTTGATTAGAGACCTTGAGGCAAGTGAATGCTTAGTTTTAAAGTGATTTTCATGATCAAAGGTTTGGATTTATTGTATCATTAATGATGGGTTTTGTGAGAACTTGGTCCGGGCGGCACCCTTAACCACGGGGCGGAGCGTGTCAACCACGGGCTTCAGACGGTGAGTCTCCGTTAGCCCGCATTAGAAATATCCAAGTCCTAACCTTGGGCTTATAAGTCAAACCCCATATTAACTTAGCATGAGGCCTTTTAAAACCATGCGGCTCCGGAAACCGTAAGAACTCCGTAGTTAAGCGTGCTCGGGCGGGAGTAGTACTAGGATGGGTGACCTCCTGGGAAGTCCCCGCGCGTGCACGTGGGCCAAAGCGGACAATTTCATGCTGAGTTGGGCGGGGTTGTGACAATTGGTATCAGAGCCGAGGACGGCTCTATTTCCGGTGGGGGGGAATGTGAGAACTTGGTCCGGGCGGCACCCTTAACCACGGGGCGGAGCGTGTCAACCACGGGCTTCAAACGGTGAGTCTCCGTTAGCCCGCATTAGAAATATCCAAGTCCTAACCTTGGGCTTATAAGTCAAACCCCGTATTAACTTAGCATAAGGCCTTTTAAAACCGTGCGGCCCCGGAAACCGTAAGAACTTCGTAGTTAAGCGTGCTCGGGCAGGAGCAGTATTAGGATGGGTGGCCTCCTGGGAAGTCCCCGCGCGTGCACGTGGGCCAAAGCGGACAATTTCATGCTGAGTTGGGCGGGGTTGTGACATTTATCATTTTGACGCTAGGCTTAGATGTCCTTATTCACTTTCGATTATTTATGTGTGTTTGCTACATGCTTCCGCATACCTTTTCATTCTAATGTGATTGATTGGTTATGGATCTTGTGAATTCTCATCCCGAAAACCTATGGGAAAACAACTAGCGCGTGGGGGCAAAATTTTCTGGCTCACCGAGCCATGGCTCCAGATTAGAGCCTTGGTCGGCTTAGTCTCGGTCTAGGGTCATGACGGTCTAAATGCAAAAACGAGTTAAAACTCATCAGAACATATGAACAAACAGATCACCAAATAAGAAAAAAAAACCATCAGAAAATTTTCCAAGAAATTAAATAGAACAATGAGCAAATCAAACTCATACTCACTTGAAACCAGGCAAATAGCGGTTGGTCTACTTATCCCTGTAAATCAAATTGCTTGTAACTCTGTTTTCGCAGTGATTGATTATGTAAAACTCAACTGTCATTTAGAGGTAATGCATTTTTCCAAAGGCATTAACTAAACCTTATTGCTTACACCTAGTTTAAGATCCAAACAGGCCCAAAGCGTATGGTTTTGGACAAGTAAAGAGACGAAGGGAAGAAGAAAAACGAAGAAACTGTTTACATTTAATGTAAAAAGTACTTTCTATCATACAGATCATGTACATGCTTTGGATCACCAAATCATAGGACCCATACATAGAAAGTTAAGGATAACACATGTGGGTGTAGTGGAGGAAGAAGGAGATGGGGAAGAAGAGGAAGGGAAGAAGAAAAAGAAAAGAAGAAGGAGGAGATGGGGAAAAGGGAAAACGTTCATAGGTGGGTGAAGTGGAGGAAGAAGGAGATGGGGAAGAAGAGGAAAGGAAGAAGAAAAAGAAAAGAAGAAGAAAGAGAAGGAAGTAAAGAGAGGACGTGCACAAGTGGGAGTAGTGGAGGAAGAAGGAGATGGGGAAGAAGAGGAAGGGAAGAAGAAAAAGAACGTGCACAGGTGGGTGTAGTGGAGGAAGAAGGAGATGGGGAAGAAGGTGGGTGTAGTGGAGGAAGAAGAAGATGGGGAAGAAGAGGAAGGGAAGAAGAAAAAGAAAAGAAGAAGGAGATGGGGAAAAGGGAATGGATATGGAGGCACCCTTACCTTAGATGAAGTTTGTCTCCTGCATAGAAGAAGTGTCTTCGCTACGCTTCAGTTGTTCCTTGGTCTGGGTGAGATCATATGGTGGAGAGATTGGATATGGTGCATGAAGAAGATGGTGGTGATGAGGGAGATGGAGATGGTGTGCTAGAAGAAGATGGGCGTGAGAAGATGGAGGGAAGAAGATGGTGGAGCATTATGAAGATGGGCATGAAATGATATGGAAGTACTCTAAATGAGAGATTTTTTAGGAAAGATTGGAGGGGATGGAGAGATTTTAGAAGATTTGAGGAGAATTGAGAAGGCCCCACTTGAAAGGCAAAGGCTCCCTCACTATTTTCTAAGTGATTTTTCTGAAAGGAGAATAATTGGGTGCTGACGTGGTTATCCTCACAGCCCCCTTTGCTTTAATATATATATAATTGGATAATTGGATGTAGAATGTCTTTTTGACGGGAGCCAAGGTGTTGGTCCCTATGAGTGGGTCAAGAGCTGAAGGCTAACTATTTTGAGATGAAAACGATTCATTCATTCGTTTTGTCCCTAGTGATGTTAACTATTTAAAATCTATTTTGAATGGGATATATAAAGAAAATCCAATCCAATATTGTTTTGGGCCACGATATGGTCTATCAACTGTAATATACCTGAATAAAATAATACATCATATGGAGCCGACTAAATGTCATCGCCCAGTGTGGGCCCGCCAAAGCAGGTTCATAAGAGGGTCCAAACTAGAGATTGACCTTTTAGCAAACTTTCACAAAGTGGCTGCTCTCGGATCTCGAGCCTACGTTATCCACCATATGGAGCCCATTGTCATAATAAAAATTGCTAAAATATTTATCTTCTAGAGACTCCAATTCACAACCTCTCATTATTTCAAACTTTCGAAAACTGCTACAACTAATGCACCATATTGCATTGTTTATAAATATATTTTTCTATATGTCAATAATTATGTTTTTTCAAAAAATATTATTGAAACAACAAAACCTGATTGTCCTGCCATCTACATTTTTCCCACTAGATCCAATTTATCCACCTATATATATATATATATATATATATGGAGATGCTCTCACCTCATTATGAGAGATAAGGTGGGGGCCCTCACATCCATATCCAATGCCAACAATTTAAATGTGAGGGCCCCCACCATATCTCTCATAGTAAGGTGAGAGATCTCTCTCATAGGAACATCTCCCATTATATATATACACATGGGAGATGCTCCTATGAAAGATGCTCTCATCTTATTATGTGAGATAAGGTGGAGGACCTCACATCCATATCCAATGCCGACAACTTAAATGTGAGGGCCCCCACCATATCTCTCATAGTAAGGTAAGAGATATCTCTCATAGGAGCATCTATATACATATATATATATATATATATATATATGAGAGGATGCTCTCCTAAGCTGCAATTTACGTTATCCTAAGCTGAAATCATCTTCATTATTGTCTCAAATCATTGTCTCCAAAATCAAGATAAATCCAATCAAAACTGGATTTTCCAGTTCCATCATTCCAAAAACAGAGATAATCGACTTTCAGTTGTGGGACCAGCACTATTTCAGCCTAGGCTTATTATAGCTTAGGAGAGTCATGCTCTATATACAGGATTTAGGGTGGGGCCCCTTACATTTAAGTTGTTGGCTTTGGATATCAATGTGAGGTGGAGCCCTCACATCCATATCTAATACCAACAGTTTAATTGTGAGGGCCCCCACCCTCGATCTCATAGTAAGGTGAAAGTAGTTCTCATTGGAGTGCCATATATATGTATATATACATGTATATGACTTCAATAGGTAAATCTCCTACGTCTGCATCCCTTCCTTCTTATCTTATTTAAGTCGGATAGGCAAGCCATTACTAAGCCGTGCATTTGTGCATCTACATGGGACTAGCCGCCACCACCATCCTGCCTATCTCTGTCTGCCCCACTGGTCCCAATTGATCCACCTATCTATACCGGGCCCATTATATGAATTGTTAATACTCATCCACCCATTTAACTATTTATGTGGGACCCAATAAATGAAGATCCTACCGACCTTCTTACCTAAATGGTATCTACAATAACCAACCCACTTAGCATTGCATTTATACATTTACATGGGACCCAATGGATGAAGATCCTACATTAACCTTCAAAATTATGAGTACAATTTAGATAATCTCAATGTGATCCTCCAATAGGGTTGGTTCTATACTGCGGTTCACATTCCAATTAAATTGATTCAATGAGTTCACTCCAGCTGTAACTTTGGGCTATCCTAATTCATACTCCTCCTTTGGGACCCCAGCAAGGGTGGAACCCATGACCTTGAGGAAAACCTCTACACATTAAAAAAAAAAAAAAAAAAAAGGCCACATGAATCTTCATCTACCCTCACATGTACACAAGCACAAATGCCCCCACAAAACCTCTTTCAGTAAAAGAAGAAAAGAGAAAGAAGAAAAGGCCCACCTTTACCTCTACAACTTTATATCAATCCCTGTAGAATCCTCTCCTTTGTTTCAAGTGTCTCTTTCTCCACACCAACATGTCTCATCTATCATTTCCTCCTCCTCCTCCTCCTTCCTCCTCCTCTGTTCCTGTGATCAGAGATCTTGGTGTTTATCTTCTCTACCTACTACTGGTCCTTATTCAAATTAACGTGGCTTCATCAGCTCTCATAATGGGATTAAGACACCACCATGTCGTTGGAAGGAAACCGGTTCTGCAAGCAAACCACAGCACTTGTGACATGTTCTCAGGTATTTGGGTGAGAGATGATTCCTACCCATTATACCAGTCTTCAACCTGTCCCATGATCGACCCTCAATTCAACTGCCAGATGTACGGTCGCCCGGACTCCGATTATCAGAGGTATAGATGGAGGCCCACCAATTGTGAACTCCCGAGGTACATCATAACTTCCATCTTCTTCAGTTCTTCTCACTACAATTATTGTAGGTATACAAGTATAGTGTAAGGTTATTATAGTCATTTCATTTTGTGTCCCGAAATTGGTAAGTGCACTAAAGCTTGCAGCCCGTGACACTTTCACCCAAGGTAGATTTTGAAATTTCAGAATTTGGAAAGTCTGGAAGGCTAAACAAGTTATCAATCCCCACAAGCATTTCAGATTTTCTTCATGGAATGGGGAATTTTGGAAATATTTGAAGTTTCCATGGAAAAAAAAATGCTTGTAAACAAACGGCTCTTTAATTAATAGTTTTGTGGAGTTTCATTCATTTACATAGAACGTGTGCTTGGCAGGTTTGATGGGCTTGAGTTTTTGATGAAAATGAGGGAGAAAAGGATAATGTTTGTTGGGGATTCACTTGGCCGGAACCAATGGGAGTCCCTAATTTGCATGATTTATTCTGCAGTGCCTCATACACAGACCCAACTCATCAGGGGAGAAATTCTCTCTACCTTCAACTTCTTGGTAAGTAACTTTGGGCAACATAATTAATTGACTTGCAATTAGATTGTTTATGAATAATTTCAAATGTAATGCTATATGTAAATTGTTGAATCTGATATGGTTTGGAACATAAGTAAAGTCTAAGGATCAATGCTTATGCATTAAACGATGGATAATTCAATATATGAAAATCATACCTTCTGTCATTCTCTTGATGATGAGCGGTTCAGATCTAGTTTTTATATTGTCATGCCATGCAATCAACGGCCTTGCTCAAATAGGGCATTGTCCTACCTCCCCCTTTCGTCCACTCTGTTATGCGTAAGGGTTAATTGGTATTAGAGGATGGGAATAGCACTTTTATAGATAACCTTAAATATTTCCTTCCATCAAAGAAATCTTATTGTTTGAATTCAGTTTTCTTAATTCTGTCATTGATTAGCCAAACAAAAGTCTTAATAGATTGGGATTTCTAAAAGTGAGTTCAAATCATATTTATTCAAATCAAATCTAAAGGGAAATGCTTATAAAAAAATCAACCGACTTAAAGTGGGGCCCTATCATTATTATTAGACCTGTGGTTGTGTGACCACTTACATCGTAAATGTGGCATAAGGGCATGTTTATTTGTATTAAATTAGATAGGAATCAAATACATAGGATCAATGTCATAAGTGGTTCAAAATAAAGATAAAGATGAATTTAAAAAAAAAATGAGAGTCAAATAACATTTCCTTTAAACTAAAATTAAAAGAAGATGGAAAATGAATCCCTACCTATCACCCTATTAAGTCAATACGTAGGAAAGTGGCGCTCCTAGTTATATCTCCACCTTATATCCTTCAGTCTTTACCTCTTTAATAATTCTTTAGTAAAGTTCATTTCGCCATCTATTCCTATGTATTTTAATGTAAACGAACATGCCCTTGACGCTATTTGTAGTAGGATATTTGTAATTGTCTAGCAAATGTTAGTTTTATTTCTTTTTCTAATCTTTACTCATTCTCTATTTCGAAGGCCTATTTGTTTGCACGTTCATAGTAAAATGGATAAAACAAAGTATTATAGAAAATGTGAGGGGTAAATGATACAAGGAAAATATGTAGATGAGACTTGTGCTTTTCAAGGGTGGGTGGCGACTCATATTCGTTTTCAATCTTCCTTAATTTATTTATTTTTATTAAAGGGGACACTCTTTCATGATCATATATGGGACTGAGGTTTTACAGCTGCACTTTTCACATATAATTCTTAGAATTCATATGAATTCAATTCCATGCAAACAATGGTGCCCTAAATCACTCGTGCACAAACAGTAGTAGAGATGTGATGTAAGTTTTATAATGTTCATGTTTTTTGGTATAGGACTATGGGGTGTCTCTTTTCTATTACAAAGCACATTATTTAGTTGACATAGATGTCATCCAAGGGAGGCGGATTCTAAAACTAGACGACCTTTCAAGAAATGCTGAAGCATGGAAAGGATTCGACGTTCTATCTTTCAATTCCGGCCATTGGTGGACTCACATTGGACCTCTTCAAGGGTGTGTGACTCACTGTAATTTGAAAAATGACAGCTTTCATGATACTTGGTTTAAAATGTAATTTGTCAATTATATGCCATGCCATTGGGGCATGCTGACCCCACAAAAAATAAGAGGTGGTGGTGAATTTAGCTATGAAAATCAATTTTTCTAGCATTTTGAATTAAGATAATGATTGTTAGCAATTAACTATTTTTTATTTTATTTAATGTAATTTTAATTTAATGGTCATTATATTGTGAAAAACTGATACATTTACATGTTGAAAATGAAATGCAGGTGGGATTACATGGAATATGGAGGGTCTTATTTTACAGATATGGATCGTTTGGTAGCCTTCGGGAGGGGCATGAGGACATGGGCACGATGGGTTGATGCCAATGTGGACAGAACAAAAACAAGTGTCTTCTTCCAAGGCATCTCTCCAGTCCATTCCAAGTAATCTCTCTCTCTCTCTCTCTCTCTCTCTCTCTCTCTCTCATATGCCTCTTCATTGATTGCTTTTTGAAAAACACCAATTTCACCTCTCTCTCTCATATGCCTCTTCATTGATTGCTTTTTGAAAAACACCAATTTCACATATGAACGTTACCCTCGGCAGTGTCTGCTTTTATTTTTTGAAAACAAAGGTGTAGATCTCATCAGGAAGATTGTTATATTCCTTACTTTCTGTCAGGGTTGTACGTACTTGCAGTCATCCACCCATTCCTAGCTTCATATAGAGGATGAAGGATTTCTCTAGGTGCATTTATCACTGTTGGGACCCACATGAAGCCTTTGTCAAGTGATCAAGTGATCCTTCCTTCTTTGGGGCACCGATATGGATGGTGAACTCTTGACAGTACCATTTTAACCCATCACATCAGCTTTAGTAACTTATCTTTTGGAATGGTAAATGCACAGTGCATGAAAGCTGTTTTACTTTGGTAGACACAGAAAAAGTCAGGTTCCTCAGAGGTGCCATTAATGAGGAATCTCTGAGATGGGTCTGACGCCAGAACCGGAAATATATGAGTATATTTTTATATAACCCCCTAAAGTTTTTTGGACTTAAAAGTATGCCCCTATGATTTTTGAATTTAATATGCATCCCTATATTCTCTTGCAAGAATTCCCTATAGTTGGCAACCCAATGAGAGGTTTTTTTTTTTTTTTTTTTCCCTCTATCCAATGGTTCCCAATCCTTTGGGTTCGACTAATCTCTCCGGACCTATAGGAAAGCCGGTAAACACTCTTATGGCCCTAAGGTGGTAACATTAGTGAACTCAACATTCGATTCTTAAAGAAGGGGGAATCGAGGGTTAACACTGAAAATAATTTCAGAAGAGAGAGGAACTATGGTCCTGACCACTCGACCGACCCCTTAGGATTAAACCCAATGAAAGTGAGCAACCACAATTAGGTTTGTGCTAAATTTTAATGAAAATGTTACATTTTCATCCTTACATCCATCGACCAAAAACAACACTCCAATTTGTCTCAAGTATGAATTCTCTCTCTCTCTCTCTCTCTCTCTCTCTCATTCATGCACATACAATTATATTCACATGCTTTAAAGCTTTTATCGATCCAAAAGTAGATCATACATAGATTGAGGTCATTTATAATCAATTACGATAGCGGAATTGAAAGCCTGACCATTTGTAAAACATGTTATATAATATCATGAAAACTGATGATTGATTAAACTTATATTAGAGTGAAATTTGTCCAAAACCTATGTAAGACACCGATTTACATTCATTTGAGCAACCTTTCACAATCTTTCTATCTTATTCTTTAAATAATCATTTCTTAGTCATTTTTAACATTATGATGCCCTCTTGTTTGCATGAATTTAGCTCCTAGGAATTCTTTGAAATGTAATTTAAAAATAGCTAAAGCTAAAAAGATAAAGGTGAAAATATATAAATGGGTAACAAATAATTTATATGGGAGATGAAAAACAAATACCTAACTGTCACCTAAGCAAGAGTTTTATTATTAAACAGTTTTCTTAGGAAGTCAATTCCATAAATAAACAGTTTAAATTACTAAGTTTTCTAATATATGCTCCACACCAAAGTTAACTACAATTGAAGTTATAAGCTGCCACATTGTTTGTGTTCACAGCATCTGATTTGACTCTTCATTTTTTTTTCTTTTTTCAATTCTGATTAGGGGTGTGAATAGGGCGGTGTGAATAGGGCCGGGGGTCAATGGTTGTGCCGTGGAATGACACGGGACGGCCCAACGTGTTGGTCGTGACGTGCTAAGCCTCTATATAAAATAAATGCTACTTTTTATATAAATGAAAAATGAAGTTTTAAATAATTAAAAATTTTATTTTTATTTGTAAATTAACATCAATGTTCATATATTTATTTTAGTAATTTCAACTCTATTTCAAGTTGAAAACCCTAAAAGTCCGTAAAGTCGCTTTCAACTTACATATAGAAAGGACAAAAATAAAACAAAATAGGATGGGCATGTAGGCCGGCCCATGTGCAGCATGGCCCAACATGACACTACATAAGTTGTGCCATGGGTTGTGTTGGGCCGACCCAAGCTGAGCACGGCACAGCCCCATTTTACACCCCTACATGTGTTCAGTCTAACGATTGTGTAACTATAATTGGGGGTTTGATATATTACAAAGTGTGATAATGATTCTGATTATTTGAATTTCATAGGTGGGACCCACTGGTAGATATGTTTATACCAGTTCTCTCACACAATCCAGTGAGGCGTACCCTGTTTCCTCTTTTCTTCTTATGGTGGCCCAATTTCAGTGGGTCATTCTTATTATCCAACGGCTAGGATGACACTTCTTACAAACTTGGTGACACCAGTTTTCCCCTGAATAAATCCCTATATATAAAATACAATCATAAAAGTGAAATTTAAACATTTATCTAATGATTAACCATCGATTTGAAATTTGAAGGTGGAAGAGCCTCTTGATATCTAATGATTAAGGGTTGTCTCAAAATCATTCAACTGCTTTAACTGATTTTAACGGTTTCAATATTTCTGTTTTGGGCAGTGCTGGATTGTAAGTATGGTACAGCACCCATCTTCAATTCAGGTGGGGCCTACTTTTTCAAAATCCGATCATGAGTCGTAACACTCCTTATAATGTTCAACCTAGAAATTATTATTCAAGTATGTAAGATGACCACCGTTAGATTAGATTCTATTTAAGGATGTACTTGCCTTGCTTTTGTCGACTTAGAATAGAAATGGAGGGTGTCACTCACGTGTGATCAATCTAATGGTTGGCCCACTAAAAGGTTTTACTTTTAAAACTGAGATACAAGGAATATTATCGGTCCTATGCTGATGACCGGCTCGGATATTAAAATAATGGGCCCCACCATGCATTGAAGATGGGGCGCTGCACCACACTACAATGCAGCAGCGCTACAGTATATCCCTACCCTTCTCTTTTATACTGTTCTTGTAATTATAGTGATTAGGACCGAATTTGGTTGACCAAAATGGTGGACCCAAATAAGATGAGCCTAGGCATGCTTTGCTCAGCCTCCGATTTTGTTGAGTAGGTATTGCCTATAATAATGTCTCCAGATACAACATAGTTACTTAGATATGATTGGGACACATCTTGGACACGGTATGGGCATGAATTTTACATATTAAAAGTGAAGTATTGGAGCTAATACGACACGATACGTTCATTTTAAATTTTTGCGCATCACAGGGCATTGCGACTCCCAACATTTTCTTGCAAGGAAATTGATCTCATATATGAAGCTCTTACGTATGATTTCTAAGATTTCCTTACTATCTAGTGGATTACAAATTTAAGCTTGATTTGAAAACCAAAAAAAAAAGTATTTCTTCTTCAAAATAATTGTGAAAAGAGAAGGACAAGAGGGTATACATTTATAAAAGTAAGATTTTCAAAAAAAGGGTATTAAACTCTTAGCTCATTTTCAAAAATTATATGAAGATTTGAGTATTTTAAAAAAGTATAAAAGCTTTCCATAATTCTTTCAATCTAAATCCTCTCCATAATTTTGTTTGAGGAATGACAAAATTGCCCTTATATCATTTTTCAGAAACTTTCTTTAATAAATCATTAAATAGAAATGATCAAGTCTAATCCAAATGACGTAGTTAGGCCCGCTTTAACTACCTTTATATATGGATGGTTGAAAAAAGGAATCCCAAATGACTAAAAAATTAGCTTCATTAAATTGTCATAATCATCAAAATCAAAATGGTCAGCTTTAAAGGGGAAAGTGGTTAAGTAAAGATAAAAACCTATCACAAGAAAAGGTTATATTTGTCATTTCTCAAAAAAAAATTTATCCATAGGACTTGATAAAAAGAATTGTAAAAAAAGATTTACTTTTTTAAAATATTCAAATTTATATGTATTAAAAAAAAAAAAAAAAACAAGGCAAAGGTTTTATAATTTTTCGAAAGTTATCCTTTATAAAAAGATCATTAGTCAATCCGTTTCCATCATGTGTCATAATTATAAAAGAAATATCAAGTTAATTGAATCTGTTCCTTTAGAAAAAAAAAAGTAAAAATTTGCAACTTGAAACATGCATGCATCTTGAAAATAGATTTTTATTTTCAAAAAACCCCAAAGATTTGTCGGTGCCCGATAAAAGCACCAACCTTGAATTAGTTGGGTGGCTGTTGGCATGGAGGCCAAGGGCGCTCTCTCTCTCTCCTCTCCTTTTTTTTTTTTTTTTTTTTTCCGGTTAGAAGGGGGCTTCTTGTTTGTAGCAAGTTGCAGGATTGTGACTTGTATAGAAGCCGACACTTTCAATTTATTGCGTTACATCACTTACTAAGTAGACTTTCATGATGGCCTTTTAAGATGATGCGACCAGAGCAGACACCTTTGTCTGGGAATATCTGACTGCATTCCTTTACATTGAATTTTGTGGCGAAATTTTCTCTCCTCGGCTGCATGCGGGAGCAGTGGGGCCACTTGGAATCCACTAATAATTTTGTAATTCAAGTTCAAATTATAAATACTAATAATTTTGTAATTCAAGTTCAAATTATAAATACTATGGACCCAAGTCATCCAACCAGAGGTCGGCCCATTATTCTTTCATATAATTCATCTTAATTTGAGTCAATCATCATGTTTCCATTTTTTTGAATGCCTAATCCATTGCACTATTTGATGGTTCTGGATGTGGAAAGTCTAACACATGGGCAGAAATCTATGTGTCTGCCGATGGAACGTTTGCACCTCTTGTCTTAACTATTGGGAACGGAGAATATTAACTTTATTAGGGTTCCCTTGTCCTTATATAGATAATTCCCAAAGATTCAAACTTCGTGGAGATTTCTTAGCCAAAAAACCTACATTGACCGATCCTATTGGAAATCTTATTTGTGGAGACAGTTCAAGTCTTATTTTAAGTGGAATTGTATTTTACATTAGCTTATGCCTTGATTGATCTGGCATGGGACTTGTAGCATGTGGGTCACTTACGATTTCCTACACAATCCATATAAGAATAGCAAGAAAATCAATGACACGTGGGTTGGTAATGTGTTTTTGTAGATGGCCCTGAACTATAGCTCAGTTGATTTTGTGGATGAGAAATTGAATAATAAGAAAAATGATAGTATCCATGTAAAGTAAAGAAAGTACGAGAAAGTGGGCAAATGTATTATGTGGAAGGAGAAACTTTTTTTTTTTTCTTTTCCCCATCCTTGGATGATTCCGAGCCATCATCCTAGTAAATCAAATCATAGGAAAGTGAGAGTTTATCACTTTATCTACATCTCCGTATGTTTTTACTATGGAATCCTATGAATTCAATAAAAAGTCGGCAAATAGGCCTGAGTTATTTGAAAAAAAACAGAAGATGTTTTCATTTTATTTTCTACCTAGAATCTTCTTTACTCCTAGTCAGTACTTATTCAATTTACACTCTATCGATAATTGCGGTTTTCAAACGTAATAGAAGTAAATTAGCACTAACCTATGGTTCTGAAGATATAGACTACATTCTTTGTTTCTTCTATTTTTTTCCAGTCCCAGTGAATGGAGTTCTCCTGTGTCCAAGAATTGCTACGGAGAGACCGAGCCAGTAAGCGGTTGGACCTACGCAGGCACGTATCCGACTCAAATGAGGGTGGTCCAGACTGTACTCCAAGAGATGACTAATCCTCCTTATTTATTAGACATAACCACACTGTCAGAGCTTAGGAAAGATGGGCACCCCTCAGTCTACAGTGGAGATTTGAACCCACAACAAAGAGCTAACCCTGATCAGTCTGCAGATTGTAGCCACTGGTGCTTACCTGGCCTTCCTGATACTTGGAATGAACTCTTCTACACTGCCCTCTTCTTTTAAATTAGTCCTGTACTTTTTCTTCTTTCTATATGTATTTCATTTCCTTATTTCTACATCCATTGGGCATTCTAAGATAGGATTAGTTCTTCTAATTTTTCTAATTATATTGTTATATAACATTTGTGTAAGTACCATTACTGGTGACATTGATGATCTAAGAAATTTGGGAGTTGGCAAATCCCCTGTTGTGTATAATGAGCTAAGGAGCAGCAGGATTGCATCACACTACAAGAATTGCTCTTATTTTGGTCACAGTTTTATCATCAGGTAATCAGTCATCAACCTGACTTATCATCACGTAATCCGTCATCAACCAGACTGAGTCAAGACCCAGCATGTTTAATTAATCAATACCAATTTTTTCTTTCAAGGTTAGGCTGAGGTGAACTTGAGCAATTGTGGCCTCTAAAGTTATTGGACCAGTTTTCAAGACCCCCATCTAGCTTATGGTACTGAGAATTGTGGTTGGGACCCAACCAATTTGCAATTGGCTTTAGATGTTGGAATCGGCTTGGACCATATCGAGTGGTCTTTAACTGTATATAGAGTGGATCCACCCAAGCAAATTTAGCTATTGGATAAGGAAATGATTCTGGGCCAAGCCCATGGTCTTCAAAGATTGCCCAAACAATGTCCAACAATGTACGGGCTTCGGCTGGACAATGAATCCATGTACATATATTTGTAAATGAATTGGGTATTGAAAATTCAGGCCTGCGACTGACCATAAGCTGAGTAAGACCAACCCAAATTTCACTTCCAGTCGGGTGAGCCATGCGCGAATGTCTCTGGACGAGCCCTAGTTGCACCCCTACTTCCAGCAGCGATGAACTACAGATAAACAATCACACTTGTGGTTTTGTGGTGTTGGCATGTTAGCATCACAAACATTCCCAGGGATCCGTCCTTGGGTCTTCCAGTGGAAAGTATCACTTACTACCAGTAACCCAATTTAGCCATTAAAAAAAAAAAAAGTAGAATGATAAACATGATCACAGCATTCTTCATTGGGTCTGTCGTTACTCTTCATGCTGAAGTTGTTATTAGCACAAGAAAAAGGGGATTCGATGCTATCATGAAATGAGACCGGCTTGGATAAGGGTCACTGGGCAGTGGTTCTGATCTAAGGGTGTTGAATGATGTGGCAAGTATAGTCTATAGAAGAAGATACCTGTGGCTTTCATCAACATAACACTGATCTCAGAGCACCAGATAGACTATATACTGATCTTCAAGCGAAAGTACCAAGAGATGAGCAAAAAACAGACCCAAAAAGTGTGCTAATTGCATACATGGTGTTTACATGGAATCAGCTGTTCTATGCATACCTGTAAGCAACGAATGACACTGCTTTTCTACTAATGTCGGAGCCAATTGAATTCACACATACATAGTGTGCTAATTGCATACATGGTGTTTACATGGAATCAGCTGTTCTATGTATACCTGTAAGCAACGAATGACTCTGGTTTTCTACTAATGTCGGAGGCTCGGAGCCAATTGAATTCACACATACATAGAATTTTGATACGAAGGGATCGCAGTTATCATTCACGTTTAGACTAATTACACACGACATATTATAGTTTCTAACTCACTACAATATTATGGCCTCCAAGGCCACATTTACAAGGAGCCAGAAAACATTTAAAAGGAGCTCACCATCTACAGACACTGAAAACCTCTTACAGTTGATAATTTGTAACATCCGAAGGCAAAAGTGATAGCATCAACTCCTGATTTGAAGGCCTAGTGCACACACTTCTACCATATTTGGCTTATTGTTAACAATCTTAGGAAGGACACTTCCAACAGCAGTAGGGGCAGGTTGAGGATCATAGGCCGATGCGTGGACACCCAAGGCAGCCCTGCCTGAAGGATCAAGATTGTTCGACCATGCTGCGTCCCACTCTATCGCCTTGGCTGTACTGCAAGCCACACTTGGACCTCCAGGAACTGTTTGTCTTGCAGAGTTCTGGGCGGGAAAGTAGTACCATATCTCAGTGTCAAATCCGCTCAAGTTGTTGGTTACTATTTACCAGAGTAAGCAATGAAGCTAGAAACGTTTCGATTATTTTGGAACAATTTTTAGTGCCAACCCAGATGGGTGAAATGGCTTTGAGCAACAGATCGTAACATGGCCTGAACAAAATACTTCTTAATTTAACTGATAATGAATGAAACTTACCTGTGGGAAGGACCTTTCAAAGATCATTCTGTAGTAGTATGCCTCTTTGGTAGTTGGTGTATTGTGAGGGAAGATGTGTTGTGCATTAAGCATCATTTTATCCGTCACCTAGAATGATACTCAAAATTAGATACGTACACACATAAATATATTATACACACACACACACACACACACAGAGAGAGTACATTCTCTGCAGCATGTGCCTTCAGTCCATCAATCCAATTGTAGCCAACACCATCACTAAACTGCTCTTTCTGCCTATAAAGAATGTGCTACAGAACAGATAACCGTTTCGTTAGTGAAGAAGAGTAAGCTATCCCTCTAGTTAATACAATTAGACACTAAAAACTGTAACTTCGTGGCAATTCTGTTTCATGTAACAGTATGGATATTAACACTACATGTTCTAGTACCTTAAAAACCATATACAAGTATCCAAATTTTCTGGGTGCATGCCTATAATTCGTGCACGACCATAATCAGTGGAATAAAATGGAAACACAGTCTGTCAGATTGAGAATGATGAGATTGTACCTTTGGAAGATAAGGAATTTCTTCATCATCAAAAGCCTTCCTCAGCACCCACTTCTCAATCCGTCCAAGATCGGGTTTTATCTAATACAAACATAGGAACTCCGTGACATGCAGTAAATAAAATTGTACATGAAGCGGCAATTTACTAGTTGCAGGCAAGAATTCATGTAGCTGACACCAGTATAGTTGGGACAGGGCTTTCATGATGATGATCTATTAATATTTCCTAGACTTTCTCAACATACCATCTTCCATTCTGGGTCGATATCCATAGCAACATTTATGAATGCCTTATCTAAAAATGGAATCCGAGCTTCCAAACCCCATGCGGAGGTTGCCTTATTAGCTCTTAAGCAATCATACTGGTGGAGAGCCTTGATCTGTTAGACATGGACAAAAATGGACCATTAACATTCCAAATTAATTGAACTTTAGAAAGTATTTGAATTGTTAAAATCATTTATTGAATGTGATATTATTTTTTTACAAAGACATTAGAAAGGCATAAAAGCACATTCCTAGTTAAAGGTTCTCAAAATAATTTCTTTAAAAAAAGATTTCGGAGTGGTTTAGCCTGCACCTCAAATAGAAAAACTAAAAAGTGAAGTCTCCAAGTTTAATATCATGATACATGACATGTTTATCCTCTTATCATATATAACCTTCTGACATGTTTCGCGGTGGAAGTCTTCCTTGGTAGGCGCCTTGTGAAAATACAAATACCCTCCAAATACCTCATCAGATCCCTCGCCTGAGAGTACCATCTTCACTCCTAATGACTTGATCTTGCGAGACATAAGAAACATGGGTGTACTCGCCCTGATAGTAGTCACATCATATGTTTCAATATGGCAGATGACATCTTCAATGGCATCAATACCATCCTGCCAATTGTGAAACACATGCAACTCAGTTTTTAATTTAAAAAGGAATAACAAAAGGCGTTACTTTCCTCGATTTATAGAGAACCATGGTGAATAGTACCTGCACTGTAAAGTGAAATTCATGGTGAACAGTCCCAAGATAATCTGCAACCTCCTTTGCAGCCTTTAAATCGGGTGAACCCTGCAAAATAAGTGGAAGAAAGTGAAAATTGAAGCAATTGGTTCTTTCAAAATTTCGTAAATGGGAGGAAGAATTTTGAAAAAGAACAGTTCCCAACCTCAAGACCAACACAGAAGGAATGGAGTTGTGCTCCCCATTGCTTGGCAGCCTTAGTCCCGGCCAAGTGACGTGCTGTAACTGAGGCCACTAAAGATGAATCGAGGCCTCCGGACAGCAAAACTCCAAAGGGTACATCAGTCATCAACCTCTTAATGACAGCCTACAAAGTTTGAAATATGAATCAAACTCTGATATGTCAATGTAAGAAACAGAAGGAATATATTTACATGATGAATGCATCTAAACCGTTCAACCAAGACTTGAACGGTAATGGTTGTTTTGAACTTCTCATTAGCAGAATAGAGATTCAATATGATAATAGGATCATTAGAAATACCAAAACATACCCAAGCCATATACCAGAATATGCACTTAACAGAGGTGCCTTCTCCAAGGCTTCAAATGGGTTTTGAGCTCTAGGCCTCCTACTAATTCAGGATTTCATTTCAAGCAGCTAAGCTAAACTCCAACTACTCACTGTGCATACTGTTGAGAAGATGCTTCGTCATGATTATGCTTATTGTAAATATTCCATGTATTCCTAAGTTGGTTTGGATTTAGACTGTTATTGTGTCAATATAAACAAGAATACGATGGATTGTATCTGAATAATCTGTTAGTGTTTGTTATGATTCTTACCATAATTTGATAGGATCAGTTGTGATTTAATTAGGATAAAAAATAGAGCTCTTGGTTGTTCTTATCTATGTACTCTATTCTTGCTCTTTATTCAATTAAATAGATGCAACAGTTTCACATAACTATTATCTGATTCCACATTGAGGACCTATTTCACTCTCTACTCTTTTCTCATCCTACAGGGGTTCAAATTATTTCAATTTTTGAAACTTCGACAATCTAATGTTTGTAAATGCATTGTAAATGAGTATGTCAGAAATCTCACATCTTCAAAAGCTTTTCTTAAAACCAATGGATCGTATGGAGTCAATGGAATAGCCTCCGAGAACCAAGGTGGGTTATACCATCTCCAAAAGCCGCCTGCAAGCATTTGAAAGAAGTTTATTTCCATTTCTCTTAAACGCAGCTACATCATCAATCTGACTGATAGATTTTATAGATACAAAGGCTTACCTTCTCTGCTAGAGTATATGTGACCAGGTGGGAAGCACTCAAAATGCTCGCAATCGTCATTTAGTGCTTTCATTTCTGATGAAATCCATATGGAGCCTAAAAAGGACAATGATTTAAAGGTAAACAGAGAAACAAACTTCAGAGATCAACTTCAGTGGAGAAGAACATGATGATCAAAATGTGTTCAAGTGGATAGAAAATGGAAATTTTGACAAAGGCTTACCATCAAGTCCCCATCCTATATAGAGGGATGTGACGCCAATTGCATCTCGAGCAACGATGAAGCTGTTGTCGCGTGTGTTCAGCAATACGAATGAGAATATTCCATCCAACATGTCCACAAATTCTTCCCCATATTCCTCATACTATCAAAGTAAATTCAGAGAGCAAATTATTTCCTAGTTAATTGTAGAAGAGCTGAAGTCAAGTAATAGGGTTGAAACTTCACAGGTCAAACAAAATCTAAATGGATGGGCTCATTTAGATAAAATTGCTTTCAGTGAGAGACATTTCTTATCAGTGTTTTGTGTGAAACAATTGAGAGGTAGATATGAGAATATTTCTTGTTGACCTGTTCACAGCATGGGTACCTAGTTGATGCAAATAGGTCTTGAACTATAAATCAGTTCGAACAATTCACAATTCAATTTAATTAAATCCCTAGTCCCTGTTGGAACTAATTCATCCCAGTTTGCAACAGTGTTTGAAATTCATTGTAGATCATGTAAAAGTATAGTTCAAACATGTTGGACATCTCTGCTGTGAGATCATCCATGTGTTGTACATGGAGTTGATTTTTGTACACTTACTATACCAAACTATTGATTAGATTTTAATTCATTGAACTTGTCAACTCAACCAACAAATTATGTGAATCAGAAAATGAATTGAATGAGTTGTTCTAGCAAACTCTTGAATTGTGATAAGTATCAAATTGTGAATTACAAACTCAAATACAAATCGGTCGAATCACAAACCAGGTAAATAGTTTAATAGCCCACTTAGTGTTGGTTTTAAATTCCCAAACCTGTTTCTTGAAGTGATTTAGCATTTGGGCCTGTTTGAGATAATCAATTATAAATAATAATAATAATAAACCACAACAACAACTTAGAATAGCATTATTTTAGTCCCCCACTTTTTTTTTCTAATCTTAGTGTGGCATATAAGAGAGAAGAAGAATAGAAACTAATAAACCCAAGAACACTTAAACTGAAACTTACCAAATGGCCAATAACCTCACAATCACTGCCTGTTCTGAATTTGTGATTGGACAAGAGTTTCCTGAGATATTCATGGTTGTAAATCTCCCCATTCACCTGTTACATACACACATCTTGTTTCAATAATATTACAAAAATTACATAAGTTGGAGTCTGGATGCTGGAGTTGCACATAAATTCATTGTTGGAGTCAGGTGCAGCCATAGAGGAGCAACTGGGGTGGATCGGGTCAGGTAAGCCCAACCCCAATACAAATTATAACTAGGTAACCCTAAACATGGAGCGGAACAAATGAAGCCAGAAGGCATCTAACCCGAATGAAATTCAGGTTGAGTTTGGTCTTAGTTTTGGGTTTGGTTTGCTTTTCAAAGGGTCAAAACTTAGCTAGAGTATAAAATAGATGTTCAGGTTCAGTTTGGGTCAAGGTTGGGTCAGGTCCGGATCCGGTTGATTCAAGGTTACATATGGACCTAACCCGAGCCCTTTGTTTTTTTAAAGGTCAGTAAGAATATACAAACTATCCCAAAAGGTGGGACCCTAGTCATTTTCATCCCTAATCAAAAGTGGGGCCTAAAATATTTATGATCCGGATTGTCCAACGAGTTCATCATTAATTAACCCAAAATCTTCATCAATGGGAATATGGAAAAAAAACAGTTGAGTGTTACCGTTACGACTACAGATTTGTCTTCATTGAACAGAGGTTGATCCCCAGATGCAGGATCGACAATTGCCAGCCGTTGATGAGCCAAAAACAGGCCCCCATGTTGATATATCCCACTCCAATCAGGCCCACGGTGCTTCAATCTGTCATACCAAAATCAACTTTCCAGTTATTAATATCTCCAATCTTTCAATTTTGTGTAGATATAGGGGGCTCCTCTGCTGAGTAAAGAATTAATATATAACAATCGATAGTTGAGAACGGCTCCCTCCGTAGTGGTAAGGAGTAGCAGTTCTCACCCAGTTGTTCAGGGTTCTACGACTCTAATTTAATTCTTCATTTCTCCATGTTATGAGCATATTTGTAGTATCCATATTGGGTCAATCAGCCCCCTAAGCATCTTTAAATCATGGTGGGGCTTTGCAATCAGCTGCCATCTAAGCATCTTTAAATCATGCATTGGGAGTTAGGCCCACAGCTAGATTAATAATGTGTAAGTAGAACACTATCCTCTTAGGGCGTGTTTGGCACTTAACTAGTTAAAATGAAGTAAGGTGAATCCAGACAAGAAATGATCCAGACAAAAAATGACAAAGTTTATATCAAAAGTAAAAAATTTCAAAATTCTCTCCGAATTTTTCAAAAAAAAGTAAAAAAAAAGCAACGTACTTTCCCCACTAAATGATGATAATAATAAAAAAAAACTCTACTTTTCTATACAAAAAGTCAAAAAAATTCTATACCAAACAACTAAAAACAAAACACCATCATCATAATACCTTATATTTTATTCTCTTGATTTGATACTTCACCTCACCATACTTTCAGATAGGCCATTTAAATTTTTTCTCGAAAAGAGAACAGGAAGAACTAATCTTCCTCTCTAATGAGGATTTCATTTTCTTACGGGAGAGAAAAACAAATCCAAACTCACGTGGCCTAGGATTACGGTTATCACTTGAAGGTTGTGGGTTCGAAACTGAAACTACACTACCGAGAGTTTACCCAACTTCCCCCGGCCTCCGGAGAGATTAGCCTAGCCCAAAGAGTTGGAAACTTTCGCATATAGAAAGAATAAAAAAAAAAGAGGTAAAAATAAAGAAACAGAAAAGGTCAAAATGCACGATTCCTCTCCACTGTAGAAATAAAAATATATGGAGGATTCGGCTCCCCTTTAATCAAAATGAGAAACAAGAGAGATAATATTAATTGCCTGCGGGAGAGTTCGAGCACTCGAACCCGTTTTCCTTGCGAGTCATCGGAGCAACCTAACACTGCAAGTATGCCGCACATGATTTGAAGATGGAAGAAGAAAAGCTCGGTCTCTTTTCAAGAGGAAGAAAGACAAAAGAAACAAGATAGATATAGGCGAAAAGAGGATGAAAAGGAGAAAAGGAAAAGAGAAAAAGGAGGGTGTGATTTGCGTTTTTAAACGAGTGCAAGAAACACACACATGATGAGAGATAAATGGAGGAGGACGTGAGGAGAGGCAGTGTGTGTGGACTATTTATAGAGAGATCAGAGCGAGCAAGTTGCCCTTCTTTATGCGCGACTCCATTTCCTCGCGTCCGCGTTTCACTTTCAGATAAGGACACGCTAGGACCACCCACTTTTACATCCCCTCTATGCGACGCCACTTGTCGTTCACAACCTGCTCTCTCTATCCTCTTCTCTTGTTCATGTTTTAAAATTGGAAAAATACAGGGTTTATCAGGGACAAAGATGCTATATGACTTTGTGGGCCCCATCCAGCGGCGGACCTACAATGTATTGACCTGGGAGACCAAAATTGAAATTTAAATAGATTTCAATGGTGTTTTGGAGCAAAGGCGAGCAATTTAGGGCACGATTTAGGACAGTCGCCCCACGTCAAAATTGAAATCACTATAAAGTTGAATGCGGCCTTGGAGCATGTCCCACATATCTAAGCCAGTCACATATGTCTCAAGATAGCCCCACATATGTAAAGCTTCATTAGTAAAAAAAAGAAAAAAGAAGGAGAAAAAAAGAAAAGAACAGAAGAATTGTTGTTGCAATACATCGCTCTCCCTTTTTTTCTACCTCTTCTTTTGAAACCTCTTCACGCCAATTGTTGATCGAGCTCTTCGTCTCTGGTTCTTATTACTTTGTAGACTACTACATCTTTATTTGCCAAACATATTTAGTATATTCCTTCATAATCACTCTATACATAAATCAAAACTTTTAATCTCCAAGTCCTAATTCCAAAAAATGAACCCCCAAATCCTAATCCATATCCTAAGCCTTAAACCACCAAATCTGAGTGTATCTACAAAAACCCAAAGATAATCAAATTCATTTATGTTACCGTGTCTTCTTACCCCACTATGATCCGAAGATAGAATTCCACTCCCATTATCCAAAGATTGAAGGCTTTGAGAAAGTGAAAAGGGAAAAGATGGGTGTCCTCAAAATGTTCTTATATTCAGTTTTTCTCATACACCCAATCACCTTGAATTTCCAGTGACCCCCGTTGCGTATTGATTTTGACTATAAATTCAGTGAAACATGATAATGTGAGTTTGAGTATCTGAGATTATGTTAGAATTATTTTTTATCCATCTAATACTTTTTGGTACTTCTAATTAACAACCTCTTCATTGCCCAATCTTCACTAACTTGATGCATCTATTTGAGTTCCATGAGTTGGACATCTTCTAAAGAAAAACGTATAAGTGCTATTTGGTAATGTAAAAAAAAAGTCATGCAAAAGTCAAGAAAAAAATTATTATTTTTTCAATTGTAAAGTCTAGTAAAATTTTAGCCCCACCCAAACAAAAATCTTGAGTCCGCCACTGGCCCATCTATCCAAAAAATAATAATAATAATAATAATAAGGGCATGCATGGTGGTGGTCCTTCTCAACATCACTACCCACCAAGCTAGGACCAGAACTTCCTGTTGGGTTTATTTGTTTGATGAAGGGTGCTTTGTAGCAGTGCACTTGGGTGTGTGATCTGCTTGTTCTGAATTGTTTTTTTTTTTTTTTTTTCCTTTCGTTTGGGACTATTTAATCACTGTTGAACTTTGTCTTTATCTTTAATATATCATCCTCATTATCATGGCAAACAAATCCCTACATATTTCAGAATTGAGGCTTTCTAGAGTGGATGATTTCTGTGTATAAAACGTATATGTGTATGAGTTTGTTTTTTTTAATACATGATTAATTCAAATGAATTGAATATATCATTTTTATTGGAATGAAATCTGGATGATGCAATGCATGCAAGAGAGTGGAACTTTTGTAGATCAGATAAAAGTGGGCCACACAGAATCAGATTATTAGAAAAATAATTGTGTAGTAAAAGAATTTGTCGGTGGAGGTTAGTAAACTCCTAACCTATGAGGAGCCCACCTTTGCTAGATCAAAGTCATTCATATTATATGAATAGCATTTTCTCAGTGGTTAAGTTGCTTTCAAATTAATCATATGTAGATTATATAACTATATATTTCTGATGGATAAATTAGATGCTGCATATTATTCTAATTGGGAGAAACTTGGACTAGTTAGATGCTGAGACATATGATATGGGCTAGTTTGATTAGGAAAGGAAAATAAAAGTTCCTTCTTTTGCTGTCTTCACTTTATGATGTGGAAATTGAGGTCATCTACACTATAGATTTAGACATTTGGACTAGGCTAGGTCAACAGTCAATGTGCGCCATATATTTGATTTCAAAAACTCAGAAAATTTTTCAATCTTTCCATCACAAATGGAGTCCAATGAAAAAGCAAAATGCGGGGGGCGGGGGCGGGGGGCGGGGGGGGGGGGGGGCGGCGGTGTTGTTTTCATTCCAAGTTTTTCTATTTTTCAAAATAAATACAAGGGCTTGAACCCTAATCCCACTAAACATGGGGGTATGACATACCGATGCCCCCTGCAAGGGTTGGCCATTGAAGCAAAAGTTTATTTTAATGGTATAAGTGTGATTCATCAAAATACATCTAATCAAATAATTTACCATTTAAGGGTTGTTTTATTTATTTATTTATTTTTTGTTGTTGGTAGAAAACCGTTTAAGGGCTTGTTTGGATGATGTACCTTTCACCACATAAAAAAATGCAGTGCAATTTTTAAAGATGCAATTAGGTTTTATATTTATCGTAGAATGCAAACTAGGGTTTTGGAGTTATCTTCCATTCTAATTTGCATCTTTCAAAGTTTCTTTAAAAAAAATGTAAGTATCAATTAAAGAAAGTGAAAAGTATTAGTTTTTAATATTAGCCACGGTGCAAACAATGTTGATGATACCGATGGCAGGTTAAGCGTTTTCCTATGTCAGTGGAAATTATTTTTTTAGTGTTAAAAGGGGTTAGAGATGAAGAGCCCAAAGTGAAATCGTGAAGATCTATGAGGAGACATTAGCCTTCTTCTTGGATCCTATTATATGCATTGATGCATTCTCAAGTGAAAACTTAAGAATCACTTTCACAAGAAAATTTATAATTTTATCATGGGCCCATTTGGAAACTTTGTTTTTGAATTATTCATAATTCATGGGGCCCACTTCTTTGCATAGTTTTTTTTTTTTTTTTCTTTTATTACCTAGCCAAGGAGCTTGGGAGTCCATAATTGTCATTTCCATCTCGTTACCGCCAAAATGGCTGATAAATTTCTTTCCTTCCATTCTTCCGAAATGAAACACAATGTGAAATTTATCAGTCTAGATTTCGGTCCGTATCGGCCGAAACATGGAATTTCTATCTAAAATTTCAGATTTCGATCGAAATAGACAAAATCTGACTTTGGTTACTTAAAAAAAAAAAAAAAAAAAACATGGAGATGAGACGAGATTGTAGCAAACTTGTAGTGGTTAGAAGAAATAGAAGAAAAGGAGAGATGTGTGGATTGATGTCTTCCTATCACCCTCTAGGGAAGGGATGATCAAGACAGCTGCAGGTGGGCCAAACTCCACCTTGTTCCTTTGTCGTCTTCATCTTCTCGATTTCTCTTCTCCATTTCACCTTTTCTACTGGTTTTCTATTTCGTCCAAACAAAGGCCTGCCCTTTTGCATTTGCATGCATAAAAACTCTTGTACCCATTTAGCACGTGTAGAGAGAGAGAGAGAGAGAGAGAGAGAGAGAGAGAGAGAGAGAGAGAGATAGATAGATAGATAGATATGTGACATGTGGTGTCCTTCCAACCATCATTTATCGAATCGGGATCCTCCGAGGGACTTGACCCAAGGTGAGCCCAGGTGGACCAATCGCGGTCCGCCACATCACCGTGGGGTAAAGCCTCACCAGATCCGGACTCTCATTTATCACATGACGTGGGGTTTCACAATCCACATGCTCTCATGAGTACACGTTTGCTATGGAGAATGAGGAAATTTTTAGGCTCTATGATCACTCTTGCAATTTTCAAGCTAGCTATTTAAATCAAATCTCCCATTCATACAGGGCCCACCCAGCCAAATTTGTTTCAGAAATAACATTGTATTATTGATTTAAAATGATATATTAAAGAGGATTTTGCTGAAAAATTCCCATTATGTGAGGATTACACGAGATAGTGTCTCTTAACTCACGCAACACGAAAGTATTCCTCCCGTAATTATGGGGAGTGACGCTAGCGTCACTTAATTAGAGATGAGTGACGCTAGCGCCACTCCTCTTAAGTACTCGTTTGTGCTGCCCGAGTTAGGAGGCATGATGAGTTCACAAAAGAGACATTTTCATAGCGTTATTTTATGAGTTTTCAAAGATAGAACTCAAAATACTATTTTTAGTAGAAAAAAATAATAGATTTCCTCCCCATCATGCTTTGCTCGTATCTTTTCATTATAGATGGTCATTTATATGCATTTATATGAGTTCCAATGGCCTCCATACAAAATATATTCGAAAATACTCTCAATTATGTTAATTTCTCTTTGTAGGTGTTAATTGAAGATTAATTTGAAGATTAAAGTTGAAATTCAAGAGTTAAAGAGAGTAAGGATAAGTTTGGAAGACAATTAGATGAAGAAATGACAAAATTAGGCCATTACATGGGATCACATTCATATGTTCATATTTCCATTCTTGTGAAGTCCCACATCGGAAAGAAACAAAAATAGAGGAAGGCAAATATTTCTATATAAAGAAGGGAGCTCTAGGCATTACACACACAAGTAAGGAGAGCCTCATCCTCTTTACTTAAGCTATTAATGTAATTCAGAGTAATTGTAGAGAGAAAGTGAAGAAAGCTTTGTAAAATTTGAAGATTTGTAATTAAAGCTTTGTCTTCTCCAATGGGTAGCTAATCACTTTGATTGGATCTTCTAGATGAAGTTAAGTTAATACTATTCTTTTTGCTTATGCTCTTAATTCACTTTGTTTATGTGCTTAACATGCTAGAATAGATTTTTCTTCATTGCATGTGCTACCTTCCATGCTTATTTTCTATCCTAGCATTCTTAATTTTTACTATCTATGCTTAGGTTTGATAAATCATGCTTAAGAGTTAATATCTCTTGATGGTTTATGCTTACTTTTGAAAGATAGTCATTAGGAATCTTTTCTTTTATGAAGGGAAGAAAATCTTAGGTTCTTAGCTATTAAATTGTTAATTTTTATTTTAAAGCTTTAAAGTTATATTTTCCAAATCTAAGCATTGATTTGTCATCAGATTTGAGTATTTGCTTGGGAAAAGAGAAGAGCATTAGTGTTGGATTAGTGTTATTTAGTGGATTCTAGATGATTCAATCTATCCATTAGTATTGTTTGTTCCTTATTTTATTTACTTTAGTTAGATTCTATTCACATTTCCACACATTTATTCACTTATTTTAATTCTCACACTCCATTTCTCTATTCACACCATCAATTCCACCTTTGATTTTACACTTTTAGCACATTTCTTTTTATCTCCATCCACTCATTTTCTATCTTGTTCTCCTTATTAGTTAGCTTTCATGGATGCTTTTATTTTCTTTTTATCTTGATCTTTCATTTATTTTCACACACTTATTCACTTGATCTATCTAACATTGCTCCATTGTTCTTGTATTAACCTTGTCATTTTGTTTTTGTTATTAACTTGTTACTAATCTTGTTCTTGATCTGTTCTTACTTGAGTTTTTCTATTCTTACTAATATCTCTTTGTTATCTAGTTTCTTGTTTTCTTTTAATTTGCATTCTTTTATTTCCATTGTTATTATCTTGATTTATATTTCTATTGTTTTTATTATCTCTATTTACATTTGTTAGCTATATTTGAGTTGATACTCATTTTCATTGATCATTGTTATTTTCCTTGTAATGATCATCGTGGGAACGATATTCGGACTTCCATAGTCTATATTACTTGAGACCGCTGTATACTTGTAGTAATCGGCATCAAGTTTTTGGCGTCGTTGTCGAGGATCGGCGTACATAGAAATACTTGATTTTAAGAATTTTCAACTTTCATATAGCTTAGTTGCATTTTTATTCTTTCTTTTAGTGTTCATTGCGGATTCTATACATTTTCTTTGTTTGTATTTTCAGAGATTCCGCGATTGGAGCAAGGAAAGAAGACAATAGCAACTAAAGAACTCTAACTTAGGAATTTAAATTGCTTTCTTAGAAAATCTTGTTTTAGGATTCATTTCAAGTTTTTAATAATTTTGTTAAAGTTAATTTAAGTTTTCAAAGCATTGTAATAATCAAGGAAGGAGATACCGTCGCGGCCCCCAAGTTCGTATACCAAAATTGGTGTCAATGGCTTGGGTCGACTTCAACCGATCTTCCCCCAATTTAGTTTGGAAGGTGTGTATTTCGATACACCCACGCATCCCCCATTAGTGGGTCAATTTTGTTGGTTATTTGATTGTTTAGCTGCTTTGTAGTGCTTAATCATTTTAAAATACGCAAAGTAATTTGGAAAGCACACACTTAGTAAGGGCAATCATACCCCCAATAAGATAAGGATTGGATTTCATCATCATTTTCTTGCCCATAGGAACTCATTTTCCTCACTATTAGGAATCCTTAGCCTTTAATAAAATTTGAGTAGAAACGTGACCATAGGACACGAGCTCATTAGAAAAAGACTATCAAAGGTTGTACCATTTGCTCTCCTTGACGGAAATCGGTGCTTAGAATAGCCTTGTCCCTTAAGGGAGACAGTTCATCTGTTCTAGGAGTTTGATATTTAAGCGGAACCTTTGCCACGTGCATCGTGATCCCACCAATCCCCTTGGGGCTTGCCTGACCGACTAAGTTTCATAGGACCTGATTGGAGGCCTAGGTGTACTCTTCACAATTAGAAGTTGTGTCTAGCTTAATCTTAGGTCGCCTTAGTTAAGCATAGTTTGGTTTGTTTTTCAAAATCATTTTATTTTGCTTGTTTGTGTTTAAGTATTAATCCTCGTTCATCATCACTTGAGCGGACCATCACTTTCGGAGTTGAGAGGTAGTTTATGCACAATTGGTTACGTGTGCAGGGTCGTTTAGAGAGCTTCAATTTATTTGATATTCTTGTTGAGAATTTTACGGACCCCATTGCTATTGAGGAAATGGCTGACGGAAACCCACCAACCCAACCCATGACTCTTAGGGAGTACATGTACCCAACCCGATCTACCTAACCCTCATGCATCATCATACCTGCCACAAATGCCTCATTTGAGCTGAAATCCGGCTTAATCCAGATGTTACCAATTTTCCGAGGGGTAGAAAATGAGAACCCATATTAGCATGTGAGAGAGTTTGAGGAAATTTGTGGGACCATGAAGTATAACCATACGTCTGAAGAGGCCCTTAAGCTTAGGTTGTTCTCGTTCTCGCTAAAGGAGAAGGCGAAAGCATGGCTTTACGCCCTACAAGCTAATTCCATAAACACATGGGAGAGACTAGTCAAGGCCTTTTATAAAAAGTTTTACTCAAAACAAAAAACGGCCTTCATTAGACATACCCTGAACAGCTTCCACCAACTGGAGGGAGAAACCATGTATGAGTATATGGAAAGGTTCAAAGACTTATTGTTGCAATGCCCACATCACAGATTCGAAAAGATCCGGCTAGTCCAAATCCTTTATGAAGGACTAGACTATCCCACTAAGACCATGGTGGAGTCTTTCTGCAACGGAGTATTCACTCAAAAGACAATTGACCAAGCTTGGACATTCCTTGAGGAGGTCACTAAGATCTCAATGAGCTGGAGAAACTTAGAAATGATGCCTATAAGAATGCCAAGACTTATAAGGATCGGATGAAGAGAAACCATGATCAATCTATCTTGAGGAAATCCTTTCAACCAGGCATGAAAGTTCTTCTGTATAATTCTTGCATGCATCTCTTTCCAGGAAAACTAAGATCCCGCTGGACTGGACCCTTCATTGTGCGCACTGTCTATTTTCATGGGGCAGTTGAGATTGAGAACCCCAAGAATGTGAATGTTTTTAAAGTCAATGGCCAAAGGTTGAAACCTTTTCTGGAGCTTAAGGACAAGGATGTCGAAGAGACTCTTGTTCAGGACCCTGTGTATGTTGCATAAGTAATTTTTAGGGTCACGTCGGGCTGAAAAAGTGAAACTTAGTGCTAGTTGGTAGGCAGCCCAATATTCATTTTTTGCATCAACCCATGGTAACGCGTTCCAAATGTTTTTTTCTTTTTCTTCCTTGTCCATTTATCATTTCACATTGCATGTCATTGAGGACAATGTTTGATTTAGGTTTGGGGCTGTGGTACTACATTGCACACATGTATTTGCCTGTAAATATTTTTTAATTTTTTTTAATTTTTTCAAAAAAAAAAAACAAAAAAACAAAAAAAAAATTTCCATGGGATTTTAGCTCGTTAATAAATTTCGAAATCTTAGTTTACCATACTATCCAAATCCTAAAAAGAATGTCAAAAAATCATCGGAAAAATTCTTGCACATTTAGCCACATGAGTGTAGTCCAAGTGAAGAGAGGGCACATCTGAGTGACCCTGACAAATCACTAGTGGAGACTAAACCAATTGAATGTAGAGCCTTTTTATTCCTCCAGGGTAAGGACTCTTCTACGCTAATTCCGAGTAGAATGAACAGCTACTCAAACTCATAGTTTTCGGCACATTTCTTTTTATCTCATTAGTGCCTATTTCTTTCCAACCATTGAGGGTGTCATCAAAATTACGAACTAACCTTGACTAGTAGCTTGTGAGCACCTTTCTAGACCTGGTGAAGTGATGATAGGCAATTTAAGATTAAAACCCTATGGCCATTAAAAACCTACCCATAAAAACATTTCCATAGTAACCCTTTTTGAGCCATTATTCTTTATACATTTTTCCTTAAAAATTCACAAAGCCTCTCTACCCAAATAAAAAGCCTTCAATCCATTATTTTTTAGAAGTGCAAGGAAAAGATGAAGAAAGAAAGAAGTGTGCATTGTTAATACTTCATGATCTATCAAAGGAAAAAGTCTTCTCAAAAAAAGAAAAAAAAAACAAAAAAACAAAAAAAAAGAGAGAAGTTGAAAAAAAGAAAAAAAAAGAAAAAAAAGAAAAAGTGAAGTTGAATCAAAGAAAAATCCTTCAAAGAAAACTCAAGACCTTACCTTTTCAGAAACCCTAAAACCTTATTTTCCATATTTTACCAAACCCTTTCCCCTAACCCCATTACAACCAATAAAAAACCTATTGGATTTCAAGAAAAGTTAGGATGTTAAACAAGTGAGAAGTTGAGTGAGCATTTTCACTCTCAGTTAAATGGTTGTTCTTTCCATGAGATAAATTCTCCAAAAATTCCTCATTCTCAAAAGATATGTGAGTCCTTTTGCCTTGCCAATACTCACATATAGATCGATAAGTCAGAAAATCTTCCCTATTTTATTTCCGAGAGTATGACTGTGAGGCTGAAGTCAAAACGAATGGATTTAGAAGGTGATCAAAGTTGTGTTTTCTCAGAACCCAAAACCGCACGAGTGTTGGCTAAACTCACTCAAATACACTCTGGGACTTGAGCATCATTAAAAGATTTTTAGCAATTGAATAGTGTTCTAAACTTGCTCTCATTTTTATTAGCTTGCTAAAAACCCAAGATATAAATAAAAAGAATTTTGTGGGATTTATTTGCTAAAAACCCTCATGAGACAAAACTCGTCCACTTGGGGAAACTTATGGGTTTAAATGGCTTGTTGCACGAGCTAAGTGCAACCGCGATTCCTGAAAAAGTGAGTTAATGATTTTTTATCATTTTCTGCATATAGTTAGTTTTCTTTTATTTTGCTCGGGACTAGCAAAATGTAGGTTTGGGGGTGTGATGAGTTCACAATAGAGACATTTTCAAAGCATTATTTTATGAATTTTCAAAGATAAAAGAACTCAAAACACTATTTTTAGTAGAAAAATAATAAATTTCCTCCCCATCATGCTTTGATCATATCTTTTCATTATAGATGGCCATTTGTATGCATTTTTGTATGAGTTCCAATGGCCTCCATAAAAATATGTTCGAAAATACTCTTAATTATGTTAATTTCTCTTTGTAGGTGTTAATTGAAGATTAACTTGAAGATTAAAGTTGAGATTCAAGAGTTAAAGAGAGTAAGGATAAGTTTGGAAGACAATTAGATGAAGAAATGACAAAGTTAGGCCATTACATGGGATTACATTCATATGTTCATATTTTCATTCTTGTGAAGTCCCACATCGGAAAGAAACCAAAATAGAGTAAGGCAAATGCTTCTATATAAGGAAGGGAGCTCTAGGCATTATACACACAAGCAAGGAGAGCCTCCTCCTCTTTACTTAAGCTATTAATGTAATTGAGAGCAATTGTAGAGAGAAAGTGAGGAAAGCTTTGTAAAATTTGAAGATTTGTAATGAAAGCCTCCAATGGGCGGCTAATCACTTTGATTGGATCTTCTAGATGAAGTTAAGTTAATACTATTCATTTTGCTTATGCTCTTAATTCACTTTATTTATGCGCTTAACATGCTAGAATAGATTTTTTTTCATTGCATGTGCTACCTTCCATGCTTATTTTCTATCCTAGCATTCTTATTATTATCTATGCTTAGGTTTGATAAATCATGTTTAGGAGTTAATATCTTTTGATGGTTTATGTTTACTTTTAATAGATAGTCATTAGGAATCTTTTCTTTTATGAAGGGAAGCAAATCTTAGGCTCTTAGCTATTAGATTGTTAATTTCTATTTTAGAGCTTTAAAGTTATATTTTCCAAATCTAAGCATTGATTTGTCATCAGATTTGAGTATTTGCTTGGGAAAAGAGAAGAGCATTAGTGTTGGATTAGTGTTATTTAGTAGATTCTAGATGATTCAATCTATCCATTAGTATTGTTTGTTCCTTATTTTACTTAATTTAGTTAGATTCTATTCACATTTCCACACATTTATTCACTTATTTTAATTCTCACACTCCATTTCTCTATTCACACCATCAATTCCACCTTTGATTTTACACTTTTAGCACATTTCTTTTTATCTCCATCCACTCATTTTCTATCTTGTTCTCCTTATTAGTTTTCATGGATGCTTTTAGTTTCTTTTTATCTTGATCTTTCACTTATTTTCACACACTTATTCACTTGATCTATCTAACATTGCTCCATTGTTCTTGTATTAACCTTGCCATTTTGTTTTTGTTGTCAACTTTGTTATTAACTTGTTACTAATCTTGTTCTTGTTTGTTCTTACTTGAGTTTTTTTATTTTTACTAACATCTCTTTTTTATCTAGTTTTTTGTTTTCGTTTAGTTTGCATTCTTTTATATCCATTGTTATTATCTTTATTTGTATTTCCATTATTTTTGTTATCTCCATTTACATTTGTTAGCTATATTTGAGTTAATACTCCTTTTCATTTATCATTGTTATTTTCCTTGTAACGATCCTCGTGGGAATGATATTCGGACTTCCATAGTTTATATTACTTAAGACAACCGTATGCTTGTTGTATTCGGCATCAAAGCATTATTTCGTGCAACACCCATGTAATGGGAATTTTCCAGTAAAATCATCTATATTAAATGTATAATTTATATGAGACTTTTAAGTTTTTCTGTTTTTTATTTTTTCGAAAAGTTGCTCCGAATTTTTTTTCCAAAATTCCAAAATACTGAAATATTTCATTTTGGAGGCTAGACCGAAATAGAATTAATAACTATGCTTGCTACCTATGATAAACCCTGTCATGGGGAGATAAATAGGCCCACTAGGTGAGAAACCTTCTCACACAAGGAGATGAGCTCGCGTGGGGATAGAACACATATATTGGCCGTTAGATAGTTGGCTAAGAAACGAGATATCCCACCAACTCCTAATAATTCATGGTAAAATGCGTCCAATAAGGGAATATTGAAGAGGTGGCTGTTGATGGATATATACAAGGTGTAGATGTAGATGGGAATATGACTATCTTTCGATTTGATTTACGAAGGTGATGGTTTGATAATCACCTTCTACCAAAGGATGATTATTTAACGGCTATTTGGGTATCATCACTATTATTTATTTGACATTTCATAAAAATTTTAGGAATTCAACTACATGCAAAAAAGAAAAAGAAAAACCGATCATAGTGAAATAGAGATGAAAAAAAAAAAAAAAAAAAAAAAAGAAAAAGGGATCATGGAGGGTTACAAATAGGGAATGGAGAGGAGCATCTTCAGCTTTGCAGCTAATCTTGCATAGACTGTAGTAAAAGTAGGGATACAAATAGGGAATGGAGAGGAGGATAATTAGTTTTTGTGTTTTTCTTTTCCTAAAAAATGAATGATTAATTTTTATTTTTTTATTTCTTGAGCAGAATTTCCACAGATTGTACTAAGAGAAGGGTCGCAGCGAGTACATTCACTATCGAACAAACTCACAATGGAATGGTTCAACCCATACATTCACAAAAATTATTTCTTCTGCTTCAGAATTGTTAGTCAAACCTAATGCACCTGTATGTATCCTATATTCTCGACACCACAAGTTGATACTCGATATCTCTAGTTGATTTTTGACATCATGACTTAATTCTGTTAATATTCAATTCATACTAGAAAGTGAGGAAAGTGGGGGAGAGTATTCTAGACTTTGGAGCAGGTTCTCCACAGATTATTCTAAAAGTAGGGTCAAAATGAATACATTAATGGTTAAAAGAATCACAATAGAGTTGTTCAACCCTGACTTAATAGATTCTTGAGCTTGACATGGCAGTCATGTCCCTTGACACGACAGCAAGTGATGATATGTTGGATTCCTATAAATTTGAGCAAATTTTCTACTAATTATAGTAAGAGTATATCCCGAATGAGGACATTAATTACTAGAGTTTATAAAAATATATATCAATCTAATATGATTGAGACGCTTAATGAATACTTGGGGATGTTGGCGAAAGGAGTTGAACATAAGAAGAGAACCCGAGCTCGTGAATAATGTTGGGCACATATATAGACACTAAAACCTAAGCTCGTGAGTGTTATTTCTCGAGCTCGCAAGTATAATGTGTCAAACTAGCGAGAGACAAAGTGAAGAATAATATAGTCTAAAAAGAAATGAAGTCTACGGTATAAGATGCTTTGGGGCATTACATGTATTTGATGATGCTTTTGGAGGTACGAGGATATTTGAGGCTTCTTTTGGTAAAATCCCCTTAAAAATATAAGAAGATGCTAAAAAAATTTCTATTATATATGTATTGTATGATGTGCTATTTTGTTAGTATATGTACATAATATAATACATACACAAAAAAAACTAATAAGTAAAAGCAAAGCCTTTGCAATGTAGATTATTAAAAAATTCATGTAGATCTCGACATGCACTCAGGCACCCCTTACCCGACTTGGTGTAATTTGATGTGAGCGATATGATATAAGAAATTTTTAAGAAAATGAAATAAAATGTGGGTGAGAGTGGGACACTAATACATGAAAAATAAACAAGAGTGTTTCATTAAAATGGAAGAGCATGCCCTATTTATAAGCTAAAAGAGTCGTAACTATATAATCAATAAGTGTCAGCTATTCAATTGCTATTATAAAAAAAATCATAACTCCAAATGTCACTCATCTAAATCTCCACACATGAAGGATGATAACAAGTTCCATGAAAAAAATGATGGTAGCCTTGGATGATTGACAATTGTCATCTATCCAATTGTTAGAAAGAAAGTTTAATTTCAATTGTCACTCACCTAAACTATCATGCCAAAAGGATGATAATCGTGTCAACAAAAAAAAAAAAAAGTAGTTTGAAGACAGAAAAATGGAATTGAATGTATTGAATAGTGCACAGTAGCATATGTGCCCAGTCTAAAGTTTACCAATTTATTGATTATGAATGTTATAAGGGTTAATTCAATACTTAATTAATAGGTCACATTCAAGTTGAATTGTTAGAGGGTCAAGGAATGAAGCAAGTTAGGTTAGTTGGTCAAACATCATATGTAAGTGCAATACATTGATTAATTGACTAAGAGAAATGTTAACTCAAACCTACCTAAAAAAGAAGAATTAACTCTAAGTTTGAATTACAAAGTGTATTTAAGTTGTCAATCCATTAGGTACCTCAATGGTGAGTCACCTCTATTCCATAGAAACAACTGAAGACCAACCCCTGACTGTAGTATTAATGGTGAGTGACTTGCGTGAGTGAGTGTGTGGACTGTGAGTTTTTAACAAAAATGAAGAATGGAAAATGAAAAAAGAAAAAGAAAAGAAGTGGGGTTCAAGTTAGGTTTGTAGGTTGGGTCAAAATTGCTCTCCTAATAATATGTTCAAAAATTTTCCTTAATTAAGGGATTATAATTATTCATCAATGTCCACATAACAAATTTCTTATTGATTGTCTTAACTTAGAAGATTTTTATGATCTTTTTTATTTTAATTATGTATTTATTATCTATATAATCATATTTATTAGTTAGTTAAATAGTTTTGTATGTTAAATTATGAACAAAATGTTGACACCAAAAATGTCACTTTGCCTCTTCAACATCAAGAAAGCTGCATGAAGTCGCAACCTGCCATAAATAGGCAATGCAATTTCTCCAAAAAATCAAATCTTGTCAGAATCAAACAAAAACTGCAAGATCCTTCAAGATAGCCAAGAGAAGAGTACACATGAAGTTTCGGGCCATTTCGACAACATTTGGCCTAACTTCACTTCTCCGACAGCTAAAATGGCGCTCCCGGCGGCGACATCATCGGAGACGTCAAAACTTCGATCAGAGCCTACGGATGACTCCAGCATGTCCCAAAAAGGCTCCATTCCAAATTTCAAGTCAAACCGACAACGTTTGACCCTCCATCAATGCTCGAGCAGCAAAATCAAGCCTCCCGGCGGCGGGAACCACCGAAGCCTTCGCTCATCAAACCAAGTGCATTAGTGGCTTCAACATGCTTCCAAAAGGCTGCACGTCCAATTTCAGGTCATTCCGAAAACGTTTGACCAGGTTTCGATGCTCCGAGAGAAAATCAAGCCTACCGGCGGCGGAGCAACCCGGGACCATGACATCCAAAACGGAGCCCATGGAACGTCTCAAAATGACTCCAATAGGCTCCCCGTCAAATTTCAGGTCAATCGGACATCGTTTGACCGCACATCAAAGCTCGGCATTTTCCCCGCAGCAAAATCAAGTGAAGCATCGACGGGACCCCAAACGGCTTCAAAACTCAAACAAAAGCCTATGGTTGGTCTTATTTATTGCTCAGGAGGCTTCACCTCAAATTTCAGGTCATTCCGACATCGTTTGACCAAGTTTCAGCTTCTGGCGGAAAATCAGCAGCTTTACGCGACAAAGTCTTCGGCTTTCCCGGAAAATTGGAAACTTTGCACTCTAAAAATGCAAGGATTCTCATCAAGTTTTCTACAGGAAAATCAAGCCAATAAATGAGAAGAAATTTCAAGAAAAATACAGAAGAAAACGGCGACGAAAAAGACCTCAAAACGACCGCAAAACGGGCTCCGAAGGGGAAAAATCCCCCAGGGTCGCAGGCCCCTGCGACCATGGCCCATGGTCGCCGGTCCATGGTCGCCGGCGACCATGGAGGTCCGGGTCACCGGATTTTCTGCCGGTGACCCGTTTTTCCGTCTTTTTTCGCGTTTCGCGCACTTTGGCCCCTGTGGTTCCCTGAAAATGTGATTTTTAGTGCTTGAAATTGACTCATATCCGACGACATCCGTCAAAATCACGGGTCAACCTCCAAAAGCATAAAATCATCAGTGATCGCTCCAAGATCGCCAACCGGCTGACCAAGAAAGTGCACTTTCTGTCCGACCGATCGTGAAATCGACAGGACAGATGTCACCGGCCCACTCTTAGCTATCAATGTCTGAAGTTACATGTTCATCCGATGTCGATCAGCATGTAGATCCATCGATGATCATCGCCAGAAGAATTCCAGAAGACACGGCATGGCCCGCGACTCTTCGACTGCTCGGCGACCAATTAATGTGGTTAATTGACTAGCTTTATTGCAGTCATTAATTCATTTCTTTGGACGGCCCAATCAGAAGCAAGCATTTGGGAGTTACAAGTCAATTGATTCATGGCATTTAAACCATGAAACTCCTCCCATTATGGTAATTAAGGTGATTAAAAGCCCTTAATCTCCATCGGCCAATCAGATTCAAGGAAAAAGGAGTTACAAAATCAAGAAATAAATCTTGTAACTCCTCCCATTAAAGCCATTAAGGCTCATAAACCCTCCTAAATGGCTACCAAAAGCCTATAAATAGGAGAGCATTCCATTGAAATTGGAATCGGAAAAAGATCGGAAGAAAATCGGAAGAAGATCGGGAAAAAGATAGGAAAAAAGAGGAGAAAATCAGAAGATCAGAAAAAAAGATCAGAAAGAGATCTGAGAGAAAGAAAAAGAGAGAAAAACTCTGCTGAAGTTCTGCACCGGCCACCACTACAAGGTGACAAAAGTCCCTTGGGGGGCACCCCCCCCCCAAGGTCCTTGCCTTCTCCTGCTGCCTCCAATGGCTTAGACGTGGCTTTTCAGCCCGTCTACTTAGCTTTTTATTGGACATAGGACCTTCTCTTGGTCTTTGTCCTCTAAAAACCTGAGGTTATAGCCAAGCCAAGCGAATCAAGAGCATCTTCTGTTCTCATCTGCATGGATGATGGCGAAGCCCATACATGGCTTGCGACCGTCAATCTGAACGAGTCCCCCACAATCTCCTGAAAAGTTAGATCTTCCTTTTCTTGCTTTTCATTGTAGTTTGTATTTTTCTAAAAGAGACAAAAATCACAACTCTTGTCTTTCATTATTGATGAGAATTGTAAATCGGCTATAAACGCCAAAATCGGCTATAAATGCCAAACAAAATCGCCTTTCACGGCAAACCAAGAAAATGTCTCTTTTCTTAAATATTTGTGCAATGGAAAACTTGAAAGAAGTTGATTTCCTTTTTACTTGCGAAGGTTGATCTCCGGATTACCACTTGCAATTCCAAGTAAAATAGAAAATCTGGCTCACCCACACAAAAGAAATGTTGATGCACGCTTCAGGGCCCGCCAGGGCGCGAAAGGGTCGGACCCGACGGACTCCCACGTTCCGCCGACCCCGGTAGCCGCCCCAGCAGGCGCCTCGGAGCGCGTTCCATCAAGCTGGCACACCCGGTGGGACTCGTTCATTTGAGAACACGGTGCTTGGAAATGAAATATTTGCATATCATACTTTTTGCTCTATGCTTATACTTCTTTTCCGGATTCCTTGGCTACTTTCTAGCTGGTAGCCTATGTTGGATTTTGCATCCTAAAAAAAAATGAGATGGGATTTTTTGGAAATTTCTATTTCTTTGAGTTTGTTTCCATTCTTTCTCTTTTCAAAAAACAAAAATCAGTTTTCTTAGTTTGAATTCAAAATTGAGAAACTTTGATCCTATCCTATCGTTCTTTGGCGCTTGCAGAAATGTTGAGCCCGTTCGACTAAGGTTTTGGACCATCGTTTCTCTTCGATGAGTTCATTAGAGATTTCAAAAAAAAAATATTAAAAAAAATAAAATAAAATAAAATCAGTTTTCTTAGTTTGAATTCAAAATTGAGAAACTTTGATCCTATCCTATCGTTCTTTGGCGCTTGCAGAAATGTTGAGCCCGTTCGACTAAGGTTTTGGACCATCGTTTCTCTTCGATGAGTTCATTAGAGATTTCAAAAAAAAAAATATTAAAAAAAAATAAAAATAAAAAAAATCAGTTTTCTTAGTTTGAATTCAAAATTGAGAAACTTTGATCATATCCTATCGTTCTTTGGTGCTTGCAGAAATGTTGAGCCCGTTCGACTAAGGTTTTGGGCCATCGTTTCTCTTCGATGAGTTCATTAGAGATTTAAAAAAATATAAAAAAAAATAATAATAATAAAAAAATCAGTTTTCTTAGTTTGAATTCAAAATTGAGAAACTTTGATCCTATCCTATCGTTCTTTGGTGCTTGCAGAAATGTTGAGCCCGTTCGACTAAGGTTTTGGGCCATCGTTTCTCTTCGATGAGTTCATTAGAGATTTCAAAAAAAAAAAATATTAAAAAAAAAAAATAATAAATAAAAAAAATTAGTTTTCTTAGTTTGGATTCAAAATTGAGAAACTTTGTTCCTATCCTATCGTTCTTTGGTGCTTGCAGAAATGTTGAGCCCGTTCGACTAAGGTTTTGGGCCATCGTTTCTCTTCGATGAGTCTATTTGGGATTTTTATAAAAAAAAAAAAAAGGGACATAGACCACTAAGGTTAAACCAATTGCGTTCTTTGATCACGATTGATTCAAGAAAAGCCTTGTCCAGAGTGTGGAGACAGCTTGACTGTTCTAGGCAAGGATCCTCCAAACGGGTTCATTAAGTAATCCTACCCTTACCTGGGGGCAATTCTATCAATTGAGGTTTCATAAGACCGGGTTAGGAGGCCTATGTGTACTCTCTCGTCTTTAAATCTTAAAAATAAAAAAAAAATCAAAAATAAAAAAAAAAGATTTTCAAAAAAAAATCTTAAAAAAAAAATAAAAAAATCAAAATAAAAAAAAAATAAAAAATAAAAAATAAAAAAAAGGATTTTCAAAAAAAATCTTAAACAAAAAAAAAAGATTTTTTAAAAAAAAAAAAAAATGAAAATCTTAAAAAAAAAAATCTTCAAAAAAAAACTCTCGTCATTTTAGATTCAGATCCGAGAAATTGTGGTTCCTTCCCTTCTGGGTACTGGTGCTCGCGGAAATCGTTGAGCCCGTATTCAGATCGGAATACCATCTACTCTCTTTGATGAATCCAATCTTGACATTTAAAAAAAAAAGAGAATCCCATCTCGTGGATGCGATCTCCAACATTTGTGCATAGCAATACTGGTACGCCCTTTCAGGGTCTACTGTATCTGTGACCGGCACATTTGTAACTCCTACCTTATATTCTTCTTATCTCGAGCAAGCTCCGCTTCTCGATAAGTCGAATTTAGGTATACAATTGCTTCTAGCAGTCATTGGAACGCTCATTTCGAGCCTACCATGTTCGCTGTCAGAACAATTGTATCATCTATGGCTTTTTGCCTTCTTCATGTCGCTTGGGTCATATCCCTTGAGCGATTTGAAAAGACAACCATAGAAATTCCCATTTATGATCATCATATTCTTGTGATTACTAATGGATGTGGTCTTGTTTCAGAAATTTTGAAACTAACAATGGCAGCCTTAACCATTATCTTCGACGAGAACAAGCACCAACTCATGCTTCAACAGAAGCAAAGCACGCGCACCCATAAGCGCCCTGTCAGCTGCCGAAGCATCAACTCCCTCGGCAACTCTCTGAACTCCGGGTCGACCTCGACTCCCCGGACCATCGTCTTCGGGACACTGGGACCATTCCCACTTCCCGAAGAACAAGCTGCGCCTGCTAAAAAGCAGAAGATCGCCT
Organism: Umbellularia californica; assembly: GCA_028538565.1. Classification (NCBI taxonomy): domain Eukaryota; kingdom Viridiplantae; phylum Streptophyta; class Magnoliopsida; order Laurales; family Lauraceae; genus Umbellularia; species Umbellularia californica. The sequence continues at coordinate 48,549,150 of JAPQWN010000007.1, forward strand.
CTCAACGTGTCACTCCCGTGACACCAAAGGCGAGCGCCCAAAAGCCCGAAGCCCGCGGCACCCCCGCGAAGCCTCGACCAACAAACAACCAGGTCTATCCCAAGACTTGGTCTCCAAGACCTTCCCCAAAACAAAGAAGGTCTCAAACATCCACCAAGCCAGCATACCTGACCCCACTCAAGGAGAACCAGTTCTACCCTCTTGCCTACATGAAAGAGGAGAGACCCATCTCCAACCTGACTCCCAAGTCAACCCAGCATGAGCCGGCTTGTTCCTACAGGCCCAAAATCAGATCATGCATCACCAGGCCTCTACAAGCACCTGCTAAGGCCTACACTCCTTCAGTTCGACCCTTCATCTCTACAGGGGCCGAACTCGAAAGGTTCAAAGCTTCGCTGCAACAGGCAAAGGACCGGGTCCGGATCCTGTCCTTGCCTAGCTACAAAGAAGACAGGCTCGGCTGCTGCGCCCGAGGGAGCACATCCTTCATCGTAAGAGCCCAGCCAGAGCTGACTGAAGCTCAAATCGCTCGTCGAGCACGCCGCCGTGCGTCATATTGACAAAAGAGACTAGAGAAGCAACGGACCCAGCCTCCTACACTTCAAGTCTCCCACAAATGGGTCGAAAAAGAAAGACCCGACCAAGTTGCTGCCGTCCATATGGTTGGAAAAACCAGAAGACGCCAAAAGTCAGCATCAAAAATCCATGTCCGACGTCCGGTGACCCGTAGCGTCACCGGGACACGAAGACATCCTGAAGAATCTCCTGCCCCTTCAAGCCAAGGACGGGAGAGTAATCCTTCATCAAGCTCTTCATCAAAAAGAATGAGCCCCAGCTCGGTCACCAGGACGATTTCTTCGTTCGAATCCCGAGGGATGAACGTCTTGGCTACAAGTTCTGAGCCACCACCTCAGAATCCACCTCGAGATGATGCTCTCACACGCATCCAGCAGTTGGAACAAGGCCAGCAGAGGATTGAAACTCTGATGGAAAACATTCTCCTTGTCGTCCAAAATCAGGTGAACAATGAGCCTCCTCCGAATCATAACAATAACGAGGAGAATTGTGAAGAAAATGAGTCACGCGCCCTTACCAAAAAGGACGTAGACAGTATCCTCGCCAAAGCTAAAGAAGAGGATATACTCAAAGAGCATGGGATCAAGCCACCATATCCTTTATGGATGGACTCGGTCCCGTTCCCCACAAAATTCAAGCATCCTACTCTCCAAACATATACGGGGAAAGGATCAGCCAGACAGCACGTCATCCACTTCAAGATCTTGACGGGAGCTATCGCGGATCAAGATGCACTCAAGATTCGCCTCTTTGCAAGTACCCTAAAAGGTACGGCCTTCGATTGGTACTCCACTCTGCCGGAGAACTCCATTCAGAACTGGGTTATGCTGGAGACACGCTTCCTGACCCACTTCCAAGGTGAAGATCATCCTGTTACTATGGCTCAGCTCTGCAGCCTAAAACAGGGAGAGAATGAGTCAACTTATGACTTCATTCACAAGTGGAAAGCAATGGCGTACAAATGCTCAGATGTACTGCCACAAGCGTCGCTAGTCGACATTTGCCGAAACAACATGAGAGCTAAAATCCGCTCCATGATCATCGGCAACAAATCAAAGAACCTGGGGGAACTCCTCGAAGCTTCCATGGAAGCTGAAACAGTGATCAAAGACCTCAACAGTCAGAAATCATCAAAGAAAGAGCCGACTGCTGTTGCAACCTCTAAACCAAAGAAGAAGGAGGTTCTCAATGTGCAGACTAAGTCAGCTCCTCAGCAGCCAAAGAAAGCTGAAAACAAAACTGCAGGTAAAAGGCCTGAACTCTCTGATGCCTTCAAAGAACGTGTAGAAAAGAAATATCCGTTCGATGAAGACGTTGAAGAAATCTTTGAGGCTCTCCTAGCAAATGGCAAACTCATTTTGCCAGAGCCCAAAAGACCGGGAGACATTGGCAAAACCAACGATCCTCGGTACTGTCCATACCACCAGATGGTCTCGCATCCTCTCAATCAATGCTTTGTTGTGAGAGAGAAGATAAACGAGATGTGGAAAAACGGAGTCATCACCTTTGACAAAAACTATGGGACTGCCTCCGTCAACATGGTGTCATGTGGACAAACACCAAAATCACCGAAGAAGAAGATCACTACTTCCTTCAAGGTGATAAAAAGAATTCAAACGTCCGAAGTGTTGGTTCCTTGCCCGACACCAGACGGACAACCCATATGGGTACATCCCGATCTCCTGGAAGATGAAAATTGGGAGATCGTCAAAACAAAGCCGACCGCTCAACAGCGAAGGCAGGCTAGGAAACATCTCCTCAGGCTCAAACGGCAAGAGAAGACCCAGCCAAAACAAGAAGTTCATGAAAAGGCAGAGGCCTCCTCTACCACTTCACTTGGGGCAACAGAAACGTCCCTTCCAGGGACTTCAAAGGCGGTAAGAAACTTCACTCTCAGTGATTTCATGCCACCTCAATTCAAAAAAGAAGCCATGCAGGGGGCATTATACTCTTGCAACTCGGTAGTTGGATTCTCCATTGATGGATACGAGTCCAGCGACACCGACGATGGATTCGAGCCCAACTACACCGGCGAGTGGGAGGAATCTCTTGAAACAGGAGAGTATCTCTCCGACGAAGAATGGGTTCCTGAAACTCACCTTATGCCAGTAATCTGGTATAACCCCTTGCAACCACAAGGATCCTGGTCTGATGATGAAGAAGACCAAGAGGCTGCACAAGAAGATGCTGTTAACCCAGCACCTGTCATTGCTCCAGTGGAAATCAACTATGTTGAGCCACACGGAGAAGACGAAGAAGATGATCTGGCTCCCATGCCGGATCTTGAAGAATATGCAAGGATCTTGCAGCGTCTCGCTCTAGAACAAGAGCAAGACCGCGTCAACGAGATTCCTCACAATCCAGAGCCGGAAGTCCCTGAAGCCCATCAGGTACCTCCTCCCTCAACTCCTGAAAATGGAGAACATTGCTGGATTGACGATCCTCTTACATCCGAGGATGAGTCTGACTCCGAGCAGGCAACATCTTCTATCAGAGCTTCCTGTAATGTAATATATCAGGATTATAGCTCTTCTGAAGCGTCGTCTGATGAGATTACCTACACTCCGACGACGCCTAGCAATGTATCCTCTGGAGCTACCTCGTCTCACGTGACTTTCACAGAGATGACACCCTCTCAGGTTTCTTCTCCTGAGACTGTGACTTCAGGATACACATTCTTCCCGACTCATCATCATGAAGAAAACCCAACTTGGGGTGATGGATGGGTCAACGAAGAAGAAAAGCTGCTGGATGCTGTTCAGGACTTGCTCCCGGAAAATGCTCCGTGCAACACAATCACTGAGGATGGCAACTCTGCTGCAGATACATCCCCAGTAGATGAAAAACGACAGCCTCTTGATCCTGAAGACAATCTTCCAAACGAAGATCCTTCTCAAGAAGCTCTCGAAGTTGGTAGAGGCACCCGCTCTGGCCGGGACTACCACAAGAATTACAACCAATCTTCCTTTACTTATGTAAATCCTTCGGGAAAAGATGTTGTAAGCGCCCCCAGTGGCAACAATGATGAACATGCAGGCCCTAAGGAGGCTTTCAAGTATGACTTGGTTGAGCACTTCAAACACATACCTGCACGTCTTCACATCCTAGACTTATTACGAATGTCTCCACGCACTCGTGATAATCTCATCTCAGAATTACAAAAACTGAATGAGGATGTCGACAAACATGCCCCGCAAGTCCTCCAAATTGAAATGGACTACCGGGTCAAAAACTCTGAAACTTCCTCAAAGGGAGAAAAGAAAACTGAGGGATCATGCATCCAATGCCTCTCGGTTCAAAGGGCAGCCATTGCAACCATCGCCTTCACTAAGGAAGACCTCCTACTCGGCGAAGCAAGGCACAACCGACCCCTGTACTTTACAGGGTACATCAAAGAAATGCCGATACATAGAGTTCAGATCGACCCAGGTTCTGCACTCAACCTTATCTCCACTTCGGCTCTTGAAGAGTTGGGCATCCCACCCAGCAAGCTAAGCCACACATCTGTATCTATCTTTGGATACGATGGGAGCACTCAAAGGCCTATCGGCAAAATCAGGTTCAAATTGCAAATCGGTGATCTTATCTCTGAGGTCACTGTGTATGCAATAAAAACCCCCTCATGCTACAACATCCTTCTCGGACGTCCTTGGATACACGAAAACGGTGTTGTCCCTTCAACTCTACATCAATGTATCAAGTTCGTCGGCGACGACGGCATTGTACATCGTGTCTTTGCGGACAGAAAACCCTTCAAAGGTAAAGAAGTCCACTTCGCAGACTCCCAGATGTATGAAGGAGAAAAAGAAGAAGAGGAAACAGCACCCCCTGCTGAAAATCTCCAGAAAGATAAAGGCAAGGCTCCTCAAAAATCACCGGAAGAAAACAAACCCTCCGGCAAATTAGAAGAGAGTAGTCAATCTCCCTTCGTCATCTCCCTCAAATCTTCAAAACCTTTGGTCATCACGACTAAAGTGAAGAAGGCGAAACAAAAGTCTGGGGGCAAATTTGTTGTTTCTCTCGTGTCTATCATGCAAGACACAGACTCGGACTCAGAGCCAGAAGACGATGCATCGTCAAGCCAAGCTGACACTCAGCAAGTTCAGCCTGCTCTCACTCCGATGGAGACACCTGCTGATGTAGAAGATCCTATGTCTGCTACCTTTGTTGTTCCGGCAACATCACCAAAGCAAAGACCGATCTTCTTTCATAGATCGGATGCTTCTTCATCAAGTTCTCTGCTGGAACCTTTCCAAAACGAAGGTATGCCTCAACTATCTCTATATAGTCCTGTGGCACAAGCTATCATGAAGAAAATGGCCTTTGACGCTCAGAACCCAGTCGGTTTGGGAGAAAGACGCGGTATCCTCACGCCATTGGAGCCCGCCTTGACCAAAAGCCAGCTGGAAGATTGGAGACTCTACGGATATGTAGAAAAGTCTTCACATAGGTTAGGATATGATCCTGATACCCCCCTGAGACAGTTGACACAAAAGCTTAAAAGTCGATTTACCGACCAAGCCTCAACATCTCAAGTCCACGAAGACATCGATCTCCCTGGATATCTCTTTAAAGAGTTACCTGACAAAGATCCAGGAAGCTCATCCAATTGGTACGATTTCTCTGATGATAAAGAGGAATCGCCCGATAATACAGACTTGTGCTATTCTGACCCAGAAGAACCCTCGTCTCCAAAAGAAATACCAGACTCAACAGGCGATTGGGACTATCTCATAGCAAGCCTTGAGGGGATCACCAATCAAGAAAATCCATGGAAAGGAACAGAGCCTTGGTCTGGTAATGCAGTTGAAACTCCAGAAGGTTTCGTTGAGTTGGAAGCCTCCGAAAATATTGTGGAGGAACCACCTTCGAACCTTCCGACAGAAGATCCTGTTGAAAAGATAGACTTGGGAACACCTGATAACCCACGTCCTGTATTCATAAGCAAGAATATAAAGGATGATGAGTTACCCGAGTATATCGCTTTTCTTCGTGAGTTCGTTGATTGCTTTGCATGGTCCTATGCTGAAATGCCTGGTTTAGACCCCAAAGTAGCAGTCCACAAACTCAATCTTCAAGAAGACATCAAGCCTGTCAAACAAGGCCAAAAAAGATTCCGTCCAGATGTGATGGATAAAATTGAACAAGAAGTTCAAAAGCTCAAAAGCGTCGGCTTCATCCGTGAGGAACAACATCCAGAATGGTTGGCCAACATTGTCCCCGTGACAAAGAAAACTGGGCAGATCAGAGTCTGTATTGACTATAGAGACTTGAATGGCGCTTGCCCTAAAGATGAATTCCCGCTCCCCATACCGGAGGTGATGATTGACAATACCTGCGGATTCGAGCGAATGACATTCATGGATGGCTTCTCTGGTTACAATCAGATAAAGATGCATCCCGAGGATGAAAAACACACTTCATTTCGGACTCCATTTGGCGTGTATTGCTACACTGTCATGCCATTTGGTCTGAAAAATGCTGGTGCCACATATCAGAGGGCTATGATGAAAATATTCCAAGATATGCAGCACAAGACGGTCGAATGTTACGTTGATGACCTCGCCATCAAAAGCAGAAGAAAAGAAGACCATCTCAAAGATCTTCGGGAAGTCTTCCTCCGACTCCGCAAACACAAACTGCGGATGAATCCTCTAAAATGCTTCTCCGGCGTCTCGTCGGGTAAGTTTCTCGGATTCCTTGTTCGGAAAGCTGGAATAGAACTTGACCCCATCAAAGTCAAGGCTATTCTAGAAATGCCCTCTCCAAGAACCTTGAGAGAACTAAAAGGGCTTCAAGGGAGATTGGCCTACATCAGACGGTTCATCTCCAATCTTTCGGGGAAATGCCGTCCATTCTCTCGTTTGATGAAAAAAGGTGTAGACTTTGTCTGGGATGCCGACTGTGAAGCCGCATTTCAAGATATCAAGTCATACCTGACCAAACCTCCAGTGTTAGCTGCCCCTGCCACTGGAAAACCATTCATCTTGTACACAAGAGCTCTTGATCATTCTGTAGGCGCTCTGCTTGCACAAGAGAATGGTGAGGGAAAAGAAGCTGCTCTATACTACCTCAGCCGCATGCTAGTAGGTGCAGAGCATCGCTACTCTCCAGTCGAAAAGGAATGCCTTGCAGTGATGTTCGCCGTACAAAAGCTACGTCACTATCTGCTTTCCAACACAGTCTACCTGGTCTCGAGGATCAACCTCTTGAAGGTCCTTGTCACAAAGGCTGGTTCTCTCAATGCCCGACTGGCAAAATGGTCCATCCTTTTATCACAATTTGATATTAGGTATGTGCCACAAAAAGCAATCAAAGGCCAAGCTCTAGCAGATTTCCTCGCAGAGCATCCATTGCCTAAAGATTCACCACTCAGAGATGATCTCCCAGACGAACCTGTCTACAACGTGGAGACTTTCTCGCCAAATGCCTCCTGGGACATGTACTTTGACGGTGCAACCAGGACAAATGAAAACAGAAAGCTGATCTCGGGAGTTGGCATCCTCTTTGTTAGCCCCGACAAATGCATGATTCCACACGCTTTCTCGCTACTGGAACCATGCACAAACAATGCAGCTGAATACCAAGCTCTGATCCTAGGATTGGAACTCGCCATCGAATCCGGTATCACTATGCTGGAAGTCTTTGGAGACTCTCAACTGATCGTCAACCAGATGAATCAGAAATATGAAGTCAAGAAGCCCGATCTGCTGCCTTATTACAACAAGGCACAATCGCTTCTGCAAAAGTTTGACATCTGCAACATCACCCACATTCGTAGAGGTGAAAATATCCGTGCAGATGCCCTGGCTGGACTTGCCGCGTCAATGGCGATCCAGGAAGGAAAAAACATGCAAATTACAGTGAGTGAGAGAAGGATCCTCCCTCCTCTTAACACACACCAAGCAGTTGCTGAATGCCACCGAGTGGTTGGAAGTCGGATCTCTATCCTTCAAACTTCAATCGGCGACTGGAGGGATCCGTTCATTGATTACACTATGTTCGGAATCCTACCTGAAGATCCAAAAGAACGGGTAAGCATCCAAAGGCGAGCCCCAAACTTTCATTTGGATATCCCTTCGAAAATCCTTTACAGGAAATCCTTCAATGGAGTACTCCTACGCTGCTTGTCACAACAAGAGGCCGAAGAAACACTTAAAGAAGTTCATGCTGGTCTTTGTGGAGCCCATCAGGCAGGTCCTAAGCTCTATGATCAGATAAAAAGGTTAGGTTACTATTGGCCTACCATGGTTGCTGATGCAATGCAATTTGCTAAGCGCTGCCAACAATGCCAAGTTCATGGAGACTACATTCACATGCCTTCGGAATGGCTACATCCTACAGCAATCTCATGGCCTTTCGAAGCATGGGGCATGGACATCATAGGTCCTATCTCTCCCCCTTCAAGCAAAGGTCATCGCTTCATCTTCGCCGCAACGGATTACTTCTCCAAGTGGTCAGAAGCATTTGCGTTCAACGAAATGAAGACCTCATCAGTTCTTCAGTTCCTGCGCGCCAACATCATTTGTCGTTTCGGCATACCCAAAAGATTCGTCCATGATAACGGACCACAATTCCGGGATCATCGATTCTACAGGTTCTGTGACAAATACAAAATTCAAAGCTGTCCTTCGACTCCATATAATCCGGCAGCAAATGGATTAGCAGAAGCCTTCAACAAGACACTCTGCAAAATCCTCAAGAAAATGGTCTCTAGTCACAAAAGAGACTGGAGCGACAAACTGTCTGAAGCTTTGTGGGCCTATCGAACCACCGTTCGAGGACCAACCCATAGCACACCATTCTCCTTGGTCTATGGATGCGAAGCTGTCGTGCCCCTAGAGGTACAAATTCCTTCTCTGAGGGTATCTCTACAAAATGACATGAATCAAGAAAGCAATGTCAAATTGCGACTCCATGAGCTGGACAATCTCGACGAGAGACGGCTCGAAGCTCGACAAAGCATTGAACTTTACCAAGCACGCATGGCAGGATCTTTTGACAAAAGGGTCCGGCAACGCGCCTACAAAAAGGGTAACTTGGTTCTTGCGGTAAAAAGACCAATGGTCTTCGCACACAAATCAAAAGGCAAATTTGAACCAAAATGGGAGGGACCCTACGTCATCGACAAGGTCTTCTCCAACAGCGCATATGCCCTCCTAAACATGGAAGGCGACAGATGTATGCTGCCTATCAACGGCAAGTTCTTGAAGCGATACTACCCTTGAAGACTTACCCAACTGGGTAAGAGCAATGCCTGTATGGCCAAAACCTGTTCTCAGGTACTCGCTCGTCAAACCCACTCTCTTTAGAATTTTCATATCAAATGTCAAAATTTCTAGAGATTCAAAAACAATGCTTACTTTCATCGTTTCATTGTTCAAAAACAAAAAAAATCCAAGTTTAGGAGCCTCTCCCTGACTTGACCAAAACTTTCGATCCTTGAACCAAAATTCATGGTTTGAAATAAAAATCCGGATTCAGGGATTTCCACCCTAGTCCACCTTACCTTTTACCGCCAAATGGTTTTAGGTGAAAATTTACGACCCTCGTGTCTTTAAACAAAAAAATGGTTTTTCAAAAACCGCGGGGAAGTGACACTTAGTCGATACTCGCAAAACTCAAAAAATCGGAAGGATGCGAACCCCATTCGATACTTCCAAAACCCCAAAAATCGTGGAGACGCAACATATCAGTTGATATCCACAACCCAAATTTCAAAGGTTCGAGAAAACCTAAAATCGTAGAGAAGCAACAAACCAGTTGATATCCACAACCCAATTTCAAAAATCGTGGAGATGTAACATATCAGTTGCTATCCACAACCCAAAATTACAAATGGTTCGAGAAAACCTCAAATTTCAAAAATCGCGGAGAAACGACATCAAGTCAGTACCCGCAAAACCAAAAAGTCTTGGGAAAAGCAGGGAAGCGACGCTTAGTCGATATTTGCACCCCAATTCGCAAGGAAGCGACATTCCATCGATACTTGCAAAACCTAACCCGCGAGGAAGTGACATTCCATCAATACTCGCAAAACCGAATGAGCAAGGAAGCGACATTCCATCGATACTTGCAAGACCATTCAGCGGGGAGGCGACATTTAGTCGATACCTGCATTTTGAAAGCCAAAAAATCTGGCTATAAATGCCAAAACCTGGCTCTTTTGCCAAAAAACCGGCTATAAATGCCACAAACCGGCTATCAATGCCACAAAAATTGGCTTTCACGCCGACAAACCAAAACTTGGCTTTCAAAAAATGGCTATGAATGCCACCAAACCGGCTATAAATGCCACAAATTGGCTATCAATGCCACCAAACCGGCTATAAATGCCACAAATTGGCTATCAATGCCACCAAACTGGCTATAGATGCCACAAAACAAACACCGGCTTCCATGCCAACCCAAATTTTGGCTTTTACGCCATAAAATTTCGGCTTCCATGCCAACCCAAATTTTGGCTTTTACGCCATAAAATTTCGGCTTCCATGCCATCTCAAAATTGGCTCCCATGCCACGAACAAAATTTTTGGCTCTTATGCCATCTCAAAAATCGGCTATAAATGCCACACAAAAAAAAAAAACCTGACTCTCATGTCAAAACTGGCTGCAAATGCCACAAAAATCCGGCTTTCATGCCGAATTCGTTTCCCCTACCAAAACAATCATTTGACAAAAGATTTTCACAAAATGACAAAACTTTTGATCAAATCCCATTTAGCAATTGCTTTCATCACAAAAAGATTTGAGTGAGCGTAGGGAAAACAAAAAAAAAAAGAGTACCAAAAAATACATGTGGTACCAAAAAAAGCAAAGTGTTCACAAGCATTACAAAAACAAGGTACCAAAAAAATACATGTGGTACCAAAAAAAAAGTGTTCACAAGCACTGCAAAAAAAAAAGAAGTACCAAAAAATACATGTGGTACCAAAAAAAAAAAGAAGAATGGTTTCTGCTATAAAAAATCAGGAGCTCAGCCAAAAATGGTCTCCAGCCAAAGCTTCAGCTCCTCAAGCAAACTTTTGGCCTCATCCGTCAGAGTTTCCAAGGCACGCTTCTTCAGGAACTTGCCATGAGATGCTGGCGAATGCCGTAACCCTTCTTTTACACCGGGAAGCTCTTCCCCAGCAGTTTGCCATCGTTCGTTTTCTAGAGTCCTCCTCTCGAGAACTTGACCGGCATCTGCAACCCTGCGAATCAGAGTACTCTCCCTGTCACGAGCCTCTGTTATAGCAGCCCACTTAGCATCGACTTGTGCCTTCAAATGCTCAAGACGTTTCCTGGCCTCCTCAACTTCCCTATCAAGGACGTTAAGGTCATACCTCAATCCGATGATGGCTAGCTCTTCCTTGTTCCTCTCCCGAACTAGCTGCTTCTTGCTTTGTGTAGCCTCATTCAGGTCAGACTTAGCCTTATCAGCAGGGTCCAAGAACATCTCCTTGAAGAATTGGTCGTCAGGGAAGCCCATGGTCTCAAACCACTTGTCACCCAGTGCAATGATCCTATCAACGGTCGCCCTGGCACCTGTGACATCCAGACCAACCTCTTCGGTATCAGTGGAATCTCCTGCACATGTGGGATCATGCCAAATCCTGCTTCCAAGTGTCCAGAAAGGAGAGTCTTGATCCAAGAACTCAAAACCCGAGCCAGCACCTTCTTCGCAAATTGAAGAGGCGAACTGGATGAAGATTCACCCTTCTCCGCTGATCAGCTGCTCATGTCATGTCCCATTGGAAGAGTAACAAAAGAACTCTTTTCACTTGGAGCCACTGGAGAGGGAATCTCAACACGAGGCATCTCCTCAATCATGTCAGAACTGGTCTCTACCTCCGGATCGACCTCTGGCATCCCTTGCTCTGGTTCTGAAGAAAGCGATGGACTCTCTTCTGTCACTTCAAAACCTGCAAATGAAACACAAAAAGGTATGAATATGATCCTGTTAAAAAAAAAAAACATCATCAGGGTCATCACTACAAAGTACCTTCTTCGACGACTGGCGGAACACTCTCTTCCTCCATGAACTCATCGGAAGCATCATCAACATTTGCGTCCATTGATGGTTCAAAGTCATCGGAATCCTGTGGCAAGTCAGCTGACAAGAAAATGTTAGCAAATCAAGTCGCTGATAAAAAAAAAAGAGAAAGCGAAAGAAGTTATACCAATTGGAGATTCTGGAATCATTCCAGAGTCCCTCGGTTCTTCTTCAGATGCCATAACTGGCTCCATCACCGCCTCATCGGTCGGAACCTCAGGCATCGCCAAGTCTTCATCCTCTGCTAAAAAAAAAAAAAAGAGAAGCAGCAGCAGGGTGAGAAAACAAATCAGAACATGGAAAGCCCCATGAAAGAAGCAGAAAAAGAAAAAGGAAGAATCATACCTTCTCCCAGGCCTGCTAAACGGCCACATTAGAAGATCTGGGGGATCGACGAGGTACGCTTGTAGCAGGCTCTTTACCCTTGTTCGTTCTGGAGGAACCACCTGCAAAGGTTGGAAAAGAAAAAAAAAAAAGAGATCATCATCAAAATGACAGGATTTCGCTAAAAGAAAATCTGGCGAAATTTTGGCATGGTTCCGGGGCAATTCCGAAGAAAAGGGAAATACCCCGAAAGAAACAGAAAGTTTTGAAGATGGGCTCAACATCGCTGCGAGCTCCGAAACTACAAACTTTCGAAACCTCAAAATCTCCGCAAAATCAAGAAGGGCTCAACATCACTGCGAGCTCCAAATTCCCAAATTTCCAAAGATTTTCAGGTATGCTATCATGCTCAATCTACAAAAAGTACATGCATGAACATCTAGATTTGCATAAAAACGCATTATCATGATGAGCAAAAGAAAAAAAAAAAGAAACTTTCTCAAAAAAAAAAGAGGGAGAAAGAAAAGAAAAAAAAAAAAAAAGAAACTTTCTCAAAAAAAAAGAGGGAGAAAGAAAAAAAAAAAAAAGAAACTTTCTCAAAAAAAAAAGAGGGAGAAAGAAAAAAAAAAAGAAACTTTCTCAAAAAAAAAGAGGGAAAAAAATAAAAAAAAAAAAAAAAAAATCAGGCCACGTGGCCGTACGGACCAGATCCGTACGGATCTGTCCGTACGGCCCACAAAAAGAAAAAGGAAAAAAAAACTTGTAAAAAAAAAAAAAAAAAAAAAAAAAAGAAAAAGAAAAGGGACACACGTGAAAAAAAAAAAAAAAAAAGAGAAATCACGTGGAAAAGAAAAGAAAAAAAAAAGAGAAGAAGAATAGAAAGAAAAGAAAAAGAAAAGAAAAAAAAAAAGAAGAAAAAAAAGAGAGAAACTTTCTTCTTTTTACCATCCTATTCTCTACATGGAGTTTTCTTGAAAGAAAAAGAGAGAAAACTTACTCGAAGCCATTGATGAAGAAGAAGAAGGAAAAAGCTTGAAGATCCTTGAAGAAGAAGCACTCTTGGTCTTGGAGCTCTCTTGAGATTGTTGCAAAAGAAAGCAATAAGAGCAAGAGATCCTACCTTCCTTTGCTTTTATAGGAGAGAGCAAATCAAAGAAGGAAACAAAGAAGAAAGGTAAGTGTTACTAATTAAGTAACCTTACCAAAAGAGAAGGAATTAGAAAGATTCTTTCCCAAAAAGAAAGATGTCTTTGAGAGATTTCCTCCCAAAATCAATCAAATGAGAGATTCTCTCCAACAAAAAAGGATATTGAAGATTCTTTCCCAAAAAGAAAGATACCTTGAGATATTCTCTCCCAAATTAAGGGAATATGAGAGATTCTCTCCCATAAAGATATTTTTAGATATTCTCTATCCAAATGAGATATCTTTAGATATTCTTTACAAAAATGACCCCACATGAGATCTAAGCCATCCTAAAAAGCTTAAGGTCCCATGGGCTAGCCCATATGAGCCAGGTTTGACCACCTAGGCACTAAAAAAAAAAAAAAAAAAAAAAGAAAAAATGGGCTTTTTGTCAGAAAAAATCCCTCTTACCCAAGAGCATACAATAATGGTTCCATGCCTCTTTTGAGTTGATTGGACCATACAAAAAAAATCCCAAGCCCCATGAGCTTCCAAAAATCAAACCATCCAGCCTCATATACCAAATTGAGCCAAAATCTTGAAATTGACATTTCACAAAAATCCAAACCACTCCAATGGACCCACACAGTCTCAAAGAGTGACCAAAAACCAAATCCTGGTCCCCTAACTTGCCACATACAGCTTGTTAGGTCACAAGACCAAAACCAAAAACCAAATCATGATCCCCCAACTTGCCACATACAGCTTGTTGGGTCACAAGGTCAAAACCAAAACCCGATCCCCTAACCTGCCATATATAGCTGGTTAGGTCACAAGATCAAAAACAAAAATCCAAATCCATATCCCTGATGTCATCTTCAAAACTTTGCCTCTAGATGGTGTGTGATTCCCCTCACTACCATAAAATTCCCCTGGAAGCTCAAAGGCTACTCTACCAAAGGAAAGATTGCTCAAAGACTCTTGGTCAAGACACAAGCTCTCCTTCAAAAATCTCTTCGAGGCACATCGACTACAAAAGTCAAGCAACTCGTCGCTGTACCTCGAGGGGGCATTTGTTGACACCAAAAATGTCACTTTGCCTCTTCAACATCAAGAAAGCTGCATGAAGTCGCAACCTGCCATAAATAGGCAATGCAATTTCTCCAAAAAATCAAATCTTGTCAGAATCAAACAAAAACTGCAAGATCCTTCAAGATAGCCAAGAGAAGAGTACACATGAAGTTTCGGGCCATTTCGACAACATTTGGCCTAACTTCACTTCTCCGACAGCTAAAATGGCGCTCCCGGCGGCGACATCATCGGAGACGTCAAAACTTCGATCAGAGCCTACGGATGACTCCAGCATGTCCCAAAAAGGCTCCATTCCAAATTTCAAGTCAAACCGACAACGTTTGACCCTCCATCAATGCTCGAGCAGCAAAATCAAGCCTCCCGGCGGCGGGAACCACCGAAGCCTTCGCTCATCAAACCAAGTGCATGAGTGGCTTCAACATGCTTCCAAAAGGCTGCACGTCAAATTTCAGGTCATTCCGAAAACGTTTGACCAGGTTTCGATGCTCCGAGAGAAAATCAAGCCTACCGGCGGCGGAGCAACCCGGGACCATGACATCCAAAACGGAGCCCATGGAACGTCTCAAAATGACTCCAATAGGCTCCCCGTCAAATTTCAGGTCAATCGGACATCGTTTGACCGCACATCAAAGCTCGGCATTTTCCCCGCAGCAAAATCAAGTGAAGCATCGACGGGACCCCAAACGGCTTCAAAACTCAAACAAAAGCCTATGGTTGGTCTTATTTATTGCTTAGGAGGCTTCACCTCAAATTTCAGGTCATTCCGACATCGTTTGACCAAGTTTCAGCTTCTGGCGGAAAATCAGCAGCTTTACGCGACAAAGTCTTCGGCTTTCCCGGAAAATTGGAAACTTTGCACTCTAAAAATGCAAGGATTCTCATCAAGTTTTCTACAGGAAAATCAAGCCAATAAATGAGAAGAAATTTCAAGAAAAATACAGAAGAAAACGGCGACGAAAAAGACCTCAAAACGACCGCAAAACGGGCTCCGAAGGGGAAAAATCCCCCAGGGTCGCAGGCCCCTGCGACCATGGCCCATGGTCGCCGGTCCATGGTCGCCGGCGACCATGGCCCATGGTCGCCGGCGACCATGGCCCATGGTCGCCGGCGACCATGGAGGTCCGGGTCACCGGATTTTCTGCCGGTGACCCGTTTTTCCGTCTTTTTTCGCGTTTCGCGCACTTTGGCCCCTGTGGTTCCCTGAAAATGTGATTTTTAGTGCTTGAAATTGACTCATATCCGACGACATCCGTCAAAATCACGGGTCAACCTCCAAAAGCATAAAATCATCAGTGATCGCTCCAAGATCGCCAACCGGCTGACCAAGAAAGTGCACTTTCTGTCCGACCGATCGTGAAATCGACAGGACAGATGTCACCGGCCCACTCTTAGCTATCAATGTCTGAAGTTACATGTTCATCCGATGTCGATCAGCATGTAGATCCATCGATGATCATCGCCAGAAGAATTCCAGAAGACACGGCATGGCCCGCGACTCTTCGACTGCTCGGCGACCAATTAATGTGGTTAATTGACTAGCTTTATTGCAGTCATTAATTCATTTCTTTGGACGGCCCAATCAGAAGCAAGCATTTGGGAGTTACAAGTCAATTGATTCATGGCATTTAAACCATGAAACTCCTCCCATTATGGTAATTAAGGTGATTAAAAGCCCTTAATCTCCATCGGCCAATCAAATTCAAGGAAAAAGGAGTTACAAAATCAAGAAATAAATCTTGTAACTCCTCCCATTAAAGCCATTAAGGCTCATAAACCCTCCTAAATGGCTACCAAAAGCCTATAAATAGGAGAGCATTCCATTGAAATTGGAATCGGAAAAAGATCGGAAGAAAATCGGAAGAAGATCGGGAAAAAGATCGGAAAAAAGAGGAGAAAATCAGAAGATCAGAAAAAAAGATCAGAAAGAGATCTGAGAGAAAGAAAAAGAGAGAAAAACTCTGCTGAAGTTCTGCACCGGCCACCACTACAAGGTGACAAAAGTCCCTTGGGGGGCACCCCCCCCAAGGTCCTTGCCTTCTCCTGCTGCCTCCAATGGCTTAGACGTGGCTTTTCAGCCCGTCTACTTAGCTTTTTATTGGACATAGGACCTTCTCTTGGTCTTTGTCCTCTAAAAACCTGAGGTTATAGCCAAGCCAAGCGAATCAAGAGCATCTTCTGTTCTCATCTGCATGGATGATGGCGAAGCCCATACATGGCTTGCGACCGTCAATCTGAACGAGTCCCCCACAATCTCCTGAAAAGTTAGATCTTCCTTTTCTTGCTTTTCATTGTAGTTTGTATTTTTCTAAAAGAGACAAAAATCACAACTCTTGTCTTTCATTATTGATGAGAATTGTAAATCGGCTATAAACGCCAAAATCGGCTATAAATGCCAAACAAAATCGCCTTTCACGGCAAACCAAGAAAATGTCTCTTTTCTTAAATATTTGTGCAATGGAAAACTTGAAAGAAGTTGATTTCCTTTTTACTTGCGAAGGTTGATCTCCGGATTACCACTTGCAATTCCAAGTAAAATAGAAAATCTGGCACACCCACACAAAAGAAATGTTGATGCACGCTTCAGGGCCCGCCAGGGCGCGAAAGGGTCGGACCCGACGGACTCCCACGTTCCGCCGACCCCGGTAGCCGCCCCAGCAGGCGCCTCGGAGCGCGTTCCATCACAAAATAGATTTGGTTGGATCTTGACCTTAGAAAGAACCTATATGCAATTTGAGTGAAGGATAGGGGTTATTTGTAAATATTAATTTCTTGCGTTTTTTCCTTCGTTTGTTAGAAGACATAATTATGAACATCTTTTGTCTTTGGACCCTTATGATTCGGTATACTATTTCACCATAAATGATGCACCTCTATTAATATGGGCCATTTTGAGATTTTTCCAAAATTCGACCAATTTATGTTTTCCATAAAATTCTATAATTTTGTTCATCTTTTTCTTCCTCTCCTTCGTTCCAGTTAACTCTCCCACTCTTCTTTCTCCTTATCTTCTCCAATTCCAAATAGCCATAACCTCCATCTTTATCATTCATCATCATTTCTATCTTCCTCCTTTCTTTCCTTGTTTAACTGAGTTGGTAGCTTGAGAATTAGAGCTCAGCCTAGGAGGAAACTTAAAGAAACGATAAAGCTTCAAGCCAAGATAAGCAAAGAATATAATAAACATGCAAATATCTTTATTTCAATGAATTTCTCAATGTTTAATGTTAAATTACTTAATTTTAGGTTTGATCAAACAGATTTGGATAGAAACTCCGTTTTTTACTTTAAAATGAATGTATTGAAGATATGGGAGTATAATTAATGGGTTCCGATGCTCAGATATTAGTATATCATGTATAACTCCCACTCTCATAAGGTTGCATTGATAGTGAATGAAACAGGTTTGAAACAAAATCAAATAAAACCGAGTTTTAGAATTATGTAACATTATGGCTAGCCGTAAGACCTTTCACAATTAATCGTAATTTCAGAATAAACTAATCGTAAGTATTCATCGACTAGCTTTTCCAAAACCATACTCTAGTGCAAATTGATTTACGGTGACCTCACACCTAGCCGTAGGCCATCCCATGGTGAACCGTTAGGCTAGTCGTAGAACGCATGAGCCTAATTTGATTTTCAGACTTGGTTTTATACCTTGGAAACGGTTTAGAAAGGAAACCATCAACCAAACCAAACCCATCGGTTTTCTATTTTTCCAAACCAAACCGAACCGCCCATGTGCTCAAACCGAACCAAACTGAACTAGTTCGGTTCGATTCAGTTACGGTTTTTTGTTTTTTTTATTCTATTATTTTTTTCACAAAAGAAATTGCAGTTCAAACTTGGTCCATCAAATGGAATGATGAGAAGCTGTAATGAATACTAAAATATATTTCATATTTTGTTTCAACCAAGGAAGCATACATTAAACGATGGATGAACTCTTTCCATCCATCATTCGGTCGTGTGATTGAATGGCCCAAGCCGAGTTCGGCCAACTTTTCAAGCCAATGAGCTGAAGCAGTTCAAATCTTCTGGTAAAATACACCAACAAATTGGTCAGGCATGTACCTATTTCTCTACATAAAACCTAGACTAGACTACATTGCTTCATCCAGACCGATGAATTCAACACAAAAGGAACTAGGTTTTTTTTTTTTTATTTTTTTGCCAGCAACATGGGTTCGAGTGGAATGTAGCTCAATTTTGAACTAATTGAGATGGGCCTCTTCATAATTCACTTTCTCTTAGGTCAGACCAAACCCCTCGGTAGTGCTAGAAACCCAATAATGCACACTTCTTGTAAACTTTCCATCAAACATGTAACATGCAAGTAGAATATTACTCAAGTTAATACATACGGTAGATTCGGTTTAAGCGGTTAACTGTGGATTCAAACCGATAACTGACCGATATAATGTTGTTTCAATGATTTTCAAACTATTGACCGAACAGATCTACATAAAACCGATCCGAACCATCCGGTTCGGTCGGTTTGGTTTGGTTCGGTTCAGTGTTGCGGTGATACTGGATTTTTTGTGCATCCCTAACTCTAATTATCCTAATTCTTTGAAAAATCATAATAGGCGATACATAGAGTTAGCATTGACTTATAGATTGCCTGTCAAACTTGTATAGCATTACTAAAACAATAATGCGTGACCTTAGGGACTATTTTATACCAAATTTCTTCAGTAACGCCATTTATTAATACCTTAAAATTTCACAATATTGATTAATAATACACCTAAACAATCTAGACCCTAGAGATGATGTTTTTATCATTTTTCATCTTCATGCATCATCATTTCCAGTCTTAGTACTCTTATGATATGTTTGTGTACTTTGTGTCATGTTTACCTGTATTTTCGCATTCTAAGTTCTATTAAGATTAAACAATATGTTATATGCACTTGTTATGTTAAGTTAAAATTATTTTCAGTAAATAAATCTATTTTATTAGAATGTATCCGATTTTCCCATATGTACTTTTTGAGTCAGCACCACTTAGCTCTAGTCCTGTTATAACTGAATGCATTGAAGGTGGACTATTGCAGCATAGTCACTTTATGGGAGTGATTATACTCTAGATACCCCTAAAATAAGTAAGATGGTCACATTATGAGAACTATTGGGTATCCCTGATATGTTATAAGTCATGCTCTTTTTTGAGATAATGTATCTTATGTGGACTAACACGGTTTTATAAGATTCCTGTTAGATGTGTCTTTATCTAATTCTTATGTTTTATACATTCTCTGTTATTTATCTATCATATGATTTTCAGTATTTATTCATATTATATCAATGTATCATGTTATGTTCATTATACATGTTTACTTGCTCAGTTTCTGATGTCACTTTTAGTGTTATAGGAAACACCACCTTCACCACTACCTAGGAGACTGAAGCAGTCGAAGAGACTGCATTGGGATTAAGTGAGTGGACACCTGATGATGTGGTCTAATCATCTGGTTATGAGAGTTCGGCACAAGGATAGTGTTCTATGGTGGATGTTGTTTAGAGAGTTTTTGGTGGATGGTGTGATCAAATTTATTTTTGGATTGTATATCAAACGCTTTTCTATTATGTTGTAGACTTAACGACTTTTGGGTTGTAAATATCTTGAAACTGTACATACTCTTTTATTTTATAAAACATGGTTTTATCATTGTTTATGTATGCTTTTGCAGAAAAAATTTAAATGCATATCACACTCGATATCTTGTGGGTATAATGCAGGGTAAAAATATTTTCTTGAGTCAAAATGGCCCACATCCCCATACTAGTTTCGTCTTGGAATTAGTACCATTAAGGAAATCCAATTTGGGAACGCGACAAGTATATAAAATCATTTTGTTTTAATTTCATTATAAGGTAACTCACACCTGACCCAAACCCAACATGTTGTATTTTCATCAACCTAATTTATTTTATATTTGTCATCCCCATGCAGAGATCTCGCTCGGTAGTTGCTATTTTGGTTTGGAGTTTCATCTTGAACCAATCCATTCCGTTTAATTCTATTGTATTTAAACTCAATATTTTGTTCAATGCATTTACTGCCATTTGACTAACCGTAATATTCACGACCTTCAAATCAATAGGTCTTTCTTATTATTTATCTACAAATGTAATTTATCTACAAATGTGAATACTTGTGGATCATGGGTAATTTCTTTACCAACCATTATAATACATTATATACTAAAGTTGCTGATTTTTACTAAACCAGGTTCAATTTGGACCCAATGACGTGGTCTAATAATCTGGTTATGAGAGTTCGGCACAAGGAATGTAAAATCGACTTTTACATTCCAAATTTCATATTATTACCTTAAAAGGTTCTCAGTTGCAAAATAATTTAAGGGTGGTTTTTGTTAATTTTTCTTGTTAAATATGGTTAAGATGATTGTCTAATTTTATTTGTATTCTCGTTGATCAGAATAAATCTAAAGGAGAGACTTCTCATGTTCATCTTATTCAAAAATTTAAAACTAGGGGTTCTTACCCGAAAATTCCCCTTATACTCTTAAAGTACACAAAAAAGACCTAAAATTTTGTTAGTAACCATATTGGACTTCCCGCCACACTTACCCTTTTTTCTTGCACTTTTGTGCTAAGTAGCGAGCTTGTGTACACCCATGAGCAGCGATATCACTGCTTATTTTCACTACTACATATATAACGACTCGAATTCCCTTTTCTCATTTGTTTTTTCAACTCAAACGAGAGTCTCTGCAATCTTTTCACCTCAAAACCCCTTTTTGGCTCCCATGGGTTTGTTTTTGCAAATAATGGTTTTTTTTTAAGTATTAAGTGGTTTCCATGATTCTTTTATCCATAGTTTTTACTCCATTAAAGAGTTTGGTATACCATACTATAGAGGTTGGTGAAGTCATTTTCCTTTCTTTAATGTCATAGATGGGCATAGGCATTGGCATTGCCCAAAATGTGCAATCGCTTTTACATTCATCCATATGTGTAAAGGCTTATATACAAATGTGAAATATACTGTTATTAGCATAGATATCGTTGCTCGTGATAATTAAAATTCATTGAATATATACCAATCTGAGACTCAGCCTACTACTTGCATAGATATCGCTACTCATAACAGTTAAAAGTCAATGAATAGATGTCATTCTGAAACTGATAGCTTGTGTTGAGCATAGATATCATTGCTTAAAGGGGGTTTGACAAAGAAAAGAAGAACCCTTTAACATTCAAGTATCATCATGAAAGTTCATTCCTACAATGATCAACTAACCTCAATCTTTATGTCTAACCAAGCTGAAAGCTTCGGGTATGAGATCTCTAGATTGGTCTACTCAATAGAACAACCAATAGTGTGCAAAACAAATAGCTATGTAGTGGAAATAAAATCACAAGGACACCAGATATAACGTGGAAAACCCTAACCGGATCAACAATCAAGCACTATGAATCTCGCAATTACAAAAAACTCATATTTCCTCCCTAGATATCCCCTACCAAGGATTGAAGTTACTTTGTGTCACTTCACGCTTCAACGACTTCACACCGTTGATTGCAATAAACTCAATCCTGCAGTTAACTCCTCAAATCTTCTACGCAAGAAGATAAACTTCTACAAGAGATGCAGAAGAAACTGCCTCTCTAAAGAACTTAGCAGCACAACTCTTCAACAAATCCCTAGAGAAGAATTCTCTCAATTATAATCTCTAGCTCAAAACTTTGAGAGGTGAGGTGTTACTTTAGATTAACCCTTGAGTCTTTTAAATAGCCTTTAGGATGTGCTGAAGGTTGCCTAACTTGATT
The DNA here is from genome assembly GCA_028538565.1 of Umbellularia californica. Classification (NCBI taxonomy): domain Eukaryota; kingdom Viridiplantae; phylum Streptophyta; class Magnoliopsida; order Laurales; family Lauraceae; genus Umbellularia; species Umbellularia californica. The sequence continues at coordinate 48,571,105 of JAPQWN010000007.1, forward strand.
ATGACTAAAACAAGCAATTTGGACACAATTAGAATCAAGTTTCTAATTTTTGTAGGAATCTGCCACCTTGTCTGCTATAGCGGACGTTCCATCCGCTCAAGCAGATGAAGTTCTGTTTCAACACAAAAAAGAGCTTCTTTAGGCGATTGGCTATTTTGACTATGTTCACTCGAGCGGATGATGCTGGTCACTCGAGCAGACCCCATTCTAGATAATCCGGAAACTCGTCACTTTATTTCTTCAGCTTTCTTCTTCCAAATCTATCAAACTTCTTTTTCTACCCTTCAGCATATTTCTAATTCTGTCTGATCTGCCACTTCTCATTTTGCAAGACTCTCTTCTTTTAATCCTTCCAATCTTCTAACTTCTAGTTCTTACAGTCTTCTATCTTCAGAGTCATTTTCTAAATATAAGAAATACAACTCAATGGACCCAAAGTTTTATCCAACCCATGAATTAGCCAACACTCAAAAACCTAACACAAGCTAACAACCATTTCAATTTTACAATTACCATCAGATTCATCTCTACATTCATCTTCATATTCACACACATCTTCACATGGTCAGACATCTTGATAGTCGCCTCCACATTCGCAAATACCTTGGCCACTCACCTTCACATTCATCTTCACAATCCTAGTCACTGACACCCATACATTCGACTACACATGGCAATTCACATTCACACCTTTGTACATCCACCAATCTAGACATGCACCAACACATTCAGCATCACATTCTTATATGCATTCATATACTTCTTCATATTCACCTCCATGCACCAACTTCGACCAGCCCTAAAATCACAACTTCAGCCATGCAAGGACACACTCTTTCATATACATGACGCAAATCACAAAAGCACTTAGCTCATGCAACCCTAAAATCAAGCACATTCAATAGAGGGGAAGTTCATAAATACCCTAGAAATCAAAATCAGGAGAGGGAAAGTTAGTCATGCATGGTTTACCTCAATGTGAAATCGCACTAACAGCGGTGAGTTGGCAGATGAATAGTAGGAGGAATACCTCCCCGATCGTCCATCTGTGAGCTACAAAGAGGAAAAAGTAGACAATGACGATGCCGGTACATGTATAGAAGGGATGAAAAGTTGAAAGAAAATACAATAGATAGGTGACCTGAAGGAGCTTGGTAACACAACAAGTTAGAGGGTTGCTATCGATGAAGAGGGGAAGGGAAGAGATGAAGGAGAGAAAAAAAAAAACAAAAGGTCGGGACGCGGGATGAGTTTTTATCTCATGAGTAGTGATAGCGAGTATCAATATCGCTTCTCATGAAAAATAAAAAATAAAAAACCAGAAAGGGCCCATGGGACTACTCCTAACTAGAAATTTCTTAGGGTTCCTTTTTGGTCTACTAAGGGTCTAATAGGACTTTTATGATAAAAACCCCTTAAAATTATGAATAACATACTCTCTTCCATTGTATAGCTTTTACTTTACCCAAAATAATCTCGAGAATTACACAAAAATCTATTTTTAATTTCTCAATTTGAAAATGTTGCTTACTTTGAAACTCATACCCAATAAATCTCATTATGTCACTCCACTTGGAATTAGCCCATATATAAAGTTGATCGTACTTAAAAATACTTGATCAGATTTAAAAGAAAAATCAAAACACTTGATAACTAGTTAGTGATTTTAATGTCATATAAAATTCGAATTAATTTCTTACTTCTCATTAGCTTTTATATATTTTTCAAGCATGGGTGATCAAGAGCCAGATCTTGAGTGGTTTGAGTTTTTCTTAAAACAATCACCTCATTGGGGCGCACCTAAGCTCATAATAATCAAGGGAGGTAGTAGTTGGATACTATTAGAATGGACTAGAGGTATCTGCATCCCAATCACGTGAATATAAGCCCTTCATTTTAGGTGATCAGATTTTAATTGTTATATATGTCTCAAATTTATCATATGATTAAACTCAATGGTGAAAGTCCCAGATGTTGCGGAAGCACGGATCTAAACGAGCCGGTTGCTACAAACGCGATAAGGACGCGTCGGCTTGAATCAGGCAGTAGTTGTGAAGATCCGTGACTGTCTACGAGAGATCAGTCACGTATGATTCACTCTTTAATATCCAAGGGCAATGATTGACTCTCTGGATGTAGAGGATGATGACGGACAAATTGTAGATCTAAAAGAAGGAAGATGGTGATCTTGTGTTAAGGGATGTGTTGGAAATAGGTGGGCCTTGTGGATAGATTTTCAAAACTTTTGGTCCACTTGACTTAGGGATCAAGTACCCATAAGGCCAAAAACCAAATCCAGGATACATGTCCTCAATCTCAGCCACCATGATCAGTAAATAAACCTATCAAGAAGATAGAATAGCAACCAACAAACATCCATAAAATCTACAACATGCAACGAAGTAGATTATACCTTTAGAGCTTGGTTGTGCTCTAATGGAGAAGTTGCGTCTTTCTTTGATGATGAAACTCTTTCACTTGTCAAATAGGAATCTCCAACACCTCTTAGCCTTCCACGCTATGATCCGAATCAGATCTCCTTTCTCAAGAAGATTGGTGGAATCTCCAAGAGAAAACCCAACTCAAAACTCCAAGGAACTAGAAGAGGAAGAGAGGAGAGAGCAGTGCAACAATTGCACAAAAAGAGGCTGGACGTTTTTTACTCCAATAGATGGATGTCCATGAGGGGTTCTATTCCCTTTTATATCATTTCAATGTTCCTCTTTTCTTAATTGAAATAGAAGTCTCACTTCCACAACAATTAGTAAGTATACTATTACCACTATTAGAAGTCCTACTCCAAATAGAAATGGTAACTTTATAATTCCTTCCTTTCAGAGTTCAAGTAGGATTAGTATCTTTCTAATAACTTGGACTAGCATGGGGACCACTATGGATTACATAGAAAGCTAGCTCCAACTGAAACACGTGACCCCACTCTCATGTGCAATCCGGGCCCACAGTTAATTGCAAATAACACAACTATATAAATGCAATTGCACTCCAGTCTTAGGAATAAATTATAATGAAGACCCTAAACTTCCCAATTACCACAAGTAGGCCCCTCTTTCAATATCCATGGATCAATTGGAATAAATCTGTCTCTTCTAATCTTAGTTCCACATCTTATTATCCTTGAGCCCCAATTAATCACTGTGATCATCAGTACCATCCAATTAACTCTTAATCGAGATGGATGCGTACTTACTAATGACAAATCCATTAATTGGCACAAGGGGATAATAGAGATAGATTCCATCTTGATCATTCAATGTTCCCACAGTCCTACTACCACATACCCAAGACACCGAGGTGTTGACCTACAGTGGGCCTCAGTCATTGGTGACTCAAAGCAAATGAATAGATAGAAACTTGAGTTCATCAATGTCTCATGATTGAAAGCCTATTACTAGGAAATTATGAGAGCATACCTTATTATTGAGACGGAATTCCATAAGGTGCTTCTCATGGTCCTTCAATACATCCAATGTACCAGCACCATGATCCAGAATCTCAGTCTCATCACTGGTTGTGAAGATATTTAAGTATAAGATCTGTGACGTATGTCTCCCGTGTGTGGATCTCATCCATACACATATGTCACATCTAATATACTAATGGGACCCGATTCAACTCATGAACCATTATGTCATATGTATTGGTCATATGCATGAAGTAATAAAATAACATTCATCTCATGAAAGTAAAGCATGATTTTATTGATAAATAAAGAAATTAATCAATTTATCACATCAACTGATGAATTGAGTCCATACAATCTAACAGGATGATCTATTAAGAATACATTCAACTGCTATCTCTCATGTCTATATATAGCCCTCTAGCTAATTGGTGATAAGATTTTTATTCAAATTCAAATGGAGAGATGATAAGGATAAAGGGTTAAATGAAACTCTCCCAATTTGAGTTTGAATGGAGATATGATAAGGAGAGATAGTTGGATAAAACTCTGTTCCTATCCACATCACCATGAGACTCCTTGTGAGGGGTGTCTCTTTATGAGTGAGGCCCACCTACATGTAAACGCAAGTGAGCCCATCACAAATGCCAACAAATGGTAGCATCTTACATCTAGATGAATGACAACTTGAGAAAACGTCACTTTAAGAAAGCCAGGTGCGTATAAAGTAATAAATTAATTAGTAGTTGGCCCTATCTACCTTAACAGAAAAGGAGCACCAATAGAGAGGCATTCCAAGAATTGGCCTCTATTGATGAGAGGTTCATGTTGTGTGATATGCTTTTTAGATGTTCAGATCCTCTCAGGTTGAGTATGTGATTTAGTAAAAATTTAGGAGGCTCTTCAATGGGGCTCACTTTCAAAGAATCTAAAACACTTGAAGCAAATAACTTTTATTTTTTTTTATATTTTTATACATAAGATTTCACCTACATTAGGGTTTGGTGCCATCATCAAATTGATCATAAAAGAATCAAATATTTTACGGTGATCAATTTGATAGTAGGCCTAGTTTCTACTACAATCAGAATCCTTTGTCAAACTCTTTACGAATACATGGCTCTTCCGTAGAGCCCAATTATGAAAGATCTAAACCATTGACCATGAAGATTTTTACTTGATTATGTTTTAGGCATGTCATAAGATTGATCCTCAAAATTAAAGTGTTTTATTATAATCAATTAGATGGCAGACCTAACTCTACTCTACTACTTATAAAACAATCAAAAGAATGCATTGTAATGGATTTAAAATCGTATATCCCCCACTAAGGAACGTCAAAACTCACAAGACTTGGGCCTTGAGAAAGGACTAAGGCACTTTCAAATTTCATGATCTTAGCTTACTTGAATTTACATCAGAGTTTTTTTTTTTTTTTTTTATAACATAGGGCTCCTAGCCCTTTGGGCTAGAATAATCCCTACGGGCCCAGAAGAGAAAGCCGGATAAAAATTCCCTATAACCCCAGTGTGATAGTATAATTTCGAACCCACAACCTCCGGATGCAAACCATAGTCCTAAGCTAACTGAGATATCCCTTGGAATTGCACATCATAGAGTTTCCAGCATAACTTTATTAGCTTATCCTAATTGGCTTGTGACCATGATAATAGGGCCTGGTCAAAGGGATAGACAACACATACAAATGGTCCAAAGGGATTGACAACACATACAAATGGTCCAAATTAATGTAGGGCTAGACAAGTTTCATTTGTGATTGGAAAGGGCAAAAGGACAAAAGATGATGAGTTCATTTACAATCATTTCAATGAAGACAGTGTTGGGCCCAAAATGATATTTCTAGGAAAGTGCCATGTGTAGTGATAAGGCCAATAATGCGATAGACGAGCCAGCGTGTATGAGATGGCACACATATCTTTGGGCTCAGGTCTTGTGAATAGGAGTTATTGGTCTTTGTTCTACACTTCTATTCCGTACACATGACAAAGACCAATAACTACGGACTCCTATTAAGTCTGAAACCGAACAGTCTCAAATGCGGGGCAACTGCGAAAGGATGGTGTGTTTATCCATTTGGGACACCTGTCGCTTTTAAGATTGGTCACATGTTTATCGTGGTTTGGGAACCCATTCGATGGCAAACACGAGTTACACCACTATTGTAGTCAGCTGTCAGCCCCGAGAAAATAAAAACTAATAATAATAAAAAAAGGTTAACTTTTACTTAATCAGCATCCCAGCACCTTTACGGCTTTACCTCATCAAATACAAGTAATGCATGCGGTTACTTCACCATTTGTTTTGACTTTTCAGTTTTCTATTTTTGGAATAAAATATTTTTCTGCGATAAGACTGATTTACAATGGATCTTTTTTATTAGTGGAATTTTTATTAGTGGAAGTGGAGTACATGAAAAGATCTCCTCTTATGGATAATAGACAATATAAAAAAAAAGCATCCTCAACTAATCTTAAACCTAATATTATATATATATATATATATATAAAAAATAAAAGACAGTACGTGAATTCAAGGGGAGAGACGCGTGGCGGCAGGAGCTTCCTACGAGGATGACATGAGGCGTAATCTCAAGTTTTTTACACATTGATTCCAGAATTGTCCTTCTAATATACTCTCACTTGAGAGAGAGAAAAAAAAATAATCAAGAAAGATGGAGAATGCTTTTGACGTTTGGGAGTGTGGTATGATATGGTGTTACACGTCTAAGGGCTGCCTCCTTCTTTCTCTCTTGGCTTCTTACTCTTTGCAATTTCTTCTCTTGGATTCCAAGTTTAAGGTGAGTTTCTTAGCAACTTTTGCAGAGCTTTTAGCTTTTGGACTAGACTAGCTTATTTGGATACCCTAGCCAGCAAGGACTTCCTCTTAAATTCCCATCAATTGGGCCCACATTCTCTTTAATAAAAATCTTAAATATGAAACTCGGATATTCTTTTCAATCACGGAACACATGCGGGTCCCAATAGATATGTGCAACCTTGAAACATCTCAACTTGGACGTGTGATACTTCATGGCTGGATTTTTGTTTTTAAAGCAATTCTTGATTTGCAAGATTTCAACTTATGGAATTCTTGGAAGGCCATCTTCCTTGCAACTTTCCATAATTAAGCTCAAAATCTGAAATTCAAATCTTTCTTTCAAATTTGGAACCATGATGGGCCCACGTGGGGGTGTGCACAACTTGGGTAGGAATGGCTTAGACGTCCATGTCTTCTTGCAATGTTACTTGAACTTCCTTTCTTTTTCTTTCATCAATCTTTCTTTCTTTTGATTTCTCTTGAATTTTATCTCTCCGCCGGCCCCAAGAATCTGAAATTCCCTTCAAAATTAAAATAATAATCACGAGGAAATCATATATATTAAAGCAACAGTTGAATTCATGGGTTTTTTAATTTTTGGAAAGGTGGGCTCTGATATCCAAATCTCAAAAATCTATCATGGGGCCCTCACTTTCACTGGTTTGGATTTCGTTTGCATGTTTTTGGTGCTAGGGGCTGAGGTGGGCCCCATGGATTGAGGTACAAATGTACAAACGGCTGCACTTGATCAATGTAGTTGGTATAACATTACTTTTCTATATCTGGTTTAGTTTTTTTTTTTTTTTTTTTTTTCTTTTGTGACATTGTTGAATGGATCTCAAACTTGGTATATTCATTTTAGATTTATTTATTAATAATATTTCTAATTGTTTAAATCTTATTTTAGGAGATATTTATATCTAATTGATTGTATTGGTAGCAGTGAAAAATGTGACATGTAAATTCCCAGAAAGGTGAGCGATTGGGTTGGATTAATAATGTGTTAGATCGTTGTTTTCTTATCAAGAATAACAAGTGGAGAATTGCAATTGAGACTTCAGCTGACATAAAAAAATAAACGGTAATTTATTTGTTCTATATGTAATTAAGAAGCTTTCTTATGTTTTAGTAAATGTTTTTCTTTTATATATTTTCTATATACTCAGTCAATTTACTTAATCATTAAAATATTTTCTTTTAAATTTTTGTATTTTTTTCTGCTCTCCATTTTGCTTTCTCTTTCTCAATCTTATAAGGTTTATTTAACATCCATGCATGGTATATGAAAGTAGGATTTTTAGTTATTCCATTACAGAATGAAGCGTCAACATCAGCCTCCTCTTCGACTGCATCCTAGCGTATGTTACATAGCAAAGACAACTCCAGCATCGTCACCATTGATACCATAAAGAACACGGTCAGTTTGATCTAGAGTATGATTCAATGTTTTGATATTGATGATTGATTTAGATTTATATATAAGATTTTTTTAATAAATTTTCTTCTTTAAAATAAGCATGCCTCCCAATTGCATTCGACAATCAGTTTTTTCCTTTTTATATTTAAATTTACTTTCAACTAACATCTCTCTCCGTCCAATATCCATGCCCCATGAATGAGAAGGGATAAAGGTATATAGGGTTCTCTAAAAGATGATAACTATTTCTGAATTTTAAATTGGGTTTTTCCACTATGAATTAAAGGCTCGTGTTGGACGCAGGCCCCGAAGCGCTAGTGTGTGTGTGTGTGTGTATATATATATACATATAAAGACAGCAGGTCCTTCCATAGGAGAGCAGCACATGGTGCATGCTCAAACATTTTGCAATGCTACATTTCAGAATTACTCTTCTAATCTAATATCATCACCTAAAATATCTGAATGCAAATCTAAGACATTCTTGAAATAAGATACTTATCAATTCCCTAAAACATAGCATACAATAATAACTTCTATTTAATTACCTTCAATGGGCCCCACGTATTATTAAACTAACAAAAAAAGAATAAATGCTCTTTGGCTATGATTTTAGTAATCGGTGAACATGTATGTATTAAATGTTGTTGCATATCAATTTGTGGGACTCTCATGTCAGATCCAAGTTGCATAAATTTGGGGCACTTTCGTAGGCAGTATTTTGCTACTTTTTTTCCTATTTTTTATTTCAGTATTTGTTATGGTTGATCTATGGGGACCATTGTGGAAGCCAGTTAATTTCAAAATTCAAACTTAATATATAATCATTTATATTTACTAATTTAACCAAATAAATTTTCTCTAATGAGTCTCCATCTTTATCACGATTTTTTTTATTATCATTTATATTTACTAATTTAACCAAATAAACCTATGAGTCTCATTATGAAATCTAAGGTAGCGTTTGGTTCGCTGGAATGGTTGTAGGCAGGAATGGAATGGAGACCGGAATGACAATGGAATGGAATGAGGCAAGAATAGTCAATTCCATTCCAGCGTTTGGTACGCTGAGGAATCAACCCAGTAATGGAATTCTGATTCCTATTCCTGCGTTTGGTACGCTGGAATGCTGCCTAGAATGGAATCAAATTTACATAAGATTGACCAAAATACCCTTGTTAGATTCTACTGTCACATTTGCATTGTTTGTGGTGGATGATTTGGGGGTGGACCCCATAAAGGTGTAGTGAAAAAGTTTGTAATTTCTCATAATAATATATTATTATATTATATTATACTATTTGGGGGTGGGCCCCACAATGTGTAGTGAAAAAGTTTGCATTATAATATTTTGGGGTGGACCCCACAAAGGTGTAGTGAAAAATTTTGCAATTTCTCAAAATAATATATTCTTATATTATATTATAATATTTGGGGGTGGGCCCCATAATGGTCGGTTGAAAAAACCATGCAACATAGCCTCTTTTATAATAGTAGATAGATAGATAGATAGATATAACTCTTCAAAAAAAAAAAAAAACTCTTCAAAAAAAAATAGATAGATAGATATAATATTATGGGTGGGCCCCACAATGGTTGGGTGAAAAAGATATTATATTATTATTATGACATAATAATATATTATTATATTTTATTATAATATTTTGGATGGGCCCCACAATGGTTGAGTGAAAAAGATATTATATTATTATTATTATTATTATTATATAATATATTATTATATATTATTATAATATTTTGGGTGGGCCCCACAATGGTTGGGTGAAAAAGATATTATATTATTATTATTATGATATAATAATATATTATTATATTTTATTATAATATTTTGGGTGGGCCCCACAATGATTGGGTGAAAAAGATATTATATTATTATTATTATGATATAATAATAATATTACAAGCGAGGGTATTTTGGTCTCAACAAAAAGTTAGAAAGGAATGGAATGGTGATTCCTTTCGTTCTTGGATGGAATGGTGATTCTCTCACATAAAGGAATGGGATTCCGGAGGTAATGGCCATCCCGCCCCTTTTTGGCGAACCAAACGCTGGAATGACCATTCCATTCCGACCTCCATTCACGCAAACCAAACGCTACCTAAGTCTTCTTTATTTTCAAACTCACAATTTACGGGGGCCACTTTTTTTTTATACCAACACACGAAGAGCTTTCTTTATACCAGAACGGGGGCCACTGTCATAGGTTGTATTCTGCTACTTTTTTTCTCCTCATTTTTCGTTCAATATTCAGTTAGATTAATCTATGGGGCCCATTATGGACACTTTACCCCTCATTTTCCTTTGGATATTTGGTAGGATTAATAAATTTGTGGGGCCCATTGTGGAGGCCAATTAATACAAAAATCCATATTTAATTATGAAACGACACTCAATTTATGGCTAAGCACAAATATAATCAAAACAAGGTCCTAAGATCTTTACTATTTATTGATTTTTCCCTAAATATTTTCAGCTACCTAAAATTTCTCTAATGAGTTTCTATCTTTATTATGAATTATATATTAATATTCATTTATAATTTATTTAAATATTTAGAAATCTTTCTAATTAGAAATTTTAATGATTTTTTAATTATGGAGCAGGTCTATTGCACTAGTATATTAAAATAGCAGTCCTCCGTGGCGCTTCCTCTTGAAAGTTTCACCCACCCAATCTATATAGATATAGATAACTCATGCAATATCTACAACTTTCCTAAAGTATTTAAATACAATCTAAAAGTTTCTAAAACTAAAAAGTGTATCCAATATTTTCTGATTCCATCAAGATTCTATCCAATCAAACGAAACCAAAAACTAGAATGAATGAGAATTGTGAGCTCTCGGTTCTTAAGTATCTCCTAATTTAATTAGGCAAATCACATTATTATCATTTTTAAAAGAAAGAAGCACAACTGCATGTGGAAACCCATGAGATCCATGACATAAAGAAGAGGAGGTTTTAGGATGATAGGCTTTGATTGAATATGGAGCCCAAGGGATGTTTGCATGGTGTGAAACATCCGCACCTACACTGGCTTATATATAGGCTTATAGATACATACATAGAGAAATTTTTAGTGACCTACAATCTCACATCACATAAAGTATGAGGCCCATTTGAACAATTTAAATTTCAAGGGAACCCCACTGAGATCAAGATGTATGGAAGACTGCATTTAGGACTCGTTATGGTCACTATAAATTTTTAGTTATGCCTTTTGGTTTAACAAATGCACATGCAGTTTTTATGGCTTTGATGAATAGAATTTTTGCGTCATATTTAGACCAGTTTGTTGTGATTTTCATTGATGACATTCTGCAATATTCAAAGTCAAAACAAGAGCATTCACATCATCTGAGAACAGCTTTGCAATTATTGAGAAATAATCAGTTGTTTGCAAAGTTAGAGAAGTATGATTTTTTTGCTGCAGCATGTGGCATTTTTTGGTCATATAATTACCAAAGAATGATTGGTTGTTGATTTAGCTAAGATTGAAGCAATTATCAAATGGTAGAGTATGAAGAATGTATCGAAAGTTCAGAGCTTCTTAGGGTTGGCAGGTTATTATAGACGATTTGTAAAAGGCTTCTCTAAGATTGTAGCTTCGTTAACAAAACTGGCTCGGAAGAATATTCCATTTTTATGGGTGATGAATGTGAGTCTAGTTTTCAAATTTTGAAGCAGAGATTGATCTCAAACCCAATCTTGGCATTACCTAAAGGAAGAGAAGGATCTGTAATTTATTCTAATGCTTCAGGTATTGAATTGGGATGTGTGCTAATGCAGAATGGCAGGGTGATTGCCTATGGTTCGCATCAATTGAAAAAACATGAGAAGAATTATGCTACTCATTATTTAGAGCTCGCAGCAGTTGTATTTGCTTTGAAGCAATGGAGGCATTATTTATATGGAGAGACTTTTGAAGTTCATTGTGATCATAGAAGCCTTCAATATTTGTTTACTCAGAAGGACATCAATCTGAGACAGCGTCGTTGGTTAGAGCTTATCAAGGATTATGACTTTCCATTCACTTATGTACTTGGAAAAGGTAATGTAGTAGCTGATACTTTGAGTCGGAAACCTGCTTGTGGGTGAATGGCACTTGATTGAAGAGTTTAGAGATTTGGATGTATCTATTGAAATGGTGGACGATAAAGTAATGGCTGTAGCAATGTCCATATTTGAACTGATTCTTATCCAGCAAATCAAGGACAGACAATTTGAAGATCCTGAATTTGTAAGAATCGGGAACAACATTGCAGCAAGACTAGACTTTATGTTGGTTGAATGAGTTCTTTATTTCATAAACAGATTATGTATACCAGCACAAGAAGATCTGAATTTGGTAGTGATATTGGAAGCTTATCACACTAGATATTCTATGCATCCAGGGAGTGCTAAAATGTATAGAATCTCAAGGACAGGTTTTGGTGGAATAATATGAAGTGGGATATAGCAAGTTATGTATCTTCGTACTTGACCTGTCAACGTGTGAAGTTTGAGCACAGGAAACCGTCTGGATTACTTCATCCTCTGAATATACATAAATGGAAGTGGGAACATCTTATCATGGACTTTGTATCTGGTTTACCAATTACCAGGAGATAGCATGACACTGTATGGGTGATTGTTGATCGTCTTACGAAGTCCGTACATCTTACCATAGACTTTGTATGGTCGGAAATGTAGGACTCTAGTTAGCTGGGAAGAAGTTAGAACACGGAGTTTCCATAGTCCTACTGTAATTGCAGAGACAACAAAAAGAGTATAGAGAGTGCAAGATAGGCTGAAAGTTGCCCGGTCAAGGCACGAGCTATGCTAACAATCGTTAGTGTGATTTAGAATTTGCAATTGATGATTGGGTATTCTTGAAGACTTCTCTAATAAAAGGTACGATCCGGTTTGGGCATAAATGAAAGCTTTCACCAAGATATTTACCTTTCAAGATCAAAAGCAGGATTGGAAATGTAGCTTATCGTCTAGAGATTCTATTGAAACTCTCTGGCATCCACAATGTATTTCATGTGTCAATGCTTCAAAAGTATATGGTGGATTCTTCACATATCATCAGTTATGATGAGATTCAAGTCCAACCAAATACCACATATGTTGAGAAGCCAGTCAGAATTATTGATACTAATGAGCAAGTTCTTCATACGAGGACGATTAGAAGGGTCAAAGTCCTTTGGGCTCATCATGAACCCATTGAGGCTACATGGGAACTTGAAGAACAAATGGTACAAAAATATCCATAGCTATTCGTTCAGTAATTTTGATTTCTTGCTTTCTTTTAATTTATGTTTCATTCAGAGGACCGAATGATTCTAAAGGTTTAGGGGAATGTTACACCCCGTCCCGAACTAATTAAGATTAACACTAGTTATATGAGATTAGTGTAAAGTAACCATGTTTATTTAAGCTAATTGTGGTTAAAGATCAAATTGAGTTGAATTGGTTTCAAATAAATGAGTTAATGGAATGATTTAGGATGAGATTAAGTTGATTGGGTTGGTTTTAGATTCAAATTAATAAAAATGAGGACTTTTCCGTAGATACGTATTTTCGCGTATTTCGTCTAATATGGTAACTCTTGATACCATCATGTGTATCTCAAAGAGTACATCAACTTTCATAATATACTCGATTTCATTTGACCCCAAATGGATTAAAAAAGTCTTTATTTGGCTCAAAATAAGAATAAGCATGATAAAGGGGGATTAGGTGCAAAATTCTATTTTTATAAAGGTTTTGAAAACCCAAAATGCTCATTTCATTCGGTGGTTTCATTCCAAGACCAGCTGATACAAAACCTAAGCTTCTGTTTTCTTTTCTTCTTCATTTCTTCTTCTTCAAGTGTTTCAAGTGAGATTAGGATAGTGGCTTGGATGTGATTTTGAATTGTGTTCATCTTCCTCATCAAGTTGGTTGACTTCCTTGGAGTTAGATGTTGAATTCATGAATTTGCACATTTACGAATCATTTTAGGAAGAATTAGGATTTAATTAGGTGAATTGCATCATTATTCAAATAATTTCATCATTTCATGCATTTTCACCTAGAAACGTGAATTTTCATACTTTTCATACATTTTCTATATTAACTTAGAATGTTTTGCAAATTTTCTCCGAAGAGTCCCAGCTGGAGTAGAATTCTGTCCGAGTGGATCCCGCCTCAATATGGGCTCTTCAGTATTTGATGTGTTGAATTAGAATATGCAGAAAATGAGAATTACAGGCCTCTATCATGGAACTCACTTTCAAGCAAACATTGTCATCCTGGGCCCTGCATTGCTGAACTGAAGTAAATTGAAGAATTCTCCATGTGGACCCCACACTCAAGCCATAAGCAAATTAATCAAAGGAGGGGTCCACTCATTATGTTAGGGAAGAGTCCTAACTACAATAAAAGACTTCTCATAGGGCCCACAGTAGTTGCAAATTTGAAATTATTAATGGATAATTCAAAGCGTACAGTTCTGATTAGAATAGAAGAAGAAGAGTTTGAATCATCAACATCCGATGTCCTTTCAAAAATGAAAGTTGTGCAGAGATAGAATCCGATGCAAATCAAAATTTACAAGTTAAATCCCGTTTTTCTCAAGATAACTCATCTTCAAATGGCCATAACTTTCAATCCGACCGTCGGATCGATGAAATTTACCTACCGTTGGAAAACTTATTCAGAGTAGATATCCGTGGAGCCCAAGAACGTGCAAGTCAGAGCAATAATGACAAAGTTATGGGCCCGGATATTTTCATGTTCATTTTTAGACAGGATTGCAATTAAATCCAACCGTTGATAATCAATTGCTACACATCCCTTGCGGGACCCCATCTGAAGATTAGCCAAGTCACTCAGAGGTTTCCAGAAGCTTCTACCTCATTCAAATTCAAAAAGGATAAGAGACATACCTTATCAATGAAGAAAAATCAAATCTGCAGAGAAGGTGTCCAGATTCAATGTATCTGATAGAATTTAAGAGTTAGTTTTTGGGTATTGTAGAGCTCTGTTCCATAACTAGGTTAGAAAAGTGTGAGAGAAATTTGTAATTGCTATGAAGTTCTTAATGAAAATCACATCTTTTGTAATGAAGGAGTAGATCCTTGGATCAGAGTGTCAGATGAAGTTAATTAAGTATTTCTCATCGTTAATTTATGTGATATTTTTGTCTCTTGCATATTCATTATAATAATAAATCTGCCTTCTATCATTGACAAGTTATGTTATTCAATTTTTTGTTTGAACAATGCTTTAATCATGTATGTTTTCTTAATAGATTATTCTTAGATTGAAATTCTTTGATAATCTATCTTTGATTAATATGTGATATTTAGTTAAGTTCATAATTTCATTAGGTGAAGGAGATTTTTTCCTTAAATAAATTGTGAAAAATTGTGCTTTTTGATAAACAAACTTTCCAAATCAGAAACTTTAATTTGTTTCTGATTTGAAGAATTTTTTGGACAAATTTATTTTATCTATAGAATGATGGTGGGACTACTTAATTGATTCATGATATTCTGATCTGCATTTTCTCATATTTTATTACTGCACTCTAGATCTAGCATATTGTTTTTCTTTTCTTTATCTCTCTTGTTATTATCATTGATAAAAAAAAATCAGATTTTAAACTTTAACTTAGTAGTGCTCCTTATGGGATTCGACCTGTTCATGCCATTGTCTCAAAAAGACAGCTGTGCACTTGCAGTATTAAAAAATTAGATTTAAATTCACATCAAGTTTTTGGCACCGTCACAGGGGAGCCAAATCTGAGTTTTTGTTTAAAATCTGATTTTTTTTATTTTTATTAAATTCATATGCATGTTCATAGTTAGGTTGCATTCGTTGTTTAGTCATCTAATTTGCATTAGTAGTGTTCTTTGCAATTAGTATTAGTTAGAATTTCACTTTTCTAATTTTTTAGACTTTTCTGATTTTTCTGATATTTTTTATAATTAATTGAATTTCCGGAATAAATAATTAATTAATAAAAAAAATTTGAAGGATTTCTTTTAATTTCGAAATTCAGTAAATAAAAAAAATTATTTTAGATTGGTTTAACTAATGTCTTGATTAGATTAGCATTGGTAAGGTAGAGTTTAAAATTTATAGGACTAGGTGTTTTGATTAATATGCTAACCTTTGAATTTTGAAATAAGGTAGTTGGAAATTTTAAAATTCCATCTCTTAAGTTGTTTAGATTAGTTAGAGTTTTAAAATCTGAAATTTGAATTGGATAAGATTGGATTTCTTATAATTGAAAACTTTTTGAAAACTCTAACCATATCTAGACACTAGTTTGGATAATTTAGAATTTCTGATTTTTTTTAATAGAATTTTTGATTTGTTTCAATAACTTAGAATCCACTTTGATAGAGTTTTTATTAACTTGGTATCTTTTGAATTTTCTTATTTTTTTAAATTAGGATAAGATAGAATTTTGAGTTGATTTGTTAACATAGAATTTACTAACAAGAGTTTTTTTTTTAATAGGTCACCTTGGTAAGAGGAAAGTTGCACTTGCTCTAAGCAAACAAGTTACTCTTAGAATTGCTAAAAACAAATTGCTCTCAGAATTGCAAAATTTACCAAAAAAAAAAAAAAAAGGGAAGCATTGGCCCGCTGTAAGAGTTTCTAAACTTTACCCCACGAATCTTTTACTTGCAAGTGGGGCTTGGGTGATTTAAATTTTAGCAAGTATGATTGTGTGATTGACACACCAAGTAAATTGGACCCTACACACTTAGTTAAGGGCAATTGACCCCAATAAGATAAGGAATGGATTTCATCACTAGATCATTACCCAATTAGGTTTAACCACCTCTCACATAGTAACCTGAACATTAATTAAAATAAAGTAGAAACGAGACCATAGGACTCGAGCTCATTAGGATGAAGACCACAAAAGGTTGCACCAATTGCGCTCTTTGGTCAAGTCGATGTCTATGTAAGTCCTGTCCCTCCAAAGGGTAGCAGTCTCTGTTCTAAGAGTTTAGTTCTTAAGCGGGACCCTTGCCAAGTGCATTGTGACCCCACCACTCATCCTGTGGACTTACCTAGTCGATTTCGCTTCATAAGACCAGATTGAATGCCTTAGTGCACTGTGACTTTCTTGTGCTCAATATTTGTGCTTGACTACTTGTGCATCATCTAGTAAAACCATTAGGGCCCCGCATATAGATTAGGCTTGCATTTCTTTAAGGTTGAAACCGATGCATGCGCTCTAGACCTGAGAGAGAGAGAAACTGTGGGTATGCAAGAGTAAAAGGTTAGTCAGGATAGAGCCCGAATTAGCCTTAACCATTGTCAGGAAAGTCTTCAATCTTTGAAGAAATTGTTAGAAGGGCTGATCAAATGGACCCACTCATGACTTTAAAGGACTACATGTATTCCATCAGGATAACTCAACCGTCCTGCATCACCCTGCCTCAGACCAATGCCACATTTGAGCTGAAATCTGGCATGACCCAGATGCTCCCAGTATTCCTTGGACTAGACCATGAAAACCCATATCAACATGTTAGGGAATTTGAGGACATCTATGGGACCATGAGAATCAATCACATGATTGAGGAGGCCCTTAAACTTAGATTATTTCTTTTCTCCCTAAAAGAAAAGGCTAAAGCTTAGCTTTATGCCTTACTGGCCGGGTCCATCACTACATGGGCCAGGCTAGTCGAAGAATTTTATAAAAAAATCTACTCCAAGTAGAAAACTGCTTCGATTAGGCAGGCATCAATGGATTCCATCAAATGGAAGGGGAGACACTTTACAGTTATTTGAAACGGTTCAAGGACCTCTTAATCCAATGTCCCCACCATGGATTTGAAAAAATCCGATTAGTCCAATTTGTGTTTGAAGGTATGGATTACCCAACAAAACAAATGGTGGAATCTTTCTGTAGTGGGAATTTTACACAGAAAACAGCAGAAGAAGTACGAACATTTTTGGAAGATACTGCTGAAAACACACTACAGTGGGCCCTTATCAAGAGGGAGCCCATCAAACCCACCATTCCTGAAAAAGGGGGGATGTTCAAGATTGAACCCAAAATTGAGGCAGAAGCCATATTGGACACACTGGTGAGGAGAATAGAGGCATTAAAGCTAAACAAAAGACCCACTCCAAACACTTTGGAGTCATTAAGATATAATCAGGCTATGAATAGAGGGATTGACCCAATAACTTTGGGTTAGACTGAGTCTATTGAGGAGGTGAATGTATTATATCAAAACACTCATTTTGATAATCGTCAGAGGTATGACCCATACTCTAACACTTACAATCTAGGTTGGAGGAACAATCCGAACTTTTCTTGGACCAAAGGCCCAACTCAAGGTGGCCCATCTCAGACTACTCAATTTCAGCCCAATCAATCTCAAATCAATGCCCCACCCGGTTTCCAAAAACCCAATTTCAATTCCAGTCCATTGACCCAGTGGGTAGATTCTTTAAAAGAGGCCATGAAACTCATGTCTCAAACCACGACCCAATTGACTCAGAGTACTGCTCAATTCCAGCATACCACTACTCAACTTTTGAATAGCCACACTCAAACCCTTGCAAAATTAGAATATCAGATGAACCAATTGGCCAACTCCATCAGTGCCAGAGACAAGGGAACTTTCCCTAGTCAACCTGAACCTAATCCCAAGGGCCAATTTGTTCATGATCCTAAATGAAAAGGCCCAGAACAAGTCAAATCCATAATCACCCTTAGGTCTGGTACACAGGTTGATAACAAGGTCAAACTACCCAAGGAGCCTGAGGAAGAATCAAGTGAGAAAGTGAAAACTGAGGAACCAAGTGTGAATCCTGAACCTATATTAGAACCAGAGAACACATTCAATGCTGAACCATCATCTAGTGAGCCCACTCTTAGGACCTATGTTCCTAAGGCACCATACCCACAGAGGCAAGGCCCAGCAAAATAAACTGTTCAGTTGGATAAAATGCTAGAAGTATTCAAACAAGTAAGGATTAATATCCCACTACTTGATGCTATCCAATAGATTCCGGCCTATGCAAAATTTATGAAAGACCTTTGCACTTTCAAAAGGACTACCAATGTGCCCAAGAAAGCTTTTCTAGCCCAACAAGCTAGCTCAATCATTTCATGTCCAAGCCCGATCAAATATAAGGACCCAGGGTAGCCTACCATTTCTTGCCAGATAGGGGACCATCACATAGAGAAAGCTTTGCTAGACTTGCGTGCAAGTGTGAACCTTCTTCCATACTCTGTTTATGAAGAATTAGGTTTGGGGGAGTTGAAAAAGACCCATGTGACCTTGCAATTGGCTGATGCATCAATTTGATACCCTGTAACGCCTCACCCTTCACGCATGCATGATATTGTCCGCTTTGGCCCACGGGCCTCACGGTTTTACTTCTGATGGGTCTCAACCTATCAAAAGGCCTCATGCAAGGTAAGGGTGTAAGCTCTACATATAACCCCATTCACTTTCCTCTCTATAGTCGATGTGGGACTCTGGAGCGTCACATTCCACACCCCTTAAGGCTGCACGTCCCTGTGCAGTAGCTTGCCAGCCCCTGTAGCCTGCCAGCCCTCTTGGCCTGCCCACATGGAGACCCGCCCACTTGCACCAGTCTACGGCAGGGGAACCACACTCGAACTAGTCGAGAGTGGCTCTGATACCATTTGTAATGCCCCCACCTTTCACGCATGCATGATATTGTCCGCTTTGGCCCACGGGCCTCACGGTTTTACTTCTGATGGGTCTCAACCAATCAAAAGGCCTCATGCAAGGTAAGGGTGTAAGCTCTACATATAACCCCATTCACTTTCCTCTCTATAGTCGAGGTGGGACTCCAGGGCGTCACATACCCCAAGGGGGTAGTTTTACTTTGTGTTCCCTGTCGATTTTATTGTTTTGGATACCAAACACACATCTGGGACTGAAACTAAAATTTCAATAATCTTGGGGAGACCATTCCTAGCCACCTCAAATGCCTTGATCAATTGTAAGAATAGAGTAATACAAATTTCTTTTGGGACCATGACAGTCCAAGTGAACATTTTTAATGTCAGTAAGTAACCTCCTGATGAGGATGATGGGGTTCTTTTAAGTTAGTTACATTCATGAATTAGTGGAAAATCACTTACCATATTTGAAACTTGAAGATCCACTATAGGTTTGTCTGGCCCACTTTGGAAGTGATTTTGATGTAGATGGACATATTGAGGTAGTCAATGTACTATTAGACTCAACCCCATACATGGATTGCTCCAGGTGGCAACCGAAGCATGAGATTCTGACTCCATTTGCTTCCCCACTTGTCCCATCAATAGTAGAGCCCCCTAAGTTAGAACTTAAGCAGTTGCTGGATACCTTGAAGTATGTATTTTTAGGTCCGCTAGGAACCCTTCCAATGATTATAACTTCAGACTTGGACCCTATCCAAGAGGAAAAACTCGTGAAAATTTTGGATGAGCACAAGGAAGCTATAGGGTGATCCATTGCAGATATCAAAGGAATTAGCCCATCTGTGGTCCAACATAGAATCCATTTGAAAGAAAATGCAAAAACTTATCGTGAACCACAAAGGCGATTGAACCCTACAATGAAGGAAGTGGTTAGGTCGGAAGTTTTAAAATTACTCGATGCAGGGATACTTTACCCCATATCTGATAGTGCATGGGTGAGCCTGGTTCAAGTGGTACCAAAGAAATCTAGAATAACAGTGGTTCAAAATGAAGGCAATGAATTGGTACCCACTCGGATACAGACTGGATGGAGGGTATGCATTGATTATAGAAAGTTAAACTCAGTCACTCAGAAATATCATTTTCCCCTCCCATTCGTGGATCAAATGCTCAAATTGTTAGCCGGTCATGCATATTATTGTTTTCTTGATGGTTATTCCGGTTATAATCAAATCCCAAATGCACCCAAGGACCAAGAAAAGACCACCTTCACCTGTCCATTTGGCACTTTCTCTTACAGATGCATGCCCTTTGGGCTATGCAATGCACCGGCCATCTTTCAAAGGTGCATGTTAAGCATATTTTCTGATATGGTAAAAAGATTCATTGAGGTTTTCATGGATGATTTTTCGATCTTTGGCAATTCTTTTGAGGAGTACTTACATCATTTGTCCCTGGTACTTGAAAGATGCAAAGAAAAGAATCTAGTATTAAATTGGGAGAAATGTCATTTTATGGTAAAAAGGGGCACAGTTCTAGGATACATCATTTCTGATAATGGAATTGAGGTGGACAAATCAAAAATTGATTTGATCTCCAAATTGCCACCACCAAAATCAATTAAGCAGATTCGATCATTCCTGGGCCATGCTGGTTTTTATCGTAGATTCATCAAGGATTTTTGTAAAATTGCTAAACCTTTGTGCCAGTTGCTGACAAAAGAAGCTTCGTTTGAATTTGATGAGTGAGAAGTGTCTAAAGGCTTTTGAAAGACTGAAAAAGAAACAAACTTCAGCCCCTATAATTCAGCCACCTGACTAGACCATTCCATTTGAGCTAATGTGTGATGTATCGATACTGTTATTGAAGTTGTTTTGGGTCAATGGGTTGGGAAGCTATCTAATGTGTGTTTTACTATGCTCGTAGGACCCTCAATGATGCACAGCTCAATTACACAACCACTGAAAAAGAATTACTAGCTGTAATTTTTGCCTTGGGGAAATTTCGGTCCTACTTAATAGGGCCTAAAGTCATCATTTACACAAATTATACAGCCCTGAGATACCTTCTGTCCAAAAAGGATGCAAAAGCCGGATTGATCCGGTGGATCCTTCTGCTACAAGAGTTTGATTTGGAAATAAGAGATAAAAAAGGATGTGAGAATGTTATAGTAGACCATCTTTCAAGGATACCTTTAGAGCCTTCAGATAAGGTCCTACTAAATGAAAATTTTCCTGATGAACAATTGCTCAGTATTACTCAAATCCCCTGGTTTGCAGATATAATCAATTACCTTGTTACAAGGGAGATATCTAACCATTGGTCAAAACAGGATCGATCAAAATTTTTAGTTGAGGTCAAGTACTTTTTCTGGGATGACCCGTATCTTTTTAAGTACTGTCCATACCAGATCATCAGGAAATGCATTCCTGATCATGACTATTACTCGGTCATTTCCTTCTGGCATGATCATACTTGTGGGGGCCACTTTAGTTCAAAAAAGACAACTGCAAAAGTTTTACAGTGTGGATTTTACTGGCCCACTATCTTTAAAGATTGCCACACTTTCTGTTTGAACTGTGAGAGGTGTCAAAAGCTTGGCAAGCTCAATCGAAGGAACATGATGCCATTGAATCCCATACTTGTGGTGGAAATTTTTTATGTGTAGGGAATTGACTTCATGGGGCCATTTCCAAATTCCTTTGGAAATCTTTGCATTTTGCTGGCAGTAGACTATGTTTCCAAGTGGTTAGAAGCCATACTGACAAAGAATAATGACCATCATGTGATGATTAAGTTTGTGAGAGATCATATATTTCTCGCTTTGGTACACCTAGAGCAATCATTAGTGACGGAGGCACTCACTTTTACAGCCGTCCCTTTGAGCATTTGTTAAAAAAATATTCTGTCACCCATAAGGTTGCTACACCTTATCACTCACAAACAAGTGGCCAAGCCAAAATTTCAAATAGGCAAATTAAACAAATTCTGGAAAAGACGGTCAATCCCACTCAGAAAGACTAGTCTTTGTGATTGATCGACGCGCTGTGGGCCTATCGAACCGCTAACAAGACACCTATTGGGATGTCCACATATAGGTTGGTCTAGGGTAAGGCATGCCACTTGCCTGTTGAATTGGAGCATAGAGCTTATTGGGCCATTAAGAAGTTTAATTTTGACTTACCCACTGCGGGTACTCTAGAACTGAAGGATAAAACATTGAGGATATCCTTCTGGAAGACTCAATTTACCAAGACTAATCATTTTTTGTCATGTCGGGCTAACGACATTAAACTTGCGCTATTTGGGAGGCAACCCACTTTTGGAAGGTAATTGAGCTGGTTGATCACATTCTTTTGCAACCACCCCACATGGTAAGATGTTCTAATTTTTCTTATTGTTCATTTTCACATTACACATGCATTCATAACATTGAGGACAATGTCAAATTTAGGTTTGGGGGTGTGAGTTAGAACTTGACATGTGATCATTTGTTTAATTTTTATTCTACATTTTCTTTTTCGTTTTTCATGAGTGAAAAAAATACTTTTTTAGAGGGAAACTTTCAAGAGAATTTTTATTGGCTGAATATATTTATTTTTGGGCAAAAGAAAACAATGGTTCACTACTTTATTTACGGAAAGAGTATTTGGAAAAGTGTTAGATTTTGATCCCTCACTTTTACATAGATTGTATACGTTTTTAAGGTTTTGAATGTGAAGCTATGATTTTTTATTTTCTTTTCAAAAAAAAAAAGAAAAGAAAAATCGACTCTTAGTGTACAGAGCTTCTTGGTTTGACAGGTGGATACATAAAAAGGGCTGCCTATTGTTGGGGATTGCAAAAACAAAAAAAGAGAAAAGAAAGGGAAAAAAAAAAGTGTTTAGAAGTCTTGAAAAGAATAAAAAGTTTTATGACTAGTTTGGGTTCGTAGCCTTTTTAATTTGAGTTAGTAAGCCCTTAAGGGTATTTACATACCTAGTGCCCTAAAGCCATCTGGTTTGGGAGTCATTGGCCTAATTCTTGTTACATGGGTTAATTAAAAAGCTTAAGGAACATAGGCATTGCACAGTCACATATGTGCGTTTGAAAAAAAAAAAAAAAAAGAAAAAAAATGCGCCCTTTGAAAAAACAGTAGTGTGAAAGCAGTCATTATTGCCTTTAAAGGAAGACTGTTTTTCTTTGCTACATTTAGGCGGCCCTGAATTTAAAAAAAATAATAATAATAAAATAAAATATTAATTTCACGGAAATTATTGGTGGATCATTTGATGCTTATTTCGTATACATGTTCTTCACTGTGCAAGATCAATTAGCATGATTTCGAGAATTTCTAACCAAAAGATGGGATTTGTGAACCGAATTTAAGATTTGTCCTTGAAAATCCCGAGAATCGAGAATAGTCAGTGTCTATAGATTTTCTCTTGGAAGAAGTTCCCCAGGATTTTGATAGGTTTTAAAAATCTTTTAAAAAAAAAAACAAAAAGAAAGAATTTTGTGGGTATATTCACTGCAAACCCTCACGAGGTACAACTCGTCCACTAGGGGTTTAAGGGCTTGCTAAATACGCTAAATGTAGTCGAGAATACCCGCAAAAGTGGTTTTATTTTCATATTTACTTTCTTTTCTTAGATTATGTCAAAGAACTTCAAACCTTTTTGCTCGCAACTTTTGCTAAGGGACTAGCAAAATGCTGGTTGGGGGTGTGTTGAATTCATGAATTTGCATATTTACGTATCATTCTAGGATGAATTATTGATTTAATTAGGTGAATTGTATCATTATTCATATAATTTCATCATTTCATGCATTTTCACCTAGAAACGTGAATTTTCATACTTTTTATATATTTTCTGCATTAACTTAGAATGTTTTGCAAATTTTCTCCGAAAAGTCCTAATTGGAGTAGAACTCTGTCCGGGTGGGTCCCACCTCAATATGGGCTCTTCAGTATTTGATGTGTTGAATTAGAATGTGCAGAAAATGATAATTACAAGCCTCTATCATGGAACCCACTTTCAAGCACACATTGTCATCCTGGGCCCTGTATTGCTAAATTAAAGTAAATTGAAGAATTCACAATGTGGACCCCACACACAAGCCATATGCAAATTTATCAAAGGAGGGGTCCACTCATCATGTCAATGAAGAGTCCTAACAACAGTAAAAGACTTCTCATAGGACCCACTGTTCAAGCAGATAAAAATGCACCACTTGGCAGGGTCCATAGTAGTTGCAAATTTGAAATTATTAATAGATAATTCAAATAGTACAGTTCTGATTGGAACAAAAGAAGAATTTGAATCATCCACATCTGATGTCCTTTCAAAAATGAAAGTTGTACAGAGATAGAATCCAATGCAAATCAAAATTTATAAGTTAATATCGTTTTTCTCAGCATAACTCATCTTCAAATGGCCATAAATTTCAATCCTACCGTTGGATCGATGAAATTTACCTACCGTTGGAAAGCTCATTCAGAGTAGACATCCGTGGAGCCCAAGAACGTGCAAGTCAAAGCTATATTGACAAAGTTATGAGCCCGAAAATTTTCATGTTTAATTTTAGACCGGATTGCAATTAAATCCACACCGTTGATAATCAATTGCTACACATCCCTTGCGGGACCCCATCTAAAGATTAGCCAAGCCACTCAGAGGTTTCCAGAAGCTTCTACCTCATTCAAATTCAAAAAGGATAAGAGACATACCTTATCAATGAAGAAAAATCAAGTCTGCAAAGAAGGTGTCCAGATTTAATGTATCTGATAGATAACCGGAGAAATAAAAGGAAGCAAAAAGTAGCATACGAGACTAAACTGCCTCCCCTTGGACATCCTCAAGGATTCTCTCTCTTCTTTCCCCTCTTTCCCTAATTAATAGAATTTAAGAGTTATTTTTTGGGTCTTCTGGAGCCCTATTCCAGAACTAGGTTAGAAGAGTGTGAGAGAGATTTGTAATTACTATGAAGTTCTTAATGAAAATCACATCTTTTGCAATGGAGGAGTAGATCCCTAGATCAGAGTGTCAGATGAAGTTAAGTATTTCTCATCGTTAATTTATGTGATATTTTTGTCTCTTGCGTATTGATTATAATAATAAATCTACTTCTATCATTAACAACCTATGTTATTCAATTTTTTGTTTGAACAATTCTTTAATCATGTATGTTTTCTTAATAGATTATTCTTAGATTGAAATTCTTTGATAATCTATCTTTGATTAATATGTGATAGTTTAGTTAAGTTCATAATTTCATTAGGTGAAGGAGATTTTTACCTTAAATAAATTGTGAAAAATTGTGCTCTTTGATAGACAAACTTTCCAAATCAGAAACATTGATTTGTTTCTGATTTGAAGAATTTTTTGGACAAATTTATTTTATCTATTGTATAGAATGATGGTGGGACTACTTAATTGATTCATGATATTCTGATCTGCATTTTCTCATATTTTATTGTTGCACTCTAGATCTAGCATTTCCTCAATCTTATTATTGTTTTTCTTTTCTTTATCTCTCTTGTCATTATCATTGATAAAAAAAATAAGATTTTAAATTTTAACTTAGTAGTGCTCCTTGTGGGATTCGACCTGCTCTTGCCATTGTCTAAAATAAATAAATAACTGTGCACTTGCGGTATTAAAAGATTGGATTTAAATTCACATCATTAGAGTTGAGAGAAATCTCAAATTTCCTTTCATCAAGCTAACAAGTAAGTGTTAAGAGTAATTTCAATTTTGATTAGGATCTTTAGACTCTTTTCATCCCAAACAACATGTTGAATTCATTATTGGTTGTTTTTATGATGTTAGGGTTTGAAACTGGGTGATTTTGTGTCAAATAGAGCTTGAAAGGAAAGGGGTTTTTGTGTGGATTTGAAATTAAGGCAAGTATAAACAGTTACTTGTGATTAGAAGCTATTTGGTATGATTCTCTCTTGATTTTATTATCAGTGTGATTTCAGCCCTATTCTTACAACTGATTTGTGTAAATGGGTTGATTGAATAAGTTAATGAAAGGAGTAGTGTATGGAGTGTTGATTGAGGAGAGGACAGGAGGTCTGAATTTGTGTGCAAGTTATGGTTGAATGGAAAGGAATTGGGAAAGAAGCCACCGGCCCCAAGATTGGAGGACTCAAATATGAGTACGGATTTGAATGATTCTATTTGAATCAAAAATTTATTCTGTGTGTATAAATGGTTCTATAAATTAGTCTTAAGACTAATTAAAGTGTAATTGGGAGTTGTTAAGTTTTAATGACTGTGAGAGAAAAACTATCAATAACTTTAGACTTAGTAGTTAACTTTAATCATGTTTCAATGGAAATTGAATAAGTTTGTTAATTTGTTACAAACCTTCATAGGTGATAATTAAGGAGACTCTATGTTGACACCAAAAAAGTCACTATGTCTCCTCAACATCAAGAAGCCTCGTGAAGCTGCATCCTGCTACAAAACAGGCAAGGCTACTTCAAGCATCAGATTTTGTCAGAATCAGACAGAAACTGAGAGATCCTTTAAAACAGCTAAAAGAGGGGTACACCTGAGGTTTCGGGCCATTCCGACAGCGTTTGGCCTAACTTCACTGCTCCGACAACTAAACAAGCGCTCCCGGCGGCGACATCATCAAAGACACCAAAACTTTGATCAGAGCCTACGGATGACTCCAGAATGTCTCCAAAGGGCTCCATGCCAAATTTCAAGTCAAACCGACAACGTTTGACCCTCCATCAATGCTCGAACAGCAAAATCAGGCCTCCCGGCGGTGGGAACCACCGAAGCCATCACTCATTAAACAAAATACATGTGTGGCTTCAACATGCTTCCAAAAGGCTGCACGTCGAATTTCAGGTCATTCCGACAAAGTTTGACCAGGTTTCGATGCTCCGAGAGAAAATCAAGCCTACCAGCGGCGGAGCAACCCGGGACCATGACATCCAAAACGGAGCCCATGGAACGTCTCAAAATGACTCCAATAGGCTCCCCGTCAAATTTCAGGTCAATCGGACATCGTTTGACCACATATCAAAGCTCGGCATTTTCCCCGCAGCAAAATCAAGTGAAGCATCGATGGGACCCCAAACGGCTTCAAAACTCAAATAAAAGCCCATGGTTGGTCCTATCCACTGCTCAAGAAGCTTCACCTCAATTTTCAGGTCATTCCGACATCGTTTGACCTAGTTTCGACGCTTGACGGAAAATCGGCTACAAAGTCTTCAAGCTTTCCCAAAAAATGGGAAACTTTGTGCTCCGATTTCACATGGGTTCTCGTCAAGTTTTCTCCAAGAAAATATAGTCAATAATTGAGGAAAAATGTCAAGAAAAATACAGAAGAAAAAAGGAACGAAAAAGACGGAAAAACGGCCGAAAACGACGCTCGGCGACCAAACGGGCCAAAGCCCTATGGTCACCGGCGACCCTGGGTGCATGGTTGCCCGGCGACCCTGGCCCAAGGTCGCCGGGCGACCCTGGTTCATGGTTGCCCTGCGACCCTGCAAATCCGGGTCGCCAGATTTTGCACAAAAGTGTCGCGTTTCGGGTGTTCCGGCCTCTGTGATTTTCGGAAAATGCAATGTTTGATGCTCGAAAACCACTGATCTTCGCCGACATCTCGGATCCGCCGTCAAAAGCATGAAATCATCACCGATCGCCTCAAAATCGCCAACTGGCTGACCAAGAAAGTGCACTTTCTGTCCGACCGATCGTGAAATCGACAAGACAGATGTCACCGGCCCGCCAATATCAATCAATGTCTGAAATTGCATCGCAATCCAACATCAAATAATGCGTGGATCCACCCGTGATGATCGCAAGAAGAATCTCAAAAGGCGCAGCGTGGCCTGCGACTCTTCACATACCTTGGCGACCACTTAATGACGTTAATTGACCCGTTTATGACTACTTAATGCGGTCATTAACTCATTATTTTGGACGGCCCAATCAGATTCAAGCATCTGGGAGTTACAAATCCAAGTAATCATGGCATTAAACCCATAAAACTCCCATCATCATGAAGCATAAAGGTGATTAAATGCCCACTACCTCCATCGGCCAATCACGAACCTTGAAAAAGGAGTTACAAAATCAACTTGTAACTCCTCATCAATTCTTTCATCATGGCCATCAATGCCAATAAACACCTCATGGCTACCAAAAGCCTATAAAAGGAGGTCCATTCCAAGAAGAAAGCATGATGAAAATAGATCCCAAGTGCAAGCTCTGAAAATCCAGAAAATCCAAGAGAGAGACGAAGTCCTGCTACTTTGCTCCCGGAAGCACCACAAGGTGATCAACGTCCCTTGGGGGGCCACCCCCCCCCCCAAGGTCACCTCCTTCTCCAGCATGGCCTAAACGCGGCTTTTCAGCCCGTTTACTCGGTTTTTCATTGGATATAGGACCTTCTCTTGGTCCTTGTCCTTTAAAAAGCTGAGGTTAGGAGCCAAGCCAAAGAATCAAAGCATCACATGTTCTCATTTGAAGGACGATGACGAAGCCCATACATGACTTGCGACCGTCGATCTCAATGTGTCCCCACAATCTCCTGAGAAGTTAGATCCCTTTTCTCACTTTTCTATTGTAGTTTGTATTTCTTAAAGAGACAAAATGAAATCACAATTCTTGTCTTTCATATTTGATGAGTTTTGTAAAATTGCCTTTCACGGCAAAACTGCCTTTTACGGCAAACAAACAAAAACGCCTTTTACGGCATTCTAAAAAAAAAACAAACTTGTCTCTTTTCTTAATATTAATGCAATTTGAAAAGTTAGAAAAAAGGATTGATTTCCTTTCCACTTGTGAAGGTGAATCCCCGGATTATCACCATTCCAAATTCCAAGTAGAAAGTAAATCTGGCATACCCGTACAAAAAATGTTGATGCCCGAGATCTTCCCTAATCCGCCGAGACCCAGGTTAGCCCCCGGGGTAAGGAGGGAGAGGACGGAAGATTCCCCCTTTTTTGGGGTCCATCAAGTTGGCATACCCGATGGGACACGTTGACTTGAGAACGTGATGATTTGATCACTTGGCTCCTTTCTAGTTGGTGGCCTATGTTGCATTTTGCATCTAAAAAACATGAGATGGGATTTCAATTGTTCTTTCTCACTTCAAAAAAAAACAAATCTGATCTCTTTTTCTTAAAAACTCAACTTTGAGAAATTTTGATCCGTTCCTCTTCGAACTTGATAGCTCACAGAAATGTTCGCAGCTATCGTTCATATCGGGGATTGGGCCATCTTTTCTCTTTGATGAGTCCAATTGGGATTTCAAAAAAAAAAACACCTTCATTTCAAACTCTTTCAAAAAAAATGATCTCTCTTTCTCATGATTCAACTTTGAGAAATTTTGATCCTCTCATCTTTGAACTTGATAGCTCACAGAAATGTTCGCAGCTATCGTTCATATCGGGGATTGGGCCATCTTTTCTCTTTGATGACTCCAATTGGGATTTCAAAAAAAAAATTATAATTTCAAAAGAAAATTAGTTTTCTCTCTTTTGCATTCAAATTTGAGAAACCTTGGTTCCTTCCCTTTCGGATTTAGCGCTCGCAGAAATGTTGAGCCTTTGTTCGTATCGGAACACCATTCGCTCTCTTTGACGAGTTCATTAAAAACCTTCCAAAAAAAAAAAGATTTCAAAAAAAAAAAAAAAAACACTAAGGTTCCACCAGTTGCGTTCTTTGACCAAAGTGGATTTAAGAAAAGCCTTGTCCAGAGTGTGGAGACAGCTAGACTGTTCGAGGCAAGGGTCCTCCAAAAGGTTCATTAAGTAATCCTACCCTTACCTGGGGGCTGATCTATCCACAAAGGTTTCATAAGATCGAATTGGAAATCTATGTGCGCCTTTCAAAAAAAATCCTCTAAAAAAATCTTAAAAAAAAAAAAATTCTGTCACTTTGAATTCAGAGTTGAGAAATCTTGGTTCTTTCCCTTTCAGATTTAGCGCTCGCAGAAATGTTGAACCTTTGTTCGAAACGGAACACCGTTTGATCTCTTCGATGAATTCAATCTTGACCTTTCAAAAAAAAACTTCCGTCGCTTTTGAGTTCAGAGTTGAGAAATTTTGGTTCCCTCCCTTTCGGATTTAGCGCTTGCAGAAATGTTGAGCCTTTGTTCGAAATGGAACACCATTTGCTCTCTTTGATGAATTCAATTTTGACCTTTCAAAAAAAAAAAAAAAAACTTTCGTCGTTACTGGATTCACATCCGAGAAATTCTGGTTCCTTCCCTTCTGAATTTAGCGCTCGCAGAAATGTTGAGCCTTTGTTCGAATTGGAACACCATTTGCTCTCCTTTATGAATCCAAATTTGACCTTTCAAAAAAATCCCATCTCGTGTCCTTTCCAAGGATGCGATTTGCAACATTTGTGCCTAGCGGTGCTAGTACGCCCTTTCAGGTCTACTGTATTTGCGACCGACACATTTGTATATCCAACCTTATATCATTTTACCTCGAGTGAGCCTTGCTTCTCGGTAATTTGAATTAAGGTCTACAATTGCTTCTAGCAGTCACTGGAACGCTCACTCTGAGCCTACCATACTTGCATTTTAGAACAATTGTACCCTCTATGGCTTGTTGCCTTCTTCATCGTCCTTGGGTTGGGCCATGTCCCCTCAAGTGATTTGAAAAGACAAAACCGTAGTTGTTCTCCATTTACGATCACCATATTCTTGTGATCACTAATGGATTTGGTCTTGTTTCAGAAGTTTTCCAAAACTAACAATGGCAGCTTCATTAACCATCACTTTCGATGAGAACAAGTACCAGCTTATGCTTCAAGACAAGCAAAACAAGCATAAGCGCCCTGCCAGTTGCCGAAGCGTCATCTCCCTCGACAACTCTCCAAACACCGGGTCAACTTCAACTCCCCGGACCATCGTCTTCGGATTGCTGGGACCATTCCCACTTCCCGCAGAAGACATTGTACCTGCCAAGAAGCAGAAAACCACCCCGCAACGTGTCACTAAAATGGCACCAAGGGCGAACACCAAGAAACCTGAAGCCCGTGGCGTTCCCACGAAGCCTCAACCCACAAGAAACCAGGTTTACACCAAAACTTGGTCCCCAAGATCTTCGCCAAAGCAACGGAGGTCTCAAACATCTGCAAAGCCAGCATACCTGGCCCCTCTCAAGGAGAATCAGTTCTACCCTCTCTCTTACATGAAAGAGGAGAAACCTACCCTCCACCCAAAAAACAAACAAAATCATCATAAGCAGGCTTGCTCCTACAAGCCCAAAATCAAATCCTGCATTGTTAGGCCTATGCAAAAACATGCTGAAGCCTGCACTCCCGCGAGTCGACCCTTCATCTCAACAGGGGCCGAGCTCGCAAAATTCAAGTCTTCATTGCGACAGAAAAAGGACCGCGTCCAGATTCTGTCCTTGCCAAGCTTCAAAGAAGACAAACTCGGCTGCTGCGCACGAGGGACTACATCCTTCATCGCTAGAGCCCAGCCAGAGCTGACTGAAGCTCAAATTGCTCGTCGTATGCGTCGCCGCACTGCATATCGACAAAAGAGACTTGAGAAACAAAGAACACAGCATTCTACTCTCCACGTCTCAAACAAGTGGGTCGAAAAAGAAGGACCCGATCAATTCGTTGCTGTTCATATGGTTGGCAAAACCAGAAAACGCCGGAAGTCAGCAACCAAAATCAGTGTTAGACGTCCAGTGACTAGCGGCGTCTCTCGGACAAGAACACATCTGGAAGAGTCTTCCACTCCTCCAAGCAAAGAACACCGGAGTAACCACTCTTCAGATTCTTCATCCAGAAGAATGAGCCCCAGCTCAGTCACCAGGACGATTTCTTCGTTCGAATCCCGAGGGATGAACGTCATGGCTACAAGTTCTGAGCAGCCTCCATTGCATGATGACGTAACCGCACGCATCCAGCAGTTGGAGCAAGGACAATAGAGAATTGAGGCTTTGATGGAAAACCTCATTCTCACTCTACAGTGTCCACCACCTAACAATGAAACCCCTCCGAATCATGAAGATGATGAGGGCAATGCAGAAAACAATGAGTCTCGCGCCCTTACCAGAAAGGACGTGGACGATATCCTCGCAAAAGCAAAAGAAGAGGATATCATCGGCAACAAATCAAAGAACCTGGGGGAACTCCTCGAAGCTTCCATGGAGGCTGAAATGGTGATCAAAGACCTCAACAGTCAGAAATCATCAAAGAAAGAGCCGACTGCTGTTACAACCTCAAAATCAAAGAAAAAGGAGGTTCTCAATGTGCAGACTAAGTCAGCTCCTCAGCAGCCAAAGAAACCTGAAAACAAAACTGCAGGTAAAAGGCCTGAACTCTCTGATGCCTTCAAAGAACGTGTAGAAAAGAAATATCCGTTCGATGAAGATGTTGAAGAAATCTTTGAGGCTCTCTTGGCAAATGGCAAACTCATTTTGCCAGAGCCCAAAAGACCGGGAGATGTTGGCAAAACCAATGATCCCCGATACTGTCCATACCATCAGATGATCTCACATCCTCTTAATCAATGCTTCGTTGTGAGAGAGAAGATCAATGAGATGTGGAAAAACGGAGTCATAACCTTTGATAAAAACTATGGCCCCGCCTCTGTCAACATGGTGTCATGTCGGCAAACTTCAAAGTCACTGAAGGAGAAGATCACTACTTCATTCAAAGTGATTAGAATGGCTCAAGCCTCCCAAGAATTGGTTCCTTATCCAACACCAGATGGACAACCTATATGGGTGCATCTTGATCTCCTAGATGATGAAAACTGGGAGATCGTCAAAACAAAGCCGACCACTCAGCAGCGAAGGCAATCCAAGAGACAGCTCCGTAAGCTCAAACAGCAGCAAAAGTCTCAACCAAAACAAGAAGTCCTTGAAAAAACAGAAACTTCTTCCACTGCTTCACTCGGGACAACGGAAGAATCTCTTCCCAAAACTTCAAAGGTGGTAAGAAAATTCACTCTTGATGATTTCATGCCACCTTTATACAAAAATGAAAATGTGCAGGGGGCATCATACTCTTGCAACTCGGTAGTTGGATTCTCCATGAATGGATACGAGTCCAGTGACACTGCCAGTGATATCGATGAGTGGGAAGAATCCCTTGAAACAGGAGAATACCTCTCCGACGAGGAATGGATTCCCGAGTCTCATCTTATGCCAGTGATCTGGTATAACTCATTACAGCCACAAGGATCTTGGTCTGATGATGAAGAAGACCAGGGCCCTGTTCAAGAAAATGCTGTCGATCCAGCACCAGTAAATGCTTCAGTGGAACCCAACATGGGCGAACCACAAGGAGCAGATGACGAAGAAGATTTGGCTCCCACGCCTGATCTTGAAGAATATGCAAGAATCTTGCAACATCTTGCCATAGAGCAGGAGCAGGATCCATCAACCTTCGTCATGATCCAGAACCGGAAGTCCCTGAAAATCAACGGGAACTTTCTCCTTCAACTCCTGAAAATGGAGAAAACAGTTGGATTGATGATCCTCTCACATCTGAGGATGAGTCTGATTCCCAACAGTCTACACTGGGGGCATCTCTTGTCAGGATAACCTGCAATGCCATAACTCAAGACGACAGTGCCTCTGAAGCCTCCGAAGACACATACTCCCCAACCGGTAGTGTATCTTACGGAGCTTCATCCTCCCAGATGACTTCCACTGAGATAATATCCTCTCAGCCCTCGTCTCCTGAAGCTGTGACATCAGAGCTCAAGCCTCTCCCGATTGATCATCTTGAAGAAACTTCTGCCAATGATATCTTCTTCAATGAAAAGTCAGTCAATTGGTCCCAGATACCCGATCTCACGGGCGATGTCTGGGCTAATAAAGAAAAGTTGCCAGCTGCTGTTCAGGACTTGTTCCCGGAAATTGCTCCGTACAACAAAATTACTGAAGACACCAATGCTCTTACAGAGAAGTCTTCAGCAAAGGATCAACCCCTTGATCCTGAGAACGATCTTCCAAAAGAAGACCCTTCTCTAGAGGCTCTTGAAGTTGGTAGAGGTACCCGTTCTGGCCGGGATTACCACAAAAATTACAATCAACCCTCTTCTTCTTATGTAAATCCTTCGGGAAAGCAAGTTGTAAGCGCCCCAAGTGGCAATAATAATGAAAATGCAGGCCCGAAGGAGGCTTTCAAGTACGACTTGATTGAGCACTTCAAACACATACCTACACGTCTGCACATCCTTGACTTATTACGAATGTCTCCACAAACTCGTGATAGTCTCATTTCAGAATTTCAAAGGCTGAATTCGGATGTCGACAAACATGCCCCACAAGTCCTACAAATTGAAATGGACTATAGGGTCAAAAAATCAAATACTCCATCAAAGGGAGAAAAGAAGAAAACTGAGGGATCAAGCAATGATTGCCTCTCGGTACAAAACGCAGCAAGTGCAACAATTGCCTTCGACAAGGATGACCTCCTCCTAGGCGAAACAAAGCACAACCGTCCCTTGTACTTTACGGGGTACGTCAAAGAAATGCCGGTACACAGAGTTCAGATCGATCCAGGTTCTGCACTCAACCTCATCTCTACTTCGGCACTCGAAGAGCTGGGCATCCCACCCAGCAAGCTGAGTCACACGTCCGTATCCATCTTCGGATATGACGGTAACGCTCAAAGGCCTATCGGCAAAATCAGGTTCAAATTGCAAATCGGTGATCTTATTTCTGAAGTCACTGTGTATGCAATAAGGACCCCTTCATGCTACAATATACTCCTTGGACGCCCCTGGATACATGAGAATGGTGTCGTCCCTTCAACTCTACATCAGTGCATCAAGTTTGTTGGCGACGATGGCCTGATACATCGAGTATTTGCAGACAAAAAGCCCTTCAAAGGCAGAGATGTCCATTTTGCAGATGCTCAAATGTATAAAGATGGAAAAGAAGAACAGGAGGAAAAAACAATTCGCTTTGTCGACAGTCTCCAGAAAGATAAAGGCAACGCTCCTCAGCAATCACCGGAGGAAAACAAACCCTCTACCAAACTCGAAGTAAGCAGCCAAGCTCCCTTCGTCGTCTCCTTCAAATCTCCAAAGCCTTTGGTAATCACTACCAAAGCAAAGAAGACAAAACAAAAGGCTGGGGGCAAGTTCACTGTCTCCTTTGTGTCTATTATGCATGACACAGACTCAGAGTCAGAGCCAGAAGATGACACAGCATCGAGCCAAGCCGGTACTCAGCAAGATCAGCCCGCTCTCACTACATTGGAGACACCTGCAGACATAGAAGACCCTACGTCTGCTTCCTTTGTTATTCCGGCAACTTCGCCAGAAGAAAAAGTGATTTACTTCCACAGATCAGGAGCATCTCCACTGAACTCTCTGCTTGAACCTTTCCAAAACGAAGGTATGCCTCAGTTATCCCTGTATAGTCCGACGGCACAAGCTATCATGAAGAAAATGGGCTACGACGCTCAAAATCCGACTGGTTTGGGAGGTGGTCGTGGTATTCTCACACCATTGGAACCCACCCTGATCAAAAGTCAACCAGAAGATTGGAAAATCCACCTTCAAAAAGGCAAGTCTTCATATGGGTTGGGATATGATCCTACCGCTCCTATGAGACAGTTAACACCATGGCTGCAAAGTCGCTTTACCGACCAAGCCTCAACATCTCATGAAGACATCGATATCCCTGGATATCTCTTTGAGGAGTTACTCGTCAAAAATCCAGAAAGCTCCTCCAATTGGTATGATTTCTCTGATAATAAAGAGGAATTGCCTGATGATAGAGACGAGCGGTTCTCTGTTCCAGAAGAATCATCGT
Organism: Umbellularia californica; assembly: GCA_028538565.1. Classification (NCBI taxonomy): domain Eukaryota; kingdom Viridiplantae; phylum Streptophyta; class Magnoliopsida; order Laurales; family Lauraceae; genus Umbellularia; species Umbellularia californica. The sequence goes on from JAPQWN010000007.1 coordinate 48,607,230, forward strand.
CTCCAAAAGAAGTACCCTACTTCAACCCAATTCCAGCAAATGATTGGGACCATCTTATTGCAAGCCTTGAGAAGGATACTGATCAAGAAGATTCATGGACAGAAACAAAGCCTCAATCTGAAAATGCCTCTGGTACTCCAGAAGGTCTTGTTGAGTTGGAAGCCTCCGGAAACATTGTGGAGGAACCACCCTCAATCCTTCCGACAGAAGACCCTATTCAAAAGATAGACTTGGGAACACCTGATAACCCACGTCCTGTATTCATAAGCAAGAATATAAAGGATGATGAGTTACCCGAGTATATCTCTTTTCTTCGTGAGTTCATTGATTGCTTTGCATGGTCTTATGCCGAAATGCCTGGCTTGGATCCTGAAGTAGCAGTCCACAAGCTCAACTTGCAAAAAGAAATCAAGCCTATCAAACAAGGCCAAAGAAGATTCCGTCCCGACGTGATGAACAAAATTGAACAAGAAGTTCAGAAACTCAAAAACGTTGGCTTCATCCACGAGGAACAGCATCCTGAATGGTTGGCCAACATTGTCCCCATGACAAAGAAAAATGGGCAGATAAGGGTCTGTATCGACTACAGAGACCTGAATAGTGCATGTCCTAAAGATGAATTCCCGCTCCCCATACCAGAGGTGATGATTGACAACACCTATGTGTTCGAGCGAATGACATTCATGGATGGATTCTTTGGCTACAATCAGATAAAGATGCATCCTGAAGATGAAAGGCATACGCCATTTCGCACACCATTCGGCGTGTATTGCTACACTGTTATGCCGTTTAGCCTGAAAAATGCAGGTGTAACATATCAGAGAGCTATGATGAAAATATTCCAAGATATGCAGCACAAGACGGTCGAATGCTATGTTGACGACCTCGCCATAAAAAGCAGAAGAAAAGAAGACCATCTCGATGATCTTCGAGAAGTCTTCCTCCAACTTCGCAAACACAAATTGCGGACGAATCCACTAAAGTGCTTCTTCGGTGTCTCATCGGGTAAGTTTCTCGGATTTGTAGTACGGAAAGCTGGAATAGAACTTGCCCCACCAAAGTCAAGCCTATCCTGGAAATGCCATCTTCAAGAACCCTAAGAGAATTAAAAGGGCTTCAAGGAAGGCTGGCCTACATTCGACGGTTCGTCTCCAATCTATCAGGGAAATGCCGTCCATTTTCTCGCTTAATAAAGAAAGGCGTGGACTTTGTCTGGGATGCTGAATGTGAAAATGCATTTCAAGACATCAAAGCATACCTCACCAAACCTCCAGTGCTGGCTGCCCCCACAACTGGAAAACCATTTATCTTGTACACAAGAGCTCTCGACCACTCTTTGGGTGCTCTGCTCGCACAAGAAAACGACGACGGAAAAGAAGCTGCTCTATATTACCTTAGCCGCATGATGGTAGGTGCAGAGCATCGCTACTCCCCAGTCGAAAAAGAATGCCTTACAGTAATGTTCGCAGTACAAAAGCTGCGTCACTATCTGCTGTCGAACACAGTCTACCTGATTTCGAGGATCAACCTCCTAAAGGTCCTTGTCACAAAAGCAGGTTCTCTCAATGCCCGACTGGCAAAATGGTCCATCCTTTTATCATAGTTTGATATTAGGTATGTGCCACAAAAGGCAATCAAAGGCCAAGCTCTAGCAGATTTCCTCGCAGAGCATCCATTGCCTAAAGATTCTCCACTCAGGGATGATCTCCCAGACGAATTTGTCTACAATGTGGAAACTTCCTTGTCAAATGCTTCCTGGGACATGTACTTTGACGGTGCAACCAAGACAAATGAAAAGGGAAAGCAAATATCAGGAATTGGCATCCTCTTTGTCAGTCCCGACAGATACATGATTCCACATGCCTTCTCGCTACTGGAACTATGTTCAAACAATGCAGCTGAGTACCAAGCCATGATTGTACGATTGAAACTCGCCCTCGAATTTGGCATCACCACACTGGAAGCTTTTGGAGACTCTCAACTGGTCGTCAACCAGATGAATCAGAAATATGAAGTCTGGAAACCTGATTTGCTGCCTTATTACAACAAGGCGCAGTCGCTTCGACAAAAATTAAACATCTGCCATATCACCCACATCCTCAGAGGTGAAAACATCCGTGCAGATGCCCTGGCTGGACTCGCCACATCCATGGCAATCCAAGAAGGGGAAAACATGCAAGTCATAGTGTGTCAAAGAAGGATTCTCCCTCCTCTCAACACACATAAAGCAGTTGCTGAATGCCACCAAGTGGTTGGAAGTCTGATGTCCATCATCAAACCTCCGATTGGCGACTGGAGAGATCCGTTCATTGATTACATCATGTTCAGAATCCTTCCTGAAGATCCAAAAGAACGGGTAAGCATCCAAAGACGAGCCCCAAACTTTCATTTGGATATACCTTCAAAAGCACTTTACAGAAAATCCTTCAACGGAGTACTCCTACGCTGCTTATCACAACAAGAGGCTGAGGAAACTCTCAAAGAAGTACATGCTGGTCTTTGTGGAGCCCATCAGGCTGGCCCTAAGCTCTACAACCAGATAAAAATGCTAGGTTACTATTGGCCTACCATGGTAGCTGATGCAATGCAATTTGCCAAGCGCTGCGAAAAATGCCAGATTCACGGAGATTATGTCCACATGCCTCCAGAATGGCTACATCCAACAGCAATCTTATGGCCTTTCGAAGCCTGGGGTATGGACATCATAGGTCCTATTTCTCCCCCATCAAGCAAAGGTCATCGCTTCATCTTCGCCGCTACGGATTATTTCTCCAAGTGGTCAGAAGCATTTGCGCTCATCGAAATGAAGACTTCATCAGTCCTTCAGTTCTTGCGCACCAACATTATTTGTCGCTTCGGCATACCTAAAAGATTCGTCCATGATAACGGACCACAATTCCAGGATCACAGATTCTACAGGTTTTGCGACAAGTACAAAATCCAAAGTTGTCATTTGACTCCATATAATCCAGCAGCGAATGGACTAGCAGAAGCCTTCAACAAGACACTCTGCAAAATTCTCAAGAAAATGGTCTCTAGTCACAAAAGAGACTGGAGCGACAAACTACCAGAAGCCTTATGGGCCTATCGAACTACCGTTCGAGGACCAACCCATAGCACACCATTCTCTTTGGTCTATGGATGCGAAGCTGTTGTCCCTTTGGAAGTATAAATTCCTTCCTTAAGGGTATCTTTGCAAAATGACATGATGCAAGAAAGCAATGTCAAATTGAGACTCCAAGAGTTGGATAATCTCGATGAAAGACGACTTGAAGCTCTACAAATCTTTGAGTTGTACCAAGCACGCATGGCAGGATCTTTCGACAAAAAGGTCAGGCAACGCGCCTACAAAAAGGGTGACTTGGTTCTTGCAGTAAAAAGACCCATAGTCTTTACCCACAAATCCAAAGGCAAATTTGAACCAAAATGGGAGGGACCCTTCGTCATCGACAAAGTCTTCTCCAACGGTGCATATGCTCTTCTAAACATGGAAGGAGACAGATGTATGCTACCCATCAATGGCAAGTTCTTGAAGCGGTACTACCCTTGAAGACTTCCTCAAACGGATCAGAGCAATATCTACACGGCTAAAGCGTATTTCCAAGGTACTTGCTCGTTAAACCCACCCCTTTTGAAATTTTCATCTTTATGTTGAAGTTTCCAAAAAAAAAAAAACTTTCAAAACAATGCTTACTTTCATCGTTTCATTATTCAAAAAAAAAAATCAAAATCCAAAATCCAAGTTTAGGAGCCTCTTCCCAGACTTGACCAAAATTTTCGATCCTTGAACCCAAAATTCATAGTTTGAAACAAAAACCAGGACTCAGGAATTTTCACCCTAGTATACCTTGACTTTTACAACCAAAATGGTTTTAAGCCAAAATTTATGACCTTCGTGTCTTTAAACAAAAAATGGTTTTTTAGAAACCGCGGGGAAGCGACATTCAGTCGATACTCGCAAAACCCAAAAAAACCGGAATGATGCGAACCCCATTCGATACTTTCAAAACCCAAAAATCGCAAGGAAGCGAACCCCATTCGATACTTGCAAATTTCAAAAATCGTGAAGAAGCAACAAACCAGTTGATATCCACAACCCAAATTTCAAAAATCGTGGAGAAACAACAAACCAGTTGATATCCACAACCCAAATTTCAAAAATCGTGGAGATGCAACATACCAGTTGCTATCCACAACCCAAATTTCAAATGATTCGAGAAAACCTCAAATTTCAAAAATCACGGAGAAACGACATCAAGTCAGTACCCGCAAAACCAAAAGTTTTGGGAAAAGCAGGGAAGCGACGCTTAGTCGATATTTGCACCCCAATTCGCGAGGAAGCGACATTCCATCGATACTCGCAAAACCTAGCCCGCGAGGAAGTGACATTCCATCAATACTCGCAAAACCGAATGAGCAAGGAAGCGACATTCCATCGATACTTGCAAGACCATTCAGCGGGGAGGCGACATTTAGTCGATACCTGCATTTTGAAAACCAAAATTCGGCTATAAACGCCAAAATCTGGCTATAAACGCCAAAATCTGGTTATAAATTCCAAAAGTCGGCTATAAATGCCAAAATAAAAAATTTTCGGCTATAAACGCCAAAATAGGCTTTCATGCCAACAAAACAAAACTCGGTTTTCAAAAAACTCGGCTATAAACGCCAAAACTCGGCTATAAACGCCAAAATCCGGCTATAAATGCCAAAATCCGGCTATAAATGCCAAGATTCGGCTATAAATGCCAAAACAAAAAATTTTCGGCTATAAACGCCAAAATCGGCTTTCATGCCATACAAAAACTTTGGCTCTCATGCCACAAACAAAAACCTTGGCTCTCATACCACAAACAAAAATTTTGGCTCTCATGCCACAAACAAAATTTGGCTCCCATGCCACAAAATGAAATTCGGCTTCTATGCCATTCCAAAAATTCGGCTTTGACGCCATCCAAAAATTTTGGCTCCCATGCCACAAAACAAATTTGGCTCTTATGCCACAAAATTAGGCTTTCATGCCATCCGAAATTTCGGTTTTCAAACCATCAAAAAAAAATCAGGCTTTTCGCCACAAAATTGGCTTTCATGCCCAAAACAACTCTTTGACAAAAGATTTTCACAAAATGACAACCTTTTGATCAAATTCTTAAACAAACATTCCCATCAACTTTTGCTCAAAATTGTTTCCATCAAAAAAAAAAGATTTAAGTGAAAGTAATGGGATACAAAAATATAGTACCAAGATTGTTTATACATGGAGGTACCAAAAACAAAAGAAGAAGGAAAAAGAGTCTGTTACAACTCAGGAGCTCAATCCGACATGGTCTTCAACCAAAGGTTCAACTCCTCAAGCAGACCCATGGCCTTAACTTCCAAAGTTTTTAGGCCACGTTTCTTCAAAATGTCCCCATAAAACGCGGCCGAATGCCGTGACCCATCTGCAGCATGAGGAAGCTCTTCCCAGAGGACCTGCCACTGGTCATGCTCCTGAGTCTTCCTCCGGACATTACCTTCAGCTTCCTCAACCTGGCAAATGAGAGTCCCCTCCTTGTCACGAGCCTCCACAATGGCGGTCCATTTGGCAGCAGCTTCTTCCTCTAAAAAATCAAGATGTTACCTAGCCTCGACGACCTCCTTATCAAGGCGGTCCAAGTCTTGCTTCAGCCCCATGATGAATAACTCGGTAACGTTCTTCTCCCGAACGATCTGCCTCTGAGTCTTCGTGACCTCAGTCTGCTCAGCTTTGACTTTGCTGGAAGGTTTTATGAACATCTCATCAAAGAAGTCACCATCTGGGAAACTCTTGGTCTCAGTCCATTTATTCCCCAAGGTGATAATCTCCCCAACAAAATCCTTGGCGCTCGCGATGTCCAGACCGACTTCTTTGCTATCAGCGAGGATGTCCTGCACATGCTTGATCATGCCAAAACCAGCTTCCAAATGACCTGAAGAAAGAGTCTCAACCCATGAGCTCAAGACAGTCTTCAACACCTTCCTTGCATACTGAAGGTGCGGTGCAGATGAGGATTCGCCATGCTCTGGTGCCCGACTGCCCACGTCATGCTCCATTGGAAGAGTAACCAATAAACTCTTTCCAATGGAAGAAGCTGACTCATTGAAAGTGGAAGAAGCCCCTACTTCTGCATCAGCCGCAGGTATCCCCTGTTCTGGCTTTGAGGAAGACGGAGGAATCTCTCCTGCTGCTTCACAATCTGTCAAGGAAGAAGACAAAAAGGTATGAATATAATCTTGTCAAAAAAATATATCAGGATTATTATTGCAAATATACCTGCTTCGACGACCGACGGAGTACTCTCTGCCTCTTTGAGCCCATCCGAAGCATCATCAAAAGTTGCGTCCATGGATGGCTCGAAATCGTCGGAATCCTCTGGCAAGTCAGCTACATGTTAGCAAATGACAGCAAAAAGAAAAAAATAAAAAAAAAAAGAAACAAAAGCCAAAGCAAATCATAGCAGGTGAAGGTTCTGGAACCACTCCAGAGTCCCTGGGCTCTTCCTCAGATGCCACGACTGGAGCCGTCATTCCTTCATCGGCCGGAACCTCAGGCATCACCAGGTCATCGTCCTCTACTAAAAAAAAAAAGAGGCAGCGGATCAAAACAAAATCTTTCACAAGAAAAAAAAAAGAAAGAAGAAACAAAGGAAGGAAAGAGGATCATACCAGCTGTCTCCTCTTCTCTACTTCTCTTCTCCGGAGGCTCGTCAGCATCCTCAGACACCTCCTCAGCAATGGTGAGAGGAACTTCAAGATCAGAAGGACTATCATGCCGTCTCATGTTACGGCGTTGTCCTCTCCTCCTCTTCCCTCGGCGGGTCAATCTGCTCGACGATCCTGCCCCACATCAACATCAGGCCTCTCACAAGAGTCCTCACTGGATGGTCTACTTTTCTCAGTAGACTCCATGGAAGCCTTCGTATGCTCTGCATGTATAATAGCATCGATCTCGGCCTCCTCCTCCTCCAGCTGTCTCAAGACCTAACCAGGAATCCCCTATGCAGCTCCTGATCTGATGATGTCCTGCCCGTTCAGAAAGCCTATCTTGTGCTTCTCTCCAGAAAGGAAGGCCAAAACTTCCTCCCGACGGACACCATCCGATTTGCCAAGACCTTTCCCAGGAGATTGCTGAATATCGAGCTCTTTCTTGGAAAGCCCCCGGTGCACTGAGAAGCTCTCCACGAACCACTTCGTGAAGCCAGCAGTCCGGAAGGTGGGTAGCTCAGGATAGGAAATCATGGCGGTAGTGTCCTCGGCGCTATAAAAAGTCCATGCATTTCTCCCATCCTGCAAACCTCCAAAACGCTTCACCATACTCGAAGGCGCTCCAACAACGCCTTGAGAGAAGCCAAGCTGTAATGCAAAGCGCGAAGGGACATACGGTTGGGTATCGACGAAAAGATGTCTGCGGTACACCATCGTACCAACCCGTATGTTGAAGAACCACCTCTTCTCCGCGTCCGTCAAAGCATAGTGTCTTCCCGACCCTGCCCTGGTCGAATCACGGGAGACACCAAAGTCAAAAGCCTTCTTCTGCAAGCCCAGAGAAAGCTTCACTGAAGACTGCCCAATCTCGACGTCCCTAAATTGTCGGATCCTTAAACGGGCAGATAAAAGTGATTCGTGAACGGCTGTCCCTCTAGCTAAACGAATCATAAAGGGATCTCCGTCCTGTACAACTCCCAAACGATGGAAGCTAGGATAGTGGTATACATACCACGAATAGAAGATGTGGGCAGAAAACACCCTGTTCATGGGAAGCCCAAGCCGAACCAGGAAAGCAGCAGCCTGCAGTTCGGTACACAAATAGGAGTAAAGAGCAGGTACCAAAGCCAGCCGCTCTCCAAACGCCATCTGACAAGCCGGAAAAATACAGTGCGGCCTGATGTGCGTTCCATGTCCTCCAGCAAAAACAGCCTCACCCAGCAAATAAGTGAGGTAAACAGCGAGATCTCTCCGCAACACAATGTTAGGACAAATGGCATTCGTGCTTGCGAAGAACTTCCTCAAATCTTCTCCCATAGCAGCGATCTTCTTCAAAGTTGATGTTTTAGCCCTAGCATCCTGGGCCATGCCATCAGAAGAATCCTCGCTGTCAAAAAAGTTGGAGCTGCAACTTCTCCAACTGCTGCATCCAACTTTCGAGCCCTCCTTCTCCTTCAAAAAATCGTAGAATGCGACAAGCTGAAAGTACACAAGCCTAAACTCCTTAGACTGCTCCTCAAGGACGCTGTCAATAGGCATAAACTCCTCATAGAGTTTGCCGAGAATAGGCAATCCGGTGATGGCGCTCAGCTCCTTCAAAGAAAAACCAATCTCACCATTCGTCACAATGAAGGTGTTGGTTTGTGGAAGGAATGACTCCAGCATTGCCATGAAAGCCTCATCGGAGAAAACAACGGTTTGCCGAAAAGCGCGAACCGCGTCAAAAATCTCGGCCTCCCGAAGAACGGCCTCACCAATCCTCAGGGTGTGATCAGTCCATGACTCCCAGCTCGAGTCAGCACTGAAATGGCCACGAAGTCGAAAAGGCTTCACCCAGTTGCTGCCGTCACCCCGAAAAACGCCAAGGCCCACCGGTCTCAAATCGATCAATGGATGATCAGAACCTTAGTAGCCACTAGTTGGCATCAACATGTCCATACGGACAGGTGGCTTCTCTGCAAAACCAGAAGGTCCACCAACAAAAATCCCGGTCTTGATCACACTGGTCCTCTTCACCCAGCTTGGAAGATCTTCCCTCTTAGGGCACGTGGGAGAAAAGCTCAGGATCGAATGGTCCGATCAAAAGACGACCGGGTAGAAATAGTTCTCTCATCACCATCTGCCGTGTAAGAGAACTGAAAACATCTCCTTTGGTATGTCAAGTCGTCCGGGACTGCATCACCGAAGAAGAAGGTAGGCTTGAGCACAACGCTCTGATCATCCGTAACCCAGGGACGGCTGCTTACCATGATATTATAGAACTCCTCATCCTTGAGAGCGATCAATCGCTGTCTTATCTCATCACGATTGAGGGAATCACACTCTTCCAAGTTTTTCTCTACAAACTGGACCTTCTCCCAAGCCTGCTGAACGGCAGCATTGGAAGATCTAGTAGACCGACGAGGTGCGTCAGTAACAGGACATTTACCCTTGTTCGTTCTAGAAGAACTACCTGCAAAAGATGGAAGAGAAAAGATCAATAAACATCGAAATGACAGAATTCTGCTACAAAAAATTCTAGCAAAATTTTGACATGGTTCCGGGGCAATTCCAAATAAAAGGAAAATACTCCGAAAAAGACAGGAAGCCTGAAGATGAGCTCAACATCGCTGCGAGCTCATAGTCAGTAGAGAATTCTCAAAGAAGGCTTGAACTCAACATCGCTACGAGAACGAGCCAATCTCATCAAACTTCTGCAAAATCTGGAAAAGAGCTCAACATTGCTGCGAGCTTCAAAATCCAAAAATTGCAAACTTCCTCAAAATCCAGCAAGACCGAGAAAGAGCTCAACATTGCTGCGAGCTCAAAATCCCGATACTTGCAAAAGATTTTCAGGTATGCATCATCATACTTCCAAATCCATTTACAAAAATCATGCATCAAATAATATCATCATGCATTAGATGCTAGGAAAACCTTGACCAAAGTTTGACCAATTCCAACCCAATTTGGTCAAAACCAATCAAACTTTGTCCAAGTCAAAAATCATGTTGGCTTGACCTAGAGACTCTAGCCTTCTATCTTGATGCATCAAACAAAAAAAATGCATACATATTGAAATTGCATAGCCTCATTATCATAGTGAACAAACAAGGAAAAAGAAAACGAAAGAGAGAGAAAAAAAATCTCAGCAAAACAAAAACAAAAAAAAAAAAATTTGGCCCACAGGCCGTGGCCCACTGCCACGTGGCAGTACGGTCAGGTCCGTACGGACCCCTGTCCGTACAGCCAGAAAGAAAAGAAAAAAAAATAGAAAAAAAAGAGAGAAAAGAAAGACGCTGAAAAAAAAAAAGAGAAATCAGCGTGGGAAAATAAAAACAGAAAAAGAAAGAGAGTACACGGTTTAAAAAAAAAAAAAAAGGAAGAGAAAACCGTGAAAAGAAAAAAAAAGAGAAAAAAAGAAAGAAAGAAAAAAAGAGAAGCACGAAAAAAAAAAGAAAAACGTGCATGAAAAGAAAAGAAAAGAAAAGAAAAAAAAGAGAGAAGAAGAAAGAAAAGAAAAGAAAAAGAAGAGAAAAACACTAAAAAAAAAAGAAATCAGCGTGAAAAAAAAAAACAGAAAAAAAAAAGAGTTCACGAAAAAAAAAGAAAGAGAGAAAACCTTGAAAAAGAAAAAAAAAGAAAAAAAGAAAGAAAGAAAAAAAAGAAAAAAAGAGAAGCACGAAAAAAAAAAAAGGGGAAAACGTGCATAAAAAAAAATAGGAGGAAAGAAAAGAAGAAAAAGAGAAAAGAAAAGAAAAAGAAGAAGAAAAGAAAAAAATGAAGAAGCTACTTCTACAATGGAGATTCTTGACAAGGAAGAAAACTTACTTGAAGCCATTGATGGAGAAGAAGAAGAAAAGCTTGGAGATCCTTGAAGAAGAGAAAGCACTTCTTATCTTGGAGAGCACTCTTGAAGATTTCTTGCAAAAAAGAAAGCAATGGAGCAAAAGCATCAACCCTCTTGCTTTTATAGAAGAGAGCAAGCCAAAAGAGGAAACAAGGAGAAAAGAAAGGAGGTAAGTGCTAAAATTTAGCTACTTTCCCAAAAAGAAAGATATTTTGAGAGAATCTTTCCACAAAAAGAAAACTTGAGAAATTCTCTCCAAGTAAAGATATTTTTAGATATTCTCTACACAAAAGAGATATTTTTAGATATTCTTTACAAATATGACACCATATGAGATTTAGGCCATCTCCAAAGCATAAGGTCCCATGGGTTAGCCCATATGAGCAAGGTTTGACCACCTAGGCACTAAAAGTGGCTTTTAGTCAAAATATTCCTCTTACCAAGAGCAAAAAAAAGAAAAGAGCAAAAAAAAAGTCCCATGCCTCTTTTGAGTTGATGGGACCCTTAAAAAAAAAGAGAAAAGAAAGTCTCATGAGTTTCCAAAAACCAAACCATCCAACCTCATGAACCAAATTGAGCCAAAATCTTGAAATTGACATTTCACAAAACCAAATTCCGGTCCCCTAGCTCGCCACATACAGCTTGTTAGGTCACAAGACCAAAACCAAAATCAAAATCCAAACCAAACCCAAAACCAAAAACCCCAAATCTGACCCCCCAACCTGCCACATACAGCTTGTTGGGTCACAAGGTCAAAATCAAAAATCAAACCCCGACCCCCTAACCTGCCACATACAGCTTGTTAGGTCACAAGGTCAAAATACAAAAACCAAAATCCAAAACCCAAAATCCAAATACCCCATGTCATTTTCAAAACTTTGCCTTGAAATGGTGTGTGATCCCTCTCACTACCATAAAATTCCCCCGGAAACTCAGAAGGCTATTAAAAAAAAAAAAAAAAAGCTCAAGACTCTTGGTCAAGTTGGAATCTCTCCTCCAAGTTTCTCTTCGAGGCACATTGACTCCAAAAAGCTACTCGTCGCTGTACCTCGAGGGGGCATTTGTTGACACCAAAAAAGTCACTATGTCTGCTCAACATCAAGAAGCATCGTGAAGCTTCATCCTGCTACAAAACAGGCAAGGCTACTTCAAGCATCAGATTTTGTAAGAATCAGACAGAAACTGAGAGATCCTTCAAAACAACTAAAAGAGGGGTACACCTGAGGTTTCGGGCCATTCCGACAGCGTTTGGCCTAACTTCACTGCTCCGACAGTTAAACAAGGGCTCCCGGCGGCGACATCATCAAAGACACCAAAACTTTGATCAGAGCCTACGAATGACTCCAGAATGTCTCCAAAGGGCTCCATGCCAAATTTTAAGTCAAACCGACAACGTTTGACCCTCCATCAATGCTCGAACAGCAAAATCAAGCCTCCCGGCGGCGGGAACCACCGAAGCCATCACTCATCAAATAAAATGCATGAGTGGCTTCAACATGCTTCCAAAAGGCTGCACGTCGAATTTCAGGTCATTCCGACAAATTTTGACCAGGTTTCGATGCTCCGAGAGAAAATCAAGCCTACCGGCGGCGGAGCAATTCGGGACCATGACATCCAAAACGGAGCCCATGGAACGTCTCAAAATGACTCCAATAGGCTCCCCGTCAAATTTCAGGTCAATCGGACATCGTTTGACCACATATCAAAGCTCGGCATTTTCCCCGCAGCAAAATCAAGTGAAGCATCGATGGGACCCCAAACGGCTTCAAAACTCAAATAAAAGCCCATGGTTGGTCCTATCCACTGCTCAAGAAGCTTCACCTCAATTTTCAGGTCATTCCGACATCGTTTGACCTAGTTTCGACGCTTGACGGAAAATCGGCTACAAAGTCTTCAAGCTTTCCCAAAAAATGGGAAACTTTGTGCTCCGATTTCACATGGGTTCTCGTCAAGTTTTCTCCAAGAAAATATAGTCAATAATTGAGGAAAAATGTCAAGAAAAATACAGAAGAAAAAAGGAACAAAAAAGATGAAAAAACGGCCGAAAACGACGCTCGGCGACCAAACGGGCCAAAGCCCTATGGTCGCCGGCAACCCTGGGTGCATGGTCGCCCGGCGACCCTGCAAATCCGAGTCGCCGGATTTTGCACCAAAGTGTCCATTTTTCGATGGTTTTCTCTGTGATTTTCAGAAAATGCAATGTTTGATGCTCGAAAACCACTGATCTTCGCCGACATCTCGGATCCGCCGTTAAAAGCATGAAATCATCACCGATCGCCTCAAAATCGCCAACTGGCTGACCAAGAAAGTGCACTTTCTGTCCGACCGATCGTGAAATCGACAAGACAGATGTCACCGGCCCGCCAACATCAATAAATGTCTGAAATTGCATCGCAATCCGACATCAAATAATGCGTGGATCCACTCGTGATGATTGCAAGAAGAATCTCAAAAGGCGCAGCGCGGCCCGCGACTCTTCAATACCTTGGCGACCACTTAATAACGTTAATTGACCCGTTTATGACAACTTAATGCGGTCATTAACTCATTATTTTGGACGGCACAATCAGATTCAAGCATCTAGGAGTTACAAATCCAAGTAATCATGGCATTAAACCCATGAAACTCCCATCATCATGAAGCATAAAGGTGATTAAATGCCCACTACCTTCATCGGCCAATCACAAGCCTTGAAAAAGGAGTTACAAAATCAACTTGTAACTCCTCATCAATTCTTTCATCATGGCCATCAATGCCAATAAACACCTCATGGCTACCAAAAGCCTATAAAAGGAGGTCCATTCCAAGAAGAAAGCATGATGAAAATAGATCCCAAGTGCAAGCTCTGAAAATCCAAAAAATCCAAGAGAGAGACGAATTCCTGCACTTTGCTCCCAGAAGCACCACAAGGTGATCAACGTCCCTTGGGGGGCCACCCCCCCAAGGTCACCTCCTTCTCCAACATGGCCTAAACGCGGCTTTTCAGCCCGTTTACTCGGTTTTTCATTGGATATAGGACCTTCTCTTGGTCCTTGTCCTTTAAAAAGCTGAAGTTAGGAGCCAAGCCAAAGAATCAAAGCATCACATGTTCTCATTTGAAGGACGATGACGAAGCCCATACATGACTTGCGACCGTCGATCTCAACGTGTCCCCACAATCTCCTGAGAAGTTAGATCCCTTTTCTCACTTTTCTATTGTAGTTTGTATTTCTTAAAGAGACAAAATGAAATCACAATTCTTGTCTTTCATATTTGATGAGTTTTGTAAAATCGCCTTTCACGGCAAAACCGCCTTTTACGGCAAACAAATAAAAACGCCTCTTACGGCATTCTAAAAAAAAAACAAACTTGTCTCTTTTCTTAATATTAATGCAATTTGAAAAGTTAGAAAAAAGGATTGATTTCCTTTCCACTTGTGAAGGTGAATCCCCGGATTATCACCATTCCAAATTCCAAGTAGAAAGTAAATCTGGCATACCCGTACAAAAAATGTTGATGCCCGAGATCTTCCCTCCTCCGCCGAGACCTAGGTTAGCCCCCGGGGTGCGGAGGGAGAGGACGGAAGATTCCCCCTTTTTTCGGGTCCATCACTCTAATGTACATATATTTAACGTAATGTTCATCGAAAATAACACATGCATTAGGTAACTGAGGGTTACACCTAAATGAATGGTTTGAGTTGAGGAAGTAAATTAAATAGAGTGGTGAATTGTTTTAATTCTTTGAAATTGAATTGTATTTGAATTATTAATCTCAAGTCTATATTGTGATTTACATTGGAAGTAATTATTTCCAATGTTATTGAATTGAATTGAAATCCAAATGGATTAAATGTTCACTTGAGATAAATATTGTGTTGGGCTTATGAGTCTGGCACTACATAGCTATCCTATTGAAGTTCATAAATGAGCTAAAATGGGTTAAATGACTATTCCTACTGCAATAGATGGATTTGAGGGCATTCCGGAGCTCCGTAGCGATGCCAATTATTCCTGGCACAGACAATGGTTATATCCCACAATATTTGCATTTGCAAATTGAATGAATAATTCCATTTGGAAGAAATGAAATGAAATGAAATGCTATGGTAGTTGCCAATTAATGTTTTATTCTTATTTGACTCTGGAAAGTATATATTGTTGTCATCGTAACAATTATTATAATTGCTTAATGATAGACTTACACAAATCAAATCTATGTAATAACATGTGATATCATAGAACTGTTTATCCATTGCTAAATCAACGTATTTATTAGTGTTATTAATGGCATTACAGGCCCAGTTGCCAATGCCGGTCCTGCAGAGGCTACAGCGCCAACGGAGGAGGCCGCTCTGGTTCCTCCAAGAGGACTAGTGGAGTGGAACGGCCGGGACATCAATTGATCTTGATATCCGAGTGCATGAATGATGTGGAAACTTTTTGAAACAACTTTTGAAAACTTAGATACATGTCAATTCGCATTGTATTTTAAATATGCAGTTTGATGACATGAGTAAGAAATAAGAATCTTATTGTGTAAATAGAACTTTACTTTTGTGTAAAGAACTTGTAGAGTTGTAAATGTGAACATTTGTGTGGAATAGTAGTTTTTGCTTTTCCATAATTGATTTCATTGTATATGTCTTCCGTAATATTATGTGTTTGACAAATGTGAAATCGAAAGATCTCACTTGTGTGAAGTGTATAGATCCTTTGTGAATTTTCGTTTTAACTTCGGTTAATTCGGAGTTCACGGGAGTACATTATGTTGCGACTCAGGATTTACTCCGATATAATTGAATCTCGGGCTTAAAAAACAGAAGTGTTTCAAGTTTCAACCCCAAATCGAACCTTGTAAACAGAAGTTTAATTGGGTTCAAGTCGTATTCCACCATGTACCTTATTCAAAGCCCACCCGTTACATCTTGATATAGTTGATATAAAAAAAATCAATTGGAGGAGACACAAACCGTCAATTGCATTGATCATTGATAAAAATTTAAGCCCTATCTAATCAAGTTTATTATTACATGAGAGTTCAAGACGATCCGGACTCTTGCATTCTTACTGTTCTTCACAATCTTCTTAAATCTAATGAGTTTTAGTCCTTTTTTTTTCCCATGCTGAGAAATTTAGTTCATGTGCCCTACCTACATATAGAACATGAACTAAATTTGGATCGTCTTGAACTCTCATGTAATATTAAACTCGATCAGATAGGGCCCACAAAAAACTACATTAACCACAATGATTAGAACATTGCAATTGTCCACATGAGTACAATGATTGGACAATTGTGATGTTTTAATTATTGTGGTTAAGTCATTTTTTGTGGGCCTTATCTGATCAAGTTTAATATTACACTAGCCCAATAACCCGTGCTCAGCACAGTATCTCCCTGCATTGTAAAATAAATAATCACATATTTTAAAAAATTACCTCTTTCCATAGGACGAGTTAGATAAAATAGAAATAGAGAAATTGGAGCAAAATGGGTATAGTTACATAGAAACAACTAAAACATTAGTGGTTTGATGGAAAAATGAGTGGGTAGTTGCATAAGTAGTTACATAACCGACAGTCAGGATTATAACAAAAGGTCAAAATTGAAGCCAAAACCTCCTATAGCTTAACATATTATAATGATAGTTCAAGATGATCCAGACTATTGCATTATTAGTGTTCTTCACAATTTTCTTAAATCCAATAGTTGGTGTTCATTAAAAAAAAAAAAAGAATCAAGACTGTTACGGAGTTGAATTTATTTATTTATTTGAACTTTAGATAAAGATTTTGATTCATGAAGTTAGTTTTTTTTATAAAGATTTGATTCATGAAGTTAGTTTTTTTAATAAAGATTTTTATTCACGAAGGTAGTTTTTTCTTATAATTTGGACTTTCTTTTTGTAAAAAAAATAAATTTTTATTTACTAATAGATTTTTAATTAAATGCTTTTATGATTTATTAAGATTTACCAAAGAAAATAGGGATTTTAACAAAAAAAAATTAAGTTTAAACTATAATTAAATGGTTTTATGAAGATTAATCATAAAATAACGAGATAATTGTTTGTATATGTTTTTGGACGAAATTACCCTAGTTGACGATATCATCAAATTGGTTGATGCTATCGTCAACCTCCTGCAACTTTTCTTCTTCTTTGATGGTTTCAATACCTAATTATCTCAAGTTTTGGGGGGATGATACTGAAATTTGGCGGAAGATGAATATCCATTTCAAATAAATGAAGAAAAACTGAAAGGAGGTGATGGATGCATCAAAGAAGGGTTTGACAAGTCTTTCACAAATCACATAATGAAATGTCTTCAATTCGTTCACTATCAAATCCATTCGTAAAGCTGGTTCAAAGATCCCGGATTAAGGAAACAAAAGGCACTCTTAGGGATCTAATTCCAAACAAATAACACCATAACTAGGTGAAAACTTCACATTCACCACGCAAAGATCGCCCAACATGACTCCCTACATGTTTCTCACAAATATCAAAACCTACAAGATTTTCCCAAATAAATGGCTTCAAACTCTTAATGTTCACAAGAGCATATCCAAATCCATCCCCTCCAACCTCTCTTCGAGAGAAAATCTTCATTTAGGCATTTCAACGAACACCTTGCACTCCAGACTCAAACTCTCAAAGCTCATGCGAAAGAAGCGACAAATATGTAGAAACTAATTAGCATGTGACCCACACACCTAAAGAAGATTACCAAGACTACTTAAGGAAGTTCACTAGGACACAAAATGTAATGATCTTCATAATTTTCTCATCATTAGGTAGAAGAAGAGAAAGCGTAATATCATTTTTTTTCTATGAAAATTGACTGCATCGTCAACTGAGTTGTTGATATCGTCAACCGGGGTGATTTCTGCCAAAAAAAAATGTACAAACAATTATCTCATCATTTTATAGTTTCTCTTCGTAAAATCGTTTAATTAATGTTTAAGTTCACTTCTTTCATAAAAATCCCAAATAAAATACCATAAACATCTGCAACAAATTTTAAATAATTCACATTCATGTACTCTCTTGTTATTAAATTTCTAAGATTGATAAAAAATTATATTTCTTTTAAATATATTTTTTCTCTCCAATAACATTTCAAATAATACTCTAAGTTATACTTTTTTTGGCCCGGGGCTAAGCATGGTCCTACTTGGCTAGTACTATATTATTATTATAGCTTGTGTTAGAGCACTATATCGTTATGGGCCCACCAAATTGTCCAGATTTTATCTTTCCGTTACTCCTCCCCTCATCGTGCTTCCTCTACAAATATTTTTTATTCATATTACAATAATTTTAGGTTTTTCTATATGCATTGATATTGATTTTATATTAGAATTTTTTTTTCCATCCTCTCAAACTAGTTGTTTATTTAATAGCCTTACTGGCACTTAATTTTCAATGGTCTTTTACCCATAGATTTATTTGAAATTCAATCCAAAGGGAGAAAAAGATTTATTGAGAGTTAAATAGGCTTGGTGCAAGACAGCCGGACCATGGGCGGATGAGTGTGAAACGGCATGCACAAACTATAAGTGATCAAATAAAGCTGGAATGCACATGTTGTAGCTCCTTGGAGAATATTTCTCCTCACTTTAGATTACCTCATGAAAACAACTATAATTTTATTTTATTTTTTTCATGAGGTAAAATAAGATAAAGTGAGATGAGAAGTTACCAAGTAGTAAGGTAACCTAGATTCAGTGAGGCTGCTGTAGAGCCAAGTCTTTTCCTTTTGAAGCTAGGCTCGATGCAAGATAACTATTTAGTCTTCCCTCCAATCTTAAAGCAATCGTTTTTAGCACTTCAACTGAGAGTAACCACCGTCACAAATTGCCAAGGGTCTGAGAGACCTTATGCCACGCCCCGAGCCTAATATTTAGCTTATCTCGAAGCATGACGTACGCCCGCGTGGAAATTCGAACCAACTTGAATTGCATGAACGGGTTTTCCCACAAGATATCACGTATGAGATTAAAAATTCCTTAACCTGTATAGTTCAACCATAACTATCCGTTCATATAAACATCCATCAAATTTGTAGTTATGATATAAGAGCATAATCTAGTCCACGAGCATAGTTAAGAGTTTAAGTTTCAAAGTTAGAAAGTAAGAAATAAATAGTGGAAGCAAAGTATTAATTAGGTTTACAATCCCAAATAAAAGTCTAAATCAAGTCTAAGTCTATGGCAATCCATACCATGATCAAGGAAAATGATGACGCATGTCCACTCAATGCATAGATGTCTAAAAGACATCCTCTGGGGGTCACTCTGCTAGCTGTTGAGGAGTTTCTTCCCCAATCTCCGTGATCTCCGTGGCAATGGTGTCGACATAGTCCTCACCTGTAACGCCGAGTGTAGCACCATTAGACTAAGTTAAGCAAACAAGAATAAAATGAAACATGCATAGCAAAGTGAGTAGAAACGACAAGATGAATCATATAAGATTAAGTAAGGAAATCTAAGATGAGTAATGCATGAGTAAGTATGGTACAAAAAGAATCAAGGATGATAAGTGCATAGACATATATAACTTGACTAGATGGCAAACCACATGAGCTATATTCTCCCACATAAGCATGTAAACATGAAGTTGTTGACACCAAAAAAATCACTTTGCCTCCTCAACATCAAGAAGCCACATGAAACAGCATCCTATTACAAACAGGCAATACTACTTCAAGCATCAGATCTTGTCAGAATCAAATAAAAACTGCAAGATCTTTCAAGACAGCCAAAAGAGGGGTACACATGAAGTTTAGGCCATTCCAACTTCATTTGGCCTAACTTCACTCCTCCAAGCGCTCCCGGCGGCGACAGTGTCGAAAACATCAAAACTTCGATCAGAGCCTACGGATGGTTCCAAAATACCTCCAAAAGGCTCCTTGTCAAATTTCAAATCAAACCGACAACGTTTGACCCTCCATCAACCCTCGAGCAGCAAAATCAAGTATCTCGGCAGCGAGAACCACCGAGGACATCACTCATCAAACAAAGTACATGAGTGGCTTCAACATGCTTCCAAAGGGTTGCACGTCAAATTTCAGGTCATTCTGACAACGTTTGACCAGACTTCGACGCTCCGAAACAAAATCAAGCCTACCGACGGCGGAGCATCCCGGGACCATGACATCCAAATCGGAGCTAATGGATCGTCTCAAAATGACTCCAATAGGCTCCATGTCAAATTTCAGGTCAATCGGACATCGATTGACCGCACATCAAAGCTCGACATCTTCATTGCGGCAAAACAAGTCTAGCAGCGAGAGGACCCTAAACAGCTTCAAAACCCAAATAAAAGCCCATGGTTGGTCCTATCCACTGCTCAAGAGGCTTCACCTCAAATTTCAGGTCATTTTGACATCATTCGACCTAGTTTCGACTCTTAACGGAAAATTGGCTATAAAGTCTTTGGCTTTTCCAAAAAATGGGAAACTTTGTGCTCACTGCTCAGGTTTGCGCGGCTTCTCCTCAAGTTTTCTTCAGGAAATCAAGTCAATAATTGAGGAAAAATGTCAAGAAGAATACAGGAGAAAAAAGGAACGAAAAAGATGAAGAAACGTCCAAAAAGCGGCGACCAAAAGGGGACCAATCCCCATGGTCGCCGGCGACCCTGGAAATCCGGGTCGCCGGATTTTCCACCAGGTGGCCCGTTTTCCGATCCTCTTCCCGTTTTGGGAGTTCCAGCCCCTGTGATTTTCCAAAAATCCAATCCTCGATGCTTGGATTTGACCGATCTTCATCAACATCTCGGATCCACTGTCAAGAACATGAAATCATCACTGATCGCTCCAAGATCGCCAACCAGCTTACCAAGAAAGTACCCTTTCTGTCCGACCGATCGAGAAATCGACAAGGCAGATGTCACCGGCCCATTGGCATCAAACAATGTCTAAATTATATTGCCATCCGACATCAAATAACATGTTGATCCATCGGCGATCGTCACAAGAAGAATTCCAAAAGACACGGCACGGCCCGCGACTCTTCAAATGCCCCAGCGACCACTTAATGATGTTAAATGACCCTTTTAATGCGGTCATTAACCCATTATTTTGGATGGCCCAATCAGAAGAAAGCAAATGGGAGTTACAAGTCCAAGCAATCATGGAATTAAAGCCATGAAACTCCCCTCATCATGGAGATTAAAGGCGATTAAATGCCCATTATTCTCCATCGACCAATCACAAGCCAAGAAAAAGGAGTCACAAAATCAAGAAATAAAAACTTGTAACTCCTCCCATCATAGAGCATCAATGCCATCAATGTACATAAAGCCACCTTATGGCCACCAAAAGGCTATAAAAGGGGGGTCATTCCAAGAAGAAATGATCCAGAAAAATCCCGGAAAAATCCAAGAAATTCACAGACACAGAGAGAGTCAGAAAATCCTGAAGAAACTCTGCTGCAACGCCATAAGGTGATCGAAGTCCCTTAGGGGGCCACCCCCCAAGGTAAAGCTCTTCCTCTCCTTCTATCCAACATGGCCTAAACACGGCTTTTCAGCCCGTTTACTCGGTTTTTTATTAGATATAGGACCTCCCCTTAGTCTGTCCTCTAAAAATCTGAGATTAGAGCCAAGCCAAAAGAATCAAAGCATCAAGCGTTCTCATCTGAAAGACGATGGCAAAGTCCATACATGACTTGAGACCATCGATCTGAACGAGTCCCCACAATCTCCTAAGAAGTTAGATCCATTTTCTTTCTTTTCTATTGTATTTTGTATTTTTTAAAAAGAAAAAAAATCACAATTCTTCTCTTTCACTATTGATAAGATTTGTAAATCACTTTTCACGGCAAAAATCGCCTTTTACTGCAAAAACCGCCTTTCACGGCACAAAACCGCCTTTCACGGCACCAAATCGCTTTTCACGGCAAACAAAAAATCGCCTCTTACGGCATTCAAAACAACTTGTCTCTTTTCTTAAATATTTATGCAATTTGAAAAGTAAAAAAAAAAAAAAAAAAAGGATTGATTTCCTTTCTACTTGTGAAGCTGAATCTCCGGATCATCACCACTTCAAATTTCAAGTAGAATAGAAAATCTGGCATACCCATACAAAAAATGTTGATACCCACTTCTCTCCTCCGCCGTATCCCGGCAGCCCCCGGGGCGGAAGGAGAGGACGAAAGCCGGGTCCATCAGAAGTAACATGAGAGCATGGCATAACATATATAACATAAACATGAGGTTGTTAGATTGTATGAACTCAATCCATCAGATGATGTAATAAATTGATTAATTTCTTTATTTATCAATAAAATCATGCTTTCATTTTCATGAGATGAATGCTGTTTTTATTACTTAATGCACATGACCAATACATATGACATAATGGTTCATGAGTCTAACCGGGTCCCATTAATATATTAGATATAGTATATGTGTATGGATGAGATCCACATACGAGAGACATGTATCACAAATCTTATACTTAAATATCGTCACAACTAGTGATGAGACTGGGCATCTCATCTAATAAGGTTGCAGCACTTTGATCACTATGAGATAGTGTGATTTGTCTCGATCATCAGAATGTAAAATTCTGGATCACGGTGCTGGTACATTAGATGTATTGAAGGACCATGAGAAGCACCTTATGAAACACTGTCTAGATTTTAAGGTCTGCTCTCATAATTCCCTAACAATAGGCTCTCAATCCTAAGACATTGATGAACTCAAGTTTCTATCTATTTATTTGCTTTGAGTCACCAATGAGTGAGGCCAACTGTAGGTCAACACCTCAGTGTCTTGGGTATGTGGTAGTAGGACTGTGGGAACATCCAATGGTCAAAATGGAATCCATCTATATTATTTCCTTGTGCCAATTAATGGATTTTTCATTAGTAAGTGCGCACCCATCTCAATTAAGAGTTAATTGAATGGTACTGATGATCATTGTGATTAATTGGGGCTCAAGGATAATAAGATGTGGATTTAAGATTGGAAGGGACAGGTTTGATCCAATTTATTCATGGGATATTGATAGAGGGGCCTACTTGTGGTAATTGAAAAGTTTAGGGTCTTATTTATAATTTGTTCCTAAGATTGGAGTGCAATTGCATTTATATAATAGTGTTATTTGCAATTAACTGTGGACCCGGATTAAAGATGAGATGTGGGGTCACAGTGTCCCACTTGGAGACAACTTTCTATGGAATCCCTAGTGGTCCCCACGCTAGCCCAAGTTGTTAGAAAGATACTAATTCTACTTGAACTCCAAAAGGAAGGAATTAGAAAGTTATTATTTCTATTTAAAGTATGACTTCTAATAGTGGTAATAATGGAGTTACTAATTATTGTGGAAATGAGACTTCTATAGTAATTAGAAATGAAGAAAGTTATTAATTTGTAATGAGAGTTGGGCTTCCATTTCAAATAGGAAAAGAGGAGTTTTAAAGGGTTATAAAAAGGGGAATTGACCCCCCTTAGATGTCCATACAAGAAGAAGACGCCCAACCCCTTTGTAGAATAGTTGCACGGCTCTCTCTCTCTTTCCTCTCTTTCTCTTCTAGTTCCTTGGAATTTCTAGTTGGGTTTTCTTTCGAAGTTTCCACCAATCTTCTTGGAGATCTTAATTTGCTTCAAGAAGAGTTTTTATTCAAGTAATTTGTCTTCTTCTCCATTAGAGCACTACCAGGCTCCAAAGGTATAATCTGCTTCTCTATTTATTGTAGGTTATTTCGGTTGCATGGTATTGCTGGTTTCTATCTTCCAGATAGAGTTTATTACTGTACATGGTTGATGAGTTTGAGGGATTGGATCCTGGATATGGTTTATGACCTTATGGGTACTCGATCCTTGAGTCAAGTGGGTCAAAAGTTTTGAAAATCTGTCCACAATGCCCACCTACTTCCAACAGAGGTACCACTAGGAGGAAAAAGGGCCCGGAAAATCCATCGTGGACCGAAGGTACCGGTCAACCATCTATAAAATCCTATCTGTAGAGGTTTATAAAAATTAACTAAACCCACACCCAGCCGGATCCAACCAAGCTAAGGTCGAAGCTAAGTAAGTGGTGCCAACTCAAGGAATAGAGTGTACATCAAATATCATGGTGTAACATAGCGTGAGCATAAACATATACAAATGTAAATATTGACAAGTACATGACCATAATCATAAGTGCGTAACATGACATATCATATGAACATATAGACACATAATGCAAAAGGAAACATATGACGTAAAACAACATGAATACATGAGCTAAGCAAATAGACACGAGATAGCATGTACATATCATGCAAGAGTATTGGAAAAGGAAATGAAATGCATGCATAAGGATTATATACGAAATCAAGAATGCATAATAAGCCAGTCCTAAGGTTTTGGAATACTCGTGGGCTTCACCATCCAACAATGTGTAGGCTTAAGTTTCCAACGTCATTGGGATACAAAAGAACCCTTGGCATTACATGATTTGGGATGCCAAATACCTTAAGATAACACATTTGGTTTGGGGTAAAAGAAGCCCAAGAAACGAGTTTCTATGAGAGTGTATGTGCACTCAAACGTCACCCTCTAACACTAGAAATCCATAGGGCCTAAATTAAGGTTCAAGGATCCAATACTAAAGTCCAAAACTAGGTGTTCCAACATAATCACACTCGGCTCACCTATGTACGATGTGGGTAGCATGAGTTTGGGGCTCAATTCATTGATTCAAATATCTCATTTCTTTCCCAATGTCTGATCATAAAAATGTATGGACCAATCAATTCTACACTCGAGAGCTTTATAACAATATGTAGAACTCCAAAATCGGATGTACGGATCGAAAGTTTTGGTCATTGAAAGTTAGTATTAAGAAAAGTAGGCTAGTCGGAGGCTAACAGCGGACATTCTGTTTTTGTAACTATGGATTTGGAGGCTAGCCGCCAGGTAACCACCGGCACGTAAACTAGGATGTTCATGGGTTTTTAAAGCTCCAACGTACACAAGCCTTCCATAAGGCCTTATCCTACATAAAATGAGCCTCCAATGCTTACTCCAAACCTCCAAACAACATTCCCAACCAAGTCATCCAACTAATTACATAATCTAACATACCCATTTACAAATCTAGGACCAAGTTTAAGCAAATGAACAAATGAGCTAAGATTTAGGGTAATCTAGCATGGAACCATTACAAGAATCATAAATAGAGGAAAAACATGGACATCTTATAGATGTTTACTTTCCTTTTTTTTCTAATGGAGGGTTCCTAGCACTTTGGGCTGGACAATTCCCTCCAAGCCCAGAGAGAAGCCGGATAAAACCCTGTGACCCCTAAGTGGTAGCACAAGTGGACTCAACCTTCGGTTCCTTGTTGACACCAAAAAAGTCAATATGTCTCCTCAACATCGAGAAGCCTCCTGAAGTTGCATCCTGCTAAAAATAGGCAAGGCTACTTCAAGCATCAGATTTTGTCAGAATCAGACAGAAACTGAGAGATCCTTCAAAACAGCTAAAAGAGGGGTACACCTGAGGTTTCAGGTCATTCCGACATCGTTTGGCCCAACTTCACCGCTCCGACAGCTAAACAAGCGCTCCCGGCGGCGACATCATCAAAGACACCAAAACTTTGATCAAAGCCTACGGATGACTCCAGAATGTCTCCAAAGGGCTCCATGCCAAATTTCAAGTCAAACCCGACAACGTTTGACCCTCTATCAATGCTCGAGCAGTAAAATCAAGCCTCCCGGCGGCGGCAACCACCGAAGCCATCACTCATCAAACAAAATACATGAGTGGCTTCAACATGCTCCCAAAAGGCTGCACGTCAAATTTCAGGTCATTCCGACAACGTTTGACCAGGTTTCGATGCTCCGAGAGAAAATCAAGCCTACTGGCGGCAGAGCAACCCGGGACCATGACATCCAAAACAGAGCCCATGGAACGTCTCAAAATGACTACAATAGGCTCCTCGTCAAATTTCAGGTCAATCGGACATCGTTTGACCACATATCAAAGCTCGGCATTTTCCCCGCAGCAAAATCAAGTGAAGCATCGATGGGACCCCAAACGGCTTCAAAACTCAAATAAAAGGACATGGTTGGTCCTATCCACTGCTCAAGAAGCTTCACCTCAATTTTCAGGTCATTCCGACATCGTTTGACCTAGTTTCGACGCTTGACGGAAAATCGGCTACAAAGTCTTCGGCTTTCCCGAAAAATAGGAAACTTTGTGCTCCGATTTCGCGAGGGTTCTCATCAAGATTTCTTCAATAAAATCAAGTCAATAATTGAGGAAAAATGTCAAGAAAAATACAGAAGAAAAAATGGACGAAAAAGACGAAAAACCGGCCGAAAACGACGCTCGGCGACCAAACGGGCCGAAGCCCTATGGTCACCGACGACCTTGGCCCAAGGTCGCCGGCGACCCTGGCCCAAGGTCGCCAGGCGACCCTGGGTGCATGGTCGCCCGGCGACCCTGGAAATCCGGGTCGCCGGATTTTGCGCCAAATCGTCCGTTTTCCGATTCTTTTCGCGTTTCTGGTATTCCGGCCTCTGTGATTTTCTGAAAATGCAATGTTTGGTGCTTCAAAACCACTGATCCTCATCGACATCTCGGATCCGCCGTCAAAAGCATGAAATCATCACCGATCGCCTCAAGATCGCCAACCGGCTGACCAAGAAAGTGCACTTTCTGTCCGACCGATCGTGAAATCGACAAGACAGACGTCACCGGCCTGCCAACATCAATCAATTGCATCGCAATCCAACATCAAATAATGCGTGGATCCACCCGTGATGATCGCAAGAAGAATCTCAAAAGGCGCAGCACAGCCCGCGACTCTTCACATGCCTTGGCAACCACTTAATGTCGTTAATTGACCCATTAAAGCAGTCATTAACTCATTATTTTGGACGGCCCAATCAGAACCAAGCATTTGGGAGTTACAAATCCAAGCAATCATGGCATTAAACCCATGAAACTCCCATCATCATGAAGCATAAAGGTGATTAAATGCCCACTACCTTCATCGGCCAAGCACAAGCCTTGAAAAAGGAGTTACAAAATCAACTTGTAACTCCTCATCAATTCTTTCATCATGGCCATCAATGCCAATAAACACCTCATGGGTACCAAAAGCCTATAAAAGGAGGTCCATTCCAAGAAGAAAGCATGATGAAAAGAGATCCCAAGTGCAAGCTCTGAAAATTCAGAAAATCCAAGAGAGAGAGACGAAGTCCTACTACTTTGCTCCCGGAAGCACCACAAGGTGATCAACGTCCCTTGGGGGGCCACCCCCCCCCCCCCCCCCCCCCAAGGTCACCTCCTTCTCCAACATGGCCTAAACGCGGCTTTTCAGCCCGTTTACTCGGTTTTTCATTGGATATAGGACCTTCTCTTGGTCCTTATCCTTTAAAAAACTGAGGTTAGGAGCCAAGCCAAAGAATCAAAGCATCACATGTTCTCATTTGAAGGACGATGGCAAAGCCCATACATGACTTGCGACCGTCGATCTCAACGTGTCCCCACAATCTCCTAAGAAGTTAGATCATTTTTCTTCCTTTTCTATTATAGTTTGTATTTCTTAAAGAGACAAAAAGAAATCACAATTCTTGTCTTTCATATTTGATGAGTTTTGTAAAAACGCCTTTCACGGCAAAATAAACAAAAACGCCTCTTACGGCATTCTAAAAACTTGTCTCTTTTCTTAATATTTATGCAATTTGAAAAGTTAGAAAAAATGATTGATTTCATTTCCACTTGTGAAGGTGAATCTCCGGATTATCACTATTCCAAATTCCAAGTAGAAAGTAAATCTGGCATACCCGTACAAAAATGTTGATGCCCGAGATCTTCCCTCCTCCGCCGAGACCCAGGTCAGCCCCCGGGGTGCGAAGGGAGAGGACGGAAGATTCCCCTCCTTTTTGGGTCCATCATTCCTGAAGAGGGGGGAGTCGAAGATCGATACCAAGACCTCTAGCTCCGAAAGAGGGAGGAACCGTGGTCCTGTCCACTCGGCCAACCCCTTGGGGTTGATGTTTACTTTCCTTAGGTGCTTTAAACACAGATCTCACTTACTACCAAGCTTCTAGAGCAAAAACCCCCAAATCTAAAGCTTCCAAAACCAAACCCTACATGCACAGAGAAAGATTGAAATGGCTTCCCTTAGTAGATCTAGGCTTCTTAGAGATGATCCCAACCAAAAGAAAGTAAGTTTGAGAGGGATAGCTTACCCAAATAGATGAAATAGTCAAAGGAAACTTGGATAAGATGAATGCTTAGAAGAAATGAGTTTCTTGCTTAAAGAAGGTGAAGAAAAGTCTCTTTAATTATCTATCTATTTAGTGCTTGGAAGCAAGGAAAATGATGGAGAAGTAATGAGAAGTGAAACCCAAGGTGCCTCTTGCTAATGGAAGTGAAATGAAATGGAAGAGATAGGCTTCTAGGGTTTTTAAACACAAGTTTCTGTTATTTGCAAGAAGGTCCAAAAACCTAAGAAATATTTACAATTTAAGGCTTTTGGATTCTAAATGAGTCTAAATGGGCTCAAATGAGTGTGTCACAACACAAAAATCGAAGAATGGCTCGTGAACTATGAGATGCACCCAAAATCCTCGAAAAAATAAAAAATACAAGCGCTGGATTTGATAAACCCAAAATACCCAATAGTCATAATTCTACCTAGTCAATAGTCAAACCCCATTCTAATCCACCTAATCAAGCCCAAATACATTCAAGACATACATTAGGCATCTAATTAAGGTTAATTAGACACTAAACATGATTAAGGTAGAATCGGAATATTACACTTTAATCCAGTAACTAGTGATGCTGAATAGAGTTACTGGTTGTGCATTAGTGGTTTCCAGATGGTGTGTCCTTTTCTCCTTAGTTTCTTCTTCAGCCATCTAGGCTAGCTAATGTCTTTTAACATTTTCCTTTTCTCCTTCTGCCACATGCCTTGTAGTAGCAGTTGAAAAGAGTTCACACTATATACAAGCTTCCCGGCCTTCACTGGGGTTTTGTACATCCACTCAACTTCCATGAAGAAAAGTAGTTAAGTATTTTATAAGGAAAAGGTCTTTGGGTTTTGAAACAGTAAAATAAAATTCTTTGGTGGATAAAACTTTGCTTTTCTATCTTTTGACCCACCAAATATGGTAAACTTAGATTATTTTACCACAGAATTTACTTTTACCACTTATAAAACAAACATTAGCTAAGTTCAAACCCGACTTCACTCACGGAAAATACCAGGGTTCGAGCAATGCCGGACCCAACCAATTAGATATGAGTCGTGTCAAGAAGTGGTGAGGCCTAACAGGAAACAAAATCACTAAAATGTGATAGTATAATATTTTTTTGTTAGTTATCATAATTTAGAGTTCACATTTTCTTTTTTTGGTAACCCAACAAAGGGGGCTAGGACCCAAGAAAAACACACATACATACGGAAAGACAGCCAATACAAGCGAGAAAGAAGTCCATACAAGTGGGAAAATGTGGCATACCCAAGGTTCAAACCCTAGGCAGCCAGGTAAGAATTGTCGCAACTTACCAGTGAGGTAAGTGGCCGTTCTCCATTCTCAATTTAGAATTCACAGTTAAACATTACATATCGTAACTACAAGTGAGAGGTTAGCATCTGATTTATTTATTAGAATCTAACAAATTCTACAAACTATTTGATTTCCAAAGTCCAAACACCTAAAATTTGAGAGATACGAATGTTTACATCTCTAACTTTAAAAAAAGTCCATTTTAAAATGCCTAATCCCATAATTAGAATTTCAAAAAACACTTTTGACTATGTCTCTTCTGAATATGCTCAAAAGCCCACTTTAATGCTGTGAAACCAAATTGAGTCTCGTGGAGTTTCTAGACCATAATACGTAAATTCCTCAATATGCCATATATATGGGGTTACGCTACAAAACTCCCCAAGCGTTTTTCACAATAAAAATGCCCCTTTTTTAGCCAATGAAAGTATGACACATGTCATCAATGTTATACTTATCCATTCTCTCTCCTAAATATTCTCCTAAAACCATGGATATTTTATTAATTCTCTTAAATTATTGACTAATAGATAAGGGCAGAAACTCCCCTTTTGAGATAGGGGAGCTTTTGATAATTTTCCATATATATATATATATATATATATGTGGCCAGCTCTCCTAAACTCAAGTGTGTGGTGAGGCCCACTTAGGTACCCACATGGGGATGGGGGGGTTTCAATGACTCCTTGGGACCCTCCTCTTTGCAAAAAATCAGCCACAACCGTGATTTCTATCATATCTCCATATGAGCCCAAAAGTTTAATGGTTTTTTTTTTTTTTTTTGCTAATTGGCAAATTGGATTGCAAAATTTTAATGGTCAACAGTCCATTCAGATCGATACATAATCGATCCAATGGTCTAATAAATTCGGATCAGACCGAAAATTGGTGATATATATATCTATAAAAGAGCGCTACAAAACTCCACGGGTGCTTTTCACAAAAAAAAAAAAAAAAAAAAAAAAAAGCCCCTTTTCTAAGCCTATAAAACTATAACACATGTCATCATCAAGTTAAATGAGGATAAGTTTAAATTTTCAAAAATCTCCTTTTTTTCCTATATTTCCAATGTGAGGTGGCAAAATCTCATTGGACAAGTCAACTGGGGCAGAAAATCCCCTTTTTTAAATGGATAAGGGCACATTTAGGTTGTTGGCATTGGATATGGAGTTACTCTCATAGTACCGTGAGAGTAACTCTCACATGAGCATCTCTATATATATTAGGGCTGTCAATCGTGTCGTATTAATGAATTCAGGTTACGGGTGAATGAATTTGGGTTAAAATCACCTCAACTCGTCCACGACCCGTTAACTTAACAGGTCAAAAAATCTAACCCGAACACGACCCATTAATTTAACGGCTTACATGACCCAATCCGTTAACCCGTTAAGTAATTAAGTCATTTCGAAATTTAAAAAAATTATACAAAAATAAAAGGAGAAAAATATATAAGCTACGTGAAAGTGTAAGTGAGGATCTCAAGTGGATCCCACCTAAAAATCCACTATAAAACAATAAATTTCAATTTCTTCTTTATGAATATAAATTAATTTAATTACATTTAGAGAGTAAAAAAAATTAACAAGTTAAACGGGTTGTTAACGGGTTACTGTTTTAATTGGTACACGACCCATTAACTTAACATGTTAACAGGTTTGACCCGTTAACGACCCAAACCCATTAAGAGCCAACTCAAACCCGTTAATATCGTGTGGTTTCGTGTCATGTTAACAGGTCATGTGACATTTTGACAGCCCTAAGCTGAAGCTTGGCTTATCCTAAGCTAAAACAGTATTGGTCCCACAAATCAAAGTCAATTATCGTTGTTTTTAACATGATTATTGTCTCCAAAATCAAGATAAATCTAATTAGAACTGGATTTTTCAGTTCAGTAATGCAAAACATAGAGATATTCCACTTTGATTTGTCGGACCGGCACTATCCAGCTTAGGATAAGCTAAGTTGTAGCTTAGGAGGAAAGCCCTGCTCTCTCTCTCTCTCTCTCTCTCTCTCTCTCTCTATATATATATATATATATATATATATATCAGGGCTCTCCTAAGCTCGAGCTTAT
This sequence comes from Umbellularia californica, assembly GCA_028538565.1. Classification (NCBI taxonomy): domain Eukaryota; kingdom Viridiplantae; phylum Streptophyta; class Magnoliopsida; order Laurales; family Lauraceae; genus Umbellularia; species Umbellularia californica. The sequence goes on from JAPQWN010000007.1 coordinate 48,638,366, forward strand.
GATAGAATTTCGTAAGCTCAGGCTTGTGGGGCCCACTTTGGTCCATCCGAATGGACTAAACACATGACCCTCCTAAATTGCATATGTCCACCAACTTTCAGTCTGATCCGAATTTACTGGATCGTTGGATCGACTATGTATCGATCTGAATAGACTGTTGACCATTAAACTTTTGGGCCTATATGGAAATGATAGAAATCACGGTTAGAGCTAATTTTTTGCAAAGAAGAGGATCCCAAGGAGTTATTGAAATCCCCCCTCCCCATCCCCATGTGGGTACCCAGGTGGGCCTCACCACACACTTGAGCTTACCTTATTCTAAGCTAGAGCTTAGGAGAGATGGCACCATATATATATATATATATATATTATAGAGAGAGAGAGAGAGAGAGAGAAACACCAAGGTTCAAGCCATGTCGGACCCAACCAATTAGAGAGAGAGACACCAGTGTTCAAGCCATGCTGGACCCAACAAATTAGAAATCAGCCTTGTCAGGTATTGGTGAGGCCTAGCAGGAAACAAAATCACTAAAATGTGATAATATATATATATATATTTTTTTTTTTTTTTGTTAGTTATCATAATTTAGGATCCACATTTTCTTTTTTTGGTAACCCAACTAAGGGGGTTGGGACCAAAGAGAGAGCCCACACACATACGGGAAGTTAGCCCATAAAAGCGCGAAAGAAGCCCACACAAGTGGGAAAAGGTGGCATACTCAAAGTTCAAACCTTGGGCAGGCAGGTGAGAACTTATCGTAGTTGCCAATCATGCTAAGGTTGAAACAATTATGTAACTGCTGGTGTAACAATCTGAATTGTGGCATTGATTCATCCTTTTAAACAAAAGGTTTGCAATGATTATTTTTCTAAAAATATATACTTTACGGTCCTACAAATTATGTGTGCACAATAAACTCATACATAAATAAAGAAAAGGATTAAAATTCATTGCATACAAATTCTTTCCTATATAATGGGATGTTTTACATTTAATTTGTAGGTACATCATACTCCCGATTGTGAGAACTCATCGATCGTTAGATACATTTTCAAAAGAAAACCTCTGATTATCGAGACATCTGACTTTAAAAGGTTTACAAAGAAAACACATAAAATTGGAAAAACCGACAGGCAAACATTCCCGCTCTTCACATTTGCGGTCAAAAAGTCGTCCTTTGTGTTAATCTAGATCTTCATGAGCATTGCTCAATTGGATTTGGAAATTGATGAAATTGATGATGATTTTTTATTAGTGGGCCATTGCTTATAATTTCACTGACCCATTAGAATTATATACATTGTAACCATAAATGGACTTTAAATGGCGAGGCCTCACTATTGAACAGGTTGAACTTAGTAGGTTGACCCATACATTTGGTTGGATGGCAAGTCCTTGACTTAGTCTCCTTAAAAGATTTTCAAATTTGAAATGTTGGTTTAAAGCTCCCTTGGATCAAGGAGCAGGCCTTAGCTTTCTCTTATCCCTTTTAACTCTTCATGAAAAATATACGTTCGAATTGAGAAATTTTGAACCCAAGGGGTTGGTTGAGTGGTCATGACTACGGTTCCTCTATCTTTCGGAGCTATAAAGGTCCTAGTCCAGCCTAAAGAGTTGAGAACCTCCATTGGAAAAAAAAAATAATAATAAAGAATTAGGAAATTTTGAATTGGGACGTCGAGAGGACCTTAGCTAGGAACGCTACCAACTTGTAGAGACCAAATCATATGTGGGGTATGTTTGTCTCTTTTCTTTTTTGTTTTTATCCTCAATGCATGATTTTGTACTCCTGTGGTATTGGTTATAGAATGAAATCATATGCCAATCTACACTCGTACATATGAGGTCATATCTCAAAAAAAAATTTATAACATTTCGCTATATTTTAACCAAATTTGAAAATCTGCTTGCACCGGATCATTTCTAGTATTTGTGCTTGAATTTGTGCTAGGGAAATACTTAAGTTTATTTATAAAATTGGCTAAATCCCATATAAAATGGGTTAGGCTGCACAAAGTAGGTTCTGAGATATATGTTGTGACCTGGTTTAGGCTATATTCCTCCTTCTGATTCATGATTTTAATTTGATTTGATGATCCATAGTTTGGGTTAATATTGGCCCATAGTTCTAGCCTAGTTTTGACCCATCATTTTTGCTTGTTTAGGCTGTATTTGAAATCATTTAAAACAGCCCATTTAATCTGTTTTACAACCCATGAGTTTGGGTTAGATTTTAGATTCATAGTTTGGGGTTAGTTTAAAAACATAATTTTGGCCTGGTTTAGGCTGTTTTTGAAACCATTTATAACAGCCCACTTAATCTGTCTTACAACCCATTAGTTTTGGTTAGGTTTAGATTCATAGTTTTGGGTTAGTTTTCTGAACCATAGTTTGGATTAGTTTAGACCCATAAGTTTGGCCTGGTTTAGGCTATACTGTGAAAAAAGGAAAAAAAAAAGTAGCCTCAACATCATACGTCCAGAGGTCAAACCCCCACGGGTTATAAACATGACCTACAGTTCATATGCCAATTTTGCAACAAGCTATATGTATGCTCGTAACAGCCCAATGTTTGAGACGTTAACAACTCATGGCTGATGCCAATTTAGACCCGTTTACTGATATGGTTTGAGCCAATGTTCATTTACACTTAATAGGTTAAGACCTGGGTTCACATTTATGAAGTGGGCTAAGACCATAATTTGCCTCTTAAATGGGCTTGGGCATTTCTGTAGACTCATTTACAGCCCATGCATAACCTATCTGAGAATTGTAATGTTTTCTGACTAGAAAGGAACTAGTGCAGCAGTAGGTGAAGATCCCTTTGCAGTCCTCATTTGGACTAATTTCTTGGCTCATTTCTACTCCCCATAGTCATATTTTGAACCAAAGTTGGACTACTTTAAGCCCATTTACATCCCTCACATGGACTAAAAGAATTCCGGCTCCTTTGTAACTTCTATTTTCATCCCATTTATAGTTTCTATATGAGCTTGTTTTAAACTCAATTAGAGAAACCATTCCGGGCTGGACTTTCAACCATTTAGAACTGCTATTTGGGTGTTGTTCTAGACCCATTTGGAGCCATTTTTCAGGTTGTGTTGCAGCCCATTTTCGGCCAATATTTGGTCTGTCTCGTGACCCATTTAGAGTCACAGTCTTGAACAAGTTTTCAACCCATTCGTAGCCAATATCTAGTTGTAACCCAGCCAATTTTAACAAGTATTTGGGCTAAAACCATGTTAAACTATTATTAACATGAACCCTAAGATCGTGAACAGCATGATAATCACGTGTAGGATTTAATCTTAAATAAATTAAAGAGTACCTCCAGACATCCTGATGCAGAGGGCTTTCTGATCTTGCAGTCTGGTGCTGTTGCCGATTGATGCTGTGATCCGTCGAGAAAGAGACTATGTGAATGGTTTCGATTTCTCTTTCCTTGCCTATAAAACCTTAATGTGTTGATTTTTGTGAATGCCTTTGTGATGGACGAAAGGCTTTGTTTTATAGGTGAAAAGATGACCGAATTTCCAATCAGGGTTTCCATAGACTTAATCTCAACCATCCATCAAGGTAGAGTTTGTTATGAAATACATCTCATTAAGAAATATTTTTGTGTAAGGAATAGCATGTATCCTAAGAAAACAGATTTCCTATAATGACCACAATTCGGGAAAGGAAAAGACTTGTAGTCCAAATAATGGACTTAAAGATAATTTCCTTACAGTCTCCCACTTGGTCGATAGGAAGATCCTTTAGTGTTTTTCATTTTAGGAATCATAAGGCGCGCATTATATGCTAAACATTTCTTGAGTCGGTTATTATAAGTGTCTAGGCTAATTCAGTGGTCAATGGGAGTCATGGCGTGCACACATTATTTTGCAACATGTTTACTTCCATGTACTACAGCATTGACAACCTGCATAACTAGACCGTAAAAGGAGATATACGTAATGGTCTCATCATGTCTATGTTGAAAGACTGTTTCTGTTTATTATTCATCCACACATAAAATGTACACAATAGAAAAACAGAAATAGCAGATGTAGAGTTGCATTAAGAGCTCAATAAATGTCAAATATAAGTACAGAAATAAAAGGCAGAAAATGATAATTAAGAACTATCTTCAAAACCCATGCTTTCAGTATGTCCTTGAAAGGTCTTTGGAGGTAGTCCTTTCGTGAATATGTCTGCGACCATGAAATCTGTACGTATAGACTCAATAACAAATTTCTGTAATCTAACATCTTGTTTCAATGATAGATATTTAAGGTCCATGTGTTTGGATCCCTTAGATATCCTATCATGCTTGGAGAAGAAGGTTGCAGCTTCATTGTCACAGTAAAGGGTTAATGGCTTAGAGGTGAAATCAAAGCTCCAAACTGAGAGATAAAATTATGCAACCATGTTCCCTGAATTGCAGCCTCGTAACATGCGACATACTCAGCCATCATGGTGGATGAGTAAAGCAACTCGGATTTCTGGCTTTTCCATGATATTGCACCTCCACATAAGAGATACACATAGCCAAGAGTGCAGAGTCTGGTGTCAGGACATCCAGCAAAATCTGAATCTGAATAACCAGTCACCTGTAGGTGACTTGATTTTCTGTATATGAGCATGTAATTCCTTGTTCCCTTGAGGTATCTCAGTACTTTCTTTGCAGCTTTCCAATGAGCGATTCCTGGTTTACTCTGAAATCTTCCGAGCATGCCAACAGCATGACTAATGTCAGGTCTTGTACAGACCTGTGCATACATCAAACTCCCGACAAGAGAAGCATAAGGATATTTTGCCATTTCTTTAAGTTCCAATTCGTTCTGTGGACACTGCGAAAGATCAAGCTTGTCTCCTTTATGCAGTGGAACAGGAATAGAGGAACAAGTCATCATGCCAAACCTCTCTAGAACTTTGTCAATATATGCTTTCTGAGACAATCCCAAAATACCAAGTGACCTATCACGGAATATTTCTATTCCTATCACATAGGAAGCCTCAACCATATCTTTCATTTCAAAATGCTTAGAGAGATAGTCCTTTGTTTGATGTAATAAACCAAGGTCGCTGCTGGCCAGTAATATGTCATCAACGTACAGAACCAGAAATATGAACTTACTCCCACTGATCTTGAGGTATATGCAAGGGTCAACGATGTTTTCTATGAAATCGAAGTTAGTAATGATTTCATGAAACTTTAGGTACCATTGCCTCGAAGCTTGTTTCAGTCCATATATTGATTTCTTAAGTTTGCAGACCATGTCTTCCTGACCTTCAATGATGAAGCCTTCAGGTTGACGCATGTAGACTTCTTCTTCCAAGTCTCCATTAAGAAAGGCAGTTTTCACATCCATTTGATGTAACTCGAGGTCATAGTGAGCTACTAATGCCATGATAATTCTAAGAGAATCCTTCCGTGACACAAGGGAAAAAGTCTCAGTATAGTGAATACCTTCTTTCTGATTGAAACCTTTGGCAACAAGTCTGGCTTTATGACGTTCAATATTGCCTTTGCAGTCGCGTTTGGTCTTGAAGACCCATTTACAGCCAACTGGTTTGTGTCCTGGAGGCAATTGAACAACTTCCCAGACTTGATTTTCATTCATAGATTTCAATTCATCCTTCATAGCATCAATCCATTTACTAGAATTAACATCCTTAATGGCTTGTGAATAAGAAACCGGGTCATTAATTGTCCCTTCTCCAGATTCTACTTGGTAAAGCATGTAATCATCGGAAATAGCTGATCTCCTTTGTCTTTGAGACCTTCTTAATGCTGGTTCCTCTGGTGCATTATCCATATGTTCATTGGCGACAATCTCATTATGGAGTTGTTGATCATTTATTGGATTTTTCTCATTGTTAAATGGTTCAACAACGGGAGGATTGCCAACATCTTTCGGAATAGAGGGTAAAGGGATAGGTACCCTGATTTCCTGAATGATCACATCTTGAGGTTTATTACTCCCACTGATTTCGCCATTCTCAAAGAATCTAGCATTACCGGTTTCAACAATTCTTGTACTATGGTTAGGGCAGTAAAACCTAAATCCTTTGGACTTTTCTGGGTAACCTATAAAGTAACCACTGATCGTTTTAAGGTCCAATTTCTTTTCATGTGGATTGTAGACTCTAGCCTCAGCTGGGCAACCCCAAATTTGGAGATGTCGTAAACTAGGTTTCCATCATTTCCACAATTCAAAAGGTGTCTTTGGAACTGCCTTACTGGGAACTCTGTTCAAGATATAAACAGCTGTGCGTAGAGCATCCATCCACAAGGATATAGGTAAGTTAGCATAACTCATCATTGATCTAACCATTTCCATGTATGTACGATTTCGCCTTTCAGCTACACCATTCTGCCATGGAGAACCAGGCGTTGTGTATTGGGCAACAATTCCAAGTTTTTGGAGAAGTTTTGCAAAAGGTCCAGGATGTTGTCCTGTTTCGTCATACCTTCCATAAAACTCACCACCTCTATCTGACCTTATAATTTTCACTTTTCTATCTAATTGTCTTTCGACTTCAGTAATGAACACTTGTACAGCATTCACAGACTGAGATTTGTCATGCAACAAGTATAAATAACAGTAACGTGAGTAATCATCAATAAAGGTAATGAAATACTTTTCTCCTCCAAAGGTTGGAACATCAAAGGGTCCGCAAATGTCTGTATGTATTATTTCAAGAAGCTCAGTACTTCTTGTGGCTCATTTCTTTGTGTGTTTTGTTGTTTTGCCTTTAATACAATCCACACATAGATTAATATTAGTAAAATCTAGATCCGGAAGGACACCATCTTTTACTAATCTTTTGATTCTTTCACTGGATATGTGACCCAGTCTTTTATGCCACAAGAAATAAGAGTCGAGTTTGGATGACTTTCGTCTTGTTTCCTTAGAATGCAGGGTAAGTTGGGTTTCAGCAAGTTGACTATCAAGATGAAACTTGTATAGCCCATCAATCAAAATTCCAGAACCAATACGACTAGAATTTTTAAATAAACTGAAATTACCATTTCCTACTTCAATTGAGTAACCAACTTTATCAACTTTTTCCCAGCTTTGTGTCCAGCTCCTTGAACGAGATGAGCTACTTTAATTCCTTGTTGGTTCAGCCTGGCCTCCTCTTGAACCAGTTTGTTAGCCAATTCATTCATTGTCCACTTTTCCGTAATAGTGTTGTAGTGAATTTGGAAAGGCCCGTACTGAGGAGGTAAACTGTTTAGGATAAATTGGACGAGAAACGCCTCATCCACTGATAATCTCAAATTCTTTAGTTTAGCTGCAAGGTTAGTCATCTCAATGACATGTTCATGCATTGATCTGGTGCCATCAAACTTCATGGTTGTAAGATCTGCCATTAGTTTCCCAGCAAGGGATTTGTCTGCAGTCTTAAACCTAGCTTCAATGGCCTTCATATAGTCCTTAGCATTCTCAGGTGTAGGAATGGATGTTTTTATGTTGGTGGCAATAGTCATTCGCAAAAACATAGTGCTTAGTCTGTCAGACCTTTCCCAGGCATTAAAGAAGGTTGTTTCATCAGTAGTACTTTTATCAGTGAGTGAAGCTGGCTTATCTTTACGAAGAGCGATATCCAGTTCAAGTACCCCCAATGTAAACTCAACTTGTTCTTTCCATTCTGAGAAGTTGATTCCATTGAGCTTAGTGACAGAAGTAGCATGCGAAGTGAGATTAGTGGTTGCAAGAACTGCAATAGAGATACAACAATAATGCTTTAATAAAAATAAGACAACACACGCATAATATATGAATACATACGACAAAATTTTAGGTGCTCCTGTGGGTAGTCACCATAATTTCTACACATTATACCATCTAAGGTCGTCATATTCAAGGTGATGTAAATGAGTGATGTTAATCTTAATTAGGAACAAACACTCCTTAATTATTGTTCAATCGTATGAGTATAATCCGCCTGTGGGCGACTAAATGCTTCATACCCTCTTGAACAATATGTAATGTAAACATCATGATGGTATAATTTCTGGCCAAATTTCAGTATTTAATTGTTAGGGTCACTGTGGTGAGACCTAACCCTAAGCATACAACTTTGGTGATAAAAAGTGGCTTAATATGAATATAAACATTATATATTGCATGCATTCATGATAGATCATTCATTGTATGAAAAGTATTGATAAACCAGCCCCTCCGCGGCGCCCACCATAATGATAATCAACATAATACGGAATGATTATGAAAATATGATCCAACTATATGGCCTATTTTCAGTCCTTCTTTTCGATCATCTGTCTTTATCTTCGACTGCTTCAAAACGCCATCTTCAATCTCGAAACAACATCTTTTTCAATCATGACGTACCAGTTACAGATCTCCTCCATTATTACATCTAATTTTTACTCACGCAGGAGTTTATACATAATTGAAAGTTCAAAACTTAAATAAATCACGATCAAACAGTCGTGCCCAAATTAAAAAAAAATTGCGGAATAACATAAATATAAACCATTCATGCAGGCCATAATAGTTGGATCGATAAATTGCTGCAAAACAGAGTCAGAACGGATCTATATTTGCCGATTATGGCGATACATAGTTATCCTAATTAATGGACGATCATGTGTTCTAAAACCATGCTCTGATACCACATGTTAAACTATTATTAACATGAACCCTAAGATCGTGAACAGCATGATAATCACGTGTAGGATTTAATCTTAAATAAATTAAAGAGTACCTCCAGACATCCTGATGCAGAGAGCTTTCTGATCCTGCAGTCTGGTGCTGTTGCCGATTGATGCTGTGATCCGTCGAGAAAGAGACTATGTGAATGGTTTCGATTTCTCTTTCCTTGCCTATAAAACCTTAATGTGTTGATTTTCGTGAATGCCTTTGTGATGGACGAAAGGCTTTGTTTTATAGGTGAAAAGATGACCGAATTTCCAATCAGGGTTTCCATAGACTTAATCTCGGTCATCCATCAAGGTAGAGTTTGTTATGGAATACATCTCATTAAGAAACCTTTTTGTGTAAGGAATAGCATGTATCCTAAGAAAACAGATTTCCTATAATGACCACAATTCGGGAAAGGAAAAGACTTGTAGTCCAAGTAATGGACTTAAAGATAATTTCCTTACAAACCAGCCTCATTTTTATTCATTTTTTTAATCCAATAGTGAGAAGGTTTGATAAGAGCAATTTGGGTATCTGGCTCATTTATAATAACCCATCAGAGAAATTAATTTTTGTGTGGTATTTCTGACCCATGGTTTGGGTTAACTTTTCTTGACCCATTTCATCCAAGCCCTTTCAAAACCTCAATTTTTCAGACTGCATTTCTGCTCTCTTAAGAAACAAAATTATGGGTTGTTTCCTGACCCATTTAGGGCCATGATTTGCACGGAATGTTCGATCTATTCGCAGCCAATATTTGGGGCTGTTTGTTTAGTAGAATTCTACTTGTTGGGTACTGAATTCAGTCTATTTGTAAGAGTGTTCTGAACACATTCTTAGTCCAGTTGGGATTACATCCAAGCCCATTTAACTCTTTTAGACTGTGTTTTAGCCCATTACATCCATCTACTTGGGGGTGGATTTTTTATCCAATTCCAGCCTCTATTTGGGCTGAGTTTTAGCCATCAAATAGCCAGCTTTTGTGCTATTTGTTGGGAAAGACCTTATTCATAAATATCCTTTCCCTCCACTATATTTTTTTTATCTCTCTCTTTTAAAAAAAAAAAGATTCCGTGTTAATAAAATTTGTTGTTGGCTTCATAGATGAATGCCCATTTAGCTTTGATATATGCCAACACAATGTTCCACAGGTGATGGGCATGGCCCACATGTTTGGGTAAGAATCATATTGACAATGTTAATGTGAAAGCTCTCCAGATCTCTTCGCCTCTTGTCTTTCCTCTTTCCTCTTTCCTATGGGAATGGAATATATCTGACCCTAGGCTTATTTTATATAGACAAATCTCAAAAGAGTCACACTTACTAGATACTTCTTCGCCAAGAAACTCACGTCCATTAATCCTATTTAGAGTCTCATTTGTGGGGGACAGATCAAGTCTTACACTAATGTATTGTTTGGCACGTCTATTTTAGAAATCTATTTCTCTTAAAATGTTTTTAATGGGAAATTTTAATAAGGATGAACCTCAAGAAGCATAAATTTCCAACTAAGGAGTAAGGACAAGCTCTCCAAGACTTCTCCATTCTTGAGCCATCGCTTACCCACTTAATATGACCAACACAAACCCTTTTTGTAATTGTATTTTCTTTTAAACTAAACAAGGTTTGAAACTATTGGCTCATTTTTAAAAAAAGGTACATAAAGATTTGAATATTTTAAAAAATATATAAAAAATCCGCACAATTTTCTCAATCAAGCTCTCTCCATAAAAAAAATTGTGAGAAATGGTAAAGATACTCCTATATTATTTTTCAAACTTTCCCTTTAATAAGTCATTTAAGAGAAATGATCAAGTCCAACCCAAATGATTAGTGGCGCCCAGTTCAACTACCTCTATGTGTGCTTCCAAATTACTTAAAAAGATCTTCATTAAATGGTTGTGATCATAAAACTAAAAATGGTCAATCTTGGAGAGAAAGAAGGTTAAGAAAAGACAAAAAAAAAATGTCATTAGAGAAGGGTGCTTTTGTAATTTCTCAAAAAATTTATGGAGAGGTATTCAATGAACTGTGGAAAATGTTTGTACTTTTTCAAAATATTCAAATCTGCAGCTTGTTTGAAAATGAGCCAAAAGTATATACTTTGTTGCGAATTTCCCTTTTTTTTTAATTTTTTTTGGAATGGTACCAACACAAACCCTTCATGCACACTTCCTAGTTCCTCTTCCTGAATTGACATTGAACACAGTTTGAGACGGATCTGGCACAAACAGATACAGGTCTTTGTGGGTCAGGGTCAAACCAGCCTGCATCCCTGGACTAGATTTGGTCTTTATTTATTAGATCATGAACCGTACCGAGCTTAGTGTTCTGATTGATTCTTAAACGGGTGAATACTAGGCCCATGATATTTTAAAAGGCCTGGCCTAACTTATTTAACACAAAGGGTGTCTGTAATCTTCAAATACGCTGCTCCTTGGCCAAACTTTCAGGCCCATTGGCTGGTCCAAACCTAAAAGTCTGGCCTAATAATTAAATTGGACAGGTTTGCACAAGTTTTGGTCAGGCCCGACCCAGCCCATGAACACTCTTGGTCATTGATAGATTTTATAGCAATAAGTTTACATGATATAAGCTTGGAATTTTTTAGAAATAATTAAGCTTAAACTCTAATTAAACAATTTTATGGAGAAAAACAATGAAACTACAAGTCAGTGGTTCGTACATTTCTCTACTCTTATAAAAGAGAACAAAATGACAATGCTTTTCACTACACACCATGGCCCACTTATAATTTTATATATAATTAAAGTGCAATGCTTTTCACTACACACCATGGCCCACTTATAATTCTCTACTCTTATAAAAGAGAACAAAATGACAATGCTTTTCACTACACACCATGGCCCACTTATAATTTTATATATAATTAAAGTGCAATGCTTTTCACTACACACCATGGCCCACTTATAATTATAATTATAATTACTCTTATAAAAGAGAACAAAATGACAATGCTTTTCACTACACACCATGGCCCACTTATAATTTTATATATAATTAAAGTGCAATGCTTTTCACTACACACCATGGCCCACTTATAATTATATATATATATATATATATATATATATATCTACTCTTATAAAAGAGGCAAAGTTGCAAAGTTTTTTCAACCAACCATTGTGGGGCCCACCCAAAATATTATAATAAAATATTATTATTATATAATAATAATAATAATATAATATCTTTTCCACCCAACCATTGTGGGGCCCACCCAAAATATTATAATAAAATATAATAATATATTATAATTATATCATAATAATAATAATATAATATCTTTTTCACCCAACCATTGTGGGGCCCACCCAAAATATTATATCTATCTATCTGTTTCATACAAACTTTTTCACTACAGCATTGTGGGGCCCACCCCCAAATATTATAATATAATATATGAATATATTATTTTGAGAAATTGCAAAATTTTTCACTACACCTTTGGGGGCCCACCCCAAAATATTATAATGCAAACATTTTCACTACTTATATGCTATCTACTATCTACTACTATTATAAAAGAGGTAAAGTTGCAAACTTTTTGCACTACACCATTGTGAGGCCCACCCCCAAATATTATAATATAATATCATAATATATTATTATGAGAAATTGTAAACTTTTTCACCACACCTTTGTTGGGGCCTACCCCAAATATTATAATGCAAACCTTTTCACTACACCATTGTGGGGCCCACCCCCAAATAATATTATATAATATAATAATATATTATTATGAGAAATTGCAAACTTTTTTACTACACCATTGTGGGGCCCACCCCCAAATATTATAATATAATATAATATAATAATATATTATTTTAAGAAATTGCAAACTTTTTCACTACACCTTTGTGGGGCCCACCCCAAATATTTATCTACTCTTATAAAAGAGGCAAAGTTGCAACTTTTTTTCAACCAACCATTGTGGGGCCCACCCAAAATATTATAATAAAATATAATAATATATTATTATTATATCATAATAATAATATAATATCTTTTCACCCAACCATTGTGGGGCCCACCCAAAATATTATATCTATCTATCTATCTACTATTATAAAAGCGGCTATGTTGCACGGTTCTTTCAACACACTACTGTGGGGCCCACCCAAAATATTATAATAAAATATAATCATATATTATTATATTATAATAATAAAAATAATATAATATCTATACCCTTATTATCTATTTATCTCATACAAACTTTTTCATTACACCATTGTGGGGTCCACCCCCAAATATTATAATATAATATAAGAATATATTATTTTGAGAAATTGCAAAATTTTGCACTACACCTTTGTGGTGCCCACCCCAAAATATTATAATGCAAACTTTTTCACTATATCATTGTGGGGCCCACCTCCAAATATTTGCTATCTACTACTATTATAAAAGAGGGAAAGTTGCAAACTTTTTTCACTACACTATTGTGGGGCCCATCCCCAAATATTATAATATAATATCATAATATATTATTATGAGAAATTACAAACTTTTTCACCGCACCTTTGTTGGGCCCAACCCCAAATATTATAATGCAAACTTTTTCACTACACCATTGTGGGGCCCACCCCCAAATAGTATCATATAATATAATAATATATTATTATGAGAAATTGTAAACTTTTTCACTACACTATTATGGGGCCCACCCCAAATATTTTAATATAATATAATAATATATTATTTTGCGAAATTACAAACTTTTTTACTACACCTTTGTGGGGCCCACCCCTAAATATAATAATATATTATTATGAGAAATTGTAAACTTTTTCACTATACCTTTGTGGGGCCCAACCCCAAATATTATAATGCAAACTTTTTCACTACACTATTGTGGGGCCCACCCCAAATAGTATAATATAATAATATATTATTATGAGAAATTACAAACTTTTTCACTACACCATTGTGGGGCCCACCCCCAAATCTTATAATATAATATAATATAATAATAATATATTATTATTATAATTATATAATATAAAATCTATATCTATACCCTTATTATAAAAGAGAAGAGAACTTACATACTTTTTCACTACACCCATGTGGCCCCTCCCAAATATTATAATATAATATAATATAATATAATTATATATTCTTATTATATTATAATAATAATCATATAATATCTATGCCCTTATTATAAAACAGAAAAAAGTGATATGCTTTTTCTCTACACTTCTGTGGGCCCCACTTAGTATTATGATATTATATATATAATAAAAGAGAACTACACATATGTGGGCCCCAATAAAAGAGAAGAACTTGTCATACTTTTTCTCTACACATCAGTGGGCCTCACTTAGTATTATTATATTATATTCTATTATATTATATATATAAAATAAAAGAGAACTACGCGTCTGTGGGCCTCACTTAGTAGAAGAACTTGTCATGCTTTTTCTCTACATTTAGACATCTGTGGGCCCCACTTAATATTATTATATATATAATACAAGAGAACTACACATACGTGGGCCCCACTTCATATTATTATATTATATATGTATAAAATGTAAGAACTCAAATGAGAAATTTCAGTTGAGATTTTCATGTGTAGAAAATTTCAACTTCAATCCCAATGCCTGTAAAGACACGATTTGTTTGTCAGAGAAAGGGATGAGAATGCCAAAGATTGCTTGGAATCCTTGTGATTTGTTATTGATTCGTTTAAAGCTATGAGTTGGGTATTATTTTGGTTGGTTAGTATTTTGTTTCATTGAATTTGGTATGTATTTGGCGATAAGTTTTAGACAAATTTTAATGGGAAATAGGCCGGACTATCGATCTATATTGAAATTAGTGAGTGTTTTGCCTAATCATGTATGGCAAGAAAATGTTAGTTTTCAACTTTTTTTTTAATTAGTTTCCTTCCATATATCTTGTTATTCAATCTTCTTCTTACTTTTTTCTATTGAAGCTTTTACTAAATTTCATAAGAATAATGAGTGATTGTAAATTACTTAATTTTTTACATGGTCATTCTCCATTGGGATAGTTAATATTGAGTTTTTCAATGTCTTTTTTTTTTTCAGATTATCATACTGAATGAGTATGTTCCTTGCACGTGCATTGCACGTGCAGGGCTCCACTAGTCTTTTTATAAAAATATCCCAATTGATGGTATCACCAACTTATTGCAATTCATAACACTTTTTTTCATTTAGCCTCTAAATCAATGTCATGTCTTCATCTTTGTCATTAGTCCACCGCCCCCCCTCTTCTCAAGCCACCAATCTTCCCAACGTTTCCTTACCATCAATTTTAGCTTCATCTGCCAAACCACATTTCTTCCCTCCATCACCAAACAATCCATCCTCTTTTCCATCCCATAGAATTCAAATCCCACAAACCCAACAGCTCCATCATGGTTCTAAATCCAAACCCCCTTCAAAGCCATCCACAAAAGAAACAAAGATTCATCCTACCATAACACCCTTCTTTGTTTTCTTTTTTCTCTTTCTCCCTCCCATCATAAGAACCTGTTACCACGATCCTATCCTCCTAAACAAACCCACCCTCAAACTTCCATCTCCATTATTGGATTTTCTACTTTGAAAACAAGAGGAAAGAAATCTCAAAAAAGTGGGTTTTTGGATCTCTAGAAAATGAAAAAAGGGTTTACGGTAAACCAAATCTGAGAACACTCGCATCACTTGCAAACAACTAACGAGATAAGAAACTTGCTAACGAGCTAAGAAAGTGGAAAAGGAGGGCTGGCAAGACGAGCTCAAGAAAGTGGTTAAAGAACTAACACCATCGACTACATTCATCACCTCCTTATCCTCCTGAAACCATCATAAAATAGGTGGAAGAAAAGTTGCAAAAAGTTGACGATATTAGCGGTGATTTTGTCAAGAAAAATATACGAACAACTATATCTTCATTTTATGATTTTGTTTGTAAAATCGTTTAATTAAAGTTTAAGCTTTATTTCTTCATATAAATCCCTATAAAATTTGTGGACGTAAAGTCAAAAGTGAAATACCCCTAATGCAAGTTCTAAACAACCCATCCTTTTTGCCTCCATTGATTGTCATGCATGAAGTCAGCTCATTATTCTATAAGATTTTCGAGTCAGAAAAATATTTCAAGAAAAAAAGATTATTTTTCCATGCCATTCCTTGAAAAAAAAAAGAATAAGTCAAATATACATTTGAGTCGTTTTGCCTTTTTTTTCTGAACACTTTACATGAGGCTTAACCTTACACACTAAAACACATGTTTAGCCAATAGTAAGGGATGGTCATTTGTCCATTTACATTTTTTGCTATCCCAACAAGGGGGGCTAGGACTCAAGAAAGCCCATACAAGTGGGGGAGGAACCCCACACAGTGAGAAAAGGATGCTTACAAGTACAAAGTGAAAATGTAGCTTACACATGTGGAAGAGAAGCCCATACAAGTGGGAAGAGTGGAATACGGGTAGAGATATAAATGGGTACCCGATTCTTTGATTACTCGGAGGTTCCGACCCATTAAAAACAGGATATGGTTCCTTCTTTAGGCCCCGATAAGTAAATGCGTACAGGTCTAGTTCCACCTTGGTTCGGACCCGTGGATCCGAGACCCGACATGTTACCTCAATTTTAGAAAATCTATCCCAAAAACCATGTTCTTTTACCCTAATCCAAACCCGTCTCATATATGGTTATGGTTTCGGTTGCGAAGCCAAGAAACAGGTTTCGAAATAGTTCCGGGTCCGGATTTAGTTCCACCTTCTCCTTAACGGTTCCAATTTCGGGGTACACCATGGACCCAGACCGAAACTGACCCCGTTTACAATCCTACATATGGGTGACATGTGGGGTTGCCAACCAAATAACGCCTTGTGATCCATTTCTCTTTTTACTCCAACAATATTTTTAACAACACTGGAGCAAGTATGGGATATAGAGAATATTTGAATGAATGCAATGTACATAGTATTTCATTATCTGTATTTACAGTAGAAGATTGAGATCCTACATATTAGGTGTTGATAAGATTACATAGTCAGAGATAATCTCTAAAGATTTTCAAAATATTCGAGAATATGCTTGATGAGCTGTGATGAATTGGGCCCTTATTTCTTATGATTCAAATGTAGATAAGAATGGTGAGCCACTTGTGAGGGTGGCTGAGAACACTAACATCCCCCCGCAAGCGCAACGACCTTGTCTCGACGTGTAGCTTATCTTTCAAACTTTGAAATTATGGAGTATTGAGACCTTTCGTAAAAATGTCAGCTAATTGATCAATAGTCCCCACAAACCTCACTTGTATAGCTCCACGGATGACCTTTTCTCTAATAAAGTGGTAATCAACCTCCACATGTTTGGTATGAGTATGGTATACCGGATTAAAGGCAAAAGCAATGGCACTGATGTTGTCACAATATATTAATGGTGGATTTTTAATGAAAGTTCAAAGATCTTTGATCACCATTCTAACCTAATAGAGTTTTACAACAGTTAAGGAAAGTGACTGATACTCAGATTCAGTGCTAGATTTAGACACGGTTGTTTCTTAGAATTCCATGAGATTAAGTTGGGTCCGAGAAACATGGCATATCCAATTGTAGATCTTCGATCATTTGGGTCGCCAGCCCAATCGGCATCAGAATAGGCAGTAAGTTTGAATGCACCTCTGCAAAAATGAAGCACATGTGTGAGTGAAGTGACGCTTTTAAAAATCGAAGAATTCCCTTGACTGCTATCCAATGTAGGGTCTAAGGTTCATGCGTAAATTGACAGACCTTATTTACTGCAGAGGCAATATCAGGCCTAGTCTAAGTTACATATTGTAGTGCACCCACTACACTACAGTATCCATGGGGATTTGGTAATGGTTCGCCATCAAACTTTGAAAGTTTGGATCCAAGTTGCACTGGTGACTTAATGGGCTTTGCATCTTGCATGTTTGTCCAATGTAAGAGATCCCAAACATATTTTGTTTGAATGAGATAGAGATCACAGGAAAGACGACGAGCCTCAATTCCAAGAAAATAGTAGAGGGCCTAAGTCTTTTATGGCAAATAATTTGCCCAGTTCCATCAAAAGCTTTGGCAAAGCAGCATTGTTATTGCTGGTAATGTCTATCGTCAACATATATAAGCAAAATAACATATAGCTTCAAGTGCATCAGCAATTCCTTTCATTTTATCAAGTTAATCAGTGATAGACAAACCTCCCTTCTCGAGGTTTTGAAATTGTTACTTTAGTTGCAACATTTGAGACCTCGATTGGATCAAATGAAGTTTCTCGAGACACTGCCAGACTTCAAGGGCAGATTGAAGGCTAACAATACAACCCCTTGTAATACTTAGGGTGTAAGGGGTTGCATTGATCCATTTTGAGTTCATGAATTTGCATATTTACGCATCATTTTATGATGAATTAAGGGTTTAATTAGTTAAATTGCATCATTATTCATCTAATTCCATCATTTCATGCACTTAAACATAGGAACCTGAATTTTCATACTTTTCATACATTTTTGCATTAACTTAGAATGTTTTGCAAATTTTCCGAAGAGTCCCAGTTGAAGTAGAACTGTGCCTGTATGGGTCCCACTTCAATAAGGGCTCTTCAGTATTTGATGTGTTGAATTAGAATGTGTAGAAAATAAGAATTGCAGGCCTCTGTCATGGAACCCACTTTCAAGCATACATAGTCATCCTGGGCCATGCATTGCTGAATTAAAACTTGAAAAGAAGTAAATTGAAGAATTCACCGCGTGGACTCCATACACAAGCCATGTGCAAATCAATCAAAGGAGGGGTCCACTCATCATGTCAGTTGAAGAGTCCTAACTACCGTAAAAGACTTCTCATAGGGCCCACTGTTCAAGTAGATAAAATGTCGCACATGGCAGGGTCCGCAGTAGTTGTAGATTTGAAATTATTAGTAGATAATTCAAATAGTACAATTCTGATTGGAATAAAAGAAGAAGAGTTTGAATCATCCACATTTGATCTCCTTTCGAAAATGAAAGTTGTGCCGAGATAGAATCCATTACAAATCAAATTTCAAAAGTTAATCTCGTTTTTCTCAAGATAACTCATCTTCAAATGAACATAACTTTCAATCCGACCGTCGGATCGATGAAATTTACTTACCGTTGAAAAGCTTATTCAAAGTAGATATTCGTAAAATTTACCTACCGTTAGAAAGCTTATTCAGAGTAGATATTCGTGGAACCCAAGAATGTGCAAATCACAGCTGTATTTACAAAGTTATAGGCCCGGAAATTTCATGTTCATTTTTTAGACGGGATTGCAATTAAATCTACACCGTTGATAATCATGCACATCCTTTGTGGGACCCCATCTGAAGATTAGCATAGCTATCCAGAGGTTTCCAGAAGCTTCCACATCATTCAAATTAAAAAAGGATAAGAGATATACATTATCAATGAAAATAAATTAAATCTGTAGAGAAGGTGTCCAGATTCAATGTATCTGTAAGATAACCGTAGTTATAAAAGGAACCCAAAGGAAGCATACGGGAGACTCCCTCCCCCCTGGACGTCAATTATTATTCTCTCTCCTCTTTCTCTTCTTCTCTTAATTAATAGAATTTAAAAGTAATTTTTGGATATTCTAAAGCCCTGTTCCAGAACTAAGTAGAAGAGTGTGAGAGAAAATTGTAATTGCCATGAAGTTCTCAATGAAAATTACATCTTTTGCAGTGGAGGAGTAGATTCATAGATCATAGTGTCAGATGAAGAGTGTGAGAGAAAATTGTAATTGCCATGATGTTCTCAATGAAAATCATATCTTTTGCAATGGAGGAGTAGATCCCTGAATCATAGTGTCAGATGAAGTTAAATGTTTCTCATCGTTAATCTATGTGATATTTCTGTGTCTTGCGTATTGATTATAATAATAAATCTGCATTCTGTCATTGACAACTTATGTTATTCAATTTTTTTTTATTTTGAACAATGCTTTAATTATGTATGTTTTCTTAATAGATTACTCTTAGATCGAAATTCTTGGATAATCTATCTTTGATTAATATGTAATATTTAGTTAAATTCATAATTTCATTAGGCGAAGGAGATTTATGCTTTAAATAAATTGTGAAAACTTGTGTTCTTTGATAGACAAATTATCCGAATAAAAAACATTGATTTGTTTCTGATTTAAAGGATTTTTGGAATAAATTTATTTTATCAATTGCATATAATGATGGTGGGACTACTTAATGGATTCATGATATTCTGATCTACATTTTCTCATATTTTATTTCTGCACTTTAGACTTAGAATTTTTTCAATCTTATTATTGTTTTTTTTCTCTTTATCTCTCTTGTCATTATCATTGATAAAAACTCTGATTTTAAATTTTAACTTAATAGTGCTCCTTGTGGGATCGACCTGTAATTGCCACTGTCTCAACAAGATAGCTGTGCACTTATTATAATATTAAAAGATTGAATTTAAATTCACATCAATCCATAAAAGAATAAGGGCATTTTGTTCTATCCAAAGGTCATAAGCTGGATTTATAGTTGAAGTTAGCTTATTATCCCTGTTGCAAAGAAACTGGTCAGGGCATGGAGCCGAGCCATCTTATTAGTGCGAAGGATGGGAATAAATTGACTCTTCCATAACAAATAATTTTCCCGATCAAGTTTTATCAAAATCAAATTGGCAATGTTTGAAATTGAAATGGTACCTGAAGTAGCCATAGTACCAAGGAATGAAATCAGGTATGTGCAGCACAAATGTAGATTCTGTTGAGCACCAAATGGAGTAGGGATGGAACACTAGTAGTAGTGTTCTCGTAAAGCAGAACACTTGGATCCACAACGCTATAAAAAGAGAAGCAGATCGTTGCTGCCGAGTGCCACATACTTGAGACCAAGTAAAGAATGAAGACCGACACAGAGATGGTGAAGAATGAGGGCAGCAAATTTCTTAGACTATCCAATATACGAATGAAGAGAACCTGGGTATAATAGGCCAATGGTTTCACACGGAGACAAAAACCAGTCTTCAAAAAAATACACAGTAACACTGGCTCTTTGGTACCATATAGAGAATATTTGATTGAATGCAGTGTAGGTAGTATTTCATTATCTGTATTTATAGTACAAGATTGAGATCTTGCATATTAGGTGTTGATAAGATTACACAGTTGGAGAATATGCTTGATGACCTGTGATGAATTTTATCTCTCATGATTTAAATGTAGATAAGAATGGTGAGCCACGTGTGAAGTTGGCTGAGACACACTAACATGGAAAATGAGTCAAATGACTGGTTTGAGCCTCAAACAGTAAAACGGACATTTTTTTACATATTATTGATTACAAGAGCATTAGAGGCTATTTTGGATGTTGCTCTTATGATTATAATATAAGAATATGAGATGCAATCTCAACGGGAATTATAAAAATATTGTTACAACATCGCAAAGCAACGTTTGTTACAATATTTTAAAGCACTAGGATTGTAACTATATTTCTACAGGCATCAAGGAAATTATCAAGCAATTTTGAAAATGTAATTTATATTTTTGCCACAAATGGTGCAACAAACCTTACCTCTTTTTGAAAAAAAAAAGAATTATAATTCATAAAGTCTTACTTATAATTCATAAAGTCTTACAAATTCCTTTAGAGATTGATATAATTAAAACAGCTCATTGTTGTTATTTGTATAAATTATTTTTAGTATTATGATGTTTCAGAATAATGCTTAATTATATTATTATCTATGAAAGACGCAATTCCAATTTGGCGAAATTGGAGTCGATTTTGTAATTGATTGCAAAATTGACTCCAATTCCGCAACTAGTTCTGACCCTAATTTTGACCTTATCGCTAGGGCTGCAAAAAAATAACCGTAACCCGCCAACCCGCCCGCTCCGCTCCGTCCCGCCCCGCTACAAGTGGATATACATCAAAACCGCCTTTAGGCGTGCGGGGTGGTTTCAATCCGTACTAATGAGCGGGCGGTTACGGTTTCACATTTGAGTAGGCGGTTTCAAACCGCCCGCCCGCTCATTATTATTATAAAAAAAAAAAAAAAAAACTCTTCATCTATTCTTCAAAGACTTCACGTATCTTTCAAAAAATATATGGTTGCTAAAAAAACGCTTCATATTCACAATTAGATTTTTGACTTTTGGACATTAGATTATATAAGTGATTGTATTTTTTAATTTTGGTGATGCCTTTGGACTTTAATTTTACATTAATATACTTAGTTGAAAATTTTGTTTATTACTGATTATTGACTTTTATTAAAAATCATGTTTAATTTTTATTCTTTATGTTAAGTACTTTGAAACTTTAGTTATCCTATTAAAAATAATAAAAAAATAAAAAAGAGAGAAATAGGTACAAATACCAAACCGCCCAACATGCCGCCCAAGTCGCCCGCTAAAAAAACCGCCCAAACCGCCTATACTTTGAGCAGTTACAGTTTCTATTTTTTACAAACCGCCGTAAAACAAAACCGCCTAAACCGCCCAAGCCGCCCGCCGTGCACCCCTACTTATCGCTATTGGAATCTCTCAATTCACTTATCTACTTTGGATAGACGACCAAGCTAAGAGAATCAATTCACTACAATTTCTTTCCTAAAATGCTGATTTTTAATAATCCAGGCTCTTTCAAGTTAATATGATACCATCACTTTCTATATAGCTCTCTCGATTAGATCTCTCTTATTCTCTTTCAGGCTTCTTCTCAATAACACACCCTTCAATTTTTAAAATTCTTTTTCCATGGGCCCACCTAATCAAACTCCAATTTTAAAATAAAATGGTGGGACATTTTATTTCTTTATAAGTGTCTTCATCTCTTGTGTGACCCACCTATTCAACTCAATTAAGGTAGAATGGTTTAATCTTAGTATTTAAACCCATGACCTTTAATAATTGCCACCAGTGCTAGCTTAATTAGGTTCCTAAGCCGACCCATTGCAATCCATGATTAGGGTTTCTAAGTTGAACATAGTCATAGTCGTCCATTCGATTTCGGTGTTCATGGGTAGGGCCAGCCTGAGCCTAGGACAACGCACTTTGGGCTGGGCTTAGATATATAATTTCTCCCTACTTATTGTATGGACGGCCTACTTTTAATTAGGTGATAGAAAGCCCAAAGCCCACCCTAAATAAGTAGTGCTTGTAAGTTGGTGATAGTTAAAGGTGAAAACTAAAAAGTGAAAACATGTCTCCAAACAATGGGTAGAGAGCCCAATGTAAGGGACCCCATATTTAAAGTCCATTTTTACACCGTCGGATCTAGTTTCTATCTGTCTATAAATATAAAATCAGGATGCAAACTCTTCTTTCTCACTTCGACAAAACGCACACCAGCGGAAAAGAGACTAGGGTTAGGGTTTCAAGGTCAGTCTTCATCTTCTTCCATCTTCTTGTCATTCTGATCTTATTCAGTTTCGATTTTTTTTTTCTACTTTACAAGTAATCGAATTTCTGATCTTTCTATTTCAGATTCTCGTCAGATCAAAACAGATAAAGGAGGAAAGAGACGAGAAACGAGATCATGGCCGGGGGTTTCGAATTCTCTATTACTTCATAAACGAAGTAGTAGTCAACGGGCTCGCGAACAGGTACATCCAAACGCCCTCTTTTTTATCATATCATGTTCTTGAGACTGTGTTTGATCAAAATATGAGACCTTTATTCATCAGGCGACGTGTTTTAGGTATTTGTTTTTATTGACCCACATGAAATCCGTTTCGGTACTGTCCGAAACCTTGACTTGTTTTGGTTGAGTTTTAAGAACATTCCATCGTAATAAGGGGTTCTTTATAATGGTTTGGCTGGTTGATGCAAGATGCTTCTTTATCTGGTCCGTGGGATTTTCTGGGTTCCCAATCGACTGCTTCCCTTGAAGCAATATTGCGTCTCTGCATTCCCTTTTCATATTCTCTCTTGGTGGCCATTTTTTCCTTTGCAGAGGAGGAATGTGGAGTGTATGTCCATGTTAAAGTTTTGAATGTTTCCCCTCTTGTTTTGTTCTTCTTTTTCTGTAAATTGGATAAAATTGTCCTTTTGCTTGCAATGCCATGCATTGTTGGTTGTTAAAGACGTTTACTTGTGCCATTAAACACTACCGATTGCCCATGGTGTGTCCCACCATGGATGGGCGGTGGGATATGAACACCAGACATAAAAAAGAAAAAGGACCCAGCCCCTTACTATTTAAGGGGTTAAAATTGGAAATTTAAGATGAAAATTCATAAATGGCCATTGAATTGTCTTTCCTTTTGATTGAATTTGATTACTTAGACCTGTTATTCACCTCTAACATTTGGTCATCGTATCTGACTCTATGAATTCCTATGGACTCAATGCAAGTTTGATGAATAGGTCCTAGAGATTAAGATTCGGGAGGGGCAGTGAAATAATCCCCTTATGATTGGAAGTGATTACTCACCGGTTGCCTTATTTAAGTGATGGTCTTGATAAGATCTATACCTTGGGTCCATCATTGATAGCTTCTACAGTGCTTCTTCGATCCTTTTGGTAATGCTCCCTGTTACTATGTACGAAGCAAGCAAATGGGCCTAAGCATTACTTTTCTGGTCTGTTCACTGCCATTGAATATCTTGGATAATGTGGGATTTGGGTGTAAAATTGAGGGTCAATCAGAACTTTGAGCACGTCAATGAGACGGTCTTAGAAATAAGGTTTAAAAAAATTGATAACTTTTATCATGAAGGTATGGGATTTTTAATGATGATAAGAACTAGATGGTTGAAGTGGAGGGTTGCTTTTGGATTGCTTTGTGATTGGTGCATACCAACAAGATTTTAGGAAAAATTCTACGAGACAACGATTAGATCAAGTATGACCTATGGACCATAATGTTGGCTAATTAGGAAAGAACATATTCAGAAAATGTGTATAATAGAGATGAGATTATTGAGATTGGTGTGTTAAAACTAGGAAAGACAGAATTACAGATGAGGGCATTTAGGAGCATTCCGGAGAGCATCAATAGGTGATAAATTAATTTGAACTTGTTTGAGATGGCTTGGACATGTCCAATGTATACTGGCAATGGTATTGGTGAGGAAAAGCTCCTTTTTGCACGTTGATAGTCTCTTGACGCAGCTTAGATCCGTGAATGTGAAAGTAAGCCAATTCTATGAGGGTTTTGGCCAAATCCACAAAGGATTCTGAGATGGACCAAGCTCTAAAGAGGCTATAAAAAAATTGAAATTATCAAACAATTTAGTCTAAATAAACACACATACAAAATTCACTTTAATTGCACAACAATTTATAACTTTGAAAGGGGACAATCAAGTGACCAAATGTGAACTGCTCTATAAGTGATGTGTGCTACACAGTCAATGATATGCTAATTTATTCAATGTATTCTAGCACATGTGAATTGTATGCCAAATCAACAAAAGTATAACTAGCATGTGTATCTCATAGCATGTATAGAAAGCAAGTAAATCATATAGAGATAAAGACGTGGTTCCGTCCTTGACCTACGTCCACTTACAAGACAACCACACACCAATGGTCTCTTGGCTTTCACCATATGAGGTTTTCAATAGGTGCACCTGACAAACCTTTACACCTAGATTCTTTGATATGTGGTTCGATCACTAAGGTTTACTCCACTAGCACCACTTTTTTTGATACGGTGGTTCGATCATAGAGGTCTACTCTGGCACTTTTTTTTTTTTAGTTATTTCGATCACACAGGTCTAATCCACTTTACAATGATGTAAGAAATTAAAATGAACAAGAAAACTTGCTTCTTTGTAAGGAAATCTACCTTGATGCGCATTCTTTGAAGCTTGAGTCCTTGCTAAGGTCCTTGGTGATGAAGATGCTCCAATTGTGCTCAACCAAGTGAGGAAGGAGGTTTAGAACTAGGGTGACTAAGCTATACCAATATGTCTTTCCACAAGACTTTCTTTGATGAGCTTTGAATGCTCAAAGGTGTACCCATGAGGTTCTTAAGAGTGTGTTGAAAATGATATTGAAGGTCTAAGAGAGGTTTTCCTATGAGGAGCAGTCACACTTCAAAACACTAGATCCCAATTCCATTTATCACTCTCTCTTGAGCTTTGAATGCTCTTAGATCTAACTATCAAATCCTAGGAGAGCAAGTAGAAGAGGATATTGAGGTCTCTAAAGGTGTTTAACTTTGTGTTGGTTCATGGTTAAGGAGGCTCTCAAAATCACAGTCATTGCAACCATTGAAATGAGCCCAAAATCACTTTCGTGGTTGAGGAGGGCTAGTCTATGGTTAACCGTGAACTCCTTACGATAGGCTGTAAACCCCAATGGCTAATTTGACTTCACAGTCAAAACTGATCATTGTTCTATGGCCAGCCTTGCAGCTCGTTGGGCATGGATTACGGCAAGCTATAAGCTCGCCATAGTGCAAAATGGCACAAAATGGCTCATTGGAAAAGCTCACTGAAGAAGAGCTACTGTGAGCTTCCTGGGCACATACGGCTAGCTGTAGCCCTGTTATGGCTCGCCTCATAGCACCAAAACTGAGCAACTCAGCTGCTTATTTAAGCCATTTTACCCCTATTGATTTAACTAGTTAGATTGATGGTTTTAGGGGCCTATTCTTTGTTTACCTAAGGTCTCATATACCTGAATAGGTTGGCACAAATTGGTAAATGGCTTGATGTAGCTCTAGCCTTTGAAGACTTGAAATTTTGGACTTTAACTTGATCTCCCTTGTTGAAGCTTCCAGGGGCAAGGCCTTGGACTTAGACATGGAATTGACTATCCAGGGAAGTGTAGATTTGTCTATGGCACTAACAATATTAGATGGGTTGAGACATTCCTTCCTAAGTTGGAATTCCCATTTCTAAATCTTCTCTAATAATGAAAGGAAATGTGCCTATGGGCTGGGCCTAATGGTTTGACTGAAGAGGATATACATGAAAGTAGCAAGGATAGATTTGAAGTGCAACCTATTAGAGAAATTGGCCCAAGATAGATTCGAATAATGAAAGAAAATTTGTGCAATTGACCCAACATAGTTGGGACAAGGCTTTGATGATGATCATCAAGGTATGAGATTAATATCTCTATCGAGAAATGAAATTCCTACTTGTTCAAGTGTTCATATTTTTGTAGAAAAATGCTTCATTATCTGGTTGTTTGGATCTATAATTCCAGTTGACTCGTTCCCTTGAAGCAATATTGATTGCATTTCTTTACATCCAGCTTTGATGACCACAATTTTGTCTTAGTGCTTGTGGTAGTGATGGAGAAGCTACCTAAACATTACATTTAGTTTGGTCATTAGGTCTTCTTGTTTGATTTGGAGAAGGTTTCATGCAATCTTAGGATTAGGATGCAAGTGCCGGAGCACAATTAGGGCTCCGAAGAACAATTAGTTGAATAAGAAACAGTCTCCAACGAAAAATCCACACAGGGAATTCTATTACTCAATTCTAATATGAGATTACCAATCTCTACAATGCTGTATATATAATAAAAGAAACTTAAACCCTAAGAAAGCATTCCTAATCAAACAAGGAAACAAAATAACAATCCCATCCAAATTAGAAACTAATCCTAAATACAACTTCTTAAATAAAATTAGAAACTAATAACAATTCACAAATCAAAATGGTTTGGGTCCCACATGTGGACCATGAGTCTTGCCCCAACGGCTAGATAATGCTGCTGCATCATTCGCCCCAGGTTGGAAAAGAGTTTGACTGTGAACTCGGCTCTTCTTCTTAATGTTGCTTTTGTAGATAGTGTGTACGTGAAGTGCTTCCTTGGTGAGACGAGAATGTGACCCTTTCTTTGGTGGCGTCGGCTTCAGAGGACAGAGTGTGACTTACTTTTCACCATGCATGAATGTGTATGTGTTGTCGTGCATGCCGTTAGTTCCATTCTCTTCTTACATCCAAGGACGACCCAACAAGATATTACAACTATCCATGGGTATCACATTGCACCAAACTACATCTGTATAATCTGTACCAATGGAAAAGATAACTGGACGTGCATATCGGACTTGCACTTCATCACCTGTCATTAACCATCTAACAAAATAAGGATGATGATACTTCCGAACTTTCAGCTTTAAGCGATCCACAAAAGCTTCGGATATAATATTCTGACAACTTCCTCCATCAATGACTACCATGCATTCCTGATGATTGACTGTTCCTTGTGAGCAGAAAATATTTTCTCGTAGCCATTTATTCGCAGTAGCCGATGTAGGTTCTTAGATGACCAGGAGAGACTCAAGACCCTCCTCGGGTAGAGTGTCATCCACTTCTTCTGTTTCAGTCTCTTTAGAATGATCTGGAATATCTGTCACATTACTTTTATTCTCAATGAGGTGGATACGTTTTGGACATTCTGCTGCACGATGCCCTTGTTGTTTACAATTAAAGCATGTGAGCCTATTTTGACCTTCGGGCTTGGTGAAAACTTTCTCCGATGACACACTCGGTTTCGAACCTGTAATTGAAGAATTCTTCTCCATAACCCATTTAGCCGCATTAAGTTTTTGGCCTTGATGATTTGCAATTCCCTCAGCCTTGATAGCATGTTGATTAATCTCATCAACATTATCAAAATGTTTGAATGCGAGGATATCTTGAATGTCAAGTGTAAGCCCATTAAAGTATCTGTCAATTAATGCCTCATCATCTTCATTCAAACCACAGCGGGCTTGCATGGTCATAAACTCCTCAGAATACTCAACAACTGTCTTAGATCTTTATTTCAAGTATTGAAAACGTAAACGCAGATTTCTGGAGTAATTGACAAGTTGGAAATTTTGCTTAAACAAAATTTTCATCTCGGCCCATGTGTCAACAGGGTCAATTTGTTGGTGTCTTCTCTTCTTTTGCAACTCAGCCCACCATATCGTAGCATAATTTGAAATCGAGTTGCCACTAGTGTAATTTTACAACCATCCGTTGGAGGTTTATGTGCAAAAATATGTTCAACGCACACTAACCAATTCAAGAAATTTCCCATCATATTATGAAATGACAAGTTTAATACCTAAATCACGATCAACATTAACTACATGTGGATCTCGTTGATTTCGATTATGTCCTCCATCATCCTGATGATTATCTTCACGCCGATTAGTTTTCAAATTGGTTAATGGGTCTCAATCCTTGCAAGAGTCTCTTGCATTTGAACCATCATTACCGATAATTGCCCAATGGTTCCCCTCAAATCATCATCGTTATGGGAGGAAGACTTTGCGTCAACCTGCTTCTTGGGAGGCATCTTTGTTTAATGCAAAATTTAAAATTTCTGACCGACCTGATCTGCTTTTCCAGATCACGCTGGCGAAAACGGATTTGAAATTGGACGGTGGATGAGCTTGATATCGTAAAAATAAATTGTAGCTGTTGATCTGGTCAAACTTTCGTTGATAGCTCTTGTTATGAGTTAGTATGTAGATTCTTCTAATGGATTTTTTCATTGGGTTGGATCCACCTAAACTGACCCAGATGAAACTAGGTCCAAACTCAAGTATGAGGCAGCCCACGTGTGGAACACACTTGCCTCGGTCTTTGTGCCGTTACAGAACAAGAGAAAAGGGTTTGGCTTCCCTTTTTCTTTGTTGGAAGGCGAAAATGGGAAGGCTAGAGCTCTTGACCCAACGAGTGTAGGCCTCGCTTTGGCGATGGAGAGGTGCGGCGAGATGGATGGCTGGTAGTGGAGTGGAGCAGTGATGATGATGGTGCCAGGTACTTCTCTTCTAATTTGCTATTCTCTTCTCTCTTCCTCTGTGGGTTTTGTTCTTTTCTTTTTATTTTATTTTATTTTTCTTTATCTTCTGGGATGGGAACGAAGGAGTTTGGGATTCACGAAGCTGGTTTGGTTGGGGTAAGTGACGGTGGAGGGGATTGGAGTATGAGGGTGTTGGGTCCAGCTGGTGATCTCAGTAGGGGTTATGGGCATTGCGTCTACGATCTGAGTTGCGGGTTATGGCAGATGAAGTTAGAGATCGGGACGAAGGTGGTGATGGTTTTAGGGGGTGCAAGGAGAGATGATTGGGGGTGTTGAGGTCTCAGGCAGGGAAGTTTAATGGAAAGTGATGATGGGTTTCGGTGGTTTGTTGGTTTAGGTGAGGAAAGGGGTTTCGGTAGTGGGTTTGAGTGGCTGTGCGATGAGGGATTTGGCGATTGGGGTTTCTGGATGGATATGAGGATTGGCAGTCGGTCGGTGGTGTAGGCTGTGGTATCCTTTGGTTGCGGAAAGGGTCGTGGGAAGATGGTGGGGTTGTCGGGGATGGGAGCAGGGAGCGGATAGAGTGGATGGACGATGGGTAGGGGTGGGGATAAGGGCAAGATGCCAACGATCAAGGGATCGTTCGTATCTGATACCAATTAATGCAATCCTAGGATTAGGTTGCAAGTGCCGGAGCACAATTAGGGTTCCGAAGAACAATTATTTAAAGAAGAAACAGTCTCCAACGAAAAATCCACACGGAATTCTATTACTCAATTCTAAGCTGAGATTACCAATCTCTACAATGCTGTATATATAATAAAAGAAACGTAAACCCCAAGAAAGCATTTCTAATCAAACTAGGAAACAAAATAACAATCCTATCCAAATTAGAAACTAATCATAAATACAACTTCTTAAATAAAATTAGTAACTAATAACAATTAACAAATTAGAATGGTTTGGGTCCCACATATGGACCATGAGTCTTGCCCCAACCACTAGATAGTGCTGCTGCATCAAGGATGATGGAGAGACATCTGTCCTTCCCGGATACCTGTCCATCTCAACTCTTCTCGTCATCCATCTTCTACCGTCAACCCCTATCGCCCTCTTTACCATCTCATATTCCTTTCAAATCCAATCCCATCCGACTGACCACCAATCAAACCCAACCCAACACTATGCCTAACCATCCATTCCAACTCAACCAAAACCCACACCCTAACTCCAACCAACCAAACATATCCAACCCAACTGCATCCATCCATCTCCCATCCCTCACACCACCGAAACCCATCTTTTGTAACCCTTAAAGAGAACTGAACCCCTTCCAAAACCCTCCAACCCATAAGTCCCCAAAACCCCAATTCCATCTCTGACCGAAATCCCATAACCCTAGTGGACCTCCATCGAATCACTCCCTCTCCCAACCCTAAAAGCCCAGCCTCCTAACCATAGTTGTTAATATCGTTTCGGACCTCATTTCACTTTGACCTGCAAAATAAAAAGTTTCGGCAGATTTGGGATTTCGGCAAATCTTTTCGGAATTACATTTCAGGGAAAGTACAACATAATATATATACATATCTAAGTAAAAAAATAGAAAAAGTAACAAATATAGATTTAATCCATTATAGTAGTTTTTTTGGAATTATATTTTGTGAAAATATAAGAAATACAAAATATATGTGTAAAAAAAGAAAAAAAAATTAAGAATGTAAAATTCCATTTCGGCGGAGATTGACCGAAATTCAAACTGAAAAGCTTCGGCCACTTGGCCGAAATGAAACGAAATTAATAACTATGCTCCATACGCCAATGCCATCAAATTTGCCGAACCTAGAATCCCCATTCCACCAAAACCCTAGCCCCATCATCGACCCTCGGACCCCTAACCCTCAATACCCTAAAACATTAACTGAACCTTCCTCCAAACCAATCAGCAACCTCTAGCAACCAAACAATCCTTCAGCCGTTGTCCCCTTGCCTCAGTCAGGCATCATCCCCGTCCAATAGAGAAAATACACAAAAAGCAAAAAAGCAGAAGGAGGAGAACCAACAATCGTCTCCACTGCGCCTCAGAACATCCAACAACCAGCAGCTTGTAACGCCATCGAGCAAGCATTCTTGTGCAGCCACTGTCGTCTCCTCCTCACCGAAGCCAACGAAGCAGAGCAGAGCAGACCCTCTTCATTTTTCTTCTCCAACTCGAGCGGTTCCCTCTCTTATATTTTCTTCTTGCACGATCACCAAACTTCCACGTGCTTGACCTTTGCAGTTTGCGCCTGACCTGAGTTCGGGCCTAACTAGAGCCCCAACCTGAACCCATGCAAACGGGAAAAGAAAAAAAAAACACTCATTCATGGCTACTCGCACTAGTCAAGTTTTCCGCGGTAGACTCACCAATATTCAGCATGACAACCACATATTAGATTTCTATGCATGGGTCTAGGCCTTACAAAACACAGTAGATAAATCGATCAGTAAGTCCACTTCCAACTCTAATGGTGAATCTTCCAGCACTTCCATCCAACAACATTAGCAACATCTGTTGGATACTGTTCCTCGTGAGTTAGTCCAAGAATCCCTTCAACGTCTCTTTGATGAAAGGGATGCTGAAGACCAGGGTTGTAAAAGGTGCGCCTAGGCGCGAGGCGCACTAGTTGGGCTTCAAATACCTCGAAGCGAGGCGCATTCAATGAGGTGTAGGCTAGGGGCTGGAGGTGCGTGCCTTGGAGTTAGGCGCAAGGCACACGAAGTGCGTGCCTTTGGTCTGGGGCCTTTTTTTTTTTTTTAACTTATCATCAAGTTATCACCAATTTCTCATCAGTAGGGGTGGGGGCAGCCATTGATAGTTTTGATTGTTTGGTCTGGGGCCTTTTTTTTTTTTTTTCCGAACAGTTATCAATTGGCAAACCATCACCAATTTTTCTCATCCATTAGTGGGGATGGGGCCTTATTTTGGTTTTGAAGTGGATCGTCTTCATTTTTGGTGATGATGATGTTGATGTGGATATGGTCATGGGCCATGACGGGGATATGAGTTGATTATTTGGATTTTGGAGATATATACATTTTGATATTTTTAGATTGATGTTTTAGAATGAATATTTTCTATTTAGATCATGAATGAGCTCATGAGTGGTCCACATAACATAATACAATGCATCTGATCTACTTAAAACTGAAGGTCCACTGATGCATAACACCAGGTTGAATGATCTGATTTTGGGGCCTTGTTTCAGTCTTTTTCAGTTGCATTTTTTTACAGTCATACTTTTTGTTCTTTTTTTAATCAAATGATGTCTGCTGGGCTGGAATTTGGATTACAAATTGCTTATTGAATTTTGAATTATTTGTCTATACCAAAATATCCATGTTTTTTTTTATCTACATTGTGCACCTTGCTAGCCTTGCGCCTAGGCCCCCGGAGACCTTAGTGCCTTGATGCGCTTTTCGCTTTTAGAAACACTGCTAAAGACACACCCTAGGCCCCACGCCAAAATGATCTCTCAAAGAAAATCAAATTAGAGGTTGCTGATTTTCTAGGCAAGGTGATGCCCGAGCCTTCTTTGACTAGCTTACTTCAATTGAAGATTATTTCACTTGGTACTGCATCGAAGATCTTCAACGAGTAACTCTCGTCAAGATGAAGCTAAAAGGTCTTGTTAGAATTTGGTGGAAATGACCACAATGTACATGCTGCCCTCTTATCATCCGTTGGTAAGTTATGAAAGAAAGATTAGAAGACAAATTTTTGCCATTTGACTACATTGACTCATTGCAAAGAGAGTGATGCAGGCCGATCAAAGGCCAAGGCCGCAAGACTAGATGACCCGCTTAATGGGGTCCACATGATCTCTAATTTGGGATCCCTATCCTTAGTTTATATAATTTCTAAATTAGTAGGTTGCTTAATTGATTTCCTTTCTAATTAGGATTAGCTGTTTCCTATTTAGAATTAATGCTACTCTATATATAGAGAAGCCTTTTATTCTAATTGGCAGACCCTTTCAAATACAATCCAAGAAGTTCTTCTCGTGAGTTTGAGCTTTTTTCCTAACAGAGTTTATGGCTTGAGTCTTAGGACTTGA
Organism: Umbellularia californica; assembly: GCA_028538565.1. Taxonomy (NCBI): domain Eukaryota; kingdom Viridiplantae; phylum Streptophyta; class Magnoliopsida; order Laurales; family Lauraceae; genus Umbellularia; species Umbellularia californica. The sequence goes on from JAPQWN010000007.1 coordinate 48,671,836, forward strand.
TCTCACCGCTGGAGGTGTAGATCTCCACATCAATTGGTATCAGAGCCGATGATCCATCTCCGATCGCCGGTTCGATCGCCGATCCGAGGTATTCCATCAACCGTATCCCATCTTCCCACTTACTGTCCAGCCATTAACTTCCTCACCTATCGTCATCTTCACTCATCATCCCCAACCTTTCCATCACAGCCGACCTCACTGCAAAACCCCAAATCACCAAACCCTAACCCTACCCGAACCATAGAACCCACCGCTGCAACCAATTCCACCCCAGGCAATCCTAAATCTTTCTATTCCAGAATTCCAACCCTCCACCGAAACCCAACGTCCGTCATCTTTTTCCCCTAAATCCAAACCTCTGTCGACCTACCCTCCATCATCATCTAACCCGACCCCTTTGCATGTCCTCATCGCAGCCCAAAAATTTCCCAACAAAAAAAAAAAAAAAAAAAAAATTCCCTCGCCCAGACCCACAGAGCCCATCTCCAATCCCACCTAGATCCAATCTCCATTCACCGAAACCCTTTCTGATTATCCATTCCCAAACCCCAGAGGAAGAAAAAATAAAACAAACAAAGAAGAAGAAATATAGTAGAGAGTCGAAAAAGGAGATCTGAGTTGCGACGAGGACCTGGCACCGAGAGAAAATCTCTAGCAGCACCCCTCGTCGTCACCAGCCATCCGCTGCATCATCGCTCTCTCCAGCACTTGCGTCGCGGCAAAATTGTCCTCTCCAGCAGCCATCGCCCTTTGTTTTCCTTCTTCAACTCAACCAGGTAAGAGGATACTTCCTCTTATTTTTTCTTTCAGGCACAGAACCCGAGGTGGAACCAAAATCCTGCCCCCACGTGCTGCGTTTTTCATTTGGGCTAGTTTGTGTCCAGGCCTTGCACTTGGGCCCGATCTGCGTCTAGGCCCATACCAGCCTAGCCCACCAGTTTAAAAAAAAAAAAAAACTGCAGTTGAAATTTCATGGCTACCCAAGGACGTCAATACCACGGGTGTTTCACCAATTACTAGCGGGATGAGCTATTGACAAAATTGGGATCTGACATGGACAATGTGGTTGAGCAACTGGAAATTGTTGAAGCTGCTCTTAATGAACTTCAAGGACATTGGACCACAGGTATAACTGAATCTGTTCTTACAGAGCGGGATCCGCAAACATCCGGAACTAGACCTTAGGTCAATCCTGTAAACCTCGCTCCCCATGTTTTCGGAACAATGGCCCCAGTAAATCCAGTCACACCTGGTCCTCAGTACCAGCATCGTGAAACCATGTTTGACATGGTACATCATCTTTTCATTGAACATGGTGATCATGAACCGCGCGGTGCACCACATACAGATGACATCAACAAAAGGGTGAGACTGGAAATCGGTGATTTTTCAGGAGATCTTCATCCCAAGGCCTTCATCGATTGGCTTAATTCTCTTGATGACTATTTTGCCTGGTACAACATGAATGATGCCCAGAAGATAACTTTCACAATAGTTAAGCTCAAAGGGCCTGCACGCATTTGGTGGCAAAGTGTTGAATACAGTGAGCTCACCTTTGGGCATCCCATTTTTCAATGGGAAGAGATGAAGCGGCGACTTAAGCAAAATTTCCTTCCTTCTGACTATAATGATTCCCTGCATAAAGGATATCTTAGTCTGCAACAAGGTGCATATTCGTTGGATGAGTATACCAATCTGTTTCGAGAATATATTGTGCGTTGCAATCTACGAGCAAATGATGGACTCGTTATCAATAAATATACAAAAGGCTTACGTCCTGATATTCGGCAACGGATTTCTATGTTTGATTTCAATGATATTGATGAAGCCTGTTGTAAAGCCTGCAAAACACATCATGAAATCCAATTGAGGAGGCGGGAAAGATCCCAAGTCGGGGAGTTTTCCACTAGAGGGGCACAGTCTCTCCCACTAACGCCCAACAATCAATTACTCAACTGAGGCCATTGCAGACATTTCAAAAGTCGCCCCAAGGTGTACAACAACTGCCACCTCCTCAAAATCAGCAGCAACAGGCACCACAAAATGATCCTCATGCGCGAGGACGTGCCGACAAAAGGGAAGTGATCTGCCATACTTGCCAGCAGAAAGGGCATTATGCTAGAGAATGTTCTCATAGGAATCTTTATGCAGATGATGAAGCCGAAGACAGCGAAGAGTTTGATGAGCACATTGAGATGGAAAAAACGACAGACACTCAAAGCGTCTGCCTTGAAGAATTTCCTGCTGATGGTGTCCCACTTGTATATCTCTCGCCATCTTCTGATCACTGAAGATCAACAGGAGGAACATGATTCTAATCATGCACCTATTTTTCGCTCTCGAGTTCACTGCATGGGCAAAACTTGCAATATGCTTATTGATGGCGGTAATGCCATAAATGTTATTGCTAAAGATGCTGTGGAAAAACTAAAGCTACCTACTACAAAGCATCCAAGGCCATACAAAATTACATGGGTAAATGATTCAACTATCCTGGTTGACAAGCAGTGCATAGTAGTTCCTTTCAAATTGGGTTCTTATGAAGATACAATCAAGTGTGATGTTATACCAATGAAAGTCACACACATACTCTTTGGTCGCCCATGGCTAAAGAAGCAGAAGGTTGTCACAGATAATGACACAAACACCCATACTTTCATGTGGAAAGGTAATAAGACCCGGTTATGGCCACTGCCACCCCAGCATGCCTCTAAGGTCCTAAAAGAGGCGGCCACTCCTCATATGTTAACCATGAGTAAATTTGAACAAGAAAGCAGAGATTAGGATTTGATGTATGCATTGGTTATCCGCCAAGTGCCAGATGATTCTCCGCATGAGTCCATTCTGGAAGAAGTCAAGCCACTCCTGCAACACTTCTCTGATCTTATTCTGGATGAACTACCAAATACTCTTCCACCTATGAGGGACATACAACATGCCATTGATCTTGTCTCTGGCTCTTCACTTCCGAATCTACCTGCATATCGAATGAGTCCCACAGAACACGTAGAACTCAAGAAATAGGTGGATGCCCCCTTACAACAAGGGTACATTCGGGAGAGTCTCAGTCCCTGCTGGGTACCGGCCCTTCTTACTCCCAAGAAGGATGGAAGTTGGCGCATGTGTATCGACAGTTGAGCTATCAGCAAGATCACGGTAAAATGCAGATTTCCTGTTCCTTAATTAGATGATATGCTTGATATGATGACAGGTTCAGCCATCTTCTCCAAGATTGATTTGCGCAGTGGTTACCACCAGATTCGCATCCGTTCCGGTGATGAGTGGAAAACAACATTCAAGACCAAAGATGGTCTTTATGAATGGTTAGTCATGCCATTCGGGTTAACAAATGCTCCCAGTACCTTCATGCGGGTTATGATCCATTTATTGCAGCCTTATATCGGGAAATTCTCGTTGTCTATTTCGACGACATTCTTACTTACAGCAAAATCAGGGAGGAGCATCTCACTCATCTCCACACTATTTGCCATCTCTTTCGTAGAGAAAGTTTTTACATCAATCTCAAGAAGTGCACCTTCATGAGTAGTTCTGTTATATTCTTGGGATTCATCATATCGTCGGATGGCATTAAAATGAATCCAGAGAAGGTCAAAGCAATTATGGATTGGCCGCTCCCCACCACAGTTGCTGAAGTCCGGAGTTTTTATGGACTTACTACCTTTTATAGGAGATTCATCAGGAATTTCAATAGTATCGTTGCTCCTATTACAGAGTGTTTAAAGAAGGGTGAGTTCAAATGGTCCAATGCCGCAACTCGAGCTTTTGAACAACTCAAACAGAAAATCACAGAAGCTCCTGTTCTCTGCCTTCCAGATTTTGACAAGGTGTTCGAAGTTGCGTGCGATGCGTTCAATGTTGGCATTGGGAGCGTCCTTAGCCAAGAGGGACATCCAATTGCTTTCCATAGTGAGAAACTTTCATATTCAAAGCGCAAGTACTCTCCTTATGCCTTGGAGTTCTATGCTCTTGTTCAGTCCCTTCGCCATTGGAGGCATTAACTGATAGGTAGAGAATTTGTGCTTTACTCTGATCATGAGTCTTTCAAGCACATTCATTCACAACATAAATTGGGCACTAATTTTGCCAAATGGAGCGTTTATATACAGGAGTTTACCTTTACCATCCGCCATAAATCCGGCAAGGAAAATGTGATTGCGGATGCTCTTAGTCGTCGGAAACATCTTCTGACCACCATGGCTTTTTCTGTATTGGGTTTTGAGCAAATCAAGGAGCAATATGCGATAGACAGATTTTGGTACGATCTATAAAGAGATCCTTCAGGGTGAGCATCTCAAGCATCCATACTTTAGCATTCATGATGGTTATTTATTCTATGGTAGTCGACTCTGTTTGTCAAATACATCTATCCTCAAGCACGCTATCAAGGAACTCCATTCCGGCGGCTGCAGCGGACGTTTGGGTCGTGATAAGACCTTCGCGCTTGTCGAAGACATATTATTGGCCACACATGACACCCTATGTTTCTCGTATCTGTGAGCGGTGTCGTACTTGCCAGTTGGCCAAAGGAAGCAAGAAGAATGCGGGATTATATCACCCGTTCCCAGTTCCACAGGGCCTTTGGGAGGATATCAGCATGGATTTTGTACTTGGGTTACCTATGACCCGCAGAAAAGTGGACTCTGTTTTTGTGGTTGTGGATCGTTTCTCCAAAATGGCTCATTTTATTTCTTGTTCCAACACAGCAGATGCCTACAAAATTGCACAATTCTTCTTTAAGGAAGTCGTTCGTCTGCATGGACTTCCAAAGACCATTGTGTCCAACAGGGATACAAAGTTTGTTAGCTACTTCTGGAAAACATTGTGGGGCATGTCCAAAATAAAGCTGGAATTTTCTACTGCCTATCATCCACAAACTGATGGCCAGACAGAAGTTGTTAACCGTAGCCTTGGCAATCTGCTACGTTGTTTAGTGTGTGACCATCTTACTACATGGGATCAGGTTCTGCCTATGGCTGAGTTTGCCTATAATAACTCAGTCAACCAGTCCACCAGCATTTCTCCTTTTAACGTAGTCACTGGCACCATACCACGTATACCAGTTGATCTTGTTTCCCTTCCGGTCGAAGCAAGACCAAGTGCTGATGCGGACAGTTTTATTCGCCATATGCAGCAGGTTCATGAGGAAGTTCGACGTCATATTGCAGCAAGCAATGATTCTTATAAAGAACATGAAGATAAGCGTTGTTGTTTCGTTCAGTTTGAGGAAGGTGATATGGTTATGCTTCGTAATCGTCCAGAGCGCCTTCCACCAGGAGCCAACAAAAAGCTACACCCCCGTAATTCTGGACCATTCAAGATTCTCAAGAAAATTGGTCCTAATGCCTATGTGTTGGACTTACCACTAGATCTTGATTTCAATGCTACCTTCAATGTTGAAGACCTCACTCTCTATAAGGGTCATGACCAAGACAGTCCATCCGAAGAACATGAGCTTCAGCTACCACTATCCCTAGCCCCTACGGATCAGATTGTTGATGTACTTGATGATTAGATTGTTTCCACTAGACAAGGGGGATTTCAGAAGTTTCTTATTTGCTGGAAGAATCGACCCCTCTCGGATGCCACGTGAATTATAGCTACGGATTTCCAGCGTCTTAATCCAGATCTGTACAAGAGATATCAAGCCATTTACTCCCCAGAGTCGAGTTTTTCCAAGCTAGGGAGAGTTGATGCAGGCCGATCAAAGGCCAAGGCCGCAAGAACGAATGACCCGCTTAATGGGGTCCACATGATCTCTAATTTGGGATTCCTATCCTTAGTTTAGATAATTTGTAAATTAGTAGGTTGCTTAATTGATTTCCTTTCTAATTAGGATTAGCTGTTTCCTATTTAGATTTAATGCTACTCTATATATAGAGAAGCCTTTTATTGTAATTGGCAGACCCTTTCAAATGCAATCCAAGAAGTTCTTCTCATGAGTTTGAGCATTTTAGGGCTTGAGTCTTAGGACTCGATCTCACCGCTGGAGGTGTAGAACTCTACACCAAAGAGCTCATTGATCTTCAACAAGGCTCTATGACCATAGATGAATATAGTCCTAAATTCCATGAGCTTTGTGTTTGATGCAAAACTAATGAAGATGATTGCATGATGGTCATCCGTCATCGGGAAAGAAAGTGTGAGAGTGGTAAGGTGGTTTTTTTTTTTTTTTGTTTGACTTTACTTTATCACACTTTGCTCTAGTTTATATGGTAAAGAAAAAGTGACTTGATAAAGTTTATGGTAAAAAAGTGATGGCTAGACTTTACTTTACCACACTATGTTTTCATCTAAACACGGTGAAGGGATTATATGTCACATCTAGGTCAAGGCATGTTTGTTTATATGTGTGGTAAAGTAAAATAAATATTGATGTCACATCATGCTAAAAGATGAGGTAGAGTAAGGTAAGACGGAGTATGTGGTGAAGTGAAGTGAGAGAGAGAGACAGAGTTGTACAGTAGTTGCCCTTTGTATTTACTTTAATTTACTACACTTTACATAGTTTTATGTGATAAAGAAAAGTGTCTTATGGTAAAAAGATTGGCAACTAAACTTTACTTTACCGCACTACTTTTCATTCAGAGATGGTAAATTTCATAGAAATTAGAAATTAAGTATTTAATAAAAAATTATTCTAATAATGAACTTTACTACAATCAATAACATTGACTTCTTGTTATTTTGGATTTTTTTAAATATATATATTAAAATCATAGTACCTTCCAAACAACTCAATTTAAAATCTGTAATATTCTTCAAAAATTGCCAAACAACAAAAATATCACATTATTTTAATATTACACTATTCTATTCTATACTATTTTATTCTTGCAGTATTTAAATATGTAAATATTGTATTCTGTAAACATCCAAACGGGCACTAAGGTTTCTAAAAAGAAAGCTTCTAATCCTAATCAAACAATGAAATTATAAACAATTTCCTAAGGATGAAAATAGCATGTCACAATAGCTCTTAGTCAATTGGGCCTGTGGACCGAACCCAAAGGACCGGGTTGCCCATTTGGGTCAATTGCATGGGCCCAGTGGCTTTCTCGGGCTTCCGTACTGCATCATATTTGCATTTAAGTTCAAAATCAGTTAGATGTATTATGCCCGCCCTAGTTTTGTTTTTATTTTAATAACAGTTATTATTTCTGATGTTAGCTTCTTCTTATACAACCTTTAATGTTATTCTTTTGATCATCAATGCAGAGGAAGTTTATTTTTGATGATATGACGGATTCCATATCTACTACAGTCACAAAGATACTCTTTAGATAAACGGGCTTCTTTAGATATTAATTCATTTTCAAGGTAGAAGGATCATATATGGCTGGATTATTACCTGGGGACCCTTCACATCACGGCATGGCGGAAAGTGGGATATATAGCTTTGCTCGTGACAAGTTGGAGGAACCTGATCATTCTAGCTCTAATTGGTATCTGTCTCGTAAAGAAATTGAGGATAATTCACCCTCCAGAAGAGATGGTATTGATTTGAAGAAAGAGACTTACTTTCGCAGGTCATACTGCACATTTCTACAGGATTTAGGCATGAGACTAAAAGTGTAAGTACCCACATAATCTGCATATTGCCTTTATTTTTATTTTTATTCTTTAATGCATGCAATTCCTTAATGGCCTGTTGATTCAGGGTTAGTGGCAGTTGTTAATAGCAGTGCATTAATTCTCAGAAAAGTGTTACCGACTATTTTTTTTTAATTTTTGGCTTAAGTATATAACCTACCTTTTTTGTTAGGTTGTTCCAATCTCAGAGGGTCACAGTTTTTGCCTGGTTTTGTTAGATCCTGATTTAAAGCTCCTCTTAGGAGCTCATAAACTCCTGTGGAATAACGGAATTAGCCCTGATTTTTTCCTCAAAATCTGAAGAGATAAACAATTTCTTGTGGCGATTAGAAACTTCAAATGGATGTTAATTTTCCTAATATTGCAATACTTGGGGATTGTTTCCTCTTGCTAGTTTGGATGCTAATATGAAGAACTTAAATATTGTGTGACAGTTGAAAAGGAAATGGTAATTTGCTATAGCTCGAGTTGATAGTCATTTTTGTTTCCATAAATCTAGAGCATTGAAGTTGCATGGCTTTCTAGTATTTTAGCTGACTATCGTGGCCTTGCATTCTTTACCAATTCTATCATTGCAGTGTATGAATAATATGTGGATCGGAGCCTATGCTTTATTTGATATCAATAGAGAGATACACATATTGTAACTATGCATTTATTTTGTTAAAAGTGTGCCTTCAACCTTGTATTGTCGTTTGCTGTTACTATCGACACAAACCTTTTGACGGTGTTTTGATACCATCTTTGTAACTAAAAGTCTTTTTTGTTTGTGCTAGTTCTATTTTAGAATCTTGTATACAAGTGTATGCGTGCATATAGTGTATTTTGCGTGTGTATTTGCTAGATTATATTGTATCACTTTAGCAAAATGTACAAAATATGTAAATTAGAAGAGATTAGTCCATTTGAATGTGAAGCATTGTCACACCCCTGGGCTGGGTTGGTATAATGATGGCATGGCGTGAGCTGGGTATTGGTGTAACAAAGTCTTTTGTTTCCCGAGGATCCGCATGTGTGAGGATACATGGTCCATCACCATAATGGAACATTTGGTGGAAGCTTCATTGCGGTGCAAACCAAAGTTCAGAGCTCATCGGATTCTGTGTTGCATCACTAATGTCTCAACATATGTATGCTGGTGCGTAACACATCATCAGACTTGTATGAATATAAGGACTAAGGAGGACATAAACAGAGCTAGATAAGTAAATAGGAGATTGCATTCCCTTAATTCAGGTTAAATAAACATAGAAGATGTTTTAATTACATTCCCAAAAGAAAAGGGCCAACAGAGGCCAGTACAAAAAGATAAAAAAAACCCAAAATATGAACTCCCAAAATGTGACGTCTCCTGTGCATTGGATGGTGTCCATATGACAATCTATGCACATCATTCGCTTGCGTCATGCGGCTCTGCGGTCGCCGCCTCAGCATACCACTCCAAGCCTAGGGTTGGGGCGACAATACCTACAGCAACAAGTGTAGTTCAGACAATAGCCTGGCAAGAAATTTAAATGAATAGCATGCATGTTGCTTCAATATAGAATTATAGACAGATGATTAACATATGACAATTACAGCCTTTCTAGGCAGATAATGCTGGGGATAATATGCTTAAAGAATCAATTTACAATATCTTGTCGTGCGAAAGCTATATGGTAAAAACCATTACAGAATACATAAATCACTATACAGAATCCAGTGACAAATCCGTGTGTCAGAGTGTGTACATGATCCGCTTGTCAGAGTAAGTGTGTGAACAGTCATGACTACCCACGGGTGCATCTACTTGTCTTGAGGAGCGCGGTAACAGAACTGGATCGTCGGTATGGTTGCATCCGCTGGTCCCATAGTGATCGTAACATATAGTACCACAGCTCTCCCTAGAGCTTACTACGGGTGCATCTCCTTGAACCCGAGTGGTAATGTACTAATATGCAAATGCGATGATCATGATGTTGTCAGTCAATTTGGGTAAAAATGCAGACACAGTAATTACAATGATTGTAGAAATGATGATAATAATTATAATATTAATAAGAATAATTTTGTGTTGTGGTAGCTCATGGCCTCAATTCAAGAGGTTAGGGTCCACTTTGTATTTATCCTCTCACATACTTTAGAATTCGAGGCTCCCATTGGGTATCCGAAGTGTCCCACGTGTTCAAGGCTTACCTGTGACCTCAATCCTTGCAAGGGGACTTCATCGCCCAATTGGACGTGCAAATTCATTTCTGTCACCAGGTCCATGGTTATCTAACATTCTCATGTCTCTCAGGGTTACAGCCTTTGACAAAATCAATGTGCAGAACAGATTGCAGTTCGAATAAATTAGACGTACATAAAATTGGTTTTCCCAGGCATAGTACACTCTATCGAGTAGCACTAGACAATATCGGCAGGTAATTCAGTCGTCGGTCAGGTATGGCTAAGTCATGTCCTTCATGAGTCACCTCCGGTATCCATGGAGGGTAAATAGGCCGTTCTAGGCAAAACTGGTAAGTAACTGAATTAACAGTCAGATTTGGACATTTTGGAGTCTGGGCTAGTTAACCAGTCAAACTGTTTTAGAACCGCCCTGATCATAGAGTCAAACAGTTAAGAACAGTCTAGAAAATCCAAAGTACAAATGGGCAACATTTCGGCTAGAATTGGAGTGCCCCAAATGGCTAAAATGGTACAAGTGGATCCAGACATCAAGGGAGGTAGCATTCAGTTCAAGCTCGCTAATCAACCCAAGAAGCCACAACCATGGATTCTGTAATCCAAGGAGGTAACAATGATCTACGTGCACATCACAATCCCAAGGCATGATATTCATAAGCCATCAACAGTTAGGCAGAAGTTGGGTGGTCCAGGGTATGGAGACAGTAGGACCAACATAATACAAGAGGTGCAAACACCGTGCTTGCAAATACATGTACGTTAAGTCAGACATTCCTACTGAGCTATGAAACAGTCAAGGAACCATTACAAAGGTCCATCCTAGGGTTCGGGTTGCTTTTGATATGCTAAGACCACACCTTTCATGATTGTGTGCATATAAGGTTCCCATATCTGGTAATACATGTACCTTGGTGCTGCTTTTAGGGTGTTTGACATTGAAAACCTTGGATTCACACATTTCCTACTTGGTATGATCTCATACGTTTCTTCGAGCAACTCCCGGGGAGGATGGTTAGCTCAACATGACTCCCCTTGGGTTCAATTTCGATGCATTTCACATGTTCAGGTTCTAAGTACAATAACCATACCTATTCCGACTAGATTCTCATACTTGCTCATTGCTAATGTATTTGCTATCACTTAGTGCTTAGTACTAAATATATACTTAGTTAAGTGGACTTAAACTGAAAGTGGCCTAGTCAAAACAATATAAAAGGGAAGAGTTTTGTAATTCTGACTAGATTCTCATATTAGCTTATTGCTAATCTATTTGTTATCACTTAGATCTTAGTACTAAACATATACTTAGTTAAGTGGACTTAAACTGAAAGTGGCAATAAACTAAGGATAAAGGAAAATCCAAACTAGTGGCTGATTGAGAAGGCAATAAATGAATCACACTCAGTCCTTTCTTCAGCAAAAGTGACAAACTTACAAAGTCCCAAGCATGTGTCTGAAAAAATAAAAATAAAAAAGAAAAACTACTGATCTAGTGTTACCGGCACATTACTTAAGCATGGGTTAACTGAAGCAAGAAATAAAACCAAAAAGAAAGAACAAGAGAAGTCCATTGTAGTTCCTGCCAAACTGTCTATTGTGTTGTATGGAGGCAATCTCTAGGACACCAATTAAAGCTTCTAAGAGATCATCCAAAAGGTTTATGCTGGCATGCAATAGATACATTAATATTCTACAGAAGACATAGTGAAAAGTACTGTAAACAATCGGTTCCAAATTTGATATTGTTTACCGGGTGACAGGTTTGTTTCTATAGAATCTCAAGATCACCCATTAGAAGTCAAAACTATGCTGAAAAATATAATTCGTTAGATTTTTCTTTAACAAAAAAAAAATTTCAATCTCGACTTAATATCGACTGTTTCTAATATTCTAAATATAGGGTAAAAAGGAAAGAAAGAACTAGAATTTTAACTGAATTGTCTCTTCATTTGACTTCCCTTGCTTGTTTACTGAAATCACACAAATTGTTGCTGTATTTTTTCAGGTTTATTCAGACCATCATTATTGTTCAAAGTATCGACCAATTTGGTAAATATTGTCTGTGACCTCAAGGGTATCTTGTTGGCGTATCTGTCATGGTCTGAGTCACCAATTTTTTTTATTAGCATAATGAGGCTGATATTTTGAGAGAGAGAGAGAGTGTGTCATGGTCTGAGTCACCAATTTTTTTTATTGGCATAGTGAGGCTGATATATTGAGGGAGGGAGGGAGGGCGGGGCTTACCTCGTCTTCTTTTTCTTTTCTCCTTTCTCTTCTTTTTATTCCGTCTTTCTTTGAAATACCAAAAAAAAAGAAGCCATAACAACCCATCTTCTTAGTCTCGGACATGAATTTCCTTATTAATATTCTTTTTCTTCTTATTTTTTTGAGTGGTTCAGAGACTAATGAATTTCCTGGGGTAAATTTTGTCATTAGTGGGCATTTATCTTGAGCGATCAAGGTTTTTCATAAGCGGTCTCTACTCAGGAGCCTCACACTAGATATCCATTTAAAGTGATTAAGTGGACAACAACCAAAGTTCCTATTTTTTGATAGTCAGTTTAGTGATCTTCAATGAGAGAACTGAGTGAACTGACATCATCTAAATGGACCCAATAGTTGGCAGATTGCTAGGTCCTAAAGCCATTTTTCAAGTGGGCCACACTGATTCTAATAATGTGTCATGGTCAATTTGATGGTGAGCCTTACTCCAATTGGAATGAAACTTTTGCAGAGATTGTCATTTTTCAAGGGTTGTAGTTATTCTTATACGTTTGGATTGTAGATAGGGGCCACATTGAAGGATTTATAAAATGTATGTATAGGCTCAGAGATTAAATACTACAACTTAATTGGTTTAGTTCAAGACTTCAAGATTATGTAGCGATAGACAAGAGCCTGTAGCACAGATAGAAGGTGCTCCAGCACAAGGTTGTGGGTTTTGAGTCATGTGACAATTCAAAAAAAAAAAAAAAAAACAAGAGAAAGGGATTAAACAGTGGTGTAGGATGTTAATGACTTGGGGATTCAACTAGGGCTGCACATGGGCGGTTCGGATTGGTTTAGCACTAAAACCAACCACCAAACTAAACCTATTGGTTTTTTAATTAATCAATCTGATCCAACCTATGGAGAGGGCTTAGACCAAACTGAACCGAACCGAAGTATTAGGTTTGGTTCGGTCGGTTAAACCGTTTATTTATTTTATTTTTATTTTTGAAAATTAGAAATTGAAATTTTCAAAATGATGACACCCCTATCCTCTGCATTTATTCCAATGTTTAGGGCATAGATAAAAATCCATATCGACCATGATGGTTTTGCAGTCCCAATACAGGAAAGAGAGAGGAAGATACTGGGAGACAGAGGGAGCCGGTGAGAATCTGAGAGAGTTACTTGAGATTTGAGAAGTTGCGCAAGTGAATCCCCAGAAGAGGCGCATGAGTTGTCGAATGCGAGCCAAATGAAATCCTAAAATCTAAATAGTAAAATACTCAAATTACATAATATACCGGTCGGTTCGGTTTAGGTAGTGAACATGGGATTCAAACCAATAATCGACCGATCTAAGCGGTTTCTACGATTTTCAAACCGTAGACAGAACCGATCAACTATAAAACTGATCCGAACCACCCGATTCGATTGATTCGGTCCAATTTAGTGGTGATACTGGATTTTCTGTGCAGTCCTAGATTAAACAGTGATATGTGCCCTAACAAAAGAAAGAAAAGATCGGATTATAGCAGTTTTTTAATATTTTGGGTTTTTTGGATATCTTTTCAGAATTTTCTTTGTTAGAAAAACTCACACCATGACGTATCATTTTTAGGGTCAACTGTGACGCTCACAGTGACTGATTTTGAACCCCGCCATCGATCCTATCGATACAAATTGTTCTTTGTGCTAGCCAATAAGAGTTGTACCTGTCATACGATTTTAGCAACATTGGATGCGCTTTTAAGAGACTCTTAGCAAGCACACCATCTCCACCATCATCTTAGCCTTGTCCAGGCTAAGAAGATGATGATGATGATGATGATGATGTTCTTTCCAGGGACCAGCCTTTAAGCAGAGTTTTGAATTGCTTACTATTTATTGTGATCTTATGTAGTTGTTTCTGTTAACTACTGGTCTCTGTCAGTCCTGTTTGTAATGTTCACTTGCTCTATTGTTAGTTAAAATCACCATTTAATCAAAGAAGTGCTTTGAGTTCATGTTAGATATCATAGATCCAGGAAAATGCGTTTGAACAGTTGGCAAACTATAAATTTCATTAACAATAAATTATAATGAAACCCAAAAGATTTGGAAATTTCCCTGATATGAATTACTAAGGCCACTGAAGATTCCTTGTGAAATTTCAAATGGAAAATGGCCCCATGTGCTAAAATCAATAATAGTGAATGCATCTTTCCAATATAATATGAAACCAGATAATCATCTACAGGAGGGCATGGACAAACAAGAAACAAAACCATGGAAAAGCCTTATAAGAAGATAATGTTTAAAACAAATGGGGAGGAAAACTGATGAACCGACCTTTCAAAACCACGAAAAAAAAAAAAAAAGAAAAGAAAAGAAAAAGAACTGATGTACCTAGTTTTGTGGATAGTCGGAGCAATCCACTGGTGAAGTGGTCGGACATTTCTGGAGCTTCTCAATGTGGGGAGGGGTGAGCAATGGTAGGATATTATTATTTGCATTAAGACTTGTGAAGGTAGGGTTATGTATGTGAATAGAGTTTTATGGCTTGTAAATTAATATTATGTTAGTTAGGAGTTGGGATTTTAATTTTATAAAGGGAGGACTAGTACATTTTTGGCCCGATATTCACATAATTTTGGAATCTGCCTCGTCATTGTGGAATGACTTTTTGAACTGATTAATCTTGGTATTCCAGATGGAACACTTAGTTATGCGAACATCTGGCCAAAAAAATATAGGGGACATCCCCCAAAAGTAGTACCCTAAGTAACTAACCATTTAAGTAGTCGATTGATGTAGTTGCTTTTGCATGAGAGTGGGGTGGGTTCCCTGTGTATCATTATGAGGGAAAACATTTTGATGAGCTTGCATACCTATGTAAGTGTGAAATATATTTATTATACTGCAGAAGAAAATGCCCTAGTTGCTTGGGGACCATGAGGTTCCATGGTATCGTGTTGTCTCAGTGTACTGAATCTCTTTGAAGAAATCAGAACTCAGAAAGGATTCTGACAGGAAAACCACGTCATCTATCTGCACCACTTTTAGCTGATGCCAGCTCTTTTTAGCTTCTATAGAATTAAGCATTTTATGCTGTAACTGTATAATTATGTAAATATGCAACTGTATGCGTAATTATACCATTGTTGTTCAAGGATGTTAATTGTGGCTGCTGTTGGTTTGAAATGAGATTCTCATAATTTTTCAGATAGTGTGCAGCTATAATCTTTAGAAATCTTTTTCCCTTCTAAATTTAGTATTATTATCTGTTGTGCCTGAAACTTGTCCATAATTTTCATTGATGAAACTAATTGTGCATGCAAGTATTGACAACTGTTTTTACATGCAGACCCCAGGTTACAATAGCTACCGCAATAATTTTTTGCCATCGGTTTTTTCTTCGTCAATCTCATGCAAAGAATGACAGGAGGGTGAGTTTTTGTTATTTCTTTCTTTTTTTATGCTATGTTGGGATAGTGGTCGATGAGTGAAGCTTTAACTTTGAAGACCCAGGGATTAATCATTGGGCATGTGTGTGAATCTAAGATGCCAGCACCACTCAACCATGAGTGTGTTGGCTGTTATTTCCTTAATTTGCCTTTTGCCATTTACATAGTATTTTGTTCAATATTGTTTTTGGTTGCAGTGGCTGCTAGTAGGGGTGTTCATAGGCCAGGCTGGACTGAGGCACATCCAGGCCCGGCCTGACTTGGAAACCCTTGTCCATTTCCATCCTAAGCACTCCATGTGCTGTTAATGTCAGGCCCAAGTCTGCCCATTTAGTCAATCAGGCCAGGTTGAACTGGTCTTATTATGAGCTGTATAGGCGTTTTAGTAATGTTTTGGACAAATTATCACTAAAATATAAGCATTCCTTATTTGGACTGTGCCGGGCTTTGGGCTTTCTATCACTCTATCCAAGCCCGGTCCAATTATTAAATGTGCCCAAATTTTATATCCAAGCTTGGCCCAAAGGGAGTTGTGCCCGGATCATGCTCAGGCTGGCCTGGCCCGTGGGTACCCCTGGCTTCTAGAATGTCTTGTTGGGGTGAATATTTCTGTATGATTGTCTTTTGTGTTCTTGGAAAGTTTGCTGGCAATGGCTGTGTTAATTCTACCACCCCATGCAGGAAGTTTGAATGCCTTAGTGTAAGTACAGAGCTTCTGCCACTATGGAAAGTGCAATCCATTGTAATTTTTCTTGGTTAAATCTTATTTTTTAATGCATGTGTCTTAAAAGAGAGGCAGTGAGTTATCTTTAGGCCTATTCCTGGTTTACTTTACTTTTCCATTCGGTTATTAGCCTGAAGATACAGAATCTTTATTATTCAGCATTTATTTAATAGGACGTATCACTGTTCACACTTTCACATCATGTCTAGAGAACTTCGAGTACGGTCAGTTACATTGTGAGTTTGCTAAGAGAATTTGGAGTTCCTTTCGTAACATTTTGCACGCTAATCTCTGATGCCGAAACATTAAATAGATGTGATGAAATGGGTGTCAGTCTGTGATTGGTGATGCCATAACATTAACTGGATGTGATGCAAGGTTGGATTCATTTGCGATGAGGGGTAAAGCTTGGTACTCTTTGCATTTGAATTCAAGGGAACTGTAAAGAGGGCTGGAAACCTGGGAACGGGGCACTCATCTCCCCTTCCCGTCCTTGTGAATATTATGATCGAAGAAGTCTTCAGTCTTCAGCCCTTCATTATGGCATGCCAAATCCTCGAGTTCGATCTAGTAGCTGGCATATTCCTTCAACTGCTCCTTTATTTCATATTTCCAGTACAACGCCCTTTTCCATAGCCTGTGTACTGTTAACTCCTTTACACCATCAACATTTTCCTAGATGGGCTACTTATTCCTTCTTTAAAAATCTAATAATCAACCCCCAAGTTCACGTGGCCTCCTCGGTACTTATTTTGCATTCCCTGCCAAAGAAAAGTTTCATTGCAATCTTTCTTTTTTCTCCATCACTGCACATGGGCAGTGAAGAAGGGTTAAAGTAAACAGGCAAGTTGTATTGTGTAACTTACAGAGAAGTAATGTGACCTCCAACAGATGGGTGTTTCAACTTCACTTGAAGAGACAACCTTTGTTGAATTCTCTCCACTGGATACCAAAGAGCTGAGAAGCTCTTCCAATGCTCTACGGCATCCCTAAGTAGGAGAACGGAATCTTCCTATTTTGCATACATTATATCTGCTATTTTTGAGCTGAGAGTCCTCTAGTCTAATCTGATTGGCTCCTTGGAAACTTTACATTCAACTTCGATGGAGCTACAAGTTGTATTGTGTAACTTACAGAGAAATAATGTGACCTTTAACAGATGGGTGTTTCAACTTCACATGAAGACAACCAGACAACCTTCTTTGAATACTCTCCACTGGATACCATAGGGCTGAGAAGCTCTTTGAATGCTATGCAGCATTAGGAGAATGGAATCTTCCTATTCTGCATACATCATATCTGCTATTTTTGAGCTGAGAGTTCTCCTGTCTAATCTGATTGGCTTCTATGAAACTTTACATTCAACTTCAATGGAGCGACAATGTGACTAAATCGGAAGATAACCTAGGGATATGTTGGTGGAAATGCATGTCTATGTTGTGAGAGGCACCATCATATAAATCTACTTCAGAAAATACATGGTAAGCTATAGCTAAATTACAATCCCAATTAAATCTCTTGATTGGAGGAAAAGAATAAGCCAATATTGCCAAGGATATACAACTAATTATAGTCCTCCTCTAATCCTTGATTGAGGGAATAGAATGAGCTAGGATGTCATACTATAGGATAATCCACAAGGGCACATCATTGAAGTACCTTGGTTCTGGACTTGTCAATCAATATGGTGATCCTCTTCACATGATTATCTATTCATAATTAACATTCAAAATAAATAAATTTTCTACTCGTAATTGATGCAGGACTGTGAAAACTAACTTAATGCACTTAAGATCAAATAATGATCAAGTCTTATAACTCAATTTTTAAAATAATGTTAATTTCACCATAAGTTATGAATAATTTCAAATTAGCAATTATGGGATAGTGTTTGGCCTATTCACAACCCGACAAATGTTGGTCTGTTGATTTTGATTGAGGTTTCCAATAGAAGACTCAATCTCCACTAGCCTAGGGATAACCGTATAAACAATCAGATTATTCTTGATCCTCTCAAAAGGATTTCAAGAATAGGTAGGCTCAAATTGGAAATTTCAAAATAGTCGTATGGCTAGCACCCAAAGAAATATAACTAGTTTAACAATAGGGTATAAACAGAAAGCTAGCAGAAAACAACCCTAGATGATGATCTAGGGTTTAGAAACATTCAAGGGGTTTCAGCCGACTCAAATGGGTCCAAAGAACGTGTTGGCCTAGAGTACTTGGGGGGATTGGGGTTCGGCTAATGGGGAATGGGAGAGAAGGTTTCAGCTAGGTGGGCAAGGGGTTCGGCTAGGTGGCAAAGTGGAGATCGGGGTTCGTCTAGGTGGGGAATGGGGAAGAGGGGTTCGGTCAAGGTGTTGGATGGGGACTAAGGTGATCAGCTAGGGTTGGGATGCCCTTTGGTGGATTGGGTTGGGTTTTTGGAGGATTCAAGTAATTATCAGATATGGGCAAAAGAATGGAAGATAAAGAAATCTACAATAATGTCGACGAGAACTGGAGAAATACCTTGGATTTGCACCAAATGGCTTCACACCAGATTCCAATCGTTACAGAGATCTCAAAAGCATAGTTTTCTATTCATGCATTCAGTAACCCCAAGGGAAAGCATTACAATTAATATAGAGCAACTTACTAACCCTAGATCGAATCCAAACAATTAAAACACGTCAATGGTTGTGATTAAAACATAAGCAACATTATTGAATGTTTCTAAAATTTGCAAAACAAACTAAAAACAAAAAATAAGTTATGGGCTGGATGTCTTACTCAAGTTGGACCCGATGGGGCCCAACTTGCTCCGTTAGCAACCCATTTGCATCTTCCTGATGATATGAAGTCTTCTTTATCTAATCTTCCTAGTGTGAGGTCTTCAACTAATAACGGGTATGTGATCTGACTTGATCTGACCATTTATCTATGATAGAATCATGCTCCAATGTTGAAGGCTCTTGGAAACCATGATCCAACAGTGAATCCTCAAACTGAGCCCAAATAAATATCATCAAACCATAATGATATTTGTACACGGGCCCTCTTCTTCCTCCTTTGATAGGTTTTAAACTGTGACGCTTTGATGTCCTCATCAATAATACTCCACAATCTATATGGGAGACTGAAGTTGAAAATTATGATCTCGATATTCTTTTTTCCGTGTAAGATGCTGACGTATAAAATTGCCCTTGGCCCTGCCCAGTCGACTCGTGTGGACCAGGACAAGTTGAGCTGGTCCTGACTAGTGAGTTGAGTATGACCAAAACTCATCTTAGACAAGTCATACTTAATGCAATGACCAAGTACATGACTAGGTTGGGTCTTAGTAATATTTATTGGGAGACTCATTATGTGCTATTTGTTGCACATCAGGTTAGCTGTCTTGTTGTTTGGTGGAGCGAACCGACCAAACAACCACTTGATAGTTGTCTGTGTACTTGGTTTTTCTCCTTCTTTTTTTTGGATTTTTTTTCTGCAGTAGCTTCTCAATACATGTCTTTTATGCTGCCTAGCTTTTAATACAATTCAGTTACCATTAAAAAAAAGGAAACAGTTATATAGATGTTGGATTGATCATTAACTGGCTCATAATCTGTTGTGCATCATGAGTTGAAATTCAACCCAACCCTTCACCTTTTTGGTTTCACGGGTGCGGTCTAAAGAATCCTGCGACACAATTATTCCATAATTCTGTGATATAATTGTTCCATCACACTAGATATGGGAAAAGATGGTGATGATCATAGTTTAAAAAATCGGTCGGCTAAAATATCGCAACTGATTATTTTGGCCATAATATTTGTATCGGTCAATAGATTCACCATAATGGTCATTAGGGTTGAAAAATCGAAAAAGGAAATTACATAGAAGAAGATAGGAAGGAAGGAAGGGGATCTCTAAATTTTATGCGCACACAAAAAAGAAAAGAAAAGAAATGAAAAGGGGAGAGATATTAGATGGATGTTACAAAAAAAAAAAGAAAAAGAAAAAAAAAAATAACAAAAGAAGAAAAAGAGAGAACAATGGCTGGGGTTCTTGCATGCTGCAGCACTCTTCTTTTCTCTCTTCTCTCTCCATCTCTCTTTTGCTGTTTTCCTTCTTTGTCTCGGTTGTTGAACTAGCTGCCTTTCTATTTTGGTAGAACTCAAAACTCAGAAGGCTCAAAAGCCATTTCGTCATTTCTTTTCCTCGGTACAACTGAACAACATTCACTTTTGATACAAGTTTTGTGGGCTCCACATTGGGGCCCACCTATAAATAATCTCAATGGCCCTTTATGTATGAGGTTTGGCAAAATTTCATCAAATCTCTATTTGAGTGAAATTTGGCTAGACCCCATGCATAAAGGGACAGTTTATTTCCACTTTCGAGCGATTCAGATTTTTTTATTAGTGGGCCATAGTGGGGCCTACAAAATCTTTGAAATTCATACTTGAAGGTTTTTTTCCCCACTAATCACTCATGAAAACTCTAATCATATAAAATAAACGTCTCCATCTTGAATCAATCCTACTAATTGTACTCCATTAAAAGTTGGGCCAGCTTCATATTGGTCACTTATAAAATCTATTAGTAAAGTATTAGGATTGATCAATTGGCTCTCAACAATTCTTAT
The DNA here is from genome assembly GCA_028538565.1 of Umbellularia californica. Classification (NCBI taxonomy): domain Eukaryota; kingdom Viridiplantae; phylum Streptophyta; class Magnoliopsida; order Laurales; family Lauraceae; genus Umbellularia; species Umbellularia californica. Next base: position 48,692,603 of record JAPQWN010000007.1, read on the forward strand.
TCCAACGACCCCATTGCAAATTGATCACTTATTAAATCGATCAGTCCAACATTGGCCCAACTCCGAAAATCTTCACATAATATGCAAGGGATGATAATTATTTTGAGTATTTTGATTTTAGATATAGGCTACATTTATGGATTTATAGTTTATGAGAATAGGCCTAGAGATTTTATTTAGGATGTTAGGACTTAGGGGGACAAATATTTTACCTTATAGTTGTTACTAAAGGAAATAAAACATTGTTTTCTAGCATTTTACAATATTCTGAATTTCTTTTGAAGATTTTCTCAATTTCTTTTGTGGTGAAAAAAAAAATCACACCGTGACAGGGTATGGCTGATAGCAATACCGTATCAGTTTTTGGAGTTTTCGACATCGGCCGCGACTGATACCACAATTTTTATCCATGATGATGATGGAAGCCTCAAGAAAGTATGCAAAATAGTTGGTTATGTGCTATCCAGGGATAAGCAACTTGAAATTGAGAATTGACTCCTGGCGTGGTAATGCTAGTTCAGGCAGGCGTGCATTGAGAGCTTATGATACCATGCATTTGCTTGATGGTCATTTGGTGCTTTGATGCCTCTGTAGGGATGTCTGTTCAGGTCCCATGCCTGTGACTCTTGCTCACTTTGAATTGTATCGGTCTCTGTTAAACTTTGGGCTCTAATGGGGACACACCTACTTATCTGGTGTGATCCTTGGTGCCCCCCTCTAACCACACGCACACACAAAAAACTCTTTCCCCCCACTCCCCACCATACAGTAAAAGCAACACCCCTATATAAAAGGTGCTTCTACCCTTCTAGTGTCATTCTTATTGCAGTTTGGAATTCAAAAGTAAAAATGTTAGAGTTTGAAGAGCTAAAGAGATTTGTAATGTGCCACTCTCTTATTGCAATCATTCTTGTTGGAGACTGTCACTGCCAGTTAATTACAGGAGTTAACCGTTGATATCTCTGGTGTTACTGCTGCTGCTTCAATCGATTGGCCATTGGAAGAGATCATAGAACTTGCAACTATTTTTCTTTGATTCAAAAGTTTGTTGGCTTTGATTGGTAGCTCTTGTAATTGGCTGCTTAGAAGCAAAGAGGAGAGAGTTCTTCTGTGCTGTGTTTGGCTATAGGGAAATAAAACAAAGGAGCAAAATAGAATGGAGGTCTCAGACCTGTGTATAGAACTGAGAAAACAATGTATGGAACAACATAATAAAAATAGTCAGTTCTACCATTCAAAAAAAGAAAAAAAGAAAAAAGAGTCAGTTCTCCATTATAATATGTTATTATGGTTTATTCAGTAGAAAAACACCCGTAGTCCAGTTTGAAGGAGCTCATTGTCGCAATCACAATATTGCTGGTACAAGTCATGTTAGCACTCAAAAGGAAAAAAAAAATGCTGTTATTAAAAAGTTTAAAATCGGTGACCACCACCACTATCTGCATCATCGTTGAAACCTTATCCATTTATTTCGGGTTGGCTTTGTGCTAGTACTTTTTCACTGACTCGTATGATTTCAAATGATATTCCTGGATTTCCTCTAATATCGGAGCTACTGCCTTTAAGCTATGATGCCTTGATATGGCATAGATACAACAAGGACACGCCATTGACATGGTAGGGATTTTATGCATAAAGAGTGAAGCATTGGAAACAATATGACATATACATTGCCCATTTTAAAGTATTCATGCATCATAGCCTGTGCATCTCCTCATATTTGCTCGTTCCTAATTCTGTTCTTTTCATTCTCTCTTAGCGTGCACATCTCCAAAATATAGACTTCCTCTATCGCGTCTAATGCCATAAGCATAGCAGGTCTAATTGGCATGTTGTAAAAGATACGCCTTTGATCAAAGTGAAACTTTACTGAAGTTGCATAACAATCCACTTGCTGGTCCCTGTTTTGCATACGTAGCATTGGGCCTATTTGCCATATCTAACTCAAACACTCTGTTTTGATCAAAGTGAAACTTTACTGAAGTTGCATAACAATCCACTTGCTGGTCCCTGTTTTGCATACGTAGCATTGGGCCTATTTGCCATATAGAACTCAAACACTCTGTTTTGCTCAATATAGTTACTTCTGAGTACCTAAATTTATTTCACTGCACTGATTGTTTTCAATTTTTACCAGCACATCTTCCTACTCTCAAGTCAGTAAACTGGGCACTCTATATCTTCTGTATGTGATCTGCTAATTTTCTACACAGTTTGACTCTAATGTCTTCTCAACAGTTACAGCTTATCGTTTGCTTGCTTTCTTCTTGCACAAATGAGTACCACATGATTTGCAAACTATATACACTAAGGAATCACATTGTGAATAGTAAGTTTAAAATCTATTCAAGAATTTGTGAGATGCGTAAAATAATTTTCTCTAGTTTGGAGAACAACTATCTCTGCTAGATTTGATTATGCTCTGCATTGTTAGCGTCTTATTTTCATCTGTTTTACTACTTGTTTTATGCTTAGAAAAATGTATAAGTGCTCCTTTATTGGAACTGTGATATAAATCCTCATATCTATACAGGGGTGAGCATGGCATATAAATTTGTTCCTATTTCTAGCATGCTCAAACTATTACAACTTTTGATGATAGCAAAATGAAGATGAATTGTTAATTCTAGAGTAATAAATTTTGCTGCTCCAGTATTTAATCCTCTGGTGTTTAACATGATGTTGATAATACCATGCAGACCATTGCAACGGTGTGCATGTTCCTTGCAGGAAAGGTTGAGGAAACTCCTCGGCCACTGAAGGACGTTATTCTTGTTTCTTATGAGATAATTCATAAAAAGGATCCTGCTGCTGTCCAGAGAATCAAGCAGAAGGTGCCATGCTTCTTATTGTGATTATCGTAGTTTATGAATCTTGTACTTTTAGCAGCCACCGAATTCTGATTCACCATAGCAGATGTTTTTCCTTTTGCTTGTGCACAAACTTCAATCCATGTCCCATCTAGATTGGGGATTCATTATACCTAGGACAAAACTTTGTTCTCATTCAGTCAGTAATATCAGGGTGCTGGCACTTGGGATTGTTAATGAATTAATTTTTTGGTTATGCTCCGACCAATCCAAAAAGATGCTCATGCTCCATAAAAAAGAAAGTGGCCTTAAAGGGACTGTATGCCGACGTACTTGTACATCACTTGTATAATGGATGGGCTAGAAGAAAGTTTTATTGGTATGCAAGACTATTATTTTAATTTGACTTTTTCTGAAGATATAATTGTTTAATTTAATTGAATAAACATTTACGTTACGAATTCTTTTGTAATAGAAGGATATGTAATAAATGTTGGGATTTGTTTTGTTATAGAAGAATAAGTGTTACTTTGTGCTCACTGGACCAGGTATAATGGGCAATTAAAAATTATTTGACAGCAGGGTCTGCTATGAATACAATAAAGCAACTGTAACCATTAAGACTGCATCATACTTGAAGCCCAATCGCTAATTATGTACACTCAAATCAACATAATAATGGTAGGGATAATTTCATTGGGAAAAGAATCTATTCATGCTGTGGTCCACTTGTTGCACAGTTCTAGTAAAAAATATGTGTCTCTAGGTGATAGATGCCCTCACCCATTTAGTGCTTTGTCTCTACTCTCTACTTTTAGTGAAACCATACAATTTTCTGGTGCTCTCTAGTAAAAAAAATGCGTCTCTAGTTGATAGATGCCCTCACCCATTTAGTGCTTTGTCTCTACTCTCTACTTTTAGCGAAACCATACAATTTTCTGGTCGCTCTCTCTCTCTCTCAAAACACGCATTTAGTTTTTTTTTTTATTTAAATTTTTACCTTATTTTTTCTTAATTAATTGGGAACTTGTTTAAACCAGAAAGGATCTCCATGCCCCCTTTTAAACTATTTGGCATTTTTCTATGTGGAAGACTAACATTGGATTTTTGCCTCCTGAACGAATCTATAAGCTCCTACATATATTTTCTTTGTTCTTCCAATGTTCTGTTTCCTTTTTATTCCTTTAGTGTAGCAGCAATCTTTTTTTCACCCTCAAAGAATGTATTGTATGGGCATGCATGTGTGTAGGGATTTGCAAGGGCCTTATTCTGTATCACAATGTGCAGGAAGTATATGAACAACAGAAGGAGCTTATTTTACTTGGAGAGCGAGTCGTACTTGCTACTCTCGGTTTTGAGCTAAATGTGCACCACCCATATAAACCCCTTGTTGAGGCAATAAAGAAATTTAAAGTGGCACAGAATGCTCTTGCTCAAGTTGCATGGAATTTTGTTAATGATGGGTATGCCAAAGCTATTGTTTTTGTCCTTTCCAACTTTTAGTTATGGAAAAATGTGGATTCAATTGGCCGCACCTTTTCTGAACACATTGGAAAGGGTAATGCAGGCTGCGGACATCACTCTGCCTGCAATTTAAGCCCCATCATATAGCAGCTGGTGCCATATTTCTTGCTGCCAAGTTTCTGAAAGTGAAGCTTCCATCTGATGGTGAGAAGGTCTGGTGGCAAGAATTTGATGTTACCCCGCGACAACTGGAAGGTTTGATTTCTTTTGTTAGATTTTCTTTCATGCAATGTAGTATCATATCGTCTATATTTTGACATAATATCATCCTTAACAGAGGTTAGCAATCAGATGTTGGAACTGTATGAGCAGAACCACACAGTGCCTCATGGAAATGAAGTAGAAGGAAATGGGGTTGGAGGAGCTAGCCATCGAGCCCCACCATCGAAGACTCCATCTGTCAGTGAGGAACCAGTTTTAGCAAATGGTCATTTGCAGGCCGGAGGTGCAGCTACTGTCAAACATGGAGGGTCAGTATCATCATCAGCAGGGCGCCATGGGCCAGAGCAATCATTTGCGGATAGTCTAAGTGGGCCTCAAAGAAGCGCACAGAACTTGACTAGTGATGGCGGAGGAAGTGCTGGGACAAGTGATCTTTGGGATCACACAGTCGATGATGGTGGTAACAATAGCGTGCACCGTGAACAGGATAAATTTCCCTCCAGCAGGGATAACATAGGAGAAGCCTCCAACAGATCTAAGAATGGGTCAGAGCTACCTGTGGAAGAGTCAGGAAGGAATGATATGGTTGAAACTGCAGACCCAAGAGAATGGAAGGATGAAGGACCATCACACAAGTCTAGTGGTGCAGTGGGTCAGGTTGCTGCTTATGAAGGCCAGAAAGGCCACTGTCCTCCAGATGCGATCAGAAAGTTTGACAGGGAAAAGGTGAAAGCAGCCCTGGAGAAGCGAAAGAAATCTCGAAACGACCCGTCTAGAAAAACAGACTTGATGGATGAAAATGATATTCTAGAGAGAGAGCTGGAAAATGGTGTTGAATTGGCAGCTGAGGATGAGAAAATCAAACGGGCGGGAAGGCAGAGCTGGTCAAAGCCACTGTATAAGCCAGATTCTGAGAACCTGAAAGTGGGAAAAGTGCAGAGTGATATGGGAGACAGGAATGCTCTCCCCACCGAACAACAGTTCCTCAGAGGGAGTCGGACTAAGTCGAGATCGGTTGACTTGGAAGACGCTGCTGGTGGTGACCATGGTACAGAACTAGACGAGGAGAATGCAGAAGAGGGGGAACTATCATTTGATACACGAGAACTCTATTCTCCAAAATCCGGCAGTAGCCATAAAAGAGCAGTCAGCCCAGACAAACATTTTGAAGGCAGGCGGGTTGATTATTTGGAAAGGGATCATAAAAGGCACAGGCAAGAAAATTTCATGTGACTGAGATGTGTGCGGTTCAGATAGGTCTCCGGTGGTGAATTTGTATGTAAGTGCACCTATACGATTATGGATGTGCTTCCATTTTGAGGGGAATGTTCCTTGATCTTTCTTCTAAATCCCTGTCCATCTTATTTGTGGCCAATTCCAACGATGTTGTATTTGGTGTGCAGACATGGTGCGCCAAATGAGTGCGCAGGTCTTTGAATGTTTGAGCAGAACATTGCATGAACCTATGGTATCTAAATTTGGTATAAGAAGAAAAAAGCCCATCTATGTTGTCTCTGGGAAAATATGAATAGGAGTACACATACCAGATCATAAATATCTCTATATTCTCAGTTTATATGATGCATCTACTGTGGCCCTGTTATTTGCATGGAATGGAATTCCTAGGAATTCTTGGAAATATATTCCCATTGGCTAAAATTGAAGATGGAAAGGTGAAGATGCAAAATGACAATCCCTTTGGTGGAAAATGATTACCTACATGTCACCCTGATAAATCAAGTTTAAAGGTAGTTCGAAGTTAACCTCCCTTGGATGTTGGAGGAGCTCATTTTACTGTGAATTCTAAGGAGTTTTAACTCCGCCCAAACACTTGGTCCATCCCCAAGGGGCCTGGGCATTTTTGCTCATGTAAGGATAGCCGGTCAGTTTGAGGCGGCTCTTATGCTATCAAGTTTCAAGCGACTTGTGCGAATGGCACAAATGACTCGCCTTCTATGCGAGAGAATACTAGCAAAAGGGGGTTAAGAATTACATTGAGATTATCTGCAGAATCTCTGCATGTATAATAATAATATAAAGGGGCGTTTGGTCGGAGGTCCCTCGAAGTATTACTTTGTTGCAAACCGTCCACAAAAAGAAATCATGCACCCAACGGTATTCAAACAATTCTCGTACTTGATATATCTAATTTACCCTTTCTTTAAAACATATTCCATGATTGGTGGGATATCTCATTAATAATGGTCCATTACCATTTTATTGGCCACGATTAATGGAATCTCATTAATGAGATTTTCAAATAAATTCTAGAAACACATAAATAAATTTCAAAATAATGCAAATAAATTTTAAAAAACGCAAATAAGTTTCAGAGAACAAAATAAAATTAAAAAAAAGCAATAAATTTCAAAAGAACGCAGATGAATTTAAAGAGACGCAAATAAATTTCAAAAGATCCAAATAACTTTAAAAAAATATAAATAAATTTTAAAAGATGAAAATCAATTTCAAAAGATCCAAATAAATTTAAAAAAAATATAAATAAATTTGCCAAAACACAGAAAGATTCATTCAAAAACTCAGTTAAATTTTTTTTAAAATGGAGATAAATTTGTCAAAAACTCACTTATATTTTTCAAAAACTCAAATAAATTTGCCAAAAACTCAGATAGATTTGTTTATAACTCAGATAAATTTGTTCCAGAATTCAGATAGATTTGTCCAGAACTGAAATAAATTTGTTCAGAACTCAGATAAATTTGTTCTAGAAGTCAGATATATAGCAAAAAACTCAGATAGATTTTTCCAAAACTCAAATTTGATAAAAAATAACAAACTCAGATAAATTTGACTTTGACTGGAATGGGGATGGACTTCTGGAATGGGTCAGGTCGAACGTTACCTAGAACCAACTCGAAACTGCTACTGCAGAGCTCAGGCCCACTTTCTTCTTCTTTTTCTTCGTTATGGAATCAGAAACACAAATGCCATCTTCCGTTCTTCCACTTCCTCGCCCATGGCAGAGGGCGGCAGCACGAATGGGGGCCCTCCTTCTCCGGCGACACGCAACCGTGGCGGATACTCCGGTGGTTTTTCACGGTGATGTGGGGCCTAGTCGAAAATAGGAAAACCCAAACCGCCATCTTCGCTGCCTCTTCTTCCCCGACGACGACCGTATAAAATCGGTAACTAGAGCCTGCGGATTTTCTCTTCTTAGCGACGGAAGGCCTATGCTCCGGTGTTAGCACCGGAGACTCTCGGTCCGGCCCAGATTGTCTGGGACTTTTGCACGATCTGTCAATGTCTTCTCCACCAGAGTTCCGACCAGTGAAACAGAATCCTTAGAGATTGGATCCTTCGAGTCTCGCTTCTGTTAAAAGCCTTCGGATCCTTCGGAATGATGGGTGCGACCCACTGCTCCTTCTCCAATGAGTATGGAACAGTCTGGATCCCCTATCTTGTCACCGACCTCAAACAAAATAGAACAATGTCCTGTCCCATCTTCGATCAACCAGCCCTCTGAAAGCCACGTGCAGAAGTCCGGATCAAAAAGAAGAGGGAGAATGGAAGATTTAAAATTTAAAATTTTAAAATTTTATGCCTAATCAGTTGAAAGGGCAAATCAGTTAGGAAAATGTATGAGGTGGCGTATCTAGGGACCTCTCGCCGAAATATATCCAAGTTGCATGGACTACAAGCCTTAGATGAAAAAATTGATGGACTAGAGGCCTTTCAAGACCTCTATAGGGACCGTTCGCTAATTATCTCTAATATAAAAGCTCATGGACTTTTGGGTTCACAAATTCTGTCACTCCAAAGTTCTTGGCTGCAGAATGTGATCGCATAAAACTTGATGAAACCTTGGACTGATCCATTCACAAATGCCTTTTCACTAAAATAAATGAAACAAAAAGCAAAACTGGAAGTAAAAGAATATTGGATCCAAAGAATCCAAGCTTCCTAACAGGTATCATTAGATTGAGTCTTATTTGTCTACATTTAAGTATCCCTAGAAGAATTGAAGCCAAAAGTTGTTTAATCATAAGTTTTCTAAACTTTTCAGTTCTCTAAACTAGGGCAGTTAATACAATTATTATATATATGGGTACAGCCAGTTAGTGGCAACTGGAACACTAGTTCATCCTCCTATTTATCATTAATTTCAGATCATTACTACTCAGATCATGTTATTCCATCATATATAGGTCTTAAGAAAGAACCATGCTTTCGAAACAATTCAATTACATTCAGGCCCAGATGTACTCAGGTGTGTAAGATGGTTTGAAATTTGTCTCCACTTGTATAAAAGGAAGACAAGGATGCAAGTTCTGAAGGTAGAACCCTTGCAGAAACCCAACATACACAGCAACATAATCAAAACATATAGAAGAGAATATATTATAGTTGTAATTTTAAATTTATAAGAGTTCAAAAATAATAATATTTTCTTTCTAAGGATCACATTGAGATTATCTAAATTGTACTCATAATTTTGAAGGTTAATGTAGGATCTTCATCCATTGGGTCCTTTGTAAATGTATAAATGCAAAGCTAAGTGGGTTGGTTATTGTAGATACCATTTAGGTAAGGTCGGTAGGATCTTCATTTATTGGGTCCCACATAAATAGTTAAATGGGTGGATGAGTATTGTAAATGGGCCCGATATAGATAGGTGGATCAATTGGGACCAGTGGGGGCAGACAGAGATAGGAAGGATGGTGGCGGCGGCTAGGCTTGTCAATGGGGCGGGTCGCCATGCCCCATCTCCGCCCCGGTAATAAATTCCCCATCCCCATACCCGTCCCATAACCCGGGCGGGTATGGGGATGAATCCCCAATTCCCCATCCCCGCCCCAGTCGGGTCACGGGGAAACCCGCCCCGCCCCGCTGACCCGGCTGCCAGCACTTCTTTTCCAAACGGGTCACGGGCAACCCGCCCCGCCCGTATACTAGACAATGGTATATTGGTATATGGTATTCGTATATTGGAATGTTTTGTAAAATATGAGTCAAAAAATAGTATTTTAGGGGACTGTATTGCAAAAATGGTTATAATTAATTAGTATTAATGCATGATACATAATATCCCATGATAAAATTATATACTTGAATAACTTGATACATTATCGTGTACTAAGCATAGATACATAAATGCATAACACATTATATATATAGGGTTCAAGGGCTACTATGGTATAACTGTATAAGGTTTAGGGTATAAAGTTTAGGCTTTAATGTTTATGGTTAGTTTAAAACTGACAAATTGTATTTGTACATTGGATTAGTATACTACAAGATTTAACTCACTCATAAGTCATTTACTTGAGCTTTTAATTAGCATATGGTTTAGAGTTTAGGGTTTATTACATTAAGTTAAGTAGTTTAGGGTTTATTACATTAAGTTGGATAGTTTAGGGTTTGGGGTTTAGAATTTCATGTGAAATCTTTTATTCTAATATACTTTGTGTCAAATGTCAATTGTTAATTTCAAATACTTATTAGAAATACTAATAGATTACTCATATTACTATATTAGATGAATTACAAACATGAAATATACAATAGGGTTTAAGCCTTAAGGACTACTAGGGTATAAGGTTTAGGCTTTAATGTTTATGGATTAGGGTTTAGGGTTTAGAGTTTAAGTTTCATGTAACTAATCAATTTATCATATATTTGTGTGAAATCTTTTATTCTAATTTTTTAATGTTGAAACTTGTCAATTTGATATACTTATTAGAAATAAAAATAAATTACCCATATTAGATAATATATTACTTATTTACAAATCATTACATATTATATATAATTAATTATAATTAATTTTTCTATAAGAATTAATTATAATTTTTTTGAGAAGAATTATAATAATTACTATATGTTTACATATATAATATGCATAAATTTACATATAATATTATATATATATATATATCTCCGGAGCGGATATGGACCGGTCAGCTCTTTGATCGGGTCCGGGTCAACCCCTCCCGTTGACCCGAACGAGGCGGGTAATTTATGACCCGACCGGATCAGGTCAACCAGGTCGGCGGGTTTTCCCCGCCCGGTTGACGAGCCTAGCGGCGGCTCTAGTCCCATGTAGATGCACAAATGCACGGCTTGGTAATGGCTTGCCTATCCGACTTAAATAAGATAAGAAGGAAGGGATGCAGATGTAGGAGATTTACCTATTGAAGTCATATACATGTATATATACATATATATGGCACTCCTATGAGAATCATTCTCACCTTACTATGAGATCGAGGGTGGGGGCCCTCACAATTAAGCTGTTGGCATTAGATATGGATGTGAGGGCCCCACCTCACATTGATATCCAATGCCAACAACTTAAATGTGAGGGGCCCCACCCTAAACCATGTATATAGAGCTTAGCTCTCCTAAGCTACAATAAGCCTAGGCCGAAATAGTGCTGGTCCCACAACTGAAAGTCGATTATCTCTGTTTTTGGAATGATGGAACTGGAAAATCCAGTTCTGATTGGATTTATCTTGATTTTGGAGACGATGATTTGAGACAATAATGGAGATGATTTCAGCTTAGGATAACATAAGTTGCAGCTTAGGAGAGCATCATCTCTCTCATATATATATATATGCTCTTATGAGAGATATCTCACCTTACTATGAGAGATATGATGGGGGCCTCACATTTAAGTTGTCGATATTGGATATGGATGTGAGGGCATCCACCTTATCTCACATAATAAGATAAGAGCATCTTTCATAGGAGCATCTCCCATGAATATATATATATATATATATAATGGGAGATGTTCCTATGAGAGAGATCTCTCACCTTACTATGAGAGATATGGTGGGGGCCGTCACATTTAAGTTGTTGGCATTGGATATGGATGTGAGGGCCCCCACCTTATCTCTCATAATAAGATGAGAGCATCTCTCATAAGAGCATCTTCATATATATATATATATATATATATATATATATATATATAGGTGGATAAATTGGATCTAGTGGGAAAAATGTAGATGGCAGGACAATCAGGTTTTGTTGTTTCAATAATATTTTTTGAAAAACATAATTATTGACATATAGAAAAATATATTTATAATAAATGCAATATGGTGCATTGGTTGAAACGGTTTTCGAAAGTTTGAAATAATGAGAGGTTGTGAATCGGAGTCTCTAGAAGAAGATAAATATTTTAGCAATTTTTATTATGACAATGGGCTCCATATGGTGGATAACGTAGGCTCAAGATCCGAGAGCAGCCACTTTGTGAAAGTTTGCTAAAGGGTCAATCTCCAGTTTGGACCCTCTTATGAACCTGCTTTGGCGGGCCCACACTGGGCGATGACATTTAGTGGGCTCCATGTGGTGTATTATTTTATTCAGGTATATTACAGTTGATAGACCATATCGTGGCCCAAAACAATATTGGATTGGATTTTCTTTATATATCCCATTCAAAATAGATTTTAAATAGTTAAACATCACTAGGGACAAAACAAAGGAATGAATCGTTTTCATCTCAAAATAGTTAGCCTTCAGCTCTTGACCCACTCATAGGGACCAACACCTTGGCTCCCGTCAAAAAGACATTCTACATCCAATTATCCAATTATATATCTGTATATATATATTAAAGCAAAAGGGGCTGTGAGGGGCACCACGTCAACACCCAATTATTCTCCTTTCAGAAAAATCACTTAGAAAATAGTAAGGGAACCTTTGCCTTTCAAGTGGGGCCTTATCAATTCTCCTCAGATCTTCTAAAATCTCTCCATCCCCTCCAATCTTTCCTAAAAAATCTCTCATTTAGAGTACCTCCATATCATTTCACACCCATCTTCATAATGCTCCACCATCTTCTTCCATCCATCTTCTCACGCCCATCTGCTTCCAGCACACCATCTCCATCTTCCTCATCACCACCATCTTCTTCGTGCACCATATCCAATCCTCCACCATATGATCTCACCCAGACCAAGGAACGACTGAAGCGTAGCGAAGACACTTCTTCTATGCAGGAGATGAACTTCATCTAAGGTAAGGGCGCCTCCCTATCCGTTCCCTTTTCCCCATCTCCTTCTTCTTTTCTTTTTCTTCTTCCCTTCCTCTTCTTCCCCATCTCCTTCTTCCTCCACTACACCCACCTGTGCACGTTCTTTTTCTTCTTCCCTTCCTCTTCTTCCCCATCTCCTTCTTCCTCCACTACTCCCACTTGTGCACTTCCTCTCTTTACTTCCTTCTCTTTCTTCTTCTTTTCTTTTTTTTTCTTCCCTTCCTCTTCTTCCCCATCTCCTTCTTCCTCCACTACACCCACATGTGTTATCCTTAACTTTCTATGCATGGGTCCTATGATTTGGTGGTCCAAAGCATGTATATGATCTGTATGATAGAAAGTACTTTTTACATTAAATGTAAACAATTTCTTTGTTTTTCTTCTTCCCTTCGTCTCTTTACTTGTCCAAAGCCATCAGCTTTGGGCCTGTTTGGATCTTAAACCAGGTGTAAGCAATAAGGTTTAGTTAATGCCTTTGGAAAAATGCATTACCTCTAAATGACAGTTGAGTTTTACATAACAAATCACTACGAAAACAGAGTTACAAGCAATTTGATTTACAGGGATAAGTAGATCAGCCGCTATTTGCACGGTTTCAAGTGAGTATGAGTTTGATTTGCTCATTGTTCTATTTAGTTTCTTGGAAAATTTTCTGAATGTTTTTTTTTCTTATTTGGTGATCTGTTTGTTCATATGTTCTGATGAGTTTTAACTCGTTTTTGCATTTAGATTGTCACGACCCCGGACCGAGACTGAGCCGAGCAAGGCTCTAATTCGGAGCCGCGGCTCGGTGAGCCTGAAAATTTTGCCCGCACGTGCTAGTTGTTTTCCCATAGGTTTCTGCGGTGAGAATTCACAAATGGTGAAGCGTTTTAGAGGTTTGCAGGATGGGGGGAATGCATGGGCTTTTTATAGTGCAGAGGACACTACCACCATGATTTCCTGTCCTAAGTTGCTCACTTTCCGGACTTCTGGCTTTACAAAGTGGTTCGTTGAGAGCTTTTCAGTGTACAGGGGGCTTTCCAAAAAAGAGCTTGATGTCAAGCAATCCTCTTGGGAAGGGTCTTAGCAGATCAGATGGTGTCCGATGAGAGGAAGTTTGGCTTTCTTTTCTGGAGAGAAGCATAAGATAGGCTTTCTCGGTGAGCAGGATGTCATCAGATCAGGAGCTACACAAGGGATTCCTGATGAGGTCTTGAAATAGCTAGAAGAGGAGGAGGCCGAGATCGATGCTTGGATGCAAGCGGAGTACACCAAGGCTTCCATGGAGTATACTGGAAAAAGTAGACCATCCAGTGAGGATTCTAGTGAGAGACCTGATTTTGATAGTGGGGTAGGTTCTTCGAGCAGACTATCCCACAGAAGTAAGAGGAAAAGAGGACAACGCTGTAATATGAGACGGCATGAAAGTCCTCCTGATTTGGAAGTTCCTCTCACCATTGCCGAGGAGGTGTTTGGGGATGCTGACGAGCCTCCACCGAAGAGGAGCCGAGAAGAGGAGATGGCTAGTCTGATTCTCCTTCTTTCTGTTTACGCTTCTTTTATCGTATGAGAGATTTTTGTTTTGATCCGCTGCTTGATTTTCTTTTGGCAGAGGATGATGATTTGGTGATGCCCAAGGTTTTGGCCGATGAGGCGATGACGGACCATTTGCGGCATCTGAGGAAGAGCCAAGGGACTTTGGAGTGGTTCCAGAACCTTCACCTGATATGATTTCTTTTGGTTTTCCTCCTTTTTTGTTTGTGCTGCCATTTTGCCAACATGTTGCTTTATTTTCTTGCTAGTTGACTTGCCAAAAGATTCTAACGACTTTGAGCCATCTATGGATGCAACCTTTGACGATGCTTCGAATGAGCTCATGGAAGCGGAAAGTACTGCACCGATCGTCAAAGAAGGTATTTTGTAATAATAATCTCGATATTGATTTTTGACAAGATCATATTTATACCTTTTTGTCTTTTATTGACAGATTGTGAAGCAACAGGAGAAGTTCCTCCGTCTTCCTCAGGGCCAGAACAGGAGATACCTGCTACCGATCCAGAAATAGGGGCTTCTTCTACTAATTTTAACACGGCAGGTGTGAAATCTTATGATGAGTCAGCGTTTTCAATTGGAAAGAGCTTATTGATTACTCCTCCAATGGGGCATGACATGGGCAGTCGAGCGCCGGAGCATGGCGAATCCTTATCTGGGCCGCACCTTCAGTACGCAAAGAAGGTGTTGAAGAGTGTTTTTAGGTCATGGGTGGAGACTCTCTTTTCAGGTCACTTGGAAGCTGGTTTTGGCATAATCAAGCATGTGCAGGACATTCTTGCTGATAGTAAAGAAGTCGGTCTGGACATTGCAAATGCCAAGGCTTTTGTTGATGAAGTCATTGCGTTGGGCAACAAGTGGACTGAGACCAAGAGTTTCCTAGATGCTGACTTCTTTAATGAGATGTTTGTGAGGCCTTCCAGCGAAGTCAAATATGAGTTGACTGAGATCTCACGGACTCGAAAGTAATTCGTTCGGGAGAAGAATGTTACCGAGTTGGCCATCATTGAGCTAACACAAGACCTGAACTGCCTTGATAAAGAGGTTGTCGAGGCTAGGCAGTATCTTGAGCTTTTGGAGGAAGAAGCTGCTGCCAAATGGACCGCCATTGTGGAAGCTCGTGCTAGAGAGGGGGCTCTCATTTGCCAGGTTGAGGAGGCTGATAGCAGCTCCGGAGGAAGACTCAGGAATATGAGCAGTGGCAAATTCTCTGGGAAGAACTTCCTCGTGCTGCAGATAGGTCAAAGCATTCTGCTGCGTTTTATGGGAATGTTTTGAAGAAGCGTGTCTTGAAAGCCTTGGAAGCTAAGGCCAAGAGTCTGCTTGAGGAGTTGAATCTTTGGTTGAAGACCATGTTAGATTGAGCTCCTGAGTTGTAACAAACTCCTTTTTTTCTCTCCGTTTTTTTTGGTACCTCCATGTGTAAACATTTTTGGTACTATATTTTTTGTATTCCTTCCTTTCACTTAAATCATTTTTTGATGAAAACAAATTTAAGTAAGAACTGAATGGTAATGTTTGTTTGAGAATTTGATCAAAAAGTTGTCATTTTGTGAAAATCTTTTGTCAAAGGGTTGTTTTGGGCATGAAAGCCAGATTTTGTGGTGAAAGTCTGGTTTTTGATGGTTTGAAAGCCGAATTTTGGGATGGCATGGAAGCCGAATTTTGTGGCGTAAGAGCCAAAATTTGTTTACAGCATGGGAGCCAAAATTTGTTTGTGGCATGGAAGCCAAATTTTGAGATGGCATGAAAGCCGAATTTTGTGATGGCATGAAAGCCGAAATTTGAAATGGCATGAAAGCCGGGTTTTTTTTTTTTATGGCATGGAAGTCAAAATTTTGAGATGGCATGAAAGCTATGTTTTGTTTGTTTGTGGCATGAAAGCCAAAATTTGTTTGTTTGTGGCATGAAAGCCAAAATTTGTTTGTAGCATGGAAGCTAAAGTTTTCGAGATGGCATGCGAGCCGAATTTTGAATTGGCATAGAGCTAGATTTTTTTTTTTGAAAACCAAGTTTTGTTTTGTTGGCATGAAAGCCGATTTTGGGCATTTATAGCCGAATTTTGGCATTTATAGCCGAATTTTTGGCATTTATAACTGATTTTGGCATTTATAGTCGGGTTTTGGCGTTTATAGCCAGGTTTTGGCGTTTATAGCCGGTTTTTGGTTTTCAAAATGCAAGTATCGACCAAAAGTCGCCTCTCTGTTGAATGGTCTTGCAAGTATCGATGGAATTCGCTTCCTTGCTCATTCGGTTTGCGAGTATCAATGGAATGTCGCCTTCTGGCGGATTGGGGTGCAAGTATCAATGAAATTTTAGTTTTTCAAAATCTAGTATCGACTGAATGTTGCTTCCCCACGATTTTTGAAATTTGAGGTTTTTTTGAAATTTGGGTTGTAGATATCAACTGGAGTGTTGTGTCTCCACGATTTTTGAAATTTGAAATTTTGCAAGTACCGACAAGGTGTTGCTTTTCCGCGATTTTGAGGTTTTGGAAGTATCGAATGAGGTTCGCATCCTCCCGACTTTTGGGTTTTAGAAGTATCGAATGGGGTTCGCATCCTTCCGATTTTTGGGTTTTGCGAGTATCGACTGAGTGTCGCTCCCCGCGGTTTCTAAAAACCATTTTTGTTTAAAGACACGAGGGTCGTAAATTTTGACTCAAAACCATTTTTGGTTGTAAAAGCCGGGGCGGACTAGGGTGGAAATTCCTGAATCCTAATTTTTATTTCAAACCATGAATTTTGGGTTCAATGATCGAAAATTTTGGTTAAGTCCGGAAAGAGACTCCTAAACTTGGATTTTTGGTTTTGATTTTTTTTGAACAATGAAACGATGAAAGTAAGCATTGTTTTGAGAGTTTTTTTCTTAGAAATTCCAACATAAAGATGAAAATTTCAAAAGGGATGGGTTTTGACAAGTAAGTACCTGGGAATAGGCTTTGATTGTGTAGGTGTCGCTCTGACCTGTTGGAGGAAGTCTTCAAGGGTAGTACCGCTTCAGGAACTTGTCGTTGATGGGCAGCATACATCTGTCACCTTCCATGTTTAGAATAGCGTATGCGCCGTTGGAGAAGACTTTGTTGACGATGAAGGATCCCTTCCATTTTGGTTTGAATTTGCCTTTGGAATTGTGGGCAAAGACTATGGGTCTTTTTACTGCAAGAACCAAGTCGCCCTTTTTGTAGGCATGTTACCTGACCTTCTTTTCTAAAGATCCTGCCATGCTTGCTTGGTACAGCTCAATGCTTTGTAGAGCTTCGAGCCGTCTCTTGTCGAAATTATCCAGCTCTTGGAGTCTCAATTTGACATTACTTTCTTGCGTCATGTCATTTTACAAAGATATCCTTAAGGAAGGAATTTGTACTTCCAAAGGGACAACAGCTTCGCATCCATAGACCAAGGAGAATGGTGTGCTATGGGTTGGTCCTTGAACGGTGGTTCGTAGGCCCACAAAGCTTCTGGTAGTTTGTTGCCCCAGTCTCTTTTGTGACAAGAGACCGTTTTCTTGAGAAATTTTTGCAGAGTGTCTTGTTGAAGGCTTCTGCAAGTCCGTTCGATGCAGGATTATATGGAGTCGAATGACAACTTTGGATTTTGTACTTGTCGCAGAACCTGTAGAATCTGTGATCCCGGAATTGTGGTTCGTTATCATGGACGAATCTTTTAGGTACGCGGAAGAGACAAATAATGTTGGTGTGCAAGAATTGAAGGACTGATGAGGTCTTCATTTCGTTGAGCGCAAATGCTTCTGACCACTTGGAGAAATAATCCGTAGCGGCGAAGATGAAGCGATGACCTTTGCTTGATGGGGAGAGAGATAGGACCTATGATGTCCATACCTCAGGCTTCGAAAGGCCATGAGATTGCTGTAGGATGTAGCCATTCTGGAGGCATGTGGACATATTCTCCATGAATTTGGCATTGTTGGCAGCGCTTAGCAAATCGCATTGCGTCAGCTACCATGGTAGGCCAATAATAACCTAGCATTTTTATCAGATTGTAGAGCTTAGGACCAGCTTGATGGGCTCCACAAAGACCAGAATGCACTTCTTTGAGAGTTCCTTAGCCTCTTGTTGTGACAAGCAGCGTAGAAGTACTCCGTTGAAGGATTTTCTGTAAAGTGTTTTTGAAGGAATATCCAGATGAAAGTTTGGGGTACGTCTTTGGATGCTTACTCGTACTTTTGGATCTTCAGGTAGGATTCCGAACATAATGTAATCAATGAACGGATCCCTCCAGTCACCGATCGGAGGTTTGAGGATGGATATCCAACTTCCAACCACTTGGTGGCATTCAACAACTGCTCGGTGTGTGTTGAGAGGAAGGAGAATCTTTCTTTAACATACTGTAATTTGCATGTCTTCCCCTTCTTGGATTGCCGTAGATGCGGCGAGTCCGGCCGGGGCATCTGCACGGATAGTTTCACCTTTGAGGATGTGGGTGATGTGACAGATGTTGAACTTTTGTAAAAGCGATTACGCCTTGTTGTAGTAAGGCAGTGAATCAGGCTTCCTAACCTCAAATTTCTGATTCATCTGGTTGACGATCAGTTGAGAGTCCTCAAAAGCGTCCAGCATGGTGATGCCGAATTCGAGGGCGAGTTCCAATCCTACAATTAGGGCTTGGTACTCAGCTGCATTGTTTGAACATGGTTCCAGTAGCGAAAAAGCGTGTGGAATCATGTATTTGTCGGGGTTAACATAGGGGATGTCAGTGTCACTGGACTCGTATCCATCCATGGAGAATCCAATTACCGAGTTACAAGAGTATGATGCCTCCTGCGTAGTTTCATTTCTGTAATGAGGTCGCATGAAATCATCAAGGGTGAATTTTCTTACCACCTCTGAAGCTTTGGGAAGGGATTCTTCCATTTCCCCTAGTGAAGCAATGGAAGAGGTTTTTGCCTTTTCAGGGACTTCTTGTTTTGGTTAAGACTTCTGCTGCCGTTTGAGCTTGCGGAGTTGTCTCTTGGCTTGCCTTCGCTGTTGAGCGTTTGGCTTTATTTTGACGATCTCCCAATTTTCATCTTCTAGGAGATCGGGATGCACCTTTATGGGTTATCCGTCTGGTGTTGGATAGGGAACCAACTCTTAGGATGTTTAAGCCATTTTTATCACCTTGAATGAAGTAGTGATTTTCTCCTTCGGTGATTTTGAAGTTTGCCCACATGACACTATGTTAAGGGAGGCAGACCCGTAGTTTTTGTCAAAGGTGATGACTCTATTTTTCCACATCTCGTTAATCTTCTCTCTCACAACAAAGCATTGATTGAGAGGATGCGAGACCATTTGGTGGTATGGACAATACCGGGGATCGTTGGTTTTACCAACATCTCCCTGTCTTTTGGGCTCAGGTAAGGTGAGTTTGCCGTTTGCTAAGGGAGCCGCAAAGATTTCTTCAACATCTTCATCGAACGGGTATTTCTTCTCTACTCGTTCTTTGAAGGCATCAGAGAGTTCATGTCTTTTATCTACAGCTTTGTTCTCAACTATCTTTGGCTGCTGAGGGGCTGACTTGGTTTGCACATTAAGAACCTCATTTTTCTTTGATTTTGAGGTTGTAATGGCGGTCGGCTCTTTCTTTGATGATTTTTGACTGTTGAGGTCTTTGATCACCGTTTCAGCCCCCATTGAAGCTTCTAGGAGCTCTCCCAGATTCTTTGATTTGTTGCCGATGGTAATGGAGTGGATCCTTATTCTCATGTTGTTACGGCAGATGTCGACTAGCGACGCTTGTGGCAGTACATCTGAGCACTTATACGCCATTGCCTTCCACTTGTGAATGAAGTCGTATGTTGACTCATTCTCTCCCTTTTTGAGGCTGCAGAGCTGAGCCATAGTAACAAAGTGATCCTCACCTTTGAAGTGGGTTAGGAAGCGTGTCTCCAGCATGGCCCAGTTTTGGATGGAGTCCTCCGGTAGAGTGAAGTACCAATCAAAGGCCGTACCTTTTAGGGTACTTGCAAAGAGACGGATCTTGAGGGCATCTTGATCCGCGATAGCTCTTGTCAGGATCTTGAAGTGGATGACATGCTGTTTGTCCGAACCTGTCCTCGTATATGTTTGGAGAGTAGGTTGTTTGAATTTTACAGGGAACGGAACCGAGTCCATCCATAGGGGATATGGTGGCGTGATCCTGTGTTCCTTTAGTGTATCCTCTTCTTTTGCTTTGGCGAGGATATGGTCAACGTCCTTTTTGGTAAGGGCACGTGACTCATTGTTTTCTACATGGGCCTCGTTATCTTGATGATTCGGAGGAGCTTTATTGTTAGGTGGACACTGTAAAGTAAGAAGGAGGTTTTCCATCAAAGCCTCAATTCTCTATTGTCCTTGCTCCAACTGCTGGATGCGTGCAGTTACGTCATCATGCGGTGGAGGCTGCTCAGCATTTGTAACCAGGACGTTTATCCTTCGAGAATCGAATGAAGATATCGTCTTGGTAACTTAGCTGGAGCTCATTCTTTTGGATGAAGAGTCCAAGGTGTGGTTACTCCGATGTCATTGGCTTGAAGGAGTGGAGGATTCTTCCAGATGTCTTCGTGTCCGAAAGACGCTGCGAGTCACCGGACATCTAACACAAATTTTGGTTGCTGACTTCTGGCGTTTTCTGGTTTTGCCAACCATATGGACAACAACAACTTGGTCGGGTATTTCTTTTTCGACCCATTTTTTAGAGACCTGGAGGGTAGAATGCTTGGTTCTTTGCTTCTCTAGTCTCTTTTGTCGATATACCGCGCGGCGACGTATACGACGAGCAATTTGAGCTTCGGTGAACTCTGGCTGGGCTTTGGCGATGAAGGATGTTGTCCCCCGTGCGCAGCAGCCGAGCTTGTCTTTTTTGAAGCTAGGCATACACAGGATCCGGACGCTGTCCTTTGCCTGTCGCAGTGAAGCTTTGAATTTTGTGAGTTCGGCCCCTATTAAGATAAAGGGTCGACTCGCAGGATTGAAGGCTTTAGCAGGTGTTTGCGAAGGCCTTACGATGCACGATTTGATTTTGAGCTTGTAGGAGCAAGCCGGCTCATGCTGGGTTGATTTGCTTGTTTGACGGAGGGTAGGTTTCTCCTCTTTCATGTAAGAGAGAGGGTAGAACCAGTTCTCCTTGAGAGGGGCAATGTATGTTGGCTTTGTAGATGTTTGGGACCTCTTTTATTTTGGTGAAGGCCTCGGGGACCAGGTCTTGGGGCAGCCCTAGTTTCTTATAGGTTGAGGCTTCGTGGGTGTGCCACGGGCTTCAGGGTTCTTCGTGTTTGCCCTTGGTGCCATGGTAGTGACACGTTGCGGGGCGATTTTCTACTTCTTGGCAGGTACAATTTATTCTGCGGGGAGTGGGAATGGTCCCAGCGACCCAAAGACGATGGTCCGGGGAGTAGAGGTCGACCCGGTGCTTTGAGAGTTGTCTAGGGAGATGACGCTTCGACAGCTGGCAGGGCGCTTATGAGAGCGCTTATTTTGCTTATCTTGGAGCATAAGCTGGTACTTGTTCTCATCAAAAGTGATGGTTAATGAAATTGCCATTGTTAGTTTGGAAAACTTCTGAAACAAGACCACATCCATTAGTAATCACAAGAATACGGTGATCATAAATGGAGAATAACTATGGTTTTGTCTTTTCAGATTACTCGAGGGGACATGGCCCAGCCCAAGCAAGATGAAGAAGGCAAAAAGCCATATAGGGTACAATTATTCTAAATGCAAGTATGGTAGGCTCAGGGTGAGCATTCCCGTGACTGCTAGAAGCAATTATAGACCTTAATTCAAATTACCGAGAAGCAAGGCTCACTTGAGCTAAAATGATAAAAGGTTGGAGATACAAATGTGTCGGTTGCGACTACAGTAAACCCGAAAGGGCGTACTAGTACCGCTAGGCACAAATGTTGCAAAAAGGCATCCTTGGAAAGGACACGAGATGGGATTTTCTTTTCGAAAGGTCAAGATTGGATTCATAAAGGAGAGAGAGCAAATGGTATTCCAATCCGAACACAGGCTCAAACATTTCTGCGAGCACTGAGTCCAAAAGGGAAGGAACCAGAATTTCTCGAATGTGAACCCAAAAATGACGGAAGTTTTTTTTTAAAGGTCAAGATTGAATTCATCAGAGAGAGCAAATGATGTTCCAATCCAAACATAGGCTCAAACATTTCTGCGAGCACTAAATCCGAAAAGGAGAGAACCAAGATTTCTTAATTCTGAACTCAAAAGTGACGGAAGTTTTTTTTTGAAGATGTTTTTTAAAGGTGCACATAGGTTTCCAATTCAGTCTTATGAGACGTTAGTAGATAGATCAACCCCTAGGTAAGGATAGGATTACTTAATGAACCCGTTTGGAGGACCCTTGCCTCGAGCAGTGTAGTTGCCTCCACACTCTGGACAAGGCTCTTCCTAGATCCACTTTGGTCAAAGAACGCAATTGGTGCAGCCTTAGTGTTTTCTTTTTTTAACTTTTTTTTTGAAAGATTTCTAATGAACTCATCAAAGAGAGCGAATGGTGTTCCAATCCGAACATAGGCTCAAACATTTCTGCGAGCACTAAATCCGAAAGGGAAAAACCAAAGTTTCTCAAATTTGAATCCAAAAGAGAGAAAACTGATTTTTTTTAAATGATATTTTTTTTTATAAAATCCTATCGGACTCATCAAGGAGAAAAGATGCCTCATTCCGCGATATGAACAATAGCTGCAAACATTTCTGTGGGCTATCAAGTTCGAAGAGGAGAGGATGAAAGTTTCTCAAAATTGAATCCAAAAAAGAGAAATCAGATTTTTTTTTTTTTACTTTTGAAATGAGAAAGAGTGAATGAAATCCCATCTCATGTTTTTTTCTTTAAAGATGCAAGATCCAACATAGGCCACCAAGTAGAAAGGAGCCAAGGAATCGAAGCATCACGTTCTCAAATGAACGTGTCCCACCCGGGTGTGCCAACTTGATGGACCTGGCTTTCGTCCTCTCCTTCCGCCCCGGGGGTTGCAGGGGTCCGGCGGAGGAGAAAAGCGGGTATCAACAGTTTTTTGTACGAGTATGCCAGATTTTCTATTCTACTTGGAATTTGAAGTGGTGATGATCCGGAGATTAACCTTCACAAGTAGAATGGAAATCAATCCTTTTTTCTAACTTTTCAAATTGCATAAATATTTAAGAAAAGAGACAAGATTTTTGAATGCCGTAGGAGGCGATTTTTGTTTGTTTGCCGTGAAAGGCGATTTGATTCCGTGAAAGGCGATTTTTGCCGTGAAAGGCGATTTACAAATCTCATTAATAATGAAAGGCAAGAATTGTGACTTTTTTTCTCTTTAGAAAACACAAAATACAATAGAAAAGAAAGAAACGGATCTAACTTCTCAGGAGATTGTGGGGACACGTTCAGATCGACGGTCGCAAGTCATGTATGGACTTCGCCGTCGTCCTCCAGATGAGAACGCTTGATGCTTTGATTCTTTTGGCTTGGCTCTAAGCTAAGGTTTTTAGAGGACAAAGACCAAGGGGAGGTCTTATATCTAATAAAAAAACAAGTAAACGGGCTGAAATAGCCGCGTTTAGGCCATGTTGGATAGAAGGAGAGGAAGAGCTTTGCCTTGGGGGGGGGGGGGGGGGGGGCCCTCAAGGGACTTCAATCACGTTGTGGCGTTTCTTGCAGCAGAGTAGCTGGACTTCTTCAGAATTTCTCTGGGATTTTCCAGACTCCGGGCTTCTTGTTGTGGATGTGTGTAGGGATGTCTCGATGTCTAAGTCTCTCTCTTTGGAATGAACCCCCTTTTATAGGCTTTTGGTAGCCATGGGGTGGTTTATGAGCATTGATGGCCATGATGAGAGGATTGATGGCATTGATGCTCCATGATGGGAGGAGTTACAGGTTTTTATTTCTTGATTTTGTAACTCTTTTTTCTTGGCTTGTGATTGGCCGATGGAGAATGATGGGCGTTTAATCGCCTTTAATCTCCATGATGAGGGGAGTTTCATGGCTTTAATGCCATGATTGCTTGGACTTGTAACTCCTTTTTCCTTGAATCTGATTGTGCTGTCCAAAATAATGGGTTAATGATCGCATTAAGTTGTCATAATACGGGTCAATTAACATCATTAAGTGGTCGCCGGGGCATTTGAAGAGTCGCGGGCCGCGCCGCATCTTTTGGAATTCTTTAGGTGACGATCGCCGATGGATCCACATGTTGTTTGATGTCGGATGGCGATGTAATTTCAGACATTGATTAATGCCAGTGGGCCGGTGACATCTGTTTTGTCGATTTCTCGATCGGTCGGACATAAAGTGTGCTTTCTTGGTCAGCCGGTTGGCGATCTTGGAGTGATCAATGATGATTTCATGCTCTTGACGGCGGATCCGAGATTTTGGCTAAGATTAGTCATTTTCAAGCATCAAGAGTTGGATTTTTGGAAAATCATAGGGGCTAGAACTCCCGAAACACAATGAGGATCGGAAAACGGGCCATCTGGCGGAAAATCCGATGACCCAGATTTCCAGGGTCGCCAGCAACCATGCACCCATGGTTGCCGGCAACCATGGGTATTGGTCCCCTTTTGGTCGCCGTTTTTCGGCTGTTTCATTGTCTTTTTCGTTCCTTTTTTCTCCTGTACTTTTCTTGATATTTTTCCTCATTTATTGACTTGATTTTCCTGAAGAAAACTTGACGAGAATCCGCGCAAACCTGAGCACAAAGTTTCCCATTTTTTGGAAAAGTCGAAGACTTTGTAGCCGATTTTCCGTCAAGAGTCGAAACTAGGTCAAACGATGTCGAAATGACCCAAAATTTGAGGTAAAGCCTCTTGAGCAGTGGATAGGACCAACCATGGGCTTTTATTTGGGTTTTGAAGCCGTTTGGGGTCCCGTCGCTGCTAGACTTGATTTTGCCGTGAGGAAGATGTCGTGCTTTGATGTGCGGTCAACTGATGTCCGATTGTCCTAAAATTTGACAGGGAGCCTATTGGAGTCATTTTGAGACGATCTATTAGCTCTGATTTGGATGTCATGGTCTCGGGGTGCTCCGCCGCCGGTAGGCTTGATTTTGTTTCGGAGCGTCGAAGTCTGGTCAAATGTTGCCGGAATGAGCTGAAATTCGACGTGAAGCCCTTTGGGAGCATGTTGAAGCCACTCATGTGCTCTGTTTGATGAGAGATGGCCTCGGTGGTTCTCACTGCCGAGAGGCTTGATTTTGCTGCTCGAGAGTTGGTGGAGGGTCAAACGTTGTCGGCTTGACTTGAAATTTGACAAGGAGCCTTTTGGAGGTATTTTGGGACCATCCGTAGGTACTGATTGAAGTTTTGATGTCTTCGACATTGTCGCCACCGAGAGCGCCTGTTTAGCTGTAGGAGGAGTGAAGTTAGGTCAAATGATGTCAGAATGGTCTGAAACTTTATGTGTACCCCCTCTTTTGGCTGTCTTGAAGGATCTTGAAGTTTTTGTTTGATTCTGACGAGATTTGATGCTTGAAGTAGCATTGCCTATTTGTAGTAGGATGCTGCTTACTGTGGCTTCTTGATATTGAGGAGCCAAAGTGACTTTTTTGGTGTCAACATATGTGCACCCTTAAAAAAAATCTTAAAGAAAAATACCTTAAAAAAAAAAACTTCGATCACTTTTGAATTCAGATTTGAGAAATCTTGTTTCTTTCCTTTTCGAATTTAGTGCTCTTAGAAATGTTTGAGCCTATGTTCGGATTGGAACACCGTTTCCTCTCTTTGATTAAATCAATCTTGACCTTTCAAAAAAATAAAAAAAACTTCCATCACTTTTGGGCTCAGATCTGAGAAATTATGGTTCTTTCCTTTTCGGACTTAGTGCTTGCAGGAATGTTTTAGCCCGTGTTCAGATTGGAATACCATTTGCTCTCCTTTATGGATCCAATCTTGACTTTTTAAAAAGAAAATCCCATCTTGTGTCCTTTCCAAGGATGCGATTTGCACCATTTGTGCCTAGTGGTGCTAGTACGCTCTTTCGGGTCTACTGTATTTGCGACCGACACATTTGTATCTCCAACCTTATATCATCTTACCTCGAGTGAGACTTGCTTTTCAGTAATTTGAATTAAGGTCTACAATTGCTTCTAACAGTCACTGGAACACTCACTCTGAGCCTACCATACTTGTATTTAGAACAATTGTACCCTCTATGGCCTTTTGTCTTCTCCATCTTGCTTGGGCTGCGCCATGTCCCCTCGAGCGATTTGAAAAGACAAAACCATAGTTATTCTCTATTTATGATCACCATATTCTTGTGATTATTAATGGATGTGGTCTTGTTTTAGAAGTTTCTCAAACTAACAATGGCAACTTCATTGACCATCACTTTTGATGAGAACAAGTACCAGCTCATGCTTCAAGAAAAGCAAAACAAGCGCACTCATAAGCGTCATGCCAGTTGCCGAAGCGTCATCTCCCTTAACAACTCTCAAAACACCAGGTCAACCTCTACTCCCCGGAGCATCGTCTTCGGGTCGCTGGGACCATTCCTACTCCCCGCAGAAGAAACTGTACTTGCCAAGAAGATGAAAATCGCCCCGCAATGTGTAACTACCATGGCACCAAGGGCAAATACAAAGAAGCCTGAAGCCCGTGACACTCCCACGAAGCCTCAACCTACAAGAAACCAGGTCTGCCCCAAGACCTGGTCCTCGAGACCTTCACCAAAGCTAAGGAGGTCCCGAACATCTACAAAGCCAGCGTACCTGTCCCCTCTTAAGGAGAACCGGTTATACTCTCTTTCTTATATGAAAGAGGAGAAACCTACCCTCCGCCAAACAAACAAATCAACCCAACATGAGCCGGCTTGCTCCTACAAGCCCAAAATCAAGTCATGCATCATTAGGCCTCTGCAAGAACCTGCTAAGGCCCACACTCCTGCAAGTCGACCCTTTATCTTAACAGGGGCGGAACTCGCAATATTCAAAGCCTCACTGCGACAGGCAAAGGACCGCGTCCGGATCCTGTAAGGTCCATGACCTTACTGGGTCAGTTGGACCCAATAACCGGCCCGTTGACCCACTTATTTTGATATTATTATTATTATTTTTTCGTTAGATATTTAGGTGGGTTTAGATGGTCAGTGAGTTTTTTTTAGCATTAGAATAGTGCATACGGAGTTTCGTACGATTCTGAGTTCGTTTGACCCCAGTAGGGGGTAGTTTACAATTTAGGGAAAATTGAGTGTTTTTCCGAAAAATTCCTATCGTCGTGATTTGGGGTTCGTTGGAAAGATCTCGTCGTGTTGATCATTTTTGTCTTCTGGCTCATTGCGATCCGACGATCAGAAACCCTTCTAATAATTAATTATTTTTTCGGACCCACTTAAGGGTAAACTAGTCTTTTCCTCCTCCCTTTCTTCTTAATCAAGAGATTTATCCTAATCTCTTTTCATTCTCGACAACGAACGAGAACTCTACCGCAACCATCTTCTTCTTCTTCGTTTTTCCAAGGCTCTAGAACTCTTTCCGAGAAAGACCATCTCGAAGATCCGAACCACTCATCTTCTTCCTCGCGATCTCCTCTTTTCATTGACATCAGTTTGGTAAGATTTCCCTCACTTTCATCTTTTCAATCAATTCTCTTTTGTTTAGATTTAGGTTAGATCTTGATCTTTTCCTTTCTTTACTTTTCCTTTGCGTATTAGGTTGTGTTTGGTTGGGTTAGATTTGTGGGTTTCGTGATAGAAAGCTTCTCCTCGAATTTCCCCAATTCTAACTTTCTTCTTGGTTGAGGCAAATAGATTTGCATTTTATAATTAAGCATGTGTGTATGTTTCCCATTGATTGACTGTGTTTTCTTGTTAGATTTCCCAAATTCCAAGCCGGTTTCTGTTATTAATTTGGAGTTAATATGCTAAAATAGTTTTGGATAACCTTTTAATTAAATTGTAATTTATCATTTAATTTGATGTTAATTGATGTAAGTGGATGCGATGATGGATGGAATGAATTATTAGGGGAGCACGGTGGCTCAGTTTTGTGCAGATAAACTTTTGGAAGGGTTTGGAGTAAATGGGAAAAGGGTTTTGGGTGAAAAGAAAATAAATAAATAGAATAAAAAAAATGCTCTGTTGAACGTTCAGAATGTTCTGAACGTCCGGCGCAGGTACAATATAATATAAAAAATATATATATATTTATATATATAAAGGGCAGATTTCTAAAGGCCATATCTTTTAAACCGTACGTCGGAATTTCGTGAGCCATATACTGTTGGAAAGCTCTTGAAGCGTAGAATCCAATGGTCTATGTCTCGCGATGATTGGAGATCAGGAAGGTGGTAATTAAGGAGATTAATTATTTAGACCATATTCTTGTTGGAAACGAGATTGTTAACTTAGGTTTGGGCCTTAGATATTGGAAACCATGAACCTAGTCTCTCATGACCATTAATGGGGTTTGAAATCGTAGCACGTGGCTTGGTGTGCTTCGATGGGTTGTCTAGGTATTCGTGTATTGTGTATGGTTTAACCGAATGCGTATGGAGTTGAATCAATCAATGTTTAACATGATTGTACACCCAAGAATTCTTTATAAACATTGTTGATTCGAATTCCCCACGCACTCCGTTAAAACAGATATGGTACATGGATGACAAGACTTGCCTAGGATTGGATTGTAATCTCACATTGACTTGTTAATTGTATCCGTTGATTTCGTATCCTTGTACACTCTCTTGGCATAAAACACCTAATTAATTATGGAACCTAAACTCTTGTAGAATTAGGACAAGGACCTGACTTAGAGTGTACTTTAGGAACCGTGTATCGTGTGTTGATAAACATGACTGGCTAGCACATAAGGGATTATCATGTAGAGGGTTTATCTTGTATTGTTTTGAATGAGATAATCTCTAAGATCATGCTTTGTTTGCTGGGCTAGCCAGACTTACCTGTCTTGGTTTTTTCCCGCGTGTCAGCACCACTTTATTATTATTTGCATATCATGGCCAGCTGCGGTTTGAGGTTTTATTGATGGGCGGTTACTCGGACATCGGGGTGGGCAGTCGGCTTTGGACGGCGTCCATGGCATTGAATAGTTGGGAGCGGGCTTGGACCGTGCTACTATTCCCAGGACTGGGAGCTTGGATCCCCCTGGAGCCGGACTTTGGTATCAGTCGTCCGGTTAGGATTGTTACTGATACCCCGTGAGGTGGCTTGGACATCCACGGAGTCTCCCTCTTGTGCATTGCATTACATTGGTAGTGCTGATTGTTAGTATTGCTAGGATTCCTGTTTATGATTCTGATGGTTATTTACTCATGCTTTATGCCTAGTTCTGTTCCTTGTATTCACTTGATTATGTCCTATCATTATTCTTACATTTGATGCATATTATGATTTTAACTATATCTTGTTTATCTATTGCTCAACATGTCATTGACTCTGTTCCTTGGTGTGCAGACTCCTCATGTGAGTACTACTACGAGGAGCAGGCCAGAGAGGAGATCCAAGGGGATCTCCAACCAACAGAGGAGGCACAGGAGTGGAGTGCCGATGACGTAGAGTAGCGTCATCATTACCAGGCACATGAGAGACTCATTGGGGGACAAACATTAGATTTTATTTATTTCATTGTTATCATCGTTGAACCTTCCTTTATTGATTTCATTTGATTTAATGGCCTTAGTTTCTGGGATGGCCATTGTAATTAAACTAACTTCCTTTTTAGCTTTAATTGATTCTTGCAACTTTAAATTTAATTGAGATTTATTATCCATTGTTGATAGCAATGTATGAATTCCGCTATTTGTTTTATGATTTGAGGTTCAAATACATTATTCTCACAGCGGACTTACGATCCTTGGGCCAAAAAGGGAAAATAAAATTTTAATTGGCCCAAAATTTCACTCCCGGATCCGATTTATTCTCTAATCAGGTTCGGGGGACGTGACAGATCCTGTCCATGCCTAGCTTCAAAGAAGGCAAGCTCAGCTGCTACGCACGGGGGACTACGTCCTTCATCACCAAAGCCCAGCCAGAACTCACTGAAGCTCAAATTGCTCGTCGTATATGTCGCCGTGCAGCATATCGACAAAAGAGACTAGAGAAGCAAATAACCCAGCATTCTACCCTTTAGGTCTCTAAAAAATGGGTCAAAAAAGAAAGACCCGACCAAGTTGTTGCTATCTATATGGTTGGCAAAACCAGAAGACGCCAGAAGTCAGCAACCAAAATTCGATTCAAAAGTCTGGTGACTCGCAGCGTCTCCCGGACACGAAGACATCTGGAAAAATCCTTTACTCCTTTAAGCCAAGGACATCGAGTAACCACTCCTCGGACTCTTTTTCCAAAAGAATGAGCTCCAGCTCAGTTACGAAGACGATATCCTCATTCGATTCTTGAAGGATGAACGTCCTGGTTACAAATACTGAACAGCCCCACTGTATGATGTCGTTATCGTATGCATCCAACAGTTGGAGCAAGGACAACAGATAATTGAGGCTCTGATGGAAAACCTCCTTCTCGCTTGCCAGCGTCCACCTAACAATAAAGCTCCTCCGAGTCATCAAGATGACGAGGCTAATGGGGAAAACAATGAGTCACACGCCCTTACCAAAAAGGATGTTGACGATATCCTTGCCAAAGCAAAAGAAGAAGATACACTAAAGGAGCTTAGGATCAAGTCACCCTATCCCTTATGGATGGACTCGGTTCTGTTCCCTGCAAAATTCAAACAACCTACTCTCCAGACATATACGGGGAAAGGTTCGGCCAGACAGCATGTCATCCACTTCAAAATCCTGATGGGAGCTATCGCGGATTAAGATGCGCTCAAGATCCGTCTCTTTGTAAGTACCCTAAAAAGTAAGACCTTTGATTGGTACTCCACTCTGCCGGAGGACTCCATCCAAAACTGGGCCATGCTGGAGACACGCTTCTTAACCTACTTCAAAGGTGAGGATCATCCTCTTACTATGGCTCAGCTCTGCAGCCTAAAACAGGGAGAGAATGAGTCAACATACGACTTCATTCACAAGTGGAAGGCGATGGCGTACAAGTGCTCAGATGTACTGCCACAAGTATCGTTAGTCGACATCTGCCGTAACAACATGAGAACAAGTATCCACTCCATGATCATCGGCAACAAATCAAAGAACCTAGGAGAACTCCTAGAAGCATTCAGGGAGGCTGAAACGGTGATCAAAGACCTCAACAGTCAGAAATCATCGAAGAAAGAGCTGACCGCCATTACAACCTCAAAACCAAAGAAAAAGGAGGTTCTTAATGTGCAAACCAAGTCAGCTCTTCAGCCGCCAAAAAAACCTAAAAATAAAACTGCAGGTAAAAGACCTGAACTCTCTGATGCATTCAAAAAACGAGTAGAGAAGAAATACCCGTTCGATGAAGATGTTGAAGAAATCTTTGAGGCTCTCTTAGCAAATGGCAAACTCACCTTGCCTGAGCCCAAAAGGCCGGGAGATGTTGACAAAACCAACGATCCTCGGTATTGTCCATACCACCAAATGGTCTCGCATCCTCTCAATCAATGCTTCGTTATGAGAGAGAAGATCAACTAGATGTGGAAAAATGGAATCATCACCTTTGACAAAAACTACAGGTCTGCCTCCGTTAACATGGTTTCATGTGGGCAAACTTCAAAGTCACCAAAGAAAAAGATCACTACTTCATCCAAGGTGATAAAAATGGCTCAAACGTCCCAAGAGTTGGTTCCTTACCCTGATGGACCCGGCTTTCGTCCTCTCCTTCCGCCCTGGTGGCTGCCGGGGTCCGACGGAGGAGAATAGCGGGTATCAACATTTTTTTGTACGGGTATGCCAGATTTTCTATTCTACTTGGAATTTGAAGTGGTGATGATCCGGAGATTCACCTTCACAAGTACAAAGGAAATCAATAATTTTTCCTAACTTTTCAAATTGCATAAATATTTAAGAAAAGAGATAAGAATTTTGAATGCCGTAGGAGGCGATTTTTTGTTTGTTTGCCATGAAAGGCGATTTGTGCCGTGAAAGGCGTTTTTGCTGTGAAAAGCGATTTTTGCCGTAAAAGGCGATTTTTGCCGTGAAAGGCAATTTACAAATGTCATTAATAACGAAAGACAAGAATTGTGATTTTTTTGTCCCTTTAAAAAAATACAAAA
This sequence comes from Umbellularia californica, assembly GCA_028538565.1. Lineage (NCBI taxonomy): Eukaryota > Viridiplantae > Streptophyta > Magnoliopsida > Laurales > Lauraceae > Umbellularia > Umbellularia californica. Next base: position 48,724,718 of record JAPQWN010000007.1, read on the forward strand.
TACAATAGAAAAGAAAGAAAAGGGAACTAACTTCTCAGAAAATTGTGGGAACTCGTTCAGATCGACGGTCGTTAGTCATGTATGGACTTCGCCATCGTCCTTCAGATGAGAACACTTGATGCTTCGATTCTTTTGGCTTGGCTCTAACCTCAGGTTTTTAGAGGACAAAGACCAAGGGGAGGTCTTATATCCAATAAAAAGCCGAGTAAACGGGTTGAAAAGCCGCGTTTATGCCATGTTGGATAGAAGGAGAGGAAGAGCTTTGCCTTGGGGGACTTCGATCGCCTTGTGGTGTTGCAGCAAAGTTTCTTCAGGATTTTTTGACTCTCTCTGTGTCGGTGAATTGCTTGGATTTTTTCAGGATTTTTCTGGATTTTTCTGGGATTTTACTAGACTCCGGCCTTCTTGTTGTCGATGTGTGTAGAGATGTCTCGGTGTCTAGGTCTCTCTCTTTGGAATGAACCCCCTTTTATAGGCATTTGGTAGCCATGGGGTGGTTTATGAGCATTGATGGCCATGATGAGAGGACTGATGGCATTGATGTTCCATGATGGGAGGAGTTACAAGTTTTTATTTCTTGATTTTGTAACTCCTTTTCCTGGGTTGTGATTGGCCGATGGAGAATGATGGGCATTTAATCTCCTTTAATCTCCATGATGAGGGGAGTTTCATAGCTTTAATGCCATGATTGCTTGGACTTGTAACTCCTTTTTCCTTGAATCTGATTGGGCCGACTAAAATAATGGGTTAATGACCGCATTAAGTTGTCATAATACGGGTCAATTAACAGCATTAAGTGGTTGCCGGGGCATTTGAAGAGTCGCGGGCCGAGCCGCGTCTTTTGGAATTCTTCTTGTGATGATCGCCGATGGATCCACATGTTATTTGATGTCGGATGGGGATGCAATTTCAGACATTGATTGATGCCAGTGAGCTGGTGACATCTATCTTGTCGATTTCTCGATCGGTCAAACAGAAAGTGTACTTTCTTGGTCAGCCGGTTGGCGATTTGGAGCGATCAATGATGACTTCATGCACTTGACGGAGGATCCAAGATTATGACGAAGATCAGTTGTTTTCAAGCATCAAGAATTGGATTTTTGGAAAATCACAGGGGTTGGAACTCCTGAAACGCAAAGAGGATCGGAAAACGGGCCACCCGGCAAAAATCCGGCGACCCGAATTTCCAGGGTCGCCGGCGACCATGGGGTTTTGTCCCCTTTGGTCGCCGTTTTTCGGCAGTTTCTTAGTCTTTTTCGTTCCTTTTTTCTCCTGTATTTTTCTTGACATTTTTCCTCGTTTATTGACTTGATTTTCCTCGAGAAAACCTGACGAGAAGCCGCGCAAACCGAAGCACAAAGTTTCCTATTTTTTCGAAAAGCCGAAGACTTTGTAGCCGATTTTCCGTCAAAAGTCGAAACTAGGTCAAACAATGTCGGAATGACCCGAAATTTGAGGTGAAGCTTCTTGAGTAGTGGATAGGACCAACCATGGGTCTTTATTTGGGTTTTGAAGCCGTTTGTGGTCCCATCGCTGCTAGACTTGATTTTGCCGCGAGGAAGATGTCGTCGAGCTTTGATGTGCGGTCAACCGATGTCCGATTGACCTGAAATTTGACAGGGAGCCTATTGGAGTCATTTTGAGACGATCCATTAGCTTCGGCTTGGATGTCATGGTCCCGGAGTGCTCCACCACCGGTAGGCTTAATTTTGTTTCGGAGCATCGAAGTCTGGTCAAACGTTGTCAGAATGACCTGAAATTCGACGTATAGCTCTTTGGAAGCATGTTGAAGCCACTCATATGCTTTGTTTGATAAGTGACGGCCTTGGTGGTTCTCACCGCCGAGATGCTTGATTTTACTGCTCGAGGGTTAATGGAGGGTCAAACGTTGTTGGTTTGACTTGAAATTTGACAAGGAGCCTTTTGGATGAATTTTGGAACCATCCGTAGGCTCTGATCGAAGTTTTTATGTCTCAACACTGTCACCGCCGGGAGCGCCTGTTTAGTTGTCAGAGGAGTGAAGTTAGGCTAAATGATGTTGGAATGGCCTAAAACTTCATGTGTACCCCTCTTTTCGTTGTTTTGAAGGATCTTGCAGTTTTTGTTTGATTCTGACAAGATCTGTTGCTTGAAGTAGCATTGCCTGTTTGTAGTAGGATGCAGCTTCATGTGGCTTCTTGATGTCGAGGAGGCAAAGTGATTTTTTTTTGTGTCAACATACCCAACCCCAGATGGACAACCCATATGGGTGCATCCCGATCTCCTAGAAGATGAAAATTGGGATTTCGTCAAAACAAAGTCGACCGCTCAACAACGAAGGCAAGGCAAGAGACAAATCCGTAAGCTACAACAGCAGGAGAAGACTCAACCAAAACAAGAAGTCCCTGAAAAAGCAGAGACCTCTTCCACTGCTTCACTAGGGGCAACGGAAGAATTCCTTCCCAAGACTTCAAAGGCAGTAAGAAAATTCACCCTTGGTGATTTCATGCCACCTCATTATAGAAATGAGATTATGCAGGGGGCATCATAATCTTACATCTCGGTACTTGGATTCTCCATGGATGGATACGAGTCCAGTGATACTGCCAGTGATACTGATGAGTGGGAAGAATCCCTTGAAATAGGACAATACCTCTCCGATGAGGAATGGATTCTCGAATCTCATCTTATGCCAGTAATCTGGTATAACCCATTACAACCACAAGGATCCTGGTCTGATGATGAAGAAGACCAAGAGGCTATTCAAGAAAATGCTGTCAACCCAGAACCGGCCAGCGCTCTAGTGGAATCCAACATTGATGAATATGCAAGAATCTTGCAACATCTTGCCATAGAGCGGGAGCAGGATCGCATCAACAATCTTCGTCACGATCAAAATCTAGAACCAGAAGTCCTTGAAAATCAATAGGAACTTCCTCCTTCAACTCTTGAAAATGGAGAAAACTGCTGGATCGATGATCCTCTTACATCCGAGGATGAGTCTGACTCCCAACAATCTACACTAGGGCATCTCCTATCGGGATAACATGCAATGCGATAGCTCAGGATGATAGTGCCTCTAAAGCTTCATCTCCCGAAGACACATACTCCCCAACTGGTAGTAGTATTTCTTCCGGAGCTACATCTTCTCAGGTGACTTCCACTGAGATATCATCTTCTCAGCTTTCGTCTCTTGAAATTGTGACATCAGAGTTCAAGCCTCTTCCAACTAATCATCTTGAAGAAGCTCCTGCCAATGAAGTCTTCTTCAATAAAAATCCGGTCAATTGGTCCCAAATACCCGATCTCATAGATGATGTCTGGACCAATAAATTACTCAACAAAGAAGAGAAGTTGTTGGATGTTGTTCAAGACTTGTTCCCAGAAAATGCTACATGCAACGCGATCACTGAAGACGGCAATACTGCTACAGAGACGTCTTCAGCAAATGGCAAGGATCAACCCCTTGATCCCGAGAGTGATATTCCAAAAGAAGTCCATTCTCTAGAAGCTCTTGAAGGTGGTAGAGGTACCCGCTTTGGCCAGGATTACCACAAAAATTACAACCAACCTTCTTCTTCTTATGTAAATCCTTCGGGAAAGCAAGTTGTAAATGCCCCAAGTGGCAACAATAATGAAAATGCAGGCCCGAAGGAGGCTTTCAAGTATGACTTGATTTAGCACTTCAAACATATACCTGCATGACTGCACATCCTTAACTTATTACGAATGTCTCCACAAACTCGTGATAGTCTCATTTCAAAACTACAAAGGCTGAATGCAGATGTCGACAAACATGCCCCACAAGTCCTACAAATTGAAATGGATTATAGGGTCAAAAAATCAAGTACTTATTCAAAGGAAGAAAAGAAGAAAACTGAGGGATCAAGCATTGAATGCCTCTCGGTTAAAAAAGCAGCAAGTGCAACAATTGCCTTCGATAAGGATGACCTCCTGCTCGGCGAGACAAAGCACAACCGACCCTTATACCTCACGGGGTACGTCAAAGAGATGCCAGTACACTCCATTAGAGACACCTGCTGTCATAAAAGGGTCTCACTCCATTGGAGACGCCCACTGTCGTAGAAGATCCTACGTCTGCTTCCTTCGTTGTTCCTGCAACTTCGACAGAAGAAAAAACAATCTTCTTCCACAGATCGGGAATCTCTTCATCAAATTCTCCGCTTAAACCTTTCCAAAACAAGGGTATGCCTCAACTATTCTTGTATAGTCAAATGGCACACGCTATCATGAAGAAAATAGGCTACGACACTCAGAATCCGACCGGTTTAGGAGGTGGCCGTGGTATTCTCACACCATTGGAACCCACCTTGATCAAAAGTCAACCGAAAGATTGGAAACTCCACCGTCATATAGACAAGTCTTCATACGAGTTGGGGTATGATCCTAGCACTCTCATGAGACAGTTGACACAAAGGCTGCAAAGTCGTTTTGCCGACCAAGCCGCAATATCTCGTGTCCATGAAGACATTGATCTCCCTGGATATCTCTTTGAAGAGTCACCCGTCAAGGATCTAGGTAGCTCCTCCAATTGGTATGATTTCTCTGACAATGAACAAGAATTGTCTAATGACACAGGCGCGTGGTTTTCTGACCTAAAAAGAACTATTGTCTCCAAAAGAAGTACCCTACTTCGACCCAGTTTTAACAGGTGATTGGGATCATCTCATTGCAAGTCTTGAGAAGAGCACCGATCAAGAAGACCCATGAACAGAAGCAAAACCTTGGTCTGTAAATGCCTTTTAAACTTCAGAAAGTCTTGTTGAGTTGGAAGCCTCCGAAAATATTGTGGAGGAACCACTTTCAAACCTTCCAACAGAAAATCCTTCGACGGAGTACTTCTACGTTTCTTGTCACGACAAGAGGCCGAGGAAACTCTCAAATAAGTACATGCTGGTCTTTGTGGAGCCCATCAAGCTGGTCCTAAGCTCTACGATCAAATAAAAAGACTAGGTTATTATTGGCCTACCATGGTAGCTAACGCAATGCAATTTGCTAAACGTTGCCAACAATGCCAAATTCATGGAGATCATGTCCACATGCCTCCAGAATGGGTACATCCTATAACAGTCTTATAGCCTTTCGAAGCCTAAGGTATGGACATCATAGGTCCTATCTCTCCCCCATCAAGCAAAGGTCATCGCTTCATCTTCACCGCTACGGATTATTTCTCCAAGTGGTTAGAAGCATTTGCGCTCATCGAAATGAAGACTTCATCAGTCCTTCAATTCTTGCTCACCAACATTATTTGTCGCTTCGGCATACCTAAAAGATTCGTTCATGATAACGGATCACAATTCCGGGATCACAGATTCTACAGGTTCTGCAACAAGTACAAAATCCAAAGTTGTCCTTCGACTCCATATAATCCTGAGCAAACAGACTAGCAGAAGCCTTCAACAAGACACTTTGTAAAATTCTCAAGAAAATGGTCTCTGGTCATAAAAGAGACTGGGGCGACAAACTACCAGAAGCTTAAAGGGCCTATTTAACAACCGTTCGAGGACCAACCCATAGCACACCATTTTCACTGGTCTATGGATGCGAAGCTGTTGTCCCTTTGGAAGTACAAATTCCTTCCTTAAGGATATCTCTGCAAAATGACATGACGCAAGAAAGCAATGTCAAATTGAGACTCTAAGAGCTGGATAATCTCAATGAGAGACGGCTTAAAGCTCTACAAAGCATTGAGTTTTACCAAGCACACATGGTAGGATCTTTCGACAAGAAGATCAGGCAACGTGCCTACAAAAAGGGTGACTTGGTCCTTGCAGTAAAAAGACCCATAGTCTTTGCCCACAATTCCAAAGGCAAATTCGAACCAAAATGGGAGGGACCCTTCGCCATCGACAAAGTCTTCTCCAACGGCGCATACGCTCTTCTAAACATGGAAGGTGACAGATATATGTTGCCCATCAACGACAAGTTCTTGAAGCGGTACTACCCTCGAAGACTTCCTCCAACGGGTCAGAGTGATGCCTATATGGCGAAAGCCTATTCCTAGGTACTTTCTCGTCAAACCGACCTCTTTTGAAATTTTCATCTTTATATTGAAATTTCTAAAAAAAAAAACTCTCAAAACAATGCTTACTTTCATCGTTTCATTGTTCAAAAAAATCATCAAATCCAAAAATCTAAGTTTAGGAATCTCTTCCCGGACTTGACCAAAATTTTCGATCCTTGAACCCAAAATTCCTGGTTTGAAACAAAAATCTGGATTCAGGAATTTCCACCCTATTCCGCCCTCACTTTTATAATAAAAAATTGTTTTGAGTCAAAATTTATGATACTCGTGTCTTTAAACAAAAATGACTTTTAGAAACCGCGGGGAAGCGACGTGCAGTCGATACTCGCAAAACCCAAAAACCGGAAGGATGCGAACCCCATTCGATACTTCCAAAACCTCAAATTTCAAAAAACGTGGGGAAGCGACATTCAGTCGATACCTGCAAAACCAAAATTTTTGAAAAAAAAAACATGGAAGCGATGTCCAGTCGATACTTGCACCCCAGTCCGCGAGGAGGCGACATTCATCGATACTCGCAACCGAATGAGTAAGGAAGCGGCATTCCATCAATACTTGCAAGACCATTCAGGAGGGAGGCGACCTTTAGTCGATACCTGCATTTTGAAAACCAAAAATCTGGCTATCAACGACAAAATCGGCTATCAATGCCACAAAATCGGCTATAAATGCCAAAATTGGCTATCAATGCCACAAAAATGGGCTATAAATGCCAAAAATCCGGCTATCAACGCCCCGGCTATCAATGCCACAAAAATCTGCTTTCACGCCAAAAGCGGCTATAAATGCCAAAAAACCCGACTTTCACGCCAAAAAAATAAAAAAAATGGCTTCCATGCCCATAAAACAAAACTTGGTTTTCAAAAAATCCGGCTCCCATGCCAAAAAAAAAAAAAATTCTGCTCTCATGCCACAAAAATCGGCTTTCATGCCAACAAAACAAAACTTGGTTTCCAAAGTTTGGCTTTCACGCTAACAAACAAAATTCTGGCTCTCATGCCATCCCAAAATTTTGGCTTCCATGCCACAAATAAAATCGACTCCTATGCCACAAAACCTGGCTCTCATGCCAATTCAAAACCCAGCTTTTACGCCATCTCAAAATTTCTACTTTCATGCCATCTCCAAAAATTTGGCTTTTATGCCATCTCAAAAACTTTGGCTTCCATTCCACAAACAAATTTTGGCTTCCATGCCACAAACAAATTTTGGCTCTTACGCCACAAAATTCGACTTCCATGCCATCCCAAAATTTGGCTTTCAAGCCATAAAAAACCAGGCTTTTGCCACAAAATTTGGCTTTTATGCCCAAAACAACCTTATGACAAAAGATTTTCACAAAATGACAACCTTTTGATCAAATTCTCAAACAAACATTCCCATTCAATTTTTGCTTAAATTTGTTTTCATCAAGGTGGTTCAGGTCTTGTTTTAGCTCCATGATGTCCAACTCAGTAATGCTCCTCTCCCGAACGAATTGCTTCCTAGTCCGTGAGATATCAGTCAGCTAAAATTTGACCTCGTCGGAAGGCTTCACAAACATCGCATTAAAAAAGTCACAATCTGGAAAACTCTTGGTCTCAATCCACTTGTTCCCCAAAGCGATGACTTCATCAACAAAATCCTTGGTGCTTGCAATGTCCAGACCGACTTCTTCGCTATTAGCCAGAATGTCCTGCACGTCTTGATCATGCTAAAACCAGCTTCCAAATGACCTGAAGAGAGAGTCTCGACCCATGAGCTCAAAACACTCTTTAACACCTTCTTTGCATACTGAAGGTGCGGCCCAGATGAGGATTCGCCATGCTCCGGCGCCCGACTGCCCATCTCATGCCCCATTGGAGGAGTAATCAATAAACTCTTTCCAATCGAAGAAGCTGACTCGTTGAAAGTAGAAGAAGCCCCTACTCCTGGATCTGCTGCAGGTAGTTCTGGCCCTGAGGAAGACGGAGAAACTTCGATGCTGTAATCGGATCCGTCATCGCCTCATCGACCGAAAACTCGGGCATCACCAAATCATCATCCTCTACCAAAAGAAAGCAATCAGCGGATCAAAACAAAAAAAATCTCTCGTATGAGAAAAAGAAGTGGTAAAAGAAAGAAGGAGGATCATACTAGCTGTCTCCTCTTCTCAGATCCTCTTCTCTGGAGGCTCGTCAGTATCCTAGACACCTCCTCAGCAATGGTGAGAGGAACTTCCAAATCAGGAGGACTTTCTTGCCGTCTCATATTATGGCGTTGTCCTGTCTTCCTCTTATTTCTATGGGACGGTCTACTTAAAGATCCTGCCCCACTGTCAACATCAGTTCTCTCACTAGAGTCCTCACTGGATGGTCTGCTTTTCCCAGTAGACTCCATGGAAGCCTTAGTGCTCTCCGCTTACATCCAAGCGTCGATCTCGACCTCCTCCTTTTCCAGTTGTTTCAAGACCTCACCAGGAATCCCTTGTATAACTCCTGATCTGATGACGTCTTGCTCGTTGAGAAAGCCTATCTTGTGCTTCTCTCCAGAAAGGAAAGCCAAAACTTCCTCTCGACGGACACCATTTGATCTGCCAAGACCCTTACCAGGAGATTACTTGACATCGAGCTCCTTTTTGGAAAGCCCCCGGTATACTGAGAAGCTCTCCACGAACTATTTCTTGAAGCCAGAAGTCCGAAAAGCGGGCAGCTCAGGATAGGAAATCATGGTGGTAGTGTCTTTCGTACTGTAAAAAGCCCATGCATTCTTCCCGTCCTGTAGACTTTCAAAACGTTTCACCATGCTCGAAGGCGCTCCAACAACGCCTTGAGAGAAACCAAGCTGCAATGCAAAACGCGAAGGGACATACTGCTTGATATCGACAAAAAGCTGTCTGCGGTACACCATCGTACTAACCCGTATGTTGAAAAGCCATCTCTTCTCTACGTTTGTCAAAGCATAGCGTCTTCCCGTCCCTGCCCTGGTCGAATCACGGGAGACACCAAAATCAAAAGCCTTCTTCCGCAAACCTGGAGAAAGCTTCACTGAAGACTGCCCAATCTCGACGTCCTTGAACCGTCGAATTCTCAAACGGGCAGACAAAAGAGATTCGGAAACGGCTGTCCCTCTAGCCAAACGAATCATAAAAGGATCTTCGTCCTGTCCAACTCCCAATGATGGAAGTTAGGACAGTGGTATACATACCACGAATAGAAGATATGGGCTGAAAATACCCCGTCCATAGGGAGCCCAAGCCAAACCATGAAAGCAGCAGCCTGCAGTTCTGTACACAAGTAAGAGTAAAGAGCAGGCACCAAAGCCAGCTGCTCTTCGAATGCCATCTGACAAGCTGGAAAAATACAATGCGGCCTGATATGCGTTCCATCTCCTCCAGTAAAAACAACCTCACCTAGCCAATAAGTGAGACAAACAACGAGATCTCTCCGTAATGCAATGTCAGGACAAATGACGTCTGTGCTTGCGAAGAATTTCCTCAACTCTTCTCGAATAGCGGAGATCTTCTTCAAATTTGAGGCTTTAGCCCTAGCATCCTGAGCCATGCTATCAGAAGACTCCCTGCTGTCAAAAAAGTTGGAGCTGCAACTCTTCCAACTGCTGCGCCTGACTTTCAAGCCCTCCTTCTCCTTCAAAAAATCATGGAAGGCGACGAGTTGAAAGTACAAAAGCCTGAACTTCTCAGACTGCTCCTTAAGGATGCTATCGATAGGCATGAACTCCTCATAGAGTTTGCCGAGGATAGGCAGCCCGGTGATGGCGCTCAATTCCTTCAAAGAAAAACCAATCTCACCATTCGTAACAATGAAGGTGTTGGTTTGTAGAAGGAATGACTCTAGCATGGCCATGAAAGCCTCATTGGAGAAAACCACAGTTTGCCAAAAAAATCTCGGCTTCCTGCAGAATGGCATCACCAATCTTCAGGGTGTGATCAGTCCATGATTCCCAGCTTGAGTCAGCACTGAAACGGCCATGAAGTCAAAAGGGCTTCACCCAATTGCTGCCGTCACCCCGAAAAATGCCAAGGTCCACCGGTCTCAAATCGACCTACGAATGATTGGAACCTTGGTAGCCACTGGCTGGCATCAACATGTCCATACGGACAGGCGACTTCTCTGCAAAACCGGAAGGGCCGCCGACAAAAACCCCGGTCTTGATCACACTAGTCCTCTTTACCCAGCTCAGAGGATCCTCCCTCTTAGGGCATGTGGGAGAAAGGCTCATGATCGAAATAGTTTGATCGAAGGTCGACGAGGTAGAAATAGTTCTCTCCTCACCATCTGTTGTGTAAGAGAACTGAAAACATCTCCTTTGGTTTGTCAAGTTGTCAGGGACTGCATCACCGAAGTAGAAGGTAGGCTTGGGCACAATGCTCTGATCGTCCGTAACCCAAGGACGGCTGCATACCGCAATTTTGTAAAATTCCTTATCCTTGAGAGCGATTAATCGCTGTCTTATCTCATCACGATTAAGGGAGTCGCATTCTTCCAAGTTCTTCTCAACAAACTGGACCTTCTCCTAGGCCTGCTGAACAGCCGCATTAAAAGATCTGGCAGACCGACAAGGTGAGTCAGTAACAGGCCCTTTACCCTTGTTCGTTCTGGAAGAACTACCTGCAAAGGATGGAAAAGGAAAGATCAATCATCACCAAAATGACAGAGTTTTGCTACAAAAAAAAATTCTAGCGAAATTTTGACATGATTCAGAGGCAATTCCGAAGAAAAGGGCAAAACCCCGAGAAATATATGAAGCCTGAAGATGAGCTCAACAGTGCTACAAGCTCACAGTCAGTGGAAGATTCTCAAAGAAGGTTTGAACTCTAACATTGTGGCGAGATCAAGCCAATCTTATCAAATTTCCGCAAAATTGGAAAAGGGCTTAACATTGCTGCGAGCTCCAAAATCCAAAACTTGCAAAGTTCCTCAAAATCCAGCAAGACCAAGAAAGGGCTCAACATTGCTGCGAGCTCCAAAATCCAAAACTTGCAAAGTTCCTCAAAATCCCGTAAGACCAAGAAAGGGCTCAACATTACTGCGAGCTCCAAATCCCAATACTTGCAATAGATTTTCAGGTATGCATCATCATGATTCCAAGTCCATTTACTCAAAATCATGCATCAAAGAACATCATCATGCATTAGATGCTAGGAAAACTTTAACCAAAGTTTGACCAATTAGAACCCAACTTGGTCAAAACCAATCAAACTTTGTCCAAGTCAAAAATCATGTTTGCTTGACCTAGAGACTCTAGCCTTCTATCTTGATGCATCAAACAAATAAATGGAAAGAATATTTTGAAATCGCATAAACCTCATTATCATGGTGAGCAAAAAAAAAGGGGAAAGAAAAGAGAAAAGAGAGAAAATCTCTTCAAAAAAAAAAAATTTGGCCCACAGGCCGTGGCCCACTACCATGTGGCAGTACGGCCAGATCCGTACAGCCAAGAAGAAGAAAAACAAACACGCTAAAAAAAATGGTGAAAAAAAAAGTAAGAAACACCCTGGAAAAAAAATGGTGAAAGGGGAAAACCATGAGAAAAAAAAAAGAAAGAAGCACGAAAAGAAATAAGAAAAAAAAAGAAAACACGTGCTTGAAAAAAAAAAGCGAAAAAGAAAGGAAAAAAGAAAAAGAAAAGAAAGATGAATTTTTTTACCATCTATAAAGGAGTTTCTTGTGAAGGAAGAAAACTTACTTGAAGCCATGGAGAAGAAGAACAAAAAGCTTGAAGATTCTTAAAGACAAAAAAGAGTTCTTGATCTTGGAGCACTCTTGAAGATTCTTGCGAAAAAAGAAAGCAATGGAGCAAAAGATCCAACCCCCTTGCTTTTATAGAAGAGAGCAAATCAAAAAAGGAAACAAGGAGAAAAGAAAGGAGGTAAGTGCTAAAATTTAGTAACTTTCCCAAAAGAAAGATACTTTGAGAAAACCTATCCCAAAAACAAGGAAACTTGAGAGATTCTCTCCAAGTAAGGATATTTTTAGATATTCTCTACAAAAATGACACCATATGAGATCTAGGCCATCTCCAAAGCCTAAGGTCCCATGGGTTAGCCCACATGAGCCAAGTTTGACCACCTAGGCACTAAAAGTGGCTTTTAGTCGAAATATCCCTCTTACCAAGAGCATGCAAAAAAAAAAAAAAAGTCCCATGCCTCTTTTGAGTTGATTGGACCACACATTAAAAAAAAAGAAAAAAAAGAAGAATAAGAAGAAGAAAAAAAAGAGAAAAGGAAAGCCTCATGAGTTTCCAAAAACCAAACGATCCAATCTCACGAACCAAATTAAGCCAAAATCTTGAAATTGAAATTCCACAAAAAACCAAACCCTGGTCCCCTAGCTGGCCACATACAGCTTGTTAGGTCACAAGACCAAAACCAAACCAAAACCAAAACCAAAAAAACCAAATCTAGCCCCCCAACCTGCCACATACAGCTTGTTGGGTCACAAGGTTGAAATAAAAAATCAAACCCCGACCCCCTAACCTGCCACAAACAGCTTGTTAGGTCACAAGGTCAAAAACCAAAATCCAAAACCCAAAATCCAAATCCCCCATGTCATTTTCAAAACTTTTCCTTGAGATGGTACGTGATCGCTCTCACGGCAATAAAATTCCCCCGGAAACTCAAAAGGCTATTAAACAAAATGCTCAAGACTCTTGGTCAAGTCAAAAGCTCTCCTTCAAGTTTCTCTTCGAGGCACATCGACTCCAAAAGCTACTCATCGCTGTACCTCGATGGGGCATTTGTTGACAAAAAAGTCACTTTGCCTCCTCAACATCAAGAACCCACATGAAGCTGCATCCTGCTACAAACAGGCAAAGCTACTTCAAGCATTAGATCCTGTCAGTACCAAACAAAAACTGCAAAATCTTTTAAGACAGCCAAAAGAGGGGTACACATGAAGTTTTGGGCCATTCCGACATCATCTGGCCTAACTCCACTCCTCCGACAGCTAAACTGGCGCTCCCGGCGGCGACAGTGTCGAAGACATCAAAACTTCAATCAGAGCCTATGGATGGTTCCAAAATACCTCCAAAAGGCTCTTTGTCAAATTTCAAGTCAAACCAACAACGTTTGACCCTCCATCAACGCTCGAGCAGCAAAATCAAGCCTCTCGGTGGCGAGAACCACCGAGGCTATCACTCATTAAACAAAGCATATGAGTGGCTTCAACATGCTTCCAAAGGGCTGCACGTCGAATTTCAGGTCATTCCGACAACGTTTGACCAGATTTCGACACTCCGAAAGAAAATCAAGCCTACCGGCGGCGAAGCCTCCCGAGACCGTAACATCCAAATCGGAGCTAATGGATCATCTCAAAATGACTCCAATAGGCTCCCTGTCAAATTTCAGGTCAATCGGACATCGGTTGACCGCACATCAAAGCTCGACATCTTCCCTGCAGTAAAATCAAGTCAAGTATCGACGGGACCCAAATGGCTTCAAAACTTAAATAAAAGCCCATGGTTGGTCCTAAATTCCGGCATCGTTTGACCTAGTTTCGACTCTTGACGGAAAATCGGCTACAAAGTCTTCGTCTTTCCCGAAAAATGGGAAACTTTGTGCTCCGGTTTTGTGCGACTTCTCGTCAAGTTTTCTCCAAGAAAATCAAGTCAATAATTGAGGAAAAAAGTCAAGAAAAATACAGAAGAAGAAAGGAACGAAAAAGAAGAAACAGCCAAAAAACTACGCGGTGACCAAAGTACAGTTTTTGTCCGACCGATCGAGAAATCGACAAGACAGATGTCACCGGCCCACCAACATCAATCAATATCTGAAATTGCATTGCAATCAGACATCAAAAAACGTGTGAATCCATCGGCGATCATCACAAGAAGAATCCCAAAAGGCGCGGCACGGCCCGCGACTCTTCAAATCCCCAAGCGACCACTTAATGTCGTTAATTGACCCGTTTCATGATAACTTAATGCGGCTATTAACCCATTATTTTGGACGGCCCAATCAGAATCAAGCAAATGGGAGTTACAAGTCCAAGTAATCATGGCATTAAAACCATGAAACTCCCTTCATCATGGAGATTAAAGGCGATTAAATGCCCATCATTCTCCATCAGCCAATCACAAGCCAAGAAAAAGGAGTTACAAAATCAAGAAATAAAAATTTGTAACTCCTCCCATCATGGAGCATCAATGCCATCAATTCTCTCATCATGGCCATCAATGCCCATAAACCACCTCATGGCTACCAAGAGCCTATAAAAGGAGGTCCATTCCAAAGAGAGAAACAAACTTTTTTTTTCACTTGTAAACTTTACACTTGCACATACACACATCCGGAGTCTAGAAAATCCCAGAGAAATCCCGGCGAAGTTCTGCTGCTCTGCTGCAAGAGACACCACAAGGTGAACAAAGTCCCTAGAGGGGCCACCCCCCCAAGGTCCCCTTTTTCTATACAACATGCCCTAAACGCAGCTTTTCAGCCCGTTTACCTGGTTTTTTATGGGATATAGGACCTCTCCTTTGTCTTTATCCTCTAAAAAACTGAGGTTGGAGCCAAGCCGAAGAATCGAAGCATCAAGTGTTCTCATTTGAAGGACGATGGCGAAGTCCATATATGACTTGCAACCGTCGATCTGAACGTGGCCCTACAATCTCCTGAGAAGTTAGATCCCTTTTCTTTCTTTACTATTGTACTTTGTATTTTTTAAAGAGACAAAAAAAGTCACAATTCTTGTCTTGCATTTTTTATGAGATTTGTAAATCGCCTTTCATGGCAAAAAAATCGCCTTTCATGGCAAAAAATCGCCTTTCATGGCAAAATCGCCTTTCACTGCAAACAAACGAAAAATCGCCTCCTACGGCATTCAAAAACATCTTGTCTCTTTTCTTAAATATTTATGCAATTTGAAAAGTTAGAAAGAAGGATCGATTTCCTTTCTACTTGTGAAGGTGAATCTCCTGATCATCACCACTCCAAATTCCAAGTAGAATAGAAAATTTGGCATACCCGTACAAAAATGTTGATACCCGCTTTTCTCCTCGGCCGGACCCTGGCAGCCCCCAGGGCGGAAGGAGAGGACAAAAGGCCAGGTCCATCACCTTATGATGAGTCAGCTTCTTCAATTGGAAAGAGCTTATTGATTACTCCTCCAATGGGGCATGACATTGGCAGTCGGGCGCCGGAGCATGGCAAGTCCTCGTCCGGGCCGCACCTTCAGTATGCAAAGAAGGTGTTGAAGAGCGTTTTGAGCTCATGGGCCGAGACTCTCTCTTTAGGTCATTTGGAAGCTGGTTTTGGCATGATCAAGCATGTGTAGGACATTCTTGCTGATAGTGAAGAAGTCGGTTTGGACATTGCAAGTGCCAAGACTTTTGTTGATGAAGTCATTACTTTGGGCAACAAGTGGACTGAGACCAAGAGTTTCCTAGATGGTGACTTCTTTAATGAGATGTTTGTGAAGCCTTCTGGCGAGGTCAATCTGAGCTGAATTAGATCTCGCGGACACCGAAGCAGTTCGTTCGGGAGAGGAACGTTACCGAGTTGGCCATCATCGTGCTAACACAAGACCTGAACCACCTTGATAAGGAGGTTGTGGAAGCTAGGCAGCGTCTTGAGCTTTTGGAGGAACAAGCTGCTGCCAAATGGACCGCCATTGTGGAAGCTCGTACTAAGGAGGGGACTCTCATTCGCATAGTTGAGGAGGCTGACAGCAATCTCCGGAGGATGACTCAGGAATATGAGCAATGGCAAATTCTTTAGGAAGAACTTCCTCGTGCTGCAGATGGGTCGCGGCGTTCTGCCGCATTTTGTGTAAATGTTTTGAAGAAGCGTGGCCTGAAAGCTTTGGAGGTTAAGGCCAAGAGTCTGCTTGAGGAGTTGAATCTTTGGTTGAAAACCATGTTGGATTGAGCTCCTGAGTTGTAACAAACTCTATTTTCTTCTCTCTTTTTTTTTTGGTACCTCCATGTATAAACATTTTTGGTACCTCCATGTATAAACATTTTTTGTATCCCCTTTTTTCACTTAAATCATTTTTTGATGTAAACAAATTTGAGTAAGAATTGAATGGGAAATGTTTGTTAAGAATTTGATCAAAAGGTTGTCATTTTGTGAAAATCTTTTGTAAAAGGGTTGTTTTGGGCAGAAAAGCCAAATTTTGTGGTAAAAGCTTGGTTTTTGATGACTTGAAAGCTGAATTTTGGAATGGCATAGAAGCTAAATTTTGTGGCGTAAGAGACAAAATTTTTTTGTGGCATAGAAACCGAAATTTGTTTGTTTGTGGCATGGAAGCCAATTTTTGAGATGGCATGAAAGCCGAATTTTTGAATTGGCATGAAAGCTAGGTTTTGTGGCATAGGAGCCAATTTTTGAATTGGCATAAGGGCCGAATTTTGTTTTGTGGCATGGAAGCCAAAATTTGTTTGCGGCATGGGAGCCGAATTTTTTTTTTGAGATGGCATGAGAGCCGAATTTTTTTTTCGTTTTGTTTTGGCATGAAAGCCATTTTTTTTTTTTTTTTGAAAACCATATTTTGTTTTGTTGGCATGAAAGCTGATTTTTGGCATTTATAACCGAATTTTGGTTTTTGGCATTGATAGTCGATTTTGGTTATTGGCATTGATAGCCAATTTTGGTTTTTGGTATGGATAGTCGATTTTGGCTTTTGGCATTGATAGCCGATTTTGGTTTTGGCGTTTTTAGCCAATTTTGGCATTTATAGCCAATGGCAAGATTATATGGAGTCGAATGACAACTTTGGATTTTGTACTTGTCGCAAAACCTGTAGAATCTGTGATCCCGGAATTGCGGTCCATTATCATTGATGGACCCGAAAGAGGGGGAATCTTCCGTCCTTTCCCTCCGCACCCCAGGGGCTGACCTAGGTCTCGGCGGAGGAGGGAAGATCTCGGGCATCAACATTTTTTGTACGGGTATGCCAGATTTACTTTCTACTTGGAATTTGGAATGGTGATAATCCGGAGATTCACCTTCACAAGTAGAAAGGAAATCAATCCTTCTTTCTAACTTTTCAAATTGCATTAATATTAAGAAAAGAGACAAGTTTGTTTTTTAGAATGCCGTAGGAGGCGTTTTTGTTTGTTTGCCGTAAAAGGCGATTTTTTTTGCCGTGAAAGGCGATTTTACAAAACTCATCAAATATGAAATACAAGAATTGTGATTTCATTTTGTCACTTTAAGAAATACAAACTACAATAGAAATGTAAGAAGAGGGATCTAACTTCTCAGGAGATTGTGGGGACACGTTGAGATGGACGGTTGCAAGTCATGTGTGGGCTTCGCCATCGTCCTTCAAATGAGAACATGTGATGCTTTGATTCTTTGCTTGGCTCCTAACCTCAGTTTTTTAAAGGACAAGGACCAAGAGAAGGTCCTATATCTAATGAAAAACCGAGTAAACGGGCTGAAAAGCCTCGCTTAGGCCATGTTGGAAAAGGAGGTGACCTTGGGGGGGGGGGGGGGGGGGGTGGCCCCCCAAGGGACGTTGATCACCTTGTGGTGCTTCCGGGAGCAAACTAGCAGGACTTCGTCTCGATTTCTTTGGGAGAAGTGCAGAACTTCAAGTTGATAGATGTTGATCTAATGATCCTTCGATGATCCCCCCTCTCTTGGAAATGGATCTCCTTTTATAGGCTTTTGGTAGCCATGGGATGGTTATGGGCATTGATAGCCATGATGAGAGCATTGATGTGGAGTTACAAGTTGATTTTGTAACTCCTTTTTCATGGCTTGTGATTGGCCGATGAAGGTAGTGGGCTTTTAATTGCCTTTATGCTTCATGATGATGGGAGTTTAATGGGTTTAATGCCATGATTACTTGGATTTGTAACTCCTAAATGATTGAATCTGATTGGGCCGTCCAAAATAATGAGTTAATAACCGCATTAAGTTGTCATAAATGGGTCAATTAACGTCATTAAGTGGTCGACAGGGCATGTGAAGAGTCGCGGGCCGTGCTGCGCCTTTTGAGATTCTTTTTACGATCATCACAGGTGGATCCACACATTGTTTGATGTCGGATTGCAGTGCAATTTCAGACATTGATTGATGTTGGCGGGCCGGTGACATCTGTCTTGTCGATTTCACGATCGGTCGGACAGAAAGTACACTTTCTTGGTCAGCCGGTTGGCGATCTTGAGGCGATCGGTGATGATTTCATGCTTTTGACGGCGGATCCGAGATGTCGACGAAGATCAGTCGTTTTCAAGCATCAAACATTGCATTTTCCGAAAATCACAGGGGCCGGAACACTCGAAACGCGAAAAGAATCGGAAAACGGACGATTTGGTGCAAAATCCGGCGACCCGGATTTGCAGGGTCACCGGGCGACCATGCACCCAGGGTTACCGGCGACCCTGGGCCGTGGTCGCCGGCGACCATGGGCCAAGGTCGCCGGCGACCTTAGGGTTTTTTGCCCTTTGGTCGCCGAGCTCCGTTTTCGGCCGATTTTCCGTCTTTTTCGTTCCTTTTTCCTTCTGTATTTTTCTTGAAAATTTTCCTCAATTATTGACTTCATTTTCTTGGAGAAAACTTGACTAGAACCCGCGCGAAATCGGAGCATAAAGTTCCCCATTTTTCGGGAAAGCCGAAGACTTTGTAGCCGATTTTCCGTCAAGAGTCGAAACTAGGTCAAACGATGTCGGAATAACCTGAAAATTGAGGTGAAGCTTCTTGAGCAGTGGATAGGACCAACCATGGGCTTTTATTTGAGTTTTGAAGCCGTTTGGGGTCCCATCAATGCTTCACTTGATTTTGCTGCGGGGAAAATGCCGAGATTTGATATGTGGTCAAACGATGTCCGATTGACTTGAAATTTGACGGGGAGCCTATTGGAGTCATTTTGAGACGTTCCATGGGCTCCATTTTGGATGTCATGGTCCCGGGTTGCTCCGCCACCGGTAGGCTTGATTTTCTCTCGGAGCATCGAAACCTGGTCAAACGTTGTCGGAATGACCTGAAATTCGACGTGCAGCCTTTTGGAAGCATGTTGAAGCCACTCATGTATTTTGTTTGATGAGTGATGGCTTTGGTGGTTCCCGCCGCCCGGAGGCTTAATTTTACTGCTTGAGCATTGATGGAGGGTCAAACGTTGTCGGTTTGACTTGAAATTTGGTATGGAGCCCTTTGGAGACATTCTGGAGTCATCCGTAGGTCCTGATCAAAGTTTTGGTGTCTTTGATGATGTCGCCGCTGGGAGTGCTTGTTTAGCTGTCGGAGCAGTGAAGTTAGGCCAAACGCTGTCGGAATGGCCCGAAACCTCAGGTGTACCCCTCTTTTGGCTGCCTTGAAGGATCCTTCAGTTTCTGTCTGATTCTGACAAAATCTGATGCTTGAAGTAGCCTTGCCTATTTTTAGCAGGATGCAGCTTCACGAGGCTTCTTATGTTGAGGAGACATTGACTTTTTTGGTGTCAACAATCATGGACGAATCTTTTAGGTATGCTGAAACGACAAATACTGTTGGTGCGCAAGAACTGAAGGACTGATGAGGTTTCATTTCACTGAGCGCAAATGCTTCTGACCATTTGGAGAAATAATCCGTAGCGGCGAAGATGAAGTGATGACCTTTGCTTGATGGGGGAGAGATGGCATGAAAGCCAATTCCAAAGAAAACCTATAATGTCCATACCCCAGGCTTCAAAAGGCCATGAGATTGCTGTAGGATGTAGCCATTCCGAAGGCATGTTGACATAATCTCCATGAATTTGGCATTGTTGGCAGTGCTTAGCAAATTGCATTGTGTCAGCTACCATCGTAGGCCAATAATGACGCAGCCTTTTTATCTGGTTGTAGAGCTTAGAACCAGCCTGATGGGCTCCATAAAGACCAGTATGCACTTCTTTGAGAGTTTCCCCAGCCTCTTGTTGTGATAAGCAACGTAGAAGTACTCCGTTGAAGGATTTTCTATAAACTGTTTTTGAAGGAATATCCAAATGAAAGTTTGGGGCTCGTCTTTGAATGCTTACCCGCTCTTTTGGATCGTTAGGTAGGATTCCGAACATAATGTAATCAATGAACGGATTCCTCCAGTCACCGATCGGCGGTTTGAGGATGGACATCCGACTTCCAACCACTTGGTGGCATTCAGCAACTGCTTGGTGCGTGTAAGAGGGGGGAGAATCTTTCTTTGACACACTGTGATTTACATGTTTTCCCCCTCTTGGATTGCCATAGATGTGACGAGTCCGGCCAGGGCATCTGCACGGATGTTTTCACCTCTGAGGATGTGGGTGATGTGACAGATGTTGAACTTTTGTTGAAGCGATTGCGCCTTGTTGTAGTAAGGTAGCAAATCGGGCTTCCTGACTTCAAATTTCTGATTCATCTAGTTGACGATCAGTTGGGAGTCCCCAAAAGCCTCCAGCATGGTGATCCCGGATTCGAGGGCGAGTTCCAATCCTATAATCAGGGCTTGGTACTTAGCTGCATTGTTTGAACATGGTTCCAGTAGCGAGAAAGCGTGTGGAATCATGTATTTGTCAGGGTTGACAAAGAGGATGCCAATTCCCAATATCTGCTTTCCTTTTTCATTTGTCCAGGTTGCGCCATCAAAGTACATGTCCCAGGAGGCATTTGATAAGGAGGTTTCCACGTTGTAGACAAATTCGTCTGGGAGATCATCCCTGAGTGAAGAATCTTTAGGCAATGGGTGCTCTGCAAGAAAGTCTGCTAGAGCTTGGCCTTTGATTGTTTTTTGTAATACATACCTAATATCAAATTGTGATAGAAGGATGGACCATTTCGCCAGTCGTGCATTGAGAGAACTTGCTTTTGTGACAAGGACCTTTAAGAGGTTGATCCTCGAAACCAGGTAGACTGTGTTGGACAGCAAGTAGTAACGCAGCTTTTGTACGGCAAACAACACCGCAAGGCATTCTTTTTCGACTAGGGAGTAGCGATGCTCTGCACCTACCAACATGCTGCTAAGGTAATATAGAGCAGCTTCTTTTCCCTCGTTGTTTTCTTGTGCGAGTAGAGCACCCAAAGAGTGGTCGAGAGCTCTTGTGTACAAGATGAATAGTTTGTTAGTTGTGGGGGAAGCTAACACTGGAGGTTTGGTTAGGCATGTGTTTGAAGTGCTTAATCAAGTCGTACTTGAAAGCCTCCTTCGGGCCTGCATTTTCATTATCGTTGCCACTTGGGGCATTTACAACTTGCTTTCCCGAAGGATTTACATAAGAAGAAGAACATTGATTGTAATTTTTGTGGTAATCCCGGCCAGAGCGGGTACCTCTACCAACATCAAGAGCTTCTAGAGAAGGGTCTTCTTTTGGAAGATCACTCTCGGGATCAAGGGGTTGATCCTTATCATTTGCTGAAGGCGTCTCTGTAGCAGCATTGCCGTCTTTAGTGATTGTGTTGCATGGAGAATTTTCCTGGAACAAGTCCTGAACAGCGTCGACCAACTTTTCTTCTTTGCTGAGTAATTTATCAGTCCAGACATCGTCTCTGAGATCGGGTATTTGGGATCAATCGACTGGGTTTTGATTGAAGAAGATTTCATTGGCAGGAGCTTCTTTAGATGATCAATCGGAAGAGGCTTGAGTTCCGATGTCACGGTTTCAGGAGACGAAGGCTGAGAAGATGCTATCTCAGTGGAAGTCACCTAAGAAGATGTAGCTCCAGAAGATATACTACCAGTCGAGGAGTACGTGTCTTCAGAAGCTTCAGAGGCACATCATCCTGAGCTATCACATTGCAGGTTATTCCGATAGGAGATGCCCCCAGTGTAGATTGTTCGGAATCGGACTCATCCTCGGATGTAAGAGGATCATCGATCCAGCAGTTTTCTCCATTTTCAGGAGTTGAAGGAGAAAGTTCCCGTTGATTTTCAGGGACTTCTGGTTCTGGATCATGGCGAAGATTGTTGACGTGATCTTGTTCCTGCTCTATGGCAAGATGTTGCAGGATTCTTGCATATTCTTCAAGATCAGGCAAGGAGCCAAATCTTCTTCGTCATTTGCTCCTTATGGTTCACCAATGTTGGGTTCCACTGGAGCATTGGCCGGTGCCGGGTTGACAGCCTCTTGATCTTCTTCATTATCAGACCAGAATCCTTGTTACCGCAATGGGTTATACTAGATTACTGGCATAAGATGAGACTCGGGAATCCATTCTTTATCGGAGAGATATTCTCCTATTTCATGGGATTCTTCCCACTCATCGATATCACTGGCAGTATCACTGGACTTGTATCCATCAATGGAGAATCCAACTTCCGAGTTGCAAGAGTATGATGCCCCCTGCGCAGTTTCATTTCTGTATTGAGGTGGCATAAAATCATCAAGGGTGAATTTTCTTACCACCTTTGAAGCTTTGGGAAGGGAATCTTCCATCCCCCTTAGTGAAGCAGTGGAAGAGGTTTCTACCTTTTCAGGGACTTCTTGTTTTGGTTGAGACTTCTGCTGCTGTTTGAGCTTGCAGAGTTGTCTCTTGGCTTGCCTTTGCTGTTGAGCGGTCTGCTTTGTTTTGACGATCTCCCATTTTTCATCTTCTAGGAGATCGGGATGCACCCATATGGGTTGTCCATCTGGTGTTGGATAGGGAACCAACTCTTGGTACACTTGAGCCATTTTTATCACCTTGAATGAAGTAGTGATCTTCTCCTTTGGTGAATTTGAAGTCTGCCCACATGACACCATATTGACAGAGGCGGAGCCGTAGTTTTTATCAAAGGTAATACTCCATTTTTCCACATCTCGTTGATCTTCTCTCTCACAGTGAAGCATTGATTGAGAGGATGCGAGATCATCTGGTGGTATGGACAATATCGGGGATCGTTGGTTTTGCCAACATCTCCCGGTCTTTTGGCTCAGGCAAGGTGAGTTTGCCATTTGCCCAAAGAGCCTCAAAGATTGATTCGACATCTTTATCGAACGGGTATTTCTTTTCTACACATTCTTTGAAGGTATCAGAGAGTTCAGGTCTTTTACCTGTTGTTTTTTTTTTCCAGCTTTCTTTGGTTGCTGAGGAGCTGACTTGGTTTGCACATTAAGAACCTCCTTTTTCTTTTGTTTTGAGGTTGTAATGGCGGTGGGCTCTTTCTTTGGTGATTTCTGACTGTTGAGGTCTTTGATCATCATTTCAGCCTCCATGGAAGCTTCGAGGAGTTCTCCCAGGTTCTTTGATTTGTTGCCGATGATCATGGAGCGGATCCTTGCTCTCATGTTGTTACGGCAGAAGTCGACTAGCGACGCTTGTGGCAGTACATCTGAGCACTTGTATGCCATTGCCTTCCATTTGTGAATGAAGTCATATGTTGACTCATTCTCTTCTTGTTTTAGGCTGCAGAGCTGAGCCATAGTAACAGGATGATCCTCACCTTGGAAGTGAGTCAGGAAGCGTGTCTCCGGCATTGCCCAGTTTTGGATGGAGTTTTTCGGCAAAGTGGAGTACCAATCAAAGGCCGTACCTTTTATGGTACTTGCAAAGAGACGGATCTTAAGGGCATCTTGATTCGCGATAACTCCCGTCAGGATCTTAAAGTGGATGACATGCTGTCTGGCTGAACCTTTCCCCGTATATGTCCGTAGAGTAGGTTGTTTGGATTTTGCAGGGAACGGAACCGAGTCCATCCATAAGGGATAGTGTGGCTTGATCCCATGTTCCTTTAGCGCATCCTCTTCTTTTGCTTTTATGAAGATATCGTCAACGTCCTTTTTGGTAAGGGCGCGTGACTCATTATTTTTTGCATTGGCCTCGTCATCTTGATGATTCGGAGGAGCTTGATTATTTTCTTGACGCTGAAAAGCGAGAAGAAGATTTTCCATGAGAGCTTCGATCTTCTGCTAACCTTGTTCCAATTGTTGGATGCGTGCAGTTACGTCATCCTACGGTGGAGGTTGCTCAGAACCGGTAGCCAGGACATTCATCCCTCGGGATTTGAACGAAGAAATCGTCCTGGTGACTGAGGTGAGGCTTATTCTTTTGGATGAAGAGTTCGAGGAGTGGTTACTCCGGTGTCCTTGGCTTGAAGGAGTAGAGGATTCTTCCAAATGTGTTCGTGTACGGGAGACGCTGCGAGTCACCAGACGTCTGACACGAATTTTGGTTGCTGACTTCTAGCGTCTTCTGGTTTTGCCAACCATATGGACGACAACAACTTGGTCGGGTCTTTCTTTTTCGACCCATTTGTTAGAGACATGGAGGGTAGAATGCTGAGTTCTTTGTTTCTCTAATCTCTTTTGTCGATATGCCGCGCGACGATGTATACGACAAGCAATTTGAGCTTCAGTCAGCTCTGGCTGGGCTCATGCAATGAAGGATGTAGTCCCCCGTGCGCAGCAGTCGAGCTTGTCTTCTTTAAAGTTGGGCATGGACAGGATTCGGACGCGGTTCTTAGCCTGTCACAGTGAGGATTTGAATTTTGCAAGTTTGGCCCCTATTGAGATGAAGGGTCGACTCGCAGGAGTGTAGGCTTCAGCGGGTTTTTGCGGAGGCCTAACGGTGCAAGATTTGATTTTGGGCTTATAGGAACAAGCCGGCTCATGCTGGATTTGTTTGTTTGATTGGCGGAGGGTAGGTTTCTCCTCTTTCATGTAAGAGAGAGGGTAGAACCGATTCTCCTTGAGAGGGGCCAGGTATGCTGGCTTTGTAGATGTTTGGGACCTCCGTTGTTTTGGTGAAGGTCTCGGGGACTAGGTTTTGGCGCAAACCTGGTTTATTGTGGGTTGAGCTTCGTGTGAGCGTCACGGGCTTCAGGCTTCTTTGTGTTCGCCCTTGGTGACATGTTGCCGGGCGATTTTCTACTTCTTGGTAGGTACAATTTTTTCTGTAGGGAGTGGGAATGGTCCCAGTGACCCGAAGACGATGGTTCGGGGTCTTCGGGGAGTAAAGGTCGACCCAGTGTTTTGGGAGTTGTCGAGGGAGATGACGCTTCGGCAACTGGCAGGGCGCTTATGAGTGTACTTGTTTTGCTTGTCTTGAAGCATAAGCTGGTACTTGTTCTCATCAAAAGTGATGGTTAATGAAGCTGCCATTGTTAGTTTTGGAAAACTTCTGAAACAAGACTACATCCATTAGTAATCACAAGAATATGGTGATCATAAATGGAGAACAACTATGGTTTTGCCTTTTCAAATCCTTCGAGGGGATATAGCCTAGCCCAATCAAGATGAAGAAGGCAAAAAGCCATAGAGGGTACAATTGTTCTAAATGCAATATAGTATGCTCAAGGTGAGCGTTCCAATGACTGCTAGAAGCAATTGTAGACCTTAATTCAAATTACCGAGAAGTAAAGCTCGCTCGAGGTAAAATGATATAAGGTTGGAGATACAAATGTGTCGGTTGCGAATACAGTAGACCCGAAATGGCGTACTAGCACCGCTAGGCACAAATGTTGCAAATCGCATCCTTGGAAAGGACACGAGATGGGATTTCTTTTTGAAAGGTCAAAATTAGGTTTATAAAAGAGAGTAAATGGTATTCCAATCCGAACATAGGCTGAAACAATTTTGCGAGCGCTAAGTCCAAAAGGGAAGGAACCAGAAATTCTCGGATGTGATTCCAATAATGACGAAAGTTTTTTTTTTTTTTTTTTTAAGGGGCAAGATTGAATTCATCAAAGAGAGCAAATGGTGTTCCAATTCGAACAAAGGCTCAACATTTCTGGGAGCACTGAATTCGAAAGGGAAAGAACCAAGATTTCTCAATTCTGAACTCAAAAGTGATCGAAGTTTCTTTATTTATTTATTTTTTTAAGTTTTTCTTTTTTGAAGATTTCTTTTTTTGAAAGTGTTTTTTTTTTTTTTTGAAAGGTGCACATAGATTTCCAATTCGGTCTTATGAAACCTTAGTAGATAGATCAGCCCCCAGGTAAGGGTAGGATTACTTAATGAACGCGTTTGGAGGACCCTTGCCTCGAACAGTCTAGCTGCCTCCACACTCTGGACAAGGCTTTTCTTGGATCCACTTTGGTCAAAGAACGCAATTGGTGCAACCTTATTGTTTTTTTTTTTTTTGAAGTTTTTTTTTGAAAGATTTCTAATGAACTCATCAAAGAGATCGAATGGTGTTCCAATCCGAACCCATGCTCAAACATTTCTGCGAGCGCTAAATCCGAAAGGGAAAACCAAAGTTTCTCAAATTTGAATCCAAAAGAAAGATAACTGTTTTTTTTTTTAAAAAGATATTTTTTTGTTTTTGAAAATCCCTATCGGACTCATCAAAGAGAAAAGATGGCCCCATTCCCCGATATGAACAATAGTTGCAAACAGTTCTGTGAGCGAAGTTCGAAGAGAAGAGGATCAACGTTTCTCAAAATTGAATCCAAAAAAGAGAAATCAGATTTTTTTTTCTTTTGAAATGAGAAAGAATGAATGAAATCCCACCTCATGGTTTTTTTTAAAAAAAGATGCAAGATACAACATAGGCCACCAACTAGAAAGGAGCCAAGGAATCGAAGCATCACATTCTCAAGTGAACATGTCCCACCAGGTATGCCAACTTGATGGACCCGGCCTATCGTCCTTTCCTTCCGCCCCGGGGGCTGCTGGGGTCCGAAAGAGGAGAAAAGCGGGTATTAACATTTTTGTACGGGTATGCCAGATTTTCTATTCTACTTGGAATTTGGAGTGGTGATGATCCGGATATTCACCTTCACAAGTAGAAAAGAAATCGATCCTTCTTTCTAACTTTTCAAATTGCATAAATATTTAAGAAAAGAGACAAGATGTTTTTGAATGCCATACGAGGCAATTTTTTTTTTTTTTTGTCGTGAAAGGCGATTTTGCCGTGAAAGGCGACTTTTTGCCAAGAAAAGCGATTTTTTTGCTATGAAAGGCGATTTACAAATCTCATAAAAAATGAAAGACAAGAATTGTGACTTTTTTTGTCTCGTTAAAAAATACAAAGTACAATAAAAAAGAAAGAAAATGGATCTAACTTCTTAGGAGATTGTGGGGACACGTTCAGATCGACGGTCGTAAGTCATGTATGGACTTCGCCATCATCCTTCAGATGAGAACACTTGATGCTTCGATTCTTCGGCGATAGCACCTCGGTCGTCGGCGCTCTCGCGCATGCCTGTGCCCTGCCAAAAGACATGGCGGGGCACTGGGAGTTAGGCAATGTGGAGTTGTCTGTGGCTCAGATGGGCTGTTGACACCAAAAATGTCACTTTGCCTCTTCAACATCAAGAAAGCTGCATGAAGTCGCAACCTGCCATAAATAGGCAATGCAATTTCTCCAAAAAATCAAATCTTGTCAGAATCAAACAAAAACTGCAAGATCCTTCAAGATAGCCAAGAGAAGAGTACACATGAAGTTTCGGGCCATTTCGACAACATTTGGCCTAACTTCACTTCTCCGACAGCTAAAATGGCGCTCCCGGCGGCGACATCATCGGAGACGTCAAAACTTCGATCAGGGCCTACGGATGACTCCAGCATGTCCCAAAAAGGCTCCATTCCAAATTTCAAGTCAAACCGACAACGTTTGACCCTCCATCAATGCTCGAGCAGCAAAATCAAGCCTCCCGGCGGCGGGAACCACCGAATCCTTCGCTCATCAAACCAAGTGCATGAGTGGCTTCAACATGCTTCCAAAAGGCTGCACGTCAAATTTCAGGTCATTCCGAAAACGTTTGACCAGGTTTCGATGCTCCGAGAGAAAATCAAGCCTACCGGCGGCGGAGCAACCCGGGACCATGACATCCAAAACGGAGCCCATGGAACGTCTCAAAATGACTCCAATAGGCTCCCCGTCGAATTTCAGGTCAATCGGACATCGTTTGACCCCACATCAAAGCTCGGCATTTTCCCCGCAGCAAAATCAAGTGAAGCATCGACGGGACCCCAAACGGCTTCAAAACTCAAACAAAAGCCTATGGTTGGTCTTATTTATTGCTCAGGAGGCTTCACCTCAAATTTCAGGTCATTCCGACATCGTTTGACCAAGTTTCGACTTCTGGCGGAAAATCAGCAGCTCTACGC
Organism: Umbellularia californica; assembly: GCA_028538565.1. NCBI lineage: Eukaryota > Viridiplantae > Streptophyta > Magnoliopsida > Laurales > Lauraceae > Umbellularia > Umbellularia californica. Next base: position 48,752,627 of record JAPQWN010000007.1, read on the forward strand.
GACAAAGTCTTCGGCTTTCCCGGAAAATTAGAAACTTTGCACTCTAAAAATGCAAGGATTCTCATCAAGTTTTCTACAGGGAAATCAAGCCAATAAATGAGAAGAAATGTCAAGAAAAATACAGAAGAAAACGGCGACGAAAAAGACCTCAAAACGACCGCAAAACGGGCTCCGAAGGGGAAAAATCCCCCAGGGTCGCAGACCCCTGCGACCATGGCCCATGGTCGCCGGTCCATGGTCGCCGGCGACCATGGAGGTCCGGGTCACCGGATTTTCCGCCGGTGACCCGTTTTTCCGTCTTTTTTCGCGTTTCGCGCACTTTGGCCCCTGTGGTTCCCTGAAAATGTGATTTTTAGTGCTTGAAATTGACTCATATCCGACGACATCCGTCAAAATCACGGGTCAACCTCCAAAAGCATAAAATCATCAGTGATCGCTCCAAGATCGCCAACCGGCTGACCAAGAAAGTGCACTTTCTGTCCGACCGATCGTGAAATCGACAAGACAGATGTCACCGGCCCGCTCTTAGCTATCAATGTCTGAAGCTACATGTTCATCCGATGTCGATCAGCATGTAGATCCATCGATGATCGTCGCCAGAAGAATTCCAGAAGACACGGCATGGCCCGCGACTCTTCAACTGCTCGGCGACCAATTAATGTGGTTAATTGACTAGCTTTATTGCAGTCATTAATTCATTTCTTTGGACGGCCCAATCAGAAGCAAGCATTTGGGAGTTACAAGTCAATTGATTCATGGCATTTAAACCATGAAACTCCTCCCATTATGGTAATTAAGGTGATTAAAAGCCCTTAATCTCCATCGGCCAATCAGATTCAAGGAAAAAGGAGTTACAAAATCAAGAAATAAATCTTGTAACTCCTCCCATTAAAGCCATTAAGGCTCATAAACCCTCCTAAATGGCTACCAAAGGCCTATAAATAGGAGAGCATTCCATTGAAATGGAGATCGGAAGAAAATCGGAAAAGAGATCGGAAAAAAGAGGAGAAAATCAGAAGATCAGAAAAAAAGGATCAGAAAGAGATCTGAGAGAAAGAAAAAGAGAGAAAAACTCTGCTGAAGTTCTGCACCGGCCACCACTACAAGGTGACAAAAGTCCCTTGGGGGGCACCCCCCCCCAAGGTCCTTGCCTTCTCCTGCTGCCTCCAATGGCTTAGACGTGGCTTTTCAGCCCGTCTACTTAGCTTTTTATTGGACATAGGACCTTCTCTTGGTCTTTGTCCTCTAAAAACCTGAGGTTATAGCCAAGCCAAGCGAATCAAGAGCATCTTCTGTTCTCATCTGCATGGATGATGGCGAAGCCCATACATGGCTTGCGACCGTCAATCTGAACGAGTCCCCCACAATCTCCTGAAAAGTTAGATCTTCCTTTTCTTGCTTTTCATTGTAGTTTGTATTTTTCTAAAAGAGACAAAAATCACAACTCTTGTCTTTCATTATTGATGAGAATTGTAAATCGGCTATAAACGCCAAAATCGGCTATAAATGCCAAACAAAATCGCCTTTCACGGCAAACCAAGAAAATGTCTCTTTTCTTAAATATTTGTGCAATGGAAAACTTGAAAGAAGTTGATTTCCTTTTTACTTGCGAAGGTTGATCTCCGGATTACCACTTGCAATTCCAAGTAAAAATAGAAAATCTGGCACACCCACACAAAAGAAATGTTGATGCACGCTTCAGGGCCCACCAGGGCGCGAAAGGGTCGGACCCGACGGACTCCCACGTTCCGCCGACCCCGGTAGCCGCCCCAGCAGGCGCCTCGGAGCGCGTTCCATCAAGCTGGCACACCCGGTGGGACCCGTTCATTTGAGAACACGGTGCTTGGAAATGAAATATTTGCATATCATACTTTTTGCTCTATGCTTATACTTCTTTTCCGGATTCCTTGGCTACTTTCTAGCTGGTGGCCTATGTTGGATTTTGCACCCAAAAAAAATGAGATGGGATTTTTTGGAAATTTCTATTTCTTTGAGTTTGTTTCCATTCTTTCTCTTTTCAAAAAAAAAAATCAGTTTTCTTAGTTCTGAATTCAAAATTGAGAAACTTTGATCCTATCCTATCGTTCTTTGGTGCTTGCAGAAATGTTGAGCCCGTTCGACTAAGGTTTTGGGCCATTGTTTCTCTTCGATGAGTTCATTAGAGATTTCAAAGAAAAAAAAATCAAAAAATCAGTTTTCTTAGTTCTGAATTCAAAATTGAGAAACTTTGATCCTATCCTATCGTTCTTTGGTGCTTGCAGAAATGTTGAGCCCGTTCGACTAAGGTTTTGGGCCATCGTTTCTCTTCGATGAGTTCATTAGAGATTTCAAAGAAAAAAAAATCAAAAAATCAGTTTTCTTAGTTCTGAATTCAAAATTGAGAAACTTTGATCCTATCCTATCGTTCTTTGGTGCTTGCAGAAATGTTGAGCCCGTTCGACTAAGGTTTTGGGCCATCGTTTCTCTTCGATGAGTTCATTAGAGATTACAAAAAAAAAAATATATTAAAAAAAAAAAAAAATCAGTTTTCTTAGTTTGGATTCAAAATTGAGAAACTTTGATCCTATCCTATCGTTCTTTGGTGCTTGCAGAAATGTTGAGCCCGTTCGACTAAGGTTTTGGGCCATCGTTTCTCTTCGATGAGTTCATTAGAGATTTCAAAGAAAAAAAATCAAAAAATCAGTTTTCTCAGTTCTGATTCAAAATTGAGAAGCTTTGATCCTATCCTATCGTTCTTTGGTGCTTGCAGAAATGTTGAGCCCGTTCGACTAAGGTTTTGGGCCATCGTTTCTCTTCGATGAGTCTATTTGGGATTTGAAAAAAAAGACATAGACCACTAAGGTTAAACCAATTGCGTTCTTTGATCACGATTGATTCAAGAAAAGCCTTGTCCAGAGTGTGGAGACAGCTTGACTGTTCTAGGCAAGGGTCCTCCAAACGGGTTCATTAAGTAATCCTACCCTTACCTGGGGGCAATTCTATCAATTGAGGTTTCATAAGACCGGGTTAGGAGGCCTATGTGTACTCTCTCGTCTTTAAATCTTAAAAATTTAAAAAAAAAATCAAAAATAAAAAAAAAGATTTTCAAAAAAAAAATCTTAAAAAAATAAAAAAATCAAAATAAAAAAAAATAAAAAAATAAAAAATAAAAAAAAAAGATTTTCAAAAAAAAAATCTTAAACAAAAAAAAAAAGATTTTTTTAAAAAAAAAAAAAATGAAAATCTTAAAAAAAAAATCTTCAAAAAAAAAAACTCTCGTCATTTTAGATTCAGATCCGAGAAATTGTGGTTCCTTCCCTTCTGGGTACTGGCGCTCGCGGAAATCGTTGAGCCCGTATTCGGATCGGAATATCATCTGCTCTCTTTGATGAATCCAATCTTGACATTTCAAAAAAAAAAAAGAGAATCCCATCTCATGGATGCGATCTCCAACATTTGTGCATAGCGGTACTAGTACGCCCTTTCAGGGTCTACTGTATCTGTGACCGGCACATTTGTAACTCCTACCTTATATTCTTCTTATCTCGAGCAAGCTCCGCTTCTCGATAAGTCGAATTTAGGTATACAATTGCTTCTAGCAGTCATTGGAACGCTCATTTCGAGCCTACCATGTTCGCTGTCAGAACAATTGTACCATCTATGGCTTTTTGCCTTCTTCATGTCGCTTGGGTCATATCCCTTGAGCGATTTGAAAAGACAACCATAGAAATTCCCATTTATGATCATTATATTCTTGTGATTACTAATGGATGTGGTCTTGTTTCAGAACTTTTTCGAAACTAACAATGGCAGCCTTAACCATTATCTTCGATGAGAACAAGCACCAACTCATGCTTCAACAGAAGCAAACCGAGCGCACTTACAAGCGCCCTGCCAGCTGCCGAAGCGTCAACTCCCTCGGCAACTCTCTGAACTCCGGGTTGACCTCGACTCCCCGGACCATCGTCTTCGGGACACTGGGACCATTCCCACTTCCCGAAGAACAAACTGCGCCTGCCAAAAGGCAAAAAATCGCCTCTCAACGTGTCACTCCCGTGACACCAAAGGCGAGCGCCCAAAAGCCCAAAGCCCGCGGCACCCCCGCGAAGCCTCGAGCAACAACCAACCAGGTCTACCCTAAGACTTGGTCTCCAAGACCTTCCCCAAAACAAAGAAGGTCTCAAACATCCACCAAGCCAGCATACCTGGCCCCACTCAAAGAAAACCAGTTCTACCCTCTTGCCTACATGAAAGAGGAGAGACCCATCTCCAACTTGACTCCTAAGTCAACCCAGCATGAGCCGGCTTGTTCCTACAGGCCCAAAATTAGATCATGCATCACCAGGCCTCTGCAAGCACCTGCTAAGGCCTACAATCCTTCAGTTCGACCCTTCATCTCTACAGGGGCCGAACTCGAAAGGTTTAAAGTTTCGCTGCGACAGGTAAAGGACCGGGTCCGGATCCTGTCCTTGCCTAGCTACAAAGAAGACAGGCTCGGCTGCTGCGCCCGAGGGAGCACATCCTTCATCGTCAGAGCCCAGCCAGAGCTGACTGAAGCTCAAATCGCTCGTCGAGCACGCCGCCGTGCGTCATATCGACAAAAGAGACTAGAGAAGCAACGGACCCAGCCTCCTACACTTCAAGTCTCCCACAAATGGGTCGAAAAAGAAAGACCCGACCAAGTTGCTGCCGTCCATATGGTTGGAAAAACCAGAAGACGCCAAAAGTCAGCATAAAAAATCCATGTCCGGCGTCCGGTGACCCGTAGCGTCACCGGGACACGAAGACATCCTGAAGAATCTCCGGGTGATCTTATCTCTGAGGTCACTGTGTATGCAATAAAAACCCCCTCATGCTACAACATCCTTCTCGGACGTCCTTGGATACACGAGAATGGTGTTGTTCCTTCAACTCTACATCAATGCATCAAGTTCGTCGGCGACGACGGCATTGTACATCGTGTCTTTGCGGACAGAAAACCCTTCAAAGGTAAAGAAGTCCACTTCGCAGACTCCCAAATGTATGAAGGAGAAAAAGAAGAAGAGGAAACAGCACCCCCTGCTGAAAATCTCCAGAAAGATAAAGGCAAGGCTCCTCAAAAATCACCGGAAGAAAACAACCCCTCCGGCAAATTAGAAGAGAGTAGTCAATCTCCCTTCGTCATCTCCCTCAAATCTTCAAAACCTTTGGTCATCACGACTAAAGTGAAGAAGGCGAAACAAAAGTCTGGGGGCAAATTTGTTGTTTCTCTCGTGTCTATCATGCAAGACACAGACTCGGACTCAGAGCCAGAAGACGATGCATCGTCAAGCCAAGCTGACACTCAGCAAGTTCAGCCTGCTCTCACTCCGATGGAGACACCTGCTGACGTAGAAGATCCTACGTCTGCTACCTTTGTTGTTCCGACAACATCACCAAAGCAAAGACCGATCTTCTTTCATAGATCGGATGCTTCTTCATCAAGTTCTCTGCTGGAACCTTTCCAAAACGAAGGTATGCCTCAACTATCTCTATATAGTCCTGTGGCACAAGCTATCATGAAGAAAATGGGCTTTGACGCTCAAAACCCAGTCGGTTTGGGAGAAAGACGCGGTATTCTCACGCCATTGGAGCCCGCCTTGACCAAAAGCCAGCTGGAAGATTGGAGACTCTACGGTCATGTAGAAAAGTCTTCATATGGGTTAGGATATGATCCTGATACTCCTCTGAGACAGTTGACACAAAGGCTTAAAAGTCGTTTTACCGACCAAGCCTCAACATCTCAAGTCCACGAAGACATCGATCTCCCTGGATATCTCTTTAAAGAGTTACCTGACAAAAATCCAGGAAGCTCATCCAATTGGTATGATTTCTCTGATGATAAAGAGGAATCGTCCGATAATACAGACTTGTGGCATCCTGACCCAGAAGAACCCTCGTCTCCAAAAGAAATACCAGACTCAACAGGCGATTGGGACTATCTCATAGCAAGCCTTTAGGAGATCACCAATCAAGAAAATCCATGGAAAGGAACAGAGCCTTGGTCTCGTAATGCAGTTGAAACTCCAGAAGGTTTCGTTGAGTTGGAAGCCTCCGAAAATATTGTGGAGGAACCACCTTCGAACCTTCCGACAGAAGATCCTGTTCAAAAGATAAACTTGGGAACACCTGATAACCCACGTCCTGTATTCATAAGCAAGAATATAAAGGATGATGAGTTACCCGAGTATATCGCTTTTCTTCGTGAGTTCGTTGATTGCTTTGCATGGTCCTATGCTGAAATGCCTGGTTTAGACCCCAAAGTAGCAGTCCACAAACTCAATCTTCAAGAAGACGTCAAGCCTGTCAAACAAGGCCAAAGAAGATTCCGTCCAGATGTGATGGATAAAATTGAACAAGAAGTTCAAAAGCTCAAAAACGTCGGCTTCATCCGTGAGGAACAACATCCAGAATGGTTGGCCAACATTGTCCCCGTGACAAAGAAAAATGGGCAGATCAGGGTCTGTATTGACTATAGAGACCTGAATGGCGCTTGCCCTAAAGATGAATTCCCGCTCCCCATACCGGAGGTGATGATTGACAATACCTGCGGATTCGAGCGAATGACATTCATGGATGGCTTCTCTGGTTACAATCAGATAAAGATGCATCCCGAGGATGAAAAACACACTTCATTTCGGACTCCATTTGGCGTGTATTGCTACACTGTCATGCCATTTGGTCTGAAAAATGCTGGTGCCACATATCAGAGGGCTATGATGAAAATATTCCAAGATATACAGCACAAAACGGTCGAATGTTACGTTGATGACCTCGCCGTCAAAAGCAGAAGAAAAGAAGACCATCTCAAAGATCTTCGGGAAGTCTTCCTCCGACTCCGCAAACACAAACTGCGGATGAATCCTCTAAAATGCTTCTTCGGCGTCTCGTCGGGTAAGTTTCTCGGATTCCTTGTTCGGAAGCTGGAATAGAACTTGACCCCATAAAAGTCAAGGCTATTCTAGAAATGCCCTCTCCAAGAACCCTAAGGGAACTAAAAGGGCTTCAAGGGAGATTGGCCTACATCAGACGGTTCATCTCCAATCTTTCGGGGAAATGCCGTCCATTCTCTCGATTGATGAAAAAAGGTGTAGACTTTGTCTGGGATGCCGACTGTGAAGCCGCATTTCAAGATATCAAGTCATACCTGACCAAACCTCCAGTGTTAGCTGCCCCTGCCACTGGAAAACCATTCATCTTGTACACAAGAGCTCTTGATCATTCTGTAGGCGCTCTGCTTGCACAAGAGAATGGTGAGGGAAAAGAAGCTGCTCTATACTACCTCAGCCGCATGCTAGTAGGTGCAGAGCATCGCTACTCTCCAGTCGAAAAAGAATGCCTTGCAGTGATGTTCGCCGTACAAAAGCTACGTCACTACTTGCTTTCCAACACAGTCTACCTGGTCTCGAGGATCAACCTCTTGAAGGTCCTTGTCACGAAGGCCGGTTCTCTCAATGCCCGACTGGCAAAATGGTCCATCCTCTTGTCACAATTTGATATTAGGTATGTGCCACAAAAAGCAATCAAAGGCCAAGCTCTAGCAGATTTCCTCGCAGAGCATCCATTGCCTAAAGATTCACCACTCAGAGATGATCTCCCAGACGAACCTGTCTACAACGTGGAGACTTCCTCACCAAATGCCTCCTGGGACATGTACTTTGACGGTGCAACCAGGACAAATGAAAACAGAAAGCTGATCTCGGGAGTTGGCATCCTCTTTGTTAGCCCCGACAAATGCATGATTCCACACGCTTTCTCGCTACTGGAACCATGCACAAACAATGCAGCTGAATACCAAGCTCTGATCCTAGGATTGGAACTCGCCATTGAATCCGGTATCACCATGCTGGAAGTCTTTGGAGACTCTCAACTGATCGTCAACCAGATGAATCAGAAATATGAAGTCAGGAAGCCCGATCTGCTGCCTTATTACAACAAGGCACAATCGCTTCTGCAAAAGTTTGACATCTGCAACATCACCCACATTCGTAGAGGTGAAAACATCCGTGCAGATGCCCTGGCCGGACTTGCCGCATCAATGGCGATCCAGGAAGGGGAAAACATGCAAATTACAGTGTGCGAGAGAAGGACCCTCCCTCCTCTTAACACACACCAAGCAGTTGCTGAATGCCACCGGGTGGTTGGAAGTCGGATCTCTATCCTTCAACCTTCAATCGGCGACTGGAGGGATCCGTTCATTGATTACACTATGTTCGGAATCCTACCTGAAGATCCAAAAGAACGGGTAAGCATCTAAAGGCGAGCCCCAAACTTTCATTTGGATATCCCTTCAAAGATCCTTTACAGGAAATCCTTCAACGGAGTACTTCTACGCTGCTTGTCACAACAAGAAGCTGAAGAAACACTCAAAGAAGTTCACGCTGGTCTTTGTGGAGCTCATCAGGCTGGTCCCAAGCTCTACGACCAAATCAAAAGGTTAGGTTACTACTGGCCTACCATGGTACCCGACGCAATGCAATTTGCTAAGCGCTGCCAACAATGCCAAGTTCATGGAGACTACATTCACATGCCTCCGGAATGGCTACATCCTACAGCAATCTCATGGCCTTTCGAAGCATGGGGCATGGACATCATAGGTCCTATCTCCCCCCCTTCAAGCAAAGGTCATCGCTTCATCTTCGCTGCTACGGATTATTTCTCCAAGTGGTCAGAAGCATTTGCGTTCAACGAAATGAAGACCTCATCAGTTCTTCAGTTCCTGCGCACCAACATCATTTGTCGTTTCGGCATACCCAAGAGATTCGTCCATGATAACGGACCACAATTCCGGGATCATCGATTCTACAGGTTTTGCGACAAATACAAAATTCAAAGCTGTCCTTCGACTCCATACAATCCGGCAGCAAACGGATTAGCAGAAGCCTTCAACAAGACACTCTGCAAAATCCTCAAGAAAATGGTCTCTAGTCACAAAAGAGATTGGAGCGATAAACTGTCTGAAGCTTTGTGGGCCTATCGAACCACCGTTCGAGGACCAACCCATGGCACACCATTCTCCTTGGTCTATGGATGCGAAGCTGTCGTGCCCCTAGAGGTACAAATTCCTTCTCTGAGGGTATCTCTACAAAATCACATGACTCAAGAAAGCAATGCGAAATTACGACTTCATGAGCTGGACAATCTCGATGAGAAACGGCTCGAAGCTCGACAAAGCATTGAACTTTACCAAGCACGCATGGCAGGATCTTTTGACAAAAGGGTCAGGCAACGCGCCTACAAGAAGGGTGACTTGGTTCTTGCGGTAAAAAGACCAATGGTCTTCGCTCACAAGTCCAAAGGCAAGTTTGAACCAAAATGGGAGGGACCCTACGTCATCGACAAGGTCTTCTCCAATGGCGCATATGCCCTCCTAAACATGGAAGGCGACAGATGTATGCTGCCTATCAACGGCAAGTTCTTGAAGCGATACTACCCTTGAAGACTTACCCAACTGGGTAAGAGCAATGCCTGTATGGCCAAAACCTGTTCTCAGGTACTCGCTCGTCAAACCCACTCTCTTTAGAATTTTCATATCAGATGTCAAAATTTCTAGAGATTCAAAAACAATGCTTACTTTCATTATTTCATTGTTCAAAAACAAAAAAAAAAATCCAAGTTTAGGAGCCTCTCCCTGACTTGACCAGAACTTTCGATCCTTGAACCAAAATTCATGGTTTAAAACAAAAATTCGGATCCAGGGATTTCCACCCTAGTCCACCTTACCTTTTACCGCCAAATGGTTTTAGGTCAAAATTTACGACCCTCGTGTCTTTAAACAAAAAAATGGTTTTTCAAAAACCGCGGGGAAGTGACACTTAGTCGATACTCGCAAAACTCAAAAAATCGGAAGGATGCGAACCCCATTCGATACTTCCAAAACCCCAAAAATCGTGGAGACGCAACATATCAGTTGATATCCACAACCCAAATTTCAAAGGTTCGAGAAAACCTAAAATCGTGGAGAAGCAACAAACCAGTTGATATCCACAACCCAATTTCAAAAATCGTGGAGATGTAACATATCAGTTGCTATCCACAACCCAAAATTACAAATGGTTCGAGAAAACCTCAAATTTCAAAAATCGCGGAGAAACGACATCAAGTCAGTACCCGCAAAACCAAAAAGTCTTGGGAAAAGCAGGGAAGCGACGCTTAGTCGATATTTGCACCCCAGTTCGCAAGGAAGCGACATTCCATCGATACTTGCAAAACCCAACCCGCGAGGAAGTGACATTCCATCAACACTCGCAAAACCGAATGAGCAAGGAAGCGACATTCCATCGATACTCGCAAGACCATTCAGCGGGGAGGCGACATTTAGTCGATACCTGCATTTTGAAAGCCAAAAAATCTGGCTATAAATGCCAAAACCTGGCTCTTTTGCCAAAAAACCGGCTATAAATGCCACAAACCGGCTATCAATGCCACAAAAATTGGCTTTCACGCCGACAAACCAAAACTTGGCTTTCAAAAAATGGCTATCAATGCCACCAAACCGGCTATAAATGCCACAAATTGGCTATCAATGCCACCAAACCGGCTATAAATGCCACAAATTGGCTATCAATGCCACCAAACTAGCTATAGATGCCACAAAACAAACACCGGCTTCCATGCCAACCCAAATTTTGGCTTTTACGCCATAAAATTTCGGCTTCCATGCCAACCCAAATTTTGGCTTTTACGCCATAAAATTTCGGCTTCCATGCCATCTCAAAATTGGCTCCCATGCCACGAACAAAATTTTTGGCTCTTATGCCATCTCAAAAATCGGCTATAAATGCCACACAAAAAAAAAAAAACCTGACTCTCATGTCAAAACTGGCTGCAAATGCCACAAAAATCCGGCTTTCATGCCGAATTCGTTTCCCCTACCAAAACAATCATTTGACAAAAGATTTTCACAAAATGACAAAACTTTTGATCAAATCCCATTTAGCAATTGCTTTCATCACAAAAAGATTTGAGTGAGCGTAGGAAAAACAAGAAAAAAAAGAAGTACCAAAAAAATACATGTGGTACCAAAAAAAAAAGTGTTCACAAGCACTGCAAAAAAAAAAAAGAAGTACCAAAAAATACATGTGGTACCAAAAAAAAAAAGAAGAATGGTTTCTGCTATAAAAAATCAGGAGCTCAGCCAAAAATGGTCTCCAGCCAAAGCTTCAGCTCCTCAAGCAAACTTTTGGCCTCATCCGTCAGAGTTTCCAAGGCACGCTTCTTCAGGAACTTGCCATGAGATGCTGGCGAATGCCGTAACCCTTCTTTTACACCGGGAAGCTCTTCCCCAGCAGTTTGCCATCGTTCGTTTTCTAGAGTCCTCCTCTCGAGAACTTGACCGGCATCTGCAACCCTGCGAATCAGAGTACTCTCCCTGTCACGAGCCTCTGTGATAGCAGCCCCCTTAGCATCGACTTGTGCCTTCAAATGCTCAAGACGTTTCCTGGCCTCCTCAACTTCCCTATCAAGGACGTTAAGGTCATGCCTCAATCCGATGATGGCTAGCTCTTCCTTGTTCCTCTCCCGAACTAGCTGCTTCTTGCTTTGTGTAGCCTCATTCAGGTCAGACTTAGCCTTATCAGCAGGGTCCAAGAACATCTCCTTGAAGAATTGGTCGTCAGGGAAGCCCATGGTCTCAAACCACTTGTCACCCAGTGCAATGATCCTATCAACGGTCGCCCTTGCACCTGTGACATCCAGACCAACCTCTTCGGTATCAGTGAGAATCTCCTGCACATGTGGGATCATGCCAAATCCTGCTTCCAAGTGTCCAGAAAGGAGAGTCTTGATCCAAGAACTCAAAACCCGAGCCAGCACCTTCTTCCCAAATTGAAGAGACGAACTGGATGAAGATTCACCCTTCTCCGCTGATCGGCTGCTCATGTCATGTCCCATTGGAAGAGTAACAAAAGAACTCTTTTCACTTGGAGCCACTGGAGAGGGAATCTCAATACGAGGCATCTCCTCAATCATGTCAGAACTGGTCTCTACCTCCGGATCGACCTCTGGCATCCCTTGCTCTGGTTCTGAAGGAAGCGATGGACTCTCTTCTGTCACTTCAAAACCTGCAAATGAAACACAAAAAGGTATGAATATGATCCTGTTAAAAAAAAAAAAAAAAAAAACATCATCAGGGTCATCACTACAAAGTACCTTCTTCGACGACCAGCGGAACACTCTCTTCCTCCATGAACTCATCGGAAGCATCATCAACATTTGCGTCCATTGATGGTTCAAAGTCATCGGAATCCTGTGGCAAGTCAGCTGACAAGAAAAAATGTTAGCAAATCAAATCGCAGGCACAAAAAAAAAAAAAGGAGAAAGCGAAAGAAGTTATACCAATTGGAGATTCCGGAATCATTCCAGAGTCCCTAGGTTCTTCTTCAGATGCCTTAACCGGCTCCATCACCGCCTCATCGGTCGGAACCTCAGGCATCGCCAAGTCTTCATCCTCTGCTAAAAAAAAAAGAGCAGCAACAGGGTGAGAAAACAAATCAGAACATGGAAAACCCCATGAAAGAAGCAGAAAAAGAAAAAGGAAGAATCATACCTTCTCCCAGGCCTGCTGAACAGCCACATTAGAAGATCTGGCGGATCGACGAGGTACGCTTGTAACAGGCTCTTTACCCATGTTCGTTCTGGAGGAACCACCTGCAAAGGTTGGAAAAGAAAAAGATCGTCATCAAAATGACAGGATTTCGCTAAAAAAAAAAAAAGGGTCACTTTGTCCCACCAAAAATCTGGCGAAATTTTGGCATGACTCCGGGGCAATTCCAAAGAAAAAGGAAATACCCCGACGGAAATAGAAAGTTTGAAGATGGGCTCAACATTGCTGCGGGCTCCGAAACTCCAAACTTTCGAAACCTCAAAATCTCCGCAAAATCAAGAAGGGCTCAACATCGCTGCGAGCTCCAAATTCCCAAATTTGCAAAGATTTTCAGGTATGCTATCACATCATGCTACTCAATTCAATTTACAAAAAGTACATGCATGAACATCTAGATTTGCATAAAAACGCATTATCATGATGAGCAAAAAAAAAAAAAAAGAAACTTTCTGAAAAAAAAGGAGGAAAAAAAAAAAAAAGAAACTTTCTCAAAAAAAAGGAGGAAAAAAAAAAAAGAAACTTTCTCAAAAAAAAAAGGGGGAGAAAGAAAAGAACAAAAAAAGAGAAAGAAACTTTCTAGAAAAAAAAAAAGAGAAGAAAGAAAACAGCAAAAAAAAAAAAAAAAAAAAAATCAGGGGCTGGCCCATCAGGCCGTGGCCCACAGGCCACGTGGCCGTACGGACCAGATCCGTACGGATCTGTCCGTACGGCCCACAAAAAAAAAAGAAGAAAAAAACGTGTGAAAAAAAAAAGAAAAAAAAAACAAAAGAAGAAATCACGTGGAAAAGAGAAAAAAAAAAAAGAAGAATAGAAAGAAAAGAAAAAAAAAGAAAAAAAAAAGAAGAAAAAAAAGAGAGAAACTTTCTTTTTTTACCATCCTATTCCCTACATAAAGTTTTCTTGAAAGAAAAAGAGAGAAAACTTACTTGAAGCCATTGATGGAGAAGAAAAAGGAAAAAGCTTGAAGATCCTTGAAGAAGAAAAACTCTTGGCCTTGGAGCTCTCTTGAGATTGTTGCAAAAGAAAGCAATAAGGGCAAGAGATCCTACCTTCCTTTGCTTTTATAGGAGAGAGCAAATCAAAGAAGGAAACAAAGAAGAAAGGTAAGTGTTACTAATTAAGTAACCTTACCAAAAGAGAAGGAATTAGAAAGATTCTTTCCCAAAAAGAAAGATGTCTTTGAGAGATTTCCTCCCAAAATCAATCAAATGAGAGATTCTCTCCAACAAAAAAGGATATTGAAGATTCTTTCCCAAAAAGAAAGATACCTTGAGATATTCTCTCCCAAATTAAGGGAATATGAGAGATTCTCTCCCATAAAGATATTTTTAGATATTCTCTATCCAAATGAGATATCTTTAGATATTCTTTACAAAAATGGCCCCACATGAGATCTAAGCCATCCTAAAAAGCTTAAGGTCCCATGGGCTAGCCCATATGAGCCAGGTTTGACCACCTAGGCACTAAAAAAAAAAAAGAAAAAAAAAAAAAAAAAAAAAAAGAAAAAATGGGCTTTTAGTCAGAAAAAATCCCTCTTACCAAGAGCATACAATAATGGTTCCATGCCTCTTTTGAGTTGATTGGACCATACAAAAAAAAATCCCAAGCCCCATGAGCTTCCAAAAATCAAACCATCCAGCCTCATATACCAAATTGAGCCAAAATCTTGAAATTGACATTTCACAAAAATCCAAACCACTCCAATGGACCCACACAGTCCCGAAGAGTGACCAAAAACCAAATCCTAGTCCCCTAACTTGCCACATACAGCATGTTAGGTCACAAGACCAAAACAAAAAACCAAACCCTGATCCCCCAACTTGCCACATACAGCTTGTTGGGTCACAAGATCAAAACCAAAACCCGATCCCCTAACCTGCCATATATAGCTGGTTAGGTCACAAGATCAAAAACAAAAACCCAAATCCATATCCCTGATGTCATCTTCAAAACTTTGCCTCGAGATGGTGTGTGATTCCCCTCACTACCATAAAATTCCCCTGGAAGCTCAAAGGCTACTCTACCAAAGGAAAGATTGCTCAAAGACTCTTGGTCAAGACACAAGCTCTCCTTCAAAAATCTCTTCGAGGCACATCGACTACAAAAGTCAAGCAACTCGTCGCTGTACCTCGAGGGGGCATTTGTTGACACCAAAAATGTCACTTTGCCTCTTCAACATCAAGAAAGCTGCATGAAGTCGCAACTTGCCATAAATAGGCAATGCAATTTCTCCAAAAAATCAAATCTTGTCAGAATCAAACAAAAACTGCAAGATCCTTCAAGATAGCCAAGAGAAGAGTACACATGAAGTTTCGGGCCATTTCGACAACATTTGGCCTAACTTCACTTCTCCGACAGCTAAAATGGCGCTCCCGGCGGCGACATCATCGGAGACGTCAAAACTTCGATCAGAGCCTACGGATGACTCCAGCATGTCCCAAAAAGGCTCCATTCCAAATTTCAAGTCAAACCGACAACGTTTGACCCTCCATCAATGCTCGAGCAGCAAAATCAAGCCTCCCGGCGGCGGGAACCACCGAATCCTTCGCTCATCAAACCAAGTGCATGAGTGGCTTCAACATGCTTCCAAAAGGCTGCACGTCAAATTTCAGGTCATTCCGAAAACGTTTGACCAGGTTTCGATGCTCCGAGAGAAAATCAAGCCTACCGGCGGCGGAGCAACCCGGGACCATGACATCCAAAACGGAGCCCATGGAACGTCTCAAAATGACTCCAATAGGCTCCCCGTCGAATTTCAGGTCAATCGGACATCGTTTGACCGCACATCAAAGCTCGGCATTTTCCCCGCAGCAAAATCAAGTGAAGCATCGACGGGACCCCAAACGGCTTCAAAACTCAAACAAAAGCCTATGGTTGGTCTTATTTATTGCTTAGGAGGCTTCACCTCAAATTTCAGGTCATTCCGACATCGTTTGACCAAGTTTCGACTTCTGGCGGAAAATCAGCAGCTCTACGCGACAAAGTCTTCGGCTTTCCCGGAAAATTAGAAACTTTGCACTCTAAAAATGCAAGGATTCTCATCAAGTTTTCTACAGGGAAATCAAGCCAATAAATGAGAAGAAATGTCAAGAAAAATACAGAAGAAAACGGCGACGAAAAAGACCTCAAAACGACCGCAAAACGGGCTCCGAAGGGGAAAAATCCCCCAGGGTCGCAGACCCCTGCGACCATGGCCCATGGTCGCAGGCCCCTGCGACCATGGCCCATGGTCGCCGGTCCATGGTCGCCGGATTTTCCGCCGGTGACCCGTTTTTTCCGTCTTTTTTCCCGTTTCGCGCACTTTGGCCCCTGTGGTTCCCTGAAAATGTGATTTTTAGTGCTTGAAATTGACTCATATCCGACGACATCCGTCAAAATCACGGGTCAACCTCCAAAAGCATAAAATCATCAGTGATCGCTCCAAGATCGCCAACCGGCTGACCAAGAAAGTGCACTTTCTGTCCGACCGATCGTGAAATCGACAAGACAGATGTCACCGGCCCGCTCTTAGCTATCAATGTCTGAAGCTACATGTTCATCCGATGTCGATCAGCATGTAGATCCATCGATGATCGTCGCCAGAAGAATTCCAGAAGACACGGCATGGCCCGCGACTCTTCAACTGCTCGGCGACCAATTAATGTGGTTAATTGACTAGCTTTATTGCAGTCATTAATTCATTTCTTTGGACGGCCCAATCAGAAGCAAGCATTTGGGAGTTACAAGTCAATTGATTCATGGCATTTAAACCATGAAACTCCTCCCATTATGGTAATTAAGGTGATTAAAAGCCCTTAATCTCCATCGGCCAATCAGATTCAAGGAAAAAGGAGTTACAAAATCAAGAAATAAATCTTGTAACTCCTCCCATTAAAGCCATTAAGGCTCATAAACCCTCCTAAATGGCTACCAAAGGCCTATAAATAGAAGAGCATTCCATTGAAATGGAGATCGGAAGAAAATCGGAAAAGAGATCGGAAAAAAGAGGAGAAAATCAGAAGATCAGAAAAAAAGGATCAGAAAGAGATCTGAGAGAAAGAAAAAGAGAGAAAAACTCTGCTGAAGTTCTGCACCGGCCACCACTACAAGGTGACAAAAGTCCCTTGGGGGGCACCCCCCCCCAAGGTCCTTGCCTTCTCCTGCTGCCTCCAATGGCTTAGACGTGGCTTTTCAGCCCGTCTACTTAGCTTTTTATTGGACATAGGACCTTCTCTTGGTCTTTGTCCTCTAAAAACCTGAGGTTATAGCCAAGCCAAGCGAATCAAGAGCATCTTCTGTTCTCATCTGCATGGATGATGGCGAAGCCCATACATGGCTTGCGACCGTCAATCTGAACGAGTCCCCCACAA
Organism: Umbellularia californica; assembly: GCA_028538565.1. Lineage (NCBI taxonomy): Eukaryota > Viridiplantae > Streptophyta > Magnoliopsida > Laurales > Lauraceae > Umbellularia > Umbellularia californica. The sequence continues at coordinate 48,769,577 of JAPQWN010000007.1, forward strand.
TCTCCTGAAAAGTTAGATCTTCCTTTTCTTGCTTTTCATTGTAGTTTGTATTTTTCTAAAAGAGACAAAAATCACAACTCTTGTCTTTCATTATTGATGAGAATTGTAAATCGGCTATAAACGCCAAAATCGGCTATAAATGCCAAACAAAATCGCCTTTCACGGCAAACCAAGAAAATGTCTCTTTTCTTAAATATTTGTGCAATGGAAAACTTGAAAGAAGTTGATTTCCTTTTTACTTGCGAAGGTTGATCTCCGGATTACCACTTGCAATTCCAAGTAAAAATAGAAAATCTGGCACACCCACACAAAAGAAATGTTGATGCACGCTTCAGGGCCCGCCAGGGCGCGAAAGGGTCGGACCCGACGGACTCCCACGTTCCGCCGACCCCGGTAGCCGCCCCAGCAGGCGCCTCGGAGCGCGTTCCATCATGGGCGATGCCCTCAGGGTAAGTCTTCCTCTTCCTCTCAGCTTTTTCTTTAACCTTTTGACCTCGGTGATCTGTCCTAACACTTGCTCTCGCAGATCCTGCAAAGGAGCCTGGTGCTGGCAGAAAAGTCCCATCAGAGCGTTGCGCGGGCTGCGATGGTGGAGAAACAAAAGGCGACCCTCGAGGCGGAGTTAGGGGAGGCTAAGAGGAAGGCGACCGAGCAGGAGGTGATCGTCGCGGGCCTCAGGTCCGAGCTCGAAAAGGCCAGAGCCGAATTGGAAGATCAAAGGAACATGATGGCCGAGCTCGAGAAGAAGAGGGGGGAGGTCGAAGCTAGTCTTAGAGCTGAAGCCGATCGTGCATATGACGAAGGGGTCGAGGCTGCTTCGGAACTATATATGGCCCAGGTTTGCGAGGTCAGCCAGAAAGCTTGGTGATTGGGGTGGACGAGCGCACTGAGAGTGGCAGCGGTCCCCGAGGACCACCCCGCCTATGCAGAGATCCCCCAGTTCCCTCCTCCACAGCCCGCGCCGAAACCACCACCACCCCCCCCCCCCCCCCCCCCCCCCCCCCCGAGGCCTCTGCTGGAGACGCTGAGGTTGAGGTTGCCGAAGGAGATGCCGAAGATGTTGCTGGTTGAAGAAAATCTGGTTGTTGATGTAATTTTTTCTTTTTATTTCTGCACTTTGGGGATGAATATCATTGTATCTTTTTCTTTTCGTTTCATATGTAATCATTTTCAGAAATGAATGAAATCAGCTTTTATTCCCATCTTGTGTAATGTGTTTGAATGTCTTTTTCTCTCCTGCTCTTTTCTGTGTTTGGCTTTGTAATCAAAATAAAATAAATAACAGGAAATAAGACAAGTAGCTGAGCTCGGCTTTATAGCCGAAGTCAATAATATGCTAGGTTCGTAACCAAAGATGAGTGATTTAGCTAAGTTCCATAACCATAACAAAGCACTGGTCTTGGCAGAACGAAATGTGCCAGGTCCCACAACCATAGCTAGAGGGCTAGGTTCCATAACCGTAGCGAAGTTTGGTTCCGTAACCAGAACTCAAGTGGCTGGTCCTGTGACCGAGCCGAAGCAGCTGATTTTGTAACCAAGCTGGGGTTACTAGTCTCATGACCGCGCCAAGACAGCTGATTCCGTAACCGAGCTGAGGGGTGGCTGGTCCCATGACCGCGCTGAATGCAAACTGGTTCCTCAATGATGGAACGCGCTCCGAGGCGCCGTGGGGCGGCTACCGGGGTCGGCGGAACGTGGGAGTCCGTCGGGTCCGGCCCTTTCGCGCCCTGGCGGGCCTGAAGCGTGCATCAACATTTCTTTTATGTGGGTGTGCCAGATTTTCTATTTTACTTGGAATTGCAAGTGGTAATCCGGAGATCAACCTTCGCAAGTAAAAAGGAAATCAACTTCTTTCAAGTTTTCCATTGCACAAATATTTAAGAAAAGAGACATTTTCTTAATTTGCCGTGAAAGGCGATTTTGTTTGGCATTTATAGCCGATTTTGGCGTTTATAGCCGATTTACAATTCTTATCAATAATGAAAGACAAGAGTTGTGATTTTTGTCTCTTTAGAAAAATACAAACTACAATGAAAAGCAAGAAAAGGAAGATCTAACTTTTCAGGAGATTGTGGGGGACTCGTTCAGATTGACGGTCGCAAGCCATGTATGGGCTTCGCCATCATCCATGCAGATGAGAACAGAAGATGCTCTTGATTCGCTTGGCTTGGCTATAACCTCAAGTTTTTAGAGGACAAAGACCAAGAGAAGGTCCTATGTCCAATAAAAAGCTAAGTAGACGGGCTGAAAAGCCACGTCTAAGCCATTGGAGGCAGCGGGAGAAGGCAAGGACCTTGGGGGGGGTGCCCCCCAAGGGACTTTTGTCACCTTGTAGTGGTGGCCGGTGCAGAACTTCAGTAGAGTTTTTCTCTCTTTTTCTTTCTCTCAGATCTCTTTCTGATCTTTTTTTTCTGATCTTGATTTCATCCTCTGATGATTCGATTGGCTAAGGGAAAAGCCGTATCCGAATCACTTTTGTTTGCCCGCATGAGGATCCGATGATTCAGGGACGTCGAGATGGGGCAGTCTTCAGTTAAGCTTTCTCCGGAGTTGCGGAAGAAGGCTTTTGATTTTGGTGCCTCCCGAGACTCTACCAGAGCAGGGTCGGGAAGGCATTACTCTTTGACCAATGCAGAGAAGGAGTGGCTTTTCAGCATACGAGTCGGCACGATGGTGTACCGTAGACATCTTTTCGTCGACATCTAGCCGTATGTACCTTCTCGCTTTGCACTTCAGTTGGGCTTCTCTCAAGGCGTTGTTGGAGCGCCTTCGAGTATGGTGAAGCGTTTTGGGGGTTTGCAGGATGGCAGAAATGCATGGGCTTTCTATAGTGCTGAAGACACTACTGCCACGATTTCTTATCCTGAGCTGTCGACTTTCCGAACTGCCGGCTTCACGAAGTGGTTCGCGGAGAGCTTTTTGGCATATCGGGGGCTTTCCAAGAAGGAGCTTGATGTAAAGCTGTCTTCGGGGAAAGGTACTGGAAAGTCGGATGGCGTCCGGCGAGAGGAAGTTTGGGCCTTCCTTTCTGGAGAGAAGCACAAGATAGGCTTTCTCGGTGACCAGGGCGTCATTGGTTCTGAAGCTGTTCGGGAAGTACCTGATGAGGCTTTGGAGCAGCTAGAACAGGAGGAAGCTGAGCTCGACGCTTGGATGCAAGCGGCACAGAGGCGAGCTTCCGTGGAGTCTACTGGCGAGAGCAGACCATCCAGTGAGGAGTCAAGTGAGAAACCTGACTCTGATAGTGGGGCGGGTTCTTCTAGGAAGCGAACCCGTAGAGGTAAGAAGAGGAGGAGGAGTCAGCGTCACATGGGGCGGGACGAAGACTCTCCTAATGTGGAAGTCCCTCTCACTGTCAATGAGGAGGTGCCAGGGGAAGCTGACGAACCTCCGGAGAAGAGGATTCGGGAAGAAGAGACCATCGGTGAAGGTATGATTCCTCCTTTTCCTTTTCTACTTCTTTCATGGGGCTTTCCATGTTCTGATTTGTTTTCTCACCCTGCTGCTGCTTTTTTTTTTTTTTTTTTTTTAGCAAGGATGAAGACTTGCCGATGCCTGAGGTTCCAACCGATGAGGCGGTGATGGAGCCGGTTATGGCATCTGAAGAAGAACCGAGGGACTCTGGAATGACTCCGGAATCTCCAATTGGTATAACTTCTTTCGCTTTCTCTTTTTTTTTTTTGCCTGCGACTTGATTTGCTAACATTTTTTTCTTGTCAGCTGACTTGCCACAGGATTCCGATGACTTTGAACCATCAATGGACGCAAATGTCGATGATGCTTCTGATGAGTTCATGGAGGAAGAGAGTGTTCCGCCAGTCGTCGAAGAAGGTACTTTGTAGTGATGACTCTGATGATTTTTTTTTTTGAACAGGATCATATTCATACCTTTTTGTGTTTCATTTGCAGGTTTTGAAGTGACAGAAGAGAGTCCATCGCTTTCTTCAGAACCAGAGCAAGGGATGCCAGAGGTCGATCCGGAGGTAGAGACCAGTTCTGACATGATTGAGGAGATGCCTCGTGTTGAGATTCCCTCTCCAGTGGCTCCAAGTGAAAAGAGTTCTTTTGTTACTCTTCCAATGGGACATGACATGAGCAGCCGATCAGCGGAGAAGGGTGAATCTTCATCCAGTTCGTCTCTTCAATTTGCGAAGAAGGTGCTGGCTCGGGTTTTGAGTTCTTGGGTCAAGACTCTCCTTTTTGGACACTTGGAGGCAGGATTTGGCATGATCCCACATGTACAGGAGATTCTGACCGACACCGAAGAGGTTGGTCTGGATGTCACAGGTGCCAGGTCGATCGTTGATAGGATCATTGCACTGGGTGACAAGTGGTTTGAGACCATGGGTTTCCCTGACGACCAATTCTTCAAGGAGATGTTCTTGGACCCTGCTGATAAGGCTAAGTCTGACCTGAATGAGGCTACACAAAGCAAGAAGCAGCTAGTTCGGGAGAAGAACAAGGAAGAGCTAGCCATCATCGGATTGAGGCATGACCTTAACGTCCTTGATAGGGAAGTTGAGGAGGCCAGGAAACGTCTTGAGCATTTGAAGGCACAAGTCGATGCGAAGTAGGCTGCTATAACAGAGGCTCGTGACAGGGAGAGTACTCTGATTCGCAGGGTTACAGATGCCGGTCAAGTTCTCGAGAGGAGGACTCTAGAAAACGAACGATGGCAAACTGCTGGGGAAGAGCTTCCCGGTGTAAAAGAAGGGTTACGGCATTCGCCAACATCTCATGGCAAGTTCCTGAAGAAGCGTGCCTTGGAAACTCTGACGGCTGAGGCCAAAAGTTTGGTTGAGGAGCTGAAGCTTTGGCTGGAGACCATTTTTGGCTGAGCTCCTGATTTTTTATAGCAGAAACCATTCTTCTTTTTTTTTGGTACCACATGTATTTTTTTGGTACTCTTCTTTTTTTTTTTTTAGTGCTTGTGAACACTTTCTTTTTTTTTGGTACCACATGTATTTTTTTGGTACTTTTCTTTTCTTTTTTTTTTGTAGTGCTTGTGAACACTTTCTTTTTTTCTTTTTGGTACCACATGTATTTTTGGTACTTCTTTTTTTTTTGTTTTCCCTACGCTCACTCAAATCTTTTTGTGATGAAAGCAATTGCTAAGTGGGATTTGATCAAAAGCTTTGTCATTTTGTGAAAATCTTTTGTCAAATAATTGTTTTGGCATGGGAGCTTGATTTTGGTTGTGGCGTGAAAGCCGATTTTGAGATGGCATGGAAGCCGAAATTTTATGGCGTAAAAGCCAAAATTTGGGTTGGCACGGAAGCCGGATTTTTGTGGCATTTACAGCCAGTTTGGTGGCATTGATAGCCAATTTGTGGCATTTATAGCCGGTTTTGTGGCATTGATAGCCGGGTTTTTTTTTTGAAAGCCAAGTTTTGGTTTGTCGGCGTGAAAGCCAATTTTTTGTGGCATTGATAGCCGGTTTGTGGCATTTATAGCCGGTTTGACATGAGAGTCAGGTTTTTTTTTTTGTGTGGCATTTATAGCCGATTTTTTTTGAAAACCAAGTTTTGTTTTATTGGCATGAAAGCCGGTTTTGGCGTTTATAGCCGGAAATTTTTGTTTTGGCATTTATAGCCGGATTTTGGCATTTATAGCCGAGTTTTGGTTTTCAAAATGCAGGTATCGACTAAATGTCGCCTCCCCGCTGATTGGTCTTACAAGTATCGATGGAATGTCGCTTCCTTGCTCATTCGGTTTTGCGAGTATTGATGGAATGTCACTTCCTCGCGGGTTAGGTTTTGCAAGTATCGATGGAATGTCGCTTCCTCGCGAATTGGGGTGCAAATATCGACTAAGCGTCGCTTCCCTGCTTTTTCCAAGACTTTTGGTTTTGCGGGTACTGACTTGATGTCGTTTCTCCGCGATTTTTGAAATTTGAGGTTTTCTCGAACCATTTGTAATTTTGGGTTGTGGATAGCAACTGGTATGTTACATCTCCACGATTTTTGGAAATTGGGTTGTGGATATCAACTGGTTTGTTGCTTCTCCACGATTTTAGGTTTTTTCGAACCTTTGAAATTTGGGTTGTGGATATCAACTGAAATGTTGTGTCTCCACGATTTTTGAAATTGGGTTGTGGATATCAACTGGTTTGTTGCTTCTCCACGGTTTTTGGATTTTGCAAGTATCGACGAAATGTTGCTTCCCTGCGATTTTGGGTGCAAGTATCGATGGAATGTCGCATCCTTGCTTTTTTTCAAAATTTTTGTTTTGCGGGTACTGACTTTGATGTCGTTTCCCCACGATTTTTGAAAAACCATTTTTTTTTTGTTTAAAGACACGAGGGTCGTAAATTTTGACCTAGAACCATTTGGCGGTAAAAGGTAAGGTGGACTAGGGTGGAAATCCCTGAATCCAGATTTTTGTTTCAAACCATGAATTTTGGTTCAAGGATCGAAAGTTTTGGTCAAGTCAGGGAGAGGCTCCTAAACTTGGATTTTTTTTGTTTTTCAACAATGAAACAATGAAAGTAAGCATTGTTTTTGAATCTCTATAAATTTTGACATTTGTGTTGACACCAAAAATGTCACTTTGCCTCTTCAACATCAAGAAAGCTGCATGAAGTCGCAACCTGCCATAAATAGGCAATGCAATTTCTCCAAAAATTCAAATCTTGTCAGAATCAAACAAAAACTGCAAGATCCTTCAAGATAGCCAAGAGAAGAGTACACATGAAGTTTCGGGCCATTTCGACAACATTTGGCCTAACTTCACTGCTCCGACAGCTAAACGGGAGCTCCCGGCGGCGACATCATCGGAGACGTCAAAACTTCGATCAAAGCCTACAGATGACTCCAGCATGTCTCAAAAGGGCTCTATGCCAAATTTCAAGTCAAACCGACAACGTTTGACCCTCCATCAATGCTCGAGCAGCAAAATCAAGCCTCCCGGCAGCGGGAACCACCGAAGCCTTCGCTCATCAAACCAAGTGCATGAGTGGCTTCAACATGCTTCCAAAAGGCTGCACGTCGAATTTCAGGTCATTCCGACAACGTTTGACCAGGTTTCGATGCTCCGAGAGAAAATCAAGCCTACCGGCGGCGAAGCAACCCGGGACCATAACATCCAAAACGGAGCCCATGGAACGACTCAAAATGACTCCAATAGGCTCCCCGTCAAATTTCAGGTCAATCGGACATCGTTTGGCCACATATCAAAGCTCGGCATTTTCCCCGCAGCAAAATCAAGTGAAGCATCGACGGGACCCCAAACGGCTTCAAAACTCAAACAAAAGCCTATGGTTGGTCTTATTTATTGCTCAGGAGGCTTCACCTCAAATTTCAGGTCATTCCGACATCGTTTGACCAAGTTTCAGCTTCTGGCGGAAAATCAGCAGCTCTACGCGACAAAGTCTTCGCCTTTCCCGGAAAATTGGAAACTTTGCACTCTAAAAATGCAAAGATTCTCATCAAGTTTTCTACAGGGAAATCAAGCCAATAAATGAGAAGAAATGTCAAGAAAAATACAGAAGAAAACGGCGACGAAAAAGACCTCAAAACGACCGCAAAACGGGCTCCGAAGGGGAAAAATCCCCCAGGGTCGCAGACCCCTGCGACCATGGAGGTCCGGGTCACCGGATTTTCCGCCGGTGACCCGTTTTTCCGTCTTTTTTCGCGTTTCGCGCACTTTGGCCCCTGTGGTTTCCTGAAAATGTGATTTTTAGTGCTTGAAATTGACTCATATCCTCCGACATCCGTCAAAATCACGGGTCAACCTCCAAAAGCATAAAATCATCATTGATCGCTCCAAGATCGCCAACCGGTCGACCAAGAAAGTGCACTTTCTGTCCGACCGATCGTGAAATCGACAAGACAGATGTCACCGGCCCACTCTTAGCTATCAATGTCTGAAGTTACATGTTCATCCGATGTCGATCAGCATGTAGATCCATCGATGATCATCGCCAGAAGAATTCCAGAAGACACGGCATGGCCCGCGACTCTTCGACTGCTCGGCGACCAATTAATGTGGTTAATTGACTAGCTTTATTGCAGTCATTAATTCATTTCTTTGGACGGCCCAATCAGAAGCAAGCATTTGGGAGTTACAAGTCAATTGATTCATGGCATTTAAACCATGAAACTCCTCCCATTATGGTAATTAAGGTGATTAAAAGCCCTTAATCTCCATCGGCCAATCAGATTCAAGGAAAAAGGAGTTACAAAATCAAGAAATAAATCTTGTAACTCCTCCCATTAAAGCCATTAAGGCTCATAAACCCTCCTAAATGGCTACCAAAAGCCTATAAATAGGAGAGCATTCCATTGAAATTGGGATCGGAAATAAAGGAGAAAATCAGGATCAGAGAAAATCAGAAAAAAAGATCAGAAAGAGATCTGAGAGAAAGAAAAAGAGAGAAAAACTCTGCTGAAGTTCTGCACCGGCCACCACTACAAGGTGACAAAAGTCCCTTAGGGGGCACCCCCCCAAGGTCCTTGCCTTCTCCTGCTGCCTCCAATGGCTTAGACGTGGCTTTTCAGCCCGTCTACTTAGCTTTTTATTGGACATAGGACCTTCTCTTGGTCTTTGTCCTCTAAAAATCTGAGGTTATAGCCAAGCCAAGCGAATCAAGAGCATCTTCTGTTCTCATCTGCATGGATGATGGCGAAGCCCATACATGGCTTGCGACCGTCAATCTAAACGAGTCCCCCACAATCTCCTGAAAAGTTAGATCTTCCTTTTCTTGCTTTTCATTGTAGTTTGTATTTTTCTAAAAGAGACAAAAATCGCAACTCTTGTCTTTTTCATTATTGATGAGAATTGTAAATCGGCTATAAACGCCAAAATCAGCTATAAATGCCAAACAAAATCGCCTTTCACGGCAAACCAAGAAAATGTCTCTTTTCTTAAATATTTGTGCAATGGAAAACTTGAAAGAAGTTGATTTCCTTTTTACTTGCGAAGGTTGATCTCCGGATTACCACTTGCAATTCCAAGTAAAATAGAAAATCTGGCACACCCACACAAAAGAAATGTTGATGCACGCTTCAGGGCCCGCCAGGGCGCGAAAGGGCCGGACCTGACGGACTCCCACGTTCCGCCGACCCCGGTAGCCGCCCCAACGGCGCCTCGGAGCGCGTTCCATCAAGCTGGCACACCCGGTGGGACTCGTTCATTTGAGAACACGGTGCTTGGAAATGAAATATTTGCATATCATACTTTTTGCTCTATGCTTATACTTCTTTTCCGGATTCCTTGGCTACTTTCTAGCTTGTAGCCTATGTTGGATTTTGCATCCTAAAAAAATATGAGATGGGATTTTTTGGAAATTTCTATTTCTTTGAGTTTGTTTCCATTCTTTCTCTTTTCAAAAAAAAAAAAATCAGTTTTCTTAGTTTGAATTCAAAATTGAGAAACTTTGATCCTATCCTATCGTTCTTTGGTGCTTGCAGAAATGTTGAGCCCGTTCGACTAAGGTTTTGGACCATCGTTTCTCTTCGATGAGTTCATTAGATATTTCAAAAAAAAATATTAAAAAAAATAAAAATAAAAAAAATTAGTTTTCTTAGTTTGGATTCAAAATTGAGAAACTTTGATCCTATCCTATCGTTCTTTGGTGCTTGCAGAAATGTTGAGCCCGTTCGACTAAGGTTTTGGACCATCGTTTCTCTTCGATGAGTTCATTAGAGATTTAAAAAAAAATATTAAAAAAAATAAAAATAAAAAAAATTAGTTTTCTTAGTTTGGATTCAAAATTGAGAAACTTTGATCCTATCCTATCGTTCTTTGGTGCTTGCAGAAATGTTGAGCCCGTTCGACTAAGGTTTTGGACCATCGTTTCTCTTCGATGAGTTCATTAGAGATTTCAAAAAAAAAATATTAAAAAAAATAAAAATAAAAAAAATTAGTTTTCTTAGTTTGGATTCAAAATTGAGAAACTTTGTTCCTATCCTATCGTTCTTTGGTGCTTGCAGAAATGTTGAGCCCGTTCGACTAAGGTTTTGGGCCATCGTTTCTCTTCGATGAGTCTATTTGGGATTTTTATAAAAAAAAAAGGACATAGACCACTAAGGTTAAACCAATTGCGTTCTTTGATCACGATTGATTCAAGAAAAGCCTTGTCCAGAGTGTGGAGACAGCTTGACTGTTCTAGGCAAGGGTCCTCCAAACGGGTTCATTAAGTAATCCTACCCTTACCTGGGGGCAATTCTATCAATTGAGGTTTCATAAGACCGGGTTAGGAGGCCTATGTGTACTCTCTCGTCTTTAAATCTTAAAAAAATTAAAATCAAAATAAAAAAAAAAGATTTAAAAAAAAAATCTTAAAAAAAAAAAAACAAAACAAAAATTTTCAAAAAAAAATAAAATAAAATAAAATAAATAAAAAAATATTTTTTTAAAAAAAATAAAAAAATAAAAAAAAAATAAAAAAAATAAAAAAAATCATTTCAAAAAAAAATCTCCAAAAACTCGTCACTTTTGATTCCAGATCTAAGAAATTTTGGTTTCTTCTTTTCTGAGCACTGGCGCTCGCGGAAATCGCCGAGACCGTGTTCAGATCAGAATACCATTTGCTCTCCTTGATGGAACCAATCTTGACATTTCAAAAAAAAAAAACTCGTCACTTTTGGATTCAGATTCGAGAAATTGTGGTCTCTTCCCTTCTGAGTACTGGCGCTCGCGGAAATCGTTGAGCCCGTATTTGAATCGGAATGCCACCTGCTCTCTTTGACGAATCCATTTCTGACATTTCAAAACAAAGAATCCCATCTCATGGATGCGATCTCCAACATTTGTGCCTAGCAATACTGGTACGCCCTTTCAGGGTCTACTGTATCTGTGACCGGCACATTTGTAACTCCTACCTTATATTCTTCTTATCTCGAGCAAGCCCTGCTTCTCGATAAGTCGAATTTAGGTTTACAATTGCTTCTAGCAGTCACTGGAACGCTCATTCTGGGCTCACCATACTTGCTGTCAGAACAATAGTACCATCTATGGCTTTTTGCCTTCTTCATGTCGCTTGGGTCATATCCCTTGAGCGATTTGAAAAGACAACCATAGAAATTCCCATTTATGATCATTATATTCTTGTGATTACTAATGGATGTGGTCTTGTTTCAGAACTTTTTCGAAACTAACAATGGCAGCCTTAACCATTATCTTCGATGAGAACAAGCACCAACTCATGCTTCAACAGAAGCAAACCGAGCGCACTTACAAGCGCCCCGCCAGCTGCCGAAGCGTCAACTCCCTCGGCAATTCTCTGAACTCCGGGTCGACCTCGACTCCCCAGACCATCGTCTTCGGGACACTGGGACCATTCCCACTTCCCGAAGAACAAGCTGCTCCTGCCAAAAAGCAGAAGATCGCCTCTCAACGTGTCACTCTCGTGACACCAAAGGCGAAAGCCAAAAAGCCCGAAGCCCGCGGCACCCCCGCGAAGCCTCGACCCACAAACAACCAGGTCTATCCCAAGACTTGGTCTCCAAGACCTTCCCCAAAACAAAGAAGGTCTCAAACCTCCACCAAGCCAGCATACCTGGCCCCACTCAAAGAGAACCAGTTCTACCCTCTTGCCTACATGAAAGAGGAGAGACCCATCTCCAACCTGACTCCCAAGTCGACCCAGCATGAACCGGCTTGCTCCCACAAGCCCAGAATCAGATCACGCATCACCAGGCCTCTCCAAGCACCTGCTAAGGCCTACACTCCTTCAGTTCGACCCTTCATCTCTACAGGGGCCGAACTCGAAAGGTTCAAAGCTTCGCTGCAACAGGCAAAGGACCGGGTCCGGATCCTGTCCTTGCCTAGCTACAAAGAAGACAGGCTCGGTTGCTGCGCCCGAGGGAGCACATCCTTCATCGTCAGAGCCCAGCCAGAGCTGACTGAAGCTCAAATCGCTCGTCGAGCACGCCGCCGTGCGTCGTATCGACAAAAGAGACTAGAGAAGCAACGGACCCAGCCTCCTACACTTCAAGTCTCCCGCAATTGGGTCGAAAAAGAAATTCCCGACCAAGTTGCTGCCGTCCATATGGTTGGAAAAACCAGAAGACGCCAAAGGTCAGCATCAAAAATCCATGTCCGACGTCCGGTGACCCGTAGCATCACCAGGACACAAAGACATCCCGAAGAATCTCCTGCCCCTTCCAGCCAAGGACGGGAGAGTAATCCTTCATCAAGCTCTTCATCAAAAAGAATGAGCCCCAGTTCGGTCACCAGGACGATTTCTTCGTTCGAATCCCGAGGGATGAACGTCTTGGCTACAAGTTCTGAGCCGCCACCTCAGAATCCACCTCGAGATGATGCGCTCACACGCATCCAGCAGTTGGAACAAGGCCAGCAGAGGATTGAAACTCTGATGGAAAACCTTCTCCTCGTTGTCCAAAATCAGGTGAACAATGAGCCTCCTCCGAATCATGGCAATAACGAGGAAAATGGAGAAGAAAATGAGTCACGCGCCCTTACCAAAAAGGACGTAGACAGTATCCTCGCCAAAGCAAAAGAAGAGGATATACTCAAAGAGCATGGGATCAAGCCACCATATCCTTTATGGATGGACTCGGTCCCGTTCCCCACAAAATTCAAACATCCTACTCTCCAAACATATACGGGGAAAGGATCGGCCAGACAGCACGTCATCCACTTCAAGATCTTGACGGGAGCTATCGCGGATCAAGATGCACTCAAGATTCGCCTCTTTGCAAGTACCCTAAAAGGAACGGCCTTCGATTGGTACTCCACTCTGCCGGAGAACTCCATTCAGAACTGGGCTATGCTGGAGACACGCTTCCTGACCCACTTCCAAGGTGAGGATCATCCTGTTACTATGGCTCAGCTCTGCAGCCTAAAACAGGGAGAGAATGAGTCAACTTATGACTTCATTCACAAGTGGAAAGCAATGGCGTACAAATGCTCAGATGTACTGCCACAAGCGTCGCTAGTCGACATCTGCCGTAACAATATGAGAGCAAAAATACGCTCCATGATCATCGGCAACAAATCAAAAAACCTGGGAGAACTCCTGGAAGCTTCTATGGAAGCTGAAACGGTGATTAAAGACCTCAACAGTCAGAAGTCATCAAGAAAAGAGCCAACCGCCATTGCAACCTCTAAACCAAAGAAGAAAGAGGTCCTTAATGTGCAAACCAAGTCAGCTCCTCAGCAACCAAAGAAAGCTGAAAATAGAGCTGCAGGTAAGAGACCTGAACTCTCTGATGCCTTCAAAGAGTGAGTAGAAAAGAAATATCCGTTCGATGAAGACGTCGAAGAAATCTTTGAGGCTCTCCTAGCAAATGGCAAACTCATTTTGCCAGAGCCCAAAAGACCTGGAGACGTTGGCAAAACCAATGATCCTCGGTACTGTCCATACCACCAGATGGTCTCGCATCCTCTCAATCAATGCTTTGTTGTGAGAGAGAAGATAAACGAGATGTGGAAAAAAGGAGTCATCACCTTTGACAAAAATTATGGCCCCGCCTCCGTCAACATGGTGTCACGTGGACAAACACCAAAATCACCGAAGAAGAAGATCACTACTTCCTTCAAGGTGATAAATAGAATTCAAACGTCCGAAGTGTTGGTTCCTTGCCCGACACCAGACGGACAACCCATATGGGTACATCCCGATCTCCTGGAAGATGAAAATTGGGAGATCGTCAAAACAAAGCCGACCGCTCAGCAGCGAAGGCAAGCCAAGAAACATCTCCTCAAGCTCAAACGGCAAGAGAAGACCCAGCCAAAACAAGAAGTCCATGAAAAGGCAGAGGCCTCCTCTACCACTTCACTCGGGGCAACAGAAACGTCCCTTCCAGAGACTTCAAAGGCGGTAAGAAACTTCACTCTCAGTGATTTCATGCCACCTCAATTCAAAAAAGAAACCATGCAGGGGGCATCATACTCTTGCAACTCGGTAGTTGGATTCTCCATTGATGGATACGAGTCCAGCGACACCGACGATAGATTCGAGCCCAACTACACCGATGAGTGGGAGGAATCTCTTGAAACAGGAGAATATCTCTCCGATGAAGAATGGGTTCCTGAAACTCACCTTATGCCAGTAATCTGGTATAACCCCTTGCAACCACAAGGATCCTGGTCTGATGATGAAGAAGACCAAGAGGCTGCACAAGAAGATGCTGTTAACCCAGCACCTGTCATTGCTCTAGTGGAAATCAACTATGTTGAGCAACACGGAGAAGACGAAGAAGAAGATCTGGCTCCCATGCCTGATCTTGAAGAATATGCAAGGATCTTGCAGCGTCTCGCTCTAGAACAAGAGCAAGACCGCGTCAACGAGATTCCTCACAATCCAGAGCCGGAAGTCCCTGAAGCTCACCAGGTACCTCCACCCTTAACTCCTGAAAATGGAGAACATTGCTGGATAGATGATCCTCTTACATCCGAGGATGAGTCTGACTCCGAGCAGGCAACATCTCCTATCAGAGCTTCCTGTAATGTAATATATCAGGACTATAGCTCTTCTGAAGCGTCGTCTGATGAGATTACCTACACTCCGACGACGCCTAGCAATGTATCCTCTGGGGCTACCTCGTCTCACGTGACTTTCACAGAGATGACACCCTCTCAGGTTTCTTCTCCTGAGACTGTGACTTCAGGATACACATTCTTCCCGACTCATCATCATGAAGAAAACCCAACTTGGGGTGATGGATGGGTCAACGAAGAAGAAAAGCTGCTGGATGCTGTTCAGGACTTGCTCTCGGAAAATGCTCCGTGCAACACAATCACTGAGGATGGCAACTCTGCTGCAGATACATCCCCAGTAGATGAAAAACGACAGCCTCTTGATCCTGAAGACAATCTTCCAAACAAAGATCCTTCTCAAGAAGCTCTCGAAGTTGGTAGAGGCACCCGTTCGGGCCGGGACTACCACAAAAATTACAACCAATCTTCCTTTACTTATGTAAATCCTTCGGGAAAAGATGTTGTGAGCCCCCCCAGTGGCAACAATGATGAACATGCAGGCCCTAAGGAGGCTTTCAAGTATGACTTGGTTGAGCACTTCAAACACATACCTGCACGTCTTCACATCCTGGATTTATTACGAATGTCTCCACGCACTCGTAATAATCTCATCTCAGAATTACAAAAAACTGAATGAGGATGTCGACAAACATGCCCCGCAAGTCCTCCAAATTGAAATGGACTACCGGGTCAAAAACTCTGAAACTTCCTCAAAGGGAGAAAAGAAAACTGAGGGATCATGCATCCAATGCCTCTCGGTTCAAAAGGCAGCCAGTGCAACCATTGCCTTCACTAAGGAAGACCTCCTACTTGGCGAAGCAAGGCACAACCGACCCCTGTACTTCACAGGGTACATCAAAGAAATGCCGATACATAGAGTTCAGATCGACCCAGGTTCTGCACTCAACCTTATCTCCACTTCGGCTCTTGAAGAGTTGGGCATCCCACCCAGCAAGCTAAGCCACACATCTGTATCTATCTTTGGATACGATGGGAGCACTCAAAGGCCTATCGGCAAAATCAAGTTCAAATTGCAAATCGGTGATCTTATCTCTGAGGTCACTGTGTATGCAATAAAAACCCCCTCATGCTACAACATCCTTCTCGGACGTCCTTGGATACACGAGAACGGTGTTGTTCCTTCAACTCTACATCAATGCATCAAGTTGGTCGGCGACGACGGCATGGTACATCGAGTCTTTGCGGACAGGAAACCCTTCAAAGGTAAAGAAGTCCACTTCGCAGACTCCCAGATGTATGAAGGAGAAAAAGAAGAAGAGGAAACAGCACCCCCTGCTGAAAATCTCCAGAAAGATAAAGGCAAGGCTCCTCAAAAATCACCGGAAGAAAACAAACCCTCCGGCAAATTAGAAGAGAGTAGTCAATCTCCCTTCGTTATCTCCCTCAAGAATTCAAAACCTTTGGTCATCACGACTAAAGTGAAGAAGGCGAAACAAAAGCCTGGGGGCAAATTTGTTGTCTCTCTCGTGTCTATCATGCAAGACACAGACTCGGACTCAGAGCCAGAAGACGATGCATCGTCAAGCCAAGCTGACACTCAGCAAGTTCAGCCTGCTCTCACTCCGATGGAGACACCTGCTGATGTAGAAGATCCTACGTCTGCTACCTTTGTTGTTCCGGCAACATCACCAAAGCAAAGGCCGGTCTTCTTCCATAGATCGGACGCTTCTTCATCAAATTCCATGCTGGAACCTTTCCAAAATGAAGGTATGCCTCAGCTATCTCTATATAGTCCTGTGGCACAAGCAATTATGAAGAAAATGGGCTATGACGCTCAAAACCCAGTCGGTTTGGGAGAAAGACGTGGTATTCTCACGCCATTGGAGCCCGCCTTGACCAAAAGCCAGCTGGAAGATTGGAGACTCTACGGTCATGTAGAAAAGTCTTCATATGGGTTAGGATATGATCCTGATACTCCTCTGAGACAGTTGACACAAAAACTTAAAAGTCGTTTTACCGACCAAGCCTCAACATCTCAAGTCCATGAAGACATCGATCTCCCTGGATATCTCTTTAAAGAGTTACCTGACAAAGATCCAGGAAGCTCATCCAATTGGTACGATTTCTCTGATGATAAAGAGGAATCGTCTGATAATACAGACTTGTGCTATTCTGACCCAGAAGAACCCTCGTCTCCAAAAGAAATACCAGACTCAACAGGCGATTGGGACTATCTCATAGCAAGCCTTGAGGAGATCACCAATCAAGAAAATCCATGGAAAGGAACAGAGCCTTGGTCTGGTAATGCAGTTGAAACTCCAGAAGGTTTCGTTAAGTTGGAAGCCTCCGAAAATATTATGGAGGAACCACCTTCGAACCTTCCGACAGAAGATCCTGTTGAAAAGATAAACTTGGGAACACCTGATAACCCACGTCCTGTATTCATAAGCAAGAATATAAAGGATGATGAGTTACCCGAGTATATCGCTTTTCTTCGTGAGTTCGTTGATTGCTTTGCATGGTCCTATGCTGAAATGCCTGGTTTAGACCCCAAAGTAGCAGTCCACAAACTCAATCTTCAAGAAGACATCAAGCCTGTCAAACAAGGCCAAAGAAGATTCCGTCCAGATGTGATGGATAAAATTGAACAAGAAGTTCAAAAACTCAAAAGCGTTGGCTTCATCCGTGAGGAACAACATCCAGAATGGTTGGCCAACATTGTCCCCGTGACAAAGAAAAATGGGCAGATCAGAGTCTGTATTGACTATAGAGACTTGAATGGCGCTTGCCCTAAAGATGAATTCCCGCTCCCCATACCGGAGGTGATATTGACAATACCTGCGGATTCGAGCGAATGACATTCATGGATGGCTTCTCTGGTTATAAGCAGATAAAGATGCATCCCGAGGATGAAAAACACACTTCATTTCGGACTCCATTTGGCGTATATTGCTACACTGTCATGCCATTTGGTCTGAAAAATGCTGGTGCCACATATCAGAGGGCTATGATGAAAATATTCCAAGATATGCAGCACAAGACGGTCGAATGTTACGTTGATGACCTCGTCGTCAAAAGCAGAAGAAAAGAAGACCATCTCAAAGATCTTCGGGAAGTCTTCCTCCGACTCCGCAAACACAAACTGCGGATGAATCCTCTAAAATGCTTCTTCGGCGTCTCGTCGGGTAAGTTTCTCGGATTCCTTGTTCGGAAAGCTGGAATAGAACTTGACCCCATAAAAGTCAAGGCTATTCTAGAAATGCCCTCTCCAAGAACCCTAAGGGAACTAAAAGGGCTTCAAGGGAGATTGGCCTACATCAGACGGTTCATCTCCAATCTTTCGGGGAAATGCCGTCCATTCTCTCGATTGATGAAAAAAGGTGTAGACTTTGTCTGGGATGCCGACTGTGAAGCCGCATTTCAAGATATCAAGTCATACCTGACCAAACCTCCAGTGTTAGTTGCCCCTGCCACTGGAAAACCATTCATCTTGTACACAAGAGCTCTTGATCATTCTGTAGGCGCTTTGCTTGCACAAGAGAATGGTGAGGGAAAAGAAGCTGCTCTATACTACCTCAGCCGCATGCTAGTAGGTGCAAAGCATCGCTACTCCCCAGTCGAAAAAGAATGCCTTGCAGTGATGTTCGCCGTACAAAAGCTACGTCACTACTTGCTTTCCAATACAGTCTACCTGGTCTCGAGGATCAACCTCTTGAAGGTCCTTGTCACGAAGGCCGGTTCTCTCAATGCCCGACTGGCAAAATGGTCCATCCTCTTGTCACAATTTGATATTAGGTATGTGCCACAAAAAGCAATCAAAGGCCAAGCTCTAGCAGATTTCCTCGCAGAGCATCCATTGCCTAAAGATTCACCACTCAGAGATGATCTCCCAGATGAACCTGTCTACAACGTGGAGACTTCCTCACCAAATGCCTCCTGGGACATGTACTTTGACGGTGCAACCAGGACAAATGAAAACAGAAAGCTGATCTCGGGAGTTGGCATCCTCTTTGTTAGCCCCGACAAATGCATGATTCCACATGCTTTCTCGCTACTGGAACCATGCACAAACAATGCAGCTGAATACCAAGCTCTGATCCTAGGATTGGAACTCGCCATCGAATCTGGTATCACCATGCTGGAAGTCTTTGGAGACTCTCAACTGATCGTCAACCAGATGAATCAGAAATATGAAGTCAGGAAGCCCGATCTGCTGCCTTATTACAACAAGGCACAATCGCTTCTGCAAAAGTTTGACATATGTCACATCACCCACATTCGTAGAGGTGAAAATATCCGTGCAGATGCCCTGGCCGGACTTGCCGCATCAATGGCGACCCAGGAAGGGGAAAACATGCAAATTACAGTGTGTGAGAGAAGGATCCTCCCTCCTCTTAACACACACCAAGCAGTTGCTGAATGCCACCGAGTGGTTGGAAGTCGGATCTCTATCCTTCAACCTTCAATCGGCGATTGGAGGGATCCGTTCATTGATTACACTATGTTCAGAATCCTACCTGAAGATCCAAAAGAACGGGTAAGCATACAAAGGCGAGCCCCAAACTTTCATTTGGATATTCCTTCAAAAATCCTCTACAGGAAATCCTTCAACGGAGTACTTCTACGCTGCTTGTCACAACAAGAGGCCGAAGAAACACTTAAAGAAGTTCATGCTGGTCTTTGTGGAGCCCATCAGGCAGGTCCTAAGCTCTATGATCAGATAAAAAGGTTAGGTTACTATTGGCCTACCATGGTTGCTGATGCAATGCAATTTGCCAAACGTTGCCAGCTATGCCAAGTTCACGGAGATTACATTCACATGCCTCCGGAATGGCTGCATCCTACAGCAATCTCATGGCCTTTTGAACCATGGGGCATGGACATCATAGGTCCTATCTCTCCCCCTTCAAGCAAAGGTCATCGCTTCATCTTCGCCGCAACGGATTATTTCTCCAAGTGGTCAGAAGCATTTACGTTCAACGAAATGAAGACCTCATCAGTTCTTCAGTTCCTGCGCACCAACATCATTTGTCGTTTCGGCATACCCAAGAGATTCGTCCATGATAACGGACCACAATTCCGGGATCATCGATTCTACAGGTTTTGCGACAAATACAAAATCCAAAGCTGTCCTTCGACTCCATACAATCCGGCAGCAAACGGATTAGCCTTCAACAAGACACTCTGCAAAATCCTCAAGAAAATGGTCTCTAGTCACAAAAGAGACTGGAGCGATAAACTGTCTGAAGCTTTGTGGGCCTATCGAACCACCGTTCGAGGACCAACCCATAGCACACCATTCTCCTTGGTCTATGGATGCGAAGATGTCGTGCCCCTAGAGGTACAAATTCCTTCTCTGAGGGTATCTCTACAAAATGACATGACTCAAGAAAGCAATGTCAAATTGCTACTCCATGAGCTGGACAATCTCGACGAGAGACGGCTCGAAGCTCGACAAAGCATTGAACTTTACCAAGCACGCATGGCAGGATCTTTTGACAAAAGGGTCCGGCAACGCGCCTACAAAAAGGGTGACTTGGTTCTTGCGGTAAAAAGACCAATGGTCTTCGCACACAAATCCAAAGGCAAATTTGAACCAAAATGGGAGGGACCCTACGTCATCGACAAAGTCTGCTCCAACGGCGCATATGCCCTCCAAAACATGGAAGGCGACAGATGTATGCTGCCTATCAACGGCAAGTTCTTGAAGCGGTACTACCCTTGAAGACTTACCCAACTGGGTAAGAGCAATGCCTGTATGGCCAAAACCTGTTCTCAGGTACTCGCTCGTCAAACCCACTCTCTTTAAAATTTTCATATCAAATGTCAAAATTTCTAGAGATTCAAAAACAATGCTTACTTTCATTGTTTCATTGTTCAAAAACAAAAAAAGAAAAAAAATCCAAGTTTAGGAGCCTCTCCCTGACTTGACCAAAACTTTCGATCCTTGAACCAAAATTCATGGTTTGAAACAAAAATCCGGATTCAGGGATTTCCACCCTAGTCCACCTTACCTTTTACCGCCAAATGGTTCTAGGTCAAAATTTACGACCCTCGTGTCTTTAAACAAAAAAAAATGGTTTTTCAAAAATCGTGGGGAAACGACATCAAAGTCAGTACCCGCAAAACAAAAATTTAAAAAAAAAAAAAGCAAGGATGCGACATTCCATTGATACTTGCACCCAAAATCGCAGGGAAGCGACATTTCGTCGATACTTGCAAAATCCAAAAATCGTGGAGAAGCAACAAACCAGTTGATATCCACAACCCAAATTTCAAAGGTTCGAGAAAACCTAAAACCGTGGAGAAGCAACAAACCAGTTGATATCCGCAACCCAATTTCAAAAATCGTGGAGATGCAATATACCAGTTGCTATCCACAACCCAAAATTACAAATGGTTCGAGAAAACCTCAAATTTCAAAAATCGCGGAGAAACGACATCAAGTCAGTACCCGCAAAACCAAAAGTCTTGGGAAAAGCAGGGAAGCGACGCTTAGTCGATATTTGCACCCCAATTCGCGAGGAAGCGACATTCCATCGATACTTGCAAAACCTAACCCGCGAGGAAGTGACATTCCATCAATACTCGCAAAATCGAATGAGCAAGGAAGCGACATTCCATCGATACTTGCAAGACCATTCAGCGGGGAGGCGACATTTAGTCGATACCTGCATTTTGAAAACCAAAACTCGGCTATAAATGCCAAAATCCGGCTATAAATGCCAAAACAAAAATTTCCGGCTATAAACGCCAAAATCGGCTTTCATGCCAATAAACCAAAACTCGGTTTTCAAAAAACTCGGCTACAAATGCCACACACAAAAAAAAAAACCTACTCTCATGTCAAAACCGGCTATAAATGCCACAAATTGGCTATCAATGCCACCAAACCGGCTATAAATGCCACCAATTGGCTATCAATGCCACCAAACTGGCTGTAAATGCCACAAAAATCCGGCTTTCATGCCAAATTCGTTTCCCCTACCAAAACAACCATTTGACAAAAGATTTTCACAAAATGACAAAGCTTTTGATCAAATCCCATTTAGCAATTGCTTTCATCACAAAAAGATTTGAGTGAGCGTAGGGAACAACAAAAAAAGGGTACCAAAAAAATACATGTGGTACCAAAGCAAAAAAAAAAAAAAAATAGAAAGTGTTCACAAGCACTACAAAAAAAAAAAGGGGAGAAAGAAAAGAAAAAAAAAAGAAACTTTCTCAAAAAACAAAAAAAAAAAAAAAAAAAATCAGGCCACGTGGCCGTATGGACCAGATCCATACGGATCTGTCCGTACGGCCCACAAAAAAAAAAAGAAGAAAAAAATGTGTAAAAAAAAAACAAAAGAAGAAATCACGTGGAAAAGAAAAAAAAAAGAAGAAGAATAGAAAGAAAAGAAAGAAAGAAAAAAAAAAGAAGAAAGAAAAAAAAAGAAGAAAGAAAAAAAAAAGAAGTGAAACTTTTTTTACCATCCTATTTTCTACATAAAGTTTTCTTGAAAGAAAAAGAGAGAAAACTTACTTGAAGCCATTGATGGAGAAGAAGAAGGAAAAAGCTTGAAGATCCTTGAAGAAGAAGAACTCTTGGTCTTGGAGCTCTCTTGAGATTGTTGCAAAAGAAAGCAATAAGAGCAAGAGATCTTACCTTCCTTTGCTTTTATAGGAGAGAGCAAATCAAAGAAGGGAACAAAGAAGAAAGGTAAGTGTTACTAATTAGTAACCTTACCGAAAGAGAAGGAATTAGAAAGATTCTTTCCCAAAAAGAAAGATGTCTTTGAGAGATTTCCTCCCAAAATCAATCAATGAAAGATTCTCTCCAACAAAAAAGGATATTGGAGATTTCTTCCCAAAAAGAAAGATACCTTGAGATATTCTCTCCCAAATTAAGGGAATATGAGAGATTCTCTCCCATAAAGATATTTTTAGATATTCTCTATCCAAATGAGATATCTTTAGATATTCTTTACAAAAATGACCCCACATGAGATCTAAGCCATCCTAAAAAGCTTAAGGTCCCATGGGCTAGCCCATATGAGCCAGGTTTGACCACCTAGGCACTGAAAAAAATAATAATAATAATAAATGGGCTTTTAGTCAGAAAAAAAAAATCCCTCTTACCAAGAGCATACAAAAATGGTTCCATGCCTCTTTTGAGTTGATTGAACCATACAAAAAATCCCAAGCCCCATGAGCTTCCAAAAATCAAACCATCCAGCCTCATATACCAAATTGAGCCAAAATCTTGAAATTGACATTCCACAAAAATCCAAACCACTCCAATGGACCCACACAGTCCCAAAGAGTGACCAAAAACCAAATCCTGGTCCCCTAACTTGCCACATACAGCTTGTTAGGTCACAAGACCAAAACCAAAAACCAAATCATGATCCCCCAACTTGCCACATACAGCTTGTTGGGTCACAAGGTCAAAACCAAAACCCGACCCCCTAACCTGCCACATACAGCTTGTTAGGTCACAAGGTCAAAAACAAAAGCCCAAATCCACATCCCTGATGTCATCTTCAAAACTTTGCCTCGAGATGTTGTGTGATTCCTTTCACTACCATAAAATTCCCCTGGAAGCTCAAAGGCTACTCTACCAAAGGAAGGATTGCTCAAAGACTCTTGGTCGAGACACAAGCTCTCCTTCAAAACTCTCTTCGAGGCACATCGACTACAAAAGTCAAGCAACTCGTCGCTGTACCTCGAGGGGGCATTTGTTGACACCAAAAATGTCACTTTGCCTCTTCAACATCAAGAAAGCTGCATGAAGTCGCAACCTGCCATAAATAGGCAATGCAATTTCTCCAAAAATTCAAATCTTGTCAGAATCAAACAAAAACTGCAAGATCCTTCAAGATAGCCAAGAGAAGAGTACACATGAAGTTTCGGGCCATTTCGACAACATTTGGCCTAACTTCACTGCTCCGACAGCTAAACGGGAGCTCCCGGCGGCGACATCATCGGAGACGTCAAAACTTCGATTAAAGCCTACAGATGACTCCAGCATGTCTCAAAAGGGCTCTATGCCAAATTTCAAGTCAAACCGACAACGTTTGACCCTCCATCAATGCTCGAGCAGCAAAATCAAGCCTCCCGGCGGCGGGAACCACCGAAGCCTTCGCTCATCAAACCAAGTGCATGAGTGGCTTCAACATGCTTCCAAAAGGCTGCACGTCGAATTTCAGGTCATTCCGACAACGTTTGACCAGGTTTCGATGCTCCGAGAGAAAATCAAGCCTACCGGCGGCGGAGCAACCCGGGACCATGACATCCAAAACGGAGCCCATGGAACGTCTCAAAATGACTCCAATAGGCTCCCCGTCAAATTTCAGGTCAATCGGACATCGTTTGGCCACATATCAAAGCTCGGCATTTTCCCCGCAGCAAAATCAAGTGAAGCATCGACGGTACCCCAAACGGCTTCAAAACTCAAACAAAAGCCTATGGTTGGTCTTATTTATTGCTCAGGAGGCTTCACCTCAAATTTCAGGTCATTCCGACATCGTTTGACCAAGTTTCAGCTTCTGGCGGAAAATCAGCAGCTCTACGCGACAAAGTCTTCGGCTTTCCCGGAAAATTGGAAACTTTGCACTCTAAAAATGCAAGGATTCTCATCAAGTTTTCTACAGGGAAATCAAGCCAATAAATGAGAAGAAATGTCAAGAAAAATACAGAAGAAAACGGCGACGAAAAAGACCTCAAAACGACCGCAAAACGGGCTCCGAAGGGGAAAAATCCCCCAGGGTCGTAGACCCCTGCGACCATGGCCCATGGTCGCAGGCCCCTGCGACCATGGCCCATGGTCGCCGGTCCATGGTCGCCGGCGACCATGGCCCAAGGTCGCCGGCGACCATGGAGGTCCGGGTCACCGGATTTTCCGCCGGTGACCCGTTTTTCCGTCTTTTTTCGCGTTTCGCGCACTTTGGCCCCTGTGGTTTCCTGAAAATGTGATTTTTAGTACTTGAAATTGACTCATATCATCCGACATCCGTCAAAATCACGGGTCAACCTCCAAAAGCATAAAATCATCATTGATCGCTCCAAGATCGCCAACCGGTCGACCAAGAAAGTGCACTTTCTGTCCGACCGATCGTGAAATCGACAAGACAGATGTCACCGGCCCACTCTTAGCTATCAATGTCTGAAGTTACATGTTCATCCGATGTCGATCAGCATGTAGATCCATCGATGATCATCGCCAGAAGAATTCCAGAAGACACGGCATGGCCCGCGACTCTTCGACTACTCGGCGACCAATTAATGTGGTTAATTGACTAGCTTTATTGCAGTCATTAATTCATTTCTTTGGACGGCCCAATCAGAAGCAAGCATTTGGGAGTTACAAGTCAATTGATTCATGGCATTTAAACCATGAAACTCCTCCCATTATGGTAATTAAGGTGATTAAAAGCCCTTAATCTCCATCGGCCAATCAGATTCAAGGAAAAAGGAGTTACAAAATCAAGAAATAAATCTTGTAACTCCTCCCATTAAAGCCATTAAGGCTCATAAACCCTCCTAAATGGCTACCAAAAGCCTATAAATAGGAGAGCATTCCATTGAAATTGGGATCGGAAAAAAAGGAGAAAATCAGGATCAGAGAAAATCAGAAAAAAAGATCAGAAAGAGATCTGAGAGAAAGAAAAAGAGAGAAAAACTCTGCTGAAGTTCTGCACCGGCCACCACTACAAGGTGACAAAAGTCCCTTGGGGGGCACCCCCCCCCAAGGTCCTTGCCTTCTCCTGCTGCCTCCAATGGCTTAGACGTGGCTTTTCAGCCCGTCTACTTAGCTTTTTATTGGACATAGGACCTTCTCTTGGTCTTTGTCCTCTAAAAATCTGAGGTTATAACCAAGCCAAGCGAATCAAGAGCATCTTCTGTTCTCATCTGCATGGATGATGGCGAAGCCCATACATGGCTTGCGACCGTCAATCTGAACGAGTCCCCCACAATCTCCTGAAAAGTTAGATCTTCCTTTTCTTGCTTTTCATTGTAGTTTGTATTTTTCTAAAAGAGACCAAAATCACAACTCTTGTCTTTTTCATTATTGATGAGAATTGTAAATCGGCTATAAACGCCAAAATCGGCTATAAATGCCAAACAAAATCGCCTTTCACGGCAAACCAAGAAAATGTCTCTTTTCTTAAATATTTGTGCAATGGAAAACTTGAAAGAAGTTGATTTCCTTTTTACTTGCGAAGGTTGATCTCCGGATTACCACTTGCAATTCCAAGTAAAATAGAAAATCTGGCACACCCACACAAAAGAAATGTTGATGCACGCTTCAGGGCCCGCCAGGGCGCGAAAGGGCCGGACCCGACGGACTCCCACGTTCCGCCGACCCCGGTAGCCGCCCCAACGGCGCCTCGGAGCGCGTTCCATCAATTTGATATGAAAATTCTAAAGAGAGTGGGTTTGACGAGCGAGTACCTGAGAACAGGTTTTGGCCATACAGGCATTGCTCTTACCCAGTTGGGTAAGTCTTCAAGGGTAGTACCGCTTCAAGAACTTGCCGTTGATAGGCAGCATACATCTGTCGCCTTTCATGTTTAGGAGGGCATATGCGCCGTTGGAGGAGACCTTGTCGATGACGTAGGGTCCCTCCCATTTTGGTTCAAACTTGCCTTTGGACTTGTGAGCGAAGACCATTGGTCTTTTTACCGCAAGAACCAAGTCACCCTTTTTGTAGGCGCGTTGCCTGACCTTTTTGTCAAAAGATCCTGCCATGCGTGCTTGGGAAAGTTCAATGCTTTGTCGAGCTTCGAGCCGTCTCTCGTCGAGATTGTCCAGCTCATGGAGTCGCAATTTGACATTGCTTTCTTGAGTCATGTCATTTTGTAGAGATACCCTCAGAGAAGGAATTTGTACCTCTAGGGGCACGACAGCTTCGCATCCATAGACCAAGGAGAATGGTGTGCTATGGGTTGGTCCTCGAACGGTGGTTCGATAGGCCCACAAAGCTTCAGACAGTTTGTCGCTCAAGTCTCTTTTGTGACTAGAGACCATTTTCTTGAGGATTTTGCAGAGTGTCTTGTTGAAGGCTTCTGCTAATCCGTTTGCTGCCGGATTGTATGGAGTCGAAGGACAGCTTTGAATTTTGTATTTGTCGCAAAACCTGTAGAATCGATGATCCCGGAATTGTGGTCCGTTATCATGGACGAATCTCTTGGGTATGCCGAAACGACAAATGATGTTGGTGCGCAGGAACTGAAGAACTGATGAGGTCTTCATTTCGTTGAACGCAAATGCTTCTGACCACTTGGAGAAATAATCCGTAGCGGCGAAGATGAAGCGATGACCTTTGCTTGAAGGGGGAGAGATAGGACCTATGATGTCCATGCCCCATGCTTCAAAAGGCCATGAGATTGCTGTAGGATGCAGCCATTCCGGAGGCATGTGAATGTAATCTCCGTGAACTTGGCATAGCTGGCAGCGTTTGGCAAATTGCATTGCATCAGCAACCATGGTAGGCCAATAGTAACCTAACCTTTTTATCTGATCATAGAGCTTAGGACCTGCCTGATGGGCTCCACAAAGACCAGCATGAACTTCTTTAAGTGTTTCTTCGGCCTCTTGTTGTGACAACCAGCTAGAAGTACTCCGTTGAAGGATTTCCTGTAAAGGATCTTTGAAGGGATATCCAAATGAAAGTTTGGGGCTCGCCTTTGAATGCTTACCCGTTCTTTTGGATCTTCAGGTAGGATTCCGAACATAGTGTAATCAATGAACGGATCCCTCCAGTCGCTGATTGAAGGTTGAAGGATAGAGATCCGACTTCCAACCACTCGGTGGCATTCAGCAACTGCTTGGTGTGTGTTAAGAGGAGGGAGGATCCTTCTCTCGCACACTGTAATTTGCATGTTTTCCCCTTCCTGGATCGCCATTGATGCGGCAAGTCCGGCCAGGGCATCTGCACGGATATTTTCACCTCTACGAATGTGGGTGATGTTGCAGATGTCAAACTTTTGCAGAAGCGATTGTGCCTTGTTGTAATAAGGCAGCAGATCGGGCTTCCTGACTTCATATTTCTGATTCATCTGGTTGACGATCAGTTGAGAGTCTCTAAAGACTTCCAGCATAGTGATACCGGATTCGATGGCGAGTTCCAATCCTAGGATCAGAGCTTGGTATTCAGCTGCATTGTTTGTGCATGGTTCCAGTAGCGAGAAAGCGTGTGGAATCATGCATTTGTCGGGGCTAACAAAGAGGATGCCAACTCCCGAGATCAACTTTCTGTTTTCATTTGTCCTGGTTGCACTGTCAAAGTACATGTCCCAGGAGGCATTTGGTGAGGAAGTCTCCACGTTGTAGACAGGTTCGTCTGGGAGATCATCTCTGAGTGGTGAATCTTTAGGCAATGGATGCTCTGCAAGGAAATCTGCTAGAGCTTGGCCTTTGAATGCTTTTTGTGGAACATACCTAATATCAAATTGTGACAAGAGGATGGACCATTTTGCCAGTCGGGCATTGAGAGAACCGGCCTTCGTGACAAGGACCTTCAAGAGGTTAATCCTCGAGACCAGGTAGACTGTGTTGGAAAGCAAGTAGTGACGTAGCTTTTGTACGGCGAACATCACTGCAAGGCATAGCTAAGTAGACGGGCTGAAAAGCCACGTCTAAGCCATTGGAGGCAGCGGGAGAAGGCAAGGACCTTGGGGGGGGGTGCCCCCCAAGGGACTTTTGTCACCTTGTAGTGGTGGCCGGTGCAGAACTTCAGCAGAGTTTTTCTCTCTTTTTCTTTCTCTCAGATCTCTTTCTGATCTTTTTTTTCTGATCTTGATTTCAATGGAATGCTCTCCTATTTATAAGCTTTTGGTAGCCATTTAGGAGAGTTTATGGGCTTTAATGGCTTTAATGGGAGGAGTTACAAGATTTATTTCTTGATTTTGTAACTCCTTTTTCCTTGAATCTGATTGGCCGATGGAGATTAAGGGCTTTTAATCACCTTAATTACCATAATGGGAGGAGTTTCATGGGTTAAATGCCATGAATCAATTGACTTGTAACTCCCAAATGCTTGCTTCTGATTGGGCCGTCCAAAGAAATGAATTAATGACTGCAATAAAGCTAGTCAATTAACCACATTAATTGGTCGCCGAGCAGTCGAAGAGTCGCGGGCCGTGCCGTGTCTTCTGGAATTCTTCTGGCGATGATCGTCGATGGATCTTCATGCTGATCGACATCGGATGAACATGTAACTTCAGACATTGATAGCTAAGAGCGGGCCGGTGACATCTGTCTTGTCGATTTCTCGATCGGTCGGACAGAAAGAGCACTTTTTTTGGTCGACCGGTTGGCGATCTTGGAGCGATCAATGATGATTTTGTGCTTTTGGAGGTTGACCCGTGATTTTGACGGATGTCGGAGGATATGAGTCAATTTCAAGCACTAAAAATCACATTTTCAGGAAACCACAGGGGCCAAAGTGCGCGAAACGCAAAAAAAGACGGAAAAACGGGTCACCGGCGGAAAATCCGGTGACCCGGACTTCCATGGTCGCAGGGGCCTGCGACCCTGGGGGAATTTTCCCATTCGGAGCCCGTTTTGCGGTCGTTTTGAGGTCTTTTTCGTCGCCGTTTTCTTCTGTATTTTTCCTGACATTTCTTCTCATTTATTGGCTTGATTTCCCTATAGAAAACCTAATGAGAATCCTTGCATTTTTAGAGTGCAAAGTTTCCAATTTTCCGGGAAAGCCGAAGACTTTGTCGCGTAAAGCTGCTGATTTTCCGCCAGAAGCTGAAACTTGGTCAAACGATGTCGGAATGACCTGAAATTTTAGGTGAAGCCTCCTGAGCAATAAATAAGTCCAACCATAGGCTTTTGTTTGAGTTTTGAAGCCGTTTGGGGTCCCGTCGATGCTTCACTTGATTTTGCTGCGGGGAAAATGCCGAGCTTTGATATGTGGTCAAACGATGTCCGATTGACCTGAAATTTGACGGAGAGCCTATTGGAGTCATTTTGAGACGTTCCATGGGCTCCGTTTTGGATGTCATGGTCCCGGGTTGCTCCGCCGCCGGTAGGCTTGATTTTCTCTCGGAGCATCGAAACCTGGTCAAACATTGTCAGAATGACCTGAAATTTGACATGCAGCCTTTTGGAAGCATGTTGAAGCCACTCATGCACTTGGTTTGATGAGCGAAGGCTTCGGTGGTTCCCGCCGCCGAGAGGCTTGATTTTGCTGCTCGAGCATTGATGGAGGGTCAAACGTTGTCGGTTTGACTTGAAATTTGGCATGGAGCCCTTTTGAGACATGCTGGAGTCATCTGTAGGCTCTGATCGAAGTTTTGACGTCTCCGATGATGTCGCCGCCGGGAGCACCATTTTAGCTGTCGGAGAAGCGAAGTTAGGCCAAATGATTCTGAAATGGCCCGAAACTTCATGTGTACTCTTCTCTTGGCTATCTTGAAGGATCTTGCAGTTTTTGTTTGATTCTGACAAGATTTGATTTTTTGGAGAAGTTGCATTGCCTTCTTCTTTGGAGATGCAGTCCCTGACGACTTGACATACCAAAGGAGATGTTTTCAGTTCTCTTACACAGCAAATGGTGAGGAGAGAACTATTTCTACCCGGTCGTCTTTTGATCGGACCATCTCGATCCTGAGCCTTTCTCCCACGTGCCCTAAGAGGGAAGATCCTCCGAGCTGGGTGAAGAGGACCAGTGTGATCAAGACCGGGGTTTTTGTTGGTGGACCTTCCGGTTTTGCAGAGAAGCCACCTGTCCGTATGGACATGTTGATGCCGGCTAGTGGCTACCAGGGCTCTGATTATCCGTCGGTCGATTTGAGACCGGTGGGCCTTGGCGTTTTCAGCGGTGACGGCAGTAATTGGGTGAAGCCTTTTCGACTTCGTGGCCGTTTCAATGTTGACTCCGATTGGAAGTCATGGACTGACCACACCTTGCTGATTGGGGGCGCCGTTTTGAAGGAAGCCGGGATTTTTGACGCGGTCCGCGCTTTTAGGGAGACCGTGACTTTTTCCGATGATGCCTTCATGGCTATGTTGGAGTCTTTCCTCCCTCAGACCAATACCTTCGTTGTTACGAACGGTGAGATTGGTTTTTCTCTGAAGGAGTTGAGTGCTCTTACTGGATTGCCCATCCTTGGCAAACTCTACGAGGAGTTCATGCCGATTGACAGCGTCCTTGAGGAGCAGTCAGAGGAGTTCAGGCTCCTATACTTTCAGCTCGTCGCCTTCTATGATTTTTTTAAGGAGGGCTCGAAAGTGAGATCCAGCAGTTGGAAGAGTTATGGCTTTTCATTCTTCAACTTCTTTGACAGCAAAGAGTCTTCTGATAACATGACCCGGGAAGACAGGAAGAAGACTTCGGCCATGCAGGAAGAGTTGAAGGGTTTCTTCGCGAGCACAGATGTCATTTGTTCTGACATTGCACTGCGGAGAGATCTTGCAGTTTACCTCACTTATTGGCTAGGTGAGGCTATTTTTGCTGGTGGAGATGGGACGCACATCAGGCCGCATTGTATTTTTCCGGCTTGTCAGATGGCGTTTGGAGAGCGGCTTGCTTTGGTGCCCGCTCTTTACTCCTACCTGTGTACCGAACTGCAGGCTGCTGCTTTCTTGGTTCGGCTTGGGCTCCCTATGAATAGGGTATTTTCAGCCCATATCTTTTATTCGTGGTTTGTATACCACTGTCCTGGCTTCCACCAGCTGGGTGCTGCACAGGATGATGATCCTCTGATGATTCGATTGGCTAAGGGAAAAGCCGTATCCGAATCACTTTTGTTTGCCCGCATGAGGATCCGACGATTCAGGGACGTCGAGATGGGGCAGTCTTCAGTTAAGCTTTCTCCGGAGTTGCGGAAGAAGGCTTTTGATTTTGGTGCCTCCCGATACTCTACCAGAGCAGGGTCGGGAAGGCATTACTCTTTGACCAATGCAGAGAAGGAGTGGCTTTTCAGCATACGAGTCGGCACGATGGTGTACCGTAGACATCTTTTCGTCGACATCCAGCCGTATGTACCTTCTCGCTTTGCACTTCAGTTGGGCTTCTCTCAAGGCGTTGTTGGAGCGCCTTCGAGTATGGTGAAGCGTTTTGGGGGTTTGCAGGATGGCAGAAATGCATGGGCTTTCTATAGTGCTGAAGACACTACTGCCACGATTTCTTATCCTGAGCTGTCGACTTTCCGAACTGCCGGCTTCACGAAGTGGTTCGCGGAGAGCTTTTTGGCATATCGGGGGCTTTCCAAGAAGGAGCTTGATGTAAAGCTGTCTTCGGGGAAAGGTACTGGAAAGTCGGATGGCGTCCGGCGAGAGGAAGTTTGGGCCTTCCTTTCTGGAGATGGAATCATGCATTTGTCGGGGCTAACAAAGAGGATGCCAACTCCCGAGATCAGCTTTTTGTTTTCATTTGTCCTGGTTGCACCGTCAAAGTACATGTCCCAGGAGGCATTTGGTGAGGAAGTCTCCACGTTGTAGACAGGTTCGTCTGGGAGATCATCTCTGAGTGGTGAATCTTTAGGCAATGGATGCTCTGCAAGGAAATCTGCTAGAGCTTGGCCTTTGATTGCTTTTTGTGGAACATACCTAATATCAAATTGTGACAAGAGGATGGACCATTTTGACAGTCGGGCATTGAGAGAACCGGCCTTCGTGACAAGGACCTTCAAGAGGTTAATCCTCGAGACCAGGTAGACTGTGTTGGAAAGCAAGTAGTGACGTAGCTTTTGTACGGCGAACATCACTGCAAGGCATTCTTTTTCGACTGGAGAGTAGCGATGCTCTGCACCTACTAGCATGCGGCTGAGGTAGTATAGAGCAGCTTCTTTTCCCTCACCATTCTCTTGTGCAAGCAGAGCGCCTACAGAATGATCAAGAGCTCTTGTGTACAAGATGAATGGTTTTCCAGTGGCAGGGGCAGCTAACACTGGAGGTTTGGTCAGGTATGACTTGATATCTTGAAATGCGGCTTCGCAGTCGGCATCCCAGACAAAGTCTACACCTTTTTTCATCAATCGAGAGAATGGACGGCATTTCCCCGAAAGATTGGAGATGAACCGTCTGATGTAGGCCAATCTCCCTTGAAGCCCTTTTAGTTCCCTCAAGGTTCTTGGAGAGGGCATTTCTAGAATAGCCTTGACTTTTATGGGGTCAAGTTCTATTCCAGCTTTCCGAACAAGGAATCCGAGAAACTTACCCGACGAGACGCCGAAGAAGCATTTTAGAGGATTCATCCGCAGTTTGTGTTTGCGGAGTCGGAGGAAGACTTCCCGAAGATCTTTGAGATGGTCTTCTTTTCTTCTGCTTTTGACGGCGAGGTCATCAACGTAACATTCGACCGTCTTGTGCTGCATATCTTGGAATATTTTCATCATAGCCCTCTGATATGTGGCACCAGCATTTTTCAGACCAAATGGCATGACAGTGTAGCAATACACGCCAAATGGAGTCCGGAATGAAGTGTGTTTTTCATCCTCGGGATGCATCTTTATCTGATTGTAACCAGAGAAGCCATCCATGAATGTCATTCGCTCGAATCCGCAGGTATTGTCAATCATCACCTCCGGTATGGGGAGCGGGAATTCATCTTTAGGGCAAGCGCCATTCAGGTCTCTATAGTCAATACAGACCCTGATCTGCCCATTTTTCTTTGTCACGGGGACAATGTTGGCCAACCATTCTGGATGTTGTTCCTCACGGATGAAGCCGACACTTTTGAGTTTTTGAACTTCTTGTTCAATTTTATCCATCACATCTGGACGGAATCTTCTTTGGCCTTGTTTGACAGGCTTGATGTCTTCTTGAAGATTGAGTTTGTAGACTGCTACTTTGGGGTCTAAACCAGGCATTTCAGCGTAGGACCATGCAAAGCAATCAACGAACTCACGAAGAAAAGCGATATACTCGGGTAACTCATCATCCTTTATATTCTTGCTTATGAATACAGGACGTGGGTTATCTGGTGTTCCCAAGTCTATCTTTTCAACAGGATCTTCTGTCGGAAGGTTCGAAGGTGGTTCCTCCACAATATTTTCGGAGGCTTCCAACTCAACGAAACCTTCTGGAGTTTCAACTGCATTAACAGACCAAGGCTCTGTTCCTTTCCATGGATTTTCTTGATTGGTGATCTCCTCAAGGCTTTCTATGAGATAGTCCCAATCGCCTGTTGAGTCTGGTATTTCTTTTGGAGACGAGGGTTCTTCTGGGTCAGAATAGCACAAGTCTGTATTATCGGACGATTCCTCTTTATCATCAGAGAAATCGTACAAATTGGAGGAGCTTCCTGGATCTTTGTCAGGTAACTCTTTAAAGAGATATCCAGGGAGATCGATGTCTTCGTGGACTTGAGATGTTGAGGCTTGGTCGGTAAAACGACTTTTAAGCCTTTGTGTCAACTGTCTCAGAGGAGTGTCGGGATCATATCCTAACCCATATGAAGACTTTTCTACATGACCGTAGAGTCTCCAATCTTCCAGCTGGCTTTTGGTCAAGGCGGGCTCCAATGGCGTGAGAATACCGCGTCTTTCTCCCAAACCGACTGGGTTTTGAACGTCATAGCCCGTTTTCTTCATAATTGCTTGTGCCACAGGACTATATAGAGATAGCTGAGGCATACCTTCATTTTGGAAAGGTTCCAGCATGGAGTTTGATGAAGAAGCGTCCGATCTATGGAAGAAGATCGGCCTTTGCTTTGGTGATGTTGCCGGAACAACAAAGGTAGCAGACGTAGGATCTTCTACATCAGCAGGTGTCTCCATCGGAGTGAGAGCAGGCTGAACTTGCTGAGTGTCAGCTTGGCTTGACGATGCATCGTCTTCTGGCTCTGAGTCCGAGTCTGTGTCTTGCATGATAGACACGAGAGAGACAACAAATTTGCCCCCAGGCTTTTGTTTCGCCTTCTTCACTTTAGTCGTGATGACCAAAGGTTTTGAATTCTTGAGGGAGATAACGAAGGGAGATTGACTACTCTCTTCTAATTTGCCGGAGGGTTTGTTTTCTTCCGGTGATTTTTGAGGAGCCTTGCCTTTATCTTTCTGGAGATTTTCAGCAGGGGGTGCTGTTTCCTCTTCTTCTTTTTCTCCTTCATACATCTGGGAGTCTGCGAAGTGGACTTCTTTACCTTTAAAGGGTTTTCTGTCCGCAAAGACACGATGTACCATGCCGTCGTCGCCGACGAACTTGATGCATTGATGTAGAGTTGAAGGAACAACACCATTCTCGTGTATCCAAGGACGTCCGAGAAGGATGTTGTAGCATGAGGGGGTTTTTATTGCATACACAGTGACCTCAGAGATAAGATCACCGATTTGCAATTTGAACCTGATTTTGCCGATAGGCCTTTGAGCGCTCCCATCGTATCCAAAGATAGATACAGATGTGTGGCTTAGCTTGCTGGGTGGGATGCCCAACTCTTCAAGAGCCGAAGTGGAGATAAGGTTGAGTGCAGAACCTGGGTCGATCTGAACTCTATGTATCGGCATTTCTTTGATGTACCCTGTGAAGTACAGGGGTCGGTTGTGCCTTGCTTCGCCAAGTAGGAGGTCTTCCTTAGTGAAGGCGATGGTTGCACTGGCTGCCTTTTGAACCGAGAGGCATTGGATGCATGATCCCTCAGTTTTCTTTTTTTCTCCTTTTAAGGAGGTTTCTAAGTTTTTGACACGGTAGTCCATTTCAATTTGGAGGACTTGTGGGGCATGTTTGTCGACATCCTCATTCAGTTTTTGTAATTCTGAGATGAGATTATCACGAGTGCGTGGAGACATTCGTAATAAATCCAGGATGTGAAGACGTGCAGGTATGTGTTTGAAGTGCTCAACCAAGTCATACTTCAAAGCCTCCTTGGGGCCTGCATGTTCATTGTTTTCGCCACTGGGGGCGCTTACAACATCTTTTCCCAAAGGATTTACATAAGTAAAGGAAGATTGGTTGTAATTCTTGTGGTAGTCCCGGCCAGAACGGGTGCCTCTACCAACTTCGAGAGCTTCTTGAGAAGGATCTTTGTTTGGAAGATTGTCTTCAGGATCAAGAGGCTGTCGTTTTTCATCTACTGGGGATGTATCTGCAGCAGAGTTGCCATCCTCAGTGATTGTGTTGCACGGAGCATTTTCCGGGAGCAAGTCCTGAACAGCATCCAGTAGCTTTTCTTCTTCGTTGACCCATCCATCACCCCAAGTTGGGTTTTCTTCATGATGATGAGTCGGGAAGAATGTGTATCCTGAAGTCACAGTCTCAGGAGAAGAAACCTGAGAGGGTGTCATCTCTGTGAAAGTCACGTGAGACGAGGTAGCTCCAGAGGATACATTGCTAGGCGTCGTCGGAGTGTAGGTAATCTCATCAGACGACGCTTCATAAGAGCTATAGTCCTGATATATTACATTACAGGAAGCTCTGATAGGAGATGTTGCCTGCTCGGAGTCAGACTCATCCTCGGATGTAAGAGGATCATCTATCCAGCAATGTTCTCCATTTTCAGGAGTTAAGGGTGGATGTACCTGATTATCTTCAGGGACTTCAGGCTCTGGATTGTGAGGAATCTCGTTGACGCGGTCTTGCTCTTGTTCTAGAGCGAGACGCTGCAAGATCCTTGCATATTCTTCAAGATCAGGCATGGGAGCCAGATCCTCTTCTTCGTCTTCTCCGTGTGGCTCAACATAGTTGATTTCCACTGGAGCAATGACAGGTGCTGGGTTAACAGCATCTTCTTGTGCAGCCTCTTGGTCTTCTTCATCATCAGACCAGGATCCTTGTGGTTGCAAGGGGTTATACCAGATTACTGGCATAAGGTGAGTTTCAGGAACCCATTCTTCATCGGAGAGATATTCTCCTATTTCAAGAGATTCCTCCCACTCGCCGGTGTAGTTGGGCTCGAATCCATCGTCGGTGTCGCTGGACTCGTATCCATCAATGGAGAATCCAACTACCGAGTTGCAAGAGTATAATGCCCCCTGCATGGCTTCTTTTTTGAATTGAGGTGGCATGAAATCACTGAGAGTGAAGTTTCTTACCGCCTTTGAAGTCTCTGGAAGGGACGTTTCTGTTGCCCCGAGTGAAGTGGTAGAGGAGGCCTCTGCCTTTTCATGGACTTCTTGTTTTGGCTGGGTCTTCTCTTACCGTTTGAGCTTGAGGAGATGTTTCTTGGCTTGCCTTCGCTGCTGAGCGGTCGGCTTTGTTTTGACGATCTCCCAATTTTCATCTTCCAGTAGATCGGGATGTACCCATATGGGTTGTCCGTCTGGTGTCGGGCAAGAACCAACACTTCGGACGTTTGAATTCTTTTTATCACCTTGAAGGAAGTAGTGATCTTCTTCTTCGGTGATTTTGGTGTTTGTCCACGTGACACCATGTTGGCGGAGGCGGGGCCATAATTTTTGTCAAAGGTGATGACTCCGTTTTTCCACATCTCGTTTATCTTCTCTCTCACAACAAAGCATTGATTGAGAGGATGCAAGACCATCTGGTGGTATGGACAGTACCGAGGATCATTGGTTTTGCCAACGTCTCCAGGTCTTTTGGGCTCTGGCAAAATGAGTTTGCCATTTGCTAGGAGAGCCTCAAAGATTTCTTCGACGTCTTCATCGAACGGATATTTCTTTTCTACTCGCTCTTTGAAGGCATCAGAGAGTTCAGGTCTCTTACCTGCAGCTCTATTTTCAGCTTTCTTTGGTTGCTGAGGAGCTGACTTGGTTTGCACATTAAGGACCTCTTTCTTCTTTGGTTTAGAGGTTGCAATGGCGGTTGGCTCTTTTCTTGATGACTTCTGACTGTTGAGGTCTTTGATCACCATTTCAGCTTCCATGGAAGCTTCGAGGAGTTCCCCCAGGTTCTTTGATTTATTGCCGATGATCATGGAGCGGATTTTAGCTCTCATGTTGTTTCGGCAGATGTCGACTAGCGATGCTTGTGGCAGTACATCTGAGCATTTGTACGCCATTGCTTTCCACTTGTGAATGAAGTCATAAGTTGACTCATTCTCTCCCTGTTTTAGGCTGCAGAGCTGAGCCATAGTAACAGGATGATCCTCACCTTGGAAGTGGGTCAGGAAGCGTGTCTCCAGCATAGCCCAGTTCTGAATGGAGTTCTCCGGCAGAGTGGAGTACCAATCGAAGGCCGTACCTTTTAGGGTACTTGCAAAGAGGCGAATCTTGAGTGCATCTTGATCCGCGATAGCTCCCGTCAAGATCTTGAAGTGGATGACGTGCTGTCTGGCCGATCCTTTCCCCGTATATGTTTGGAGAGTAGGATGCTTGAATTTTGTGGGGAACGGGACCGAGTCCATCCATAAAGGATATGGTGGCTTGATCCCATGCTCTTTGAGTATATCCTCTTCTTTAGCTTTGGCGAGGATACTGTCTACGTCCTTTTTGGTGAGGGCGCGTGACTCATTTTCTTCTCCATTTCCCTCGTTATTGCTATGATTTGGAGGAGGCTCATTGTTCACCTGATTTTGGACGACAAGGAGAAGGTTTTCCATCAGAGTTTCAATCCTCTGCTGGCCTTGTTCCAACTGCTGGATGCGTGTGAGCGCATCATCTCGAGGTGGATTCTGAGGTGGCGGCTCAGAACTTGTAGCCAAGACGTTCATCCCTCGGGATTCGAACGAAGAAATCGTCCTGGTGACCGAGCTGGGGCTCATTCTTTTTTATGAAGAGCTTGATGAAGGATTACTCTCCCGTCCTTGGCTGGAAGGGGCAGGAGATTCTTCGGGATGTCTTTGTGTCCTGGTGACGCTACGGGTCACCGGACGTCGGACATGGATTTTTTATGCTGACCTTTGGCGTCTTCTGGTTTTTCCAACCATATGGACGGCAGCAACTTGGTCGGGTCTTTCTTTTTCGACCCATTTGTGGGAGACTTGAAGTGTAGGAGGCTGGGTCCGTTGCTTCTCTAGTCTCTTTTGTCGATATGAAGCACGGCGGCGTGCTCGACGAGCGATTTGAGCTTCAGTCAGCTCTGGCTGGGCTCTGACGATGAAGGATGTGCTCCCTCGGGCGCAGCAGCCGAGCTTGTCTTCTTTGTAGCTAGGCAAGGACAGGATCCGGACCCGGTCCTTTGCTTGTTGCAGCGAAGCTTTGAACCTTTCGAGTTCGGCCCCTGTAGAGATGAAGGGTCGAACTGAAGGAGTGTAGGCCTTAGCAGGTGCTTGGAGAGGCCTGGTGATGCATGATCTGATTTTGGGCCTGTAGGAACAAGCCGGCTCATGCTGGGTTGACTTGGGAGTCAGGTTGGAGATGGGTCTCTCCTCTTTCATGTAGGCAAGAGGGTAGAACTGGTTCTCCTTGAGTGGGGCCAGGTATGCTGGCTTGGTGGAGGTTTGAGACCTCCTTTGTTTTGGGAAGGTCTTGGAGACCAAGTCTTGGGATAGACCTGGTTGTTTGTGGGTCGAGGCTTCGCGGGGGTGTCGCGGGCTTCGGGCTTTTGGGCGCTCGCCTTTGGTGTCACGGGAGTGACACGTTGAGAGGCGATCTTCTGCTTTTTAGCAGGCGCAGCTTGTTCTTCGGGAAGTGGGAATGGTCCCAGTGTCCCGAAGACGATGGTCCGGGGAGTCGAGGTCGACCCTGAGTTCAGAGAGTTGCCGAGGGAGTTGACGCTTCGGCAGCTGGCAGGGCGCTTGTAAGTGTGCTCGGTTTGCTTCTGTTGAAGCATGAGTTGGTGCTTGTTCTCATCGAAGATAATGGTTAAGGCTGCCATTGTTAGTTTCGAAAAAGTTCTGAAACAAGACCACATCCATTAGTAATCACAAGAATATAATGATCATAAATGGGAATTTCTATGGTTGTCTTTTCAAATCGCTCAAGGGATATGACCCAAGCGACATGAAGAAAGCAAAAAGCCATAGATGGTACAATTGTTCTGACAACAAGCATGGTAGGCTCGAAATGAGCGTTCCAATGACTGCTAGAAACAATTGTATACCTAAATTCGACTTATCGAGAAGCGGAGCTTGCTCGAGATAAGAAGAATATAAGGTAGGAGTTACAAATGTGCCGGTCACAGATACAGTAGACCCTGAAAGGGCGTACCAGTATTGCTAGGCACAAATGTTGGAGATCGCATCCATTAGATGGGATTCTTTGTTTTGAAAGGTCAGAAATGGATTCGTCAAAGAGAGCAGGTGGCATTCCGATTCAAATACGGGCTCAACGATTTCCGCGAGCGCCAGTACTCAGAAGGGAAGAGACCACAATTTCTCGAATCTGAATCCAAAAGTGACGAGTTTTTTTTTTGAAATGTCATGATTGGTTCCATCAAGGAGAGCAAATGGTATTCTGATCTGAACACGGTCTCGGCGATTTCCGCGAGCGCCAGTGCTCAGAAAAGAAGAAACCAAAATTTCTCAGATCTGAAATCAAAAGTGACGAGTTTTTGGAGATTTTTTTTTTGAAATGATTTTTTTATTTTATTTTGTTTATTTTTTTTTAATTTTTTTTTAAAAATATTTTTTAATTTATTTTTTTTATTTTATTTTTTTTTGAAAATTTTGTTTTTTTTTTTTTAAGATTTTTTTTTTGAAAATCTTTTTTTTTTATTTTTTTTTATTTTGATTTTAATTTTTTTTTTAAGATTTAAAGACGAGAGAGTACACATAGGCCTCCTAACCCGGTCTTATGAAACCTCAATTGATAGAATTGCCCCCAGGTAAGGGTAGGATTACTTAATGAACCCGTTTGGAGGACCCTTGC
This sequence comes from Umbellularia californica, assembly GCA_028538565.1. Lineage (NCBI taxonomy): Eukaryota > Viridiplantae > Streptophyta > Magnoliopsida > Laurales > Lauraceae > Umbellularia > Umbellularia californica. Next base: position 48,809,620 of record JAPQWN010000007.1, read on the forward strand.
CTAGAACAGTCAAGCTGTCTCCACACTCTGGACAAGGCTTTTCTTGAATCAATCGTGATCAAAGAACGCAATTGGTTTAACCTTAGTGGTCTATGTCCTTCTTTATAAAAAATCCCAAATAGACTCATCGAAGAGAAACGATGGCCCAAAACCTTAGTCGAACGGGCTCAACATTTCTGCAAACACCAAAGAACGATAGGATAGGATCAAAGTTTCTCAATTTTGAATCCAAACTAAGAAAACTGATTTTTTTTTTTATTTTTTTTTAATATTTTTTTTTTGAAATCTCTAATGAACTCATCGAAGAGAAACGATGGTCCAAAACCTTAGTCGAACGGGCTCAACATTTCTGCAAGCCCCAAAGAACGATAGGATAGGATCAAGGTTTCTCAATTTTGAATCCAAACTAAGAAAACTGATTTTTTTTTTTTTATTTGAAATCTCTAATGAACTCATCGAAGAGAAACGATGGTCCAAAACCTTAGTCGAACGGGCTCAACATTTCTGCAAGCACCAAAGAACGATAGGATAGGATCAAAGCTTCTCAATTTTGAATTCAAACTAAGAAAACTGATTTTTTTTTTTTTTTTTTTTTGCAAAGAGAAAGAGTGGAAACAAACTTAAAGAAGTAGAAATTTCCAAAAAATCCCATCTCATTTTTTTTTAGGATGCAAAATCCAACATAGGCCACCAGCTAGAAAGTAGCCAAGGAATCTGGAGAAGAAGTATAAGCATAGAGCAAAAATATGGTATGCAAATATTTCATTTCCAAGCACCATGTTCTCAAATGAACGAGTCCCACCGGGTGTGCCAGCTTGATGGAACGCGCTCCGAGGCGCCGTGGGGCGGCTACCGGGGTCGGCGGAACGTGGGAGTCCGTCGGGTCCGGCCCTTTCGCGCCCTGGCGGGCCTGAAGCGTGCATCAACATTTCTTTTATGTGGGTGTGCCAGATTTTCTATTTTACTTGGAATTGCAAGTGGTAATCCGGAGATCAACCTTCGCAAGTAAAAAGGAAATCAACTTCTTTCAAGTTTTCCATTGCACAAATATTTAAGAAAAGAGACATTTTCTTAATTTGCCGTGAAAGGCGATTTTGTTTGGCATTTATAGCCGATTTTGGCGTTTATAGCCGATTTACAATTCTTATCAATAATGAAAGACAAGAGTTGTGATTTTTGTCTCTTTAGAAAAATACAAACTACAATGAAAAGCAAGAAAAGGAAGATCTAACTTTTCAGGAGATTGTGGGGGACTCGTTCAGATTGACGGTCGCAAGCCATGTATGGGCTTCGCCATCATCCATGCAGATGAGAACAGAAGATGCTCTTGATTCGCTTGGCTTGGCTATAACCTCAGGTTTTTAGAGGACAAAGACCAAGAGAAGGTCCTATGTCCAATAAAAAGCTAAGTAGACGGGCTGAAAAGCCACGTCTAAGCCATTGGAGGCAGCGGGAGAAGGCAAGGACCTTGGGGGGGGGTGCCCCCCAAGGGACTTTTGTCACCTTGTAGTGGTGGCCGGTGCAGAACTTCAGCAGAGTTTTTCTCTCTTTTTCTTTCTCTCAGATCTCTTTCTGATCTTTTTTTTCTGATCTTGATTTCAATGGAATGCTCTCCTATTTATAGGCTTTTGGTAGCCATTTAGGAGAGTTTATGGGCTTTAATGGCTTTAATGGGAGGAGTTACAAGATTTATTTCTTGATTTTGTAACTCCTTTTTCCTTGAATCTGATTGGCCGATGGAGATTAAGGGCTTTTAATCACCTTAATTACCATAATGGGAGGAGTTTCATGGGTTAAATGCCATGAATCAATTGACTTGTAACTCCCAAATGCTTGCTTCTGATTGGGCCGTCCAAAGAAATGAATTAATGACTGCAATAAAGCTAGTCAATTAACCACATTAATTGGTCGCCGAGCAGTCGAAGAGTCGCGGGCCGTGCCGTGTCTTCTGGAATTCTTCTGGCGATGATCATCGATGGATCTTCATGCTGATCGACATCGGATGAACATGTAACTTCAGACATTGATAGCTAAGAGCGGGCCGGTGACATCTGTCTTGTCGATTTCTCGATCGGTCGGACAGAAAGAGCACTTTTTTTGGTCGACCGGTTGGCGATCTTGGAGCGATCAATGATGATTTTGTGCTTTTGGAGGTTGACCCGTGATTTTGACGGATGTCGGAGGATATGAGTCAATTTCAAGCACTAAAAATCACATTTTCAGGAAACCACAGGGGCCAAAGTGCGCGAAACGCAAAAAAAGACGAAAAAACGGGTCACCGGCGGAAAATCCGGTGACCCGGACTTCCATGGTCGCCGGCGACCATGGGCCATGGTCGCTGGCGACCACGGCCCATGGTCGCCTGCGACCCTGGGGGAATTTTCCCCTTCGGAGCCCGTTTTGCGGTCGTTTTGAGGTCTTTTTCGTCGCCGTTTTCTTCTGTATTTTTCCTGACATTTCTTCTCATTTATTGGCTTGATTTCCCTGTAGAAAACCTGATGAGAATCCTTGCATTTTTAGAGTGCAAAGTTTCCAATTTTCCGGGAAAGCCGAAGACTTTGTCGCGTAAAGCTGCTGATTTTCCGCCAGAAGCTGAAACTTGGTCAAACGATGTCGGAATGACCTGAAATTTGAGGTGAAGCCTCCTGAGCAATAAATAAGACCAACCATAGGCTTTTGTTTGAGTTTTGAAGCCGTTTGGGGTCCCGTCAATGCTTCACTTGATTTTGCTGCGGGGAAAATGCCGAGCTTTGATATGTGGTCAAACGATGTCCGATTGACCTGAAATTTGACGGGAAGCCTATTGGAGTCATTTTGAGACGTTCCATGGGCTCCGTTTTGGATGTCATGGTCCCGGGTTGCTCCGCCGCCGGTAGGCTTGATTTTCTCTCGGAGCATCGAAACCTGGTCAAACGTTGTCAGAATGACCTGAAATTTGACGTGCAGCCTTTTGGAAGCATGTTGAAGCCACTCATGCACTTGGTTTGATGAGCGAAGGCTTCGGTGGTTCCCACCGCCGAGAGGCTTGATTTTGCTGCTCGAGCATTGATGGAGGGTCAAACGTTGTCGGTTTGACTTGAAATTTGGCATGGAGCCCTTTTGAGACATGCTGGAGTCATCTGTAGGCTCTGATCGAAGTTTTGACGTCTCCGATGATGTCGCCGCCGGGAGCACCATTTTAGCTGTCGGAGAAGCGAAGTTAGGCCAAATGATTCTGAAATGTCCCGAAACTTCATGTGTACTCTTCTCTTGGCTATCTTGAAGGATCTTGCAGTTTTTGTTTGATTCTGACAAGATTTGATTTTTTGGAGAAGTTGCATTGCCTATTTATGGCAGGTTGCGACTTCATGTAGCTTTCTTGATGTTGAAGAGGCAAAGTGACATTTTTGGTGTCAACACTCAACCGAGCTGTGTGCATATGCCGAGTTCCTTAACTTGGCGAAATTTGAAAGTAACAAAACACATTCTTCCACAAGAACTGATTTTATTGACTTTCAGAATTGAGTACAGTCTAGAAATAGTACTTCTTGAGGTGCGTGGCATTCCATGGGTGTGGTAGCTCCCTACCTTCCATGTCCTCAAGTTTGTATGCAAACTGCCCAGCTACCGAGGTTACTTTGAATGGCCCATGCCAGTTTGGTGCAAGTTTTCCTTCGCTGGGATTTTTGTCCGCTGGGAGTGTCTTCTTTAAGACCAGTTCACTAGGTGAGAACTTCCTCTCTTTGACCTTCTGATTGTATCCTCTGACCAATTGCTGCTGGTAGGAAACGAGGTGGATGGCTGCTGCATCCCTTCGTTCCTCAGCCAGGTCGAGTTCTTTGGTGAGGTTTACATCGTTCTGGCCTTGATCAAACAGTTCCGACCTGAGGGTTGGGAGGCCGACCTCGAGCGGAATCACAGCTTCCATCCTATAGGCCAGGGTGATTGACGTAGCTGAGGTCGAGCGCCTAGGGGTAGTTCTGTACGCCCAAAGGACAATCGGAAGTTCCTCTACCCATCTCCCTTTGGCTCGGTCCAGCCTCTTCTTCAGTCCGTCGAGCACCACCTTATTAGAGATTTCGGCCTGACCATTGCTCTAGGGTATGCCGGAGAAGAATTGTAGTTCCTAATGCCAAGCTCTTGACAGAAGTTCTTGAAAAAGTTGGAGTCGAACTGAGTCCCATTGTCCGAGATCAAAGCTCGAGGCACTCCAAATCTTGTCACGATGTTTCTCCACACGAAGTTTTTAGTATCTTTCTCGGTGATGGAGGACAACGCTTCAGCTTCTATCCACTTGGTGAAATAGTCTGTGGCTACTATTAGCCACCTCTTATTCCCTGGAGCTCAGTGGAGAGGTCCTACCAGGTCTAGCCCCCATTGGGCGAAAGGCCAAGGACTGGAAAGAGGACTTAGGTCGTGTACTGGCTGATGGAGAGAGTGAGAGAACTTCTGGCACTTCTCACATTTCCTAGCATAGACCTGGGCGTCCTTCTGCATGTAAGGCCACCAGTATCCCTGGCTGATAGCTTGATAGGTCAGTGACCGACCTCCAATGTGACTGCCGCAGATCCCTTCATGGATTTCATAAAGGAAGTCTTGGACTTTACTCGGGTGAACGTACTGGAGGTAGGGGCCATTGTAGGACTTTTTATAGAGCTTGCCATCTGGAGAGAGCCAAAACCGAGCTGCTTTCAGCCTGATTTTGTGGGCCTGACTTTTGTCTTTGGGGAGCTGGTCGTCCTTGAGGTAGGAGATGTATTCGTCCATCCAGCTCGGGCTGAGATCAGCACACAAGATTTTCCGAGGTGGATGGAGCTCTATGCTTGGTCTGTCTAGTGCTTCCACTTCGACAGTCCTTTTTCTTTCGGCTTCGACGGCAAAAGCCAAGTTGGCAAGGGCATCGGCGTGAGAATTGGTGTCTCTGCCGATCTGCCTGACTTCAGCTTTTTGGAACTGAGAGAGTAGTTGCTTGGCGTGGGCTAGGTAGGCTGCCATCCTATCGTCACGGGCTTGGTAGTCTCCATTCAGTTGGCTCGTCACCAGCTGTGAGTCACTGAAGAGCACCAGTTGTCGTGCCCCCAGGATTTTTGCGCTGCCCAGTCCTGCGATCAGCACTTCATACTCAGTTTCATTATTTGACGCCTTGAAGTCAAGTGTTAGGGCTTGCTCGATGACAAGGTCTTCCGGAGATTGGAGGACTATGCCCACGGCAGCCCTCTTGGAGGTTGAGGAGCCGTCAACGAAGACCTTCCAGGATGAGTCGAGGAACTGCTTCCAGGACCGGTCCTGTTCTATCTCGGTCTCGGAGGTTGCCTCTACCTCCTTACCCCCCAGTTCGGTGTTGAGGTAGCTCGGTGCCAAACTAGGAGAGGTAAATTCCACAATGAAGTCTGCCAGTACTTGGGCTTTGATCGCCGTCCTGGGTTGATATTGGATATCGTATTGCCCCAGTTCGACGGCCCATTTGGACACCCTTCTAGAGAAGTCTGCTTTGCAGAACAGAGACTTTAGTGGATGTTCTGTAACAACTACTATGGAGTAAGTCTGGAAGTAGTGGGAGAGCTTGCAGGAGGCACTGATGAGCGCGAGTGCGAGCTTTTCTAATGGTAGATATCTCGTTTCGCTGCCCAACAGGATCTTGCTTGCGTAGTAGATAAGCCTTTGTTGCCTGTCTTCTTCTCTGATGAGTACCGAGTTCACTGTGTGAGAGTACCGAGCTCACTGCGTGATCCGAAACCGCCAAATACAAGTATAAGATCTCGCCCTGTGTCGGAGCGGACAGTAGGGGAGGTGAAAAGAGGTATCGTTTGAGCTCCTGGAGGGTGCTGTCACACTCCGGAGTCCATTCGAACCTCGAGCTCTTTTTCAAGAGTTGGAAGAAAGGGCGGCATTTATCTGAAGCTCTGCTTATGAAGCGGTTTGGTGCAGCCGCCATCCCCATGAGTCTTTGGACTTGCTTTGCCGTGGTCGGGCTTTGGATGGCCTGGATCTCCGAGATCTGTTCGGGATTGGCTTCAATTCCATGCCTAGTGACCAAGCTGCCCAGGAACTTACCAGAGCCAACGCCAAATGCGCATTTGGAGGCGTTCAGCTTGAGTTTGAACTCTTTGAGAATGGCGAAGGTTTGACTCAGGTTCGTCAAGTGGTCCTGTGACCTTTTAGACTTGACGACTGTATCGTCGATGTAAACTTCAACCGTCTTGCCGAGTTAGGCCTGAAACATTTTTGTTACCAGCCTCTGGTAAGTGGCACCGGCGTTTTTTAACCCAAAGGGCATCACTTTGTAACAGTAGATGCCTCTGGGTGTTATGAAAGCGGTATTTTCTTCGTCAGGCCCGTGCATCGGAATCTAATGGTAACCTCGGTAAGCATCGAGGAAACTCATCCTGTATTGCCCGGCAGTGGCGTCAATCAACTGGTTGATCTTTGGAAGCGGAAAACTGTCTTTAGGACAGGCTTTATTAAGGTCGGTGAAATCCACGCAGACCCTCCAGCTCCCATTCTTCTTTTTGACCACTACTGTGTTGGCCAGCCATGCAGGGTAGTGGACTTCCCTGATAGCTTCAACCTCCAACAGCTTCTTGACTTCTTCGGTCATTGCCTCTGCTTGCTGGACCCCGGTCCTGCGAATCTTTTGGATTACAGGCTTGTGTCCGGGATCCACATTCAGCTTGTGGCTCATGACTTCAGGTCGATGCCGGGCATCTCGTAGGGGGTCCAAGCGAAGACCTCCCTGTTCTGTAACAGGAAGTCAAATAGCTCGGACCTTTCAACTTCTACAAGCTGACTCCCGAGCAGGAAATACCTCTCTGGATCGTTAGGATCGATCCTGACTTTGGTGAGGTCTTCTACACTCTTCTGCTCGGGTGCTCGGCCGACAGCTTCGAGTTCTATCTCCAGCTCAGCCATGTGGACTCGCTGCGGCTTTGCTTCGCCGGGGACCACGGCCATGAGGCATTCTTTGGCTATTCGCTGGTCGCCGCGGACTATGATCACCTTGAAGCTACCGTCTCCGTTCTGTAACGGGAACTTGAGTCTTTGGTGATGGGTGGAGGGCATAACTTCCATGTTGTGCAGCCAGGTTCTTCCCATGATGGCATTATATGGGGATGGTGCATCCACCACCAGGAAGTCTGCTATCATGGAGGCTCCTCCTACTTCGACTTTAAGGGAGATCTTCCCTTTGGGGTTTACTGACTTAGAGCTAAAACCCACCAGTGGGGTGCGGGCTTCCTGCAGGTCCTCCTCTTTCAGATCCATTTTCTTGAAATAGTCGTAGTAGAGGATTTCCGAGGAGCTCCCGAGGTCCACGAGGATCCTCTTGACATTGAAGTTCCTCAACCTCAGAGTCAAGAGCAGAGGATCATTGTGGGGTAGCTGGACCCCGTCCAAGTCTTCATCAGAGAACCAAATCTTTGGTCTTTCCTTCCTTACCTTCTTTGCTGAGGGACCGAGCTCAGCCGTCATCACCTGTTTGCCATGCTGGGCCCTCCTGGCCTCGGCACAAGCCTGGCTGCTCCCCTTAGGAGCTGGAGCTAGGTGGATGACATTGATGGTCTCTTTTGGCTCATCGCTGTCCCGATCATCGGGCTGGCGCTGTTGAGCACAGTTGACTTGGCCCTCCTCCTTGACGAGGTCCTTCAGGTGCCCGTCATTCACAAGCCTTTCGAGGTGCGCTTTGAAGGCATGGCAATCCTCGGTCCTGTGCCCATTCTGTTTGTGATAGGCACAGAACTTGCTCTGATCTCGTGTGGAGGCGTCGCCTTTCATAGGCTGGGGCCATTTGAAGAAGGGTTGGGTTTGGATCTTACCGAGGAGCTTGTAAATGGGCTCCTTGAATATGTGTTGACGGCCTTGTAAGAGGCACCATTTAACTTCGGCTTCACACTACCTCCCGAGCTGGGAGCGAAGCGTGCTGCCGAGCTGGATGGTTCTCTGTTTCGGTCCGCCTCCCTCTTGGCTAGCTTCTTATCCTTCTTAGAGGGTCGGTCCTCATGCCAGAGGCTATGGCTCTCCTGAGCTCGGACCTCGTCCTCTTCTTGTTTGACGAATTTATTCACTGTGACCACGGGGAGCCGCACCAGGTCCTTCCGAAGCTCGTTGGCTGGCAACAGAGCCTGTTGGAAGTACTTGATGGCTACTTCGTCATTGGTATCCTCGACTTGACTGTAGATGGTCTAGAACCTCTTGGCGAACCGAGTGATATTTTCGGCCATCCTCATTCTGATGGCCATCAGGTCGGCGTCTGTCTTCGGGATGACCCGGTGCGCTTGGAATTTCTCAACGAAGGAGTTTCGAAGCTGCCGCCAGCTCGAAATCGATCCCTCGGAGAGCGCGCAGAACCACCGAAGTGGGAGGTCACCTAGACTGGAGGAGAAGACCTTGCAGTCTAAGTCGCCGTCGCCGCCCCACACCGACATTTTCTGGGTGAAGTGTTGGAGGTGCGCTTTGGGGTCCGAGGTCCCGTCATAAAGGTTGAACATAGGGTAGCTAAATTTTTTAGGGAGGGCATGATCCCTGATCTCCCGAGAGAACGTGGACGTGCCATGATTGTCACTGTCTTTGGTAGCCAGCCGACCTCGGGTGAGGCCAGCAAACTCCATATTCTGCTGCATAGCCTACTTTATTTGCTGATTGATCCAATCCTTCATTTCAAGGTCGCCCCCCTGTCTCTGTCTCTGGCGCTGTTGCTGGGGGTCAGTGCTGGCGTGAGTGCTGCTCGAGCCTTCGTCATAGGCTCGGTCACGCCTCTTACTATTCAGGACTTGCCTCAAGTCCTGCCGAGCCTCGGGAACCTTCCGGGTTTGGTGCCATACAGGAGGCACGAGCGGGGTCCCAGTTGGGACCTTCTCTTTCCCTTCGAGATGCCGCTGGAGTTGGAGCATCTGGGCTTTTTGCTCTTCAATAAGGATGTTTTGAGCCCTGATTTACTCGCGGTGTGCCTCGTCGGCCTCCTCCAGAATCACGTCGTCGTCGCCCTCATCGTCGAGGTGCACATGGTCCTCCTCCATGTTGTCCCGGTGACGAGGCTGGTGCGACTTGGACAACGCTGGCATCTTGTCCCGCTGGGGCTGTCCCTGAGGAGGAACATCCTTACGGGGTTGTTCCAGCAAGACAACGTCCTGACGAGGACGCTCTGCCCGGGAGGGAGATGGCCGGACACGCTCCAGGACAGGGTCGCGATAACGAGGGGTACTTCGCTCCTCTCGACGACGAGCCTGACTGGGTGACTGGGTCTCCCACATTCCTTTCACCGGGTCCTCCCCCAACCCTCCTTTGCTGAGGGACTGACGGTGCCTGCCTAGCTGCCTCTGCCTGGTTCGTCACCAGTGGAGGCAGCATGAGGGGCAGAAATGTTTCTGGCGGTATGGACCTGGATGGTCCAACGCCCTTTCCTTTCCTAGTCTTCGAAGGCATGGCTTTTCAAGGTGAAAATGTGGTTTTTGTAAACGTTTCTCACGGACGGCGCCAATTGTAAGAGCCTGAATATTATGGACTTGGTTTAGACAATGATGAAGCTTTTAATGATGCTGCTTATCTGGTCTGGAAGTAGTGGAAATCCTGAACCTGAAAGGTAGACGAAAGTCAAGGCCCCGGGCTGCTATCAGCCAAAGGCACTCCGATGCCTGAGTTAGTGCAGTCACTGAACTAGGGTGAAGTGAGGAAGAAGAAGAAGGTTTAGGCAAGATAGTGTAGTATAGTGCACAGTATATTGCGTAACTGTTATAGGCTTACCATGCAGGTATATACAGAGGAGTGGAAGCTTCCTGAGTGGAGGTAGGTGAGAGAGATTGTCCCGTCAGCCCTACCTAGGATTCTGAGTGGGGGTAGGTGAGGATCCTGTCCCATCTGATCTTTCCTTAATCCCACACATAAATGTGGATGTGATCAGCTGAAGGAAAGAGCCTTTATCGATGACCGGCGGCCACCCCACCTGTCAGGGCGCTCTGCAATGTGGTTGTCCCATCTCATAATGGGGATTGGACGCTCAGTGTTCACCTCAGCCAAGGGACCGAACTAGAGAAAGCACTGAGGTCGGACAGGCCTGAAGTCGGACACTGGTGCCGAGACGCAAGAGGCTGAGCCCGGAGGAACGTGGTCGATACTCTTACAGAGACCAGTTCCATCTCGGTGCCAGCTGGCACATTGCCGTGCTGGATAATGAAGTCGAGGCAGTCCCTGAATGGTACTATTACCGAAGTCAAGAGTAACCTCGGTTTCGGAAAAACACTCCACACAGAGAGTATAAGACAACCTTGTTGAAAGTAGCATTTGCAATTTAGTATATTCTAACCAAATTAGTAACTTGCACCTAGGCAATCCATTTAACAATTGAAATGAAGATAATATTATCCTAAACAGACCCAATACAATGAGAGGAGCATCCCCTACAAAATAACACATCCTAACCCAGTAAATTGTATTAAAACCGAACAAACACAAAGTTTGAGAAAGAAAATATTAGAGAGATTGGGATGGAGAGATGCATTAGAGATTACACAGAAAGAGACAATGAGAGAGAGAGTATGGGGGAGAGACATGAGAGGGGAGAAAGAGATGGGGGTGAGCGAGACAGAGGTGACGCATACCTGAGAACGAGTAGGATTTGGAGCACCGAAGAGAGGAGACATTCTAGAATGGAGAGGAAGAGGAGACATTTTGTTTTAATCTGCTACATTTTGGTATATGCGTTTTAGAGGGAATATGGATAGCAGGTGGGATTTGCAAGTTTCAAACCCAAGATAACTATGGTGGAACGAAGGATCTCTGTATCGGGCTCCTTTTTTAATGGGGTTTCATTACACACCATTCCATATGAGATTCCTTTTAGCATCTATGAAGGTGTGAAAAATTAGGTGCGAAAATGAGCACATTTTCACACAATTTTCACATGAGATTTACGTGATGCGTAAAGATAGTGCAAACAAGTGTGATGGTATGTAACATTCACGCATGTGCATCATTAACATACGTAAATGGTTGCAAACAAACGACCCCCTCTTTCTTCTACAATTTCTTTCCTAAATTGTTGGTTTTTAATAATTTAGGCTATTTCAAGTTAATATGATACCATCACTTTCTATATGGCTCTCTCAATTAGATCTCTCTTCTTTTTCAGGCTTCTTCCCAATCATACACCCTTCAATTTCTTTTAAATTCTTTCCATAGGCCCACCTAATCAAACTACAATTTTAAAGTAAAACGTTGGGACAATTTTACTATTTAAGTCCTCATCTCTTGTGTAGGCCCACCTTATCAAGTCAAATTAAGGTGAAACTGAAAGTTCAGGATCCGAACCCTAGGTGGGCGGGTGGAGAGCTTGACTTAGTGATTAATTATGCCAAATTTTAACTTCTTTAAATCAGTTAGTCACAAGTGATGATATGGAACTAAAGTGGGGAAGCTAACAAAGACAACCACCACAAAGCATTCACCATAACACAATGATTTATAGTGGTTTGGCGTCAATTCCTACATCCACTACCGGCGTGTGATTCTACACCCCACCGAATTTCCACTATCTGTGTTTTTCAATAGGGTGAGCAATAACTTTTACAAAATACTTTTTAATACTTAGCAATAACCTCTACAATATGCTTTTCAAGGCTCAGCAATAACCTCTTGGGTTTTATGGTTCACTCGTAACCTTTAAACTTATGCTTTTCTAAGGCTAAGCACTAACCTAAGCGACCAAAAGGTTTTCTCTTTCAATAGTGTCAAGAGTACACTTGATGGAGATACAATTTAAGCTCAATTACAATGCCTCTTAATTAGACAGATATGAAAATGAAAATCTAACTCACACACGCTCTATGAATGCAAAGATGAATGCATGAAAACTTTAATCAAGTTTAAAAATGATAGCTTAATGAATGTAAGCTTAAACTTTTGGAAGTTTAAGTCACAAAAGTTTTGATTGAAGTGAAAATACAAATCACATGTAATTCAAATGAACTTGTAAAGACATGACTTATCTTGTTATGCAAGTTGTATGAAATTTAAAAACAATTAAAGCATGTGATTTGTGCACTTGTTGTTTCCAAAACAAACTAATTTAACTATATGCTTCAAGGTATGGAAGACAACAAAAGATTCAACCAAGTAATAGAATCATGCTATGAGATAAATCAAAGTTTTAAACAAAGCATGAAACCATTATGACATGAAAGTTGAAGCTAACTTGGTTTGAATCTAAATGAAGAATCCAAAACAACAAAGCAATTCAAAGTGAGATACATGTAATGGATTCATCAAATCATAGTGAGCATGTTAAAATAGATTTACCAAATATTTAAACAAAGTATGAAAACATATGATAAGGAAAACTAAGTTTACTTAGATGATTTACTCATGATTCCAAGCTTTAGCTTCCCTTTATAATCCTCTAGCTCTCCTTTGCTCATTTCCCTTTGTTTGACCTCAAAACACCTCAAGGAGTGCCTCTTGGTTTCTCAATTTTGGCCTTGGAATGTGATGTTTTTATAGAAAAAGATAGCTATCTAGTCGGTTAACCGACTTAACCAAACTCCTAATGGCAAAAAAAAAAAAAAAAAAAAAATTGGCTAGTTTTGACCATTCTGGAACTTGAACCAAAGTGGGGTCGGTCAAGTTTCGGTCAACCAAAATTACTGTAGCAAAGTTCTGTAGCAAAAGTAGTGTAGCACAAAAAAAAATGCCTTCTAAAAGATTAAGCAAAAATCTACTCCAAAGTATTTTGCTAGTGGGAGTTATGGGCCATGGAAATCACACTTAGATTCATGTTTAAATCAATCGAGAAGTATTTTTCAAAACATGAACCTATCAATGCCTAAGATGATTTAAAAATCTAGGTCCAAATGCTTGCATGATTCGAGAATCTTCTTTTCAAAACTTAATACATCCAAGTTTAAAATCCAAAAGATGCATGTAATATAAGTTCTAAAAGTTTTAAAACAATGCATGTGAAAATCAAGATTTCAAGTTTTTCAAAATCAATGCTCATGTGAAAATTCGGGTGATGCTAAAATGATAATGCATCCATCAAATTGCAAAACACAAAATCCCTAACAAAAACAGTTTAACTCTTAGGACACATTTGGAAAGAAAATCAATAGGGTGAATAATCCTGATTTCCATAGGATTGAGCCATATCCACGTTTGGGCAGCTTATATCCCCTAAGATATTGGTTTTGCAAGATCATCACTTGAGTAAATTTCGGTGTCCAAACCCCCCATCCGATCTTGCAAGTCCAAGCATTGGATGACCTGGGTATAAAAGATGAAATCCAAAGGGTTGGATTTACTATTCGCAAATCTCGTCTCCAATCGTTTCTCGCGCGGAAGTCTCTCATGATGGAGTCTGCCTTGCATTCTTCTCTTCTCATCGATTGTATCTCTCGTTGATCATCTCCCTCTACCAGGTACACACTATCTCAACTAATCTATGCTCTTTTTCTCATCATCTTCCTCTACATCTCTTGTTTCTCTCAGTTGGCTTTCGCTGTCAACCCCCTATTTCTTCTTTCACCCCCCACCGTATTCCCATAATGATCCCTTTCTCTTGTCCCAACCATTGTATCAGTCTATCTCATTCATTTTTTTACTGCCTGCACATCAGCCAACTTCACTACAAGATGATGGCTCAATCAACCATCAATCACTTTTTATTATTATAAAGATTAAAAAAAGAGAATGAAAAGCCCACTAATTAAACACACTTAGAAAAAATTAACATTTATAGGTCATGATAAAAAAAACGGAAGATGTATCATAAATAAAAAGTAAGAAACTCTGACAATTTATGATACGTTTCTAAAAAAATAGATGGTAGAAGAAACTAACTTATGATGGAGCTTATTACTTATGTTTAATCATATCTAGTAACTTACTACAATAAAATATGTCTAATCATTTCTAACAATTCGTAGGATGAGCACTCCCAGCAACTCATATGGTCCTCGTAGGGACAAGTCAATCTCAAGAAACATGAAGTAGACAAATAGGCAAGATGAAGGGTTTATATATTTCATGTGTGAGCAGTGTAAATAAGGAAAATCCATTCCCAGTGAGTTCACTGCTAAGGGATGGAATAAAATAACAAAACAAATGAAAGAAAGCACTTCGGCAATGACTTCAAAAAGAGTAAGCTAAAGAATCATTTTAAAAGTTACAAAAAATGATGTAGTGGGATGAAAACATTGCTTAACTTAAGCGTTTAGGGTTGGATGAAGATAAGAAGATGGTCATTGCTGAATCTGTAGTTTGAGATGACTACATAGAGATGAGATTTATTTAAATAAAATATATATTATTTCATAAAACTTAGGTGTTAATTCTTAATTTTATCTGCATTCGTTGTAGGTATACCCTAATGCTGGTCCATATAGATTGAAACGCATGCCAGACGACTTCCGTTTGGCCAAACTATTTGGTGCCTATGGTTGATGGTAGAGCGGGATTTGCTGCAAACGTTCCTGTCCAACACTCCTCTCCACTAGACACCCGTGTGCGTGGGGGGGGGGGGGGGGGGGGGGGGGGGGGGGGGGGGTGGGGGGAGAAATGCCATTGATATCAATTCTACACGAGATGAAATTGGAGATCACATCTCCACTAGAAAAAGGCGTAATTCAGACAAGGGAATATCATCACATCATACAACAAAAAGGCAAAGTGTGGGGAAGGCAATGGTGGAGAGTGTAGGCCGCATGGCCAATGCATTAGATAGATTAGCTAACACTCAAGATACAAATGCAACTACTCGAATTAAATTGTGTTGGGAGGCAATTGATCATTAAGATCTTGAAGAGAGCTTTAAATATATGGCTCTTAAGATTCTTAAGGTGGTGATGAAGGCCACTACATTTTTAGGATTGCCTATTAAATGCCGCAAACGGTGAATATTAGCACAAATTGAACGTGGTGTTGTTTGACTTCTGAGGATTAACTCTTTTCGTTTATGTTACTTATGCGAGTCATTTACATGGAGATATGTTGATAATGTGGATTGGATTCATTATCACTTATTTTTATTGAGTTTATAGTTTGGTTAATTTAATGCTCTTTTTAAATGAATAAATCTATTCCACATTTATGTTGTATGTTGCCATTTAAATTATAATTTTGGAGTGTTATATTGTGTTACACACTCATTTCTTTTGTATAAATAAAATTTCATATATTTATACGTAAAATGGATAGGAGACATTTTTTAAGGATTTTTTCAATTGCAATTACTACAGTTTGTTTGTTGTTGTACCATTATTTGTACTTCCTTAAAGATGTTGTACACGAGTCCTCCCTTAATGGTCGTATTTACATTAAGTAGATTTTGGTTGGAAATTCCAAAAATTATTTTAACTTATTCAGAATGGACACCGGCTGCTTTATGCTCTTAGCAAATGAAATAAGGAGATGAAAGTTAATTTCTACAAGATTCACTCGTTGTAAATGTTAAAGAGTAACTTGGAATATTTTTATTCACTCTTGGACATAGTGAAAGAAATCGAGTAATACAGGATCTATTCCAACACTCGGGAGAAACTATTAGTAGACACTTTAATCGAACACTGGATGCAATATTAAAATTGAGTAAGTATTATATAAAACCATCAAAGGGGGATGTTCCACCAAAGATTGAGAATGATCCTACATTCTACCCGTATTTTAAGGTGAAATTTCACATAATTTATAGTTACATCTTAAGTGTTGATGTATGAATAATTTAATCCATGTCTGAATTGGTTATAGAATTGCGTTGGAGCAATAGATGGAACACATGTTCCTAAATGGGTGAGAACTGAGGATCAAGGTAGGTATTGTAATCGAAAAGGTTGATTGTCGTATAATGTGATGGTTATGGTTTCATTTGATATGTGATTTCAATATGTCCTTACTGGGTGGGAAGGGTCGGCATTAGATTCTAAGACTCTCCAAGAATCAATTTGGAGACGGTTTTATAATAAGTTCAACATCCCAACTGGTAATGTATTGAGTTTTTTAATTGAGAATGCATAAGTATTATTTTTAATAATATTAACTAATTGTTTTGTGTATATAGGAAAATACTATCTTGTTGATGCTGGCTATGCAAATACATGTGATTTTTTTGGCTCCCTTCTGTAATAAGAATGGTCCACTACACATGCACCTAAAACAAGGCTAGAGTTATTCAACTTGAGACATTTGAAACTACAAAATATAGTTGAGAGAACATTTGCGGTATTGAAGTAACATTTTGCTTTGCTCCAAATTTCTCCATGTTATCCTATCAATGCACAAGCTAATATAGTTGTAGCATGTTGTGTTCTACATAATTTATACAACAATGAAACTTAGAGGATGTGATGTTTAGGGAGGCAATGAATGAGAGTATAGAAGATGAGAATATGGTTGGCAAACAAAATGACAACCAACTCGAAAATGGTGTTGTAGGACCCATTGATACAGATAGGAATGATATGCCTCAGCTGTGAGAAAGCATAGTAGAGGAAATGTGGGCCGCAAGATGTAGTTCTTGATTTGGGTTTTGCTTGATAACACTTTAACTCTGGTATTGTGAAATGATCAATTTTTAGAGCATTTACACTCGGTTATTATATTTTACGTTTAATATTGACTCATATGAAACTTTGTTCTATGTTTTATCTGAACATCAATTATTGTTTGGTTATTGTTATGTCATAACCTCAGATTCAAGAAGCCTATACTTAGTTATAATGTTTATGGTTTAATATTGACTTGTATTTATTATGTTTATGGTTTAATATTGCCTTGTTGAGATATGTTTTATATTCTTATTGAATCTGAATTATTGGAGCGTTCTGGTTGTTTGTGAACTAAATATCATAGTTCGGAGAAAAATCAAATGCTATTTATGAAGTGATTTGGATGTAACATGTACTTATATACTGGTTGGTGAAAATCTATAACATCTTCTTGTTAACAAGAGATTGTCAACTCAGTTATTGGATTGCTAATTTAGGACCTGTTTGGATGTTTACAGAATAAAATATTTACAGATTAAAATATTACAATAATAAGATAGTATAGAATAGAATAATGTAATATTATAATATTACAATATTTTTGCTGTTTGGCGATTTTTGAAGAATTTCACAAATTTTAAATTGAGTTGTTTGGAAGGTGCTATGATTAAATTAAATTACATTATTAGAATAATTTTTTATTAAATATTTTAATTTCTGTTTAATTTACCAAATCTGGATAAAAAAAGTAGTATGGTAAACTAAAGTTCAACTGCAACGTTTTTACCTTAAGTTACTTTTCTTTTATCACATAAAACCATGATAAAGTATAGTAAAATCAAGTCAATACAAAAAACAACTACTTGACAACTCTCTTTCCCACTTTGCTTTACCTCATACTTCATCTCACCTTACTTTGCCTCACATTTACTATGACATGTCCTCAATCTTTATTTTACTTTACCACACCTATAAATAAATCACTTTTTATTTACCATATAAAACTATGATAAAATGTGATAAAGTAAAGTCAAATAGAAAGAAACTACTTTACCATTCCTTCCTACTTTACTTTACCAAATATTTTATCCCACCTTTACTTTACCCCAACTTTCCGGTGCCGTGACATTTACTTTTAGTTTACTTTATCATAAATGTAAACAAACACATCATGATGGATTTGGTGAACTAAAGTCTTTATTTACTCAACCACTTTTTAATTGTCATTTTCAAAGATTCTTCTCTTGTAGAATATTTTCTACAAGGGGGAGCTGTAAGAGGAAATATTGAGCTTTTTAAAAGAAAAGATTCTTTTCTTTAAATTTTTTTTGGATTACCAAACGCACAAGATTCTCTTCTTTAAAAAATGAAAGATTATATTCTATAAAATATTATTTTCTTGTGTTTTCTTGTGCATCCAAATTTGGGACATATCAATTCAATCAAATTAATAAAGAAAGGGCATGGGTCCCATTACGTCAATTTGGAAAATAAAAAGTGGGCCCACTTTTAGTTTGAATTGAGTCACAAAAGGTGGCCTTTTGAATCTCATCCATGGCATGTGGCTTAATTAGTGGAAAAAAAGTGTCATGCCAGTTCAATCATATTTGCACTTGTGATAATGGGCCTTTACTTTGTTAAATATCGTGAAGTGAGTCCCACTTGTTAACTAACATGTCTTGGTCATTGCTCCCTGGTAAAGGCCTAATATTAGGTGAGATGTTTTTTTTCCATGTATGTTGGTTTTTAATAACAAACATGGATTGAGGAAATCTTTAGTCATTTCGTGGTTATAACCAAACATAGATTGAGGAAATCTCCTATCATTTTACAATTCTAACCAAACATAGAACATGAGAAGTCCCTAATGACAAAATCGTTTGTGAGGATATTCCTTTTCCAAGGGCATTGAGGAATTCCTAAATATTTGAATTCCTCAGCTGTTACTAGACGTGCTGTAAGGGCCCATTTCTTTACTAAAATTCATAGAATTCATGTTTGGTGCTTGTCTAAGAATTTCAAATGCTGGTATTTGAAAGATTGCTGAATTCTGTAATTTTGAATTTCCTATTTCATTCATAGCCTGAATTCTTGTCTGAGAAATTTAAATTCTCTGTCTCCCCAAATTCCCTGTTTCATAGCTAAAAGAATTTCTAACTGGAATTAGAGCAATGTATGTATTATTACTTTACAAACTAAAGTGTAAATTGCGCCCCCCACCCCCCACCCCCCCCCCCCCCCCCCCCCCACACACACACACACACACACATATATATATATATATATATATATATGTATGTATGTATATAGGTCCCCACTTTATTACAGAATGTAACCATCTCAAAAGAAAATAATTGAAATACTAACACAAGAAATTGGAAAAAATATCTATAGAAAGGAAGTTGGTACATCTCATAAACACAATTTTACCAATACTATGTGCCAACAATAACAAATATCTGCTTAAGTCAAGCCCCAATTTCATTATCTACAAAAACCTTAACCCAGTAGAGAGAGTTTATGGAGAATCTTATAAAACTCTATCCGATTCTAGAGAGAGGGAGGGGGTGAGAATGTGCAATAAGAGGAAATCTTGGTTCATGTTGATGGCCAAAACCCCTATCATTCTATAGATCAATAGAAAGAAAAGAGTTTTTTTTCCCCAAAAAATGGAGAGAGATGAGGAATGTGAAAAAAGAAGAAAACTACGTTGGAATCTCATTGCCTTGGCATGAGGATCGGAGATGGACATGATCGGAAGAGAGGACTGTCGATTAGAATTCCAGATGGAACCAATTTTTCGAATCATCTCCTGCTAGACGGTATTTGGAATTTTGGGTTTTAAGGTTTTCAAAAGCTTGGTATTTCAAATACCTCTAAATTCTACTAAAGAAATAAGGTTTTTTTTTTTTTTACATGAATTTCAAATCCTGAGACAACCAGAATTCCGCTAAAGAAACGGGCCCTATAAGTGTTTAAATCCATGACATTTAATAATTGTCACCGACTGTCAGTATAATGAGGTTTCTAAGCTGACCCATTGCATTTTATGGTTAGGCTTTCTAAGCCAAACATAGTCATAGTTGTCCGTCCAATTAAGGTGTTCATGGGTGGGGGACTACCTAAGCCTAATCCATGCACAACGCACTTTGGGTTGGGCTTAGATATATAATTTCTCTCTATTTAGTTTATTGACCGAGCTTGAATTAGGTGATAAAAGCTCAAAGCCCACCCTGAATAAGTAGTGCTTTTTTTTTTTTTTGCTATCGGAGGGTTCCCAATCTTTTGGGCTGGACTAATCCCTCCGGGCCCAGAGGGAAGCCGGTTAAATTCCCCTGTAGCCCCAGTATGGTAGTGCAGTTTCGAACCCACAACCTCCGGATGCAAACCGTGGTCCTAGGCCAACTGAGCTACCCCTTGGGGTTGAATAAGTAGTGCTTTTCGATAAGTGAAAACATATCCAAACAATGGCTAGAAAGCACAATGATAGGGACCTATATATATTTTTAAATTCACCCCTACATGCAATCCCAACCATTGATATTTAAAGTCCATTTTCCCACCGTCCGATCTGGTTCCTATCTGCCTATAAAGTCAGGATCTAATTCTTCTTTCGCACTGGGACAAACGCCCACCAGAGGAAAAGAGATTAGGGTTAGGGTTTCAAGGTTAGTATCCATCTTCTTCCATCTTCTTCTTCTCCTTCATATCTTATTCAGTTTCAGTTTTTTCTACTTTACAACTAATCGAATCTCTGATCTTTCTATTTCAGTTTCTCATCAGATCAAAGAGAGATCAAAACAGATAAAGGAGGAAAGAGACGAGAAACGAGATCATGGCCGGGGGTTTCATGAATAGAATTCTCTATTACGTCATAAACGAAGTAGTAGTCAACGGCCTCGCGAACAGGTACATCCAAACGCCCTCTTTTTATCATATAATGTTTTTGACGCTGTATTTGATCAAAGATGAGACCTTTATTCATCATGCGATGTGTTTTAGGTATTTTTTTATTGACTCAGATGAAATCGGTGTCGGTATTGTCCGAAACCTGTACGTTTCAGGCTGTATGATTTGTTTTGGTTGAGTTTTAAGACCATTCCATCGTAATAAGGGGTTCTTTATAATGGTTTGGCTGGTTGATGCAAGATGCTTCTTTATCTGGTCGGTGGGATTTTCTGGGTTCCCAATCAACTCGTTCCCTTGAAGCAATATTGTGTCTCTGCATTCATTTTTCATATTCTCTCTTGGTGGCCATTTTTTCCTTTGCAGAGGAGGAAAGTGGAGTATATATGTCCATGTTAAAGTGTTGAATGTTTCCCCTCTTTGTTTTCTTCTTTTTGTTCTGGAACTTGGATAAAATGCCGTGCATTGTTGGTTGTTAAAGACGTGTGCCATTAAACACTCCAGATTGCCCATGGTGGGACGGTGGGCTATGGACACCAGACATAAAAAAAGAGTAGGAGCTTGTTGGATGATTCCTGTCATCTGATTTTTTTTATGGGTTTTATTAGTTTGGCTAAAATGCTAAGTGCATGTTTGTTTAATTGGCATTGAATTTCTAGGATTTTTAAGCAACCCCTTCTATTGAGGGGTTAGAGTGAAGGATCAATGGCCTGTTTGTATTCTCAATATTGAATTCCTAGAAACTCATATCAACCCCTTAAAAAAAGGGCCCGTTTGGTAATTTTAGTTTGAAAATCAAGTGAAATGAAGTGAAGTAAAGCATCATCAAATCAAGAGGGAATAAAATATGAGTGGGTTATGCTGGTATTTTGGTTTTAGTTGTTTGGTATGGAATCTTTTTGACTTTTTGTCTGAAAAGGTGGAGTTTTTTTTTTTTTTTTTGTCTTTTAGTAGATAAAGGTGGTTGCGTTTTGACTCTTTTTTTTTTTTTTTTTTTGAAAAAGATGGAGGGAATTTTGAAGTAAAGTGCTTTTGATGTGACCTCTTGTCAGAAAAATAGAGGCTTTACTTGACTTTTACTAGAAGTTAAATTTTTTGGGTGAATACTCATAAATTTCCATTCAATTATCTTTCCTTTTGATTGAAATTGATTACCTAGACCTCACTTTTGTAAGTCAAATTGTACTTATATTCTTTGTTATTCATCTCTTAACATTCGGAAATCGTAGCTGACTCTATGAATTCCTATGGATTCAATGCAAGGTTGATGAATAGGTCCTAGAGATTAAGATTTAAGAGGGGGCAGTGAAATAATCCCCTTCTGATTGGAAGTGATTACTCACCAGTTGCCTTATTGAATTAATTTCTCTTAAAGTGATGGTCTTGATAAGATCTATACCTTTGAAAGGGGGCAATCAAGTGACCAAATGTGAACTACTCTACAAGTGCTGTGTGCTGAACAGTCAATGATATGGTAATTTATTCAATGCATTCTAGCACATGTGAATTGTATGCAAAATCAACAAAGTATGACTAAATAGCATGTGTATCTCATAGCATGTGTATCTCCTTGGTGATTAAGATGCTCCAATTGTGCTCAACCAAGTGAGGAAGGAGGTTTAGAATTAGGGTGACTAAGATATCCTAATGGGTTTTCCCACAAGACTTTCTTTGATGAGCTTTGAGTGCTCAGAGATGTACCTACGAGGTTCTTAGAGTGTGTGGAAAATGATATTGAAGGTATAAGAGAGGTTTTCCTATGGGGAGCAATCACACTTCAAAACACTAGATCCTAATTCCACTAATCACTCTGTTGAGCCTTGAACGCGTTTAGATCTAACTATCAAATCCTAGGAGAGTGAGTGGAAGAGGATTTTGAGGTCTCTAATGGTGTTTAAATTTGGGTTAGTTTGTGGTTAAGGAGGCCTCTCAAAATCACATTCATTGCAACCATTGAAAGGAGCTCAAAATCACATTCGTGGTTAAAGTGGGCTAGTCTACTGTTAGCCGTGAACTCCCAACAATTAGCTGTAAACACTGACGACTAGTTTGACTTCACGGTCAAAACTGACTGTTGTTCTATGGCTAGCCGTACAGCTCGTTGTGGAATGGTTTATGGCCGGCCATAAGCTCGCCATAGTGCAAAATGGCTCATAGGAAAAGCTTGCTGAAGATGAGCTTCCTGGGCGCTTACAGCTAGCCGTAGCCCTGTTATGTTTCGCCGCAAGGCACCAGAACTGAGCAACTCAGCTGCTCATTTAAACCATTTTAATCCTATTGATTTAGCTAGTTAGATTAGGGTTTTTGGGGCCTATTCTTTGTTTGCCTAAGGTCTCATATACCTAAATGGGTTGGCACAAATTAGTATATGCATTATGTCGCTCTAGCCTTCTAAGACTTGAAATTCTGGACTTGAACTTGATCCCCCTTGTTGAAGCTTTTAGAGGCAAGGTCTTGGACTTAGACATGGAATTGACAATCCAGGGAAGTGTAGATTTGACTATGGCACTAACAATATTAGATGGGTTTTCCTAAGTTGGAATTCCCATTTCTAAATCTTCTCTAATAATGAAAGGAAATGGGCCTGTGGGCTTGGCCTAATGTTTTGACCAAAGAGGATATACATGGAAGTAGTAAGGATAGATCTCGAGAAGTGCAACCTATTAAAGGAATTGGCACAAGATAGATTCGAATGATGAACGAAAATTTTTGTAGTTGATCCAACATATAGTTGGGACAAGGCTTTGATCATCATCAAGGTATGAGATTCACATATCTATCGTGAAATGAAATTTCTACTTTTTCAATTGTTTATATTTTTGTAGAAAAATGCTTCATTATCTGGTTGTTTGGATCTATAATTCCACTTGACTCGTTCCCTTGAAGCAATATTGATTGCATTTCTTTACATCCAACTTTGATTGCCACAATGTTGTCTTAGTGCTTGTGGTAGTGATGGAGAAGCTACATAAACTTTACATTTAGTTTGATCATTAGGTTTTCTGGTTTGATTTGGAGAATGATGATGGACTCATAAGAACCTGCAACAACATCCATTAGATTGAGTTGTTGATATTCTATTGTTGATTTTATTTACAGGTTTAAGAAATTTTCTCATAATAAATGTATGTCTTAACCAAGTATCTTCTAATAGATGATTAGGCAACTGTTGTTGAAAAATTCATACTTTTTCAAATGTTTATATTTTTGTAGAAAAATGCTTTATTATCTGGTTGTTTGGATCTATAATTCCACTTGACTCGTTCCCTTGAAGCAATATTGATTTCATTTTGATGGCCACAATGTTGTCTTAGTGCTTGTGGTAGTGATGGAGAAGCTACATAAACTTTACATTTAGTTTGGTCATTAGGTCTTCTGGTTTGGTTTGGAGAGGGATGATGGACTCATACAACCCTTCAACAACAAACAATTTGTTGATGTACTATTGTTGATTTTATTTACAGTTTAAAGAAATTTGCTCATAATAAATGTATGTCTTAACCAAGCATCTTCTAATATATGATTAGGCTAATCATTAAAAAAAAAAGCCAATTTACACTTGTGGATGTTGTTTTTTGTTTTTATATTTTTTTGGCTCCACCATGGATGTTTATCGCCAAAATTTAAGTGGGTGAGTAGACAAGGGGCCTGCCATCTTACAAGTTTTGTGTTAAAATGTGTAAAGCGTTTGAATTGGAATATAGGATAATTGGAAGGATTTTGATACACACCCCCAATCCATGGCAGTGCTGAACTTCCTATTTGAAATGTGTGTTTTGAGAAATGTGCGGTTTGAATTTTGCCTTGTGCCGATGATGACCACATAGACCTGTACTGAATGCGAAAATGACCGCAACAAAGAACATCTAAGGGACTGAGGCATGTAAATTTATGTAGATAAATTGATGCTACGGTTGCTCCATGATACCCTTTTTCCCTACAATTCATTTGGCTGTACACTTGTAGTCAGATTGCCAATTGGTTACACTTTCTAAATGATCTAGTGTTGAGGCTTCCTTTTTTTTCCTGATTGGCTGCTTGATTTGCACAATAGCAGCTCTTTATTAAAAGTGAAGCTAGATGGAAATGCTGCCCTCGCTATCCAGCGCAGCATATTTATGTTGTATTTGGACATTGGTCAGCAACATGTTTTTGAGTTGGTCTAGGTTTTTAGCTCACCTATGTGTATTGAGTTATATTGAATTACAATTTACCTGAAATTGTAGCTTATTCAAAACGTTATTTTTCCAGCAGTAGTACTACAAAACAGGAAAATGCTATTGAAAATCCGAGGTTTTAGATGCTGCAAATGGAACTGGATTCCCTTGAAATCGAAGAGTCCCTGCAAGACACTATTGTGATAGGCTGTCAAAGGCCAGGCCTGTTCGTTATCAAAGCCCTACCCTCAACATATGCAGGCTGGGCCTGGGGTGGGCCAAAGCCATTGGAGAGTCTGCTCTATCTAGGCCCTTGCTTGCCAGGGCTGGGCT
The DNA here is from genome assembly GCA_028538565.1 of Umbellularia californica. Classification (NCBI taxonomy): domain Eukaryota; kingdom Viridiplantae; phylum Streptophyta; class Magnoliopsida; order Laurales; family Lauraceae; genus Umbellularia; species Umbellularia californica. Next base: position 48,834,458 of record JAPQWN010000007.1, read on the forward strand.
CAGGGCTTTATTAGAAGAAAATCAATTTTCATTTTTCTACATTGCCACCTGGCACAAGTGTGAATCATATGTTAACCCTCTGTCTTTATCTGAACTTGGGACTGGCAATTTGATGCCATGAAGCAACACGGCAGAGGTTATTTATTTATTTATTTTATGGCCGGTTGGCCTGTTGCAGAGTAGAAAATTAATATTGATTTCATTAAAAATTAGAACTCTATGGCATATGATATTAGAACTTAGAAGCAAACACTAAAGAACCATATGAAAATCACATAAGAGTTACATAAATTAACGTAAGAATCACGTAAGAACCCTACAATTTCTGTAGGGACACAAATTTTCCATGCATAAAAAAATCAGATATGGATATTTACCTTCTGCTGCAGATCCAAATGGTCAATTGCGAGAATTTGCATCATATTACGAGAATAAACACTCACAAATAAATAACAATACATCATCATCATCAAAGCCTTGTCCCAACTATATTTGGGTTGGCTATATGAATTCTGTTTCTCCATTCAGATCTATCCTGAGCCAAGTCTTCAGATAAGTAAATAAATAACAATACGATAAGTTGAAAGCGTTACATGCACGTGCATACACAAAATCCAGGAGATATAGTATAATTGATTTCTGCTCATGGATGTTCAGTAAATAATAAAGGTTACATGCACGTCCATACACAAAATCCAGGAGATATAGTATAATTGATTTCTGCTCATGGATGTTCAGTAAATAATAAAGCTCATACAGAAACCGCAGAATGGTTTGAATAACCAACCAAAAGTTGCTACTCGGTTTTTATTTTTATTAATCAATAAATACCTGCAAAATATTATACATATAACACCATTTTAGTCCATCATAATGACTGTTGGAAAGAGCAGTCCTCTGTATTTTTGAAATACACAAATATATTTATTAATATATTTTTACATAAACATAAAAGGATGTGGCTGGGACTGGTATTGTCCAAGCCCGGCCATCAATTTGGTGGGCCTGCAATAGTTTTGTTCAAGCATGGCCCTCGGTCTTTTGAAGAACAGAAGCACTCATTTTTTGGGCCTTTGAAAGCTGGCCTGAGCAAGGATGAAAATAGCGGTAGCGGCGGGCGTAGCGGCCTGTCGCCAAAACGCTACGTAGCGGGTGCTAAGTAGCGGTGTAGCGGTGCGATTTGAAAAAATAGTCAAAAAAATATGAAAAAATTCTAGAAAATCTAGAATATTGGAAAATGAGAGAAAATGTATTTTTTTTTTTGCAAAAGTAACTAAGGTAAGGGGGCGTAGCGGTCCCCTCACTATATGAGGTCTTGTATCGCTGTATAAATAGAAAATAATAGTAATGATCATTTTTTTTACATGTGTTCATGTTACTTAGTTTTGCTAATTTAGAAACTAATGAAAGGCTTATAAAAGAAAAAATTATGTCATGAAGTCAAGACTTAAGAGTACCTAGAGAAAAAAATGCATCTACCAAAGGGGGTGTTTAATAAGATGTACTTAGAGAAGAATCATTGAGAAGAACTCTTTGTATCGACTACAATTCGGCGAGATTATGTGCTTTTTGGTGTTCTTTTAAACATAAAAGGGTAAAAGAGTTGTGTAGAAATGTTATTTGGAGAGAAGAAGAAAAGAAATAAGTCTTATTATGCATTTTAAAAAAAATTGAAAAGTAGGATTTTTTTCTCACCCCGTAGCGGCCCCGTAGCGGCCGCTACATTCGCGTAGTGGCCGCTACATTCGCGTAGCGGTCAGAACACTGTTTTTTTCAATTTAGCGTGGCGGCCTGGGCCGCCACGGCCTATATAAGCGTAGCGGCCGCTATTTTCATCTATGGGCCTGAGTACCCTTGTAGGAGGGCCTTGATTGACAGCCCTACCTTGAATATACAGTAAATATACCAGGGGCAAGATTTGAGTAGTATATCATTGTGAATGAATGTATGCCAATATGATGCAAGTATTTATAGGGTAATACGGTGAGCTACAGTTACTGATATGTCTTGTGTGCTGCGCTTTCAAATTGATCTTTCATAAGAACTTGTAGAATTAGTAGTTTTTAACTTGTACAGCCATTAGATCGAAGTGCTGCCTCCAATATGCAACATCACAAGTTCTTATAGGAGGGCCTTGGTTGACAGCCCTACCTTGAATGTACAGGAAATATACCGGGTGCAAGATTTGAGTAGTATGTCATTGTGAATGTATGTACACATTTATTCATTGTGAATGAATGTATGCCAATACGATGCAAGTATTTATAGGGTGATAAAGTGAGCCACAGTTACGGATATGTCTTGTGTGTTGTGCTTTCAAATTGATCTTTCAAAAGAACTTGTAGAATTAGTATTTTTTGACTTGTACAGCCATTAGATCGAAGCACCCTTCCTCCAATATGCAACATCTCAAGCAACTTACAATGTTGGCATGCTATTACTATAATTGATTCTTTTGTAAATACTAGAAAAAGAATCCAATAATTTTGTTGATATAGCCCTGACTACAGTTGGAAGGGGGTCATTGTTGCAATCCTAAGGTTGCAGCTTCAAGTCATTATCTATTCGAGTAAAAAACGAAAAAAGAATTAAATGTTTTGTGATGGTTAAGTATATTGTATAATCATGGCTGTCCAAATTTTGTTTCAGTCCCTCTTTTCAGAGGTTTGCAGTGAGGACATCCAAGACTATAGAGGACATTTCAACCAAGGGTATGAAATTTTGTTTGTGTACAATGGACTGATTGCAGTCCTTCTTGAGGTGTTACTGAGATGTCTGCCTTTTCAATTGCAGCTTTAGAGAAGAGACGAGAACTAGCTGAGCAGATGAAGGATTTATCCAAGAACTTTGAGGTTTGTATTTGCTATCCTATTTCTGCCCATGTTGGGTTTGATGTGAAACACACTGCTAATCACTATTTATTTGGTTTTGTTGCAGTCATTCAAAGATCGATGAAGGATGGTGGAATCAGTCTCAACTTATGCACTTATCACGTGTTGTGTAGATATGTACATGCATTAATCATTCTAATGAAATAACTATGCAACAGTTTTGTCTCTTAAAACTGTATCAATATTGATAAATGTACCAGATTCTTGTTGATTATTTTATCATCGACCCAGGCTCTCAGCCTTGGTTAGCATAGATTATTTATTGCTTTTGACAATCCTTGTTAGAGATAATTATATAATTATGTTATCATCGACCCAGGCTCTCAGCCATGGTTATCATAGATTATTTATTGCTTTTGACAATCCTTGTTAGAGATAATTATATAATTATGTTATCATCGACCAAGGCTCTCAGCCATGGTTATCATAGATTATTGCTTTTGACAATCCTTGTTAGAGATAATTATATAATTTTTTCTCAATCTTTCAAGAGTGGTGGGTGTGGTTTTGCTCATTCTTTTGCTATGGGATTGTCTTTGCTAGATTTATCAAAGATTTTATCGGGGGGTTCATGTCATATCTTAATGAATATTGCCTTTCAATCATTTGGACAATCAATCATTTGCGCTGATCCTGAGAACTGATGCATAAACATCATGATTTTGTTGTACTGCTACAAACATCATGATTTTGTTTTATTCTAAATCATTTTGCAGGGTCCTGATCTATTATTGGATGTCACAGGAAGATAATATGTTAACACAGCCAAGGCAACAATAATGTATAGCCAGTTGATGATACAGGTTATAAAAATGTTCGAAGTTGAGTCGGGGAAAAAGGATTGAATTTTCAAGGGAAATGCCTCGGTGAAAAATAGTTCCACGTCTGTGTCATCAGTTTCTGATATAACCAATTTATCTTGATGTTCATGTAGTACTCTGCGAGGGAGGGTCTAGTTATGATATGCACACAAAAATACAGATTATACAATGCTAGGTTGGGGCCAAATGTGAGCTGACGGGGGCTAGATCAGGAAATGTTTGCATCAACGGGTTGTTACTCCCTGACTGATCTGGAACAATTCCCTAAAATATCAGCAGCTCTTCCCGTCTCTCTGGAATTCTCTGGCTGGTTTTTAAACTCGCCACATAGAAGGATTTTTTGGCTCAATAGAAATCTCCAAATTCTTGGATTTTGGCACAGCATTTTGGAAGTTTTGGATATATGGGAATTCTCAAATATCCTTAAGCTAAACAGTCCATTTATACTTATTGGCACTTTTCCATCAAAGAAGTTCTAGAACTACCCAAAAGAAAAGGTCTCCTGTGCTCTGCAGTACAGAAAATTTTCCCGTATAGACCTTATTTGTACTTTTAATCCTTCAAAGAAGCTCCCTCGTCTTTTTCCTAGGTATCTTAATTATACCCTTGTGGCCTGTTTCGTAGGTTTTTTCCAACAGATTGTTTGGAGGAATGACTGATTGAATTAAAAATAACATTTGTAAAGCATATAAAAATTATATGGGCAAAGTTGTTTTATAGTAAAGTCAGTAAAGGTAAAGCTTATCATAGTTTTTACGTGGGCAAACTCAAAAAACAAAAAACAAAAAAAAAAGTCCTTTAGAAAAGTACAATTTCTTTTGACATTCATTTCTATCATAAAAACATTTATAATTATTGTATTTTGAAAAGAGGCAAAAGATCTAAAAGTTGGTTAAATAATATTTCTACATCAATTTTTTTTTTTTAATAATGTTTGAGCCTAAGGGACACTCGATTCTGACAGCTGAAAACTAAAGCACTACATCGTCTCTATATTCGTTTGCAAGTTCTCAAAACTACAACTAGATTTATGGCCTCTGAAACTTTAGAATCAATTTTGAGATAGAAGATTCATGGTCCAATTGGCTCCAACAAAGGGTATTGGATTGTTAATGAGGTGAGGGGTGAATGATACAAGATAGAGATGTAGATGGGACCTCTACATTCCTAGGATTTAAATCACTATGATGATAATTGGGTATTCACTTCTCTCTCTTTGAAATACTTTCTATTATGTAACTGATACACATGCGTAAGCATTATGTAGTCATATTTGTTTGCGAAAATTATGTAGAAATGAGGCCATTTTCAGCTCTCATTTACGCACCCCAAAAAGTGGTAAACGATCATACACCACCTTCTTGCAAAAAGTTGCAATACAATCCCTTATTCATGTCCTTGTGAATAGCCCATAAGCTTATAACCTCTCAACTATCTTTCATTTATTAACCTATGGGGCCACACAAACTCATGGCCATTCATCCTTTTTCTATTAAACTAATAAACCTCAAGTTATTTAGTTGCAGGGAAATGTTCACCTACGCCCACCACAATCTGTTGTGCAGATCCTAACACGCAATTATAATTTTAAACCAGGCTTGTCTATTGATACACTAATCCAATCCCAAACTAACAAGCCTCAATTGGTTTCTATCTATATAATAAGGGAGAGCAGTATTTGAATCCCTGGACATTTTGGACCCTTGGATTTATGTACATATTTTTGTACATAAATCAGGGCTGAGAAGGGATTCAAGAGCTTGGTAATTTTGTAATTATTTGAAAACAAAGGGGCAGTAACTTTTTACTAAGGACAAGAGGATACGGGAGTGCCATTGATTTTCTGTGAAATTACGAAACCTGCCATTATCTTTTCCCAGAGGATATGGGAGTGTCCTTGGTTTTCTGTGAAATTACGAAACGTGCCATTATCTTTTCAAAACTTCCTTGCAAGTAAAGATATGATTAAATACACAGCTATGATTGCAATTGAGTGATTGAACGGTGTGGAATTTGGGCCCACAACTTACCAGTTTGTCCCTTCACATATATATGCTGTTTTTCACGGATTGTGGAATCTGGGCTAACTTGGATTGTTTTGGTAGCAGATGCAAACGTGGCTTGCATGCAATTAAACTAGACTGCTTATAGTAGTGGGGCACTTCTGGTATTCAATGGTGGTTAAACAAGGGTCCAATTGGCTGGAATGTTTTACCTAAAAAAATAAAATCCGGCTGGGCTTGATTTGAAGCTGATTGATCCAATGGGCCACATAGAAAATTTGAGTTAAATTTGTTAAATTATGGGCGGTGTTAGTTGTTAGGTGGTCAAAAGAAGAGTAATTAGATTTAGTTATGCTCAGAGCATGGTGCGCTGTGCTTTCAGGCACGGGCAATGACTAGTTCCTAACTAAATGAACGGCCAAGATTAGAACATGGAGAGGCACAGAGGGCTTCTTGTAGCATCTATCTTTTCTGTTATCCAGATCAATTGGACGATAGCCTCATCAGACGAATGCTTTCCACAAGCGCCCCCATCAAGTCCATTGCCTTCTTCTGAAGTTCAAGGTTCTGTTTATAGCTCGATTCTTCATGTTTTTCGCCTAGCCTTGAGTGCATAGTAGTCAATTTCGTTTAGTTTTGGCCGGAATGGCTGGAGTTTTTCGTTCCAGTCCTTCCGCTCAAACGGAATGGGGGTAAAAAAAAAAAAAAAAAAAGTTGGTTTGAATTCCAGTCCATTCTGGCTCATTTCAGTTCATAGCACAATTTTCACTATTTTTTTATTTTTTCTCAATATCCATATCAAGAAATTTGCATAATTTATACTTTATTTATATTTTTCTATTTTTTACGTACATGATTATATATTTTTAGATTTTTATTATTTCAAAAAGTCACTCCAAAAAATTTTGCCAAAATTTTAATATACCGAAATATTCCATCTCGGAGGCTAAAGCAAAATGACAACCGAAACCGAATTGACAACTATGCTTGAGTGACATTTTCAATTCCCTTTTGAAATTGGTGGAGTCCATTCTTACTCTTTTCCCATCCAACTCATTTCCAAGTAACTCTTATCCACTCGTGACACTATTAGTACCCGCCGATCCAACTCGAGCTCAACCTTCTAAATTAGATTTCAATTCTCAAGTTGTTTCGGTTCGATTTTTTTGTCTGGATCCATGGGACCATCTAACACATGCCTGAAATTATAGGAGCCCACATAGAGATAAACCCGGACTATTCAAGATGAGTCACATCTGCTCCAATGATATATCAATAAGTTTCGGTTCAAAAGGAGTGGGTCCTACCATCTAATTCGGCACCAAGACAAAACTGTGAGGGGGTACTGATGTGGCATTGTTGTTGATGTGTGTTAATCACATTTCTATTATGGTGCTCAATCTTTCTACGGGTCTTGCCCCTTTTGACGGAAGATTGAGGACATATAAGTGAATAAGTAGGCATTCATCTTGAATGGTCCCGATAATATGTGTGTGACCCATGATGGAGTTCTCATAGGGTTGTCGCGTAATGGTCGGGACATCGGTGTTTTGTTATAAGCATTGCTCCCCCCGCCAAAACTCGACCACGGGTCGATATATCAACTATCCTTGGCACCCGTCACCTTTTGTCTTTCTCTCCATGAAAATCTCACACATCATCTCTTCTTTTCCTGAGGGCGTGTTTGGATGGGTGGTAAAATGAATTGAGATGAGGTAAAGCCTCCATTATCACGATAAGAAAAGACTAGGCGTCACAAAGCTCTTGGTGACTTCTACATTATATATACATAAATGATACATATACGTACACTATGTCCATAGAAAAACCGAACAATAACTGTTAAAAACAAAAGCAAAAGAAAGGCAAGCAACCTTTTAGGGCCCATTTGGCAATTTATGAGTATAGTAAAAGTAATGTAAAACATTAAATCAAGAGAGAATTAAATATAAGGGGGTTATGATTGTATTTTGTCTTTAGTGGATTGGTAGGGAATCTTTTTGATTTTTTGTGTAAAAATTGAGTATTTTTGTCTTTAAATGGAGAAATGAGGTTGTTTTCTTACTTTTTTTTAAAGAAAGAGGGAATTTTGAAAATCTGTACTTTTGATGTGACCCCTTATTTGAAAAATAGGGGCTTTACATTACTGTTACTAACCTTGTAAATTGCCAAATTGGACCTGAGATGTGGTCAGAGCAAGCGACCTTTTAGAAATTCCACTAAAAAACAAAGGGCCTGGAATTTCAAAATCTTATAAGGGCATTTGAGACCTTTTAAGTGGTTGAAATTTTGAATTTCTTGTGAAGAAACATTGCATTCGCAAATGCCAGTGGACAAGCCATCACATTATGTTAAAAAAACCCCACCAACTCAAATTCTTGTCAACGTTTCTAACAAAGAAACAAGCCCTAACAGAGTGAGGTAGATGGTGTTCGTGGGCCATCGAATTCTGGGCCGTGTCGTAGATTGTATCAAATGATCATATAATTCTGAAAATGAGCCCATAAAAATTTCCGTGATGAATGTCAGAGCGACGCATAATTATATTAAAGTTATCAATAGTACAGTTACAATATGTTTTAATACATTAATTTAGTACAACCTTAGCCGCTCAGGGTTAAATATTTATAGGAGCACTTCCCATATATATATATATATATATATATATATATATATGGGAAGTGCTCCTATAAGAGACACTTTCACCAACTTTATGATTGATGGTTGGGGGCCCTCACTTCCATATCCACTCTCACCAACTTAAATGCAAGGACCCCCAACTTAAATGTGAGGGTCCTCACCCATCTCTCATAAAGTTGGTGAAAGTGTCTCTCATAGGAGCACTTCCATATATATATATGTGGGGGATCTTCATATGCATCTATCCCTCACCATTTTTGGTGACGGACAACCCTTTTGGGGGTGTTTCAAGTACAAGAAGGGTACTTTATACCTCCCTTTTGTACTTGAAACACCCCCAAAAGGGGTATCCCTCACCATTGAGGGATAGATGCATATGAATATTTTCCTATATATATATAAAAGTAAACTATCTCGTGAATGAAACGATTCTCTACAATGGACAACTATCAACAGCCGGGTCCAGTGCATCACTCAAGCTAATCCCCCAGTTATATGTTTTGCGCTAGCGGAAGTGGTACCTACTACCCGCTACATCAACATGTGGTACCAGACAACGTCTGCCAAGCATCTATCTTGAATAATATAAAATGTAATATTAAACAACAGTTATAGAAAATAACTATGTGGTAGACAGATGTATGAGTGCAGAACAATGGATCCAATCAGATAATAAAAGCAGTACGAGAAAACAAACCCCACTTATTAGCCTGACGAGTCAAACAAGCATCTACCAATCCTGCATAATTAAGATACAAAAAGTCTACTTGTCCCGGGTGAAATCCCGGGACAAGTCCCGATTTCCCCATGAGGGGCATGTCACCCGGGACAAGTAGCATGGCCCGAGGTCCTCGGGACCCTTTGATTTCAGGGTGTGACGATCCCATTTAAACATAATTAGATTAAAATACGGAGCTAAATTAAAATTCGTTATTAATTATAAAAAAATCCAACCATACACAATATTATAAAAGAATGTTCAATGGCCATGTTACATCACTTGAATCGAATCTAATAAAGTCCGTGTTTAAAGGAAAAAAAAATCAAGTCTCTAAGTTACACATCCCAAATCCCAAGCACATAAAAAATTCCTGCACAAACTGAAAATTGGAGGGGGATGAGTTTGGGGCTTAGTAAGTAATCAAATAACAATTAAGCATCCAAAGTAATCATTTATAATTCAAGTGATTGTCTCCACATAATAACAATTTACTTCTTTTGAAAATAAATATAAGGGGTTTTTACCCAAAAAAAACACTTAATGCATAAGTAGGACCCGATCAAGCACTTTCGATGTTGCCACACCAATTAGAGCAATTGGGCTGAAAAACCCTTTTCTTTTTACCAATTTGGCACATGGTCGGTGCCGGCCTTAATTTACACCGCCTAATTAAGGTCAGTGCCAACCTTGTCCGCGAATTCTATTAGGGCTCGAAACCCTCTTTCTTCTCATTGTTTCCTCCTCTCTTTCTCTCTACTGTCGAAACCGACCTTGAACAAGTGCTCCAGTGTGGTAACCGGCATTTCCACTTGCACCAGGCATCAACCTTCGATTTTAACTTCATCCCTCTGTTCTAGACCATTCCTCCATCGACTGTTTTCTTGAATCTTCGAGCAGAGGTATGTTTCTCCCTCCATTTTTGAATCTTTCATTATGTTTTGAATCGTTGTATTTTCCCTCCATTTTGTTCTCCCGCCATTCCGCATGCGATATCGGAGTGGATGCTACATGGGTTGCAATTTCGTTGTGGGATTTGCTCTAGATTGGCCGTTTGAAGGGATTAGGGTTTGTAGGATTTTAAATTTAGGGTTTTTATCACTCGAGAAGGATGGCGGTTTTGGAACAATTACTGTCGTTAACAGTGAAGTTGAATTTGTTCTCCTTGCTCCTTTTCGTGTTTGTTTAAATGGATTGAGTTGATTTGAGTTTCTTTGTTTTGTTGTCTCTGATTTGTTAATGTTGCCCATTGTAATCCGTTATCTTAAATTTGTTAAAATGGAGAGAGAGGCTTCCAACTTCTTTGACAACAAGACTAGGTGAATGGTTACCTTATGGTGTTTAGAAATAGGATTCTATTGAAAATGCTTAGGGTCTATTTGGATGAAGGCAAATGGTGAAGAAAATGGGTGGAAATTGGAGTCCACAGTTAAAATTTTATGGTCATTTATAACTTGCTGTAATGTGGATATTACTTGAGAATAACTTCTGTAAACTTGAAAACAATAAGAACTGTAAGTGACTAAATAATACGGACTTGATTAGGCGAGTGTTGAACTCGTGATGCTTCTGCTAAACTTCTTTGGAGAGATTAAACACCTTAAACCTGAAAGGGGAAGGAGGAACAAAGGTCAAAGCACCGGGTTGCAGTCAGCCGAAGGCACTCTGATGCCTAAGTTAGTGCAGTCACTGAACAAAGGGAGAGTGGGCAGGGAATAAGAGAATTCAGAGTGTGTATAGCGTGTCTTGCGTAATGCGTACCCCTCCATGGGTCTTACCCATGCATATATATATATATATATATATATAGACGAGTGTCCCATTGGAAGATCCCTTAGTGGAGGTAGGTGAGAGCACTGTCCCATCAGCCCACTCCTTGTATCCTCAGTGGAGGTAGATGAGGGTACTGTCCCATCGAATCGTTCCTCAATCCCACACATAAATGCAGACGTGATCGTCGGATAGGGATAACCTCTTATCGATATCCGGCGGCAACCCTAACTGACAGTACGCTCTGCAACGTAGCTGTCTCATCACATAATTGACACTTGACAGCGTTCACCTCGGCCAATTGGACCGAACTGGAGAAGTCATCGAGGTCGGGTGTGTGCTGGTTCGGGCACTGTTGCCGAGATGCACGAGGCCGAGCCCAGAGAAGCATGGTTGGTACTCTTACCGAAGCTAGCTCTAGCTTGGTGCCAGCTGGCACAATTGCCGAGGTGGAGAAAAAAGAGATTGAGGCAATCCTGATCGGTACTTTTACCTAGATTAGGAGTAACCTTGGTATCATGAAAACACCCCACACAACTGCCCCTAGCTCCTGACCTCTTGAGAGTTCTGCAACTTTCTGGGGTCAGGAGCTAAGTATTAAGTAGTTTTCTTATGTCGAGCTCGTAGCTCTTCATCTTGACATCGGTTGCCGACGTCTGATCCTTATCACAACGTCGTTTCATCCGTTTAAGGCAATTATGCCAATGCTGCTTCGTCTGCTCGAGGTAATAAATGACGAGTCTGAATCATTGCAGAAGTCGGACCGACGGCTCTACGTGCCGTCACTCGGTTGGCTTTCACTTATCCCGAAGCGACGCGTTGAGTGTTCGAAGCGACACTTCGCTCACGTGCCTAGAATTTCAATGGGATGCTTCCTCTTCTCCTTTATAAATATGGGTACCCTCTTCCCCCTTCTGCTATTTTGGCATTCGATTAAGAGAAACCCTGCTAGAGCGAAGACCCTGTCAGAGTGCAACTTTAGCCGGTCTAGTTCCGAAACCTTCTGCTTCCCCGTTCTCGTTCCGTTCTTGTAAGTCCTTCTTCCCTGATTCTTCTTTTTTGCACTTTTGCTTCCTCCCTTACTTCCATCTAGGGCTTTTCCTTTTTCTCCGTCGTTCTCCAGATCCTTAGGTCTTAGCCACGGGGGTTTACCGACACTGGGCCAACACCCCTGAGGCCATGGCTGGCTTCAGGGAGATGTACAAAATCCCAGGGGACGTCCGGACTAGGTTAGATAACCCTGAGGACCCTTTCGACAGCTATTCCTTCCATGACAGTTGGATACCGTTTCCCCTGGTCTCGGTGATTGAGGGCGGGGTTGGGTTTCCGGTCCATCCTCTCCTTAGAGCCTGCTTGATGAAGTGGCATCTCTGCCCTTGCCAGCTGATGCCCAACAGTTTCAATATCATAATGGGTGTCGTTGAACTCAACAAAACCCTAGGCATTAACCTCGGTGTCCACGACATCGAGGACGCTTATGACATCTGTAAATCGATAGGAGAATCCCACTGCTTTTACCTTCGGGGGAAACCGAAGCAGGTCCCTTTTGTCATCGACCTGGAGGACTCTAACCGTCATGTTGGGAGCGATCGATTGTTCGTCTCCCGCAATTGGGAGTTTGGGGAGGCCGAGACCGAGGTAGAGAGGTCGTTCAGAATTCTTAGTCTCTCTGGGATCCCCCTAAGTATATACCGAGCTCTTTAGCTTTCTCTTATCTGGTCTTTCTCTTGTTTTTGCCGAACTGACGTTCCTCCCATTTGTTGTACAGAGGTCGGTCAGAGGAGGCGGGAGGCTTAGCAAGTCGGTTGGAGAAGGAATAATGACTGGCTGAGAGCTATACAAAGTTACCGAGACAATCGCGGGAGGGCTGCCTGGAGTCTCCTCGGGTACGAACCGAGGTATCGAACGTACACTAAGAGATAGGGGTCCGAGCTTGCTTTGACCGAGGTCGGCCATCTAGGAGCCCCGGAAATAGAGGTGACCGGATCGTCGGCTGGCTCGGAGGCTACAGACCCGTAGCAGGAAGTTGAAGCGTACGTCTCCCCCTCTAGCTCAGAGGAAGAGGCAGCGGAGGACATGGAGAGACGTCGTCCCCCTTTGAACACTACTGACTTGAAGGCCAAGCTTCTAGGAAAACGAGCTTCCTCCTCCTCCAGGCCAGCTGACTCCTGCTCTGCTCTGGCATCAGTGCCCATGGACGTCGCTGGGGCCCCTTCTCTTTCTTCTATTGCTTCTCGGCAGCGCTCGACCGATGTTACAAGGGAAGGGCCAAGTACAGGTGGTCAGCAACGTCAGGGCGAAAATCCGGAGGAGAGGGCTCCGAGGGAGAGGGCGCCGGAGGAGAGGCCCAGGGGCGAGGGCTCTTCACGGCAAGGCTCCGGCCAGGTTTCAACGCCCCAGGCTCCTGGCCCGGCTCCGTGGCGACTAGGCTTCCTCCTCGGGCCTGGGAAGCTGATGACTGTGGAGGATCGGTTGTCCGGCAATCCACTAGTCGTGACTGCGCTGGCCAACGTCTGTGCCCTCCCGGCCGACATGCAGAGACTCAAAGGGATGGACGAAACGTTGCTGCTAATGTCTTCCTTGCAGTCAGCCCTTCTGGTAAATTGCGCCCTACAAACTTTTGGTGGTTTTTGAATTTCGGGATATTCCCTTATGACACATTGGTCTTCTTTCAGATCATGCAGAGGGTGCAAGTGGCATTGGGTAAATCCTACCAGAGCAGCTCCAAGATCTAAAAGCTGGAGGCAGAAAAGCAGAGACTTGGAGCGACTCTGGAGGGGAGTTCCGAGCAGCTGAAAGGAGCGGAGGAGAACAACGCTAAACTCACTACGGAGATAGAGACGGCGGTGGCCGAGATTATAAGGCTAAAAGACGAAACGTACGAGCTTAGGGGGGCAGCCGAGGTGAAGGCTAAAAGGGTTGCCCAGCTCGAAGTCAAGATGACAAAATAGAGGACCGAGCTGGAAGCCTTGGCAAAACAAAAAGCTGAAGTCGACGCCTTGTTACAAGCCAAGAGGGATGCCGCGGCAAAACAAAAGGCTGCCCTCAAAGCATTGTTACAGGCCGAGATGGATGCCACATTTCAGGACGGAGTGGACGCGGCAACCAAGGACTATGAAGTCCAATTCGAGCAATTAGGCTCGCATTTGTTCAAACTCGGTTGCCGGGCGGCGTTGAGAGAAGCGGGGATCCTCGAGGATCATCCCATGTATCAAAATCCGCCCAAGTTCCTCAGTCCAGAGTCTGGGTCGAGCTCTGTCCCTCCATCCACCGAGGTCTCCCTTGAGTCTACCCCGACTGATCCTCCTCTTCCTCCTCCTAAAGCTCCCCGCGAGGACACCTCCCAAGCTACAGCAACCGAGGCTCCTGCCACCGAGGTCCCCTTTGCCAACGTCTCGGCTGAAACTGTTGAGGTCCCCCTGCTGACGTCGAGGCTGCAGTTGCTGAAGTCATTGTCGAAAAATCTCTTTGATGTATTGTCTTTTTTCTTCTTGTACTTTGGGGAACATGTATCAGTTGTAACTTTTTCCAGCTGTAAATACCTTCATATAATGAATACAATCCTTCCTTTTCATTTCCATTTGTAACGTGTGTTTGCTTGTATGCTTTCTGTTTTGATGAATACAATTATTCATTTCTCTCTCTCATTCTTGGTCATCCAGAACAAGATAAGTAACTGAGCTCGGTTCCTCAACAAGATGACTGAGTTCGATTCCTCAACCAGAACAACTAAGCTAGGTTTGATAAATAGAGTAAGATAAACGATTGAGTTCGGTCCCGCAACCAAAACAAAGTAATTGGGCCAGGTTCCATAACCAGTGCAAAATAAGTCATTGGGCTCGGTTCTACAACCAGAGCAAAATAAATAATGGAGCCAAGTTCCACAACCAGAGCAAGATAAGTAATCGAGCTAGGTTCCACAACCAGAGCAAGTTAAGTAATCGAGCTAGGTTCCATAACCAGAGCAAGATAAGTGACCGAGTTCGGTTCTCAACTAGATCAGTACAAACGATTGAGTTCGATTCCGCAACCAAAACAAGAAATTGAGTTTATACCCAAGACTGTGATGGTTGGTTCCTTAACCAGGCCGATATAGCTGGTTCCATAATCGAGCTGGGTGCAGACTCCGAGTTCTGTAACTTGGCCAATATTTGAAGGCAACAAAACACATCCTTCTACAAGAATTAATTTTATTAATTTCAAAGATTGAGTACAGTCTAAAAGTAATACTTCTTGAGGTGCGTGGCATTCCATGGACGTGGTAGCTCCCTACCCTCCATATCCTCAAGCTTGTAAGCTGACTGTCCAGCGGCCGAGATCACCTTGAACTGCCCATGCCAGTTCGGCGCCAGTTTTCCTTCGTTGTGGTTCTTATCCGCGGGAAGCGTCTTCTTCAAGACCAATTCTCCAACTGAGAACTTCCTTTCTTTGACCCTTTGATTGTACCCTCTGGCCAATTGCTGCTGGTAAGAAGCTAAGCGGATGGCTGCTGCATTTCTTCGTTCTTTAACTAGATCAAGTTCTTTGGCGAGGTTTACTTCGTTTTGGCCTTGGTCAAACAGTTCTGACTTGAGAGTGGAGAGGCCGACCTCGAGCGAGATCACAGCTTTCATCCCATAGGCCAGGGAGAAGGGTGTTACCGAAGTGGAGCGCCTCGGGGTAGTCCTATACGCCCAAAGGCCACTTGGAAGTTCTTCCACCCATCTCCCTTTAGCTCGATCGAGCCTCTTCTTGAGTCCGTCGAGCACCACTTTATTGGAGATTTCAGCTTAACCGTTGCTTTGTGGGTAGGCCGGAGTGGAATAATAGTTTCTAACGCCGAGCTCCCGGCAGAAGTTCTTAAAGAAATTAGAGTCGAATTGGGTCCCGTTGTCCGAGATCAGGGCTTGAGGTACTCCAAATCTTGTGACGATGTTCTTCCACATGAAGTTTTTCGTGTCCTACTCTGTGATGGAAGACAGTGCTTCGGCTTCTATCCACTTGGTGATATAATCGGTGGCTACTATTAGCCACCTCTTGTTCCTTGGAGCTCGGTGAAGTGGCCCCACTAGGTCTAACCCCCACTGGGCAAAAGGCCATGGACTAGAAAGTGGGCTCAGGACCTGCGTTGGTGATGGAGAGAATGAGAGAATTTCTGGCACTTCTCACATTTTTTGTCTTAGAGATGAGCGTCCTTTTGCATGTAAGGCCACCAATAGCCCTGGCTGATAGCCCAATATGCCAGTGACTGACCTCCAATGTGACTGCCGCAGATTCCTTCATGGATTTCATAAAGGAAATCTTCGACTTTGCTTGGGTGGATGCATCGAAGGTAAGGGCCAATGTAGGACTTTTTGTAAAGTTTACCATCAGGAGATAACCAAAATTGAGCTGCCTTCAGATTGATTTTGTGAGCCACGCTCTTATCTTCAGGAAGCTGGTCATCCCTTAGGTAGGTGACAATTTGGTCTATCCAGCTCAGACCGAGGTCAGCGCACAAGACTTGCCGGGGTGGCTGGAGATCCTTGATCGGTTTGTCCAGCGTTCCCACTTCGACAGTTCTTTTTCTCCCGGCCTCGACAGCAGAGGCCAGGTTGGCGAGTGCGTCGGCGTGAGAATTAGAATCTTTGCCGATCTGCCTGACTTCAACCTTTTCGATCTGAGAGAGGAGTTACTTTGCGTGAGCTAAGTAGCCTGCCTTCCTATTGTCGAGGGCTTGGTATTCTCCGCTCAGTTGGCTTGTCACCAGCTGAGAGTCGCTGAAGATCACCAGTTGCCGTGCCTCCAGGATTTTAGCACTGCCGAGCCTCGCGATCAGTGCTTCATACTCAGCTTTGTTATTGGATGCCTTGAAGTCAAGTGTTAGGGCTTACTCAATGACAAGGCCCTCTGGAGATCGGAGGACGATGCCTATGCCAGCCCTTTTTGAGGTTGAGGATCCGTAAATGAAGACTTTCCATGCTGAATCAAGGAACTGTTTCCAAGACTGTTCGTGCTCTACTTCGATCTCGGTAGCTTCCTCATCCTCATTGCCCCCTAGTTCGGTATTGAGCTGTCTCGGTGCCGAATTAGGAGAGGTGAACTCCACAATGAAATCTGCTAGAACCTAGGCTTTGATCGCCATTCTGGGTTGATA
This sequence comes from Umbellularia californica, assembly GCA_028538565.1. Lineage (NCBI taxonomy): Eukaryota > Viridiplantae > Streptophyta > Magnoliopsida > Laurales > Lauraceae > Umbellularia > Umbellularia californica. Next base: position 48,851,416 of record JAPQWN010000007.1, read on the forward strand.
CTAGATATCATATTGCCCCAGTTCAACGGACCATTTTGAGATCCTTCCAGAGAAGTCTGCCTTTCTGAAAAGAGATTTAAGTGGATGTTCCGTAACAACCACTATGGAGTACGTCTGGAAATAATGGGAGAGTTTGCGGGAAGCGCTAATGAGCGCTAGTGCAAGTTTCTCTAGTGGCAGATATCTTGTCTCTGCGTTAAGCAGGATCTTGCTCGCATAGTATATAGGCTTTTGTTGCCTTTCTTCTTCTCTGATGAGCATCGAACTCACTGCATGATCCTAGATTGCCAGATACAGATACAACGTCTCCCCTTGCTTTGGAGTGGAGAGCAGTGGTGGTGAAGACAAATAGCCTTTGAGTTCCTGGAGGGCTCGGTCGCACTCCGGGGTTTACTGGAACTTCGAGCTTTTCTTTAAAAACTGGAAGAAGGGGCGGCACTTGTCCGAAGCTCTGCTGATGAAGCGGTTTAGCGCGGCCGCCATCCCTGTGAGCCTCTGGACTTGTTTCGCCGTGCTTGGACTCTAGACATCCTGGATCGCCGTTGGGGTTGGCTTCGATCCCCCTTCTGGTAACCAGGCTTCCCAGGAACTTGCTCGAACCGACACCAAACGCGTACTTGGACGCGTTCAGTTTGAGCTGGAACTCTTTGAGGATAGCACACGTTTGACTCAAGTCTGCCAAGTGGTCCTGTGACCTTTTAGACTTGACAACCATATCGTCGATGTAAACCTCCATGGTTTTGCCGAGCTGGGCCTGAAATATTTTCGTCACTAGCCTCTGGTAAGTTGCTCCTGCGTTCTTTAACCCAAAGGGCATCACTTTGTAGCAGTAGGTGCCTCTAGGTGTTATAAATGCGATTTTTTCTTCGTAAGACCCATGCATCGGGATCTGATGGTAACCTCGGTAGGCATCGAGAAAACTTATCCTGTTGTGCCCGGCGGCTGCGTCGATCATCTAGTCAATCTTCGGGAGCGGGATGCTGTCCTTGTGACATGCCTTGTTAAGGTCGGTGAAGTCTACGTAGACCCTCCAGCTTCCATTCTTCTTCTTGACCACCACCGTGTTGGCCAACCACTTCTGGTAAATGACTTCCCTTATTGCTTTAGCCTCCAACAGCTTTTTGACCTCCTCTATCATGGCCTTGGCCTGTTGGACCTCGGTTCTGCGAGCCTTTTGAACATAGGTTTATGCCTTGGGTCCACGTTCAGTTTGTGGCACATGATTTTGGGGCTGACGCCGGGCATCTCGTAGGGGGTCCAAGCAAAGACTTCCTTGTTCCGTAACAAGAAGTCGAACAACTTGGCCTTTTCGTCCTCTGTAAGTTGACTGCCAAGCATGAAAAATCTCTCAAAATCGCTGGGATCGATCCTGACTTCTGTGAGGTCCTTGACGCTCTTTTGTTCGGGAGCTCGGCCGACAACTTCAAGCTCTGCTTCCAGCTCGGCCATATGGACCTGCTGCGGTTCTGTTTCACCAGGAACCACAACCATTAGGCACTGTTTGACCATCTGCCTGTCGCCCTGAACTGTGATCACCTCGACTTTTCCGTCCGTGTTCTCTAACTGGAACTTGAGTTTCTGGTGATGGGTGGAGGGCACCGCTTCCATGTTGTGCAGCCAGGTCCTCCCCATTATTGCGTTGTATGGGGATGGTGCATCCACCACTATGAAGTTGGCTGTCATGGAGGCGCCCTAACTTGGACTTAGAGGGAGACCTTCCCCTTGGGGTATACTAGCTTGGAGCTGAAGCCCACCAGTGGAGTGTGGGCTTCTTGCAGGTCCTCCTCTGTTAGACCCATCTTTTTAAAGCAGTCGTAGTAGAGGATTTCCGATGAACTCCCGAGGTCCACGAGGATCCTTTTGACCTTGAAGTTCTTTATCCTCAGGGTCTGAAGCAGTGGATCGTTATGGGGAAGCTGGACCCCGTCCAGGTCTTCGTTCGAGAACCAAATCTTGGGTTTCTCTTTCCGAGCCTTCTTGGTGGAGGGATCGAGCTCGACCGTCATCACCTGTTTGCCATGCAAGGCCCTCTTGGCCTCGGCATGAGCCTGGTTGCTTCCCCTTGGAGCGGGAGCTACGTGGATGACGTTGATGATGCCCTCTGGCTCATCGCTATCCCGATCATCATCGGGCTGGTGTTGGTGAGCTCGGTTGACTCTGCCCTCTTCTTTGATGAACTCTTTCAGGTGTCCGTCCTTCACGAGTTTTTCGAGGTGGGCCTTGAAGGCCATGCAGTCCTCGGTTCTATGCCCGTTTTGCTTGTGGTAAGTACAGAACTTGCTCTGATCGCGGGTGGATGGGTCAGCCTTCATGGGCTGTGGCCACTTGAAGAAAGGCTGTGTCTTGATTTTGCCAAGGAGTTTGTAAATGGGCTCTTTGAAGATTGTGTTGACAGCCTTGTAGGAGGCAACAGTTGGTTTTGGCTTCTTGCTGCCCTCTGAGGTGGGAACCGAGAGAATCGCCGAGCTCATCGATGTCTTATTTCGGTCCACCTCCTATCTCCGGGATAACTTCTTATCCTTTTTGGAGGATCTATCTTCTTGCCAAATGCCGAAACTCTCTCGAGCCCGGGCCTCATCTTCCTCTTGCTCGATGAACTGATTCACCAAGGCCATTAGTGCTTTCACAGTGACCACGGGGAACCGTTCTAGGTCCTTGCGAAGCTCGTTGCCTGGTAACAGAGCCTGCTTGAAGGACCTGATGGCCACTCTGTCGGTGGCATCTTCTACCTGGCTGTAGATGGTCCAGAATCTCTTGGCGAACTGAGTGATGCTTTCAGTCCGCCTTATTCTGATGGCCGTTAAGTCATCGTTCGTCTTCGGGATGACCCTATGCGCCTGTAACTTTTCTACGGAGGAGTTTCGGAGTTACCGCCAGCTTGTAACTGATCCCTCCGGAAGAGCGGATAACCACCGCAGGGGGAGGTCGCCCAAACTGGAGGAAAAGACCCTGCAGTTCAGGTCGCCGATGTCCCCCCATACCGACATTCTCTGGGTGAAACGCCAGAGGTTTGCGGTTGGGTCTGAAGTCCCGTCGGATAGATTGAATCTTAGGACGTTGAACTTCTCAGGGAATGTATAGTCCCTTATCTCCTGAGAAAATGGGGACGTGCCATGGTCATCGGTGTCGTAAGAGTTTAGCCGATCTAGGGTGAAGCCGACCACCTCCATGTTCTGCAGGACTGTCTGTCTGACCTGTCGATTGAGCCATTCTCTCAGGTCGAAGTCGTCCTCTGGTCTCTGGCGCTGCTTCTTGCGGCCATCGTTGAGATGACTGTTGCTCGAGCCTTCGTCATAGGCCCGGTCACGCCTCTTGTTGGTCAAGACTTGCCTCAAGTCCTGTTTGGCCTCCAGGGCCCTCTGGGCTTGCTGGCGTGCCTTAACTGGGGCCTTTGCCTTCTCCCTGAGCTTTCTTCGGAGTTGGGCCCTGATATCCCGGAGGAACACGTCGTCGTCACCCTTGGGGAGCACGTCGTCGTCCTCCGGGAGCACGTCTTCATCGTCGTCGTCCACATCGTCATGGTGATGGGATTGGCATGACTTGGACGGCATTGGCGTATCGTCCCGTCGAGAATGCTCCGGAGGGACAACAATGTCCTGACGAGGTTGTTCCAGTGGGGGAACATCCTGACGGGGACGCTCCGCCAGGGGAGGATCCTACCGAAGGCGTTCCAGCAGGGGGTTGTCTCGTTTGGGAGGTGCCGTTACCCCCTTCGACGACGAGCCTGACTGAGTCAGTGGTTCTTGCATGCTCATCGCACCGGATTTTCCCCCGGTCCTCTTCTGGCGAGGGATTAATGGCAACTGCCTTGGTACCTCCGGCAATTGCATCACCGGTGGTGGCAGTGGAATGGGGAAGAATGGCGGTGGCGTCAGGGACCTGGATGGCCCATCGCTTTTCCCTTTCTTGGTCTTTGGAGACATGGTTTTTTGAGAATGAGGATTTGATTTGATTTGATCAAACATTTCCCACAGACAGCGCCAATTGTAAGTGCCTAAATAATACGGACTTGATTAGGTGAGTGTTGAACTCGTGATGCTTCTGCTAAACTTCTTTGGATAGATTAAACGCCTTAAACCTGAAAGGGGAAGGAGGAACAAAGGTCAGAACCCCGGGTTGCAGTCAGCCGAAGGCACTTTGATGCCTAAGTTAGTGCAGTCACTGAACAAAGGGAGAGTGGGTAGGGAATAAGAGAATTCAGAGTGTCTATAGCGTGTCTTGCGTAATGCGTACCCCTCCATGGGTCTTACCCATGCATATATATAGACAACTGTCCCATCGGAAGCTCCCTTAGTGGAGGTAGGTGAGAGCACTGTCCCATAAGCTCACACTTCGTATCCTCAATGGAGGTAGGTGAGGGTACTGTCCCATCGAATCGTTCATCAATCCCACACATAAATACGGACGTGATCGTCGGATAGGGATAACCCCTTATCGATATCCGGCGGCCACCCTAATTGATAGTACGCTCTGCAACGTAGCTGTCTCATCACATAATTGGGACTTGACAACGTTCACCTCGACCAATTGAACCGAATTGGAGAAGTCACCGAGGTCGGGTGTGTGCTGGTTCGGGTACTGCTGCCGAGATGCACGAGGCCGAGCCCAGAGAAGCATGGTTGGTACTCTTACTGAAGATAGCTCTAGCTTGGTTTTAGCTGGCAGAATTGCCGAACTGGAGAAAAACGAGATTAAGGCAATCCTGATCGGTACTTTTACCTAGATTAGGAGTAACCTCGGTATCATGAAAACACCCCACACAAGAACTATTTGTTTCTCACTTGAACATTCATTGTTTGTGTTGATCACATGCCCTGTGTTCCTAAAATTAACCTTCATAGCAAAGATGCTTATTCAAGCAGCTAAAAATGCAGCAAGGAAAGTTTTTCTAAACTTTGACAAGCGACATTTTCTCAACAAGTCACAGTCACTTCCCCAAATGAAAAGGCAAATCTATAGACCACCATTTACCAAAAATTGTTCGTCCAACATTTCTAGTTGACATCGTGCACATGTTTATTTTTCCTCAATAGATCATCTGGCTGACAATGCAATCTAGGTGCTAATAGGTAGATGCCTACCCACAAGCTTGTCCTTCAGTTATATGAGACCAACAAGACAAACATCAAACCTAACTAGTACACAGAATGAGATAAACACTAGAATCTGCGAACTATTCACATGTCAAGGGGTTCTTTAATAGATTTGCACCTTCATCATCTACACTGACTTAGACATGAACAATAGATTCCTATCCAATACTTGAACTTTGAGAAAACAATTGCCAAGTTGCCATTGTCCACTAGGTGGCTGGGAATTGCAGAGCATCAAATGAAGCTATCAACTATTGCATTCCCTCTTATAAGAATTAACTACAATTGCAACTAATTGATGAACTACTTACATTTTATTCCACAAAAACACAGTTGTCGATACCAGCGTAAAGGTACCATCAAACTACAATTTACAATATTAAACCAAATTTTAGAACAAACATGAGCAGACTTAGCTCACTATAGGAGAAAAAGTATCATCTCCCAAAAGCATTTCAATGTCGATCATGCCATCCCCTTCCATAGCCTCTTTTAAACTATTCAAGAGCTTTTCTAAAACAATCTGCGAAAAATGCCAATGGAACACCTAAAACTGCAACATAAACATCAAACGGATATGCATAGATGATCAGAAATTTTAAGTGTACATACTTAAAAATAGATGTTTAAAGTTGAGATCTACTCTTTCTCAACTTTGCTAATTTAAAATTGAATGGAGTTTGTATACTGCGTTTAATTTTACATTGTACAATGAATGATTAGTTTCTATCAGCATGTCAGTCATCAAACATGCCATTGTGATAGATTTTGCGATCATTATTCTTAAGAACATATATTAAGTGATCATTTTCTATATAGTTTTTTTTATCTATGTGCCTTTTCCTAACTTTTTTTTTTTTTTTGTAAAATGCATTATATAGGAACCTAGTGACTCATTAGTTTAAAAAACATACAAGTGCTAATTTTCTACCTATGTGGGTTATTTATATCATGTGTAATTGCGATGTACAAAGATGTCTCAAGATAACCCATCCGATGGCGAGACTACTACAAGTAATGCTTAACCAGATCGACTTTTATATGATCAAGAGCATCACATATCAGCGGCTATAGAACGTGGCTTGGTATATTTTCTTCCACACAACCACAAATCAATTGAGCTTCTTTTCAATTATTTATTAACGTTATTGACATGAATAATTTGCGTAGGAATTAGAGACGTACAAATGCTTCCCCACTAACCCTGACTACGGGAAGTGGGACCTAAATGAGAGGCAAATGCATCTTGTCAGGGATGTAGGCCTATATCATCTGGCTCAAATGAGGTGGATGAGGATCAATCATGCCTTGATCACGGGGCTGGTCGAGAAGTGGAGGCCGGAGACCAATATTTTTCATTTCCCTTACGGCGAGGCTATGATTACATTGGAGGACGTAGCCTACATCTACGCCTACCTATAAATGGCCTGGCCGTAACAGGCCATACATACACTCACTACGAGATCGACGGGATCTGTCAAGAGCTACTCGATGTGGTCCCCCAAAAGAGAGAGACTATAATGGGGTTTTCCTAAAGTTTACACGGCTGGAATGTGTCTTACGTTCCAATCTAGAGGAGTTGAGGGAGAAGAACAAGCAGAAAAGAAAGAAGAAGAAAATAATAGAAGCCGACGTGAAGTACAACATTCGGGCTTTATTTGTTGCAGTCAAACTTCTTTTTAATTCGTCGGGGGCACGGGCCCATTCTTTATTTTGGAGTTGTTCAGAGATTTCAGGCCCTACGCATGGGCCTCTTGTTGTTTAGCCAACTTGTATAGAATGTTAAATAGGGGAATTCATTGGGAAGGTCTCAAGAAGGGCGAGATACCTGACCCTACAGATGAAAGCGACACTTTTGAGAAGGAGTTTTAAGTCATTGCCTGACCCACTCCAGATTCTTCAGGTGAAATATTTTTTTATTTAATTTGTGCTTTCATTGTGTAAAACATATGACAACCTTATTGTTTAGTTGTTCTAATGATTTTGTCTCTTTTAGCAGACCTGGGCGCACTCCAAAATGAAAATTGGTCGAGAACCAAGGTCAAATCAATGGAAAAACATGACATTCAATTTCCTTTAATGGTTACATGGGCCAACCGACTGATTAGATTGACCCATCTTACAACCGTGAGGAAAGTTCGCAAGCAACTGAATCACCTCGCTGTTGATGAGGTATACTTACTTCATTTTAATTTACTATATTTTCGTACACAACTGCTAGCTTTAAAAGTGCTAATTTACTTAATGGTTCATGCCCAATTCGGGTGGCAACCTTACAAAAAGTATGGAAAAGAATCTCTGAATTCAGTGTCAAAGAAGGATAAAACCCTGTTCACGACAGACTCCCCCCTTATATCCTATTGGGTGCTTGAGCATCGCAATACCAATAGGGTTATGAAGAAATTCGAGATGAAACAGACCGTGCCTCCACGGTTTGACAAGCCCTTCATTAGGAAGGAAAAATGAGAGGAGATCTATAATTGACTGAAATAAAGTGCATGAGAAAGAGGTAAAGTTGTGGGAAGATCGGGCGAATAATGTGATAAAGAAAAAAAGTAAATCAAAGGATGGGGAGGGTGAAGAAGCCTACATGATATGGTATTCTGTGAATACCATCATGTGTACTGGCCGTGTCATTCCACATTACAAGCCAAAAAGAGATCCTCCCCCATAGCCCAAGGCTCGTTCTTCTTCTGTCCCACAGAATTAGGTATGACATTCTATTTGTTTGCATTCATTACTTACAATCATGGTTGAAAATCTCGGCCGATATCGATTCGTATCGGCTGATACATACCGGTACGATATCTTGATGGGGAACCGATATCGGTATCGCTCATCAAGATATCATCAGAATATCGGTTTGTATCGGCCAATTCTTTAAAACATCAGTGTCGAATGTGATTTCCGGACCCGATGTGGGTGGAAACACAGTGTTATATAAAGCGATACTCGAAAGTGCCAACCGATTCCGAGGATTCCCGACTAATCCTAGAAATGGTAAAAAAGTGTGATCGCCAGTCATGGTAAACGGCCATGACTCCGTTTGATCGCCTACTTGTGAAAATTAAGGGTCCCACTCATCACAACGCCGCTGGCGACACGTGATGGTCTCATAATATTATTTTGGGTCATTGTTATGGGGTCGGTCCATCTTTAAAATACGAAATGAGTAAGAAGACTAAGTTCCATGCATTTGAAAGAAAAGGAAAGCTAAACTAAACATAAAAGGAAGCGAATCTTGCAATTCAGAATTTTGGGTTCTGGTATAGGTCCACTGCCTGATTTTTTCATAACCTTTTTATAGGTCCAATTGATCTGAAATGTCTCGGGGAGTTAATAGAGCCAGAGGGGAATCTATTTTAATTTTTTCATTAATTTCACAAAACCCCTTGGGATTATGAGTACAAAACCAGGTAAACTTGCTGGATTTTCTGCACAACAGATTTTGACATCCGACCCATGTCTAGTCTCTGAATTTTAATAAATTAGTAAAAATCCAGAACCAATTCAAACCAAAACCTTATAAAAACCCACTAAGGTGAGTGAATACAGAAAAATCATAGAGGTCAAAGTCTGTGGAGAAACATCTATTTCCTATTTCAAATCTGGGTCTAAATTCCAAGGGGACTAGTGCAGCAGATTTTTTTGTCCAGCGCACATTCAATTAAGGAATTAAAAAAAAAAAATTATTTCAAAACCAAACCATGTCAAACTGCCACCATTTGAAAGTCAGCACACAGGGCTATGCATAAAAAATTCAAATCAACCGAGTTCCTTCAAAACTCCCTCCGATTAGACTGAATCTAGGGTACATTTTGCTGGAATTCTGCACTGCAGGAGTTTGTGTGTTTCAACTGACTAGTAATGGGATTTTTTTTTTATAATTCTGATTCTGTTCATTTCGGTCCCATATTTATTTTGGTATTTCTAGACATATATTCCATGGTCCAGAAAAATCATGAGAGGTTCTTAATGCCTTTTGATTACTGAATAAATTCGTGAAACGGAGTGTGTAAAACCTGAAAATTATGTCTCAGCAATTTTTCCTTTGAGACTGGTTTTAGCTTGCAAATTCCGATTAATTGTAAAAAAAAAATCGGATAGCCATAATTCTTAATGTTCCAGAAAGCCAATTCACATATTCAATCACTAAAATGCTACCAGACCTCCTAGATAACTATAGCCTTTTGAAAAATGCCATCAGATATTCAGGTGTGTACAAAATAGACAACTTTAGTAAAACACGGTCATTGGCATTGGAAAGCTAATTCAAAGGTAGCTCGATAGAAAATTGAACGTGTTTCATAAGGCATGAAAAATCTTTAATGCGGTCCATGTGCATTGATTTTAATATAATTAGATGTGTGTAGATGTTCAACAACGTTCAACCATCTCTTATGGCAAATGTTGTTATGCACCCGATAGTCGCAAATATAGCTAACAACCCTTCTACATGGACAAACTTTTTGGCATGAATTTGTGACAAACTCCCATGTGGTACAATCCTAGAGGTGCTTTTCCCCCCTCTCTCAAAAGTTGCACCTCTAAGATTGTGCCACATGGGAGTTTGTCACAAATTCATGCCAAAAAGTTTGTCCATTTAGACTTTTTGTATAGCTAACATAGTAACATGGTACCCTGTGATTGAAACCACGAATTTCTGAATTGCATATCCACTTATAATAAACAAAACAAGGAATTAAAAAGAAATAAAGAGAAATATGAAAGAAAAAGGGGATGGGTGCCAATATTCATTGAGGGGGATCAACTCCGTTCACCGGATACCCTCCTCGAATCCCTTAGTGGGGAAAGGGTAGGCTTGATTTGAAAACATGCATGTAAGGATGCTTGAAAAAGGGTTAAAACCACATGCGACATGATGCTCAAAATGAAAGCCTAGGTGCCTACCACAACGTTGATCTAAAGATGGGAGGACTAAGGTGCCTGGTCGATCTAGGGAAAGATCACCTAGAGAAGTGGACTATTGCCCATATCAGGCCCATCTTAAAACCAACAATCGTTTAGGGCACGTTGGGGATAGATACACACTAAGCTAACCTAACTTAGGAGCGAGTGAGGGACCTGTGTGCCACTTTCAATCATAGGGAGCCTGCTAGGAGGTTATCGCCGTAAGGCCTAGGGAGTCGCATAGAAGGGTGGACGATATCGTAGTCACTAACACCTAAGGGTCGGTGTTACTTAGTGCATTGAAGTGATAATGAAAGCATGGGAGGATAATGGTTTTGAAAATATAGCATGTGTTGAAATTCTTTTTCAAATATCAATGAATTCATTAATCAAGTATAGCCTACCCTAATAGCATGAAGCTCAATGGTGAAAATTGGCGAAGATTGAATGAAGAAAAGAAATCTAAAATGTTTTTCTTGATTTTTGGGATTTTCTTTTTTTTTTTTTTTTGGATTTTTGTAATAAATGGCTAGAAGGGCCTAACTAGGGGTGTTCATGGAACCTAATCTAACCATTCATCTCTTTTTACATTGGAGCGCATAGATGGGCTGATCTCATGAAAGGGTTAGCCTACCAACCACCGCTCTCCTAGTCCCGAAAGGGCTAAGATAACAAAAATGGAGAATGAGGATACAAATGATGAGTGCTTGAATGTAATGCAAGCTACTAGAGTTGATTCAAACAAATAAATTAAGATTATGAGTGCAGATAAATATATTCAAGAATTGCTACCTGGGATCTAAAATGCACACAATTAAACTACAATGCAGATAAATAATGATGAACATGCGAATAAATTAAATGGAAACCTAAATTAAAGATGCATGAGATTAGACTAACACATATAAATAAAATGTGAATATGCAACTAATCAAATTGCAACCTGAATTAAAGATGCAAAATTAATAAAAATAAACTGAAACTTAGAATGGGGAAGAATGGATCTCACTGATGTGATGTAGAAAGAAAAATTAAAATCTCGTATTTGGTAAATGTCACCGTTGAGCTCTTTTTCTTAATGGTGCTGGGTTACCCCGAGCATTGGACCTCCATTCGCTGAGATATGATGCGTGGAATTGTGGGTTGATGGGCTGAATGGTGGGACAAATTTATAAGTTGGTGGGCCGGGAGTGGTCTGGTTCAGTGAGTTATATTAGATGTTATAATTGGATTGTGGAGATGGGTCCACATGTCAAGGAATAAATTGAGTAGGTCGGTCAGTTGACTCAACTGGGTTGGACAGGTGGGTTTCGACCAGGTTTCGGTGCAGGTTGGGTTTGTGGTGGCTCGCTTGAGAAAGGTGATCGTTGGACGTGGCTGTTTGGTATGGTGATAACATTGGGTATGGTTTTGTGAAGAGGAGATGGGCTGATGATGGTAATCTGTAATGGCGAAGGTGGGATCTGTTTTGGGGTCGAGTTGTAGTAATGAAGTGGGAATGGAGTGCTGTGAGGTGAGGCTTGTGGGTATGTTTGAGAGGAGAGAAAGAGATGGAGAAAGAAAGAGTAGGCTGTGATGAGAAGAAAGGGAGAAACTCTTACCCGTGAGAGCGAGTCCTGCTGTAAGGGGGCGACGGAGTCGAGGTGATGGTGAGCTTTGCGTGCGACAAGATGGAGTGGGGGGTAACCAATGTCTGCAAGTGGCGAGTGATGGAGAACGGAGGTGTCGTAGGTGTGGCGGGCTCACCGATGGGTTTTACGTGGGCTGAGGATGGAGGGGTTTGTGGAGATGAGAGGGATGAAGAAGATGATGGGTGTGGGGGAGACGAAGATTGTGTGGGACATTCTCATAATATCGAGTTTATCCTAGTCTCGGTAAAAGTACCAGCTCGGCTTATCTCGACCTTGGTTTTATGCACCTCGGCAATAGTGCCATGATGCGTCCATGTTAGGGTTATACCTGACCTTGGTACCATCTTCAATTTGGTTCGATTAACCGAGATGAGTACCGATGCTCAGTCAGTTACAACTGCACTCCTATAAAGATTTAATCACGTTACAAAACATGTTGAGAGATAAAGATAAGTATTGGATAAAGATAAGGAGTTATCTTTGCTCGGTAGTCACATCCACAATCCCTGAAAGGACGGGACCCGCAATCCCAAAAATCAGGGTAAGGTCTGATGGGACTTTTCCTCCAAGGTAAGGTCCGACGGGACTCTACCTCCAAATCAGGACAAGAGTCATATGACTCCCGCCTTATATATATACAAAGAACTGGTCCGAAAGAGGTACGCATACACATGCATCCATACTCACACATACTCCAAAGTCTGCCCTTCTCTCTTTGTCTAGTTGCTGAACTGACTTGAGCATCAGAGTGCCTTTGGCTGCGTGCAGCCAGGGTCTCTGACTTTTGTTTCTCCTTCCCTTTCAGGTTTCAGGCATTTAACCTTTCCTCAAAAGCTTTACATCCATCTAAACAAGTCCGTATCAATTTAGGCACTTATAATTGGCATCGTCTATGGGGAAGGGATAAAATCAAACTCATAAACACCATGCCTCCAAAAACTAGAAAGGGCGAAGGATCGTCAAGGACCTCGTCACCACCACCAGTATTGCCAAGGTGATCGCCGCCGATCCCTCCCCAGAGGAGGACCAGGGCAAGATCCGGTGAGATGAGCGTGGAGGGGCATGTGACTCAGTCAGGCTCATCTTCAAAGGGGCTGATGGCACCTCCCCAACAAGATGATCTTCTAGTGGAGCGTCTCCGTCAGAATGTCCCTCAACCAGAGCGCCCCTGACGAGATAATTCACCAGTGGCGACCAAGTCACATCAATCCCACCAGCGGATTGACGTTATGACGATAACAACCCGCTCATCACGGATATCAGGGCCCAAAACCTTGTTATCCAAGAGCAAGATCAGTTGATCCGTTAACTTCGCCAGCAGCTCCAGGAGAAGACGAAGGCCCTGGTTCCACCCCTAGGCTCGACCGAGCTCCTTCGGTTGAACAGGATTTGAGGCAATCAATTGATCCGTCAACTTCGCCAGCAGCTCCAGGAGAAGATGAAGGCCCCGGTTCCACCCCTAGGCTCGACCGAGCTCCTTCGATTAAACATGATTTGAGGCAGATCCTAAATAACAAGAGGCGCGATCGAGCTTACGACAAGATCTCGAGTAGCAGCCACTTGAATGAGGACTCGAAGAGGTCGAGACAAAGACCCGAGGATAATGATGACCTGAGAGAATGGCTTGACCGACAAGTCAAGCAAACGGTCCAGCGGAACATGGAGGTGGTGTCGGATGTGAATTTTCGACCCCCCCGTGCCAACCAATGGGCTTGGGAAGATCTCCATTCATCTATACATGTGCTATTTAAATTTTACATCGAAAATGAGGATTCCGACTACCCTCAAAATCGATGGATCACGATCGCCAGCTACGGTAACGGCCGTAACACCGTCCTTCGACGAAAGCCGAAGAAAAATGGGAGAAAATAAATATTTGGGTCCTTCCTCTCGTCTAATGTGCTGCCGGCAACACACGACGGTTGTCTTGTCACATTAATTTGGGTCTTTTTGGGTCTCTTTAATATAGGGTCAATTCAGGGTTACAAGTTAAAGTCCAAATAAAGGTTAATCCTCACATAGCAAAATTATGGTATATCCAAGTAAAGTAAGACAATTAAGATAAAGAAAATAAAAGGGGGGGAGGTGTCAAATATTTAAGAAGAGGATCGGCCCCATTCCCGGGTACCCCCTTCAAATCCCTTGGCAAAATAGGGTTTAAAGGCTGACTTTGCGAACCAAAACAATGATGCAAATGAGACTTTGACTTGTGATTTCTGTGTTTTTCGTGTGCGATACACGAGTGATAAAGGTGAAAGGCCGATGGGCCGTAATTGACTAAAGGTGGCCGATGGGCCGGTATTTGTTTCAGAGTGGCCGATGGGCCGTGATTGTTTTAAAAGTGTGTGCGAAATCATTCATCTCATCTCGTCATTCTCATTTATTCAATTTTAGAAATCAGTTCTTCTTTCCCTTTTATCATTAAGTTCAATTAAATATCTGGCACCTGAGGTGGAGGAAGAAATAAAGGAAAAATCTTTTTGTGTTTATTTTATTGGTTTTATAGTTTTTATGGATTTTTGATATTGGGGCTAGAAGGGCCTAACTAGAGGATTTTACTTGGATTTACATAATTAATGCTTTATTACTGATCATCGGATTAACCCTAAACCTAAGGTCCTAGACCGCCCACATTAGCTCTCCCGGTCCCCTAACGGAACAGGAAGAGTGATGGGGCGAAGCCTAATGCTCTAATCTATCTAATGAGGAAATCCGATTTAATGCTAGCGTGTAAATTGTCTAAGTTTGATAGCTCCTAAGCTAAACGGCTTATTAATTTGATTTAGTTTGGTTCAAGTTGTGGTTTGATTAAGAGTTATTTAGGGATGAGTTAAGAGTGTTTTAAGGTTCTGTTTTAGTATGCCAAAGGTTCTGGAATTTTGAGTTTCAATTTAAATGATCAAAAGGTGTCGAAACCAGTGAAGTGATGGACGGGAGGACTTGGGCGCACCTGTGGTGGCGCCTAGGTCCTCTTGGTGACTTGGGCGCACCTGTAGCGGCGCCCAAGTGGTTGCTCCTTGTGATTCGGTTGTTTGCGCTGGTGTTGGCTAGATTTTGGAATATCGTGGGGTTCTAATCAATGTAGGCTTCTGTTTTGATGTTGTCTTTAACTTTGGGTCAATTAATTTTAATAGTCTTAAGTCCAGGATTCGAAACGAAACGAAGGTTCTCAACTTGGATGTGATAGAGGACTTGGGCGCACCTGTGCATGCGCCTATGTATTCCTGTGCACTTGGGCGCACCAGTAGTGGCGCCCAAGTTGGAATTTGAAATCTTTTGGTCACTTTGGCTCGGTTTGAAGTGCCGGACGAGTCTAAGTTGATCAAGGTTTTGAATTAAAGGTTGTTATTGATTCTGTGATAGTTTTAAGGTAATGATCTAGATCGAAATTGGAAATGGATGGGGATTCGGTGGTCCCAAGGGAGTGGAAATGGACTTGGGCGCACCTGTGGGGGCGCCTAAGTTTAAAAGGTGACTTGGGCGCAACTGTGGTTGCTCCCAAGTGTCCGGTTTTCGTGTTTCTCTTGTTTCTGGGTTAATTTGAGGTTGAGTGTTTATCGTTTGATGTTCTTTGAATTAACTGTGTTTTTATTGTGTTGTGTCAATTGGAATTAAATTAGGTTTCAATTAATTAGATTTCTTAATGATTATGGGAGGCTAAGTGTTAAGAGATTGGTGCCTACGTGGATGTTTTTGTGGTTTAAGTCGGTTTAATCTTTTAGGTTAATTTGGGCTACTGGCTATAGTTGTTTCAAATCGTAAGGGTGTTCTAGTGTGTTGATATGGGTCGAAGTTTGAAATTAATAGGGATTCGGTGATTCCCAAACTAAATGTGACTTGGGCGCACCTATGGCTGCTCCTAAGTGTCTGGGATGACTTGGGCGCACCTGTGGTTGCTCCTAAGTGTCTGAGATGACTTGGGCGCACTTGTGTTTGCTCCTAAGTGTTAAGGGTGACTTGGGAGCACTTGTGGTTGCTCCTAAGTGTCAAGGGTGACTTGGGCGCACCTGTGGTTGCTCCTAAGTGTCTGGGGTGACTTGGGCGCACCTGTGGTTGCTCCTAAGTGTCAAGGGTGACTTGGGCGCACTTGTGGTTGCTCCCAAGTGTCGGTCTAGTAGTTTGTTATCTTCTAGGGTGTCTTTAAGTTAATTTCTTTTAATAAATTAAAGCTTATGGATTAGGTTTGTTAATCGGGATTTTAATTGGGACTTGTTGATTAAAGTTTTATTTAATTAGGGGTTTCATTAGGAGTTGTTAATAAGCTTTAGGGATTTAATTAATTAATTAAGTATGTGGATTTTAATTGAGTGTTTTAATTAATTGCTTCGAATTAATTGATAAGGGTTGATTAAGTTTATTAATTCACTCAAGCATTAATGGACTAACCTAGGATTACCTAGTTAATGTCTAACTCTATAATTCTACTACTTCTTTTAATTTCCTTTTGTTCTCTTCTCTAATTACTAGAGAGCAAGATGAGAGGAGAAGTGGTTTATGATTTTGTGATTTTTTTGGTGTTTGGTTTTTTATGCAAAAGCAATGCGAGCTATCCTAAAGAACAATCTAGGGTTTTTCTACTTAATTAATGTCTACTTTTTTTTCTTTTTATGTATTTTTCTATTTCTTTTAATTTTTTTTGTTCTCTTCTCTAATTACTAAAGAGCAAGATGAGAAGGGAATAGTTTTATGACTTTATGATTTTTTTGGTATTTTATGCAAACAATGCAACCTAAGCATGATAATTTGAAGATTCGAAGTCTAGAAGTTCGGCAATTAATTGAAATCATCACAAATATGGAACATCATGTTAAATTAGACGCAAGATGTAGCAAATACGGGCTGAAGAACAAGCCAAGGACTTGGGCGCACCTACAGGGGCGCCCAAGTGTCTCTGCGGGACTTGGGCGCACACACAGTGGCGCCCAAGTGTTCCCCCTGCGGGTTGTGATGTATTTCAGACTTCTGTCGATGTCTCGATATGATTTCTAACAATTCGAGACTAAGTGTAAGGTAATACTATGAATTATTAATGTCAAAGCTTCCGGACTTGAAAATAATAATGCAGGCACAAGGATTCGAGGGTGAATCCCTTTGCAGGGACTTGGGCGCACCTACGGTTGCTCCCAAGTACCTTCCCGTACTTTTTCTTCTTTCCAATGGTATGTTTGGTCCCTTTTCGACTCTTTCAATACTCTTAATAAATCCAAATGCCTTGATATCAACTTATATGAGGATTGACTCGGATTCAAGAAGCAAAATGCACATGAATCAAACAAATAGGGACCAAAAGTCTACTTCTGGACTTTGGCGCACCTACGGTTGCTCCCAAGTACCTCCCTGTACTTTTTCTTCTTTTCAGTGATATGTTTGGTCCCTTTTCGATTCTTTCAATATTTTTAACAAGTCCGAATGCTTTGATATCGACTTATACGAAGATGGACTCGGATTTCCGAAGCAAGATGCACGCGAAATGGAAAACGGGATTCAAATCTGCAATCTTGGACTTGGGCGCACCTGTATGGGCGCCCAAGTGCTTTTCTGTGTTTTCTTCCTCTTTTGTTTCTTTTTCAATGCTTTTCGCGCGATTTTGAATACAAAGTCACAAGTCCGAAGGTACTAATACTAACTTATATGAATAGAAATCCGGATTTGAGAGAGAAATTGCAAGCGGGATGAGACTAGGGTCAAAATCCCACTCTTGGGACTTGGGCGCACACACAGTGGCGCCCAAGTACTCTTCTCTTGTTTTTTAACACCTTTCCTTTCAGATTCGGATTTTCCTAATGAAAACGATATGGATGCAAGATCTATTCTAATCACGAGTTCAGAATGATGCAAATAATGCAGATCTACAAACTATGAATGATCCTAAGCATGTTCCTAATGAGGAATGAATACTGAATATTAGATCTACTATAACCTAGTACTATTAATGCAGATCTACAATGTGTGCATGACCCTAAGCATGTTTCTAAACAAAAATGCTGGTGGAATGCAAATAAACAAAAGAAATCCCGAAATACCGGTTCGAATCGTGCTCTTAAGTCCTATGTTGAAGTTCTTGCGCAAGTCCGTGGCTTTGGGAGGCTTTCTCCATTATTGATCTTGGAGAACCAAAGCAATCTCCTTCCTCCTTTCTTCTAGATCTAGAGATCTCCTTTGTGACCTCTCTCTTTCTCTCTCTTTTTTACTCTACTTTTTCTCTCTTTTTGGTAGCCTCCCTTGCAAAAGTAGTATGTGAGGTCTCTTTATAGTGATTTTGACGTGGAGGAAGGGTTAGGGCTACTTCTTGCACGAGTTTCCAAGGGTTTTTTGCAAACCAAGGTGAGATTAGGGCTCTCGGAGACTTAGGCGCACATGGAGGTGCGCCCAAGTGGGTCCCATGACTTGGGCGCCCACATGGTGGCGCCCATGTCTAACTTTGAAGTCTATTGGGTCTAGGGTCCAGTTTCGGGTTGTTTTCGGGTCTAAACCGAGTCGAAACTGCGAAGGGTAGAGTCAATCGTACCTAAGTATGCATCAAAGTGCATTTTTAAGGCATCTTGGGACTTGGGCGCACATGGGATCGGGTCATTTCCTAGGGCCATTTCCGGTTCATTTCTTAGATTGAGATCGGGTCAAAACTATGAAAGGTAAAGTGGGATGCTATTAAATGTGCACCTAAGTGCTTTCCTAGGGCAACTAGGGACCTGGGCGCACCTGTGTGGGAGCCCAAGTACAACTCTGGGACATGGGCGCACCTACATGGGCGCCCAGGTATGTGCCTGGTGGAGTTTTCGCAGTGTAATCTTCCGACGACCATATCTTTTGATTCGTTTATCGGATTTGGACGTTCTATATATTAACGGAAAGCTCTCGGAACGTAGAATCTTTTGGTCCATACGTCCTAGCGATTAGAGTTCAGGAAATGGTAGGGATCTGTGGGTCAAAGATTCTAATTGTTTAAATCATACTAGTCACATCATACTTAGGTAAACTTAGTGTAATATCTCTGGGATCAACTTAAGTGCATTCTATGTAGTCTAGAAGGGACTTGGATAGTGTTGTAGCCTATCCTTTGTATGAGTATTGGGTTGGACTCGAAGTCTCAACGCGATTCGGCCCTTTCTCTCACGAATTTCTAAATATTGTCGAACCAAGCATAAAATTTTCAACAAGCATCTTCATCGTCATTAATTAATCTTAATTATGCCATTAACCATTCAATCATGGGTGAAATGGGGGCACCATTATATATGACAGGTGTTTAGGGCTATCATAGGGGGCCAAATGAGGTGTCTACAGGTGGTTGGTTTCACCCGAGATCTGCTAAAAGCCTACGATACCGAGGATCTCGGTACATCTCCATTCTCTCAGGAGATAAGGAACTTTTCCCTCCCTGAGAGGTTTACTATTCCGAGGTTCGTCCTTTACGATGGGACTTCAGATCCGGCAGCACATCTCCGGCATTTCATTCAGCGGATGTCGGTATGGGGTGATATAGGTCACCTGAATTGTAGAGTTTTCTCTTTCAGTTTAGGAGACATTGCCCTAAAGTGGTTCTGTGCACTTCCAGAGGGGTTAGTTTCGAGCTTGCGGCAGCTCCGAAACTCCTTCGTAGAAAAACTTTAGGCTCACTAGGTCATCCCCAAGACAGACGATGACCTGATGGCCATCAGAATGAGGCAGACTGAAAACGTCACTCAGTTCGCCAAAAGATTTTGGACAATCTACAGCCAAGTTGAAGACGCCAATGATAGGGTGGCTATCAGTCCTTCAAACAAGCTCTACTGCTAGGCAATGAGCTTCGGAAGGACTTGGTTCGGTTCCCCGTGGTCACGGTGAAGGCACTGATGGCCAGGGTGAACCAGTTCATTGAGCAGGTGGGAGATGAGGCCGGAGCTCGAGAAAGCTTTGGCCTTTGGCAAGAAGATAGACCCTCCAAGAAGGAGATGAAATCATTTCGGGAGGAGACGACAGACCGAAGGAAGGCATCAATGAGCTCAGCAGTGGTTTCGTCCTCCACCTCTGGGGGTGGAAAGAAGTCCAAGCCAGTTGCTGCCTCCTAAAAGGCTGTGAACACGGTCTTTAAGGAGCAAATTTACAAGCTCCATGGCAGGATCAAGTCACAACCATTCTTCAAGTGGCCGCAGCCAATGAAGGGTGATCCTTCCACCCGAGATCAGAATAAGTTCTGTGCTTACCACAAGCAAAATGGGCACAGAAACGAAGACTACATGGCCTTTAAGTCCCACTTTGAAAAGCTTGTCAAGGATGGACACTTGAAGGATCACGTCAACGAAGAAGGCAGGAATAACAATCGAGCTCATCAGCGCCGAAATGATGATGATCAGGACATCGATGAGCCGGACGGCATCATTAATGTCATTCACCTTGCTCCCACACCTAGGGGAGCAATCAAGCTCGTGCTGAGGCTAGGAAGGCTTCGTACCGCAAGCAAGTGATGACAACCCAGCTAGGATCAATTGACAAAAAGGCTCGGAAGGAGAGGCCCAAAATCTGGTTTTCAGATAAGGACCTAGATGTACAGCTCCCCCACAACGATCCTTTGATTGTAACCTTAAAGTTAAAGAACTTCAAGGTACAGAGGATTTTTGTGGATCCTGAGAGTTCATTAGAGATCCTCTACTTTGACTGCTTTAAGAACATGGCTCTCAAAGAAGAAGAGTTGCAAGAAGCACGCACTCCCTTGGTGGGCTTCAACTCGAAGCTGATGCATCCCAAGGGAAAAATCACCCTCAAAGTCCAAGTCGAAGAACCCAGCATGTCGGCCGACTTCCTTGTGGTGGATGTACCATCCCCATACAATGCCATCATAGGGAGGACTTGGTTGCATAATATGGAAGCAGTGCCTTCCACTCATCACCAAAAACTCAAGTTCTCGTTAGAGAACGAGAACGGCAGGGTTGAGGTGATCACGGTCAAAGGTGACCAGCACATGGCCCAACGTGCTTAATGGTTGCGGTACCTAGTGAAGTAGAGCCAAAGCAGGTACATATGGCTGAGCTGGACAGGGAAGCGGAGCTTGAAGACGTTGGTCGAGCTCCAGATAAAAAAGGCATTGAGAATTTGGCCGAAGTCAGGATCGATCCCAACGATCCTGAAAGATATTTTTTGCTTGGAAGCCAGCTCGTTGAAACTGAGAGGTCCGAGCTCCTAAACTTCTTGTTATAGAACAAGGAAGTTTTTTCCTAGACTCCTTATAAAATGCCTGGCATCGACCCCGAGGTCATGTGCCACAAGTTGAATGTGGACCCAAAGCACAGGCCTGTGGTGCAAAAAGCACGAAGGACGTGGGTTCCACGGACCGAGGCCGTGATTGAGGAGGTTGAAAAGCTACTGGAAGCCAAGGCCATCAGGGAGGTCCACTACCCAGATTGGTTGACCAATACAGTCGTGGTCAAGAAAAAGAGTGGAAAGTGGAGAGTCTGTGTCGATTTCACCAATCTCAACAAAGCATGTCTCAAGGACAGCTTCCCGCTCCCAAAAATTGATCAAATGATTGACGCGACTGCTGGGCATGATAGGATGAGCTTCCTCGATGCTTACCGGGGTTATCATCAAATTCCGATGCACGGGCCCGATGAAGAAAAAACCGCATTCATAACACCTAGAGGCTGGTAACGAAGATGATGCCATTTGGTAACGACAAAGATGATATCATCAAATTCCCGCTCCCAAAGTGATGCCATTTGGGTTAAGAAAATGCAGGGGCAACTTACCAAAGGCTGGTAACGAAGATGTTCCAGGCCTAGCTAAGGAAGACGATGGAGGTCTACATTGATGACATGGTTGTCAAGTCTAAAAGGTCACGGGACCACTTGGCAGACCTAAGTCAAACATTTGACATCCTCAAGAGATTTCAGGTTAAACTAAATGCTTCCGAGTGTGCGTTTGGTGTCGGCTCCGGCAAATTTCTGGGAAGCCTGGTCACAAGAAGAGGAATTGTAGCAAATCCGAACTAGATCTCAGCAATCCAGGGGATACAAAGTCCCACTACGGCGAAACAAGTTCAGAGGCTCACTGGAATGGCTGCCGCTCTCAATCATTTCATCAGCCGAGCTCCAAACAAATGCCGACCTTTCTTTCAACTTTTGAAGAAAAGTTCATAGTTTCAGTGGACTCCAGATTACGACTGAGCTCTGCAGGAGCTCAAAACCTATTTGGCTTCACCACCCTTGTTGTGAACACCGGCGCAGGAAAGGGTGCTCTATTTATACATGGTCGTCTCAGGTCATGCAGTGAGCTCGGTACTCATCAGGGAAGAGGATAGGCAGCAGAAGCCTATTTACTACACAAGCGAGATCCTCCTTGATGCCGAGACCATGTATTTGCCATTAGAGAAGCTTGCATTAGCACTTGTCAGTGCTTCTCGTAAACTTTCACATTGCTTCCATACATACACTATAGTGGTTGTTACGAAACATCCACTAAAGTCCCTTTTCAAAGAAGGGGATTTCTCTGGAAGAATCTCAAGATGGGCCGTTGAGCTGGGGTAGTACGATATTCAATATCAACCCAGGACAGCAATCAAGGCCAAATTTCTAGCACACTTCATTATGGAGTTTGTTTTTCCCAGTTCAGCACCAAGCCAGCTTGATACCAAACTGGGGGGCCAGGAGGATAAGTGTAACACCCCAATTCCGAATACTGAGAAAACGATCAAGGTACCCGAAATTGGCGCTCTACTTCCCGAAAAACCCGGAAACTTCCAAAATCTTAGGTCCGTAGTGAGGTCCAATTTAAAACTTTTTTATCGACATATAATCAATGGTTAATTTTGCGGAAGTGTAATGAGTAAAGCGGAAGCATAAGGTATCATAAAGATATATCAAGTGTAACAGCGCTGAAGTCCAGCCTAAATCTCAAAGTATAATTAAGAACAAATTTATAAACATATCAGTCTAACTCCCTGCTCACCACATAAGAAAACACTCAAACTCAAAAGAGATAATCACTCAATCCCTTGGTACAGGCGCTCCCTCCTCCAGCTTGACCCCTTGGTCGGCTGGTCCCCATCCATAGTCTCCGGTTATGGGCGCCTCGACGAGCACGTCGTCCTCATAATTGGGGTCATCACCTAAGCACCAAGAATGGGTCAGATTCAAGGATTTGGCAAGTTACATTATACAAATAACATAGGATGTATGCATCAAAGGAGTAGAGACAGTAATAAGATCAATAAGAATATCCAAGGTACAAATGCTAGGCAATTAACAAGATAAACATTTAGAATCAAGAAGATAAGATAAGCCAATCTATCTACACAATGTGGCACATTCACACAAGCTGGATACCGCGGGATATTATGCCACGGCCCTCCCATACTGAACACAGTCGCGGTGGGAAAATCTCACCAGTGCTGGGGATAACTAACCCCGCAAATCACTCATCAATCTCAAACACTTATCACTCGAGAGACTGGATCGGTATCGCACCGTCCATCTAAAACATAGCTCATCAATCAACACTCAAATAGCTCCTACCAGTGATTATCAGTCAACAGGCTGAGCTTAGAATAACTGAGTGAATGTTAGTGTCGACTCAGGGAATCAAATACAGGTCTGTGTCTGTCTAGACTTGCCTTGCGAGGGCAAGGTCTTAACAAATCCCTAAGAGGTCCAAGTACAATATCATAGAATACAGTCGAAATCCAAGTCTAAGTCCAATCATTGGATCCATACTAAGGCCTATCAAGATATGGCCTTAGTCTAAACAGTCCGGGAGAGATCAAAATCTCAATCCAATACCAGTCAGTCCATTCTCATCCATAATGAATCACAAGTCCAACCTAATCAAACCTCTTCACCTAGGGTATCATACATCCCAACTTAGGTTGTATGAGGGCCCGCCTAGACACAGACACGGGTTATTGATCACCAATCACATCACCAGGTCACCTCTAAGTAATCCTAGGTTTAGGTCCTCCATTTTCCACTTACATTAATAGGTTTATAACAAGAACTAGGATATGAGAGAAGTACAATGTATAATAACCTCCAAGCAATAGAAACAAATGGAATAAAGCAAGGGTCCAACCTAGGTAATGGTCCACTCTCAGGTTCGAGGCCTCATCAGATAATTGGATCCCTAACTGCAGTCTCAGATGCCAAAAATGTTATATTTGGTGCTCCTGAAGTTACGGGCATCTTTGACTACGTTTAAGGGTCGAATTACTGACAATTCCAATCCCTAAACCCTACTTGGTGGTCCCCACGAGTCAAGGTCGAGCCACACCATTAACTCTTACTTGGCACATTGATGGAAGTTCATTTGGATGGTCAATGGGTATAATTTATCCAATTAATAGGGTAAAACAATATAATTTAACATATAAAGAAAGAACTAAGGGAAATTTCAGGATAATTAAATAATAATAATAATAATAGAGAAATTAAACCTTAGTTTAGCACATTGATAATCAAAGACACCATTCAAAAATAAATTTACAATTAATGATAGATGAAAATCTTAATTTATAATTCTAGAGAACCTGAAGACTCAACCAATACTTTTTCTACAATCAAAATAGTTTAAGGATCTAATGGGGTTCATTAAAGGCTAAGGAGTCTTGTATTTCTAATTTCTAAAATTAATGGGGTCAAGAAATATTATAAAAGTAGCATGTCAAATTATTCTAATTAGGTTCCTTAAAAACTATGAGGCTTATTTCTAATTTTTGAAACAAATGGGCTAAGGTATAAGTAACCCAAAGAAAAAGGGTGAACTATTCAAAAGTGGCCATGGTTTCCCATGCACCCTCGGACCACAATACCACCCATCATTCCACATTTATGTCACATGGGGAGGACTATATTTCTCATGCACCCTTGGAGTACACTATCTACTCAACTTACTTTTTCTTACTTATGCACACCAGGACCACACGTCAGCACTCATCTCCTTTTTCAACCCAAACGTTCCGCAACATTATATTAGAAACAGAGAACAACGTCTCTTGCCTGGGTTACGAAGTTACACAAAATCGTGGGCCCCACTGACCCAAGCCTAGATCAGACCTCACCATTAAGGTCGCCTAGGGCCCTATTACGAGATGTATGGTCCAGATCAAAGTTACTGACCCACCTGGGCCCCACAGATAAAAGAAAACGGAATCCCTCTTTCTTTATTTGTTACTGTCATGCCATCTTTGGGGCTTTGGATGGTGGACCAAATGGGGTCATCTCACATGAGTTCACATCCCTAACATCGCCCCACCATTTCCGGCCCGATGGACGGACTAGATTGGCGATTGGATCAACTAGTGGGTCCCACAATCATGTGCTGTAAAACTGATTTTTTTCCCAAAAACACATCCTCTGTTGATCAAGCTAATGGATAGTGGGCCAGGGGTGTCCACTCCTTATGGGACCAGCCCCTTTAGGGTCGCCCGTTGGTCCTTTATCAAATCCACGGATCAGATCGATCATCAGGTAGCCCACCTGGGTCCCGACCTTAACGCAATGAAATTGGAACCTCCCTGTTTCCATGACAGGAACTGTTACAGGTCACCCCTTTCATCCGAATCTTGTCCAAATTATTTCCATTCACCTACATTCATCAAATAAACAAATAAAATCATAAAAACACTTCAATGCCCAACCATCCATCAATCCATCCGGACCATTGATCTTCCAAATGAGATAAACCCATCCATCAATGGTCAAAAACCATAAAATCAAGCTCAACAGGTAGATCTACTCATTTCTAGCACAATTGAAATGAAAATATAGAATCAATAATAGAAATTATGCATTCTATGCTAGGTGAGTATATTGCACTTGCCTCAAATCCGGGTTTGCAAGAGAAAATAGTAAGAAGACCTGTTTTCTATGCTAGGTGAGTATATTGCACTTACCCATTCAAGCTATCCAAACCAACCCAATCTATCAAGCCTAGTACCCATTCCACAAGAGAACCAAAGATTAGAAAAGAAACCTAGGGATAGAGAAAATCCTAGAAAACCATATAGAGAAAGAGCCTTACCTTGATTGGTAGAAGAGAAAGAGATTGATAAAAAAGGTAGAAGATGGCTCCTCATTCTTCTTGCAATTAGGGTTTTGGACTTAGGGATTTTAGCTAGGGTTTTGTAAAATGAGAGGTAAATTAGGGATAAATGAGAGTGAATTTAGGGTTCATTTCCCAATGCAATAGTTTAGATATATAGTCTAGGGTTTTTTAGACAATTACCAAAATAGCCTTTTTGATTGTATAGGAATGTGGATAAGGACAAGGACAGTTAGGTCACTTGGTGGAAATTCTAGAATGTTCTCAAGTGTGGAAAACCCCCTTTATAAAACCTATTTACTAGTAAGGGCCTCAACACCTAAAAACCCTACAAAAATTATAAAAAGACACTCTATAAATCTATAAAATACACAATAGGCCTAAATCCTATAAAATAGACTAAGACTTAGGAAAATATCTATATACCCTTACTAACCCCTATTAATTAGTACAATTATGCTATATTATCATAATTAATAGTATTCAAATTCAAAATGAGGGCCCACCAAAGGTGGGGTGTCACAATAAGGATGAGGCTACCGAGACAGAAGAAGAACAATCTTGGAAGTAGTTCCTTGATTCGTCATGAAAGATCTTCGTCAACGGATCCTCAACCTCCAAAAGGGCTGACGCCAGCATAGTCCTCCAATCTCCAGAAGACTTAGTCATCGAGCAAGCCTTAACACTTGTCTTTAGGGCTCAACAACGCTAAAATCCTGGGGGCACGGAAGCTGGTGGTCTTCAGTGACTCCCAGTTGGTGACGAGCCAGCTGAACGGAGACTACCAAGCTTGGGACGAAAGTATGGCGGCCTACCTAGCTCGTGCAAAGCAGCTCCTGTCTCAGTTCGAGAGAGTTGAAGTCAAACAGGTAGGCAAAGATTTTAATTCTCATGCCGATGCTCTCGCCAAGTTGGACTTTGCCATTGAGGCTGGGAGAAAAAGAACTGTCGAGGTGGAGACATTGGAAAGACCAAGTATAGAGCTTCAACCACCTCGACAAGTTTTGTATGTTGATCTCGGTCCGAGCTAGATGGACCCAATCATCTCCTATCTTAGGGATGATCAACTTCCTCAAGACAAGAGTGAGGCTCACAAAATCAGGCTGAAAGCAGCTCGGTTTTTGTTGTCTCCGAATGGAAAGCTTTACATGAAGTCCTTTACCGGCCCTTACCTCCAATGTGTTCACCCAAGCAAAGTTGAAGACTTCCTTTATGAAATTCATGACGGAATCTGCGGAAGTCACATTGGAGGCCGGTCACTGGCATATCGAGCTATTAGCCAAGGCTATTGGTGGCCTTACATGCAGAAGGACGCTCAGCTATATGCTAGGAAATGTGAGAAGTTTCAGAAGTTCTCACACTCCATCCATCAGCCAGCGCAGGATCTAAGCCCGCTCTCCAGCCCATGGCCTTTTGCCCAGTAGCCACCGATTATTTCACCAAGTGGATAGAAGCTGAGCCGTTGTCCTCCATCACCGAACAAGACTAAAAAAACTTTGTGTGGAAGAACGTCATCACTAGGTTTGGAGTTCCACGAGCTTTGGTCTCGGACAACGAGACTTAGTTCGACTCCAACTTCGTCAAAAACTTCTGCCAGGAGCTAGACATCAGATTTTACTATGCCACTCCGGCTTATCCCCAAAGCAATGGCGAAGCCGAGCTTTCAAACAAAGTGGTGCTCGATGGGCTCAAGAAGCGACTTGACCGAGCTAAGGGGCCTTGAGTGGAAGAACTCCCAAGTGTCCTTTGGGCATACTGGACTACTCCTAGATGCTCCACTTTGCAAACACCCTTCTCTTTGGCCTACGGAATGGAGGCCTTGATCCCACTCGAAATCGGTCTCCCAACCCTAAGGTCAGAACTCTTTGATCAAGGCTAAAACGAAGTCAATCTGACCCGAGAGTTAGACTTAGCCGAGGAGCGAAGGGATGTAGCAACTATTTGCCTAGCTGCCTACCAGCAATGATTGAATAGGGGATACAACCAAAAGGTCAGAGAGAGGCAGTTCTCAGTTGGAAAATTGGTCTTAAAGAAGACACTTCCCGGGGATAGGAACCCGAATGAAGGCAAACCGGCACCAAACTGGCACAGTCCATTCAAGGTGATCTCGGCTGCCGGACAATCAGCATACAGGCTTGAGCACATGAATGGTAAAGAGTTACCACGGCCATGGAATGCGATGCACCTCAAGAAGTATTATTTTTAGATTGTATTCAATTTTCGGAATCAATAAAAGTTATTCTTTTAAAGAATCGTTCTTTGTTTCTTTCAACTCTCGCTAAGTTATTGAACTTGGCAGTCACCTACCTAACTGCTACGGAGCATTAGGGAACTGAAGAAAAGCCTGGCACAGGAGAAACACCAAGTTATAGAACTCAGTGGCCACCTCGGTGTTGGGAAATAAAGTAAGTTTGGTTATAGAACCGAGTTTAAAATATCCTATTGCCAAGGCAAAAACTGCAATACCTTGTATTCCTAGAGTTAAAGAACCTAATCCCGTTTGTTCTTGTTACGTTCGATTCATGAATTAAGTTTAACAGTACGAACAAGTTTGGTGCTTGGATACAAGTTCCTTTTCTTCAGTTAGGGAACTTAAGGTGACTTTAGTACAAGGAGTCTCGGTTATTGAACCGAACTCAATTACTTAAGCAAGTTTGGAAGAGAACACGAGAAAAGCTCGGTTAAAGAACTGAGTTGAAAGGTTTGGTTGCAAGCTTAAAAAAGAAGTGCAATTGTATTCATAATATGAAAGTACATTGTTTATCATTACATTGTTACCAAATGAAAAAGAAAGAAGTACAACAAAGATAGCCCTCAGGTAGTGGCCTCAATGGAAGCGCCGGCCCCGATGGTAGCATCGCCAGCATCCATCGTAGTTGGAGCAGCCACGGTCGCGGTAGCTTCAACAGGAACCTTTGATGAAGCGGGGGCAAAGCTCGATCCTGGCTTCGATCTTGGAAACTTAGGCAAATTTCTATAAGTGGGATGGTCCTCGGGGACTCCTACTTCCATCAGCGCAGCCATTCACCCAAGTTCCCAAACTTGGTCCCTCACGGCGAGGACCAGAGCTGTATATAGAGTTGTCACTTCGGCCACCCCTTCATTGAAAGCGACGTCAGCTTCGGCCTAGAGTCTGGCATCAGTCTCATCTTTCTGCTTCTCCAGGGAGGCCTCAAGCTTGGCCTCCTGCCTCTTTTGAACCTCAGCCTCGGCCTTTAGTTTATGGATCTTTGTCATTGCCATATCGATCTCGGTCTTGAGGCCATCGTTCCTGTCCGCTTGCTCCTTTAGCTTTTGGTTGCTCGCTTCCAAGGCTGTTTCGAGCTTTTTCTTCTCTACTTCCAACTTTGGGACTGTTGACACCAAAAAAGTCACAATGTCTCATCAACATCAAGAAGCCTCGCGAAGCTGCATCCTGCTAAAAAACAGGCAAGGCTACTTCAAGCATCAGATTTTGTCAGAATCAGACAGAAACTGAGAGATCCTTCACTGCTCCGACGGCTAAACAAGCGCTCCCGGCGACGACATCATCAAAGACACCAAAACTTTGATCAGAGCCTACGGATGACTCCAGAATGTCTCCATGCCAAATTTCAAGTCAAACCGAGAACGTTTGACCCTCCATCAACGCTCGAGCAGCAAAATCAAGCCTCCCGACGGCGGGAACCACTGAAGCCATCACTCATCAAACAAAGTACATGAGTGGCTTCAACATGCCTCCAAAAGGTTGCACGTCGAATTTCAGGTCATTCCGACAACGTTTGACCAGGTTTCGATGCTCCGAGAGAAAATCAAGCCTACTGGTGGTGGAGCAACCCGGGACCATGACATCCAAAACAGAGCTGATGGAACGTCTCAAAATGACTCCAATAGGCTCCTCGTCAAATTTCAGGTCAATCAGATATCGTTTGACCACATATCAAAGCTCGGCATTTTCCCCGCAGCAAAATCAAGTCAAGCATTGATGGGACCCCAAACTGCTTCAAAACTCAACTAAAAGCTCATGGTTGGTCCTATCCACTGCTCAAGAAGCTTCACCTCAATTTTCAGGTCATTCTGACATCGTTTGACCTAGTTTCGACTCTTGACGAAAAATCGGCTACAAAGTCTTCGGTTTTCCCGAAAAATGGGAAACTTTGTGCTCCGATTCTGCGCGGGTTCTCGTCAAGATTTCTCCAAGAAAATCAAGTCAATAATTGAGGAAAAATGTCAAGAAAAATACAGAAGAAAGAAGGAACGAAAAAGGCGAAAAAACGGCCGAAAACGACGCTCGGTGACCAAACGGGCCAAAGCCCTATGGTCACCGGCGACCCTGGGTGCCTGGTCGCCCGGCGACCCTGCAAATCCGGGTCGCCGGATTTTGCACGAAAAGCCCGTTATTCAATCCTTTTCGCATTTCGGGTGTTCCTGCCTCTGTGATTTTCTTAAAATCCAATGTTTGATGCTTGAAAACGACCGATCTTAGTCGACATCTCGGATCCGCCGTCAAAAGCATGAAATCATCACCGATCACTCCAAGATCGCCAACCGGCTGACCAAGAAAGTGCACTTTCTGTCCGACCGATCGTAAAATCGACAAGACAGATGTCATCGGCCCACCAACATCAACCAATGTTTGAAATTGCATCGCGATCCAGCTTCAAACAATGCGTGGATCCACCTGTGATGGTCGCAAGAAGAATCTCAAAAGACGCGGCGCGGCCCGCGACTCTTCACATGCCTTGGCGACCACTTAATGTCGTTAATTGACCCGTTTATGACAAATTAAAGCGGTCGTTAACTCATTATTTTGGACGGCCCAATCAGATTCAAGCATTTGGGAGTTACAAATCCAAGCAATCATGGCATTTAACCCATGAAACTCCCATCATTATGAAGCTTAAAGGGAATTAAATGCCCACTACCTTCATCGGCCAATCACAAGCCATGAAAAAGGAGATACAAAATCAACTTGTAACTCCTCATCAATTCTCTCATCATGGCTATTAATGCCCATAATCACCTCATGGCTACCAAAAGCCTATAAAAAGAGGTGAGTTCCAAAAGAAAGAAAAAAAGAGATCCCAAGTGCAAGTTCTGAAAATCCAGAAAATCTAAGAGAGAGACGAAGTCCTGCTGCTTTGCTCCCGGAAGCACCACAAGGTGATCAACGTCCCTTGGGGGGCCACCCCCCCAAGGTCTCCTCCTTCTCCAACATGGCCTAAACACGGCTTTTCAGCCCGTTTACTTGGTTTTTCATTAGATATAGGACCTCCTCTTGGTCCTTGTCCTTTAAAAGACTGAGGTTAGGAGCCAAGCCGAAGAATCAAAGCATCACATGTTCTCACTTGAAGGACGATGGCGAAGTCCATACATGACTTGCGACCGTCAATCTCAACGTGTCCCCACAATCTCCTGAGAAGTTAGATCTCCTTTTTTACTTTTCTATTGTAGTTTGTATTTCTTAAAGAGACAAAAAATCACAATTCTTGTCTTTCATATTTGATGAGTTTTGTAAAATCACTTTTGACGGCAAAATCACCTTTCACGGCAAACAAACAAAAACGCCTCCTACGGCATTCTAAATAAAAAAAAACAAACTTGTCTCTTTTCTTAATGTTTATGCAATTTGAAAAGTTAGAAAAGAGGATTGATTTCCTTTTCACTTGTGAAGGTGAATCTATGGATCATCACCATTCCAAATTCCAAGTAGAAAGTAAATTTGGCATATCCGTACAAAAATGTTCATACCCGCGATTTTCCCTCCTCCGCCGAGACCCAGGTCAGCCCCCGGGGTGCGGAAGGAGAGGACGGAAGATTCCCGAGGGTCCATCAAGGACCTTGGAGCTGCTCTGATGGGTCCTCTCCAAGACAACCTAGCACGTCTGCACTATCTGTAAAGGAAATAAACGTGAGAAGGCGAAAAGCGAAGTCAAACACTTAAATGAAATTTGTTGAAAAACTTACCGAGAGGGTCGATTGCATTGACGGCACCATTAGTGCCATGTCATCGACCTCCCTGTGCCTCGCCATGTCTCGTGGCAAGGCGCATGCATTAGCAAGTGCGGCAATAACAAGGGGATTTCCGGACATACAGTCGTCCACCGTCAGTGGCCTTCTGGGCTCAATCTGGAGGGTCGGTCTCTAGACAGCCGACCCGGTAGATTGGGGCGTCGCGACGGCGCTTGGACCCTCCTCAGCTATGGCCTTGGTCTTAGGCCAGCATCCTGCACTTGTGGAGGGAGTAGAAGAGGAAGTGGCAGCTGCAACAGTAGTTGAGGACGAGGGGGCACGAGGAGCCCGGTCTCCTAATGCCAAAGCTCCCAAGTCCTTAACAATCACGGGAGGTCGGCGCCGCGACATTTCTTCACCTTCCTCCGAGCTAGAAGAATAAGTATAGGAATCGATGACTTGCTGTAACTTCGTGACCTCCGAGTCGGAAGACGAGGTGGAGGCCTCGGCAACCGAAGCGACCCGGTGCTCAACGTCAGTTGGTGCTTGCGCTGGCTCTTCTCTTTCTACTTCGGCAAGAGCTTGACGTCCTCCCCGAGGTTGACCGGTCCTCCTCTTCATAAAGGAGTGGTACCTCGGTTCGTAATCTAGGAGCAACCAGGCGGCCCGACCTCTGTGGCCTCGGTAGCTGTATACGACCTGAAACCAGGCGTCGTTCTTCACCTAGCCGACTTGGTTGGCTTCCTGTCTTCTTTGACGGACATCTTCACGACAAACAGAAAATGTTAGCTCGGCTCAACAAGAAAAGGAAAATACAATGAAGACTTAAAAGGAGTTAGTGTTTACTCGGAGGGGTCCCGAAGCCGCGGAGAATCTTGTCTATCCTTTCCACCTCGGGAACTTCCCCTTCATACTTCGAATTGCCCGAGACGAACAGGCGGTCGTCCCCAGCATATTTGTTGGAGTCTTCTAAGTCATTGATGAAGCACTCCCAGTTTGTTTTAGCGCGAAGGTAGTAAGTGTTGTCGCCCCCGAACTTGCAAAGGTCAGAAACCTCCTTAATATCATGCACGCCGAGGTTAATGCCTAGAATCCTATTGAACTCGGCAGTGCTCATGATAATTTTGAAGCCGTTCGACATCAGCTGGTAGGGGCAGAGACGCCACTTCTTAAGACATGTCCTAAGGAGGGGATGAAGGGGGAATTGGACCCCACCCTCGACTACGGTGGCCAGAAGAAATGGCATCCACCCATCTGTGAAGAAATGGCCATCGAAAGGGTTTTCTGGGTCCTTTAGCCTAATAAGGACGTCATCGGGGATCTCGTAATCGGCCCTAAATTTTGCTACGGCCTCTGGGGTTTCTACTCTTTGCCTATAGATGTCCATTATAGGAGTTTGAGTTTGAAGGAACTGAAGAACGAGACTCGAGAAAGGGGAAAAGGACAGGGAACCCAAAATAAAACTAGAAAGCAGAAATGAACAAAGGAAGAAGATGGGACTTACGAGCACGAGGCGGACAAGACTGGGCTCAAGGAACACTGAGCACGGATTTGACCTCGGCGGAACTCCTCTCTTTAGCAAACTCTCTTTCTTCAATAACGAATGCGAAAGTGAAGGATGAGGGGGGGGGGGGGGAGGCCTCTATATATAATGGAAAAAAGGTGCCCTTTCGAATTTCAAGGACGCACGTGCAAAGTGTCGCTTTGAGTACTGTGCATGTCTCTTCGAAGCAATTGGACAACCAACCAGGCAGTGACACATGGTGCCGCCGATACATCTTCTGCATCAATTCAGACGTGCTATTAATTACCTTGGGTAGATGAAGCGACATCGACATGTTATTAATTGTCTCGGGCAGGTGAAGCGACATGATGATAGGGATCAGATGTCACATCCAACACCAAGATGAAGTGCAGTACATGCTTCAAATTCAATGTTTAGACGGTTCTCCCATCATAATGCTCAGCTTCCGACCTCAAAGAGTTAGAGAACTCTAAGAAGTCAGAAGCTAGGAGGCAATTATGTCGGACATTCTCATAATATCGAGTTTATCTTAGTCTCGGTAAAAGTACCAGCTCGGCTTATCTCGACCTCAGTTTTATGCACCTTGGCAATAGTGCCATGATCGTCCATGTTAGGGTTATACCTGACCTCAATACCATCTTCAGTTCGGTTCGATTAACTGAGATGAGTACCGATGCTTGGTCAGCTACAGCTACACTCCATGCCAGGTAATCACATCCACAATCCCCAAAAGGACGGGACTCGTAATCCCAGAAATCAGGGTAAGGTACGATGGGACTTTACCCCAGGGTAAGGTCCGATGGGACTTTCCCTCCATGGTAAGGTCTGATGGGATTCTACCTCCAAATCATGACAAGAGTCATAGGACTCCCGCCCTATATATATACAACGAACTGGTCCAGAAGAGGTACGCATACACACTTATCCATACTCACACATACTCCAAACTCTGCCTTTCTCTGTTTGTTTAGTTACTGAACTGATTTGAGCATCGGAGTGCCTTTGCCAGGGTCTCTGACTTTTGTTTCTCCTTCACTTTCAGGTTTCAGGCATTCAACCTTTCCCAAAAAGCTTTACATCCATCTAAACAAGTCCGTATCAATTTAGGCACATACAGAGATGATCTGGGTTCTGTTGCTGGGCGTCCTGAGATAAAGATGAGAGGGCTGAGATCGAGGATTAGAGGGGATGATCGAGGTCTACGCCCGAGGGTGATGATGGTGCGGGCGGCGGATGTGCCAGTGGCAATGAAGGTGAGGGATGTGCAGCGTCTGAAGGGCGACGGGTGAGAGTGGTGATGGCGATCTTCATGGGCTATGATGAAGATGAGAGATTGTGAGGGAGACGATTGAGGACGGAGTGATCTGCGTGGAGATTTTTTTTTTTTTTTGCATGAGAAAGTGCGTGAGAGATTGTAAAGGGAGAGGAACCTCCGCGTGAGTTAATGGCGGTTCTGCGCAGGGATAATGTGGTGGATCTGACTGGGTGATGGATATGGTGAGCGTGAGGTGGTGGTTGTGATGGGCCTGTGGACATGAGGAAGATGATGGAGAAGATGGGTGAAGGTCTATGTGAGATGATGAGGGGGATGATGATGATGTAGTGGAGAGATGGCGTTAGAGAGTGAGGGCTGCTAGTTTAGAGAGGAGCAGTGATGGGCTACAGGTAATGGCTGGCGTGATGCAGGCAAGTGTGAGAAGGCTGTAGCAAAGGAGGTGGCGACGAGTGCTGGGTGAGGCGATGGGGAGGCGAACCCCTGGGGAATGGCAATGGCTTGGAGTTAGAGAGGTTATTGCGTGGGGCTAGATGGAAGGTGTGGGATCTGTGTGGGGAAGAGGATGGAGATGGAAGATGAAGATGAGGTCAGGGGATGAGTCTACGCATGGGTCAAGATAGAGAGACGAGGGAGGGATTTTAAGGGGGAGTGAGAGTCCTTAGATCTGGGACTCTCGTTCCTATATCTGTGGGACTCTCCTCTCGTATTAGATCATGGGCCATGGGCCTAGGTCGGGGTAGGGTTAGTGTTGGGTTTGATGGCCTAATGGGTTGGTTTAGTTGACATTTAGGCTAGGTTGAATGGCCTTGATGAGTTTGGACTTGAATTGGGCTGTATGAGTTTAGGCTAGGATGGTTTGGGACTTGGGTTGGATTTGATGGGTCAGGCCTAATGAGTTGGATTTGAAGTTTTAATCAGGGGTTTGGGACCCAAAAGGTGGGCTGCAACGGGGCTTGGTCCGGGCCATCATCACGGGGACCCAGGTTTCGCAGATTTTGATCCGCCTGCCGGATTTTTGATATCTGAGTACCGATGGAGATTTCTCAATGAGTAGATCATATTGGTGTATGAGTTTTGAGTAGTTTGGAGGTCAGGAAAAGACTTGATTTTTTGAAGGGACCCAGGTCTGATTAATTTTGAAGAAAAAATATAACTTGGGATCCAACTGTTGGATTTTTTTAAAATCTAAGCATCAGTGGAAATCTCTTGGTGAGTAAGTCTCGATGATATATGGGTCCGGTCAGTTTGAAGATCTAGGAAATATTTGAATTTTTGGGGAGCCCACATATATTAAATTCGTGAAGAAGGCATATCACTTGATCTGATCATTGGATTCTTTAAATCCATATATAATCGGGAAGCTTATTAGATGTAGATCATCATGGAAGTGAGATTTGACTCGAAACATGAGAGTTAGTGACATCCATGAAAAAGGCCTATAATGATGCAACCTTCCTAAATGTGCATGATAATGAAGATTTTAATTTATTTATTCAAAATTGTCCAAATGGGGCAAAATTGAGGAATCAATAATATGAGTATTAAAATTGTCCATAGGGGTGCCAAAAAGAGGTGCCTACAATCAGTCAAGACCGATATATCGGTTGTAACGGTCCATATTTGTTTTACTGTTGAAATCTAAGAAAAATGAAAAAAAGGAGAGGGATAAAAGGAGAGGGGAGAGGGACAAATCATATATCTAAATAATAGATCTATGTATATACAATTATATGCAATGGAGAAAACAAAAGGAAGATGACTTCAAGGCTAGGCAATAGAGATTCAGAAAAAAAAAGAGTTTAGGCAACAACACTGCAACAGACATTAAAAAAATCAAACTAAGAGGAGAGAGGGAAGCATATGGGCATATCTGGATGGGAAGCTGGGGTTGCTCCGTCGCCATCATCGCCAGGAAGGTCACAGTTCTCAAATCGACGCCACTAGAAGTAAGCCCCTTTTCTCCTCCACCCCCCTTTCCTCTTTCTCTCCTTCTTCCTCCTCTTCTTTTTCCTTATTATCTCCTCTTCTCTTTCCTTATTCTCTCTTTCTTCTTCCCTTATTCTCTCTAATGAAATTGAATGAGTCAAAATTTTGTAACGTATCTTACTGAATCATGCAAAGTATGAGGAAGGACACCGCCAAACAGAAACCGTTGCTTTCGGTCTGGAAGGTACAAATGTGATGGATATAAGAGACTCCAAAACATTAGTTTTTTTTTTTTTTTTTTGTTGCATCACATTGATCATTTCACTTTGCTGGTCGGTTACCCAGATGAGGAAAAATGAGAATTTTATAATAGCTTGGAAAATGGTCATGATTTTGTAAGTATGCATTTTACTACCGCCATACATAATTCCCCGAAGTTGAATAATTTCTAGGAAGAATTAACCTTCTACTTTGATACTCTCCAAGTTCATTGGCTCACCTAGAAATTCTTTTGTATATGGTTGGAATGACCCTTACGTCTGAACCTTCAAACCAAAGACAAACCAAAGCAATATGACAGTGTTGTGGGTGGCGATATCCCCGCCTAACTGAACCTCTATGTTAGATGAGTCTCAGATAGGCGGGTGGAGATATCCCCACCTATCTAAGTGTTGCATGCCAGGGACGTCTTAGTTGAGTTGGTATATCCCCGATGTGAGGCCCCACCCCTTGTGGGCCGTCAATTTTGAATTTTGAATAATATATTATAGCTTATAGTATCTAATTATACTAATTATTAGAGATTAGTAAAGGTAGATAGGTATTTTTCTTAAGTTTCAGTTTAATTAGCCTTTTGTTTAATTTATAGAGTCCATAGGGTGTCTTTTATAATTGTTAGAGTTAGGTAGTTAGCTAGAGACCCTATCTAGTAATTAGGATTAATAGGAGGAGTTTTCCAGTTGAGAAGCTTCTAGAATTCCTACCTAAAGACCAAAATACCCATGTCCTTATCCCCAATCCTATGTTAACTAAAAGGGTATTTTAGTACCTAGCCAAACCCCAACCTATATATACTAACTTCCCTATTCCCATACGTACATGAAACCTCTCTCTCTCTCTCTCTCTCTCTCTCTCTCTCTCTCTCTCTCATTTCCCTCTCTTTTCTCTCTTCTTCCCTCATTTCCCTCCATTTCTCTCATTTTCCCTCCAATTCTCCCATCTCCCTCCCTTTCTCCTTTGAGAAACCTAGATCTGGAACTCCAAGAAGAAGAAGAAGACTATCTATAACAATCTCAGCTCAACTTATTATAACGATCTCTCTCTATCTTGTTAATCTCTTACCCCTCTTCTAATCAAGGTATGCACCTTCTTCTAGTTCAATTTCATTAGAATTCTCTCTTTTTCTCTCTAGATTTCCCTTCCTTATAGCAATTCTCTTGTGGATATGGGTTTAGGTGTTAGAGATCTTTTTTGATCTATGTTTTTGGGCTGTTTGAGTGATTGGAAGACTTAGAGCTGGGATTTCTATTTTTGGTGCTTTGGATCTCTCTTTCTCTATCTATTTTAATTGGAATTGGATTGAGGCAAGTGCAATATACTTGCTTAGCATAGAATGCATGTTTTCCTCCATTTTGATTCTACAATTTCAATTCAATTGATGTATGTATACTAGATCTACCTTTGAGCTTGGTTTTGATGGATTTTGGCCATTGATGGATGAGCTCTCTCATTTGGAAGATCAATGGTCCTAGTTGATGATGGATGGACGTGGATTGAAGTGTTTTTATTGTCTTTTATGTTTCTGTGATAAATGGTGTAGATTGGAGATGGTTTGATTGGGTTTCGGTTGGAAATTGGGTTGAAGGAGGAGAATTCCAGAAATCTGAAAGTGTTATAGGTTGTGTGTACTCGGTCGACCGACCTGCAGTTGGGTCGACCGAGCACACTGAATTTCAGAGAAATTCAAGTCTCAATTAAGGTTCTGCATGTTTTACAAGTCCAGTGTGCGCGGTCGACCGGCCCCTATTTCAGATCGAACGGGCACACAAGAATTGCAGGATTTAACTAGGAGCTAGACTTCTCCATTAAACACATAAACTCTGTGTTCTCGGTCGACCGGCCCCTGTTCCGGGTCGACCAAGAACATACGATTTCCAGGGAAAAATGACTGAGAGCTAGGATATCATTTCCTCATGTTTCCTATGTATGCGATTGACCGCTTAGGCCAGGAGGTCGACCGGACACACAGGGAATTTCTTGAGAGCAGGCCATGCCTGTCGGGTGCCTGATCCCATTTTTCCAGAGTACTCAGTCGACCGACCACGCCAAAAGGTTGATCGAGCACACTGTACAGAAGGTTGACCTGGGAGTCAACATCTTGACAATCCAATATACTCGGTTGACTGAGCCCTATGAGAGGTCGACCAAAGACACTGGATTCTGTGATTTTCCAGTTTTCACATTGTGAGGTTTTGATCGTTTGTGGGGCCCATTGACCTTAAACGTGTGTTATGCACGAGTCAATAGTGTAGCTCAACCGTGACTCATAGGGACCACCAAATAGGGTCTAGGTTGTGGATTCTACAATAATTCGATCCATAAACGTTGTCAAAGATGCCCGTAACCTTTGGAGCACTAAACACAGTATCCATTGGCATCTA
This sequence comes from Umbellularia californica, assembly GCA_028538565.1. Lineage (NCBI taxonomy): Eukaryota > Viridiplantae > Streptophyta > Magnoliopsida > Laurales > Lauraceae > Umbellularia > Umbellularia californica. The sequence goes on from JAPQWN010000007.1 coordinate 48,890,376, forward strand.
AGACTTCATTTAGAGATCAAATTAACCGAGATGAACCTGGACCTGAATGTGGACCAATACTTAGGTTGGACTATTGTTATTTCCAGTTGATTTTATTTACTTATAGGTTTATTTCATCTAATACATTGTTGTCACTCTTATGTCCTTACTATTGCTTACAATTGTTAATTAAATGGAAAATGGATGACCTAAACCTATGATTAATTAGAGGTGACCTGGTGATGTGATTGGGTGAACATTGACTTGTGTCTGTGGCTAGGCGGGCGTTTTTATGGCTTAAGTATGGATGTGTGATACCCTAGGATGGAGAGGTTGATTATTATGGACTTATAACTCATTATGGATAGGAGTGGATTGTGTATTATTCAGAAATGGACTTGTTATCATATTTGGACTGTTTTAAACCAGGCCATATATTTGATGGGCCTTGGTATGGATCCAATGATTGGACTGGGACCTGGACTGTGTTCCATGGGTTGTATTGGTGCTTGGAGCTCTTAGGGGTTTTGTTAGGACCTTTTTCATGCAAGGCAAAGCTTAGACAAACACAAACCTTTACTGTTTCCTTGAGTCGGCTTGAACATTTACTCAGTTGTTCTAAGCTCAGTTTGTTGACTGATCATCACTGGTAAGAGCTATTTATGAGTGTTGAGTGGGCTATCATGACGAGTTATGTTTTAGACGGACAGTGTGATATCAGGTCGGGTCTTCTGAGTGATTAGTGATGAGTGTGGTGAGGCATGAGTGTATTTGTGAGGCTTGTCATTCCTCAACACCGGTGAGTTTTCCCACCATGACTGTGTTCAGTATGGGAGAGTGCGGCATAATATCCCGCAACATCCAGCTTGTGTGAATGTGCCTTTTTTATGTCTGTTAGAATAGATTACTTATTTATCCTAATTCTAATTGCTTTATCTTGCTCAACTGCCTAGACTATGTACCATTTCGATTCACATTGATTATATGATCGTCTCTACTCTTTTGATATATACATCTTATGTTACTTGTATACTGTGACTTACCAGATCTTTGGATCTGACCCATTCTTGGTGCTTAGGTTTCGACCCCTAGTAGGAGGACGATGCAATCGTCAAGGCGCCTGTAGCTGGTGAATACGGTTGGGGACCGGCCGATCAGGAGGTCGATCCGGAGGATGGAGTGCCAGCACCGGGGGTTCGAGAGTTCACCTTTATTTTGGGTTTTGAGCATTTTATGTTGTGAGCAGGGAGATAGTCCAATATGTAATAAACATTTGATTTTCATACTTTGACATTTTAGGCTGGATTTCAGCCCTGCTACATTTGATATAGATATATAATACCTTACATTTGCTTCCGCTATTATTACATTGCTTCCACTACATTTTATATACTTTCGTAATTTAGCCATTGATATTATATTGTTCAAAAGTTTTAAATTGGACCTCACTGCAGGCCTACGATCTTGGAAGTTCTTGAGTTTTTCGGGAAGTAGCACGCCAACTTTGGGTACCTTAACAATTTTCTCAGTATTCGGAATTGGGGCGTTACACTCACCCAACAGAATGTCATTAGTGTGATTAAAGTTAGTAGGGCAGGGATATCCCCACTTATCTGAGTATTGTCTATTAGAGACATTTCAATTGAATGGGGATATCCCCGCCCAACAGAATGTCATCTGTTAGAGATGTCTTAGTTAGGCGAGGATGTCCCCACTCGAATAGTGTTATAGCCGACACATTAGGCAATCCAGATTCACAAAGAACTTCCACATTCAAATCCGTGACAAATATCTATTATAAAAAAAACACCCATCAACACCAAAATTATGTTAAGTTGCATTAAATATTATGTATACAAATCTCAGATGTTTCAAGAGCACTGTAAGACCTCGACCCCTAATTTTCACGATTAGTGTGTTTTTAGTTGTGGGTTAGTTCTCTAAGTAAGTTTTAAGCCTAATCGAGTTAATGTGTGGTTTAGAATAGTTTTCTATAGCTTTAGGGAATTTTGAGATCCGTTGGACTCAGTCTGGTAGCCCAGACACACCTTGGGGTGCACATGTCAGCGTGGGGGTTGTTTTTGATTTTGAAAATTTTCAATTTTGGTTTCTTTTGATAGGTCAAATTAGCTCCAACAACTTTTGTGTTCACACTGATCCCATTCAAAGCTCAGAAAATCAATTTTTCAGCCCTAGGGCTAAAACAACCTTTTCACATTAAAATCTGAGCCCAAATTTTGAAATTCCTGAACTATGTCAAAAGTATACTTTTTGAAAACTAGATTTTATGAGGATCATTTTATCCTTCTTTGTCAATCGCATCCGAGCCCGTAGGATGATGTTTTAGCCATTTCAAGTATTAGATCTAATGGGGCCCACATTCCACTCAACTTATATTAGCTCTCTCCCTCACTCACGTTTCAGAACTTCATGTTCAGAAATTTTTTCAAAATGAGCTCAGAAAAACCCGGGAGAAGAACCCACCTTCCTCTTTATCTTCTTCCTCTTGCATGTCATGGCTATTGGGCTTGAAATGGAGATTTTATCACATATTCTTATTCCTCTCCTTCCAAGCTTCTCATTACTACCAGTTGTTTCGAAATCTCAGCTGGACAGCCCCTTCATCTTTTTCCTTGCTTCTTGTTTGGACACCTATAGGTAAGACTTTCATCCCATGTTTTGAATGGAGTCTTGTGAACTCTTAAGGAACTTATTTTTCAAATATACAACACCCATTTCAAAATGGGTTCTTCGTCTGCAAAATTTGTTGAGTTTTTTTTTCTTAGGGCTTCTTTTAGATCTTGGTTCAGCTCTTGAGAGAGATCCTTGAGAAGGTTTTGGATTGCATTTTTGGTCTAAGGCAAGTGGTCTTTTTAGTTTCATTGTGCATGTAATTCATTTGGTGCATTGTATTTGTAAAATGCATTGTTTATGCATGTTAAGTTTTCTAATCAATTGTTTGTCAACTAAGCATAACTTTGGCTTCCATTTCTTCACATGCATCAGATGTTATTTAATTTCTAAAACCCTAGAATTTTGTTTTGAAGTGAAGCTCCGTCTATTGTGAAATAAGTGGATTTGTTTTAGCATGATATGGAAGGGTGAGGGTGAATGGAGGAGTTTTGTCGATGAAATTGTTGGGATTGGTTTCTTCTTGGTTGATGTTACACTTTGAAGGGTTGAAAATATATCAAGGAGTTGAGAAACTTGTAAAACAGACCTTCCCAGATAGACTATGTCCAAAAAATCTACACTGAGAGTTCGAACTCTGGTTCTGAGAGTTCGAACTCTTGGTCCCTCGGGTTTTTGGCCTGGGATTATCTGCACCTGAGAGTTCGAACTCTTGGCCTCTCGGGTTTTTGGTTTGGAACGTCCTGCACACGAGAGTTCGAAATCTGGCTCTAAGAGTCCGAACTTTTGGAAGACACTAGATTGATTTTGGGCAGATTTTCGTACTGCTGTAACTTTTGATCTGTGCCTCCAAATTTGAAATTTTACATATCGTTGGAAAGCTCTTGGAACGTAGAATTCATTGGTCTATACAATTATATAATTTTAAATTGGACAAGATAGCGGATATTGAATCAATTCAGCCAATCGATATGTAATTAGAATCTTCATATTGAGGGGAATTGATGAGAGTACAACGATCTTACTCTTAGATGGAATGTTCTCCTCTAGTCTTATGTGCTCTCAGAGGATCAAATCTCGGATAACTTAAGAGGCACCAAATCTCATTCAAAAACCGACAATTGAATTGCTAAGAGCCCATCGAGACGAACCTTGGAAAGCCATTTAACCCCAAATCTTGATACCATTCCGGTTTTGAAAATGGGCATGTTTTCTCATGAAAGGTTTTGTGGAAATTCGAGTAGTTCGCCATGTTATAAAAATCTTGATGATGCTACTCGTGTGTTCCGTTTTTGTATGTTCGTATATGCTTTTGTTCGGTTTTCGGTCAGGACCACTAAGCTTGGGTCGCCTAGTCAGGCTGATCACCTAGCTTGGGATCCTCAAATATTTTGCCAACTGCAACTTGGATACTTTGTTTGATTGTTATCCATTCCGCGGCGGACTTTGTTTGTTACCCATCTATGTTGGGATATTATTGTATCATTGTTTGCTCCGGTCATTTTATATGACAACGGTTATTGATTGCTCTTGTTACTTCAGTAATAGGAGAATATAGCTCCATGTGGTTTCCATCTGTTTTATCCGATTTGTCTTTTTTATCATTTTTATTCAGCATGTTTTCTATTTCACATAAACGATTTTGATATTTAACTATTGCTACTTCATCATTATTTCTGTTTAGATTTTTAAATATGCTATGATATTGAAAAAAATGGATTTACTAATCATGCAAGTTTCGTTTCGTTTATCGCTCATGGACTTTTGTTCTCTTTATAAGTATATTGTGTAGACACCTCATTTTGGCACTCCGATGGACAATCTTAAAACTCATTTAATTTATTGATGCCCCAATTTTGCCCTATTTGGACAATTTTGAATAAATGAATTTAAATCTTCATTATCATGCACAATTAGAAAGGTTGCATCATTATATGCCTTTTCTTTTTTGGATCTCACTAGCTCTCATGTTTCAAGTCAGATCTCGCTTCCATGACGATCTACTTTTAGTAAGCTTCCCAATGATATATAAATTTATAAAAAATCTGACGGGTGGATAAAAAGTTATGAATTTAAAAAAAAAAATTTAAACATATGTGGGCTCTCCAAAAATTCAAATCTTTTCTAGGTCTTCGAATGAACCCACATATCATCGAGACCTACTCATTGAAAGGTTTCCACTAGTACTCAGATCTCAAAAATCCGATGGTCAGATCCCAAGTTATGATTTTTCTTCAAAATTAATCAGGCCTAAGTCCCTTTGAAAAAGATTAGGCCTTTTCCTGACCTCCAAATTAATCAAACCCATACACCATTATGATCGGCTCATTGAGAAATTTCTATTAGTACTCAGACCTCAAAAATTCAACGGGCGGATCAAAATCTGCAAAACCTAGGTTCCAATATTAATGTCCCGGACCAAGCTCCACCGCGGCCAACCTTTTGGGCCCCAAACCTCTGATCCAGATCCATGGCCCGAATCCTAATCCAATTCCAATTTGGCCAGATCAAGCTGGCCCAATTCTCGAACCATCTTAGTCCAAACCAATTAGGCCCATTCAACCCAACCTACGTACTAAGACCTTGGGCCCAACCCAAACCTAACCCAAACCCGACCTGGGCCCGAACTACCCTTGACCCATCACCTGGATAAGGAAAGAGAGTCCATCAGATCTGTGAAGGAGAGCCCCAGATCTGAGGACTCTCGTTTCCCCTTAAATCTCGTCTCTCCCTCCCTATCCAAGGCATGCGCAGACCCCTCCATCCCAGGCGATCTCTCTTCGTCTATGGGCAGGAGCCATCAGCACAGGATCTCCTCCCTCAACCCCACTTCACCTCTCCCAGTTCTCATCCTTCATCACAGCGCAGCCTCCCCTTCATCAACCTCTCTCTCGTTCTCTATTCCCAGCACAGAACTCCCTCTTGGTTCCCACCTCATTCCACTCCCATCTTCCATACCTTCGCAGGAAGCCCCTGGATCACCATCATCATCCTCCCCAGCCATCCTTACGCAAAAGCCATCATCTCCACTAACCCCTCCATCCTTCTCCTTCAGCATGAGCCAAAACCCATCTTAGCCAGCCCACCTATTCAGCCCATCTTACTAGCATAAAACAACTCAGCCCAAGTGCAATCCTCACCTGCTGCCACACTCCACTTGGCTCCATTACCTGCACCTGCACCCTGCATCCTGCATCCTGCATCTTTCCATCTTCTCTTTCTTCCTCTCCCTGCGTCACTCTATGTTGCTGCACACCACTCCCTAGGTTCTCTCTCTCTCTTCCTTTCTTCTCCTTCCCTGCTCTCCTTCTCCCCTGCTTCCTTCTCTATTTCTCCCTGTGCACACACTGCTTCTCCCTCTCTCTTTGCCCTCACCTTTCTCTCTCCCTTCTTTTCTCTCTTCCCCCTCCACCTTCCCTGCACGCACCCACTGCACCTCGTTTTCCTTTTTTTTTTTTTTTCTCTTTCTTTTCTTCCTCTCCACCCTCTTAACCTCCCTGACAGACGTCCACAGCAGCACCGCCAGACGAGTGCAGCAGCCCCAGACGCCCGCAGAGCCTTCATCTTCTTCCTTGCGCCTCTGGCTGCTTCCCCTGCACCAGGTACACTCCTCTCCCTCTCTCTGCATCATCGCTGCTTCCATCTGAATGCATAGCACCCATCCCTTTTCTTCCTCTCCTTCTTCTTCCTCCTCTCTTTCTTTTTTCTCTTCTTCCTCCTTCCCTTTCCTCTCTCCTCGCCTGCACTCTCTTCTTCCTCTCCACCCTGCCTCCCGGCATCTGCACCGCCACTCTCTGCTCCTCTCCCCTGTTTCTCTCTGTTCCCTCTCCTCACTCCGCCCCGCTCTCTCCCTCTCTCTACTCATTCTCTCTTTCTCTGTGCCCATTCTCTCTTCCCTCTCCATCACCCTACTCTCTCTCTACTCGTTCCCTCTCTCTCTCTCTCTCTCTCTCTCTCTCTCTCTCTCATTTCTACGTCTCTCTCGCCCAGAGCTCACAGCCCCCTACACGCTGCCAACTTCTTCTTCCTCTACTACACCCACCTGCACGCCCCATCTTCTTTTTCTATTTTTTTTCTTTTTCTTTCTTTCTTTTCTTCATCCTACCTGCAGAACCTCCCTTCCATAACAGCCTCCTGCACAGTAGCCACCCATTCAGCTGCCATCTCTCCATCGTCCCCCTCAAACGATCAACTCCAGCCCTCTCACCTCCATCCCAGGACGCCTGGCAGCAGTACCCATATATTCTCCATCTCCCCGCACTCCATCTCGCC